>OY970826.1:24354756-29354756 GCA_963853835.1 Calendula officinalis
GAGGGTGATTTCCTTGGCTCGGTAGCATCTCCTCCTTCATCTTCTTCATTGTTTCCACCGTGCTGAGACTGTGGAATTGGAGGAGGCTGATGTTGTTGTTGGAGTAGTGCGACTAACTGCTTTAGTGAGTCAATCTCACTACTCATGGTGTCCATCCTGGCCAGAATGTTGTTCAAAGTGTTCTGCATGGCTAGGATTTGCTGCATGATTGTCTGCAGGGTTACCTGTTCCTCTTGAGCATGTGCTGCTTGATTGCCCTGCACGTATGGTACTAAAGAAACAAAAACATTAAACTGGTTAGAAAGAAAGGTTTATCAAATAGAATTGTGTTTTTGTTTAACTCTATAATCATTTAGACAGAAGTTTGAAGTCTGTATTTCATCTGGTTCATGATGAAATATTGTGGACTTGTGCATAACATGTGTAAGAATGTTTTTAGTAAAAGGTGAGTGTGACTATTTAAGTAGCTCGGTGTAGGATAGGTCACATTTACTAAAAGGTTTTGGTTAGGGAAAACGAAGCCTGAGATGTGCTTCTTTTTATATTCAATGTTTATCACTTGGTATCATAGTGATAACAGAAATGTGGCTAAAACCCATGGAAAATATTTGGCTATTGTGGCTTAAGGGTTTGTGATCACTTCCTGAAACATGTGACCTAACTCAAGAATAAGTTGGACATGATCAAAGCAGCACCAGTGGGTGTCAGTGTGACATCAACCACCATTGTCTCGTTAAATGTTGAGACAACTGTAGACTAACAGTGATCATTTAAGTGCTCAGTATATGAATGTTTCATAGCAGCATCGGGCTAACTATGTTGGCCATAATAGGATATATATTTGAAAGTTCGTTTGAGACTTTGGTCAGTATTGAGTTGGTACTGGCCAATACTTAGTCTCTATTTGGGAACGATATATATATATATATATATATATATATATATATATATATATATATATATATATATATATATATATATATATATATATATATATATATATATATATATATATATATATATATATAAGTTTTAGAGTAGTAAGGAAATTCATACCTGAGACTTTGTTGGATTCCCTTCTAAACATCTGCAGAGGTCGGTGCTAGATCATTTGTATGCGGATTTGAGGCACCAGCACCTTCAGGACCTACTTCTCTGCTGGCCTGAGCACCTTCCAGTGTATGTTGCTCATACTGGATTTCCACATCAAGAGGAACATGAGGTTCCTCAATTTGTTAAGCAATCTGTTCTGCTTCTGGGTCTGGAAGGTCAGCATTGGCAGCAAATATGTTCTGCTCTTGAAGAGATGCAGTCAGAGATGGAACATGAGTGTGATGCAGCTCTTCTGATGATAAAGTGCCCATTATCACTGGAGATAAGTTGCTTCTTCTTCTTCGCCTTATGATACGGGGTGGCACTTCTATTGACTCAGTATCAGAATCTGATGCAGTATGAGGAGCATCAGGATCTTGGCCTTAGTGTGGAATGAGTGGTTGTTCTTGATCTGGATCTGGTTGAGCATCCACCATCTCAACATCTTGAGCATCATTACCACCATCACCACTATGATCATCATCATCATCATCATTATCATTTTCTGATCCAGTATCAGAATCATCTTCATCATTTTCTTCTACATCATTTATATGAGCCTGCACAATAGCCCACATGGAGTGACTCATTACAGGTTCTCCTTCCCTTGGTCTATAAAAATAAATCTTCTCATTAAGGGAAGGAAATCAGCTCTTGGACTATTGAACTCATCATAAATATGTGCAGGCATTGAACGTTGAAAGATGAAGGATAGGAATCTGCAGAAAGGTACATTAAATTTTCTAGAGTAGCTAGTTGATTGAATATTAATCTTGCATAATCAATGTCTCGACCATAGTACATAGCATGCACTATCTGCATCCCAAATTCATTGATTTGGTCCAAAGCTCCAGTCTTGTGGGTCATGCACCGAATAAGAGTTGAAATTAGAATACCCCACATGGGACCAAATTTGTTTCTCTTGATTATGCCTGTGGTACCTCTGCGACCAATGAAGGGCAATACTGATCTGGCCTCTGTTCGATCAACAAATGGCTCAAACTGAGCATGGGCGGGAAGTTGTGTTTCCCTTATAATAGTCGTTGAGACAAATACTCTTCGTTGGTCTCGGATCGCCCATCCAGTAATCATATCTGGAGAATCAAGTCTTGCAGAATACCAGAATTCACACAACATTTCCGGATAAATAGCTCGAGGGTATAAAGTCAGTGCTCGAGTAATAGGACAATTCTTCAAGTATGTAACTATAAGTGTGAATTCAGGGCACGCCCAAGCCTGAGGAATATTGAAATTTGCAGTAATGTTGTTCCTCGCAAACTTGGGTAGTTCATCTTTTCGAAACTGAGTCGCCGGTCCAACCTCTGGGCGATGAATTGATAATTTGCCATCTGTGATTAAGATTTGAAATTTTCTTGCAAAGAGAGTGTAAAATCGTTAATCGCAGAGAGAATCGAAGAAGAAAGAATGAAATAACTGTTAGAAATTTTTAAATGAAAAGAAAAAACGGTTATTTATACTTAATTAGGTTTTTGGTATTGGGAAGTAAAAATGGCTGAAATGACAGCCTTATCCTGTTCCAACGGTAACTTTCTTAATAAGAAAGGTTACCGTTGGGAAGTATGAGGGTTAGAATCAGTTTTACCACTCCAGGACTCCAATACCGAGTTTAAAAAAATTAAATTAAAAAAAAAGTAAAAAATTATAAAAACATTTAATTTAATCTATATATTAATGAAAAAATAAAAATAATTATTTTTAATGAACTAGACGAGTGATACTGAGCTGGTCAGTATTAGAAGTAATACTGAGCAGACAGTATCAGAAAGTTTTGAGGAAAATTAAGGATTCAGCATACCTAATTGCCCTAGTAGGTACATAAACCTTTCTTCGGAGACAGGTTTAGTAAACACATCAGCCAATTGGTCATCTGTAGGAACAAAATCTACCTCAACCTTACCCTTTTCCACATTATCTCGAATAAAGTGGTGTCTGATATCAATGTGCTTTGTTCTTGAGTGATGGACTGGGTTCTCAGTGATAGCAATAGCACTCTTGTTATCACAATGAATGGGTGTCTTTTGAAAGTTGAACCCATAGTCCATGAGTTGATACCGCATCCATAATAGTTGAGCACAATAACTTCCTGCAGCAACATATTCTGCTTCTGCTGTGGAAGTTGCTACGGAGTTTTGCTTCTTGGATGACCAACCAACTAGTCTTCCACCAAGGAATTGACATCCTCCACTTGTACTTTTTCTATCCAACCTGCAACCTGCAAAATCTGCAGCTGTATACCCTTCAAGGTCAAAGTTTGAGTCTTTGGGATACCAAAGACCCATGTTAAGAGTACCTGAAAGATATCTAAATATGCGCTTAACAACTTTCATGTGTGATTCCTTAGGATCAGCCTGATACGGAGCACACAAGCATGTTGCAAACATGATATCAGGCCTGCTAGTTGTTAAGTAAAGTAAAGAACCAATCATACCTCGGTATGTGGATTGACATATTGGCTTACCAGTCTCATCTTTACTTATTTTATCCTGAGTACCCATAGGAGTGTGCATGGAAGATAAATTTTCAAATTTGTATTTCTTTAGCATGTCATGCACATACTTACTTTGATTTATAAAAGTGCCATCAGGCTTTTGATCAACTTGTAAACCAAGAAAGTAAGTAAGTTCTCCCATCATACTCATCTGATACTGAGATGACATTATCTTGGCAAACCAGTCACACATATACTTGCCAGTGGAGCCAAAGATAATATCATCTACATATATCTGAATAAGTAAGATGTCAGAACCTTTCCTTTATGAAAATAATGTTTTATCAATTTTACCTCTTACAAATATATTTTAAATTAGATACTCAGACAGGGTATCATACCAAGCTCTGGGAGCTTGTTTGAGCCCATAAAAAGCTTTATCAAGCTTGAAAACATAGTTAGGAAATTTAGGATCAACAAAACCTGGTGGTTGTTTAACATACACTTCCTCTTGTAGTTTTCCATTAAGAAAAGCACTCTTTACACCCATTTTAAGTTCTTATAAGCTGCATATGCAAGATACAACCTAATAGCTTCAATTCTTGCAACTGGTGCAAAAGTTTCATCATAGTCAATGCCTTCTTCTTGCCTGTAACCCTGAGCAACCATGTTAGCTTTGTTTCTGATGACAACACCATCTTTATCCATCTTGTTTCTGAACACCCACTTAGTACCAATAATAGTTTTGCCAGCAGGAGGTGGTACAAAGTTCCAAACTTTGTTTCTTTTAAATTCAGTAAGCTCTTCTTGCATACTTCTACCCAGTCTTCATTAGCCTCATCAGCTTTCTTTCGTTCCATGGTAGACAGGAAACTTGAAAAGAAACAAAAGTTTGCAGTGGCTTGAGGTTCAAAATCTAACTACCTTCTTGTTTGAACACCTTGTTCAATTGGACCAATAATATTAGAATGTGGATGGTCTCTATGTTCCCTCAGGTTGGTTCCTAAGAGAGAATTTGAAGCAAGGTCAACAATATCTTGTTGTACTGATGTGTTGTCTTCCTGATACTGAGCTGAATTCTGGTCAGTATTAGACAGTTCAGGTTGCTGTTCTTCTTTATTTTGCAGATCTAAGGTGGATTCTTGAGAAGTATTGGAAGCTTCACCTTCTTCATAGGTGGAGTTGTTCAGATCAATTATTGGGAACTCAGTATTAGGGTTCTCAGATATAGGAACCTCAGTATTTGTTGCATTGGAGTCATGTTGAGTTCAGAATTGATCAGTATCACTCATACCATGATCAACATAGTATGGGCGAGACTTAGGCTGTTCAGCAATGGAGTTTTCTGGATTGCATAAAATTTCTATGCCACTAATGTCTTCCATTGCTGAAGTAGAATGAACATCCTGATTTTCATCAAAAGTAACATGGATGGATTCTACAATCATCTCAGTTTAGATAATATACACTCTGAAGGCTTTAGAATGTGGAGAGTAGCCCATGAACACACCTTCATTTGCTTTGGGAGCAAATTTGTTGAGATTTTGTTTAGTACTGAGTACAAAACATTTACTCCCAAAGATGTGGAAGTATTCCACATTAGGAACCCTACCATTGTATAACTTAAGGAGTCTTTTGATGTCTCTGGACTATGGTAGCTCTGTTCTGAGTAAAATTTGCACAATTTACAACTTCTGCTCAGAAGCTCAGTGCCAGTCCAACATGGCATAACAAAGTTCTCGCAGCTTCAATTAGTGTTCTATTTTTCCTTTCTACAACCCCATTTTGTTGTGATGTGTAGGCTGCAGAGAATTTTTGTACAATTCCTTTTTCTTCACAGAAATCTGCTAGTACTGAGTTCTTGAACTCAGTACCATGGTCACTTCTTAGTTGCTTGACCTTGTTGCCTTTCTGAAGTTCTTCTCTTTTGATAAAAGCAAGAATTTCTGTGGTTGCATCTGATTTAGTCTTGAGGAAGATGACCCAAGTGTATCTTGAGTATTCATCAACCAAGACTAAGGTATAGATCTTTTTGGCCATTGATGGTGTACTGATGGGGCCAAAGAGATCCATATGTATCATGGTAAGAGGTCCATTAATAGAGTGGTTTACTTTGGATTTGAATGAACTCTTCTTCTGCTTGCCCATTTCGCATGCTGAGCATGACTTATCTTTAGAATAAGTAATTCTGGGCAACTCTCTCACCAACTTCTTCATACTGAGCTCATTAATGTTTCTCAAGTTGATGTGAGAGAGTTTCTTGTGCCACATCCAGTTCAGTTCTGGATTGACTTTAGAAAGCAGGCAAACTCGAATAGTAGGGTCTAGTTAAGAGAGGTTGAACACATAGACATCCTTTTCTCTTCTAGAAATGAGTACAGGTTGTCCTTTATCATTGTAGATGATTCCTGCAGTCTTCCTGAAGCGAGCTTCATTGTCATCATCATACATCTGGCTGATACTGTGCAGATTGTGTTTAAGACCCTCTACATAGGCAATCTTGTAAAAGTTATGTTGCCTGCCTTGATTACTCCATACCCTCTTGTTTTCCCAACTGAATCATCTCCAAACTTGACAAAAGGTCCCTTCTCTGGTGTATAGTCTAGAAGATACTCCATACTGCCAGTCATGTGTCTTCAGCAGCCACTATCCAGATACCATTTTCTATCACCCTGCACAAGTCACAACATAATGATTAGTTCTTTTTAGGAACCCATTTTTGAATGGGAACTTTGGTCGGAGAAACAGGTTTAGACTTGATCTCTTTAGTTCGAGAGGTCAGTATCACTTCAAGGGAAACCTTGGAGGTTTTCTTTTGTGATGCTGACTTAGTTTGTCTCCTTTTCTTTGGTACTGAGTACCTAGGACTTGACAGATCAGTCCATCTTTCATCTCCTTTATGTCCAGTATGATGACATCTGTAACATTTTCTAGGTCTATTTCTGAACATATTTTCATAAGGTATTTTAGAAAATTGTTTTAGTTTTGGTTGACCAGTATTTGTAAGTTTGCAAACTTTTGACTTAAAACTTGGATTTGATCACCAATAGATTTTAAAATGTTATTTTTGTCATTTTTTATTTGTGTTTTAATATTGTTTTTGACTGGTTTAGAAGGAGATGGATCTGGTTTCTTCTTTTTATTTGGCAAAGAAGTATTATTATTATTAGACTTCTTGTTTTTGCCACTAGAAGATTCTGTTGAAGTTGTTTTTTGATTATCATGTTTTAAAATGACAACTTTAACAGGTTCTTTAGATTCTTCAGTACATGACTTCTCTGTTCCTGCAACTTTAGTATCAGATAAGACACTAGTTGTAGCTTCATTTTCATTATATATTTCAGAAGTAGTTGTATTAAATAATAGTTCAAATGGAGGAACAGCAGATGTGTCATACTGCACTACTTCGAGTTCAGTATCAGAAATTTCCTTTACAGGAAATTCAATACTGAGCTTTTGTAGTTCAGTATAGCACTTTGAGCAGATGGATGGACCAATTGGTTTATCAAAAGTAATTTTATCCTCATCATCTAACTCAGTTTGACATCCAACTTCACAAAAAGTTTTTGCTTTTACAACCTGAATATGGTTCATATCAGAAAATTCTTCAAATAAATAAGCAAAATTGTTTTTATTTTTTAACTGAGGATCAACACCAAGTGCAGCCCTCACATTTTCTGGAAATTGTTGATTTAGACATTTATATAATTCAATAGATGCATTTCCCCAAGATTTACACTGATTTTTAAATTTTTCTTTTTCTAATTTGTGTGAATGAGCTTTATCAGCTAATCTTTGGTTAATGTCTTGTAAGTTTAAAAAATTTAATTCTAGATCTTTAAATTTTGCTAATTTATCTAAATGTTCATTATTTACCCTTTCAAGTTCAAGAATAGTTAATTTTAAAGCTTTTTCTTTCTGTACTAAAGTTTTAAGATCAACAATCATGTACTCATTTTTTTTTCTTTTTCATTCACTGAATAAGTTTGAAAGGAACTCACCTTGTACAACTGAGTGGAATCCCAATCAGTATGAACACTCATCCTCTCAGCTTCTTTGATATCCTTCTCAAAGGAGCTCTTCAAATCTTCTTCAGTGAAAGCCATAAAGGCTTTGTTTACAACTTCTTCCTCATCATCACTAAGCTCTTCATCCATTCAAGCTTCAGAGTAAACTGCTTGATGAGGTGCTCCATTCCCGGCTGCACCCTTGCCCTTGCTCCAGTCTTCAATTTGACATACTTGTCTCTATACCATTTAGCTCGGTATGCAATCTTGTCATTCTGATCAGTTTCAGTTGACTTAGTATGACAACTGGCAGCAATGTGTCCAGTCTTTCCACACCTATAGCAAAGACCTGATCTTGGGTCAGTATTGGAAGAGCTAACACCCAACCTCTTCTTCTTCAACTGATCCAGCTTCATAGACATGAGGGCCATTTGAGTTTCAAGCTCCTCTGCCTCATTATCAAAAAGATCAACCTCTGGCTCTTCAGGCTCAGTGACAGTATAGGCCTGTTTCACAACTAGAGCCATGCCAGTGGAAGTCTTGTCAGTTTTCTTCCAGTTGATCAGTCTTGCAGCATTGTTCTCCTCATGATTCAACATTAGACCAATCAAAGTTTGAAGAGTGTATGATTCAACGTTGTTATCAGCATTGACATAGTTTTTCATATCAAGAAATTGTTGAGGAAGACTGTCCAGAAATTTTTGAACAAGTTCTCCTTCTTCCTTCACAATTCCTACACTGATAAGATCATGGATAATAGTATTAAACCTGTTATAGAGAGTGGTGATGTCTTCATTGGGACGTGAAAAGAAGTTTTCATACTTTCTTCTCATGTTGCGTTTTCTCTGCAACTTCACCTTGGGTGTGCCTTCATAGGTGACTGATAGACTATCCCACATAGCCTTTGCAGTTGGCAATTTCATAATTGCATTTAGTATCTCTTTGGTAACAGCATTACCAATCACCCCCTTTGCTCTGGAGTCTAGACTGTACAATAGACGGCCAATATCAGTCCATGTATGCTTTAGTTTAGGAACTGTTCTTGTGCTCTCAGGAGCATCATCAGTAGCTGCAACAGGTTCCATAGTTTGTGGAATGATGGGACCATCATTTAGTACTGTGAGCATCTCATGATGAATAGATTCGAGATACCATTGAGCTTTTAGTTTCCATTGATGTAAATCGTTGCCATCAAAGATAGGCACTCCCTTTCCAGACATGACTGGTGCAACTATAGTAGACATTTTGGATTTTTGAGTTTGGGAAGGATATGTATACGGAATGACTGGCAGGGTAATAGATCGACTAAATAAGAATTTATTTAGCCTGCTCTAATACCAGTTGTTAGGTCACAACAACCCTGAATTGCTTATATAATTGATGTAATAATTAGACTTAAGACAATTAAAGTGATAAACAAAGTATTAGAGTCAAATGTGTAATTCCACTAAGTGTGGTATGCTGCGGAATAGCAATACACACTGATCAATTACAAAAGATATATTCGTGTAAAGTAAATTGGTAAGTTCTCCTTTACAAGGTGATCTCTATTTATAACGATATATAGATCTTACATAATGAGCAAAGGGAAAACCGAAAGACTGAACAAGGAAAATGCCTAAGATCAAGGGATTCGATCTTAGTCAATTAGATATCAAAATGTAACTCAGTCCTTCTACTTAGTATTGGATTTCCAATACTGAGTACTGATACTGAGTGGCCAATACTGCCCACTCAGTATCACTCCTAAACTTAGCTAAATTATTGTATAAACTATTCTAAGCTAGTATAGGCTGTCTTGTAATCTTAAGATCCTAATGGGTAAGGCTTTTTGCCTTAATATATATATATATATATATATATATGTATATATATATATATATATATTAGACAAAGGTTTATGCGAGAACCATTAATATTGCGAGAACCAAGATGTTAATTATTGTTGCTTGCAATCACGTGTACGGCAAAGAAAAAGAAAGAAAAAGAAACAAGATGATACAATTGTTTTCAACTCTTTTGATGATCTCCTCGTTGGTCGTGCCCCTTTTTACTTGCATATCCCATCTTGCCGACAAATTTCTTCAATTTAATATCGCATCCCACAGATGGGCGCTGGGGTTGATCAGTTTATGTGTGGGAAAACTACGAATGAATGCAAAAGGGTTTATTCCCTTAAATATCTATATATTAACAAACCCTCTTCATGGCCTAATGAACCCCTTATTGCCAGCCCCTTACGGGCCCTACTCAGTCCAAGCCCGGCTTGTCAACTTAACTAGAAAAATAAACTTAAACCTGGCTCGATAATTTAAATAATCGGGTTAAAACTCGACACGAACTATTTAATTAAATTTAATAATATACGGATATCTATTAAATTATTTATCAACTATTTAATTATTTATTATAAGTGTAACTAATAACTTGACCACTAATATTATTAGTTAATTCAGTTGACTCGGCTCTCGCTTTATGGACCGTATTAAAACCCGAGATACGCTTGCGAATTAATAACGCTTATTACAAAGTGTCTTAATAATTAAAACGTCTAACTAAACGAACCATCTAACGCCATTGTAATTAATTTACTAATTTCTAATTATTCATTTTAAATTTAAATATGACGATTATATAAATATTATTTAATTACTAAAATTTCAGGTTGTTACACCACATATACAGTAATGTTATAATATCTACATACTATACTACATAAGATTCATCTAACTAAGTAAACTTGTAAATTTGCCTTAAGTACATCATAACACACAAAGCAAGTATAATCATTATCATAATTAAGAGATTAAGAAAAGAAAATACAAGAGAATGATATGATCAAAGAAGAAACTTGTATATTAAATGCCTTCAATGTTGTACAAAGCCAACTTACAAGAACTGCAACTAAAATGAGAGAATTACAAGAACAATTGAGAGAGTAATCAGTGAGAGGAGTGTCAAATGAGTGAGACTTGGGCTCTACTACGCGTCATGTTTGGTAGAACGCGTCGTGTTCTCGGGCTCTATTAATGAGATCGTGGGGAAGATGGCAGGTCGCGATAACTAACACGAATGCGTCATGTTCAACGTCATTTGTCGCGTTGCGTTATTGCTTATTTATGCGTCGTGTTCTACTGGAACGCGTCGTGTTTGTGGATAGGAACGCGTCATGTTAGGCCTTCGTGTTTACGCTCCGGTTTTGTGATGAACGTGGCGTGTTTGGTACTTTGGACGTGTCGTTTCTTTTTCAACTTTAGCATGAACTTTCCCAATCCTTAGGAAATCTTCTCCAAAATCACCCAATTATTCTATAAACTTACATTTTAGCCCGAAACACTAAGAGAATATATTTTGGAAGTATATGTCCCAATTCTTTATGTATTTTGGTCATATCAAACCCCCCATACTTAAGTTTTGCTTGTCCTCCAGCAAGAGAAAGCGAATAAAAACAAGTTTCAGCTAGAAATCATTAGTAAAAAATAAAAGTTTAAACATATATTTAAATCTAGTTAAGAAAATATTAAGTAATTCTAGTGGTTAACGTTATTTAAAAATTTGTATTTTAAACAACCTTAGACCTTCTCACATAGCGTTGACTCAAAATCACTCATAGTGTTTAGGGTTATATTTGGGGGTGAAACACACATGATGGGTCAAGATGTATCGTCACCATAGGCTTGCGTAAAAACTAACTATCTACCATTATAGTAATACTAAGATTATATCAAGAGTACTTTTTAGGGTAAGGAAAGGGTTGAGGGGTATAAGGGAATGGATACTTTTGGGCTGAGAATTTTTTGAGTGACTAATGGATTTTTATTTATAGGTTGTAATTTTCTCACTACTTCTTTGGAGCTTCTTTTTGTTGGAACATTTATTATTTCTTGGATCTAAGATTGATCACTTCTTCAATCGCAATGGTGATGAGATACATTGTGTATCATCACACAATAAACTTCATTTTTCTTCATTTTCTTCTTTTTTTTTCATTTTTTTTTTAATTTTTTTCCTTTTATTAACTCTGTGAATTGTTGAGATATCTTCAATTCCTTTCAACATCTAGTTCTAAGGTAAGGATCCCGAAACAATAAAACTAACAATTAGCTCAGTTTCCGGCACGAGTTATTGCTTGACCAATCTTCAAATGTGAAATAGTAACGTTGAGAGTTTACTTTCAAAAGATTTTTTCTTAAGGGGTAAAGGAAAAGGCGAAGGATTTAGAAGGGGTATGAGGGCATCGAGTGCTAAAAGTGAGCACTACGCAAAAATAGGCTAAAAAGGAAAAACAAACCTAAGTAAACTGTGCATTTACTTGGAAGAAATAAAAAGGGATAATTTGGGGGTAAGGGAACTGAAATGATGGCCTCTATCATTTGAAGTTCTATGGTTCCTTATTATGGTGGTTTTTAAAAAGTTTAAAGCGAGTTCTAGGATGATACGACTTTAGCAACCTCACGACAAATGAAAAATTGTGCATGTATGATGTGCACGGTCAACAAGCACTCAATTTGGGCATGGGTCGGTTTAAGATAAGGTTGTATATCCTTTCCATTTTTAAAAAATGTTAAAAACCAGCAAAATTTATATATCCTAAGTTTGGATTTAAAAAGATCATGTTTATAAATTTGAATTTTACTAACTTTAACTAGGGTAGGCTTATTTTTATCACAATCTCTAAGAGATTGGACAAACCTAGACTTAAGAGGTTTTATTTTCATTTTCCCTAAAAACTTATTAGAGTACAATAGGCGTTAAGTGTACTTATACATTATACTTTCAAGAGTTAGAAAAGAAAAAGAAAATATTCCATTATATAATTCGATACTTTCGTAAGGCTTGGCATGTACACTTGATGAGGCTAACTTAAAAAGAAAAGAAACGTAATATACGAAATATAATAATTCTTTTATAAAAATTAATGCATTTTTTAATTAAACTTTATTTAATCGTAGTTTACAAAACATTAGTTTATTGTTTACTTTTATAAAAGACTAGTTTGTAAGGAGACGTCGACTTTTGAGGCGTATTTATCCTATCTTAAGGTTTAAAAGTTTTAAAAAAGTTAAAATGATTCATAGGAACTAAGAAAGAAGTAAATAAACGAAACAAAGTTCTTTTTAATTCGTTAAAACAAAAATTAGTAAAAAGAAAAATTACTTTTATTGAAAACATATCGAGTTGTTTAACGTCTCCCGGTAAAAGACTAATACCTTTTAAAAAGATTTTTACTATGGAGGATGAAAGGTATGGTTGAGAGTTCGTTGATTAATCATGGTAGTGTTGATGAATTCGTTCACTTGTAAGTCTGCAAATCAAGAATAAATAGGAAAATTACTTTGATGTTTCATTTTAGTTTTCGTTTTCCTATAGTTTGGTAACATAGGATAGGATTCTCAATATCTACGAATGAAACACTGACTTTTTGGTGAAGTGGGAAACTCATCGACTTAGTGATGTCGAGGGTGATTTCCTTTTCTTCATCGTGAAGAGTGAGCTTTTCTTTGGCTACGTCAATTGTGACTCCCGCTGTGCCTAAGAATGGTAGACCAAGGATTAAAGGAACACGTTCGTCCTCGTCAATATCAAGAAAAACAAAATCCACGGGATAAATGAATTTTTCGACCTTAACTAGGATATTATCTACTATTCCTTTTGAGTACATAATCGAACGATCGGCTAATTGGATAGAAAAATTAGTAGACATAGGTTCTTCTAATCCTAACACGGAATATACCGAATAAGGCATAATATTAACATTAGCTCCTAAATCCGCAAAAGAATTACTAGGTACGAAATTTTTGATTAAACAAGAAAATGGTAAACCTACTGGGATCTTCTTTCTTCATGGGAAGTAAATCTTCTTTCGGTGATAAATTTTCTCCATTTGTAATATTCGTAGAGAGATCCACAAGCTTCCTTTTGTGTCTTACGAATTTATCTATAGCCTTCTCTAAAGGTGTTAGAGGAGTTTTGACAACCGGACAATCAATGTGAAGACCGTAGGCTGTTTTGCCTAAGTTACCACTCTTCGGTTGAATGGGATCTGAGAGCATATCCAATGGGAGGTTAAAGAAGAGGTTGATACTATTTAAATAACCTCTAAAATGACTTTTTACTATTGGAATTAATGAATTTTTTAAGAGGTCACTCCAACCATTTGATCTTCCCCAACCACTTGAACATATTTCAATGTTTGATTCTTTTAATCCCTATATTTAACAATTTTACATTTTAACCCATGTATATATTTATATGTGAATCATTTACTATTGGTATAACTATAAATTATAATTTTATCATATTTCAATAATTTTTAAGGTCTAGCATTATAATAGTTTTGTAAAAAACAATTTAAAAAAATGTTAAGTTTTGTAATGCTATAAGAATTGTTAAATTAAATACGTGAGGTGTATTTATAAAATATTTGATATAGTTAAAGGTAAATCAGTCATTTATAAGAAAAAGTCTTTGGAAAGGTAAACCATTGGAGAGGTTTTTAACTAATAGGTTATTGTATGATGTGGAAAAAGTAATAAGTAATTGGAGAGGTTAACCATTGTGGATGCTCTTAGAGAAATCTTTTGGGATAAGGGTGTAACATCCCAAATATCAGGGGAAATTTAAAAAATTTAAATAATAAAAATGTAGTTATTCTCCAAGTACAAGTAAACAAAAGGTTCCATCTCATTAAATAAAAATATAAACCGTCTCATGGTGAATGCGGAATAATAGATATGCTTTCAAAAATTGTTTGACTCGATGAACATAACTCCAAGTCTAAAAAAAACTCAAGTGCAGCTCATCAAGCGGCAACCTTCTCTTTACGTGACGAGATCAAATCCCTTTGATCTGGCTCACTTTCCATAACTCACTCCTTCAAGTACTCCTTGCCCATTTTGTAAGGCCACTATAAAACTATAAATAAAGATCGCTTGGCAAGGTAGTAATCACCAATATACACGTTCAATTTTATACGTTTGTAATTGATCATTGGTATTGCTATTCCGCAGCATACCACACTTAGTGGAATTATATATTTGACTATAATCTTGTTCAATACATTCTTTGTCTTAAGTATTCTTAATTCTACTAATTATAGAAGTAATCTAGGGTTGTTGTGACGTAACAATTGGTATCAGATCGGGCTAAATTAATCCTTATTTACTCGATCTATTACCCTGGCAGCCATTCCATATACCTACCCTACCCAAACTCCAAAAACCAGAATGTCTTCAATCATTGTACCACTCATGTCCGGAAAGGGTGTGCCAATCTTTAATGGAAAAGATTTCCATCAGTGGAAATTGAAGGCCCAATGGTATCTTGAATCAATCCATTGTGAAATGCTCACAGTACTGACTGATGGTCTCATTATTCCACAAACTGTGGAACCCGTTGCAGCTACTGATGATGCTCCTGCATCCACAAGAACCATTCAAAATTTGAAGCATACTTGGATTGACACTGATCGTCTTTTGTTCAGTCCAGACTCAAGAGTTGTGATTGGTAATGCAGTTACCAAAGAGATATTGACTGCAATTATGCAGTTACCTACTACCAAAGCTATGTGGGGTAGCTTAATTATCAGCTATGAAGGCACAACAAAGGTAAAGTTGCAAAGAAAAAGCAATATGAAAAGAAAGTATGAAAATTTCTTCTCAAATCCAAATGAAGACATCACCTCTCTGTACAACAGGTTCAATATTGTTGTTCATGATCTTATCAGTTTTGGAATTGTGAAGGAAGAGGGTGAGCTCTGTCAAAATTTCTAGACAGTCTTCCACAATAATTCCTTGATATGACATATTCTGTCAATGCTGCTAACAACATTAAGACATACACTGTTCAAACGTTGTATGGCTTGATGTTGAATCATGAACAGAACAATGTTGCTAGACTGCTCAACTGGAAGAAGACTGACAAGACTTCCACTGGCATGGCCTTAATTGTCAAACCAGTGGAACATGCCTATACTGTCACTGCACCAGATGAGCTACAGGTTGATTTTGATGATGCTAAGGCAGAAGAGCTGGAAACTCAAATGGCTCTTATCTCTATGAAGCTGGATCAGTTGAAGAAAAAGAGGCTTGGTGTTAGCTCTTCCAATACTGACCCAAGATCTGGTCTATGCTGCACGTGTGGAAAGCCGGGTCACATTGCAGTCAACTATCACTCAAAGTCTTCTGAAACTGATCAGATCGACAAGATTGCATACCGAGCTAAACGGTATAGAGATAAATATGTGAAGTTGAAGAACTAGAGCAAGGGCAAGGGTGCAGCAGGGAATGTAGCACCTCATCAGGCACTCTACTCTGAAGCTTGGATGGATGAAGAGCTTAGTGATGATGAGGAAGAGGTTGATAACAAAGCCTTTATGGTTTCACTAAAAAAGATTTGAAGAGCACCTTTGAGAGAGACCTCAGAGAGGCTGACATGATGAGTGTCCATAGTGATTGGGATTCCACTCAGTTGTACAAGGTGAGTACCTTTCAAACTTATTCAGTGAATGAAAAAGAATATTTTTTTTAAGTATATGATTGTTGATCTTAAAACTTTTGTACAAAGAGAAAAAGCTTTAAAACTAACAATTTTACAACTTGAAAAAGTAAATAACGAAAATTGTGATAAATTAGCAAAATGAAAAGATTTAGAATTGGACTTTTTATATTTACAGGATATGAGCTAAAGATTAGCTGATAAACCACATTTACATAAACTTGAAAAAGAAAATTTTTAATGTCAGTGTAAATCTTGGGGTAATGCTTCAATAAAACTTAATAAATGTTTGAATCAACAATTTCCTGAGAATGTGAGGGCGGAACTCGGTGTTGATCCTCAATTTAAAAACAAAAATAATTTTGCTGATTTATTTGAAGAATTTTCAGACATGAATCCAATTAAATTTGTTAAATCTAAAACCTTTTATGAAGTTGGGTGTCAAACTGATTCAGATGAAAAAGATAAAACTATTTTAGACCAATCTCAACCCATTGGTCCCTCTATTTGTTCAAAATGCTATACTGAACTTCAGGAGCTCAGCATTGAATTTCCTGAAAAAGAGAAATCTAGCACTTTACCCACTGAGCCTCAGTATACTGAACCCCTGAACATCAGTATGACACATCTGCTGTTCCACCTTTTCATTTGTTATTTAATACTACTACTTTTGAAAAATATCCTACAAATGAAACAACTTCTGAACCAAAAGTTCAATCTGATACTGAAGTTGCAGGAACATCTCAATCATGTACTAAAGAATCTAAAGAATCTGTTAAAGTTGTTATTTTTAAAGATAATACAAAACAATCAACAACTTCAACAGGGTCTTTAAGTGGTAATGACAAGAAGACTAAACAAAAACAGACAACTTTACCAAATAAAAAGAAGGACTCGTCTTCTAAAAAGGCAGTTAATATGAAGTAAAACCTGCTATTAAGAATGAAAAAAATAGTCTTTTTAAAATCTATTGATGATCACATTAAATTTTTAAGTAAAAAATTTGCAAGACTAACTCATACTGATCAACCAAAAGAGAAACAGTTTTCAAAAATTCCTTATGAAAACATGTTCAGAAATAGGCCTAGAAAATGTTACAGATGTCATCATACTGGCCATAAAGGAGATGAGTGTTGGACTATTCTTTAAAACCCTAGGTACTCAATACCAAAGAAAAAGAGGGAAAACAAGTCAGTGCCACAAATAAAACCTCTAAGGTTTCCCCTGCTGTGATACTGACTTCCCAAAATAAAGAGATTAAAACTAAAAATGTTACCCCTGCCAAAGGTCTAATTCTCAAATGGGTTCCTAAAAAGAACTAATCATTATTTTGTGTCTTGTGCAGGGTGATAGAAATTGGTACCTTGATAGTGGCTGCTCAATACACATGACTGGCAGTATAGAGTACATTCAGCATTACACACCAGAGAAGGGTTCTTCAGTCAGATTTGGGGATGGTTCCATGGGGAAGACAAGGGGGTATGGAGGGATTAAAGAAGGAAAAATCACCTTTAAAAAGGTTGCCTATGTGGAGGTTCTTAAACACAATCTGTTCTTATTGCTAGAAGAGAGAAAGATGTTTATGTTGTCAATCTTTCTGAAATTGACCCTATTATAAGAGTGTGCCTGCATTCTAAAGTCAATCCAGAACTGAACTAGATGTGGCACAAGAAATTCTCTCACATCAACTTCAGAAACATCAATAAACTCAGTCCAAGTCATAGCATCAGCATTAGCACGACCTAAGACTTGCACTTGGGAGTTCCACCAGGAAAATGCTTCCTTGGACAATGTGCTAGCAGCAAACTTCACCATATTCTCAGGGACACATTGGATGATACTGAAGATAGATTCCACCTTCTCAATCCAGTGGATGATAGCAATGGCACCTGCAAATCCAGAGTATGTCGGAGGATGACAGGACGTAAAGGTCTTAAACAACTGACCTTGACGATTAGCATTGGGATCTGAAGTTTAAACAAATAATGAAAGGAAAGGAAAATTTTGGTTAAAATAAAGTGAAAATAAACAAATCTTCTTTTGTGGAGTCGAATGATATACCGGTGTTTCCATTGTTAGAGGCACCAGCGTCATTTCTTCTTGCTACATTCATTTGAGCCATCGTTTCAGTGATTCGGCGTTCCACCATTTGTTCAACAGTTTTTGCATTTCCTCCTCGAGCAATTGATGAATTGCTGATACAAGTAATTCGATTCAAAACAAAGAACTAAGAAAAGAATATTATAGAAGAATTATAAAGAAAATATATAATATTATAAGAATCAAGGAATAGGTATACAATAGACGTAGTAGTAGTAGTAGTAGACGTTTTATAGATGGACATAATGAAAGTAGTAGTAGAGACGTATATAAAATACAATTTTTAGAAACAATATGATTGTACTAAAATATCACTTTTATTAAACACATTCCTAATACATAATAGTTTTAAAAAAAAGTATGGCACATACGCCAATACTAAATAAAAGAAAATACTAATTTAAAAACTAACTTTTTAAAATAGCTAAACATAAAACCTAATAATAATAGAAAAACAAATATAGACGAAATGTAGATGACTAATCATCTTCTTCTAGATTCTGGCCGTCGTCTTGTTGTCATATAGAGATCACCATCTTTCACCAAACGATACAGATAATGACGCTCTCCAGGCTTGAGATCAGGGGGTCCATTGGGGTACAACGGGACAGGAGGCTGGTTGGGACAAATCCAATCTGCTGACGATATCGGGAACAACGTCAGTACAAACACTGGCTTTGGAGACGAAGGAGGCGTAGCACGTCTTCTTGGGCGACGATGGCATGGGACAACAGGAGGTTGTACCACCACTGACACTGGAGCAACTGGCGCTGGGACTACTTGAACAGCAGCACCACGATCACTATCGGAATCAGACGAAATATCGAGGACACACGTAGACGACATTCTGCTTATAATGACGCATATAATTATTAGATTATGAAAATTTTGGGCTCTCTGATGAATGCTAAATATTACACTAAGGCAATACTAACTAGGGCAATTGTTCTAATCTAAGAACAATGAAACTTCAGGATATGAGACTCAGCGTGCCATAAATATTTTTGGTTTGTAAAAGCTTTTGTTTTTCCCAAAAATCTTTTGTAGTTATAGACTAGGCTTGCTAATTCACTATAACTTAAGCTCTGATACCAATCTGTCACACCCCGCCAAAAATAAATTTTACTTCATTTAAAATGTTTTGCGGAGGAATGGAGGTGTAACGTTCATGACAACATAGCAAAAATTAAATAAACAAACAACCATGCAATAACGAAATGAAAATAGTTTCACTTTCTAATAATACAAAGTTTCCAAAAATAGCAAGTTTCCTAAAATAGAAATTGTTTGAAAATGAAATGATTGTTCGTAAACTTAATGTTTTATTAGTGGCTCACGACAATCCCACTGCTCATATCCTCCAGTTCCACGGTGCACCTAATCACCTCGAAAACATAAGTATAAAAGCGTCAACAATAATGTTGAGTGAATCCACAAGGTTAATGTTTAGTGTAAAAGTATTGTATTTGTTACCCAAAATATTTGTTCTGAAAATAGATTTATGAGTGAAAATGTATAAGTTCAACACTCATATGATATGAGAAATAAGTATGAAAAGTGAAGTGTAATTGTAGAATATCTACAATTACTTGTTTTGTTTATGAAAAAGTGTTGAATAAGTTTGTTATGTTTGACATCGCATGAGTGTTATCCCCAACATGTAGCTAGTCTATTAAGTTAATATACAAACCCCTAAGTTTAAAATCAACACTTCAATTCCAGTATGTTATCGTTCTTTTATGGATATACACTCCCGAAATATGTCTAGGATAACCAAGTAATGATCAAGTAATGTTGGGAGGATGAGTGTCAGCCAATAGTACTATCTACATATCCATGGTCTAGATCCACTAGTTAATGATTGCTGGTAACCTTAGTCCGGTATAATAATTGTTTGTAATGCCAACGCGATGATGAAAATGTAAATGTTGTACAGTCATAGTAAAGTAGTCGCATTGTTTATGTTTTCCACCCCAATAGTTTATAAAATAGTAAAAAGAGTCAAAGGTGACTGTGGACTCACCTGGGCAAAGCTTGGAAACAGATAGGACAGAGGACTCCTTCATAGACTCCTAGCTTCCTAAACGATATAACGTTTCTAATTAGACTAAGCTAACACAAGCAATCTGGTAAATGATATATGATATATGATATACGATTAATGTTATGTTTTATGTTTTGTGGAATCGAATGAACTTGGGTCATTGGGCCTTAATGGGCCAAAATGAAATGAAATGGGCTTCGAAATGAAATGAAATGGGCTTCGAAATGAAATGAAATGAAATGGGCTTGGGTTAGGCTTAATGGGCCTAGATTGGGCCTAATGGGCTTAATGGGCCTAATGAGCTAAATGGGCCACTAGGTGGACCACTTGGGCCTCATATTGGGCTTAGGTCCGATTAGGTTGGGCCATGGATTGGGCTTGGCCCAATTGGGTTCGGTTTGGGAAGTAATGGGCCAAAGGTTTGGGCTTTGGTCCAAATGGGCTTGGATACTAATAGGTCAACTAAAGTTTGGGCCTGATGGACTAAGATAGATCGAATGGGCCAAGTACGAGCCTTGGCCTGATTAGGCATTCGGGTTTGGGCCGATCGGTTGGGTCAAGAATCCGGCCTTGACCCGATTTGACTTATGGGTCAAAATTAATCCAATCTAGAAGTTAGTATTGGTCAAAATAGTCTACAAATGTCAACAAGAATTAGGGTTTCGGTTTCATGGGTTTGTGTTTGGGTGTGGGTCAGACCCTACGGCTTTGGTCTAGGGTTCGGATCTTTGGTTCGATTTTGACTAGATCTTGGGGTTTTTGTCATAACAAGGCTATATCTAGGGTTCGGCACAAGTAATACTTCTAGATATAGGGTTTTAGACGTCAAAAGTCTAGTGTTTGGTCAAGATCACAAGGTTTAAACAATCAACACAACGAATGTTAACGTATCAAACGAGTCAATGACCAAAACGAATCAATAAACGATTAAAACAAGTAATCCTTTGACATCCATGCATGGATGCACGTCGGGATCAATATCAAGCAATTGCCGAGGCCTCTTGGCCTTTGGCCTAGGTCTCGGATCCAAACATCAAAAGAAACAAGGAACAAACAAAGGATTCGGTATTATACTTTGGAACGGATGAACGAGATCGAGAACGAACCGAAAAGGGTTCGGCTTTGCTTGGGGATCGAACGAAACTCGGGACTTGTGAGGATTGCTTGGCCGAAAATTGTAGGGTGAGCAAATAGGGTTTAGGGTTAGAAAAATGAGAAGTATTTATAGTTGGATAGATTAGGGTTTAAAGGAGAGTTTGAGTACAACTCAAACTAGTTTCAAATAAGATGAGGATAAGATCTAGAGAAAAGATAAGACCAAGAAAGATCAACCTCACCCGTATAGGGTTCGGCCGAGTTGGTTGTTCACGAGCAAGGGAAGGCCAGCCACATATGTGGTCGGTCAATGGTTCGATGTCATTCGAGTCACGGTTATTAAATTTAACCGTTTAATGCGTAACCGATATAAAGTTACTAATTTTAGTATGTCTTTAGCTCAAGTGTGTCACCATAAGTATATAATATGTTGTGTTGACTAAAATAGTCAAACACTAATGTACGGTGTAAAAATAGATGTTTTGTTGTGTGTTTGGATGCCAAAAATAGAAATGTATAAATATAGAAACTTTCTAAATAAAGAAAATTCTAGAAATGAAATGAGATTACATACCGGAAATATCGAGTTCTCACACGGCGCCTACACAATCATTTACGCAACGCGACTGAAGACAGAGACCCGAACGCGCTTATGTCCGTTTTCGGCGACCTGCCATCTTCCCCAAGATCTCATTGATGGAGTAGGAAAACGCGACGCGTACTCACAAACGCGACGCGTAACAGAGCAGTGTTTGGACTACAAATAGAGACCCAAGTCTCACTCATTTGACACACCACAACAACAATACTCCCTTAGTTATTCTTGTAAATTCTCTCATATTATTAGTTTGTACAACTTTGTACCACTTTGGAAGGCATTTGGAATACAAGTTTCTTCTTTGGTCATATCATTTTATTAGGTATTCTCTTTCCTTAATCTCTTAATTATGGTTATGATTATAATTGCTTTGTGTGTTATGACATACTTAGGCTAAATTATTTGTTTGAAACACTTGCACTAATACCTTTAATTCTTAAATACTTTAATATAATTTCACCCTTTTAAGAGTTCATTTAAAGTTTAAGTCATTCTCCTTAGATTTTGCGAATATCCAATTATACCTATTAGGGAATCATGACTTCATTAAATTCTTTTATCACAAGTGTGAGATACTCGTAATAATACTCTTAAAGTCCATCTTGATTATATCCAATAAAATCATAATATATTAATATTAATACTTTAAAACTTACTATTATAAGTATTGACTATTACGTAATATGTTTTAATTAAGTTCAAATAACTTTGAACCTTATGCTTCCATAAAACTCTTAAACACTTGTATTAGAAAAACTTTGTAATTACTAGTATATAAGTAATTTGAGCTTCTAAGATATAATTCATCACACAACAATCAAAAAAATATCAATCATGAGATTATTAGTAAGTCAAGACTTGACTTATAATCTAGTCATAAAACTTGACCAGTGTAATTATCACACATGCACACACAATATAATTTAACCATGGATTCAATATTCATAAAACCAAAACCGTGTTTTAATCATAAAAAATTTGTCTTAACAAAAATAAAATTGTTTTCCATGAATCCAAAATGAAAAATACTGAATAATAAAATTAATTTATTCTTGTGGGATCATTACCATCTCATGCATACCATCTTCACTTTCCATCGTCTCTTGCACTAAACGATTGCAAAAGTTGAGTTACTCGTAATAAACTTTACAAGTAGAAAACGAGTATCTATAAATTGGTCAACTCAACTGAGGAGCAAGCATGGCATCCTGCGCTTTGACCCTTGCCACAACCAAGACACCATTTCTCGGTCCTTGCCTTGTTTTGCTTCACCTTCTTGACCTTTTGTTTGACTCCATTACCCTTAGGCACGTCTTGGCAGAGATCAGTTTTACCCTTTCCCTTTTGACTGCGCCTCTTTCTCTTTTCACTACCATCAGCGGTTACTACGAGATCATTCTTAAACTTGGTCCCCAAAATCAACTCAGTAGTCTTGAGCATGGAATGTAGCTCATCAATGGATTGCTCCATGTTATACATGTTGTAGTTGGCTATATAAGGCTTATAGTCATCAAACAACGAGTTGAGTATCATTATTGTTGCTAACTACAATGGTATTGGGTGTCCTAGTCATTCAAGATGATCCATGTGCTCTTTCATTTTCATGACGTGAGCACTCACTGATGATCCCTTAACCAACTTGCAAGAGTTGAACACTCTACAAGCGTAATATGCTTGTCTTGGTTCATTTCTAGCATTCGCGGCAGGGCATTTAGAAACAAACGCTTCCAATTGAGAAACTTTGACCCAGTCAATTTCTCCTTTTCTAGAAACAAACATAGTGAGATATTATTGGTACGTGTCGTTGTAGTTGTTGCTTCCATCTACAAACCAAACCAAGTTCAATTAGTAATCATCAACAAACATCTTATAAAATATATTATAAACCCATAATTACTATTTTAGGCCTAAGATCCATATTTCACATTCTCGCCACAAGGTTTGGGCACTTCCCGACAAGACATGCTATTTCTGGTAGGTAACGTCCTTAACGATCGTACCAAAACTTGATACGATTCCTAGGGGTCGTAGAATGTATAAACTTTTAACTTACAAAAACTTTGTACAATTTAATTGAACATTTCTAAATGCAATAAAGTCTAGTATGTTTATTCTACTTAAGTAATTTTTGGACCAGGACTCCCGATTTCATAACACTGATCGACCCATTGGGTCAACCACCTAGTATACTTGGTTCGAACCATACTGACAAGAACATGAGGTTGTTCTTGCCGGTTAAACCAACTAGCTAGTTTAATCCCTAAAAGCAGAACTGAGATTAAACTTAATCCTTAAACCATAAAGGATTATAGGAACATGGAAATCTAAACTAGATTAACAAGAAAGAAACGTTGTACAAAAAATTCAAACACACACATAGCTTGTGTGTGTTCGTCGAACACTGACCAAGAACCCTAGGGTTCTTGGTTCGTCCGATCGAACAAGGGGGAGAGGGGAAAAAGGTTTCCCAAAAAATACCTTAATGTTTGCTTAAGAAAGTCCACTGATGATGAACACAACGAGCGACCTTCTAGTTGATCCTTGCAATGAACTTGTTCTTCAAGAATCGAAGAACACGAAGAACGAACGAAGAACACAAACTTGTGTTCTTGTGTGTGTCTGTTCGGCCGATCAAAGGGGAGGGAGGGGGCAAGGATTTCCTGTGAGGTGTAGCAACAAACAAGGGAACCCCAAGCATTCTATTTATATTAGAAAGACTTTCACTTAGGGCCCTTCTAGTTTAATTAAGATTAATCTCTTAATTAAACATATCCTTTTACACTTTAATCCCTTATAGTTTATCTAGTTATTATTGTAGCACTTAATTATTAAATGTCTAGTATTAATACACTAATATATTTCGGTATATATACATACACGAAATATACTTGTATTTATACTTTTAATAATTAATTATATAATAAACTTTATATAATTTATACAATAATATTATCCAAACACTATATGATTTAATAGCTTTAAATCATATTATGGATAATCTATAATTAACACATTGTATATTTATACAACTAGTGAATGTACAAATACTTGTATTAATTAGTTAGTTAAAATAATCTACTAATAAGTTAAACTTAACTTAATAGTTAACTGATTCATGATAACTATTATGAATCATTCATCTTCGTAGTATTATTACATATCTTTCTCGTATTACATGCACTCACCGGTATGATCCTTAAGTGTTTCGTAGGTATGGATGTATCACCATAGGTTGACTAACTGTGCACATAATTCCAATAGACTCCCACTTGTGCAAGTTCATAACCTTAGCTTGATGACACGAGTTACATTGGCCCTCTAGATAGGCATGCAGGTAACCAACCCCATAAAAACAGCTTATGTAGCCCAGGTATAGATTCGAAAACTCTTTAGTAGCGTCGTCTAGTAAAGAACACTCTGTCTCTACTTCTTGGGCAACGTTATTAGGTTTATCCCTTGCAGCACGATATTTGTGATAACGAATACGAGCATGGTACAAGACATCAACTCATGTATTTGAAGTCATTTCTTGACTTCTTGATTCAAACTGTTGTGATAAACGACAAAGAACAAATCAGTTTGTTTGGGCATGGCCATGCACTTAGCAGTTTTCCAGCATGTCAAGGGACCCATAAATATCTATCCTAAAAAGGAGGTGCAATTACCATCTTGTTATATTCCGATTCAAAATACAACTTCCTATGTACCCAGTAAGGCCTCGTGTATCATCCGGAGACCCGGCCTAGTATTTTATTACTTTCGGTAAGTAATGTTTTATTTTTATTGTTTTATATTATTTAATTTGAATTATTTGAATTAATTATATTTTTAACCAAGTGGTTAAAAATTAGAGAAACTGAGATATTTAAATATTAAAATGATTTTTATATATTTGGGTTCACTTTTGAATCAGGGTTCCAAAAATATCTTTGTTGTTAAAATTGGAGTTAGTTAGGTTTAAATTAATAAACTACGAACTAGACTTTTAGTATTATACAGTGTTGAATTGAAAAATCAGAATTGTAAGCCCACAAAGGGAAGGTGTTATGTGTAGGTGTGTTTGGGGGTGACTCATGTTTTCCCTCTTGCCTGCTCTATGTCGAACACACACACACACTTATCATTTTTTTAGAAGTTTTGATAAAATGGAAGATCATAGCTCAATCATTTCTCAATCATCTCTGTGATTTCGTTTTTGAAGCAAGATTAAGGTAAGAAATCATCCTCCATCTATTCTAGGGTTCATAGTTTTGTTAAAAGATGAAATGGGTTAGTGAGTTTCATGAAGTTCTTGTTGAATCTTGTTGGAAATCCGAAATTGATACATGATTTGGTGTTTATTTGAGTTCTTGCAAGTAATACATGAATTGTTATTTATTATAGTCTACTTGGTGAAGTTTCCATAAAAGCTCCATCAATGGAGTTCTTGGGAAGAAGATGAAGTTCTTCCCAATTTGATGAATTGTGTATTTTAGTGTTCTTGAAGTTTGGTTTGGTTAAATATGCATGTTAGAAGTGATAATTGTTGTATAGGTTTGATTGTAAAATGAATTGGTTGCTTTTGATGGATTATAAGTAGTGTTTGGGTGAAATTTGTAAAAATCCCGTAAGCACAAAAAAAGGATAGATTTTGACCATTTTGCAAAAATCATATAAAATCAACCGTAACTCCGTTTTGGGCGTGCGACCAGTCGTTTCGAAGGTCTATGAGTCTACTTTAATAATATAATATTTCCCATGACTGATATGGTTATAAAAATGATCAGATTTCTGAGTTAATAACAGGTGGTCGAATGCATCTTTTTCGGGTTAAACCTGTATTGATTATTTTGGGTGTTCCAAAGTATAACTAATTAACATGAAGTCGGTTATTATATGGTAATTGTATAATTGATTAAATGATAATTAAGTGTTTGTAAACATTGGAAGTTAATAAAATGATTTTGACCCGTTTGGGCCTTATATGATAGTTGAAACTTGAAACTTGACTAAATGCATATTTTTAGCATTTGACTTATACTTTGAATGTTAGTTGGAAGTAAAATGGCATTAGTATGTTTATGAAAGTGTTAAGTGATGAATTGATCTTTACATGGTAGTTTGTGGTTTTCACCCGTTTTCTATAATAGGTAGTTAAATTCATGAACTGTTGACCTTAGTCTTGGATGACTTGTAAACTTGAAACTATCAATTTCATGTCATAAATGTGTTACTTGATTAATAGGAAGTATGATTGTGATAGTTTCAGGTCTTGACCCGTATGGTTGTCAAAATATGCAAATTGACCTAAATAAGGTCAAAGTTAGTTGAACTTGCAATTGGATGCAAGTAACATGTTAGTTATGTAATTTTGATATTGAATAAGTAGAATAACTCATTGGAAGGTGTTGTATATATTCCCGATTCCTTATTCTCGTGTTGACCCATTTGGGCTTCAAGGGTAAGTTGATTAAAATGTATAATGAACTAACTTGATGAAGTTCTAAACTTTGGTAATTGCTATGTGTGGGAATGCAAGTAATTAGTTGTAAGTTGTGGTATAAAGATATAATCTTGAACTTATACTACTTGTTGCAAAATTGGTGATTTCGGTAACTAATTCGGTGTTCGTTTTGTACAGGAAAAGGGAAGGAGCCTCCCTAATATTAGATTACTGAGCCCGGCACGTAAGGAAGCTAAGGTGAGTGGTTTTAACCTTCTTTCTTGTGTAACATACAAAAAAAGTTGAAATGGTGGTTGTTTTGGGAAATTGAAACAGAAATCCGAAATAGCTAAGGAGTCAGAAATAGCTAAGCGATCTCAAGATAGCGTAGCGATCTCTAGATCGCTTAGCAATCTTGCTGTTTTTTGACAAAAGTGTATTTTCTTTATACTTTTCGATTTTTAGTTGTACCATTAATTGTGGGATTGTTAATGCTAGTATGTGCACATGTTTTTTAGAGGTTAGCTATAGTGGGTTTTGACTACGCTTCGTTACTATTGGATGGGGGCGATCGGACTCCTTCGAATTCGTTACGTAAGGAGGGATCACCGTGAGAATAGTAAAGGAGCCATCGGTAGACTGTTGTTGGGCCGACAACAGTCGAAGGTCCTCGCCCGACCGCCGGTCCTCTCATAACGTCCAATTGCTTGTGGCAGTTTGGACGGGTTTTCCCGATTGATTTCTCTTGGTTTCTAATTTGTTGTGGTTATGCAAATTGACGTTTATTTCTATTCACTTAGCTTTGTGCTAGTCCCTCATTTGTTGACTCTTTTTAGGTTGTGGGTTTGGCTTGACTAGAGTTGGGTTTTGGAAGTCTGACCGTACTCTGATTTTGTAAACCGGGTCGAGCCTGTTTTTAGTAACACCTTTAAATGTTTTATATATTTTGGTTAATATGTAAATGGCTTTTATGATATGTAATAATTAGTATTTATAGTTTTCTTAAATCGCTTCCGTATGCATATTAAAAAAAGAAAAAAAATGGCTCTTAGATTGTGGTGTTACACCTCGTATGACAATCATATTTCAGACTTGTCTAAGACGAACCAAAGTACATTAGTCATTGTATCATAAACCAAATACCTCAGGCTTAAGGACAATCCTAGTGAACAATACTTTTGAACTTTTCAACCACGAAGTATTGTCATGGTGGTCAATCCAATATCGTCGAGCTCCAACAGAATATCACCGATATTTGGTCTACAACAAAACTTGTGTAGCTATCTTCAAGAAACCTCTAATCTCCACAAAATACCGCGAAGATATTAACGTCCCATCAAGGTTCCCACCAAGACGAGTAGTCACGGATTATATCTTTTGAATAAATAGACTTTTATTCATGTGTATTGTAACACATACAAAGTCTGAATAATAATGATACTAATTCATGTATTATTCCACACTGGACATAGATACAGAATTATTACTGCATCATTACTTATTCCTTTTGTCCGTGTTGATTACTTAATGACTTTTACAATTTTACTTGTAACTTTATCACTGATCTGGTCATTCCTATTAAACTAAAGACATAAGACAAGTATTTGAAAAACACTATTACTTTTGTCTTTGCTATATTTTTGTTCTTGCAACATTCTAGAACATATTATAGTCTTTCCTTTTATGCAATTCGGTAAACATAAGAGGATTGGAAATTAACTCCTTAGTTTCTTGAATTCATAAAATTCGCCTTGTAACTAAATCCTCTTTTAGTTAGTTGATTTGTAGATATATCATTAACTACTTAAAGAAATTTCCTTAAATGATTATAATATCCACTGGAGTGCGAATATTCTATTAGATATGCAATAATTAATCACAAGACATTTGATCACGCTATTAGGTTTGAAATAATCTAATCAATGATCATTTATTATTTCTCTTATCTCTTTGGCAAACGACTTGATAAAACCTCGTTGTCAATATCCTACTAACTTACTATATTCATTAGGACTTTTAATGAATACGTTAGTCATAGCTCCCACTTAATTTTATGGAAAATAAGCATCACTTAAACTATTACTTTGACCTAGTCAAAATGTTATAGTTTAATCTTTTTAGAATTATCAATTATTAAAGTCATCATTTGGATTTGCGAATATCCAACATTCCTTTTAAGGGAATCATGACTCTCATTGATCACTGAATCTAAAAAGTATAAGACACTTGAAACGATACTTCCAATTCTTAAATATATATTAGTATCTTTTAAGAACCTCATTTAATGCCAAAGTCACTTCTTGGAATTCTCAAATATCCGGCATTCCTATTAGAGAATTATGACTTGATTAAATATTATATTTATTACAAGTGTAAAAGACTTGCAATACTACCTTTTAATTGTTAAATACTTTAATATAGTTTGACCTTTTAAGAGTTCATTTAATGTCTAAGTCATTTTCCTGAGATTATACGAATATCCAATTATTCCTATTAGAGAATTATGATTTCATTAAATTCCTTTATCACAAGTATTAAAGATTTATAATAATACTCTTTGAAATCTGTCTTGATTATATGCAATATAATCATATTATATTAATACTAATACTTTAAAACTTACTATCATAAGTAACCATTACTTAAGTTGTTTTAATTAAGTTCAATGTACCTTCAACTTTATGCTTTCCATAAAAACTCTTAGATACTTATATTTAGAAAACTTTCTAATTACTAGTATCTAAGTAATTTGAGCTTCTAAGATATTAATCAACAATCAAACAAATGTAAACAATGAGATTATTATTAAGTCAACACTTGACTTTATAATCTAGTCATAAAACTTGACTAGTATAATCAACACACATGCACACACAATATAATTCAACCATGGATTCAACGATGATAAACTTAAAAACCAAAATTTATCATAAAATTGAAATTGTAATTTGTTCAAAACAATTAAAAACCAAAATTTGTTTTACTGAATCCATATGAAAAATACTGAATCAAAAAGTGGTGCTCGTGGGATCTTCATCTCATGCCGACCATTATCACTTTCCATTCTCTCCTGCAGTAAACGATTGCAAAGGTTAGATTACTCGTAATATACTTTACAAGTAACTTAAAGTGATTTAGAAGTTTAGTGGTGTTACCTGAAGAACTAGCAAATCCTCCACCACAGGCAATCTTTGGGCAATCTCTTTTCCAATGCCCAGCCTCGCAACATTTGAAGCACAGATTCTAGGTCCTCGCTGTGTTAAGCTTCACCTTCTTGACCTTTTATTTGACACCTTTACCATTCGACATTCCTTGGTTAGGATTGGTCTTAGCCTTCCCACCATGCATGTTTCTCTTCTTTTTCCCATTGCCACCGCCGTTACCGATTATCAGAACATCCTTAGACTTTGATCCCAAACTCAACTCAGCCGTCTTGAGCATAGAATGTAACTTAGCAATGGATTTCTCCATATTATGCATATTGTAGTTGACCACAAAAGGCTTGTAGTCATCAGACAACGAATTGAGTATAGTGTCCGTTGCCATCTGCAACGGAATAGGGTGACCAAGTCTAGCAAGGTGATCCATGTGCCCTTTCAGTTTCATGACGTGAGCACTCACCAGTGTTCCTTTTAGCGTCTTGCACGAGTTGAAGGCTCGATTGATGTCAAACCTCTCAGTGCGAGCTTCCTCTTGAAATGAATCCCTTAGTTGTTGGATCATCTCAAATGCAGGCACATCCGTAAGTCCCGCTTGTAACTCGGGACTCATAGTGGCGAGCATTAGACAGCTCACATCGAGTGCATCACTGACATGCTTATCATAAGCTTTCCTCATTTCAGCTCTAGCATTTGCGGCAGGGAAATTTTGTACTGCTCTCTCCAAGACAATCCACTTTCTTTCATGCCTGAGCACAATGCGAAGATTGCGCTCCCAATTGAGAAAGTTTGACCCAGTCAACTTATCTTTTTCGAGGATTGAGCGAAGTGAGAGATTGTTGGTACTTGTCGTTGTGGTTGTTGTTGCCATCTACAAATCACACCCAGTTTAATTAGTAATCATTAATAAACATCTCTAAAAATATATTATAAACCCATAATTAATATTTTAGGTCTGGGATCCATATATCACATTCTCGCCGCAAGGTTTGGGCACTTCCCGAAAAGACATGCTGTTTCTGGTAGGTAACATTGTGACAACTCGATATTTCTGGTATGTAACTTCATTTCGTTTCTACAACTTTCCTTATTTAGAAAGTTTCTATTTTTGGACATTTCTATTTCTGGCATCCTAATACACAACAAACTTATACATTTTTATGTCATACATTAGTGTTTGACTATTTTAGTCAACACAACATTTGTATTTACTTATGGTGACACTCTTGAGCTTAAATCATTTCTAAAACAATAATTTATCGGTTAAACAATAAACGTAACAAATTAAATTAAAACGTGACTCGAATGGAACTAGTTTCTAAACTCGACACCAAGCTTTGACCGACCACCCATGTGGCCGGCCACACTCTCCCACTCGAACCCACACTCGGCCGAAACACCCTTGTGGTGTTGGCCATGTGTTGCTTTTCTCTTGATGTTTATCTTGATCCTTGATGCTTATCCTAATCCCCATTTGAAAGAGTCCTAGTTGGACTATAACACCTATTCTTAACCCTAATTCTCCATTATAAATACTAAACCACCTTAACCTTAAATCCCTTTACAAAATTCGACCAAGCACACAATCTCCTCCATCCGTTCGTGTTCGATCCCCAAGCAACCCGAAACCTTTGATCCCCTTTGATCTTCTTCATCCGATCCCAAAGGTATATCGAATCCCTACTTGTTTTGCATTGTTTCTTCCTTCTTTCGGTACTAGATCGAACCCGAGACCATGGCCTAAGGCCAAATGGTCTCGGTCATGCATTGTTCTCCAAAGCCGAGACTTATAAGCAAGCCTAGATCCGATTGTATGCATGTGTGTGTATTTATTGCTTGTTTTGTTGCTTGATCCGTTTCCTAGAACCCTAGATTCAACCTATGACAAATCTAGATACCAAACCCGAACCCTAGACTCGATCTAGTTCGGATCTAGCTCTAACCATTAGGGTTTCGGCCTAGCCGGCCAACCCTAATCGAATTTCTATTAAACCGAGCCTAGTTTGACCTAGATTGACCAAATTTGACTTTTGTTGACCGAAATGTATCCTAGACTAAACCCTAGCCGAAATCTAGAACCCCAATTTTGACTATCGTTGACTAATTTGACCAATTTCGACCCATAAGTCAAACCGGGTCAAGGTCGGATCTTGACCCAAACCGTGGACCCAAACCCGAATACCAAATCGGGCCAAGGCCCGTACTTGGCCCATATCGATCTATCTTAGTCCATCGGGCCCAAACCTTAGTTGGCCCATTAGTATTCAAGCCCATTTGGACCAAAGCCCAAACCTTTGGCCCACTTATACCCAAACCAAACCCAATTGGGCCAAGCCCAATCCATGGCCCAATATAATTGGACCTAGGCCCAATAAGAGGCCCAAGTGGCCCAACCTAGTGGTCCATTAAGCCCATTAGGCCAAATAGGCCCAATCTAGGCCCAATAAGCCTAAACCAAGCCCATTTCATTTCATTTCATTTCGAAGCCCATTTCATTTCATTTCATTTCATTTCATTAAGCCCCAACGATCCAAGTTCATTCGATGTCACAAAACGTAAAACATAACATTAATTTCATATCAATTAACTTATATCGTATATAGAATCGCCTGTGTTAGGTTAGTCTAATCATTAGTTAAATCATTTAGGAAGCTAGGAGTCTCTGAAGGATTCCTCTGTCCTAAGTACTGTGTCGCTAAGCTTTGCCAGGTGAGTCCACAGACCCCTTTTTACTCTTTTACTGTTTTATAAACTTTGGGGTGGAAAACATAAACATAACTGCTATTATTTTACTATGACTGTACAACATCTATATTTTTTCATTATCACGTTGGCATGACAAACAATTATTATACCGGACTAAGGTTTGCCAGCAATCATTAACTAGTGGATCTAGACCATGGATATGCAGATAGTACTATTGGCTGACACTCATCCTCCCAACAAACGTTAGATCATTACTTGGTATATACAAGACATCTCCGGGAGTGTATATCCATAAAATAACGATAACATAATGGAGTTGAAGTGTTGATTGTGGACTTAGGGGTTGGTATATTAACTCAATAGACTAGATACCTGTTGGGGATAACAGTTCATGCGATGTCAAACATAACATTTGGTTTAACACTTTTTCATAAACATAACTAGTAGTTGTAGATATTCTACAACTACACTAAACATTTCATACTTACTACTCATATCACATGAGTGATAAACTTAATACTTTTCAGTCATAAAACGTTCTTTTTACAAACATTTTTGGGTAGCAGAACAATTTACTTATTTTACTTTAACCCTGTGGATTCACTCAACATTATTTTTGACCCTTTTATTATTTATGTTTTTCCATGTAATTAGGTGCAGTGGAACTGGAGGATAGGAGCAGTGGGATTGTCGTGAGGCATGATTAAAATATTAAGTTTACGAACAATCATTTGATTTCAAAACAATTTCTATTTTAGGAAACATGCTATTTTTGGAAACTTTCTACTTTTGGAAAGTGAAACAATCTTTTATTTTTCGTTATTGCGTGGTTGTTTGTTTACTTTATTTTTGCTATGTTGTCATGAACGTTACACCTTCGTTCTTCCGCAAAACATTTTAAATGAAGTAAAACTCATTTTTGGCGGGGTGTGACAAACATCCTTACCGATCGTATCAAAACTTGACACTATTCCTAGGGGTCGTAGAATCTATAGACTTATAACTTACTACAACCTTGTACAATTTAATCGTACATTTCAAAGTTGCAATAAAGTCTAGGTTGTTTATTCTACTCAAGTACTCTTTGGGCCGGGACTCCCGATTATCACCAAAGTAGATCATACCATCTAAGACAGTGCGATGTCCACGTCGGGACTACCGATTATCACAAAACCCTACGCACCCTAACACTCGCAATGATTTGAATCCGTATCTAAGGTTCTTTATCCTTACAATATGAATATCGTTGAACAAGTGAGGTGTTCCATTAGGTGGATAGTACTTAGATCTAAGATTTTCTTGGTTTTGTTTAAGTCTTAAACTAAACTTAAACCTTATTCCAATTTTAATCCTTAATTTTAATATGTGCAATTTGTGTACTTAATTCCACAAGACGTCTTTCTAAAATTACTTTTAAAACTCTAAGTTTTAAATTCGTTCGATTTTATTTGTATACCTAAAACGAGGTGTACAAAAGATATTACTACGTTTTGAGAAAAAACCTTATCTTAATAAAACGTACTTGTTTTATTTAGTTGAAATTCTTTAATCCTTATGTTAAACTTTTAAAATAGAGATTTTAATTCTTTATGACATACGAACACAAGTCATAACTCTAGTTTAATATATCTAGTTTTTCTATGTCCAATATTAAAATTAAACATTTATTTATTAGATTGGTCAAAACATATCCTTGGGACACATTTATAAACTTTGCGATTTTCTTGTGTAGCTCTCACTAATTCCAACAACCATGATGGAACTTAAGCAAACACAATCACTAGTTTGTACTTGGTGAACACTAATAAACTTATTATATATAAACCATATATAATAAGCTTAGTTTCTTTGAACCATTCTTATATTTAACTTAAACTTGTTAAATATAGTTTCTTAAATTTCCTATGTTATCTTACTCTTGATCATTAATTTAGTATTTTACGTAAATCGTAATATACTTGTGTAAATAGCTAGTTATAATTACTTATAACTTTATACAATCTAATATTTTTAACTATCGTATTATTATCTAATTATAATAAAACCTTACGTTGTACAATTTCTAGTTGTTTACAACTTTGTACATTTCTAGTTTGATTATAACTTAATACAAATTTCTAGTTACTTTAATATTACAACAAAATGATCAAAATAACATTTATTTTTAATATTCCATTTAATCTTGTTTTTAATATATAGAAGTGGTATCCTGTGAGGACTCACGAGGACACCTCAAAAACATTCCAAAAATTCTGAGGACACCTCAAAACATTCCAAAAATTCTGAAAAAAATATATATAACTCCCTATGATTATTACTACATTTGACCAAAAACAAATTTTGAAAAAAAAAAAATTTATGATCCACTTTTGTATGCGGATCATAACAATGATCCATATTTTTTTTGTGGATCATTATTATGATCCATATTTTTTTTATCATTTTTTTAAACTTTTTATTTTTTTTTTGGATCTTATATGCTGCGATTTTAATGTTTAAAAAAGAAAGTTTTTGAAAAAAGTTTGTTTTGGATCATTTTTAGAGTTTTTTTTTTTTTGAGTCCTCGCAGTTCTCACCGGGAAAAGAGTCCTCACCGGATCCGGACCCTATATATATATATATATATATATATATATATATAATAGTTTTGTACGTATTTTAATTAGATTAAGTTAGAATACACATGTACAAATTAGGTGTAATATTCTTACTAGAATGTTATAAGGTTTTAAAGATATATTAATATAAATACATCTTGTTAATTTTAACCTTAAAATTAACACTTCCTTTTTTTATCCTTAATTAAATTTAATTAATTAAACCCTTATCTTCATTTTGATCAATTAAAACCTAGTTTTAACTTTCTTGATCAATAACATCCTTTAGTTAAAGATTAATCCTAATCAATTTTATTCAAACAATTATTATACTTCGTTTAAATTCTATGATAGATTATAACTTTAATAAATTTATTTAAACTTAGTCATTTAAACCTTTTAGACAATAAAACTTTGTCTAGATTTCTAGGTTTAAAGAACTAGCTTTAATAAACTAATTAAAAACAATAATTAAACCTATCAAACATAAACTTGTTTAATTATACTAGGTTTTAGATTATGTTCTTGATTAATCCTATTAACCAATTAAACTAAACTAGTTTAATGTTCTTGGTCCTAGGTTACTTCTAGGGTTTCGAAAATTCCTTAAGCCTAAGAAACTTTTTCACCAATTAAACTAAACTAGTTTAACATACTTGGTGTCCAAGTCTCCTCGTGATTTTTGAAAATATTGGAAAAAGGAAAGGATCCTTTTGACCAATTAAACTAAATAAGTTTAACATACTTGGTCCTAGATTTTGAAGATCAAGGGAAAAGGGAAGAATCCTTTTGACCAAAAACTTTGTCATTCTTGATCCTAGGGTTCTTCTTAACTTCGAAAATTCTAGGGTTAGGGAATAAATCCTTTTGACCAATTAAACTAAACTAGTTTAATGTTATTGGTCCTAGGGTTATTTATGGTTTTCGAAATTTCTAGGGTTAGAATCCTTTTAACCAATTAAACTAAGCTAGTTTAATATTCTTGGTCTAGGGTTCTTACCCTTTTTCCAAATTTACAAGGAAGAAAAAGAAGGAGGAACAAAAAATAAAAAAAAACTTGGAAATTAAACAAACAAAAAAAAAATTTGTTATTCTTGTTTAGATTTCTAAACCATCGATCTGATACCACTGAAGGATTTCATAACACTGATCGACCCATTGGGTCAACCACCTAGTATACTTGGTTCGAACTATACTGACAAGAACATGAGGTTGTTCTTGCCGGTTAAACCAACTAGCTAGTTTAATCCCTAAAAGCGGACCTAGATTAAACTTAATCCTTAAACCCTAAAGGATTATAAGAACTTGGAAATCTAAACTAGATTAACAAGAAAGAAACTAGATTAACTCGAACACACACATAGCTTGTGTGTGTTCGTCGAACACTGACCAAGAACCCTATGGTGTCATTACTCTTCCATGTATCATTACATATCTTACTCGTATTATATGCACTCACCGGTGTGACCCTTAAGTGTTTCGTAGGCATCGATGTATCATCATAGGTTGACTAACTGTGCACATAATTCCAACAAGTTCTTCACCCCTGCTGCCTGACGAAACGGGTGAAAGGAGATGCTCGGCTCGATTGATGGAGAAGAAAAAGAAAAGAAAACGAATTGGAGATGCCCTACTACGGCCGAGTGTGAAGAAAACGAGTGGAGGGAAAGTTTTAGGTTAAACATTGTTTAATTAATAAACTCCATGGGCTCTAGATCTTTTTGGGATTAAACATGCTAACACAATCACCTCACTTGGGCTTAATCACCGAACAAAGAAAAAGAATGGAGGAGGCCTTGGCTATTAGGTCGGCCTCTCCTAGTCTCGGCTCACGCTCCACACAACCTTTTCACAACGCCCGAGATCTATAGTCGCATAGTTATAGTACTCGACACTAATTCGAACTCGGTAACTATACTCAGCTTAATTCAAAGCTCGAGATTTAAATACACTTAACGAAAATAATTAGCACCTAACTCAATTAATCTCACTCAATAATTAAGTACAAAAACACACTTATGTCACCAATAAATCATGAAAGTAATTAACATATTAATTATTTCAACACGAAACGTCACACGCATTTCACTTGGCCAATTACATGAATAAACGTAAATTAGAAATTAGTTTAAATTAATATTTTAAATGAATATGTTATACTTACAAAGAACTTGTGTAATTATCTAAATGAATTTTTTCTATAAAAAGAATCTAAAGGAACATTGGAAATTTATAAATAATAGCATATTTAATTATTTATAGATTTCAGGGTGTTACACATATGGATATAGATAACACATCCTCGAGTCTGGAAGTGCATTCTCTACCAACATAAAACAAACGATGAGCACTCAAGCAATTAAGATACTCATACTAAATTCACAATAACACACATTGGTCCATTGTTCTCCATAAAATCTCCCCATAACCAACCAAAAGTCAGTGTGTACGATAATAGGGGCCCTCTATTACTTTCGGCACCTAATTTTGTTTGCTCACGAGTCAATCAAAAAGTTCACAACTTCCCACACAACTATTTAACCAATTGAGTCACGATCACTCTCAACGTAACGTGTACGCCCCGACAACAACTCCTCTCATCAGTCCCGTCTCAAACGCAGCACGCCCGCCCAGTCGAACGTCTTCCAATCAGCATTACAGAAACTCGTAATCCCATAATCACCACTCATAAATCAAACATATATTTTATCCTCATTTTTGATTACATATTTCAGATCCCGCTTGATTACTCATTAAATCAAACTCTGGAGCACTGGTGTGAGTCGGTCTTAACGTATACTTTTACGACCTCTTCATACCTCACTCATTCAGTTTCTCTTATAAAAATTATATTGCTCATTACAGTTATTAGCTTTCTCATTAGACTCGTCAGTGATTCGCGTATCCTTATTAGGTTTTCTCAATTATAGCTCATTGTTCTTGTAAGTCTCATATAACTTCTCAATTTTTATCTTGTTTATGATTATTCATTTCAAGACTTCTCATAAGTCAAACTATATGTATTGGTATCTCTAGTTTTACTTCCCGTTACACATTCGCATTTATCTCTTGCTCACACTTAAATATCAGTTCTCATTTGGTTTACTCATAGCATAATTAGTATTAATTTAACCCTATATCAATCTTGTAGTTTAAAATGAGTTCTCTTTTAACTTGTAGTGAATAAACCTCGTTAACTCACTTTTGTCACTTAACTCAGTTAATAATTCGGTTTGGGTTTCTCGTCTACTTCAATTAGTAATTTAATTTAAATTTCTATAAATCTCTATCGATTCGAGTTAATGACCTCTTATCTCGTGTGCGTCACTAGTTCTCATAAATCTCATTAATTAATGATTTCCTTGTTTACTCAATCAAGTGTTTTATTCAATATAACCAATTTAATAATCTTTCTTATTTAATTTATTTCTCTATTTTCTCATAAATCTCAATCTGTGATGTTATCATCCAATTCACTAATAATTTACTCGTAAATTTAGAATTTAACATTTTTCTCATTTTCTTATTTACTTTGTTTTTAACGATTGGTCAAACGCCTTTGATTTATTAATAATTCACTCACTTCTCAATTACTGCGAATTAATTATCTTGAATTATTTTATTCGATCATTATTCTCTATTCTCATTAAAATTTTATTATGTTTCTCATTACTCAATTGAATAAATTATCATTTAAAGATTTTAACTTAATAAATTACTAGTGCTCACCATTGAATCAATATAGAATAAATTATTATGTTTCTCATTACTCAATTGAATAAATTACTCAATTGAATAAATTACTCAATTGACTTAATAGTCTCTCTCTTGACTTGTTTTGATAGCTCTTTATCGATTCATATTTAATGATTATCTTATTTGGTTGTTTCACTGCGTTCAACTCCCCTCTTTAGTGATTTTATGATCTACTCATTCATAATTCACTCGTCAATTTAACTTAGTGTTATTCCATTAACTCATTTTAATGTTTTGTCAAGTTTCCACTTTTATACTCGAGTTATCACAATTATCTCGCGTAATACTCTCATTCGCATTCTCTATCTTAAATAATCTTAGAATGGATTATAAACGACACATCACCTCCAAATTATTCTAATTATTCCACCCATTGCTATTGGTACACTAGTGCTCACCATTGAATCAATATAGAAGGTCAGATACCAGCCCCTACCTTATAGCAACAATCCGATGAGAACATGCTACAAAGTTAGGACTAGAATCCTTGGTCTCTACGGCCCTCGTGACAAGCACCCCACGTGTGCAATGATAAATTAGTAAAATAATTGAAATAATTTAAAAATAAGATGCAACATACTCATAATTCATCGTTATTATACTCTATAGGTCTTAATAATTAATGTCACTCACGACGTTTTAAATCAACCAAATAACTTATATTAAAGTACTAGAGGCATAAGGTCATCGTGATGCGCTGCTTCTCGATTTGGATTTGTACTCGTTTTTAAAACATCTTTGAAAAAACTCATTTTGAAAAATCATGCTTCGAATTGAGTCTGGAATCCACCTCTTGTGAACCCAATTCTCTCAAGTCAAAGCTCTGATACCAACTTGTAACATCCCAAAAATCAGGGGGTATTTAAAAATTTTAAATAATAAAAATGTAGTAATTCCCAAGTACAAGTAAACAAAAGGTCTCAGCACATTAAATTAAAAATATAAACCGTCGCATGGTTTAATAATAAATATGTTTTAAAAATTCTTTGACTCGGCAAACATACTCCAGATCCAAAACAAAGAAAACTGAAGTGCAGTTCATCAACCGGTAAAATTCTCTTTGCCATTGCCAGTACTTGCAAAATGGGGGGGGGGAGTTTTTGGGATCGGCCACACGCTGAGTGAATAATAACAAAATAAACATGCACATACAAAACATATCATGCCACATACATGATCCCTAAAGACTCTACTCATTTCCCGTTATTAGACCTTTATTAAATATCATTAGGTTCGTCGTGATGTCATGACGATACTCAGCGCACGCCCATCCCCCATGCACTCTTCACAACGCCCCTTTCCAACACCCGTCATGTAGGTGTCCCCTAGTACCACGTTGACACTCGTGTCTTATACTTGGCTCTTAGGGAAGAGTTGACTCTCGACATTGCCTCTTGCAACGGTAATTAAATCTCATATATAATTAGGTTGGTTTTATTAATGTCCAGACTCTTTACAACAAGTACTCATATAAAACCAAACACCTAAACATATATCATCTCATTGACACAAAAACACATAGCACGTCTCAAATGAATCACAACTCATAAATAAATCTCCTATACACAGATCAATCACATAATGATATGGTACCCAGCTCGGTTACTCAGTATCAATATCTCAGTTCAGAATACGAGTAAAACAAACATCACGTAGTAGATCATCACATAATCAAAGCTCATATCAAATTAATAACGGTTCATGACATTTATCACACAATCGTGAATCAAATGAAAGTACATGTTTATAGTGAGATTACCCACCTCCATAAACGTATGCTTCTAAGGAAATCATCGGTACGTACAAGTATCACCACTCAGGTCCTAGAAGATCCTACATCACATAATAAGGCGCGGATAAAAACTTGGCTTAAGAATCGATTCACAACAATCTGCCAGAACCCGATGCCCCCACGGGAACCGTTATATCTCTCAAATTGTTCACTAGTTTAGTCCCAGAAGATTTAGAACACTACAATTTACTCTCTAATGACCCCTGCCCAAAACAGACTCTAAGTATCTCAAATGTTTGTCTACAAAACAAAATAGACGAACTGAAAACTCTTTAGCGACAGTTTACTAAAACAAAAACATCTTTTCGACAGTACATCTGTTTGGCGAGCCGTCTGTGGCAACGGAAGGAAGACTTAGAAAAAAATAGGCATGCGAGGGCCAAAAATCCAGAAACCCGTTTTAAGTATGACAAAAACGGAGAACAAAAATCACAGTGGTATATTGATTGCAAATCAAGTTATACAGAACCTTGTACTTTCCAACAGATTACATGTCGTTTCGGATATCAGATGATTGGACACGGGATAATAGATTGTGAATTTCCCGGTAATGTGTGTCGGAAATGGTTGTATGTGGGGTATAGAGTGAGCAAATGCGTTTATGTTATAATAATGGGGTTTAGGTGTGACAACTCGATATTTCCGGTATGTAATCTCATTTCATTTCTAAAATTTCCTTCTTTATAAAGTTTCTATATTTAGACATTTCTATTTCTGGCATCCAAACACACAACAAAACATCAATTTTACACCATACATCAGTGTTTGACTATTTTAGTCAACACAACATTTTATTTTACTTATGGTGACAATCTTGAGCTAAAACATTTCTAAAAATAACAATTTTATATTATTTACACAATAAACAAATTTAATTATAAAAACGTGACTCGATTTGAACTAGAACCAAAACCGACATATTGAACCATTGACCGACCAGCTATGTGGCGGGCCCCCTCTCCCTGTCAAACCCCATACTCGGTCGAACACCCCATGGGGTGTGAGGTTATTTTTTAAGAGTATTAACTCATCCTCGTTCTCGGCAACGACGTACTATCCTGCCTCACATGGATCTATCTTGATTGATAGTACCTTCTATCGTTAGTAATTTCGTTGTTACACATTAAACTTGAAAATAGGAGCACTAAGTTCAAGTTGGGTTTCCATTACTAACGATTCTAGTTTGGTTTTAGACCCGTGACTCTCGCAGTAGATGTTACCAAATCTCTCGTCAGGGGTTTGGTAAAGGGATCTGCCAAGTTCTTCGATGTCTTGACATAAACAACTTTGATAGTACCACTTTCAATTAGTTGTCTCACAGAATGATGACGAAGACCTACGTGTCTCGTCTTCCCATTTTACACAGAATTATATACTTTAGACAATGTGGCCTCACTGTCACAGTACATGGGAATTGATGGCATTGGAGTATCCCACAAACGAATATCTAAAAGTAGATCTCTAATCCACTCTGCGTCTTTTCCTGCAGCGGCTAAAGCAATAAGCTCAGCTTCCATCGTTGAGTGAGCTATACATGAATGTTTCTTGCTCGCCCAAGAAATAGCCCCGCCAGCTAGTGTATAAATCCATCCTCTTGTGGATTTAGAATCACTCCTGTTATCAATCCAGCTGGCATCTGAATACCCTTCTAGTATACTAGATTTTGACGTGTAAGTCAACTCAAGATTACTAGTCCTTTTTGGGTATCCTAGTACTCTTCCTACTGCCTTCCAGTGCTCTGTACCGGGGTTGACAGTATATTGACTTAGCTTGCTTACTGCAAAAGCAATGTCAGGTCTAGTGCATTGTGTAGCATACATCATGCTTCCAATGGCACTAGCATATTCTAGTTTAGCCACTGCTCTACCAGAGTTCACTTCAAGTTTTACAATAGAATCGAAAGGAGTGTTAAATTCCTTAAAATTCAAGTGTTGAAACTTTGTCAAAATTTTCTCTATGTAATGTGATTGACTTAGAGAAATTTGAGTATCTGCTCTTTTAACCTTAATACCAAGAATGGTATCCACTTCCCCTAAATCTTTCATCTTAAAGTTCGAGGATAGGTATTTCTTCTTATCGAGAATACCTTTCAGGTGAGTGCCAATGATCAACATATCATCAACATAAAGACAGATAACTACAGTGTATTCAGGTGTGCATTTAGTGTAGATACATCTATCAACAGTATTATGCTTAAAACCGAATGCAGATACAGTGGTGTCAAACCTCTCATGCCACTGCTTTGGAGCTTGCTTCAATCCGTACAGTGATTTAATAAGTCTACACACTTTGTTTTCCTGTCCGGATACTATGAAACCTTCAGGTTGCTCCAAGTATATCTCCTCCTTGAGATATCCATTTAGAAAGGCTGTCTTCACATCCATTTGATGAATGTACAATCCTTTCAATGCTGAGATTGCTATAAGAGTTCTAATGGAACTAATTCTAGCAACCGGTGCATATGTATCGAAATAATCAATACCTTCTCTTTGCCTATAACCTTTAGCGACTAATCTCGCTTTATAGGCAGATATTGATCCATCTGGATGATACTTCCTCTTGAAGATCCATTTAGAACCTATGGGTTTCTTTCCCTTGGGAAGATCAGCTAACTCCCAAGTTCCATTTCCCATAATTGAATCCATTTCATCATTAGTGGCATCCTTCCAGAAAGGAGCATCTCTCGATGTCATGGCTTCAGTAAAAGTCTTAGGATCATCATCTAAATTAATAGCTAAAATGACCCTTCTCGTCACCTTAGATTGTGATCCTTCAATCAAATATGATAGAAAATCGTCTCCAAAATTCTTTTCCTTTCTCACCCTTGTACTTCTCCTTGGTTCTTCTACAACAGAAGAAGGTGTTTCTTCTATATTAGAAGAAGGTGTTTCTTCTATATTAGAAGAAGGTGTTTCTTCTATATTAGAAGAAGGTGTTATAATATCTCGCGAAGTACTTGGTCCTGGAATGGGATTAGAGGTAGAATGGGAGTTTTCATCATCTCCAATTAGCTTGTCCTCGAAGAACTCCACATCTCTGGATTCTACGACGACACCTGATTCTTTATCCAACAATCGGTATGCCTTGCTATTCTGAGCATATCCAATGAATATACTTTTCATAGCTCGAGCTCCCAACTTGGATCGTTTAGGATCAGGTGTACGATAATAAGCTAAACACCCCCACACTCTTAGATAATCTAAGTTAGGTTTTCTACCTTTCCATAACTCATAGGGACTGGAAGGAATCACACGACTAGTGATTCTGTTATGCACATAACATGCAGTCAACAATGCTTCCCCCCACAGATTGTGTGGCAAACCCGGATGTTTCAACATACAATTGACCATCTCAACAAGGGTTCTATTCTTTCTTTCTGCCAAACCATTTTGTTGGGGAGTATAGGGTGAGGTTCTTTCATCCTTGATACCATTCTCTTCACAGAATGTATCAAACTCATGATTAGAGTATTCTCCGCCTCTGTCCGAGCGAAGAATCTTTATATGTTTTTCATGTTGATTTTCCACCTCGGCCTTATATAGTTTAAATGCATTAAAAGCTTCATCTTTTATATGCAATAAGTAAACTATAAATAATGGCTCGAGTCATCACAAAAAGTTATGAAATATCTTTTTCCTCCACGAGTGAGTATTCCATTCAGTTCACAAATATCTGAATGTATTAATTATAGTAATGTTGTATTTCTCTTAACGCTTGGAAAAGGTTTCTTTATAAACTTTGATTTACACAAGTTTCACATTTGTTAAAGTCTTTATTATTTAATTTTAACATGCCTTTAGTTTGTATTTTTTCAATATTTTTAATATTAGTGTGTGCTAAACGTTTATGCCATAAAGAAATTGAACAAGCAATATAACCAGAAAACATTATTTCATTAAGTTCAAAACCAACAACATTACTAGTGGTACCGTCACTATCACCAGCGGTACCTTCACTCTCACTCTCAGTAAAAACAACATTTAAAACATTTTCACCACCATAAGCATTACTTCCCACACCCCCCCCCCTCAAACAATTCAAGCGGATACATACCACGCGTATTAACGGCTTGTCCCACATACACTTCATCTTTTGAAAACATAATCCTACCACCCGCAATCACCAACTTATAACCATTCTCATCAAACTTTGCTGCCGACACAAGCCCCTTCTTAACACCAAGAACGTGCAATAGATCACGAAGGGTGACCACACTTCCATTTTGGAAATTCAGTAACACCGTGCCAATTCTATGAACACGCACCCTGTGACCATTAGCACAAGACACAACCGTTCCTTCTTGAACCAGGCCATAAGTTTGGAAACTACTACGTTCACCACAAACATGAATATTAGCTCCAGATTCAAGAAACCAGCCACGAGCAGTTGTCACACGATTCAATGAGGAAATCATATTGGTTTCCCCAAGATCCACACTAGCCACCAAGGGAGTTAGATCTGCAACAACATTTGCAGATCCACCAACAGGCCCAGATTTCCGTAGTGGACATTCTCGTGCATAATGCCCTGTTTCTCCACAAACGTGGCACTTTCTAGTTTTCTTGAGTTGATTGTTTTGCTGATGATGATTAGGCCTCATGAACTCCTTCTTTTTAGGTCCCATGTTCTTGTTCATTTTGAACCCTTTCTTGCCTTTGTACCCAGAACCCGAACCAGATGCAGAACCATGACCCCCACCTGACACGTGGTGAACACTCATTCCGACTTTACCCCTTTTGTCCCTGTTGCGAGTTTCCTCAAAAATACGGAGGTGTTTAACAGGATATCCAAGGAGTAGTCCCCGGATTTGTGCATCATTCTTTTGGAAAAGTCTTTCCAAGAAGGTGGTAACTTGCAAATGATTGCTCCAACCTGAAAAAGCTCGGGAAGATTAATAGATAAGGAATTCAACTTATTCACTATCACCTGGAGTTCATACACTTGCTCCATAATCGGCTTATCATCCACCATTTGAAACTCAAAGTATTTTGACACAAGATACTTGTTGGTACCTTCTTCATGTGCCTTGTACTTGAGTTCAATAGCTTTCCACAACTCTCTAGGATCTGTAATAGGAGCATACAGATCATAGAGTCGGTCAGACAAGGAGTTCTTGATGTGTCCCAAACATAAGTGTTCAGACTCTCTAGGTAGAGCCCTTTGCTTGTCAAGTTCGGAAATTTCTTGCACATCAGGAGCACCTCCTTCAGCGGGTTCTGGATTAGCAGGAATTGGGACCAATTCAGGGTCCAACACGAAGCTCAGTATAATCACAGCAAGCATAAACATGACTTTGTCAGCCCATCGAGTGTAGTTCTGGCCATCAAAACGATCAAGCTTGATGAACTCTTGATTCACAATACGGAAGTTGGTGGAGGAAAGTTCAGTATCCATTTTCTTTTCTCTGAAAATTGATTAGTAGATTAATCACAGAATATAAAACAAACAGAAAATATAAACCTTAAAGATTGTTGAAAGTTTTATATTCTGTAACAATGTTAGTAATAATTAAAGAACCAAAAAGAACACGCAAACCTGAAAATCGACGAGAATCAAACTGCACGGAATGGGATTCCTGTCCTTTAAGGTTTATACGTGTTGTATGCTGCTAGCCTCTACGTATCACCCCAGGATTTGATGCAGTACGTTGGTAAGTTCTTATAGCCAAGAATCACCAAACAACACAAAGTGTTTAATCAGAAACAGGAAGGAACAGAGCACAAGAACGCAGGAGCAATTGAGAGAGCAAGTGTGTTCTAAACTGAGCCTCAAGCCAGTTTTTATAGTGAAACGAATGAGTCAAGACTGTAACCGTCCGGGATTAATATCGATCATTAAGCCATACGTTTCAACTGATATGGTCATTAACCAAAAACGTTACAACGGCTATAGTAATCAACCGGCTTAAATACACAAATTTCGTGTCATCGGTCTTGGCTCGGCGCGCGTGTGGGTCTAGCCCTTAATCCTCCACTAAAGCCTTTGAAAGCTTAAGGAATTAAAAGCATTATAAACCTATTGATTGTTCTTCCTCCCACCAATGTGGGAACTTGCCAACTTGCAAGTATTAATTAACAATTCAATTAATTAATTAATTTATAATATGGCTCTTTTGTATGGTTAAATCTCTTTTTTTAATTAACAATACTTGTTCTTCAGGAACTGAGCTGATATTGGGTACTCGAGTAAACTCTACCGATGTGAGACTTAAGACACTACTAATTAAAAATTGCAAATTTCAAATTTCTTATCATTGCATTGGGTAATCAGGTATTAAAACTTGTTCTTAATGCAAACCTTTAATGAATATTTTTATGGGCATTGAAGTTTGAAGAGTTGTATGTAAGTGGAACACATGCTAAAAATGTAAGTTATTTACTTGATGCTAAGAACCCATTTGACCGTATCTTTTATCACTTCAACTAATATCCACTTATGATTGTATAGGAATGGTACAGTAATTAGTTACTCGGTCATGCAGATTCAATATTTGTTACCCGTTTGAAATCTTGTAGAGTGGGTCTCACCTATAACTGTGATTTCCTGGGTATGGTTACACCACTGCCCAGTTAGCAGGTATGTTAGCCCGGTGGGCTACCTCCACAACCACTTATTAATAATATTTATGTCAAATACAATCCAACGACCCCTTATTAATAATAGTTATGCATTTCCTTTTTTCTGCATATGTATTTCGTTTTCGCAATTGATATAAAAAACAGAGGAAGTGGGAAATTATGCTCCTTTTTTTGGCATCACCATTGGCTTCAACAATCACATGAACTTGTATGTGGAGAATGGTCTCAATGCAACGGGAATTGAGGTCGATAGCCATGGTATTAAGGATTTAAGCATCCCAAAGAGATAACAAAAATTAATGTTATCAAATTTTTATTCATTTTAATTTATATAATGGCTTTTGTTAATAGTAGATTGTTTAGTTTGGCTTCCGATTATGAGTTATTGAATTATTGGTGTTTAAATTTGACTATTTAAGACACTAACTAATACACTTGTTATCATTATCTGAGGTAGTTGATGAGGTTTTCTTGCTATATTTTATTCTTAAATGTGTGCTTTTTTAAACTTTTTGGTCAATTTCTATTTTAGAATTGTAGTTAGATTTTTTTAATTGAAACAGTTGAGTGTACTTTATCAATAAACACACATAAAGAATGTTGATTTTGTTCGTTTGTTTCACCGTTCCCTTTTGTTAATATGTGAAACTTCGTTTTTTTTTTCCAATCTGCATTAGCAAATTTATTATTTGTTAAATTATCGCCATATAACATTGAGTAGGAATTTAGATAACATTATTGTATATAATGCATTTAGATTTTTTTCAAATTAGTAAATTTTAATTTTCTTTCAAAATACTTTTTATTTCGATAAATATTTAAGTTTTAAAAAAAATTAACATCCCAGACTTGAATATGCGATCTTTCATGTTATAAGTAAAGGGTTCTACCTTATTCTCTTTATTAATAGTTACATATTATTATATCGATCACCATTCACTACCACCGATGCACCATCACCACTCACCATCGCTGCCCATTATCGTTACCGATCTCCTACACTCACCATCACCCTTGCCGCCACCGCTGCCACCGCCACCTGCCGCCATAATCACTACCAGCGCCACCCACTATCACTACACACTTCCCTCCCCCTAGCTGTCACTACTACCGCCACACATCCACCATCATTACCCACCACCAGTCGGCACCATCACTATTGTCACTACCATCAATATTGCCACCATAAAACATAATTTCAGGGTACCCGTCGCCGCATTGCGCGGGTACCCTGCTAGTATATATATATATATATATATATATATATATATATATATATATATATATATATATATATATATATATATATATATATATATATATATATATATATATATATATATATATATATATATATATATATATATATTATATATATATATATATATGTAAGTGGGATCCTGTAAGTACTCAAAAAAAATATGTATAACTCACCATGATTATTACTACATTTGACCAAAACAAAATTTTGAAAAAAAAAATTATGATCCACTTTTTTTTTGTGGATCATTAGAATGATCCATATTTTTTTTGTGTATCATAATTATGATCCATATTTTTTCGGATCATTTTTACAATTTTTTATTTTTTGTGCATCTTATATGCTGCGATTTTAATGATTAAAACGAATTTTTTTTTGAAAAAAGTTTGTTTTAGATCATTTTTAGAGTTTTTTTTGGAGTTCTCGCAGTCCTCACCGGTTTTTTAGTTCTCACCAGATCTGGACCATATATATATATATATATATATATATATATATATATATATATATATATATATATATATATATATATAGGAATGAGTTCCTTTGAGAATTAATATATTGGGTGAGAATGTGAGAATATAGATCTCAGCAATTGATCTAGGTGGATTTGGGGCTCCGGCCCGGCAAAATCTGCCGCGCGGCGCGAGGGGGCAAATAACTACTCAATTGATCGATGATGACCCTATGAATACATATTGGGTGATCATCGATGATTACACTATATCTCACATTCTTACGATTTTTCCAATTCTCAAAGGAACCCTCCTATATATATATATATATATATATATATATATATATATATATATATATATATATATATATATATATATATATATATATATATATATATATATATATATATATATATATATATATATATATATATATATATATATATATATATATATATATATATATATATATATATATATATATATATATATATATATATATATATATATATATATATATATATATATATATATATATATATATATATATATATATATATATTGAGTAGTTATTTGCAGAACCTAAATTTTGAGTGGAACCCAACAGAACTCAATCTAAATCATTGATTTTTGAAAAGAAATGATCATGGAATACACATGAAGAGATTTGTTGAGGGACCCCCAAATATTGGTTTGCATGTATGTTATTTATGCCTGTTAACATATATGTTATTGCGCATTTATGTTTTCATGTATATATACATAAGTGTAATTTGTACATTATTTGTGCATATATGTTTTTTAGTATTTATAATATATTTCTTATAGTATATGTATGATTTGGGTTACATGTCACTAGTTTGTATATGTATTTACTAAATTAAGATTGACTTAGATGGGTTACGATGGGTTCTACCCAAAAAACGGGTTCTGCAAATAACTCTTCCCTATATATATAGATATATACGAATGTGAGATTTTATAATTATGAGTATAATTTAGCGCATAATTCTGAATATAATTTAGATTAAAACTTTGAGTATAATTGTGATTTTAACTTTCAGAGTTCTATGTATTTAAATATGTACAAAAACATATACTAGAGTATTGTGAAATTATAAATTTTAATGAGAAAATAAAGATCAATAAGTTTTAATGATAAAATAAAGAGCAATAAATTTTAATGAGAAAATAAAGAAACTTTGCAAATTATAGGAACACCTAATCTCCTCCTATATATGGAGCCTAATTTTGAATGTAATTTGTCCCCATGTCGTTTTAGCTCCTTCTGATTGGAGGTTTTGATGACATGTAAAGAAAAATACCACCTGTCAAACCTCTATCTTCCTCACTCAACTTAGGGTACCCAAATTATCTGTTACTCTTAAATTTTTTGATAAATCTTTTCGCTGCCATCTCCATTGGCGATTCCAACCACATCTTCACGCATCTTTGTCAATCACCCACCACAAATTCTAAATACTGATTTTCTCTTCCCTCTTGATTCTTTATATAAATCTGATATAAGGAATCGCAAAAGGAACTCTCAACTGTGTTCAGTTAAGGATTTCAATTACTATTTTCTGTTTCTGTTTCTGATTGGGCCAACACCCTTCTCCAAGTTTTCCCTTTACTCTTGCTTCCATCAAATTTCAAAAAAGACAAGGCATAATTTGTCTCCGATGGTATTTCTGATTCCATTTACCCTTTACATGATTTCGATTTACAGTATTTGATTATACACATTATAAATCATTCTTGACAACATTTGAGTCCCCATATCATCTATAATCGCCCATTTCTCTATATCGATATTGCAGGCCATGAAGAACCCTAATCAACTAATTTAGGTCGTTATTGCAAGGATTTTTGATGATCCTAATATGAGCACTCAATCCATTGTTTAAATCCAAGATGGTGATTTAGATCAAACTTGAGTAAGAAGAAAGGGTTTTAGAGTGAGAAAGTAGAGAGAAAGAGAGAGAACAATTGGTATGGATAATATTGATTAATTGGCAAAAGTTACAATTAGTGAATTAACATGGCTATTTGTACTCTATCACTAATTGCTATGGTTAATCCTATTTTCTAGTTAACACTTATACAATGTTCTCGATAGCATTAAGCTTTAATGATATATATATATATATATATATATATATATATATATATATATATATATATATATATATATATATATATATATATATATATATATATATATAAATGCATATATATATATATATATATATATATATATATATATATATATATATATATATATATGCATCAGTATCTAATTTCTTCACTTAGCATAAAATGCAAGTATACTCCATCATTTAAAATCATGTCTATTACATATAATGAAGGAAATGAGTATAAATAATATGTATATTACGCACTTATCAACAAGACAAGAAGCCTTCTAGTCGTTCCTAACAATGATCCTTGATCTTCAACAAGACAAGAAGCCTTCTATTATATATATATATATATGTATATGTACATATATGTATGTAAGTATATGTATATATATATATATATATATATATATATATATATATATATATATATATATGTATATTTTACGAAAATGCATTGCTTCTTCAACTTCTTCAAGTAAGGATGCTTCTTTCTTGATCCTTATTCTCTCTCTCTCTCTCTCTCTCTCTCTCTCTCTCTCTCTATATATATATATATATATATATATATATACATACATACATACATACATACATACATACATATATAAATAAATAAATATATATATATATATATATATATATATATATATATATATATATATATATATATATATATATATATATATATATATATATATATATTGGGGTGGGTTCATACCTGTTAAGATTGGTGATGTAGGCCGGAGAAGGAGTAGATCGCCGGTAGAGATCAATGCCGAAGATGTCTTCTATGTTCCCTATTGTTGTCGGAGATGAGAGGTTGTCGTTGGAGGAGAGGGGTTGTTGTCGGAGATGGAGAATCGTGACATTGAGAGAGAAAAACAAAAACTCACACACAAGTTGGTGTGGATGGACGTATGATGTGCCAAAAATTAATGAGGGACATTTAAATAATTGGAATATGAGTTTACTTTTTTACCCTTCCAGCTTTAACTTTTAATCCTTTAATCTTTATTTATTAACATAACTGCCACTAATCATCGTAGCCACACATCTCATTATCTAATGGTTGTAATTTGTTCCCGCCATTCTCGCAAACTAGATGTTCACGCATGAACCCACCACTATATATATATATAAATAAATAAATATATATATATATATATATATATATATATATATATATATATACACACTACCGCCGTATCAAAATAAGTGATACATTTGAAGAATTGCGGTTTTTGAGGCAAAAGATTAAAAAGTTGTTTAAATTAGATTAAAGTGGATAGTTAGTGGATAATGGGTCCCACTTCTTTGGAATGTAGTGATATTAATGATGTTTAAAAGTAAAAGTAAGGGTAAAAGGGTAATTTTACTTTATTAAAGTAGATAGTTAGTGGAGAATGAGTCCCACTTTTTAACCAAATAAGGTAAGTTTTGGAAGTGTATCACTTATTTTGTTCCACCCCTAAATAGAAAGTGTATCACTTATTTTGATACGGAGGTAGTATATCAATTTCGAAATATATAGAAAATACATCTTGTTAATTTTAAGACTTTAAAATTAACATTTCCTTTTTATCCTTATAAACTTTAATTAATCAAACCCTAATCTTGTTTTTAATCAATTAAAACTAGGTTTTAATTTTCTTGATCAAAAACATCATCTATTGAAAATTAAACCTAATTAAGTTCTAGGATTCAAACTAACTAGTTTTTAACCTTTAATTCTAGATTTTAGTTTTGGGTACTTATTTTAATTCTAATCAATCATATCTAAACAATTATCTTTGTTTAAATTCTATGATAGATTATAACTTTAATAAATTTATTAAAACTTTTTAATCTAAACCTTTTAGATAAAAACTTTGTTATATTTTTAGGCTTAAAAAACTAGTTTTAATAAACTTATTAAAACAATAATCAAATCTTCTTAAACATAGACTTGTTTAAGTTTCTAGGTTCAAGATTATTATTTTAATTAATCCTTTTAACCAATTAAAGTATACTAGTTAATGTTCTTGGTCCTAGGGTTCTTTTAGGGTTCGAAATTTTTAAGGGTAAGAATCCTTTTGACCAATTAAACTAAACTAGTTTAACATACTTGGTCATAGGGTTCTTTTGATTTCGAAAATTCAAGGGGAAGAAACCTTTTGACCAATTAAACTGAACTAGTTTAATATACTTGGTATCAGGGTTCTTTAGCCTTTTCGAAAATTACAAGGAAGGAAATAGCATTTGGAACAAAAAAATAAAACTTTGAAATTAAACAAACAAAAAAAAACGTTGTTAATCTTATTTATATTTCTAAACCAACGCTCGGATACCACTGTAGGGTTTCATAACACTGATCGGCCCATTGGGTCAACCACATAGTACACTTGGTTCAACCATAACTGATAAGAGCATGAACTTGTTCATACCGGTTAAACCAACTAGCTAGTTTAATCCCTAAAGTGGAACTGAGATTAAACTTAATTCTTAAACCCTAAAGGATTAGGATGTTGGAAATCTAGACTAGATTAAAAAGAAAAGAAGCTTGTACGAAATACTCGAGCACACACAATGCTTGTGTGTATTCGATAAACTAACCAAGAACCCTACGCTTCTTGGTTCGACTTTCGAACAAGGGAAGGAAAAAAAGGGTTTTCCAAATCATACCTTAACTGCTTAAGATTATTCACTGGTGATGATGCAAGACAATTAACCTTCTAGTCGGTCCTAGAAATGATCCTTGATCTTCAAGACTTGAAAAACATGAAGAACGAACGAAGAACAAGAAGAACAACAAAAGAACACAAAACTTGTGCTCCAAAAATGGTATTTACGTCGTTTAAATTTTTTTCCGGAAGAACGCAAGTATAACGTTCATGAAAACATAGAAAAAATTAAGTAAACAAACAACCACGCAATAACAAAATGAAAATAGTTTTACTTTCTAAACATGGAAAGTTTCCAAAAATAGCAATTCCCTAAAATAGTAATTGTTTGAAAATGAATTGATTGTTCGTAAACTTAATGTTTTATTCATGGCTCACGACAATCTACTGATCATATCCACCAGTCTCACTAAGTTCCTAAGTCACCTGAAAAACATTAATAAAAGGGTAAACAGATAATGTTGATTGAATCCACATGGTTTGGTGTTTTGATTTGGAAAATACTTGTGTTGCTATAAATGTTTGTTGAGTAAATAGTCTTATGACTGATAAAATATAAGTTTAACACTGTCATGGTTCGTAAAATGAGTATGAACATGTAATGTAATTGTAGAGAAATCTATACTTACCACTTATAAAAATATAGAAATGTGTTGAAACGTTTGTTATGTTATGACATCACATGACTGTTATCCCCAACAGGTAGCTAGTATATTAAGTTAATATACCAACCCCTAAGTCCACAATCAACACTTCAACTCCAAATGTTATCGTTCTTTTCTAGATATGCACTCCCGAATGTCCTAGATTACCAAGTAATTTTTTATTTTTTTTTTGAACGGCAAGTTAGTAAGTTAGTGGTTCGAGCCTAGACAGTGACATCCACAAGGGGCAGTATGCCTTCCCTCGAACCCTCCACCTATGGGTAATAAACCCCACGTCCACGACGGGACTTGAACCCAAGACCAATAGGTCATGGGCAACACCTTATCTCTTTCTCCAATACCAAGTAATGATCAACTGTTTGAAGGATGAGTGCCAGACAATAGTACTATTTGCATATCAAGGGTCTAGATACACTAGTTAATGATTGATGCTAACCTAAGTCCGGTATAATAATTGTTTGTCATGCCAAAGCGAAATGAAATGTGAAATGATGCTGTTCAGTCATAGTGATACGGTAGCATAATTTAGGTTTTTTACCCCAATACTTTATAAAGAGGTAAAATAGTAAAAAAGGGTCGTGGACTCACCTGGGCAAAGCTTAGCACTTGAAAATCTCAGAGAATCTCGTCAAAGACTCCTAGCTTCCTAAACGCAATAACGTTTCTAATAAAAGTAAGCTAATAATTGATTGTATATGTTGTTTATGTTAATGGTCAAGTCACAATACCACATGCTGGTGACTCGAGTCAATGGTCAAGTCACAATACAACATGCTAGGGTTTTCACAATAGTTTCAAAGGTTTAACGACACAAACAATGAATCTAGGCTTAACAAGTTAAACTAAATGATTTACGGACAAAACAACGTACAACACACAGAGACACACGAACATACGTATGAATGCATGCGTGCATCGGAAACAAGGGGTTGCCTAGACCATTTGACCTTCGGCCATGGTCTCAGGTTCGAATAGGGAACGAGAAAAAAGAAAACGAATTAAAAGGGTCTGGGTTTCATACCTTGCGATCAAACGGAAACGAAATCGAACGAGTAGGGTTGCTTGCGAAGGATCGAACACGAACTCGGTTTGCTTGGGGGTTGTGGCTGATAGATGAAATAAGGAAAAAGTAGGGTTTTCTGGTTAATGAGTGGTATTTATATGGTAGAGTTTGTGTTGCGTTATGATAGGGATAACTTTCTAATAACAAGTTAATGATAACACCTAACTATTCAAACTTGGAACAAGATAAAAACACCCTCAAGGGTGTGTTCAGACGGAATTATGGTCACAAAGGGAGTGGGTTCGGCCACTAAAGAGTCGTGCAACGAGTCAACATGTCGGTTTTTGTGATTTGAATTGATACGAGTCACTATTACTTACTTATTTATATTATTGTGTAAGTAATACCTATATATTATTTTTAGGAATGTTTAATGCCTTGGTGTTTTATTGTGTGTTTGGATGCCAAAAATAGAAATGTTTAGAAATAGAACTTTCTAAATAAAGAAAGTTAAGAAATGAAATGTAGTAACATACCTAAAATATCGAATGGATATTTCTTCCCGAATTTAAGACAAAGCACGAACAGGAGAGAAAACGAGAAATAGATGTGGATATTTCTTCCTCATTTGGTCTTCATGTTCCCACGTGAACTCGGAACCTCTTTTGGAGTTCCACCTAACTTTGACGACTCTGATTTTGCTTCTCCTCAGCTTTTGCTCTTTCCAATCAAAGACTTCAACGGGTTCCTCTGTGAAATGGAGTTTGTCGTCGATGGTGATTTCCACAACAGGGACAATGAATGTTGGGTCGTGAACACACTTCTCCAAATTGGACACATGAAATGTGTTCTGGATGTTACCGAGCTGTTTAGGTAGTCGTAGACGGTAAGCAACAGCACCGATTCTTTCAATAATCTCAAACGGTCCAACATAACGAGGACTTAGCTTTCATCTCTTGCCAAAGCACACCACACGTTTCCAAGGTGTTACATTTAGCAACACGTAGTCACCAATAGCAAACTCTAAAGGTTTTCTTCGGTTATCAGCATAACTCTTTTGTCGATCTCTTGCAGCCTTTATATGATCTCTGATCTTGAAGATCTTGTCAGTTGTTTCTTGTAGAATCTCTGGACCAATGATTTTTTGATCACCAACTTCAAACCAACCAAGCGTTGAACAACACTTTCTTCCATGCGGTGCTTCAAATGGTGCGGCTTGAATACTGGTGTGATAACTGTTGTTGTACAAGAAGTCAGCTAAAGGAAGATGAGAATCCCAATCTCCAACAAAGTCGATAACGCAGGCTCTCAACATGTCTTCAAGAGTTTGGATAGTCCTCTCACTTTGACCATCGATTTGAGGATCATAGGCAATACTCATATCGAGACCATTACCGAGAGATCTGTGCAATGATTGCCAAAAACGAGAAGTGAAACAACTGTCACGATTACATATGATCGATATTGGCACTCCATGCTGAGATACAACTTCCTTCAAGTAGATTCTCTTAAGCTTCTCCGTTTGATCAACTACTTTGAGTAGGATAAACTGAGCTGATTCGATCAATCTGTCAACAATGACCCAAATTATATCATGACCACTAGAAGTTCGAGGTAACTTGGTTATGAAATCCATATAAATTTGTTCCCATTTCCATTCTAGGATCTCTAGTTGTTATAGAAGATAAGATGGTTTCTGATTTTAAGCTTTCACTTTCAAACACGTTAGACATTTGCTGACGTATACTACAATCTCTTTCATCATATTAAGCACATAATTTTTTCTTAACCATAGCCCTAACGACAATGGTTAGCATTTTCTAATAACTTGTTATATAAGAAATTTATGAAAGTGGATACAATATTGATATTGCAACACAATTTATATCCATTAATGTTAGTAAATCTCTATTGGCTCATATAATATGGAACGTGTAATAATAATGATAACTATCGAACATATAAATTACTTATAGTATATGATGTGAATCTAAGTAGATGTATTTTATTAAGTCCCAAGATTATAATTAAATTTATAAATGCATATATATATAAATAGATTTACGTTGTTTGTCCACAGGTTGATGCATGGGTAAACCTAAGAATAACAGATGACCAAAAGTTAGACCAATAGTATTTTATTTTAAATGTGAGTTCGCTTTTTAAATTGAAAATTTAAAAAGAAAAGTGTATGGTACCAATCTTTATCTCTTTAATCGGCCTTCCTAAACGTCTGCGAACCAAAGACGGGTCGATTGTTTTTTATGATATGCCTGTCAAAGTTTTTTATGCGGATGCATCTATAACTTTTTTTGACATGATTTAAGAAACCCTATATCGCTGCAAATTTAGAAGGTAAAAGAGGCGAATTAGTTTACCATTTTTTTCTAATTTGAAATAGTTTTTTTACTTTGACAAAATACCAAATGGGATATATAAATAAGTTATTTATATATGATATTTTATGTGATGATATGAAATTCATTATCATAGTTTACACAAGCATTATAGTTTCCACGTGATTTGATTAAAAGGTGAAAATCTGATGTCTGCGGACCACATCTGCCAACTGCTGCAGCTTCTGAGGTGGACCAAAGGTCTGCAGTCTGCAAGAAAACTATTGTTTGTTTTTTAACATCTGCAGACTACTTATATAATCTTAAAATTCTCCGTCTTACAACATTGAAATAATACATACAACAAAGTCTTGCAATAACAATACACTTTAAAATAACTCATTCAATATTTTGCACCTACTCGGCAATTTCATCAAAGAGAATTACACAAATAATTTGAAATTTAATATATTCTCCGTCTTACAGCATTGAAACAATCCATAAAACAAAGTCTTGCAACAAAAATTCAATTTAAAATAACTCATTCCGTATTTTGCATCAACTACTCAACAATTTTATCAAAGAGAATTGCACAAAGCTCGGGAAAAGGCAATGGGACAATTCTCAATGAAGCGGCCTTCGGATGTACCTGAACACAGAGTAGGAAAAACTAGTATAAATATATTTACCAAAATTTACATAAATGTTCAAATATATATACATATATGCCTTTGTATATTCATCCCACTCCTCGGGTGTTAAGTTAAACATATTCATTTGAGGATTATAAATATTGTCATTTATGTTTTTCAAGAATACCCATGCCGTGTATTTGACTTTAAGATAGTCATAGCAGTTTACAATATGTTTTCTTGTCAATTCCATTCCAAATTTTTCCTTAAGAACTCTTCCTATCTTGATCCATGACTCTTTTTGCAAAATCGAACCTTTTCTACCCACATTATTTACTTCTTCAATGAAAGTTTCCAATAAGCATTTTTGTTGCTCACTAGACCAAAGTAGTTTTCTTTCCATTTCTAAAAACCAAAAAACCATATACATATCAAATTTAACAAATTGATGCATACAAATTAGACATCTGCAACTAACAAATTAGACATCTACAACTAAAATTAACTAAAAAGCATTTATGAAAAAAGAAACATAACAGCTACAGCTTGTCTAGATCGAATCTTCACCATACAAATTGACAAATTGGTGCCTATATATCAGATTCATAGCAAATGTATATGTATCAAATCAATTTCATATAAAATCAGCTTGTCTAAACCCTTATGCATAAACTAATTTCATATAAAATTCATAAAAATCGATAGTGAGTTGGTAAGAAATTAACAGTGAGTTGGTATGAATCTTAGAGATTCATAAGATGGAATCCATTTCCACATACCATATAAATTAATTCTATATGAAAATCATGACTGGAGAAAGAGACCAGAAAAGATAACTGAGTTGGTAGGAAATCGACACTAGGGGGCGGCGACGGTTGAGGCGGCGAAGGAGGCGGCAAAGGTGAGGCAGAGGGTTGCCGGCGACGCTCAGGCAGGGCTTGGAGGAGACGACGGGATTTTGACGATGGAAGGGTTAGGGCTTTTAGAGCAGACACATTTTTTTGGAGGAGGGGTTATGTTTTGTTTTTTGGCGTGAAGATCCAAGAAGCACTAGGCCAAGTCTGTGTGGAAAAGATGTGGGGCAGACAATTTAATGTATGCGGGCTTCTAAAAAACAAACATCTTCTGAAGGGCTATTCTGCGCGGTGCAGACATAAGATCTCTAGAAGATCCTTTGTGAAAAAAAAAACAAACAACCCCTAAGATATGTATCATTATTGAATTCAGGACCTCTTTTGCTCCGACTGGAAGGAGCAAAAGCTAAGAAGAAGCAAGATCAAAATCGTCGAAGTCAGATGGAACTCCAAAAGAGGTCCTGAATTCACGTGGGAACGTGAAGACCAAATGCGAAAGAAATATCCTCATTTATTTCCCGGTACTATTATCCCCAAATACTGAACGTACTTCCTGATAAAATCCAAAACATGGGTTTATAAGTACATGTATATTTATAAAAATACAAAAAAGTGATAACCGAAAAAGATCAGAATTTATATGGTTTCAAATCATGAACTTAAAATGGGATGTTTGAAACATGAAGGTGGTGTCATCTTGTAACATTGTGAAATTTTAATAATTAAATAATATTAATTTAATCGTCATATTAAAATTTAAAATGAATAATTAGTAAATTAATTCTAATGAGTTAGACGGTTCATATTATTTAGCTGATTTATTTATTTGGACACGTTAAAATTATATAAACATTCGTATATTATTAAAAATAATTATTTAGTTCGTCTCAGTTTTGGACCGGTTAGTTTTTTGTAAAAGTTCCGTAATATTCTTTTGAGTCGGGCCAACCAAAGGCTAAGGTCGAATATTATGTTGAGTTCAATTTATTTTGGGCTTAAAGTCTGATAAAAGTTATGGGTCCATTAACTAGTTAATTAAACCCCCTAAAAACCCTATACCCTTATTAATCTTCTCGGCTAAACCCCCAAATCGCCTCACCGTCTTCGAAGGTGCAAAGATAACGATCGAACATGGGACTAGCAAACCATGTGGAGGAAGCAACTCAGCAGGTGGCATTCGAATTCAGTGAGATTAAGTTGAGTCACAACTTTGGACAACAAAGGTCACGGGGGAACAAGTAAAAACAAGTGGTGGTGCAAAAGAATGTCAAGGCGTTGGGTATCTTTTCTTTTTCTTTTCTTTTTTTCTTACTAGTAGGTTATTCATGTGGATCAAATCGTTTTTTATTAATTGTTAGGTGTGATTTCTTTTCCAACCAGATTGTCGACGGGTGATAGTTTTGGTGTTTCGGTACCTCCTTTGTGATCAAGTTTTTTACGTAAGGGTATAAACCCTAACCCCTTTCTTTTAAATTTTTGAGTAAATAAGTTGAATTATTTTAAATAGTTGTTTTTCTTTTGTGATTGTTGGGCATTCGGGTGTCGTTATCAGGATTCTTGAATTGTATAGTTGTTTGTTGACTGACGTGCTGTTGGCAGATTTATTTTTCTGAATTTTGTTGATTTTCGAACATCTTCGGGACTAATTCCGGGCTCGGTGTCCTCTAGACATTTGTAGTTCGTCGAGTCAGTGAACTGTGGCCGCCGACCGTTCATTAATACGAATTATGGTCGGTAAGTTATCGTCATTTTAGTAAGGTGTCGCCTTGCTGTTCGCCTAATTCTGTTTTCTGTATTCTGCGATTAATTCGAACACTTTTTTGGACTGATTCTGAGCTTCGTGTCTTCTGGACATTTGTAGTTCTTCGAGTCTGGAAACCGGGGCCGCCGATCGCTTGTTAATCCGAATTATGGTCGGTGAGTTATGGTCGTTTCCTTAAGATGTCGTTGTGCTGATTTTCTTTTCAGTTTTGTAAAATGTTTTGTGATTATCTATAGCATCACTGTTCTTAAGGTTGGGACCGTGATGGGATGGACGACACCCTACCGGGTGTCGGGATGAAATTCCGAGGATCGGGTTTTATTAGTGTAAAAGTCGTTTTCCTAAATTTCTAATTTTATTGTGATTCGTATTTTGAGAATTGGGAAGTAGCGTGTGATTACACCGAGGATGGTCTCGTGCCCTCGGGCTCGGTTGTATGAGGTCCCGGGAGACATCACGATTGTCACTTAACCGATTGAATGACACTCTTATTTATTTACCGTTTTTAGTAACCGAGAGGGGAAACCGAACAATCGAGAAAATTTCAAATGAATAAATTAAATTTATTTTAAATTTAGTTTTCTGAGATGAAATGGATTCCCGGGCTGTCGGGTGCCTCGGGAATTAACGGGTTGATGGCGGGATTCAAAACGGGTTTAAACGTTATGCTGAATTTTTGACAGATTATGTTGGTCATGTTCAAGTCTATTTTTTCCATACTTAAAATACGTTTCCGGATTTTTGGCCCTCTATGGTCTTTAGTTTTCTGAGTCCTCTTTCTGTTGCCGTTGACGGCTCGTTAATCTGATTTGACGTTTCAAAGATATCCCTGTTGTAAATTGTCGCAAGAGATTTCGATGTGCAGCTATTCTGTCTTGTGGATCTATTTTGAGCCCCTTCTGTTCGGATTCGAGTTCCGATGTCTCTGACAAATTGTATTCCTGTGAGTTATTTAGCTACTATAAAAATTTGAATAAAATCTAGTGAACCATGTGAGAGTTATGACCATTTCCGTAAGAGTCTTAAGTGCTGTTAAGTTTCTACTTGAAATACCTTTGAGTCTAATCCTAACCCGAGCTTCCATGTGCTTTGTAGGACCTTCTAGGACCTGATTATAGACGCTCTTGGTGCTAAGGATATTTAGGAGCATACGTCTATTCGAGGTGGGTAATCTCACTCTAAACTTGCATTTACATTCCCTTCATGATTATGTGCTATATGTCATGAATTGCTATTGCTTTGAGATGAGCTTGTTATTTGTTGAAGTGCTATGTGTTATTTATTTTACTCGTATTTTGAACTGAGATATGGATACTGAATAACCGAGCTAAGTACCATATGATTATGTGAATGATCGGTGTACTTGAGTTTTGTTGATGAGTATTATGTACTTGAGTTGTGTTATGTGGTTATATATCTATGAGATGATATACTTGAGCTTGAGCTGTTAGTTTTATAAGAGTACATGTTGTAATGGGTCAACACGTTAATAAAACTAACTAACTATATTTGAGATTCATGAGTTTAGCCAACTCTTCCCGGGGGCCAAGTACAATTCACGACTGTCAGCTTGGTACTGCGGGACACTGGTGGGTGTTGGAAGGGGGTGCTAGTGACGAGCGCGAGAGCAGGGGCACGCGTTGTGGATTCGTCACGGCATTGACAAACCAATTGAAATTTAATAAAGGCCTAATAAACGAGAATTGAGTAGAGTCTTTAGGGATCACTTATCTGGTCTGGATTGTTTCTATGTGTATGTTTATTGTGTTGATTATTCACTCAGCGGTGGCTGACCCCAAACACTCCCTCCCATTTTGCAGGTACTAGCAAGGGCAAAGAGAAGGTCAATGGTTGATGATATGCGTTTCTATTTTTATATTTATGGATTTGGATTAAAACATGTATTTCGAGTCAAACATGTTTTGTTTTTAAAACCTTTAATTATTCTGCATTTAAACCACGAGACGGCTTTATATTTTTATTTTTGAGTTGGGACCTTTGTAATATTTTAGTAATGAAATTTTTTAAATTTCCTCTGATTTTTGGGATGTTACAAGTTGGTATTAGAGCTCTGACTTGAGAGAATTTGGTTCACAAGGGGTGGATTCCAGACTCAAGTCGAAGAACGAGTTTTTATAATGAGTTTTTCAAAATTGTTTTTAAAGTGAGTCCAAATCCAAATTGAGAAGCAGCGCATCACGACGACCTTATGCATCTAGTACTTATTTATGTGATTATTTAGTTATTAAAAACGTCGCGAGTGACATTGATTACTAAGAGAACAAAATCGAATTAACTCGAGATGACTGTGAATTGTGCGACTATACATAATTACATATACTCTACTTATGGATGTGAATTACTTGTTATGTGGATGGTATGAGGATGGGAGATCGTGGAATCTTTGAAACTGGCTCGAAACCATGACATAGGTACGTGTGGATAATAATAGAGGGCCCCTATTATTATACTCACATGACTCATGCCTATGTTTCGAAAAGGATTCAAGGAGACCATTCGTCAAGCATCTAAGTATCATTAAAACACTCAGTTATTATATATAATTAGTACATTATTTTATGAGATAACTGAATGAGTAAGTTATTACTGAGGAGATAATAAATCACTAAAGAGATTTATGAGAAGACAATGAAACCAATTAAATAAGAGAATCATCAAACACGAATCGATAAAGAGTTATCAAAACATGTCAAGAGAGACTAATAAATCAAATCGAGTTGAATTTTTTTTATGATCTAATTGAGTTATTAATAAATCGAGGCGATTGAACAATCGTTAAACAGAATAAATGAGAAAATAAGAAAATTGTTAAGTTCAAATTAAGGAGTAAATTGGATGAAAACATAACTAAATTGAGATTAATGAGAAAATAATAAATGATTAAATAAGAGATTATTAATTTAAGTTGATAAGGAGTTACCCAAACAAATCAAGCGAAAACTAATTAAACCAAATTGAGCAAAAATCACTAATTTATTAAATTAAGTAACGAAGAGGTATATTAACTATCCAAAATTTTAAAGATAACGGTTAAGTAAAGATGATTAAGAATAATTTAATTTGTATAATTGAGGACTCATTGAATTTACGAGAAATTAATAAAGCAAGGGTGAAGGAGAAATTATCTAAAATGAATTAAATAGAGAGATTTTAATTATGCATAATCATTTAATTGAGTAAAGGAGAAACTATGAGTACACAAATTAATGAAGTCATGAGGGGTAATGCAAAATGAGTAAACGATTTATGAATTGAGAAAATTTTATGCAAAATTTTATAGAGTTAATTTTACATTTATGTAACCGATAGGATAAAACATCGAATATACGAAATATATGAGGACTATTAATTAAGCTGGAGATTAAAATCTATAAAGTTACTAAAAGTTATAAATATTGAGACATCACTAATTGACCGAGATGGAGAACCCAAAACGAGTAAACTAATGAGTTAAGTGGCAAAAGAAATTTTACGAGAATTATTCACTACGAATTTAATGAGAATTCTATTAACGAAAAAAAAATATTGTTATATGGTGATGATAATACTAAACACGCTATGAGAAAACCAAAATGAGTATTTGAACAAAAGATAATCGTGAATGCGTAACGCGAAATAAAGAGTTGTGATGCTAAAACATGTAATAAGTTGACTTATGAGGAATCATAAAATGAATGAGAAATAACCATGACACTATTAAATGGTAATGAATTATAATTGAGGAAACCTAATAAGGATGCGAGAATCCATGAGAACGCTAACGAGAAAGCTAACATCTATTATGAGGAATAAATTATTTTTCTATAAGCGATAAAATTTTAATGAGTAGGCGTGCGAGGGGTCGTAAAGAGTATACATTGGGACCGACTCACACTTGTGTATAGGAGTTTGATTACCGAGTAATCAAATGCAACCTTAAAATATATATAATCAAAAATAAGAATTAACAAATCGAACTATCGAGTGTTCGTAGCGAGTTCTTTGAGATTTTGAGTTCCACTTCCAAACTCGGGGATGAGTTTTCTCCAAGTGGAGCTGAGTGGTGGTAAAAGGGAAAACTACAAATATTAAGAATGCGAATAAAGAATAATTATAAAGTCGTGGATTATTAAATTCATATTATTGAACTAATGGAGATTAATAAATTGAGCTAAATGAGAAAAACATTATTACGAGAAATTACTAAATCCAGTCGAGAACATTGTTAAGCCAAATTATCGTGTTGAGTAATTTATATACATGTGATTAAAGAATTTATAAGAATAACTGGATATAATTAATTTCTTGTGATTGTATAATTATCAAGTTGTGAGAACTTCATAAATCGAGGGTAATGTTACAAATGAGAGGTAACAAGTATTCTAAATATATAAATCGCGAGAAATCATGAAATTAGAGTAACAAGAATGTTGTTAATGAGTCGGCCATGAGAGGATCGCCATAATATAAATATAAGGAAGATTTATTATTTTTGAGAATTTTTCGAGCTGTAAGAAACTAATAAATCAAGTTAAACGATGAAATTATTAAAATAAATCAAAGGAGAAAATCTTTAATTATGATCAATTATTAAATTGAAACTAAGGGGAATATCGAGTTAAATTATTAAATTAAATGTCATCAAGCATTATACGTCATTGAGTAATTATTAAACCGTTAATAGTTATTGAAATAAGCACACGAGAAAAATATAGGTATATCAAATAATAAAATTTAATTAAAATACTATAAGTATTTAAATCCATTAAACAATAAAAATATAAAGTAATGAGGAAACTTTATATTGAGAACGAGAAAATAGCTGAGTAATCAAGTGCATGAGAATTATCGAGTTAATTAATTAACCAAGTGAAGAGAAAATATTAAATTGGGGCGTTTGAGACTTAAAAATAAATGAGATTAATGAGTGGAATTTTGGTCAAATTGATCAAGAGACAATTTAAATGAGAACAAAGTGTAACGCCTTAAATTTTCTTGTAATTAAATTAATTACATTTTATTAAACAAATTATATGATATGTATTTATTTGAGATTTATATGTGTTATGTGCTATTATGTGTATCTAATTCGAGCAAATTAAATACGTGGTGATTCAGTTAATGACAAGAGTGTCATTTAATTCGTGTTAATTGACCATGAGGGTTAATTAATAATAGCTAGAGCGCTAATTACTTAGGTTGATTAATAACGAGATTTATTAAATTATGATGCAGGTCAATGTTGAGATTTATCTTCTTAGTTATCTTAAGCGTTTATTAACTCTCGTGGCCGGCCGCAAGGCCAAGGCCTTTTCTGTTTGGATCTGTTCCTAGCTCAAGTCGAGTTTCCCCTATTACAATTATTCTTTACTCGGTTTCTCTAAAACCCGAGTTGTTTTGGTTTTGTTTTAATCCTAGTCAAGCCTTGTAATTTTGAGTATTGTTAAAGAGGGCTCGGGCTTGTTGGTCCTTGAGTCCGATCCAAGAAAGAAGAAAGGAGAATGGCGGGCTTACGGCCTTGTCTAAGAAACTTGGAGACTAAGATTTGATAAATAAGGTTACCATTCCCTCATTAATACCTTCCATCACAAAAGATTTACCCTAACCCTCATACACCATTTGGCCGAACTTGGCAGCCATTCTCTCTTCAATTTTTGGTTCTTCCTATAGATTTCAGCCTCCTTTCTCTTTGGTGTCGACTATTCCAGCCATGAAATCGGGAAAATGGTGGGAGGTGTGCCACGTGAATTGCTTGAAGCTACACAATTGAAACAGCTCCCTTTATTTAGGAGATCCACGTGAGTTGGTAAGCAAAGAGGAAATTGTTGGAAATATCAAAAGAGATATTGCAAGTTGGCAATTTTTCTCGATGCCACATACGTGGGAGGAAGAATATTTTGTGAGTTTATAAGGCCTTTAATTCCTTAAGTCTTCAAAGGCTTTAGTGGTGGATTAAAGGCTAGACCCACACGCGCGCCGAGCCGAGAACCGATGACGCGAAATGGCGCGATTTAGGCGCACCTCGCACGACGCATTGGTCGTTAGAGCTGAGGATCTGAGGAGCTTTCTTTTTGGCCGAGCCTGTGAAGACAATCAACTGTAACGGTCGAGTTTAAATGGCTGTTTATGGTTTGTCCATTTTTTGACCAACCAATTAGTGGTCTAGGCGTTTTGGTCACACAGAATAATGGTCATTAAAAGTCTTACTGGCATGTGCATTTTTAGTTCTCATACCTCTCATCTCCCTATAAAAGGGAGTCAGTTGGTACACATTGAGACGCACGAAAAACACAAAACGCTCTCAACTTTCTGGTGCTCAATTTCTCCGCGCGTTCTTCCTTTGCGTTCCGAGTAATCACTTTGTGTTAAACAGTGGTTCTTTTGCTGTCGGGACACACTATGTATACTGCATCAAATCCTGGGGTGATACGTTGAAGGCTAACAGCATACGGCTCGTATAAACCTTAAAGGACATGAATTCATTCCGTGCGGTTTCTTCTGTTCTTCACGTCAACTTTCAGGTTAGGTTCGATCTTTTGTTCATTCTGATTATTTGATTACACTAATATTTGTTACAGGATATAAAATATAACAATAATGTTTAAGGTTTATAACTTCTCTTAGTTTTATATTCTGTGACCAATCTTTTAATCAACTTTGAGAAAAGAAAATGGATACTGAAATTTCCCCACCAACTTCCGTTTGATGAATCAAGAATTAATCAAGCTTGATTGTTTTGATGGCCAGAACTACACTCGTTGGGCTGACAAAGTCTTGTTTATGCTTGTTGTGCTTAAACTAAGCTTTGTGTTGGATCCTGAATTGCCCCCAATTCCCGCTAATCCAGTCCCTGCTGAGGGAGGTGCCCCTGATGTGCAAGCAATTGTTGATCTTGATAAGCAAAGGGCTCTGCGTAGAGAGTCTGAACATTTATGCTTGGGACACATCAAGAACTCGTTATCCGCCCATTTATATGATTTGTATGCTCCTATTACAAATCCTATAGAGTTGTGGAAAGCTATTGAACTCAAGTATAAGGAACATGAAGAAGGTACCAACAAGTATCTTGTGTTTAAATACTTCGAGTTTCAAATGGTGGATGATAACCCAATCATGGAGCAAGTGCATAAACTCCAGGTGATAGTGAATAAGTTGAATTCTCTATCTGTTAATATTCCAGAGATTTTTCAGGTTGGAGCAATCATTTGCAAGTTACCACCTTCTTGGAAAGATTTATCCAAAATAATGATGCACAAATCCGAGGACTACTCTTTGGATGTTCTGTTCAAACACCTCTGTATTGAGGAGGAAACTCGCATCAGGGACAAAAAGGGTAAAGTCAGAATGAGTGTTCACCACGTGTCAGGTGGGGGTCATGGTTATGCATCTGGTTCGGGTTCGGGGTCTGGTTCAGGGTCTGGTTCGGGGTCTCTGAGGTGGCAGTCCAGATAATTCGCCAGGGAAATTGCCAAAGAATTCACGAATGATAGGAATGTCCTCAATCTTATGATCTCTGGACTTCGTTTCAACGACATGAGCAGTAAAGGCTTGGCATCCTTTACGAAGATATTTTTGAGATTTCATAGAGTTTATTATTTTTATGTTCTTGTTTCTTTGTTCACCTTGAATTATTAATGCTTCTGTTTTGGATATAGGGATTCGAATTTGTTTGTTGTAGTATATTATTTCAGCACGGTTTTTAGATAACCAATCCATCCCTAAGAGGATTACAAAACTACCTTGCTCTACAGGCACAAGGTCTATATCAAAAATATGATCATCTAGGTCAAGCTTACAACCCTTAAAAATTTCACTAGACCTAACAACTTTGCCATTCGCTAGTTCGATCTCATACTTAACTTTCAAACGTTCAGGATTTAGATTTAAGAAACTTTTAAAGTCGGTCGATACGAAACTCAAGTCGGCTCCGGAGTAAAAAAAAAATAGAAGCAAAATGATTGTTGACGATAAACGTACCTGTAACGGTATACGGATTTCCGTGAGCTTCCTGAGCATTAATGACAAATGCACGACCCCGACCATTCTGGCGATCATTGTTGTTGTTGGCATTGCGGTTGTTGTTGCGATTGTTGTTACGATTGTCGTTGTTGTTTCCGTTCTGGTTGTTGTTGTTGTTGTTCTGAATCTTAGGGCAACGATTACGATAATGGTTGGGATCACCACACTCGTAACAAACAGGATTCTTAGGAGGATTTTTGGACGAACACTTTCTGAAATTATGACTCCACTGATCACACTTGTAGCACTTCTCACACTGACCATCATGATGCCAATTACATTTGTTTCACTTGGGCTTGCTTCCATCATAAGGCTTAGCATCAGGATTAGACTGATTGTTGTTGTTCTGATTAGAGGCAGCATAATTCTTAGTCTTCTGATACTTGTTCCCTTTGTAGCCTTGTTTGTTATCGTAGGAACGCTTCTCGTTTTTGTTGTTCGAAGTTTCAGAGGATTTGCTAGACACAAGTAGCTTGTCTTTGAACGATCCGGTTCTCATAGCATCATCAGTTTACCTTGTAGCTCGATTCACAACATCTTCAAAAGTAGTCGGTTCAGAATCAATAACATGAGTACAAATAAGATCATGCAGACCTTGAAGATACTTCTCGATTCGGTTAAATTCAGGAGAAACCATATGAGGGATGAGATGAGCGAGTTCTTGGAACTTAGTCGTGTAGGTAACAATATCAAATCCAACCATGGAAAGATTCCATAGTTCCACTTCAACTTTCTGTAGCTCTCTCCGTGGAAACAACTTCTGAGTCAACTGATCTTTAAACGCAGTCCAAGTCATAGCATCAGCATTAGCACGACCTAAGACTTGCACTTGGGAGTTCCGCCAGGATAACGCTTCCTTAGACAATGTGCTAGCAGCAAACTTCACCATATTCTCAGGGGCACATTGGATGATACTGAAGATAGATTCCACCTTCTCAATCAAGTGGATGATAGCAATGGAACCTTCAGATCTAGAGTAGGTCGGAGGATGACATGAAGTAAAGGTCTTAAACGACTGACCTTGACGATTAGCATTGGGATCTGAAGTTTAAAAAAATAAAGAAAGAAAAGGAAAATTTAGGTTAAAATGTAGCGAAAATACGCAAATTTTCTTGTGGAGTTGAATGTTATACCGTTGTTTCCGTTGTTAGAAGCACTAGCGTCATTTCTTCTTGTTGCATTCATTTGAGTCATCGCTTCAGCGATTCGGCGTTCCACCATTTGTTCAACAGTTTCTGCATTTCCTCATCGAGCCATTGATGATTTGCTGATACAAATAATACGTTAAGAAAAGAATATTATAGAAGAATTATAAAGAAAATATATAAGTATAAGAATCAAGGAATATATATATATATATATATATATATATATATATATATATATATATATATATACACACACAATAGGCGCAGTAGTAGTAGACGTATTATAGATAGACGTAGTTATAGTCGTAGTAGAGACGTGTAGAAAATACAATTTATAGAAACAATAATATTGTACCAAAATGTCACTTTTATTAAACACATTCCTAATATATCGCCAATACTGGATAAAAGAAAATACTAATTAAAAAAAAAAAAGAAAACTAACTTTTCAAAATAGCTAAACATAAAACCTAATAATAATAGAAAAACAAATATAGACGAATTGTAGATGACTAATCATCTTCCTCTGGCTCAGAGTCTTCCTTAAGCTCTGATTCTTCTTCTTGTTCTTCCTCTGGTTCTGATTCATCTTCTGGCTCAGAGCCTTCCTCAGGCTCTGATTCTGTTATCACTTCTGGTTTTGGTTATGGTTCTCGACGTCGTGGAGTTCTTGGAGAAATATCACGCTTTGGTTTCGCAGGCGAACATAGGAAGATCATACCTCCTTCACGAATACGATAGAGGATAGGACGCTGACCACGAGCTGGCGTCGGAGGACCATTATGAATGATAGGAATAGGACGTCTTCTTGGGAGACGATGCCATCGGACAACAAGAGGTTGTACCACCACTGGCACTGGAGCAACTGGCGCTGGGACTACTGGAACAGCAGCACCACGATCACTATCGGAATCAGACGAAATATCGAGAACACTCATAGGCGACATTCTGCTTATCACGACTAGAGGTGTTCACTATTCGGATATAACCAGATTGTCTAGATGGACAATTTGGATTGGATCGTTTGGATTGGTTTTTTGGTTTTCTGGATCGGTTTGGACTTGAACCAAATTAATAGTTTGGTTTTCGGATTGGATTTGGTTTTCATTGTAAAATCCGGATTGTCCAAAAATCCAAATAGTAATATAAATGTATTTATATATATTTAAATCCGGATTGGACTTTTGCATATATTATTGTAAACGTCACAAACTATGAATTAGACCTGTTTTTATGTTTAAAGTAGTTAATCGTTTTAAAATTGTAGATATTAAACTTGATATTAATTATGCTATATACTTTTGTAGTCTTGTGAAGTATATTACAAATAAAATTTGTTCGGTTCGGACAAAACCAAACCAACCAAATTGTAATTTGGTTCGGATCGGTTTGGTTTTAAATTAGTTTGGATCGGTTTGGTTTGAACATCTAAAATCCAAAAACCATTTGGATTCACCTATTTGGTTCGGATAAATCCAAATTATCCAAACGAACACCCCTAATCACGACACATAAAATTATTATATTATGAAAATTTTGGGCTCTCTGACGAATGTTAAATATTACACTAATGCAATACTAACTAAGGCAATTGTTCTAATCTAAGAACAATGAAATTTCATGATATGAGACTCAGCGTGCCATGAATATTTTTGTTTTGTAAAGTTGATGTTTTTCCCAAAAATCTTTGGTATATATAGACTTGGCTTGCTAATTCACTATAACTTAAGCTCTGATACCAATCTGTCACACCCCGCCAAAAATGAGTTTTACTTCATTTAAAATGTTTTGCGGAAGAACGGAGGTGTAACGTTCATGACAACGTAGAAAAATTAAGTAAACAAACAGCTACGCAAATAACGAAATAAAAATAATTTCACTTTCTAAAAATAGAAAGTTTCCAAAAATAGCAAGTTTCCTAAAATAGAAATTGTTCGAAAATGAATGATTGTTCGTAAACTTAATGTTTTATTCACGGCTCACGACAATCCACTTCTCATATCCTCCAGTGTCACTGTGCACCTAATCACCTGAAAACCATAAATATAAAAGGGTCAACAAATAATGTTGAGTGAATCCACAGGGTTAATGTTTATGGTAAAAGTAAAGTGTTTGCTACCCAAAGTGTTTGTTAAGAAAATAGTTTTATGACTGAAAAAGTAATAATTCAACACTCGTATGATATGGGAAATAAGTATGAAAACTGAAGTGTAATTGTAGAAGATCTACAATTACTAGTTTTCTTTATGAAAAAGTGTTGAATAAGTTGTTATGTTTGACATCGCATGACTGTTATCCCCAACAGGTAGCTAGTCTATTGAGTTAATATACGAACCCCTAAGTCCACAATCAACACTTCAACTCAAGTATGTTATCGTTCTTTTATGGATATACACTCCTGAAAGATGTCTTTGATAACCAAGTAATGATCAAATAATGTTGGGAGGATGAGTGTCAGCCAATAGTACTATCTACATATCCATGGTCTAAATCCACTAGTTAATGATTGCTGGTAACCTTAGTCCGGTATAATAATTGTTTGTCATGCCAACGCGATAGTGAAAATGTAAATGTTGTACATTCATAGTAAACAGTAGCGTTGTTTATATTTTCCACCCCGATAGTTTATAAAACAATAAAGAGTAGTAAAAGGGGTTTGTGGACTCACCTGGGCAAAGCTTAGCAACTGATAGGACAGAGGACTCATTCACAGACTCCTAGCTTCCTAAACGATATAACGTTCTAATTAGACTAAGCTAACACAGGCGATCTAGTTATGATATATGATATATGATATGCGATTAATGTTATGTTTTATGTTTTGTGACACCGAACGAACTTGGGTCTTTGGGCCTTAATGGGCCGAAATGAAAAGAAATGAAATGAAATAGGCTTCGAAATGAAATGAAATGAAATGGGCTTCGAAATGAAATGAAATGAAATGAAATGGGCTTGGGTTAGGCTTTATGGACCTAGATGGGCCTAATGGGCTTAATGGGCCACTAGGTGGGCCTCTTGGGCCTCATATTGGGCTTAGGTCCGATTAGGTTGGGCCATGGATTGGGCTTGGGCCCAATTGGGTTCGGTTTGGGTAAATAATGCGCCAAATGTTTCTTTACTAATGGGCCTACTAAAGTTTGGCCCGATTGGCTTGGATAGATCGAATGGGCCAAGCACGGGCCTTAGCCCGATTAGGTATTCGGGGTTTGGGCCGATCGATTGGGTCAAGAATCCGGCCTTACCCGGTTTGACTTATGGGTCAAAATTAGTCAAATCGAATAGTCAACATCGGTCAAAATAGTCAATAAAAGTAAACAAAAGTCGACTAGGGTTTTTAGATTTCGGCTAGGGTTTGAGTTCGGGTCTAGGGTTGGCCGAATAGGCCAAAACCCGATCGGTTTTGGTGGTGGTTTGGTTTTGTGGTGGTTTTGGTTCTAGAGGTAGTCACAAACAATGAATCTAGGGTTTTGGTCATCATACAATATAGATCTAGGGTTTAACCAATGAATCAACGGATCAATACACAAAACGGAAACAATAAACGATTAGAACGATTAACCCATTGACATGCATGTAAGCATGTACGTCGGGATCATTATCAAGCAAGTGCCGAGACCATATGGCCTTGGCCATGGTCTCAGGTTCGAACTAGAGACCGAAACAAAAGCTAGAACAAAACAAAGATCGGGTATCATACCTTGGGATCGAACGAGATCAAGAAGAAAAGGGGGTTTGGGTTCGCTTGCTAGCTCGAACACGAGACGGACGAAGGTGATGGTGGTGTTGCTTGCGTCGGCCCAGAGGGGAAGAGAGGGAGAGATCAAAGAGTTTAGGGTTTACATTAGAGGGTTATTTATAGTGACTAGATTAGGGTTTAGGTGTTGATTTTGAGTACCACAAGGACTCTTTCAAATGTAGATGGATAGGGATAACATGAAAAATAGATAGGATCAAAACAAATCAACCTCACACCCAAGGGGTGTTCGGCCGAATGGGTCACAAGGGAAAGGGGGAAGGCCGACCACAAGGTGGTCGGTCCAGCTCGACGTTGGTTTAAGACGTTTGGTTCAATTCGAGTCACATTTAATTAATTTAGTACGTTTATTGTGTAACCAAAATAAAGTTACTATTTTTAGAAGTGTTTTAGCTCAAGTGTGCCACCATAAGAAAAATAATATGTCATGTTGACTAAAATAGTCAAACACTAATGTATGGTGTAAAAATAGATGTTTTATTGTGTGTTTGGATGCCAAAAATAGAAATTTCTAAATATAGAAACTTTCTAAATAAGGAAAGTCTTAGAAATGAAATGAGATTACATACCGGAAATATCGAGTTGTCACATGAGCCAGTTCCTGGACAACCCTGGCAACGATCATTGGACTGCGGTGAAAATGATTCTCAAGTACCTAAGGAGAACAAAGGATATGTTCTTACTGTATGGTGGGAAAGACGAACTTGTTGTGGAAGGTTATTGTGACACGAGTTTCCAAACGGATAGAGACGACTCATGCTCACAATCTGGGTGGGTGTTCTTGTTAAATGGAGGAGTTGTCACTTGGAAGAGTTCCAAGCAGAAGACAGTTCTGACTCGACTTGTGAATCTGAGTATATTGCTGCTAGTGAAGCAGCAAAAGAAGCTACTTGGTTGTAGAATTTCATTGGTGACCTTAGTGTCATAACAAGCATCAAGGAACAATTAAGGATCTTCTGTGACAATGATGGTGCACTCGCCTTGATTAAAGAATCCAAAGATCACAGTCGAGCCAAGCATATACTCAGAAAGTATCACTATGTGAGAAAGCATGTTGAGGAAGGCGACATCATAGTGACTAGAGTATCGTCGGAAGACAACCCGGGTGATCCTTTCACAAAAGCACTGAGTCGTGCCAAGCATGATGCTCATGCGAGGACGATCTGAATTAGATTTCATAGTGACTTATCATAAAGTGTTATTCTTTGAAATTTGTAGTGAATATTAAATCGTATGAATTGATGATTTATTTATGGAGATTAAATAATATGCAAGTGTTCTATCATTCATATAGTATTTGATTATTCCATTTCAACTTTTGCATGTTTGGAACCTATTCCAATGTAACCTAAGAGATTACTTAAACGTCCACAGTCAATTGTTCTTTTTGGAATAAGAACTGAATTAACATGTCATGGGAGAGTTAGTAGATTGTTCAAAAGGATGAACATTGCATAGAGATTGTTGCTACTCTCATGAGCATTTAAATTGTGTATTTAAATGTTGGACTAACCCTCGCTCAGAAAATTACCCCATGGACTTCATCATGGGTAATAGTGAGGCGATAATATCGCATGAGTCTTCAAACCAAGATGCATCGTTTCCTTAGTACGATTTCGTGATGCATTGGTCTAACTCCAACGCTATTTTTAACTTGTAGCTATACAGATTAGTTCCATGTATCATATGATGACTATGAAGGAGATGATGTAGTTAAGGTTTATTCGTTCCCTCTGATCAAAGTGAGAGAGGAGATATCTATGGGGCCCCTGTTGATTTGATGTGACACTTGAAGTACCTGCACATGTCATGACTAAATTGAAACTTCAATTAAGTAGTTAAATTGTCATCATAAATCTCGAATCAGGAAACATAATCGTAACTAGAGTGATTGACAAGTCCATGTCACTAGTTATGTGATATCGTGTAACGAATGACATATGATCACTTATCATAGGACTATTTCTGATAGTTCAGAGTTCAGCAGCTGCACATGCTATGCACACTCTAAAGGATACAATTACGCATACTGTTTATAGATGATGAGATGTCCAAGTGGGAGACTGTTGGAAATAGTGTCCAACACATCAAATAAACCGGTATTATGGTTCGGGTATTTTAGAGTCCTATTCGGGTTGCCCTCGAGGAATCAACGAACACGAGAAATAACGTAATGTTTAATTATTTGTTTAATTAAATAGACTAACGGGCTAGAAGAGCTAATCTAGTTAATGGGTAATTAACTAGATTAAGGTATCGGGCCAAGTATTAATTATTAGATTAATTAATTACTTGTGGGCTTAACTAATAGTTAATTAAAGGCGGGCTTGGACCAATTAGAGTTTGAGTCTACTTGGGTTTTGGAAAGTATATATATTAAGGTTAAGGGTTTAACCAAATACACTTAATCACTTTTTCCCTTGCCTCTCCAACCTTTCGGCCGAACACCACCACCGTCGAACCTCCACCGCCGGACGGCTGCCGCCGGACCGCCACTGCTCCGCCGCCGCCGTCGCCGGAATTCGAAAGGGTTTTTGTTTGTTTTCAGTGCTTGTTTCTCAAGGTGATTTATACTACACTGTGGTATATTGTCCTGTTCGTGATAACCTGACAAGAACGAGATCACAGGGTTTGTCTACTTCACCAAACAGCAACGAAGTAAGTATTCGATTTATTATTTAATTAGTTATTAAATAATCTAGTTGCGTTATAATTGTAAACCTAACGGTCCAAAAGTTTTAATCGGGTCAGTGTTCTATCAAGTTACTTGTGATTTTCGCCACAAGTAAAGTGTGACTAGATGGATAGAAAACCCAACAACTAGGTACGTGTTTCGTACTTTTTGGGAAAGTGTTTAGAACATAAACCATTAAATATGCAAGGAGCATTAATTAGAACAAGACCACATGGACCGTGAATCATTGATTATGATACAATCTTATAAAGTTCGGGTTCAGATGTCGGACTTGGATTTCAGCAGGAATTGAATTTGTCAATTTCTTCTGGCTGTTTAATTTTATTAGGCGATGTAACCCAAATAAATGTGTGACAATGTGGTAGTCCTCTTTTTTGGAACTCAGTAGTATACAAATCTAAATAAAAAGAACATGAAGTTAGGTTAAGAAAAGTCTTACATGGTGTATAAGGGGGAAAAAATAAGAAATAGCTTAAATGTACAATTACCCGCGGCAACCTGACCGAAAGGAATGACAGATTTTAGATACCTTATTAAAGCTTGGACTTTTAATTGAAAAACTCTAGCAATAATGTCAGGTCGACGTTGTACTTTGATCACTGAAGGTGTACATGTAATATATCTTGTCATTCCAGGCCATTTGACATTGCAAGTAAATGTTATGAAGTATTGCGGGTTTCCATGAAGTCTACAAATAGCTAACACGTCTTGGTAGTGTTTATACATATATCGAGGGCCTCCAGTAGAAGAATCGGTCAAGCTTGTTCGTTTACCGATGTTACGTCCATCTGAATCACATCGTTCTAATGCATCATGAATACCTTGAAGGTACTCGTTTCTAAAAAGATTTTGGTGTGTGTGAATGTAGTCCAAAATATTTTGCTAAATACATATATAAACGTCCACCAGATATTGCTGGAAAAGTCTACCTCCTCTTAGAAGCAATGTGTACAGATTGAACAGTCATGTAGCTGGTAGTGGTAAAACATATTCATTCTAAGTTGGCGGCTACGTGTAGAACCATCTGATAACAATCGAAGCTTCGGTGATCATCCTCTTTCACCGAATAAAAATAACAATGGGAATTGCAAAGCCATATACAAACGATGCAATTTGTTAATTCTTGTTGGAGAGCTTTCTTTCTGGTGGATGATAATATCAAAGTCTTTGGCTGTTGGTGTTAGTCCCAAGACTAAGTAAATAAGATTTGATGATCGATAGCCAAGAAGAATAAATAACAGCTGCAGTATGTATCTCAGCTGAAGCAAGTATATACAATAAACCTTCAACTGAGTACGTACTTAGCTTTAGGATACAAGTCAAATCAGCAGCTATTAACGAGAGTTCATTCGAAGTCTATGACCAAAGGACAAAGACAAGAAGAAGACTATTCAGCTGATTGTGGAATCAGCTGATAGTATCTGCTGCAGATAAAGACTTATAGGAAATGTTCATTGACACCTTGAACATTTCCCTTTCCCGCTCAAAGAAGAAGAAAACGATGAAGATCTTCTATTTTGGAATAGAAGATAATGTCATTACATTATCATCGCTTGTCCCTCAAGCATGTAAAGAGAAAGTCAACTATTTCTGTACTTATGTAGTACACCTTTCACTGTGCGTTAGAAAGGGTACCGGAAGTAGTTGACACAAAGTACACTTGGGACAATAACTTGTGCAAGAGCATTTAATGATCCATAGACAAGTCCACATCGATGAATGATATGTTTACACGTCGTCAAACTTGGGGACTAAGTAACATGGATCTTGGGCTATAAATACAGACGTAAATGCTTGCATTTACACACACCTTTAGAAATCATAGCACAAGAACATTTTCTGAGAGTTAGTTATTTGTCTAAGTATTAACTCCTCCATAGTTATTACTAAGGCATTAATACCATCTGTTAGTTTCAGCTGATATAACTCTCAGCATATAATCTTCTAGTTTGAGCGGTCTAAAGAGTCATTTCAAGTATAGAGTTTTAGTTAGTTTTGTACTATCTATTTCCGCAAACTTTGTACTGTATTAAGTTGTTTTAATAAACTTTTAATCATAGAAAACCTTGTGCTTACTTATCATTTCTTCGTTACTCGGTCATAATGCAACACGTTTGTGTTGTTTGGAACCAATAACTGGTATCAGAGCGGGTGTCAAAAATGTCGTCCATCAATTTTGAGCATCTTTTATGGCTGAACCTACATCATCAGATCTTCCATCATCTGGAAAACCTCCTAAACTCACTCAAACCAACTACCCCATGTGGAAAACCCGTATGTTGTCCCACATGGTTACCTATCACCCAAAACTTCAAGATAACATAACGATAGGAAAATATGTTCCCAAAACCCTCATTCCTGGTACTTCTGAAACACCAGAACACTATGTGGTGAAGTCTGAGGCTCAGTGGACAGACGTTGAAAAACGTCTTGTTCATCTTGAGAACAAGGGTCGAGATATGCTTTTTCAAGCAGTTGGTGATGAACTGTATCACAATATTCAGTTTTGTGACTCAATTAAAGAGATGTGGGAACGGTTGGCTGAAGTTTATGAAGGCACATCTGTTGTGCGTGAACATAACAAAAACATGCTCATACATGATTATGAACTGTTTAAAGCCAAGCCAAGTGAGACTATAGCTCAAACTTTTAATCGTTATAACATTCTGTTAAACGAGCTGAAGTCTCATGGGGTTGATAAGGATGATATGTCAAAATGTGTAAGTTCATGGCAGCCTTACCTTCTAAATGGGCTACCATCATAACTTGCATGGGTACATCTCCTACTCTGAAAGACTATACTCTTTCGTCTCTCTATGGTATGTTTTTAAGCCATGAGAGAACCGTACTCAACAAATTTCAACCTCCAAAGGACTCTAAAGTGAGTTCCGTTGGATCTTCGACTGCTCTTGTATCCTTAAACAAGCCTAGCAGAATCGAATATCCACCATCAGATGATGAGGCTGACAACACTTCGGCTGTTGGTTTGTTCAACATGCCGGAAGTCAGCATTGAAGAAGTCGATGAAGATGAAGACAACGATGCCCTTATATCTGAGTTGGCCTTACTTGTAAAGAATAGAAAATTCTTCAAAATCAAGTCTGGCTCCTCAGCTAGAGGCTCGAGTAGCAGATCTATCTCATCAGTTGTTTCTTCTAGACCTTCTGGAAGTACACCTGACATCTCTGAGATAACTTGCTACAACTGCAACAAGAAGGGACACTATGCTAACGACTGCAAGCAGAAGAAAGCTAGTTCATAATCTTCAACTGGTGAGTCCATTGAAGATAAATACAAAAAGCTACAAGCCTTCACTAAAAATATTCTAGAAGAAAAGAAGGCACTTGAAGGCAAAGCTGCTGACAAGGGTCTTGTAGCTGAAACTCATGATTGGGCTGACTCTGGTGACAGCTCATCTGATGACGATGAACAAATGGCCACAATGTGTTTGATGGCTCGTGCTGATGATGATGAAAGTATTACAGCTGATGATGCTAGTTTCTATAAATGGGTCAACATTGTTCATAAAAAGGTAACCTCTCTAATCTCTGCTGAGGCTACTAAAGCCAACGATATTGTTGATTCTATTATTTGTGAGTTGCACTTCATTGATCAGCTGAAAGGTGAGTGTTTGGATAAACATAGTGTTATTCTACGTTAAAATGCATTTTTGAAAGAACGTTTAATTGACCACAAATCTTTAAAAGAAGAACTTTCTGAAACAAAATTTATTAACTCAGTTCTTCAACATGATCTAAGTGAAAAAGTTAAAGAACTTGAAGCAATTAAAAAGATTTGTGAATCATGGTCTCGTTCATCCAAACGTGTGAGTGAGTGTGTTAGCTCATAAATTCCTAGTCAAGTACAAGCTGTACTAGGAGGAGATTTCCTTGCTGTAGCCGCTGTACCTGACATCAGTACAGATGATCCGTACTACTCGTCGGCTGATGCTTCTGTGCTAGCTGAAGAGTTGGTTTTTGGTTCCTTTGTAAGGTCTACCAAAACCTATGCTACCGAGATGTCCTCAGAAAATCCTTCGGAAGCTACTGGTGAAGAGTCATCGACTGACTCCTCTGCCATGATAGTCAGGACACCTACTGTAGTAATTGTTGAACCAAGGAAACCTATCTTGGGTTCAGCACCTGCTACCTCTTCTGCTAATTCTCAGCAGAAGACTAGAAGGACAGCAGGAAAGAAAACTGTTCTTACACCCTCCAAGGGTGAGCCAGTTGGAGTTCGTACTCGAGCTGCAAAGAACAAAGGTAAGAGTATTCCTAAGAATACTCAAAGTCCTTCTTCAGCTGTATCTGTCAGACGGCTGAAAGGAAAGGTCAGCAAGCTGACATCACTCGTTCAAACTCTAACTATCTCCGATAATCAGAAAATGAAAGGGATTTTGGGTCCAGTTCCCAATCCTATTGCCTCGCCCTCTACTCCACTGCAAAGAAACAGAAAATGCTATAAGTGTGGAGATCGTGGGTGTAACGACCCGAAATTTGTAAATAACTAAATTGTATAAAAATATGATAAATAAGGATAAATCGTTTAAAGAACGTAGGAATTGGTTTCGTGTCGTTTGGAGACCGTACGAAAAAGTTATGGGCGAAACCGGGTCGAGACCTAGACCGAAAAGTGCAGCCCTGCTGTACGAGGGAAGTTCACGGCGTGAACTTTAGTTCACGATCGTGAACTCCCTCCAGGGATTGTTGTATCTGGCGATTGGACATCACGACTAGTTACCGATCGCGAAGTTCGCGTGCAAGGGAAAGTTAGCGACGCGAACTTAGTTCGCGTCGTGAACTTCGGTCGAGCAGCTTTAAGTCGGGTTTGGCTCATTTGATGCGATATCAAAACCCAAGTTTCTTCTTTGGCAATTTTCTAGCTTGGGGACTGATTTGAGGTCGGATCCTTCACAAATCTTTGGGAGATTTCACTCCTAGTTGAAGATTAAAGGTATATCTTCACTCTTTGATCTTCGTAGCTTAAGATCTATGTATTTTGATGTATGGGTTTGAAACCCTAGTTCTTGGGGTTATGTGTTATGGTGATATAAATGATATATACATTTAATAGATGGTATATTATTAAAGGAAACAAGTGTATGATTATGATTTGTAAGAATATTAAGGGTTGGTTAAACCTAGGATTTGGTAAATCACCATAATTGGGGGGAAATGAGTTAGTAAGTGTTATCTAGAGATAGATGGACACATTGGTAGTAGTATGTGACTGTGTTCTGGTACATATATGTTTATGTACTAGATATGTATGCTAGGAAAGCGGGACCGATAGAGTCACCATGGAGTGACTAGGATGTGTTGGTAAATTATAAATATGTATTTATATACGATGTGATACTTGATATTATTGGGGTCTAAACCCATGTAGCTCATGAGACATTTTTGTGTCTCACGTACTCCTTGTTTGTTTTGCTAGGTACTCAGGTTGCCTAGAGTAGAAGATCATTAGAGCGGATTTGTGCTTAACTTTGGTTTTGATATATTTTGTAACACCAAACCGCATACTCTGATTTTCATATCAAAGGTTTTTGTAAATCCGTGTTTTGGAACTGGTCTTCTATTTATGAAAATGAATTATTTTGGGCAAATGTTTTGTATTAAAAGTTGAGGTGTTACAGTGGCCACATGGCAAGTGAGTGTGACAGCACATGCCTGAGACCTTCCCCGACTTCAGTATGTGAGCCTACTGAAAAGCCAACTTCTGTGAGTCCCAAAGGGAAGTCACAAGGACCCACCGAAGTGTGGGTTCCCAAAAAGAACTAACTCTTTTATTTTATGTGCGGGGTGATGAAAGCAAACATGTCTGGTACTTAGACAGTGGTTGCTCGAGATACAAGACTGGTTACAAATCCCTGCTGGAAGAGTTTGAAGTTTGTGATGGTCCCTCAATAGTTTTTGGTGATAACGGTAGAGGCTCAACTGAAGGTTATGGAACCATTTCTAATGGATCCATAAAAATCACAAGAGTTGGTTATGTAAATGGGCTGAAACACAATCTAATCAGCATTAGCCAACTTTGTGATGCAAAGTTCTCAGTGAACTTTAATGAATACAGACGAACGGTGACGGATAAGAATAGAAAGGTAGTATTAGTTGCTCCAAGAACCAAGAATGTCTACACACTTGACATGAATCCTCAAAATCAAGAAGTATATCTACTCTCTCATTCTACTGAAGAGCTAAATTGGTTGTGGCATAAGAGGCTATCTCACCTGAACTTCAAAAACATATCGAAGCTGGCTCGAGGTCAGCTGGTGAATGGTCTGCCACAAATCAAATATGAAAAGGATAAGCTTTGTTCAGCCTGTGAAGAAGGCAAGCAACATAAAAGTTCCTTCAAATCAAAGCAATGTTTCTCCATCAACAGCTGCCTTCATATGCTCCACATGGACCTGTTTGGCCCTATGAGTACTGAAAGTCTAGGTGGAAAGAAATATACACTTGTTATCGTTGATGAATACTCACGATATACCTGGGTAATATTTCTTCGTCACAAAAGTGATGCAGCTGAAGAGATTATCAAGTTCATCAAAAGGATGGAACTTCTAAATGGGTCTAGAGTCAAGATGCTGAGATCAGATAATGGTACTGAATTCAGGAACAAGACTTTAGAAGATTTCTGTTCAGATGTTGGGATCTCCCAAAACTTCTCGGCTGCACGAACACCTCAACAAAATGGTGTTGCTGAAAGAAGGAACAGAACCCTGATAGAAGATGCAAGAACAATGCTTGCTGAGTCAAACATGCCTAAGCAATTTTGGGCAGAAGTTGTTAACATAGCGTGTTTTACTCAAAATAGGTCTCTCTATGTGAAGAGACACAAGAAGACTTCTGATGAGATTTTTCGTCAGAGGAAACCATTCATAGGTTTCTTTCATGTGTTTGGTTGTGTGTGTTTTGTGTTAAACACACGAGATCAGCTGAGTAAATTTGACTCTAAAGCTGATGAAGCCATATTCTTGGGATACTCCGCTCTATCCAAAGCATATAGAGTTTTCAACAAAAGAAGACAAACATTGGAAGAGTCCATAAATGTTACTTTTGAAGAACACTCAAAGGCTATGAACCCCACCTCCGCAGACTCGTCTGATGCATTTCAGAGATCAGCTGAACCATCTCCTGATGATACAGCTGAAGCATTTTCCGATGCTTTAAATCTCTTCGAGGTTCCCATAAATGAATCAGATGAGACGTACCATGATGCTCCTACATATCTTGTAGATATCGCAGTCGTTCAACAAGAGATTCCAACAGCTAGAGCATCATCCGAGGCTATCTCTAAGCCACCTCTTCATACTTCAAGAAGATCCGTTCGAAATGAAGTTATTCATCCTGCTGAGCAGTCAGCTGCTCAACAAGGATCTAATTCTGCTGAATCTTCCTCTTCTACAGCTGCTCCTCAATCTAAGTGGACCTTAGAACATCCAATTGAGTTAATCATTGGAGATCCACAACAAGGAGTTGTTACAAGAAGTAAAGCATCATGCAATGTTTGCTTATGGTCTTGTTTTCTAGCAACTGAAGAACCGAAAAATATTAAAGCCGTTTTAGAAGACTCAAGCTGGATTCAAGCGATGCAGGAAGAGCTTAACCAATTTGAGGTCAACAAAGTATGGCAGCTGGTGCCCCCACCAGCTGGAAAGACTATAATTGGTACTAAATGGGTATTTAGGAATAAAATGGATGAAGAAGGTGTGGTTATTCGCAACAAAGCTAGACTGGTTGCACAAGGATATAGACAGGAGGAAGAAATCGATTTTGATGAAACATTTGCTCCAGTGGCCAGGCTTGAGGTAATCAGAATATTTCTAGCCTATGCTGCTTACAAAAACTTCACAGTTTTTCAAATGGACGTGAAGAGTGCATTCCTGAACGGAAAGCTGCAAAAGGAGGTATACGTTAAGCAACCACCAGGGTTCGAAAATCCTAAATATTTAGACTATGTGTTTAGATTGGATAAGGCGCTGTATGGGTTGAAACAAGCTCCTCGTGCATGGTATGATACACTCTCCACGTTCCTCATTGCAAATGATTTCACCAGGGGAAAGATTGATAAAACCTTATTCATTCGCAAAATCAAAGGTGATATCATTCTTGTTCAAATTTATGTGGACGACATAATTTTCGGTGCTACTGATGAAAAACTTAGTATATGTTTTTCTAAACTTATGTCTACAAAGTATGAGATGAGTATGATGGGTAAATTAACTTATTTTCTTGGCTTAAAAGTTAAGCAATCTAAAAATGGAATTTTTATAAATCAAGAAAAATACATCAAAGATCTCTTAACGAAATTTGATATGAATTCATGATCATCCATGATGACTCCAATGGCTCCTCCAAACAATCTAGATGCTGACATAACTGGTAAGTCAGTTGATGTCACATTCTATAGAGGAATCATTTGATCATTACTCTATCTCACTGCCAGCAGACCAGATATTATGTTTGCTACTTGCATGTGTGGTAGGTATCAAGCTGATCCTAGAGAATCTCAGCTAATAGCTGCCAAAAGAATTTTGAGATACCTTAAGGGTACTCCAAGCCTAGGTCTTCGGTATTCCAAAGACTCCGGGTTTGATCTAATTGGCTATTCAGATTCAGACTTTGCAGGTTGCAAAATGGATAGAAAGCGCACCACTGGAGGATGTCAGCTGCTTGGTGGAAAGCTAGTCAGCTGGACAAGTAAGAAACAAAGTATTGTCTCTACCTCCACAGCTGAGGCAGAATATGTTGCTGCTGGAAGCTGTTGTGCTCAAGTCCTTTGGATGAAGAATCAGCTTGTTGGTTTCGATATGAACTTCTGCAAAGTTCCTATCTATTGCGATAACACGAGTGCTATTGCAATCAGCAACAACCCAGTTCTCCATTCTAGAACCAAACATATCGATATAAGGTATCATTTTATTAGAGATCACATTGAACAAGGTGACGTGGAACTCCACTTCATTTCAACAGACCTACAACTGGCTGATCTATTCACTAAGCCTTTAGATGAAAAACGATTCAATTTTTTGATCAGCGAGCTAGGTATGTTGAATGCTTGAATCAACTTCTGAAGTACTATCAGTAGCTGATAAGATTGAACTTGTTACTTAGTACATTCAGCTGACTAAAACCGTTTGAATTTATCAGTCAGCCGAATAAAATCTCTTAAATGATAACTTATCATGTTTTATAAGTTAAAACGTTTGGTTCTCCTAAAAAGGGGCATCTCCCAACCCTATCCACACGTTCTCTGTGGCAAATATTTCCACTCGAGTGGAAATATTTGGCATTTATGAGGGACAAGACACCCTGACACAGAAACGGCTCCACTACCCTGACACAGAAACGGCTCCACTTTCTCACACTGTCACATCCAACCACCTTTGCACGATAACCAACGTGTCTATAGTTGGTTTGTAACTATCCAACTATGACCCTGTTCGCATTCAAATTTTACCAAAACCGACCCATAAACCTCCTATAAATACCGACGTCTCCTCTCCACTTTATTTCCATCTCTCCCACAATTCTCTCTCAAAAACCCTCTATTTTCTAACCTTTATCTTTCTTCCCTCTCTCCCAAATGACGAAGAAAGCTCAGAAGGTTACTCTTACTAGGGCTGCCATTGAGATCTCTCAGAACTCAAATCTAGTAGCCAACACTTCTCCACCGGATGATCTTGTCGATATTTATCGACCGGTTGTCACGTTTGTGCGTCACTGCCCTATCCGTGGTGCTTTTACCAGAGTCACCAAGAGTATCATAGAACTCTTGCGTGATTTCTGGATGTCCGCCTCCGACTCTGGAGACGACATTACTGCGCAAGTAGGGAATCATCAAATCACCATTTCTCTTGATGATTTCCGAGTTGCTTGCGGATTCGATTATCTGCAACCTGGAGAAGAATATCAGCAGACTGAATCTGCTGATGAAGCTAAAGCGAGTCTAATCCGTATCACTGGATACAGATTAGAAAATGAAGAAGACAAGGTGCCGATCTTCAAGAAGTCTCAGCTGACGAGACCCTGGGCCTATTTCTTTACCCACATCATTCAGGGTATAGGGGGCAATTTCGGGTCTCTCAACCAGTATAACTCCAGCATGCAAGTCTTTGTTGAAGCCCTAGTCACCGGTCAGCGGATCGACTACGGGAGACTGGTGTACGAGGAGGTCAACACCAAGCTGAAAAGCAAGGGAAATCATATTCCCTATCTTCGCTTTTTCACATTGTGCGTCGCACATGTGATGCTTGAAAAGCTGGAGATAGATTATGAGGACATCCCTGGGGAATCGGTGATGGTCCGTTCCATTTCCAGCATCATCTTTTAGAAGAAGGATGATGAGAAGGCATTTCCCCTCACCTGGTACATGCTGAAGATCATAGATGATCGAGTCAGATCCAAAAGGGATCGAAAGAAGGGCAAAACATCGAAGAAATCTGCCCTACAAGAAGGTAAGTCCTTTCCTCATCTGGAGCGTTTTCCCTCAACTGGGCGTCCATCCTCAGCTGCTGATGGGAAAATCACCACCTCAACAGGGATCTCAACCCCTGAGAATGAGGAGTCTGCTGATGCAGATGACTCTCCTCTGGTGGTGAAGAAGCGAGTTAAGCGACCCTCTAATCGCCCTCCTTCTTCTTCATTCTTTTTATCATCTTCTTCTGCCACTAGTACTTCTGTTTCCCCTCTACTGGAGGAAAGAAGGACTGCTACTATTGGTGCAGAAAAGATGATTGCAGATGCTGAACTTGAAAAAGCTTCAGCATCTGGACTCAGCCGGGGTCCTAGAGAAGATCACTTACGATCAGAGGCTTCATCAGCTTCTGATCTTTGTTCTTCTCTTTTTCAGATTGGCAGTGTTTATCAAGGAACTCCACCAATATTCAGAGTTCCTAGTTGAACACTCTCGGCTATTTCCTCTTCCTTTCCTTTCATCCACTCTCTCTCTGCTGATTTCTCAACAAGTCAGCAGACTTCAAAACGGCAATTTCGTTCTTCAGGAGGTAGTGCCGGCTCCACACCTCTGCGTAGCTCCTCGACTGATTCATTATCTGTCGTTGTAACACGGGAACAAACTCCACAAGCAACCTCAGTCTCTCAACAGACTGTTGGTGAAGTTTTCAGCTCAACCCAAGCCACCCACGAGTCAGCTGCACACACACCACCCCCAACTTCTTCATCACTCCCTGAGTCTTCAGCTGATGATAGATTGACTGGAAACCAAGTCAATCTTGAAGTTGACCCTTCTGTTTCCCACGACGTCACCGGCTTAAACCAGCAAGTGATCAAGGAAACCACCACCGCCAATGAAGAGACAACTTTAAACCAAGTTGTTACTGAGGCACTAACCCCAGCTGCCAATGATCACGAAAGTAATCGCCAACCAAGCTGTGAGGTAGCTAACTCACCACCCAGAGGAACTCTTCCTCTAGTCTCCATACCAGTATCGCCGGCTGGTGAGACAGAAGCTCCAGAGATTCAAACAGCTTTTCATCTAATGTTTGAGTCGACTGATTATTTTATTCAGTCTTACTATTCGTCATCTGACGGAGAACATTCTGAGCCTCAAACTATTTTGACAACTAATGTCGGCACTTCTGTTATAACCCCAGAAGTTTCAGTTGGACCCAACTCACCCCCCAAAGTCCCTGAGCAACCAATAGGAGCCATTCCTCCTAACTCAGGAACACTCACTCCCACAGCTGAGGTTACCCCTCAAGCTGGAGACATGCCGGACCCCTACCCCCAAAGCGTCCAAGTGTCCCATGCTGAATCCAGCAAAGCTGGAGGACGCATTCCCATCAGAGCAGCTGCTGCTCTGATGTCTAGAGTTGTTACATCCCAGATTCGACCTGGGATGGCCACACTGAGTAAGCAGATGGACTCCCTTCGCAAGGATGTTCTAAAGAAGTTTGCCCAAACTGCTGAGAATCTCTCTTCCAGCATAACTTCTCTGGATACTGAGGTTCATTCTCAGGCTCCTCAGCTGGCTCTTCTTTCTGATCATATTCGCATCAACACCAACGGGTTCATCTCTCTTAACGACTACGTGCGTTAAGCGTTGAACTCCCTTCGCGATTCTGACAGAGTCGATCAAGACCAACTTCTCTCCGAAGTTCGGGACAGCTTGGCTCTTGCCCAATCAAAGCAAGAGTCTTTGCTGACACTTACTCATAGCCACCTTTCTCAGGCTATTGAGGAGTCAGCTTCTGCTGTGTCCACCAGGTTGGACAAAATGGAGACTGAAGTCAGCTTGCTGACTTCCCAAGTCGCTGGTCTCCAAGGCACCCTTGACCTCATTCTTGCAAAACTCAATGAGGGTGTTGCTGTTGTCCGTCCTGCTTCAGCACCAGAGAGTACCCCTCTTCTTCGGGGAGAAAGAGGCCACTACAGCAGGTGAACAACAAGGTGAACAAAATAGTTCACAACCTATAGTGACCTCTGTTGTTAGAGCCAATACTGAAGACGTTCCAGCAGGTGATAACTCAAGAATTCCACCTATCACCTCTGCTGGAACACAAGAAGAAGAAGTTGTACCCTCAACTGGTTTTGTTAAAATCTTTGATTCTTTTCAATCAATTGAGGGCCCACAAGTCCAAGCCCCGCAAATCCAAAACCCTTAGCCTATTATACAGGAGATCCCTTATCCTGCTAAGGGGGAGCCTACATCTGTTGCGGTTAAAAACTTCATCCTAAATGGAGTTGGAACTGCAGCTGATCTTGATACAGCCATTGCCCTTCAAAGAAAAACTCATGAAGAGTCGTATCAAAGAGCTGAAGCCCAAAGAGCTGAGAACATTAGGTTGTTCAACAAAGTTTTTTTATCAGCGTAGGCAAGAGGCAAAGATCACCAGCGTAAGGGCCCCCAGATACGATCCCAGCTCTTCTGATGAAATTGTTATAACAAGAGCTGGAGTAAATGTGGTCAATGAAAAGTTTCCTCTGAACAAGATCAACTTCGTTCTCAATTACGATGAATGGAAAGAAGCTGAAGTAGCTGCCAGATCTGCAAAACCATCGCGGACTATAACAGATCTGGAAAACGAGATAAAATTCGCAATCTACTCTTTCAAGATTCTATGCGAGGAAATCAGGAGACAAGCTCATGAGTTAGTATATCGCATACCTCCTGAATTGTGTGAATCTCCAACAGCTGTTGTCGGAGGATCTGCTGGTGAAAGCTCCTTAGCAAGGGGGGAGAAACGTAAGTCCGTTCTCCTCGAGCCCCTTGCTGACTCCAGACCACTGGATATTGGGTCATCGATCATATTTGCAAAACGACCAAGACCCAATATCATAAAAGCCATCCCCACGGGAGTTAACTTCGTCCCTGGGCTGATCGTAAAAGAACCAATTCATGGCTTTTGCTATCTGGAGAAGAAGAAGGAGCAGTGCTTTCAGCGAGCAGATGAGTTGGATCTATGTGATGTGGATCAACTTATGATCTATCACAAGGTGTTGAGTTCCTCCACTGAAGAGGGAAGAGAAATGAAGAAATTAATAACCTCAGCCTTCAACTCACTGTATTGCAATGTCGTTGGATCAGCTATATCCAAGGCATTATAGTTTTTTTTTTTATTTTCCTTGTAATTTTAATTGTCTTATGAATAGAAAACTAAAAGCTGTGTAATATACTTGTAAAAATTGTAAAAAGATAAAAATATACAAAAGAACCCTAAGGGTCAAAGCACATAAGTATTCAGCTGACTTCATCAGCTGAATCATTCAGGGTTACACTTATACGGCTATTCGATTGCATCAAACATGGGGAGATTGTTAGTCCCAAGACTAAGTAAATAAGATTTGATGATCGATAGCCAAGAAGAATAAATAACAGCTGAAGTATGTATCTCAGCTGAAGCAGGTATATACAATAAACCTTCAGCTGAGTACGTACTTAGCTTTAGGATACAAGTCAAATCAGCAGCTATTAATGAGAGTTCATTCGAAGTCTATGATCAAAGGACAAAGACAAGAAGAAGACTATTCAGCTGATTGTGGAATCAGCTGATAGTATCTGCCGCAGATAAAGACTTATAGGAAATGTTCATTGACACCTTGAACATTTCCCTTTCCCGCTCAAAGAAGAAGAAAACGATGAAGATCTTCTATTTTGGAATAGAAGATAATGTCAGTACATTATCATTGTTTGTCCCTCAAGCATGTAAAGAGAAAGTCAACTATTTCTGTACTTATGTAGTACACCTTTCACTGTGCATCAGAAAGGGTACCGGAAGTAGTTGACACAAAGTACACTTGGGACAATAACTTGTGCAAGAGCATTTAATGATCCATAGACAAGTCCACATCGACGAATGATATGTTTACACGTCGTCAAACTTGGGGACTAAGGAACATGGATCTTGGGCTATAAATACAGATGTAAATGCTTGCATTTACACACACCTTTAGAAGGCAAAAGCTGTACACTCCTCAGCAGATGAAAGAGTCTTCTTTCTACCATCCGATCCTCTGAGAGGTAGTTATTTGTCTAAGTATTAACTCCTCCATAGTTATTACTAAGGCACTAATATCAGCTGTTAGTATCAGCTGATATAACTCTCAGCATATAATCTTCTAGTTTGAGCTGTCTAAAGTGTCATTTCAAGTATAGAGTTTTAGTTAGTTTTGTACTATCTATTTCCGCAAACTTTGTACTGTATTAAGTTGTTTTAATAAACTCTTAATCATTGAAAACCTTGTTGCTTACTTATCATTTCTTCATTACGCGGTCATAACGCAACACGTTTGTGTCGTTGGGAACCAACAGTTGGTTTGTTGTTGTAAACAATTGCACCGATAGTTCCTGGTGTTGGAGTGTCATAGCATCTTTGGGAAATGGGAGCTGTATAAGCGAATGACAAAGGTAGGAACGTCTGCAGAAGCACATAGATCTCTAGCAAAAGGGTAACAATATTAGCTTTTAAAGTGGACTCATTATGGTGACTGAAGAAACGAAGTCTGTTAGAAATCTCGTGTTCAGTGCCACTGTCACACCCCGCCAAAAATGAGTTTTACTTCATTTAAAATGTTTTGCGGAAGAGGTGTAACGTTCATGACAACATAGCAACATTAAGTAAACAAACAACCACGCAATAAAGAAAATAAAAATAGTTTCACTTTCTAAAAAAATAGAAAGTTTCCAAAAATAGCAAGTTTCCTAAAATAGAAATTGTTTGAAAATGAAATGATTGTTCGTAAACTTAATGTTTTATTCATGGCTCACGACAATATCACTGCTCATATCCTCCAGTTCCACTGCACTTAATCACCTGGAAAAGCATAAATATAAAAGGGTCAACAATAATGTTGAGTGAATCCACGGGGTAAATGTTTATGATAAAAGTAAAGTGTTTGCTACCCAAAATGTTTGTTATGAAAATAGTTTTATGACTGAAAAAGTGTAAGGTTAAACACTCATATAATATGAGAAGTAAGTATGAAAAGTGAAGTGTAATTGTAGAATATCTACAATTACTAGTTTTGTTTATGAAAAAGTGTTGAACAAGTTGTTATGTTTGACATCGCATGACTGTTATCCCCAACAGGTAGCTAGTCTACTGAGTTAATATACCAATCCCTAAGTCCACAATGAACACTTCAACTCCAGTATGTTATCGTTCTTTTATGGATATACACTCCCGAAAGATGTCTTGGATAAACCAAGTAGTGATCAAATAATATTGGGAGGATGAGTGTCAGCCAATAGTACTATCTTCATATCCATGGTCTAGATCCACTAGTTAATGATTGCTGGTAACCTTAGTCCGGTATAATAATATTTTGTCATGCCAACGCGAAAATGAAAATGTAAATGTTGTACAGTCATAGTAAACAGTAGCATTGTTTATGTTTTCCACCCCGATAGTTTATAAAACACTAAAAGTAGTAAGAGGGGTCTATGGACTCACCTGGGCAAAGCTTAGCAACAGTTAGGACAGAGGATTCCTTCATAGACTCCTAGCTTCCTAAATGATATAACTTTCTAATTATCCTAAGCTAACACATGCGATTCTAGTTGTGATATAAGATATATGATATACGATTAATGTTATGTTTTATGTTTTATGTTTTGTGACATTCTCCCCTGGTTGAAGATATTTCGTCCTGAAATTTAAGACGAAGAACAAACAGGAGAGACAACGAGAAATAGACGAGGATATTTCCTTCGCATTTGGTCCTCACGTTCCCACGTGAATTCAGGACCTCTTTTGGAGTTCCATCTGACCTTAACAATTCTGATCTTTCTTCTTCTTAGCTTTTGCTCTTTCCAGTCAGAGATTTTGATTGGTTCCTCGGTGAAATGGAATTTGTCGTCGATAATAATTTCCTCAGCAGGAACAATGAGCGAGGGATCATGAATAAACTTCTTCAAATTTGACGCATGAAATGTGTTACGCACATTGCTGAGTTCTTTTGGAAGGCGAAGACGATAAGCGTTATCACTGATTCTTTCAATGATTTCAAATGGTCCAACATAACAAGGACTGAGCTTTCCCTTCTTGCCAAAACGCACAACACCTTTCCAAGGTGCTACTTTTAGCAAGACGTGGTCGCCAACAACGAACTCTAGAGGCTTTCAACGATTATCAGCATAACTCTTTTGTCAATCTTTTGCAGCCTTGATACGATATTTGATCTTGAAGATCTTGCCAGTTGTTTGTTGTAGAATCTCAGGACCAGTAATCTGACGATCACCAACTTCAATCCAACAAAGTGGCGAACGACACTTTCTTCCATACAGGGCTTCGAATGGTGCAGCTTTAATAGTTGTATGATAACTATTACTGTATGAGAACTCAGCTAGAGGGAGATGAGAATCCCAACTTCCACCAAAATCAATAACACAAGCTCTTAGCATGTCTTCCAAAGTTTGGATTGTTCTTTCAGTCTGACCATCGGTTTGGGGATGATAAGAAGTACTCATATCGAGGCGAGTACCGAGAGATTTTTGCAATGATTGCCAAAAACGAGATGTGAAGCGACAATCACGATCAGATATGATCGCGACTGGCACACCATGACGAGGTACAACTTCGTTTAGATAGTTTCTCGTTAGCTTCTCCATTTGGTCAGTTTCTTTAATTGGAATGAAATGGGGTGATTTGGTCAATCGATCGACAATTACCCAAATTGTATCATGACCACTAGATGTTCGAGGCAACTTGGTTATGAAATCCATAGAGATTTCTTCACATTTCCATTCAGGGATCTCTGGCTGTTGTAGAAGACCAGAAGGCTTCTAATTCTCTGCTTTCACTTTGGCACAACTTAAACAATTGCAAACGTAAATTGCGATCTTTTTCTTCATATTCGGCCACAAGTACAATTATTTCACATCTTTGTACATCTTGTCAGCAGCATGATGAATAGAATAGTTGGATTTATGAGCTTCATTCAAGATGACTTCGCGAACACTTCCATGATTAGGAACCCATATACGATCCATGAAATAAAGGGTTCCATCCACCTTTGCTTCTAACTGCTTTTAGCTTCACTTTTGATGTTCTCTACCTTCAAGGCTTCAGTTTGGAATTCATGAACTTGGGAAGATAGATTAGAACGAACAGAAATTGGAAGGGCTTGAACACGACGAGGTATAGGCTGCTCTTTCTGACTTAAGGCATCAGCTACCACATTAGCTTTACCAGGATGATACTTGATCTCACAGTCGTAGTCATTCATCATATCTACCCATCTGCGCTGTCTCATGTTGAGCTCTTTCTGATTGAAGATATGTTCCAAGCTCTTGTGATCGGTGAATGTTGTGCACTTGGTACCGTAGAGGTAATATCTCCAAATCTTTAATGCGAACACAACGGCACCTAAATCGAGATCATGAGTTGTATAATTCTTTTCGTGGTTCTTCAGTTGTCGAGAGGCGTAGGCAATCACTTTGTCATGCTGCATCAATACACAACCTAGCCCTTGGTGCGAAGCATCACAGTACATCACAAAATGGTCGATTCCTTCAGGAAGAGATAGAATATGAGCAGAACATAATTTAGATTTGAGAGATTGGAAGGTTGATTCTTGCTTTTCACCCTAGACAAATTTCTCATCCTTATGTGTTAACACCGTTAAATCCTTTGCGATCTTAGAGAAATTTTGTATGAACCTTCCGTAGTAACCAACAAGACCAAGGAATTGTCTTACTTCAGTTGGGGTCTTTGGACTTTCCCAATTCTTTATAGCTTCTATCTTCTCAAGATCAACGTGGATAGCTTCCTCGTTGATGATATGACCCAGAAATTGGACTTCACGGAACCAGAATTCACACTTGGAAAATTTGGCGTACAACTTCTCTTTCTCCAACAACTCAAGAATAATTATTAAGTGCTCTTCATGCTCTTCTCTTGTTTGCGAATAGATGAGAATATCATCTATGAAGATGATAACGAATTTGTCTAGATATAGCTTGCACACTCTGTTCATGAGATCCATAAACACAGCAGGTGCATTGGTCAAACAAAATGGCATTACCAAGAATTCGTAATGACCATAGCGAGTTTCGAAAACAGTTTTGGGCACATCTTCATCACGAACGTTTAACTGATGTAGCCTGAACGAAGATCAATCCTGGAATAGAAACTCGATCCTTGGAGTTGATCGAACAGATCATCAATACGGGGAAGAGGATATCGATTTTTAATGGTTACTTTATTCAATTCACGATAGTCAATGCACATTCTCATTGAACCATCTTTCTTTTTAACGAAGAGGACCGGAGCTCCCCAGGGCGAGAAACTCGGTCGAATGAAACCAAGATCAATTAGTTCTTGCAATTGCAATGAAAGTACTTGCATTTCAGACGGTGCAAGACGATAAGGAGAACGCGCAATAGGTGAGGCTCATGGAATCAGATCGATATGAAATTCAACTTGTCTCTGAGGTGGCTGTCCAGGCAATTCGCCAGGAAAAATGCCAGGAAATTCACAAACGATAGGGATGTCCTCAATCTTACGATCTTTGGACTTTGTGTCAACGACATGAGAAAGAAAGGCTTGGCATCCTTTACGAAAATAGTTTTGAGCTTTCATAGAGTTTATGATTTTTATGTTTTTGTTTCTTTGTTCACCTTGAATTATTAATGTTTCTGTTTTGGATATAGGGATTCGAATTTGTTTGTTATAGCATATTATTTCAGCATGGTTTTTAGATAACTAATCCATCCCTACGATGATATCAAAACTACCTAGCTCTACAGGCACAAGGTCTATATCGAAAATGTGATCATTTAGGTCAAGCTTACAACCTTTAAAAACTTCACTAGACCTAACAACTTTGAGATTCGCTAGTTCGATCTCATATTTAACTTTCAAACGTTCAGGATTAAGATTTAAGTAACTTATAAAGTCGGTCGATACGAAACTCAAGTCGGCTCCCGAATCAAATAAAATAGAAGCAAAATGATTGTTGACGATAAACGTACCGGTAACGGTATCGGGATTTTCGCGAGCTTTCTGAGCATTCATAACAAATGCACGACCACGACCATTCTGACGATCATTGTTGTTGTTGGCATCGCGGTTGTTGTTGCGATTGTTGTTACGATTACCGTTGTTGTTGTTGTTTCCGTTCTGGTTGTTGTTGTTATTCAAAAGCTTAGGGCAACGATTGCGATAATGGTTAGGATTATCACACTCGTAACACACAGGATTCTTAGGAGGATTGTTGGACGAACACTTTCTGGAATTGTGACCCCAGCGGTCACACTTGTAGCACTTCTCACACTGACCATCATGATGCCAATTACATTTGTTGCACTTGGGCTTGCTTCTAGCATAAGGCTTAGAATCAAGATTAAACTGATTATTGTTGTTCTGATTAGAGGCAGCATAGCTCTTAGTCTTCTGATACTTCTTCCCTTTGTAGTCTCGTTTTTTGTCATAGGAACGCTTCCCGTTTTCATGGTTCGAAGTCTCAGAGGATTTGCTAGACACCACTAGCTTGTCTTTGGAAGATCCACTTCTCGTAGCATCATCAGTCAACCTTGTTGCACGATTCACAACATCTTCAAAAGTCGCCGGTTCAGAAGCAATAACATGAGTACGAATAAGATCATGCAGACCTTGAAGATACTTCTCAAATCTCTTAAATTCAGGGGAAACCATATGAGGGACGAGATGAGCAAGTTCTTGGAACTTAGTCGTGTAGGTTACAATATCAGATCCAACCATGGACATATTCCTTAGTTCCACTTCAACTTTCCGTAGCTATCTCGTTGGACAAAACTTTTGAGTCAACTGATCTTTAAACGCAGTCCAAGTCATAGCATCAGCATTAGCACGACCTAAGACTTGCACTTGGGAGTTCCACCAAGACAACGGTTCCTTGGACAATGTGCTAGCAGCAAACTTCACCATATTCTCAAGGGCACATTGGATGATACTGAAAATAGATTCCACCTTCTCAATCCAGTAGATGATAGCAATGGCACTTTCAGATCCAGAGTAGGTTGGAGGATGACAGGACGTAAAGGTCTTAAACGACTGACCTAGACGATTAGCATTGGAATCTGAAGTTTAAAACAAATAAGGAAAGAAAAGGAAAATTAGGTTAAAATAAAGTGAAAATAAACAAATCTTCTCTTGGGGGGTCGAATAGTGGACCGTTATTTCCAGTGTTAGCAGCACCACCGGCATTTCCTCTTGCTGCGTTTAATTGAGCCATCGCTTCAGCGATTCGGCGTTCCACCATTTGTTAAACAGTTTCTGCATTTCCTCCTCGAGCCATTGATGAATTGCTGATACAAGTAATACGATTCAAAACAAAGAATTAAGAAAAGAATATTATAGAAGGATTATAAAGAAAAGATATACTTATTATAAGAATCAAGGAATAGATATACAGTAGACGTAGTAGTAGTAGACGTATTATAGATAGGCGTAGATATAGTAGTAGTAGAGACGTATAGAAAATACAATTTATTAAAACAATAAGATTATACTAAAATATCACTTTTATTAAACACATTCCTAATACATAATAGTTTTAAAAAGTATGGCACATACGCCAATACTGAACAAAAGAAAATACTAATTTAAAAACTAACTTTTTAAAATAGCTAAACATAAAACCTAATAATAGTAATAGAAAAACAATATAGACAAAATGTAGATGACCAATCATCTTCCTCTGGCTTAGAGTCTTGCTCAGGCTCTGACTCTTCTTCTGGTTCTTCCTCTGGTTCTGATTCTTCTTCTAGCTCAGAGTCTTCTTCAGGCTCTGATTCTAATATCACATATAGTTCTGGTTCTCGACGTCGTAGAGTTCTTGGAGCAACATCACGCTTTGGTTTCTGGTGCCGGAGGACCACTAGGAATAATAGGGATAGGATGTCTTCTTGTGCGACGATGCCATGGGACAACATGAGGCTGTACCACCACTGGTACTGGAGCAACTGGTGCTGGGAGTACAAGAACAGCAGCACCTGCTGTGTTTTCGGAATCAGATGAAATATCGAGGACACTCGTAGGCGACATTCTGCTTATCACGACGCATAACATTATTAGATTATGAAAATTTTGGGGTCTCTAACGAATGCTAAATATTACACAAATGCAATACTAACTAGGGCAATTGTTCGAATTTAAGAACAATGAAACTTCAGGCTATGAGACTCAGCGTTCCATGAATATTTTTTATTTGTAAAAGTTTTTGTTTTTCCCAAAAATATTTTGTAGTTATAGACTAGGCTTGCTAATTCACTATCACTTAAGCTCTGATACCAATCTGTCACACCCAAACAAAAATGAGTTTTACTTCATTTAAAATGTTTTGCGGAAGAACGGAGGTGTAACGTTCATGACAACATAGCAAAAATTAAGTAACCAAACAACCACGCAATAAATAAAAATAGTTTCATTTCTAAAAATAGCAAGTTTCCAAAAATAGCAAGTTTCCTAAAATAGAAATTGTTTGAAAATGAAATCATTGTTCGTAAACTTAATGTTTTATTCATGGCTCACGACAATCCCACTACTCATATCCTCCAGTTCCACTGCACCTAATCACCTGGAAAAACATAAATATAAAAGGGTCAACAATAATGTTGAGGGAATCCACAGGGTAAATGTTTATGATAAAAGTAAATTGTTTGCTACCCAAAATGTTTGTTATGAAAATAGTCTTATGAGTGAAAAAGTATAAGGTTAAACACTCATATAATATGAGAAATGTATTGAACAAGTTGTTATGTTTGACTTCGCATGTCTGTTATCCCCAACAGGTAGCTAGTCTATTGAGTTAATATACCAACCCCTAAGTCCACAATCAACACTTGAACTGCAGTATGTTATCGTTCTTTTATGGATATACAGTCTCAAAAGATGTCATGGATAACCAAGTAATAATCAAATAATGTTGGGAGGATGAGTGTCAGCCAATAGTACTATCTGCAAATCCATGGTCTAGATCAACTAGTTAATGATTGCTGGTAACCTTAGTCTAGTATAACAATTGTTTGTCATGCCAACACGATAATGAAAATGTATAGTTGTTGTACAGTCATAATAAACAGTAGCATTGTTTATGTTTTCCACCCCGATAGTTTATAAAACAGTAAAAGTAGTAAGAGGGGTCTGTGGAGTCGTCCGGGCAAAGCTTAGCAACAGTTAGGACAGAGGATTCCTTCACAGACTCCTAGCTTCCTAAACGATATAACTTTCTAATTAGACTAAGCTAACACAAGCGATTCTAGTTGTGATATAAGATATATGAAATACGATTAATGTTAGGTTTTATGTTTTGTGACATCGAATGAACTTGGATCATTGGGCCTTAATGGGCCGAAATGAAATGAAATGAAATGAAATGAAATGAAATGAAATGGGCTTGGGTTCGGCTTAATGGGCCTAAATTGGGCCTAATGGGCTTAATGGGTCACTAGGTGGGCCACTTGGGCCTTATATTGGGCTTAGGTCCGATTAGGTTGGGCCATGGATTGGGCTTGGGCCCCATTGGGTTTGGTTCGGTTAGTAATGGGCCAAAGGTTTGGGCTTTGGTCCAAATGGGCTTGGATACTAATGGGCACACTAAAGTTTGGGCCCGGTGGACTAAGATAGATCGAATGAGCCAAGTACGGGCCTTGGCCCGATTAGGTATTCGGGTTGGGCCGATCGGTTCGGTCAAGAATCCGGCCTTGACCCGGTTTGACTTATAGGTCAAAATTAGTCAATTCTAAAGACAACATTGGTCAAAATAGTCAACAAAAGTCAACAATAGTCAACAATAGTCCACTATATTTCGGTTAGGGTTTGGGTTCCGATTTAGGGCTCGGTTTAGTGTAGTTTCGGGTCAACGATGGTCAAATCTAGTCAACAAAGGTCAAATAGTCAACTAGGGTTAGGGTTTGGCTAGGGTTTCAGTCAAAGGTTGGAGTTACGGTCTAGGGTTGGCCGAGGGACAAAACCCTACGGGTTTTGTGCTAGATTTGGTCTAGGTTCGACTTCAATGGCTAAATTTTGGTGTTTAGGTCATACAAGGCTAGATTCAGGGTTAGGCATATCAATAGTTCTAGATCTAGGGTTTAAGGATTAAACAAAATGATTAACAAGACAATGATCAAACAATCGACACACACACACTCACGCATACAAACATACGCATGCATGTGTGCATGCTTTGGTTTCAAGGGCTGCCGAGACCATATGGCTTTAAGCCATGGTCTCGGGTTCAAGGCATGGTCCGAACAAGATATACATAAGGAAAAAGGGTTTGGATTATACCTTTCTATGGACGGATCAAGAAGAATGAAGGGGATGCTTGCGGATTGCTTGAGATCGATCACGGGTTCGGGTTTGCTTGTGGCCGAATCAAACTCGGGACTTGTGGGGTTGTTTGGGATGAAATCAACAAAAGGAAAAGAAGAGTTAAAGTGTGGTATTTATAAGGAGGGATCTAGGGTTTAGATGGTAGAGTTATGGTACAACAAGGATTCATTCAAATGAGATAAGGATAGAAACAATAGGAAGATAAGATCAATCAACAAAAAGGATCAACCTTACCCTTGGTGGTACGGCCGAGTAGGGAGGGTCACGAGCAAGTGGGGCCGGCCACATAGTGGTCGGTCAATGGTATCGATGTCATTGGAGTCACGTTTAATTAAATAATTTCGTTTATGGTGTAACTGATAAAAGTTACTATTTTTAGAAATGTTTTTAGCTCAATGTGTCACCATAAGAAAAATAATATGTTGTATTGACTAAAATAGTCAAACACTAATGTATGGTGTAAAAATAGATGTTTTTTAGTGTGTTTGGATGCAAAAAATAGAAATGTCTAAATATAGAAACTTTTTAAGTAAGGAAAGTTCTAGAATTGAAATGAGATTACATACCGGAAATATCGAGTTGTCATAGCCACATATATACATTTGTAAAAATCTGGGTCTTTCATCATCAGGCGGACATAAGGAACCAATCCAATGGAAAATCTGACCTTGAACTTTGAAAACATAGGGACCGAATCCATTGTTGATTGTCTCATCTATATATGCACCAAAGGATGTCATTGCAAACATTAAATTGTAAGCATGAATGTTGTCCATAAATTCATGATATTCGAATAAATGTTTTATGGGCATTGGAGGTTCTTTTGAGAACTGTAGTTTAACACGGCCGTTTTTACAACATTGGTTATATTTAGGGTTGCTTATGCGGGACGAAAGAACACGTTCTGCATACCAAAAAAGTGCCCCGCAGTGCTCGCATATTTGATCGGCGTTTCCTAAATCAAAATAAGTCGACCAACATATAGAAGTACTCGTAGAGGTTGAGGTGCTACTATTAGGAGTAGAAAACATTTTTGTTTTAGATTTCTTTGCTGCAACAATTTGTTTACGTTTACGTGATTGGGTTGTTGTTTGTATGTGTTGGTCGTCAGAAAAGCGTGAATGGACAACATCTTTTTGCTTTCGGGTCGTCATAGTTTTACATAATACCGCAAGATACCTTAGATACTTAATAAACCTGTGTTTGTTTAGGGAACAAATCGTTATATAATGTTGGAATAAGAAGACTATAATATGAAAATACTAATCAGATATTTGCTATATAGAATGTGTAAAAATTATAATTCTTTTGTTATATAGAAACTGAAGGATCTAAATTGTAATAAAAATCTTGCTTTGTTGTATTTAATATGCTGTTGTTCAATAGAATTAAAATTAGGTGTTTACCTGTGGAAGATTTCATGAGTTAAAGATGCTCAAAAACATGCATTACAAATCTATGAGTTAGCATTTACATGGGAGACCTGTAAATCAAGAAACCATATAAATTTATAAGTTGTCCATAAGAACTGAAAACTACAAGAATCTTAAAAATTGGTAAAACTATAAAATTTAATAAGCGCCTTTAACAATTTTTGCAACATATGGTGAGCAAGTAATTGTATGTAATCCCAATTCAAGCAACTTTTCTTGAAGCAGCGTTTTCGGGCTGTATTTATTTGAAATGGGTCAAAATAGGTTTAAAGGAGTGGGCAGAAATATGGCTCTTCTGTTACGGATGAATCTGTATAGCATATATCGTGTTGTTGAAATGAGTTGGTTTGGAATGCCTTTATCTTAAACGGGCCAAAAGTGTTGCAACTTTGTAAAGTGGTTTATGTAAATTAAAAGAAAATTATAATTATAGAACAACAATCAAGGATGGATCCATAAATTGACTCGATAGTTAGTCTTTTGACAAATGATTTTTTATCTGGAAACTAACCTGAGGACATGCAAAGGTATTTTTTAGCCCCTGTACCTTTCAGTTTATTCAGAAAGGTATTTTTCAGCCCCTGTATTTGTAAGAGCTCTGTATTTTACAGTTTCATTTATAATGTGAAAATTAAGTACGCAACATGGTAAAAAATAAGTGATGGGTGAGGCTAACCTTTGGACGTAGGAAGTGTAATTTCAAAAGATGAATCCCGAATTTGAAGTAGATACGGTATCGGGAAGTCAAATTCCAAAATATGAACCCCAAATTCAAAATATTTAAAAAAAAACTACCTGGAGAAGATTGAATGAGGCAAGAAACTTGAAATTCGAAAACGGAAATTTAAAACGGAAATTATGAGAAAATTGAACAACCAAATTCAGAATGGTGAGTGAAAGTACCTGAAGATGATGACTGAAGTGGTGGAACTGAAAATCAAGAAGGGCAAAATCGAAACCCTTATTAAAACAAAAGAGAAATAGGACAGATTGTAATCTTGATATTGGAGAAGGTAAGTGAGCTGAAGAAGGTTTAGTTAAATAACCTAGCTTGTTATTAAAAAAAGAAGATCGACAGTAACCAGAAAATCACCTGAAGAAGTGAAGAAGAAGACGTATTAAGAAGTAAAGAATGTGTTGGAGAAGAAGACGAAAGAAGAAGTAAAGACTAACGTTGGATAAGAAGGAAAAGTGTTTAGTACGTAGAGTTGGATTTCATAGGTAGAAGCATGTGGCATGAAAAGGCAAATGATTTGAAGTAGGAGCTGGTGTGTCTCACATACGTTACTGTTCATCCTGATGCAAATTGTAATATAGTAAATATATATCTTTATCTTAAACACTGTCTTTCCATTAATGGAAGGTCTTAAACCCATCTTGACTATATATAATAGGGGAATGACTTTCTAATTATGACAGGTCGTAAACTCTACCTTTCCATTAATAAAAAATATGTGACTCGAGTTTTGAACCTAGGACCTCCAACACCCTGAAAATCCGTTTTACCACCACGCCATAATTAATATTTGTTTTAATAAACTACTACTTTTCATCCGAGTCACGACCAGATTTAAAATGCCTTATTTTTTTAACTAGGTTAAAACCCGCGCGATGCGGCGGGCTGCAAACTATATATTCCTGGAGATAAAAAGTCCATTGATTACATATTTTTATAACGAATACAATACAAAAGCATGAAAATTGTGTATAAAATAGAGGTATCACGATAAACCTAATTAAGTATATAAAATACATGGAAACAATGTCTGTTTATGCGTGTTACTCATCATGTAAAACCTCTCGATACACCACGTTTGATGTGTAAAGTTCGTCGATAATAAAGTTTTTTGCTGGAGTTACCAATACTTTTGTATTGTCACGTGAAATTCCTCTTGAAAGGGCAACCTAGAGTTGCCAATGTGAAAACACCGATTCCTAAAATAAAAAGCCCTATTGTTACCGTGACTATAAATGTTTGTGACCCTGTTAGAACCTAAGTCCATTATCTCACCGAAAGGGTGTATTGACTGAGAGCAGTGCAAAATTAATGTCATTGGTTGTCGTATATTACGTTGAATCTTAATAATGATTTAACCAACGTCTTTTTGCCTGAAACGTGATGATTATAATAACGTAATAAAAATAATAACTCAAATTTGAAAAATTATACAAAAATGTATTGTAAAAACAAAGCGAATCGTTTAACGAAATAATAAAATTAAACATAAATTTTTAAACACCCCTTTGAATACAACATTTGTAATTTTGTTTGTAAGAGCCCCATCTTTATCTTCTATTAAATTTTTTCAAATCTTGTCTGCTCTTTATTCTAGACAGCGCCTACATACAAGTGACCTTACGAAAACATTTGTTCTCTCATATACAAACCGATATTTGACAACGATTGAATTTTTGTAGTCAATATATTGCACGTCATTTTAGTAATGGGCCATTAACCAAAATTCACGAGAGAGAATTACTATGTCACGATCAATTAGATCAATAATGCAACATAGCTCGTTATCCAATATAATAGCATAAAAACTCAAACGTTAAGTAAAATCTCGATCAATATTTTGTAGTCAATATATTTATAGTCATTTTAATAATGTGTTTTTCAATATAACTTCATGAAACCTGGCCCAAAATCAAATAAAACGATCTACTTTAATAATGACTTTTATCAACAACGGGCCCATAACTCGAGTAAGGATCCGGTGATTATAGGGTATTTACCATTAAGTCTTATATCCAAATCAAATCTTAACCCTAATACTTATGCAACCGACAAAGTCCCACTGCTTTCAAGTAATCGCTCTTCAAACCAGGTGGATCTAACTTCGGCGTGAATGAATAAAGCAGGGTGGAGACCTCGTGGTGGCTGCCTTCGACGTCTGCAAAGAAATCTCTTGTATTGTTGCTTAGTGATCTTCTACACGTAAGATAGGTATGCATAAAAAAACCCTCGTCTGAAACGTATTCAAAGCAAACACTGATAGAGGTTAGGTTTTTAACTTACAAATTGCGATCATCCCCGTGATTGATTGAACCCATTGATCCCGTACGTTTTTTTGACTAAAAAAAGGGTAACACTGAATTGCAATAAATCCATTAAATTGTAACAGTCAACGAATTATGGTAAAAGAGTAGTAAGGTACGGTAACAAAATCTTCATGTTAAAAAATGGTAACGTTGAATAGCAATAAATTATTAATGAATCATTGATCCCGTAAGTTTAACAGCCATTTTAATGGGTAACAGTCATTTCAGTATTATATTTCTTAGGTTAAATTCTTGAAATTATTAGCTTTACTATTGATTTGAAGACCTGCATTCTAGTGGAGTATCTAGATATGCAATATGAATTGTAGGTCAATTGCTTACGTGATATTTAAATCAAATGGACCTTAACATTTGTGATGGGAAAACATTTGTGAATTTGTTTCTTCCGGTTTACCGATTCATTTTCTAATTTAATTTAAGCATTTCGAATTATAATTATAATATTCCATATTCACCAAATATTTTTTGTTACATGTACGATCCGATAGTAAAATTGTAATTTATGGTTTGTTTTGTTTAACTTACTTTTGTTAGGTATTTGAATCATTTAGACGTCAATTTTGATCGTAATTGTGTTACATATGGTAGGGTTTGTGTCACCCGACATATGATCTTGTAGGGTTGCTGTCAAACTGGTGCTAGAGCACACTTTTAAACATGTAAAATTTAACATGTTTTCTCATAATGAAGTTTGACTTGGAATAAAATCTTTCACTTATGACTTGTGCACCCTTCAAATTAGTCAAGTTGGATTGTAGTTAACAAACAAAATTTTTATTATTATAAATTATGGTTGAGCATGCACTCGTTGTTTTTTATTTCGAGCGGCTACTTGTGTTTGCTCCTTTTATAAGTTGCGTATTAAGATTTTCAATTACGCAAATTTCTCTGATAGATCTGAAAAAGATCTATTCAATTAGTAATGGTACATGGAATATGGAAATTTACCATATACAAAGAAAAATGTTATAAATTTTACCAATTGACTTCGATTCTACTAACGAGTTCACTAAAACGTTCTCGTATGCAGCAAATTCAAAACCATGTAGTGGATCAGAAAAGTCAATGCATGCTATAACCGTTGTGCTTGGTTGAAATGAAAGCTTTTGATTCAGGTCAGTAATTTTAAAACCTAGCCTGTAATATAATAAGCACCATTTTCCTTCAATACGTTCTTGAATTTACTCATTAATTTATGGAAAATAGAAGCTTGAATCTTGCTTCCCTACAAAAATAGATAATACATATGATATTGATAGTTAAATAGGTATAAAGAATACCTATACCAATGTGGCTATGTATCATATATCAAATATTTTTGACTATATTAACTCTTCGTAATTTTTACTACTAAATGCATTTTTTCGGCTAAAACGAAAATAATTGAATATTTTTTTTATTACCACTATAATTAAAAGTAACAACACCTAAAAATGGGCGGGTCAAACACGGCAATAACAATGTGGTTATGATAGACATTAAAGTTGATATCTGCTTCCTAAAATATGTACGTGATAAATTCTGAATTGAAATGCGGAAACTTGCGATGTTTATTTGTCTTAGTGGATCCTAAAATGGATGCATTGATAGAATAAAAAAAGTTTTAAAAAAGTTAGTGATTGTTTAGGGTTAGGAGTATGAATACACGGAATACCTGTTGAAACGCCTGGAGCAATACCTGGTGTGTTTAGTGATAGGGTTGACCAGATTATCTTTAAAAAAATACAAACTATATGGTAGCTGATAAGGAAAAAAATATAAAGAACTTATAAAAAAGTTAGCGACTGTTTAGGGTTAAGAGTATGAATACCTGTTGAAATGCCTTGAGCAATACATGGTGCTGAATATATTGACATGTACAGACACAAATGGATGCATCGATAGAAATTTATGCAATTGAGTAGATAAAACATATTGCTTTAATGATTTTATATTATGCAAAATATAATTACTGCTATCAGTTGTAGAAATTACCTGCCACAGAGGAAAGAGTTAAAAAAATTTATGCTAGAAGGATTTGGGTACGTTTTTGTATATATAATATCTTGAATTTGATTTTTTTTTACTTAATTAATCTGTTTTTTAGAAAGATATACAAAGAATTGACTTTTTTGTAAATTAATGTTACAGGCGGTTTCAAATCATTAGATTGTATCACTGAAGAAAAGATGTTGCTAGAATATCTTTCAATGATGCAACATGTGGAAAAGTTTAATTATTTTCATGTTTGTATTCGAGGAGATACGAAATTGGTGTTAATTTTCTGTTTCTATTCGAGCAGTTACAATTGTACCTTTACTTCTTTGTTTGTTATATTAAGCAGGTTAGTAACTCCTAATTTCGGGAAATAATTATATCAATTAATGATGCAAACTTTTTTTGACTTATGAGGAAAGCAAGGTTTAAGTTGATTGCTGGAATGTTTAAGGCTTTCTATAAATAAATGTTAAAAAATGTAAATCTTAATGACTATATTGAATTCCATCCCCACATGAAAGCAGAGTGTTTCAGTATTTCGTTTGGCTACCAAATATTCAATGTGGTGTAGTGGTAAGGTTTATAAATGTGTTGGTAGAGGTCCCAAGTTCGAAACTCGTTCAAAGTGTTTTTTTTTTCAATTATATTGTGGGTGTAAGACCTTTCAGAAATGGAAGGCCTGTTTTAAGACCTGCTAATTGTAGAAACTATTCGCTCATTATATATAGTAGAGATAAGCCCATAATTACGGCCCACTTTATGAGGCCATCAATTCGTGGTCAAAACCCTACATCGACTGTTTCATTACGTTTCCAAATATCCTCCTTTCTTCTTCACCATATTCGCCCTTTCCATCTTTCATCAAGCCTTGAAGTTTGTTGTTGCCGATGACGGAATTATAATCATAAATGATTCAATATATTATTCAAAGAAATCAACTCGATACCCAACATTGTCATCCCCACACGTTGATTTGGAAATCCCCAACTGTTCAGACACTTTGACTAATACTCTTGGTATGTTTTCATTTTCTTTTTGTTTCATACATTGATAATTTCTTACATTGATAAATTATCTTGGTATGTTTTCAATAATCTTGCCCTCTTTTTGTTTTAAACGTTGCAATATTTTTGTTTCAATTTCTTTTTGTTTGATACATTGATAATTTAATCTCATACTGAATTTGTAGATGTAAGAATTGGTTATAATCTTTTGTTCGTACTACTATTCATTTTAAGCATGTTGACTCACATAAAAAAATCACCACTATTTGTATGGATTTATGGCCTTCCATCTCTCGATCTTTTATAATTTATATATTTTGGCGTTTGTGGTTTTTGGTTAGCAGGATAAGGTGAGATTATCCTTATGTAAAACAATTCTTATTTACCACCTCCAAGTCAATCGTTACCGGTATGCTCTCATGTTTTATAAATGCTGTTATTAAATTTAAATACAATTATTCTTATCTCATTATTTTAACATTCGTCTTGTTAGGAATATGAACCGCATATGCATGTTGAGAGCTTTGAGAGTCTTTGCAAACCATGGTGGTGCTACAAATGCAAATTTGCCCGGTAGAATATGTTTGGACGAACCAAACACAAAACAAGATCTTTTTGTTTCTAATTGACATATTCGTAAGTGACTTTGATATCTCTCACATGCACCCACTTTTGATGATATTAATTAACATTTAAACTATTAAATCATTTAACTACTTATTTAAACTACTCACTTTTGATGATTAATTAACATTTAAACCACTAAATCTTTTTAGAGATACAAGATTGGATCTGTCATCACCCCAGTTGGTCAAAGCCTACAATGGTCAACAACTACAAGGTCGTTTGATTTCATTGAAGTATTTCCAAATTGATTACCATGATGTCGATGACTTTCCGCGTTTGGAAAACTACACCTTCATTCGTAACAATTGGGCAATATATGTAAGAAAAAGAACCAAAATTGAAGAGTATGCTGATGGAGAACATGGTTGGTTTCCAAAGTATCTGTTGGTTCGCCCATTCAGAGCACTTTTGGAGGATCACACGCGATAACAAATTATGATTGCTACATATACATTATTTTCACCTTTTGCTTTACACCCTTATTTTTAAATGTGGAACTAAAAAATTTATTTTAATTTTCTAACATCCTCTTTAATGTGTGTACGCATTCACAGATGTTGTTGGTAACATGTCAGACGGATGCTTTATACTTAACTATGGTAGGATGTCGTGTGAGATACTTCTGCATGATCGTTGGTGACTGTTTATATTTGATTTACATTAATAGATAACTTAGGAATTCACTCTTTTCAATTTTATATCTGGCAGGGGCAGACGCATAAAGGTTATCTTGTTTCATATTCTAGGTGAAACATAAAAAATGATTGGCAGAGCATCTTCGGAAATAGTAACTGTTTATGTGGCACGTGTTAAACTAATAAGAACATATAGATGTAAATTCCAATTTACCCAATGACCATTTTTTCATTGATAATTTAATGGTTTCGTATGGTTTCATATGACAATTTAATAGTTTCATTGATAACCAATTTTTGTCTTTGTACATTTCAACAAACTTTCTTGTTTCCACAGATGTTTCAACTATTGAGTTCACTGCAGTTTATCAAACCTAAAGTGCAAGATGCTCACAACGTCATTATGCCTTATGACGAATCAGAATTGCTACATAATGCTAAACGAATTAGAACTTCCTTATTCAGAAATAAGCGTCATGCTACTTACCAACCAGAGTTGTGTGATATTTTGTTACATATACTCTTACTATCCATCTTTATTACAATGTAATATTTTGTATTGTATTTCGTTCTAATAGGTCGTTTTTAGTTATGTGATGGGCTAAATTCATTTAATAGGTTTTCAGTTATGTGTTGATACTAATATTCATTTAATGCGTTGATTTATAATACTTATTATCTGCGTTTTTTAATACAATTATTCTGTTGTACGTGTGTGGATACTAATCACTACGTTAGCAACATAAGGGAATGTCAAACTTGGAGATTAATAAACGAATGGTAGCTCCTCTATAAATGACCCTTAAAATATATGGTAGTGACGGTAAATAAGGACGTCTTTGAATTTTATTTAGGCATGTCATTACTTCCGTACGTTTTCAATTTGTGTAGTTTATTTGAAATTAATTTAAAACAAAAAATGTCATCAACTTGATAGCAATGGAATTAATTTTGGGGATGGGTCTTGGTTTCCAAGCACCAATTCTACCTGCATATTTGTAGCATTTTATAAACAATTTAATATTAAACGTTTCAATTGCCTGCATTGAAACGTTTTAATTAGCTGCATTGACTTCATTTTAAAAACTACTGATTGCATTTTAGAAGCATTTTACTTGAGTACATTTTAATAACTTTCCAATTCAATCTACTCATAATGCATTTTGTGCATTTTACAAACGTTTAAATTGCCTGCATTGAAACCTTTTAATTGGCTGCATTGACTTCATTTTAAATACTAATGACTACATTTTAGAAGTGTTTTACTTGACTACATTTTACTAACTTTCCAATTCAATCTGCGAATTACTGCATTTTAGAAACTAACCGCAACTTTATTTAATGCCAAACTAACCACCAAAAGGAAAAAACATATATATTAAAATATATAACGCCCATTGTCACCCTTCAACTATATTTAATTACAATTAACCTGCAAAACGAAAAAATATATATATGTATATTACAATATATAATTGTCACACCCTGCAAAAAATAAGTTTTAATTCATTTAAAATGTTTTGCGGATGAAGGGAGGTGTAATGTTCATGACAACATAGCAAAAATTAAGTAAACAAACAACCACACAAATAACAAAGGAAAATAGTTTCACTTTCTAAAAATAAAAAATTTCCAAAATATAGCAAGTTTCCTAAAATAGAAACTGTTTGAAAATTAAATAATTGTTCGTAAACTTAATGTTTTATTCATGGCTCACGACAATCCACTGCTCATATCCTCCAGTCATACTGTGCACCTAATCACCTGAAAAACATAAATAAAAGGGTCAACAAATAATGTTGACTGAATCCACATGGTTATTGTTTATGGTAATGTATTGTGTTTGCTACCCAAAATGATTGTTATGAAAATAGTTTTATGACTGAAAAAGTATAAGTTCAACACTGATATGTTATGAGAAATAAGTATGAAAATGAAGTGTAATTATAGAAGATCTACAATTACTAGTTTTGTTAATGAAAATGTATTGAACAAGTTGTTATGTTTGACATCGAATGACTGTTATCCCAAACAGGTAGCTAGTCTATTGAGTTAATATACCAACCCCTATGTCCACAATCAACACTTCAACTGCAGTATGTTATCGTTCTTTTATGGATATACAGTCCCGAAAGATGTCATGGATAACCGGTAATAATCAAATAATGTTGGGAGGATGAGTGTCAGCCAATAATACTATCTGCAAATCCATGGTCTAGATCAACTAGTTAACGATTCCTGGTAACCTTAGTCTAGTATAACAATTGTTTGTCATGCCAACACGATAATGAAAATGTATAGTTGTTGTACAGTCATAATAAGCAGTAGCATTGTTTATGTTTTCCACCGCGATAGTTTATAAAATAGTAAAAGTAGTAAAAGGAGCTGTGGACTCCTTCACAGACTCCTAGCTTCCTAAACCTAATAACGTTTCTAATTAGACTAAGCTATCACAGGCGATCTAATTATAAATGATTATGATTTGCGTTATGTTTTATGTTTCGTGACACAGAGTAAACTTAGGTTATTGGGTCTTAATGGGCCGAAATGAAATGGAACGAAATGGGCTTCGAAATGAAATGAAATGAAATGGGCTTGGGTTAGGCTTAATGGGCCTAGATGGGATTAATGGGCCAAATGGGCTTAATGGGCCACTTAGATGGGCCACTTGGGCCTCAAGTTGGGCTTAGGTCCGATTAAATTGGGCCATGGATTGGTCTTGGGCCCAATTGGGTTCGGTTTGGGTAAGTAATGGGCTAAAGGGTTAGGCTTTGGCCTAAATGGGCTTGGTTACTAATGGGTCGACTAAAGTTTGGCCAATGGGCTCAGATAGATCGAATGGGCCAAGTACGGGCCTTGGCCCGATTTGATATTCGGGGTTGGGTCAATCGGTGGGTCAAGATCCGGCCTTGACCCGGTAATACTTGTAGGTCAAAATTGGTCAACATAAGTCAACAAAAGTCAACTAAAAGCAACAAGATTTCGGCTAGTGTTTGGGTTCCGATTTATGGTTAGGTTTAGCATAAGTTCGGGACAATGATGGTCAGATCTAGTCAACCAAAGTCAAATTGTCAACAAGTTGGTCCACTAGGGTTAGGGTTTCGGCTTTGGTTGGCCGAATAGGCCAAAACCCGATTGGTTTGGTGATGATTTCGGTTCTAGGGTTAGTCACAAACAACGATTCTAGATCTAGAGTTTAGAGATCAAAATTCTAGGGTTTCTAGGGTTTAGCAATGTTTCAAACGAAACAATATCGATCAATAATGATTAAACGAAGAAAGGACCTATTCGTGGACATGCATGCAAGCATGCACGTCGATCACGGGAAACATGGCTTCACTAAGACCATATGGCCTTTGGCCATGGTCTCGGGTTTGTGTTGATACCGAAACAAAAAGGAAAACAAGGAAAAGGATTAAGATTATACCTTGTTACGAACAAGATCGAGAAGAAACAAAGAAAACCGAAAGGGATGCTTGCGAATTGCTTGTGATCGACGAACTAGGGATCGGTTTAGGGGTGTTCTTGGCCGAGATCAACAAAGGAACAAGGGGTTTCGGTGGTCGTGTTTGTATGGTGTGTTTTGACCCACAAATATGGAAAAATATTAACACTTACACGAAATATGGAAAACTATTATTAAAAACCGTTTATCTTCATCTACAAAACTTGACTTTATATTCTACAGTTTATTTTTCTACCATTATTATGATTTCAAGCACTCCTTTATTGTGATTTCCATAATGTGAAACGTTGACCATTCAAATTAACAATTTATGAGTTTAAAATCTTTAGCTTGACTCTATTCTACCGTTTATATGTTGTAACAACTTTTCTACACTACAATAAATTGGTTAATTATTTAGCCATTTAATGAAATTGCATTTTTTACTTCTTCCCCTTTTTTAACAATCATTATAAATTCCAATGGTAAGACATTTCTAATCTCAATCACTCACACTTATATTAACTCCATCCTCCTAAAGAACCTATCTTGCAACCTATCAGTCAAGGTACAATAGTTAATGCTTTTTTTTCATTTTTTAATATATGCAGATTACAATTACAATTAATATATGCAACATCTTTTAACTTGGTTCCTCATTGTTAGGCTATCTTTTGGGAAAATGTCAGAAGCTACTAACACAATCAAACCTTATGTCATAATTGAAAGACAACAAATGGATTGCAACTCTATAACCATCTCTATTCAAAACCTACTCGTAAAATCAAGAATATTCAATATATAAACTGGAACTTTCTCCATTTTTTTGAACGGAACTTTCACCACATATTCAATATATAAATCAAGAAGCTTTGCCCATTATTTACATTCTCTAAAATGGAACTTTCTCCATTTGTTTACTTTAGAAATGATATATTTAACTTTTGCTAAATTGGATTAACACCTCATGACGTTGGAATACTATAAGAAGAGGATCAATGAGGGGAAGAATGGTTTCTGCTAATCCTGCTGGAGGAGAACGATTCTACTTACGCATACTTTTGTGCCATGTTCCCGGGCCTACGGATTGGAAAATCTCTACACAGTCGAGAACGTATTGTACCAGACTTTTCGAATAGCAGCTCGAGAGAGAGGATTAATTGAGGATGATAATAATATGTCGACATGTCTTGCCGAGGGTTCAGTTTTTCAGTTTCCACCCGCTCTTAGGAGGTTATTTGCAACTAATTTGATATTCTGGGGGGGGGGGATTTTCGGAAGCTGTGGGATGACCACTACGAATCCTTGTATGAAGATTACAAATGATAGTATGCAAATGTGGAGGTCGCCCGCAATATTGTCTTTAAAGACATAAAAGTTTTTCTACAATATATGGGTAAAGATCTTGATGATTTTGATCTTCCTCAACTAAACACCGACATGAGTTTATCATCTGGGGTTGTTCGGGAATTACAAGAGGAGTACTCCATAGTTGTGGAAGACGAAGACTTGCTTGCTTCCGACTCTTGAATTCCGACCAGAGAGTCGCGTATGATGATATGCTGAGGCATGTGGATAGTGATATTTCCGGCGTATTCTTTATAGATGGCCATGAGGAACATGAAAAACGTTTTTGTATAAAGCTCTCCTTGCAAAGGTCCGGTATTGCGGTTTCATTGCGCTAGCGGCAGCTTCGTCAGGTGCGGCAGATAATAACATGTCGGGTGGTAGAACAACCCACTCCTGATTCAAGATTCCAAATAACCTTGAAAACAACTCACTCTGTAACATTAAAAAACAAAGTGGGACCGCAAAACTGCGTAGAGCAGCAAAACTGATCATATGGGACGAGGCTTCGGTGGCTAATAGGCATGTTGTGGAGGCATTTGATCGATCAATGCAAGACATCACGGGGATCAGAGTGCCTTTCTGTGGAAAAGTTATGGTGTTAGGTGGTGACTTTAGACAAGTTTTTCCAATCATTAGACGTGGAACACGAGCTCAAATTGTAGACTCCAGTCTAAGAATGTCACCGCTATGGTTCGTGATTAAAAAGATGAGGCTGACTCTGAATATGAGAGCGCGAATAGATCCATATTTTTTCAAATTTTCTTTTACGAGTCGGGGGTAGAGATGAAGAAGTTATTGATGAAAAGTATATTCGCATCCTATATGACATGACAATTCCATACATGAATACGGATGGGTCCAAAGAAGACTTGATTAATGCAATATTTCCTTGTATGCAGGTCAACGGAAATTCAGCATATTATATCATTTCTCAGGCAATGTTATCAACAAAAAATGATCATGTTGACGAGCTTAACGAGAAGTTGATCGGTAGATTTGGTGGAGTCGAGAAAACATATTATAGTTTTGATGAAGCAGAAGACGACAGAAACGGATTCTATCCTATGGAATTCTTAAACTCACTTAGTGTGAGTGGTTTGCCACCTCATGTTCTCTGACTCAAAATTGGGTGCCCGATAATACTTATACGGAATCTCGATCCCTCCCATGAATTATGTAATGGCACAAGACTTATATGCAGAAAGTTTGAGCCAAACCTAATTGATACGGAAATAGCCGTTGGCCAGGATGCTGGAAAAAGGGTTTTCTTGCCAAGAATACGTCTATCTCTATCTGAAGCTGACATGTTTCCTTTCAAGTTGAAAAGAAAACAGTTTCCGGTTACGCTAAGCTTTGTGATGACAATCAACAAAGCCTAAGGACAGTTTCCGGTTAGGCTAACCGAACAGCATTTACATGCCGATGATCATTCTTGATTTGTATCTCTACTAGGTTATGACCCGTGAAAAATCACAGGTTGTCGTAAATTTGTTAAATATAATTACTATAGAGATAAAATATGACTTGTTAATTATATCATAATTACGTGTAAGATAAGAAGACATAGTAAATTTTAATAATGAAGTTTCATAATTCTTATACCAAGTGAAAATATACTTAACACATATAGAATAAAAGTTTTAAGATAATAAATATGCATGTATAATATATAATACTAACATATAATAGAAAATAAAACATCAAATTAGTGTTTAATCTTACTACTTTAAAAAGTATTCAAGATATTTCTAAATGAGGAAGTCTGAATTTTCAACACTTCCTTTTTTAGCAATGTTTAAATACCCTTCAAAATCAAAATAAATATGCCATAGCCGAGATTCGAACCCAAGACCATTCGGACATCAACCAAGGTGATAACCACTGGGCCATGTGGGTTTTTGTTATGCTTTTGGTAACCTACACTATTATACATAACTCCCACGGTAATAAAGATAGTGAGCGTATAGACTTATATTACTTCCTAAACAAATAATTCGTTATTTAATACCCTTCCTCAATTAGATTTACGTTGACAAACCTATTATTTCCATGAGGTCTTACGTTTTTTACAAAATTAAATGCATATATACACGAAAACATTTAATGCGTATATATACGAAAAATATTAAATACCTGGCGATGCGTTTTTTACTAGGATACATTATGATTTACGTTATCTAACAAATTAAATACCTATTGAATTATACGTTTTTTTTAAACTAGATATATACTCCATCAAATAACAATGGAGTTGTTGTGCAGCATAGAAACGATGGATTTTGATGGATACGAACCTGTTGAAAACTTTGAAGACCTCTGGAATCCACATTTGTGGTACAAATGCAAATTCGTTCGCGTTGAATATGTTTGGCTTGACCACAAACATAACAAACTATATTTGTTCCTGCTTGACAGATTTGTAAGTTCATACTAATTAAAATACTATTTTTTGTGAGTAATTTTAACTACTAATCATTTATTTTCAGAGAAACAAATTCGCAGCCATTATCCCCCCCATCTTATTTTCTGCATACCAGAACCGAAAACTAGAAGGCGGTGTGTTCTCTTTAAAGTGTTTCAAAATTGATTACACCGATGTCGAATCCTTTCCTCGCTTCGAGAACTATAGCTTTATTCGTAATGAATGGGCAATAGTATTTAACACTAAAACCGAACTTGCTGAAACTACCAATGGAGAAGATGCTTGGTTCCCCAAGTACCCGTTGGTCAGATCTCCGACATGGCTATTGCAGGATCAAACAAATCGAAAAATGTCGATTGGTACGTTTACGTTACATTTTTAGATGTTTTACTTTATAGTTATAATATTTTAATATTTTCCGTAATTAATAAACATTTCACAGACGTTGCTGGAAACATGTCGAACGGTTGCTTTTTTTTTACATCCGGTCGGATATCGTGTGCAATGCTGCTGCATGACTGTCTGTAAGTATTTATACTTGTTTAACATGATCACCACACGTACGAAATAACCCATTTAAAATGTAATTTCCGGCAGGGGCAACCGTATCAAGCTTATCTTGTATCATATACCGGCAGCCACGGCAACAATGATTGGGAGATGTGCTTCTGAAAACATAACTGTGTACGCATGTCACGTTAAACTGATTATAAAACCAACAGGTTAATTCCAATTAAGTGCTTCATTTTACTTTAATTAAAAATATATTGATATCTCTTTTTTATTTGGTTAAATGTCAGCCAAATATCTTGTTTCTACTGACATCACAAACATCGAGTTCAACCCCCCGATGCCAGAAACATATGCACTTCAACGCATCCATCCGATTGTGCAATATGATGATTCCATTGTTTTAAATGATGAAGAACCCGATGTCGCGTTCGACACGCAACCAAATAATAGTTTGAGACGCTTAAGAACTACCCTCTCTGGAAATAAACGTCTATCGACTCACACACAAAAACAATAGAGCTTTGCTAATCGGACAACAATAATTATTTAGTTATGTTACTCTTAATTTCTGTTACACAATTCGTGTGTTTTTTTTAATATGATTTGCGTTAATAATATTAATTTTGTCATTAAACCAAATAATTGTTGTCTGTGAAATGTTCAATTTTTCACACCTACTTATAGACGTATTTATTAAAAAACGTAAATACCATATGTATTTTCGATAATCATAACGTAACTACCATAAAAACGTAATTAATGGTCTTTAACCTTGAAACGTAATTACCATATAAATTGTTCATCAAAACGTAACTCATACTATCTCAATTTAATATATTTATATTTACCATATGTGAAATCGCAAAAAACGTATGACGAAAATTGAATTACTTATATACGTTTTTATTGTCCAACTAAAACGGTCAATTACGCCTTGAAACATAATTACCATATAAATCGTTCTTCAAAACCAAAAATGGCGAATATAAATACCAAGAATTGCGTTTATAAATACATATTTTACCAAGTCTGAAAATACAGTTCATTACTGGACATAAAAACAGAATCTTTAGTCAAAACAAATATGAAAATATCATTTAGACGGATGCGTTATGATGACTGAACTTGTATGAAATTTGAAAAAGCTATGTATTCAGTGAGTAATTGGCAGAGTTTAAATAGAATAAACTATACATGTTGGTTATTGTTTGTTCCCTAAATTTGTCATTTATATTAGAAGTTTATAAATAAAATTCGAAATTTGTTTTGTTATTTATGGCAAATATAATTTGATTTTGCATATAATGTTAAACGGCAACACAAATAACAATTTGAATTTGAATATATTATACTACTCGTATTATCAACTCCTTATTAATAGGAAAGTATGCCTTCATATCACCCGATAAGTTATGACATTAAATAATTCTAATTTGACTTTAATCTTACACAGTTAACAAAAATATGAAGGAATTCATTGGGCGGGAAAAAGAATTATGGAGCCGATAAGAAGCTGCAATTAATATACGTTTTATTAATTTTAAAAACGTCCATGCAATTAAATGGCCTTGATATTACATTTAATATAACGTATTTACCAACTTTAAAACAGACGTTTGAGTTGACCATCTCACTTAATATACGTTTTATTAATTTTAAAAACGTCCATGCAATTAAATGGCCGTGATATTACATTTAATATAACGTATATACCAACTTTAAAACAGACATTTTAGTTGACCATGCAAATTAATATACGTTTTATTACATTTAAAAACGTCCATCCAATTTTCTGGTGAAGAGAAAACGTATTATAGTTTCGATGAAGCAGAAGATGACAGAAACGGCTTATATCCTATGGAATTCTTAAACTCGCTTAGTGTGAGTGGTCTGCCGCCTCATGTTCTCCGGCTCAAAATTGGGTGTCCGATTATACTTTTACGGAATCTCGATCCCTCGCATGGATTATGTAATGGCACGAGACTTATATGCAGAAAGTTTGAGCCAAATCTGATTGATGCAGAAATAGCTGTTGGTCAGCATGCTGGAAAAATGGTTTTCTTGCCAAGAATACCTCTATGTCCGTCTGAATCCGACATGTTTCCTTTCAAGTTGAAAAGAAAACAGTTTCCCGTTCGGCTAAACTTCGCTATGACAATCAACAAAGCCCGTGGACAAACAATTCCAAACGTCGGCGTTTATCTTCCGGAACCAGTGTTCTCGCATGGCCAACTTTACGTTGCCCTGTCAAGAGGAATTTCACGGCAGACGACAAAAGTATTGGTAACTCCAGCAAAACAATTTAATGTTGACGACGTTTACACAGCAAATGTGGTGTATCGAGAGGTCTTACATGATGGATAATATACGTGATAATTCTTCCCCATGTATGTTTTTTTTCTTTCAAAACATGTAATTTAACAAATTTTAAACGCCGATAAGTTTTCAATGTAGTTTTATACGTATTTCATTCCCAACTATCAGTCATTTGTATAATAATCGTTATACAAAAACATGTACACGAACACCATCAACATCGTCACGGAATAGATGTATCAGTGTACCCGCCGCCTCATTTGCGCGGGTACCCCACTATATATCAAAACATGTAACCAAACAACATTTCAACGACAATGCTAATTCTTGCTTTTTACCTCTATTGTATACACAGTTTATGATTATGTACTGTATTCGTTATAAAAATATGTAACCAATGGACTTTTAATCGCCAGGTTTATATATTTCGCAGCCCGCCGCATCGCGCGGGTTTTATCCTAGTATAAGAAAATGTATTCCAGATAAATTTCTAAACACTTTATTGAATAAAAATTTTGACATTTTATTTGTTATACAGACTTTTATCTTCTATTAATATTTTTAATCATTGTCTACTTTTAACCTAGATTACGCTATCTATACTACTTTATGAAGCAGAACATTTCCAAATAAGGAACGAATTAAAACCTGTCATAATTAGTAATGTTCACTTTGCCTGAAAAATAATTAAAAAACTACCTTGGATGAGGCTCGAAACCAGGTGGGAGTGTTGCATAGGTTAATGTCTTACCAACTCATCTATAGGGATATTTATTTCTATATCGAACCCAACTCTTAATAAACATCTGTATATCAGCAGGTCAATAACAAATTTAATGCCAATATATTTCTTTTACCAAATTAGTCGTCCCTTGATAATCGCCCAAAATAAAGAAAGATACTTACGTTTCCTCTACATTTCTATCGTTACTGAAGGAATATTGATTTCACCATCGCCGAACAAATGTGATGCTCTAAGAATTGCAATATTTTAGCCCGAATTCAGGCATTGATTTTGAATTAAGACCGACAACCAACTTCAGTAACTGATGGAAGGATCTTCAATTCCCCCTGCATTCACGCACAAATTGAAGATATATACCTGGCAACACCCAAATCATATTACACTTTGTATTTGAACAATTAATCTGTTTCTCATCGATTTTGTTTTTTGCTTTTTAAATTTGCACGTATGTACAACTGGATTCACTACAACAATGCTTAAAAAGCAAAGCTCTGCAATTCTTCTATTGAGATGAGGGAAGTACAAATACCTAATATACAAAACTTACGACATCATTGTTTTTCAAGTATTATAATTTTAATATGTTCTTAATTCATCTGTTTCTAATTGATTTTTGTTTTTAATTTGGGGTAGGTAGCTGGAATCACTACATCAATGTTAAAAAGCAAATCTTTGCAGTTATTTTTTTGATTGAGATGAGGGAAGTACAAATAAATGTGAAGACAACTGCGAAGGAACCTTTATCAATTCCACAGTTTTTGTGATTTGAAAGCATTCTTAATAATACTAATTTGTTTTCCTGCCCAAATCAAATTGCCTGCAAGTTTGTTTCTTTATGTTTGATTTAGTTTGTTAATTAAATTGTTGCTAGTAAGTTTGGTTTCATTTAGTTCGTTAATTCCATATTCTTTTTGCAATACTAGGTTAAAACCCGCGCGATGCGGCGGGGCTGCGAACTTCATAATTCTGACGTTTAAAAGTTCATTTGTTACATATTTTTATAACGAATACAGTACATAAGCATGATAACTGTGTATAAAATAGAGGAAAAAGGCAATAATTAGCGTTGGCGTTGAAATGTGGTTCGATTACATGTTTTGATTAGGGGTGAGCATAGAAGGGTACGTGCCGGTTTCGACCGGAACCGGAACTGGAACCTCGTATACTGGTTCCCCAGTTTTTGGAACCGGAACCGGAACCTCCGGTTCCGGTTACCCTATTTCTAAAATCTTAAAATTAAAATTAGATGAGAAGCTTAAATATTAATCATTATTTTGTCATTTTATCAACTAACCTTTGAATAATCATAAACTCCAAACACTTAAACATATAATTGTCTATATACGCATGAAAACTGTATATAAAATAGAGATAAAAAATAAGAATTAGCATTGGCATTGAAGGGTGACCAAACTTTGTCTGGTCACCATTACGGGTGGTCTAATACTTTTTTCGTGTCACGTAAAATTCTAATTGTACAAATGAATTCTAATTTAAATTATTACATCAGGATAACAAAAATATTGACATAGTAAACATTAATTTCAAGTTACATCGTCTACATTAAAAGAGATAAACTGGATAATCTGGTAAAATATGTCAATTTTGTCAAACTGGAAATCAAAAGGAATACTATCAAAACATGTTTGATCCATACAAGTTATTATGTATTTCTTTCTCCCGAGCTATTGTTCTCACAGCTAATACCTCCACAATTCTTGTTAATAAATCATCAATAAAAATTAATGTGTAAATGTTAATCATATTCCCTATTGTTTAAGCAAGACTGACTGATCAAATAGTCAAACTGGAGAATGGTTAAAAATGGCCAGTACGGGTCGAAACGGGCCAGCCCGCGCCAAGTTTACCTTGAACAAGTTCTGTATAAATTCTTCTTTTGGGGTTGCTGCAGGTGCACCATAACGAGCACAATAAAATCCGCGCTTCGCTGCAAGTTTTATGATTCATTCATTTATTTGTAGGAGTTACTATAGGTATAATATTTTTGTATACCGAGCCATACTAATTCTCTAGGATTATTATTCTTCATTTATGTGGTTTCTACCATTACAAAAATCAAAATACCTGATCATATAATTTTTTTTTATCACCAATGACATGTCATTTTTTGAACTTCACTAAAAAAATGCTCCGTTTAACCTCTCCTACTACGTATACGTACAAAAACTCCAGTAAAGAAAAATTTAATTGTAAATCTTTTAGAAACTACATAATTTGTTTCGTGTGCGTAGATGTTAAATTAAAATAGTAATTATAATTGTTTTTTTTATCATTAATAGATAATTAAGAGGTAAAAGTGAAAATATTGTATATATTAACCAAACTTAAAGGGATGTTTTGAAACTTTTATAATGTAAATAACAGAACAGGCAAATGTTGAAAAATTATGATGGTTTAATAATTTATGAGCTTACCACTGATGACAATTCTGAACAACACTCTTTTGTAATTGTGTGGAGTGAAAGTTGACTTATAGTCAACTGAAGAAGCTTCATTGTTAGCTCCATTGATTGGAACATGCATAGGTTTTTAAAATGTTAATTCCAAGTCTTTTAAAAAACCGAAATATCTTGTAAATCCCAATCGTCTTTTCCATCTAACACAAACATGCATTTTTGTAGTTAACAAAGTAAAGAAGATTAAGGGAGTTTCATGAGTCAATGAAATAAATACCTTAAACAAAGCTTGTCTAGCTGCTTGGCGTTCAAGGTCTCTTTTTTGTCAGACTTGTGCATCAGCTTCAACCTCAACTCGCCTTTTAGCATCTTCTGATGTTTTTGCTTCTGCCTGTAGTCTAGCATCATAAACAGCTGATAATCTCTCCACATTGCCCAAAGTGTTCCTCAAATGTCCCCCTGATCTGTATTACACGGATTATGAAATAATATTGGAATGTATACTTAACTATGTGATGCAAAACGCACCTTGCAAAATCTTCATCAGAACTAAAAGATATGGTGTAACCACCCCAAAGACAAATTAACCTATAAGTAAAAAATTTACTACTAAAATCATTCTCATGTGAACTGTGTGAACATATATTTATAGTAACATAAAGAAAAGGTTTGAACCTGTACTTGGCTTTAAACATTGAACAATCCTTTAGTCAAAATGAAAGAGAAATTATAAACACTTCCAATCACACAAATACAGTCAGCTATACAACAGAGTTAAATGTCGACAATGGGTGAATACAAACCACATTCAGGTCAGAGTTGATATATATATACATGAAAAATAACAAACCGGGAGGTAAGGAAAGTGAGAATTGATTATGGCGGTTTCAATTTCTAGATCGTCAATTCGCTGTTCGAGAATGCGGGTCTGAAGAAAAAAGTCGTCTTACTCGGATGAGATTCTGCAACCGTTACCCACATTAGTGGCAGATTTGGGGGGATTTGAAGAACAACCCTTGATTTTGGGTGATTATCATCTATGGAGTTCGGTTATGTCAAAATATTTAGTATCTGCGTATTTAATATTCAATATGTATTAAATATTTAGTATATCCCATTTTAATGTAGAGTGTTGTATAATAGGGGAGTTTAAGAGAAGCATAACAAAAAACCACATGACCCAGTGGTTATCACCTTTGTTGATGTCCGAATGGTCTTGGGTTCAAATCTTGACACATTTATTTTGAATTTTGAAGGGTATTTAAACATTGCTAAAAAAGGAAGTGTTGAAAATTCAGACTTTCTCATTTAGAAATATCTTAAACCCTTTTTAAAGTAGTAAGATAAGATAAGATATGGTTTATCTTTTATCAATTCACAACAAGGAGGAGAAATACCATCTGATTAAGGTACATAATCCCTACTTATTGAATTAACCACAACGCTTGGTTTTGACAAAGGTTTCTCTTGCGTATAGATGCATGTGAAAGATAAAATGTCATCTTTTACTTCAAACTTTAAGTGGGTCTAATCGGGTCAACCCGAAACCCAATGATGGTGAGAAATCCTAACCCGATATCCAAACAACGTCGGGTTTATCGGGCCGGGTTAGAAAACGATATCAACGTAAGACCCAAATACACTGACCCGACTAGCATAATTGGGTTTCGGTACCCTTTTAAATGCAATAAGTTTTTTAGTGTGTGTTTGGTTAGGAGAAACAACAAATGCTTATTTGCTTCTTTGGTACTGAAAAAAGTGTTTATTTCTTTATAAGCAACTTAAGTGCTTTGTGATATGCGTTAGTGTAAAAGATGCAATCCTAACTACACTCTTAACATTGCATACATATTTTTACATTACTATGTCAGCTTGGATGAGTACACTCATGCTGCATTTCATAATGTGAATGTCAATTTACAAAATTTGAAAAAAAATCAAAATCAATTGGATGAATGAAATCCAAAATTCAAGAGTAATGATTTGTAAACATAATATGTTTCTGGGATATATCATAACCATATATGACAAATTTTTATTATTATTGCTTATGCCATTGACAAATTTGATTAAACACACTTGAATATATGCATATCCTTTTAGTAGAAATTATTGTACACTTTGATTATATGAAGTACATATATGACTGGCTCCCAGACTTTATTTTCATGAAGTTTCAACCTATTTATTTTCCATATATGCCATAACATTAGGCCTTTTTGTTCTTCATTGTTATTCAACTATCACAACACATATTGGAAATTAATGAAACATAAACGTAACTTTTCACAACTGAAGTTGCATCTGCTTGATTTTACTGCTTGATTTTAATTAACTTATTCTTCAGCCTAGAATTGTATTTTTTTCATACATATAGGCCTTTTTGTTCTTCGTTACTCACTCATGGGTACCCTCCTATTGTTAGAAAAGATCTTTTTCAAACAATTGAGCCTTCATCATGAGAATAAATAGGATAACAGGATTCCAGCTGTATATTCACTACAAAAAAAATTCTTGAATAGCAACGGACAAATTCCGTAGCAAAAAGCTGATTTCCCGTAGCAAAAACTGATTTTCCGTAGCTAATCAGGATTTTCCGTAGCTAATCAGCAAAATTCCGTAGCAAATTTCTTCCTCGCAAATGAGTTCCGTCGCAATTTCCGTAGCTATACCAGATTTTTCTTGTAGTATTGGCCGTTAGGTCGGTAAAACGGTCCATGTAGCTAAAGTAAAGCCAATTGTTCGAGTTCGCGTTCTCGTTCACGACAGGACAAATTTTTTTTTTGCTCTACGCAAAATATAGTTGCATAGGGTACCCGACTTGCAATGCGTGGGTACCTACTAATAGTTGGGAATATGATTAATGATTACACTTCAATTTTTATTAATGATTTTGTAACTGGAATTAGGGAGGCATTTATTATAATTGAACCGAACCGAAACGGATAGAACCAAAAGAAAGTTGATGCATTTTTAAAATCGAAAACTAAACTAATTACATTTTTCGATTTTGGTTCGGTTAGGTTAAGTTTTTCAGCCTAAATGGCCATCCCTATCCGATGACTAAACCGAACCGAAAATGATAGAAACGAAATGATGAATTTACAAAACCAAAACTGAACTGATTACCATTTATTCTATTTCAGTTTGGTTTCGGTTGGATTTCGATTCAGTTTTGTTTTTCCAGCCTAAATGCTCACCCCACCCCTAGAGCATTAGCAGTGATAACAATAGCTTGGAGAAAGACAAGTGGCACTGGTTTGTTTATATGCATCAAATATGTTTGATAGTAAAAAATATTTATATACGGTGAGGTTGTAGCTTCGAGTATTGCTTAATATTTTATGTTTGACTCGATTAACCTATTTGACAAGATTAACCACATTGACTCGTTTAATGTAGACGATATTTAACCTGAAATTAATACTTATTTTGACAAGATTTGCGTTTACCTCAGTTTTAATTATCAACCGTTTGTATAGTTATTGTTAAAAAAACGTGTAACTGAACTGGAATTTGATCATCTATTATAATTACAACGTATGTGTCACCACATTACGCATGTATCTTGCTATATTTATGGATATTCACTTTCGCTCTATCCTTTCCGCTACTAATGACCACCTTTTAAGTATTTATGGGTATGGTTGAATATTTAGGTTTGGATGATTAACATCACAACAATAAGGTCTTGTCACTTTATATCTTCTTTTCAATTATGAAGTTGCTTTTTCAATACATTTTCAATTAAAAACCTATTGTTTTTTTTACATACTTTAATTAGAGAAGTGTTTTTGCTTTGAATGATATCCACTTTAAAATTTAGATGAAAACAGTTTGTCATATTTATTAACTAATGCAAAACGTCAATCAACTAACAATATGGAATCTATTGTGATTCTCGCAGCAAAAAAGAGTCATTGGGTACCCGCCGCTGCAAAACATGTAACCGAACAACATTTCAACGCCAATGTTAATTCTTGTTTTTTACCTCTATTTTATACACAGTTTTAATGCTTATGTATTGTATTCGTTATATAACATGCAACCAATCGACATTTAATCGCCTGAAATATATACTTCGCAGCCGCTGCATATATAGCGCGGGTTTTAACCTAGTATATAATTAACCAATTGAAAAAATTGGCTCTCTCAAACATAGATCAATCTTTAACTTTTTAACCCCTTAGACTGTGAGTAATGGGTGACCAAACCCAATTTGGTCACCCATGCCACCTCTGCGCCACATCAGCTTTCTCTCTCCTGATCAAACACATGACCAGACAGCGACCAATAGCCCGTAATGGGTGACCGGTCGTTAAATTATTTTTAACAAATTTCATTAATAATTAAAACATTACATAAAAAATAATTAAAAAAACATTACATTGATAAAAAAACATTACGTAAATAAAAAAAACTAGTGGTGGAGATGTCGATTATAAATGTGTTCCACCAAATCAGATCTAATATTTAGATGAGTTTGTTGATTACGGATGAAAGTCGGGGTCAACTTCACTATGTGATCAACTTGTAATACTTCTTCATGTGATCGTACAGGGTCAACTTCACTATGTCGTTCTTTCGGATGAAATCGGAGATATCGCCTTGCCTTTATCTTTGATAATCATATTATGTAATATGATACAAGTGTGCATTATATCCCTTATTTTGTTAACATTTGGGGACCTTGCAGCCGTTTTTATTATACCCCATTTTTTCTTTAGAACGCCAAATGCTCGTTCTACGTCTTTCCTTGCAGCTTCGTGTGCTTTCTTGTAGTTCACCCGCTTAACATCATTCGCATTTGGGTATGAAATAGACGTAACAAGAACAGACCAATCTGGATATATCCCGTTAGTAAGATAATATCCCCATTTGTAAGACACCCCTTTTGCCAAAAAAGGTACCTCAGGTGCTTTCCCATCTTTGAGATCATTGAAAATATGGGATGCTCGTAACACGTTGATGTCGTTGTTCGACCTGGCGACACCAAAGAACGTGTGCCAAAACCACAAGTCTTGTGAGGCAACCGTTTCAAGTAAAATGAATGGTTCATTCCCGTGATCCCCTCTAACATATTGCCCACGATAAGCATTTGGACATTGAGCCCATGGCCGATCCGTACAATCAATGCTTCCTAGCATACCAGGAAACCCATGTTTCTCCTCATGAAAAGCGTATAGCTTCGCCACATCAGTATGAGTAGGCTTTCGCAAATACTCTTCTCCATACAAGTGCATAACCCCTTTACAGAATTCTGCGAGACTATCACGGCTAATTTTCTCACCAATTTGTAAGTATTCGTCTAGAGCATCCGATACGGTGTCGTATGCTAACTGACGGATTGCAGAGGTGCACCTCATTAGCGGAGAAGTACATGGGTTCCCAATTGCATCATAACGTTGCGCAAATAATGGGACGGTATTAGTGAGATCGCGAACAATGCGTGTGAGAAGATCACGGCTCATCCTGAAACGTTTACGAAAATCTTTTTCGTTGTACATAGAATTTTCAGTGAAGTAAGCTGCCACGAGACGGTCATGAGCACCGTCACGGTCCCTATTCACATATCTTCTAGGATTTCTAGAGATACTACAACTGGAACTTGCAAGAAACGCCACCGCCGTTTGTAAAAAACCAAGATGTATAATCTTGTCCTCCTCCTCGTCGCCAAAAATGAAATTAGCGCCATTCATTTCATCGTCCGAACTCATTTTTAAGATAGTGTGTGTGATGTGAGTAAGTATGAGGAAAAGAAATGAGAAGTGTGAAATTTTTTATAAAAAGATTAGGTATTTATAAGGTAAAAAGAGGGGTAAAAATTAAGTTTGAAAGAAGTGTTGGTGGTGGAAAATATAGCCGTTTGGGGGTGTTTTGGAACGTCCAACGGTCAGAATGTAACACGGCAAATTTAAACCCGATTTTTTTTAATAATAACAGAAGTGTATTAACAACCATCATAAAAACAGTTAATATATAACAGGCCTTTTACAATAATTTTCCAAAATACTAAAAGTAGTTTGCAATGTTAAAACATCCGGCGGTCCAATTACTACTTCATCAAAATCAAAGTGTTGGTCAACCATTTCTAGAGATACTACAACTGGAACTTGCAAGAAACGCCACCGCCGTTTGTAAAAAACCAAGATGTATAATCTTGTCCTCCTCCTCGTCGCCAAAAATGAAATTAGCGCCATTCATTTCATCGTCCGAACTCATTTTTAAGATAGTGTGTGTGATGTGAGTAAGTATGAGGAAAAGAAATGAGAAGTGTGAAATTTTTTATAAAAAGATTAGGTATTTATAAGGTAAAAAGAGGGGTAAAAATTAAGTTTGAAAGAAGTGTTGGTGGTGGAAAATATAGCCGTTTGGGGGTGTTTTGGAACGTCCAACGGTCAGAATGTAACACGGCAAATTTAAACCTGATTTTTTTTAATAATAACAGAAGTGTATTAACAACCATCATAAAAACAGTTAATATATAACAGGCCTTTTACAATAATTTTCCAAAATACTAAAAGTAGTTTGCAATGTTAAAACATCCGGCGGTCCAATTACTACTTCATCAAAATCAAAGTGTTGGTCAACCATTTCTAGAGATACTACAACTGGAACTTGCAAGAAACGCCACCGCCGTTTGTAAAAAACCAAGATGTATAATCTTGTCCTCCTCCTCGTCGCCAAAAATGAAATTAGCGCCATTCATTTCATCGTCCGAACTCATTTTTAAGATAGTGTGTGTGATGTGAGTAAGTATGAGGAAAAGAAATGAGAAGTGTGAAATTTTTTATAAAAAGATTAGGTATTTATAAGGTAAAAAGAGGGGTAAAAATTAAGTTTGAAAGAAGTGTTGGTGGTGGAAAATATAGCCGTTTGGGGGTGTTTTGGAACGTCCAACGGTCAGAATGTAACACGGCAAATTTAAACCTGATTTTTTTTAATAATAACAGAAGTGTATTAACAACCATCATAAAAACAGTTAATATATAACAGGCCTTTTACAATAATTTTCCAAAATACTAAAAGTAGTTTGCAATGTTAAAACATCCGGCGGTCCAATTACTACTTCATCAAAATCAAAGTGTTGGTCAACCATTTCTAGAGATACTACAACTGGAACTTGCAAGAAACGCCACCGCCGTTTGTAAAAAACCAAGATGTATAATCTTGTCCTCCTCCTCGTCGCCAAAAATGAAATTAGCGCCATTCATTTCATCGTCCGAACTCATTTTTAAGATAGTGTGTGTGATGTGAGTAAGTATGAGGAAAAGAAATGAGAAGTGTGAAATTTTTTATAAAAAGATTAGGTATTTATAAGGTAAAAAGAGGGGTAAAAATTAAGTTTGAAAGAAGTGTTGGTGGTGGAAAATATAGCCGTTTGGGGGTGTTTTGGAACGTCCAACGGTCAGAATGTAACACGGCAAATTTAAACCTGATTTTTTTTAATAATAACAGAAGTGTATTAACAACCATCATAAAAACAGTTAATATATAACAGGCCTTTTACAATAATTTTCCAAAATACTAAAAGTAGTTTGCAATGTTAAAACATCCGGCGGTCCAATTACTACTTCATCAAAATCAAAGTGTTGGTCAACCATTCCTAAAACAGCCCTTGACTCGCCCGAAAGATAAACCTGCAAAAGAGTCAACGAGGTGGGGATTAGCTAACAGCTAAGTGAATGAACTAAACCGACAATAATATATATATATATATATATATATATATATATATATATATATATATATATATATATATATATATATATATATATATATATATATATATATATATATATATATATATATATATATATATATATATATATATAGATAGATAGAACAACCGATGATAATTTATATTATCCCAATTAGTTAATTTTGAAGAGTAACGGTGGTTCTGCCGAAGCCTTAAATATTGTTGGCCGAACAATGATAACCGATGGCCTTTTACTCAAAGACAGTGTGTACCCCCTTAGAACAACCAATGCTTCTAAGGGCGGTACACCGTATCAACAGTAAACATATGCCTAGTTGAATGTTCCAATTACTGACCTCCTCCCCAAATGTGCATTTAATTAACTACCATTATTAATTATACCGAAGTGTGGGCTTGCAATAAACATTGCAGCCAAAAACCTATACCCGTGCAAGTTCTCATAGAAAACATCGCACGAAGAAATTTGCACTGCGATCCGCAAAGTTCGTGTTGCACGAAGAATGTTCGTGTTGCACGAAGAAGTTCGCGACACGAACTTTCAGGTTCGTGACACGAACCCTCTTCGTGGTGCACGAAAAAGTTCGTGCCGCACAAAATCGAGTTTCTGTCCGAGTTCGTGACACGAAACCTAAGGTTCATGACACGAAAGCTGAAATCCTGCATTTTTTACCAAAGTATCCAATTTCTATCCAAATTGTCCACATATAGATTAAAGGCTAAATCCACTCACCTTAACTAGCAATCCAGTCCCAGAACTCAGTATTCTAACTACTGAGTTCCCTTGCCTTTGCCTGTAATAATAATGCAACCGAATTAGTAATCGAATCAACCGAAATACTTAAAATACAAGGTTCATAAATCATCCAAAACTTATACCAGTCTTTTGACAATTTAACCACAAGTCTAAGTATAACCAAAACCATATAATAGACTTCTCATTTTAAGTATTGCATCAAGTTATGCTTTTTAACCGAATCTACCTAATTATGCCTGAACGAGACAAAACTTAACAATTCATGAAAACACTTATCATTTCATATCTAAGACATCTATTAGTGATTTCATAACATTTCAAACATACTTTTGACCTTTAAGAAATAAAGTCAAACTCCAGCTTTGACTTTTACTATAATTTACCCAAATAACTACTTAAGCTTCATAATACCAAATTAGCCAAACACCAAGTATAATCAAGCCATTAAGCACCAAATTCATATTATAATTGATCACTTACAAATACTTAAGCTAAGATTACTTCATGAATACCTAAAATCATCATTTTCTCAATTTTTGGTTTTTAGGCCATCTTCCCCAAAACTCCATTGATGGAGCTTGGTGAAATGAACACAAAGACAATGCTTCAACTGCATCAACACATTAGCACATGAAAATCAAACATAGACATCACCTAAAACCTAAGAGTTCAACAATTTAACACAATATTGAAGAAATACCCATAAAAACTCAAGAACCCTAATTTTTACTGGCAAAAACATGAACCCTAGCAACCAAGAAGTATTTCTAACCTTGATCTTGACCCATTTTCGAAATCACGGTTAACAGGAGAGAAAATTCAAGCAAGAATGATCCAAAAGTAAGAAAAACCAACAAATCTCTTTTTGATGTGTGTGTGTGTGTCGAAGTGTGAAGAGGAAAGAAAAGGGAAGATGGCTTTTTGACACCTCTTAGGATACGTGCCCTTCACTCGAATTCATCCAACAATTAATTAAACACAGTGTAATACTGAAAGTCTAGATCGCATTTGATTTATTTAAAAATAAGTATCCAACTCAGATTTTAATAAGGAAAATATTTTCAGAACTGTAATTCGAAATTTAATTCAAAAATGTAATTATCATTTTCATGCTCAGTTATATCAGTTAATACTAATTTTAACCACTGGGTTAAAATATGCTAAAATCTAAATAAATCACATAAATTATGCAAAATAATAACAATTAGAATTACTTACCGAAAGTAATTTAAAATTCTTGGCCGGGTCTCGGGATGTTACAAATCTACCCCTCTTAAAAAGATTTCGTCCCCGGAATCTCAACATGCTCAAACTAACAAGGTAACATTTTCATCAAAACAACAATAATTTAACATAAAAAATTTATCATATTTAGTCATGTTGGCTTAATATAAAAAACACAACATTAATTTATTTATATTATTGAACCACTAATAAAGTCAAATTCAGAAACTCCCAAGTAGCGACATCAATGCGAGATTGTTTAATATTTAATCCTCTTGTCATAATCTCAGTGTATCTACCAACTCAAAACTATTTCAACTTGCACCAAAATAATTATTAATTATGGTTCTTTTACATCCTAAAGCACATGCTATTACATCATTTTCTTGCACACAGTTACAATAATTGGTTCAAAGCTTATCACGTTACGTCTCATTCATCATTCCGTTGGAAATTTCGTACACTTTTATGGTTTAACTTATTATGGATCCCGCAATTTTAGAATTTTTATTAATAAATATACAGTCATAATTCACCATTTCGCAAAATTACACCTTTCGAAATCTAAATTCTAATTAATCTTCACATATACGACAATAATTCTCATTATTTCAATATTATCTTTAATAAATTTCACAATCTTATTAAATTTTTATATTCATTCAAAAAAATCATCCATCAATATAATCAGAAAACAATTCAAATTGGTCAATCTACTTGATTATTTATGCCAATTTTCAATTTTCACATCCGGCATAAGGAACTAACCGTATATTTAACATTAAATTATTTCATTATTCATTTTATATTTCTCTAAGATATTTATGTCTATATGTCTTGCATTTATAACATCCATAACAAGATAAGAAACAATTCATCCATATTAGTAAAATAATTCCAACATATACTTTACGAGTCACTACATGTGACTCGACAGGTTACGGTTAATAAATTTCTTTCTAATAATATGTTAGTCCTACCCAAGACTACTCAGATTATACCTAAGATTACATCAATCTACTAAAGGCACTATATAAACAGAAGTTCATAGCAAACACTTTTCTAAATCAAATCGAAATATCAATATATCATTAACTACCTTTACTTTTAATGGATTAAACACAAGCAAACAATTTCAGTTCATCACCTAGTTCATAATCATAGATGAGCAATTTGCTCCAATTTCAAATAATATATGTATAAGTAAGTAGTTTTCAGAAACATACCACTAACAACATCATCTGTTGTAATGGCATCATCCACAGTCATTCGAAACGCTCTACCCTCATGTGGAGGGTAAGTCTTCCTTTTGTGGCTTGTTGTTGATAACGATTCCCCACCCGATCTAGAACCCGCACCCGTCTTTCTAGCTGGAGGACACTCCCCCGCCCGATGACCCTCTTTATGGAAATTCCAACACACGTTTCTCGGAATACTACAATCTTTAGCATCATGCTTGAATTGACCACATCGTGTACACCTCAAAGTCTGAATTGTACATGGTTCTGAATGTGATGATCTACACCTGGAACACCAAAGAGTTCTCTGATCTGAACCAAAACTCACTTCCTCGCGACTTGAGTTACCTTGTCTTTGATTACCTTGCCCCTTTCGGTTTTGTTGAAAGTTGGATTGCGTTGAATTCGATTTGTGGAACCCCATCTTTTCTCTATTCAACCGTTCACTTGTCTTGTGATCACTTTCCGCAGACTTAGCCAACGTGAAGGCTTGGGTGAGAGTATTTGCATATCTTACGGACCCTCGATAAGGTGGTAGTAGTGCATCAATAAAGTGTTGTAACTGAGCTTGTTCGTATGGCACCCATTGTTTCACGAATCGTAACTTTCCTTTAAATTGTTTTATCAGCTCATCTACACTCATGCTTTCATCCATCTTCAATCCCATAAAGTCTCTCCTTATCTTGTTCATCTCGAATGAATTACAATATTGAGCACATACTTGTTCATAAAATTGGTTCCATGTAATTGAAGCTAATCGGGATGTCGAGAAATTTGCGGTTATTGTACCCAACCATTGCATTGCATCATCTATCAATCTTCTAGAGGTGTACATTACCCGCCGATTATCATTACAACCACATGCGTCAAGAGCTCTGGACATCTCCATCAACCAATTTAAAGTAACACTAGGATCGGTACTTCCAGCATACACTGAGGGTTTGCAGTCAAGGAACTGTTTATAAGTGCAAGGATGTTTTTCGAGGTGGTGGTAGTGGGTAGCTAGGGTAAGGATAAAATCCTTGTGGTGGATATTGATAATTAAACGTTGGGGTGGCATGTTGGGAGGAGGTTGTGTGGTGGTATTCACGGGTGGAGTCGGTATTGAGTAGGTATGATTTTGCTCGTATTCTCTAACAATATTTCTGAGATCTTGAAGTTAACCTTCCAACGATTGGACATACTCTTCATTATATACCGCATTACTTCCTTAAGGTTGATCATTCCCGACATTATTATTCGGTGGGTTCGGGTTATCGTTATCTGCCATACCTGTAACAATCACAATATCTCACGAAAAATTAGTGTAATTCGTTAGTACCTATATACTAACTACTAACACCCCAAATGTTTAATCACTAACCCAATCCCGAATTTAAAAATGTTTGACCATACTCGAGCCATGATTTGGGAATGTTACACCTAAATGTGCACACATTGCCAAACCAAAGCTCTGATATCAAATTGTAACACCGCAAATTTAAACCCAATTTTTTTTAATAATAACGGAAGCGTATTAATAACCATCATAAAAACAGTTAATATATAACAGGCCTTTTACAATAATTTTCCAAAATACTAAAAGTAGTTTGCAGTGTTAAAACATCTGGCGGTCCAATTACCACTTCATCAAAATCAGAGTGTTGGTCAACCATTCCTAAAACACCCCTTGACCCTCCCAAAAGATAAACCTGCAAAAGAGTCAACGAGGTAGGGATTAGCTAACAACTAAGTGAATGAACTAAACCGACAATATTATATATATATATATATATATATATATATATATATATATATATATATATATGTTCCTTTGAGAATTGGAAAAATGGTGAGAATGTGAGAATTTTTGTAATCATGGGGTAATCATCGATTATTACACATTAATCATTGATGCTTAAAAGGAGAGAAGATCTAAGCAATAATGATCCAAAAGTAAGAAAAATCAACAAATCTCTTTTTGATGTGTGTGTGTGTGTGTCGAAGTGTGCAGAGGAAAGAAAAGGGAAGAGGTCTTTTTGACACCTCTTAGGATATGTGCCCTTCACCCCAATTCATCCAACAATTAATTAAACACAATGTAATACTGAAAGTCTAGATCGCGTTTGATTTATTTAAAAATAAGTATCCAACTCAGATTTTAATAACGAAAATATTTTCCGAACTGTAATTCAAAATTTAATTAAAAAATGTAATTCATTTTCATGCTCAGTTATATCAGTTAATTCTAATACTAACCCCTTGGTTAAAATATGCTAAAATCTAAATAAATCACATAAATTATGCAAAATAATAAACAATTAGAATTACTTACCGAAAGTAATTTGAAATTCTAGGTCGGGTCTCGGGATGTTACACGGAAGTATTGGTCAACTAGTCGACCGTTGGCCTTGGTCGACGCGTCGGGGGGCAAGGGGTGTAACGGGGTCGATGCGTCGGGGGACGCATGGGTGGCGGTCGTGACCGTTCCACTGGTCGTGCATTACGCGTAGTCTTAGTTTACTATCGTCAGTTTTCTTCCAAACCCTAGTCCTAACTCTTCACGTAACTCTCTTCACCGAACTCTTTAGTTATCATCAGTCAATCAGTTGAATCCCGTCACCGATAGTCTTCTCCAAATGACCAAATCTCCAATTCTCCAAATCGACTCCAGTCGTCACCGGTATTCTTCTCCAAATCATCTTCAGTCGTCTTTCACCGTACCCTCGTGGGGCTGTAATTTGTTTTCTACAAATCTCGAGTAGCATATCTTCTCCAGTCGTCTACTGTCTCCGTTCACGATATATAGGTATAAATTTCTATTCTAAACTCGAATTAAATTGTAAGATCGAGTCCACAAAGCTCACTGAAATCATTGATTGTGTCTATTGAATATTTGTTAATGTCTTTGTTTGTTGTTCAATTGAGAGTGTTTTCGCTTTGGAACACTTGACACTTTTTCTTTTTTTGTGTGTTTATTTTAGATCCTCAAATCATAGATTGTAGAATAAGAGTATGAATGGTGATTACAACTATTAACATAGAGAAATTTCATGTACCTGGTAATTTAAAAAAAAGGTCACCGTTATAGCCAAAATCAGGGTTAGGGTTAAAGGTTCGGATTTAGGTTATTATTAGTCTTTAAAAGCTTTGAAAAAAAAATTTAAACAGTGAACATAATTTAGGGTTAGTGTAAATGGTTAGGATTAAGTTTTGGAATATTCGAATATGTCAAAATCAATCGCTATTTGTCCATTATAGGGAATTTGATTTTTAACTATAAATGTCAAAAATAATGTTTGACTACATTAAACTAACCTAATTCAAAAAAACCTATTTTAAATGTATATAAAACAGTATCACATTATGATAACCAGATTTACTATAGTCAATTTAATTTTGACTTTAAAAGTCAAACAACAGTTTTGACTATACATTAAAGTAAACTAATTCAAATAACCCTAATTTAAAAAAAATAAACGACTGTAAAAATTATGTTTTATGTTGGAACATAATAATAATAATTTAGGAAACTTAAGAATGAACAAAATTCCAATAACCCGGATTCATTAGTTAAAAGTCCAGCTGGTTAATACCAAATATCATTTTCAACATATAAAACCCAAATTACATTATAAAATTTGTCTTTAAAAGTCAAATGTTTTGAATCAATTTGAAGTATATGAAATAGTTTGTTGAAGACTTGCTCTTCCTAAAGTGATTATCCAAAGTAACTGATTATTCAACTATAATTGTTGTATTCCTATAACAAAATGATATTAGATCCTGATCTCCAAAAATAAATATAAAAAATAATAAAATGAATAGACACTGTAATATTAGAGAAATATTGCAAATATATATAATCACACTTACAATTGACCCTAAAAATTAATAAAATGTGATTTATACTATTTGATTAGTAGTATATAGGTTGACTATTAATCAAATACTTTAAGAGTAACTAATTATACCGATTATTAGTATATAATTTTGAGAATTAACCTGTGAATAAAATTAACACTAAGACTTGTGTACATATATAAAAGCCAAACTTTAAAAGTTTAATGTATGACTTTAGAGATCAAACGTAACTTTGAAGGTGGTCTTAATAAAAGTATTGTTTGACTTTTGTAAATTTGTCTACATATAAAAGCAATTCGTAATTTGAATCACTCAATTTTTCACTATTTGAAATCAAAAATCAAACATTAAAGTCAACACAAATAGAAATATATTTTATTACGTGTTTTGTTCAATCTTATAAATTGGCTCCTAAATTAGGATAAACTAAGACAAAAACAAACTGTGTAAGGTTAAATGATGAAAATAGTAAAACAAATCCAATGCTCTAAAAGACTAAAATTTAAAAAATAATGAAGAGAAGTAATCTGCAAATTACAATTAAGAACTCACACGATTATAAAACAATGCTAACTATTATGAGGCTGCTACAATAACTAAACAATGCTAAAAAAAGTAACAACATAAATACATAAGTTAACATGTGTAAAACAGAAAATAACATGTTTGTGCAGAAGTAAGTTTTTTATAAGGACTTATCATAAAACATAATTCATACAAATACGATTGTATATAAGTTTCAAAATTATTGTAACAATACTGATGTGTTAAGTTTGATATTTACCTGGTTGTAGGTGAAAGAATTGAAAATATACGACAGAGACTCTTCTTTTCAATGTGTACAAATGATGAAAAGCTCGGCTTAAATAGGAGGAGTGCAGGTTATTGATTTAATTTTCCATATTATCGAATTGTTGTAATTGTAAACATTCCTTATTTTCAGAATTTAGTTAATGAATTTTGAATTCTGTCCACATAAACCGGAAATTGTAGTTTGTTTCTAAGATTATGGAATTTAATTTAAAATTGAATTTCTTGATAAATAAATGATTTAATCGTTTCTATAATTAAAATTCCGGAATTTATGGCATTATTGAATCAATTGTTTCAATCCTTTATTCTGATTTTTTTTTTATTAAAAACAACCATTTAAAATTACGTTTATTTAACTTGGGATGGAAAAAAAGTTAGAGGCTTATCAAGGAGTTGCCACGTGGACACTTTGGCATCTAATAAGGTGACATGTGGCCATCTAATGTTTGTTTTATTATAAGATAGATTTTATACACAATTATCATGCTTTTGTACTATAATCGTTATAAAAAGTGCAACCAAACAACATTTTCGTCACCTGGAAATATAGTTCGTAGGATACCTACCGCCGGATTGCGCGGGTACCCTACTAGTTTATCTAAATGTGTTGATAGCAATAATTCTGCAAATTAATTTATTATTAAATTTATAAAAACATAATAATTTTACAGAAATACATAAGAAGATTGAGATAAAACTTACCACAATATTACAAATTCGTTTGTATACCAATAAAATTCACCCCCTTCGGTTATCAATAATTAGAAATTAAGGAACACTTCTAATGTCAAACACTAACAAATAGAAATATTTGTTGGAATTATGTGCACAGTTGGTTAACCTATGATGATACATCCATGCCTACGAAACGCTTAAGGGTCACACCGGTGAGTGCATGTAATACGAGTAAGATATGTGATGATACTTGGAAGAGGATTGATTCATAATAGTTATTTATGAATCAAGTTAAGTATTAAGTTAAGTTCAACTTATTACTAGATTAGTTTATCTAACTAATTAATACAAGTAAGTGTTTGTACATTTACTAGTTGACTAATATACAATGTCTTAATTATAGATTCTCCATAATATGATTTAAAGCAATTAAATCATATGGTGTTGGATAATTCTATTGTCTAAATTATATAAGGATTATTATATAATTAATTATTAAAAGTATTAATACAAACATATATTTCGTGTGTGTATATATATATATATATATATATATATATACCGAAATATAAGTGTGTAAATACTAGACATTTAATAATTAAGTGGGACGATAATAACTAGTTAAACTACAAGGGATTAAAGCGTAAAAGGATAAGTTTAATTAATGATTAATAAATTAAACTAGAAGGGCCCTAAGTGAAAGTCCTTCTATAATATATAGAAGGCTTGGCGTTCCTTGTTTTGTTGCTCATTGTACACGAGAAAGAACCCTAGCCCCTCTCCCTTGTTTCGGCCGAATAGGAGCAAGAACACAAGCCTTTGTGTTCTTCGTTCTTCGTTCGTTCTTCGTGTTCTTCAAGTCCTTGAAGATAGAATATCATTGCATCAACCAACTAGAAGGTTTCTCATTGTGTTCATCATCAGTGGACTTACTTAAGCAAGATTAAGGTATGATTTGGAAAACCCTTTTTCCCTTTTTTCCTTTGTACGAATTCGGTACCAAGAACCCTAGGGTTCTTGGTGATTCGACGAACACACATAAGTATGTGTGTGTGTTCGAGTTATTCGTATAAGTTTTCTTTCTCGGTAATCTAGTCTAGATTTCCAACATCCCAATCCTTTAGGGTTTAAGGATTAAGTTTAATCTCAGTTCCGCTTTAGGGATTAAACTAGCTAGTTGGTTTAACCGAACAAGAGTCATGTTCTTGTCAGTATGGTCGAACCAAGAATACTAGGAGGTTGACCCAAGTGGTCAGTCAGTGTTATGAAACCCTTCAGTGGTATCAGAGCGTTGGTTTAGAAATCTAAACTAGATTAACAAAGTCTGTTTGTTTAATTCTAAAAAGTTTTCTTTTTTTTTTTTTTGCTCCAATTTCTTCTTCTTCTTAATATTCGAACAAGGGTAAGAACCCTAGGACCAAGAATATTAAACTAGCTTAGTTTAATTGGTCAAAAGGTTTCTAAAACCCTAGGATTTTCGTGACAAGCAAAGAACCCTAGGACCAAGTATGTTAAACTAAGATTTGTTTAATTGGTCAAAAGGATTCTTTCCTTTTCCCCCGAAGAATTCGTGATCAAGGAAGAACCCTAGGACCAAGTATGTTAAACTAGATTTGTTTAATTGGTCGAAAGGATTCTTTCCTATTACCTTTAGATTTCGAAATCTAGGAGGAAACTTGGACACCAAGTATGTTAAACTAGTTTAGCTTAATTGGTGGAAAAGTTTCTAAGGATTAAGAATTTCGAAACCCTAAAGAACCCTAGGACCAAGAACATTAAACTAGTTTAGTTTAATTGGTTAAAAAGAATTAACTGAAATAAGAATCTAAAACCTAGATAATTAAACAAGTTCATGTTTAATAGGTTTAATTATTATTTTAGTAGATTTATTGAAACTAGTTCTTTAAACCTAGAAACTTAGACAAAGTTTTATTGTCTATAAGATTTGAATTAAAAAGTTTAAATAAATTTATTAAGGTTATAATCTATCCTAAAATTTAAACAAAGTTTATTGTTTAGATATGATTGATTAGGATTAATCTTTTAATAAATAATGTTTTTGATCAAGAAAGTCAAAACCCTAGTTTTGATTGATCAAGAACAAGATTAGAGTTTGACTAATTAATAAAAGGGAATTAATGAGGATTAAAAGAAGTGTTAATTTTTAAGTTCTAAAATTAACAAGATGTATTTATATATAGATATATATAAAGTTTCGGATTTTTAAATATTTAAAAGAAAAATGAATTTTAAAAGATAAAATAGTTTATACGTATTTTTAATTAGATCAAGTTAAAATACATATGTATAAATTAGATGTAATATTCTTATTAGGATATTATAAGTTTGTTTTAAAGTAATAAAATATATATTAAATACAAGATTAAATGGAACATTAAAAGGTAATGTTATTTTGATCTTAAAGGATAATAATATAACTAGTTATTGTATAAGTTGTTATATAAATGAGACTAGAAAGTACAAAGTTATGATTTCATTGTAACTAAAAATTGCACAAGTTCAAATTATATGATAAACTAGAAATATACAAAGTTATATATTATTATTATAATGTGTATAAAGTTATAAGTTATTATAACTAGATAATTATACAAGTATAATATAAGTATTTTACAAGTCATGTAAGATACTAGATTAATGATCAAGGGTTAAATAACAAGAGAACTTTATAACCTATATTTAACTAGTCCAATTTAAATGTAAGAAAGGTTTAAACAAACTATGAATTATTATATATAGTCCTTATATAATAAATTTATTAGGTTCACCAAATATAGACTGGTGATTGCGTTTGCTTAAGTTCCATCATGGTTGTTGGAGCTAGTGGGAGCTACACAAGAAAATCATAAAGTTTATAAATGTGTCGCTAAGACATAAGTTTTGGTCGAATCTAATAAGTCAAAACAAATGTTTAATTTTATTATTAAACAAGTGAAAAACAAGATGTGTTAAACTAAATTTATGATTCAAGTTTATGAATCATAGAAGAATTAAAAGTTTAACATAAGTTTTAAGGTTTTTCAAGTAAGATAAAACAAGTAAGTTTTATTATAGATAAGGTTTTTCACAAAACCTAATAAAACGTTTTGTACACCTCATTTTAGGAATGCATATAAATCGCGCAACTTTTGAAACTATAAGTTTTAAAGAAAAAGTTCTTAAGATTTAAAAAATGTGTCTTATAGAATTCTTGAATTCACAAGTCACACATTTTTTAAATAAGGATTAAGATTGGAATAAGGTTTAAGTTTAGTTTAAGACTTAAACAAACCCAAGAAAATCTTAGATCTAAGTACTATCCACCTAATGGAACACCTCACTTGTTAAACGATATTCATATTCTAAGGAGAAAGAACCTTAGTTATGAATTCAAATCATTGCGAGTTAGGGTGCGTAAGGTTATGTGATAATCGGGAGTCCCGGCGCAGAACATCGCACTGTCTTAGATGGTCTGATCTATTTTGGTGATAATCGGGAATCCTGGCCCAAAAAGTACTTGAGTATAATAAACATACTAGACTTTATTGCAACTTAGAAATAGACAATTAGATTGTACAAAGTTGTAATAAGTTATAAGTCTAAAGATTCTACGCCCCCTAGGAATCGTGTCAAGTCTTGATGCGATCGGTATCGATGTTACCTACCAGAAACAACATGTCTCGTCGGGAAGTGCCCAAACCTTGCGGCGAGAATGTGATATATGGATCCTAGGCCTAAAATATTAATTATGGGTTTATAATATATTTTAGAGATGTTATTGATGATTACTAATTAAACTGGGTTTGATTTGTAGATGGCAGCAACAACCACGACGACAAGTACCAACAATCTCTCACTTCGCTCAATCATCGAAAAAGACAAGTTGACTGGGTCAGACTTTCTCAATTGGGAGTGCAATCTTCGCATTGTGCTCAGGCATGAGAGGAAGTGGTATGTCTTGGAAAGAGCAGTACCAAATGTCCCTGTTGCAAATGCTAGAGCTGAAACGAGGCAAGCTTATGATAAGCATGTCAGTGATGCACTCGATGTGAGTTGTCTAATGCTCGCCACTATGAAACCCGAGTTACAAGCGGGACTTATGGATGTGCATGCGTTTGAAATGATCCAGCAACTAAGAGATTCATTTCAAGAGCAAGCTCGCGCTGAGAGGTTTGACATCAATCGAGCCTTCAACTCGTGCAAGATGGTCAAAGGAACACCGGTGAGTGCCCACATCATGAAAATGAAAGGGCACATGAATCACCTCGCTAGACTTGGTCACCCCATTCCGTTGCAGGTGGAAACGGATACTATACTCAATCGTTGTCTGATGACTACAAGCCTTTTGTGGTCAACTACAACATGCATAATATGGAGAAATCCATTGTTGAGCTACATTCTATGCTCAAGACAGCTAAATTGAGTTTGAGGACCAAATCTAAGGATTTTCTGATGACCGGTAATGGCAGTGGTGGTGGCAAGAAGAGAAAAGGGCATGGTGGTAAAGGAAAGGGTAAAACCAATCCTAACCAAGGAGTGCCATATGGTAAAGGTGTCAAACAAAAGGTCAAGAAGGTGAAGCCTAACACAGCGAGGGCCAAGAATCGGTGCTTCAAATGTGGCGAGGCTGGGCATTGGAAAAGAAAATGTCCAAAGGGTGCAAGTGGTGGAGGAAATGCAAGTTCCTCAGGTAACACGACCACACTTCTTAATCACTTTTAAATACTTGTAAAGTACATTACGAGTAATCTAACTTTTGCAATCGTTTATTGCAGGAGGAGACGTAAAGTGATGATGACCAGCATGAGATGGTGATGATCCCACGAGCACCAAGATTAATAGCGTGGTCACAAGTCTTGTGATTAATTATTGCAAATCTAAATAGGATGTTCACACTCAGTGAATAAGTTAATCATTTAAGGAAATTTCTTTAACTAGTAAAAGTATCTACAAATCAAGTAGCTAAAAGAGATTTAGTTACAAGGCAAGTTTAATAGATTCAAGTAACTAAATGAGTAATTTTCCAATCCTCCTATGTTTACCGAATCATATAAAAAGGGCAAGACTAGTATATGTTCTAATGTTGCATGAGCAATATCTAGCAAAGACAAAAGTAATAGTATTTTTAAAATACTCGTCTTATGTCTTTAGTTTAATAGAAATGACTAAATTGTAATTAGTGATAAAAGTTACATTTAAGAGTCATTGAGAAATCAACACAAACGCAAAGAATAAGTAATGATCCAGTAATAATTCGGTATCTATGTCCATTGAGAAATAATACATGAGTTAGTATCGTTGTTATTCAGACTTTGTATGTTTTACAATATCCATGAATAAAAGTCTCTTTATTCAAAAAGATATAAATCTGTGACTACTCGTCTTGGTGGGAACCTTGATGGGACGATAACGTCATCGCGATATTTGGTGGTAGATACAAAGTTCTTCGAAGATAGCTACAAAGTTTTTGTGTAAACCAAATATCGGTGATATTCGGTTGGAGCTCGACGAATATTGGATTGACCACCGTGATAATACTTCGTGGTTGAAAAGTTCAAAAGTATTATTCACTAGGATTGTCCTTAAGCCTGGGGTATTTGGTTTAGGATACAATGACTAATGTACTTTGGTTCGTCTTAGATAAGCCTGAAACATGGTTGTCATACGAGGCTTTACTGGGTATAAAGGAAACTGTATTATGAATCGAAATATAACAAGATGGTAATTGCGCCTCCTTTTTAAGGGAAATATTTATGGGTCCTTTGACATGATGAAAAACTGACAAGTGCATGGCCATGCCCTAAAAGCGAACTGATTCGTTCTTTGTTGTTTATCACAACAGTTTAAATCAAGAAGTCAAGAAATGATTTCGAACACAGGAGTTGATAATTTCTACCATGCTCGTATTTGTTATCACAAATATCGTGCTGCAAGGGATGAACCTAACAATGTTACCCAAGAAGTAAAGACGGAGTGTTCTTTACTATGAAAAGCTATTAAAAGAGTTTCTCAAAAACTATACCTGTGTTACATAAGCTGTTTTTATGGAGTTGGTTACCTACATGCCTACCAAGAGGGCCACTGTAGCTCGTGTCATCAAGATAAGGTTACAAACTTGCACAAGTGGGAGTCTGTTGGAATTATGTGCACAGTTGGTCAACCTATGATGATACATCCATGCCTACGAAACGCTTAAGGGTCACACCGGTGAGTGCATGTAATACGAGTAAGATATGTAATGATACTTGGAAGAGGAATGATTCATAATAGTTATTTATGAATCAAGTTAAGTATTAAGTTAAGTTAAACGTATTACTAGATTAGTTTATCTAACTAATTAATGCATGTGTTTGTACATTTACTAGTTGAGCAAATATACAATGTGTTAATTATTGATTATCCATAATATGATTTAAAGCAATTAAATCATATGGTGTTGGATATTATTATTGTCTAAATTATATAAGGTTTATTATATAATTAATTATTAAAAGTATTAATACAAACATATATTTCGTGTATATATATATACCGAAATATAAGTGTGTACATACTAGACATTTAATAATTAAGTGGGACAATAGTAACTAGTAAACTACAAGGGTTTAAAGCGTAAAGGATAAGTTTAATTAATGATTAATATTAATTAAACTAGAAGGGCCCTAAGTGAAAGTCCTTCTATTATATATAGAAGGCTTGGGGTTCCTTGTTCTGTTGCTCATTGGACACGAAAAAGAACCCTAGCCCCTCTCCCTTGTTTCGGCCGAATAGGAGCAAGAACACAAGCCTTTGTGTTCTTCGTTCTTCGTTCGTTCTTCGTGTTCTTCAAGTCCTTGAAGATAGAAGATCATTGCATCAACCAACTAGAAGATTTCTCGTTGTGTTCATCATCAGTGGACTTACTTAAGCAAGATTAAGGTATGATTTGGAAAACCCTTTTTCCCCTTTTTCCTTTGTACGAATTCGGCACCAAGAACCATAGGGTTCTTGGTGATTCGACGAACACACACAAGTATGTGTGTGTGTATTCGACTTATTCGTATAAGTTTTCTTTCTCGGTAATCTAGTCTAGATTTCCAACATCCCAATCCTTTAGGGTTTAAGGATTAAGTTTAATCTTTGTTCCGCTTTATGGATTAAACTAGCTAGTTGGTTTAACCGAACAAGAGTCATGTTCTTGTCAGTATGGTCGAACCAAGCATACTAGGAGGTTGATCCGAGTGGTCAATCGGTGTTATGAAACCCTTCAATATTTTGCATTAATAAAAGAGAAGAAAACCTGTAATAAATTTAAATGTCAAAAACCAAATAAAACAAGGTATATTGTTTTACAAAATATAAATTATTTTTATTTAATGACATATGATTATAAATCAAATCACATGTGATTCTTGATAAAATCACATGTGATCTGTTTTGTATTTAGACTCTTCTTTTTTACGAAAAACCTCAATTTATATCATAATCACATGTGATTGTTAATCAAATCACATGTGATTTGTTATGTCTATATACTTCACAGTTTTAGGAAAAAACACTATTTTACATAAGAATCACATGTGATTGTTAATCAAATTACATTTGATTTGATTCATAAATTCATGTGATTTATTATGTAAATAGACTGCCCTGAAATTATTAGGTGCAAATCAGTAAAACAACAACAACAACAACAACAACAAAAACTCATTACCAAATCAACATCTCTGAAGGAGATTTTATTGTTATCATCCTAAAGAAAACCAGGGAGGTTTTCTAGTAAACATTTCATAGATCCACGATTTGTAAGTTTGCTATCAGGATCATAAACAAGGTTTGGTTGTTCATGAAAGATAGTTAATAGTTGGATAATAACATATTTAACTCTTCAACATCACCTATAAACACAAAGAAGAAGATAAGTTATGACAAATAATTACCAGCACATAAGTCTAAACACAAACAAAAAACAGAATTTAAAACGAAACTTTTAGTCCCCAGAGTAAGTAAATAAGATTTGATGATCGAAAGCTAAGAAGAATAATATCAGGTGAAGTATGTATCTCAGCTGAAGTACAAGTATATTCATAATCCTTCAGCTGATCAGTATGTACTTAGCTCTAGGAAACAAGTCAAATCAGCAGCTATAGAAGAATGTTCATTCGAAGTCTATGGCCAAAGGACAAAGACCATAAGAAGACCATTCAGCTGATAGTGGAACCAGCTGATGGTACCTGCTGCAGATAAAGACTTAGCGGAAAATGTTCTTGACACTTTGAACATTTTCCTTTCCCGCTCAAAGAAGAAGAAAACAATGAAGATCTTCTGTTTTGGAATAGAAGATAATATGTCAGTACATCATCGTTTGTCCCTCCAAGCATGTAAAGGGAAAGTCAACTACTTTTGTACTATCATAGTACACCTTTTCACTGTACGTCAGAAAAGGTAGCAAAAGGAGTTGACACAAAGTACAATTGGGACTATAACCTATGCAAGTGCATTAAATGTTTCCGTGGACAAGTCTACATCGACGAATGATATGTTTACACGTCGATTAACTTGTGGACAAAGGAACATGGATCTTGGGCTATATATAGAGACGTAAATGCTTCCATTTACATACACCTTTTAGCATTCATAGCACAAGAACATTCCCTGAGAGCTTGTTATTATCTGGTATTAACTCTCCCATAGTTATTACACAGACATTCAATATCAGCTGTTAGTATCAGCTGATATAACTCTCCTTGCATAAGTCTTCGAGTTTGAGCGAGAAAAAGTGTCACCTCAAGTATAAAGTTTTAGTTAATGTGTACTATCTATTTCTCCAAACTTTGTACTGTATTAAATTGTTTTAATAAACTCTTAATCATTGAAAAACTTGTGTGTTCTTTATCTTATCGTGTTTACTTGTCATAACGCAACATATTTCTGTTGTTAGGATCCAACAACTGGTATCAGAGCAAGTGTCAAAGTTGTTTTCCATCAACTTTGAGCATTTATTATGGCTGAACCTACAACATCCGATCTTCCATCATCTGGAAAACCTCCCAAACTCACTCAAACCAACTACCCCATGTGGAAAACTCGTATGTTATCCCACATGGTTACCTATTACCCAAAACTTCAAGACAATATAACGATAGGAAAATACATTCCCAAAACCCTTATTCCTGGTACCCCTGAAGTACCAGAACACTATGTTGTGAAATCTAAAGCACAATGGACAGACGCTGAAAAATGACTTGTTCATCTTGAAAATAAAGGAAGGGATATGCTTTTTCAAGCAGTTGGTGATGAATTGTATCAAAACATTCAATTTTGTGACTCAGTCAAAGAAATGTGGGAAAGGTTGACTGAAGTGTATGAAGGCACATCTGTTGTGCGTGAACACAACAAAAACATGCTCAGTCATGACTACGAGCTGTTTAAAGTCAAGCCTAGTGAGACTATAGCTCAAAAATTCAACCGTTATAACATTCTGTTAAACGAGCTGAAGTCTCATGGGGTTGAAAAGGACGATATGTCAAAAATGTGTAAGTTTATGGGAGGCTTACCCTCTATATGGGCAACCATTATAACTTATATGAGTACATCTCCTACTTTAAAAGATTACACTCTTTCTTCTCTCTATGGCATGTTTCTAATCCATGAGAGAATTGTACTCAACAAATTTGAACCTCCCAAGGACTCTAAAGTGAGCTCCTCAGGATCTTCAGCTGCTCTTTTTTCTCTAAACAAACCTAGCAGGATTGAATATCCTCCCTCAGATGATGAAGCAGACACATCTTCAGCTGTTGATCTGTTCAACATACCTGAGGTCAGCATTGAAGAGATCGATGAAGACGAAGATAATGAGGCCCTTATAACTGAGCTTGCCCTACTGGAAAAAAATAGAAAAATTTTCAAAGGCAAATCTTGAAACACCGTAATTTTCATGCCATTTTTTTAACAAAACACGGAAGCGTTTAACTAATTAATTTACAGACGTTATTAAAGTAAAGTAATTTAATATTTACAAAACGGTGTTATAAACTTTGGGCTCGACTCCAAAAAATATATCTTTAAGTATTGGTCATCCATTCCTAATCACAAACTTCCCAAAAACCTGCAAAAATTTAACACAGTGGGGGATTAACACAAAGCTAAGTGATTGAAACTATAACACATTATAATGTCTAAATTCAACAATCTCGATTCACAATTTCTTTCACTTAATCACAAATAACGAGAGGTACGGCGGTTTTGCGGAACCTTACAACTGTTGTGGCCTAACAACAGCTTACCGATAGCCCTTTACTCATTAGCAATGGTGAAGCTTCCTTAAGACACAACGAATATGCCAAGGTACAATTACCGTTATCTAACAGTAAACGAAAGCCCAGCCCCCCAGTCAAGCTGTCTCTATACTTTTCCATGTGCACATATCGATTAATTAACACATAGCCAGTTAATTGACATTAAACCATACTGTGTAAATCACAACACAAAGTTTTGCAGCCAAACAACAGTCTGTCACAAAAATTTCTGCCTACGACACAAATTTCTGCCCACGCCAAAAATTCGCGTCGCGAAAAGTTTCGAGTTAGCTATTTCGAGTTTCTGTTTGGTTTTGGTTCGTGTCCAAAAAATTTTGTCATTTTTCGTCCCAAAAATTTCTGCCCTTTTCGTCGCAAAAATTTCTGCCCGGTCAAAATTTTACAAAACCAAACAAATTGCAACCTAAACCATTGCAATTAAACAGTACAAAGGTTATAAATCCACTCACATTTGCATTACACGAATCCACACTCAGTTGTCTTATATCACTGAGTCTTAGCCTTCCTTTTTCCTGCTAATCGAAACAATACCCGAATTAGTACCATAACAAGTCAAAATATACATAAACTTCAAACTCAATTCTAAACCATTACACATAACCAAAATTCTGCACAAACAAGTATTTTGACTTCACAAAAGTCAAATTCAACATCTAACTTGTAAATGCACATCTAAGGTATTAATTTGACCCAAACGGGTCAAAACCCGATTCTTAACTATAACATATCAACATATGAATTCATACCATCAGAACTTCACAACTAATTTAAGAAATACATACAATCAAATTTCATCTTCATCAAATCCATATTTGACTTTACAAAAGTCAAACTAACCAAAATTCACAACTTACTAATTTTTGTCTAATTATTACCAAATAATTAATTTAATGTTATAACTAGTTTCTAACACAATTATAACACTAATTACAATCCTAAATAATCACAAATTCATAGAAATCATCATCTCCAAAATTAGGGTTCTTGACCCAAAATCACCAATTATAAATTATGTTTAATTTGAATGTTTCAATCAATCTACTAACAAGAATAACACTTCCTTATCATAACCTAACCTAAAGGAATCATAAAATTCGTTTTTTATACAAAACCCACAAAGAACACTAACCCTAGTTCATCTTTTAAGAAGTAAGCTTCAATTATGAACCTTAACTAAGAAAGAAAGATTACTCACTTGATTCCTTGAAGAATTTCGAGATTGGAACTAGAATTATAGCAAATCTAAGCTTCAACTAGAGATTAGAAGAAAGAAATTAATATATGTGTGTTTTTCATGTGTGGAACGAAGCATAGAACCATCCACCCAAAAATTTGATTTTCTTTTATTTCCTTGGCCCCATACGTGCACAATGTGTGTAAAACAAAGGGAAGCCCAAAATTACATTTAAACATTATATAATACCGTGTATCTGAAATTGCGATGATTAATTCGGAAGCCTAAACGAACTCTAATTTCAAAACTAAATATACTACTAGAAACCCGATTCAAAAGTGGACCCAGATATATAAAAATTATACTAATATATATCTATATCAGTTTTGCTAATTTTTAACCCCGTGGTTAAAAATTCTAATAAATCTAATAAAATTCTATAAAATTATAAATAATAAAATAAACTTACCGACAACCTTAAAAATGCTAGGCCGGGTCTCAGGGTGTTACAAATCTGGCTCCTCAGCTAGATGCTCAAGTAGCAGACCTATCTCATCAGTTGCACCCTCCAGAACTTCTGGAAGTACACCTAATATCTCTGAGATAACTTGCTACAACTGCAATAAAACGGGACACTATGCTAATGACTGCAAGCAAAAGAAAGCTAGTTCATCCTCTTCAAGTGGTGAGTCCATTGAAGAAAAAAAAAACAAAAAGCTACAAGCCTTCACCAAAAAGATCTTAGAAGAAAATAAGGCACTTGAAGGCAAAGTTGCTGACAAGGGTCTTGTAGCTGAAACTCACGACTGGGCTGACTCTGGTGACAGCTCATCTGTTGATGATGAACCAATGGCCATAATGTGTTTGATGGCTCGTGCTAATGAAAGCATTACAGCTGATGATGCTGGTTCATATCAATGGGTCAACATAGTTCACAAAAAGGTATCTTCTCTAATCTCCGCTGAGGCTTCTGAAGCCAAATATATTGTTGATTCCATTATCTGCGACTTACACTTCATTGATCAACTGAAAGGTGAATGTTTGGATAAACACAGTGCTATTCTTCATGAAAATGCTTTTCTAAAAGAAAGATTAATTGATCACAAAACTTTAAAACAAGAACTTTCTGAAACAAATTTTATAAACTTTGTTCTTCAACGTGATCTTAATGAGAAAGTTAAAGAACTTAAAGCAATTAAAAAGATTTGTGAATCATGGTCTCGTTCATCCAAACATGTGAGTGAGTGTGTCAACTCACAGATTCCTAGTCAAGTACAAGTTGTATTAGGAGGAGATTTCCTTGCTGCAGCCGCTGTATCTGAAAGCAGTACGGATGATGCGTACTACTCGTCAGCTAATGCTTTTGTGCCAGCTGAAGAGTTGGTGTTTGGTTGCTTTGTTATGTCTACCAAAACCTATGCTACTGAGATGTCCAAAGAAGAACCTTCTGAAACTACTGGTGAAGAGTCATCAGCTGACTCCTCAGCCATAGTTGTTAGGACACCCACAATAGTTATTGTTGAGCCAAGTTAGTCTATTCTGGGCTCAGCACCTGTTGTCTCGTCTGCTAGACCTCAAAGGAAGACTAGCAAGACAACACATAAGAAAACTGTTCTTACACCATTTAAGGGTGAGACAGCTGGAGTTCGTACTCGAGCTGCAAAGAACAAAGGTAAGAGTGTTCTCAAAAACACTCCAAGTCCTTCTTCAGCTGGTCCTGTCAAACAGCTGAAAGGAAAGGTCAGCAAGCTGACATCCCTCGTGTAAACTCTGACTATCTCAGATAATCAGAAAGGGATTTTGGGTCCAATACCCCGCCCTACTGCTTCGCCCTCCACTCCACTACAAAAGAACAGAAAATGTTACAGGTGTGAAGATCATGGGCATATGGTAAGTAAGTGTGACAGCACAAGCTTAAGACCCTCTCCAACTTCAGCTTGTGAGTCCATTAAGAACCCATCCCCTGTGAGTTCACAAGGACCCACAGAGGTGTGGGTTCCCAAAAAGAACTAACTCTTTTAAGCTTATGTGTAGGGTGATCAAAGCAAACACGTATGGTACCTAGACAGTGGTTGCTCAAGAGATATGACTGGATACAAATCCCTGCTAGAAGAGTTCGAAGTTTGTGCTGGTCCTCCAGTAATTTTTGGTGATAATGGTAGAGGCTCAACTGAAGGTTATGGATCCATCTCAAATGGATCTATAAAGATCACAAGAGTTGGTTATGTGAACGGGCTGAAACATAATTTAATCAGCATTAGCCAACTATGTGATGCAGAGTTCTTAGTGAACTTTAATAAATACAGAGGAACGGTGACAGATAAAAGTGGAAAAGTCGTGCTTATTGCACCAAGAAACAACCATGTATATACACTTGACATGAATCCTCAAAATCAAGAAGTTTGTCTATTCTCTCACTCCACTGAAGAGCTGAATTGGTTGTGGCATAAAAGGTTATCTCACTTAAAATTTAAAAATATATCGAAGTTGTCCCGAGGACAGCTGGTGAGTGGCTTGCCACAGATCAAGTATGAAAAAGATAAGCTTTGTTCATCTTGTGAACAAGGCAAACAACATAAAAGCTCCTTCAAATCAAAGCAATGTTTTTCCATCGACAACTGCCTGCACATGCTCCATATGGATCTCTTTGGTCCTATGAGTACTGAAAGTCTAGGTGGAAATAAGTATACACTTGTTATCATTGATGAATACTCACGATATACTTGTGTGATATTTCTTCGTAACAAAAGTGATGCAACTGATGAAATTATCAAATTCATTAAGAAGATGGAACTTCTAAACGGGTCAAGAGTAAAGCAGCTGAGATCAGACAATGGTACTGAATTCAGAAATCATACATTGGAAGACTCCTGCTCAGAAGTTGGGATCTCACAAAACTTTTCAGCTGCTAGAACACCTCAACAAAATGGTGTTGCTGAAAAAAGAAATAGAACCCTAATAGAAGCTGCAAGAACAATGCTTGCTGAGTCAAACATGCCAAAACAATTTTGGGCAGAAGCTGTCAATACAGCTTGTTTCACTCAAAACAGGTCTCTCTACGTGAAGAGACACAAGAAAACTTCTTATGAGATTCTTCGTCAAAGGAAACCATATATTGGTTTCTTTCATGTATTTGGTTATGTGTGTTTTGTGTTAAACACACGAGATCAGCTAAGTAAGTTTGACTCTAAAGCTGATGAAGCAATTTTCTTGGGATATTCCACTGTGTCTAAGGCATACCGAGTTTTCAACAAAAGAAGACAAACATTGGAAGAATCTATAAATGTTACTTTTGAAGAACACTCTAAGGCTTTAAATCCCACCTCTGCTGAATCATTTGATGATTTCAGAGATCAGCTGCATCACCAACTGATGATACAGCTGAAGCATTCTCTGATGCTTTGAATCTTTTTGAAGTTCCAATAAATGATTCAGATGATACATTTCATGATGCTCCCACATATCTTGTAGATATCGGAGCTGTTCAACAAGAAATCCCAACAGCAAGAGCATCATCCAAGGCTAACTCTAAGCCACCTCTTCATACTTCAAGAAGATTAGTTCAAAATGAAGTACATCATCCTGCTGAGCATTCAGCCGCTCAACAAGGATCAAATTATGCTGAATCTTCCTCTTCCTCATCTGCTCCTCAATCCAAGTGGACCTCAGAACATCCAATTGAATTAATCATTGGAGATCCACAACAAGGAGTAGTCACAAGAAGTAAGGCATCATGTAATCTTTGCCTATGGTCGTGTTTCTTAGTAGCTGAAGAACCGAAAAATATTAAAGCTGCCTTAGAAAGCTCCAGCTGGATTCCAGCGATGCAGGAAGAACTTAACCAATTTGAGGTTAATGTGTGGCAGCTGGTAAGGTACCAGCTCCAGCTGGTAAGACAATAATTGGTACCAAGTGGGTATTTAGGAATAAAATGGATGAAGAAGGTGTTGTTATTCGCAACAAGGATAGACTCGTTGCACAATGATATAGACAGGAAGAAGGAATCAATTTCGATGAAACATTTGCTCCAGTAGCAAGGCTTGAGGCAATAAGAATATTTTTAGCTTATGCTGCTTACAAAATCTTCACAGCTTTCCAGATGGACGTGAAGAGTGCATTCTTAAACGGTAAATTGCAAGAGGAGGTTTACGTGAAGCAACCCCCAGGTTTTGAAAATCCTAAGTACTTAGACTATGTGTATAAGCTGGATAAGGCATTGTATGGGTTGAAAGAAGCTCCTCGTGCATGGTATGACACTCCCTCCACGTTCCTTCTAGCAAATGATTTCATCAGGGGAAAGATTGATAAGACCTTATTCATTCGTAAAATCAAAGGGTATATCATTCTTGTTCAAATATATGTGGATGACATAATATTTGGTGCTACTGATGAAAAACTTTGTAGACGTTTCTCAAAACTTATGTCTACAAAGTATGAGATGAGTATGATGGGTGAATTAACATATTTTCTTGGCTTACAAGTTAAGCAATCTAAAAATGGATTTTTTATAAATCAAGAAAAATATATCAAAGATCTCTTAAAGAAATTTGATATGAATTCATCATCATCTATGAAAACTTCAATGGCTCCTCCGAATAATCTAGATGCTGATACAACTAGGAAATTAGTTGATATCACATTCTACAGAGGAATCATTGGGTCTTTGCTCCGTCTCACTGCCAGCAGACCAGATGTTATGTTTGCTACTTGCATGTGTGCTAGGTATCAAGCTGATCCTAGACAGTCTCATTTAATAGCCGCTAAACGAATTTTGAGGTACCTTAAAGGTACTTCAAGCCTAGGTCTTTGGTATGCCAAAGACTCCGGGTTTGATCTAATTGGCTATTCAGATTCAGACTTTGCAGTTTGCAAGATGGATAGAAAGAGCACTGCTGGAAGATGTCACCTGCTAGGTGGCAAGCTAGTCAGCTGGACAAGCAAGAAACAAAATACTGTTTCCACCTCTACAGTTGAAGCAGAATATGTTGCTACTGGAAGTTGTTGTGCTCAAGTCCTTTGGATGAAGAATCAGCTGGTTGATTTTGATATGAACTTTTGCAAGGTTCCTATCTACTGCGATAACACAAGTGCTAGCGCAATCAGCAACAACCCAATCTTCATTCCAGAACCAAACATATCGATATCAGGTATCATTTCATTAGAGATCACATTGAACAAGGTGACGTTGAACTTCATTTCATTTCAACAGACCTTCAGCTGGCTGATTTGTTCACTAAGCCTTTAGATGAAAAACGTTTCAATTTTTTAATCAGCGAGCTGGGTATGTTAAATGCTTAAATCATCTGTTGAAGTACTATCAGCAGCTCATAAGATCACCTTGTCCCTTAGTACATTCAACTGACTAAAACCTTTCTATTTATCAGTCAGCCGAATAATTCATCTCAAAATGATAACTTATCGAGTTTTATGAGTTAAAACGTTTGGTTTTTCCCTTGAAAAGGAATCTTTCATCCCTATCCACATGATATATGTGGCCAATATTGTCACTCGAGTGAAAATATTTGGCATTTATGAAGGACCTGACACCGAAACGACTCCACTAACCCTCACTGTCACATCTGTCCTCCTTTTTCGCACGAATACCAACATTTCCATAGTTGGTTTCTAACTATCCATTTATAGCCCGGTTTAAATTCAAATATTTACCCAAACCGTCCTACAATCCCCTATAAATACCCATCCATCTCACCCCATTCACCTCACCACCCTCTAAACTTCTTCCCAAAATTCTCTCAAAAACCCCATATTCTCTCGAGCTTTTGTCTCTCTTCTTCAAAGCCTTTAGCTTTCTTCTCACCCAAAAATGTCTAAGAAATCATCTAAAGCTCCTCTCACTAGAGCTGCCATCGAATTCACTCAGAACTCGAACTTGGTAGCAAACACATCTCCACTGAAAAACCTCCAAGATGTTTAGTGTTCGGTCGGAAAATTCTTGCGCCACTGTCCTATCAGGGGTGCTTTCTTTCGCTTAACCAAGAGTTTTTACGAACTCTTCCGTGATTTCTGGATGTCTGTCTCCATTTCTGAGACGACATTGTTGCGCAGGTAGGAGGTCATCAAATCACCATCACTGTTGATGATTTCCGAACTGCTTACGAGTTCGACTACTTGCTCCCTGTCGAACTCTATCAGGAGATGAAATCTTCTGATGAGGCAAAAGCAAGTCTAATCGGTATCACCGATATCGATAAGAAAAGGACGATGACAGGGTGCAGATCTTTAAGAAGTCTCAGCTGGCGAGACCATGGGCCTACTTCTTCACGCACATCATTCAGTGCATAGGCGGCAACCTTGGGTCTCATAACCAATGCAACTCCAGCCTTCAGGTCTTTGCTGAAGCCCTAATCACCGGTCAGCGGATTGATTATGGGAAACTGGTTTTCAAGGAGGTCAAGACAAAGCTCAAAGTAAAGGGAACTCACATTCGCTATATTCGATTCTTCACTCTTTGCATTGCTCATGTGATGCTTGAGAAGCTGAAGATTGATTATGACGACCTTCAGGGGGAATGGTTTGAGGTTAGTGCCTTATCTAACACCATCTTCAACTCCAAGAAGGAAGCTGGTAAGGATTTTCCCCTCTCCTCGTACATGTTGAAGATCATTAATGATCGGACCAGATCCAAAAGCGATCGATCACACGGCACCACAACGGAGAAATCTGCCCTACAAGAAAGTAAGTCCTTTTCTCATCTGAAGGGTTTTCCATCGGCTACTCGTCCTCAAACTACTGACGGAAATACTACCTCTTCAACCGGGACCTCAGTGCCCATTGATGTGGAAAATGAGGAAGAGGACGATGTTCCTCTGGTGGTGAAGAAACGAGTCAAAAGACCCGCTCATCGCTCTCCTTCTTCCTCTCCCTTCTCCCCTCCATCTTCTCCCACTTCACGTGCTCCTTCTTCTCCTCAGGTGAGGGTAAGAGGGTCTGCTACCTGTGGAGAAAGTGTGGCAGCTGATGATGCTGACCTGGCGATAGCAGCATCATCAGGATTCAGCCAGGATCCTCTGGGTACTCACTCGAGTCCCAGATTAGGAGGATTATGATCAAAAGCTATGTCAGCGTATGAGAATAATCCTTCTCATTTTCACTCTTACAGTGTTTATCAAGCAACTCCACCAACAATAGGAGCTCCTAGTCAAACACTCCTGGCTGATCACTTTTCTCTTTCTCTTCCTCTTTCTCCTCCACCTGTTGATTTCTCAACAAGTCAGCAGACTTAAATACGGCAATTTCATTCTCTAGGAGTTGGTGCCGGCTCCACCCTTCTGCGTAGCTCCTCGACTGATTCATTATCAGTCGTTGTAACAAGGGAACAAACTCCACAAGCAACCTCAGTCTCTCAACAGACTGCTGGTGAAGTTTTTGGCTCAACCCAAGCCACCCATGAGTCAGCTGCACACACATCACCACCAACTTCTTCATCACTTCCTGAATCATCAGTTGATGATAGAATGACTGGAAACCAAGTCATTCTTGAAACTGTTCTTTCTGTTTCCCACAACGTCACCAGCTTACACCAGCTGGAGATCGAGGAAACCACCACCGCCGATGAAGAGACAACTGTAGCTAGACCCAGTTGTTACTGAGGCATCCACCCAAGCTGCCAGTGATCACGAACGTATTCGCCAACCTAGCTATTAGGTAGCTGACACACTACCCAGAGGAACTCTTCCTCCAGTGTCTATACCAGCTCAGCCGACTGGTGAGACTGAAGCTCAAGGTTATCAAACAGCATATGTCATGATGTTTGACTCTGCTGATGAACCCATTCAGCCTTACTATTTGTCTCCAGACGAAGAAGTAGATGAACATTGGCTTCGAATTGATTCGACAGCTGATATTGGCCCTTCTGACAGAAACCCATAAGTTTCAGCTGGACCCAACTCACCCCCTATAGTTTCTGAGCATCCCATAGGATCCATTCCTCCTAACTCGGAAACACCCACTTCCACAGCTGAGGTTACCCCTCCAGCTAGAGACATACCGGACCCCTTCCCCCAAAGCGTCCAAGTGTCCCATGCTGAATCTAGCAAAGCTGGAGAAAGCATTCCCATCAGAGCCATTGTTGCTCTGGTGTCTAGAGTTGTGAACTCCCAGATTCGACCTGGGATGGCTATGCTGAGGAAGCAGATGAACACCCTTCACAGGGATGTTCCAAAGAAGTGTGTTGATGCTGCTGAGAATCTATCCTCTAGCATCACTTCTCTGCATACTGAGGTTCATACTCAGACTCCTCTGCTGGCTCTTCTTTTTTATTAGATTCGAAGCAACATCAGCGAGTTCAACACTCTCAAAGCATACAACCATAGAGAGTTGAACTCCATTCGCGAATCTGACAGAGTCGAAAAAGACAAGCTTCTCTCTAAAGCCCGGGCAACAGAAGTAGAAGTTGACCGACAGCTGAATGCCTTACATTCCAAGGTATCTCCTCTTCCATCAGCTGTCGATCGTATTGGTCTTGCACAATCCAAGCAAGAATCTATGCTGACCAATACTCATAGTGTAACGACCTGAAATTTGTAAGTAAATAAATTGCACAAAAATATGATAAATAAGGATAAATCGTTTAAAGAACGTAGGAATTGGTTTCGTGTCATTTGGACACCGTACGAGAAAGTTATGGACGAAACCGGGTCGAGGTATCAACCGAAAAGTGCAGCCTGCTGAAGTGAAAAGTTAACGCTGTGAACTTTAGTTCACGAACGTGAACTCCATTCAGGGAATGGTGGATTTGGCCGATCAGGAGTTCACGCCTAGGTCACGATCGGGAAGTGTTCACGAAGCGCAAAGTTCACGACCGTGAACAAGTTCACGGCGTGAACTTGGGTCGACAGCAATAAATCGGGAAAAAGCTAGGGTTTTCTCATTTTCCACTCCTCCACTTGGTGCAGCCGAGATTGGAGATGAAGGAGGCGATTTTGGTGTTCTTGAGCTTAAATCTACACCATCTTTGAGGGTCTATGCATCTAAGCTAAGATCTAAGGTATATTTCATCTTCTAACTAGTTTATGAACTTGTATTGGGAAAAATTGTGATTATGGAGTTGGTATGTGAAAGATCTTGTTAAGGGTGTTTATGGAGGGTGTAAAACACCCATAGGTAGTATATGGATCATGTGTTCAAGTTGGATTTATGATTTGTTGGTGAAATCATGAACTAGGGTTTATGGATTTCCACCAAGCTTATGAGCTTGGTGGTAGGGGTTGAGTATGATGATGTTAGATGATGTCTAGTTATGGATGGTGACTAGAAATGTGATGATTATGTTGATAGGTTGCAAGGACCTAAGAGTTGAAGTTATTCCATAGGCGGGAAGCAAGGATTCGGGTTAACAAACGCGATCTGGAAAGCATTGCTAAGGTGAGTACATGAGACTTTAAACGGAGTACATAGTAAATGGTTTTGAAATACATATGATATTTTTATGGGTCTTTATTAATAAATGTTTTATAAAGATAGTGATTGAAAATGATAAGAAAATATGTATAATCTGATACTAGAATAAGTCTAGTATGATTGATGATTTTTGGAAGTAAGAATGGTAAACTAAAGGAATTATGGAATCTTTATTCATGAATCATAATAATAAAATTATTGAGTAAAAGAACGTATATTGAATCCTTACTAATAAATATGTATTAGTAAAGCAATTGGGAATGATTTTATAGTAGTGAATATCTATTGGTAAGATTTACTAATGAAAGTAAAGAACGAATATATATGAAAATGAATATGATGTGACTAGTAATAATTATGTATTATAGTCAACAAAGAGATAAAAGTAATATGACATCGATAAATGAGAAATGTATCTCATGAAATATGTAAGTATGGACCTTCTAGGGTCATAGATGTAGAAGTAGATGTGAGTTGCTTTGATTGAAATAAATGTTGAGTTATGGTAAGAATGAGATGATGTGATGATGCGGGGGACCCCCGGTCTGGAGGTGTGGAATGAGGGGCAGTTGGGTGGATTTCCATCGACTCGTCCATGTTAGTAGTCTTGCTAACTGGACGTATTCCGGCGAGTAGGGCAGGTATCGGTAGATTGGCCGAATCCCTCTTGCCGGTATCTTGAAGCTTATTAATGGCGATGGATTTCGGTTAATAAGTTAATGTGAAGCTTACTAATGGCGATGGATTTCGGTTAGTAAGTTAATGTGATTCTAGTACATATATGTTTATGTACTAGGTATGTTTGTGCTTCTAGCTAGTTCGGGGGAAACCCGATAGCTAGATATGATTGCTAAGAGGGCAGGAATCGATAGGGTCACAATAGGGTGACTAGACAACATTGATATATTATGTATATATATAAATGATTATATATATTTATGAACTGATTATTATTATTGGGGTCTAAAACCCATGTATCTCACGAGACTATTTTGTCTTACGTACTATGTTGGTTTTGTGGCTATGTACTCAGGTACAGGTTTGAAGTGATAGAAGGTTGCACTAGAAGTGGCCTAGAGATGTTTAGCTCGGGAGCTCATAGGTAGATCCCGTTTGTCTATAGTTTTGATATACTTGGTGACACCGTATTTTTGTAAACTCTGATAAAGGTTTTAAAGTTTTTGTTAAGCTGTATTTTAGACATCATATCTATTATTGGGAAAATTGTATTTTAATGATTTAAACGATGTTATAAAAATACGGGTGTTACAACTTGGTATCAGAGCTATAGGTTAAATGAATTAGGTTGGATGACCATCCTAGTCTTAGACTGTAGCTATAGGAATGTAAGATTCCTTGAGATCGATAGGCTGACCTTGAGACTTATTGTTAAGTTTAGGGTTGAACCTAGGGGACCTATAGAAGTTGTTGTGAATTATGCAATGTGAGTCTTTTGAGACCGTAGGGCATTAGTATGATAGGGTCGACCCCTATGAGAAATGCCATGTTTTGATCTAATGGTGTTGTTTTCGACTGTTGAGTTGACCGTTTGAATTTTGTTTGTTGGATACGTTGGTATGGCGAAAGAATGAATGTGAAAAGTAGACGAGCTCCACTAATTTGGGAAGTGTTATTAATGATGATATGAACTAGATTTTTGGATAATCGAATGAATGTGGGTAGGCGGAATGATTCCAATGCCCGTATGAAGGAAGAGTCATCGAATGGCAAAGTCCGTAGTGAGAAATATCTACAAAAAAAAGGGTAGCAAGACCTAGTTGGAAGAAATGGAAGGATGTTGTATAAGACCTTCATAGCGTGTAAAACTGTTGTGTAATTCGGAAGTTCTGAGCCAGAGGTCACGATGTGGTGGACTCGATGGACTAAACAAGTAGTAAACGAAGGAGGAATGATACGGTGACGTTGGCATCACCATGGTTGAAGGATGAGGCGCTGACACGGTGGAATGTGTTGTATGAAACTTTGGGAAAGAGAGCTTGGTTCAAGATGTTGTGAAAGGAACTCGCGAATGAATTGAAAGGGTAAGTTTGCCCGGAAGGAAATCCAGAGAGGGGTTCATGATGCAACCTCGGAGACCTTAGGTGAAAATTGAAGCTATGTGATTATGGCTTAATTATTTGGTTGTTGCACGAATTTGTGCTTTTAGAAATTGGAGATGAGTCGTATGACGTAGAGATTTATTTTTGGGAATAGTCTTCCCAGTTAGTTATGTGTATGAAAGTATGTATTGGAAAGGATTATAGACAAGTGTGTCACTTGTAGTAAGGATATAAGGGTCGATGCTATTATGTAGTACCAAAGGAAGAACCACGAGGATGGTAAATCTGTTTCGACAATAGTAGTACAATGAAGTACTATGTTGTTAGAATGGATGCGAATTTTAGAAATAGAAACTTGGGAATTGGAACTTGGATATCCGGCGGGAATTCGGATGAGTAATGAAATGTTATTATACGTGAATGGTAAGGAAAAGAATGACTAAGGTATAAGTGATGCCTTGGAACTTATACATGGGAACTATGTGGAAAATAATAAGTGTCGAGAATGACGAATGTTAATCGTTGAAAACGGTTGAGTAAAAGTTGGCATGTAGCCATAGTATGTTTTATGACAGAGAGGATGGAGTTGATATTAGCGTAAGAAGTCAACTGTTGGTAAAATACCACTGTAATGGTATGACGATATTTGACATGGGGTAGTGTGAGATTACAGTTGGGAAAGGAATATTTCTAAGTCTCAAGATGTATGAAAGTAGAAAATCGAGTGTTGGGCTATTGGGTGCTAAGTCATGGGTTGCAAGTCTAGACCGGAGTCGATGGGTTGACTCAAAGATGACCGGGTAGACCGGTGAATTATGGTTAATGGAATGGAGTGGTAGTTACTCCAGTGGTGACAAAAAGATTTGGAAATGCGGTAATAAGGAAATGAACCGGTTAATGGTGGTTAATGCATAAGTGAAACGAGATTTTATTAGTTACCCGCGGGGTACAATGCATGTGCATTATGTGATGGCCTTCGAAGGCATATGACAATGAAAAGGTAATGTCATGTGAATCGTGTGAGTAACATGTCAAATGAGAAATATGTTAGATGTGAAAGAAAATGATAATCTGATATTATGTGAATGGTGCTAGAATGCATGATGAGTAAATAGACGATTGAGAGAGTGAGAAGGTAGCAAAGCTACGTGACGCGAAAAGATGAGTAAGAGATGGTATTGGTGTGACATATACATATGTTTGTATATGTGCACAATAGAGATGTATAGATGGTATTGATGTGACATTTACATATGTTTGTATATGTGCACAATAGAGGTGTTTAGATTGAATTGGCGTGATATATATATATATATATATATATATATATATATATATATATATATATATATATATATATATATATGTGTGTGTGTGTGTGTCTATATGTTTATGTGTTTATATGATGAATGTAGAACCATCTGGTTGATGAGTATTGCTATAAAGAATACTAAATGATGGTATGAGTGACCAAATGATGGTCAAGATTCGGTAAGGTCGGTGTGACCTTACGTAAAGGTACGACTCTCGGATAATTGAGGAGAAATTGAAGGTTTGGGAAAACGGGGACGATTGTTAAGGGAACAATGATGAGTAGAACCGGAAGTGAGAAATTAGTAATGGTGCCCCGTGAGTATGAAATTTGTTAGTTTGGAAGAGTATGGTTGACTTCACGCAAAAGTCAAAGTTAATCAATTTCTGATTGGTTGACTCGGTCAAAGATGGGCTTTGACTCTCGTTTTGAACGACTAGTGAATGTTGAGAGCTTAATGTGTCGATTGTATGTATGTGAAAAGATTTATGGAATAGTTGAAAGAGTTGTAGTCAGATTATACGACTTTGACTCGTTTGGGTGTTTTCAAGATTTAATATGGGATCGAGTATACAATTGTAGATGTATCATAAATTAAAGGTCGATTATAAAGGAAAGGAGGATTTATAGAATCCTTAACGAGAAGAGAAATTGTTAAAGAATAGTTGACTTTGTTCTTAAGTCAAAGGTTAGACGATGTTGGAATATGGCAACTTGGTCGAAGCCGTGTTGGTCAATTTGTTGATTTTAATGATTGTGTCATGTCAACTCTATGTGTATAGTAGGATCGGTTAAAGGATTGAAAGTGTTATGGTCAAATTGTGGAATTTTGACCCGTTTAAGTATTATGATGTTTAAATTGGGTCTTGACCGTTCGGACTTAACGGGGTTAAGTGAATGTTTAGATACGTAATGTTAACGGAACCGGAATGAGAAAAGTTTGATGGTAATGACCACAAGGGAATGAGAACGGAATGCTCGGACAAATGTGGGTTGAAATTCTTAGTGGTTCCGAGGATGGAATCCCTTTTAAGGGGTAGATAGTTGTAACGACCCGAAATTTGTAAGTAAATAAATTGTACAAAAATATGATAAATAAGGATAAATCGTTTAAAGAACGTAGGAATTGGTTTCGTGTCATTTGGACACCTTACGAGAAAGTTATGGACGAAACCGGGTCGAGGTATCAACCGAAAAGTGCAGCCTGCTGAAGTGCAAAGTTAACGCTGTGAACTTTAGTTCACGAACGTGAACTCCATTCAGGGAATGGTGGATTTGGCCGATCAGGAGTTCACGCCTAGGTCACGATCGGGAAGTGTTCACGAAGCGCAAAGTTCACGACCGTGAACAAGTTCACGGCGTGAACTTGGGTCGACAGCAATAAATCGGGAAAAAGCTAGGGTTTTCTCATTTTCCACTCCTCCACTTGGTGCAGCCAAGATTGGTGATGAAGGAGGCGATTTTGGTGTTCTTGAGCTTAAATCTACACCATCTTTGAGGGTCTATGCATCTAAGCTAAGATCTAAGGTATATTTCATCTTCTAACTAGTTTATGAACTTGTATTGGGAAAAATTGTGATTATGGAGTTGGTATGTGGAAGATCTTGTTAAGGGTGTTTATGGAGGGTGTAAAACACCCATAGGTAGTATATGGATCATGTGTTCAAGTTGGATTTATGATTTGTTGGTGAAATCATGAACTAGGGTTTATGGATTTCCACCAAGCTTATGAGCTTGGTGGTAGGGGTTGAGTATGATGATGTTAGATGATGTCTAGTTATGGATGATAACTAGAAATGTGATGATTATGTTGATAGGTTTCAAGGACCTAAGAGTTGAAGTTATTCCATAGGCGGGAAGTAGGGATTCGGGTTAACAAACGCGATCTGGAAAGCATTGCTAAGGTGAGTACATGAGGCTTTAAACTGAGTACATAGTAAATGGTTTTGAAATACATATGATATTTTTATGGGTCTTTATTAATAAATGTTTTATAAAGATAGTGATTGAAAATGATAAGAAAATATGTATAATGTGATACTAGAATAAGTCTAGTATGATTGATGATTTTTGGAAGTAAGAATGGTAAACTAAAGGAATTATGGAATCTTTATTCATGAATCATAATAATAAAATTATTGAGTAAAAGAACGTATATTGAATCCTTACTAATAAATATGTATTAGTAAAGCAATTGGGAATGATTTTATAGTAGTGAATATCTATTGGTAAGATTTACTGATGAAAGTAAAGAACGAATATATATGAAAATGAATATGATGTGACTAGTAATAATTACGTATTATAGTCAACAAAGAGATAAAAGTAATATGACATCGATAAATGAGAAATGTATCTCATGAAATATTTAAGTATGGACCTTCTAGGGTCATAGATGTAGAAGTAGATGTGAGTTGCTTTGATTGAAATAAATGTTGAGTTATGGTAAGAATGAGATGATGTGATGATGCGGGGGACCCCCGGTAAGGAGGTGTGGAATGAGGGGCAGTTGGGTGGATTTCGGTTAATAAGTTAATGTGAAGCTTACTAATGGCGATGGATTTCGGTTAGTAAGTTAATGTGATTCTAGTACATATATGTTTATGTACTAGGTATGTTTGTGCTTCTAGCTAGTTCGGGGGCAACCCGATAGTTAGATATGATTGCTAAGAAGGCAGGACTCGATAGGGTCACTATAGGGTGACTAGACAACATTGATATAGTATGTATATATATAAATGATTATTATATTTATGAACTGATTATTATTATTGGGGTCTAAAACCCATGTATCTCACGAGACTATTTTGTCTCACGTACTACGTTTGTTTTGTGGCTATGTACTCAGGTATAGGTTTGAAGTGATAGAAGGTTGCACTAGAAGTGGCCTAGAGATGTTTTGCTCAGGAGCTCATAGGTAGATCCCATTTGTCTATAGTTTTGATATACTTGGTGACACCGTATTTTTGTAAACTCTGATAAAGGTTTTAAATTTTTTATTAAGCTGTATTTTAGACATCATGTCTATTATTGGGAAAATTGTATTTTAATGATTTAAACGATGTTATAAAAATAGGGGTGTTACACATAGCCATCTCTTTAAGGCTATTGAGGAGTCTGCTTCTGTTGTGTCCACCAGGATGGACAAGCTGGAGACTGAGGTCGGTTCTTTGACCTCCCAAGTAGCTGGTCTTCAAGGCACCCTTAACCTCATTCTTCAAAAGCTAAATGAGGGTGCCGCTGTTGTTCGTCCTACTGTTTTCAGCACCAGAGAGCACCTTACTTCTTCAGGCACTCTCTGAGGGGGAGAAAGAGCAAGCTACTTCAGCAGGTGAACAAACAGGTGAACATCTTGATTTACAACTCATAGTCACCTCTGCTGTTGGATCCAATGTTCAAGAAGACATTCCAGCAGGTAAGACTCCAATTTCTCCACCACTCACCACTGCTGGAATACAAGAAGGAGAAGAAGACGTTTCAGTAGACGAGACCCCAATTCCATCAACACTCATCCCTACTGAAACACCTGAGGTAATTGCTTCAGCTGATGAGACAACAATGCAATCAACACTCATCTCTGTTGAAGGTCTCAGGGCTGAACAAACCTCAACTGATCATGTTAAGATCGTTGATTCATTTAAATCAGTTGAGGTCCCACAAGTCCAAATCTCGAAAATCCAAAACCCTCAGCCCATTGTACAGGTGAATCCTCAACCTGCTGAGGGTGGGCTAAATCTTGCCGCGTTTAAAGCTGGCCTCCTAGAGGAAGTCAGAACCACTGCTGAGCTCGAAACAGTTCTTGCTCTCCAAAGGAAAACTCAAGAAGAGCTGTTTCAAAAAGCTGAAGCAGAGAGAGCTGAGAACATTAGGTTGTTCAATAAGGTTCTCTATAAACGAAGGCAAGAACCAAAAATCACCATCGTCAGAGGCCCCAAAACAACATCCAGCTCTCCACCTGAAGTCATCATATACAGAGCTGGAGGGGTCTTCATTCCTGAAAGGGTTCCTCTGAACAAGATCAACACTCAATTCAATTATGATGAATGGAATGAGATGCTAGCAGCTGCTAGATCTGCAAGACCATCGCTTACTATAACAGATCTGGAAAATGAGATAAAAGTCGCAACCATCTGCTTCAAGACTCTATGCGATAAGATCCGGAGACAATCTCCTGACTTGGCAAATCGCATACCAGCTGAATTGCGTGAATCTCAAGCTGCTACTATCAGAGGTCCTGCTGGTGAAAGCTCCTCGGCAAGAGGGGAGAAACGTAAGTCGGTTCTCCCCGAGCCCTTCGCTGAACCCAGAACACTTGATATTGGGTCTTCAATAATTTTTGCAAAATGACCAAGACTCAATATCACAAGAGCCCTTCCCATGGAGTAAATTTTGTCCCTGGGCTGATCGTCAAAGAACCCATCTATGGCTTTTGTTATCTGGAAAACAAGAAGGAGTACTTTCAACGAGCTGATGAATTAGACTTATGCGATGTTGAACAACTTATGGTCTATCACAAGCTGATGAGTTCCTCTACTGAAGAGGGAAAAGAAAAGAAGAAATTAATCAACTCAGCCATCAGCTCAATATATCAAAGTGTCGTTAGGGAAGCAATGCCTACGACATTGTAATTTTTTTTTTGTTTTGATTTTCCTTGTATATCAGCTTCATATTAATAGAAAATCAAAATTTTGTAATATACTTGTAAAAATATTGTAAAAAGATAAACATAGACAAAAGAACCCAAAGGGTCAAAGCACATAAACATTCAGATGATCTAAACAGCTGAATCACTATAGGTTCATACTCATACAGCTATTCGATTGCATCAAATAGGGGGAGATTGTTAGTCCCCGGACTAAGTAAATAAGATTTGATGATCAAAAGCTAAGAAGAATAATATCAGCTGAAGTATGTATCTCAGCTGAAGTACAAGTATATTCATAATCCTTCAGCTGAGTATGTACTTAGCTCTAGGAAACAAGTCAAATCAGCAGCTATAGAAGAATGTTCATTCGAAGTCTATGGCCAAAGGACAAAGACCAGAAGAAGACCATTCTTCTGATAGTGGAATCAGCTGATGGTACCTGCTGCAGATAAAGACTTAGCGGAAAATGTTCTTGACACTTTGAACATTTTCCTTTCCCGCTCAAAGAAGAAGAAAACGATGAAGATCTTCTATTTTGGAATAGAATATAATATGTCTATACATCATCGTTTGTCCCTTCAAGCATGTAAAGGGAAAGTCAACTACTTTTGTACTATCATAGTACACATTTTCATTGTACGTCAGAAAAAGTAGCAAAAGGAGTTGACACAAAATACAATTGGGACTATAACCTATGCAAGTGCATTAAATGTTTTCGTGGACAAGTCTACATCGCCTAATATGTTTACACGTCGATTAACTTGTGGACAAAGGAACATGGATCTTGGGCTATATATAGAGACGTAAATGCTTGCATTTACATACACCTTTTAGCATTCATAGCACAAGAACATTCTCTGAGAGTTTGTTATTGTCTGGTATTAACTCGCCCATAGTTATTACACAGACATTCAATATCAGCTGTTAGTATCAACTGATATAACTCTCCTTGCATAAGTCTTGGAGTTTGAGCGAGAAAAAGTGTCACCTCAAGTATAAAGTTTTAGTTAGTGTGTACTATCTATTTCCGCAAACTTTGTACTGTATTAAGTTGTTTTAATAAACTCTTAATCATTGAAAAACTTGTGTGTTCTTTATCTTATCGTCTTTACTTGTCATAACGCAACACATTTTGTGTTGTTGGGATCCAACAGAAACATATACACAGTCACATGTGATTAACTAAAAAACATATGTTTAAAAACTAAACAGATGTAAATTTTTAAACAGATGTAAAATCACACGTGATTTAAAGCAAAAAACATACGAAACCACATGTGATTGGACAAACAATCACATGTGTTTTTTTTTCATAAAACACGAGTTTTCAAAATAAAAGTCTACTTACATAATGTCAGGATCGATTAACCCAGAAGGATTAATTAATCACATATCTACAAACTATAAGAAGTTGCAGCGGATCAACACTTTAGTTTAATTGATTAAGAATAATGAATATTGTTAATGAATACGAATGTAAATAAGAACACAGTAATCACAAAAAGCTTCAATGTATATTAATGTTATCGATCAATACACACGTATGTTTACAATTCATAAGGAACTATATATAATAGTCCTTGAAGCCTAAAATATTAACCTAGTTATTCTAGGATTCGATTACAATTGAATTACATAAAGATATACATTCCTTAACTAACTATGCTAAAATCTCGAATACGATCAGCACCAAAATTAGACGTCGGTAGTGTTTGCCATTGTCAGTAGTAATCTTGAGATCAGTAGCATCAGTAGTAATTGCAGTTCTGCCCCATCAGTACTATTCTTCAGTATGTATGAATCAGTACTAACTGCAGCATCAGTATTAGAATGTTATATCTGATTTACATCCCAACAATCTCCCCCTAAACTTATTAATTCTCTTTAATTAATCAAGTTTCTTTTGTTCTTCATTCTTCTTAGTTTGTTCTTCTAATAATTTAGCTCTTCTTTGTCTGCCTTCAATGGTTCTTTGATTTTGCAGCTTTCTATGAGCTATAATGTACTTGTTGTTTCTTTTGATAAAATAATTAAGTTTGTCATGAAACATTACAGCATCATAGGGTTTCATCATTGTGTTTGTGTATAACTGATACATAGTTTCTTCAGAATGTGGATATTTCTTTTCATATAAGTACAATTCACAGTTTTTGCTTGATCTTTCAAGAAGTACATGTTCACTGTGGGAAGCACATTCCAAGCATACACATTTTCTTTGTTTGAAAATATTTCAGGATATTTGTCTGGATAAAATGCAGCATCAATCATTTTGGTTAAGTATCCAGCTCCTGAATTCTTCCATGACATTTTGGTCATTCTTGGTTTGCCTATGATCAGTACTTTAATGATATCAGCTATACTACAAGACATAACTAATGGTTTCCAACCAGTGAATCTCAGAACTGATTTGTCTTGTCTTATGATTTCAATAGCATCACCAACCATCCTCCAATTTAGGATTGGATTATCTTCAATAGGAGCAACAGGAGTATCAAAGACCTGTATTTCCTGTTTTCTTTTCTTTCTTATTTCAGTTTCAAGTTCATCTCCTTTCCTTTTGTTAGGAGGTATTGAAGGTTCTCTAGTTATTGGTGTTCTAGTGAGGATTATTGTGGGATCTATTTCAACTAACACTTTTTCCTTTTCTGCTTCAACTTCCATTTCTGCTAGTTCCTTCTTTTTGGCAGTACAATATTTGTCTACTATTGTAATCATTTTCATACTCCCAAAAGATTTAGCACTGTGCCCTTTTGACTTTAAAAAGCCAATCATCTTCTTCTTCTGTTCAAATATATCATCTGGTAGATCAGCCTTTTCTCTTTTACATTCGGCTACAAGGTCTTCAAGACAATTTAAGTGTTCTTCTTCTATCTTTCTTTGTCTTTCAAATTCTGCCATTTGACCTTCTACCAGGACTCCTTCTATCTGTGGAATTTGTACTTCAGCTTCTTGATTTTCAGGATTGTTTAATCTTTCTTTTTCAGCCTTTTTCTTGTCTTCAAGAGCTTGAGTTTTAGCAACTTTTCTCAAGTACCTTCTCCTGTTCACCTTCCATTTATCTTGTTTAGCAGGTCTGACATGGTTCATTTTGTTTACCATGTAGTGACCTAAGGCTCTGTTTGGATAATCATCATCAAACTTCTCTTTTCCTTTTCCAATACAAGCTGCTAGTGGAGTATCAAGAACAGGAGTGAATACAATTGATGGAGAGAATAAATGAATTTTATTCTCTGGATGTATTTTAGGGTGTGGGGGAAGTTCACATTCATCAACTTCATACCAATTAACATTGTCATCAATGTCAGGTATGACAAGTGGTTGTTCTGGTGTTTTCGGTTTTGTAACAATTATGATCTGTTCTCTTTCAAGAACCTCTGATATTTCTTCATCTTCTTCTTCAGTAGTAACCAAGGTGGTTGCTACTGGTGTGATTGCTACTAGTGTGTTTGCTACTGGTGTACTTTCTGGTTCAAATATCACAATTTGTTGATTTTCATTTACTACTGGTGAGGTTGCTATTGGAGTTACTACTGATAGGGTATCAGTAGTATCCATAAATTCTTCTTCTGGTGCATTCACTACTGGAGTTTCTTTTTCTTCAATAGGGTCAGTAGTAACAACCTCTTGATCCTTATTTTCTTCAATTTCCATTGGATCGGTAGTCTCAATGACTTCAGTAGCAACTGGTGAGTTTATTTGTTCTGCAGTTTGTGATTGGTTTGCAGACACAAATACATCCTCATCCAGGTTTTCCATTTCTTTATACAGGTTCTCACCCACACTTTGACATGTTTCACCATGGACCTCTTTTAAGTTTAGAAGGGCTGCTGCTGCTATGGATTGATCAATCATCCCTTGAATTTGATCTTTCTCCCCCTTAGTGATCTCAACTTGTTGAGCCTCACTATCGGCAATTTTTCTTTGTAGTTTCCTGATTAAATTTGATTGCTTTTGAAGCCTATGCTCGAACCTCTTCTGTCTTTTGTTCAAGGTATTAATGTAATGCTTCATGTAGGTCATGGTTTTCCCTTGATTGTTCAATAAAGTCAGACAATGTTGTACAGTGGTTTTAAGGTTTTTCTTCCTATCCGTCAATTTTGTTTGTTTAATACTGCCCTCAGCCCATCTGGGTGGATCATTGGGCTCATTTGGTACATTGGTTTGAAGGTTTTCCATCCTATCCGTCAATTCAGTTTGGTCAGTTCTACCCTTATCACTTCTTGGTGATAAATTGGGTTGTTTGGACACTCTCCTCTTCCTAGAAGAAGCAGTAGTGCCCCCCCCCCCTTGTGGTTTCTTGGCACCGGGGTCCTCTTACTAATGCCTCAAATTCTGAGTCATCACTTAGAGTTGCCGAGGCCTGGGTCCTATTGATGTTCTCATTATCCTGTGCACCCACCTTTGGGGCATAAGTAGTGAGAGCCATTTCCTCATGCCCTCTCTCCTCCTTGGCGGACAACCCTTGGAGTCTGGGGTTTGACTCAATTGGTCCCCTGGTGTCCTTTAAGGGAGATTTCTTCCTTTTATAGGTTTTGGAAATTTGTTTGGCAATGGTCTGGTCTTCCTCAGAGTGAAGAGTAGCACTCTGGAGAGTAATATCATGTACCTGAGACACATTCAGGACATCTGTGGGTTCATTTGTTTGAGTGGACTGAATGGGTGGTGTTTGGGCTGTATTGAGTGATGGAGTTGGTTGGGGTTCAATGGGGTGACTTGAACCTTCTCCAGTTGGGGGTTGATCATAGATCATGTTCTAAAATAATGGAGTATCTTTTCCAGAAAATTTAAATTGTTTCCTCATATTTGCATACATCTTTTTATTTAGTTCTGGTGTAACAAAATGTTTTTAGGAATAGAAAGATTTTGAAGTTCACAGTTATTATATAAGTGAGGAATCTTGGATACATTAGAAATTTTGAGGATGATAAATTTCCAAGCATTCCTTCAAAAATCATATTTTGAAAAATTAAAGACTTGTCCTGTGCTCAGACAAACAACAGCAGAAGCTATTGACTTGTTGAACTCATTCCAAGTACTTCTTTTTGGAGATATGCAGTGTTGAATGGTATGCACTAAGAATTTCCATTGGGGTGAAAGAAGACCCTTTTGAAATGTGACAATGTCTAATCTTCCTTCATACCCCATTTTTTTGTAAAACATCAACAAGCTCCTCCTTTGGTAAAGAAAACATACCTGACTCATCATTGAATTGAAGATGATGTCTGATGGATTGTTCAGTGATAGTGATAGACTTTCCATCTACAACTGATTTGATCTTGGACATGTTTGAGTCTTCAGTTCTTTCAGCATTTGTCCAGTAATCAATGAGATGTTGTTCATATGCTCTGGGACTGATGGTTAAAGCAAACTTTATTGGAGAGTTTTTCAGAAACATGACTATAGGACGAAAGTCCTTTGTGCCATCAGGGTTTCTTAGAAAAGCACACATGTTATGAAATTCAGAGAATTTCAGATTGGTTTTGACTATAAGGGATGTTAGGGTTGCCATTGTGCTTGATTTTGATCTTTTGTTATGAATCTTTCACAGAGAGTGTGGTCGTTTTGGCAAGAATTTCAAGTTTGTGAAAGGAATTGAGTTGTTATAGATGCAGGGTTTTGATCGGATTTTGCAGAGATTAGGGTTTAGCGTAGGGTTTATCGAATCGAGGAGAAGATAATGCTAAACTAATATCAGTCTGCTATTTATATTTTTCGATTTTACCTGCAAAATGACCAAATTATCCTTCGAATAATAACCCAACGGCTATTTTCATGAGGGTCAGTATTGTAATTTATGTATTTTCCAGATAACGGTCTATCAGTAGTAACTAAATGTCAGTAGTAGAAACATCAGTAGTAACCATTGTCTTTTATACTTAACCTAATTCTACTGAGAAACCCTATCAATACTAAATTATAGTAGGAACATACGATCAGTAGTAATAAATAACCAGTAGTAAAATAAATAGAATTGTACAAAACACTTTACAAATGATTTTCTTTTGACATTTAACTTATTAAAATCATTCCAATACTGCTAACCAAGAAGCTGAATCTTCCTACATCAAATGCTTTTGTAAAAAGATCTGCTAATTGATTGTCAGTATGAATTTTCTCTACTTTAATTAATTTCTTTTCATTGCAATCTCTTATAAAATGAAATCTAATTTCAATGTGTTTTGTTTTAGAGTGTTTTACTGGATTATTCACAATACTGGTTGCACTTTGATTATCTATAAAAATTTGAGTTTTAAGGATAGAGATACCAAAGTCTAGAAGTTGATTTTGAATCCATAGAACTTGAGCACAGCAAGCAGATGCAGCTACATATTTTGCTTCAGAAGTTGATGTTGAAACATTGGTTTGTTTCTTGCATTGCCATGACACCAATCTTGATCCAAAGAACTGACATCCACCAGTAGTAGATTTCCTATCTTGACATTCACCACCATAGTCACTATCAGTGTAGGCTACTAGTTCAAATGGTGATGCATGTGGATACCAAAGACCAAGAGAGGGTTTTCCGTTCAAGTATCTAAAAATTCTTTTGACAGCTTGCAAGTGTAATTCCTTAGGTCTTGCTTGATAACTGGCACATACACAAACACTATACATAATGTCAGGTCTTGATGCAGTTAAATACATTAATGAACTTATCATAGATATGTAAAGGTGTTCATCTACATCCTCCCCCTCAACATCAGGATGTAGGTGTTTGTGAGTTTCCATTGGAGTGCTTGCACTTTTGCTGTCTTTCATTGCAAATTTCTCTAAAATGTCTCTGACATATTTAGATTGATTGATCAAGATACCATCTGATCTTTGATTGATTTGGAGTCCAAGAAAGAAGTTCATTGGACCCATTGAGCTCATCTTGAACTTGATCTGCATTAACTCTTCAAATTCTTTTCATAGTTGATCATTTGTTGATCCAAAGATGATATCATCTACATATATTTGGACCAGTAGTATATCATCTTTGACCTTTCTTGTGAACAGTGTTTTGTCAATTGCACCTCTTTTGAAGTTATTCTTCAGTAAATATGAGGACAATATGTCATACCAAGCTCTTGGTGCCTGATGAAGGCCATATAGAGCTTTGTCAAGTTTGTACACATAGTCATCATGTTCTGGATCTTCAAAGCCTGGAGGTTGACATACATACACTTCTTCTTCAATTTTCCCATAAAGGAATGCACTTTTCACATCCATTTGATAGACTTTAAATTTCTTGAATGAAGCATATGCCATAAATATTCTTATTGCTTCAATTCTGGCAACAGGAGCATATACTTCATCATAATCAATGCCTTCTTCTTGTGTGTATCCTTGGGCTACAAGTCTTGCTTTGTTTTTTATCACTATACCCCTTTCATCTTTCTTATTTCTGAAGATCCATCTTGTGCCAATAGGTCTTTTTCTCTTTGGTAGAGGTACAAGAGCCCATACAGCTTGCAGTTTGAACTGAAGAAGTTCTTCTTGCATTGCTATGATCCAGTTTGAATCTCTCTTAGCTTGTTGAATCTTCTTGGGTTCTTCCTGTGACAGAAAACATTCATACATGCATTCATTAGATATTAAACTTATGTTACAAACATTTGAATTTAATGAAGAATTAAATTTGCTTCTTGTTTGCATGTTAGAATTAACATCACTTAGGACTAGGTCCAAGGGATGATTCTTTTCAGTTCTGGTTCCAGGAATTTCGTCAACAGTGATTTGAGAATCTAGATTTGACTCATTGGATTCAGGAATTTGTGCATCTGTCCATGTTTCTTCTTGATTGTTTGCATTTTGTGGAGTTTCATCATTGCTACTGGTGTCAGTAGTAACATTTTCTTCATTGACCTCAGGAGGGTCATTGTTGTTACTGACATCAGTATTGTGTAGATCATCATTACAACTCTGAGGTTCAGAGTTACTACTGGGATCAGTAGTATCTTCATAATTGGTGTTGTTACTGGTGTCAATGAAATTAGGGTTATCAGAGTTACTACTGTCCTCAGTATCAACTGTGGGATCAGTATTAACTAAGATATATTTCATGATTTCTTGTCTTCCACTTGATGATGGTCCTGCTTGTTGGCTATGATTGTTTGAATGTCCTCTATTAAGCTCATAATTAACATCAAAAGATTTGGTTAGATTATCAATATTAAACAACCAATCTGGACCATTTCCTTGTTCATTCATCAGATTTTCATTAAAGGTTACATTTACACTTTCTTCAATGATCCTTAGCCTTTTGTTGAACACTCTGTAAGATTTTCTTTGAGTTGAGTATCCTACAAATATTCCATCATCTGCTTTGCAGTCAAATTTACCAATTTGTTCTCTTGTAATTAAAATAGTACAAGGACAACCAAATGATTTTAAGAAACTTATTGATGGTTTTCTTTTATTGAAAAGTTCATAAGGTGTTTTAAAGTGAGGCTTAACTATTAATACTCTGTTCTGAACATAACAGGCAGTATTAACAGCTTCATCCCAAAAAGTTATTGGTAATTTTGAATCTGCAAGCATAGTTCTGGCTGCTTCAATTATGGTTCTATTTCTTCTTTCAGCTACACCATTTTTTTGTGGAGTTCTTGGTGAGCTGTACTGCCTGTCAATTCCCTTAAGATCACAAAAATCAATTAGGTTAGTATTTTTAAATTCAGTTCCATTATCACATCTAATTGCTTTCACTTTGAAATCTCTTGTATTTTCCAGCTTCACAATCAGATTCTTGATTATTTCACTTGTTTCATCTTTGGTCCTAAGAAAGAATACCCAAGTGTATCTGGAAAAACCATCAGTAATAACAAGACAGTATTGTTTCTTTCCAATACTCATTATATTTGTAGGTCCAAAAAGGTCCATATGTAAGAGCTGCAAAGGATTAGAAATAGAGTTGATTGCTTTGGTCTTATGAGAAGTCTTGTGTTGTTTACCTTTTAGGCAGGCAACACAATGATGATCACACATAAATTCTTTTTGTGGTAGACCAACTACCAAATTCTTTTTAACTAAATTGTTCATATTTTTAAAATTTGTGTGACACATCCTTCTATGCCAAAGTTCTGATTCATTTGTGTTTGCCTTAGATATAAAACAGTTGATCTCATTTGAAGAAATGAGTTCTCCCCGTATATCCAGGCAATACACATTGTTTCTCCTTGGTGTTCTTAAAACAACAAATTTTTCATCTAAAATAAAATCAGGAGAAAGAATGATGCACTCAACATCTGTAAAAAGAATTTTGTTCTTCTTATCACAGACTTGTGAGACACTAACCAGATTATATTTAAGCTCAGCAACATAAAATACATCATCAAAAGTGATCTTACCATTTGATAATGTACCTTTACCTGTAATCTTACCACCTCTAGGATTTTCTTCAAAAGCCACATATCCTCCTTCAAAAGACTTGAAATCTCTAAGTATTTGAAGATTTCTAGTCATATGTCTAGAGCATCCACTATCAATATTTCATGTTCTACCTTCTTCAGGGATCTGGATACTCTGCACATAAAGTAAAAGGATTAGTTAATTTTGGGAACCCAAGCTTGTTTTGTCTTGGGTTCATCCTTTGAAGAGTAAGTCTTTCTAACTGAATGATCCTTATATGCAGTTTTGTGCTTTGTTGTTTGATTAGTAATGGTGTTCTTAGTTGCTACTGCTCTAGGTTTATACCCTTAGTTTTTGGCTTTTGAAAATTTTACTACTGATGGACCAGTAGTGTTTGGGTAATATGAGTTTTGAGCATAATCAGTAGTGTTTTTGTAGTTATACCAGACAGCATTGTAATTAGGGTTTTACCAGTAGTAAACCTGGAATAGTTTCTACTGATGTTTGAAAACTTTAAATATTGAGGAAATTGATTTTGTTTTTCATTGTTTTTGAAATAATTACTTCTGTTTGGACTTTTAAACCTGATATTTTGCACAAATCTTTGTGCAGTTCTTCCAAATTTAGGAGTTTCAACACATGGTTTATTAAATTCTTTTTCTTTTGTTTCTTCAATTTGTTTTAATTTTAAGGCTTTTTCCTTTTCTTTGTTGATTTTAAATTCTTTAAATTCTTGACTGTTAATAGGATTGAAGTGACAGTTTTTAGCTATGTGGTTAACCTTGTTACAAATTAAACATGATAATTTTGTTGACTTAGCACTTTCTGGTTTTCTTTGTTCTTTTAACTGATTCAAGTTTCTTTGATTTCCCCTTCTTAGAATTGTAGGTATATTTTCTGAGTTGTATTTTGGGGATTCAGTTTGACTTTTTGTTGTGTGAAAACTTGTATCATTTGATTCAGTTGTTTGATCATCATCAGAAGACTCATTTGATTCATTACTGGTTTCAGTTTCAGTTTGACTTTCAATTTTTAAATCATTTAAAATTCTTTCTGTGCTTGATTTGAGAGGAGGGATAAAAGTTGTTGGGGGTGGGACAGCATGATATCCCACTCCATGCACAACCTTTTCTGTGGTTTGATTACTAGTTAATTCATTAACAATTTTAGAACTTCTTTCAAATTTCTTAATAGTTAGTTTATTCTGTTCTAATTCCATTTGACATTCTTCTAATTTGATCAAGGTTTCTTTTAGTTTTAATTCAATATGTTCTTTTTCATAAGTGGTTTGTAACAATTCATCTTTTATTTTTTGATCAGTTATTTTATAGATTTTAATTTGGTTTTCTAAATCAGCTATACAATCATTATATTCAATTCTTCTATTTCTGTTAAGAATCATCTCTTCGAGTGTTTCTTTATTAAGTTTTTCTAATTCTTTATATGCCTTAATACATTCAGGAGAACAAGATTTAGAATGTACCTCAGTAGTAGAAGGATCAGTAGTAAAGGCCATGAGAGCTTGGTCTTGTGCATGTTCTTCTGCTTGAAAGCTCCAGTCATATCCTTGTCCTTCTTGAGATATAATAAAGCAGTTGAAGTTGAGGTACTGTTTTTGTTGTAGTTTGATCTTGGCAAAGTGACCCAGATTGCTACAGTTGTAGCATTTGACTTTTGTCTTGTCAAAACCAGCACGATCACCTTTGTTGTAAGATAGATTTTGCCTTCCAGTTCTTTTAAGAAACCTTTTGATTCTTAAGCTCAGCATAGCCATCTGCCACTTGATGTCCATCTCTTCCAAATCAGCAGGATTGAGTTGTTCTAATCCTCACTAATCAATGCAGTATGCACATGACTAGTGAAGAAAGATTCTCTTGCTAGATCTTCAATGCCTGCAATTTTTGCATTGTCCTGCCTGTTCCTGTACTAGACACAAAAGCAGCATTGTTTGAAGGTAAATTAGGAGATTTATTACTTACCTCTGATTCAAACACTCTTAGTTCATTGTAGAGTTCATCAAGCTCTTTCTCTTCTAGTGCATCTCCTTGTCTATATATCAAAGTATACATAGACCATTCTTCACCTAGAGACATGAGGAACTTCCTGTTGACATCATCATTGTCTGGTTTGTAACCAACTTGATTCAGTTCACCAATGAGTTTGTTGAACCTATCAAATACTTGAGACAATGATTCATTCTTCTGTCCTTTGAAGTTTTCAAAGTCTTGCTTCAGAACCGACTTCATGTTTCTTTTTGTGCTCTTTGTTCCAACAAACCTCTTTTCCAGAGCCTGCCATAACTTCTTTGCATCATCATATTCAACAAAGAGATGTTGATAATCATTGGGAATGGCAAGCAAAAGAGTGCTTAAGGCTTTGAGTTTGATTCCTATGTCCTTCTTTTCTTTCTCACACTTGAGTTTGTCAACTTCAGTAGAGGTGGTGGCTATTTGAGTTTGAATGGTTTTGTTTCCTTCAAGAACCACTTCCCACATGGAATAATCAGTAACCAGCATGTATTGCTTGATTCTGTTTTTCCACATCCCAAAGTTGTTGGGAGTGAGAATTGGAATCTTGTTAGCCTGAGTACTTTCATTGTTATCAGACATGATTAACAATTTCGAGATCGAAAGTATGAAACTTTTTGCTGTTCTTAATTCGTAGATCTAGAACCGTAATGCTCTGATACCACTTGTCAGGATCGATTAACCCAGAAGGATTAATTAATCACAGATCTACAAACTATAAGAAGTTGCAACGGATCAACACTTTAGTTTAATTGATTAAGAACAATGAATACTGTTAATGAATACGAATGTAAATAAGAACACAGTAATCACAAAAAGCTTCAATGTATATTAATGTTATCAATCAATACACACGTATGTTTACAATTCATAAGGAACTATATATAATAGTCCTTGAAGCCTAAAATATTAACCTAGTTATTCTAGGATTCGATTACAATTGAATTACATAAAGATATACATTCCTTAACTAACTATGCTAAAATCTCGAATACGATCACCACCAAAATTAGATGACAGTAGTGTTTTCCATCGTCAGTAGTAATTTTGAGATCAGCAGCATCAGTAGTAATTGCAGTTCTGCCCCATCAGTACTATTCTTCAGTATGCATGAATCAGTACTAACTGTAGCATCAGTATTAGAATGTTATATCTGATTTACATCCCAACACATAACAATCACATGTAATTGTACTAAAATAACATTAATACAAACATAAAAACTTAAAATAAAAGTAGATCTGGTTTTTGATAAACTGCACTAAAATAAGTTGAAATAAAAAAACAAACTACAAATCACAATTGAACATACAATGAATCACATGTGATTACACAAACAATCACATGTGATTGCACTGAAATAACATAAATACAAACGTAAAAAACTTAAAACAAAAGTAGAACCGGTTTTTTTATTGTAAATCTCAAACACATGTGATTGAATCAAGTGAACATATAATGAATCACATGTGATTTACTAAACGATAACTTGTGATTTTAATACAAATTAACAAAATATTGAACAACCTATCAAAAAGCAACATATGATCTATGAATTATCAAATAAAAACCCTAGAAAAGTTCGAAATATAAAAAACAATAAATGAACAAATATTTGTGCATAAAAAATATAAGAACTAATAATAACTACAAATATATGATCGGACTTATAGAGATTTCCATCAAATGAGTTTTTCGAAGAAGATGTAGATTTCATCATTGTAAGTAGATAACAAGGAATGAATTGAAGAAGAAAAATGATGTTGAATAGGTGAAGAAAACATTATTTTACCTAAAATCCAGAAGAAATCGCCGAAGATCTAGAGTGAAGAATGAGAGTTTTCGTCGATGTGATGTGCGAGAAAGAAGGAGTGCAGGGAACGAGAGAGAGAGAGTAATGATAAGTGAATCAGAAATTTATTTTAAGTCACAGGTCAAATGACCAATATACTCCTCCGCGTAAAAAACCCTTTTAAATGAGTATACAATCTGGACCATTGATGATCTTAATCCAAGGACCCATAATTATCCCTTGGGACTTTATAATATTGTTGTACCTCCTTAAACAAACCACTACAACTGATACACATAAAATTATATGAGTTCAGAGTTTAACAACATGGTATAGTGTCTAACAATATCCATAGGGTGGTGATTTGCACAAGAAGGGGTATGAGTTTTACAAGGAAAATAATAATTAAATGACCATTTTACCCTTAAATATAATATAACTCAATTAGCTTATCTTTTTCCTTTTTTCTCCTTTTCTCTTTCTTTTTCTTTTTTTTTTGGGTCGATTTCTATGCATTAGTTTGGCGCTGTATTGGTTTTCTATGGACTAAAAGTAAAACATAAAATTGATCAACTGAGATTCGCTGCTTTTTTTCGTTTATCCCCAAGACACCGTAAATCTCGATAGGACCCGCTTCGGTCGCATTGGAATGTGACATACTTATATTTTTTTTAATCACAAATAGAAAGTCCTATCCTTTCACTTAATTAAATGTTCGCACACTCTTAAATAAATTATCATAGGATCTGATTTGGAGCTAGAGAGATAAACTTCCTCACTTTGAATCGTTGGACTTGTTGAGTCAAATGAGCTCATCTGTTTAATAAAAAGAAAACAACATCAAGTAATGACTAACTAATTACTATGAAACTACTACTTAATATCAAAATTGTAAGTGTCTTCAAACACACTTGAGCAATTAATTATAAAGGATGAAATATGAACTAAGATATTGTGTTCATACATGTCATATATGTATATGCATATTTGATTATTGTAAAAAAAATAAAAAAATTCAAAGTTATGAATAGCAGTTACTAAAAATTTCAACATTATACAAGATGAAATCAAAGTATGCTGAAACTGAAAAGGGCAATTAAAAAAATCAAATTTAACACGTATAACAAATATTTATCGAAAAGAATATTTTAAAATTCAATAAAATCAAATTTAAGTTCAAACATGTTTCATTCAAAAGGTAGGGAGGAGTGAACCGTTTTTTTTTCTTTTGGTGGATATTCCCTATAAACGATCGAAAGGTAGGAGATTAGGAGGATGAGTACTGGAAACGAAAGGAAGGAGGAAGAGGAGACAACCGTTGTTTTGTTAGGGTTTTTTAAGACACAGGGTGAATAATTAAAGTTATATTTGGGTAAAATGGTCTTTTAACTATAAATTTCCTTGTAAAAATTAAGCTCTTCCTTGAGTAGGCCCGTAAACGAACCGACCGACACGAACGTGGCCTTGTTCGTGTTCGTTTGTTAAGGAAAAAATGTTTTCGTGAACGGTTCACGAACACTTATCGAACGGAATTTTGTGTTCACGAACGGTTCGTTAAGAAAATTTAGTGTTCATGAATGGTTCGTGAACGAGGGTAACAAACATAAACGAACATACACTGCTACAGATCGCATTTGTTGTTGCAGACGTATAAATTTATATATTGTGGTTGGATGATAACACCGCAACATCAAATGACTATCGCACTGTAAAAGAAAGAACCGCAACAACAATTCCATTTCTTGTTGCGGCCATGCAAGACCCGCAATAACAATTCCATTTGTTGTTGCGGCCATACATTACCCGCAACAACAGCCATATTTGTTGTTGCGGCCATACTTTACCCGCAACAACAACCATATTTGTTGTTGCGGCCATACTTTACCCGCAACAACAATCTAAATTTTGAGTTTAATTAATTAATTGGGAAACAAAAACAAATTTCATAAAAATAGAATGATAACATTACATATATGTAACCAACTATTACAAATAAACCCAAAACAAGGACAACATAAACACAAAGCTAACAAAGATGCATGCATATATATATGTTGAATTCAGAGAAGAGTAACTTTGAAGATAACTCCAACACCATTGTTTTTTGCTTCGAGATCAAGGGTGAACATGACATGTTGGTTCGAGATCAAGGATGCCCATCTTCTGTTTGAAGTCGACCATATCACCATTGATAGTCATATGGTCTATAAAACGAACATTGGACCTCCTTCGATCACCGTGGCATTGTACATTGAAAACTTTACCGTACGGGGGACTCATCTCAAGGTTTTCCGAAGCACACAAATGATGCTCATCCCAAAGTTGGTGATCCCTAACAAATTTTGCTGGAATAGTCTGATGAAAGAAATGAAAATTAAATTTATACTACAAATTATAATAGCAAGAAATTATTATAAAGAAAAATCATACAATTTTTTTTGTCATGGACACACTCTAGTTTACGATGAAGAAATTATTAACTTGTACTTCGTGATCACCAATACGCAGACTGCTAGAACTCATATTAGAAACTTACAAAAGATTGGTTAATCTTACTTTGACAAGTTTTTCTTTGAAACGTTCTTGTAGGTTTAAAAATGAAACGTTTTTTGATATAACAAATTAAAGGAATGCATGAAGTCTGCTTATATATATATATATATATAATATATATATATATATAAATATAAATATATATATATATATAATATATATATATATATATGTATATATTATATATATAGAAATTAACTTACAAACCCAACTAAAATTTTGGCGGGATTGAGGATTTGGTGCGCATCACAACTGTACAACCGCATCTCCAAACAAGTAAATAGTCATTTTGATTTCTGCTGCAGCATCATCAAGATTCACGTGAGAACAAAATCTGCTGCAACATGTGAATCTTGATAATGCAGCACCAGTAAGCAATGACTTAATAAACCTTCATATATGAAAATTAAGTTTGATCCATCAAAATAATGGCAATTAGAGTACAATATATAGAGCTGATATTAATTAGTTCTCTTTTAATTTCAAAGAAACTATCATCACGTATTTTAGAATCTCAAGAAAATATTTGATTCTCCTGCAACACTACCTATGATGTGGTAAAAATTGAGGAAAAACATTTGTTGTTGCGGTTTCCAGATTTGTTATTACGGTTATGAGGATAAGTTTTAAAAAGTAGCTGCAACACTAGCTGTAACTTCCATCCAACTTGATCTGCAGTATTTACTCGATGCATTTAATTTAAATCCCAAAATATTAATTAAAATAAAATTGATGCAGTTACACTGTTACATTTGTTTTTGCGGTTTTCCGTATTTGTTATAGCGGTTTCACTGTTGCTACGCGCTTGAATTCTAGATGACGGTCAATTTTCCCTCTTCAATTTCGACGCCCTTGGTTATTATATATAGTTAACCAATATTATTCTAAAATGCAGTTACAAGAATACTATTAATCAAAAACCTTTTTAGGTTATTAACATCAAGAGTTCCCAAAACGAAAATCTTCCACAAGAGATCATTGATATCGAGTCATCTACCGACGACGATATCAATAACTACCGAAGCGAGGATCCTCTAGAGCACATCCATTACTTTGATGTGAAATTGTCCTCAGAAGTTATACAACGGAGGGAAATTGTATGCATTCTATATTGTGGTTCTTTTTCCTTAATGTTTACTGTTTATAATGATGAAATATTTTTTTGATTTCTTAATTTCAGACTATACCAGCAAAGCTGGTTGAGGATGTCAAACTCTACAACTATGGCACATGTTGTATCTTCGAGATGGGAGAGAAGAGTTCAAGGTTCGTGTTGGTTGATGTCTTTCGTAATCAAAAGAAACCAATCGAAGAAAGACCCTATGGCCCGATCACCATCCATGGGGATTGTGACGAGTTGAGAATGGCTTGGGACATCCATTGGAACCAATGGGTTGTTTTCACCATTGATCTTGAGAAAATGAAGCCCGAAGGCCAAGTTTACATGAAAGTAACTTTGTTTTAATTAGTTTTTAGTTGAAAATTTTGTGACTTTTTAATTTCCCTTGTAATGCATGCCCGTTTGTTAATATTATCTTAAAGTTTTTTTAGTTAACTATCTATATATCTTCAAAGTCTCCGATAAAATAATTAATTTATCTTCAAATTTAGAATGTCTAATTTCAAAATAATTAAATTATAATATAAATAGATTAATATTAATATTTTAATTGATTAATTTATAATATTATCAGAATAATATTAATATTTTAATTGATTAATTTATAATATTAACAGAATAATATTAATATATTAATTGATTAATTTATAGTATTAACAAATAATGACTGAAATCTTTAAACAAGATTTACTTGTCTAACGTTATTTATTGTAATGGCTAGCATACATTTGTTATTGCGGTCTTATACTTTTTTTGTTGCGGGTTGTATGTTTGTTATTGCGGTTTGACCGCAATAACAAAACAAATTTGAATTATTTAATATCCAACGGACATAATTTGAAATAGTTGTCTTTCTTCTTCGTTGAGATCCTGTTTTCGTTCTGCTACTCTTTTTAAGGTAATTTCGTTTTCTTTTTTTAATCTCATGCTTTGAAGTAGACTTTGAAATATAAGTATCTTCCAATTAGTTGCCAAAATAGACACGTTACATTCATGAAATAGAGAATACAGTAGATTATGCAAACATTGCATATCCTATGAAAACTATGCAAATCCCTATCAAATACAATTTCATTTTCCTTAGCATTAAGTCACGTTCCTTCAGCTTCCTTTCAAGATTGTTCTTCGAGTTTATTAATCCTGGAATGATTTGTTTGGAGCTTTCACACATAACAGGATCAAACCACACAAAAAACCTACATGTAGAACCCTATAAAAAACAATATTATACAATAGTTAATAAGTTGAATTCTAAAATAGTTATATATTAGATATCTTCAAATTAAAGGCCTTACCTTTGTTGGACATGTATAAAACCTTCGTCCTGGGTTTCTGGCTGTCCATGAAGTGCGAATCGTTGCTTGTTTGCCACATGATGAACAAAAAACCATCTTATAGCTAGAAAGATAATGTGTTCGTTTTTTTTAGGTTGATAAATGGCTGAATATATATGATACTTACTTATGTATCCTTCAATTACCATTTAAATATATAATATTAATTAATTTTTATTGTCGTTTTATTAATTTTTTGATGGAGCGTAATTATTGGATGTATCATGCTATACGTTCGTCCGCCGATTATGTCATCGGTGTTGGAAATTTTATTCGGTTTGCTGAATCGAATCGCGTTAAGAACGCAAGTCCTTCGATCTTATGTCCTTGCAACGTTTGTAAAAACTCTAAAAGATTCACAAACACCGCTGATATAGAGCACCATTTGTTTCGCCATGGTTTTATGTATAATTACACTTGTTGGTCAAGTCATGGAGAATCACGACTTAATTGTAACACATCTTTGAGTAATGTAAATAGTACTAGTAGTGTATATACAACATTGAACAATGACTCATACCACGATAACGATCAATACACTTCAAATGACCATTTCGATGAAAGTATTAATGAATTGGATACTAATATGAGTGGTGACGTTGGTGAACAAGATGAATTACATTGCTTATTTGATGAAGCCGAAACACCGTTATATAAAGGTTCTAAATTAATGTAACTTGATGCTGTGTTGAAGTTAATTAACTTAAAGATGAAAAACGGATAGAGTGATACAAGTTTCACAACCCTATTAGAGCTTTTACATCATGAGTTGCTTCCGGAAGAAAATGGATTACCAATTTCTACATATCGAGCATAAAAATTAATGTGTCCAATGGGATTGGAAGTAGAAAGAATACATGCATGTCCCAACAATTGTATGTTGTTTCGGAACGAGTTCGCAAATTTGCAGAATTGTCCTCATTGCAAGGCATCGAGGTATAAATGGAAAAAAGATACGGATGAAGTTGACGATGATGTGACAAAGAATGGACCACCGGCTAAAATGTTGTGGTATCTTCCTATTATACTAAGACTGAAAAGGTTATATTCAAACGAGAAAGAAGCCAAGTTACTTTGTTGGCATTCAGAAGAACGTGTGATTGATGGGAAAATTAGACATGTTGCGGATTCACCGCAGTGGAGAAACATTGATAAAAGGTATGTTGAGTTTGGGAAGGAGATCAGAAACATACGGTTTGGGCTTAGTTCGGACGGGATAAATCCTTTCGGTAACATGAGTAGTCGTCATAGTACGTGGCCAGTTCTCTTATGCATTTACAATCTCCCACCATGGTTATGCATGAAACGGAAATACATTATGATGTCCATGTTGATTCAAGGTCCGAAACAACCGGGTAATGATATTGATGTTTATTTATCCCCTTTGATTGATGACTTAAAAACTCTTTGGAGTGATGGTGTAGATGTATACGATGCTTATAGAAAAGAACAATTTAAATCGCGGGCCATGGTTTTTGTACTATCAATGACTTTCCAGCATACGGTAACTTGTCAGGATACAAAATGAAGGGTAAGAAAGCTTGTCCTGTTTGTGAAGATGAGACAAGCTCGGTGTGGTTACGAAATTGTAAAAAAATTGTATACATGGGACATCGAAGATTCCTTACCAAGAGTCACCCGTTTAGGAAGAAGACGATTGAGTTTGACGGAACTGTCGAGGTCAGGACGGTGAAGAAACGATTTGATACATTTTCACGAGTTGAAAATATTAATGTTGTGTTGGGTAAGAGATTCCGTATTGATAATGATGCCATATGGAAAAAGAAGTCCATATTTTTTCAATTGCCTTACTGGTGACATTTAGATGTTAGACATTGTCTTGATGTTACACACATAGAAAAAACCGTATGTGAGAGCTTGATATGCTTATTATTGGATATTAAGTATAAAAATAAAGATGGTATTAAGGTTCGAAATGACATGGTCGAGATGGGAATACGTAAAGATCTTGCTCCCGTACAACGAGGCACTCGTACTTATCTTCCACCCGCATGTTATAATACAACGAAAGAAGAAAAAAAGTCCAGCCAATGTTTGCACGATATTAAGGTTCCGTCATCTTATTCAGCAAACATTCAAAGATTTGTATCAGTGAAAGATTATAAATTGCTTGGGATGAAGTCTCACGATTGTCATGTTTTGATGACACATATGATTCCAATCGCAATTCGTGGAATTTTACAAGATGATATCCGATATACAATCACAAAGCTTTGTTTGTTTTTCAACAATATTCATACGAAAGTTATTGATGTCGAAGATTTGGTCAAATGGGAGAAAGACGTTTATGTTATCCTTTGTGAACTAGAGATGCACTTTCCACCATCATTTTTTGATATAATGGTTCACCTAATATCTCATATCGTACAAGAGATTAAGGCATGTGGTCCTGTATTTCTACGTTACATGTACCCTTTTGAAAGATACATGGGAATATTGAAAGGTTATGTAAGAAACCGTACTCGACCAGAGGGAAGTATTATTGAAGGGTATACTTCTGAAGAGGTGATTGAGTTCTGCCAAGGTAATATGATCAACTATAGCAAAAATTAATTTATTATATATTTTTTTTTCTTAGGCTATATGGAAGGTGTCAAAAGTGTTGGCGTTCCTAAAAGTCGCCATTCAAGTCGACTTGAAGGAAAGGGAGGAGTAGGTTTTAAGATAATAGTGCCAATGCACGGAGAACTACAAGTTGCTCATTTAGTAATCTTAAAGCACATGACATGCCTCACTCCATATGTTGATGAACATATGGATATGTTAAAGTCGACAAACCCGGGTAAACAACAAGTGTGGTACATAAACAACCAAAACAAGGATTTGGCAAGTTGGTTGAAAGAGAGGGTGACAACAAGTGACGACGTTGATGACACTGTCAAAAAATTGGGACAAGGTCCAGATGCTAGAGTAAGAACTTACCAAGGATATGATATTAATGGTTATACATTTTACACCAAAGATCAAGATAGAAAAAGTACAGTGCAGAATAGTGGAGTTACAGTAATAGCATCAACAACCGAAATCGATAGGCGTGATCAAGATACATTGATAAGCATCGCAAAAGATTCTTATTACGGTGTGATAGAAGAAATTTGGGAATTGCGGTATTCTGATTTCATAATCCCAGCGTTCAAGTGTAAGTGGGTAAATAACCGTACGGGTGTTAAAGTTGACAAATATGGTTTTACACTTGTCGATCTTGAAACTAATGGCTACAAATCCGAGCCATTCGTTCTCGTGACACACGTATCACAAAATTTTTTCGTCAAAGATCCAAGCAAAGCAAAATACCACATTGTGTTGCAAGGTAAAAGACGTACTCTTGGGGTTGATAATGTTGTGGATGAAGAAGTGATGTGTAAAATCTAGTTATAAAATAATCACCTAAAATACACCTTTCCTAGATTACCACACTCTTAGGCAAGTATGACCTAATCGTGAGCAATATAGTTTAGGTAAGTAAATTCGGGTTTATTCGTCTCCACAGGGAACAATTAAGCTGATTATGTAATATAAAACTAATTAATTAAACTGAACAGATAATAAAAAAAAGGTTTTCATTTGGGATATCTTTATTTGCAAACTGAATAATAAAACTAAAATTTGTTGTTTAAAATAAACAATTGATCGAAAATGACGAAGAAGTGTTTCAATATTAAGGAGTATATTCACTATGACTCGAATCCGTCTAGGTATAGGTTTGGTTTTAAAGTACCGATTTAATTCATGTTCTAGAAGTTTAAGGAACTAGATTTCTCTTAAAACCTTACAATGAATCTAATATGATCTCTAGGAATTTCTTCTCAAGAAATCTATTTAAATCCACACTCCTGCTTATTACTTCTAACTAGGCCCGGCTTTCCGAGACCTTCTAATCCTAGGAATTTCTTCTCTAAAGATCAGACTTTTAGTTTCACCTAGGTTATTGGTATCAAATCTCGGACCCCTATTTCTAGTGAGTCGCTGACTAGGTCAAGAGTATGAAAAGTCAGGGGAATTACTAGATCAATTCAATGTTGTCAATATTTAGCCAATCAAGTAATAAACAGATTCAACAATGCAAAATTAGAGGTTTAACAAAAAGGTTCTTAGTTAAAAATATAAGTATTCAAACATTCATCATCAAATCCTAAGAATATCCAAACCTAAAACCCTAACTTCATCTAATCATAGCGAATATAAGATGATTAGCACATAGACATGCTAAGAATCATCAAACAAACGTAAAGAAATGTAAACATAAACATAATGATAATCAAAAGTGATAGAAAACCAATGTTTAAGCCTTGAAATCTTGATCTTGAGTGCTCCTTTGGTATTTTTCGGCTGCTTTTCGGAAATTGGGTCAAAAGTTGTGAATCAGATCTGCAAATTCGCTTAAATAGGTGTCAGATCGCACAATATCGCGTCGCTAAGTGTCAAGATAGCGTCGCTATCTTTGGCACCCGCCATTTTTCGCGCCGCTATCTAAAAGATAGCGGCGCTATCTCCTCTTTGTGACACCAAACAGCGACTCATTTTAGCGTTTTGGACTGAAATAGCGACGGTGATAGCGACATAGATAGCGCCTCTATCTATAGATAGCGCCTCTATCTCTTGAATTTCTGCATTTCTTCATTTCTTGTATCATTTTAACCCGTTTTTGTTACTTTTTCTTCTATAGCCTGAAAAACACAATGGAAACTACAATTTGAGTGATAACATCATATTCTAATCGATAAACACATATAAAAATAGGTATATTGGCAGATAAAAGTATGTATAAATCTGCCAATATCAACATGCCCACACTTGAACTTTGATTGTCCTCAAGCAAATCATCATTAAAAATATTCAATCAGATAAATAAATTATACTGTGACACTTAATCTCAAATTACTCAAAGAGCATAACAATTTTTCAGAACCTAGTCCATTTAGCAGTTATAATTTTCCGCTATATTTTATGCGCAAGTTTGTGTAAGGAATTTAGCTAACTTTTCACAGATCTAATCAAATTTTTAACTATGCTAAGTATACTACTTTTAACTTAGATCCTCATTCATTCTTGCATAGCCTATAAACACCATCTTTATGAAAATTACCCAATTAGTTAGGTTAAAAGAAGAAAAATTAGTTTATTTATTCATTTCACAGCTTATTTGCTTTATTTCTTCATGCTTTGCATGTTTATTTATTTTATTTGATTTTTCATTTCTTTTATTACATGCTTTGCACGTTTATTAATTTATTTATTTATTTTGTTTGGAAGAGAGAACCACAACTTTCATTGAGCACCCGCGTAAAAGACTTTCAGCCAACATATCCAGATCAGTTGACCTTAGTATGCTAGGTTTAAAGGACCCCGCGAGCTTACTTGTCGGGAACCCAAGGTCGGCTAATTGTTCTCCCTAAGTATTTAATTAGGTATTTATTCAAGAATCGATTCGAACCTCAGCTTACATTGTGAACCCGCGTAAAAGACTTTCGACCAACATGTCCAGATCAGTTGACCTTAGAATGCTAGGTTTGAAGGACCCCTCGGGCGTACTTGTCGGGAGCACAAGGCCGGATGAATATTCTCACCGATTCTCAAATTTTTCTATTATATTTATTATTTAGCAATTTATTCACGTAAACTAAAAGTTCTTAATCCAACCTAATGTCATCGGGAGCTAGCTTTGCTAATCTTAATTTTCTAAAAGGCAATTTTTATCGGCTTACAAGATATTTCAAATTTTCCAAATTAGGAAGTGGTTTACTTAACGAGAAAAAAAAAATCATTAGATCGGCGAAAAGCCACAAAAATTGACACATAAAAGCTAGGAAAAATTTTGCCCTTTAAAGTGAACTCTATTGTCCAAAAATTGTTTTCTAAGGTTGAGATGTGTCTAAAAAAAATTCTGGTTATTTCGTGTTTTAGATGATTTACTAAAAGATACAACAAGTGGTGGATACCACTCCCCATGCCCACACTTAAAACGTTGCATTGCCCTCAATGCAACAAAAAAATAAAATAAAATTAAAACCAAAAATTAAAAGCAAAAGGGAACGGTACTCCCTGAGGGTATTTTGATTTTTGTGTGTGTCAAGTATTGTTATCATCCCAAAAGCATGATCCATTTTCCGAGCATTTCCATCCAGTTCCTCAGCTCATCACATTCTATCAAACATAACTAAAACCAACACTAGCATAAAAAGATAAAATAGTTCAAACAAACATAATCCAAAAGACAAAGGTACGAAAGTGGTGCTAAAAGGAAATAATCCAAAAGTACAACCAAATCGAATATAGTCTAAAAGTCAAACAGGAAGCTCAATGATCACCTCCATCGCGGGGCGACGTCGGGTCATATTGCTGAAACCAGGCATCATATGTCGAGTAGGGCGGCGGAGCTGGTGAAGTCGGGGCCCAGTAGGGCAGTGGGACTTGAGCCTCGGATGGTGCTGCGGTAGCGTACCAAGGATGGTATGACTGGGCCCGTTCGGCCTGATAGTAATTTCTTTGAAGTTGCAAGTTCATACCCTCCATGTATGTCCGCATCCCACCAAAATCAGTCCTCAAACCTGCCATATCAACCTGCAAGGCATGAACATCAGCATATAAAGTCTGATACGGGTCAGATGATGAAGGACCCGAGCCGGAGCCAGATGCTCCGGGGTGCCCGTCACCTTGATCGAGGATTGGTGGCTCAAAATCGGCCATCTCTACGTCTTCCGGTACTTGTGGTTGTTGCCGTCGCCTTCTTTCTTGCCTTGGTTGTTGCGGTTGTTGCGGTTGCACAACTCTCCCCCCAGTTTGAGTGGCTGGGTTATCTTCCCATGCAAATCGGCCTACTTCCAACCCGGGTATTGCCTCTCTAAGTACCCCCATTCCCCCTAGTTGGTGAATATCTAAAAATTCCATCTCTTTCTTTGTCAATGTCTTTGTCACCCGCGGTGTGAGAGTGACTGCTGCTTTTACCAGACGTGTAATGTATTGGCCTCCCGTGAAGCCACTTTTCTTCTTGTGTCCCTGTGCTGGACCATTCAAAAAGGAAGCAATAATGAGTGGAATGTTAGTAAATCGATCCCGGTTCACCAACTGGTGCAATAGCCAAACGCTATACATATTAATCTTTTCAGTCCCTTCGTTTCTTTGCCGAATGGTATTTGAGATCATCCGATATAAATATCTATGTTCACTGTTTCGGATGTGCTTGCTCTTTGATGTTCTCGGGTCAAACATGCCTACCCCGAGTTCTTCCCAAATTCGGTCAACATTTCGGGCCTCTTGATATGCTCCCCGGTTTAGATAAGGGATAAAATGTGGGTTCTGTGTTTGTTCCACGGTGTAGAGGCCTAAATTGATAGCAAATTGTACCAAAGAACACTTAACCCAATGGTTGGCTACCCGGTAATTGATTGAGATGGCTTCGGGTTCATTATGAGCTTTCGTGAAATCCAGGTGATAGGTCGAGAAGAATTCGAGGACTATTTGGGGGTATATCGGTTCTCGCATCGTTAACGCAACTTCCCAAGCATTGCATGTAAACACCACATCATTGTTGTTCCCGCGAACTTCGCGAATCAAGTAAGAGCGGATGGCTTCTTCCTTGCCTAAAGATCGGAGTAAGTCCCAATCGGGGGTTCGGCCCACATGAGTATCTTTGTGCATGATATCATCTCGCGTCTCCTCGAGGCGTATTCGGACCCTTTCGACTTTGATGTTGTGGAATTCCTCAAATGCATGATGATTCGCATTTTTGAGGACCAATGGAAAACCATCCCTATGTAAAACTTCTTCGTCGTCCTCAGAGGATGAGGACGAGGATGATGGTCGTGGCGGTGGTTGTTGCGGTGCTTGGGATGTCGAAGCCTTAGTCGAAGCCCTAGTCTTTCTCTGTAGATCACAAATAGAAAAGATTTATCATTAGAAGTGTTATTTAATAGAAAAAAAAAATTGAAGATAAGTAAGGAATTGATATAGTTTACACCTTTAATTCCCATTTTCCCATACCCACACTTAGTTGTTAAACTAAGTGTGAAACTATGTATAAAATAAAAATTAATACCAATTTTCCTTACCCACACTTAGTTGTTAAACTAAGTGTGAAATTATGCAACACTAATAATAATTGTTTCAATAAATACAAATCAGAAGTTCTTGTATGTTAGTGATGTTTTTTAGTAAGAAAAACTTGAACTCAATTGCAAAATTGTAACCACAATGCGAAAATTTAACAAGTAATTCTATTATATATCGAAATTGAACTCATTAACACAATGTAGATAATCAAACAAGCCAAACATAGGTAATTTTCTGTTTTTGAGCAAAAACAAGCACTAGTTCATCGATTTTCTCCCTAAAAAGTGAAATCAAGCCCTAAAAATTCGAAATTTGTACTAGGGTTTTGCACCAAATCAACTAACTAGCAACCTATGGCTTAGAACTAGCAAGAATCAACATCAATTCCGACATTATGGATCAAAAGTCTGAATTTTCGGATTTAGCACGGAAAAAAAAAAAAAAAAACCTAGAAATCTATGATTTACATCCTAAAACACGGAATAAGTGAAAAGAATGCAAAGACAAACCTTAGTAGCCATGGAATTGAAGATTGATGGAAGAAAACGGGAGATTTGGGTCGGATTTGAGGTTGTTCTTGGTGAAAACGGCGAAAATCTGCGTAGAAGGAGGGAGAAGGGGTCGCGATCTGCAGAGAAAGAAGATAGCGCACGGTTTTATACCCGCTGGAGATAGCGCCGCTATCTCCAGGATCGCGGCGCGATTTTAGGCGGGATCGGCTGGGTTGACTCGGTTCCGAGATAGCGGAACGCTATTTGTTGACCGAACGCTATTTCGAACTGCTGTTTGGCTCCGGATTAGGTAGATAGCGCAGCTATCAAAGATAGCTGCTATCTCGAGATTTTTATATTTTTTTCGTTGTTTTTTTTTTTTTTTTTTTATATATATACGCGGAATGGAAAGGGAAAACAACTAAACACGGGTTGCCTCCCGAGAAGCGCTTCATGGATTTACGAGTCTAGAGCTTGACTCGATGTTGCTCTTTTTACTTCTTTTCGCCCATCATGGCGAAATGCACTTCCTCCGTCTCGGTAACGCCTTCATTCTCGTCTTCATGATAAAGCTTCAAGCGATGCCCGTTAACGCTAAAATGACCGTTTTCGGTGACAAGGTCTACGTATCCCGATGGGTGTTGTTTTAGAACGGTATAGGGACCCACCCATTTGGATTTAAGTTTTCCCGGTGAAAACTTATACCGGGATTGATAGATTAAGACCTTGTCGCCCGGTTGGAAGCATTTTTGAGTTTTTAACTTTTTATCGTGCAAATACCTGCTTCTCTCTTTATAGATTCGGGAGTTTTCGTATGCTTCAAAGCGGTGCTCATCGAGAAGATTGAGTTGATGATTACGTTCGGTCCCGGCGGGAACGATGCTCATGTCACACTCTTTGATAGCCCAATAGGCTTTGTGTTCGATCTCAAATGGAAGGTGACATGCTTTCCCGTAAATCATCCGATAAGGAGTATGGCCGATAGGAGTTTTGTAGGCGGTACGGAATGCCCAAAGAGCATCTTCAAGTCGTGGAGACCACAACTTGGGATTTTTCTCAATGGTTTTCTCGAGAATTCGTTTTAAGGCCCGATTAGTGTTCTCGACTTGACCACTAGTTTGTGGATGATATGCGGTCGAGAAACGATGGTGGACACCGTATCGTTGGAGAGTTTTCTCCATAAGATGGTTGGCAAAATGTGTGCCACGATCACTAATCAGCGCCCTCGGGCAACCGAACCGGCAGAAAAGAGATTTCAGAAAATTGATTACGACTCGAGCATCGTTAGTTGGAAGGGCTTTTGCCTCAGCCCATTTGGAGACGTAATCAACAGCAACAAGGATATATTTATTACCTTGGGAGCTTGGAAACGGACCCATGAAGTCAATGCCCCAAATATCGAAAACTTCACAAACTTGGATACCATGCTGTGGCATTTCATCTCGTTTGGAGATGCTTCCGGTTCGTTGGCATGCATCACAAGTCTTGACCAAATCTTGTGCATCTTTAAAGATCGTTGGCCAATAGAAACCCGCATCAAGAACTTTCCGGGCGGTGCAGTTTGGACCGAAATGTCCACCGGTGGGACCTTTATGACATTTGTTGAGAATGTCATGGGCTTCATCACCGGAAACACACCGTCTATGCATCAAATCGGGACCGACCCGGAAAAGATGTGGAGCATCCCAATGGTAATGTTTTAGATCTGAAAAGAATTTCCCTTTTTGTTGATGGGTCATTCCTTTAACGAGGACACCCGCCGCTAAATAATTTGCGAAATCAGCGAACCACGGGTCGTTGGTGTCTTGTAAAGCATTGACCGCTTCGATAAATTCATCGGGAAATGTATCATGAACCCCGTCTTCATTGCACTCCTCGAGGTGAGGGTTCTCTAATCGGGATAGATGATCCGCCGCAAGATTTTCCGCACCTTTTTTATCTTTTATCTCGATGTCGAATTCTTGTAAGAGAAGAATCCAACGAATGAGACGCGGTTTTGCATCTTGCTTGGCGAAAAGATATTTCAATGCTGAGTGATCCGTGTAGACAATCGTTTTGGATAAAACAAGGTACGGACGGAATTTTTCAAAGGCGAAAACCACTGCAAGGAGTTCTTTTTCAGTTGTGGTGTAATTCGCCTGAGCACCGGTGAGTGTTCGGCTCGCGTAATAAATCGGTTGGAAATGGTTGTTTATACGCTGACCCAAAACTGCACCGAGTGCGAAATCACTAGCATCGCACATGAGTTCGAATGGTAACTCCTAATTGGGAGATACCATGATAGGAGCTTCTGTGAGCCGATTCTTGAGAAGATTGAAGGCTTCCACACATTCGGGCGTGAACACAAAAGGTGTGTCCTTCTCGAGAAGGTGAGTCATGGGTCGGGTTATTTTGGAAAAATCCTTGATGAACCGACGATAGAACCCCGCATGACCTAAGAAACTTCTCACAGATTTAACATTTGAAGGGGGAGGTAATTTAGAAATGACATCGATTTTTGATTTATCGACCTCGATCCCCTTCGCAGAAATTTTGTGACCTAACACGATGCCTTCGCGCACCATGAAATGACACTTTTCCCAATTAAGCACGAGATTTGATTCCTCGCACCTAATGAGAACTCGCTCTAAGCTCGAAAGACATGACTCGAAGGAGTCTCCGAATACTGAGAAATCGTCCATGAAGACTTCCATACAGTCCTCGATCATGTCTTGGAAAATCGCGGTCATGCACCGCTGAAATGTTGCCGGAGCGTTGCACAAACCGAAAGGCATCCTTCGATACGCGAATGTACCGAAGGGGCACGTGAAGATGGTCTTTTCCTCATCTTGGGGGTCGATCGGGATTTGAAAGTAGCCGGAGAAACCGTCCAAGAAACAATAGAAGTTGTTACCGGCCAATCTCTCCAACATCTGATCGATGAAGGGTAAAGGAAAGTGATCCTTTTGGGTGGCTTCGTTGAGTCTGCGGTAATCGATGCAAACTCGCCATCCCGTGATAGTACGAGTAGGAACGAGTTCGTTCTTATCATTACGCACAACTGTCATCCCCCCTTTTTTTGGGACTACTTGGACCGGACTCACCCAAGGACTATCAGAAATGGGATAGATGAGCCCTGCATCAAGTAGTTTAAGAACTTCCTTCTTCACGACTTCTTTCATATTGGGGTTTAAACGTCTTTGTCTCTGCACACTAGGTTTAAAGTTTTCTTCCATTAAAATTTTATGAGTACAAAAAGAAGGGTTTAAACCCGGAATATCTGCGGTTTTCCAAGCTAGAGCTTTTCTATGATTTTTTAAGATTTTTATTAATTGTTGTTTTTCAGCAAAAGCTAGAGTAGAAGAGATTATGACAAGCAAATCAGATTCCCCTTGAAGGAACGCATACTCTAGATGGTCGGGCAATGGCTTAAGCTCGAGAGATGGAGGGTCCTCAAAAGACGTTTTAATTCGAAGTTTTTGATTCGGGTCGAAATTCTCAAAAATTACTTCATTTTCTTCCGAATCCTCTTCCTCAAGGTGAAGAAGTGCCTCGAGATCTGAGAGATCTTGGATGGATTCGGGAGAGTCTAGAGTGACATCCCCATAGGTGGTGATGTCATCGCAATCTAGGTTAAGAAATGAAGTAATTTCCTCCTCCATGCACACATCGATGATGTCGATGAAATTGCACGTGTCATCGGAGGCAGAGGTATGCTTCATCACTTTCTCAATGGAGAAAGTGATTCGGTCATTCCCGACACCTAGACTAAGCTGTTGCTCAGCAACCAAGATGATGGCACTGGCGGTGTTTAGAAAAGGTCTCCCTAAGATGAGAGGGACATTTGGTTCTTCAGGGATATCTAAGATAACAAAATCAGCGGGAAAGATGAACCTATCTACCTTAACCAGAATGTTTTCTGCTATTCCTACTGGGTATTTAAGAGACAGGTCTGCTAATCTGACACGCATCCTAGTCGGCCTAAGGTCTGTTATTCCCAATTTAAGAAACATGGACAAGGGCATCAAGCTAATGCTAGCTCCTAAATCAGCTAGCGCTTTACAGGGCGGTAAATTATCTATAAGACAAGGGATAATAAAACTCCCTGGGTCACCCTTCTTTGGAGGTATGTTTGGTTGGAGGATAGCTGAGCATTCCTCGCTTAGTATTGCTGACGACACCTCCTCTGTATGCTCCTTGCTTGAGACCAAGTCCTTGATGAATTTCCCGTAATTCGGCATACCTGCTAACATGTCAACCAAAGGAACGTTAATACGCACCTGCTTAATCATCTCAACAAACTTACCATATTTTTCCTTAAGTTTTTCTTTCCTCAAACGTTGAGGAAAGGGGACTTTCGGTGTGTAATAGTTTGTTGCATCTGTTTTGGTGGAGTTGTGCGTCTCCTTTGGTTTTGCTTTTTCTTGCTCAGTTGGAATTTCAACCTTCCGCATAGCCTTCTCCTCTTCATCAACTGGAGTTTCCTCATTAACATGTGTATCAAAAGAATCTTCATTAGTGTTTAATACAGGTGAACTTACCGTTTTACCACTCCTAGTGGTGATAGCTTTAATATTCTCGAATCCCCGTTTAGGATTATCTTGTGTACGGGGTGGTAAACTTCCTTGAGGACGTTCTTGTAAAATTTCGGCCATCTTGCCCAAGTTTCTCTCTAAGCTTTGAATTGCTGCTTGCTGATTTCTGATGATCTGGTCTTGTTCCTCAGTTTTCTTGCCGTGCTTTTCCATAAATTTTTCAAGCATTAATTCCATTGAGGACTTGGATCCTTGACCTGCAGCATTCTCTCGAGGTGGTTGGTTCGTTTGGTTATCGCGTTGGAAACCAGGGGGTTCGAGTTTCTCGGGGGGTAGTTATTGTTTTGGTTATTGTTGTTATAACCTCTGTTGTTATTGTACCCCTGATTGTTGTTGTTGTACCCCTGATTTCCTCCCTGATAATTACCTCGGTACCCATTGTTGATGTAATTCAGTTCTTCTTCTGCAGACATCATCGGTTGATGCTGCTGGCACTCTTTCGTGAGATGTGGCCCTTTGCATATATCACATCCAACCTGTATAGCATGTAAACAACTAGTTATTTTGTCTAATTTATGTTCAAATACCTGTTGGCTATTCTTAAGTGCAGCCACTTCATCATGTTGTCGATCATCAACTGCCTTAAGGGATGCATGATTCTGTCCGACTCGCCTGTCGGATGTCCATTCCAAGCTGTGCATCGAGATGTCTTCGAGAAGTTGATACGCTTGAGTTGGGGTTTTGTACATGAATAGTCCTCCACTTGAAGAATCTAGGAGGGAACGAGATGTGTGATCTAATCCCCTGTAGAAAATATGTACTATGTTGTTCTTCTCCAAACCGTGGTTGGGACATTTCCGTAGTAAGCTTTTCAGTCTTTCCCAGGCCTCCGTTACCTTTTCACCTGATTCCTGCATAAAAGCTAAAATATCAGTTTTAAGTTTATCAGCCTTGGCTGGTGAAAAATAACGAGTAATAAAACGGCTTCGGAGTTCATCCCAAGTCGTAATAGAGCCTGGCTCTAATGATTTAACCCATTCTTTTGCATCCCCATCTAAGCTGAAGGGAAACAATCTCAACCTCATGGCATCAATTGTTACATCTCGTTGTTTGAATAGTTCACAAATCTCTAGAAAGTTTTCTAGATGTCTATTGGGATCACTGCATAATATCCGTCAAAGTTTAGATCCCGCACCATACTGATGAATTGCCCTTTAATCTCAAAATTGATATTGTTCAATTCAGGTACTAAGATAGATGGATTAGGGCCAGTTGGTGCTGTTTGCCTGGTGTTCCACATGGGTTGCTCTGGTGGCGGATTTGATGGTACTTGATCGCCCATGTCGAAAATTGGGTTTTCGATAGATTGAAAGTTGATTGACTCGAGATATTGCGCTGCTAAAACTGCTCTACGTCGCTGGCGAAGAAGTCTCTCTGGTTCAGAAAACGGTGATAACGGATCTGAATCAGAGCTACGGGTCATACACCTGCAAAACTTAAAGCAAATCGTAAAAACGCAACAGTTTAACAACTTCAATTAAACCAGACAAATAATAAAAAAAAACGATGAAAATAACTTGTTTAGAAATAGATCTCTAGACAAGGATCGATTAACTAATTAATTCTAAATTAATAATCTTGCAACTGTTCCCCGGCAGCGGCGCCAAAAACTTGATGTGTAAAATCTAGTTATAAAATAATCACCTAAAATACACCTTTCCTAGATTACCACACTCTTAGGCAAGTATGACCTAATCGTGAGCAATATAGTTTAGGTAAGTAAATTCGGGTTTATTCGTCTCCACAGGGAACAATTAAGCTGATTATGTAATATAAAACTAATTAATTAAACTGAACAGATAATAAAAAAAAGGTTTTCATTTGGGATATCTTTATTTGCAAACTGAATAATAAAACTAAAATTTGTTGTTTAAAATAAACAATTGATCGAAAATGACGAAGAAGTGTTTCAATATTAAGGAGTATATTCACTATGACTCGAATCCGTTTAGGTATAGGTTTGGTTTTAAAGTACCGATTTAATTCATGTTCTAGAAGTTTAAGGAACTAGATTTCTCTTAAAACCTTACAATGAATCTAATATGATCTCTAGGAATTTCTTCTCAAGAAAACTATTTAAATTCACACTCCTGCTTATTACTTCTAACTAGGCCCGGCTTTCCGAGACCTTCTAATCCTAGGAATTTCTTCTCTAAAGATCAGACTTTTAGTTTCACCTAGGTTATTGGTATCAAATCTCGGACCCCTATTTCTAGTGAGTCGCTGACTAGGTCAAGAGTATGAAAAGTCAGGGGAATTACTAGATCAATTCAATGTTGTCAATATTTAGCCAATCAAGTAATAAACAGATTCAACAATGCAAAATTAGAGGTTTAACAAAAAGGTTCTTTGTTAAAAATATAAGTATTCAAACATTCATCATCAAATCCTAAGAATATCCAAACCTAAAACCCTAACTTCATCTAATCATAGCGAATATAAGATGATTAGCACATAGACATGCTAAGAATCATCAAACAAACGTAAAGAAATGTAAACATAAACATAATGATAATCAAAAGTGATAGAAAACCAATGTTTAAGCCTTGAAATCTTGATCTTGAGTGCTCCTTTGGTATTTTTCGGCTGCTTTTCGGAAATTAGGTCAAAAGTTGTGAATCAGATCTGCAAATTCGCTTAAATAGGTGTCAGATCGCACAATATCGCGTCGCTAAGTGTCAAGATAGTGTCGCTATCTTTGGCACCCGCCATTTTTCGCGCCGCTATCTAAAAGATAGCGGCGCTATCTCCTCTTTGTGACACCAAACAGCGACTCATTTTAGCGTTTTGGACTGAAATAGCGACGGAGATAGCGACATAGATAGCGCCTCTATCTATAGATAGCGCCTCTATCTCTTGAATTTCTGCATTTCTTCATTTCTTGTATCATTTTAACCCGTTTTTGTTACTTTTTCTTCTATAGCCTGAAAAACACAATGGAAACTACAATTTGAGTGATAACATCATATTCTAATCGATAAACACATATAAAAATAGGTATATTGGCAGATAAAAGTATGTATAAATCTGCCAATATCAAGAAGAACACGACAACTTCGATGATTTACCACCATTTTCCGTCGTTATTGAACCCGGGAATTTTGAAAACATGAATAGAAGCTCATATGTACGAACTGACGGAGAAGGAACATATATTTAATAACTCGATCTATTATATATTATTGAAAATTAATATTTACATTATATATGTGTTTAAGTACTATGCAAATTTATAATTAACCTACTGTTTTATTCATGTGTAACATTTTTTAACAATTTGAATTTGTTACTATGCAACGTTCTTGTAGGTGTAAAAATGAAACTCAAAACCGCAACAACAAATTAACAAAACCACAACAACTAATTCACCCAACCCGCAACAACAAAAAAACCGCAATAACTAATGGACATAAACCGCGGTAACAAATATAATAAAATAACCTGCTAAAACGAAATAAAGACCCGCTAAAACAAAATTGTTTATTCCAAATTTTCAAATCCCAAAACATACGTTATCCAAACATCGAATCCTTAATCACTTTTGCACAAAACCTTAATCGACCAAACCGTCCGTTTTCTTCACCATTATCACTCTGCACTAGTTTGCCGGAGTTTGGATTCACCGTCGTTTTCTTCACCTTGGATAGTAACCGACGTTGCTTTCACCACGTCGTATCCTTAATCACTTTTCCAAAAACCTTAATCAGTACTTCTCGTCGACCTAAACCCTAGTTTACCGTTACATCGCCGATATTCCTTCACCAAGCTAGGTATTAAAGTATTCTGTTAATGATTTCTTGTGTTTGTTATGCATTCGTTCGTAATCATCTTTTTCTGTTAACATATTATGTTCACGCATTTGTGTCGTAATTTTGCAGAAATGGCCGATAATCCAGGACGTAAGAGACGTAGAGGCGAACGTGGTCCTGCATCTTTTGGGAAGAAATATAGCAAAGATGTATATAAAACTGAATTTGATGAAAATCATATCCCTCTGAGTAAAGAACTGACGTCATGGTTTGGGATGACGGTTCAACATCGTTTCCCGCTAGCAACTGATATGCGCAAAATGGACAAAGACATATATGAACAACTATGGTTGGATACCAAGGTATATATTTATTAGAAATATGAAATAGTTGTTAAGTGATGATAGCATATAATTTATTTAATCTAAATTGTAGAATATGTGGAATATCGAGAATGATGATGCAAAAGAGTTAATGAGGAAGAAAGCTGTGAAAATTGGTACTAATTTTAAATCTAGGCTTGTTAAACATTTCGTCCTTACAGGTAAGGATGCTTGTGGGAAGTATAAGTTTCTTAAAAGGGATGACTGGGAAGCATTTAAGGCACAAAGAATCACCCCAGAATTTTTGGTATCTCTTAATCATATTATATGTTTAGTGTTGTACAATATTTTATTATTAACAACTTGTTAATTTGTGTAGCTAAAAAGGGAGAAAGCACTGGCAAGCAATGCAAGGAGACAATTCAAGGTCCGCGTGGGCCGAAGCGGGTGGACCCGTTTTAAAAAAAATAAAAAGGATGCAGTTTGGTCTGACCTTCTACAAAACCACAATGTTCTTTCGGAGATTCAAAACGAACGGTCTAAGTTGTTTTTGATCGGTTGTGCAGTTAAGAATAGTGAAGGAAAGTTTGAACTTCCTAACGAAGCGATGGACAATTTCCATGTTTTGGTAAACTAAGTTTTATTTAATTGAAGATTTTTATCTTTTTGGTATACAAAAACTTTTTGTAGCTCGCGGAAGAGAAAAGGATGATAGCGGATGGTACTTATGTAGAAAATAAGGATCCTTTAAATGTTCTCTTAGGACCCGGGCACGGGGCACGATCTCAGACCGTATCCGAGGTAATTGGATACACAAAGGTTAAAGGTGGATTGATTAGAAATGTGATCCCGCAAAGTACCCCTGCGGTCAACACAAGACACCATGATTCATGTGGGTCCCGTGGAACGGTGGAACACTATCCACCTATTGAGGTAACAATTTAAAAGTTTTGCAGCCTATACTATCCAGCCTTATAATTGTATCTGTTTTTACAGGTGTTGTCGCCATGTGAGTTGCTAGTTAGGGTGGCTGATGCCCATTTAGTCAAAGTTGGTTATGGACGAGTATGGCCAACTGTGGTATTCCAAGTGTTACATAATAAACAAATTGCCAATGGTTGTGTAAAAGTCCAAGTTGATTCGATCGTGGCAGGAAATGAGGATTTGCCTGTACATCCTCTCACAAAAACAGATGATGTTCAACTGGTTGAGAATTTGTCATATAATATAGTATAGTGGCCAAGATATGCAGTAAAGGTATATTTTAGTTTTTTTTTTATTGTTTGTGAACGCTTTTATCTAACTTTGTAGAGATGTTTTAGCTTATCGGCGATGGTCTTGTCAATTCCCCGGAAAGGGACTTGAGAGAATCCTCTCCATTTGCTTTGTCAACAAACAATCTTTATAGACCAGAAATGCCCGAAACTTCACCCTTCCCTTTAGACCAAGAGTTTTATGGATATGCACACATGGTTAGTCTTATCATTATCATTATTTTGATCATTATTTTTAAATACTAATGTTTTTATGATTACTTATTGTAGTTGCAGTCGGTGGATCCAACATTCCCCGCAGCCCAAACCGTCCCCGCAGCCCAAACCGTCACCGCAGCCCAAACCGTCCCCGCAGCCCAAACAGTCACTAAAGCCCAACTCATTATCCCAGCCCAAACAGTCCCCGTAGCCCAAACAGTCCCAGAAGCCCAACCCGACAGCCCAGCCCGAGCAGTCCCTAAACCCCAAACACCCACCGCAGCCCAAACCGTCACCACACCCCAACCCGACAGCCCAGCCGAACCATCCCCGAAGCCCAAACAGAACCCGAACCCGAGAATGTTCCTCTAGATCCTCAGTACGACGAGCATTATGCGAAGGTATTGTCCGATGCTCCCCAATTTCTCCCAATACTTGATGCATTCTTCAGATATAACAAATATGGTCTTAGTGTTCCTTCCCCTCCGGGTATGTATCATGAGACATATACAGAAGGCATCCCAGCCATCGAGGTTTTACAATTTGCTTGATTCCATTGGGTTGATAGCAGCATGATACATTGTTTGTCAATGTAAGCTTAATATTTTAATATTTGGGTATAATTGTATTTGCTAACTTTATGTTGTATATTTAAGGTATTATTATGCAATGGCGGGCAGCAATTCAAAATGTGCATTTTTCAATGCACACTATATTACCGAGCCAGAATGTCACACCAACAAGAACCATGTCATCCAACATATCAGGGATGTTTTAAATCATCATCCAAGCAAGTCATACGTTCTTGCACCATACTATCAAGCGTAAGATTTGATTTTCCATAATACAAGCAACACTGGATGTTTTAAATCATCATACAAGCAAGTAACTTTGATTAATTGCTTGTGTTTACTTGCAGGCAACACTGGATGCTTTTTATCCTCTGTCCTAAAACGAATATTGCATATATTATTGATTCTTTAAAGCGTGGATCGGGTCCCGATTACTACACTCTTGTAGGAGTAATCAATCATATGTTTCCTCGTAGATTTAAATGGATAAACACAACTGTATGTTTTCAATTTCCATTTTTTACCAATTTATTTAAGATGTATAAAATATACAATATATTGAAATATTACAATGCTGGAAACAAGACGAAAGCTGGGAATGTGGTTACATTGTTGGTCGACATATTGAAGAATTTTTACAGACCATATAGTTTAACATCAACCAATCTGTAAGTTTATGTTATAGTTTTAAAATATTTTTCATTTAGATGTAAAAAATATTGATATTAATTGTTTTTCATGAGCAGATGTGGAAGACTAATAAGAGTTTTGATGCTTCTATGATTCGTGAATACATTGCAAGGTTGTTGCCCCTGTATCTCGAATGGATGAAGAGGTGCAAGCTAAGTGATGCCACTTATTGAAGGTTAGCAATTAAGCAAGTGTAAATTTTTGAATAGTTGTAAATTTTTGAAACATTGTTCAATACACTGATCACAACCTGCAAGTGTACATTTTTTTGACATTAAGTTATTGTGCGGTTGTATGTTTTTGGGTGCTATATTTAAATATATAAGAGCTAGATTATATATATATATATATATATATATATATATATATATATATATATATATATATATATATATATATATATATATATATATATACTAGCAGGGTACCCGCGCAATGCGGCGGCGGGTACCCTATAACTATATTTTTGCGGTGATGACATTGATGGTGGTGTGTTGTGGTGCATAGTGATGGTGGGTGGCGGCAATAGTGATTCTGGTGGTGGGTGATACATATGCAATCGGGTCCATAACTGACCCAGATGGACCCGGACCCAAAATACCCGAGACTCGATTTCAGAGGATCTTTAGAACCAAGAATTGAACTGATTTCACAAAATACAATTCCAATTTGGTTCCAAGTTTGGTTTGTGTAAATCGAGTATAGACCCAATTGGAACCGAAATAGTAATTGGAGTCAGTTTCGGTTGTATCGTTAGTTTATACATATAATATTAGAATGATTTATAAATAACAATAATGTTCATGAATTAGAACTTGTGTCTCGTATATAAACTATCCTACTTCCTCCGATTTAAAATAAGTGATACATTCTTGATTTCACGGTTTTTGAGGCAAAAGATTATAATGAGGGTTAAATTAAATTAATTGGATTGTTAGTGGGAAATGAGTCCCATAATTTTTGAATAAAGTAAGATTAATGATGTTTAAAAGTAAAAGTAAGGGTAAGGTGGTCATTTCACTTTATTAAAATAGGTAGTTTGTGGGTGTGGGGCGCAGTACTTTTTACCAAATAAGGTAAAATTTCAAAGTGTATCACTTATTTTGATACACCCAAATATGGAAAGTGTATCACTTATTTTGAATCGGAGGAAGTATTACATTTCATTGAACTTTATATAAACTTTTTATAGTTCCTGAATCCCAACTTACAATACCATTCCTAAATGGAGTTATTGATCAAAAGTTAGAGGTTTAGGACCACCAAAATAGTTGATCAAGAATATCTCCTCAAGTAGGGTTTTAAGTGTCAATCTTGCCACAAGTTCCAGGAGGCTATTCACTTATTGTTAATTAAGATCTAGGATCTCGTAATGCATAACATGCAATTGGATCCAAAGTAGTTATATATGGAATTCCACTGCCTTCATTGGGTAGTCTGCAATTGGATCCGAAGTAGTTATATATGGAATTCCACTGCCTTCATTGGGTAGTCCATCACTAAATGAAACCACAATCCTGCATTGTTATATCACATGAAACATGTATGCACTTTTCTTAAAACATTAACACTTCAATAATTTAGTCTTTAAAAAATGAAAATAATGTACCCGAAAGGAGATCCATACAAGCCATCTGCAATGGTATTGCACAACCTTGATTCCAATATCAGTTACTCCCTATAATCAAACCATTGTAACATATATCTCAAGTAACAAATTTGATCCATAATTCAATCCCATTTCCAATTACATAAGAAATTAAGCAAATTCAAGTAAAAAACCTAGTAACCAAATCCTCAAACACTCAATAACAACAAGAACCAGATGAGTATAATTGCATATATTGCTAAAAATATGGATAACACCAGATGTTGTTCGAATTATAAATACATAAGCAATTAACATAACAGTCATTATTTCAATTTCCTAACCAGCAGCATTCGAACAATCATTACAAACCTAAAAACCGATATCAACGAAGTAGAAATCACTTGTTTTGTTAAATTATAAATTTTTCAAAATCCAATTCCAGTTCCAACTATACAGGAAATTACTCAATCAAATAACATAATCATTGTATCATCATGTCAATAAACCTAAAAACCGAAATCATCAAACAGATTAACGTCACTTACTGACACCATCAGTAACTCTCAGAAACCAACCATCGAGCAAATGGTGTTGCACTGCAACTCTGCTAGGATTTGGTAGAGCCTGAAGGGAGGGAAGGTAGTGGAGCAGCGTGTGAGAGTTTGAAAGACAGAGGAGTGGTATAGTTATTTCTGATAGTAGGTGTATCCCCATCTAAAATAAATGAGAATTAAAGACACATTATAAAAGACAAACAAAACATAAAAACGGGACTTACACTCTCCTCTTTGATCTTTCACCACAAAAGCCTCACTTTTGCTTCTTTAATTCTCATTCCATCATTTTCATTTTAAACTCTTGCACCGATCCTAATTTTCCCTGAAAATTACATTAATATTCATATAAAGTTGTAATCTCTTTAGATTTACAAACCTCCAAAAAAATGAGAACCTACTTGACTTATGGAATTTAAAGAAGGAGAACGAAGGATTACATGGGAAATCTGAGGGAGTACCACATGATAATCTAAAACTAAGGTCGCGGGTTAAATGTAATTCGCAAAATTGAGAAATGTAATACAATGAAACTTACGTCAATGCAAATAACGCTCGTAGCTCTCAGCTATACTTGGTATCCTGAGCCGAAGATGGAAGACTCGATCTGCAAAATGAAAAAGAAGTCACAGCTCCATTAATTGGATACCTCGCCGGAGACGGAGAGACAATGGCGACGTTAATGATCGATGTTGAGGTTGTAGTAATTTAGTAGAAGCCTTAAGTAAACAACGTGGGAAAGTGAGAGTGTAGGTTAGGTCATATAATCGAGATTGAAGGAATTGAAGAGGTGAAAGCCTTTGAAGGTGAGTGGCTAACTTGAATTGATTTGGCTCCTAGGTCGTTGTACGTTGGCGGCTTCGAGGAGGGGATTCCAACAAGTTTCGAGGAAGGAATGCCAACAGGCGGCTGAACTGTGAAGGCGTGAAGCAAATGTCTGGGCGGGTCCTAGAGTTGTTTTGGTGGGCCGAAGCCCACTCCATTGTGTATAGGCATTTGTTTAATTAAGTTGTGTCTAGAGAGATTGATGCAGTCGTAGGCCAGCTGAGTTGGCTTGTGCGTTTCTTATTTAACCTGCAGGTCGCTGGTTCGAACCATATTGAGCCAATTTTTTTAGAGATAGTTGCAAAATTCCGAAAATGGAAAGAATTTGGCTGAATTTTCAACTGGCTATTTAGGGAAAGGTCCTAAATGCTTTATAAGTAGTAGATATATATATATATATATATATATATATATATATATATATATATATATATATGGTCGAATTCCATACAGAACCCATATTATTTATAGAACTCGTAGAACCTTTTTTCCACCAATCATAATTAAGTAAACTTTTTAATTTAATTTAATTCATAAGGGTATAATTGGAACTCCAGTTTTTTGTTTTAGATTAGTAACTCCAGAAAATTTAAATGACCCCTATATTTAAGGGAAGTAGATTTTTTATTTTATTATTCTTATTTTTTATTATGACATTTTGATTTTTGATTTTTTGCTTTCCTTTTCGTAAAGTATCACAAATATAAGAATTAAATTCAGAATTTTAGTGATAAATATATGTTATATTTAAAGATGCATATGTATAATCAATTTTAATACATTAATGTTCATACGTTCAAAACGTGAATACAAATACATACATGTAAACAAAAATATTCATAAAATTACAAATACATACATGTATGCTACAAAAAAATGCTTCCAAATTATTTATAAATTTGACAATAATTGAATACAAATACATACATGTATACAAATACATATATGTATACAAAAATAACACCTATGTGCAAAATACAACATATATGTATTGATCCTCCATATGAGTACAAAATAACATACATGTATAAAATAACACCTATGTATCTAAAAATATTGAATTACATACATGTACAATAACAATGAAAACACACATGTACAAAGCAACACATATGTATATAATGTTTGATACATTAATACAACTTCATTAATGTAAAGGAGTATCGCCATTAGTGTATTTGCCACATCAAACCAATTGTAAAACAAGGTCATTAGTGTAAGCAATAACGCCATTAGTGTAAAGAAACATCTATGTATCCCGGCTCATACTAGAAGATTCATTATCTGGAATTCATTGTTATATAAAACCTTTTGATGTCAATCAATTTATCTCACCTTCTTAGATGCTCTAGAGTGAAGCAACAGATCTGTGGAGAGGACTATCAGTATTTGGTTCTAGACGACAAAGATAATGAAAACTCGACAATTTCTAATTAAAAAGGTTTTAGTAAATACCTCTTCAAATCTTCAAACTTTAACAATATTAAACATAAAATAATAATTTTTATTTTCAAAAAGATCGTATTGTTATTTGGTATGCATGTTCTCTAATATCTTCAATGACTCGTTCCGATTCGTTTTCTATCAAATATATTTCAAGAACAGTCAAACCCTGGTGACAAATCAAAAAAACATCTTATGCAAGTGTGAAATAATTAATTTGGAAAGAACATTATTTTATAATTGCAAACCTTGTACACATGGCGCCAATTCTTCCCATAATCATTGATAGTTCCAAACTATTGAGATGATAATTTGGTATTTATGGCTGAAGATAAAAAGGAAAATAATTTACATAAAAAATAATAATTTTTATTTTCTTCCTTTAAAATAACACACGTATGCCACACTAGTTTCTTTAAGCATGTGCAATATCAGCAAGATGTCTTCCATGAGGACCCCATGAATCGTTCATGTTTGCATCGAGAACCTACAAACCAATATATTAAATACTAAATACTTGGTTAACATAAAAGCATAAATATCAGCAAGATCTGTTCCATGATCGAGGACCCCATGGATCATTGCCGATGACATAGAAACGGTGGTTTTAGGGTTTTGAGTTTCCGGCGAGTTTGTCCCAACCAACAAAGAACTTTCCAAATTCTGGCAGTTTGCAGCAGCGGTATTTGACGGAGAAAGGGGGCGAGGGATTACAGAGGCGCTGGCGGCAGAGGTATTTTACGGTGGGGGAGTGTAGCAGCGATGGTTACCAGAGAGAGAGGATTCGAACTGGGTGATACCCACATGCCGCACGTGTTTTGAATTTTTGATGGTTGAATTCTAGAGTTGTAGGGTTATTAGGGGTTTATATTTCTTTCTTGTATTATACCCATTTTACCCTTTTCATTTAAAACTTACCTAATGAAATTAGTTATATTTACAAAAAAACGCAAATTAATCTTGGCCACTGATCCTATAATCCAAGGGTCTAGATTGAGTTCTACGGGTTCTGTATATAATATGAGTTCTATATGGAATCCTTCACTATATATATATATATATATATATATATATATATATATATATAGGGGAGGGTTCCATTGAGAATTGATATATTAGGTGAGAATGTGAGAATTAGGCAAAAAGACGCGCGGTGGCATTTTTGTAATTAAGTCCAACTTTTCTGTCCCACACGCGGTGGCATTTTTGTAATTAAGTCCAACTTTTCTTTAATCATCGATGATTAAACTGGGTGTAGTGTTTTAATCATCAATTATTAAACTATTGAGATTATTTTTAATCATCGATGATTAATCTTGACTATATGTTTAATCATCGATGATTAAACTTGAGTTTGGGTTTAATCATCGATGATTGAACTAGTCTGAATTTTTTATAAAATGCTTTTTAACTACTAATGATTAATCTTTGACATTTTTTTTAATCATCGATGATTAAACAGTTTAATCATCGATGATTAACCTTGTCTCCGTTTTTTAGATTCTTAATTCTCTATAACATGTTGTTTAATCATCGATGATTAATCTTGACTATATGTTTAATCATCGATGATTAAACTTGAGTTTGGGTTTAATCATCGATGATTAAACTGAGTGTAGTGTTTAATCATCGATGATTAAACTTTATCTGTGTAATAATCATAAGATGCTCTTTTAATCATCAATGATTAAAATTGACTATATGTTTAATCATCGATGATTAAACTTGAGTTTGGGTTTAATCATCGATGATTAAACTGAGTGTAGTGTTTAATCATCGATGATTAAACTTGACTATATGTTTAATCATCGATGATTAAACTTGAGTTGGGGTTTAATCATCGATGATTAAACTGAGTGTAGTGTTTAATCATCGATGATTAAACTTTATCTGTGTAATAATCATAAGATGCTCTTTTAATCATCGATGATTAAACTTGATAATGTGTTTAATCATTAACAATTAAACTTGGGGTTGGGTTTAATCATCGATGATTAAAAACAATCTCAAAAGTTTAATAATTGATGATTAAACACTACAACCAGTTTAATCATCGATGATTAAAGAAAGTTGGACTTAATTACAAAAATGCCACCGCGTGTGGGACAGAAAAGTTGGACTTAATTACAAAAATGCCACCGCGCGCGTGAGGAAAGTTGGACTTAATTACAAAAATGCCACCGCGCGCGTGAGGGCTGGAAGGAGATGAGAGGCTGAGATCTATTCTCACATTCTCACCTAATATATTAATTCTCAATGGAACTCACTTTTATATATATATATATATATATATATATATATATATATATATATATATATATATATATATATATTGGAATGATTTTTTTTGTTTATTTTGAATAACAAATATTGCGGTTACTTTAGCATGTGTGCGAATAACTAATATTGCGGGTATAACATCTAGTGTAGTGTGCGAATAACTAGTAGCGTGTTGTATGCTTTAATGTTGCGGTTTCTTTGTTATTGCGGTCTCCACATTTGATATTGCAGTCTCTCTTTTGTTGCGGTGTTGGCTTTAATATTGCGGTTTCTTTCTTGTTGCGGTCTCTGTGTTTGATATTGCGGTTTTTCTTTTGTTGCGGTTTGTTTGTTTGATAGTGCGTAGTTTGTTAGTGCGTTCCTTTCCCCGCATTATCAAAGCGTTTCCCCGCAACAACAAATCGTTTCTGTAGTAGTGATAACCAAACACAAACGTACAAGAAACAAACACAAACGAACATAAACAAACACAAACGTACACAAATGATATAAACAAACACAAACGAATATTAACAAACTCAAACGAACACTAACAAACGAACGTAAACAAACGTAAACAAACGAACACGAATGGATGTTCACGAACGTAAACGAACGAACGGACCTTTGTTCTTGTTCGTTTATTTAACTAAACGAACACAAAATCTTGTTCGTATTCGTTTGTTTAGCTAAACGAACGAACGAACATAAACGAACTTCCGCCGAACGGTCCGTTCGCTTCGTTTACATGCCTCATGACCCGTATGATACAATAGCCTAACGTGTAGAACGTGAGCGCTGAACGGGGAAAGACACGTGGTAAGAAAGACGCAATCACAAAATGACATATTAGAGTGGTTGGGTGTTGATGATATATACTTGTCCTTATTCATTATCGTCACGTGAGTTAGGGTTTAGCTGGCGTCAATTTCAGTAGACGACGGATTAATACACTACAATAATGGTGGGAGGGAGGGTTTCTCACGCATCTACTCATGCTGTTCATCTTTATCTCGTATTCCTCTGTTATCCATCCCTTTCATCGCTATACGCACACGTCAGCATGAATCACCACCAGCTACCTTGTCTTAAACACACATTTCGGTTCCCATCTGCACAAAATCAAGAACAAAACAGGTTTCTAGCCCTAATCTAATCTATTATGATCTTGAATTTATACTAATTGCATATCCCTTATAATATCTGTTAGTATTCCAATTGCAGAATATATTTGAAGGTATCATGATCGGCAATGGAGTTATTGGGATTCTTTCAGAGTCTACAAACAAGTGGGAAAGAAGGGTTCCATTAACGCCTGCACACTGTGCTCGGCTTCTGCACAGTGGAAAGGGTGAAGCTGAAGTTTCACGCATCATTGTACAACCATCAACCAAACGAATACATCATGATGCTCTGTATGAGGATGTTGGATGTGAGATTTCTGAGGATTTGTCTCATTGTGGTCTCATTTTGGGTATCAAACAACCCAAGGTTCGTTGTATGCTTACATTTACGTTTACATTACATTACATGACAACAATCAGTGTTCTAGAAATCGGTGACAACCTTCGGTGAAGGTGGAAATCAGTCAAAATCGGTCAAGGTCAATGATAGTTAATCTTACTTAAAAAAAGAGTAAATTACAGAAATTGTTGTCCCTGTTGTGGTATACCTGATTCCGCAATTTTATTCCTATACTTTTTTTTTATTTAGCAATTTTATTCCTATACTTTTTTTTTATTCTGCAATTTTATTCCTATACTTTTTTTTTTTCAGTTTTTTCATCCCAGTACAATTTTAAATTCCGGTTTTTTGTCCTTACCAAAATACCCTCACATATAGTTAACAGTTGAAATTGGAGAGGACAAAAAATTAGAATTTAAAATTGTACAGGGACAAAAAAACTATATAAAAATGTAAAGGGATAAAATCGCAGAATCGGGTATACCAATACCACAGGGACAATTTCTGTAATTTATTCTTAATAAAATCAATTTTAAGGTGGTTTTTATTGACTAATTTAGCTATTTTGTTATGGACTAATGGTTTTTTATTTGAACAATGTTAAATTTTTGCATGGTAATTGACTAATTAGTTATTTTGTTAAAATATTGCTAATATTTGTTTATATAAATATAAATTTCGTTGAATATTATGGTACCCGTCTAGAAACCGATTAATTACTGAATAGTTCTTGTTGTTTGCTGCAGTTGGAGATGATCCTTCCCGATAGAGCATATGCATTTTTCTCCCACACACACAAGGCACAGAAAGAGAATATGCCATTGCTAGATAAAGTACAATTTCTTTCTCTTTTTTTTTTTTTTTTTTTTTTTTTTTTACCATTGACAAACATTCATTTCCATGTGTAGATCTTGGCTGAAAGGGCTTCTTTGTTTGATTATGAGCTCATAGTTGGGGATGAAGGGAAACGGTTACTTGCATTTGGCAAGTTTGCTGGTAGGGCTGGACTTGTGGACTTCTTAAGTGGATTGGGAAGAAGTAAGCAGTTTGTTAATAATCTATTTTCTTAATAATATTTATATTAAGTTGGATTAATATTTATATTTTATTATTTTCAGGATATCTGAGTCTTGGATATTCTACACCATTTCTCTCACTAGGTTCATCTTATATGTATCCATCATTGGCTGCTGCAAAGGCTGCAGTTGTTTCTGTGGGTGAAGAGATAGCTACCACAGGATTGCCACCATCAATATGTCCTCTGGTTTTTGTTTTTACTGGTTCTGGAAATGGTATTATTATTATTATTTTATTTTTTTTATTATTATTATTTTTGAATGTTGTCACATAATTTTGTTTATATAGTTTCTCTTGGAGCACAAGAAATCTTCAAGCTTCTTCCTCATACTTTTGTGGATTCAAGTAGACTTCCGGAACTGTATGACACGGTAATGTCTGTAAACACTGACTGTTGGGAAGGATAGAATCTCTATCCTATCCTTCCCAACTGTCAATTGTCAGATAGATAAAATCTATCTAACAGATAATTGATTTGACTTAGTGTCTTGTAATGTTGCTTAGGTTGGCGAATCCAAACGAGGTTTCCAAGTGTATGGCTGTGTTGTGACTTGTGAAGACATGGTTGAACATAGTGATCCTATTCAAGTGTTTGATAAAGTATGTAACGTTGACTTTTTGACTTTTTGTTGTCCTTTGCATTGCGTATCAAAATGTTATATGTGTGTTAACCATTCCAGGTTGATTACTATGCACATCCTGAACGCTACAGGCCAATTTTTCATGACAAGGTTGCTCCGTATGCATCTGTTATAGGTGGGTAGGTGTAACCGAACCGAACCAAAACCGAATATGACGAATTTTCAAAAAACCGAACCGATTACATGTTATCGGTTTTGGTTCAGTTCGGTTTCCGTTAAATTTTTTTAGCCTAAATGCTCATCATATCCGAGGACCAAACCGAAACCGATAAAACCGAAATCGAAAATGATGATTTTTCAAACCCGAACTGATAACATGTTTTTGGTTTTGAGCAGTTAATTGCATGTATTGGGAGAGAAGATACCCTCGTTTATTAACTTCCAAACACTTACATGATCTACAGCATAAAGGCTGTCCTCTTGTTGGGATTTGTGATATAACATGTGATATAGGAGGATCTATAGACTTTATCAACAGAACCACATCAATTGACTCACCACTTTTCAGGTATATCTGTTAATCTCTTAACTTTAATTTTATGCTTACTTTTAGTAACACCAAAAAAACTTAACCACTCTAATAATAAAAAAATAAAAACTTAAGGGACTTTAAATGATGAAACTAGGTTGTTTTAATTCAAGATTAACGTGTGAAATTATTTATGTGATGGTTGAGTTTGTACCCTCATCAAATAATTGATTGTTGTTTTAACTACTTGTATCATTTTTGTTGATTACTCTTAACTACCCTATATTATTGTTAAATCATGTGTATGTGTTGATTGAAAAAGAATGTCTTAGTGGAAATTTTGTGTTTATATCTAGGGATGCATAAAATCGGGTTGTTGACCAAAACCGGATCAGGTTTAAAACGGGTTTAAAAACCAGTTTCGGTTTTTGGTCAAAGAGTTGAAACCGGTTTGGGCAATAACCGGTTCGGGTTCTAACCGCTTTTAGGGTATAAAAACCCAAACCTATTGTAACCGGTTCGGTTACTAACCGGTTAACCGGTCAAAACCGGTTATTTTTTCGGATTTTAACGAGTTTTTCAAATATCATACTAATTGAAGAAATTTTTGGTCTCGGTCAAAACCGGTTGCTAACCGGTTCGAAAGCCCTAAACCCCAGGCCCAAACCGGTTAGGAAGTGACCTTTTATAAAAAATGAACTGGTTTTGGTCAAAACTGGGTTTGAGCGGTTCGGTTTCCGGTTTCGGTTTCAGGTATTTTGTGCACGGCTATTTATATCTGTTGGATATGTGACTTTATCTAATAATTAGACGGCTGTTTTGCTAGCATTAATAAATTGAGTTTGGAGAAATTTTGTGTTCATTTGTTTTTACGATTTTTTGTTGATCAACTTTTCACCACTCAAATTTACCTTATAGATTAAAAGCACAACACCATGAAACAGGATTTAGTGGTGTATAGAGAACTTCTTTTTTTTTCTTTTTTAAATATTTTCTGCAATCCATATTTTAATAACTAGAAGGTTATACGAGAGTTAATTTCGTTAAAAAAATAATAATTAATCCACATTAATTTTTTCATTTTGTCTCCTTTATGTTACTTGCACATAATGAAGTGCATACACATACTTGAGTTTTGTAATAATAATTTGAATTTGAAATTGAAATTGAAATTGATTGTGGGTGGTAGATATGACCCATATGGGGACTCGTATCATGAAGGCATTGAGGGTGATGGCGTGATATGTTTAGCTGTTGAGATTCTTCCAACTGAATTTGCAAAAGAGGTATGACAAATTTATTCAGTGTGTAAAGATAGCTATTATATGAGAATTGATATTCATACCACAAAAATTATTTTCCACACCACAGTATACAAATATTATGTACAACTATCCAAAACATAATATGTGGTATAAGAATTAATTTGTATGGTGTCAATATCACTCCCTCTATTATATACCTAACATGATGATAAACTTAGGCTTCACAACATTTTGGTGATGTTCTTTCGCATTTTATTGGGAAGTTAGCTTGCACGAAAGATATTAAAGATCTACCTCATCACTTAAGGAGAGCTTGTATAGCACATGGAGGATCTCTTACTCACTTGTATGAATATATTCCCCGAATGCGCAATTCACAGTAAGCAATTTCAATTCACATATTATAATAACTAATATTACACAAATGGTCCTTTAGATTTGTACCATATTACATATTTGGTCTTTTAGTTTCATAAGTTCCACTGGTAGTCCTTATTTCTGAAACTATTGACATGTTTGGTCCTTTACCTAAACATACGTTTATTTTTCCGGTCACGTGTGATGCACCATGTAAATATGTCCTTTTCCCTTACCCTTCAGCAATTTGAAACCCATCTGTTTGACGGGATAAGTTAACGTGTGTCTAGAGGACTACCAATGTAATTTATGAAACTAGAGGACCAATAAAGGGCCATTTGTGTAATTTATGAAACTAGAGGACCAATAAAGGGCCATTTGTGTAATTTACCTCAACTAATAAACCGAAAGAAAAGAAACTAACCCACGTATTGATTTCTAGACAAGCGTTGGAGAACGTTAACAACTTGGGATCCAATAGGAAGAGATACACTATGCTGGTGTGTTTCCTCATCTCATCTCATTATCTCATCTCATTATCTCATCTCATGCTTGGTTATTATTTTAACAGAAAATTGAATTTATTTAACAGGTTTCTCTTAGTGGTCATCTTTTTGACCAATTTCTGATTAACGAGGCTCTGGATATTATCGAAGCTGCAGGTGGATCTTTTCATCTGGTCAAATGTCAAGTTGGTCAATGCACAGACTCAACATCTTATTCAGAACTTGAAGTAACATTTTTACCCTCTTTTTTTTTGTTTTTGTTGCTTTACTTGTCTCCTTTTTTATGTTGTTAAGAAACATATCTGGTTTCTGATGCGATCTTATCTTTATCTTAACTAGGATTAGTTTTATTATAAGATAAGTATCATTATCAATTAATTATTAGTATTATTTTAGGACCGGTTCTTAACTCATTAGGAATAATTATCTTATAAGGATTTTGAGCAAGGTTGCAAAAATTGGTCAGCGGTACCTAAGCGGTCGACCATCTTCAAGCGATTAATCGGTTTCTAGGCGGGTACTATAAAATACAAAAGAATTTGTTTTTTATATAAATTAATATTAGTAATATCCTAACAAAAAGTTAACAATTATCAAAATAAAAACCTTAAGTCCATAACAAAATAACTAAATTAGTCAATAAAAATCCTAAAATTGATTTTTAATTTTTTTTGAGTTTGACTTTCGTTGACTTTGACCAAGTTTGACTGATTTTGACCGATTTGGATGATTACTAGGTCGGCCGCCTAAACCGATATTTACAACACTGATTATGAGAGATCGGATTGTCCTATATAAAGGCGTCGATCTCAGCTTTAGGAATTGATGGGGAAATTTTTATTAGTTTTGTCTATGTTTTTACTTTTTATTCATTTAGTTTATTTTAATGGAATCAACCGACTTTTCGCTGATTTTTAGTAATTATTAGTTTAGTTTTTGTCTATTTTTGGTTCATATCAGTTTCCTTACCAGGTTGGTGCAGATGATAGTGTGGTGCTTGATAAAATAGTTGACACCTTGACATCGATAAGAAAAAACGGAAAAACAAATTCAAATTTATTTGCTCTCAATTTTGGACAAGTGAATGACAGCTGTGCAAACGGGTCAAATAAGACAAAAAACATTGTCCTTATTTTGGGGGCGGGTCGGGTGTGTCGACCCGCGGTTGAACTCTTGGCATCAATAGGAAGCACAAGAAATGAATGGTCAAGATCATCCGATATTGACATAGCAAAATTTGTTGACCATAATTTTGTTCAAGTTGTGGTTGCATCACTTTTTCTCAAAGATGCACACGAGGTACATAATTTGTTAATTTCTAGGTATTTTTTAAGGGTTACTTTCATAAAATAGTAAAAAAAATTCCCAAGTGTTCCATCTAGGTCACTCAAACTTTAAGTTCACTCCATAATGATAATCAAGTTTCAAAAATGTTCCAATCATGTGACATTTACCTGATATCATAGGTTACGAGGTAACCCTACCAAATTTAGGTATAAAAATTCATTAATAATCCAAAAAAAGCTTTAAAAACTTTTTGTTTTGAAATGTAATATATTTTCGTTTTTAGTGCTTTTTTGGGATTATTAATGGATTTTTATATATAAATTTGGGTAGGGTTACCTGATAACCTATAATATCAGCCTATCAGGTAAACGACGCATGATTGGAACACTTTTGAAACTTGATATTATTATGCGGTCAAAATAAAGTTTGAGTGACCTAGATGGAATATTTAAGAAACTTTGTTACTATTTTATGAAATTAAACCTCTTTTTAACTTTTATTTTATATAACACTTAGCAATTATTATTGAATGTAGATAACTCAAGGTATTCCAGATGCAATTGCAATACAGCTGGATGTCATGGATCATGATAGTCTCTATAACCACATCGCTCAGGTAGAATTTAATTACTTCTTATGAATGGAACTTGCCATTATATAGTATTAAAAGACAAATTTAAAATATTTTAAAAGACAAATTATGTTGCTAAAAATGTACTAAATATTTTACTTTCAAACTCTGGAAAACATGTTTCAAATGTAATTGGAGTAGCGCTTCACCAAGGAATATTATATTCATTTATATAGTTTTTCAACACTATAAATGGGTATCACATTTATATACTTATAAAACTCGAAAGGGGAAAAAATAACTATTTCAAAACTTTAGGGGAAAATTTTGTAACTTCTTTATGAACAATAAATGGGTATCACATTTATATATATATATATATATATATATATATATATATATATATATATATATATATATATATATATATATATATATATATATATATATATGGTAATTTCTCGGGCATAATTATACTCTCTCCGTCCCAATTTTTATTGTCCACCTTTCCTTTTTAATTTGTCCCAAAATAATCGTCAACTTGGAAATTCTACCAATTAAAAAATAGTTAGGTAGTAAAGATAGAATTTTATTAGCTGGACAGTGTAATAAATGTATTTTTCTTAAACTGTGTGATTTTTGTCTGTGGACAATAATTATGGGACGAAGGGACTAATTATTAATAATTTAATAGTCAAGTATTTTTATTTAATGCAGGTGGATATTGTTGTGAGTCTATTGCCTCCAAGTTTTCATTGCACCATAGCGAATGTGTGCATTGAGGTACGTACGATGGTCAACTCAAGATATATCATTTGGTCAACACGATGTATTTAATAATTGTTAAAAAAACATGACATGATGCAGCTTAAAAAGCATCTGGTGACTGCTAGCTACATTAATGATTCAATGTGCAAGCTTCATGATGCTGCCAAAGCTTGTGGCATTACAATTCTTGGTGAAATGGGCTTGGATCCTGGACTAGGTCTTTCTTTCTTTTCTTTCACCAAATATATCATTATAGAAATGTAATTTTTTTAATTAAATATATCATTTGATACTTACATAATTTTTTTAATGTTTAATTTTAAAATTGTTAATTTTTTAATTTTTAATTTTATTAATTTTTTTTTCTCGTTACAAAAGAAAATATCATGTGATTGTATACTTGATTACATGTGATTATACAAAAACATCACATGTGATCAAGTATACAATATCACCACATGTGATAGATAAAAACATCACATGGATTATCGCATAGTATTGTTTTTTTAACGAAAAAAAAAAATAAAATAATCAAAAATTGGATTAAAATATATATGGGTGTCAAATGACCAAAATACCCATCTATGTAAAAATATATGATTAATCTTGACAACTAATTATTATTGATCAATGGTTGAAATTTGTCCCTTTAGACTACAAGAAAATTAAGGACTATCTTGAACAATTCTCTACCATTATAAGCATCAACTCGCTGCCTTTGTGGATTATCCACTTACCATATCTTATATATTAATTAATATTATATTGCTAAGATTGTGTATTTAATTGAAATTGAATTGAACGGTTCAGATCATATGATGGCAATGAAGATGATAGACGAAGCACATGCTCAAGGCGGGAAAATAAGGTCCTTTGTATCCAACTGTGGGGGTATTCCATCTCCTGCAGCAGCAAATAACCCACTAGCTTACAAGTTCAGGTACCTTAAAATAAGTTTTATTTAATGTTTTCTAAATTTGTAAAAATCGGTTGATGTGTTTAATTGGTTTCTAGGTAGGTACCACAAATTATAAGAAAAAGAAAAATATATTAGCAAATCCTTGCAAAATCACACAAACCAGTGAACTGCCATCATAATTATGTGATTTCCTCTATTTATATACTACATCCGTATCAAAATTAGTGATACACTTTCTATTTAGGGATGGATCGAAATAAGTGATACACTTCTAAAACTTTCCTTATTTGGTAAAAAAGTGGGATCTATTCTCCACTAGCTATCTACCTTAATAAAGTGAAATTACATTTTTACCCTTACTTTCACTTTTAACCATCATTAATATCACTTTATTCAAAATAAGTTGGGCTCATTCTCCACTAGCTATCCACTTTAATATATCTTAAACAACTTTTTAATCTTTTACCTCAAAAACCGTGATTCTTCAAATATATCACTTAATTTGATACGGAGGTAGTAAAACCAATCATAACTCAAAAAAGTAATGCTAAAAGTGATTCAATTTTGACTTTAGTTGACCTTGACCAAGACTGATAGATTATATTTATTTTTTCAGCTGGAATCCAGCGGGGGCTATACGAGCTGGCAGGAACCCTGCCACCTACAGACACAATGGAACAACTGTACATGTTGATGGTAACAAATTTGTATACTTTACAAGTGCTAAATATAAAACATTATGAGTTTTGGTTGTTTGGCCAGGGGATAACTTGTACACGTCAGCAACAAAATTCAGGCTAAATGATTTTCCAGCTTTTGCACTGGAGGTGCTGCCCAATAGGAACTCGTTAATTTATGGAGATTTGTACGGTATAGAAACGGAAGCATTGACCATCTTTCGTGGGACTCTTCGTTATGAAGGTATCATAACATGTGTTTCTTTCATAAATCTTGTATCTAGATAAGGGTGAGCATATGAGCCGAAAAAATCAAATTGAATACCGAAACCGAAAATATGTTATCGTTTCGGTTTTCGATTTTGTAATTCCATGATTTTCGGTTTCAGTCTGGTCCTCAGACAGGGGTGAGCATTTGGGCTTAAAAGCTGAACTGAAACCGAACCAAAACCAGAAACATGTAATTTGTTCGGTATTATGTTTTGAAAATTCATCACTATCGGTTTCAATTTGGTTTTTGGACTATGCTCACCCCTAGTTCTAGATGTAGTGAAGTCCTATCTATATCCAGTTGGTGGTGTACCGAGTCGGGTTGATGCTATGTGGTCAGTCAATGTAAAAACCGGTCAAAATGCACAGCCAACTTGGTCAAAACTAGTCCAACTCGGTCAAGCTTGTCCAACTTTGAAACTCAGTCAAGTTCTCCACAAAATATTACATTATATTTTATAAAACTTTCAATCCGAGCACTCATCGAGTAACCGAATGCTCGCTACAAGGTCGTCGAACGAACACGAGTTCTGCAACCGTGTCTATATCTATATCTATGTGCAGGTTTTGGTGAAATAATGGGTTCACTTGCGAGAATCGGTTTTTTCAATGGTGAAATTTGTCCTCTTGTTACAAATAAAGAGAAAAAGAGACCTACATATAGAATATTTCTATACGAGTTATTGGGAATTGAAAGCAGTAAAAATGGCGAATCAGCAGAGAAGCTTATTACAGAAAGGCTGCTGGCTCTTGAGATTTGCAAAGAAGATGGAGCTGCAATCAGGATAGCCAAAGCAATTATGTAAGTACACTGCCCACAAAGATTTTTTTGACATTTTGGATAAAAAAAATTATTTGGTAGTTTTAGGTAAGTTATTGGGTAATATAATAAAATTTAAATAAAAACAGTAAGTTGCATAAAACTAAGGAAGAGAAAAAAAATGATTTAGCTTTTAACTTTTTATCAAAGTTGAAACTTGTTATAGATTAAATTGGAAACTAATTTGTCACTAAAGGAAATAGAGAATGAAAATAGATATCTAAGAGTAAATACATTTACAAATGTGTGTATATATAATTGGAAATTAATTAGTCATGAAAGAACGTAAATAGTGAAAAAAAAAAGAATCTTAAAAATAAATGTATTACATGGGTATTTTTTGTAAATAGTAGTATACTTAATGGCATATATTGTAAATTAGCATAGGCAAGACTTGGCTGTATAGACAGGAAAACATGTGGAATTTTCAGAAGGAGGGCACCAACCGTCTAGGCATAGAAGTCCTTGTGACAAATTCTCTATTTTTAATGTATATAATATATAGGGTTTTGCAGGAAAAAAAAACACCCACTTCATAAATGTAATATATGTTTTTTTTTTTTTTTTTTTTTTTTTTTTTTTTGTGATAAGGAGTAACAATATTTTCTTGCATTAGATTCTTGGGTTTTTACGAGCAAACTGAGGTTCCTTCATCATGCCAAAGTGCATTTGATGTGACTTGCCTCCGCATGGAAGAAAGATTAGCCTATAGCAACACGGAAAAGGTAATAATAAGTTATAAACTTATAACCAACATTTATTAAAATAAATTAAATAAAATGAAATATTTATTCTTTTATGTCAGGACATGGTTGTTTTGCATCATCAAGTAGTGGTAGAATTCCCAAATGGCCGCCCTACTGAAAACCACGAGGCTACTTTACTCGAATTTGGCAAAGAGGCGAGTGCCATGGCGGTTACTGTTGGCATTCCCGTAGCCATTGGGGCTCTGGTATGTAATTACAGATATTCGTACAACCATAAATTTATAATTTGGATACTATAAATCATTTGAGCTGTTGGTAAATGTCATATTACTAATTTGCACATTACAAGTTTTAGACAAAAAAATCAACATATGAAAATAAAGGGAAGTATTCAAAACTTAAAAGTAAAAAATGTTAAAGCCTGAAATTAGAAAAGGAAAGAAAAAGAAAAGTCAAATAGGACGGCTAGGAATTAAAAAAGAAAAATATTTTATTTATTATATCTAATGTACATGCTCGGCTTTCGTTACTTTTTGCATCAACTTCACATGTGCTTTGATTTTGATTTTCATTTTCAGCTTTTACTTGCGAAAAAGATTACAACTACTGGTGTCTTGAGACCCATTTATCCACAAGTTTATGAGCCAAGTACGTAATTTATCTAGTTTTCACATTTGTCTTTAAATATATCAAAAATGTTGTTAGATGATTCAACGTGCTTACTTTCTATTTGTGGCTTGCAGCACTAAAAATCTTGCAGGCTTATGGTTTTAATATAATGGAGAAGATTGGCTAATGCCTGAATTGAAGTTGTTCTGATTCTTGATTTCATATATAATGTAAATCTGAAATTAGACTTGGCTTTCCCTGGTGGATGTTAAGTGTTATTGTGCCTTTTATTAATATCGATTCCTTGCTTCTGACAACATTTCTACATGTTCTCTTACCCTTGTTTAATTTTATATCTTAATGCTTCTTGCACATACGGGTTTTAACGAGTCGAGGTTCTAACGAACTCGTCGAACTCGTTTATATCCAGCCCGAGCCTATAGTAATTTGGTCTCGAGTTGAGCTCGAACATAAAACAATATTCAATTAATCTCGTGTCCGAGCCTTATAATTTAATACTTGACTCGGCTCGTTCGATAGCTCGTTTACTGATCTCGGGCCGAACTAGCCAAACGATCTTAACGAGGAAATCCTAACGAGCCAAACAAGTGTTGGATACAATAAGTACAAGTGTTGACACAATAAGCACAAGAATATACATATATATTTTAAGGGTGTTAACAAGTCGAGTAATTAACGAGTTTTTTTAGTTTGTAAATTAGTTCATTTCAAAAAATATGTAACCATAAATGAGTATCAAGATTGAGCTCGAACACTATATAAATATTTGAGCTCGAGCATAATTTTAAAAACTTATTCGAGCTCGAGCAAACGAGCTGAGCCCAAATTTCTTGATATTCGACTCGGCTTGAATCGTTAACCCCCTAAAGATTACAAAACATTCCACAAAGAAGTGGGTTTCTAAGTGCAAACAAATTGAATGTATGTCTGCAAATACTTGGTACTTAGATAAAATAGTTGTTCACTTGTTCAACACATATCATGGATGTAAGTTCTTGTTGAGTAACAATTTTAGTATGAAAATGCCAGTTATGTTCTACTTGTGAGATTGGAAAGCTACAAGAGCTTATTTAGGACAGAGTTCACTACACATGCTTCATATGGGTCTGTTTGGTCGTTCAAATACACAAGGTTCAGGCCGAGAGTACACCTTGATGATTGTAGTCGAGTTCTTAAGTTACATATGGGCTATCTTCTTACGATCTGAAGATACTATTGCCTTTGTTAATAAAATGGAAGTGATGAATGGCTCCAACGTCGAGCAGATTATCAGAATTAATACAATATTAAAATTAAGCACTAACAAGAGTACCTCACAAAAAATTTCAAATTCCTAATTCACAATCGATGATAAACTCAACTTTGTAGAAAAACACATGGTAGTCAGAGAACACAAAATTAGGAAGCTTCGAAACAAAGATGTATCTTTGGTATTAGTTCATTGGGATTGTATTCAATGAATGGAAGCTACGAGCTACATAACGTCTCCTATAGCAGAATAACCGCTATTAGTACGAATTCCCATAATGGCTCCTATAGCAGATGAACTGTTATTAGTATGAATCCCCTGCTAGTATGCGTCGAATGAGAAATGCGTAATACATACCCACACATTTTTTGATAAAAAAAACTCGAGGACGAAATTTCTGCAAAGAAGGGAGAATTGTTTGATAAAAAAAACTCGAGCACGAAATTTCTATAAAGAAGGGAGAATTGTAACAAACTTATTTGACCAAAATATAATTATATATATTTTATTTTATTTTATATAAAATTTTATTATATATTACTTAAATAAAACATATTTGATAAGCATCCAAATTTGCTATTAAGTCAAGAGAACTTGATATGTTAACTAGAATGTCTAATGTAGGACTGTCAAACGACAAGACAAAAATATACGAAATAAAACGAAATGAGACGAAATCGAAATTTGAATTCGTGTTCGTGTCGTTCCCGTACTGTGTAAAACAAACACGAATCCGTGTCGTGTTCGTGTTTAGATATTAACATGAAATTGACACGATAGTTTTGATTTTGACAACATTTAGAAATTTATATTATATTTTTGTCGTGTTTGTTGTATTTGTCGGGTTTTTAACATGTACAAAGTAAAAAATTTGATATTTTTTGTTATTTATCTCGTGTTGTCGTGTTTGCCGTGTTTATCATTTTTTAATTGGGTCTTCGTGTTAGCAAAATAAAACACGACTTCGTGTCGTGTTGAGAAATATGAATTCGTGTCGTGTCGTGTTACCTAAAAACACAAAACAACAGTACGATTTAACAGCCCTAGTCTAAAGCGAGATCAAATAGATAAGAAATAAAGTAAGTAGCATACAATAAGCTTACAAGATGCTTACTAAAACACAAACATAGACCACAAAAACTCAATAAAAATGCAAAGCTATCATTACGATCAATCAAACATATAGACGTTCTTTGGCAACTCTAAAAGGAGTTACAAAGCAAAGCTAGGAATAAGGATGTACATATGTGGCATTTTTTAGAAGAATACAAGTTTTAAAGCTAGGAATACAAGTACTCTTGAACAAGTATTTTAGCTATAAATAGAGGGTAAACGTAATAAATTATATGCATCCTAAAATTCTAAAATACTCTCAAAATAATGATAGTTACTTAAGAAGACTAAGGAAACTTAAGAAATAGCAAAGCAAAGTGAGTATGTTATATGATTTAATGAGATACATATGTGTTATATATAAATTTTTTATGCACGAAAGTGTTTGGAACTTATGTTATGATTATGTGTCAAGGTGCAAATATTTTTTCATAATACATGTTTACATGTAGTATATGAAAGTCTTTGTTTTGTACATGTTAAGTATACTATTAAATATCCAACGTACTGGATATGGAAGAAGGTGCATGTTGCAAACGTACCTTATTGGGCAACCCTTTGTGGGCCCGAGATTAAAGAACCCGTGAGTTATTTTGTATACTTAACATGTAGGTATGAGATCTCTAGGAAATGGTTTTTAATCAATAAAAGTCATTTGAAGGAAAAAAATTATTTACTTTAACTTATCTTTCTTTAAAAGTATGTTTTATCATGAAGCTATAACTTCTCATTACGCTTAAAGCTTGTATATTCATGTATGTATCTCAAAAACCAAGGAAAAAGGGCAAAGTGAAGTCTTGATATACTAAATAAATGAAGTTTATTAAGTTGTAATTTTAAGCATTTTCCGATGAACTTTATTATGATGAAATAAAAGTAGATATGAATTTAATTGATTTACTTATAAAGGCTAAAAGATGATACACTGGAACAGGATGTCACATCATGTAACAACGTCTAGAGCGAGGTACCAAACCGGACCAAATTTTGAAAAAATGAAGATTGTGTCTGCATTTTCAAAATCACAAGGATCAAACTTGTAATTTGGCCAAATCACAAGGATTATTCTTGCAATTTACTCTAATTTGAAATATTTCAACCGTGTAATCTACATTGCATGAATACGATATCTAGTGGGATGTATCCGACAAACGACAAGAGTGAAGTGTTTAATTAGGGGTGGAAAATTCTAAGTCGACCCTAAATCCGCCTTGAAATTGAAATGAAAATAAACAAGTTAGAGTTCAGGTAAACAACCAAAGTATTTTTTGAGGTATCCTAAATTTCATGCCTTTTTATTCCATGTTACGCAATTACCATTACCATACTAATACAATTACCATACTAGAGATACTATTCATTAGGATCTAAAACGAGGTATTCCAAATGAAACGGAGTTTTCCATTATTTATAAAACTTCCCCCTAAAATAGGGGTGAGTTTGGTAATATAAAACATTTCAGTATTTACCCCTGAGGTATATATTAATAACGAAAATTACACCTACTAGGCTACTATCTTCATTAATCTTTTATTTAAACAAAATAGAATACTTCCTCCGATTCAAAATAAGTGATACACTTGAGGTTTCACGGTTTTTGAGGCAAAAGATTATAATGATGCTTAAATTAGATTAATTGGATGGTTAGTGGGGAATATGTCCCACACCTTTTGAATAAAGTAAGATTAATGATGTTTAAAAGTAAAAAATAAGGGTAAATGAGTAATTTCACTTTGTTAAAGTAGATAGTTAGTGGGTGTGGGTCCCATTTTTTTTGCCAAATAAGGAAACTTTTCAAAGTGTATCACTTATTTTGAATCACCCCAAAAAGGAAAGTTTATCACTTATTTTGAATCGGAGGAAGTATTTATTTTCTAAAATTTTTATAACCTCATTATATTTGATGTTTTTAACTGCTTTCTTTTCATAATAATTTTACATTAATAATTTGAAATAATTTACATGTCATAGATAGATGTCCTTAAATATACGTATATAGGAAAGACATAACATTTTGTGTGTTAACTTTTTATAACGGTATGTCATCACTCTTATATACAAAATACTCATACAAATTTACTGTTCATAAACTCAGCCACTAAAATTCGCCAGTATCCTATATATGCAGTTCAACCTAGTTAATTAACAAAACCTTGCCTTGCCCGAGTGGTTTGTTGGACGCTGTTTGAGTACAAAATTCGTGTGAAGACATTTGTTCAATTCCAAGCAGATGCCACATTTTCTCTACTTTTCATTAAGTTGTACCAATTTTACATTTATATGCCTTAAACTTTCATACTTTTTCCTTTTATCCCCTAAATTTAAGTAAATTGTATATACATCTTAATTTATACTTAACTTTTTTTTTGTACAACTTTTAAATCAACTTTTTTTTTTTACTTCTCCATTTCAAAATAAGTGAAACAATTTGAATTTCATGTTTTTTGAAGCAAAACTTTTTTAATAAATATTAAATTAGATTAAATTTGGATAGTTAGTGGACGATGAGTCCCAAATATTATGATTAAAGTGAGTTTAATGGTATTTAAGAATAAAAATAAGGGTAATGTGCCATTTCACTTTATTAGAGAAGACAGTTAGTGGGTACGAGTCATATTACTTTTACAAAATAAAGAAAGTTTCAAATTGTATCACTTATTCTGAAACACTCTAAAATGAAAAATGTATCACTTCATTTAACATATACGAAGTATGAATCAATCATATTTATTTGTTAGTTCTAATTCATTTTTAATATAATAAAGCTTATGTTATTTAATATAAATCAACTAATTACGATAATTTGTTGATTGATATATTTACTACTACTGATAACCATAAGTACTGTCATTAACACCTCTTGAAAATAAATATTAAATTAAAGAAATATGATCAAAACACCCGCTGCAACGCGCGGGCATACACTATGCTTGTTTGTATACAAAACATGACTATTCTTAATATTATTGGCTGCAAAAACATTTGGTTTTAAACAAAAGTTTGTTAATTTGACTTACCTTCTTAACCTATCTCTCCTTTGTCTCCTTCGACACTCAAAACAATCACTACACGTATTAGTAATAGTATTAGTATTATTATTGTTATAATACCCGTTGACTTTCAACTTATCCGGTGAAACTCCCAAGTCTTCAACTAATATTTGTTGAAGCTTCTCATTTTCTTCTTTAAGCTTCTCAAGAGCAACTTGTTTTAGGACCTACACAACACATTAAAGGTTTGTTTCTTTCAAAATCCATATTGAATTTGAAAGTTTTCACTTTAAAGGCAATGTGTGTGTATATATAGGGTTAGGATCCGGTGAGAACTCAAAAATCAGTGAGGACAATTTTGAACCAATCGTTTTAGAAAATTTAGATCATTATCATAAATTTTGGATCTTTAGGAGTAAATAGTTTTTTATAATGATCCAAAATTTCTGATAATGATACAATATTTCTTAAATAATTTATTATAAATTGTCCTTACAATCCTGATCTCTAACCGTCCCCGTACCGAAAAAGGATGGGAAGGACTTTTTTTTTAGCTTTTCTCGCTTAGTCTTGCTTTGGCTGAGCCCTATCTTGCTGGCGCGGAAGCTAGGGCAACTAAAATAAAAAAAGAACATATACATGGAGCTATGTCGACTTACGTACGTCTCGTTGACTAAACGATCAGGTATACCACGCCACGTATCATCCCCTCTTTCTTTCCATAGAGGAGAGAAAAAGATCTCACCAAGATGATATGTGAAATGGACCATACCAATTGGATCACGTCCTTCTCAGACTGCAGTTCTCCAACCTACAAAACACAAGACTCAAGGAGTCATTAACCAACGAAAATCTGTCTTGTAAAATAAGAAACCAGATTTAGAAACCGCAGTTTTGGGTTGAGCTTCTAGAAGAGGACTTTGCAAGAAATTGTTGATAACTTTGTCGGTGCGACTTTCTGTTGTTAAGTTCATGATGCTATTACCACTTTGTAGTGATATAACACCCGGTGCCAATCCAAATCTCGTCATCAACTTTGTAGCCGTTTGCTGGAATGAACCAAACTTAATTTGTGTACAACATAAGACTAATAGGAAGTTACTTACTACAAGACTAGTTTGTATCTGATGCACGACCCCAGGCTTTATAGCAACATCTGCCATACAAATTAAGTGATACATTGTTGGTTTTATGGTTTTTGAGGCAAAAGATTATAATGATAATGATGGTGGAATAGATTAAATTGAATAATTAGTGGGGGATGGGTCCCACACATTTTGAATAAAGTAAAGGGTGTAAATGAGTAAAAGTAAGGGTAAACATGTCATTTCACTATATTAAAGGAGATAGTTAGTGGGTCAAATAGGGTAAATTATCAAAGTGACCATGTTTGACACGTACGCCTCGGTTGAATGAGGCGAGCAGAAACGGTCCGAGGGAGGGAACCCTAATTTTTTATCTTTAAAACTAAGGGCAAACTTATTTAAGCTCAAAATCCCCTTAAATAAGCTTTTCCCACACATGCGCTAAATACCTTCTTTTAATTGTTTAAATGGGCTACAAAAAGTGGAATGGGCTCGATAATTATTTAAATAGGCTGCCAAAAATGTCACTTATTTTGGATTCCAAGGAAGTATTAAAAACAAAAACAAAAAACCAGAAATAACATACCAACTCCAAAACCATGGCCAAAACCAACTCCACATCCAATTCCAGCCTCAATGTTTCTAGCTCCAACCATTTTCAACTGAAAGTTTGTTTGTTTGTTTGTTTAATTGTTTATAATTATCATAAAATGACGTAACAACATTAGCATTAACTTACAGAGTTATTAACATGTCTTCCAACTCCAGAGAAAACATCTGATGCTCCTCTAGCAGCAACCATAACATCTCTTAATACGGGTATTGCACCTGATCAAATTCAAACAAAAATTCAGACAAAAACAGTTAGTTAGTTAATTAGTTAGTTAGTTAGTTAGTTTGTTAGTTAGTTACCTAAATTTAGAGGCCTGCCAACACCGATACGAAGACCACAGCCGACTCCAAATCCAGTGAATACTTGACCCACCTTCAAAGTAAATGGGTTTTGCACCCCTTTTGATACAATTACACTGCTGCTGCTGCTTTCCATATTGTAAATTTACAAATATGCCCTTCTAACCTGTTTTGTATTTCTTTCTTTTTGAAAATGTACGTATGTAATCAACGTTGGATACAGTGTTTCACATATCTGTCATTAATCAAAAGAGGATCCAATTAAATTAACTGCTACATACATACAGATTCAGGCAGTTTGAAAAGAACAAAAAACAGGTTCAGGTCAGAAATTTATTTTTTGCTGTATGTTACATACATGATACATATAACATATGACAATAGAACACAATAATTGGGACAACATGATGATTATAAACACAAACCTAAGCAATCCATTAGTTAAAAAAGGGGTTAATATAATAGAATAGTACACAACTTTCAAAAGTGTTCCATCTAGGTCATTTAGAGTTCGTTTTCACTCTATAATGATAACCAAGTTTCAAAAGCGTTCTAATCATGTGAAATTAACCTTCTATTATAGGTTACCAGGTCATATTATATATAAATTTAAGTGTTCCAATTATGGTTGTTTATATATAAATCTAAATAAGGTGAGATGGTAACCAAATGTTCACATGATTGGGATACTTTTGAAGTTTGCTTATTATTATAGAGTGAAAACTAACAACTTTTTTTACATACAAAGAAAAATATATACATATTTCAACAGAATTATGGCTAGGAAGACCCTAATTGCTACTATTAGGCATTAGCATTTCCCTTGAAAATAAATCGTTGAATTCAAAGTATTTAGGGTTTAATGTGAAGTATCAAAATTCAGATGTTATGTTGTTCACTAATATCATAAAAGTTATTTGAATCATTGGATCAAAGTCTCTAAAGTAATCAAATTGATAACTCGTATGCAGCCACATATCAAACTAGCATAAGAACCAGAACTGTTAATTAGCAAATTTAGAAAAATATACAAATTATAGCAACTGTACTTTAAAATAACAACAAAACTTTTTATTTTTGGGCAAAGTTCACAAATTAGGGCATGATTAAAAACCAAATGTTCATGAACACATCTAAAAGAACTTACGGCAGGACCAAATTTTAGCTAGAACACTCTAACGGTAGTTCATAAAACGAAATCCTTTCACAAACAAATTTTGAGCAAAATTCACAAATTAGCACACAACTAAAACCAGTTTTCTGTACCAAATTCGGTACAAAGTCCCCAAATTACGCAGCTCTATGTCTTTCGGAAATACACATTTGAAGCATAAAAAACGTCAAAAGTTAACAGCTTGAAATCTTATATCTAATTTCATCAAATTAAGCTAAATTAAACCATATATTCGGATAAATGTTCTCTGTAAGACTTTATAATAAACAAAGGGAGGAAATGCAGAAACAGAAAAAAAAATTAGGGTTCTTGCCGGGGTTTCTGAAGCTGGCCGCCGGAATTTAGAGAGGAACTGAGGACTGAGGAAGAAATTAGAAACGTATGCGACGAACACTGAGGAAGTGAGGAACGAGGAACGACGGTACGGAACGAGGAACGCTCATTAGAGAATTTCTGATGGGAGCTTAGGCCTCTCCAAGCATATCTTATTAACATGCTACTGACACGATCCTATCCATCACTAACCTATCACTAAACTCATTTTCACATCATTCTTTCCACATCATTATTTTTAATTAATAAAAAAACATTACATTAAATAAAAACATTACATTAATAATAAAAATAAAAACATTACGCTTGTAAAAAAACAAAAATAAAAACATTACGAAAAAAAAAAATTTAACGTTGACGGTAGTTCGGCGGGAGGCTCCAAATGTGTTCGATTAAGGCATTACGAAGTTTATGATGCACAACTCGATCATGTATCCCCTTTTCAATACGCAATTGGGCTGCAACCCGTTCATGCCATGTACGTTGTGGGTGATTTGTCGGGTTAGCTGTATAGTCTTCTTCAATTGGACAAATTGCGCGACCGTTATCTTCCGTAATCATGTTGTGTAATATCACACAAGTGTACATGATCCGTCTTATTTTGTTCACACTGTATGGTCGTGTCGGGTTTTTAATGATTCCCTACCGTCCTTGAAGCACTCTGAAAGCTCGTTCGACATCCTTCCTAGCGGATTCTTGGAACCGCTTGAACTTCATGTTCTTTTCTTCAATTGGGCATTTAAACGACTTGACAAGCGTTGCCCATTCCAGATAAATCCCCTCAGCTAGATAATAACCCTTTGTAAATTGCTCACCCGCAATAGTAAACGGAACGACAGGAGACCTGTCTTGCCTTATTTCATCAAACAAATCTGATTCATTAAGGACGTTTATGTCGTTATTCGAACCCGCCTGGCCAAAGTACGCATGCCATATCCACAAATCGTATGACGCAACAGCTTCAAGCATTATTGTTGGACATCCTTGATCACCACGTGCGTATTGGCCTTGCCATGCCGTTGGACAATTTTTCCAAGGCCAATGCATACAATCAATGCTAACAAGCATTCTAGGAAAACCATGTATCTCTTGATGTTTGGCATGTAAACGTTGGACATCATGAGTTATTGGTTTTCGCAAATACTCAGTCGAGTATAGATGGAATACACATTTACAAAAGTTGTCCAAACAATCGTACGTTGTTTGTTGACCCATGTGTAGGTGCTCATCAAACAAATCAGCAGCACAACCGTACGCCAATTGACGTATGGCAGAGGTACACTTTTGAAATACATTAAAACTGGGGTAACCCGTAACGTCGCTCTTTTGACGAAAATAATCAAAATACGGCGGTAGTTGACCCTGTGGATTATAAAAATATATAGTCTGGCATATACGGATGAACAAAGGTTTCGACATGCGAAACCGTCTTCGGAAGTAGTCCGGGGGGAAAACGGCATTCTCGTCAAAGTAATCATTCCATAAACGTTGACCAGCACTAATGCGATCTCTTGGTATATATGTTCGTGGTGCTCTTGACACGGTGGAATTCTCAGCTTCTTCTTGATTCAGATAATCAAGCCTTTCAATACTTTGGTTCAAATCGAAGACGAATGTTGCATTCACATAATCTTTCCAGTAATCATCGGCGTCATCGTTTGGATCCATTGAATGAGAGAAAATTTATGAAAATTAGGAAGAAAGGAAGTATGTGATTGTAAGTAGATGAAAATGTGATAGTGTGTTTAAAATGATAGAGTATGTGGGTTTTTATAGAGGTTGGGTGTAATATATTAATTATTGTGTACTAAAAAAAATTGAATTTGAATTCAATTTCGGACACTCCCCCGGACCCACCGCCTCCCACGACGCACCACCCGATCCGTCCTCACCCTGACGCCTGCCCAACGACGCCAGCCACGGCGCGCCCGTGCCAACGGCGTCGTTAGGCGACGGCAAAAAAACGCCCACGACGGGGCTCCACGACGTGTCGTTGGCACGGGTCTTATTAGTCATTTTCTAACCATTACCCGTCATTAAAATAATCGGTAGCGCCACATCATCGCATCCTTACTGACACGCTACTGATATGGTCGTGCCAACCATAGCGCATAACTAACACATCTTTTACAAATTATCATTTTTAACTAAAATATAAATATAATTTATTATACAAATAAAAATGTAAATTTATAATAGTTTTACAAAATAAAATAAAAACAAAGAAAAAAAAAGTTTTTAAAAAAATACAAATAGTACAGGTATATATGCATAGAATACAACATCCATACCCCTCTCTTCGCCCTCCCTCTTCCCCCTGGCCAAAATCCTCACGATGCAAGGCTTAACCCGTCGCCACCAGGATGGGATTCTACCGACGCGGCTCACAACGGAATGGTGCCAACGGCGTCGTGCGAGGATGGATTCAAAATTATTGTTGACGAGTTACTGATGCATGCGTTGACACCGGTCTTATAAGTCTTTTAATGATTTTTTTATCATTAGAATAATAAGGGTTTTTAAAAGCTTATTATTAATCAACTTTCAATGTTTATATTTTTTAGTCATTTATATTTAATAATTTTTCATATAAACTTTACATATATTTTAATATAAATTCTTTATTATTTTTTATTAGTTAATAAATAAATTATATAATATTTAATGTCAATGTAACGATCGTAATTTTACATTTGTAATTTCGTAGATTTAATTCGGAATTTATACGAATTTAATTATTTATGTTAGTTTATGTTTACAGTTATGTTTTACTGAGTGTTTGATTGATTGGGACTCGGTATAACCAAGTATGGGTCAATATTTGGATGGAAACAAGTTTAAAGACCAATAAGCTGGCCTGGACAGCACTCGCGGCGCAAGCCTGGCGCGAGCCAGTCGCGAGCCAGTCGCGAGTAAGCGAACAGAGAATTCTGAGTTTGGACGCGAGAAGCTAGCATCGAGCTCGCGACGCGAACCGACGCGAAGGAGGCGCGAAGTCTGGAAGCATGTTGCCTTCGATCGGGAAGCCAAGGGAAAAGCCGCGTCACCTCGCGATGCAAGGTGGGCGCGAGCCCGGCGCGAAGATGCTTTGACGTATAAAAACTTGAGTGTAGGTGTCACACCCCGCTAAAGCGGAAACACGAGATACAACAGCATAAGGTTTCATAGCATGAGGTAATAAACAACACCAACTACAACATTAATCAAAAGTAGTTCAAAAATTAAATTATTACAACCAAATTTGTTCCCAAAATTCACAATAGATAAAGTTGATGATAAAGGATTTTAAAATTTCTTGATGTTGATGTCGTCACACAAAATGCACCTACATGCCAACACTTACTTGTTTATACCTGAAAAGCATGAGTTAAAAAGGTCAACTACAAAGAGTTGGTGAGTTCATAGGTTTTTGATGAACAAAAATTAAATTAGTATCCATAAGTTGTTATTGTGAAACTTTTGTTCACAAGACATTAAGTAACTGGTTGCTCAAATATATTTTTAGCACAAGTGTAGAGTACGCTAGCAATTATCAGCCATGAGCCACTACCAAACCATTCAGACAACGATGCCCCTAATGTAACCAGTCCTACCTCAGCGGTGAGCAATTTCTCACATGTGTAGAACCCAACTTTTAATTTTAGGAAATGTGCACCCAAGGCCCGTCGACCTTAAGTGGGGATGTCCAAACCCTAATAGCGCTATCCACAAAACCGCAGGCCCCCGTTCGAGTTAATGGTAGTGTCACTAAATTTTAATTCCACGTTTCGGGGACTTACACTTTTTAACTCAAGCAATTGCATTTTAGCATCCATAACATAGTGCACAAACAATTTAATTCAACAACAACATTTTTCAATCATAGAGCACCCATTAAAACTTTATAACATGCTTTTCACCCCAAAATATTTAAAAACAAAGTAAAAAGGGGCTATGATACTCACAGTGTGTAGCTGTATCCAACAATTTTCCGTTTGATGCTCAGTCCGACTTAAATCCTTCCTATATTAACGCAATTGAATATTAGGCTATGTCTAACCTTAGGGATAAAATAATTTTTCGCTATTATAACTTCATAAAATCTTAGACTTTCTATATACAGTATTTAAGGTTTATTTTAAGAATTTTCTTAGGGAAAATGGTGAACTTATTGAGATGTACATTTTTATCAGTTATAGTTATAAGTTTTTAATATTTATAGTCCTTTCTGTAGTATATTAGTTTATATATATAATCCTACTTACTTTATATATATATAGATATGTTTAGTTTCACCTTTATTTATATGTTAATTTTTATCTTTCCTAAAAATGTATACTCATAAGTCTTATTCTCGTTGGTATGCACTTTATACTTATATGTTCATTTGAGTGTATATTTCTATTTTACATGTGTTATATTATAATTAACTTGTATATTGTAAAATATTATACTTGATGTGCTACATAGTCCAATATTTCTTAGAAGTTACTTTTCTCATATCTAAAGCTAAATGTTTGTTGCTGTCCAGATTTTTAGTCCACTTTCACAAGTTATTTTAATATCATAACAAATGATTTAATTTACCAACTTTTTATATGTTTTTATTTAGTGTGTCAGGGAACTTTTAGCATAACTTTTATTATTTTTGAAGTTGTATAAGTATTTTAATTATATTTTATAAATGTATGTATCAGTAACTTCAAATCAGTCTGCACACTGATTTTGTTTGACCTATTTGGGGTATCAAATATTCGAGTTTTTCTCTGTATTTTATGGGGTATTAAAGATAACTCACTCAACTAAAGTTTAAAAAAAAGAATCATTACATTTGCATGTTTTATAAAGGAGTTATGATTACTTAAAGTTGCATGTAAAAATCTGCCAGCACTCTTTTCAGTGCACTCTTACCTTTGCATGTTTGGTTGGGAGGTCAAATCTTTATGTTTTTCGATGAAACCAGTTGCATTTGAAAGATATCTCTTTAAATTAAATTCCAGAAGAAAAATCAAGTATTTTTAATGTTTTATGAATTAGATATAGCATTTTAATGTTGAGTTTTATTCTGCCCAGTTAGCTGTTTGCACATCTAACTTGTGGGTAGAGTTTCGTGGGTCAAAACTCCATATTTTGGAATGAAATTACATGGGTTGGAAAGATAAGACATAAAACTAACTTTTAGAAAAAGAATCATGTATTTTAAATGGATAAAACTCAAGATATGTCCGAATGAAGTACATGCATGCAATCTGCCAGATTTCAAAAATGGAAGTTTTAAAGGTTTTAAAGGTTCTAGCCATTTCTTTACATTCAATGGTTTGAATCTTAAATTTTAACACTTATTTAGGATTATGAAAGTTATTTTTAGATCAAAATAAGCTATTAACTTTTATAAACACATGCATGTGATCAAACATCTAAGATTTGAAAGAAAAGATACATGCATGTACATCAAACTTTATGTTCTTGAGTTTTTGATGTATGGATCATGGATTACCACCTTCATTAGGTGTCTTGAAGACAATGGTGTGTAATCTACCATCTAGACACCTAAGTGCCTTTCATGGATAGAAAAACTCAAGAAACATGGAGAAAGATGAAAGAAAAACATAAGAAAAGTGCAAGAAATACAAGGAAATCGACTTACATAAGAATGTTGAAGAACACAAAACTGGACAGCCTCTTTGAAGATATATTTCGACTGACTTCCAGTGAAAGTTTGGGTGTTTTAAAGGTTAAATGTTGTAGAGGAAGTTGTTATGTTGATTTGGCAACTTGAATCACCAAATTTGGAGTTGTAGATCAAAAGTTATGAAAGTTTTAGTGAAGATATATTGGTGGAATTTATGAATCCGGATTTTTGAGAGTTGAGAGGAAAAGTGAAGAGTGTTGTGTGTGTTCTATGAAAATGAAGACTCCAAGTATTAGTGGGTAGTGTAGGTGACTCTTTCTTGTTCCTATGCCCCATGTGATAGCTAATGAGTGGTATTTGCATGACAATGTATGTATTTTGTTAAATAAAAATTGTAAAATTATATGTTAAATTAAATTATTTGTTCTAGATTTTAATTTTATTGCATTAAGTTAAAATTTATATTCTTACATATAATTATATGTATTTTAACTCTTACGATTATTTTGTAGCGATTTAATATTAATTGTTTCATTTGGTCACTTTATAAGACGACTAAAATGTTTATACGACATGCTAAGGATTCTAAGCATGTCAACAAGATTCCTATGATAACTAACACTTTTATTATCATAACTGACTAAAATAAATTATATTCACTTACTAAATCTATATTACGCTATTTATGAGCTAAGCTGAAATCCTATGTTTTGACGGTTGTCACAATCTCCCCTAGTTAGAGAAATTTCGTCCCGAAATTTATTAATTGACATCCCTATTTTGCTCTTTAGAAATTTGGCTCGGTTGCTTTAATTTCATATAATGCTCTTATATCCAAGTGTCTTGAATTTCAGGGAACCATAAAAATTATATTTTTACTTCGTATAAGTAGTTTTATTTTGCGATCTAGAATTTCAACTGGTTCCTCCTTAAACAGCAATCAGTTTTTTAATCTTAACTTTTTGTTGGGATATGATCAACGTTTTAAAAGTAAAAGATTTCTTTAGGTTTGATACATGAAATTTATCTTGGATGACATTTTGTTCTTGTAAGTTTAAGTTTATCTTGCACTGACCTGATTCTTTCTATTATTTTAAATGTTCCAATATATATTTATATTGTTTACTTTGTCTTCACTTCTGAAGAATAATTCATTTCCATAGTGATACCTTTTGAAGTCTTTTATCACTCATTTGGAATTCTAGAGGTTTCATGTGACTATCTGCACAACTCTTATCACGATCTATTGCACAAGTATGTAGCATATATTTTTGGAAATTTTTGAATTGTTCTTTTTGTTCTCTCTTTTTTTTAACGTTTCAAAGATTCGAGTCTTTAAACTTGTATGAACGACTCCTCATAATGCTCATACCCTTTAAATTTTTTTTTTTTTTTTTATATTAATTACCATGTTTGTTTCATTTCACTTATTATTTACTTTGTTGATTTGACAATGAAGATATTAATTTTAAAATAAACTTCTTTTATATATCGTATCTATCAGTGTCTACTATAATTCGACTACATATTTAGCTATTTATTATTTCTCATGTATTTATATTTCATAACTATACTACATATGTATCTTATCACTGCACATATACTCTAAAGTACCGATAGTTGTTTTCAAATAATTAATTCTTGGTTTTAATTACTTTCGTGAATTATATCTTTCATATAACTTGATTATCCTTGTACCACAACTTATATATAAAAGATATAGATGCGATAGAGTTATTATATATTTTCACTTATTAATGTTCTAATCTTGTTCTTGATGCATATATTCATGTTCCACTCTCCGTTTTTGAAAGTTTCGGCTCACTTCTTTACCAACATGTAGCTATGGTCCTCCTCTTACTTCATGAACTGACTTCAACTCACATATCATTTTTATCTTCTGCATAACTCTATTTACTCATGAACTGGTTCATTAACTATTTGTTTATTATTCATTCTCGATAGTAATCCTCATTTCTTGAATGACAATTTTAAATTCTAACGGATATAAATTTGTTCTTGTCATCCTCATTATTTCTTTTTATAATGTCTTACTTGTCATCAATTTGTAATCTGTATACTATCATTTCTTTCTTTAGTACACCTAATTCAAACTTCTTAAAATTACGTTATCAATGAGTCTAACTCACTCATCTCTGTCATTCATTTATCAGGTTTTATATATCATTGGTATCAATAAATCTATACTTTTCATCCTTTTAATGTTAGGTCTTTATATTTCTTTATTCCTTTGTGATTCCCGTGACCAATTATAGATCTCATTATTCATTAAAGTAGATTATTATTATATATATATATATATATGTATATATATATATATATTTTTACTAACCATGGTTAAAATAAAATTTATTAGAATTTAAACCAAAATCATACTTCACATCCATGTTTCACTCAAATCTCAGGATAACTCATAATTTTAAAGTATTTTTATTTATTTATAATTTATTTATTATTTATTTAATTTTTATTTAGTTAGTATTATCAAAATTTATATACTATTGTTCATCTCACATATTATTGTAATTATTCTATTATATGATATGACACATCCTTAATTCTTCTATTTTCTTAACTTTATAAAAATTTTGCGAAACAATTCTTTATTTATTAATTCTCCTCCATGTATATAGTAAATTTTACGCTCATCGAATTTATTTCTCTTTTCATTTATTAGGCACTTTCACCTCCGCTAAATTCATAGTTTGACGTTAACCATTTGAGTATTTACTTCATTTTCTTAATCTTTCATTATTATATATTTCTTCTACAAACTCCTTCTTGAGTATTTTGATACCAATATAAACTTTATTATAAACCGGGGTCATCGAACTTCATCACCATCATCATTATTATCTTTCTCATCAAAGGTCACTCAAAACTGATCACTAATCTAATTTCACATTATTAGTCAAGTAAGTTTATCCTCCGGCCTTGACTTATCTTTATTTCTTTATGTTATTTTATTGACTTGGTTAACTATTAATCTTGCTTAATTTCAATCGGCCGCTTATTTTAATATTATAGATACTACTTGTATACAACTCTTTTATTCATCAATTCGTTCAATAATCAGTGACTTTGATAACTCGATATTGTATCTTGTAATTATAAACACGTTGGCCAGACGTTTTTATGATCACATCATACAATATTTCCTTATCATTATCACTTCATACTTCCTTTCATAAATATAATTATCTTCTTCAAATTCTTATATAATTATAGATGATTTATCCTTCATTATGATGCCTTATTTTAACTAATGACATCTAATTCATTTACAATCAATGGATGTTATTATTTATTTATTTAAAATTTTATTTTATTTTATTTTTATTATTATTTTTTTTTTTTTTTTTGCAATTTTATTCTTACTCTATAGTATACGTAACATATGCAATTCAGTGATCATATTAACGATTCTACTATATCCTACACTTATATTCTTTTATAAAGGATTATAGTATCTGTGATTCATGACGGAAGTACGTCCGAAGTGTATATTAGTGACGACACATGGTGTCTGCTCCCATGCTTTATACGATGCTCCTAACATCACTTTCTTCGATATTACAATGCTAGCTCCTTAAAGTTAACTTTAATTTGTGAACCTATGGGAGTGAACTACATTATTGATGCACAAGGACATTCGCTAGTAGCTCTATCGATACTCACTTCTTATACATAGCTGCTCTCTATTGAGTGTCCACAATATTTATTGTTATATTATTGATAAACTTTTCAATTTGAGCCATAATTAGGCTAATAGAGTAAGATTACTTTCCTCTACAAGATAATTGTATCAATAACAGGAAAAAGTAATCATCTAAATTTTAAAGGTCTCTATGAGTATTTAATAACTACTCAAAGTACGTCATCAAAAGGATCATTTATCTCCCGAGAATTAGCAGTATTTTTCACTTCATGTGTACCATAACTAGTGGGTTATGACTTGATGTTAAACCAAAGTATTGAGGCTAATCTTAGAATATAGGGTTTGTGCCACGTAAGATCTACCAAGTATTAAATGTGATAATAACTAACTTAATAGCTAATTGTGCAATTGTGAGTGCCTAGGGTATGCAATGTTTATGCAAACACACACAAAATCATGCCTTCCATGTCTAAACAATATTTATTTTATTTTATTTTATTTTATTTTGGGAAACCTTTTTGAAAATTGTTTGAAAATTTTTGGTTATAGTTTTAGGTTTTCATAAGAAAACCGGCATTCTCTATAACCTTAGGCTCTGATACCAAATCTGTCACACCCCGCTAAAGCGGAAACACGAGATACAACAGCATAAGGTTTCATAGCATGAGGTAATAAACAACACCAACTACAACATTAATCAAAAGTAGTTCAAAAATTAAATTATTACAACCAAATTTGTTCCCAAAATTCACAATAGATAAAGTTGATGATAAAGGATTTTAAAATTTCTTGATGTTGATGTCGTCACACAAAATGCACCTACATGCCAACACTTACTTGTTTATACCTGAAAAGCATGAGTTAAAAAGGTCAACTACAAAGAGTTGGTGAGTTCATAGGTTTTTGATGAACAAAAATTAAATTAGTATCCATAAGTTGTTATTGTGAAACTTTTGTTCACAAGACATTAAGTAACTGGTTGCTCAAATATATTTTTAGCACAAGTGTAGAGTACGCTAGCAATTATCAGCCATGAGCCACTACCAAACCATTCAGACAACGATGCCCCTAATGTAACCAGTCCTACCTCAGCGGTGAGCAATTTCTCACATGTGTAGAACCCAACTTTTAATTTTAGGAAATGTGCACCCAAGGCCCGTCGACCTTAAGTGGGGATGTCCAAACCCTAATAGCGCTATCCACAAAACCGCAGGCCCCCGTTCGAGTTAATGGTAGTGTCACTAAATTTTAATTCCACGTTTCGGGGACTTACACTTTTTAACTCAAGCAATTGCATTTTAGCATCCATAACATAGTGCACAAACAATTTAATTCAACAACAACATTTTTCAATCATAGAGCACCCATTAAAACTTTATAACATGCTTTTCACCCCAAAATATTTAAAAACAAAGTAAAAAGGGGCTATGATACTCACAGTGTGTAGCTGTATCCAACAATTTTCCGTTTGATGCTCAGTCCGACTTAAATCCTTCCTATATTAACGCAATTGAATATTAGGCTATGTCTAACCTTAGGGATAAAATAATTTTTCGCTATTATAACTTCATAAAATCTTAGACTTTCTATATACAGTATTTAAGGTTTATTTTAAGAATTTTCTTAGGGAAAATGGTGAACTTATTGAGATGTACATTTTTATCAGTTATAGTTATAAGTTTTTAATATTTATAGTCCTTTCTGTAGTATATTAGTTTATATATATAATCCTACTTACTTTATATATATATAGATATGTTTAGTTTCACCTTTATTTATATGTTAATTTTTATCTTTCCTAAAAATGTATACTCATAAGTCTTATTCTCGTTGGTATGCACTTTATACTTATATGTTCATTTGAGTGTATATTTCTATTTTACATGTGTTATATTATAATTAACTTGTATATTGTAAAATATTATACTTGATGTGCTACATAGTCCAATATTTCTTAGAAGTTACTTTTCTCATATCTAAAGCTAAATGTTTGTTGCTGTCCAGATTTTTAGTCCACTTTCACAAGTTATTTTAATATCATAACAAATGATTTAATTTACCAACTTTTTATATGTTTTTATTTAGTGTGTCAGGGAACTTTTAGCATAACTTTTATTATTTTTGAAGTTGTATAAGTATTTTAATTATATTTTATAAATGTATGTATCAGTAACTTCAAATCAGTCTGCACACTGATTTTGTTTGACCTATTTGGGGTATCAAATATTCGAGTTTTTCTCTGTATTTTATGGGGTATTAAAGATAACTCACTCAACTAAAGTTTAAAAAAAAGAATCATTACATTTGCATGTTTTATAAAGGAGTTATGATTACTTAAAGTTGCATGTAAAAATCTGCCAGCACTCTTTTCAGTGCACTCTTACCTTTGCATGTTTGGTTGGGAGGTCAAATCTTTATGTTTTTCGATGAAACCAGTTGCATTTGAAAGATATCTCTTTAAATTAAATTCCAGAAGAAAAATCAAGTATTTTTAATGTTTTATGAATTAGATATAGCATTTTAATGTTGAGTTTTATTCTGCCCAGTTAGCTGTTTGCACATCTAACTTGTGGGTAGAGTTTCGTGGGTCAAAACTCCATATTTTGGAATGAAATTACATGGGTTGGAAAGATAAGACATAAAACTAACTTTTAGAAAAAGAATCATGTATTTTAAATGGATAAAACTCAAGATATGTCCGAATGAAGTACATGCATGCAATCTGCCAGATTTCAAAAATGGAAGTTTTAAAGGTTTTAAAGGTTCTAGCCATTTCTTTACATTCAATGGTTTGAATCTTAAATTTTAACACTTATTTAGGATTATGAAAGTTATTTTTAGATCAAAATAAGCTATTAACTTTTATAAACACATGCATGTGATCAAACATCTAAGATTTGAAAGAAAAGATACATGCATGTACATCAAACTTTATGTTCTTGAGTTTTTGATGTATGGATCATGGATTACCACCTTCATTAGGTGTCTTGAAGACAATGGTGTGTAATCTACCATCTAGACACCTAAGTGCCTTTCATGGATAGAAAAACTCAAGAAACATGGAGAAAGATGAAAGAAAAACATAAGAAAAGTGCAAGAAATACAAGGAAATCGACTTACATAAGAATGTTGAAGAACACAAAACTGGACAGCCTCTTTGAAGATATATTTCGACTGACTTCCAGTGAAAGTTTGGGTGTTTTAAAGGTTAAATGTTGTAGAGGAAGTTGTTATGTTGATTTGGCAACTTGAATCACCAAATTTGGAGTTGTAGATCAAAAGTTATGAAAGTTTTAGTGAAGATATATTGGTGGAATTTATGAATCCGGATTTTTGAGAGTTGAGAGGAAAAGTGAAGAGTGTTGTGTGTGTTCTATGAAAATGAAGACTCCAAGTATTAGTGGGTAGTGTAGGTGACTCTTTCTTGTTCCTATGCCCCATGTGATAGCTAATGAGTGGTATTTGCATGACAATGTATGTATTTTGTTAAATAAAAATTGTAAAATTATATGTTAAATTAAATTATTTGTTCTAGATTTTAATTTTATTGCATTAAGTTAAAATTTATATTCTTACATATAATTATATGTATTTTAACTCTTACGATTATTTTGTAGCGATTTAATATTAATTGTTTCATTTGGTCACTTTATAAGACGACTAAAATGTTTATACGACATGCTAAGGATTCTAAGCATGTCAACAAGATTCCTATGATAACTAACACTTTTATTATCATAACTGACTAAAATAAATTATATTCACTTACTAAATCTATATTACGCTATTTATGAGCTAAGCTGAAATCCTATGTTTTGACGGTTGTCACAATCTCCCCTAGTTAGAGAAATTTCGTCCCGAAATTTATTAATTGACATCCCTATTTTGCTCTTTAGAAATTTGGCTCGGTTGCTTTAATTTCATATAATGCTCTTATATCCAAGTGTCTTGAATTTCAGGGAACCATAAAAATTATATTTTTACTTCGTATAAGTAGTTTTATTTTGCGATCTAGAATTTCAACTGGTTCCTCCTTAAACAGCAATCAGTTTTTTAATCTTAACTTTTTGTTGGGATATGATCAACGTTTTAAAAGTAAAAGATTTCTTTAGGTTTGATACATGAAATTTATCTTGGATGACATTTTGTTCTTGTAAGTTTAAGTTTATCTTGCACTGACCTGATTCTTTCTATTATTTTAAATGTTCCAATATATATTTATATTGTTTACTTTGTCTTCACTTCTGAAGAATAATTCATTTCCATAGTGATACCTTTTGAAGTCTTTTATCACTCATTTGGAATTCTAGAGGTTTCATGTGACTATCTGCACAACTCTTATCACGATCTATTGCACAAGTATGTAGCATATATTTTTGGAAATTTTTGAATTGTTCTTTTTGTTCTCTCTTTTTTTTAACGTTTCAAAGATTCGAGTCTTTAAACTTGTATGAACGACTCCTCATAATGCTCATACCCTTTAAATTTTTTTTTTTTTTTTTATATTAATTACCATGTTTGTTTCATTTCACTTATTATTTACTTTGTTGATTTGACAATGAAGATATTAATTTTAAAATAAACTTCTTTTATATATCGTATCTATCAGTGTCTACTATAATTCGACTACATATTTAGCTATTTATTATTTCTCATGTATTTATATTTCATAACTATACTACATATGTATCTTATCACTGCACATATACTCTAAAGTACCGATAGTTGTTTTCAAATAATTAATTCTTGGTTTTAATTACTTTCGTGAATTATATCTTTCATATAACTTGATTATCCTTGTACCACAACTTATATATAAAAGATATAGATGCGATAGAGTTATTATATATTTTCACTTATTAATGTTCTAATCTTGTTCTTGATGCATATATTCATGTTCCACTCTCCGTTTTTGAAAGTTTCGGCTCACTTCTTTACCAACATGTAGCTATGGTCCTCCTCTTACTTCATGAACTGACTTCAACTCACATATCATTTTTATCTTCTGCATAACTCTATTTACTCATGAACTGGTTCATTAACTATTTGTTTATTATTCATTCTCGATAGTAATCCTCATTTCTTGAATGACAATTTTAAATTCTAACGGATATAAATTTGTTCTTGTCATCCTCATTATTTCTTTTTATAATGTCTTACTTGTCATCAATTTGTAATCTGTATACTATCATTTCTTTCTTTAGTACACCTAATTCAAACTTCTTAAAATTACGTTATCAATGAGTCTAACTCACTCATCTCTGTCATTCATTTATCAGGTTTTATATATCATTGGTATCAATAAATCTATACTTTTCATCCTTTTAATGTTAGGTCTTTATATTTCTTTATTCCTTTGTGATTCCCGTGACCAATTATAGATCTCATTATTCATTAAAGTAGATTATTATTATATATATATATATATATGTATATATATATATATATTTTTACTAACCATGGTTAAAATAAAATTTATTAGAATTTAAACCAAAATCATACTTCACATCCATGTTTCACTCAAATCTCAGGATAACTCATAATTTTAAAGTATTTTTATTTATTTATAATTTATTTATTATTTATTTAATTTTTATTTAGTTAGTATTATCAAAATTTATATACTATTGTTCATCTCACATATTATTGTAATTATTCTATTATATGATATGACACATCCTTAATTCTTCTATTTTCTTAACTTTATAAAAATTTTGCGAAACAATTCTTTATTTATTAATTCTCCTCCATGTATATAGTAAATTTTACGCTCATCGAATTTATTTCTCTTTTCATTTATTAGGCACTTTCACCTCCGCTAAATTCATAGTTTGACGTTAACCATTTGAGTATTTACTTCATTTTCTTAATCTTTCATTATTATATATTTCTTCTACAAACTCCTTCTTGAGTATTTTGATACCAATATAAACTTTATTATAAACCGGGGTCATCGAACTTCATCACCATCATCATTATTATCTTTCTCATCAAAGGTCACTCAAAACTGATCACTAATCTAATTTCACATTATTAGTCAAGTAAGTTTATCCTCCGGCCTTGACTTATCTTTATTTCTTTATGTTATTTTATTGACTTGGTTAACTATTAATCTTGCTTAATTTCAATCGGCCGCTTATTTTAATATTATAGATACTACTTGTATACAACTCTTTTATTCATCAATTCGTTCAATAATCAGTGACTTTGATAACTCGATATTGTATCTTGTAATTATAAACACGTTGGCCAGACGTTTTTATGATCACATCATACAATATTTCCTTATCATTATCACTTCATACTTCCTTTCATAAATATAATTATCTTCTTCAAATTCTTATATAATTATAGATGATTTATCCTTCATTATGATGCCTTATTTTAACTAATGACATCTAATTCATTTACAATCAATGGATGTTATTATTTATTTATTTAAAATTTTATTTTATTTTATTTTTATTATTATTTTTTTTTTTTTTTTTGCAATTTTATTCTTACTCTATAGTATACGTAACATATGCAATTCAGTGATCATATTAACGATTCTACTATATCCTACACTTATATTCTTTTATAAAGGATTATAGTATCTGTGATTCATGACGGAAGTACGTCCGAAGTGTATATTAGTGACGACACATGGTGTCTGCTCCCATGCTTTATACGATGCTCCTAACATCACTTTCTTCGATATTACAATGCTAGCTCCTTAAAGTTAACTTTAATTTGTGAACCTATGGGAGTGAACTACATTATTGATGCACAAGGACATTCGCTAGTAGCTCTATCGATACTCACTTCTTATACATAGCTGCTCTCTATTGAGTGTCCACAATATTTATTGTTATATTATTGATAAACTTTTCAATTTGAGCCATAATTAGGCTAATAGAGTAAGATTACTTTCCTCTACAAGATAATTGTATCAATAACAGGAAAAAGTAATCATCTAAATTTTAAAGGTCTCTATGAGTATTTAATAACTACTCAAAGTACGTCATCAAAAGGATCATTTATCTCCCGAGAATTAGCAGTATTTTTCACTTCATGTGTACCATAACTAGTGGGTTATGACTTGATGTTAAACCAAAGTATTGAGGCTAATCTTAGAATATAGGGTTTGTGCCACGTAAGATCTACCAAGTATTAAATGTGATAATAACTAACTTAATAGCTAATTGTGCAATTGTGAGTGCCTAGGGTATGCAATGTTTATGCAAACACACACAAAATCATGCCTTCCATGTCTAAACAATATTTATTTTATTTTATTTTATTTTATTTTGGGAAACCTTTTTGAAAATTGTTTGAAAATTTTTGGTTATAGTTTTAGGTTTTCATAAGAAAACCGGCATTCTCTATAACCTTAGGCTCTGATACCAAATCTGTCACACCCCGCTAAAGCGGAAACACGAGATACAACAGCATAAGGTTTCATAGCATGAGGTAATAAACAACACCAACTACAACATTAATCAAAAGTAGTTCAAAAATTAAATTATTACAACCAAATTTGTTCCCAAAATTCACAATAGATAAAGTTGATGATAAAGGATTTTAAAATTTCTTGATGTTGATGTCGTCACACAAAATGCACCTACATGCCAACACTTACTTGTTTATACCTGAAAAGCATGAGTTAAAAAGGTCAACTACAAAGAGTTGGTGAGTTCATAGGTTTTTGATGAACAAAAATTAAATTAGTATCCATAAGTTGTTATTGTGAAACTTTTGTTCACAAGACATTAAGTAACTGGTTGCTCAAATATATTTTTAGCACAAGTGTAGAGTACGCTAGCAATTATCAGCCATGAGCCACTACCAAACCATTCAGACAACGATGCCCCTAATGTAACCAGTCCTACCTCAGCGGTGAGCAATTTCTCACATGTGTAGAACCCAACTTTTAATTTTAGGAAATGTGCACCCAAGGCCCGTCGACCTTAAGTGGGGATGTCCAAACCCTAATAGCGCTATCCACAAAACCGCAGGCCCCCGTTCGAGTTAATGGTAGTGTCACTAAATTTTAATTCCACGTTTCGGGGACTTACACTTTTTAACTCAAGCAATTGCATTTTAGCATCCATAACATAGTGCACAAACAATTTAATTCAACAACAACATTTTTCAATCATAGAGCACCCATTAAAACTTTATAACATGCTTTTCACCCCAAAATATTTAAAAACAAAGTAAAAAGGGGCTATGATACTCACAGTGTGTAGCTGTATCCAACAATTTTCCGTTTGATGCTCAGTCCGACTTAAATCCTTCCTATATTAACGCAATTGAATATTAGGCTATGTCTAACCTTAGGGATAAAATAATTTTTCGCTATTATAACTTCATAAAATCTTAGACTTTCTATATACAGTATTTAAGGTTTATTTTAAGAATTTTCTTAGGGAAAATGGTGAACTTATTGAGATGTACATTTTTATCAGTTATAGTTATAAGTTTTTAATATTTATAGTCCTTTCTGTAGTATATTAGTTTATATATATAATCCTACTTACTTTATATATATATAGATATGTTTAGTTTCACCTTTATTTATATGTTAATTTTTATCTTTCCTAAAAATGTATACTCATAAGTCTTATTCTCGTTGGTATGCACTTTATACTTATATGTTCATTTGAGTGTATATTTCTATTTTACATGTGTTATATTATAATTAACTTGTATATTGTAAAATATTATACTTGATGTGCTACATAGTCCAATATTTCTTAGAAGTTACTTTTCTCATATCTAAAGCTAAATGTTTGTTGCTGTCCAGATTTTTAGTCCACTTTCACAAGTTATTTTAATATCATAACAAATGATTTAATTTACCAACTTTTTATATGTTTTTATTTAGTGTGTCAGGGAACTTTTAGCATAACTTTTATTATTTTTGAAGTTGTATAAGTATTTTAATTATATTTTATAAATGTATGTATCAGTAACTTCAAATCAGTCTGCACACTGATTTTGTTTGACCTATTTGGGGTATCAAATATTCGAGTTTTTCTCTGTATTTTATGGGGTATTAAAGATAACTCACTCAACTAAAGTTTAAAAAAAAGAATCATTACATTTGCATGTTTTATAAAGGAGTTATGATTACTTAAAGTTGCATGTAAAAATCTGCCAGCACTCTTTTCAGTGCACTCTTACCTTTGCATGTTTGGTTGGGAGGTCAAATCTTTATGTTTTTCGATGAAACCAGTTGCATTTGAAAGATATCTCTTTAAATTAAATTCCAGAAGAAAAATCAAGTATTTTTAATGTTTTATGAATTAGATATAGCATTTTAATGTTGAGTTTTATTCTGCCCAGTTAGCTGTTTGCACATCTAACTTGTGGGTAGAGTTTCGTGGGTCAAAACTCCATATTTTGGAATGAAATTACATGGGTTGGAAAGATAAGACATAAAACTAACTTTTAGAAAAAGAATCATGTATTTTAAATGGATAAAACTCAAGATATGTCCGAATGAAGTACATGCATGCAATCTGCCAGATTTCAAAAATGGAAGTTTTAAAGGTTTTAAAGGTTCTAGCCATTTCTTTACATTCAATGGTTTGAATCTTAAATTTTAACACTTATTTAGGATTATGAAAGTTATTTTTAGATCAAAATAAGCTATTAACTTTTATAAACACATGCATGTGATCAAACATCTAAGATTTGAAAGAAAAGATACATGCATGTACATCAAACTTTATGTTCTTGAGTTTTTGATGTATGGATCATGGATTACCACCTTCATTAGGTGTCTTGAAGACAATGGTGTGTAATCTACCATCTAGACACCTAAGTGCCTTTCATGGATAGAAAAACTCAAGAAACATGGAGAAAGATGAAAGAAAAACATAAGAAAAGTGCAAGAAATACAAGGAAATCGACTTACATAAGAATGTTGAAGAACACAAAACTGGACAGCCTCTTTGAAGATATATTTCGACTGACTTCCAGTGAAAGTTTGGGTGTTTTAAAGGTTAAATGTTGTAGAGGAAGTTGTTATGTTGATTTGGCAACTTGAATCACCAAATTTGGAGTTGTAGATCAAAAGTTATGAAAGTTTTAGTGAAGATATATTGGTGGAATTTATGAATCCGGATTTTTGAGAGTTGAGAGGAAAAGTGAAGAGTGTTGTGTGTGTTCTATGAAAATGAAGACTCCAAGTATTAGTGGGTAGTGTAGGTGACTCTTTCTTGTTCCTATGCCCCATGTGATAGCTAATGAGTGGTATTTGCATGACAATGTATGTATTTTGTTAAATAAAAATTGTAAAATTATATGTTAAATTAAATTATTTGTTCTAGATTTTAATTTTATTGCATTAAGTTAAAATTTATATTCTTACATATAATTATATGTATTTTAACTCTTACGATTATTTTGTAGCGATTTAATATTAATTGTTTCATTTGGTCACTTTATAAGACGACTAAAATGTTTATACGACATGCTAAGGATTCTAAGCATGTCAACAAGATTCCTATGATAACTAACACTTTTATTATCATAACTGACTAAAATAAATTATATTCACTTACTAAATCTATATTACGCTATTTATGAGCTAAGCTGAAATCCTATGTTTTGACGGTTGTCACAGTAGGCTAGGGTTTCATTTCACCTACGACACCTACAACCCTAGCAGCCGAAATTGGAGCATTCTTGGGCGATTTTGGAGGTTTAGAGCTCAAACCTTCATCATCTTGGAGGATTTAAACATCAAGGGTAAGGATTCTTAATTATCTTACTTATCTACCTTGATTGTAAGCTTTATATGGGTAAAAATGGTGGTTTGGATAACCAACCATGTCATCTATGGGGAAGATGACTAAACATGGGTGTAGAACACTGATTGTGAGCTTGTATTCAATGTGTACAAGTTGAATTTGGGATTTATTGATGGAAATCTTGAAATAGGGTTTGAGATTTCACCAAGTTGTGTGAACTTGGGTGGTTAGAAATGTTAATATGGATTAGTTAGTGATTAGTTATGGATAATAACTAGTTATTGTGATGATATTGGTATTAGGTCAAGAAGAACTTGCGATTGGAAGTACTTCCTTGATTGAGAAGTAGACATTGTGTTGATTAACACAATTTTGGGGATAGCTTGAATAAGGTGAGTACATGTGAACTTCCAAAACTAAGTACATAGTTAGAAAATGTTTCATGTTTAAATGTTTTATCGACTTTATAAGTAATTTAGTTATTTATGTGATTTATAATTAAATGCTTATATGATGATGAAATGATTAATTGATTGAGAAGTAATGGAGCTATAAGCTCATAATGAAATTTGACAAATAATGATGATGATGATGATGATGTCCCAAGGGCCGTGATAGATCGGAGGCATTCCGGTTATTACGGTACCTTAAGGTTAGTGGTAGATTGGAGGCATTCCAATTACCCAACACTTATGATTCCCGGTAGATTGGAGGCTTTCCGGTTACCATGGAAACGCCAGTCTTGATAGATTGGAGGCATCCCGGTTATCTTGACATTGGGCAATGACGAATGAAATGAAGTGACCCGTATGAAAAAATAATATTATTTTAATATAAATGATATTATGTAACTAGTTGTTTATTCAGGTCTAAAACCCATGTATCTCACGAGGCAATTTGTCTCACGTACTATGTTTGTGTTTTTGCTATGTGCTCATGTTCGGGATCGAAGATTTAGGAGGTCCGTTTAGAAGAGGCCTTGATGAGATTAGCTTGGTGTTCATAGTTAGATTCCTCATCATATGGCTAAGATATAATTTGTAACACCGTTTTTATAAACTCTGATAATCTCAAACAAGAAACATTTTGCTTTTGTAATACCGGTATCTGACACCGACACACTATTATGTATTTTGGGATGGAAATGTATTTAAATGTTATTTTGAAAATGAGGTGTTATAGTCAATTATTATAATATATTTGTATTAGACATTTTAAAATATATTATATTTAGTAAGATGTTAAAAAATTGTTAAATTATATATAGGGGGTATTTATTAAATTATTTGAGATAGATAAAGGTAAATTAGAAATATTGTATAAGAAAAGATTTTTAAAAAAGTTAACCATTGGAGATGTTATTTATGAATATCTTATTGGTTAGTGAAATGTTGATGTGATAAAAGCAATAACCTATTGTGAGAACATCTCCAATTGAAGGCTTTTAAGAGGTTATTACTATTTAAATAACCTCTAAAATTATTTTTTACCATTAGAATAGATGATTTTTTTAGTAGGTCACTCCAATCACTTATTTTTCATCAACCACTTAATCATCTTGCAATGTTTGATTCTTGTAGTTCCTATATTTAATAATTTTACATTTTAAACCCCTATATGTATTTATATGTGGATCATTTAGTAATTTTATAACTATAAATAAAATTTTATCATATTTCAATACTTTTTAAGGGCAATCATTATAATATTTTTTTAAGAGACATTTTATAAATATATTTAGTTTTATAAATGCTTATATTGTTAAATTTTCAAAACCGAATCCGAACCGATTACATGTTTTCGGTGTTGGTTTGATTTCGTTTGAGTTTCGGTTCGGTTTGACTTTTTTCGGTCGAAATGCTCGCCCCTAAACACTTGATTCAGAGAGACAAAATAACGATAAAAGTGGTGTGTGTGAAACTGTGAATTGATGTGCTGAAAGCTGCAATATATAGTGGCAAACAGTAAATACGCATAGAATAATTGTATAAGCTAGACCCATCACAGAATATATACATTCATAACTTGATGTAATGTTTAAAAAAAAATATATTGAAATCTATGGTAACTAAAAAAAAATAAATCGATGTCCAAATAGAACAAAAGATTGGTGGTGTTTCCTCTTGTTTGGATTCCACACATCAAAGGTATTCTCTGCTGCTGTTTATTTGGATCACCTATATATACAAGGGGGATTCATATACATAAAAATATACTTGGTACACATAAAATACATTCTTTGGAATCATAAGTACAACAACATAATGCATGTATTTAATGTCTATCAGGTAAATGTGTACAAATCATCCTCCATACATACACACACATACATGTTTTTTACTTGGTATACACACAAACACACACATACATGTTTTTTACTTGGTATACACACAAACACACACACACACATAACTGAAATCATACAAAAAGACTAATTTGTTTGAGGGATATATATATATATATATATATATATATATATATATATATATATATATATATATATATATATATATATATATATATATATATATATATATATATATATATATGGCCAAGCAAATATATATATATATATATGGCCAAGCAAAAGGATGGCCAACATCTAATCATCTAACATCTAATTTGTTAGATAATTCCTGTACTTAAGCTGGAAGTTGCATTTATCTTTAAGGACTGCTCGGGGACATAGGTTACACCTGTTTGCAAAGAAACGTTTGAGCTATGATGAGGTAATAAAACTAAAAAAAAGTAAATTACACAAATACTCCTTTAGGTTTGTACCATATTAGTATATTACATATGTGGTCCTTTATGTTGGGATATAAGCATTCTACTATTGAGGCTGCAGTTAGTACTGATGAAGATATAATGAAGATAGTACTGATGGGGCAAAAAAGCAAATACTACTGACAAGTGAATTACTACTGACGATGCTGTTTATGCTGTTTACTACTGATGTCGATAAAAGAAACAGATCGTGTCCGAGATTCTAGTTAAGTTAGTTTAGAATGCATATCTTATTGTAATTCAATTGTAATCGTTTCCTAGAATAACTAGGTTAAAGTGTTAGGCTTCAAGGACTATTATAAATAGTTCCTTACGAATTGTAAACGTACGTGTGTATTGATTCATCGTTAATATACATTGAAGCTTTTTGTGATAAACTGTGTTCTTAATATTTCGTATTCGATTACAGTTTACATTGTTCTTAATCAAATAACAAGAGTGTTAATCCGCTGTAACTTCTCTTTGTTAGTAGACCTGTGATTAAATAACTTGTTTGAGTTATTCGATCTTGACAAGTGGTATCAGAGCATAAAGGTTCTAGATCTACGAATTAAGAACATCAAAAAGTTTCATACTTTCGAAATCAAAATTGTTAATCATGTCTGATAACAATGAAAGCACACAGGCAAACAAAATTCCAATTCTCACTCCCAACAACTTTGGGATGGGAAAAACAGAATTAAGCAGTACATGCTTATTACTGATTATTCCATGCGGGAAGTTGTTCTTGAAGGCAACAAAACCATTCAGATTCCATTAACAAGCTCATCAACTGAATCTGACAAACTCAAGTGTGAAAAAGAAAAGGACAAAGGAATCGAACTTAAAGCCTTAAGCACTCTTTTGCTTGCTATTCCCAATGACTATCAACATTTATTTGTTGAATATGATGATGCTAAGAAGCTGTGGCAAGCATTGGAGAATAGGTTTGTTGGCACCAAAAGCACTAAAAGAAACATGAAGTCTGTTCTGAAGCAAGACTTTGAAAACTTCAAAGGACAGAAGAATGAGTCATTGTCACAAGTTTTTGATCGATTCAATAAACTTATTGGCGAACTCAATCAAGTTGGTGTTATACCAGACAATGATGATGTCAACAGAAAGTTCCTCAGATCACTTGGTGAAGAATGGTCTATATATACTGTTATATATAGACAAGGAGATGCATTGGAAGAGAAAGAACTGGATGAACTGTACAATGAACTAAGAGTGTTTGAATCTAAGGTAAGTAATAAAACTCCTATTTTACCTTCAAATAATGCTGCTTTTGTGTCTAGTTAGCAAGAGAATCCTTCTTTACTAGTCATGTACACACTGCATTGATTAGTGAAGATTTGGAACAACTCAATCCTGATGATCTGGAAGAGATGGACATCAAATGGCAGATGGCAATGCTGAGTTTAAGAACTAAAAGGTTTCTCAAAAGAACTGGCAGACAAAATCTGACCTACAACAATGTGATCGTGCTGGATTTGACAAAACCAAAGTCAAATGTTACAACTACAACAATCTTGGTCACTTTGCTAGAGAATGTCCTAGCAAAGATCAAAGATCAAATTATAACAAAAACAGCACTTCAAACTCAACTACATTAGTGTCTCAAGAGGGTCAAGGTTATGACTGGAGCTTTCAAGCAGAGGAACATGCTCAAAACCAAGCTCTTATGGCATTTACTGACTCTACAACCGAGGTACATACTAAATCTTGCACTCCTGAATGCATTAAAGCTTATAAAGAATTAGAAAAACTTAACAAAGAAACTCTTGATGAGATGATTTTAAATACAAATAGAAGAATTGAATATAATGGTTGTATAGCTGATCTTGAAAATCAAATCAAAATATACAAAATAACAGATCAAAAGATAAAAGATGAATTATTACAAACAACTTATGATAAAGAATATGCTGAGTTAAAATTAAAAGAAACTTTAATTAAATTAGAAGAATGTCAAATGGAATTATAACAAAATAAATTAACTATTAGAAAATTTGAAAGAAGTTCTAAAATAATTGATGAATTAACCAGTAATCAAACCACTGAGAAAGTTGTTCATGGTGTTGGTTATCATGCAGTTCCACCTCCAACTAATTTTATTCCTCCTCTTAAGTCAAGCTCATAAAGAATATTAAATGAATTAAAAATAGAAAGTCAAACTGAAACCAGTAATGATTCATCTGATGATGATCAGACAACTAATTCAACTGATACCAGTTTTCATACCACACAAAGTCAAACTAAATCCCCTAAATATAACTCAGAAAATATACCAACCATTTTAAAAAGGGGAAATCAAAGAAACTTAAACCAATTGAAAGAACAAAGAAAGCCTAAAAGTGCTAAAACAATAAAATTAACGTGTTTAATTTGCAACAAAGTTAATCACTTAGCAAAGGATTGTCACTTCAATCTCATAAACTGCAAAGAATTTAAAGAAAACAAAGAAAAATTAAAAGAGATTAAACTAAAACAAACTGCAGAAGCAAAAGAGATTAAAAATCCACATGTTGAGGTTCCTAAATTTGGGAGAACTGCACAAAGATTTGTGCAAAATATCAGACATGGAAGTCCAAACAGAAGTAATTATTTCAAAAATAATGGAAAACAAAATCAATTTCAAAGATATTCAAAGTTTTCAAACATCAGTAGGAACTATTCCAGGTTTCCTACTGGTAAAAACCCTAATTACAATGATGTCGGGTACAATTATCAAAAAACTACTGACTATGCTAAAAACTCATATTACCCAAATACTACTGGTCCATCAGTAGTAAAATACTCAAAAGCCAAAAACTACGGGTATAAAACTAGGTCAGTAGTAAAACAAAATACCAGTAATAAACCACAAATGAAAACTAATCCTGCATACAAAGCTCATAAAACTCATAAATCTTACTCTTCAAAGGATGAACCCAAGACAAAACAAGCTTGGGTTCCCAAAATTAACTAATCCATTTATTTTATGTGCAGAGCATTCAGATCCCTGAAGAAGGAAGAACATGGCACATTGATAGTGGATGCTCTAGACACATGACTGGAAATTTTCAAATTCTTAGAGATTTCAAGTCTTTTGAAGGTGGATATGTTGCTTTTGGTGAAAATCCAAGAGGTGGTAGGATTACAGGTAAAGGTACAGTATCAAATGGTAAGATTACTTTTGATGATGTCTTTTATGTTGCTGAGCTTAAGTATAATCTGGTTAGTGTCTCACAAGTATTTGATAGAAAAAACAAAATTCTTTTTACAGATATGGAGTGCATCATTCTTTCTCCTGACTTTATTTTAGATGAAATTTTTGTTGTTTTAAGAACACCAAGGAGAAATAATGTGTATTGCCTGGATATAGGGGGAGAACTCATTTCTTCAAATGAGATCAACTGTTTTATATCTAAGGCAAACACATATGAATCAGAACTCTGGCATAGAAGGATGTGTCACACAAATTTTAAAAATATGAATGACTTAGTCAAAAAGAATTTGGTAGTTGGATTACCACAAAAGGAATTTATGTGTGATCATCACTGTGTTGCATGCCTAAAAGGTAAGCAACACAAGACTTCTCATAAGACCAAAGCAATTAATTCTATTTCTAACCCTTTGCAGCTCTTACATATGGACCTATTTGGACCTACAAATGTAATGAGTATTGGAAAGAAACAATACTGTCTTGTTATTACTGATGATTTTTCCAGATATACTTGGGTTTTCTTTCTTATGACCAAAGATGAAACAAGTGAGATCATAAAGAATCTAGTAGTCAAACTGGAAAATACAAGAGATCTCAAAGTGAAAGCCATCAGATGTGATAATGGCACAGAATTTAAAAATGCTAATCTAATTAATTTTTGTGATCTTAAGGGTATTGACAGACAGTACAGCTCACCAAGAACTCCACAACAAAATGGTGTAGCTGAAAGAAGAAATAGAACAATTATTGAAGCAGCCAGATCCATGCTTGCAGATTCAAAATTACCAATAACTTTTTGGGCTGAAGCTGTTAATACTGCCTGTTATGTTCAAAACAGAGTATTAATAGTTAAGCCTCATGTTAAAACACCTTATGAACTTTTTAATAAAAGAAAACCCTCAATAAGTTTTCTAAAATCATATGGTTGTCCTTCTACAATTTTAATTACAAGAGAACAAATTGGTAAGTTTGACTGCAAAGCAGATGATGGAATTTTTGTAGGATACTCAACTCAAAGCAAATCATACAGAGTATTCAACAAAAGACTTAGGATCATTGAAGAAAGTGTAAATGTATCCTTTAACGAAAATCTGATGAATGAACAGGAAAATGGTCCAGATTGGTTATTTAATATTGATAATCTAACCAAGTCTTTTGATGTTAATTATGATTGTAATGCAGGAGATTCAAACAACCAAAGTCAAAAAGGAGGATCATCATCATACAATGGTAGTCAAGACATAATGAAATATATTCTAGTTAATACTGATCCCATAGCTGATACTGAGGACAGTAGTAAGTAGTAACTCAAATAACCCTAGCAATCTTAACACCAGTAACAACTCCAATTCTCAAGATACTACTGATCCCAATAGTAACTCGAAAACTCAAATAAATGATGATGAACCAAACAATAATGATGTCAGTACTAACAATGAACCACCTGAATCAAATGAAGATCATGTTACTACTGATACCAGTAGCAATGGAGAATCTCCACAAAATCCAGACAATCGAGAAGAAACATGGACAGATGCTCAAATCCCTGAATCCAATGAGTCAAACATTAATAGTCAATTACTTGTTGATAAAGTTTCTAGCACTAGAACTGAAAAGAACCATCCTTTGGACCTAGTCCTAAGTGATGTCAACTCGAATATGCAGAGAAGAAGCAAATTCAATTCATCATTAGATACAAACATGTGTAATATAAGTCTAATCTCTAATGATTGTATGTATGAATGCTTTCTGTCACAGGAGGAACCTAAGAAGATTCAACAAGCAATGAAAGACTCAAATTGGATCATATCAATGCAAGAAGAACTTCTCCAATTCAAATTACAAGTTGTATGGACACTTGTACCTCTACCAAAAGGAAAAAGGCCCATTGGAACAAGATGGATCTTTAGAAACAAGAAAGATGAAAGAGGCATAGTGATCAAAAACAAAGCCAGACTTGTAGCCCAAGGATACACTCAAGAAGAAGGAATAGACTATGATGAAGTATATGCACATGTTGCTAGAATTGAAGCAATTAGGATATTTCTGGCATATGCATCATACAAGAAAATTAAAGTCTTTCAAATGGATGTGAAGAGTGCATTCCTTTATGGGAAAATTGAAGAAGAAGTATATGTATGTCAACCTCCAGGATTTGAAGATCCTGAACATGATGACCATGTGTATAAACTAGACAAAGCTCTATATGGCCTTCATCAGGCACCAAGAGCCTGGTATGACACATTATCATCATATTTATTGAAGAACAAATTCAAAAGAGGTGCAATTGACAAAACTCTGTTCACAAGAAAAGTCAAATATGATATCATTTTTGGTTCAACAAATGATCAACTGTGCAAAGAATTTGAAGAGTTAATGCAGATCAAATTCAAGATGAGCTCAATGGGTCCAATGAACTTCTTTCTTGGACTCCAAATCAATCAAAGATCAGATGGTATTTTTATTAATCAATCAAAATATGTCAGAGACATCTTAGAAAAGTTTGCAATGAAAGACTGCAAAAGTGCAAGCACACCAATGGAAACACACAAACACCTACATCCTGATGTTGAGGGGGAGGATGTAGATGAACATCTATATAGATCAATGATAGGTTCTTTAATGTACTTAACTGCATCAAGACCTAACATTATGTATAGTGTGTGTGTATGCGTCAAGTATCAAGCAAGACCTAAGGAGCTACACTTGCAGGATGTCAAAAGAATTTTCAGATACTTAAAGGGAAAACCTTCTCTTGGTCTGTGGTATCCACATGATTCACCATTTGAACTCATAGCATAAACAGATAGTGACTATGGGGGTGAATGTCAAGATAGAAAATCTACTACTGGTGGATGTCAATTCTTTGGATCAAGATTGGTGTCATGGCAATGAAAGAAGCAAACCAATGTCTCAACATCAACTGTGAAGCAGAGTATGTAGTTGCATCTGCTTGCTGTGCTCAAGTCCTATGGATTCAAAATCAACTCCTAGACTTTGGTATTTCTATCCTTAAAACTCCCATTTTTATTGATAATGAAAGTGCTATTAGTATTGTGAACAATCCAGTAAAACATTCAAAAACCAAACATATTGAAATAAGATTTCATTTTATAAGGGATTGCGATGAAAAGAAATTAATCAAAGTAGAGAAAATTCATACTGACAATCAATTAGCCGATCTTTTTACAAAAGCATTTGATATAGGAAGATTCAGCTTTTTGGTTAGCAGTATTGGAATGATTTTAATAAATTAATTTCACTATTAAAATCATATGTAAAGTTTTTGTACAATATCTCTACTTAAAAGTATGTTTTACTACTGGTTATTCATTATTACTGATCTTGAGTTACTCTTATAATTTAGTACTGATAGGGTTCTTATTAGAATTAGGTTAAGTATAAAAACAACAGTTACTACTGACGCTTTTATTACTGATACTTAGTTGCTACTGGTCGACCTTTATCTGTGAAATACGACAATTTATCATACTAACCCCCATGAAAATAGCCGTTGGGTTATGATTCGAAGGGTATTTCAGTCCTTTTGCAGGTTAATTTGGAAAAATATAAATAACTGAATGCAATTAGTTTAGCATTATCCTATCCTCGATCCGATAAAACCTACGATAAACCCTAATCTTTGCAAATCTCGATCAAAACCCTGCATCAGTAACAACGAAATTCATTCACCAAATCGTTCAAAAGATCAAACTCTCTCTGAAATCAAAAACTCAATATCAATTTTAAGTTCAAAATCAAACAAATGGCTACACTAAAGTCTCTCGAAGTTCAAACAGATCTCAAATACTCAGAATTTCACAATATGTGTGCATTTTTAAGAAATCCCGATGGAACAAAGGATTTTTGTCCCATAGTCATGTTCCTAAAGAACTCATACATCAAATTTGCTCTGAATGTCAATCCCAAAGCCTATGAACAACACCTTGTTCACTTCTGGGAAAATGCTGAAAGGATTGAAGAAACAAATATGTCTAAAATCAAATCAATAGTAGATGAAAGACTATCATCATCACAGAACAATCAATAAGACAACATCTACAACTGAATGATGAAACATGTATGTTTTCACTTCCTAAGGAGGATCTTGTTGAAACTCTTAAAAATATGGGTTATGAAGGAAACTTGACATAGTCACTTTTCAAAAAGGTCTTCTTTCACCCCAATGGAAATTTCTTGTTCACACTATTCAACATTGTATCTTTCCCAAAAAGAGTACATGGAATGAGTTCAACAAATCAATAGCATCTGCTGTTGTTTGCTTGTGGACAGGCCAAGTATTCAATTTTTCTAACATGATTTTTGAAGGAATGCTTGCTAATATATCATCTACAAAATTTTTATTGTACCCAAGATTCCTTGCACACATTTTAAACTGTGAAATACAAAATCTTTCTATCACAAAGAACATTTTTCCTACACATGAATAAATAAAAAGGTGTACTCAAATATGAGAAAACAATTCAAATTTTCTGGAAAAAAGGCTCCATTATTCCCAAACATGATCTATGATCACCCCCTAACTGGAGAAGGTTCAAGTCACCCCATTGAACCCCAACCCACTCCATCACCAAAAATAGCCCAAACACAATCCCAAAAGTCCACTCTATCACCCACACAAACAAATGTCCTGAATGTGTCCCAGGTGCATGAAGAAAATCTACAGAGTGTTACTCTTCACTCTGAGGAAGACCAACCTATAGCCAAACAAATTTCAAAAATCTATAAAAGGAAGAAAACTTCCTTAAAGGACACAAGGGGACCCATTGAGTCAGACCCCAGACTCCAAGAGTTATCCTCCACGGAGGAGAGAGGGCATGAGGAAAGGGCTCTCGCTACCGATGCCCCAAAGGTGGGTGCACAGGCTAGTGAGAACATCATTAGGACCCAGACCTCGGCAACTTTAAGTGATGACTCATCCTTTGAGGCATCACTTAAAGGACACCGGTGCCAAGAAACCAAAAGGGGAGGTACTTCTGCTTCTTCTAGGAAGAAGAGAGTATCTAAACAACCCATTTCATCACCAAGCAGTGATGAGGGTAGTTTGCAACAACTTGAATTGACAGATAGGATGGAAAACCTCAAAGCCAATGTACCAAATGAGCCCAATGATCCACCCAAAGGGGCTGAGGGCAGTATTAAACCAACTAAATTGACGGATAGGAAGGAAAACCTTAAAACCACTGTACAAAATTGCATGGAACTTTTGAACAATCAAGGAAAAACCATAAGCTACATGAAGCATTATATCAATACTTTGAATAGAAGACAGAAAAGATTTGATTATAGACTTCAAAGGCAATCTACTCTTATCAGAAAATTACAAAAGAAGATTACAGATAGTGAGGCTCAACAAGTTGAGATCACTAAGGGGGAGAAGGATCAAATACAAGGAATGATTGATCATTCAATTGCAGCAGCAGCAACCTCCCTCCTAAATCTAAAAGAAGCTTATGGTGAAACAGGTCAAAGTTTTGGTGAAGACCTGTACAGAGGAGTAAGGAGTATGGATGAAGATGTCTTTGTGTCTGCAAATCAATTCCCAACAGCAGAACAAGTACATTCTCCAGTTACTACTGAAGTCATAGAAACTACTGATCCTATAGATATTACTGATGCTAAGGATCAAGAGGTTGTTACTACTGATCCCATTGAAGAAGACACAACACCAGTAGTAAATGCTCCAACAACAGAAACTATCATTTCTACTAATGATGCCCTAGCAGTAGTAACTACAACAACAACCTCACCAGTAGTAGACTCCTCACAACAGTTGGTGGTATATACAACAGAAACAACACCAGTAGTAACTACCTTGGTTACTACTGAAGATGAAGAAGAAATACCAGAAGTACTTGAACCAGCTGTGATCATCCCAAGGCCTACAACTCCAGAACTAAAGCCACTTATCATACCTGACATTGATGATAATGTGAATTGGGATGATGTAGATGAATGTGCACTACCTCCTCACCCCAAGATACTTCCAGTGGACAAAATTAGTACATTTTCTCCATCAATAATTATTCCTGAAGTTATTGATATGAAATACATTCCACCTTCTAAGTGTGTTGGTAAAGGTAAAGAAAAATTTGATGATGACTACCCACACAGAGCATTAGGTCACTTTATGATGAATAAAATAAATTGTGTTAGACCTGCTAAGCAAGATAAGTGGAAGGTGAAAAGAATGAGGTATCTAAGAAAGGTTGCTAAGACTCAAGCTCTTGAAGACAAAAGAATAGCTGAAGAAGATAAATTGAAAAATGCAGCAATTCAAGAGATTGAAGAGTTCTTAGAAGGAGATCAACAGGAGGAACTAAACAAAATAAAACAAATTGAAAAGGAAAGCATAGATCTCCTTGAAGCACAAGTGAAAGAATGCAAATGTATGAAGGAAGATATGGCTGAACAGTTTGCTGAAAAGAAAGAAGATATGATTTCATACTTAAAATCTAGAGGTCACAATGCAAAATATTTTAGTAGAATGAAGCTGATTACTATCATTGAAAGATATTGTATTGAGAAAAAGAAAGAATTTGCAGAACCAGAGATCAAAGAGGTTGAAGAAGAAAAATCAACAAACTTAATAGAAATTGATCCCACAGAAGTAATTACAAGAAAACCAATATCTGGTGAATCATCAACTTTTAATAAAAAGAAAAGAAAAGCTCTTCAAACAGAACAATAGGCTAGGAAGAAAGCAAAACAAATAGAACAGAATATACAAATACTTGATCTTCCTATTGCTCCTCTACAAGATAATCCAACTAGTCGGATAGAAGTCTACCCACCTACCAGCCTACCTTGTTCATATCGAGCTTATCAATTGGAGAGTTGTTAATGATGTTATTGAAGTAATAAGAGAAGACAAAACAACTCAGGGGTTTAATGCTTGGAAACCAATGGTTATGTCCTGTACCAGAAGTGACATTATCAAAGTTTTAATTATTGGTAAACCAAGGATGACAAAGAAGTCATGGAGAAACTCAGGAGCTGGATACTTAACTCAAATGAAAGATGATGCTTTCTATCCAGATAATTACCCTGAGAATTTCACTAGCACAGAAAATGTTTATGCTTGGAATGTGCTACCAATAGTCCATATGTACTTCTTTGAAAGAACAAGTAAAAAGTGTGAACTGTACTTATATGAAAAAGAATATCCACACTCAGAAGAAACCATGTATCAGATCACCACATGTTCATTTATGAGACCACATGACCTTGCAATGTTTCAAGAAAAGTATAATTACTTTGTAAAAAGAAATAGTAAATATATCATTGCACAGAGGAAACAACAAAACAAACAGACTTTAGAAGGTGATCAAAGGAGAACTAAGCTGTTAGAAGAGAAAAGAAAGAAAGAAGAAGAAGGAAAGAAACTTGAGTAATCAAAGTGAATTAACAAGTTTAGGGGGAGATTGTTGGGATATAAGCATTCTACTACTGAGGCTGCAGTTAGTACTGATGAAGACATAATGAAGATAGTACTGATGGGGCAGAAAAGCAAATACTACTGACTAGTGAATTACTACTGACGATGTTGTTTATGCTGTTTACTACTGATGTCGATAAAAGAAACAGATCGTGTCCGAGATTCTAGTTAAGTTAGTTTAGAATGCATATCTTATTGTAATTCAATTGTAATCATTTCCTAGAATAACTAGATTAAAGTGTTAGGCTTCAAGGACTATTATAAATAGTTCCTTACGAATTGTAAACGTACGTGTGTATTGATTCATCGTTAATATACATTGAAGATTTTTGTGATAAACTGTGTTCTTAATATTTCGTATTCGATTACAGTTTACATTGTTCTTAATCAAATAACAAGAGTGTTAATCCGCTGTAACTTCTCTTTGTTAGTAGATCTGTGATTAAATAACTTGTTTGAGTTATTCGATCCTGACACTTAAGTTTCGTAAATTACACTAATAGTCCTTATTTCTAAAACTATTGGAATGTTTGGTCCTTTACCTAAACAGATGTTAACTTTTTCCCATAAAAACCCGTATGTTTGACGTGATAAGTTAACGTCTGTTTAAGTAAAGGACCAAATGTGTCGATAGTTTCAGAAATAAGGACTGCCAGTGTAATTTATTAAACTAAATGACCAAATATGTAATACGATACAAATCTAACGGGTCGTTTGTTTTGTTGTAATCGTCCATAATCCTTCGTAATTGGAATTCAATTCCATTACGGAGGGATGTTTGGATTGGTTTTTTTTTCGTAATTCAATTCCTACGTAATTCCTGAAAATACATTATTCGTTGTAAATAAAATCCTTGCAAAGACCTACGAAATCAATCACCTTCATTTAGTGAACTAACAAACTTGAATATCCGTATGTTTCATACTTTAAAATCGTCCAAATATATTAAAAAATATTAAAGAAAAATTTAAAAAAATACTACCTCCGTATCAAAATAATTGATACATTTGAGAAATTACGATATTTTAGGCAAAAGATTAAAATGTAGGTTAAAATGGATTAAAGTGGATAATTAGTGGAGAATGGGCCCCACTCCTTTTGAATAAAGTGATATTAATGATGTTTAAAAATAAAAGTAGGGGCAAAAAAGTAATTTCATTTTATTAAAATAGATAGTTAGTGAAGAATGGGTCCCACTTTTTTGCCAAATAAGATAAAATTAGAAGTGTATCACTTATTTTGATCCACCCCTAAATGGAAAGTGTATCACTTATTTTGATACGGAGGTAGTAATAAAATTTTAAAAAATAAAAAAGATTGAACGTTATCATCATATATATCTATACTATATTATAAACCATTTACCCCTTCCATTATTAGCAAGGTTTAAAATTCAGCAACACACTTTCTATTTTTAAAATAAATTTCGTCTAAAAAATATAACAGGATTCGAACACGAGAGAAACAACACAACATCTTTAACGAACTGAACTCCAAGGTATTTTTTCCAAATCAATAGATATAACCTAACTTGGCGTGTCTTAAATAACTCTGCCTCAAAATCCCCCGACGGTTCAGTCCCAAGCTCCTCGATTCCAACCAGAGACTCCTCGATTCCACTGCCTCTTCTTCAACCTTCACTATATGTCCTCGGTACCCTCAACCATTACGCTTGTTTCTTCTCACACCTGCCTACTTTCTTCATCCATTGCACCTCCATCTCAAGCAATGAAATCGTTCTTCAAAAACAACTCAAAGATACGTTATTCCTATTATGATCCTTCATTTGTTTGTATAGCTCTCTATAAAAACCTTTTCGATGGAAGCACTTTATTTGAATTGAGGGTCACAATAATCGGCCCACCTGATACGTTGTAGTGAGCGTCTTTTTCTTTTGTTGTTATAATATTGAATCTATGTGTTGTTTTTTCTCTGGTTAGCAGCTTGATTACGTCGATTTAAAGATTGGTTTTTTCTTTTGTTGTTATAATACTGAATACTGGGCAGACCCACAACGAGGCATCATAGAAGGAAGAATATATTGATTGGTTTGAAAAGCGAGATTTAAAGATGTCCATATTAAGAGAATTGGCCCAAAATGGTATCGTGGGGTTCGTTGTCATGCACTCATCATGGCTTGTTTTGTTTCCTGTGTTAAAACAGAATCATGGGATTTTCTATTGCAGGTAACTGTCTTCTTTTCTTATTAAAGAATTAAAGATAATGATCATATGCAACTTTATGGATTGATGAATTGTGAGAAACCTGTTAATCTGTTTGTATTTCTTGTACGGTTCCTTCTTGGAGCAGCGGCTGGATTTTATTATGTTTTGGTTCCTGTTTACACATGGCTGAAGGACTAGATTGTGCAAAAAGTTCAACCAATTTGAGAGATTGTGAGCCTGGTATGGTCAACCAATCGGTTATGACAGTTTTTTAGTATGTCTGCAATTTTATTTGGTCTTTCATGTTTGACTATAATGTTTAGATCAAAATTTGTAGTAATATTTAATTTTTAAATATCCGAGCACTTTGTCATGTAACATTTCAGTTTAAAGAATACGTGTCGTGTTTTCTTGAATTTTAATCTCTTATTAGCTTATATAAATTTATTGTTTTTTTTTTTGAATATTCGTAATAATGAAACATTTTAGTAACATTCTTTACCACTATCTGATTTCGTTTCCTGTGATTTGTATACAGTTGTTGAAAAATATTGATTCAAACTGTTAATTAGTTAATATTGTTTATGTGTTATTGATTTCTGAAAACAACTACAAATGAGAAAAATTGTGATTATTGCTGAAATTAGACGGAACTAGGCGAAGTGAAATCACAAGGTTGAAGCGATTGGCTATTAAGAAAGTTTGATCTCCCTCATTTTATGTGATCAATTAGAAATTGTATGTTTATAGAAGCATCTTTTGCATTCAATAATTTGATGCAATTTTCGAGTTTTAATTTAACCCCATTTTCTCTTTGATTAAAAGCCTTGTGATTAATATGACAAGTTCTAGCTACATGATCTATTGAAACAACCATGAATACAACAACATTTTCTGCTTACAAAAACCGACCCAAACAACTTATGATGCTTCATCCAGAATAAACGCTACTTGTTCGGTTAATCAAAATTTTTATTTTAAATCTTCTCCATCTTGTTTTCATTTCGTTAGTTTTTTCTCAAGATCGAGCTCTCTTGAATAAGATTTTCCAGCATTATAAGAACATGTACAACATCAACTAACCGTCCATACTCAATTCGGATAGTTTTGAACACCCCTAAGTCTAACCCCAAATGCTATTAACAGGTTCCACTGAGCTATCGGGAATGCCGTTTTGACATACAAGTATCATAAACCTGCATTATAGCTATACCTTGTTTCGATAACCGCATGATGTGCAACTCATGTTTTCGGTATCGTGTTTTTCAATATGTATCCAGTTTCCCCGAGCATGAGACTTATTGGGGCAAGTAGGCCGTGTATGGGTGCACTAATACCTCTCCCAACCGTGACGCGTCACTAAACACATCACTAAACACATCCCTACCGACGGGTTACTGACGAGGTCGTACCAACAGCAACACGTCACTAACCCATCAACATTTAAAATAATATTAACATACCCCCAACCCCCTCTCACAACACTCGACGCATCACCCACGACGGCATCTCCCCCACGACGCATTGCTTCTGACGGATTCGTGCCAACCCTGACGGATGCTCGACGGGAATTTTTGCTGCCGACGCATGTATTGACGGGGTGGTGGGACGGACCTAAGCATCCCTTCTCAATTAGGAGGCGATGATGAATGAGGGAATCGAGGGTACCCGCCGCCGCATTGCGCGGGTACCTGCATTGTGCGGGTACCTGCTAGTATATTTATATGCAAATAGACCGAAATCTTGCCCACGTCGATGTGGTGCTTCTGCCCTCCAATCAGAAATCGCACCGCCTTCCTATCTGCCATGTAAAATATCTCCTCTTTCTCCAATGGGAAATCGCCCACCCCACAGCTTCCACCGCCATCTAAAATATCTCCTCTTTACAAGAAAAAGATCGCCACTCTTCATCTTCAAAGCACAGCCTCCATGTTGATCTTCAGATAAGTGCTTCATTTAATGGTAAGTTTTTATTCTTTAATTGAAGTTGCCCTCATTTTATACTTCGCTGCCCTCTTGATAATTTGAAGAAGATGACTGCTCCTTAGTTGACATCGAAAGGGGTAACAAAGGTAAATTCAGTCGTAAAACCCTAACTTTTACACCCTCTCCACGGCAAGAAACCCTAAACTTCACCATGTCGCCATGTCAGGTTTGCGTGAGCGACTCATGGTTGTTTTTACTCAATTTTTGTAAGATGATTTTGTGTTTTTGGGTGAGGGAGCTTTTGGTGTTGTTTAATGTTTATAGAGTTTCCTGGGCTACAAAAACTTTCAAAGGTACCCACCATGTGCTTGTATAAATGTCTCAATGAATTTTTTATGTTTATTTGACCAAAATTAGGCTCATAAAAGGGATATCCACCCTTGCGGATTTAATACAGAATAAAGAGGCTCCCTATAATATTGGTAGCTTATCTCAAGATCGGTTTTGTTTTTTATACATTGGATGCTATATTTGATGTTAAAATGTTTTGCTAGGGTTATACTTATAGCTGATATTTAGTTTCTGGGAATGCAGGCACGATAGGATAGGAAGATTCTGCTCCTGATACAACCAGTTAAAGCATAATATATAACGTTTTTGGTTGTATTCTTGTTATGGGCAATTAGCAGAATTTTAAATATATAGAGTTTGTTCAAATGTATCAGCAAAATCATTTTCATCTTCGACCTGTTTGGAATGTTTTATAGGACACAGGGGACCTCTAAAACAAATTATGGAAATTCGTGTGTTGATGATTATTTAGCATCTGTTTTCAGCCCAGGTTCTCGGTTAAACAATAGTCAAAGTCACAGCTCTTCAACTCAGGTGAAAACAAAAATGCTAGAGAATTTTGAAATTGATTATCTAGGGGTTGTTTACAAAGTTTTGTTTTAATTATTAAAAAAAATTAGAAATCAGTTTCAAAACGCAATCCAACAGTTTTGGGCTGATATTTAAATTTCCAGGATTCGGTTTATGATGCTCTTTTCAACAACAATGTTGCTCCTAAAGCAGAGAAGAAAGCCTCCCCTGAAACCTCATACAACACAAAAAAGGCATCTTCAACAGCTAATAACAGTGATGATTTCTCTTATCTTTTTGGAATGGAAGGTAATATATATTGCATTTCAAGAAATCTTTTTTATATAATATATGTAAGTCAGGTGGCTATATACTTATGAAATGGTGAAATAAAAATATTATCTATAACTGGTTTAGAATGCCCCAAAAGTCCAATGTTACTAATGCATAATACCTATAAATTGTTTTCTTTAAAGATTCTGATCATAATATTGTATTTATTTTGTTTTGTGTTATATTTACAAAAGATGGGCCTTCATTAGGATCAGGAGAATTTAAGGAAAGTGAAGGGGAAAGTGAAGATAGACGGACAACCAGATACAACCAACACATTGCAACTCGGGAGCGAATAGTATTAATTTTTAATTTCATTCACAATTGCTTGTTTTTTCTAAGAAATTATTCAGCTTTACATTACTCAATAGTCAATTGTACCACTTGACTTTATATATTAGGTTAAAGGACCGAATGAAAAGAACAAGCGTGACTATCAGGTGCAACAAGAGCAAGATGAGAAATATGTAAGCACTCTTACTTTATATAAAATGGAGCTTAAGAGAATGAGACAGTGCGCCTTTGACCGGATACCAGAACCAAGAATAAATTGTGTAATCTCACAGCTTTTTATTTTGATGACCTAACTACTATTAACCTGTTGCACAAAAGGTTATGATTAATTTAATTTAACCTTTAATCTGTATGTTCTGTAATTTGGTGCTTTTTTCATTTAAATGCCTTAATTATTTCTTAATCTTCTTTAAAAAGAGGTCTGCAGCAGGTTTTAACCCTCACTCAATCCTTTTTTGTTTTGTTTTGTTGACCTAATTATTATTAACCTCTTGTATAAGAGGCCTTAAAGAATCTATTTAAGGTGTAATTTGTATATGAACCATAAAGAGTACCTTATCTAAAACCTTAGTTTGTAGATTTAGTGTATACAGATTTAAATGTAACATCAACACATCAGGAAAGAACATAGAAGATGCACTCGAGAAAAGGCAAAGGAACATTACACCCTAAGGTATAAATCATTCACTTTTAATTCTAGTTATTTTCACAATATAAATGGTAATTATGGAATCTTATTTTAACATATGGTCGATTATTTAACGGGGAGGTTGGGAAGAAACAATTGAAGAATAGGGAGGTTGGGAAGAAACAATTGAAGAATACTGTGTATCTGGAACTGTTGCGGTTCGTTACCTACTTATACATAAACTACGTCAATAATGTATGCATTATCAGAATTGTTTGATTACATGTTTTTTTTTATTTGAATATGTTACAGATTGAATTGAAAATGGTGCTTTAAGAGCAAAGGAATTGATGCATACTATGAAGGACACATCTTTCCTTTACTTGTGAAGCAGGTACTTGACCAATGGCCTGAGAAAGCCATACATGTTTTGAAGGTTAAATGATGGGGATCCGTTGTCTACCGATGATCAGACATGTAATTTGGATATTCACTCATCATCCTGAAAAAGCTCAGAAGGAGTTAACATCATGGGTTGCGGTTCAAGAATCAAGGGTTGCGGTTCAAGAATCAAGGTAAAAGTGAATTTATAGTAACGGTTAATAACATGTGGTGGGATTATGTAAATTAACTTTTTTACAATACATGTTGTGGGATTATGTAAATTATTTTAGAATACATGTCGATGGTCACACACATTCTTACCTGTTATAGAACTATAACAATAAAGATTCTACTTGAGTTCACAAACACGTAAGTTGCAATCCGTATTCTGTTACAAGTGACTTTGTACATCTTTCTCAGAGCTTGTGGTGTCTTAACTTTAAGATCAATACTCTTCCAGAACATGTTCCCTTAAATGGCAATACACTTTCTATGTTCTGCACACTGTTTCCAGCAAAGAATAAATTATGCATGTATGTAATTTGATCAATTTATATCTTATTCTGGATAAATTTTTTTAATTAGACACTCCTTATAATTTGTTGATTCATTATATGTCAGGAGCAGTTACGGAGTGAGTTTCTTCCTGAGATTAAGAAATTATGTCGTGCTATGTTGATGCCACCTTCGATATAGACCGCCACCCAATCGATGCATAAAACGATTGTTGAGGGCCGTGATTATCACGGCCTCCTGACTACCTAGTGTAACTACAACATAATTGAATTCCATTACGGCACACCCTAAAGGACCATTTGTGTAACTTCCTCAACTAAAAACAAAATAACAACATACCTTTCTCCATAACGGCAATCTGCAAAGAATCTAGAGTGATAATGCCATGAGTAAGCGGAAGCAGCTCAAGCTTGATGGTGGCAGTAGGGACGGAACTCTGGTCTGCAGCCACAGGTGAGTGCACCCCAGATCACTCGTTGGCAGAACATCAAAAGTGGGTTTCTTGTCAACAGGTGTGGAATTTAGAGACACCACGCAAGGAAGACAGGTGAATGAGCAAGTACTGTTAGGGTTCCAGTGTTAGAACCTGTAAGATTAATTTATGTTTGTAGCAAATCAATTGTGTTTGTTTGTTTGTTTGTTTAGTTAATTATGAGATTTAGACCTGAACTGGTAATTGAAGAACTCTGTCATCTGAACCGATACTTGGTCTTGACATTTCAGATGCAACAAAGATCCCTTGACATACGTGGTCGCCAACTTGAAGAACAACCTAGATTCTGTATTCAAACTATATAGGGAGAGAGAGATTTGTTCAAAGTAGTCCTTAATTTTTTTTGTAGTCTCAACTATCAAGGGACAAATCTCAACCACCGATCAATAATAATTAATGGTCATTTGACACCCACATAAAAATAATTTATTTTAAATATATATTTATATGGTGTTTATGTTTTTCTTTTACTTTTTTTTGTTAAAAAAAACATTATGTGATAATCACATGTAATTGTATACTTGATCACATGTGACTATACAATACCAACACATGTGATCAAAGTATACAATCACATATGATTATACCAAAATATCACATGTATATAATCACATCACATAATATAGTTTTTTAACCACAAAAAAAAAATAATAAATTAATAACTAAAGTACCTCTTCATGTATAAAAACGTATATGATTAACCTTGACCATTAATTATTTGTTATCAGTGGTTGAGGTACAACTAGAAGAAAATTGTTGACTGCCTTGAACAATTCTCTTTTTTCAAGGATGACGGATGGAGTTAAAAAAGTAAATAATTACCAGTATAGTTGCATCGACATGATACTAGAATTGCATACTTATCACCAGTCATTAAGCCATTAGATGATTGAGGATTTCTCTCACACAACGGCTTCAGAATAAACGAGTGTTCTTCCCCTCTCCTGTTAAGGAACATCTATTTTACTTAACTTATATTTAGGCATCAGTTTAAGTAATCAAATCAACATCCTTCACTCCTATTGAAAATAAGAAACAGCCTATATCTATTAACTTAAGAAACAGCAATTTTCATATAACCATATTAATAGAAAATAAGAAAATTTCATGTTTCAAGATCAAGAGAGAAAAAGTTTATAGTCACCCCCAAATGTCAAAATGTTAGTTAGCTTTTGCATATGCGATGGTAGTTAATTTAGAGTAATTCTTAACCCACCTTATTCTGTAACTTTGATAATATACTGTGTGGTGTGGTGTTGTGCAGGTTGCTCAAAAGTGACATTGGAATTTCACTTCTTTTCAGAGCTTTCTACTACGTATGATTCACTAATACCTATATTTATTTCTTTTTAAATTTAATTATTTGTATTTATTTGTACATATTTTGCACATTTGATTTTTGGGCGTTAAATTCGACTAATGTGGTCCAATTCTAAAATCACACCATTGCCACATTTTTGTTATGCAACTGGGATTTTGTGTTTATTTGCATGATGTATCAATTTGTACCCTAATAAAATGTGATACACTTTAGTAGTATCTAACAATCAATTGAAACGAACGACCAAATGTAATGGAATTGGTAACAAATACAGGAACTGAAATTGAAAGATTACAGTTGGTAACAAATACAGGAACTGAAATTGAAAGATTACAGAAACGTAAAGGACTAGAGAGAGAGAGAATTATTTTCAGGCTAAACTAATTCTAACTTTACCAAATAACCAACATGCCCCTTATTTTCTCAAACAGTTTATTTATAGCCCCTAACATACTTCTCCTACCAATTACCCATACTACCCTTCTCCCCTTCTTTCTTCTACCATATGTAAATCGTAAATATGTAAATCGTATCAGATAAGAAGCAAATGTATCAAAATGCATATTTAAAAAAAAAAAAAAAGAAAGTAAAATACAGAATGAGAGAAGAGAATGTGATCTGAGGAGTAAATCTGGCAAACTGTGGTGATTTCCTGCTTCAATTCATGCGACTGGTAATGAGAAGGGGGGACCACCTCCAGCCTCTTGATGTATAATTGTAATAAAATCCAAATATATGATTATATCTGGAAAGTGTGCAGGAGCAACATTCTTTATCTGAACACAAACAAGGTCCTGTGTATTGCAATCACCACCAAAACACGAGATCTCGCCCGGCTGTACTATTTCAACTTTCCTCCTCCACCGCCTACCTAAAATTCTTTTATATAAATTACTCATAAATATAGATCAAAGATCCTTTGTAAAAAGAGTAAATTACACGGAAGGTCCTTGTGGTATGTCACTAATTACATCTTCAGTCCTTGAACTACTTCATTTATTACACTGGACGTCCCTAGTGTATACACTTTGTTACACCCATGGTCCTTACTGCGCTTATATTTTTTTAAATGACCAAAATACCCTTTTGGCCTTTTGTAGAAAGCAAAGATGAAAGACTGTGAATGTAATAAGTGATAAATCATAAACCACAGGGACCATCCGTGAAATTTACTCTATTATTTCATGGATGGTCCATGTGGTTTATCACTTATTACATTCATAGACTCACAGTCATTTGTCTTTGCTTTATTACAAAAAGCTAAAAGGCCATTTTGGTCATTTAAAAAAATTGAAGGACAGTAAGGACCATGGGTGTAACAAATTGTATACACCATGGACGTATAGTGTAATAAACGATGTTCACGGAATGAAGTTGTAATTAGTGATATACCAGTATACCACCACAGGGACCTTCCGTGTAATTTACTCTTGTAAAAAAGAAGGAAGGCAAACGAACAACAACCTGGAGTGTAAATGCCTTGCAGTCCACACCGGACGGACAGAAAACATGTACGGCTCCAGTGGGACCCCTCTAAAAGACAAAAGGTCCCGTTCCCCTTCACCTTCACCTTTATCTTCAATATTAATGGGTGCTGGTGCAGGTAAGGTGGTTGGTGGAACTGCGGGCATGGAATAACTTCTCAAATGGCCAAATGAGAATATGGGAGAAGAAGGATTCTTTGTCTTTGTAGATGTGCAGCGGGTATTTGATGATAAAGAATGAGACGGGTTCGGGAAACAATTTTCCAAGGAAGCAGCCATTTGAGATCTCCACACGGGTCCCGCTTTTGGCTCTCTGCATCCTCGTGTTTTTCAAACTGAATCACTTCTAATACTGGATTTTTTAAACACTCCTGTAACACCTCAATTTTTAAGACACTTTTTAAATCATATTTTTAAATAAAAAATATTATAAGTCCAATGTTCCCAAAATACGGTTTAATAAAAACCAATAAAAGTTTATCAGAGTATTAAAACCGGTGTTATAAATACAATATCATAACCATAGGATAAACGAGATCTACCTACGAGTGTGACAACTCGATATTTCCGGTATGTAACTTCATTTCATTTCTAGAACTTTCCTTATTTAGAAAGTTTCTACTTATAGACAATTCTATTTTTGGCATTCCTTATACACAACAAACATACATATTTTTACACCATACATTAGTGTTTGACTATTTTAGTCAACACAACATTTTTACTTTCTTATGGTGACACAATTTGAGTTAAAACAATTCTAAAAACAATAAGTTTCCCGGTTAGGTAATAAACGTAACAAACTATTATAAACGTGACTCGAATTGAACGAACCATCGAACCCGACACAAAGGGTTGACCGACCACTTAAGTGGCCGACCTCCCCTCTTTGCTTGACCCATTCGGCCGAACACCCCTAGGGTGTGAGGTTCCCTTGCCTCTAAATCTTATCCTCATCCCTTTGAAAGAGTCCTTGTTTGACTCAAACTCCAATTGTAAACCCTAGCAAGCTCCCTATAAATACATTGCTAAAGCCAACCATTAAACCCTATTTGCCCCCTTGAAGCCGTCGACCATACCCCACCATAATCCCCTTCGTCCGTCGTGTTCAAGCAAGCCGAGCATCTCATTGTTCGATCCAAGCTAGGTATACCGAATCTCTTCCTTGTTTTGTTTGTTTACTTGTTGATTTGTCCCTAAGCTCGAACCCGAGACCATGGCCAAGGCCATATGGTCTCGGCATGCATCCTTGCCCCATAAACCCGTAGCCTACATGCATGCGTGCGTACGGTTGTGTGCGAGTGTGTGTGTATGCCTTGTGCTCGATAATGATCTTGTTGTTTTGTTGCTAAATCCGTGACTTCGAACCCTAGATCTACACTAGGATGACCGAAAAGCCTTAGATCTAGAACTCTAGACCCGATCTAGACCTCTAAACCCTTGAACCAAGCCGATCTAGCCGAACCTAGAACACAAACCCGTAGGGTTTTGGCCTTCGGCCAACCCTAGACCGAACCCTAGCCGAACCCTAACCCTAATTGAATTGCATGTTTGACTATTTGACCAATTGATAGCTAGATTGATCATAGTTGACTTTGGTTGACCAAATTATAGTATACCTTAAACCCTAACCGAAATCTAGAAGCTTTAGTTGACTTTTATTGACTAATTTTGACCAATATTGACCAATAAGTCAAACCGGGTCAATACCGGATCTTGACCCAAACCGTGAACCCAAAACCCGAATAACCAATCGGGCCAAGGCCCGTACTTGGCCCATATCAATCTACTTTAGTCCGTCGGGCCCAAACCTTGATTGGCCCATTAGTATCCAAGCCCATTTGGACCAAAGCCCAAACCTTTGGCCCATACCCAACCAAACCGAACCCAACCCATTAAGCCCATTAGGCCCAATAGGCCCAATCTAGGCCCAATAAGCCTAACCCAAGCCCATTTCAGTTCATTTCATTTCGTAGCCCATTTCATTTCATTTCATTTCATTTCATTTCATATCAACCTAATAAGGTCCAATAATCTAAGTTCGTTCGATGTCACGAAACATAAAACATAACATGTAATACATATTGCTTAACTTATATCGTATATAGTATCGCCTGTGTTAGCTTAGTCTAATCAGTAGTTAAATCATTTAGGAAGCTAGGAGTCTCCCAAGGATTCCTCTGTCTTAAGTCTCTTGTTGCTAAGCTTGCCAGGTGAGTCCACAGACCCCTTTTTCTCTTTTAACTGTTTTATAAACTTTGGGGTGGAAAACATAAACACAACTGCTACTGTTTTGCTATGACTGTTCAACATCTATACATTTTCATTATCGCGTTGGCATGACAAACAATTATTATACCGGACTAAGGTTACCAGCAATCATTAACTAGTGGATCTAGACCATGGATATGCAGATAGTACTATTGGCTGACACTCATCCTCCCAACGAACGTTTGATCATTACTTGGTTTATCCAAGTCATCTCCGGGAGTGTATATCCATAAAATAACATAACATACTGGAGTTGAAGTGTTGATTGTGGACTTAGGGGTTGGTATATTAACTCAATAGACTAGCTACCTGTTGGGGATAACAGTTCATGCGATGTCAAACACAACATTTTGTTCAACACTTTTTCATAAACATAACTAGTAGTTGTATACATTCTACGACTATACTAAACATTTCATACTTATTACTCATATCATATGAGTGTTGAACCTTATACATTTTCAGTCATAAACCATTTTCTTAACAAACATTTTGGGTAGCAAATCACTTTACTTTCATCATAAACATTAACCCTGTGGATTCACTCAACATTATTGTTGACCCTTTTACTATTTATGTTTTTTCAGGTAATTAGGTGCAGTGGAGTTGGAGGATATGAGCATTGAGATTGTCGTGAGCCATGATTAAAACATTAAGTTTACGAACAATCATTTCATTTCAAACAATTTCTATTTTAGGAAACTTGCTATTTTTGGAAACTTTCTACTTTTGGAAAGTGAAACAAACGTTTATTTTTCGTTATTGCGTGGTTGTTTGTTTACTTAATTTTTGCTATGTTGTCATGAACGTTACACCTTCGTTCTTCCGCAAAACATTTTAAATGAAGTAAAACTCATTTTTGGCGGGGTGTGACAGAGTGGTATCAGAGCTTAAGTTATAGTGAATTAGCAAGCCTAGTCTATAACTACAAAAGATTTTTAGGAAAAACAAACACTTTTATAAAAATCAAAATAATCATGGCATGCTCAGTCTCATATCCTGAAGTTCCATTGTTCTTAGTTTAGAACATTTGCCTTAGTTAGTATTGCCTTAGTGTTATAGCTAGCATATGTCAGTAAGCCTTACAATTTCATAACCTAATAAACTTTTATGCGTCGTGTTTAGTAGAATGTCGCCTGCTAGTGTCCTCGATATCTCATATGATTCCGATAGTGATCGTGATGCTGATGTCCCAGTAGTCCCAGTGCCTGTTGCTCCAGTGCCAGCAGTGGTACAACCTCATGTTATCCCATGGCATCGTCGTCCAAGAAGACGTCCCTTTCCTATTATTCTTAATGGTCCTCCTACTCCAGCTCGTGGTCAGCGTCCTATTGTCTATCGTAAACGTGAGGGCGGTATCATTTATCTATGTTCGCCTGCTAAACCCAAGCGTGATGTTGCTCCAAGAACTCCACGACGTCGAGAACCAGAGCCAGAAGTGATATCAGAATCAGAGCCTGAAGAAGACTCTGAAACCGAAGGAGAATCAGAACCAGTGGAAGAATCAGAACCAGAGGAAGAGCCAGAAGAAGAGTCAGAGCCTATGGAAGATTCTGAGCCAGAAGAAGATGATTAGTCATCTACCTATCGTCTATATTTGTTTTTCTATTATTAGATTTTATGTTTAGCTATTTCAGTATTTTTGTTCTTTAGTATTGGCAAATATGCCCTACTTATAAAACTATTATGTATTAGGAATGTGTTTAATAAAAGTGATATTTTAGTAATATCTATTGTTCTTATAATTGTATTTTCTATATGTCTCTACTACTACTATAATTACGACTATTTATATCTACGTCTACTACTACTATTACGTCTGTTGTATATCTACTCTTTGATCCCTATTATAAGTACATATTTTCCTTATAGTCCTCCTATATTATTCACTTCTTAATTTCTTGTCATATTATTTGTATCAGCAATTCATCAATGGCTCGAGGAGGAAACGCTGAGACTGTCGAACAAATGGTGGAACGCCGTATCGCTGAAGCAATGGCTCAAATGAACGCTGCAAGAGGAAATGCCACTGGTGCATCTAATGTGGGAAACAATGGTATAATATACGACTCCATGAAAGAAGATTCATTATTTCTATCTTATTTTAAACTTATTACTCATTTTCTTTCCTTATTTATTTAAACTTCAGATCCCAATCGTCAGGGTCAGTCATTTAAGACCTTTACGTCCTGTCATCCTCCGACCTACTCTGGATCTGAAGGTGCTATTGCTATCATCCACTGGATTGAGAAGGTGGAATCCATTTTCAGTGTTATTCAATGTGCCCCTGAGAATATGACGAAGTTTGCTGCTAGTACGTTGTCCAAGGAAGCGTTGTCCTGGTGGAATTCTCAAGTGCAAGTCTTAGGTCGTGCAACTGTTGATGCTATGACTTGGGATACGTTCAAGGATCAGTTAACTCAGAAGTTTTGTCCAAGGAGAGAGCTACAAAAAGTTGAGGTGGAACTATGGAATCTGTCCATGGTTGGATCTGATATTGTTACCTACACAACTAAGTTTCAAGAACTCGCTCGTCTCGTTCCTCATATGGTTTCTCCTGAATTCAAGCGCATTGAAAAGTATCTCCAAGGTCTTCATGATCGTATTCGTACTCATGTTTTTGCTTCTGAACCGACACCATTCGAAGATGCTGTGAATCGTGCAACAAGGTTGACTGATGATGCAATGAGAAGTGGATCATTCAAAGACAAGCTGGTGGTGTCTAGCAAATCTTCTGATAACATGAACAATGAAAATAGAAAGCGTTCCTACGACAACAAACGTGATCACAAAGGGACAAATACCAAAAGACTAAGAATTATGCTGCCTCTACTCAGAAAAACAATCAGTCCAATTCAGATTCTAAGTCATATGCTGGAAGCAAGCCCTTGTGTAACAGATGTAACTGGCATCATGATGGTCAGTGTGAGAAATGCTTCAAGTGTGACCGCTGGGGTCATAATTTCAGAAAGTGTTCGTCCAACAATCCTCCTAAGAATCCTGTCTGCTACGAGTGTGGTGATTCTAACCATTATCGTAATCGTTGCCCTAGACTTCAGAACAACAATAACCAGAATGACAACAACAACAATGGCAATCGTAATAACAATCGTAACAACAATCGCAATGCCAACAACAACAATGATCGTCAAAATGGTCGTGGTCGTGCATTTGTTATGAATGCTCAAGAAGCTCGTGAGAACCCTGATACCGTCACTGGTACGTTTATCGTCAACAATCATTTTGCTTCTATTTTATTTGACTCGGGAGCCGACTTGAGTTTCGTATCGACCGAATTTAAAAGTTTCTTAAATCAAAAACCTAATCGTTTGAAAGTGAATTATGAAATCGAGTTAGCAAATGGCAAAGTTGTTAGGTCTAGTGAAGTTTTTAAAGGTTGTAAGCTTGACCTAGATGATCACATTTTTGATATAGACCTTGTTCCTGTAGAACTAGGAAGTTTTGATATCGTCATAGGGATGGATTGGTTGTCTGAAAACCGTGCTGAAATAATATGTTACACCAAACAAATCCGAATTCCCTTATCCAAAACAGAAACTTTAATAATTCAAGGTGAACAAAGAAACAAAAACATAAAAATCATAACTTCCATGAAAGCTCAAAATATCTTCGTAAAGGATGCCAAGCCTTTCTTGCTCATGTCGTTGACACAAAGTCCAAAGATCGTAAGATTGAGGACATTCCTATTGTTCGCGATTTTCCTGGTGTATTTCCTAGTGAATTGCCTGGACTGCCGCCTCAAAGACAAGTTGAATTCCGTATTGATCTGATTCCGGGAGCCGCACCTATCGCGCGTTCTCCTTATCGTCTCGCACCGTCTGAAATGCAAGAACTTTCATCGCAATTACAAGAACTTCTTGATCTTGGTTTCATTCGACCGAGTTTCTCGCCTTGGGGAGCTCCGGTCCTTTTTGTTAAAAAGAAAGATGGTTCAATGAGAATGTGCATCGATTATCGTGAATTGAACAAAGTAACAATTAAGAACCGATATCCTCTTCCCCGTATTGATGATCTATTCGATCAACTCCAAGGATCGAGTTTCTATTCCAAAATCGATCTTCGATCTGGTTACCATCAGTTAAAAGTTCGTGATGAAGATGTGCCCAAAACTGCTTTTAGAACTCGCTATGGTCATTATGAATTTTTGGTAATGCCATTTGGTTTGACCAATGCACCTGCTGTGTTTATGGATCTCATGAACAGAGTGTGCAAGCAGTATCTCGATAAATTCATTATTGTCTTCATAGATGATATTCTCATCTATTCGCATTCTAGAAAAGAGCATGAAGAGCACTTAAGAATCATTCTTGAGTTGTTGGAGAAGGAGAAGTTGTACGCCAAGTTGTCCAAGTGTGAATTTTGGTTGCGTGAAGTCCAATTTATGGTTCATATTATCAACGAAGAAGGTATTCACGTTGATCCTGCAAAGATAGAAGCTATAAAGAATTGGGAAGCTCCGAAGACCCCAACTGAAGTAAGACAATTCCTTGGTCTTGCTGGTTACTATAGAAGGTTTATAGCAAATTTCTCGAAGATTGCAAAGGATTTAACGGTGTTAACACATAAGGATGAGAAATTTGTCTGGGGTGAAAAGCAAGAATCAGCCTTCCAATCTCTAAAATCTAAATTATGTTCTGCTCCTATTCTATCTCTCCCTGAAGGAACCGATAATTTCGTGGTGTACTGTGATGCTTCGCACCAAGGGCTAGGTTGTGTATTGATGCAACATGACAAAGTGATCGCCTATGCCTCTCGACAACTGAAGAACCACGAGAAGAATTATACAACTCATGATCTTGAGTTGGGTGCAGTTATTTTCGCGTTAAAGATTTGGAGACATTACCTCTACGGTACCAAGTGCACAATATTCACCGATCACAAGAGTTTACAACATATCTTCAATCAGAAAGATCTCAATATGAGACGGCGTAGATGGATAGAGTTGATGAATGACTATGAATGTGAGATTAAGTATCATCCTGGTAAGGCTAATGTGGTAGCTGATGCCTTAAGTCGGAAAGAGCAACCTAAACCTCGTCGAGTTCGAGCCCTTCCAATCTCTGTTCGTTCAAATCTATCTCCCCAAGTTCAAGAATTCCAAATCGAAGCTTTGAAGGTAGAGAACATCAAAGGTGAAGCTTTGCGTGGTATGGAGAAGCAGTTAGAAGCAAGGGTAGACGGAACTCTTTATTTCATGGATCGTTTATGGGTTCCGAATTTTGGAAGTGTTCGCAATGTTATCTTGAATGAAGCTCACCGATCCAAATATTCTATTCATCCTGGTGCCGACAAGATGTATAAAGATGTCAAAGAGTTATATTGGTGGCCAAATATGAAGAAAGAGATCGCGGTTTATGTCAGCAAATGTTTAACTTGTGCTAGAGTGAAAGCAGAGAATCAGAAGCCTTCCGGTCTTCTACAACAACCTGAGATCCCTGAATGGAAATGGGAAGAAATCTCTATGGATTTTATAACCAAATTGCCTCGAACATCTAGTGGTCATGATACAATTTGGGTAATTGTCGATCGATTGACCAAATCAGCTCATTTCATTCCTATTAAGGAAACTGATCAGATGGAGAAGCTAACAAGAATTTATTTAAAGGAAGTTGTATCTCGGCATGGTGTGCCAGTCGCGATCATCTCAGATCGTGATAGTCGCTTTACGTCTCGTTTTTGGCAATCGTTGCAAAAATCTCTCGGTACTCGCCTCGATATGAGTACTGCCTATCATCCTCAAACAGATGGTCAGACTGAAAGAACAATTCAAACTTTGGAAGACATGCTGAGAGCATGTGTTATTGATTTTGGTGGAAGTTGGGATTCTCATCTCCCTTTAGCTGAGTTCTCGTATAATAATAGTTATCATACGACTATTAAGGCCGCACCGTTTGAAGCTTTGTATGGAAGAAAGTGTCGTTCGCCACTTTGTTGGATTGAAATTGGTGATCGTCAAATTACTGGTCCTGAAATTCTACAAGAAACGACTGACAAGATTTTTAAAATCAAAGATCGCATTAAGGCTGCCAGAGATCGACAAAAGAGTTATGCTGATAATCGTCGAAAGCCTTTAGAGTTCGCTGTTGGCGACCATGTTTTACTAAAAGTAGCACCTTGGAAAGGTGTTGTACGTTTTGGTAAGAAAGGAAAGCTCAGTCCTCGTTATGTCGGACCATTTGAGATTCTTGAAAGAATCGGTGCTGTTGCATATCGCCTTCGTCTTCCTAATGAGCTCAGCAATGTTCACAACACATTTCATGTTTCTAATCTTAAAAAGTTTATTCATGATCCTTCGCTTATCGTCCCTACTAAAGAAATTATTATCGACGACAAACTTCATTTCACCGAGGAACCAATTGAAATATCTGACTGGAAAGAGCAAAAGTTGCGAAGAAGCAAGGTCAAAATTGTTAAAGTCAGATGGAACTCCAAAAGAGGTCCTGAATTCACGTGGGAACGTGAGGACCAGATGCGAAAGAATTTTCCTCATCTTTTTCTCGTTGTCTCTCCTGTTCGTGCTTCGTCTTAAATTTCGGGACGAAATTTCTTCAACCAGGGGAGAATGTGACAACTCGATATTTCCGGTATGTAACTTCATTTCATTTCTAGAACTTTCCTTATTTAGAAAGTTTCTACTTATAGACAATTCTATTTTTGGCATTCCTTATACACAACAAACATACATATTTTTACACCATACATTAGTGTTTGACTATTTTAGTCAACACAACATTTTTACTTTCTTATGGTGACACAATTTGAGTTAAAACAATTCTAAAAACAATAAGTTTCCCGGTTAGGTAATAAACGTAACAAACTATTATAAACGTGACTCGAATTGAACGAACCATCGAACCCGACACAAAGGGTTGACCGACCACTTAAGTGGCCGACCTCCCCTCTTTGCTTGACCCATTCGGCCGAACACCCCTAGGGTGTGAGGTTCCCTTGCCTCTAAATCTTATCCTCATCCCTTTGAAAGAGTCCTTGTTTGACTCAAACTCCAATTGTAAACCCTAGCAAGCTCCCTATAAATACATTGCTAAAGCCAACCATTAAACCCTATTTGCCCCCTTGAAGCCGTCGACCATACCCCACCATAATCCCCTTCGTCCGTCGTGTTCAAGCAAGCCGAGCATCTCATTGTTCGATCCAAGCTAGGTATACCGAATCTCTTCCTTGTTTTGTTTGTTTACTTGTTGATTTGTCCCTAAGCTCGAACCCGAGACCATGGCCAAGGCCATATGGTCTCGGCATGCATCCTTGCCCCATAAACCCGTAGCCTACATGCATGCATGCGTACGGTTGTGTGCGAGTGTGTGTGTATGTCTTGTGCTCGATAATGATCTTGTTGTTTTGTTGCTAAATCCGTGACTTCGAACCCTAGATCTACACTAGGATGACCGAAAAGCCTTAGATCTAGAACTCTAGACCCGATCTAGACCTCTAAACCCTTTAACCAAGCCGATCTAGCCGAACCTAGAACACAAACCCGTAGGGTTTTGGCCTTCGGCCAACCCTAGACCGAACCCTAGCCGAACCCTAACCCTAATTGAATTGCATGTTTGACTATTTGACCAATTGATAGCTAGATTGATCATAGTTGACTTTGGTTGACCAAATTATAGTATACCTTAAACCCTAACCGAAATCTAGAAGCTTTAGTTGACTTTTATTGACTAATTTTGACCAATATTGACCAATAAGTCAAACCGGGTCAATACCGGATCTTGACCCAAACCGTGGACCCAAAACCCGAATAACCAATCGGGCCAAGGCCCGTACTTGGCCCATATCAATCTACTTTAGTCCATCGGGCCCAAACCTTGATTGGCCCATTAGTATCCAAGCCCATTTGGACCAAAGCCCAAACCTTTGGCCCATACCCAACCAAACCGAACCCAATTGGGCCAAGCCCAATTCAAGGCCCAACCTAAGTGGACCTAAGCCCAATAAGAGGCCCAAGTGGCCCAACCCATTAAGCCCATTAGGCCCAGTAGGCCCAATCTAGGCCCAATAAGCCTAACCCAAGCCCATTTCATTTCATTTCATTTCGTAGCCCATTTCATTTCATTTCATTTCATATCAACCTAATAAGGTCTAATAATCTAAGTTCGTTCGATGTCACGAAACATAAAACATAACATGTAATACATATTGCTTAACTTATATCGTATATAGTATCGCCTGTGTTAGCTTAGTCTAATCAGTAGTTAAATCATTTAGGAAGCTAGGAGTCTCCCAAGGATTCCTCTGTCTTAAGTCTCTTGTTGCTAAGCTTGCCAGGTGAGTCCACAGACCCCTTTTTCTCTTTTAACTGTTTTATAAATTTTGGGGTGGAAAACATAAACACAACTGCTACTGTTTTGCTATGACTGTTCAACATCTATACATTTTCATTATCGCGTTGGCATGACAAACAATTATTATACCGGAGTAAGGTTACCAGCAATCATTAACTAGTGGATCTAGACCATGGATATGCAGATAGTACTATTGGCTGACACTCATCCTCCCAACGAACGTTTGATCATTACTTGGTTTATCCAAGACATCTCCGGGAGTGTATATCCATAAAATAACATAACATACTGGAGTTGAAGTGTTGATTGTGGACTTAGGGGTTGGTATATTAACTCAATAGACTAGATACCTGTTGGGGATAACAGTTCATGCGATGTCAAACACAACATTTTGTTCAACACTTTTTCATAAACATAACTAGTAGTTGTATACATTCTACAACTATACTAAACATTTTATACTTATTACTCATATCATATGAGTGTTGAACCTTATACATTTTCAGTCATAAACCATTTTCTTAACAAACATTTTGGGTAGCAAATCACTTTACTTTCATCATAAACATTAACCCTGTGGATTCACTCAACATTATTGTTGACCCTTTTACTATTTATGTTTTTCCAGGTAATTAGGTGCAGTGGAGTTGGAGGATATGAGCATTGAGATTGTCGTGAGCCATGATTAAAACATTAAGTTTACGAACAATCATTTCATTTCAAACAATTTCTATTTTAGGAAACTTGCTATTTTTGGAAACTTTCTACTTTTGGAAAATGAAACAACGTTTATTTTTCGTTATTGCGTGGTTGTTTGTTTACTTAATTTTTTCTTTGTTGTCATGACTGTTACACCTTCGTTCTTCCGCAAAACATTTTAAATGAAGTAAAACTCATTTTTGGCGGGGTGTGACAACGAGCTCCCGAACTAATCAACACTAGGCCACTTCTATCGCGACCCTCTAATCCTTCGATCCTGAACCTGAGTACATAGCAAAAAATAAAGTAGTACGTGAGACAAAATAGTCTCGTGAGATACATGGGTTTTCGACCCATTAGCAAAAAGATTTATAAGTAATATTTATATAAATATAAATACTTATCCTTATCATTTCTATTAATTTATAACTCTTCTCCTATTCATTAATTCACGTAAACTGATAAGCTTACCATAAGCTTATCCCTCAATTAATCACCTACTTGTAAGCTATCTCCAAGCTTACACTTTCTTTATCACATATGCAACGGACCTTTCTGAAGCCAACTCTCCCGATATGGGACGTCATAGGTAAACTATCAAGGTAATTGGGAGCCCCCATCTTACCGAGATTCGTAAGCTCTTCCCGTTCCCGGGTAGTCATGCTCACCCAACACTGAGTGTCGTAAACTGTGACATTCTACTCTTTGCGCAGGGAGGTACCACCCCAAGTAGACATCTCATGCTCCCCCATTTCTGGGCGGTCTTATTCTGGATATCTCATTAACACTTATGAGCATCAGCTCCTTTCATCAAAATATGAGCATTAGCTCCTTTCATCAAATTCGTCATTTATTAGAATCTTGACTTTACCAAGTCCTTCACTAATTTTAAAACATATTTATCTTTTATCCAAAATCATAATATTCTGACTCCTCTTTGACTAGAATACATGTCTATTACTAGTCACCTCATACTTATTCACTTAGTAATTCGATAACTACTTTTATTAGCATAATATACTAACCGATAATTATTACTTAAAAATCATTGTCTCAAGCTTTATTAATACATATTATTGATAAACCGATTATCAAGCTCTTTTAAATCATTATCTTTATTCATGCATCTTATTTATGAAAACTCATTAAATACTTTTCATTATCATAAACTCTTTTAAAATCATCAATCATTTATACATACTTAAATAGTCTATTACTAGCATTTTCTCATCGTATTAATCATATCTTTATTAAAAACATTTATTAATAAAGACTCATAACATATCATAGTTTTCAAAATCGTTTGCTATGTACTCAGTAAAAGTCTCATGTACTCACCTTAGCCAAGCTAATTCCAAATAGTGTCTAACAACACGAATCCTTGCTTTCCAACTTGTGAAATGTCACCAATCTTTAGGTCTTCTTGACCTACCATCAATATCATCACAATAACTAGTTATTATCCATAACTAATCACTAATCAATCCATATTCACATTCCTAACCACCAAGTTCATCCAACTTGGTGGAATCTCAAACCCTTCAAGATTTCCATCAATAAACCCAAATCAAACTTGTACACATCGATTACAAGCCTACAATGAGTGTTCCACACCCATGATTAGTCATCTTCCCCAAAGATGACATGGTTGGTTCCCCAAACCACCATTTTTACTCATACCAAGCTCATAATCAAGGTAGATAAGCAAGATACTCAAGAATACTTACGCTTGATGTTTCAATCCTTCAAGATGATGAAGATCTAAGCTCTTGAGCTCCAAAATCGCCCAAGTTTGCTCCCAAACCGGCTGCACAATGTGTGTGGTTGAAGGTGAAATGAAACCCTAGCTTACACACAAGTTTATGTATTCCTGACGCTCCTCGCGCCCCGCTCGCGCCCACCTCGCGTCGCGAAGTGACGCGGCTTTGCCTGCTGGTTGCCGCTGAAATACAGTGCTCGCGTTTCGCTCGCGTTTCGCTCGCGCCTCTTGCCTCAACTTGAGCCTCAACTCGAGCTTCTCGCGTTTCACCTCTGGAGCTTCTGTTCAACCTCGCGACTGCCTCGCGCCTGCCTCGCGACTGCCTCGCGCCGCGAGGGCTGTCTGGGTCAGTTTCTTGCCTTTCAAACTTGTTTCCATCCAAGTCTTGACCCATACTTGGTTACCCCAAGTCCCAAACATTCAAACACTCGATAAAACCCAATGGAGACTCGATTAAATATTTCACCACCTTTATTCCTCAATAATTCCATTTAATTCATTAACCGAAAATTCCGGTCGTTACAACTATTCACCCCTTAAAAAGGATTCCGTCCTCGGAATCAACTCAAGGATTTCCAATCCTCATTCCACTTCCAAATAATGATCCAATAATACTTATGCATTTAATTGCCCACTTGCCCCGTTATACCCAAACGGGTCAAAAACTAAACTTTAGTTTCAAATAACCGAACGGGTCAAAATTTCATGATTCGACCTTAACACTCCCAATCATTTAATTAATCCCTTTATCCACATTGGGACGATATGACCCAATTATTACTAATAGTCAATTAACCAAAACGATTGTCAATGCCTAGCTTTGACCAAATTGTCAACATTGTCGAATCTTTGACTTAAGCACAAAGTTAACCATATCTTGAAAATTTCCTTACCCACTAATCATCAATTCTTTAACAAACGACCTTACATTCATGGTCCAACACCAATCACACTCGATTCCTAAATTCAACCCGAAATATCCAACGGTCAAAGTCGCACCCCTTGACTACCATTATTTCCATTAATCCATTAACCACTATCATACACATGTAGATGATACATTATGCCCTTATCCTTGACTCGCCATTTTAAACGAAAGTCAAAATCCAATTTTGACCTAAGTCAACAATCCACTAGTTGACCAACCTTGACTTATGAATAAAGTCAAACTTTGCTAAATTCTACATATTCTTTATTACTAAGGCATCGCTTCCCAAGCTTTTCATTCCCGATTCCAATATTTAAATTTCCTTTCTCAATTGTTTCTCTTTTCTCCGATTTCAATTTTCTACAATCGAATAACAAATTCCATCTAAATCGATACCGATCTCTATTACTTTTTAACTTTCATCCAATTACTTGTACCATTTATAATTTCCTTCAAATATCCTTATACCATACTTGAAATTCCCGATAGTAGGCTCTAGAGCCTCAATCATATCCAATCGTGGCCTAACCACCCATTATACCTCTTTCACCACTCATTGGTTACTAACAAACTTTGCTTCCTAAAAGCATTCCTTTTTCATAAACCATGAACTTGTAGGCATCTCCTACACCTACTTATACTTAAACACTACCCGTGTTTTCAACACAAGTTCTCACTGGCCATAAAAATCATAACAACAACTAACAATACGGTTCTACATACGTCAGATACAAACATCATATCCCTTATATAACAAATTATACTTTAACTATCTTATCGAGATGATCGGAAAGCCTCCAATCCATCATGATCCCAAACTGTCACAATGATCGGAAAGCCTCCAATCCAAAGTGACTCATACAACACTATTTCATCTTGCATACAATCCATGTATGCATCAATACACTTAGCATCATGCTATCATTTTCTTTCATATTTGACCTTCGATTTTCCACTTATACATTATACCACACGGTACACATAATCATTTCTAGTACTTTCCACCAATCTACTCATTTATCAATTGCCCTTAATCGATTCATTACTAAAACTTCTAATCTTTCTTCCACCCGGTCATATTAAGTCAACCTATTGACTTCGATCGGTGTCAATACGTACACTATCATGCTTTCTCTATAAATCTTTACCAAAAATAAATTATTCACTCTTGATGTCACACCCGACACCCCCGACACGAACATTTTCTATGGCTATATGCCAACATTAAGTCGATCATACCCAATATCTAAGGTTCTATTTTATATATATATATATATATATATATATATATATATATATATATATATATATATATATATATATATATATATATATATATATATATATATATTTTTTTGTACTTCACGATTCTTACTAACACTTAGTACTTCATTGTACTACCATCCTTTTGTTGACAACGTTTACCACTCTAGTGATTCACCTTTCAATATTCTATGATAACCTAATCCTTCTTATCCTTATTCCTCGCGACATACCGGTCGCCAACCCATTCGACTATACACATAATAACCCAGGGAGATTATCTCCCAAACTTAATTTTTCGCATCATACATTCCATCTATAATTATTTTCATACTTTGATCACATAAGCACTAAATTGTGCGACATATAAGCAACTAAACCATAATCATCTATCAAAACTTTATAAGCGCGCTACCTGAAGCGGTTCCACGAGTTTCCTTCACCCGATTCCTGTTGGCGGTTGATGCTGACGAGTTTCCTTCACCCGATTCCTGATCGACGGTTGATGGTGACCATATCTCTCTTCAAACACTTGCTACTCTCTAGTACTTGCTTGGTTTCCCGAATCCAACGCATCGTGACCTTCGGTTCCGAACTTCCATAATACACACCGGGGTTTCACGACATGAATGTCTTATATGTACAACCTTCCCTTTCATCCGACCCCGAATCATCACTTCCTTCGGTCTATGGCTCCTCGGTACGAGTCTTGCTACCCGAAGACTTACTTCCCCCACGGGACTTAGAATTATCATTCTTCTCCTCATTGAACCGGTTAGTCATGATCCGGCTCACATCCTCATTCACCACCTCCCTAATTTGGGTAAACAATTTCTCGATAGCTTCCATAGTTACCGGGGTTGGGTTTGCACCCAAACCGGAACCCTCTCCATTATTACCGGGATGAGTCGGGATTCGATTTGAATCCGTCTCATGGTCTCGTGGAATCTCTCCACTTCTTGGGTTCAGCATTTTCTATACCAACATATTAAACCATCAGAATTCAAAGGTTGACTTATTAGTCAAACATAACCCATAAAGCCCAAACATTATCTTTTCTCTTAGGGATCGACCCTAATATACCCATACTTTACGGTCTCAAAAGACTAATCATGGACATCCTATGGAAAACATATGGTCCTACTTAGCATAGCTTAAGACTAGGGAGGTCAAACCTACCTAATTCACTTAAACTATAGCTCTGATACCAAGTTGTAACACCTCAATTTTTAAGACACTTTTTAAATCATATTTTTAAATAAAAAATATTACAAGTCCAATGTTCCCAAAATACGGTTTAACAAAAACCAATAAAAGTTTATCAGAGTATTAAAACCGGTGTTACAAATACAATATCATAACCATAGGATAAACGGGATCTACCTACGAGCTCCCGAACTAATCAACACTAGGCCACTTCTATCGCGACCCTCTAATCCTTCGATCCTGAACCTGAGTACATAGCCAAAAACAAAGTAGTACGTGAGACAAAATAGTCTCGTGAGATACATGGGTTTTCGACCCATTAGCAAAAAGATTTATAAATAATATTTATATAAATATAGAAGCTGCAAGAACAATGCTGGCTGAGTTAAAACTGCCTAAGCAATTTTGGGCAGAAGCTGTTAACACAGCAACAGCGTGTTTTTACTCAAAACAGGTCTCTCTACGTGAAGAGACACAAGAAAACTTCTTATGAGATATTCCGTCAAAGGAAACCATTCATTGGTTTCTTTCATGTGTTTGGATGTGTGTGTTTTGTATTAAACACACGAGATCAGCTAAGCAAGTTTGATTCCAAAGCTGATGAAGCCATTTTCTTGGGATACTCCACTACATACAAGGCATACAGAGTTTTCAACAAAAGAAGACAAACTTTGGAAGAGTCCAAAAATGTTACTTTTGAAGAACACTCAAAGGCCTTAAATCCCACCTCTGCTGACTCATCTGATGGATTTCAGAGATCAGCTGAATCATCTTCTGATGATGCAGCTAAAGCATTCTCTGATGCTTTAAACCTCTTTGAGGTTCCCATAAATGAATCAGATGAAACATTCCATGATGCTCCTACATATCTTGTAGACATTGCAGCTGTTCAACAAGAGATTCCAACAGCTAGAGCATCATCAAAGGCTATCTCTAAGCCACATCTTCATACTTCAAGAAGATCTGTTCAAAATGAAGTTAATCATCCTGCTGAGCATTCAGCCGCTCAACAAGGATCCAACTCCGCTGAATTTTCCTCTTCTACAGCCGCCCCACAATCTAAGTGGACCTTAGAACATCCAATTGAGCTAATCATTGGAGATCCACGGCAAGGAGTGGTCACAAGAAGTAAAGCATCGTGCAATCTATGTTTATGGTCGTGCTTCTTAGCAGCTGAAGAACCGAAGAATATTAAAACTGCTCTAGAAGACTCAAGTTGGATTCAACCGATGAAGGAAGAACTTAACCAATTCGAGGTCAACAAAGTATGGCAGCTGGTTCCTCCACCAGCTGGGAAGACTATAATTGGTACTAAATGGGTATTTAGGAACAAGATGGATGAAGAAGGAGTCGTCATTCGCAACAAGGCTAGACTTGTTGCTCAAGGATATAGACAAGAGGAAGGAATCGATTTAGATGAAACATTTGCTCCGGTAGCCAGGCTTGAGGCTATAAGAATATTTCTAGCCTATGCTGCTTACAAAAACTTCACAGTTTTTCAGATGGATGTGAAGAGTGCATTTCTAAATGGAAAGCTGCAAGAGGAAGTGTATGTTATAGCAAATGATTTCACCAGGGGAAAGATTGATAAAACCTTATTCATTCGCAAAATCAAAGGTGATATCATTCTTGTTCAGATTTATGTGGATGACATAATTTTTGGTGCCACTGACGAAAAACTTTGTAGACGTTTCTCAAAACTTATGTCTACAAAGTATGAGTTGAGTATGATGGGTGAATTGACATATTTTCTTGGCTTACATGTTAAGCAATCTAAAAATGGAATTTTTATAAATCAATAAAAATATATCAAAGATCTTTTAAAGAAATTTGATATGAATTCATCATCATCTATGAAAACTCCAATGGCTCCTCCAAACAATCTAGATGCTGACACAACTGGGAAATCAGTTGATGTCACTTTCTATAGAGGAATCATTGGATCTTTGCTCTATCTCACGGCCAGCAGACCAGATATTATGTTTGCTACTTGCATGTGTGCTAGGTATCAAGTTGATCCTAGAGAATCTCATTTAATAGCTGCTACGCGAATTTTGAGGTACCTTAAGGGTACTCCAAGCCTAGGTCTTTGGTATGCCAAAGACTCTGGGTTTGATCTAATTGGCTATTCAGATTCAGACTCTGCAGGTTGCAAGATGGATAGAAAGAGCACCACAGGAGGATGTCAGCTGCTAGGTGGAAAACTAGTAAGCTGGACAAGCAAGACACAAAACACTGTTTCTACCTCCACAGCTGAAGCAGAATACGTTGCTGCTGGAAGCTGTTGTGCTCAAGTCCTTTGGATGAAGAATCAGCTGGTTGATTTTGATATGAACTTTTGCAAAGTTCCTATCTACTGCGATAACACAAGTGCTATTGCAATCAGCAACAATCCTGTTCTTCATTCTAGAACCAAACATATCGATATAAGGTATCATTTCATTAGAGATCACATAGAACAAGGTGACGTGGAACTTCATTTTATTTCAACAGACCTTCAGCTGGCTGATTTATTCACTAAGCCTTTAGATGAAAAACGCTTCAATTTTCTAATCAGTGAGCTAGGTATGTTGAATGCCTGAATCAACTGCTGAAGTACTATCAGCAGCTGATAAGTCCACCTTGTTATTTAGTACATTCAACTGACTAAAATTATTTGAATTCATCAAGTCAGCCGAATAAAACATCTGAAAATGATAACTTATCAAGTTTTTAATAAAAAACGTTTGGTTCTCCCACAATAAGGCATCTTTTATCCCCATCCATACGTTTCCTGTGGCAAATATTTCCACTTGAGTGAAAATATTTGGCATTTATGGGGGACAAGACACCCTGACACACGAAACGGCTCCACTATCTCTCTCTGTCACATCCAATGACTTTTTCGCACGATAACCAACATTTCCATAGTTGGTTTGTAACTATCCATAAGTGATCCGGTTAAATTTCAAATATTTACCCAAACCGTTCCAAAAACCCCTATAAATACCCACCTCTTTCTTCACTTCATCCTCACCACCCTCAAAATCTTCTCTCAAAAACCCTCAATCTTCAAGCTTTTATCTTTCTTCCCTCTCCTAAATATGTCGAAGAAAACCACAAAAGCTCCTCTCTCTAGAGCTGCCATCGAGTTCAACCAGAACTCGAATCTGGTAGGCAACACTTCTCCACCAAAGAACCTCATCGATGTATATCGACCGGTTGGGAAGTTGTTGCGTCACTGCCCTATCGGCGGTGCTTTCTTCAGATTCACCAAGAGCATCTACGATCTCTTGCGTGATTTCTGGATGTCTGCCTCCGTTTCTGGAGACGACATCAATGCGGAAGTTGGAGGTCATCAAATCACCATTACTATTGATGATTTCTGAACCGCTTGCGGGTTCGAATACCTGCTACCTGTCGAACTATACCAGCAGAAAAAATCTGCTGATGAAGCCAAAGAGAACCTAATCCGTATCACTAGATACAGATTAGAAAGTAAAGACGACAAGGTGCCAATCTTTAAGAAGTCTCAGCTAACGAGACCCTGGGCCTATTTCTTTACCCACATTATTCAGGGTATAGGCGGCAACTCTGGGTCTCACAACCAGTGCAACTCCAGCATGCAAGTCTTTGCTGAAGCCCTAATCACCGGACAGCGGATTGATTATGGGAGACTGGTGTACGAGGAAGTCAAGGCCAAGCTGAAGGCAAAGGGAACCCACATTCCCTATCTTCGCTTCTTTACATTGAGCATCGCACATGTGATGGTTGAGAAGCTGAAGATCGATTATGACGACCTTCCAGGGGAATCTGTGGAGGTACGTACCTTCTCCAACATCATCTTCAACTCCAAGAAGGAAGATGGTAAGGATATTCCCCTCTCCTCGTACATGCTGAAGATCATTGATGATCGGACCAGATCCAAAAAAGATCAAACAAAGGGCACCACATCAGAAGAATCTGCCCTACAAGAAGGTATGTCCTTTCCTCATCTGGAGAGTTATCCATCAAGTGAACGACCACCAACTGTTGATGGAAATACCACCACTTCCACTGGGATCTCAATGCCCATTGACGTGGAAATGTGGAAACGGGTGATATTCCACGTGGTGTGAAGAAGCGAGTTAAGCGAGCGGCTCATCGCTCTCCTTCTTCCTCTTCATTCTTTTTATTATCTTCTCCCACTTCTAGCGCTCCTTTTTCTCCTCAGCTGAGGGTAAGAGGGACTGCTACCCGTGGAGAAAGTGTGGTGGCTGATGATGTTGAGCTGGCGACAACAGCATCATCAGGATTCAGTCGGGATCCTCTGGTTACTCACTTGAGTCCCAGATTGGAGGGATTACAATCAGAAGCTATGTCAGCTGCTGAAAGCAATCCTTCTTATTTTCACTCTTACAGTGTTTATCAAGGAACTCCACCAACAATCGGAGTTCCTAGTCAAACACTCCCGGCTGATCCTCTTTTTCTCTCTTTTGCTCTTCAACCTCCTTCTGCTGATTTCTCAACAAGTTAGCAGACTTCAAAACGGCAATTTCATTCTTCAGGAGTTAGTGCCGGCTCCAACCTTTTGCGTAGCTCCTCGACTGATTCATTATCAGTCGTTGTAACAAGGGGACAAACTCCACAAGCAACCTCAGTCTCTCGACAGACTGCTGGTGAAGTTTTCGGCTCAACCCAAGCCACCCGTGAGTCAGCTGCACACACACACCACCACCAACTTCTTCATCACTTTCTGAGTCATCAGCTGATGACAGATTGACTGGAAACCAAGTCAATCTTGAAGCTGTTCCTTCTGTTTCCCACAACGTCACCAGCTTAAACCAGTGGGTGATCGAGGAAACCACCACCGCCAATGAAGAGACAACTTTAGACCAAGTTGTTACTAAGGCATTCACCCAAGCTACTAGTGATTGCGAACGTACTCGCCAACCAAGCTGTGAGGTAGCTAACACATCACCCAGAGGAACTCTTCCTCCCGTCTCTATAGCAGTATCGCCGGCTGGTGAGACCGAAGCTCCAGAGGATCAAACATCATTTCATATGATGTTTGATATGGTTGATGATCCTATTCAGCCATACTATTTGTCATCTGACGAAGATGTACATACTGGGCTTCAAACTGTTTTGACTGCTGATGTCGGCACTTCTGTTAGTAACCCAGAAGTTTCAGCTGGACCCAACCCACCCACCATAGTTTCTGAGCATCCCATAGGAGCGATTCCTCCTAACTCAGGAACACCCACTCCCACAGCTGAGGTTACCCCTCAAGCTGGAGACATGCCGGACCCCCTCTCCCAAAGCGTCCAAGTGTCCCATGCTGAATCCAGCAAAGCTGGAGGAAGCATTCCCATCAGAGCAGCAGCTGCTCTGATGTCTAGAGTTGTAACATCCCAGATTCGACCTGGGATGGCCAGGCTGAGTCAGCAGATGGACACCCTTCGCAGGGATGTCCCAAAGAAGTTTGCTACAACTGCTGAGAACCTCTCTTCCAGCATAGCTTCTCTGCACACTGAGGTTCACACAAGCAAGTTCATCACTCTCAAAACGTATATTCATCGAGAGTTGAACTCCCTTCGCGAGTCTGACAGAGTCGAAAAAGACAAGCTTCTCTCCGAAGCTCGGGCAACTAAAGCAGAAGTGGAAAAACAGCTGAATACCTTGTCTTCCAAGGTATTTCCTCTCCAACCAGCTGTTGATCGCCTGGACCTTGCACAGTCTAAGCAAGAGTCTCTGCTGACCCACACTCATAGCCATCTTTCTAAGGCTATTGAGGCATCCACTTCTGCTGTGTCCACAAGAATGGACAAATTGGAGACTGAGGTCAGTTCGCTGACTTCCCAAGTCGATGGTCTCCAAGGCACCCTCAACCTCATTCTTCAAAAGTTAAATGAGGGTGCCGCAGCTGCTGTCCATCCTGCTTCAGCACCAGAGAGTACCTTAATTCTTCAGGCACTCTCTGAGGGGGAGAAAGAGCAAGCTACTTCAGAAGGCGAAGAACAAGGTAAACGAAATGCTTCACAATCTATGATCACCTCTGCTATTGGAGCCCATGTTGAAAATATTCCAGCAGGTGAGACCCCAAGATCTCCACCCATCACCTCTGCTGGGATATCAGTAGAAGAAGACGTTTCAGAAGACGAGACCCTAATTCCAACATCACTCGTCACTACTGAAACACCTGAGGTAACTACTTCAACAAGTGAGACTATCATTCAACCAACACTCACCGCTGCTGAAGGCCTCAGGACAGGAGAAGCCTCAATTGGAGTTAAAATCATTGTTTCTTTTGGACCAGTTGAGGGCCCACAAGTCCAAATCCCGCAAATCCAAAACCCCCAGCCTATTATACAGGAGATTCCTCAACCTGCTGAGGGGGAGCCTACCTCTGCCGCGGTTAAAGCTCTCCTTTTAAAGGAAGTTGGAACCACAACTGATCTTGATGCAGCCATTGCCCTTGAAAGAAAGACTCACGAAGAGCTGTATCAAAAAGCTGAGGGACAAAGAACTGAGAACATTAGGTTGTTCAACAAAGTTCTTTACCAGCGTAGGCAGGAAGCAAAAATCACCAGCGTAAGGGCCCCCAAGTCCTCTTCCAGCTCCCCACCAGAAGTAAAAATAACTAGAGCTGGAGGATATATTGCTGCTGAAAGGATTCCTCTGAACAAAATCAGCACTCACCTCAGCTATGCTGAGTGGAATGAGTTGCTGACAGCTTCCAGATCTGCACAACCGTCCGATACTATAACAGATCTGCAGAGTGAGATCAAAGTCGCAATTTTTATCTTCAAGACTTTATGCGACAATATCAGGAGAACCGCTCATGAGTTGGCAAATCGCATACCAACTGAATTGCTTGACTCACAAGAAGTTGCTGTCAGAGAACCTGTTGGTGAAGGCTCCTCATCAAGAAGGGAAAAACGTAAGTCCGTTCCCTTTGCTGACTCCAGAACAATTGATATTGGGTCGTCTATCATATATGCAAAACGACCAAGACTCAGTATCACAAAAGCTGTCCCCACGGGAGTAAACTTTGTCCCTGGGCTGATCGTAAAAGAACTCATCTATGGCCTTTGCCATCTGGAGAAGAAGGTGTCTTGCTTTCAAAGGGCTGATGAGCTGCATATGTGTGATATTGATCAACTTTTGTTCTATCACAAGTCGCTGAGTTCTTCCACTGAAGAAAGAAGACAAATGAAGAAATTAATCGACTCAGCCATCAGCTCACTATATCGCAATGTCACTGGGAAGCTATGCCCAAGACATTGTAGTTTTGTTTTTTTTTTATTTTCCTTGTATTTTTCAGCTTTATTTAATAGCAAATCAAATTTGTAATATACTTGTAAACACACTGTAAAAAGATACAAAAGAACCCAAAGGGTCAAAGCACATAAACATTTAGCTGATCCAAACAGCTGAATCAATACAGGTTCATACTTATACAGCTATTCGATTGCATCAAATAGGGGGAGATTGTTAGTCCCTAGACTAAGTGAATAAGATTTGATGATCGATAGCTAAGAAGAATAAATATCAGCTGAAGTATGTATCTCAGCTGAAGCAAGTATATGCAATAAACCTTCAGCTGAGTACGTACTTAGCTCTAGGAAAACAAGTCAAAACAGCAGATATAGAAGAGTGTTCATTCGAAGTCTATGGCCAAAGGACAAAGACAAGAAGAAGATCATCCACCTGATTGTGGAATCAGCTGATGATACCTGCTGCAGATGAAGACTTAGTGGAAATGTTCTTGACACTTTGAACATTTCCTTTCCCGCTCAAAGAAGAAGAAAACGATGAGGATCTTCTATTTTGGAATAGAAGATATTGTGTCAGTACATCATCGTTTGTCCCTCCAAGCATGTAAACGGAAAGTCAAGTACTTTTGTACTTTTATAGTACACCTTTTTACTATGCGTCAGAAAAGGTAGCAAAAGGAGTTGACACAAAGTACACTTGGGACTACAACATATGCAAGAGCATTAAATGTTTCCGTGGACAAGTCCACATCGACGAATGATATGTTTACACGTCGAGTATCTTGTGGACAAAAGAACACGGATCTTGGGCTATATATAGAGACGTAAATGCTTGCATTTACACACACCTTTTAGAATTCATAGCACAAGAACATTCTCTGAGAGTTGTTATTTTCTGGTATTAACTTCTCTATAGTTATTACTAAGGCATTAAATATCAGCTGTCTGTATCAGCTGATATAAAACTCTCCTTGCATAGTCTTCTAGTTTGAGCGAATAAAAGTGTCATTTCAAGTAGAAAGTTTTAGTTAGTGTGTACTATCTATTTCCGCAAACTTTGTACTGTATTAAGTTGTTTTATTAAACTCTTAATCATTGAAATCTTGTGTGCTATTTATCTTATCTTCGTTAATCGGTCATAACGCAACACGTTTGTGTTGTTGGGATCCAATAGTAAGGTTAATTATGTTTAAAAGTAAAAGTAAGGGTAAATGAGTCATTTCACTTTGTTAAAGTAGATAGTTAGTGGGTGTGGGTTCTACTATTTTTTTGCCAAATAAGGTAATTTTTCAAAGTGTAGCACTTATTTTGAATCACCCATATAAGGAAAATGTAGCACTTATTTTGAATCGGAGGAAGTATTAAATTAGGTCAAATGATATATATGAGAATTTTGAGGTTACGTAATATTAGAAGTTTGCAAGGACCTGTATGAAATTATCTCTAAAAAAAGCAAGAAATAATGTAGAGGGAGTACCACATGGAATGGTGATCCATCCTTGTTAGAAACGTCTATATGTTTATCCACAAAATTCTTGGTACCAAATTCACTCTCAATTCATCCAACAAAATTTTCACTCAAAGATGCCAATTGAAACGTTTCTTCAACTACATTATCATCAAATGTTGCACTCAGCTTCCTATTGTTTGATTCTACTTGAAGTTGAGGTTGTAGTGGTACAACTTGAGCTGCATTTGATGGGGACCGCAGCCCCAGAAAATTCATTGCCTCCCCAACAAATTAATTATTTGTTCAATCTACCTCTAAAGATACAGCTGGACCTGTACAAATTAACTCAATAAATTAATTATTTACAACTAGGCTACTCATATCAATCGAATATTTATTAACAACCATGTAATGGACCTTTAGGTAGTATTTTAAACAAAAGTTAGATGTTTGGAATTGAATTTGGATCATTTGGGGTGAATTTGATCTCGAACTCTAAGCTACAATTGATCCCACTCTTTTTAAATCATACACAAGGACTTAAAAAAGAAAATTACAATACTTGAAATTGGATAGGATCCAACTCCAGGCAGCAGAGATCATATTTTTAAACACACTTAATTATAGTTATATCATACAAAGATATTTATACTTCAAATTATTAGTAATGTATCCTAATTCAGTTTATAATCATCTAAATGACGAGGTATTTGAGTACATCTGATTCAAAACAACCTTACCAGTCAACGTACTTCTGATTCTATCACATGATCTAACATTTATAAGAAAAATTTACTGAAGTGGAGTATAAACTAGGGTTTTAGGAATAGTAATTTCAATTCGAATACATACTACGTACGTTTGTGAATGTTTAATACGTAATGAGATACGTAATTGATGAGAGGAGATGAAGAAAACTGACCTGATCGGAGGTAACGTTACCGGTGGCCGATCAACTAAAATGTGAAGTGATGTGGAATTTAGCAGGAAAGTGGTTTGATTTTTGTAGATCTAAGCCCTAACTTGTGCGAGTTCTGGATAGGCATGTAAACGAACCGAACGTCTGGCGGGAGTTCGTTTATGTTCGTTCGTTTAGTTTGTTTAGTTAAACAAACGAACACGAACAAGATTTTGTGTTCGTTTAATTAAACAAACGAACACGAACAAGATTTTGTGTTCGTTTAGTTAAACAAACGAACACGAACAAAGGCTCGTTTGTTCGTTTACGTTCGTGAACATGCGTTCGTGTTCGTTTGTTTACATTCGTTTGTTAGTGTTCGTTTGTGTTTGTTTATGTTCGTTTGTGTTTGTTTATGTTCGTTTGTGTACGTTTGTGTTTGTTTATGTTCGTTTTGTTTGTTTCGTGTACGTTTGTGTTTGTTTATGTTCGTTTATGTTCGTTTATGTTTGTTACCCTCGTTCACGAACCGTTCGTGAACACTAAATTTTTTTAACGAACGGTTCGTGAACACAAAATTCCGTCGATAAGTGTTCGTGAACCGTTCACGAACACATTTTTTCCTTGACAAACGAACACGAACAAGGCCCCGTTCTGGATCTTTAATTTCGTGAGTGTGGTTCAATAAAATACTCTCGCCTAGGGGTGGCAATTCAGGTCGGGTCCGGGTTGACGGGTTCGGGTTCGCGGGTTAGCGGGTCAGAAACGTTTAACCCGAAATCGACATGTTTATATAAACGGGTCAGATATCTCAACTTTAATATATTTAACTTCAACCCAAACCTAACCCATATAACCCATTTAATAAGACATGTTAAACATGTTATCAGGTCAAATAAGTTAAAGGGGTCAAACGGGTCAAAATGCTGTTATTATTATAGAAATTCATAACAAAATGCTAAGCACCAAATTCCTAAGTAACATTTTTAATTTTTATCTAACTATTAATAACGTTTTAACTAGTAAACTATAAATTAAGTATAAATATATACTTCCTCCGTATCACAATAAGTGATACACTTTCTAAAAATTGGTGTTTCACAATAAGTGATACACTTCAAAAGTTACCTTATTTGTCAAAATTGTGAGATCCAACATCCATTAACTATCCACTTTAATAAAGTGAAATTATCCTTATACCCTTACTTTTACTTTTAAAACTCGGTAATATCACTCTATCCAAGAAAAGTAGGACCCATCATCCACTAATTATCTACCGTATTATATTTTAACTCATACTTTAATATTTTGCCTCAAAATTTGTGAAAACTTAAATATATCACTTATTGTGATACGGAGGAAGTATGTTTTAAAATATATTTTAATAATTAAACGGGTTGGCGGGTCGAACCATTTAAATTATCGTTGACCCGAACCTAACCTGTTTAATAAACGGGTCAGCTGACTCAACCCGAGACTGACCCAATTATTTTTTACCTCAACCCAAAACTGTTTATTTTCGTGCCAGTTTCATGTCGGGTTTCGTATCAGGTCAGAAATTGCCACCCCTACTCTCACCGTTAAAGATGGCACAGCAACTCTTTTTAATGGACCAACATACCCTTATTGACTTATACTGTTTTACATCATATCTTTCCTTTTCTTTGAAAAAAGAAAAAGAAAACAAAAGTGATGGCATTTATAAAATTTAGATGTAATAATTTTTGTAAATTTAATATATAAATTATCATATAAATGAATAAATTTGAATTTTTTATAATTTGATATACATGTAACATGTATACTACTTTCGTATACAATAAGTGATACATTATAGATTTTACGGGTTATTATGCAATAAGTTATAATGAGTGAAATAGTTGGTGAAGTATGAGTACCTTGATAAGTAATGCTAATGATGTTTAAAAGTAAATATAAGAGTACAAAATATCATTTCATTATATTAACCTTGATAATTAGTGGATGATATGTCTCATTTTCTTTTACCAAATAAAATAATTTATAGTGTATCACTTATTTTGAAACTGTCAAAAATAGAAAGTCTCACTTATTGTGATACGGAGGTAGTATATAAATAATATAAAAAAATTGTCTCCTTAAGTCACGTTTTGAAAAACGCAATCCCTTGTCACGACTTCTCATGATTTGAAGTTTGATAGTATCGCTAAACCACGCATCCATATTTTTAGAACATTGTATCTTACACTATCTCAAAGAAACCCACATAAAATCCTCTGTAGAATTGTAGTTGGTTTAAGAGTGATCATCAAGGTTCTGTACTATCCAATCAGTAGTCGGGGTATTAATCAAAACTGAATGTTGTTTTATACCACGCATTTTCGTCTACATAACACAATAAATGTTTTATGTACTTTTAGCAACACTTGATACAAATTATCATTTATTAACTTTTTAAACCTTAAAAAGTTAAAATTTTCACTACCATCACCCACCATCCGCAATCACGTCACCGATTGCGAAAACGCCCTTCACGTTTGTTGAAAATCGTCCGTTTACCGGGATCCGACCCATTTTGTCGGTTTCGACGCCGATTGTGTCTAACCCGAGGCCCGATGTAAACGGGGATCGGCCGGCAGATACTAGAACAACATCAGCCTCGAGTACCGACTGATCGCCACCCGAGGCTGGTTCCAAAGTTAGCTTCACAATGTCAGTTGAAGTGTCAACAGCCACCACTTTGGTTTTAAGCATGAACTTCATCTTTTGCTTCTCCAACGACCGTTGGAATTGCTTGCGGATCTCACCGTCCATCGACGGGACAATATCGGGTGCGAATTCCACCACCGTGACTTCCGACCCCAGACGGGCCCACACCGAGCCCATTTCCAACCCGATGTATCCCGCACCAATGACAATCAACTTTCTCGGGATTTCGGTCAAAGCCAACGCTCCGGTGGACGACACGATTCGTTTTTCATCGATTGTGATCCCGGGTAGTCCTTTGACATCGGACCCGGTGGCAATTATGATGTTTTTGCCTTTTACGACTTCAGTGGGACCCTCGACAGTGTCTACCGAAACCTCGTTTGGGGAGAGGAATTTCCCGTGGCCCTTGACGTATGTGACTTTGTTTTTCTTGAAAAGGCCTTCGATGCCTTTGGTGAGAGTTGAGACCGCTTTGTCTTTTTGGCTCATCATTGCAGCAACGTCCATCTTGACATTATCAAACTTCACACCGTGTTTCACGAATGTGGTTTTGGCCTCATGGTACATGTGGGATGAATGTAGGAGTGCCTGAACATCAATTCAAACACAATATTTAATGCAGTAGATGGCTAAATTTTACTAAAATACAAAAAGCATGTGTAACTGTAGTTATGACCATGATTACAATAGAGGTGGCAAAATGGACAAGTCAGTTAGGGTTCACCTGCAAACACATTCCTTGGCTAATTTTACTAACCCCAACATTACATTACATGTATAAATTAGTGAGTAGTAAAACAAAGAAAGTGTAACTGTTAACAACCTTTAATTAAGGGCATATTGGAAAGCCTATATTAGGGGTTCTTGAGCGTAGGGATTGTTTGGGAAAACTTATTTAGAAGGCTTAAAAGTCTTGTAAATAAACTTTCTCAAACAACCCTTAAATAAGCTTAATAACCTTAAAAACGCTTATATAAGCTTGCCCTGATGATTTGTTCATTTATAATAAACAAGCATGTCTAAAAATTGTTCTATTTCTTACACGGTAATGTTAATTGCAATTGATTAGCGCACCTATGTTTCTAACAAAGGACATATAATTATACTATTCAGCATCAAATCAATCAGACAAAATGCGGCATTGATAGTATCGACAAACAGGAACGAATAATGATAAATCAATTAAATACCTTGGAAGGAATACAGCCGACGTTAAGGCAAGTACCACCGAGGGCACCTATGATTACAAATTACCAAGTCACTTTAAATTAACTCACTTAAAAAATCATTTAATAATAATAATAACTAATTTATTACCGTTTACTCTATGAAAGCCATCATCGAAAATTTGGTTTACGCAACCCCATCCAACGTATGTTTTTGGAACAATTGGATGCCGCCGAGAGTTAATTGTTTTGTATGGCGTTTACTGCAAGACCGTATTCCTACAAAGTTGAATCTATGCAAAAGAGGCATAAATCTATCCTCTGTTACCTGCCATTTATGCAATGTAGAAGACGAATCAATGGAGCATCTATTTTATTCATGTGCGGTAAGTAAAAACATATGGGAGTGGTTTATGACATGGTGCCAAATTTGCGTTTCTAATCACGGCTCGTTACAGCAGCTTATTAGCGGAATTGTTGAAGCAGGAAATTCGGGTCAAATAAAAAAGTTACTACAGGCGGGTATTGGTGGTCTCATGTGGCTTATTTGGAAATCGAGAAATATGGCGGCATTTGAGAATTTAAACATATCGGTGTCTAGAATTCAAGATGAATTGAAGTCCATTTTATTCTCTTGGGTTAAGTATAGAGCTAAATGTAATAATCTTTCATGGGATGTATGGTGTTTGTGTCCGGTTTTAGCATTGTAAAACTCTTGTACTGCTTTTAGCACCTGGCTAGAAGTTCTTCTATTATATATATATATATATATATATATATATATATATATATATATATATATATATCTTTTGGGGTCTTGGTAGGGGGTGATGGCCATGCCGAAGCTCCCTTTCCTTTTCCCCTTTGCCGTTCAAAAAAAAAAAAAACTAATTTATTCATTTAAATTAATTCATTTATTCATTAAAAAACCCACTAGTGACGATGGATTTGAAAAGTCCGATCATAGGTATCAATACAACTAATTTACTAAAGGTCTCACCACAATGCAACTAATTTACTAAATCTATTTGCAAAAGTCAAAACTGTTGCTACTAGTCATCAACTAACGCAAATATTAATCATATACAATAAGATAAAAAAAGTGAGACAAAATCACAAGTAAATTAAACACAAACTCAAAATCAGGGTATAGTATTAAACTTAAATAATAAACTGCTCACAATGTAATACCGAAAAAAAATGAATTCAGCAGATTCGCTAACAAATAATCGTAATAATAATATAATCACAACGTATCTCTATTAAGGATTTAAATTCAGTCCATAAATTAGTTATTATTATTATTATTATTATTATTATTATTATTACTATTAAATGGCTTTTTAAGTGAAGTAAAATTAAAGTGACCTGGTAACTTGTAATCATAGGTGGATTTCACATAATTGAAACACTTTTGAAACTTTGTTACCATTATGGACTAAATTTAAAGTTTAAGTGACCTAAATAGAACATTTCTAAAACTTCATTACTATTCAGTGAAATTAACCCTAATATAATAAAACGGATGTAACAAACAATACAGTTATAAAAGTAGGAATATATGATGTGATAGAGATAATTGAATAAGATGCATTCGGCATTCCACAAACATAACACCAAAAAAATCATTTCCGGAATCAGCATAAAGGAATGATCCTATTATTAAGGACATAAAAAAACGCCTATATGTGAATGGCCTTGTCATAAGTAGCCATGGCAGCCTCCTTGACAGCTTCACTCAAAGTAGGGTGTGCATGGCACGTGCGTGCAATATCCTCACTTGACGCCTCATAAGTCAACGCTAAAGCAGCCTCATGAATAAGCTCTCCAGCATTTGAACACATAATGTGAACTCCCAACACTTTATCCGTCTCTTTTTCAGCTATAATCTTCACCAACCCTTCGGCATCATCAATCGACTTGGCTCGACTGTTCCCCAACATCGGGAATTTCCCGACATTGTACGCGATCCCGAGTTCCTTAACTTGCTCTTCTGTCTTTCCAACGGACGCCACCTCGGGATGCGTGTAACAAACCCCGGGTACTTTGTCGTAATCCACGTGTCCTTCTTTGCCCGCAATATATTCCACGCACGCGATCCCGTCTTCTTCCGCTTTATGGGCGAGCATGGGGCCTGGAATCACGTCACCGATTGCGAAAACGCCCTTCACGTTTGTTGAAAATCGCCCATTTACCGAGATCCGACCCATTTTGTCGGTTTCGACGCCGATTGTGTCTAACCCGAGGCCCGATGTAAACGGGGATCGGCCGGCGGATACTAGAACAACATCAGCCTCGAGTACCGACTGATCGCCACCCGAGGCTGGTTCCAAAGTTAGCTTCACAATGTCAGTTGAAGTGTCAACAGCCACCACTTTGGTTTTAAGCATGAACTTCATCTTTTGCTTCTCCAACGACCGTTGGAATTGCTTGCGGATCTCACCGTCCATCGACGGGACAATATCGGGTGCGAATTCCACCACCGTGACTTCCGACCCCAGACGGGCCCACACCGAGCCCATTTCCAACCCGATGTATCCCGCACCAATGACAATCAACTTTCTCGGGATTTCGGTCAAAGCCAACGCTCCGGTGGACGACACGATTCGTTTTTCATCGATTGTGATCCCGGGTAGTCCTTTGACATCGGACCCGGTGGCAATTATGATGTTTTTGCCTTTTACGACTTCAGTGGGACCCTCGACAGTGTCTACCGAAACCTCGTTTGGGGAGAGGAATTTCCCGTGGCCCTTGACGTATGTGACTTTGTTTTTCTTGAAAAGGCCTTCGATGCCTTTGGTGAGAGTTGAGACCGCTTTGTCTTTTTGGCTCATCATTGCAGCAACGTCCATCTTGACATTATCAAACTTCACACCGTGTTTCACGAATGTGGTTTTGGCCTCATGGTACATGTGGGATGAATGTAGGAGTGCCTGAACATCAATTCAAACACAATATTTAATGCAGTAGATGGCTAAATTTTACTAAAATACAAAAAGCATGTGTAACTGTAGTTATGACCATGATTACAATAGAGGTGGCAAAATGGACAAGTCAGTTAGGGTTCACCTGCAAACACATTCCTTGGCTAATTTTACTAACCCCAACATTACATTACATGTATAAATTAGTGAGTAGTAAAACAAAGAAAGTGTAACTGTTAACAACCTTTAATTAAGGGCATATTGGAAAGCCTATATTAGGGGTTCTTGAGCGTAGGGATTGTTTGGGAAAACTTATTTAGAAGGCTTAAAAGTCTTGTAAATAAACTTTCTCAAACAACCCTTAAATAAGCTTAATAACCTTAAAAACGCTTATATAAGCTTGCCCTGATGATTTGTTCATTTATAATAAACAAGCATGTCTAAAAATTGTTCTATTTCTTACACGGTAATGTTAATTGCAATTGATTAGCGCACCTATGTTTCTAACAAAGGACATATAATTATACTATTCAGCATCAAATCAATCAGACAAAATGCGGCATTGATAGTATCGACAAACAGGAACGAATAATGATAAATCAATTAAATACCTTGGAAGGAATACAGCCGACGTTAAGGCAAGTACCACCGAGGGCACCACGCTTCTCGATGCACGTAGTTTTGAGCCCTAACTGAGCAGCCTTAATCGCGGCCACATATCCGCCGGGACCGCCGCCGATGACGACGACATCGTTCTCATCAGATCCCGATGCGAATCCTCTGGATGAAAGAGAAAATGAATACCTGAGTGCACTACTGTTCAAGAGACTGGTAGCCTTCCTTCTCGCCAAATTCGCCATCGCCATTTCTTCAGAAATATAATAAAGGAAAAGGAATTTTCAGGATCGACTTTTCGCCTTTTTATCTGTGTTTGATATTTTTCCCTTGGGAATATATTTTAGGTATTGGGATAAATCTGAATCGATAAACAAACAAAATATATTTCGCAAATCTTTTTAACGTTTTAATGAAACCATAGATGTATCATACATTTTATTTTGTGTATCTTGGTCTCAACTAATTATTTAACATTTTTAAAGTTTTCCAAATATAGATTCTATATGTTATGAATGCATAAATAATTATTTTGAAGTTCTTAAAATGTTAAATACATTGTAAGAGACAAGCAGTATATCGTACAATACGATTAACTATGTTCTACAGTGATAGTAGTGGCGGCAGCACTAATAGTGGTGCGTAATGATGATGGGCGGCAGTGGTAGTGATCGTGGTGGTGGTGGTGAGTGGCGGTGATGAGTAGTAATGGTGGTGGTGGGTAGTAGTCAATAAAATAATACTACATATGTATTTAAAGGTTAATAAAGATAATAATATACATAAATAATTGCAGTCAAGTCATAAACTCAGTTGATCCTTACTAATAACATGAACATCATAGATTCAAATTTTAAGGTTATCAAATTTTTAAAACACATTCCCAAATAGTAAATACTTCCTCCGATTCAAAATAAGTGATACACTTTCCTTTTTGGGGTGTATCAAAATAAGTGATACACTTTGAAATATTACCTTATTTGGCAAAAAGTAGTGGAACCCACACCAACTAACTATCTACTTTAACAAAGTGAAAAAACCCCTTTACCCTTACTTTTACTTCTAAACATCATTAACTCCACTTTATTCAAAAAGTGTGGGACCCATTTCCCACTAACTATCTAATTAATCTAATTTAATCATCATTATAAACTTTTACCTCAAAATACGTGAAATCCAAAGTGTATGACTTATTTTGAATCGAATGAAGTATTTATTTTTTAAGGTGAACATATTAAACTTGATACAGAAATTGTAACTTACTTTTTGATATATTTAAATATATATTTCAATAATTAGATCTTAGTTAATTTTTAATGAAGCTAACAATGGTGGATGGATGAAAAATAGATCTCTACAAAGTACAAATAGCACATTGTATGATAACTTTGACTTTTTGCATATCCATAAGTTCATTTTGAATTTTATTTTTAGCTTTATGAAACCTAGTTCGCATACACGATAGCCTTCTTTTCTACATGAATATAGATTAAACTCAAGAGTGTAACAGGAGCTAATTTAACAAATTCAACATCCAAACACAAATTCCAAAAGATCCTTTCGTTGAAGAGAAAACATACTTGTGAGAACTTCTAGGTTTAAACAATTTAATGAAGTAATTACTTCCTTCATTTCAAAATAACACAGTAATATATATATTTAGGGCTTTATGTTTTTTCAAACAAAATATAATAATAATAATAATAATAATAATAATAATAATAATAATAATAATAATAATAATAATAATAACAATAATAATAATGTTCGAGCAACGTTTGTCAAACACAAAGATTAGGCGACGTCAACCTTGGATCTCCTGTGATGATCACAGTGCAGACCCAACAAGTTCTTGGCGAACCTAGGGTGATCAAGGTTGCGTGCGAAGGTGAAAGTAAGAGTGCGTGAACTCTGTGTTTTAAGGCTTTTTGAATCTGTCTCAGTGTGTGTTCGACAATGAGTTGGGCCATGTATTTATATGGCCAGTCTCAGGTATATGGAACGTTAGCTCATTATGACTGCAATAAAGCAGTCATGAAGCGCCATTATGACAGCGTCAATGATCGTGTAACGCCTTACTATTATGACTGCAATAAAGCGGCGTCGTGTCTCGCTTCCAATGACTGATAATCCTGACAGGCGGTCGTTGATAGCTTGACAGGCGGTCATGCGGATCCAAACTGTGACGTGGGCCATCATTGGTAGCGGATCCATATTGTGACCACTCGCGAACATGAAAGTATGGGGCGTGAACATTGACGGATCGAATTGTGACGTGGGCTTGTGAGCATAAAAACCCATCCTCATTTGGGTTTTGGGGAATTACCTATATATATATAGGGTAATCCCTACTAACCTCATCATGCCCCCGAGTTAGGATTTGCCAAAAAAACGATTTACAAGTCGTAACTACTAGCGTGTAAGTCCTTTACCTTTTGCGATTTTTTTATTTTTTTTTGTTTTTGACCGGCTGCCAAACATTAACCGGCGGCCAAACCTGGACCGACGACGGAGTCCGGCGATCGCAATCATAAGCAATCGATTTGGGTTTAAACCGGCGGACGCAAGTCTGCTCAAACCGGCAGAGACCGGCGATCGAGGTGGGGAACCGGTTGCCCCAGGCAGACCGTCGCAAGTGAGTCGACAGGCGGACCGGCTGCCCAAGGCAGACCGGCGGTGAGACGTCGAAGAAGTGGACCGGCGGTCGCAAGCGACACTGCGTCGAAGTGGGTCGGCGGTCTCAAGCGTAGGCGACAAGTGATCCGGCGGTCGCAAGTGTAGGCGACAAGTGAGCCGGCGGTCGCAAGCGTAGCCGGCTGACCAAGGCAGACCGGCGATGAAGACGGACTGCGACCTAAGTGGGGGATTGATGGTTACAAGTTATACCGTAGGCAGATCGGCGGGTTGTACCGGTCGCAAGTTGTACCAGTGCTAGGAAGTGGACCAGCTGTTTAGGCGGCCGGTTAGGGTGCGACCGGCGGTAAGATGTAGCCGGAAACATGCGGCCGTAGGCGAGACTGGCCTTTATCCGGACCGGCGATTAGGGTTGCGACCCTTGACCGGCGGTTTAGCGCTTGACCTGTGGTTTTAGGTGGACCGGCGGTTCGCATGGTCTGGCGGTCTTAGGGTTTGAGGAAACAGCGGGTTAGGATTCTTCGGGTTTGGGGTTGGTCGACCGGCAGTGTTTGACCGGCGGTTTAGGGTTCTAATGGGCCGGCGGTTTAGGGTTTTACGGTTGGACCCTTATACTCTTTTCGACAATCGTAAGCCAAAGTTAGTCGGCGGTGTAGTTGGACCCTTATACGTTTTTTACGCTTTAAATCGTTAACGCCTTCCTAACTGTAATTGTATGTTTTGCTGCAGGTTTAACTGGGTTGCTCGCTACCTTACAGGTACGTATTTGCGCTTTTATTGCTTTGTTTACATCCCCGTAGCTAGTAATAGTTGATATCCTTGGTTACTTTATTAGGCGTAGTTTTCGTTGTCTTAACATGGGATAGCCAGTGTCAGATGCGATTGTGGTGGAAGCTCCATCAGTTGCTCGAAGCCCTAGCACAGTCAATGACAAAATGCTAGCAAAACTGATGGATGAGTATCCATGCCTTAGAAAATATAATGCTATTGTGCCTAAGTCAAACCAACGAGCCAATTCCCCTCCGCAAGGAAAAGTAGCCCTCTATATCCATTACCTTACCCACTCCAATTTTAGATTCCCGGCTACCGCTTTTTATCTGAGGGTGTTGAACTATTTCAAGTTGGGATTTGCACAGTTACACCCAGTAGCTGCATCAAAAATTACGACGTTTGAGATGTTATTGGTGGCAATGGGAATAAAACCCTCAGTACCTCTGTTCAGGGCGTGTTATAAGCTGATAAAATCTCATGATTGGTATTTTGTAGAGTTAAAAGATAGAAAGAAAACATTTATCCGGGAGTGTTTTACTAGTCATAGGAATTGGAGATTTAAATATGTGTTTGTCGATGCCTCTTTCAGAAATATTTGGGCTAGTAACTTGTTTAGATGGCGAACTGAGTTTGACAAATCGTTAAACGATGCTCTAGCCCTGACGCCGCAAAGCGGAAGGCTGTGCAAGCAAATTTTACGAAAGTCAATTGTATTTCGGGTTTATGAGGAAGGTGCTTTGGTGTTAGCTGGTGTATCGGATTATTGGACTGAAGGAATGAAGCCTGTGATTGTGGACTCGGATACTAGGAAACGTGGGTTTTTATTGTTATATTGTCATGCTTTGCTTTTATATTATCTTTGTACAGGTACTGTCTCATTGTATGTTTCTTGCAGCCATGAGCTTGATGGATTTCATGGAGGGAGATCCAGCTATTTTGGAGTATGAGATCGAAAGTCATCCGGATGATGTTACCCTTGGTGAACAAGAAACTGGTGCTACTTTACATGTTAATTCTGGGATAAACACGACCGCAACCAACGAGGTGACATCAAACTCGACACCAGGTAATTGCACAACCTTTACACATATGTGTTGACTATGGTAAAAGGTAAGCGTATGTTTTTTATGTTTCACAGGTGCTGCTGATAATGAAAAGTCGCTGTCCAGGATTATCGCTGAGAGTGACAGCGAAGATGAAACAGGTAACACCATAATTATAGTCGTTGCTAACTGATTACCTGTCACTTAACGATCTTATTGTGCATATGCAGAGGACTTCGACAACTTGGGGGCAACGTCAATTCCAGATCCCAGATTGGATGACCGAGACATGTTAGGACGTGGTAAAAGGGCGATGAATCTAGATGTAAGCGATTATGACATATCTTTGCCAAAGGTGCCAAAATTGAGTTTCCCCTCTAATCTTCCCTGAAATGCTACTTTGGTACATCGCGGGGGTAACACTGGAGCATTTGGAGCAAGCGTCACAATTGGGTCAACCTCTAGTATGTTTGGGACGATCAGCGCTCCCTTTGGATCTACCACGCAGCCTCTCGCTTTGCAATGTACCACCCTGCCTTTTTCTACTAGCGAGGGTGCGCCATCAGGATCGATGACCGGGATTGGTGCAGCAGATATAAATATGTTCAATAGTTTTATGGAATATGTCCGACAGCTTGTAAGCAACGAACATGGGGAATTAAAGAAGTCGTGCGTCGAGTTGCAGGTGCAAGTTGATAATAGCAAAGATGATATTACCTCTCTAAAGAAAGATCTAGCGCTTGAGCAGACTACATCAAGTCGTTGTCAAGAGGAAGTGCGTATGCTTAAAGAGAAAATATCCCAGCAAGGGGTCATTTTGACTAAGGCTGAAACGGAAAAACAGAAGATGTCAGCAAAACTTAGTGCACGTGATGAGCATTTGGTGCAGAAAGAGCAACAGGTAATTGAAAAAGATGTTGAGCTGGAGACTATGAGGCAAGCGATGGTCCAGATGCGTGAAGAACGCGATGCTACCCTGCAGATGAGGAAAGATTTAGTTGCTGCATTGCCTCAGCTATTTGATTTGATGCTTAAACATCCTGATGTTGCTAATGTGCTGAACGATTTTAACCGTGCCTCTCATATGTTTGGAAGACATCTTGCTAGCAAAAAAGTGAAAGATGCACTCTCCAATATTTCTCCCGAGATATTGCCTTTTTTGAACCCTGCGACGCATGGTAACATGATGCGTGCGAGTGAGAAATTTGCAGACAGGGCTTTTCCCATTATGACTACCCTGGTGCAAGATTTGGAGATGTCACTTCCAGCTATTATTGCCTTATTTTCGGCACAGCCACAACCTTAGCTTGTTTATGCATGTTATGACTTTGTGACTTGGTTTTATTTTGTGGTTGGATTATTGCTTTGTAGCCTTTGAATAATTTTGTGGAATTTCTATGTTTGAAATTACTTGGTGTCTTTCTATGCGTGTACTTTGCTATAGAAATTATGTATGTGTTTGTTGGTGTACCGGTGAAAGAATTTTTTACTCGCGAGGATATCGCTTCCGAATAGGAAGTGCTTATCTTTTATCAAGTTGATTAAAAGATGAAATTGGATGCATGTGTAGGGATCAAACAACGTATGTTTGATGGACCTAGTATAATTGATATTGAACTATGTTCTTGACTATGTCACTTGTGCATGCATGTGTTGTAACATCGTACATAATAAAAAGTGTTATCTTATTGAGTTTATTGAATAAAATTGGGATACATGATCAAACCAAATTATTAAACGTAACACTTCTTCAGGTTCATGACATTCCATGTCCGGGGAATAGTCTGTCCGTCCATGTCTGACAAGGTGTAAGACCATTGCCATGAGCATGAAGTACTTGATAAGGGCCTTCCCATGTAGGGCCGAGCTTGCTTTGACTTTCTACCCTGCTGGCCTCATTCTTCCTCCATACCAGATCGCCTGGCTGAAAAGAGAGAGGACGGACTCGCTGATTGTAATATTTTGCCATCTGCATGTGTCTGGCGGCCTGTTTGATGAGAGCGATCTCCCTACGCTCTTCTACGATGTTTAAGTTTTCTCGTAGTGCGTCTTCATTCTCTTCAGGGTTGAAGTCCATAACCCTTTGAGTTGGATGAGTAATTTCTGGAGGAATGACGGCTTCCGTACCATAAACCAAGCTGAAAGGTGTTTCAGATGTAGTTGTACTTGGAGTGGTTCGATGAGCCCAAAGGATACTTGGTAATAGATCCACCCATGCAGTTTTACGCTGGCCTAATTTGGCTTTGATTACTTTCACGATGGCTTTGTTCATGACCTCGACCTGGCCATTGGCTTGAGGATGTGCCACTGACGTGAATCTCTGTTGTATGTTCATGTCAGAGCACCAAGCCTTGAATGGACCTTCTGCAAACTGTTTGCCATTATCGCTTACCATGACATGTGGTACCCCAAACCTGCAAACTATGTGTTCCCAGACAAAATTTATAACTCGCTTCCCAGTGATAGTTGCCAAGGGCTTTGCCTCTATCCACTTGGTAAAGTTGTCAACAGCAACAATGAGAAACTTGACATTGCCAACGCCGGGCGGAAATGGGCCAACAATGTCGATCCCCCATTTGTAAAATGGCCATGCAGTAGTAACAGGTATAAGATCCTGCTTTGGCAATTTGGCGACAGAAGCATTTTGTTGACAGGCTGTGCACTTTTTGATTTCATCCCTTGCATCTTGATGCATCGTTGGCCAAAAGTACCCCAATCTCATGATTTTACCAGTGACCGAGCGTGGTCCCGCGTGGAGGGAGCATGTGCCACTATGTACAGCTTCAATGATACTTTTAGCCTGTGTTGGGCCAACACAACGCAGGTGTGGCCCCATATAAGATTTGCGAAACAGGCAGTTGTCCACCAACGTGTACATTGGTGACTTCATACGAATTTTCATTGCTAGCTGTGGATCAGCCAGTAGTACATCATGTTTGAGGATATTTAAGATTGGAGTCATCCAACATTCTTCTTCTGCAACAGTGGCAACCTCTTTTGGTCGCGCAATGGACTTTTCTGTCAAGATCTCCACCAGTAATTCTTTGTTAAGATGGGCAAAGGCGGACGAAGCCAACTTGCTGAGGGCGTCAGCTAACTTGTTGCGATTTCTGGGCACTTGCTCAATGGTAAATTTCGTGAATTCTGAGATCACCTTTTTAGTTTCTTCTAAGTATAGCTGCATGGAAGTTTGGTTCGCAACGAATGCTCCACTGACTTGGTTGGCGACAAGCTGGGAATCTACAAATACAGATATGCTTGTCACCCTCATTTTTCTGGGAATTTTCAAGCCTGCTAACAAAGCTTCATACTCCGCTTCATTGTTAGTTGTGGGAAACTCAAACTTAAGGGCATACGTATACTCATTTTTATTGGGGTCTGTAAGAATTAAACCCGCCTCGGAGCCCTCCAAGTTAGAGGCACCGTCAGTGAAAAGTGTCCATGGGGTATTTTCGTCCCCCTGTACGTGCGTTTCCTTATCTTCTTCGTCTACCCAAATGCCAGGCTCATAGAAGTTCTTGGATGAAAGGAAATTTCATGCTCCCCCAACTCCACTGCCCACTTAGCCAACCATCCTGACACCTCAGACTTTCCTAGGACGTGCTTAATTGGTTTGTCTGTTAAGACATGAATACGGTGAGCCTGGAAGTAACGCCTCAAACGCCTAGTTGCATGTACCAAAGCAAGGGCTAATTTTTCCAAGCACGGGTAATTTACTTCTGGACCTTTCAACACCCGGCTAACAAAGTAAACTGGCATTTGGGTAGACCCACGCTGTGCCATCATAAATGCACTAACACATTCTATAGAAGCAGCCAGGTATACCACCAATGTTTCCCCTGGTACAGGAGCTGTGAGCGTAGGAAGGGTGGCCATAAACTGCTTTAGCTCTTGAAAGGCTGATTCGGCTTCAGGTGTCCATGAAAAATCTTGCTTCTTTATGCAGCCTTTCAAAGTGTGGAAAAATGGTAGAGATCGATCAGCTGCTTTTGAGAGGAAGCGGCTGAGTGCTTCCAGCTTACCATTCAAACTTTGCACCTGCTTTTTGGTGGATGGGGAGACCATGTCTAAAACATCCTGTATTTTCTTGGGGTTGGCTTTAATGCCTCTCGGCGTGATGATGTGCCATAGGAACTTGCCCTCTTCCATGCCAAAGCTGCATTTGGAGGGGTTAAGCTTCATGTTGATCCTCCGCAGTGCCTCAAAAGTTTCTTTGATATCTGCCAACATGATATCCTCCACTTTGCTTTTGATGACAATGTCATCCACATAGGCTTCCACATTTCGTCCAATCTGATCCTTGAACGCCTGGTCAATCAAGCGCTGGTAAGTGGCACCTGCATTTTTTAGACCAAACCAAATGGCATTTGTTTTATTTGAAATAGTAGATACCTGGTCAATCAAGCGCTGGTAGGTTGCACCTGCATTTTTTAGACCAAATGGCATTTTTTGGAAACAGTAGATGCCCTGGTCTGTATGGAAAGCTGTCTTATCCTCGTCACTGCGCTTCATGTGGATCTGGTGATAACCTTTGTAAGCATCCAAGAAACATTTTAGCCGGAAGCCATCCAAGGATTCTACCTTCCAGTCAATCTCTGGCAGTGGATAGTTATCCTTCGGACATGCTTTATTAATATCTTTGAAGTCGACACATAACCGCCATGAACCATCACTTTTCTTGACCATGACCGGGTTTGCAATCCAGGTCTGGTATTTTACCTCCCTGATGATTCCACTTGCTACCATCTGGTTGACTTGTTCACAGGCTGCTTTGCTGCGATCCATGGCAAGCCCGCGCTTTTTCTGCTTGATTGGGACAATGTTTGGATTGGCATTTAGAGCATGCTCGACAAAACTCCTAGGGACACCTGTCATATCAGATGTCTGCCATGCGAAAACATCTAGGTTGGATTTTAACAAACTAATGAGTTTGTTTTATATCTGCGAAGGTAATTGTGAGCCAATAATGACAGGTTGATCAGGAAAATTGGCATTGAGTACTACCTTGGTTTCTGGACCTTCCGTTACCTCCGCTGGTGTAGCCCGATCGGTGCTTGGCTTTGGCTTTTCAACTTGCTTGCATTCCTGTGGCCATGACATCTGCCCCCTGACAGTAGCAACTCCAGATGGGGTAGGAAACTTCACCATGCCGTGAATAGTGGAAGGTATGGCCTTTAACTTCTCTAGCGATGGTCTGCCAAGAAGAACGTTGTATTCTGAAGGGGCGTTGACAATGGCAAAGTCTACCATTTCAACCCTATACTGTGGATATTCCCCCGTCATCATCGGTAAAGTTATTTCTCCCACAGGCCAGTGTGTTTCTCCAGAAAAACCGACCAACGGTGCCTGCGCTGGTCTTTTTGTGTCCTTGACTGCTTGGGGTAGTTTCCTGAAACAATGCTCAAACACTATGTCAGTAGAACTGTAAGGACCAAACTACAAAATGACCACTTTAAACAACATTTACAACCAAACCTTCAAAGTAATACTCGAACCGCCATGGGTCCTCACAAAACGAATTATCACTCAACGCATTCCACTCAAACGGGTCAAGCAAGATAAAGTTTGTCAAGGTGGTCTCAATGTCCAAAGCAATACTCAAGGTTACCAATTAAACAAACAAGTACCAACTAATCACATTGCATATATCTCTACTATCTATAATGCATTTAGGCTCTTTCCTTAAATAGCTGCCTGAAAATTCAGCCAAATACTTTCTACTTTTGGAATTTAATATTTTGGTTAAAAAAATATACAAACCAGGTTTCGAACACGAGACCTTCAGGTTTAATAACAACGCCCAAACCGCCTGATCTAGCCTTTGATTACAAGACGATTCTAAACAGAAGAGTATTAAACTTTAGCACGTGGCTAGATAGCTTCCAGGTTCATCCTCTCATCTCGATTCATGGTTTCCTGGGAATCGAACAGTTTCTTGAGGATCGAACGGTTTTTTTTTTGCATTGAAACCCTCCGCCCAGTGCTACTTCCTGTAAATCAATTATCATCTCTCCTCCCAATCCGTCCGCCCCCTCATCCCGTCTATAATCAACATTAACAAACCCTAACAACTTAATCGTTATTCTGCCCTAATTCCCCTAAATCTAAACATGTGTCTCCCACGTCTCACACACTCACACTCGCAGCTCACGTATCTATCTCTCTCAAATTGTGACCACCGGCGTTGCGAAGGTAATGGTTTCTCTTGGACTTCAGTTTCTTGGTTTCTGTTTAGAGACTTCGTTTTCATCGATCGCCTTCAACTGTTATAATTATATTAAATGGTTATTGTACTCCCTAAAAAACGACGTGAATTAATTGAAGTTTCTGATGTTGATGTTCTAATATGCAGGATTTCTTTTGATATAAAAAAAGTTTTTTTTCTTTGGGTTTGTTGAAATTGAGAAGTACCATATTTGCCCTTCAAAAGGTCTTGAATTTGGTCAATAACTTGATATTTTAAGTTTGATTTTTGTGCTTATAATGATGTTCTTCTGTCTGGTTTATTGGTTTTAAATAGATAGCTATTCGTCCAGCAACTATAGCACGTAATATTTATACCAATATGTATGGTAAGTGCTTATTTATTTACGCATTTATTTATTTATGAAATTAATGTCTTTTATTCTTTGAAGCTGACATATCGTTACCTTTTTTCTTTTTTGTAGGGAGTACAACCACTTCTTGATGGTGTTCATTGTTATTTGCCTAATCCACGTGAAGTTGACAATATTGCCCTTGACCTGTCAAAGAAGTAAGAAGAGGTAATCTTATTTTGATTTTATATCTCAATATCCCCATTATTGTACTAATGTTGTGCTTAATTTTTGGTTAAATTATCTGGAATGATTGCATTGGCTTTTGAATTGGAAGAACGCCAATTTTGTCAATTAGCCTATTGTATCATTAGCCTTTTTAGTTTTGAATTGAATTATGCAAGTTTTAAAATTGTATACTTATGATTTCAGTTTTCAAAAGCTATGAATTGGTTTTAATGAGAAGATCCTACATTCGGTGCTGGAATAGACCCATAAAGTGGTTAGGTAATTTAGCTCTTCATATAAAATGTTATATTTCATATATTTCTTGAAATTAAAATTAAGCCTAAAATTAGTTGTTGTGTGGATGACCTGACCTGTTATTGCAAAGGTGTAGTTCAAAACTTCAAATGCTAATTAAAAAAGATTATTGTATTATATTAACAAAAGTTTTCAACAATAATTTTATACATATGGTAATAAACAATGGTTGATATGGCAAAAGAAGTTGTGGTAGATGTTGTTGCTAAGCGAAGTGGAAAAGAAGCTTGCTGAAGTCCGTGTAGTTGCATTGAAAGCATCTGGAAAGAAAAAGGAATGTAAGTTTATGCTCATGTTTTTAAGTTTTATTTTTGTTATATCTTTTTGAATATTATCTTTATATGTTAACTCACATTTTTTGGTTTGTGGTTATGATGATCACATATTAGGTGGTAAGTCTACAACTTCTCACATCATTTTTCAATCCCAAATGATGCTTACTATAACATAATTTTGACCTTCAGGATACTCCAAGGAACAAAAAATGTGTTTCTTTTATGAATTTTGACCATTTCTTTCTGTATTAAATCTTATAGTTCTCCTTTACTTTTTTATACTTATGATTGTATAATCTAATGAAAACAAGTAAAAGTGCTGAAGTTGTTGTATTTTTTAGTACAAGAGGGATATATGGAAACTCAAGTTGTAGAATTGGAGGTTAAAAGTCAATCCAATCAAATTGACTTCTATATGGAAAAATATTCTTGAATAGATACAATCTCCTGAAAACCCCTGCAATTTTGACCAAATTCAAGTTAACGGGGAAAATAAAACCAGAATCAATAAAATCTCCTAAACACTACTTGTAGAGTTGCAGATTCATTAATCTATCATTGAAGCTTCTACCCAAAATCAATGAAATTAGACTTCTAGACCCAAACCCACTGAAACTGCATAATCAAGAAAGTGCAGAGTTAGAGACGATCTGTTAAAGAATCTTTGACCGTGCAATTGGGAACGGCGATGGCGAGTGCCAAAACACTTGATATTTCAGGACAATTGTGTTTATCAAAAAGAAGCAATACTTCATTAATAACACAACGCTTTAACCAACTAAGCTATTACATCATATATTCCTTACTTGATACAAAATTATCTTTTATCAATCTCTTGAACCTTTAAATATTGATATTACCACCACTGCCACCACCACAACCCATCATCGCCACCGTTACCACCACTGCCACCACCATCAACCATCATCGCCACCGCTATCACCACCACCACCAATTGATCGCCGCCTAATATAATCACATGGGTACCCGTCGCCGCATTCCGCGGGTACCCTGCTAGTATATATATATATATATATATATATATATATATATATATATATATATATATATATATATATATATATATATATATATATATATATATATAATTAAAAGTATACACATTGCACATAGTGAACTCACAGTGTTATTTAATCGGGCACGAACTCAAACCGAAAGCCTCAATCAAATATTGAGTTTCCAAAGTGTAGACACTTGTCACAAGCTCCCAATATGTTCTATCTAACCCCTGGAGTATACATACAAAATTTCATAAGCAAATATTACCATTAACCCTATCTATGATCTTTTCAATTGACAATTTGTTTCTACATGTTAAACAACCTTCTGTTTACTCAGTTCTGACCTACTTAATCTCAAATTTACCCAATGAAATTTTAATCATTCGTTGTACTCTTTAATAGGGTTCCAATGCCCCTGACCTCATATTTTTCTTATTTTTATATGATTTTATATGAATTTTACAATACAACAACATCATGCTGTCAGAAATCAGCATAGCAGCACTGTACAAAATGCGATTTTTACGTATCTTAGAGCTAAAATTTATTTTTAAGGCCAAAATAAGAAACATAGAAGAAATCAATACGGTTCAGATGCCACTGGATTCACCCCTAAAAGAGTTTTCTACAATTCTCTATGAGTTTTACAAAACAGTGCTGCATCATAACTTTCAACTCGAAAATTTCTAATTTCTTACAATTTACCCATGGTTTTAGCTAAATAACTTGAATCCATCATAACCTAATCATAATATCATGATATTAGAAAGTTTCTAACAGAATTTAAACCCTAATTTTATGAAAGATTCTAGCAAAGATTGAAGTTTTACCTTTGAAATCTTCAATATTTTTGTGAGATTTCACCAATTTCTTGTTCAAATCAACCATGCATAAAGTTCTTCATGTTTCCAGAATTTTAGAGAGGTTTTAAGGAAGAAATGGGGAAGAAAATGATGGAAATCCGTAGGTTTTGGGGTTTAAATCCGAGTTGGGTCGGGTTTGACCCGGTTTGGATCCATTTTGACCACTAAATACTTAAAACTCCATAACTTTTCACTCGGGCCTTTGTTTTGGATGAGGCCTTCGCCTACGCGTTCGTAACGAAATTATCTATAATCCTCAATAAAAATAATGCAGAAAAAATTCCACAAAAATAACGTTTTTATATACCTTATTGTGAGTATTTAAGCAATTATCACATATTTATATAGCGTTCGCTCATGCATGCTCTTCTTAGTCTTTCTATACTTATCATATTTATTCAAGTTACTTAAGAGTAATAATATATTTTAGGGGAAATGAAATCATGTATGTTACAATTACCTCCTCCTTTTGAGAATTTCATCCCGAAATTAGGTTGACTTGAACAAGAACGGATATTTCTCGATCATATCTTCCTTTCTTTGCCACGTGCAATTCGGGCCTCTATGATGTTTCCATCTGACTAACACTAATGGAATTTCTTTATTCTTGAGATTGACTGACATTTGATAAATTATTTCTTCCGGTTCCTCCACATATCTCAATTTCTCATTGACTTTGACTTCGGTCAACGGTACCGTTTCATCATGCTTTCCGAGACTCTTCCTCAAATAACTAACATGGAACACATTATGAATACCCGCCAATTCATCCGACAATTCGAGTCGGTAAGCTTGATTCCCGACCCGTTCTATAATTTTAAATGGACCGATAAATCGAGGGCTCAATTTACCTTTCTTACCAAATCTCATAACGCCCTTCCATGGCGATACTTTTAACATCACATAATCGTCTACCGAAAATTCTATCGGTTTCTGCCTTTTATCCGCGTATGACTTTTGACGATCTTGGGCGGCTTTCATTCTTTCCTGAACAATTTGAATTTTATCACTTGTATCTTGAACCAACTCGGGTCCCACCAATACATTTTCCCCAACTTCTCGCCAACACAAAGGTGTACGACACTTTCTTCCGTATAACGCTTCCTACGGTGCCATACGAATTGAGGAGTGATAACTATTATTATAAGAAAATTCGGCTAACGACAAATATTTATCCCAACTTCCCCTGAATTCTAGAATACATGACCTAAGCATGTCTTCTAAGGTCTGAATCGTTCTCTCGGTTTGCCCGTCGGTCCGCGGGTGATAAGCGGTACTAAGAGCTACTTTCGACCCCAACTCTTTTTGCATACTTCCCCAAAAATTTGAAGTAAACCGGGAATCCCTATCTGATACAATTCTCAGTGGGACACCGTGCCTAGCAATTATCTCGTCTAAATATACTTGTGCCCATGAATCTATTGGTGCAGATTCCCTCATAGCAAGGAAGTGCGCACTTTTGGTCAAACGGTTAACAATCACCCATATACAATCGAGTTGACGAGCGGTTCTCGGAAGTTTGGTTATCAAATCCATGGAAATTTCTTCCCACTTCCAAACAGGAATGCTAAGTGGTTGCAAACTCCCGTAAGGTTTCTGATGTTCGGCTTTAACTTGTGCACAAACATTACATTCTTGTACAAACTTCCCGATATCCTTCTTCATTCCCGGCCACCAATAATCTAATCTCATATCATGGTACATTTTATTCATACCAGGATGAATTGAGAACTTTGAACTATGAGCCTCTCTCAACACATCATTTCTCAATTCTCCAATCTTCGGTATCCATAAACGGTTACTAAACACCTTGACACCTCGACCATCTTCTTCCAAATCTTTTTCATAGTTCACCATTCTTTCTTTCTCAACGTTCTCAGATTTCAAGGCTTCATCTTGCCACTTCTTAAGATCATCGAGTAAGACAAACTTCAATGTAGTGTGGGTCATTGAATAACACGTGCTCGAGTGGTAACCTTTACGGCTTAAAGCATCAGCAACTACATTTGCTTTCCCGGGATGATACAAAATTTCACAATTATAATCCTTAATAAGTTCCATAGCACGTTGTTGTCGCATATTCAATGATTGTTGGCTAAATATGTATTTGAGACTCTTATGATCGGTAAAGAGTTGGAACTTAGTCCCATACAAATAATGCCTCCAAATCAAACACTACCGTGGATAACTCAAGATCATGAGTCGGATAATTCTTTTCATATCCCTTCAATTGACGGGATGCATAAGCTATGACTTTTCCTCGTTGCATGAGAACACACCCGAGTCCCATTTTCGATGCATCACTATATACTACAAATTCTTTTTCACCCTCGGGTAATGACAAAATTGGAGCTTTTATCAAGCAATCTTTCAACATACTAAAAGCTTCCTCCTGTGCCTCACCCCAATCGTACTTCACATCTTTACGGGTAAGACTTGTGAGAGGCACGGCTAATCGAGAGAAATCTTTTATGAATCGGAGGTAATAACCCGCGAGGCCTAAGAAACTTCGGATCCCGGAAGAACTTCCCAATTCTTAATCGCTTCAATCTTGGAAGGATCGACCGAAATACCTTCACCTGATACCACATGGCCAAGGAATTGAACTTCGTGTAACCAAAATTCACATCTGGAAAACTTGGCATATAATTTATCTTTTCGCAACACATTAAGGACTTCACGAAGGTGCTAAGCATGATCATTTTCAGATTTAGAATATACTAATATGTCATCGATAAAAACAATAACCGACTTATCCAACATAGGACGACATACCTGATTCATCATATCCATAAAGGCCGCCGGAGCATTCGTTAAACCGAATGGCATGACTAAGAATTCATAATGCCCATATCTAGTTCGGAATGCGGTTTTAGGTATGTCTTCTTTATAAACCTTCAACTGATGATAACCGGACCTCAAGTCAATCTTTGAAAAATAACTTGCACCTTGCAGTTGATCAAAAAGATCATGAATTCTCGGCAACGGGTACTTGTTCTTGATTGTCACCTTATTAAGTTCTCTATAATCGATACACATCCGCATCGACCCATCTTTCTTCTTAACAAATAAAACCGGTGCACCCCACGGTGACACACTCGGTTGGATAAACCCTTTATCAAGCAACTCTTGCAATTGCTTCATAATCTCTTTCATTTCTGTCGGGGCTAAACGATAAGGGGTTTTGGCGATTGGAGCCGCACCCGGAACAAGATCAATTCGAAATTCTACTTCTCGATCGGGAGGTAATCCGGGTAAATCCTCGGGAAATACATCCGGGAATTCATTAACGATCGGAACATCTCTCACATATTTCTTAACTTCTACAACCGGGTTAAGAATATAAGCTAAGTAGGAATAACATCCATGGGACATCAATTTATTAGCTTTCAAGAAAGAAATCACCCGCCTATTCTTCATTTTACTATCTACGTACACATACAATGGTTCTTTTCCTTTTACGGGAATCCTAATCATTTTCTCATAACACATGATGTCGGCATGATACTTCGACATCCAATTCATCCCGATGATAATATCAAAATTTGGCAAGTCTATCAACACAAGATTTACTAAAAATTTATGATCATCAATCTCAGAGCAATCCCTAAATTTGATCGGCTACTAAAGTCACACTACCCGCAGTATCAACACAGAATGGATTCAACAAAGGTGACGGGATCACAGTTAACAATTTAGCAAATTTCAGAGATACAAAAGAGTCAGACGCTCCGGAATCAAATAATATACGAGAGGGTTGAGAATTAACAAGGAATGTACCAGAAACAACATTCGGGTCTTCCCTTGCTTCCTCCGTGGTCAACTGAAAAGCACGGCTCCTAGGATTGGAAACCTCCTCCTTTTTTCCCGACGCACCTGCTTGTGGGGGTTGTTGCACCGAACCTTGACTTTCAGTAGCTCGATTTGAATGATTTGAGCATTGACGCCTCCGATGACCTACTAACCCACAACCATAGCAAACCACATCCTTATTCGGGCACCTAGATTTTATGTGGCCCTCTTCAAAACAACCAAAACATTTCACGGGCCCATGATCACTAGCACACCTTCCTCGGTGATTCTTTCCACAAGTTTGACAATCTCGATTAGCATCCGACTAAAATATTAAAATGGTTAAACACGATTCATAAACATATACATATCATAGGATTTATTTTAATTTCAGTCTTACTTGAATAGAGAATGATTGGGATTGGCCACGTGGCCGAGATGACCCTTGAGATTGGGTTCGACGGTTAGAGGGAAATCGGTTGAAACGACCGTATGGGGAAGAAGTAGTTTGTTCAACTTTTTGACGTTTCGATTCGGGAGTCAATTCTCCACGAAGACTCAAATCGTGCTCTCTTCTTCTAGCATACTCCACCGCCTTAGCAAATGACGGGATATCACGGTTGCTCACAAAGTCTTGTATCTCATATCTTAACCCTTCTACAAACATTTGAATCTTCTCAACTTCGGTCGGGATATATTTTGTGGCAAATTGGGCTTTTTGATTAAACAAAGTTTCATACTCATCTACCGATAAAGTTCCTTGTTTGAGTTCTAAAAACTCCTTCTCTAACCTTCTTCTCATATCATTTGGGCAATATTGTTCAAGAAATCGGGCCTTGAACGAATCCCAACTCATGTGATCTTTTTCTTCCTCATTCAAGATCTTAAATGTGTTATTCCACCAAGTTAAAGCCTTATCAGTGAACATGGCGGTGGCATAAACCATTTGATCATTCTTGTCTACACGAGAGATACGAAACACTTTCTCGGTGTTTTCCAACCATACCAATGCATTAACGGGGTTTGTCACACCCGAGAATTCCGTGGCCCCACTACTTCGGAAAGTTTTGAATGAGACCGAACCCGATTTCTTACTCGGGGATTCATCAACTACATTCTCCTTCTCCTTCAACTTTTCTTTCTCTTCACGTCTAAATTGTTCAAAGGTGGCCCGGACCATATCTGCCATCCTATTCATCAACCTTTCCTCCCTTGGAGATACCACTTCTTCTTCTTCACGATTAGTAGGGTTCGTTGCTTGGGTTCGAGGACCCGAAGGAGTTAATTCAGGGTGCTCCGCACTTCTCGAACCATCATTATCATTGTTACTACTTCCTTAATCCATCCCTAGCTGAAATTTATGAGAAGATAAAGAACATATTAAATAACACTCACCCTAGAATTTCTATTGTCCCACAATTAGATATCCAACCTATGGTTTGTATCCGACCTAAGCTCTTAACCTATACTGTCACACCCCGCCAAAAATGAGTTTTACTTCATTTAAAATGTTTTGCGGAAGAACGGAGGTGTAACGTTCATGACAACATAGCAAAAATTAAGTAAACAAACAACCACGCAATAACGAAAAATAAAGGTTTGTTTCACTTTCCAAAAGTATAAAGTTTCCAAAAATAGCAAGTTTCCTAAAATAGAAATTGTTTGAAATGAAATGATTGTTCGTAAACTTAATGTTTTAATCATGGCTCACGACAATCCCAATGCTCATACCCTTCAAACTCCACTACACCTAATTACCTGGAAAAACATAAATAGTACTATCTGCATATCCATGGTCTAGATCCACTAGTTAATGATTGCTGGTAACCTTAGTCCGGTATAATAATTGTTTGTCATGCCAACGCGATAATGAAAATGTAACGATGTTGTTGTACAGTCATAGTAAAACAGTAGCAGTTGTGTTTATGTTTTCCACCCCAAAGTTTATAAAAAACAGTAAAAGAGTAAAAGGGGTCTGTGGACTCACCTGGCAAAGCTTAGTAACAAGAGACTTAAGACAGAGGAATCCTCGGGAGACTCCTAGCTTCCTAAATGATTTACCTACTGATTAGACTAAGCTAACACAGGCGATACTATATACGATATAAGATATATGATATACGTTAAATGTTATGTTATATGTTTTGTGACATCGAATGAACTTGGATTAATAAAATGAAATGAAATGAAATGCATTGGGTTTTATAAAATGAAATGAAATAGGCTCCAAAATGGAATGACATGAAATGAAATGATTCTCGAAATGAAATGATATGAAATGAAATGGGCTTCGAAATGAAATGAAATGAAATGGGCTTGGGTTAGGCTTATTAGGCCTAGATTGGGCCTATTGGGCCTAATGGGCTTAATGGGTTGGGCCACTTGGGCCTCTTATTGGGCCTAGGTCCACTTAGGTTGGGCAATGAATTGGGCTCGGCCCAATTGGGTTCGATTTGGTTAGGTATGGGCCAAAGGTTTGGGCTTTGGTCCAAATGGGCTTGGATACTAATGGGCCAACTAAGGTTTGGGCCCGATGGACTAAAGTAGATCGATATGGGCCAAGTGCGGGCCTTGGCCCGATTGAGTATTCGGGTTTGGGTTGATCGGTTTGGGTCAAGATCCGGCCTTGACCCGGTTTGACTTATTGGTCAACATTAGTCAAAATTAGTCAACAAAAGTCAACACTTGGGTTCTGGATTTCGGCTAGGGTTTAGGGTATACTATAATTTGGTCAACCAAGGTCAAATTTGGTAAATCTAGTTATGAAATGGTCAAATAGTCAATCATGAAAGTCAATTAGGTTTAGGGTTTGGTGAGTTCGGCTAGGGTTTAACCTAGGGTTGGCCGAATGGCCAAAACCCTACGGGTTTGTGGCTAGGTTCGGTCTATATCGGCTTGGTTCAAGGTTTAGGGGTCTAGTTAGGGTCTAGAGTTCTAGATCTAAGGTTTTAGCATGCACACGACAAGATCTAGGGTTCTAGGTCACGGATTTAGGTATCAAAACAAACAATAAACATACCCCTAATGTATACGGTCATAAACATGCATACAATCGACATATACATGCAAGCATGCTACGGGTTTAAGGGTAGGGACGTATGCCGAGACCATATGGCCTTGGCCATGGTCTCGGGTTCGAGTTTAGGGACCGAATAAACAAGAAAACAAATGAAATTCATATGGGGAATCGGTATACCTTGCGCTCGGATCAAGAAACGAATGAAGATGCTCGAGTGGAGCTTGGGATCGACGAAGATGATGATGATGTTGCTTGCGGCCGGGATCAACAAAGGGTAAATGAATTCGGTAATGGGGTTTAAATAGGGTAAGAGTCTAGGGTTTTATGGTAGAGTTTGAGTAGAAGTACAACTCTTTCAAATGAGATGAGGATAAGATCAAACAAATCAAAAGGAAAAGAGATAGGCATCACCACACTTGGTGGTTCGGCCGTTCAAGGGTCACGAGTAAGGTCTAGGAGGCCGGCCACATTTGATGGTCGGTCTAGACTTGGTGTTGGGTTAGATGGTTCGTACATTCGAGTCACGTTCATTTAAATCGTTACGTTTATTGTTTAACCGGTAAACTTGTCGTTTTAGAAATGATTTAGCTCAAAGTGTGTCACCATAAGAAAGTAATAATGTTGTGTTGACTAAAATAGTCAAACACTAATGTATGGTGTAAAAATATGTATGTTTGTTGTGTGTTAGGAATGCCAAAAATAGAAATGTCCAAAAATAGAAACTTTCTAAATAAGGAAAGTTCTAGAAATGAAATGAGGTTACATACCAGAAATATCGAGTTGTCACATTCTCCCCTGGTTGAAGAAATTTCGTCCCGAAATTTAAGACGAAGCACGAACAGGAGAGACAACGAGAAAAAGATGAGGATATTTCTTTCGCATCTGGTCCTCACGTTCCCACGTGAATTCAGGACCTCTTTTGGAGTTCCATCTGACTTTGACAATTTTGATCTTGCTTATTCGCAACTTTTGCTCTTTCCAGTCAGATATTTCAATTGGTTCCTCAGTGAAATGAAGTTTGTCGTCGATAATGATTTCTTCAGTAGGGACGATAAGCGAAGGATCATGAATAAACTTCTTAAGATTAGAAACATGAAATGTGTTGTGAACATTGCTGAGCTCATTAGGAAGACGAAGGCGATAAGCAACAGCACCGATTCTTTCAAGAATCTCAAATGGTCCAACATAACGAGGACTGAGCTTCCCTTTCTTACCAAAACGTACAACACCTTTCCAAGGTGCTACTTTTAGTAAAACATGGTCGCCAACAGTGAACTATAAAGGTTTTCGACGATTATCAGCATAGCTCTTTTGTCGATCTCTGGCAGCCTTGATGCGATCTTTGATTTTAAAAATCTTGTCAGTCGTTTCTTGTAGAATCTCAGGACCAGTAATCTGACGATCACCAATTTCAATCCAACAAAGTGGCGAACGACACTTTCTTCCATACAAAGCTTCGAACGGTGCGGCCTTAATAGTTGTATGGTAACTATTATTATACGAGAACTCAGTTAACGGAAGATGAGAATCCCAACTTCCACCAAAATCAATAACACATGCTCTAAGCATGTCTTCCAAAGTTTGAATTGTTCTTTCAGTCTGCCCATCTGTTTGGGGATGATAGGCAGTACTCATATCGAGGCGAGTACCGAGAGATTTTTGCAACGATTGCCAAAAACGAGACGTGAAGCGACTATCACGATCCGAGATGATCGCGACTGGCACACCATGCCGAGATACAACTTCCTTTAAATAAATTCTTGTTAACTTCTCCATTTGATCAGTTTCTTTAATAGGAATGAAGTGAGCTGATTTGGTCAATCGATCGACAATTACCCAAATTGTATCATGACCATTAGATGTTCGAGGCAATTTAGTTATAAAATCCATAGAGATTTCTTCCCATTTCCATTCAGGGATCTCTGGTTGTTGTAGAAGACCGGAAGGCTTCTGATTCTCTGCTTTCACTCTAGCACAAGTTAAACATTTGCTGACATAAACTGCGATTTCTCTCTTCATATTTGGCCACCAATATAACTCTTTGACATCTTTATACATCTTGTCGGCACCAGGATGAATAGAATATTTGGATCGGTGAGCTTCATTCAAGATAACATTGCGAACACTTCCAAAATTTGGAACCCATAAACGATCCATGAAATAAAGAGTTCCATCCACCTTTGCTTCCAACTGCTTCTCCATACCACGCAAAGTTTCACTCTTGATGTTCTCTACCTTCAAGGCTTCAATTTGGAATTCATGAACTTGGGAATATAGATTAGAACGAACGGAGATTGGAAGGGCTCGAACACGACGAGGTTTAGGTTGCTCTTTCCGACTTAAGGCATCAGCTACCACATTAGCCTTACCCGGATGATACTTAATTTCACATTCATAGTCATTCATCAATTCTATCCATCTACGCTGTCTCATATTGAGATCTTTCTGATTGAAGATATGTTGCAAACTCTTGTGATCGGTAAATATTGTGCACTTGGTACCGTAGAGATAATGTCTCCAAATTTTCAGTGCAAATATAACGGCACCCAACTCAAGATCATGGGTTGTATAATTCTTCTCGTGGTTCTTCAGTTGTCGAGAGGCATAGGCGATTACTTTATCATGTTGCATCAATACACAACCTAGTCCTTGGTGTGAAGCATCACAGTACACCACGAAATTATCGGTTCCTTCAGGGAGAGATAGAATAGGAGCAGAACATAATTTAGATTTTAGAGATTGGAAGGCTGATTCTTGCTTTTCATCCCAGACAAATTTCTCATCCTTATGTGTTAACACCGTCAAATCCTTTGCAATCCTTGAGAAATTTTCTATAAATCTTCTATAGTAACCAGCAAGACCAAGGAATTGTCTCACTTCAGTTGGGGTCTTCGGAGCTTCCCAATTCTTTATAGCTTCTATCTTTGCAGGATCAACGTGAATACCTTCTTCGTTGATAACATGACCCAGAAATTGGACTTCACGCAACCAAAATTCACACTTGGACAACTTGGTGTACAACTTTTCTTTCTCCAACAACTCAAGAATGATTCTTAAGTGCTCTTCATGCTCTTCTCTAGAATGCGAATAGATGAGAATATCATCTATGAAGACAATAACGAATTTGTCGAGATACTGCTTGCACACTCTGTTCATGAGATCCATAAACACAGCAGGTGCATTGGTCAAACCAAATGGCATTACCAAAAAATTCATAATGACCATAGCGAGTTCTAAAAGCAGTTTTGGGCACATCTTCATCACGAACTTTTAACTGATGGTAACCAGAACGAAGATCGATTTTGGAATAGAAACTCGATCCTTGGAGTTGATCGAATAGATCATCATTACGGGGGAGAGGATATCGATTCTTAATTGTTACTTTGTTCAATTCACGATAATCAATGCACATTCTCATTGAACCATCTTTCTTTTTAACAAAGAGGACCGGAGCTCCCCAGGGCGAGAAACTCGGTCGAATGAAACCAAGATCAAGAAGTTCTTGTATTTGCGATGAAAGTTCTTGCATTTCAGACGGTGCAAGACGATAAGGAGAACGCGCGATAGGTGCGGCTCCTGGAATCAGATCAATACGAAATTCAACTTGTCTCTGAGGCGGCAGTCCAGGCAATTCACTAGGAATTACACCAGGAAACTCACGAACAATAGGAATGTCCTCAATCTTACGATCTTTGGACTTTGTGTCAACGACATGAGCAAGAAAGGCTTGGCATCCTTTACGAAGATATTTTTGAGCTTTCATCGAAGTTATGATTTTTATGTTTCTGTTTCTTTGTTCACCTTGAATTATTAATGTTTCTGTTTTGGATAAGGGGATTCGGATTTGTTTGGTGTAACATATAATTTCAGCACAGTTTTTAGACAACCAATCCATCCCTATGACGATATCAAAACTACCTAGTTCTACAAGCACAAGGTCTATATCAAAAATGTGATCATCTAGGTCAAGCTTACAACCTTTAAAAACTTCACTAGACCTAACAATCTTGCCATTTGCTAACTCGATTTCATAATTCACCTTCAAACGATCAGGATCTAGATTTAAGAAACTTTTAAAGTCGGTCGATACGAAACTCAAGTCGGCTCCCGAGTCAAATAAAATAGAAGCAAAATGATTGTTGACGATAAACGTACCAGTGACGGTATCAGGGTTCTCACGAGCTTCTTGAGCATTCATAACAAATGCACGACCACGACCATTTTGACGATCATTGTTGTTGCTGGCATTGCGATTGTTGTTACGATTGTTATTACGATTGCCATTGTTGTTGTTGCCATTCTGGTTATTGTTGTTCTGAAGTCTAGGGCAACGATTACGATAATGGTTAGAATCACCACACTCATAGCAGACAGGATTCTTAGGAGGATTGTTGGACGAACACTTTTTGAAATTATGACCCCAGCGGTCACACTTGAAGCATTTCTCACACTGACCATCATGATGCCAGTTACATCTGTTACACAAGGGCTTGCTTCCAGCATATGACTTAGAATCTGAATTAGACCGATTGTTGTTCTGAGTAGAGGCTGCATAATTCTTAGTCTTTTGACATTTGTTCCCTTTGTGATCACGTTTGTTGTCGTAGGAACGCTTTCCATTTTCATTGCTCACATTATCAGTAGATTTGCTAGACACCACTAGCTTGTCTTTGAACGATCCACTTCTCATTGCATCATCAGTCAACCTTGTTGCACGATTCACAGCATCTTCGAATGTTGTCGGTTCAGAAGCAATAACATGAGTACAAATAAGATCATGAAGACCTTGAAGATACTTTTCAATACGCTTGAATTCAGGAGTAACCAAATGAGGAACGAGACGAGCAAGTTCTTGAAACTTAGTTGTGTAGGTAACAATATCAGATCCAACCATGGACAGATTCCATAGTTCCACCTCAACTTTTTGTAGCTCTCTCCTTGGGCAAAACTTTTGAGTTAACTGATCCTTGAACGTATCCCAAGTCATAGCATCAACAGTTGCACGACCTAAGACTTGCACTTGAGAATTCCACCAAGACAACGCTTCCTTGGACAACGTACTAGCAGCAAACTTCGTCATATTCTCAGGGGCACATTGAATAACACTGAAAATGGATTCCACCTTCTCAATCCAGTGGATGATAGCAATAGCACCTTCAGATCCAGAGTAGTTCGGAGGATGACAGGACGTAAAGGTCTTATAGGATTGACCTTGACGATGGGGATCTGAAGTTTAAATAAATAAGGAAAGAAAATGAGTAATAAGTTAAAATAAGATAGAAATAATGAATCTTCTTTCATGGAGTCGTATATTATACCATTGTTTCCCACATTAGATGCACCAGCGGCATTTCCTCTTGCAGCGTTCATTTGAGCCATTGCTTCAGCGATACGGCGTTCCACCATTTGTTCGACAGTCTCAGCGTTTCCTCCTCGAGCCATTGATAAATTGCTGATACAAATGATAAGAAATTTAAGAGATGAATAATATAGGAGGACTATAAGGAAAAAGAAATAGGGATCAAAGAGTAGATATACAATAGACGTAATAGTAGTAGTAGACGTAGATATAAATAGTCGTAATTATAGTAGTACTAGAGACATATAGAAAATACAATTGTAAGAACAATAGAAATTACTAAAAAATATCACTTTTATTAAACACATTCCTAATACATAATAGTTTTATAAGTAGGGCATATTTGCCAATACTAAATAACAAAAATACTGAAATAGCTAAACATAAAATAGAATAATAGAAAAACAAATGTAGACGATAGGTAGATGACTAATCATCTTCTTCTGGCTGCTGGTCGTTTTCTTGTCGTCATGTAGAGTTCACCATCCTTCACCAGTCGATAGAGATAAGGACGCTCTCCATGCTTGAGGTCAGGGGGTCCATTGGGATACACCGGGATAGGAGGCTGAGTAGGATGAGACCAATCTGCTGACGATATTGGGAAAGGCGTCGGTGTAAACACTGGTTTGGGAGACGGAGGAGGCGTAGCACGTATTCTAGACGTGGCGGTACTCTGATCACTGTCGTACTCTACTAAACACAGCGCATAAAAGTCTATTAGATTATGAAGTTGTAAGGCTTACTAACATATGCTAGCTATAACACTAGGGCAATACTAACTAAGGCAAATGTTCTAAACTAAGAACAATGGAACTTCAGGATATGAGACTGAGCATGCCATGATTATTTTGATTTTATAAGAGTGTTTGTTTTTCCCAAAAATCTTTTGTAGTTATAGACTAGGCTTGCTAATTCACTATAACTTAAGCTCTGATACCACTCTGTCACACCCCGCCCAAAATGAGTTTTACTTCATTTAAAATGTTTTGCGGAAGAACGGAGGTGTAACGTTCATGACAACATAGCAAAAATTAAGTAAACAAACAACCACGCAATAACGAAAAATAAAGGTTTGTTTCACTTTCCAAAAGTAGAAAGTTTCCAAAAATAGCAAGTTTCCTAAAATAGAAATTGTTTGAAATGAAATGATTGTTCGTAAACTTAATGTTTTAATCATGGCTCACGACAATCCCAATGCTCATACCCTTCAAACTCCACTGCACCTAATTACCTGGAAAAACATAAATAGTAAAAGGGTCAACAATAATGTTGAGTGAATCCACAGGGTTAATGTTTATGATAAGAGTAAAGTGATTTGCTACTCAAAATGTTTGTTATGAAAATGGTTTATGACTGAAAATGTGTAAGGTTCAACACTCATATGATATGAGTAGTAAGTATGAAAATGTTTAGTATAGTTGTAGAATGTATACAACTACTAGTTATGTTTATGAAAAAGTGTTGAACAAAATGTTGTGTTTGACATCGCATGAACTGTTATCCCCAACAGGTAGCTAGTCTATTGAGTTAATATACCAACCCCTAAGTCCACAATTAACACTTCAACTCCAGTATGTTATGTTATTTTATGGATATACACTCCCGGAGATGTCTTGGATAAACCAAGTAATGATCAAACGTTCGTTGGGAGGATGAGTGTCAGCCAATAGTACTATCTGCATATCCATGGTCTAGATCCACTAGTTAATGATTGCTGGTAACCTTAGTCCGGTATAATAATTGTTTGTCATGCCAACGCGATAATGAAAATGTAACGATGTTGTTGTACAGTCATAGTAAAACAGTAGCAGTTGTGTTTATGTTTTCCACCCCAAAGTTTATAAAAACAGTAAAAGAGTAAAAGGGGTCTGTGGACTCACCTGGCAAAGCTTAGTAACAAGAGACTTAAGATAGAGGAATCCTCGGGAGACTCCTAGCTTCCTAAATGATTTAACTACTGATTAGACTAAGCTAACACAGGCGATACTATATACGATATAAGATATATGATATACGTTAAATGTTATGTTATATGTTTTGTGACATCGAATGAACTTGGATTAATAAAATGAAATGAAATGAAATGCATTGGGTTTTATAAAATGAAATGAAATAGGCTCCAAAATGGAATGACATGAAATGAAATGATTCTCGAAATGAAATGATATGAAATGAAATGGGCTTCGAAATGAAATGAAATGAAATGGGCTTGGGTTAGGCTTATTGGGCCTAGATTGGGCCTAATGGGCTTAATGGGTTGGGCCACTTGGGCCTCTTATTGGGCCTAGGTCCACTTAGGTTGCGCCATGAATTGGGCTCGGCCCAATTGGGTTCGATTTGGTTAGGTATGGGCCAAAGGTTTGGGCTTTGGTCCAAATGGGCTTGGATACTAATTGGCCAACTAAGGTTTGGGCCCGATGGACTAAAGTAGATCGATATGGGCCAAGTGCGGGCCTTGGCCCGATTGAGTATTCGGGTTTGGGTTGATCGGTTTGGGTCAAGATCCGGCCTTGACCCGGTTTGACTTATTGGTCAACATTAGTCAAAATTAGTCAACAAAAGTCAACACTTGGGTTCTAGATTTCGGCTAGGGTTTAGGGTATACTATAATTTGGTCAACCAAGGTCAAATTTGGTAAATCTAGTTATGAAACGGTCAAATAGTCAATCATGAAAGTCAATTAGGTTTAGGGTTTGGTGAGTTCGGCTAGGGTTTAACCTAGGGTTGGCCGAATGGCCAAAACCCTACGGGTTTGTGGCTAGGTTCGGTCTATATCGGCTTGGTTCAAGGTTTAGGGGTCTAGTTAGGGTCTAGAGTTCTAGATCTAAGGTTTTAGCATGCACACGACAAGATCTAGGGTTCTAGGTCACGGATTTAGGTATCAAAACAAACAATAAACATACCCCTAATGTATACGGTCATAAACATGCATACAATCGACATATACATGCAAGCATGCTACGGGTTTAAGGGTAGGGACGTATGCCGAGACCATATGGCCTTGGCCATGGTCTCGGGTTCGAGTTTAGGGACCGAATAAACAAGAAAACAAATGAAATTCATATGGGGAATCGGTATACCTTGCGCTCGGATCAAGAAACGAATGAAGATGCTCGAGTGGAGCTTGGGATCGACGAAGATGATGATGATGTTGCTTGCGGCCGGGATCAACAAAGGGTAAATGAATTCGGTAATGGGGTTTAAATAGGGTAAGAGTCTAGGGTTTTATGGTAGAGTTTGAGTAGAAGTACAACTCTTTCAAATGAGATGAGGATAAGATCAAACAAATCAAAAGGAAAAGAGATAGGCATCACCACACTTGGTGGTTCGGCCGTTCAAGGGTCACGAGTAAGGTCTAGGAGGCCGGCCACATTTGATGGTCGGTCTAGACTTGGTGTTGGGTTAGATGGTTCGTACATTCGAGTCACGTTCATTTAAATCGTTACGTTTATTGTTTAACCGGTAAACTTGTCGTTTTAGAAATGATTTAGCTCAAAGTGTGTCACCATAAGAAAGTAATAATGTTGTGTTGACTAAAATAGTCAAACACTAATGTATGGTGTAAAAATATGTATGTTTGTTGTGTGTTAGGAATGCCAAAAATAGAAATGTCCAAAAATAGAAACTTTCTAAATAAGGAAAGTTCTAGAAATGAAATGAGGTTACATACCAGAAATATCGAGTTGTCACATATACACTATACCATCAACGCCAAATTTTGAGTCTAGTACCACAATGATACCTAGTTCTCTCAAACCAATGCTCTGATACCATATTGTAAGGACCAAACTACAAAATAACCACTTTAAACAACATTTACAACCAAACCTTCCATAACCTAACCAAAATTCAAGTTTAAAACATAATTACCCAACATAAAATATACATATCATAGACCGACTATCTATATCGGATACAAACCAACTAACAAACCCAAAAGATATACTTCATGATACTACAAATCTATACTAAAAGAGAAGCACTTCAATGCTTCAAGATCAACTTCAAGTGCCACTAACTTCAATTATCAAGTAACTTGTTCTTGCCCTTATCCTTTCCTGAAAAATGGTGACAACTAAACGGGTAAGCTATAAAAGCTTAGTGAGTTCCACAATGTATAATGTTATACTATATAATTATATAAAGCAGCAAAATCAAACAAACGAATGTCAACAAGTCAAAGAACCGGGTTAACACAACAACGTCATAACAAGGGATCACATACCAATACCGGGTCAACAACGATCAAAGTACAGTTCCGAATTCAACAAAGTGCGTCATTCCCTCTTAGGCCATTAGGGAATGAAGCCGATGAAGGTGACCATGGCACCCCTAAACGAGTCCATGATCCAGCTTCACCACCACGGTCCATACCACTCCTCCGCCAGGTACTCCTGCGTCCACCGCCCGACATATTACACAAAGTAATACTCGAACCGCCATGGGTCCTCACGAAACGAATTATCACTCAACGCATTCCACTCAAACGGGTCAAACAAGTTAAAGTTTGTCAAGGTGGTCTCAATGTCCAAAGCAATACTCCAGGTTACCAATTAAACAAACAAGTACCAACTAATCACATTGCACATATATATATATATATATATATATATATATATATATATATATATATATATATATATATATATATATATATATATATATATATATATATATATATATATATATATATATATATATATATATATAATTAAAAGTATACACATTGCACATAGTGAACTCAAAGTGTTGTTTAATCGGGCACGAACTCAAACCGAAAGCCTCAATCAAATATTGAGTTTCCAAAGTGTAGACACTTTTCACAAGCTCCCAATATGTTCTAACTAACCCCTGGAGTATACATACGAAATTTCATAAGCAAATATTACCATTCACCCTATCTATGATCTTTTCAATTGACAATTTATTTCTACATGTTAAACAACCTTCTGTTTACTCAGTTCTGACCTACTTAATCTCAAATTTACCCAATGAAATTTTAATCAGTCATTGTAATCTTTAATAGGTTTCCAATGCCCCTAACCTCATATTTTTCTGATTTTTCTATGATTGTATATGAATTTTACAATACAACAACATCATGCTGTCAGAAATCAGCATAGCAGCACTGTACAAAATGCGATTTTTACGTATCTTAGAGCTAAAATTTATTTTTAAGGCCAAAATAAGAAACATAGACGAAATCAATACGGTTCAGATGCCACTGGATTCACCCCTAAAAGATTTTTCTACAATTCTCTATGATTTTTACAAAACAGTGCTGCATCATAACTATCAACTCGAAAATTTCTAATTTCTTACAATTTACCCATGGTTTTAGCTAAATAACTTGAATCCATCATAACCTAATCATAATATCATGATATTAGAAAGTTTCTAACAGAATTTAAACCCTAATTTTATGATTTCTTGAACTCAAAGTTTTACCTTTGAAATCTTCAATATTTTTGTGAGATTTAACCAATTTCTTGTTCAAATCAACCATGCATAAAGTTCTTCAAGTTTCCAGAATTTTAGACATGTTTTAAGGAAGAAATGGGGAAGAAAATGATGGAAATCCGTAGGTTTTGGGGTTTAAATCCGAATTGGGTCAGGTTTGACCCGGTTTGGATCCATTTTGACCACTAAATACTTAAAACTCCATAACTTTTCACTCGGGCCTTTGTTTTTGATGAGGTTTTCGCCTACGCGTTCGTAACGAAATTATCTATAATCCTCAATAAAAATATTGCAGAAAACATTCCACAAAAATAACGTTTTTATATACCTTATTGTGAGTATTTAAGCAATTATCACATATTTATATAGCGTTCGCTCATGCATGCTCTTCTTAGTCATTCTATACTTATCATATTTATTCAAGTTACTTAAGAGTAATAATATATTTTAGGGGAAATGAAATCATGTATGTTACAAGAACAGCCTGTATCAACATAAGATTTGTTAATCTCATAATTGGACAATCGGATTTTAATGACAACAGGATTGTTGGAAGTAGCTGCTACTGGGGGGAAAGAAATAGGAACCATCATCCAGCTTTGGAGGACCGATGCTTTTCTCTTAGACGATGCCTCGCCTTGAACCATGAGCACTTGACCATCAGGTGGTCCAGGATGATCACCATTGTCTCCCTTCTTCTACCAACTATATGCCTTTTTGGCCAGATTTGTTGTTGCCTGTTGTCTTGCCCCTGGTACGAGATGTTCTAATTTCCCTCCTCTAGGGCACGCTTGATTTCAGCCTTTAGCTCTCTACATGAATTAGTATCATGACCATAATCTTCATGGAAATCACAACGTTTGTTCATATTTTTCTTTCCAGACTTGTGTAACATCTGAGGAGGTGCTTTGAAAGATGACCCCACCTGCTCTGTCTTCAATATCTCGCTTGGACTTTTACTTAGATTTGGACCTGTACCACGATCATAGGGAGTAGGCCTCCTGCTACTTCTTTCATTTCGCTTGAAATCTCTGCGGTTGTCTCGTCTGCTATCCTACCTGGTGTCCTAGCGATTGTCAGGTCTAGCGCTTGACGAGCTCCCCCATTTGTCTCTCCTGTTGAGAACTCCCCGTGTGAGAGTAACAGTTTCCTTGGATCTAAGGAAATCATATGCCCGGTCAGTGGCTTCCTTGAAAGTGACTGGAGTTCGCTTGATCAGCTTCTCTTGGAGTTGTCCTGGGAGCAAGGAGAGGGTAAAACCCGAAATTTGTTGACTTTCGGGTAAGGCGACAATTTTCTGGCATTCCTGCGTGTAACGCTGAATGAAGTCGTGTAACCCCTCACCTTCTCTTTGTCGCAGCAAATGTGCTTCTATATGAGTTCTCTGCTGCTTCTTTTGCTGGACAAAGTGAGTCACAAATTTAGCCTTTAGATCTGCAAAGTCTTGAATACTCCTCTCCGGTAAGTCAGCAAACCAATCACGAGCGAAACCCTGCAACGTGCCAGGGAACATGTGACAAGCGACTGGGTCTAGCCATTTCTCTGTCATAATGGCCTGTTCAAAAAGAGCAAGGTGGTCATCAGGATCTCGTGTACCGTCGTAAGTACCAACGATGGATGGAACTTTTTGTTTATCAGGGAGTGGGAATCTGGCCACCCAGTCACAGAACTTCGAACTAACCACCGACAAAGGCATAGTGGCTGCTCGGGGTGGTGCGGCTGCGGCAACGAGTGCTTGCAACACGCGCAACATGTCATTAGATGTGTCCTGTGGTGGATGTGGTGGTGGGGTGTGAATGGGTGGTTGTCTTAACTGCTCCAATAATTGTGACAACGGATCTACTGGTTGAACAACCGTTGGCTGCGGTGTTGGGCGCAACGCCGCCACCAACTGAGACAACAGGTCCGATGAAGTAGGTGGTGGAGGAGGCGGTGGTGGCTGAGTACTCTGAGCCAACCTTCGGAGTAACTCCACAATTGGATCCTCCCGAAACCCTGGCGTAGCGGCCTATGGAAAGTTGGCAGCATGCTGTCTGACCGGATCCGTGCCATCCTCCTGAGAGCTTGTCCCGTGGGACAAAAGAGGCTGAAATGAAGGGATGGGCGTCACTGGCTGTGGTGAGGTAAACGAACTTGATCCAACCAACCTTGTGGAGAAAAAGCGGACTTGTTAAAGAGGGATACCCTCGTGTCGGCCTGACATCCGACATTGTCCACTCAGAATCGACGTATGGTTCCATGATACGACTAGGCGAGGTTATCACCGCCTCGGGTATAGTGGTAGTCACGGTAGTGGTGATTAATGGTGCTAAAGAAGTGATCAGCGATGGCTGTGTATCCGCCATAGAAACGGTTTGATTACTGAGAAGGAAAAAAAGTTTGGAAAAGTGAAACGCCGTTTAAAAACGTGTCCCACGGATGGCGCCAATGTTCGAGCAACGATTGTCAAACACAAAGATTAGGCGACGTCAACCTTGGATCTCCTGTGATGATCACAGTGCAGACCCAACAATTTCTTGGCGAACCTAGGGTGATCAAGGTTGAGTGCGAAGGTGAAAGTAAGAGTGCGTGAACTCTGTGTTTTAAGGCTTTTTGAATCTGTCTTAGTGTGTGTTCGACAATGAGTTGGGCCATGTATTTATATGGCCAGTCTCAGGTATATGGAACGTTGGCTCATTATGACTGCAATAAAGCAGTCATGAAGCGCCATTATGACAACGTTAATGATCATGTAACGCCTTACTATTATGACTGCAATAAAGCGGTCCCATTATGACCGCGTCGTGTCTCGCTTCCAATGACTGATAATCCTGACAGGCGGTCATGCGGATCCAAACTGTGACGTGGGCCATCATTGGTAGCGGATCCATATTGTGACCACTCGCGAACATGAAAGTATGGGGCGTGAACATTGACAGATCGAATTGTGACGTGGGCTTGTGAGCATAAAAGCCCATCCTCATTTAGGTTTTGGGGAATTACCTATATATATAGGGTAATCCCTACTAACCTCATCAAATAATAATAATAATAATAATAATAATAATAATAATAATAATAATAATAATAATAATAATAATAATAATAATTATTATATTTACATTAAATTGTATAGTAGGACTTGGTGGGATGATATATTTAGGGCTTTATGTTTTTTCAAACAAAATATAATAATAATAATAATAATAATAATAATAATAATAATAATAATAATAATAATAATAATAATAATAATAATAATAATAATAATAATATTTACATTAAATTAAATTGGATAGTTGGACTTGGTGGATGAATATCACACATTTTAGAAGTAATGGTAAATGCGTATTTCATATATTAAACGATAGTTAGTACTTAGTGGGTGTGATCCTCACTACTTCTTTTAAAAATATAAATTCAGATATAATACTTTTTGTGAACTTTATATACTAATTATGATATAAATCAATAAATCTATATTTTTTTGTGAACTTGACATACAATAATACATATATATGTAAATCATTTAAAAAAATCACTTAATTCACGCATTAAAAAACATTATGTCTCGTCATAACTCGTCATCGCGCCACCATGGCACACTTAATTTTTTAGAACCTTGCAATTTACTCTAAAAAGTGATTTAAAAGCCAGAAGTACAACTAATCACAAATGTAGCATGAAATGCTATCTTCCGCCAAATACATGTATGGCCATCATCAATAAAACTCTCATCAGTGCCCGTAGGAGTATCTAATAGCAATTCAGGTCAAGGTTGGATTGGCGGGTAGGAAACGTTCAATCTAAAACCGACATGTTTATATAAACAGGCCAAATTTCTTAACTTTAACGTGTTTACTTTCGACCCGAACATGACTCATGTAACTCGTTTAATTAGATAGTCTAACAAGTTAGCAGTTTGAATTGTTTAAACGGGTCAAATATATCGATTTTTAAAACGTGTATATAGAACCTACGGAAGCGTATCTATTTTTCAGATACATCTATAAACTAAACTTTAAATAAATTATTTTTAAACATGTTTTAATAATTAATCGGGTTAGAGGATTGACCAATTTAAATTATTATTAACCGAAACCTAACTTATTTATTTACCTCAAACCTAACCTGTTTATTTTCATATCGATCTTAGGTCGGGTCAAAAATTGCCCCCAAGTAATATCTATAGTAGGGGTGTGCAAATATATCCGGTATCCGAAAATCCGAAAAAATATCCGAAATCCGATCCGAAATTATCCAAAAATTTGGATATCCGAAATTTCGGATATCCGAAATTCGGATATCCGAATTTTCGGATACGGATTCAGATACCAATATTACGAATTTTCGGATATTTCGGATATCCGAAATCCGTTTTTTGGTCGATTTTTTATATGTAAAAATTTAATATTATCAAATATCAAGAGTACACCAATATGTTTTGTCTATATTAATATGTCTATGATAGCTTCAGGTTCCATATAGTTAAAAGATCTTATTTTTAGTTTATAAATATTGAAATAATTGTGCTAATTGACTTAATTTGCTGGTAATATCATTCAACGAATGGTGAAACTTCAGATTTTCGGATATTTCGGATATCCAAAATTTCGGATATCCGAATTTCGGATATCCAAAATTTCGGATTCGGATTCGAATAGCGAAAATCCACTATCCGAAATTTCGGATATCCGAAATATCTGATTTTCGAATATCCAAAATTTCGATAATCCAAAATGCACACCCCTAATCTATAGGGAACGAGCGGTGGAGTGGTTGCATTTGGATGTGTTAAAAATGAAAAATGAAAATGAAATAGCAAAAGAAATAAAAAAATATTAAAAATAATCAGAAAAATAATGGTAAGTTTATTTTGGTCATTCTGGGTGCAAAAGGACGAAAAACTGAAAGGAACACATGAAAAAAAAAACATAAAAAATGTTTAACGATAAAATCTGTAAAAATGAAAGATTATAAGGACAATTTCTGTAATTTACTCAATTTTTTTTAACTAAATCAAGAAGAAAAGTCACGCTTCATGAGGTTGTATGTGTAGTAGGGGTGAGCATTTGGACCCAAAAACCGAACCGATAACCAACCGAAATCGAACTGAACTGAACCAAAAACCAACCAAAACCGAACCCAAAACATGTAATTAGTTTGGTTCAGGTTTTGAAAATTCATCATTTTCGGTTTCGTTTCGGTACTTGGATAAGATGAACATTTAGGCTAAATCAACCGAACCGAAACCAAAACCAAAACAAAAAACATGTAACCGGTTCGGTTCGGTTTGGTTTTGAAAATTCATCATTTTCAGTTTTGTTCTATTGATTTCGGTTCGTTTCGGTTCGATCCCGTTTTTGGACCATGATCACCCCTAACATATAGTGGTGTAAACATAAGTTTGAGGTGTAAGGATAAATTTGGTGGGGTACAACATGAGGGGAGAGGCGGGCTAAAACCAGGAGTGCACATTGCACGTTATCTTTGTAAGATGATAAGAAAACTCGCAGGGTTCAAAGTCTCTCATTTACACGGCAAAGATAACTGTACAAACCCAATCAAACAAAGTGCAAAAGTTATTAACATAAACATAAACATAAACCAATCATAGTCTACACGTTAGCTTTTAAGCTATGTATAATCTGAGTTTATTTAAGCAAGAATACATGTTTTTAATGTTATGTGCACATTAAGAATGGTATAAACACAAGGGTGGTGGCTTGATGGTCGGATTTTGTCTCTAAAGTGAAATTCTCAGGAGGTAATTGGTTCAATCCTTATGAGAAAAGAAAAAAAAATCTCTTGTGGACACGGGTTCACCTACGCAAACTTCAGGCTACCCGCAAAGCGGGTGGGTCTACCTGAGATTAGTTGGCTCACAAAGCGAGTCAAAACTAGTTTTAAAAAAATGGTATAAATTATGTGTTATTCATTAATTTGGTTTACAATATTATAAGAAATTTAACATAACAAACTGGTTACAACATAAACGAAACAAAATTAATCAGGAATCAAGTGCAATCTGGTCCTCTTTCCTCCTAAGATACTCATGTAAAATAGCAAGCCTAGCGGTCTCAAAAGCAAAATATCCAATGGCTGAAAAACACGCACTATGAAGAACCCTAGGCCCCATTCCTCGTGTCAACCCCACCCAACCTTCCTCCATCAAAATCTGTTTGACAGTCTCAGAAACACTAAAACCAGCAACAGCTTCTGACGTCATCAATATGGTTTTCACCACATCCAGTGGTGTAGTCAACGAAGCAGAAATTGCACCAGCTAATGCCCCACAACAAACACTCTCAAACGGGTCCAAGTTTGCCTTATTATTATTAGACTTCATCAATATTGTAGCTTTTAAGTACTCGAAAGATGAATAACTCAAAACTCCAGCTGGCAAGTTCCTCAACAATGTAGCTGAGTAACCTGCGTAAAGACCCAGCACGCCGTCTTTCTCCAAAATCCTTAGCAGCACCTGCCATTTAGGGGTGCCAATTCAAGTCGGATTCAAGTTAACAAGTTGGCAAGTGAAATGTTCAACCTCAAACTGACCTCTTTATATAAACGGGTCAGATATCCTAACCCTAACTTGGTCCACATAAGCCATTAAATTAAACAGGTTAAAAATGTTAGCATGTCAAACATGTTAAACGGGTCAAACAGGTCAAATTGTTGTTATTATTCCACAAATTCATAACAAAATACCGTAACACAAAATTAATAAGTGGTCATTTTAGTTTTTTGTCTAGTTTAAACTAATACATTATAAACTAAGTATAAATAAATATATATTTAAGTATAGGATTTTGCTAACCAATGCCCTAAGGGTAATGATTAAGCATAACTTAAATGTTTAAACAATTCGTATAATAATTACATTAATAAACTGCCCCTAAAATTCACTAACCACCTAGAAGTGGTTATGCACACTTGTACATAAACTACTTAGTAGCTCTTAACCATTGCGGCAATATTTAGCATAACCCTTAAATATATTCTAATAATTAAACGGGTTGACGGGTTTACTCATTAAAATTATCATTGACTCAAACCTCACCCGTCTAATAAACGGGAGGTTTCGTATTGGACCAGAAATTGCCACCCGTACCTGCCAAGATCTCCCTTTCGCTCCTGCTTGCATTCTTTGGGTGATTAACTCTTTAGGCACCATTATAGCTGACGAAATTATATTCCCCATTGCACCAGCTACAGGAGGGATTAGAACAGATGGGTAATTTGGTAATTTTGACAGCATGGATTTACCAAATTCACAGGTCCCGAAGTAGATGGCGGAAGAGGCGGTTGACCCGATAATCACAGCCGAAACGCCTGAATAAAACCCCAGGATTCCCTTGCTTTGAAAAGTCTTGACGATCGCATCGAGGGCGTTGTTGTACATCTTAGATGCTCCTTTGGTTTGTAGCTTTGTTTTGATGGTGTCGAGTGGGAGGAGACACACGTAGGTGAATGCTCCGGCGATACCTCCGGCTCCGGCGCCGATTAGGGCGCGTTCGAAAACAGAGAGCGTCTTGAACAAAGCAATAGTCTTAGCCTTGTTTGTAGGTGTGGGTGTGGGTTTGTAGAGAGATTGGGAAGTTGATGCGAATTTGAGATCGGTTGATTTTGATTTCAACGATTTTGATTTTGATTTTGATGATAAGATTAGGGTGTTGAAATGGGTGAAATGTGAATTGAAATCGGCGGTGGATTGAGGGGAAATTGAATGGAGGAGGGAGAGTGATCTGGAATTGGGGTTTTCCATTGCAGAACTCAAACGCTCTATCGATACGATACGATATGCAAGATTTTGAGAGCGAAACGTGAGAGGTGAAAATGGTGTTCACTGTCGAATGGAGACACACTAACGTAATTTTCATGTTTTACATCGTTCCTAACCACGTTTATTTGTTTTTTAAAAACATGTATTAATCGATTCTATATACAACGTACGTTCACTAGGGTCGGTCTCGACATATGTTATGTCATGTGCAAAATTTAAAAAAGGCCCTTTAATAGTTATGGAGCACACAAACATAAACACATGTCTATGATATACTAGGTTAAAACCCGCGCGATGCGGCGAGCTGCGAACTATATATTCCTGGCGATTAAAAGTCCATTGGTTACATATTTTTATAACGAATACAATACATAAGCATGAAAAGTGTGTATAAAATAGAGGTAACACGATAAACCTAATTAAGTATAAAATACAGGGAAGAATTGCCTGTTTGTGCGTGTTACTCATCATGTAAAACCTCTCGATACACCACGTTTGCTATGTAAACTCCGTCGAGATTAAACTTGTTTTGCTGGAGTTACCAATACTTTTATATTGTCACGTGAAATTCCTCTTGAAATGGCAACATAAAGTTGCCCATGCGAGAACACCGATTCCGGCAGATAAACGCCCACGTTTGGAATTGTCTGTCCTTGGGCTTTGTTGATTGTCATCGCAAAGCTTAGCCTAACCAGAAACTGTTTTCTTTTCAACTTGAAAGGAAACATGTCGGCTTCAGACGGAGATAGAGGTATTCTTGCCAAGAAAACCCTTTTTCCAGCATGCTGGCCAACGATTATTTCCGCATTAATTAAGTTTGGCTCAAACTTTTCTGCATTTAAGTCTCGTGCCATTACATAATCCTTGGGAGAGACCGACATTCCGTAAAAGTACTATCGGGCACCTAATTTTGAGCCGGAGAACATGCGGAGGGAATACCACTGACATTAACGAGTTCAAAAATTCCATAGGATAGAATCCGTTTCTGTCATCTCCGCTTCATCAAAACTGTAATATATTTGTTCGATCCCACAAAATGTATTGATCAACCTCTCGTTAAGCTCATCAACATGGTCGTTTTTAGTTGATAAGATAGCCCGAGAAACAATATAATCTGGTGAATTTCTGTTGACCTGCAGAGAGAGAAATATCGCATTGACCAGGTCTTCCTTGGACCGAGCCATATCCTTGTACGGAATGGTCATGCCAACTGGAATTCGAATATACTTTTGATCGATGACTTCTTCATCTCCATCTCCGACTTGTAAAAGAAAATCGGGAAACCATGGATCCGTCCGCGTTCGCATATTAAGAGTCAACCTTATCTTCTTAATCACAGACCATAATGGTGACATTCTTAGACTGGTGTCAACGATTTGTGCTCGTGTTCCACGTCTAACGACCGGTAAAATCTGTCTAAAATCACCTCCTAAAACCATAACTTTTCCACCGAAAGGAAGTCTCGTTCCCATTACGTCTTGCATTGAACGATCAAATGCCTCTAGAGTCTGCCTCTTAGCCATCGAGATGAGGAAGATGGTGTTGGTGGACGGTATCGAGGTTGGTGATAGGTATGACTTAATGGAGGTTAAAAAAAATTAGTTGTTCAAGATTTGACAAAACATAATTATTTTAACAGAAAATATTGAAAAAATCTATAGATTTATTAAATTTCGCTACAATAATTTCACCACAAAAAACTTCTTTCCCATCTATCACCTATACTGATTTCCATATAGAACCGAGACATAATTTACTGGATTAATCCAGATTTCAAATAAACTGATGATCCTATTTCTAACAAACTCATAATCCAATTACTTTTCATGAATATATACAATTCATTTAAACAAAAATCAAACTTATATAAATTCATGTAAATGATAATAAAAAACAGACCAAAAAAGTATATAACTACATACAAAAAAGCCACCAATGCATAATATTTGTCCACTTCGTACATGAGCATAGAACCCTCAGTCTTCAAGAATCTCACCAATCATATCTCTGTTCAAAATTATATTAAATTTCACAAGAAAAAATTTAATAAAAAATAATAATAACCACAATATAAATATATGGTCAAACTTCAACAGTTTCTTAAATGAATAAGATCCAAGTGGTTTTAGCTCATTTTCCTGAGCAAATTGAAAGTAAACAACTTGAAGTTGATCAATTTAAGCGACTTCATACACGGAATGTAAATACAATTACTATACATGAATGAATACATAGCTAGATTTACTTAAATACATTATGTAAAAGTAATTCAACTTACAAACAGTTATGACTTAAATACATAATTAAATAAACACTTTTCCAAATCGAAAAAAATTAACATATGCACATCATTTCGATATAATAACATTTGAATGACAAATATCGAAATATAACTAAAAGGAAGTCCAACATCCAATGACAAATGATGAAAAATGTTTAATAAAAAAAATCAAGACAAATTTCTAAATACTTCTTTAAATACAACGTTTGAAGTTTTATTCGTCACACCGCCATCTTTATCTTCTATTAATATCTTCAGTCCTTTTCTGCTTTTTACTCTTATATAAGGCCACATACAATTGACCGTGTGAAAAAACAGGTTCTCTCAAATACAGACCGACCTTTGACAATGATTGACCTTGACTCTTATTAATTGTCATAGCAAAGCAAATAGAAAGTGGAAATTGCATTCTTTTAAATTTAAAGGGGATTTTGGCGTCCGATGGTGTCAAAGATAATCTTGATATAAAAGTACGATATCCAACATTGTTCCCAGATATAACAACTGCTTCTATAACACGGACCCCCCAAAGCCACAGTCTGAAGTCTGGTACCATTGCATAAACCATTTTTCTGGTCAATATTTCTTAATAACATAACGGGAACACCGACTTTTAAAACTAACTGATGATTTGACAATCCACCTATTTTAATACCATTAAGCACGTCTGGTGAGTACAAACTTTCATCAAACTGTTCATTCAAAAACTCTTCAGGACAAATGCTATCTGAACTTAAATATTCCTTGGCTTCTCCGGGGAAAATTGATAAAAACCGATCATTAATATCCCTAACAACTTCATTTTTAGGGGTAAGTATTGCTCTTCGTTGAAAATAGCCAGGAGTATTTATATTTTCTAGCAAAGAAGGATAAACAAAATCAATCAACGTACTTAAGGGGTCACCAGATGTAGAAATTATAAGATCTGGGTCAATATCAATAATTGCATTACCATCGTTCGGCCCACCAAGTTTGCCTTCGCCAATATCCAAAAGCCAATTTGCAAATGATGTGGTTTCTTCAATATCAGCTATATCACTTCCAACTGTCAACCTCATGTTTTTTGTTAACGTTTTAACTTTGCAGTTTTCCCATATATATATGAAGAACTCAACGATGCATTTACTATAACTTGTCTGCTACCGTTGGTACAACCGGTAGAATCTGTCTGAAATCTCCACCAAAAGCAATAACTTTTCCTCCAAATGGTAGATCATTGTTCACATGATTACCATCTCTTAAAATATCTCGTAGTGTTCTATCCAACGCTTCAAAAGCATGCTTATGAACCATTGGCGCCTCATCCCATATTATAAGCGATGTTTTTTTATTAACATCGCCACGTCGTTGTTTGGCGTTATAGAACACATTGAATCTTCATTAAGATAAAAAGGAATGTGTAATCGAGAGTGAGCAGTCCTACCTCCAGATAGTAATAAAGAAGCAATACCACTCGAAGCAACATTTAATACAATTCCCCCTTTAGACCTTATGGCGGATGAAAGAGTTCTCCATAAGAATGTTTTACCAGTTCCGCCATAACCATAAACAAAAAAGACACCCCCGTTATCAGAATCAACAGATGTCATAATATCATCAAAAACACCCTGTTGTTCATCTGTTAATGAATGCAAATTTTGATGAAATTCGTTTTGCAAGGTTGTCTTATCATAAGATAGCTCGTCTGCAATCATACGGTTGTTTGAAGATTCTAAAGAATTGTCATCAGGATATGGCATATGAGCAAAAATTTTCAGGCTTGTATTGTTAAGGTTTAAAATTGATTCTATCTCGTACAACGTAAAATTTTTTAGTTGATCATCTATAAGAGATAAATCTGAAATGAAAAAAATAATATGTGAGCATCAGTTGAAAAAAATAATATGGTAAAAGAAAGTTATATTATAAGTGAATAATTTTTTTTTATGTATTACCTGGATTACTGAACCTTCGTTGTTGACGATACAAAATATCATCTGATAAATACTTCCATGTAGTTTCCCATACTGCTTCTGGTCTAGACAAACTATTTGTTGTTAACATTATTGCAAATAAAGAACGTAAATAATAACCAGTACCAGAGAAGCTTGCTTCTTTAATAGCATCTATGTATTCTCTATCATCATCATCTGATAGACCCCTTTCAAAACACGCATCTCTAAATATTGGACAAACACGCTTATCTACAGTACGAAGATCTTCAAAAGACTTTGGGCATACGACTTTGTTTAATAAAATTCTTAAAAAATATGCTTCACCAAGGTTAGGAGGAACGGTGTGAATTCTACCGATTGAAAAACCTTGCTTACGTGGCTCCCCACAACGTTTATCAGTTTTCCATACAAATTTTGTAGGGAATTGAATGTAGGTAAGGTGTTCAACTTGTTTATAAATGCGGTTACACTCCATCTAAGATAAGAACATCGAAGAAGCAACTGACGGTTTATTTAGAACGTTGTCCATATGATCAGTTTGACCGTAAATCACACTCTATTTACCAGGAAGATGGAAAGGAAGTCTGACGACAGACGAAGTCCTGTAATGGACGTCATACCCAAAAATTCTCCATGTAGCTTCACAAGTAGATAAATACCTACAATCATAAAATTCTTTAATTTCATCTATCGATTCTTTGTTTACGCCTGCATTGTTTGTTTGTACAACTTCAAGAGTAGCTCTATCAGGACCTTTCTTAATATATTTATACAAATATTTTATTGACCCGGATTGATTACACCACTCAACATTAATGTGTGCTTGGTATCGTTTCAAAAGATATGGGTTGTAAGCAACTACACTTCTGTTATCCAATTTCACTCTCGATTTCTCAACAAAAGCTCCATTATCTCGCCTTCTATACAGAGGGTAACCGTTGCAATCAGCGGATGTTTGATTGTTGAATTTTTTTGGAAAATTCTCTGAACATTTATTGTCTACCATACACGGGCAATGTATGTTTTCACCACCACACGGGCCGTGAATCATAAACTCGCTTACAAGAGAATACAAATCCGAATGATCATGAACATTAGGAATCTCTGCCGAAATGAAAGGATCAATATTTTTAACTGTATGAAGCTTTGCATCAGAATGTAAAAAAACACATATATGACTATGAGGCAATCCACGTTTTTGAAACTCGATTGTATACACAACTGCAATCACTAGTACAAAAATAGCTTTTAGCCACGGTTTTTTTTAAATAACCTCGCCACAGGTTCACATGTTCATGTGGCTAAATATCACAAATAATGCTCTAATGTTGTTTTAGCCACATTTTAACCAAATTATTGTGGCAATTGCAAATTAGATTTGAACACTTTAGCCACGATTTAGCATGATAAACGTGTCCATTGCTAGCCACGGTTATGTAGTGTGGCCATATGTCACACTTTTCGCCATGATTTGTTTTGTTAAAACGTGACATTATATTGTGACGGTTAATACGTGAGGCGAAAGACAAATATTTAGCCACATGAATCAACTACTTGTGTGTCCAAAAATTGGTATTCATTTGCCACATGAAATTCATTGTTGTTGAAAGAAGTATATAGCCATGGTCATTATTTTGTGTGTTATGTGGCTATACAATAAACAATAGTCACTCAAAACTTTTCTTTGTCTGTGTGGCTATATGATGGATATTTGCGATACCCTAAATAAAATCAAGATAAAACTAAAATTGTGTGTGGTCATAACCTAAATAATAGCTATGGTAAAGGTAAAATTAAAATTATGTCTATATAATTAGTTTACAATCACCATTTTATCGTATATAAATGTGTGTCTACAAGTAGCAAATTGTCACGTTAATAATGTTAAATGTGGCTAAATATTATCAGGGGTCACATATATGTGATAACGACTTATGTGGCTAAAGGGCAAACAATAACCATGATTAAGTGTGATACTAGTATTTGTGGGCATATGTGTTTATTAGCCACATGAAGTCGTTGTTGTTGAAAGTTAGTATATAAACACGATCATTATTGTGTGTCATGTGGCTATAGGACAAAATAAAGTCACTCAATTTTACATGTGGCTATAACAAGATTACGACTACAGTTAAATTGATTATGTGTCTAAAAGCAACCAATTGTCTCGTTAATTGGTTTAAATGTGGCTAAATGTTGTCCCACATTGCTACTTGTATGAAAGTTGGGTGAATTACTTTCACTATAAAAAGAAGCGTGCACCAACTATGTTGAAGCAATTAAAGCTTGAGTCCCTTATGCCTTTCACGTTGTGTGGCCATTTGACTTAAGGCTCGGTGCAGTGCAATTCTTTGGCCGACAATTTAACGTTTTAACTCGGGTTTTTACTCGGGTTTAACTATTACCAATCGGGTTTGACAGGTCAAGAAGGAAATAATAACCATGTTGGTATTTTTTTTAGTGTAGCCAAATGATATCAAAAGTCACAGATAAAAATAATTTAATGTGGCTGTAGGTTAAACTATATCCACAATTACAAAAACCTTATGTGTCTATAAGAACTCTACGGTCACCCTCAACATAACTACACGAGACAATACACAATAGATTACTCACATTGTATACAAAACTATGTGTCTAAAATCGGGCTTTTAGTCACCACCAATATAACGATATGTGGCTATATGGTAACCATTAGCCACAATTTACAATAAATTATGTCTCTAAAAGTAGGATTACAACTATGGTCGTTTTAATTACATATGACTTTATGGTAACCATTAGCCACGGTTGTATGCTATCGCCACACTTTTCCATATGATATGACCACTAAAATTTAGCGTAGCCATATATGCACTTTAAAACGCGGGAGCATAGACTACGCTTTTGATGTAAAATAAAATCGTGGCTAATTACTTATGGCCACAGTTTTTTATAGTGGCGATTGATGTTTTTTGTACTAGTGAATATAAACATATTACCATTAATAGGTGAATTTTAAGGTGAATTACAAAAGTCTTAAATAAAAAAATATAAAGATATTTGAAATAGCGTACCAACTTGAGTCTTTCCAAAACACTCCTTCTCTTTTATATCTTTAATTAAGGCATCATGCTTGATTTTAAATAATCTACATAGTATATCAGGCATGTCTTCTGGACGTAGTGTTGTGTCCTTAAGAAATCTCTTAACTTCTGGCCACTTAGGGTTGCATGTACCTTTATGAAAAAATCAGGATACCCATACCAGCTACAGAGGGACATGGCATCTAAATAATTTTGCCTTATATAACGTGCACCACCAGTAAAAAAGAAGGCAATATAACACGTTTACCGATGCTATCCATATTTTTATTACCTTGGTTGTTTTGATTTAGTATATTTTCGAAAGTATCACACCTAAGATCAGCTTGTTTATTCCGTATGTAATTTAATCTCTCGGTCTCGATCATAGAAAGGCCATCAACCAAAAATTGCTGTAACAATCTTCTTCAATTAAGAATTAATGAAAAAATATGATCTCGGTCTTGAATTCTATACGCGAACCATTCACGCATTGTACATTTAGCCCATGTTAATTTCGTCGTATCAGTAACATGTCTATGAGGAATGTCTATTCTGTATCCATCTTCACCAAATGGAAGTATTAGTGGATATTGAAGTGCAATATAAGAAGCATGTGTCTCGTTAACACGTTGAAGAGAACCACCTTTAGTTTGAACAATAATGTCCAAACTTTTGTTTGCATCACCGATGTCACCTACAATTAAGGCGGCCACTTCGGAAGCGGTCGGTAAATTGTATGTTCTTCCATCTTGTACTCTGTTCCCTATAATTCGTAATTTGAGATCTAAGTCAGGGTAACATTTAAATGTTTCTCTAACCATCCTATAAACCTGAACTAAAATATTCTTTTCATCTAACATCTCTTTAACTTCTTGAATAATAGATAGCTCCATTGTTGAATCCTTTGCTGAATAACTAATTTTAGATCAAGTACATATGAACACAAGTCAATAATGATCATATAAATATGTAATAACAAATCAGTTTAATGTTTGATGTAAAAAATAATTAAGTAAAAATTATAAATTAATAATAATTAGAATTACTTATTTCTATATACCTGAAACATGACCGTCTATTTGAATTCTCATTATCTGTATCATATATGTATAGCTGTGAGAATTTGGGTTTGACTCCATCTGTTGGTAGAAGACTTCTGATATTATGATCATTTTTGCCCTTCAGTCTTAATGAGTATGGAGGATTGCCTTTATTGATCGAGTTATCAATTTGTCCAGTCATTGAGGTAAATGCAAACATTGAGTTAAATTTGCGTATGTTCTTAAGGAAATATTTTCTCTTTCGATCCATTGCCCGAAATAAATTTTGGTAGCTTGGCGGTGGAACTTTTAAATCAGGCAACTCAACTTTACCATAATTACAGCAGATTGAATAAGTATTGTTTTTTATTTTATTTTTGCATCTGTCGGCTTCAGACTTCCAGAATTTTGCATGACACATTCCACAAACAAATTTTTGATCACCATGATCCAGATAATCTGTTAAAAGGAAATATTTATAACGTAAATGTTTACGTTCAAAAGATGATTTTTGAATTTTTTTTCAAAATTGTTATTTGAAAGAATTAGATATAAATCGATACCTTTTGATAAGCCTACATGATTACTGGGAATTACATCTTCAATAATATCATCTTCATCTACTTCCAAATCAAATACAGGAATATCTGATATATTATGACGAACCTTTCTTTTTAATTTCTTATTGTCCCTACCTAAATTCAACGGTGGTGTACTGTTAACAACGGGAGACGAATGTGTAGCAGAAAGACCTTTAGATAAGAGAAATTGATGTCCATCACGTGATAAATGTTTTCTAATACTACCGTTGCTAGATGAGTTAATTGCAAGGTGATACATTATATGTTAGAATGTGTATGGAATCTCATATTAATAGATTATAGAAATGTATACTATTATAAATTTTAAATACTTGAAAAATATGATGAATACAAGTTACCAGTTGAAATGTTAGAAAATGGAGTTCTAACAATTCTTGATGACGCTGATGATGTTAATATTGTGTTCTGATAACCACAATCTATATGGACTCTTTCAATTTCTTTTCGTTGTATGCGGTTATTTGTGGTATTTGTACGTGTAAAACCAGGAGTTGTACTTGAAAAAACTGCGAAACACATGTAGAAAACATTATATATGTATAATCCTTCCTCCGATTCAAAATAAGTGATACACTTTCCATATTTGGATGTATCAAAATAAGTGATACACTTTAAAAATATACCTAATTTGGTAAAAAGTGGTGGGCCCCACATCCACTAACTACCTACTTTATTAAAGTGAAATGACATCTCTACCCTTACTTTTACTTTTAAACATCGTTAACCTTACTTTATTCAAAAATTGTGGGACCTATTCCCCACTAACCATCCAATTAATCTAATTTAACCCTCATTATAAAATTTTGCCTCAAAAATCGTGAAAGCAACAATGTTTCACTTATTTTGAATCGGAGGAAGTATATTTTATGGTAAATTGTATACAAAAATAACAAATACCATTTGTTATGTTAGATAAGGGTGTTCTAACAATTTTTGATGAAGATGAAGATGCCATATCGGAATTTTCATAACCTTTGTATTTATGGATATTTTGATTTTTATTTCCATAAATAACATTATCTGCGTTACTCATACGTGTAGGACGAGGAGGAGGATTCGACATAACTGAAAAAAAAAAACATTCAACAAATTCTATAAGTATATACAAAATTCATATTATAAAAGATGATACAAAGAAGAATAAAAACAAACCATTTTGGTAGCTTTGATTAACATTTGGAGTTAATGGACTCAGGATGCTTGACATTGTAGATAAATGTTTAATCTTCTTATTATCCAAATATAGTTTTCGAAGTTTCCTCCTCTCTTTTGCGTCGTGTAGTTCATTATCCTTAGTGCCATATGTATTAGGATCTACGGTGTTTGATGTAGATGAAAGTTCTTTTGATTTTTTAGTATCCAAATATAATTTTCTAGCTTTTCTTTTTATCTCTACTTCCTTGATGATCCATCTTGTTTATGATAATGGGCAAGACAATTTTAAAACATGAAATAAACATAATTAAATAATTAGTTTGTCTATCGATAATGTATAAACCCTATAAATCAGTCTACTAAATGGTTTTATCGAATGGTTACCCATTGGTCTAGCCCTAGAGTCGTATTTTTTAACCCCTGATTTAAACGGAAATACGATATCGATAAAGCATGTTAAGGGTGGTATAAAACTGGGCTATTAAATATATTCGCGGATCAAAGGGTATAAAGCAGTGGGCTAATAATTTGGGCTTTATATCAGTTTTAACTTTGAGATTTTAAACTGGATCACCTGTTACTTAAATCATCTAAAGGCCCAATTTACAAAAAAAGCCTAAAGCTGTAACCTGATTACTTGACGGAGGTTTCTATATCCCCAGAAGTTTATTTCGCAATTCATGGAGAAAACGACTACAAAGGCAGTAAAAATCTATTATACAAATTATACATGTTCACACGAAATCAGTGTGGTTCTAATCAGTATTTGCGTAAAAAGATATCTTCTATAATACCTGCAGCGTCGATTTAACTTCAATTCAATTTACGATCTGTAAGTTAACGATTAATTACAAATCTGTTTTAATTTTATCCTGAACATGCAGATTGGTGAAGAATAATGAATTGAAAATCGAAAAATTGCAAATAAGAAACCAATATATGAGTTACAAATAAATGGTTTAAAAGCATGAATTTTGTAAAAAATAGTAAACTGCATTTTTTTTTAAAATTCGTATATACAGCCCGAATTGTTTCCCTCACCGATGCCTTTAATTATAATGTTTCTTTTGATGATTTGTAAAAAATTTCGGCAAATTAAATGGTTAAATGTTATCTCAATAATGATTTCTTAAAATGATTTAAATAGACAAACTTACAACTAACATGTTTTACAAATATTAATCTTTCATCACATGTTTTTAGCCTACAAAATAGGAATGGAAATTAAGAAACAATGCTTGATTAACTATATACATGAGAAATGGGTGGAAATGACGAGGCGCACAACGATGTCTTGACGACCGACAGAGTAAGTACCTTTGCCTCGTTAAGTAGTAGTTGAAATTATACTGTATAAAAATAGTGCATAAATTTTACTATAAATCGGGTATGCCTTAGAATTATGCTTTATGATTAGGGTTAAGGATACGGTTTTAGGGATATGTTGAATATAAAAGTCAAGAAGACCTTTGTAATTTACAAGTGCCAAAAATTATATATTACTATTTTGAAACGAAGGAACTCATCCAAAATATTCTAGCGAGAAGCTAGAGTATTTTAAACTACTGACTATAAATAGTGTCAAACTGTTGACTTTTAAACAATTTTAGAAGGTCTAAAATATTACTATTTTATTGTTTTATCCATAACACTAACAACAACCCTAAAACCAAACAAACTAAATCCTAACTTTTATTATAAAAAAAATGGGAAAAAAAATAAAATTTTTATGAAAAGTAAACCTTAAACACTAATCATTAACCCTAAAACTATTAAATTGGTCTTTTAAACTGTTTCTAAACAGTTTTAAAAGGCTAAAAAATTAAACTTTTACAGGTTTATCTCTAACCTAAAATCAAACACCCAAAATCCTACCCAATTTTTTTTTAAAAATGATTTTTTTAAATGAAAAATAAAAAGATAATTTTTATGGAAATATTAATCCTAAACACTAATCCCTAACCATTAACCCTAAAAACTTTTGAATTTGCGCATTTAACTGTTGACTTTTAAACACTTTAAGTTTTAGGAGATTTTAAAAAATTGGTATTGTACATTTTTATTCCTAACACTAACCCTAACCCTAAACGGAACACACTAAATCCTACCTCATTTTAAAATTCCTAAAACTTAAAAAAATACAGTTTTTATGTAAAAATTAACCCTAAATACTAATTTGTAACAACCCTAAAACTATGAAATAGTGTTTTAAACTGCTGATTATTAAAATAATTATAAAATCTTGACTTTTAAACAATGTTAGTACTTTTAGGTAGTCTAATAAATTACTATTTTGTTGTTTAATCCCTAAAACTTAGTGTAAATCCTACCTCATCTTTAAATATGAAAAATTCCTAAAACTTAAAAAAATACAGTTTTTTATGTAAAAATTGACTCTAAATACTAATTTGTAACCTTAAGCCCTAAAACTATGGAAATAGTGTTTCAAACCGCTGATTATTAAATAATTTTAAAATCTTGACTTTTAAACAATTTTAGTATTTTTAGGTAGTCTAAAAAAATTACTATTTTGTTGTTTAATCCCTAACCCCTGATCTTAGCCTTAACCCTAAAACCAAACTCACTAAATCCTATCCTATTTAAAAAAAAAATAGAAAAGATAAAAAAACATAATTTTTTTGAATAGATTGTTATGTGCACAATTCCAAAACTAACATTGTTATGATTCAAAACCTAACCTAATTAGCTGTTGAAATAGTATATAATAATAATAATTCAAGTAGACAAATTGGAGTAGATTATGTGTGGTTCGAAAAAAAAATAAAAATAAATAATAATTCGAAATATAAGCATGAAAAACTGGAAATTAAGAAGATAATTCAGAAATTTATTTTAATCAAATTAATAAATAAAAACTTTAACCCTGAAACAAAAACCAGAAATTCAGGAATTTAAATTAAAAATTATGTGAATTCTATGATAGACAGAAACTGATATGAAACAGAAACATATATGAAACACAATGCAGAAATAGAAGTTTCAAATATATATCCACCAAATATTATGGACTTTGTATTCTACATAAAAATACAAAAAACAGAACTGCAATAAACATTATGGCTGCTACATTGAATTTTTATAAAGTTACAATTAAGTTTGTATTGAATTTTTATAAAGTTACAATTAAGTTTGTATAAACAGAAATACAAAAACTAAACATAATCAGAAAACACTTGCTGCTCATGCAGAGGAATAATTCGAAAAAAACTTGAGGCAGGGGAAGAAACTAAAATTGATATAACTGAAAACCTAACCAAATTAGTTATTTAATAATATATTAATATAATAATAATAACTTAAAATATAAACCTAAAATCCGGAAATTAGTAGATAATTTAGGAATTAACAAAATCATATTAATATAAAATCTTTTAAACAAAGAAACCGGATATTCAACACAAGAAGGGGTGAAATAAATAAATAAAAATCATTTGTCAAGGGGTGAAATAATAAGGAATGATCCTTACGGTCGAAGTGAGACTGCTATAATTTTCAATGGGTTTAAATTTTTAATACAATGTCTAACAATCAACATAACAAATGGCACTGTTATGTTGACTTTAAGTTGGAAATTCATTCTGATTGTACATAAGTTGACTTTAGCTACTTTAAATTACAGAAATCGGAAATAAATTAGGATTGTTAAAAACAGAATGATGATACATATGCAATGCATAAAATAATGAATAAAATATGCAACACTAAACGAATAAAGAAAATGCTGCACATCTCTACTTTATGCTGCATATACGAAATTTTAAACAGAATGTTGTGCATATGTTAACAAAATGCAGTGGATTTTGATTCATACCTTCTGGTCTGTAATTAGGTGCAGAATGGCCACGGAATTGTACGATTCTCAGTAAAAGACTCTTTGGTTAAATAGGCTAAAAAATAGACTGTTTGCAACAAACATTCCGAAATTATATGTGATGATTATGGAATATTATAAATCAATACTAAAATAAAAGAGAAATTGAAATAACAAGAGATTTTGGCATTAAAATCCGGAATATCTGTTTAAAAACATTATGGGATCTGATTATGAAAAAGATTTGCGGATCGTAATCTGCAAATGACTAATTAATTATTGAGGTGAAAAGAGTTTTTTGTGTTCGGACTAACTGTATATGTTTAAAAATGGTAACTGTATAGATGTTTTCAAAATGGTAATTGTATATTTTTTTTTATTGATTGTGTTTATGCTATTTTTATGAGATTATCTCCTATTTAAAAAATATAAAAAAATTAGAATTTTCGTGAAGATTAGGGACAGCTAAAACGAATTTAAATGTCCTTTTTAATTCTCCACATACTGTTAACATTTTTAAACCATATCTACATAATATTATAGATTAAGATTATGAATAAGTGACTTTATACATATAATTTAAAATTTTTAATGCACATGGGATATTTTTAATGGTTAGAAGCAAACTTTCTGGGTTTGCATATGAAAGTTTATTATTTCGTATTCCAATATCACATTTTGAAATTTGGTTATTTGCATACGAAAATTTCATATTTACCGAAAATTTTTCAATCAGCAGATTTCCAAAATGGAGATAATTATGGAGTTTGTTAATTAAATATGGAGTTAATCATGGAAATTCGAAATTCATGCATTTAATTATTTATTTCGTATTTAAAATGGAGTTTGTTAATTTGGTTATTAGGATCCGAAATTAATGCCAATTAATATTTAATTATCGGTCAACAAAAAAACTGAATATTCTAGTAAAATGCCATGTGTCATTCTGCCTCCTAAGAGGTGCCATGTGGCCACCTATAAAAGTTTGTTTTATTATATAATAGATGTATGGGTTAATTTCGAGATTAACATACCGTCAATTCGTAATTGCTTGACAAAATATTGTAATTAATGTCATTTTAACGTACCATAATTGTGTAAAACAATCACTTAGTAAGATAGTAAGGTACCCGTGCAATGCGGCAGCAGGTACCGTATGACTTTATTTTGCAACGTCAAATTTATGGGTGATAGTGGTGGTGAACTGGTTATTGGTGATGGCAGCGGACGATGGGTGGTGGAGATAATTCCGACATATTAAAATTTTAAAGGATTATTAAAGATATTATTGTCTAGTAAGAAACATATGGTCTAATAGCTTAGTTGGTTAGCATTGAAATTCATTTGCTTGATGTTTTAGACCAGTAAATGTCTATTAGCTTAGTTGGTTAGCACTGAAATTCATTTGGTTGATGTTTCATTTGGTTGACTGTTATGATTATATTTAACATTTCATCGAACACTTGGTCTGCACGAAACAAATTCTAAAATCACTTGCATAAACAAATAACTGATGAACTCTTAAAAAACTTAAAATAAAAGAATAATCAGAATTAAACGAACATAAGTGAAAAAGACAACGAACTTATATGTGAATTTTGGGAGTGTTCTAATAACATAGGAAGGGAATTTTGGTGGCTGGATCATTTGGAAAAAAAAACGCATGTTTTGCCTTTCAAATTGGTGGCTGGATCATTTGAAAAAAATGCATGTTTTAATGAAAAATTGGTTTTAGGCAATTGGTTAAGGATTTTGATGTTAAAAAACGTAAGTTTTAATGGTGGACATTGTTTCCGCCAATAAATGATTCTGAATAAGTTTCCGCCAATAACTGATTATGGTATTCAAGGCCTTCTATAAAAAAATGTTAAAAAACGTGAGTTTTAATGGCTAGGATGAATTCCGCCCCACTTGAAAGCATAGGGTTTAGGTGTTTCGGCTAGTTACCAAATATAGGATGTGGTGTAGTGGTAAGGTTTATATATGTGTTGGTAGAGGTCCCAAGTTCGAAACTCGTTCACAACGAGTTTTTTTTCAATTTTGTTGTGGGTTTAAGACCTTCCACAAATGGAAGGCCTAGTTTAAGACCGGCTAATATTAGAAATTATTCGCTCATTATATATAGTAGAGAAGAGATTAAGTCTTTATATTGGTATCCGAAATATCCATTGGTTACTATATATTCTCTATCACAGTTCATAAGCATGAAAAAAACGTAAGCATGAAAAAAACGTATACATAATTAAGTCTTTATACCTAGTTATAAAATTAATTTGTCCCCTTTCATATAAAACCGTATAAAAACGTAAATTTAATAGGGGTATTAAAAGTATATTTTAAATTGAAAAGATATAGGTTAATTTTGGACTCCCTTAATGACTGACCGTTTCTGTTTTAAGACCTGCTAAAAATGAATAAAAAAACGTATAGTTTAAAATTAAGTCTTTATATTGGTATCCGAAATATCCATTGGTTACTATATATTCTCTCTCACAGTTCATAAGCATGAAAAAAACGTAAGCATGAAAAAAACGTATACATAATTAAGTCTTTATACCTAGTTATAAAATTAATTTGTCCTCTTTCATATAAAAACGTATAAAAACGTAAATTTAATAGGGGTATTAAAAGTATATTTAAATTGAAATGAAATAAGTTAATTTTGGACTAATAGCATTGACTGACCGATTTTCTTACAATTTTGTATAAATAAGGGAATCTATAAAAGCATTAATTTTTTAACTGAAATATATATATATAATTCGTCTATTATGTAGTCAATACAATAACATTAAATTTTCATTAAGTTGGACGGTTACTATCTTCATATTGAATGCGTAAATTGGAACAAGAATTATTTTAGGAAGATAAAAATCATACAAAGTCCTTGTTCAGTTACACACTAAATTGAGTAGTTGTTTTCACGTTATATTCTATTCTTATTTTAATATAATTACTTATATAATCAGGTATTTGATAGTTATACTGAATCATAATTTAAATCTTTTAATATGGTAATTTTTATTCTATTTGGTCAATTAAAAGTGAATCATTCTTTGAATGTAACCGCAATTTAAGAACCAAAAAACGTATATATAATTATGGGATGAATTACAATTAGTTTATATAATTAATTTGTCTTCTTTGCAATAAAAACGTATATATAAAACGTCAATGAAAAGGTATGTTTAGTAGGGGTATTAAAATTATATTTAATTTGAAGAGATATAAATTAATTTTGGACTAATAGCATTGACTGACCGTTTTTATTACAACTTTGTATAAATTAGGGAATCCATAAAAGCACTAATTTTTTAACTGAAATATATAATTCACATTATGTCAAAATAAAATAACATTTAATTTTCATCAAGTTGGACAGTTACTATCTTCCTCTTTAATGCGTAAATAATAATAAAAACTTATTTTATGAAGAATAAAAACCATAACAATTCCTTATTCAGTTACACACTAAATTGAGTAGATGTTTTTTACGTTATATTCTATTCTTAGTTTAATAGAATCACTATAATCAGGTATTTGAATGTAAGTGAATCATTCTTTGAATGTAAACGCAAATTATATATAGTAAAGAGTTAATCAATAATCACGTACTTAATTGGCCCATAAGTCGAGTGCTTTAAAAAGCAATAAGTCAATATGTTTATATGGTAAATCTAAATTGCCAGTACTAAGGACGTTTTTGTTAATTCACACTTCAAATTATATAATTTGTGTAGTTGCCCTAAATTAATTCGTATAACAAAAACAATTATTGGGATAGTGAGTGATTTATATAATTAAGCCAAAACATAATATCAAAATATGCACCATTTGTGTCACAGAAACGTTATGTGTGATACTTTTAATTATTGTTGTTCCATCCGTAGGGGTCTGTTTAAACGTTTTGTGGGTAAGTCGAGAGACGCTTATTTCCAGAGAGGGGAGTTCTTAAGCGTATGAAATAACTTTTTGGTTGCGTGTCGGGTGGGACTTCGGGTTCTTCATCACATAAAACAACGGCATCATCATATTGTACTATCGGATGGATGCCTTGAAGTGCATATGCTTCTGGCATTTCCGGGTTGAACTCAATGTTTGTAACGTCAGTAGAACAAGATATTTGAAGTTTCGGCAAGAACCATGTCGGAGATCTGACCAACGGGTACTTGGGGAACCAGGCATCTTCTCCATTCGTAGTTTCGACAAGCTCGGTTTTAGTGTTGAATATTATTGCACATTCATTACGAACAAAGCTATAGTTGTCAAAGCGAGGAAAGTATTCGACATCGTTGTAATCAATATTGAAATACTTTAAAGAAAAGACACTGCCTTCTAGTTTTCGGCGTTGGTATGCAGAAACTAAGATGGGGGGATCATCGCTGTGAATTTGTGCCTCTGAAAATAAATGATTATTAGTAAAAAAAATAAAGATAGCGTATAATAATTAGTAGTAACTTACAAATCTGTCAAGCAGGAACAAATATAGTTTGTTATGTTTCTGGTCAAGCCAAACGTATTCAACTCGAACAAATTTGCATTTGTACCAGTACTGTGGATTCCAGAGGTCTTCAAAGTTTTCAATTGGTTCATATCCATCAAATTCCTTCGAAAGAGAAGCCGAAAAATATTAGTTAACAACGAATTTATGATTTTAAAGTAAGAATTTGAAACTAAGAATTTAGTCAAATAGACGTTACCTCTACTTCTTCAACTGGTTGTGGCAGTGGCTGGAGCACTGAAGCACCATATTGGGTGATTAAAGCCATGAAAAAGATAATATGGTTGTAAGTTTTCACCTCGTTTGTAGGTTGCACAATAACTCCATCGTAAGTTGATGGTGTATATATATATATATATAACTTAGAAAAAAACGTAAAATTCAATATATCTCTACTATATAAAAAAACGCACATTATAATTTGAAAAAACGCATGCTTTCAATGCTTTCAATGTTAAAATTAAAAAATAAAAGAATTGTGATTTAAAACCGTAAATTACCATTACTGATTATTGTTTCTAAAAATAAAAGTAGAAGAACGTATAATTTTTAATGGTTATAATGATTTGCGTCTGCACATTGAAAGCATAGTGTGTTAGTGTTTCGTATGTGTACCAAATATTTGATGTGGTGTAGTGATAAGGTTCATAGATGTGTTTCTAGAGAGCCCAAGTTCGTAACCTGTTAAAAGCATTTTTATTTCAATTAGGATGTGGGTTTAAGACCTTCCAGAAATGGCAGGCCTGTTATAAGACCTGCTAAAAGTAGAAAGGCATTCCTCTATTATATATAGTAGAGATATGATCTTGAATATAGAAGTACTGAAAATGATATAATTTTAATCCATTAGTGAAATTAGTTTCCATACATTTTAGTTTTTTTTTGTGATTTTTATAAACTTGTTTATCTTTACATGCTATCTAGAAAATTAAAATTTCCAAATCTTAGTTAAACTTAAGTTGTACAGTTTGTTAAACTAGGCTTAATTTTATTATGTTTATTGGATTTTTTTGCATTGAATGTATTAATAAGATAAATAGAATGTTATTATGAAAAAATAATTTTTATTTTTTTGACACAATAAATGCATCTAATTTCACCAAAACAATTTTTTTTTTTTGTAGAAAAACCTAAATATAACAATAAATATAAACCTTGACAAAACAAAATTATAAATTTTGTCATGCATAGGAATAGAATGTAACGACCGGAATTTTCGGCTAATGAGTTAAATGGAAATATTGAGGAATAAAGGTGGTAAAATATTTAAATGTATTAATAAAGCTTGAGACAATGATTTTTAAGTAATAAGTATCGGTAAGTAAATTATACTAATATAAGTAGTGATCGAATTACTAAGAGAATATGTATGAAGTGACTAGTAATATACATGTATTCTAGTCACAGATTTAAAATGAATAAGTAAAGAGAATACTATGATAAATTAGAATATGTGTATTCTAATAAGTGATGAATTTGATGAAAGGAGCTAATGCTCATATTTTGATGAAAGGAGCTGAGGCTCATAAGTGTCAATGAGATATCCAGAATAAGACCGCCAAGAAATGGGGGAGCATGAGGCGTCTACTTGGAGTGGTACCTCCCTGCGCAAAGAGTAGACAGTCATAGTTTACGACACCCAGTGTTGGGTGAGCATGACGACCCGGGAACGGGGAGAGCTTATGAATCTCAGTAAGATGAGGGCTCCCAATTACCTTGATAGTTTACCTATGATGTCCCATATCGGGATACTTGGCTTCGGAGAGGTCCGTTGCGTATGTGATAAAGAAAGTGTAAGCTTGGAGATAGCTTACAAGTATGTGATTAGATGATGAATAAGCTTATGGTAAGCTTATTAGTTTATGCGATTAAATGAATAGAAGATGAGTTATGAATTAATAGAAATGATGGGGATAAGTATTTTTATTGATATAAGTATTATTTTATAAACCTTTTGAGAATGGGTCAAAAACCCATGTATCTCACGAGACTATTTTGTCTCACGTACTACTTTGTTTTTGGCTATGTACTCAGGTTCAGGATCGAAGGATTAGAAGGTCGCGATAGAAGTGGCTTAGTGTTGATTAGCTCGGGAGCCCGTAGGTAGATCCCGTTTATCCTATAGTTATGATATTGTCTTGTAACACCGGTTTTAATACTCTTATAAACTGTTAATGTTTTTGCTAAACCGTATTTTGGGATATTGGACATTGTAATATTTTTATTTAAAAATATATTTTAAAAGATGTTTGAAAAATTGAGGTGTTACAACTTGGTATCAGAGCTATAGTTTAAGTGAATTAGGTAGGTTTGACCTCCCTAGTCTTAAGCTATGCTAGTAGGACCATATGTTTTCCATAGGATGTCCATGATTAGTCTTTTGAGACAGTAGAGTATGGGTATATTAGGGTCGATCCCTAAGATAAAAGATGATGTTTTGGGCTTTATGGGTTATGTTTGACTAATAAGTCAACCTTTCAATTCTAATGGTTTAATATGTTGATATAGCAAATGGTGAACCTAAGAAGTGGAGGGATTCCACGAGATGATGAGACGGATTCAAATCGAATCCCGACTCATCCAGGTAATAATGGAGAGGGTTCCGGTTTGGATGCAAACCAAACCCCGGTAACTATGGAAGCTATCCAGAATTTGTTTACCCAAATTAGGGAAGTGGTAAATGCAGATGTGAACTGGATCATGACTAACCGGTTCAATGAAGAGAAGAATGATAATTCTAAGTCCCGTGGGGGAAGTAAGTCTTTGGGTAGCAAGACCCGTACCGAGGAGCCATCGACCGAAGGGAGTGATGATTCGGGGTCGGAGGAAGGGGAAGGATGTACATACAAGACATTCATGACGTGCAACCCCTGTGTGTACTATGGAAATTCGGAACCGAAGGTTACGATGCGTTGGATTCGGGAAACCGAGCAAGTACTAGAAAGTAGCAAGTGTTTGAAGAGAGACATGGTCACTTATGCATCCCGACAGTTGAAGGATGAAGCGTTGACGTGGTGGGATACCATGTATGAGACTTTGGGAAGGAAGGTGTACAAGATATCGTGGAAGGAGTTCACGAGTAGGTTGAAGGAGAAGTTTTGTCCCGAGAGAGATCTAGAAGAGTTGCAAGAAGAGTTCATGTTCATCAAGAAGGGTAATATGTCGGTGGAAGAGTACACCAAAACGTTTACGGGATTACTTCCATTTGTAATCAAGTCTTATCCGGCGGAACGTATGAAGGTGGTTCGGTATGCAAATGGACTACCACCGGAGTTTGAATTGGAAGTCAAGCGAGCGGCCACGTTAGATGAGGCCATTTGTACCGCTCGAGGTGTTGAGAGGGTTTTTCGGCGAAAGGCACAAGAATCGGCATCAAAAGGGGAAGAGAATAAGATCGATAGTAGCTTAGGTACAACAAAGAAAGAAAAGTACAAATCGAGTTCGTCAAAGCATGGTAGTATTGGAAGTTGCCAAAGTTGTGGGAAGAATCACCATGGGGAATGTAAGGCAAATACGGCTATATGCTTCAAATGTGGACGAGTAGGGCACCGAGCAAATGATTGCAAATTAAGGAACCTCGAGGAAGTGTAATGCTACATTTGTCACGAGGTGGGACACTTTAGTAGTGTGTGCCCGAGGAAGAGAATCGACACGTCAGCATCAACCGCCAACATGAATCGGGTGAAGGAAACTCATGGAGCCGCTTCAGGTAATTCATTTATGAAGTTTTGATATATGATTAGGATTTAATTGCTTTTATGTCGCACAAATTAGTGCTTATGTGAGCTACGTGTGAAAATAAATATAGATGAAATGTATGATGCGAAAAGAAATAAGGTTGGGAGATAATCTCCCCGGGTTATTATGTGTATAGTAGAATGGGTTGGCGACCGGTATGTCGCGAGAAATAGGGATAGGAAGGATTATGTTATCATGGAATATTGAAAGGTGAATCATGAGAGTGGTAAACGTTTTCCACAAAAGGATGGTAGTACAATAAAGTACTAAGTGTTGGTGAGAATCGTGAAGTACAAAAATTAATATACACATATACAAAATGGAACCTTAGATATTGGATATGATCGGTTGAATGTTGGCATATAGCCATAGAAAATGTTTGTGTCAGGGATGTCGGATGTGACATCAAGAGTGAAAATTTACTTTTGGTAAAAGTTTATAGAAAAAGTATGATAGTGTACGTATGGGCATCGATCAAAGTCAATTGGTTGACTCAAGATGAATGGATTAAAGAATGATTCGAAGTTTTAGTAATGAGGGAATGAATCGAATAAGGGCGATTGATAAATGAGTAGATTCGTGGAAAGCACTAGAAATGATTATGTGTATACCGTGTGGTATAATGTATAAGTGGGAAAATTGAAGGTCAATTATGAAAGAAAATGATAGCATGATGCTAAGTGTATTGATGCATACATGAATTGTATGCAAGATAGAATAGTATTGTGTGAGTCTTGTTTGATCAGAGGCTTCCGATTAACGAGATTGGATGAGTCACTTTGGATTGGAGGCTTTCCGATCATTGTGACAGTTTGGATTGGAGGCTTTCCGATCATTGTGACAGTTTGGATTGGAGGCTTTCCGATCATGTATTAATAAAGCTTGAGACAATGATTTTTAAGTAATAAGTATCGGTTAGTATATTATACTAATAAAAGTAGTTATCGAATTACAAAGAGAATAAGTATTAAGTGACCAGTAATAGACATGTATTCTAGTCAAAGAGGAGTCAAAATATTGTGATTTTGAAAAATGATAAATATGTTTTAAATTAGTAAAGGACTTGGTAAAGTCAAGATTTAAAATGAGTAAATAAAGAGAATAATATGATAAATTAGAATAGGTGTATTCTAATAGGTGATGAATTTGATGAAAGGAGCTAATGCTCATATTTTGATGAAAGGAGCTGAGGCTCATAAGTGTTAATGAGATATCTGGAATAAGACCTCCAAGAAATGGGGGAGCATGAGGTGTCTACTTGGGGTGGTACCTCCCTGCGCAAAGAGTAGACAGTCACAGTTTACGACACCCAGTGTTGGGTGAGCATGACGACCCGGGAACGGGGAGAGCTTATGAATCTCGGTAAGATGGGGGCTCCCAATTACCTCGATAGTTTACCTATGACGTCCCATATCGGGAGAGTTGGATTCGGAGAGGTCCGTTGCGTATGTGATAAAGAAAGTGTAAGCTTGGAGATAGCTTACAAGTATGTGATTAGATGATGAATAAGCTTATGGTAAGCTTATTAGTTTATGCGAGTAAATGAATAGAAGATGAGTTATGAATTAATAAAAATGATGGGGATAAGTATTTATATTGATATAAATATTATTTTATAAACCTTTTGAGAATGGGTCAAAAACCCATGTATCTCACGAGACTATTTTGTCTCACGTACTACTTTGTTTTTGGCTATGTACTCAGGTTCAGGATCAAAGGATTAGAAGGTCACGATAGAAGTGACCTAGTGTTGATTAGCTCGGGAGCTCGTAGGTAGATCCCGTTTATCCTATGGTTATGATATTGTCTTGTAACACCGGTTTTAATACTCTAATAAAATTTTAATGTTTTTGCTAAACCGTATTTTGGGATATTGGACATTGTAATATTTTTATTTAAAAATATGTTTTAAAAGATGTTTGAAAAATTGAGGTGTTACATAGAACACTGGTCATTGAGGGCCCAAAGAAGGGAAACTACCAACTGACCTACAACTTACTTTTGGTTAAATTTTGGAGCTATGGAATACATATACAATATCTAATAGAAAAAGAATTGGGCCCAAATTTGGGCCCTGTTCAATTGAACACTTAGCACGTATGGTCGGCATTGACGTTCATTATGAGACTTAAATACCCGATTTTAATTATGTGCAAACACATTTAGTGTTAAGCTAATGGACCTTTGAATTACTATAAATACCATTTAGGAGGGGTTACATAACAGATGAATAGTTTCCTATTTTTTATTTTAATTATTTTCTAAACTTTTTAAATGGGGTTTAGTGAAAGGTTTTATAGTATATAAATAGTTATAGTTTTTTCTAAACCTTTTTCTATTAATAGGGTTTATTGTATCTTTGCAAACCCGTCGCGGAACACGGGTAGATGAACCTCGTTTAATACTGATGCGTAGTAACGTAAGTATGAATTAAGTAACTAAGTATGAATATATAATAGGATGTAAAAGCATCTCCAATGGGAGGTTTTTTAAGAGGTTGATACTATTTGAATAACCTATAAAATGACTTTTTTACCATTGGAATGAATGACCTTTTTAAGAGGTCACTCCAACGACTTATTCTTCCCCAACCACTTGAACATCTTTCATTGTTTGATTCTTTTAGTCCCTATATTTAACAATTTTACATTTTAAACTCATATATATATAGGGTCGAGTTATATTGAGAACTCTGATTTCAAAAAGAACTCTGAGAACCATTATTAACCAATCAGAATTTAGTAAATTAATATTGATTTATTTAATTCTTATTAATTATTCAGGGGTATTTAGGGCATTCTACATTTTATTTTTTTGTTTCTTTTTTGAAAATTTCCTAAAATTTAGGCATTAATTTCGTATGTCTTTTGTTGCGTATTTGTTATTTTACGGCTATGCATATATGCTATTTTACAAATTTGCATATATGTTTTCTCGTATTAATTTCAAAATTTTATTTTATGTATCTGCATGTATATTTTTTTGACATTAATTTCTTAAATTTATGTTATTCATAGTTACACATATATGTTAGTTTACGTTTTTGCAACATGTTGAGCATATATGTAACATAAAACATACATGTTTAAAAAACGAAATCTATATCCAAAATTTACAAGATTGTTAGAACAAACAAAAAGACATACAAATTCCATAGAAAATAGATGTTTGAGCATACATGTTGAACTTACTTATACGAAAAGTCAAGAGTATATAGTTACAAATTACAATGTCTTGTCTTCTAACAAATAATGGATAAATTTAATACAAAAGAAAACCATAATCTTGTCAAGGATTCCGGAGCATAAATTTATGAGCACCTACACTCGAAATTGGTTTACCAAAAACATACATGTAAGAGAGAACATATATGTAACTGAGAACATAGATATATAAGCTCCATTTCAATTAGCAAACCTAAATCACTTTCTTGGTTCACAACTCCTACGAAAACTATATAAAGAAAATGAAAAAGTTAGTAACAAATAACATACTTCCTCCGATTCAAAATAAGTGATACACTTTCCTTTTTGGGGTGATTCAAAATAAGTGATACACTTTGAAAAGTTTCCTTATTTGGCAAAAAAATAGGACCCACACCCACTAATTATCTACTTTAACATAATGAAATGACCCCTTTACTCTTACTTTTTACTTTTAAAAATCATTAACCTTACTTTATTCAAAAGGTGTGGGACCCATTCCCCACTAACCATCCAATTAATCTAATATAACCATCATTATAATCTTTTACATCAAAAACCGTGAAACCCCAAGTGTATCACTTATTTTGAATCGGAGGAAGTATTTTCAATCAATTAACTATCACCTTTTTTGCGTAAAGATGTAGAATAAGATTTTGTAAATTATAATTACAAAATAAGATAAACAAGAATATATTCAGCAAAAATAAAAAAAGAAATGATTTTTATACAAATACTATGGGGGATAGTTCTATTTTTTAATAATTTTAAAAATTGAAATGAGGTAGCAAACCTCAATTGCAAAACTATAGTGACTTAATAAATTTGACAAAAGTGGGATGCATCTTTATCGTGCCAGTACATCTACCGACCTACTCACATGAAAAAACATAAATTATAAAAAGAAAAAAGAAAAGAAACTGAAATAAAAAACTTACTAAAACTCATTTGTAAATAGAGAAAAACTCACGTAAACCACCTAAAAAATCCAATGATATAATGATCGCTGCCACACCCAGATCCAACCACCGCCGCCGCATATCTCACCCAGATCAAACCGCAACCAAATTCGATTTACCGGAAGAAAGCGAGATCTAACCATAACCAAAAGCACAACCATCTTCGGATCATGAATCTGGAAAGAAAAAATCACCTGATAAACCCCTAAGATAGGAGGATAATGAAGAAGCCATCACCGGGGAAAGCCGTAAATCAGTATTGGTGACGCGTCGCTTGTGGTGCGGTGCGGCGGCAGTCGTACATAGAAATAGATAGGTTAAATAAAAACGTAGAGAGAGAGGTTAAAGAAAAATATGGGGCTTAATAATTTGCAGTTGATTTTAGAACGTGTGAGAGACATGAGAGTTTTTTTATGGAAATTTGAAAAAGAAATTAACAAATTGGAGAGATAAGCACGATTTTTATGGGTTTTAATTCCTAATTATTTGTCAAAATACCTAATATAACATTTTCAATTACTTTTAATAAGAATATATCTTATTTTATTTACGTAAATGCCATAATTAATCTTAACCATTGATTTTAAATCCAATGGTCTAAATTGGTTAATTAAATGTTCTCAAAGATTTTTTTGAAATCAGAGTTCTCAATATAACTCTACACTATATATATATATATATATATATATATATATATATATATATATATATATATATATATATATATATATATATATATATATATATATATATATATATATATATATATATATATATAGAATAAGGATCAAGAAAGAAGTTATGTAATTTAGAGAACTTAAAGAAGCAATTAGAAGCATTGATTTTGTTAAAACATTCAAGGACACTTAAGGGCATGGTTGTCATTTTAACCCCCTACAACAATATGTCCTCCCTTTTAGTTTTCCTTCATTCATGTCTCCCCACCACCAAATCACAATTGCTCCACACTCCACCTCCAATTGCAGCTCCTCCACACCACACCTCCAAATCGCAGCTGCTCTGCTCCACACTTCATACGCAGCTCCAAATCACAGATCCTAGAACCGTTTTGAACCTACATCAGCTGCTCCGATTTCAAATATGTACCAATTTGAACCTTAAATTAGCTAAGAACCCGAAACATCTCCTATAGGAACCCTAAATCAGCTCCTATATGAACCCTAAATCAGATTTATATGAGGGAATCAGATTAAACTCCAGGTAGGTCGTAGATCTGAACCATTCAATTCCTTCCGAATTCTACTCCTTTCAATTTCTTCATGAGATTCATGTATTAGCTAATAATCTCTAATTCTGCTTAATGGCTACCGAATCAGATATCTAATTGGATCCAGAACTGCATAGTGATGGTAATTTGTTGATTCTAATACATTTTTTTATTTCAATAATGTTTAATTGAATGTTTAAGATGATGTGTTTGTGTATGATACGATAAAATTAGTCTAAGTGAATAATGTTTGTGTATGATATGCTATTAATCAATATTCAGATCTGTTTTCGTAGTTTTGTTGATAGATATGTTTAAGATGATGTGTTTGAAATTAAAGTTCATTTCCTGATTTTGATTTTCATTCTCACGGTTGCATTTGCATTTTCATTATACTTGGTCATTCCTGAAACTTTAAACACCATTTTCATTTTCATACTTGCAGTTGCATTTTCATTTTATGTAGTTATTTTATGAACTTTTAACCAATTGTTTTGAATGTTGATTCTTGCATTTGCATTTGCATTTTCATAGTTCAAGTTGCATATTCATTTTATGCAATTATTTTTAAAAAGTTTCACCTTTTTAATTTTTTTATAGATTTTGATCATGTTCCAACTTCTCTTCGAATTGGATTTGAAAAAAATATATGCTCTTGGTGATAAGTATTGGGTTCCTAATGTTCCTAATTCTAAAAGAGCTGTTAATGATATGAAATTTGATTCTTTGGGCGATGCTTGGAATTTCTATAGAGCGTATGCTATTGTAGATGGCTTTGAGCCCATTAAATCTACCCAGAATGTTCTCATAATATTCGCACTTGTCCAGAAAGGAAAAAAGTTGAAGATGCAAAGATAAAAACCACAACAAGCAGATGATGATGCATGATTTTCTTGAGTGACACGTTATTTTTTTATTGGTTATTTTTATACTTTTACCAAATGTGGTTAAACATACTTTGACATTTGCACTTTCGATATATTTACTTAAATTTTTAATTCATGTCCTCTTTAAAAATATTGTTAGTTGCATTTGCACTTTTATACTTGTAGATACATTTGCATTTTCATATTACGTAGTTAATCTTGATTTTATAACCAACGTTTTTTCAAAATTGACAATTGCATTTGCAATTTCATACTTATAGTTGAATTCTTGCATCTACCCTTTTATTTTAAGTAGTTATTACCTGAAATTTGACATTAGGTTTCTACTTTAAATGCTCAGTTGCATTTGCATTTAATTTTATAACCAACTTTTTTGCAAAACTGACATTTGCATTTTCGTACTTGCAGTTGTATTTGCATTTTCGCACTTGCAGTTGCATTTTGACTTTCATACTTGCAATTACATTTGGCCTTTTTAAATCTACTTATTCCCTTAAATTTTAACCAATTGTTTTGGATAATGATAGTTGCATTTGCATTTTCATAATTATAATTATAGTTGCATTTGCATTTTCATTACATATAGTTTTTTTTTTCGCAGTTTCTATTTACCTTTTCAGGTATCATGTACATGCACTTGTTGTATTGAATATCATAACAAAAAATAAAGAAAAAATTATCAAAACGATAACAATCTATATTACTTCTACAACCATCCATCATTCCATATAATCAAAAACCGACAAACCACCAATAAGTTCGATAAAAACAAACCAACCTCGAAAACGCACCCAACCACCTAAATCCAGCAATCTGAATTACGAAAAACCTACAAATTACCTAGTTGATAGCTATACATAACAAACCTAATTCATAGTTAAACCAACATCTATTTTTTTCCCACTCATACGTAACTTGTTCATGATTCTTACTTGCATCTTCATTTTCCACCCAAAATTCTTCTTCATCTATTTTGGTAGGCTTCATTCTTTTATCATCGTTACGAACCTAGATTGTGTCGATTTCCATCTCGTAGAATTACATGTTTTTGATCTTTAATCGGCTGCAAAATGTATATGTATCGATTTTATGCATTTTCTTCTACTTAATCAACTATTATCATTATTGTTGTAAATGTACTTACTAGACTCTGAGCGATAGAATCACGCCTGTAAAACAGGAAATGCAATTGATTGATTAAGAACCTGATCGATTAGGAACCTGGAGCAAACAAAAAAACAATATAATTATAAATATCAATACCCTGGACCAAACAAACAATATACATTTTCTTATTTAACAAGGTTGCATCTAATTGATTCTCATATGAAAATGCAAATGCATTTTTAGCATGTTGCATAACACATAAATGTATCATATGAAAATGAAAATGCTAGTCTATTAGTACGAATGTATCAATATTCTAGCCTACTCATGACATAAAGTTTATCAATACAAGCAGAAATATACAACTCTTCTGAATATCAACGTATTCACCAACATCTACACAAAATAGACAATACGAGCAAAATTGATGATAAAACCTACCGTACGAACAACGTAAAAATCGTCTGACTGAAAGCCTACTAGATACCCGATTGAATCACCAAAACTGTGAATCGCCGATTGAATTGCTGACTATTAGCGATCGCCGATTGAATCGATTGTTAGAAATCTATCAATTGTGAAATTCCGTTTGAAATCACTCTGTGAAGAAAACCGCCGATTGAGTATGTGAAATCCTGATTGAATAGATTGTCTGTGTGAAATCGTCCTGTGAAGAAATCGCTGATTGAAGTTTCTGTGCTTTTCAGAAAACCTAATTTGATAATATCACGTGAATGCACTCTTTAGGTGAGAGAGTGTAAAATTTACAAAATTGCCTTGCAAGCCTATTTGTGTATCACGATTCCAATCATAATTTATGTGTGTGCCTCTTCTTTTAGGTTCTAATCTAGTCCTTTCATTTTTTAATCTAAGGGTTATAGTTACTTCCTTGTATTAGAATTAGAATTAGAACCAATTAAGGCTACAGAACCAGCAGAACTCAATCTAAACCATTGGTTTTTGAAATGAAATGATCATGGAAGACACATTAATGTATTCGACGAGGACCCCCAAATATTGGTTTGCATGGATGTCATTCAAGCATGTATACATACATGTATAGATAACACTTATGTATACATACATGAAAACATATACATATATGTATACATGCATGAATGACATCTATGCAAACCAATATTTGGGGGTCCCTCATCAAATACATTAATGTGTCTTCCATGATCATTTCATTTCAAAAATCAATGGTTTAGATTGAGTTCTGCTAGTTCTGTAGCCTTAATTGGTTCTGAAACTAATTCAACCCTAATTCAACCCTTTATATATATATATATATATATATATATATATATATATATATATATATATATATATATATATATATAGGGTCCGGATCCGGTGAGGACTGTGCGGACTCCAGAAAAAACTCTAAAAATGATCCAAAACAAACTTTTTTCAAAAACTTTCTTTTTTAAACATTAAAATCGCAGCATATAAGATCCACAAAAAATAAAAAAATTTAAAAAATGATCCTAAAAAATAATATGGATCTTAATAATGATCCACAAAAATATATGGATCATTGTTATGATCCGCAAAAAAAAAGTGGATCATAATTTCTTTTTCAATTTTTTTTTTGGACAAATGTAGTAATAATCATGGGGAGTTATATATATTTTTTTCGGAATTTTTTGGAATGCTTTTGAGGTGTCCTCGCGAGTCCTCACCGTTTTTTGAGTCCTCACAGGATCCCACTTCTATATATAGATATATAGGGAAGGGGAGGATGGTTCATGCGGGAACCACTATTATTGCGAGAACAACTTTCTGACCAATCATTCAATTTAATTAAATTTTTAAATGTAAAGGGTATTAAGGTCTTTTTGGCTTTATTAATTAAATCATCTAAATCAATTAAATCAATACTATTAATACTTACCATATTTACTTAACAAAATGCCAGCCAGAAAATTATATTTACTGAAATATTTGTTCAGCGAATCAAAAAAATTGAATTAAACACCTGAATATATGTTCACATACAAAATTTACAAATTCATTAATGAACAAATGTACATAATGAACAAGATGCCTATGATGAATAAACCAAATCTGAGATGAAAATGTGTTCACAAATGTACAAATTTACAGTTTCAATAATGAACAAATGTACAAATATACATAATGAGCATTGTTCACCATTGAACAAATGTACAAATATACATAATGAGCATTGTTCACTATTGAACAAATGTATAAAATTGCTGAACATATTAATTAACAAAATTACAAACCAACATATCTCTATAAATGTAAGACTTCTAAAAATGAAATCTATGTAACTAATGAATAAAATAAATTTATGTATCTGTTTCACATTGTTTCCCAGAAAGTTGAAACCTTGATCTCTATTCATTTGTGAACAACTGGAATCAAAGCATGATCACCGAAAAATTTGAAGCCCGAATAATGGTGAATCTTTATCACTTTTAAGATGAGAAAACAATTGCTCGGCCTTTTTTAAATTTAATAGTGAATCTTTAACACTTTTAAGATCAAAAAACTATTTAATAGTGAATCTTTAACTCTACTGCTTCATTTCGTCTGTACTCTGTGCTCTATAATTCATTTGTGTTTTCCATCATCGCAGCCTTAAGTATCCGATTCTACATAACAAAAACACAAACAACATCATGATCTAATCATATATCATATATTATATATATATACAATTAATTTTAACCTAATTAAACAAAAAACCATTTGAATTTCTGATTCATCGAATTAATTAAATACCTCAGATAAACTAATGACTTGCTATCAACGGAAACTAGGATTTTTTTTATCAACTTGCAAGGTAAGACCATCTGCTCTGCATATCTTCGATTGTTTTTGTTCCTGAATTCCGAATATCCAGATTTACACGTCAACAAAATTGACGTGTGTTCAAGAAATATGACAAAATCCACTTCACCGGCGGCTTTCCAGCCAAACCCGACGAAACGAGATCCGTGTTCAGCAAATATAACAAAAAACAATGAGGGAAAGATCTCAAACGAAGAATATGATTCAGCCGTTGGATTACTCGGAAATAAAAACGCTAAATTAGAAGTCAATAAGGCATTTCAGGAATTCAGGCTATGACATTGACGTCAATGGGTTTGTTGACTTTAATGAGATTATGGTGGTAGAGAGTTGTGACGGTGGGGTTGAAATGTAGCTTGGAATCTTGATGGAAAATGGTTAAAAGGGCAGATGGCGACGGAGTGCTTGTGCGGCATGCAAGTTCTGTTAACCTAGAATTCCAAAAAATTAGCATTGAATAAATACCATAATTAGTTTTCGTTAGTTTTCCCTTTTTACCCTTTAAACCCTTTTTGTTAATCCATTTATGTATTGTTATTTACAAATTTGCCACCGATGATCTTAACCATTGATCTTTTAATCTAATGGTTATAAAGTTGTTCTCGCAGTTCTCGCAATATTAATTGTTCTCGCATGAACCCTTGTCTGGTGGGGGGGGGGGGGGGTTCCTTTGAGAATTGGAAAAATCGTAAGAATGTGAGAATTAGTGTAATCATCGATGATTAAACAGGGCACATGTGCCCCCCTCGCGCCGCACGACAGATTTTGTCGGGCCGTGAGCCCCAAATCCACCGGGCTGAGATCTATTATCATATTTTCACCCAATATGTTAATTCTCAAATGAACTCATTCCTATATATATATATATATATATATATATATATATATATATATATATATATATATATATATATATATATATATATATATATATATATATATATATGGATGCTTTATATATAGAACCAAATTAGAAGCAGAACCGTCAGAACTATAATTCAACCAATGAGGGAAGAGTAATTTTCGGGTTTAATTTGTATTTTTAATTAATTCGGTAGGGGTATATTGGGTAATGCATCACCACTATTTTCTTTTGGCAACTGACGAGTGGATCAATGATGCCCAATTATTTAGGAAAGTTGGTTTTGTGAATTAAATAGCCATTAATTACAAACATGTAATTATTGTTTTAAAACAACCATGTAATTACAAACAAATCCTTCATATAAACCAGAATCTTCATAGAACGAATTACTGGTTTATATTTTTCGTAACTAATTCAAAATTAACATCAATGTATTCTCCGTACCCATACACAAAAAACGTGATTATATAACATTTTTTTATATAAATGAATACAAATACATACATGTATACCCCATAGATGGACCATTTACACACTACAATCACTACCAATACATACATGTATGCTACAATAAAGTATCATCTTCATCATCATCTTCATCTTCGTAGAGCTTTAAAAACTTTTACGGTCTTCATGTTCACAATAATCTCTGACAATCTTTACCCCAGAACCTTGCAAGCTGGACAACACGAAATAACCTCATATAGAATATAATTAGATATATACATGTGTGTATTTAGAGTAACATCGATGTATATAGATGCGGAAACATCGTTGTATATATGTATGTATGTAGAGTAACATCGATGTATATAGATACAATAACATCGATGTATATAAATACAGTAACATTGATGTATACATCAAAATAAGATATATGCACTTATGTAATGTTATTTATATTAAATTAGAAAGTAATCAAAAATTTACTATGGTCAAGTGTTGATGAATTTATATAAATTAATTAACAAAAATAAGGATATGTAAGAAAACACTTATGTATATAAGAAAAAGACATACACTTATGTAAAAAGGTAAAGATAGATTCGGATGGAAATAGAGAATGAAATTAAAAAATATCAATTTGAAGTAAATGTAAATATTATGATGAAGGTTTACTTTAGACTAAATTACTGTTTTTGTCCCTGTGGTTTACCCGATTCTGCGTTTTTGTCCCTGTGGTTTTTTTTTCTGTTTTTTTGTCCCTGAACTATGCCAAATTCCGTTTTTTTGTCCTTCCGTCCATTCTCTGCCGTTAATAAACGAGAAATGCTAAAAAAGTGAGGGTATTTTCGTCTTTTCTTCATGTTCTTCATGTTCTTCATATGTGTTCTTCAAATTGATGAACCCTAATCCCCAAATCCCAATTTCTTGAACAAATTGATGAACCCTAATCCCCAAATCCCAATTTCTTGAACCTAAATCCCAATTTCGCCTGACAATCGTATCATGAATCGGAATGTATCCAATTTCTCACTTCAGGAAGTTTTCCACTGCTCAGAGATAATCTCCCTCTTTTTCCTGAATCGGTAATGGAAATGGTTTCCAACAGTGGAAGATCCTTGATGAAATACAACAGCATTCTGTGCCTTACAATCACGTCTTTTAAACATTGAAATGCTATGTGAACTTTCCGCTTTAACAGATTTACAGTTAGTTCCATATCATCTTCTTCTTCTTCCCTAAGGTTTCCATTAACAGAACATCGTTGAATCTCGTGAATTGAATTCGGCGACAGAAATGAATATGATTCGATTCTGTTACCGGCATTAACCTTCCACTTGAACAAACAACTATTATCGATACCTTTATGATTTGAAGACGGAAGCTGAATGCATAATGACTTCACCGATTTAAATTTGCTTAAAAATGAAACAGTAGACCGAAACGACTCACCGTAAAACGAAGAAACGATCGGCGGAAGTGGCTTGATGGCAGGGGCAACCATACGGCGGAGGAGGTGAAGAGATTTGAAAACGAAGCCGTTTATCATCGACCAGAATAGCTTTTTAGGAAATCCGCCACCGGCGACTTCATCGGAGGTGTTGTTATCGGAACTTGTAGGGTTTAAGAGAGGAACGGTGAAGGAAATGGAGTCGACTTGCAGGACGACTGAAGAGAAACGCCTGGAAACGAGATGACAAAAGCATAAGGATTTCAGATCGATCAATTTGTTCAAAAAGGAAGACGACAGGGTATTGCAGATCACCGGTGAAATACATGGTAATACGATTGTCAGGCGAAATTGAGATTTGGGTTCAAGAAATTGGGATTTGGGGATTAGGGTTCATCAATTTGTTCAAGAAATTAGGATTTGGGGATTAGGGTTCATCAATTTGAAGAACACATATGAAGAACATGAAGAACATGAAGAAAAGACGAAAATACCCTCACTTTTATAGCATTTCTCGTTTATTAACGGCAGAAAATGGACGGAAGGATAAAAAAACGGAATTTGGCATAGTTCAGGGATAAAAAATCAGAAAAAAAAACCACAGGGACAAAAACACAGAATCGGGTAAACCACAGGGACAAAAACAGTAATTTACTCTTTACTTTATTATCGTCATTGCACCCTTGAGCCTTTGAGTTTACGAAAAACTATATATTGTCTATCACCAACTTCAAGTGAACAACAATCAAACTATAAAAACATAAATTAATCATCTAGAAATAAATAAGAACATATGATTGTAAATGTTACGAATTACAAAGAAAATAAAAACTAGATCTGTTATGTAAATCATACAAAAGCAATTAAGTACCACTTGTAATCCAAACATGGAAATAATCGTAAATACTATGAACATGCGCACCGATTCATTGATGAATCCACCGTTTCAGATCAACGCAGCCACCATCATCGCCATCCGTTTCAGATCTCGGCAATCACCATCACCGCCCGCCACCATTTCAGATCTGGACGCATATGACGGTGCCGCACGACAATGCGATTTTGGGTTTCCATCATTAAGTAAATATCAAAGTGGTTGAAAAAGTGAGTCTGGTTCAATGGTGGTGTTGGTGTTCTCTGGTCTTGCCGGCAAACACACGTATATAAGGCTTCAAGCAAAACGGAAAAAGATGAAGTTTTCAGTTTCTAGGAGGAGAGAAGATTATATGGGTATTTGTAAATTAAATATGGTTTTAAAGATGAGAGAGAAGAGATAATAAAGAGGATCCGATTTTAATGGGTTTTCAAATTTTTTTATTTTGTAAAATGCCAAAAATGCCCTTTTAAATTAATTCTTACTAAAAAAACATTTGTTTTAATTACAAAAATAGTATTATCAATCAAAACCGTTGATCATAAAATCCAATGGCTAAGATTGGGTTATACGGGTTCTGTAGCCTTAATTGGTTCTGATTATAATTCTACACTATATATTTATATATAAGTGAGATCGAGTGAGGACTCTTTTTCCGGTGAGGACTGCGTGGACAAATCTGGGCCTTGGATCAAAGAAAATCAATGACTAGGATCTAATGTGAAGAAAAGTAACAATGTTAGAAGGTTAGGGGGTTTTGTGTTAAGTTTAACAAAATAGTGGGGGTAAAAAGAAAAAATTTGTAAGGTTAAAATGGTCATTTTCGCACACATACTCTCTCTCCTCGCCACATGTCAATTTCTGATTTGGTGGGTTTTATATTTACCCCCAAGTTCGTATTTCGGCCATAACTTTTTGTTTCTTTGTAAAAAAAATTAAAAATGCCATAGTTCTTATAATTAAATTTTCTACAAAATGAGTATAGTCATGAAAATTTAAACAAAAACCTGGATAAAATATTGGATCATTTTGTTAAATTTGGATCATTTTTTAATTCTGGATCATTGTCATAATTTTGGATCATTTTATTATTTTTTGATCATTGTTAATCTTGCAAAAACATAATTTTGCATAAATAATTAGTCAAATAATATATCATATATAATTTTGGATCATTTTGTTCATTAATGGTCATTTTGTTTACTTTATACTATTGTTAATTTTTGGATCATTGTCAATTTTGGATCATTTTTTTTTTTCAAATTTTCATGACTATACTCATTTTGTAGAAAATTTAATTTTAAAATTTTTGGCGTTTTTAGATTTTTTGTTTTACAAATAAAAAAAAAGCTATGGGCCAAAAACAAAGTGCGGGAGAAAAAACTCACTTCCAATTACAAGAGGACAAGTGGCAAAAGGAGGAAATGGGGGTTTCGTAAATGAACTTTATGCCCTTTTTAAGATGAGTGGACGAGAATTGTCCTCACAGTCCTCACCGGGAAAAGAGTCCTCACCGGATCCGGACCCTATATATATATATATATATATATATATATATATATATATATATATATATATATATATATATATATATATATATATATATATATATATAGAGAGAGAGAGAGAGAGAGAGAGAGAGAGAGCGGTTCATGCGAGAACCACTAAAATTGCGAGAACTGCGAGAATCACTTTCTGACCAATCATTTTGCTTAATTACATTTTTAAATCTAAAGGGTATTGTAGTCTTTTTAACACTAAATTTTTTTATTAAATCCAGTTTCCTTAATTAAATTAATTCATTTTTAACCTCAATCCTATTTTTTAGGATCCGAATTTTTTAATTTGTAATTTTTTCGCAATTCGTATGTGTTCATTGATGAACGCCTAAAAATAACTAATATTTTTTTTACCATATTTAACCTGTTCAGCATAATAATAATGTGTTCAATTTGCAAAATTTACAGATTTATTAATTAACAAATCTACAATATACATAATGAACATAATGAACAAGTCTGACAGGAAATTTTATTAACCTTATTTAATGTATTCAATGATGAACGAATGAACAAAGTTACAAACTATGCACTGAAACCTTAGACTGATACAAAGAATTTTAGTAAGGTATTCAATGATGAACGAATGAACAAAGTTACAAACTATGAACTGAAACTTTCGACTAATACAAATCTGATCGAAATTACAAACCGATGAACAAGAACAGATCTGAAATAAATCATGTACAGATCTGAAATCATATTGCACCCCGTCGGAACCCTAGTTCAACTAGTAAAAGATACCAGTGAACCAAAATTACTATTAAAATATCAATTGAACAAAAATTACACATCTAGGTTTCGGTTTTGATCCAGTTCACTGATTTTGGATATATTTATTTTTCATGGTAGAGAAAATCTCAACTTCAAATACTTCCATCAGTGTTAATGAACATGAAACAAAAAAGGCAAAAATAATAATATTAATAATTTGACTACGTAGTGAACATGAAAAAGAAAATCTAAACATCAAACTTGGAAAATACTCTACATCGAACAACCCTAAAAATGAAAGATATATGTCTGCTGACGGCGCAGCACTCGCCAGAGATATGAATCGCCGGAAAACCCTAGATCTGGAGAAGGAGGAGAACAGTGGTTGGGGGTTATTGATTTCTACCAGATCCGAGATTAGCGGTGGTCGGGGGTGGGCGTGCGGTGGTAACTCTTGAGATGGGGGAGACTGTTTTAGTCAACCACCACCGACAAATGATGATGTGGGCGAAATCCTGGAGAAGGCGTCTCCAACCAACGAAGAAACCTACCAGAAAAATGGTGATGGCGGCAATTCCGGCGAGGAAGACAGAACCATTTCAATGGCGGCAAATACCTTTGTTCATCAATTTCTCGGCACCTGTATCCGATTTCTTCACTGTGAAGGTTTACTACTGACGATCGATAGTTCCTAGGGTTTTTTCAGCGACGGTTGTTTAGAGAGATGGAGAGAGAAGTCGGTATGGAGGGTTTTTTTTTTAGTGAGATGGAGAGAGAACTAATGTGTATTCAAGAGAGAAGATGGGGTAAACGATTTCTTCAACATCCCTGCTTTTCAGGGATCCGTGATATGTATTCCAAATTAAACGGTTTTATTTTAATACCATTAATTAAATTAGCTGTTCATTTTACTATAATACCCTCTATACATGTTTTTTCATCTAAATTTGTTCATTTAATTACACTTAGACCCCTCTCAATCTTAACCACTCATCTACATATCCAAGGGTTGTAAATAGGTTCTCGCAGTTCTCGCAATTTTAGTGGTTCTCGCATGAACCGCTGTATATATATATATATATATATATGTATATATATATATATATATACATATATGTATATATATATATATATATATATGTATATATATATATATGTATATATATACATATATATATGTATATATATATGTATATATATATATATATATATATATATATATATATATATATATATACATATATATATACATATATATATGTATATATATACATATATATATATATACATATATATATATATATATATACATATATGTATATATATATATATATATACATATATATATATATATATATATATATATATATATATATATATATATATATATATGTATATATATATATATGAATCATGTATTGTTTCTATAACTATAAATTATAACTTTATCATATTTCAATACTTTTTGTAATAGTATTATAATAGTTTGTAAAAGACATTTTAAAAAATGGTAAGTTTTATAATTCTATAAAAATTGTTAAATTAAATAAGTGAGGAGTATTTATAAAACATTTGATATAGTTAAAGGTAAATTAGTAATATTTATAAGAAAAAGTCTTTGAAAGGTTAACCATTGGAGAGATTTTTAACTAATAGGTTATTAGATGATATGACAAACACAATAAGTCATTGGAGAGACTAACCAGGTTGTGGATGCTCTAATAATATATTTCTAAAAGTTGTTTTGTAAACGTCTTTATATATAAAATCTATCCCAGTAAGTGTATTCTTTAAGGACGTATTTTTTACACCACAAAAACTACTTTCCAGTTCCCTCACCACAATCTATGTTTTGGTTTGTTTGTTTAGTTTGCCTTAAAACTTATACAGTATGGCGAGTAGAATAATTTTTGTGGTGTAGATATCAACTCTCATTCTTTAATACTACACGTAAGGGGTAACAAAATCAAGTTTGGTCACCGCTGGCATAACAACGTCATATTAGTATTTTCTTTTCAGACAAATCCTTACCAAACTCACATAATAAGCAACCAAACTCCTTCCCATTTGAAAGTCAACTTATTCCCCTTTGAAATCAATTCATTCCCTTTAGAAATTTGTGACATGCGTCGCCGCAGAGACCGCATATGCTTTGGGGATATGTCGGGTGAGGACCACGTAAGGGGGAAGGACGTGTCGGAGGTGGGCGACGCCAGTCGAATGATTTTGGCGACGCAACCTTTACGCGTAGTCTAAGAAAAGGTGATTTGTGTACTAAATTTTTTAATTGACACACCACAAATTTTTACTTGATATATGTATACATTTTGCAGTGATACTTGTATATTATAGTATATGAATAAAAAATGTGGTATACAAATGAATTCTAATTCTTTAATACATTAATCAATGAAAATCATGTATAAACAACAACCATTTGAAATAGGTACTTTATAACAATAACAAGTATTAAATATATCAAGTGGTGGCGGTGCGATGGTGGCGGTGGTGATGGATGATGGTGGTTGTGGTGGTGTGTATAAAGAGTATTAAGGTAAAAGAACATTCCATCAAACATTGGATTTCAATTCCATTAACATTTGGATGGAATATTTGATGGGATGTTTATATCATTTAGGATTCCAATTTCATTCATTTTGTTGAACCAAACACTGGAATGTGGTGAAATTGAATTCCAATTCCCTCAAATTTCATTAGATTCCAGTGAACCAAATACACCCTAAGTATTTCTTTTAAGTTTCCTCATGTGCATTGCAAATGAATGTAAAATAGTCAAATATTCTCTATTCTTTGTAAACCAGCCCTACCAACCCTATCAGGCTATTATTAAAAGGACCATACATGTAACATCTTTCTAAAATAAGGAACACCAAAAACTAAAGGACGATTGATGAAGTTTGGTATAAACCATAAGAACAATTTATGTAATTTAGTGTTTAAATTATAACAGAATGTGGCGTCTTGACAGAAGAAAGAAAAAAAGTGTGGTGTGAGAGTTATCTGTAATGATAAACGAGAAATATGTAAACTAGTTAGCCCAATCAAGATTTTTGATGAAAAACCGGTATGACAGAGAGACGGACTGACAAAACATCCATCCATGAGAAAAGAAAAAAAAAGTTTTGTGATTATAAGCATATGAGTGATAGAAAGCTAGGTTTAAAAATACAAAATACAACTTCACAAACTATTTTATTTATATAATCTCAAGCCCGCCAACACTAACAAATCGAGTCGTTAACACATCCAAATCTTCCCACAAATCTGCAATCACAAACAAAGCGTTAAAAGGGAAAAGATCGTCAGCATCAGCATATACATGTACAAATATAAATAGGGTTAATTTCATAAAATAACTCGTAAAATAATAACCAAGTTTCAAAAGTATTCTAATTATGTGAAACTTACCTTCTGTTATAGGTTATAAGGTACCTTATTTAAATTTATATATAAAAAACACAGAATTGGAACACTTAAACTTATATATAAGATGGCTTAGTAACAGGTAAACTTCTCATGATTGGAACACCTGAAACTTAGTTATTATTATAGAGTGAAAGCAAAGTTTGGGTGATCTAAATAGAAAACTTTTAAAACTTTGTTACTATTTTATGAAATTACATATAAATATAGAGGTATGGTTAATTAACCTAAATCCCATTTAAAGTGACCACAACTTTACGTGCAGTAGGTTCATCACGATGCTCACACAGCCATATGCCCTGCACCCGTCAAATGCATTCAGATGTCCACTCTAAGGGCACGTTTGGAAAAACTTATTTAAGGGGCTTCTGAGACTAAGTTTAATAAGCTTAGATAAGCTTGAAAACTCAAGCTTATTATCGCTTATTAAGCTAATAAGACTAAAAGCCCCTTAAATAAGTTTTCCAAAAAATGCCCCAAAGGACATAATTTGTTGGACCACCAAATATGATATTTCAAGAAATCACAATTTTAGAAAATCCAAGACATTGTTACTTACCTGCCAAGTTCCCATGTTGAGCTGTCCATCCGTAATTGGTATCCTAACATTATAAAAACATTTGTATTTAGTATAACCGAATGCATACATAAAAAAGAAAAAGAAAAGGAAAAAGAAAATACACACATACGTTAGAGCACAACCAAACATTGATGACTTGATATGTGCTGGCATATCATCTGGACCTGCAGTCCACATCAGCAAAATCAACCTAATGGATCACATCAAATGTATGTGCAAAAACTTGTAAAAATCAATCTAGGCGGTTATCGGCAGCCAGCCTACTAATCGGTGCAATTTATTCGTCTCGATCCAAATCGATCAAAATTGGTCAATGTCAACGAAAGTTCAAACTTACTTAAAAAAATTAAAACAATTTTAGGATTTTTATTGACTAATTTAGTTATTTTGTTATGGACTTATAGTTTTTATTTTCAACATTGTTAAATCTATTGCATACTTATTGGCTAATTTGTTATTTTGTTACGAAATTGATAATATTTATTTATATAAAAATAAATTCCCTTGTATTTTATAGTCCCCGCCTAGAAACCAATTAATCACTTGAAGGTGGTTGACCGATTTTTACAACCTATGCAAAAACTAACCTTCTAGGGTATGTCTCCATGGTGCAGATCTTCCCTGGAAGAATATTATTTAGGTTAAGGATTAACAAGTTTTTTCAATTGTGATAGACATTTAAAAATATATTAACGGATGGTGATTTTTTTTTCTTTTCAATTGGAAATAACCCGGGAAAAGGGGGATTAGCTCCATGGATAATGGGGATGTATGGTTTCCGGGTTTTCAGAACCCGCAAAACGAGCCATGTGGCGTTCCTCTATGTTGGTCTTGCACAGAAAAACCAGGATTAAAGGGCAAAAAAAACCGTTAATTTTTATAAAATGTCTATTACAATTGAAAAAAATTATATTAAAGAGTAACAAACCTCCGGGACAATTTCATTAAGAAAAGTCTCAGTGTCAGCTCGAACATCCGAATCATAATTCTCATTGATGGTCAGTGAGGCACTTGTATGCTGCACTGAAACATATTTCAAAGCATCCATTATTCAATTTTCAGATCAACAACTAACTTACGAAACAGATTTGCAAGCCCGCATTTAAATCCGGACAGATCTTCTTCATGATCTGGGGGAATCAGATAATAAACAACAAAAATCACTCCTCAACTAACTAATTTACATCAAATTCTCAAACTAATCTGCGATAAATTGAGAAGAAAAAGAGAGCTTATGGCTTATTAGCTTATATAAGCCTTAATAATCCCTTTGAAAACGGATTATTAAGGCTTATATAAGCTAATAAGCCATAAGCCCCTTTAAATAAGCTTTCCCAAACACCCCCTAAGATGACAACCACAGTTATGAGGAGGAAGCGTAATTGTCTTCTGAGCCCATTTGGGAGCAGCCATGACGGAGGGATTAGCGTTGGGCGTCCAAGTATACACAGGGAGGAGGATTTGCCCTACCTTTTCAATACTCTCACGCTTGCTTTAAATTTGGGCTTTTTTCAAATTATCCTCCACACCGTCCAAACTTTTTCTGTATTATTTCTGTAACCGCATATATAATATCGGGTAAACATTTATAGTGTGTGTTAGTTTGTGGTGGAAAAATAAATCAAGGAATGATTATGTTTGTATACAAGATTTAGGTAAATGTAATAATTTTTTTGGTTTTATTACGCTTAACTTAAATCATCTCAGACTTGAGTTTGTACCATAAGAGGTATATTTGCCCTAATACAAAATCATATAAGTATTCAAAATTAGGTATCTGGATTTTTGGATATTCTAATTTAGGATAGTGGATTTCTACTATCAGAATGCGGTATGTGAAAAAAAAATTTCATATACTTTTTGGATATTTCGAACATTCTTTGGATATTTCGGATAATTTTCGGATATCGGATATCCGAAAATTTTAAAAACACCATCCGGATTCGGTATCCGAAATTTCGGATATTAATATTTTAGGATATTCATATCCGATATCCGAAATTTGGATATCTTTATTTTAGGATACCTGATATATTTTTCAGATATTTTGAAATAACCCTAAATGAAAGCCTCTTTACGAGTTACTCATTGAAATTGAAAATCCCTCGTTTTCAATCCTACACTAGGGTTAGTGGGGTTTTTTGTTGGCTTAGCTTCACTTGCCTGATATTTCACAGCTTATTTTAAACAAATCAAATAAAAACTAAATGATAATAACGAAATAATAAAAAAATCGATGAAAATTAGATATTCTTTACTTGTAGTAGCAACATTTAAGTTTTGGAGGTAAATTGTTATTGTTTGAAAATTGAAAAGACTAATTTTATATTAATTTTAAATTTAAAGAAGTAAACAAAGCATTTCATGGAAATTGGAAAAAAAAAACATAGTCGGAAATACCTTAATATAGTCGGAAATACTATATGAGGATACATGACTACCGCTACCATGAACCGAGCTGCTAGCCCACTCCAACAATCACCACAAGAACACTCACAATTGTGTGTGTTACGCTCGCCACCAACCGTCGCCAAGAACCACCATCGCTCGCCGGCGGTTGTTCCTTGAGATCTGTGTACAGCCGAAGGGAGAGAACGAGCAAGGGGAATTAGTGTTTCACGACAAGATATTTTAACAACAATTATATTATAAAAGTATAAAACTAGGAAGAAGCTAACAAATTATGGTTACAAAGCTAATCAGAACAATTATGAAGTTTTCACAATAATGATTAGGTTATTATGTGTACCCTAATAAGATTAAATAATCATTTAATCTTGTATTAAGCCCAAACATGTTAACTAAGCTCAAGACTTAATTAACTAATAACCTTTTAATAGAATCCTATATTTTTTTAATCAATTACCATAATTAATCAACTATTAAATATTAATTAACATTAATATTTAACCCCCTTTAATAATTAACTTAAATAGTTAATTATTCATTTAGTTCGAGACTGATTGTGCAATTGTGTGTCCCTTTAGTGTAACACCCGTATTTTTAAAACATTTTTAAAATCATTTAAAATACATTTTTCCCAATAATAGACATGATTTACAAAATACAGTTTAACAAAAACTTTAAAATCTTTATCAGAGTATACAAAAATACGGTGTCACCAAGTATATCAAAACCATAGGCAAACAGGATCTACCTAGGAGTTCCCGAGCTAAACATCTCTAGGCCACTTCAAGTGCAACCTTCTACCACTTCAAACATGTACCTGAGTATATAGCCACAAAAACAAACGTAGTACATGAGACAAAATAGTTTCGTGAGATACATGAGTTTTAGACCCAAATAATAATAATAATCATTTCAAAAATATATATATAAACATATAAACACACACACACACACACACACACACACACACACACACACACACATATATATATATATATATATATATATATATATATATATATAGACAAGCGTTCATGTGAGAACCTTAATTTTTGCGAGAACTGCGAGATCCCTTTATAGCCTTAGGATTAAAACGGTTCAAAAAAATCTGCTGGAGGGTATGATCGTCTTTGATGTATTTGAATAATTAATTACATTTTTATTAATTATAGAAACCAAATATTTTCACTTTTCTCATTTAAATGCCTAAACAAACTATCCTATTTTTTGGGAAGTCTATTTCGTCTCCCTCATCTACACAATATTATTAGATCATTGATAACACCAGATTTTTGAAGAACAATTGTTGACGAAAGGCTGTTGTTCCACATTTTCTTCTTGGTGATTTTAATATTCCAGTAAGATAAATTAGGCTATCTACATTATCGGTTAGTAATTTCATTGAACCAGATCTATTATTTTATCTTTAAAGAAATCGTTGAATTAAAAAACATGCCAACAAGAAGTGAATATTCAAAAGGTTATAATCATCGTAGTAGTTCATCGTCAGATCTAATAGATTCTCTGCATCACGATTTTTCTAAGGGTAGTGAATTTTTTCCTTCAAAACTATATAATTTGTTTCATTCATATCATCTGATAATTAGTGTATTTTCGAAGTTGCACTTATGATTAAATATTTATTATGTATGTTCTTACTTCATCTTTGATTCTGACTTTCAAATTTTCTGTTTTATTATTATTCCTTGTTGAACAGAATATTATGTTCAATAATATTTATTTAGTATTAATTTTATGCATCAAATTTTAATGGACATATAGTTGTTATATTTTGTTCATCATTAATTTATATATAACTTTGTTATATGTTCTATCATTTTTAGATGATAAAGCGGATTTAGAAAGCGAGTCACAAAGTAGCAATATGTGTGAAAGCCAAACGGAACATAATATTGGGTACTTGGCATTCCCAATGACGCCAAGCCGGTTATAGACACAATATACAATTCTCTTGATGAAGTAGAAAATATGTTCACATATGATTTTTTCATGTTCTTCATTATATTAATGTTTCAAAGTTAGGTTTGGTTAAGTTCAAATTTTATATTGTAAGCAAAATTTAATGTCGACTAATATCTGAGTGTATAAGCAATGTTTCAATTCTTCAATCATTCCTTAATTTTTTTTGTTCACTAGTAGCTATATGTTACTTATATTCATTTGGATAATTAATTATTGTACGACAATGCATTAGTTATCCAGTGTTGAGTCTATTACTAACCAACAAACATTTTTATTATTTCTCATATTATTTAACAAAATCAAATGAACAAAATAATATACCACTAATGCCAAAGTTGTTCATTAGTTTTAAATGTTCACTGGTGTTCATATTCTATCATTCTATAAAAAAATTAGTACCGGTAAACAATGTAACACCAACACAACATTCAATAATGAACACTTTATTGAGAAAAAAAATGACTAAATTGAAATTGCTCCATTGCGGCCACATTCTCATCAACATGGACCGATTCACCGATGAATAACATACCACTTCCTTGGGATATAGAGATCCATGTTTTATCCCCCTTCATTCTGCATGTTGGCTAAGTCTTTTAAAACCAACTAGCTTTAATATTTTGTTCGCTTTTATCCGCAACTTGACCTGTTTCCACACCACCTGATTTTCAAATTGCATACACAAACTAGTCATTAATGAACACTTTAAATAAATAATAATGACTGTCAATGCTAACTAATTAATAAAATGAAAATAGTTACAAACTTGAATGTTCACCTCCGGTCTCCTTTGCTTTAACCTTATTATGCGTTTTCCCTTTTTTGATTGCTATTTTTGTTCAATATAGTCTAAAACAAAATAATAGTTGTCAAACCCACAACATTAATGTACGTTTACTTGCACATTAAATATCTGAAATTTAAAAAATCCCAAACAAACAATGTTTATTCATCAAAACCCTAATTCAAAAACTTAATTGTCGAAATTTTAACCAAGAAAACCCTAAATCACAAAATCCCCCCAAAAAAACAATGAACAATTTTAACCCACAAACAATTTTAACCAAATTAAACAATGAACAAGATCCCACAAACAATTTTAACCACAGAAAACGAAAACGAAATTCCCCCAAAAAAAACCCTAGTTCATACACTTAAAATCGATACAAAATCAGTAAATCCTAATTCATACGCTTAAAATCGTTGAACAATAACTAAACCCTAATTCATAAACCGCAAAATCAATGAACAATTTAAACCCTAACCTTAAAAACCCTCAAAAAAACGCATGCCTTTTGTTCAGTAAATTAAATCGAAAAAAAAAATCTGAACAATCGATGAACTATGTAAACCCTAACCTTAAAAACCATAAAAAAAACTGCAATCGGTTTGTTCAATAATCGAAATCGAAAAAAAAAAATGAAATCCAAACCCTAAATCTTCATAAAATACCGAACAAATCATAATTCTTACCGATTGTCTTTCTTCTGGTGAATCCCGACCCCGAATTCCTCATTTTTTTGGCTTTGATTGTTTGCTTTCTGTATTTTCCGCCCATGTCTGCCCTCATTGCCGATGTATATGAAGAAAGAGAGCGTAATAGGTGGTGGGTTTGTTGATAACTGACGAGATATTTATTTCTATTAAATTAAATGATATATATTTCTTATTGAACGCTTTCTTTTTGACGGAAATACCCTTGAAGCCAGCTTTGTTTTTTAAAAATAGGCGCCTAAAAGGAAAATTTCCCCTTTTTAATCTCATCCACCCATCTTAAAAACTAATGATCAGAAATGGTTCTCGCAGTTCTCGCAATTATATAGGTTCTCGCATGAACGCTCCCCTATATATATATATATATATATATATATATATATATATATATATATATATATATATATATATATATATATATATATATATATATACCGGATCCGGTGAGGACTCTTTTCCTCGCAAGGACTGAGAGGACTCCAAAAAAAACTCTAAAAATGATCCAAAACAAACTTTTTTCAAAAAATTCATTTTTTAAACATTAAAATCGCTATGTATAAGATCCAAAAAAAAAATTCCAAAAATGATCCAAAAATAATAATATGGATCATAATAATGATCCACAAAAAAAATCTTGATCATTGTTATGATTCGCTAAAAAAAGTGGATCAAATTTTTTTTTTGAAATTTTTTTTGTCAAATGTTAATAATCATGGTGGGTTATATATATTTTTTGCGGAACTTTTTGAAATTTTTATGAGGTGTTCTCGGGAGTCCTCACCGAAAAAAGATTCCTCACATGATCCCACTTATATATATATATATATATATATATATATATATATATATATATATATATATATATATATATATATATATATATTGTGTAGAATTAAAATCAGAACCAATTAAGGCTATAGAATCAGCAGAACTTAATCTAAACCATTGATTTTTGAAAGGAAATGATCATGGAAGACAGATTAATGTATTTGATGAGAGACCCCTAAATATTAGTTTGCATGGATGTCATTCATGCATGTATACATACATGTATAGATAACAGTTATGTATACATACATGAAAACATATACATATATGTATACATGCATGAATGACATCCATGCAAACCAATATCTGGGGGTCCCTCATCAAATACATTAATGTGTCTTCCATGACCATTTCATTGCAAAAATCAATGGTTTAGACTGAGTTCTACTGGTTCAGTAGCCTTAATTGGTTCTGAAAATAATTAACCCCTATATATATATATATATATATATATATATATATATATATATATATATATATATATATATATATATACACACTACGCCAATAGCGTCTCGTGAGCTACATGGGTTTAGACCCAGATTTCCCAAACGTCTCATAATATATAAACACACACACACACAGACACACACACACACACACACACACACACACACATATATATATATATATATATATATATATATATATATATATATATATATATATATATATATATATATATATATGGGTTGAATTAGTTTCAGAACCAATTAAGGCTAGCAGAACTCAATCTAAACCATTGATTTTTGAAATGAAATAATCATGGAAGACACATTAATGTATTTGATGAGGGACCCCCTATATATATATATATATATATATATATATATATATATATATATATATATATATATATATATATATATATATATATATATATATATATATATATATATATATATAGTCAACCTCAAAGTTTAATCATCGATGATTAAACAGCCTCTTTGATTTTAAAAACAGAATTGTTTTATTAATCATCGATGATTAATTGTAATGATGATTAAACCAAACCTAAAAGTTTAATCATCGATGATTAAACATATAGTCAAGATAAATCATCGATGATTAAACAACATTTTTTATTTTAAAAACAGAATTGTTTTACTAATCATCGATGATTAATAGTAATGATGATTAAACCCAACCTCAAAGTTTAATCATCGATGATTAAACATATAGTCAAAATTAATCATCGATGATTAAACTTTGATTTAAACAAGTATAATCATGGATGATTAAACACCAAGAGAACACATCATCAAAAGTTTAATCATCGATGATTAAACAACATAATTTTAAAAATTGAGACTATATTAATCATTATAGATTAAAAAAGCTTCACCGAATTTAAACACAAAATCGTTTTATTAGCGGTGAATAAATTATGACGTAAAAAATAGCGTATATTCAAAATAACAAAAACGGTTTAAAAAATTGCCTATTTAACAATATTAATAATAATAATAATACACATGAATTATTACTGTATTAAATATGAGCCATTTTCAAAAAAGAGGTCATAATTGCAGTTTTGTTCAGCGCCGCCTGAAAATCTCTGCAAATAATCTTCACCAAAAAAAAGTCATCTTTATTATCACATTTCGTCCCCTAGAAAACCAAACCCACGCCTGAGAGTTGAAAATCGAAATACAAATAAATGAATACTTCATTGCCTTGGAATTTGTTAAAATTAAAAAGCCATTATTTTTAAAATAAATATTTTATATAGGAAGGAATTTCAAAATTGAAAATAGAAATAATCTCTATTATTTGTTTATAGTAGAGTAATTAATAAATAGTTGTATACATCTGTTAGTCCCAAGACTAAGTAAATAAGATTTGATGCTCGACAGCCAAGAAGAATAAATAACAGCTGAAGTAAGTATCTCAGCTGAAGCAAGTATATACAATAAACCTTCAGCTGAGTACGTACTTAGCTTTAGGATACAAGTCAAATCAGCAGCTATTAACGAGAGTTCATTCGAAGTCTATGGCCAAAGGACAAAGACAAGAAGAAGACTATTCAGCTGATTGTGGAATCAGCTGATAGTACCTGCTGCAGATGAAGACTTAAAGGAAATGTTCATTGACACCTTGAACATTTCCCTTTCCCGCTCAAAGAAGAAGAAAACGATGAAGATCTTCTATTTTGGAATAGTAGATAATGTCAGTACAACTTCATCGTTTGTCCCTCAAGCATGTAAAGAGAAAGTCAACAACTTCTGTACTTGTGTAGTACACCTTTCACTGTGCGTCAGAAAAGGTAGCGGAAGAAGTGAACATAAAGTACACTCGGGACGATAACCTGTGCAATCGCATTTAATGATCCATGGCAAGTCTACATCGACGAATAATATGTTTACACGTCGTCAAACTTGTGGACTAAGGAACATGGATCTTTGGCTATAAATGCAGATGTAAATGCTTGCATTTACAACACACCTTTAGCCCTTTAGAGCATCTTAGAAATCATAAGCACAAGAACATTCTCTGAGAGTTAGTTATTGTCTAAGTATTAACTCCTCCATAGTTATTACTAAGGCATTAATATCAGCTGTTAGTATCAGCTGATATAACTCTCAGTGTATATCTCTTCTAGTTTGAGCGGTCTAAAGTGTCAACTCAAGTATAGAGTTTTAGGTAGTGTGTACTATCTATTTCCGCAAACTCTGTATTGTATTAAGTTGTTTTTAATAAAACTCTTAATCATTGAAACCTTGTTGTTATTTACTTATCATATCTTTGTCACTCGGCCATAACGCAACACGGTTGTGTTGTTGGGATCCAACAACTGGTATTAGAGCGGGTGTCAAAATTGTTTTCCATCAATTTTGAGAATCTGTTATGGCTGAACCTACATCATCAGATCTTCCATCATCTGGAAAACCTCCCAAACTCACTCAAACCAACTACCCCATGTGGAAAACCCGTATGTTGTCCCACATGGTTACCTACCACCCAAAACTTCAAGATAATATCACGATAGGAAAATATGTTCCCAAAACCCTCATTCCTGGTTCTTCTGAAACACCAGAACACTATGTTGTGAAGTCTGAGGCTCAGTGGACAGACGCTGAAAAACGTCTTGTTCATCTTGAGAACAAGGGTAGAGATATGCTTTTTCAAGCAGTTGGTGATGAACTGTATCACAATATTCAGTTTTGTGACTCAGTTAAAGAGATGTGGGAAAGGCTGGCTGAAGTTTATGAAGGCACATCTGTTGTGCGTGAACATAACAAAAACATGCTCATACATGATTATGAACTTTTTAAAGCCAAGCCAAGTGAGACTATAGCTCAAACTTTCAATCGTTATAACATTCTGTTAAACGAGCTGAAGTCTCATGGGGTTGATAAGGACGATATGTCCAAAATGTGTAAGTTTATGGCAGCCTTACCCTCTAAATGGGCTACCATCATAACTTGCATGAGTACATCTCCTACTCTGAAAGATTATACTCTTTCATCTCTCTATGGTATGTTCTTAAGCCATGAGAGAACCGTACTCAACAAATTTCAACCTCCAAAGGACTCTAAAGTGAGTTCCGCTGGATCTTCGACTGCTCTTGTATCCTTAAACAAGCCTAGCAGAATCGAATATCCACCATCAGATGATGAGGCTGACAACACTTCAGCTGTTGGTTTGTTCAACATGCCGGAAGTCAGCATTGAAGAAGTCGATGAAGATGAAGACAACGATGCCCTTATATCTGAGTTGGCCTTACTTGTTAAAAATAGAAAATTCTTCAAAAACAAGTCTGGCTCCTCAGCTAGAGGCTCGAGAAGCAGATCTATCTCTTCAGTTGTTTCTTCCAGACCCTCTGGAAGTACACCTGACATCTCTGAGATAACTTGCTACAAGTGCAACAAGAAGGGACACTATGCTAACGACTGCAAGCAGAAGAAAGCTAGTTCATCATCTTCAACTGGTGAGTCCATTGAAGAAAAATACAAAAAGCTACAAGCCTTCACCAAAAAGATTCTAGAAGAAAAGAAGGCACTTGAAAGCAAGTCTGCTGACAAGGGTCTAGTAGCTGAGACTCATGATTGGGCTGACTCAGGTGACAGCTCATCTGACGCCGATGAACAAATGGCCACAATGTGTTTGATGGCTCGTGCTGATGACGATGAATGCATTACAGCTGATGATGCTAGTACCTATAAATGGGTCAACCTTGTTCACAAAAAGGTAACCTCTCTAATCTCCGCTGAGGCTACTAAAGCTAAAGAAACTGTTGACTCTATTATTTGTGACTTGCACTTCATTGATCAGCTGAAAGGTGAATGTTTGGATAAACATAATGATATTCTACGTGAAAATGCATTCTTAAAAGAACGTTTAATTGACCACAAAACTTTAAAAAAAGAACTTTCTGAAACAAAATTCGTTAACTCAGTTCTTCAACATGATCTAAGTGAAAAAGTTAAAGAACTTGAAGCAATTAAAAAGATTTGTGAATCATGGTCTCGTTCATCCAAACGTGTGAGTGAATGTGTTAACTCACAAATCCCTAGTCAAGTTCAAGCTGTACTAGGAGGAGATTTCCTTGCTGCAGCCGCTGTACCTGACAGCAGTACAGATGATCTGTACTACTCGTCAGCTGATGCTTCTGTGCCAGCTGAAGAGTTGGTTTTTGGTTCCTTTGTTAGGTCTACCAAAACTTATGCTACTGAGATGTCCTCAGAAGATCCTTCTGTGGCTACCGGTGAAGAGTCATCTACTGACTCCTCTGCCATGGTAGTTAGGACACCTACTGTAGTTATTGTTGAACCTAGAAAATCTATCTCGGGTTCAACACCTGCTGCATCTTCTGCTAAATCTCAGCAGAAGACTAGAAGAACAACAGGAAAGAAAACTGTTCTTACACCCTCCAAGGGTGAGCCAGTTGGAGTTCGTACTCGAGCTGCAAAGAACAAAGGTAAGAGTGTGTCTAAGAACACTCCAAGTCCTTCTTCAGTCGTGTCTGTCAGACGACTGAAAGGAAAGGTCAGCAAGCTGACATCACTCGTTCAAACTCTGACTATCTCTGATAATCAGAAAATGAAAGGTATTTTGGGTCCAGTTCCCAATCCTACTGCCTCGCCCTCTATTCCACTGCAAAGAAACAGAAAATGCTATAAGTGTGGAGATCGTGGGCACATGGCAAGCGAGTGTGACAGCACATGCTTGAGACCTTCCCCAACTTCAGTATGTGAGCCTACTGAAAAGCCAACGTCTGTGAGTCCCAGCGGGAAGTCACAAGGACCCACCGAAGTGTGGGTTCCCAAAAAGAACTAACTTCTTTATCTTATGTGCAGGGTGATGAAAGCAAACATGTCTGGTACCTAGACAGTGGTTGCTCAAGACACATGACTGGTTACAAATCCCTGCTGGAAGAGTTTGAAGTTTGTGATGGCCCCTCAGTAGTTTTTGGTGATAATGGTAGAGGCTCAACTGAAGGTTATGGAACCATTTCTAATGGGTCCATAAAAATCACAAGAGTTGGTTATGTAAATGGGCTGAAACACAATCTTATCAGCATTAGTCAACTTTGTGATGCAAAGTTCTCAGTGAACTTTAACGAATATAGAGGAACGGTGACAGATAAGAATGGAAAGGTAGTATTAGTTGCTCCCAGAACCAAGAATGTCTATACACTTGACATGAATCCTCAAAATCAAGAAGTTTGTCTATTCTCTCAATCTACTAAAGAGCTGAATTGGCTGTGGCACAAAAGGCTATCTCACCTGAACTTCAAAAATATATCAAAGCTGGCGCGAGGTCAGCTGGTGAATGGTCTGCCACAAATCAAATATGAAAAGGATAAGCTTTGTTATGCATGTGAACAAGGTAAACATCACAAAAGCTCCTTCAAATCAAAGCAATGTTTTTCCATCGACAGCTGCCTTCACATGCTCCATATGGATCTCTTTGGTCCCATGAGCACTGAAAGTCTAGGTGGAAAGAAGTATACACTTGTTATCGTTGACGAATACTCACGATATACCTGGGTTATATTTTTACGCCACAAGAGTGATGCAGCTGATGAAATTATCAAGTTTATCAAAAGGATGGAACTTCTAAATGGGTCTAGAGTCAAGATGCTGAGATCAGACAACGGTACTGAATTCAGAAACAAGACTTTGGAAGATTTCTGTTTAGATGTTGGGATCTCCCAAAACTTTTCAGCTGCTAGAACACCTCAACAGAATGGTGTTGCTGAAAGAAGGAACATAACCCTTATAGAAGCTGCAAGAACAATGCTTGCTGAGTCAAACATGCCTAAGCAATTTTGGGCAGAGGCTGTTAACACAGCTTGTTTTACTCAGAATAGGTCTCTCTATGTGAAGAGACACAAAAAGACTTCTAATGAGATTTTTCGTCAAAGGAAACCTTTCATCGGTTTCTTTCACGTGTTTGGCTGTGTGTGTTTTGTGTTAAACACAAGAGATCAGCTGAGTAAATTTGACTCTAAAGCTGATGAAGCCATTTTCTTGGGATACTCCACTCTATCCAAAGCATATAGAGTTTTCAACAAAAGAAGACAAACATTGGAAGAGTCCATAAATGTTACTTTTGAAGAACACTCAAAAACTTTGAACCCCTCCTCTACTGACTCGTCTGATGCCTTTCAGAGATCAGCTGAATCATCTCCTGATGATACAACTGAAGCATTCTCCGATGCTTTAAATATCTTTGATGTTCCCGTAAATGAATCAGATGAGACATTCCATGATGCTCCTACATATCTTGTGGACATTGCAGCTGTTCGACAAGAGATTCCAACAGTTAGAGCATCATCCAAGGCTACTTCTAAGCCACCTCTTCATACTTCAAGAAGATCAGTTCAAAATGAAGTAATTCATCCTGCTGAGCAGTCAGCCGCTCAACAAGGATCTAATTCTGCTGAATCTTCCTCTTCTAGTGCTGCTCCTCAATCTAAGTGGACCTCAGAACATCCAATTGAGTTAATCATTGGAGATCCACAACAGGGAGTAGTCACTAGAAGTAAAGCATCATGCAATCTGTGCCTGTGGTCTTGCTTTCTAGCAACTGAAGAACCGAAAAATATTAAAGCTGCTTTAGAAGACTCAAGCTGGATTCAGGCGATGCAGGAAGAACTTAACCAATTCGAGGTCAACAAAGTATGGAAGCTGGTGCCTCCACCAGCTGGAAAGACCATAATTGGTACTAAATGGGTATTTAGGAATAATATGGATGAAGAAGGTGTAGTTATTCGCAACAAGGCTAGACTTGTTGCACAAGGATACAGACAAGAGGAAGGAATCGATTTCGATGAAACATTTGCTCCGGTGGCTAGGCTTGAGGCTATTAGAATATTTCTAGCCTATGCTGCTTACAAAGACTTCACAGTTTTTCAGATGGACGTGAAGAGTGCCTTCTTAAACGGAAAGTTGCAAGAGGAAGTGTATGTTAAACAACCACCAGGGTTTGAAAATCCTAAGTATTTAGACTATGTGTTTAAACTGGATAAAGCGCTGTATGGGTTGAAACAAGCTCCTCGTGCATGGTATGATAAACTCTCCACGTTCCTCATAGCAAATGATTTCACCAGGGGAAAGATTGATAAAACCTTATTCATTCGCAAAATCAAAGGTGATATCATTCTTGTTCAAATTTATGTGGACGACATATTCTTTGGTGCTACTGATGAAAAATTTGTACACGTTTTTCTAAACTTATGTCTACAAAGTATGAGATGAGCATGATGGGTGAATTGACATATTTTCTTGGCTTACAAGTTAAGCAATCTAAAAATAGAATTTTTATAAATCAAGAAAAATATATCAAAGATCTATTAACGAAATTTGATATGAATTCATCATCATCCATGAAAACACCAATGGCTCCTCCAAACAATTTAGATGCTGACATAACTGGTAAGTCAGTTGATGTCACATTCTATAGAGGAATCATTGGATCATTACTCTATCTCACCGCCAGCAGACCAGACATTATGTTTGCTACTTTCATGTATGCTAGGTATCAAGCTGATCCTAGAGAATCTCACTTAATAGCCGCAAAAAGAATCTTGAGGTACCTTAAGGGTACTCCAAACCTAGGTCTTTGGTATGCCAAAGACTCCGGGTTTGATCTAATTGGCTATTCAGATTCAGACTTTGCAGGTTGCAAAATGGATAGAAAGAGCACCACTGGAGGATGTCAGCTGCTTGGTGGAAAGCTAGTCAGCTGGACAAGCAAAAAACAAAGCACTGTTTCTACCTCCACAGCTGAAGCAGAATATGTTGCTGCTGGAAGCTGCTGTGCTCAAGTCCTTTGGATGAAGAATCAGTTTGTTGATTTCGATACGAACTTCTGCAAAGTTCCCATCTATTGTGATAACACGAGTGCTATTGCAATCAACAACAATCCAGTTCTTCATTCCAGAACCAAACATATCGACATAAGGTATCATTTCATTAGATATTACATTGAACAAGGTGACGTGGAACTCCACTTCATTTCAACTGACCTTCAGCTGGCTGATCTATTCACTAAGCCTTTAGATGAAAAACGATTCACCTTTTTGATCAGCGAGCTAGGTATGTTGAATGTTTGAATCAACTGCTGAAGTACTATCAGCAGCTGATAAGATTCACCTTGTCACTTAGTACATTCAGCTGACAAAAATCTTTTGAATCTATCAGTCAGATGAATAAAATCTCTTAAATGATAACTTATCAAGTTTTATAAGTTAAAACATTTGGTTCTCCCAAAAAGGCATCTTCCTACCCTGTCCACACGTTCTCTATGGTAAATATTTCCACTCGAGTGGAAATATTTGGCATTTATGAGGGACAAGACCTCTGACACAGAAACGGCTCCACTACCCTGACAGAAACGGCTCCACTTTCTCACACTGTCACATCCAACCACCTTTGCACGATAACCAATGTGTGTATAGTTGGTTTGTAACTATCCAATAATGACCGGTTTAAACTCGAACTTTACCCAAACCGACCCATAAAACCCCTATAAATACCCACCTCTCTTCCTCATTTTTCCTTCATCCCTGCCACAATTCTTTCTCCAAAAATCCTCCATTTCTAAACCTTTATCTTTCTTCCCTCTCTCCTCAAAATGTCGAAGAAAGCCCCTAAGGTTTCTCTTACTAGGGCTGCTATTGGGTTCAATCAGAGCTCAAACCTAGTAGGCAACTTTTCTCCACCGGATGATCTTGACGATATCTATCGACCGGTTGTGACGTTTGTGCGTCACTGCCCCATCCGTGGTGCCTTACAAGAGTCACCAAGAGTATCATTGAGCTCTTGCGTGATTTCTGGATGACCGCCTCCGCTTCTGGAGACGACATCACTGCGCAAGTCAGAACTCATCAAATCACCATTTCTCTGGATGATTTCCGAGTTGCTTGCGGATTCGATTATCTGCAACCTGGTGAAGAATATCAGCAGACTAAATCTGCCGATGAAGCTAAAGCGAGTCTAATCAGTATCTCTGGATACAGATTAGAAAATGAAAAAGATCAGGTGCCGATCTTCAAGAAGTCTCAGCTGACGAGACCCTGGGCCTATTTCTTTACCCACATCATTCAGGGTATCGGAGGCAATTCCGGGTCTCTCAACCAGTGCAACTCCAGCATGCAAGTCTTTGCTGAAGCCCTAGTCACTGGTCAGCGGATCGACTTCGGGAAACTGGTGTACGAGGAGGTCAAGACGAAGCTGAAAAGCAAGGGAAACAACATTCCCTATCTTCGCTTTTTCACATTGTGCGTTGCACATGCGATGCTTGAAAAGTTGAAGATAGATTATGAAGACATCCCTGGGGCATCGGTGATGGTCCGTTCCATTTCCAGCCTCATCTTCCAGAAGAAGGATGATGAGAAGGCATTTCCCCTCACCTCGTACATGCTGAAGATCATAGATGATCGATTCAGATCCATAAGGGATCGAAAGAAGGGCAAAACATCGAAGAAATCTGCCCTCCAAGAAGGTAAGTCCTTTCCTCATCTGAAGCGTTTTCCCTCAACTGGGCAGCCATCCCCAGCTGCTGATGAGAAAACCACCACCTCAATAGGGATCTCAATCCTTGAGAATGAGGATTCTACTGATGCAGATGACTCTCCTCTGGTGGTGAAGAAGCGAGTTAAGCGACCCTCTAATCGCCCTCCTTCTTCTTCATTCTTTTTATCATCGTCTTCTGCCACCAGTGCTTCTGTCTCCCCTCTGCTGGAGATAAGAAGGACTGCTACTATTGGTGCAGAAAAGATGATTGCAGATGCTGAACTTGAAGAAGTATCAGCATCTGGACTCAGCCGGGGTCCCCGAGAAGATCCCTTACGATCAGAGGTTTCATCAGCTTCTGATCTTTGTTCTTCTCATTTTCAGATTGGCAGTGTTTATCAAGGAACTCCACCAATATTCGGAGTTCCTAGTCGAACACTCTCGGCTGTGTCGTCTTCCTTCCCTTTCATCCACTCTGCTGATTTCTCAACAAGTCAGCAGACTTCAAAACGGCAATTTCGTTCTTTAGGAGTTAGTGCCGGATCCACACCTCTGCGTAGCTCCTCGACCGATTCATTATCTGTCGTTGTAACAAGGGAACAAACTCCACAAGCAACCTCAGTCTCTCAACAAACTGCTGGTGAAGTTTTTGGCTCATCCCAAGCCACCCGAGTGTCAGCTGCACACACACTACCCCCAACTTCTTCATCACTTACTGAGTCATCAGCTGATGATAGATTGACTAGAAACCAAGTCAATCTTGAAGCTGTTCTTTCTGTTTCCCACAACGTTACCAGCGTAAACCAGCTGGTGATCGAGGAAGCCACCACCACAAATGAAGAGACAACTTTATACCAAGTTGTTACTGAGGTAATCACCCAAGCTGCCAGTGATCGCGAACGTATTCGCCAACTGAGTTGTGAGGCAGCTAACCCACCACCCAGAGGAACTCTTCCTCTAGTCTCCATAACAGTTTCGCCGACTGTTGAGACCAAAGCACCACATTCTCAAACAGTATTTCATATGTTGTTTGATTCTGCTGATATCCCCATTCAGCAGTACATCTTTTCAGATGATGAAGAGATGCAAGAATCTGGGCTTCAATCAGTTTTGACAACTGAAGTAGGCACTTCTGTTTTAACCCCAGAAGTTTCAGTTGGACCCAACCCACCCCCCATAGTTTCTGAGGATCCCATAGGAACTCTTCTTCCTACCTCGGTAACACCTTCTTCCACAGCTGAGGTTACCCCTCAAGCTGGAGACATGCCGGATCCCCTCCCCAAAAGCGTCCAAGTGTCCCATGCTGAATCCAGCAAAGCTGGAGGAAGCATTCCTATCAGAGCCGCAGCTGCTCTGATGTCTAGTATTGTTACATCCCAGATTCGACCTGGGATGGCCACGCTGGGGAAGAAGATGGACTCCCTTCGCAGGGATGTTCCAAAGAAGTTTGCTGAAACTGCTGAGAACCTCTCTTCCAGCATAACTTCTCTGCATGATGAGGTTCACACTCAGACTCCTCAACTGGTTCTTCTTTCTGATCATATTCGCCTCAACACCAGGAGTTCATCTCTCTCAACGACTACGTGCGCCAAGAGCTGAACTCCCTTCGTGAGTCTGACATAGTCGAATGCGACAAACTTCTCTCCGAAGTTCGGGACAGCCTGGCTCTTTCCCAAACAAAGCAAGAGTCCCTGCTGACGCTCACTCATAGCCACCTCTCTAAGGCTATCAATGAGTCAGCAGCTGCGGTGTCCACCAGGTTGGATAAAATGGAGACTGAAGTCAGCTCGCTGACTTCCCAAGTCGCTGGTCTCCAAGGCACCCTCAACCTCATTCTTGCCAAGCTTAATGAGGGTGCTGCTGTTGTCCATCCTGCTTCAGCCCCAGAGAGTACCCCTCTTCTTCGGGCACTCTCTGAAGGGGAGAAAGTGGCCACTTCAGCAGGTGAACAACATGGTGAACAGGAAAGTTCACAACTTATAATCACCTCTGCTGTTGGAGCCAATACTGAAGACGTTCCAGTAGGTGAAAACTCAAGAAATCCACCTATCACCTCTGCTGGAACAGTAGAAGAAGAAGCTGAAACCTTAACTGGTTATACTAAAATCGTTGATTCTTTTGAATCAGTTGAGGTCCCAAAAGTCCAAGCCCCGCAAATCCAAAACCCTCAGCCTATTTCACAGGAGATTCATCATCCTGCTGAGGGGGAGCCTACATATGCTTTGGTTGAAAACCTCATTTTAAATGAAGTTGGAACCACTGCTGATCTTGATACAGCAATAGCCCTTCAAAGGATAGCCCATGAAGAGCTGTATCAACAAGCTGAAGCACAAAGAGCTGAGAACGTTAGGTTGTTCAAAAAGGTTCTTGATCAGCGTAGGCAGGAAGCAAAGATCACCAGCGTAAGAGCCCCCAAATTCGATCCCAGCTGCCATGATGAAATTGTAATAACAAGGGCTGGGAGTGCGGTGCTCCATGAAAAGTTTGCTCTGAACAAGATCAGCCTCATTCTCAACTACGATGAATAGAAAGAGGCTGAAGCAGCTGCCAGAACTGCGAGACCATCGCAGATTATAACAGAACTGGTAGATAGGATTCAAGTCGCAATCCACTCCTTCAAGAATCTATGCGATACAATCAGGAAACAAGCTCCTGAGTTGGCATATCGTATACCTCCTGAATTGTGTGAATCTCAAGCTGATATTGTCAGAGAAACTGCTGGTGAAAGCTCCTCAGCGAGAGGGGAGAAACGTAAGTCCGTTCTCCTTGAGCCTCTTGCTGACTCCAGATCACTGGATATTGGGTCGTCCATCATATTTGCAAAACGACCAAAACCCAATATCACAAAATCCATCCCTGAGGGAGTTAACTTTGTCCCTGGGCTGATCGTAAAAGAACCAATTTATGACTTTTGCTATCTGGAGAAAAAGAAGTTGCCTTGCTTCCAGCGGGTAGATGAGTTGAACTTATGTGATGTGAATCAACTGATGCTCTATCACAAGGTGCTGAGTTCCTCTACTGAAGAGGGAAGAGAAATGAAGAAACTAATAAACTCAGCTTTCAACTCACTGTGTCACAATGTCCTTGGATCGGCTATATCCAAGACATTATAGTTTTTTTGATTTTCCTTGTACTTTAATTTCCTTATCAATAGAAAATCAAAATCTTGTAATATACTTGTAAAAATTGTAAAAAGATAAACATATACAAAAGAACCCTAAGGGTCAAAGTACATAAGTATCCAGCTGACTCCTTTCAGCTGAATCATTACAGGGTTACACTTATACGGCTATTCGATTGCATCAAATAGGGGGAGATTGTTAGTCCCAAGACTAAGTAAATAAGATTTGATGCTCGACAGCCAAGAAGAATAAATAACAGCTGAAGTAAGTATCTCAGCTGAAGCAAGTATATACAATAAACCTTCAGCTGAGTACGTACTTAGCTTTAGGATACATGTCAAATCAGCAGCTATTAACGAGAGTTTATTCGAAGTCTATGGCCAAAGGACAAAGACAAGAAGAAGACTATTTAGCTGATTGTGGAATCAGCTGATAGTACCTGCTGCAGATGAAGACTTAAAGGAAATGTTCATTGACACCTTGAATATTTCCCTTTCCCGCTCAAAGAAGAAGAAAACGATGAAGATCTTCTATTTTGAAATAGAAGATAATGTCAGTACAACTTCCTTGTTTGTCCCTCAAGCATGTAAAGAGAAAGTCAACAACTTCTGTACTTATGTAGTACACCTTTCACTGTGCGTCAGAAAAGGTACCGGAAGAAGTGGACATAAAGTACACTCGGGACGATAACTTGTGCAATCGCATTTAATGATCCATGGCAAGTCTACATCGACGAATAATATGTTTACACGTCGTCAAACTTGTGGACTAAGGAACATGGATCTTTGGCTATAAATGCAGATGTAAATGCTTGCATTTACAACACACCTTTAGCCCTTTCGAGCATCTTAGAAATCATAAGTACAAGAACATTCTCTGAGAGTTAGTTATTGTCTAAGTATTAACTCCTCCATAGTTATTACTAAGGCATTAATATCAGCTGTTAGTATCAGCTGATATAACTCTCAGTGTATATCTCTTCTAGTTTGAGCGGTCTAAAGTGTCAACTCAAGTATAGAGTTTTAGGTAGTGTGTACTATCTATTTCCGCAAACTCTGTATTGTATTAAGCTTTTTTTAATAAAACTCTTAATCATTGAAACCTTGTTGTTATTTACTTATCATATCTTTGTCACTCGGCCATAATGCAACACGGTTGTGTTGTTGGGATCCAACAACATCTATGATTAAACGGTACCTTTTGATCACAAAAATTTAAAAACACACATTAGTTAAATGCATCAATGATTAACAAAAATCGTATAATCATGGATTATTATACATGCTACTATTTTTAAAATTAAAAACAAAGGAGTAATACTAATAAGATTTAAAATAATGAAAGATATTTTTCTTATGTATATGCGTCATTTAATGTCATCAATTCATAAATGTACGTCTTCTAAAGTGCCCACTAAAAAATATTTGCAAAAAATCTTCACTGAAAAAAAATCATCTTTTCTATCACATTTCTTCCCCCTACTAAACCAAACACACGCAATAGAGTTGAAAATTGAAAATAAAAATAAATGAATACTTTCATTTGCCTTGGAAATTGTTAAATTAAAAAGCCATTGTTTTAAATTAATTGTTTTTTATTTGAAGTTGAAAACTGAAATAGAAATAAATGAATACTTCATTGTCTTTAGTAGCATTTATTCTTTGAAAGTACTCAGTATAATAAAATTATTCATAATTTTTTGGATTTAAACTCTGTTCCTGTCCTTTTAACGTTTTAATCCGAGGTTTAAATTTTCATAGATAATAATATTACTAATTATATATACCAGAATAATTTTATTATTATAATCAGGATTATACGTTTATAGAAATGAATAATAACTTTATTCATCTATGATTTAAACGGTACCTTTTGATCACAAAAATTTAAAAACACTCACTAGTTAAACCATTGATAATTAACAAATCGTATAATCATCGAAGATTATACATGCTACTATTTAAAAATAATACATGGTACTATTTTTAAATTAAAAACTTAGGAGTAATAATACTTCCTCCGTATCAAAATAAGTGACACACTTTCCATTTTGGGGTGTATCAAAATAAGTGACACACTTTGAAAACTTTCCTTATTTGGTAAAAATAGTGGGACCCATACCCACTAACTATCCACTTTAATAAAGTAAAATTACCATTATACCCTTACTTTTACCTTTAAAACTCATTAATATCACTTTATTCAAGAAAAGTGGGACCTCTTCTCCACTAACTATGTACTTTAATCTATTTTAACCTCTACTTTAATCTTTTACCTTAAAAAACGTGTAAGCCAATTTGTGTCACTTATTTTGATACGGAGGAAGTAATAAAAATAATCAAAGATATTTTTCTTATGTATATGCATCATTTAACGTCATCAGTTCATAAATGCACGTCTTCTCAGTGCCCCCTAAAAATCTCTACAAATACGCTTCCCCAAAATACAAATCATCACGCCATCTCTATCATTTCTGATCATTTACATTATCAAATTAGTGTAAGTTTTTTTTTACAAAATCAGTCTATTTCATATAGTACTTATTTTGTATTTTCGATATTATTATATATTAATTTTGGGGATGTTTGCATTATAGGTTAATAAAACCATGTACTCAAGAGTAGTGATTAAAAATCTAGAAGTTGATCTTATTGAAAGAAGAAAATTAGATCATCGGATTTACAAGTTTTGCAAAAGAATAGACAAAGATTGGACTTGTTCAGTTGATGTTTGTATAGATCACTTTTCAAGACTTGAGAGGTTGTATTTGGAGAAGGAGATAGAAGCCAAAAGACAAAGAAACGTCGCAGTTTTGAAAAAAGATTATGCAATGAACAATCAGATGCATAAGGCTTTAAGTAGAAGTATTACTTCATTACCGATAATGAGCCTATCATGCAATCTATCAGAAGAATCATGCATCAAACAAGGTATATTTTTTTCATAATGGATCTTTATTTTATTTTCCTAACTCTTAAACTCTAACAGAAGTTGTTGAAGATCTTGAATTATCGTGCAAATCTACCACCACATTCAGACCGCCATCTAATACACCTATCACCCGTGCTCAAACCGCACTGACATGTCTGTTACAAATCCAAGAATAAGCAATGAAACCCGTGCTCAAACCCAACCCCTAACCACAGGTGAAATTCGGGCCCCACAATCGCATATGGTACCTAGGGCATGCAGTGAAATCCGGACCCCACCCCCGCATATGAGATCTCAAGGTGCAACAAACGGTGCAATCCAGGCCCACATATGTTACCAATTAGAAGAAAATCGTCCTTTCCAAGACTTGAAAAAGATTGGATTTGTGGAAGGAGATAGAAGCCAAAAGACTTGGTCTGCTTAACTCCACATCCAAAGACTTGAAAGGTTGGATTCAGAGAAGGAGATAGAAGCCAAAAGACAAGAAACAGTTTATGCAATGAACAAAACAGAATCATGCATCAAAAACATAATAGTCTAGTCATTAAAAAACATCTTTGATTTTAAGAACATAATTGTTTTATTAATCATCGATGGTTAAATAGAAATAATGATTAAACCCAACCTCAAAGTTTAATCATCGATGATTAAACATATAGTCAAGATTAATCATCCATGATTAAACAACATCTTTGATTTTAAGAACAAAATTGTTATTAATCATCGATGATTAATAGTAATGATGATTAAACCGAACCTCTAAGTTTAATCATCGATGATTAAACATATAGTCAAGATTAATCATCGATGATTAAACATATAGTCAAGATTAATCATTGATGATTAAACATATAGTCAAGATAAATCATCGATGATTAAACAGTATCTTTGATTTTAAAAAAAGAATTGTTTTAATAATCATCGATGATTAATAGAAATGATGATTAAACCCAACCTCAAAGTTTAATAATCGATGATTAAACATGTAGTCAAGATTAATCATCGATGATTAAACAACATCTTTAATTTTAAAAGCAGAATTGTTTTAATAATCATCGATGATTAATTGTAATGATGATTAAACCAAACCTCAAAGTTTAATCATCGATGATTAAACATAAAGTCAAGATTAATCATCGATGATTAAACAACATCTTTGATTTTAAGAAACGAATTGTTTTATTAATCATCGATGATTAATGAGAAATGATGATTAAACCCAACCTCAAAGTTTAATCATCGATGATTAAACATATATTCAAGATTAATCATCGATGATTAAACACATAGTCAAGATTACTCATCGATGATTAAACATATAGTCAAGATTAATCATCGATGATTAAACAACATCTTTGATTTTAAGAAATGAATTGTTTTATTAATCATCAATGATTAATAGAAATGATGATTAAACCCAACCTCAAAGTTTAATCATCGATGATTAAACATATAGTCAAGATTAATAATCGATGAATAAACAGCATCTTTGATTTTAAGAACATAATTGTTTTATTAATCATCGATGATTAATAGTAATGATGAGTAAACCCAACCTCAAAGTTTAATCATCGATGATTAAACATATAGTCAAGATTAATCATCAATGATTAAACATATAGTCAAGATTAATCATCGATGATTAAACATATAGTCAAGATAAATCATCGATGATTAAACAGCATCTTTGATTTTAAAAAAAGAACTGTTTTAATAATCATCGATGATTAATAGAAATGATGATTAAACCCAACCTCTAAGTTCAATCATCGATGATTAAACATATAGTCAAGATTAATCATCGATGATTAAACAACATCTTTGATTTTAAAAACAGAATTGTTTTAATAATTATCGATGATTAATAGTAATGATGATTAAACCAAACCTCAAAGTTTAATCATCGATGAGTAAACATATAGTCAAGATTAATCATAGATGATTAAACAGAATATTTGATTTTAAGAAACGAATTATTTTATTAATCATCGATGATTAATGAGAAATGATGATTAAACCCAACCTCAAAGTTTAATCATCGATGATTAAACAAATAGTCAAGATTAATCATCGATGATTAAACATATAGTCAACATTAATCATCGATGATTAAACATATAGTCAAGATTAATCATCGATGATTAAACAGCATCTTTGATTTTCAGAAATGAATTGTTTTATTAATCATCGATGATTAATAGAAATGATGATTAAACCCAACCTCAAAGTTTAACCATCGATGATTAAACATATAGTCAAGATGAATCATCGATGATTAAACAACATCTTTGATTTTTAAGAAACGAATTGTTTTATTAATCATCGATGATTAATGAGATATGATGATTAAACCCAACTTCAAAGTTTAATCATCGATGATTAAACATATAGTCAAGATTAATCATCGATGACTAAACATATTGTCAAGATTAATCATCGATGATTAAACATATAGTCAAGATAAATCATCGATGATTAAACAGCATCTTTGATTTTAAAAAAAGAATTGTTTTAATAATCATCGATGATTAATAGAAATGATGATTAAGCCCAACCTCAAAGTTTAATCATCGATGATTAAATATATAGTCAAGATTAATCATCGATGATTAAACATCATCTTTGATTTTAAAAACAGAATTGTTTTAATAATTATCGATGATTAATAGTAATGATGATTAAACCAAACCTCAAAGTTTAATCATCGATGAGTAAACATATAGTCAAGATTAATCATCGATGATTAAATAGCATCTTTGATTTTAAGAAACGAATTGTTTAATTAATCATCGATGATTAATGAGAAATGATGTTTAAACCCAACCTCAAAGTTTAATCATCGATGATTAAACATATAGTCAAGATTAATCATCGATGATTAAACATATAGTCAACATTAATCATCGATGATTAAACATATAGTCAAGATTAATCATCGATGATTAAACAACATCTTTGATTTTCAGAAATGAATTGTTTTATTAATCATCGATGATTAATAGAAATGATGATTAAACCCAACCTCAAAGTTTAACCATCGATGATTAAACATATAGTCAAGATGAATCATCGATGATTAAACAACATCTTTGATTTTTAAGAACCGAATTGTTTTATTAATCATCGATGATTAATGAGAAATGATGATTAAACCCAACCTCAAAGTTTAATCATCGATGATTAAACATATAGTCAAGATTAATCATCGCTGATTAAACATATAGTCAACACTAATCATCGATGATTAAACATATAGTCAAGATTAATCATCGATGATTAAACATATAGCCAAGATTAATCATCGATGAAACATATAGTCAAGATTAATTCGCCTTGGAAATTGTTAAATTAATAAGCGATTGTGTTAAATTAATTGGTTTGTATTTGAAGTTTAAAATTGAAATAGAAATAAATGAATACTTCATTGTCTTTAGTAGCGTTTATTCTTTGAAAGCACTCCGTATAATAAAAGTATTCATAATGTTTTGGATTTAAAATATGTCCCTGTCCTTTAAATGTTTTAATACGAGGATTAAATTTATATAGCTATTAATATTACTAATTATATAAACCAGAATTATTTTATTATTATAATCAGGATTATACGTTTATAGTAATGCATAATAACTTTATTCATCTATGATTTAAACGGTACATGTTGATCACAAAAATTTAAAAACACAACCATCGATAATTAACAAATCGTATAATCATCGATGATTATACATACTACAATTTCAGAAAAATTCATGCTACTATTTTAAAATTAAAAATGTAGGAGTTATAATAATAAAAATAATCAAAGATATTTTTCTTATATATATGCGTCATTTAACGTCATCAGTTCATAAATGCACGTCTTCTCAGTGCCCCCTAAAAATCTCTACAAATACTCTTCCCCAAAATACAGATCATCATCCCATCTCTATCATTTCTGATCATTTACATTATCAAATTAGTGTAAGTTTTTTCTACAAAATCAGTCTATTTCATATAGTACTTTTTTTTGTATTTTCGATGTTATTATATATTAATTTTGGGGATATTTGCATTATAGGTTAATAAAACTATGTACTCAAGAGTAGTGATTAAAAATCTAGAAGTTGATCTTATTGAAAGAAGAAAATTAGATCATCAGATTTACAAGTTTTGCAAAAGAATAGACAAAGACTGGACTTGTTCAGTTCATGTTTTTATAGATCACTTTTCAAGACTTGATAGGTTGGATTTGGAGAAGGAGATAGAAGCCAAAAGACAAAGAAACGTCAAAGTTTTGAAAAAAGATTATGCAATGAACAATCAGAGGCATAAGGCTTTCAGTAGAAGAATTACTTCATTACATATAATGAGCCTATTGTGCAATCGATCAGAAGAATTATGCATCAAACAAGGTATATTTTTTTTTTCATAATGGATCTTTATTTTATTTTCCTAACTCTTAAAATCTAACAGAAGTTGATGAAGATCTTGAATTATCCTGCAAATTTCATCAAGAAAGTCAAACTCATACAAAAGCAGGCTCATTTCAGTCTATGGGAGATGATGAAGATGTTTCGTTTAAGTCGACTGAAAATGAGAGTGATAAGTTGGACAAAATCGTCCTTTCACTAGTAGACAAGATACTGGATAAGCGTTTATGTCAAGCTGATGTTCACGGAATTAGAGTCACTGAAACGAAAAGCAGCCACCAAATGCTCGACAAAAATGTTCACGGAATTAGAGTCATTTCTTTCGTGGGATAACCAAAAACGCACAAGATTTACTTAAAAACGGGTTGAATTACGATGATGCTTCTTTCGTGGTGTTCCCATTGATGTACTCTCACAGTATTACTTTCTGTCAGAGTACATCAATGGGTAAATGCAACCTTTATCTTATTAGAGAAGGATATAGAAGCCAAAAGACAAGAAACAATTAATGCAATGAACAATAATTGTTTGATTTAAAATCTTCAAGTCCATCCATTTGCTCCATTTGTTCATCTAATTCATCCTCAAATTTCTTAACTTGTTCTTTGACTCATTCATCATTGTCATCTCCCAAAAATACTTAACAATATGACTTGACCTGCTTAACTCCACTTCCAAAGACTTGAAGGGTTGGATTTGGAGAAGGACATAGAAACCAAAAAGACTTGGTCTGCTTAACTCTACATCCAAAGACTTGAAAAGGTTGGATTCGGAGAAGGAGATAGAAGCTAAAAGACAAGAAACGGTTTATACAATCTATCAGAAGAATCATGCATCAAAAACATAATAGTCTAGTCATTAAACTTTTCTGTATTTTTGATCTTTTGATTTAAAGTGTATCAATTATTTTGAATCGGAGGAAGTATTAAAATGTGGTACGTTATTAAAGTTGATGTATTATTTATCAAGTTATTAATCATTTATATTTAAACTGGTTTGTATTTTTGAAGAAGATCTTATAAAAGAATTAAGAATCTAAAAAACGTGGACAAGTTTAATTATCGATTATTAATCAGTAACTGGGATTTTAAAAACAGAATTGATTTATTAATCATTGATGATTAAAGACAAAAACCAAGTTTAATCTTCGATGATTTGAATCAATCTCAATGATTAATCATCCATTTATTTAATTCTTTATATTTTAAAAAACGTAGTCTAAATCATCGATAGTTAAACTCTCAGTGAATGTTCAATCATCGATGAGTAAACAACATAAAAAGAATACAAGCTAGATTAATCATCGATGATTAAGCAACATAAAAAAGAATACAAACTAGTTTAATCATCGGTGATTAAACAATATCTAATAATTTCACGCAAGTTTATCATAATAATAGCATCTGTAATTTTAAACATAATAAATAAATAATCAATGACTAAAAACAACACCAAAGTTTATCATCGAGGATTAAACACAGAATGTTATAAAATTGAAGAGTAGTTTAAACATACGTGAATATGCATAACACCTTTTTAAAAAATACATATATTTGACCAAAGTAATATAATTTTGATAATTACATAAAACCAAATTCTCATCGATGTCCATAAAAACATTTTTTTGTCACAGTGATAAAGTTTGTGCTATTTTTTGATTTTGATATTCTAAAACACTATTATGTATATATTCTTTCATGTTGTTAATCTCTGAAGTTAGCATTCTTGCTGCATACTTCTTCCTGAGTTTTTCAATAAAATTACATATAACTGAATCACAATTGAATAGTAGTTTAAACATACATGAATATGCATAACACCTTTTTTAAAATACATATATTTTAGCAAGATTAATAGTATTTTTGATAATGATATAAAAGCAAATTGTCAAGGGTTTCCACAAAAACATTGATTTATCACAGTGATACATTTTAGCCTAACGTTTTTGCTATTTTTTGATTTTGATATTCTAAAACACTATTATGTACATATTCTTTCATGTTGTTAATCTCTGAAGTTAGCATTCTTGCTGCATACTTCTTCCTTAGTTTTTCAATAAAATGATCTTGAATAATACTTTCTTTTCCGAATCCAGGTTTCCATGTTGAAATTGATTGTCCTACATATGTTTCCATATGCCTCATCGTAAAAATACCAGAATCAAATTCATTGTCTGTTGTCCTCCATGGCATTTCTATAACTTTTGGGATTAGACTTTTATTTGACATATCTTTGAGCTTCGTATGATTTAGATCATCCAAATATCTCAAGAACAAAGATTTCTGTTAATCATATACGAATAGTTATTAAACATATATAATATTTTTAAAAAAATATGTTTTTGCTTAATCATTGATGCTTACCAGAGCATTAAATATTTTCCCATATCTTTTGTTCACAGTTTCGTCAAAAATAAATTTGTTGTCTATAATCTCGTAAGAAGCTTTTTTCAAGTTGATGACACTCAAATATATATGTTCCTTCCTCGCGACAGGGAAGAAAATATGTTTTTTAATAATACAATATTAGGTTGTAAGAAAGATAGAAAAAAAAAATATAAAGATTAAGCTAACATACCAGATCAACATTTTTGAGTTGTAATTTGTCTTTGTCATTGTTAACAGACAAGGCAAAGTTTTCTTTGAACGTATTGTATCTAAGATCTTCAGAAATTCCTTGAGCATTAAGATAAAAATTCTAAAAATATTTAAACAATATATTAGTTTATAATTAGTAATCATAGATAAATATAACCAAAATTTCTTATTCATATGTATTAATTATATAAAATATTTCTTACTGTCATTTCCATCTTCATAAACAACCGAAAAGGAGACTGTGATATTAAATCAGCCCATCCATCAATTAAAACTGAATATACATGCATTTTCGGGTATAAACTTTCCAATTGTCTCCTTAGAATTCTTTGTCCAGTGCTGGTGCTTATAACTAATTCACTGTATTTTATTATTCACAAATTGTTAGTTTCCTATTTTTAATAAAAATATGTATACGATAATAATAAATAAAAATCTAGTGCATACCTGGTAGAATCATTACAGTTGAATAACCAATCAGAAACAATATCTTCTTCATCTGTTAATTTACTTTTAGCATTAGTGATTGAATCCTTCAATGGTGATCTTTCATTTGAACTCTTCTGATCTTCTAGAGTTGTTTTCTCTTTTGTTAATTCTATTGCAGCATAATGTTCCCTTGGTTGTACTGTTTTGTTTGATTCATTTTGAACTTCTGCTTTATCAATTCATTCTGGGCTTAAATCTATCCCCAAGGAGAATGATGGTCCATCGCAGAAACTAAAGTTTTTAGTCTTTTCTTCTTTTGCTTTTTGATTTTTTGCTTTATCAATTTCATCTGGGATTTAGAAAAATGTTGGTACATCACAGAAAATAACTTTTTTCTTCAATTTTTCTTTTTCTTTTTTTCTTCTGAATCTTCTTTTTCTTCCTTTTCAGCAGCCTCACACACTAATGGATCATTCCAGAAATCATCTTTATAATATCCATCATCTACAATAGACAAAATCAATTTATTAAAAATATAATTATTAATAATTTTTATGGACATTTCATTCCTTAATCATATATGATTAACAAAACAAATTCATATATGAATACAACTATTAATTATATCCAAGGACATTTAAAATTTTATTCATATATGAATACAATATTAAAAATATTAACTATATTTAATTTAACAGTTTATACCTTCAATTATGTTTTCATTCTCTTTACCAATGCTCGTATAGACATTTTCCTCTTTCACGCTATGTATAACATTTACATCAACTGCATCAAACAGATTAGCATCACCAGATACGTTATCTCCAACACGTTGATTAATTCCAATTAACACACCTGCCACATTTTGAATTAGATAAACTTTAATATACCACTATATATTTATTATAAATTTTTAAACGAATACCCGCTTCAAGTTTGTCAGCTATTTCCGTGACAGTTGGATCATTCCAGTACTCATCACTTGAATTAATTGAATCTTGACTATTATTTATATTTATTGAATTGTTAATTTCTCCACACAAATAATGAAGTTGAATTTTTCGATCTTCATCAATTACATAACTTTCTTCATGAACACCTCCAACATTATTACCATCAACACCTGTACCATCAACAACTATATTAACATTTTCACCAATATCATCACCTTCCCCATTCCCATCATCAACTTCAACTCCAACAATAGAATTACCAGCTGCTTCATTAACAAAATCAGCTTTAGCAACCACATCACGATTACCAGAATCATTTCCATCATATTTTTCTAGTTCATCACCAAAATCAGCTTTAGCAACCACATCACGATTACCATAATCATTTCCATCATCTTTTTCTAGATCATCACCAAAATCAGCTTTAGCAACCACATCACCATTATCAGAATCATTCCCATCATCTTTTTCTAGTTCATTTGCAAAAAAATACATATATTCTTCATTCTTCACTTGGATATTTTTGAAATGCTGATTTGTAGAGTGATATTTTAATGCTTTTTGCAATGTCAAATTTAGCTCTTCCATATTCGTTAAAATTTTAGTAATTTTTTTTTTCAACTTTGAAGTTAAATGCCTACACAATGAGAAAATAAAACATAAAATAAGAAGGTTAATCATATATGAATTCACTATATTACAATTGTTACCTCAAAAGATTTATCTTCTTTGTAACTTTCATTAAACTCTGCTTCACATAAAGTTTTTTCAGAAATCTCTGTATCCTCTACAAGTTTTATCTTCTCAGATGTCCAATGACAAATAGCTGGACGTTCTCTTGAAACTTGTATATAATCAAATTTCGCATGTAAAACATACATTAACTGCATATAAAAAATGATATATTAAATTAGATAAATATTTTTTTGTGTATTCATATGTGAATCTGAAAAATTATTAGAATACGAAACTTACAACTAAATAAGCTGACGGACCATAGAAGAAGGAGTTAAGTGAGTACGGCTTGAAACAACTTTTTGTTCTTACAAGGCAATCAAGAACATAACTACACCAATCTATACAGTTTATATGTGTATTCTTTTTGATTTTTTGCAAAGGTAGCAGATTGCATTTTCCCATTTGTGTACCCTCACATAAGCTATTTATAAAGAGCACTAGAAAATTAATGTTAAAATTAAAGTCTGCTTTTGGTGTTTGTGCAATTTTGCTCTTCAACTCTGTTAATCTTAAAGATTCAATCTTCTTAAATTGTTTTTTCCATTCATACATGCAGCTTAGTTCATCATCATGAGTAAAACTAGCCATGTCATTAATATTATCCCCAGAAGATGGTATTCCTAACATCTGATGTACAGATTTCTTTGTTACTTTAATATTACCATTTTTCAGTTTAATAATCATTTTTTTACTATTAAATTTCTCGAGAACTTTGTGACCAAGCCTTAGAGGCACATCTATCATTTTCATTTTTAACAAACTCCCTAACCCCATATCCCTAACACTTTCTTTCTGTTCATCACTTAAACCTTGGACAATAGAAAATAATGATCCCGGTGAGCATCTATTTTTCATTGCAAAATTTGATTTCTGGCATTTCTTAGCATTTCTTAGCATTTCTTAGCATTTCTTGATTTTTTTTATCTTAATTTGTCTTGTTTTGTTTTCATTGTACCTGCATAAAATGAATGCTAAATTAACAAAAACAGATTCAATCATACATGATTAAACACAACAATTGATGATATTACACAAAATATAAAAAAACTCTTGTTTAATCATTCATGAATGATTAAACATGATGTGATAATGTTACAAATATTCTTTGAAAACAATGACTCTTTTTAATAATACATTATTAAAAATATTGTTTAAAATCAAATATGATTAAAACCACAACTGATGATGTTATACAATTCAAAAACAGAGACTCAATTAAATCATATACTACCTCCGTATCAAAATAAGTGATACATTTGAGAAATTGCGGTTTTTGAGGCAAAAGATTGGAAAGTAATTTAAAATAGTATAAAGTGGATAGTTAGTGGATAATGGGTCCCACTTCTTTTGGATGTAGTGAAATTAATGATTTTAAAAGGTAAAAGTAAGGGTAAAAGAGTAATTTTACTTTATTAAAGTAGATAGTTAGTGGAGAATGGGTCCCACTTTTTTGCCAAATAAGGTAAGTTTTGAAAGTGTATCACTTATTTTGTTCCACCCCTAAATAGAAAGTGTATCACTTATTTTGATACGGAGGTAGTATAATGAAAAGGGAGTTAATTTTCATACCACAAATATTGAAGTCTATACCACACTGTACAACTATATCTGCAGACTGTACAGCTACATAAAGCATTTGATGTGGTACATGAGTTAATACATGTGGTACAAAAATTGTTGCCTATAATGAAACGACAAATATAGAACGTAATCATATGAAATTTACCTTTGTTTTTTTTGGTTTTTCTACTTGAATTTTTTGAACTTGTACCAGATTCGATTAGTTTTGATTTTTTGTTTGTTTTCCTCCTCTTTGATGGTCCGCTGATTCTTCATAATCTGGATCATTTGCTGTTTTTCGTTTTTTATTTTTTATGTTATCGTTTTCAATTGAATCTACATAAATTAAGGATCAAAATTAAGTCAAAACTCAAAATCTACATATAAAAGTCTTATAGGTATTAATCAAACAATTAAATAAACAATCAATAAACCTTGATAAATCAAAAAATACGTTTAAATCATGTAATATTAATTGTCGACTATACGTTTGTAAATTAAATCTCATTTAATCATCTATGATTAAATAACATATTACAATTTGACGTATGTTCATATTTAATGGATCGATGCATCATATATGATTGATCAAAAACACAGAATGCTAAAAAATACAAGCTGTGTAATCATACAATTTAAAATTAAAATACATTAAAAATATAAGGAAAACGTAATATATAGTCTATTTGAGAGTTGATTTCACAATCAATATTTTGAGCAGTGATTTTAAACCAAAAAACAAGTATTACGTTCCGTGGATCATTTAATGTTATTGATTTTAATTGAATCTACATAAATTAAGCATTAAAATTAACTCAAACTCAAAAATCGAAATTAACACAAAATTATATGAATAAAACTTTTACGGATCTAAATTCAATTCGTAAAATTAATCGAACATAAAAAACTTTTACATATCTAAATTCGTAAAATGTAAAATCAAACCGCAAACGATTTAACTATTTACCTTTCAATTTCTCTGATATTGCTTGTTGTTGATTTATTTCTCCATCGGAACGCATTTGATTCTCTTTAGCCATCGATTTCTAGAATTTCGATTCGATTCGTACTGTTTGTTGATACTTTTCTATGGAGAGAACTATGCGTTTATACTTTTCAGTTATGGTCTGTTTTTTTTGTGAGTGAACACTTTTTAATATATTTGCCCTATAAATAAAGTGGTTCAAATATAACTACCTCATTTATTTTTGACCGCATACATTTTCATTTTCACTAAAATGAGTTCCTGAGGAATATTCCTAAAATTCAGGGGTGTTGTCTTTTGTGTATTTTGCCTTCTAAATTTAAGGATGTCATTAGCATTTTCCTAAAAAAGTTTTACCATGAATTATTCTATTATATGAGTAATCATAAATGAATTAACTGCACAATTTTATAAAAAGAAGTTATGATGATGTTATTTATTGATGATAAAAAGAGCTGTGATATAATGATTAATCATTCGATGATGAAAACTAGACTTAGATTTTTAAGTTTCTTTGAATTATAATATAAAGTTAGTTATACATTATTTGTAACTACAACTGCAGTAACTACAATAACTATTTATAATCAAACAGGTTTTTGATTAAAAACATTATTTGTCTTTTTTAATCATTAGTGATTAAATTAATGATTAATCATAGATGATTAAACATGATCTGTTGGCGTTAAAATTATTGAAATGAGTAAACATTGATCGTATTTAAAAAAGACAAATGTATGTAATCCTATATACAAATGTTAAAAAAAAAAATCAAAAACAATGTTCACACAACAAATCAGTTTTGACGACTATAATAAACATTGTTTGCCCACTTCTTATGAGCATCTCTTTCTTCCTGTGGTTTTTTACTATATTCATTTGCTTTTTCTAAAATATAACTCTTCTTTGCGTTTAATCCAGATGTAACTAATAGAGCTGCATACTTGTGTCTCAATTTATCTAGTAATTTATGTTGATCAGTTCCTTCATTTCCAAGCCCTACTACTTCATCCCATACTTTATGAGTTTGATTTTGAGTACCTAGGTATGTCTCTATATGCCTCATTGTGAAAACACCACAATCTTTTACATTTTTTTTAGTTCTCCATGGCATATGGAGTCTAATTGGGTTAAGAGATGCATTTGACATTTGTTTTAATTTTGGATGTTTGATATCAGCTAAGTATTTTAAAACTAGATCCATCTGTTAATCAAAAATTGATAAATGTTAGATATACAAAAATAATTTAAAAAATTTTTTAAGTTTTTACAATTGATGCTTACCAGTGTGGGTAAAACTAGACCATATTTAATTTCAAGAGTTTCTGTTTTAGCACTGTTGTCTATTATATCAAATGCTCCTTTTTTGAAGTTGACAACAATGCAATATATGTGTTCATACCTTAAAATTGGGAAAAATATCTGATTTCAAAATAATACAATATCATATTAGATAATTATATTATAGAAAAGTTATATTTAAATAAATATTAAATTAACATACCATGTCAACATTTCTTAACTGAAGCATTTCGTTATCATTATTAATTAAACTAGCAAATTCTTCTTTAAACTTCCTGAATTTTTGATCATCGGAGAATTTTGATCATCGAAATAAGAACCCTGCAATTAATGTATATTCTTTGTTATGATTCATACATGAATATTGAAAAAAATACTAAATATATGAATAATAATTATGATAGATATGTAACTATTAAAAGAATATATAATATTACTTATAGTTAACCCTAATTTCATGTACAACCGATTTGGAGAGTTGAAATATCTTTCTTTTTCATTGTTATTTAACAAATCTACAAATACGTCAATGGCACTACTGTACACATAATGACCTGGACAAAAACTTTCTATATCTCTCCTTGTGCATATCACATCTCCATTTTGTGTCTCAATAACAAAATCACTTTATGATAAAAAATTTAGTTATTTTTTTTTTCAATTGCAAAACAAAAAATTAATATTGAAAAAAATATAAAGTACATACTTTGGTTCCCCTTGAAGGTTAAATAGCCATTCACAAATGATATCTTCTTGAGAACTTAATTTTGATTTGGCATCAATCACTCTTTCTTTATATGGAGATTTTAATAATGATGATCGCTTTTTTTCTCTTTTTTCCTTCATTTTTAATTCATTAACTTTTAATGGAATTTGATGAACATCTAAATCACAGAAAATCACATATAAATATCAATTTAAGAATGATATCATCAAGTATATCAAAGAGTAAACAAAAAAATATTATCAAAGTAATTTACCTTGTTTCTGATTAAGATCTGTTGTAGCATTCACAAGTTTCTCAAATCCTTCAAAATGTACAACAGGAGTAATATAGAAAATATTATTATTAATACAAATAAATATAAACAGATGATTAAATATATATTTAATAATGAATGATTAAAACAAAAATTACCTTCTTTCTCATCAGAATCTCTTTTGTCCTTTCCAAATTCATCTACAGTCATTTCTAATTCAGCATCTAAAACATATGGATCGTATATTAACATTATTAAACTAATTTATTTTAATAAATAGAAATCAAGTATTTTAATTAATGATTAACAAAATCTGGTTATCAAGATTCATTAAACACATCAATGAGTCATATTTAATGATGTATGATTTAAAACCCTTATAATCATATATGATTAAACAGTATCTAATGAAGTTTAACTAAAAAAACTAAAGGACTTGATTAATCATACAGGATAAACTAATTACCTTGAGTCTCACAAACATTTGATGAAAAATTCACAACTTTATCATTTCCTACCAAAATGTACAACAAGATTCATATAATTAATACATAAAAGATATAAAACCTTTAATCATACATGATTAAACATTATATAAAGAATGAACTCAAAATTAAAAACATACTCGTTTAATCATGTGTGATTAAACTCATTTTTAATAATAAATGATTAAACAAAATTACCTTCTTTCTCACCAACATCTAATATGTCCTTTCCAATTTCATCAATAACTTGAACATCTACAACAAAGTTTCATATATTAAAATATTATAAAAATCCAAATATAAACACTACAAAGATTAATATTAGTTTAATTATAATTGATTAAACACATGCTTAGTTAATACAAGATTAAATAATAACCTTCTTTGTGACTAGCATTTCTTTTAGCATTTCCAAATGGCTCAGAAACTACAACATCAACAAAAATCTCAAAAGTTTAATCATTAGTGATTAAAAAAGACAAAACAAGGTTTAAACATGTATGATTAAAAAACATCTTTAAAATTTTTTGGACTAGGTTAATCATTAGTGATTAAACAGAAAACAAAATTTTAATCATCTATGATTAAACACATCGTCAAAATTAATCATTGATGATTAAACAACATTCTTATTTAGAATTAAGAAACTAAAAAACGGAGACAAGCTTAATCATCGATGATTAAACAATATCTTTGATTTTAAAAACAGAATTGTTTTATTAATCATCGATGATTAAATTGTTTAATCATCGATGATTAAAAAAAACAAAGATTAATCATTAGTAATTAAACACAAAAACAAAGGTTTAATCATACATGATTAAAGATCATTTTATAAAAAAATTAGACTAGTTTAATAGTAATGATGATTAAACATAACCTCAAGTTTAATCATTAATGATTAAACACATCGTCAAGATTAATCATTGATAATTAAACAGCATCTTATAAACACTACAAAGATTAATATTAGTTTAATTATAATTGATTAAACACATGCTTAGTGAATACAAGATTAAATAATAACCTTCTTTGTGACCAGCATCTCTTTCAGCATTTCCAAATGTCTCAGAAGCTACAACATCTACAACAAATGTCATTATATTAAAATATTATTATTAAAAATAAAAATATAAACACTACATGATTAACATCTATTTAATCATAGTCGATTCTACTTCATAAACACATTTTTAATGATACATATGATTAAACAATATACCATCTTTTTTATCACCAGCATCTATTTCAGAATTCCTTACTTTCTCAGTATCTACATCATAGAAAATTTATATGAATATAAAAAATTTATCAACTTGTAAAACACTATATCTTATTTAAAACAATTAGATATTTCCTTCAGACTTACATTCGAAGGAATGTCACCTTTATAATAGATTTTTTATTAATTTATTATTTACCTTTTGAAATATCTGAATCTGAAACAATTTCTTTAACCAATTCGTTCAGTTGAAAACTTTCTTCTTCGTTGACACCTTCATCGTTATTTGTACCACAAACATCAAGTGTATCAGCAACACCAATACAAACATCAACTGTAACGTGTAAAAATAACATCATTATTAGAAATCATATGTGATTAAACATTTACAAAAAAACATCATTTTCATTTTCATTGCATACACGATTAAACAAATTACCTTCTTTCTCACCAACATCAATTGTAACCTTGTTTACTTCTTCAGTAGCTACAACAAAAATGTCATAAATTATATATTATAAAACATCAAAAATATAATCACTACTTCATTAAAGAACCCGTTTTATCATAGATGATTATGCATTTTTAAATGAAGTTACAAAAACTACAAACATTATGCAATGAAATTACCTTTTTTATCACCAACATCTCTGTGAGCGTTCAATACTTCCTCAGAACCTACAACATATTAATATATATGAATACCAATTGATTAAGCTCTGATTCTAATCATTGATGATTAAAGAATTAAAATAAGTATGCAATTAAATATATTCTTACCACCTTCTTCTTCAACATATTCTTGATTTAGTACATCAGCTTCTTTTTCTTTATCTTTTTCTGTAACTTCATTAGATTTTTCCCCTTCAACTCTATCTTTATCTTGAGAAAGTTGTTTTTCATTTTCGTTATTATTTTTTGTATTTTCTTTTGATGATGGGAAAAACTTTATTTCCCATGTTTTGACACTTTCATGATCACAAAATTCTGAAATTGATTCATTCAAAATCATTCTTGCCTTGTTTTGATTACTAGTAAACTTTACAAACATTTTTTCCAATTTTGTTTCAACAACATGCAAAAATTTACATATATAAAAAAAATAGATATATTATATATCAAAAATCACTTTTATAATTGTTACCTCATCTGCCACATTTTGGATATCATCTTGATGTAGTTCTGATTCACCTAAACACCCTAAATTAATTTCCATGTTCTCTACCAATTTAAGTTTTTCAGATGTCCATTCACAAATAATCGGACGGTTTCTTGGCACTTGAATATAATTGATTTTAGCTCTATCAACATACAATAACTGCATATACAATAATAAATATTTTAAACGTTAAGTGAAAGTGTAATTATATATGAACTATATATTTTTACATAAAAATAAATATATATGCTACGCCACTTACAATCAAATATGCTGCAGGACCAAAGAAATAAGAGTATGTAGTGTATCTCGCCTTTGTTCTTTTTAGACAATCAACAACATAACTACACCAATCTATATTTCTAATATCTGTATTCCTTTGGATTCTATACAAAGGTGTTAAATTGCATTTCCCATTTGGTGTATTCTCGCATAAAGTATTCACGAACAACAAGAGACAGTTTATTTTGAACTCAAAATTTGTTTCCGTTGAGAGTAAAATTTGCTGCTTAACTTCTGTCAATCTAATGTCTTCAATTTTTGAAACCTTTTGTTTTAAATTATACAAACTACATTCTTTTTTATCGTGATAAACAATATCTAGCTCATCAATTTTGTCTCCTCCATTTGGTATTCCTAGAATATCATGAACAGATTGTGTATTAACTTCAATATTTCCCTTATTAAGTTCAATAGTCATATTGTTACTATTGAACTTGTTGAGAAGATAAAAACCTAATCTAAGAGGTAATTCACTAAGTTTTAGTTTTAACAATCTTCCAAAACTCATTTCTATTATTGTTTCTTTCTGCTGCTTATTAAAACCTTTTACAATATCAATCAATGATTCTGGAGAACATCTGTTTTTCATCGATGGATATTTGTTCTCCTTTTCTTTTTTTGTTGATTCTTCTGATGTTTTTCTCCGTTTTTCTGTATTATTTTTTTTAGTTTTTGATGTTTTTCTCTTCCTTTCTTCTATTATTTCTACTTCATCTAAATCTGCAAAACATTGACACTATTATATTATCTAAAAAGTATTATACATTTTAATCAACAATTAATAAATATAAACCTTGATAAAATAAAAACTCATATAATTAATAATCTATAACATTATTTTGACACGTTTTAATCATGTAATATTAAGTGTCGACTAAATTATTGTATCATAGATGATTAAACATGATCTGTTGTAAATCAAATCTCATTTAATCATCTGTGATAATAACAACATATCACAATGTGACGTATGTTCAAATTTAACGGATCGTTGCATCATATATGATTAATCAACACATACTCCTAAAAATACAAACTCTGTAATCATAGAATTTAAAATTAAAATACATTAAAATAAAAGGAAAAGTGATATATATTTTATTTGAGAGTTGATTTCACAAACAATAGTTTCAGCAGTGATTTTAAACAAAAAAAACAAGTATTCTAATCGCAATATCATTATATAGTTACAAGTATTACCTTCCGTGGAATCAATTGTAGACATTTCTATATTGATTTGTTCATCCGTAGACATTTTGTTGTGAGTGTGTGTTAACGAGCAATTAAAAGGACGGAAAGTTAGGGTTTAGAAGAGATAATTGAAATGTTTGAGAGAGAGACTGGAATGTGCAGTTTTTGGGGCTACTGTGCAGCATATAGTGTCTGTGTGTGTTTTTGAAGTTACCTGTGTCTAAAAATTATATCATATTTTCAATTTTAGCCTTTAATAACCGTTGAGTTTTATTAAAATAACATCCCTTATTAAATTGTGTTCAATATTATTCATTTATTTCCATAGTCATCATTGCTTCTCTATAGGGGTGAGCATAACAGGATACCCGCGGGTTCCGACTGGAACCGAAACCGGAACCAGAACCGTAGGTTCCAGAAATCGAACCTAGAAGACAGGTTCTTAAATTTTCGGAATCGGAACAGGAACTGCCTGTTCCAAGGCATGTTCCGATTACCCTGTTTCTAAATTCAAAGTTTTTTAACATTACTAACTATATAAAAAAGACAATAAATCACACGAACTAACGATTACATATATCGTTTAATAGTTTCAAAATGTAGTTGAACAATTACGAAATATTGTTCAAAATAGAAATAAGTTATCAATAATGATAAAAACATAGTAAATGTGTGAAGTAGCCCCAAAAACTGTACATTCCAGGGTAACCGCCGGTTCCAGGGTATCCACATGTTCCAGGTTCCTTAATTTTGAGAACAGGAACCGAAACCTCTTAGGGCGGTTCCATGATTTTAGGAACCAGAACCAGAACCTCCTAATAAGTTCAGAGTTCCAGGGTATCCACATGTTCCAAGTTACCCTTTTTTTCTGATCACCCCTACTTCTCTGTACATTTTAGCACTTAATAACAAAAGTAGCTACATTCATAAAATATTTTGAATGAATGTTTGGTTTAAACATCGATGATTAACCAAAAAATATCATAGAATCATTGATGATTAACCATCTTATGATTTACACTTCCAAGTACAATCATCTATGATTAGACTAAAACATCAGTTTTAGTCTAATATGATTTGTATTCTTTAATCATGTATGATTAAAGAACATTTAAAAAAAATTTAGACGAGTTTAATCATTGATGATTGAACCAAACCTCAAGTTTAATCATCGATGATTAAACACGTCGTCAATATTAATCATTGATGATTAAACACCATCTTATTTAGAATTAATAATTTCAAAAAAGGATTAAGCCAGGGGTTTAAACACCATCTTATTTTTTTTGAAGTTATGAATGATTAAAAAAGACTTTTCTTTTTTAGAGTTGTGTTAAATCATCATATGAATATATATGATAAAAAAAATCTAATTTTTTGTTAATTTATGCAGATGTTAGAACTGAAGAAACAAAGCAGGGAACTGTTCAAAAAGACCCTCGATCAAGACTAAAAATGTTAGCTACTAAGAAAAGAAGCATCCTGAAAAATGAAAAACAGGAAAGTAACAAGAGAATTAAAACATCCAAAGACACAAAAAATCAGGTTGTAGAATATACTACGTTAAAAAATCGATGTTCTGCTGAATCGATGGTTATTGTTGTAAATGTATTAAGTATAGAACAAAAAAAAAAAGCAGTGAAAGAGATGGGATTTGGAAGCATTTTAAAAATTAAAATGACTGATGTGCCTCTAAAACTTGCTACTTTTGTTTTAACCAAAATCAATAGTGATAAGATGGCTATTGAACTAAAAAAAGGAAATATTAAGGTCACATTGGAATCTGTTCATGAAATGTTAGGAATACCAATGGGAAAAACAAATATTTGTAACATTCCACCTATTGAAGAGGATGATGAGGAAAGCTTCATGTCTGAATGGAGTGAACAATTTGAAAAGGTTGAGGATTTAAGGTTGACTGAATTGAAACAGAAGATTTTAAAAACAACTGAAGCAGATTTTAATTTCAAAATGAACTTCCTTGCGTTGTTTATAAATACTTTATGTCAGAATACACCAAGTGGGGAAATGCAATCTTTATCCTTTATACAGAATTGGAAAGAATACAAATCCTAGAACAATAGATTGGTGTGCTTATCTTCTCGACTGTCTTGTCACAATAAAAAAAAAAATCAACACGAAATCAGAAACTTCTTTCTTCTTCGGGCCATCAGCATATCTAGTTGTAAGTGACATATTTTTAATATTTAGTACATTATTAAATAACATAAAATTTGTTCTTTCAATTTTGATTTAATTAACTTATGTAATATTAAATTTTATATGCAGTTAATGTATGTTGATCATATGAAAATTGATTATCTAAAAGCTTCTAGAGAACGTCCAGTTGTTTGTCATTGGACAACTGAGCAAATAAAAATTGTAGAGAACACAGAGATATTAGCAAAGTGCTTGGGTGACGGTGACTTATATCCTCATGTCAATGATGAATCTGAGAAGGTAACAGTTGTAATATTAATTATTCATATAATATTTACATAAAATTTAGAAAAAATACACATTGATATAAACATTTTAATAAAAATATTATTTTGCAGGAAATTGAAAGAAAAATAAATAAATTGATTGAAAAAATGGAGACAGTCTTAATGAAAGATCCAATAAGCTTTTGAATGATGCTGTTTCAAAGTACCCAAATAATGAAACATTTAAAAGCTGGTAAACAAAGTATTCTCAAATTAGTTAATGAAGTTGTTGATAAAGATGAAGTTGTTATGGAAGTGGAAAATATTTAAGTTTTTGTGTTGTAGTTCAGGATAAATTAGAATTAATCATAGTAGTCTTAACATGGAAACATTGAAATTAATCGCTTATGATTAAAACTATATGTTGTTTAATCATTTATGCTTTAATTTTTTATGCACACCAGTTTTATCATCGATGATAACAACATCAGTGAATTTTAAAACAAAAAAAGTTTTAATAATCATTGATGATTAAACACAAAAACAATCGGTTTTAATCATCGATGATTAAACTGTTTAATCACCGATGATTAAAAAAATGTCAAAGTAATCATTTGTAATTAAAAGAGCATTTAATAAAAAATTCAATCTAGTTCAATCATCGATGATTAAACTCAACCTCAAAGTTTAATCATCGATGATTAAACATATAGTCAAGACTAATCATCGATGATTAAACAACATCTTATAGAGAATTGAGAAACTAAAACCGGAGGCAAGGTTAATCATCGATGATTAAACTGTTTAATCATCAATGATTAAAAAAATGTCAAAAGATTAATCATTGGTAATTAAAGAGCATTTAATAAAAAAATCAGACTAGTTCAATCATCGATGATTAAACCAAAACTCAAAGTTTAATCATCGATGATTAAATATATAGTCAAGAGTAATCATCGATGATTAAACAGCATCTTATAAAGAATTGAGAATCTAAAAAACGGAGACAAGGTTAATCATCGATGATTAAACTGTTTAATCATCGATGATTAAAAAAAATGTCAAAGATTAATCATTTGTAATTAAAAGAGCATTTAATAAAAAAATTCAGACTATTTCAATCATCGATGATTAAACCCAACCTCAAAGTTTAATCATTGATGATTAAACATATACTCAAGACTAATCATCGATAATTAAACAGCATCTTATAGAGAATTGAGAAACTAAAAACCGGAGGCAAGGTTAATCATCGATGATTAAACTGTTTAATCATCGATGGTTAAAAAAAATGTCAAAGATTAATCATTAGTAATTAAAGAGCATTTAATAAAAAATTCAGACTAGTTCAATCATCGATGATTAAACCAAAACTCAAAGTTTAATCATCGATGATTAAACATATAGTCCAGAGTAATCATCGATGACTAAACATCATCTTATAGAGAATTGAGAATCTAAAAAACAGAGATAAGGTTAATCATTGATGATTAAAAGAAAATGTCAAAGATTAATCATTAGTAATTAAAGAGCATTTAATAAAAAATTCAGACTGGTTCAATCATCGATGATTAAAGCCAACCTCAAAGTTTAATCATCGATGATTAACAATATAGTCAAGAGTAATCATCGATGATTAAACAGCATCTTATAGAGAATCGAGAATCTAAAAAATGGAGACAAGGTTAATCATCGATGATTAAACTGTTTAATCATCGACGATTAAAAGAAAATGTCAAAGATTAATCATTAGTAATTAAAGAGCATTTAATAAAAAATTCAGACTCGTCCAATCATCGATGATTAAACCAAACCTCTAAGTTTAATCATCGATAATTAAACATATAGTAAAGAGTAATCATCGATGATTAAACAGCATCTTATAGAGATTTGAGAATCTAAAAAACGTAGACAAGGTTAATAATCGATGACTAAACTGTTTAATCATCGATGATTAAAAGAAAATGTCAAAGATTAATCATTAGTAATTAATTGCTAACTACTACATCTTGGAAAACATTATAAAATGTTTTAAAGATTTCAGATTAAATTTGTTAAAAAAAAATATTATAAGTTAATTAACTAAAATATTACTATTAATCTATTAATTATTTGAAATTAGACATTCTAAATTTGAAATTAGATCATTTTTTTTTATCCGACACTTTGAAGATAGATGATTAACTAAAAATATTAAAATTATATTATAAAAGTTCATACACTACAACGAAAAATTAAAATGTCACAAAATTAAAAAACAAACAAACTAATTAAATCAAAGTAACTTTCAAATAAAGTCGTCCTCCAGAAGGGTTCATTTTCTCGAGATCAATTGTGAAAACAACCCTTTGGTTCCATTTGATATCCCATTTCAATCTCAACCTTTCAAAATTCCCACGAATGCACATCGGTCCATAGGGTCTTTCTTCAGATTTTTTTCATTCGCGCTTGAAAGGGATCATTAATCACGAACCTTTCTTTCATTTCTCCTCTCTGGAAGACACAACCAGGGCCGTAGTTGTAGAGCATGTGATCATCAACCACCTTTGCTGGTATAGTCTGAAATTTAGAGATGAAAATAAAATACATTTAATCATTATAAAAAAAAAGAAAAAAAGTACAAAAATATATATATGCATACTATTTCAGAACGATCAACTATCTGAGAAATCCATTTCACAGTAAAGAAATGGATTTTATCTATAGGATCTTCACTTTGATAGTTGTTTATCTCATCGTCAGTTGAAGAGTCGATTTCAATATATTCAGCAGGATAATTGTTATCGCTTTGGGAACTCATGTTTAATAACAAGTAAAGTTGTTTGATAATAATTTTCTTGTGATAAAAGGTTACCATTTTAGAAGAATATTGTTAACTTTATATAATAACCAAGGGCCTCGAAAGATGCAGCCAATAAATGCCAAAATTAAAGAGGGAAAATCAATCGTCAGTTGAAATTTAAGCGCGTAAATTATATGCATCGAGTAAAAAGTATTAAAAAAGTAGCTGTAAGCCTGTAAGACTAGCTGTAATTTTGTACCCTTCATGATATTGCATATCATATTTGACGTTTTAGATAGAAAATTAAGATAAGTATTAAAAAGTAGCTGTAAGAGTAGCTGTAATTTTGTACCATTCATGAATATATCATATTTGAATACCATGTTTAATGACTTTTACACCCTTCATGAATTTTGTATTTTTCTAGGATGTTTAATGTCACACCCCGCAAAAAATGAGTTTTACTTCATTTATAATGTTTTGCGGAAGAACGGAGGAGTAACGTTCATGATTACATAGCAAAAATTAAGTAAACAAACAACCACGTAAATAACATAATGAAAGTGGTTTACCTTCTAAAAATGGAAAGTTTCCAAAAATAGTAGTTACTAAAGATAGTAAATTTTGAAAATGAAGTGGTTATTCGTAAACTTAAATGTTCATTCATGGCTCACGACAAATCCACTGCTCATATCCTCCAGTCTCATTGTGCACCTAATCACCTGGAAAAACATAAGTAAAAGGGGGTCAACAGTAATGTTGAGTGAATCCACAGGGTTAATGTTGTATGAAAAGTAAAGTAAAGTGTTTTGCTACTCAAAATATTTGTTATGAAAATGGTTTATGACTGAAAATGTATAAGGTTCAACACTCATATGATATGAGTAATAAGTATTGAATGTTTAGTATAGTTGTAGAATGTATACAACTACTAGTTATGTTTATGAAAAAGTGTTGAACAAAATGTTGTGTTTGACATCGCATGAACTGTTATCCCCAACAGGTAGCTAGTCTATTGAGTTAATATATCAACCCCTAAGTCCACAATCAACACTTCAACTCCAGTATGTTATGTTATTTTATGGATATTCCCTCCCGGAGATGTCTTGGATAAACCAAGTAATGATCAAACGTTCGTTGGGAGGATGAGTGTCAGCCAATAGTACTATCTGCATATCCATGGTCTAGATCCACTAGTTAATGATTGCTGGTAACCTTAGTCCGGTATAATAATTGTTTGTCATGCCAACGCGATAATGAAAATGTATAGATGTTGTTGTACAGTCATAGTAAAACAGTAGCAGTTGTGTTTATGTTTTCCACCCCAAAGTTTATAAAATCAGTAAAAGAGTAAAAGGGGTCTGTGGACTCACCTGGGCAAAGCTTAGCTCTCGATAAACCTCAACGAATCTCTTCAAAGACTCCTAGCGCCTAAACGCAATAACGCTTCTAATTAGACTAAGCTAACACAGGCGAACTAATAATAATGATATATGATATGAAATTAATGTTATGTTTTATGTTTTGTGACATCGAATGAATTTGGATTATTGGACCTTAATAGATCGAAATGAAATGAAATGAAATGATATGGAATGAAATGAAATGACATGAAATGGACTTCGAAATGAAATGAAATGAAATGGGCTTGGGTTAGACTTAATGGGCCTAAATGGACTTATTGGGCCTAATGAGCTTAATGGGCCTAGATGGGCTTAATGGGCCACTAGGTTGGGCCACTTGGGCCTCTTATTGGGCTTAGGTCCGATTAGATTGGGCCATGGATTGGACTTGGGCCCAATTGGGTTCGGTTTTGGTTTAAGTGGGCCAAAGGTTTGGGCTTTGGTCCAAATGGGCTTGGATACTAATGGGCGAACTAAAGTTTGGGCCCGATGGACTAAGGTAGATCGAATGGGCCAAGTACGGGCCTTGGCCCGATTAAGTATTCGGGTTTGGGTCAATCGGTTGGGTCAAGATCCGGCCTTGACCCAGTTTGACTTGTGGGTCAAAATTAGTCAAATCTAGAGGTCAACAATGGTCAAAATAGTCAACGAAAGTCAACAAAAGTCAACTAGGTCTAGGGTTTCAGAATCTAGGGTTTGTGTTCATGTGTGGGTCGGCCGAATGGCCAAGACCCTACGGTTTTGGTCTATGGTTCGGGTCTATTGCTAGATTTGGCTAGATTTCGGTATTTTGGTCATACAAGTCTAGATCTAAGGTTAAGCACAAGTAATACTTCTAGATCTAGGGTTTTGGAGGTCAAAAGTGTAGGGTTTAAGGAAGATTAAATCAACGAACAAACAATTGATACAATAGACGAATCAAACGAACAAATCAAACGAAACCCGTTGACATGCATGCTTGCATGCACGTCGGGCATAAAGATCAAGCAAGTGCCGAGACCTCTTGGCCTTTGGCCTAGGTCTCGGGTTCGAACTAGGGACTGAAACAATTTGGAAAACAAGTATAAGAGTTTGGTATCATACCTTGGGATCGAGATCAAGAAGAAAACGAGCAAAAATCGAAGGAGGTTGCGGATTTGCTTATGCTCGGACGAACTAGGGTTCGGGATCGGTTTGGGGCTGAATCGATTCGGGACTTGTGGGGTTGTTTGGGACGAAATTGATGTGGTAAAAAGTGTAGGGTTTGTGTAGTGGGTAGTATTTATAATGTGGAGAAACTAGGGTTTGTGTAGAATTAGGATAGGTTTGATTCAAAATTTCAAATGAAGATGGGGATAGATCTAGGTTTAACATTCAAGATAAAGATAACACTTTAAAGTTCAAAAGAAGATAACCACACCACCTTGGTGTGGTTGAGACGAAATTAAGGTGGCCAAGAGGGGGGTTTCGGCCACTAAGTGGTCGGGACAACAATTGATGTGTCAGTTTGGAATAAAATTCGTTACGAGTCACGTTTAATTAGTTATATTGATTTATTGAATAAGTATTACTTAAATATCATTATTGGAAATGTTTTGGAGTAAGAATGTCACCACAAGTAATATAAGATGTTGTGTTGACTAAAATAGTCAAACACTGATGTATGGTGAAAATGTTAAATGTTCGGTGAACTAGTCATGTGTTTGGATGCCAAAAGTAGAAATGAAACTAAATGAGGAAAGTTTCTAAACATAGAAACACTCTAAATATAGAAATGATATGAAATGAAGAAAGTTTCTAAAAATAGAAACTTTCTATAATTAGAAATAATAGGAAACGAGGAAAGTTTCTAAAAATAGAAACTTTCTAAAATTAGAAATGTTACGAAATGAGAAAGTTTCTAAAAATAGAAACTTTCTAAATATAGAAAGTAAGAAATGAAAAATAGTAACATACCCAAAATGTCGAGTTGTCACATTCTCCCCTGGTTGAAGAAATTTTGTCCCGAAATTTAAAACAAAGAACGAACAGGAGAGACAACGAGAAATAAATGTGGATGATAGGCAGTACTCATATCGAGGCGAGTACCTAGAAAGTTTTGCAACGCTTGCCAAAAACGAAAAGTGAAACGAATGACGTGATTAGATATGATCGATATTGGCACTCCATGCCGAGATACGACTTCTTTCAAGTAGATTCTTGTCAGATTCTCCATTTGATCAGTTTCCTTAATCGGAATGAAATGAGCTGATTTGGTCAATCGATCAACAATTACCCAAATTGGGTCATGACCATTAGACGTTCGAGGTAACTTGGTTACAAAATCCATTGAGATTTGTTCCCATTTCCATTCAGGGATCTCTGGTTGTTGTAGAACACTAGACGGTTTTTCATTTTTCAGCTTTCACTTGTGAGCACGCTAGACATTTGTTGATGTAGACTGCAATTCTCTTTCTTCATGTTAGGCCACCAATAAAATTCTTTGATATATCTGTACATCTTGTCAACACCGGGATGAATCGAATGGTTGGACTTGTGAGCTTCATATAGGATGACGTCGCGAATACTTCCATGATTAGGGACCCATATACGATCCATAAAGTTTAGGGTTCCATCCACCTTTGCTTCTAGTTGCTTTTCCAAAACGTGTACGGCTTCCTTCTTTTTGTTCTCTATCTCTAAGGCTTCAATTTGGAATTTATGAATTTGGGAGGATAGATTAGAAAGAATGGAAATTGGCAAGGCTCGAATACGATGAGGTTTGGGTTGCTCTTTCCGACTTAAGGCATCAGCTAAGACGTTAGCTTTACCAGAATGATATTTGATCTCGCAGTTGTAATCGTTCATCAACTATACCCATCCGTGCTGTCTCATGTTGAGCTCTTTCTGATTGAATATGTGTTGCAGAGTCTTGTGGTCGTAGAGGTAATGTCTCCAAATCTTCAATGCGAACACCATGGCATCTAATTAGAGATCATGCGTTGTGTAGTTATTCTCGTGAATCTTCAATTGTAGAGAGGCGTAGGCGATCACCTTGGTGCGAAGCATCACAGAAAACTACGAAATTGTCGGTTCCTTCGGGAAGTGATAGAATTTGCGCGGAAAATATTATGGATTTTAAGGTTTGGAAGGCCGATTCTTGTTTTTCGCCCCAGACAAATTTCTCATCTTTTTGCGTCAATGCCTATAAATCTTTAGCTATCTTCGCGAAATTCTTGATGAATCTTCTATAATAGCCAGTAAGACCAAGAAATTGTCAAATTTCTGTTGGGGTCTTTTGAGCTTCCCACTTCTTAATAGCCTTGATCTTTGTAGGATCAACGTGGATTCCTTCCTTGTTGATGACATGCCCTAGAAATTGTACTTCACGCAACTAGAATTTCAGACCTAGACAACTTGACATATGGCTTCTCTTTCTCCAACAACTCAAGAATGATTCTTAAGTGCTCTTCATGTTCTTCTCTTATTTGCGATTAGATAAGAATATCATCTATGAAGACGATGACGAACTTGTCGAGATATTGTTTGCACACTCTATTCAAGGGATCCTTAAACACAGCAGGCACATTGGTCAAACCACATAGCATAACCATGAATTTGAATGACCATAACGAGTTCTGAATTTGGTCTTAGGTATATCTTCATTACAAATCTTCAACTGGTGATAGCTTGAACGGAGATCGATTTTGGAATAGAAACTCGATCCTTGGAGTTGATCGAATAGATCATCAATACGGGGAAGAGGATATCGATTCTTAATTGTTACTTTGTTCAATTGTCGATAGTCAATGCACATCCTCATTGAACCATCTTTCTTTTTAACGAAAAGGGACCGGAGCTCCCAGGATGAGAAACTCGGTCGAATGAAACTAAGATCATAAAGTTCTTGTAATAGAGAAGAAAGTTCTTGCATTTCAGACGGCGCAAGACGATAAGGAAAACGCGTAATAGGAGTAATTTTTGGAATCAAAAGATGCGGAATTCAACTTGTGTCTGAGGTGGCAGTCCAGGCAATTCTCCAGGAAAACAATAGAAAAAAAATCACGAATGATAGGAATGTCCTCGATCTTACGATATTTGGACTGCTTGTCAATGACATGAGCAAGAAAGGCTAGGCATCCTTTATGAAGATATTCTGTGCTTTCATAGCATTTATGATTTTGATATTTTTGTTTCTTTGTTCACCTTGAATTATTAATGTTTATATTTTTGTTAAAGGGATTCGAATTTGTTTGTTGTGGCATAATATATCTGCATAGTTTTTAGATAACCAATTAATCCCTATGACGATATCGAAACTACCTAGCTCTATAGGCATAAGGTCAATCTCGAATCTATGATTGTCTAGATTAAGCTAACAACTCTTAAGAAAATCTCACTAGACAAAATAACTTGCCATCTGCTAATTAAATCTCATAACTGACCTATAAAGGCGATGATTCGATTTCCAAGAATCTTTTAAAGTCGGCCGATACAAAACTCAAATCGAAACTCGAATCAAATAAAATAGAAGCAAAATAAATGTCGATAATAAACGTACTGGTAACAGTATTGGGATCTTTGTGAGCTTCTTGAGCACCAGTGACGAATTCTCGACCACGAATATTCTGACGATCATCGTTGTTGTTGTTGTTGTTGTTTTGAAGCTTTGGACAATGGTTACGGTAGTGATTTGGATCACCACACTCGTAAAAGACGAGAATTTTGGGAGGAGTATAAGACGCACATTTTTATGAAATTGTGACCCCAACGGTCACATATATAAAACTTCTCACACTGATCATCATGATGTCAATTTCACTTGTTACACTTGGGATTGCTTCCAGCACACGGTTTTTCATCAGGGTTTCGACTGATCATTGTTCTTCTGGTTGAATGCAGCATAGCTCTGGATTTTCTGATACTTGTTCCCTTTGTAGTTTTGCTGATTGTTGTTGTAGTAATCCTTCCCATTGTCGTTGCTAGAGGGTTCAGACGATTTGCTAGACACAACCAATTGGTCTTTAAACGATCCACTTCCAAAAGCATCATCTATCATTCTTGTTGCTAGATTCACATCATCTTCAAAAGTCGTAGGCTGAGCGGCAGTGACGTGAGTAAGAACGAGATCGTGTAGACCGTAGATATATCTCAATTCGCTTAAACTCATGGGAAAAGGATATGAGGGGCAAGACGATAAAGAAAAAATATAAATTAGAGTAGACATAACAGAAACATTTTAAAGAAATAGGGAAAAATAGATACAATGGTCGTAGTAGTAGTAGTAGACGTAATAGAAGTAGTAGTAGTAGTAGCAGTAGAAATCGCTAAATAAGGAAATTACTTATTATAGTATGAAATAAAAATTTTCAAATAACAAAATAAGATGATCTTTGTAAATAAATAAAATAATACTTTTATTAAAAACGTTTACTAATGGTTAAGTTTTGAAAAGAATGGCACATCCAGCCAAACAAGGTAAAAAGAAAATAACTAATTAAACAAAATTATAATATAGTTAAGAAAATAAAATATTTAAATAATGAAAAGTCGAATTTAGACGTGCGGCGACGATTCAACGTCTTCTTCTAGTTCATCTTCTGCTTCAGAGTTTTCTTCAGGCTCCGAATCTTCTTCTGGTTCTGATTCTGATATATGTTCTGGTTCTTATCATCGAGGGATTCTTGGAGTTAAATTACGACGCGGCTTCGCAGCCGGCGTAGACACAAATAAAATACCGCCCTCAAACTTACGAAACAAAATTTGACGTCTTCTTGGTTGTTGATGCCATAGAACAACTTGTGACGAAGGAATACTTCTAGGCATAGCAGTACTCTGATCACTATCATATTCGGAGTCGGACGAAATTATAGATAACACTCGATAACGACATTCTGATAAATAAGTCGCATTACTGATAGAACATAAGATTAGGCACTCAGACGATATGCTAAATATTACTCTAAGGCAATACTAACTAAGGCAATGTTCTAATCTAAGGACAATGAAACTTCGGGATATGAGACTCAGCGTGCCATGAACATTTGTTTTGTAAAAGTTTCGTTTTTCCCAAAAATCTTTTGTAGTTATAGACTAGGCTTGCTAATTCACTATAACTTAAGCTCTGATACCATTCTGTCACACCCCGCCAAAAATGAGTTTTACTTCATTTATAATGTTTTGCGGAAGAACGGAGGAGTAACGTTCATGATTACATAGCAAAAATTAAGTAAACAAATAACCACGTAAATAACATAATGAAAGTGGTTTACCTTCTAAAAATGGAAAGTTTCCAAAAATAGTAGTTACTAAAGATAGTAAATTTTGAAAATGAAGTGGTTATTCGTAAACTTAAATGTTCATTCATGGCTCACGACAAATCCACTGCTCATATCCTCCAGTCTCATTGTGCACCTAATCACCTGGAAAAACATAAGTAAAAGGGGGTCAACAGTAATGTTGAGTGAATCCACAGGGTTAATGTTGTATGAAAAGTAAAGTAAAGTGTTTTGCTACTCAAAATGTTTGTTATGAAAATGGTTTATGACTGAAAATGTATAAGGTTCAACACTCATATGATATGAGTAATAAGTATGAAATGTTTAGTATAGTTGTAGAATGTATACAACTACTAGTTATGTTTATGAAAAAGTGTTGAACAAAATGTTGTGTTTGACATCGCATGAACTGTTATCCCCAACAGGTAGCTAGTCTATTGAGTTAATATACCAACCCCTAAGTCCACAATCAACACTTCAACTCCAGTATGTTATGTTATTTTATGGATATACACTCCCGGAGATGTCTTGGATAAACCAAGTAATGATCAAACGTTCGTTGGGAGGATGAGTGTCAGCCAATAGTACTATCTGCATATCCATGGTCTAGATCCACTAGTTAATGATTGCTGGTAACCTTAGTCCGGTATAATAATTGTTTGTCATGCCAACGCGATAATGAAAATTTATAGATGTTGTTGTACAGTCATAGTAAAACAGTAGCAGTTGTGTTTATGTTTTCCACCCCAAAGTTTATAAAATCAGTAAAAGAGTAAAAGGGGTCTGTGGACTCACCTGGGCAAAGCTTAGCTCTCGATAAACCTCAACGAATCTCTTCAAAGACTCCTAGCGCCTAAACGCAATAACGCTTCTAATTAGACTAAGCTAACACAGGCGAACTAATAATAATGATATATGATATGAAATTAATGTTATGTTTTATGTTTTGTGACATCGAATGAATTTGGATTATTGGACCTTAATAGATCGAAATGAAATGAAATGAAATGATATGGAATGAAATGAAATGACATGAAATGGACTTCGAAATGAAATGAAATGAAATGGGCTTGGGTTAGACTTAATGGGCCTAAATGGACTTATTGGGCCTAATGAGCTTAATGGGCCTAGATGGGCTTAATGGGCCACTAGGTTGGGCCACTTGGGCCTCTTATTGGGCTTAGGTCCGATTAGATTGGGACATGGATTGGGCTTGGGCCCAATTGGGTTCGGTTTGGGTTTAAGTGGGCCAAAGGTTTGGGCTTTGGTCCAAATGGGCTTGGATACTAATGGGCCAACTAAAGTTTGGGCCCGATGGACTAAGGTAGATCGAATGGGCCAAGTACGGGCCTTGGCCCGATTAAGTATTCGGGTTTGGGTCAATCGGTTGGGTCAAGATCCGGCCTTGACCCAGTTTGACTTGTGGGTCAAAATTAGTCAAATCTAGAGGTCAACAATGGTCAAAATAGTCAACGAAAGTCAAAAAAAGTCAACTAGGTCTAGGGTTTCAGAATCTAGGGTTTGTGTTCATGTGTGGGTCGGCCGAATGGCCAAGACCCTACGGTTTTGGTCTATGGTTCGGGTCTATTGCTAGATTTGGCTAGATTTCGGTATTTTGGTCATACAAGTCTAGATCTAAGGTTAAGCAAAAGTAATACTTCTAGATCTAGGGTTTTGGAGGTCAAAAGTCTAGGGTTTAAGGAAGATTAAATCAACGAACAAACAATTGATACAATAGACGAATCAAACGAACAAATCAAACGAAACCCGTTGACATGCATGCTTGCATGCACGTCGGGCATAAAGATCAAGCAAGTGCCGAGACCTCTTGGCCTTTGGCCTAGGTCTCGGTTTCGAACTAGGGACTGAAACAATTTGGAAAACAAGTATAAGAGTTTGGTATCATACCTTGGGATCGAGATCAAGAAGAAAACGAGCAAAAATCGAAGGAGGTTGCGGATTTGCTTATGCTCGGACGAACTAGGGTTCGGGATCGGTTTTGGGCTGAATCGATTCGGGACTTGTGGGGTTGTTTGGGACGAAATTGATGTGGTAAAAAGTGTAGGGTTTGTCTAGTGGGTAGTATTTATAATGTGGAGAAACTAGGGTTTGTGTAGAATTAGGATAGGTTTGATTCAAAATTTCAAATGAAGATGGGGATAGATCTAGGTTTAACATTCAAGATAAAGATAACACTTTAAAGTTCAAAAGAAGATAACCACACCACCTTGGTGTGGTTGAGACGAAATTAAGGTGGCCAAGAGGGGGGTTTCGGCCACTAAGTGGTCGGGACAACAATTGATGTGTCAGTTTGGAATAAAATTCGTTACGAGTCACGTTTAATTAGTTATATTGATTTATTGAATAAGTATTACTTAAATATCATTATTGGAAATGTTTTGGAGTAAGAATGTCACCACAAGTAATATAAGATGTTGTGTTGACTAAAATAGTCAAACACTGATGTATGGTGAAAATGTTAAATGTTCGGTGAACTAGTCATGTGTTTGGATGCCAAAAGTAGAAATGAAACTAAATGAGGAAAGTTTCTAAACATAGAAACACTCTAAATATAGAAATGATATGAAATGAAGAAAGTTTCTAAAAATAGAAACTTTCTATAATTAGAAATAATAGGAAACAAGGAAAGTTTCTAAAAATAGAAACTTTCTAAAATTAGAAATGTTACGAAATGAGAAAGTTTCTATAAATAGAAACTTTCTAAATATAGAAAGTAAGAAATGAAAAATAGTAACATACCCAAAATGTCGAGTTGTCACATTTAATGACTTTTATATACTTCTTTTGCATAGGATGTTTAATGACAAGATTAAAATAGTCCCTTTCTTTTTCGAACGATTTAAAAAATGGAGACAAGGTTAAACCCAACATCAAAGTTTAATCATCGATGATTAAACATATAGTCAAGACTAATTATCGATGATTAAACAGCATATTATAGAGAATTGAGAATCTAAAAAACGGAAACAAGGTTAATCATCGATGATTAAACTGTTTAATCATCGATGATTAAAATAAAATGTCAAAGATTAATCATTTGTAATTAAAGAGCATTTAATAAAAAATTCAGACTAGTTCAATCATCGATGATTAAACCCAACCTCAAAGTTTAATCATCGATGATTAAACATATAGTCAAGAGTAATCATCGATGATTAAACAATATCTTATAGAGAATTGAGAATCTAAAAAATGGAGACAAGGTTAATCATCGATGATTAAACTTTTTAATCTTCGATGATTAAAAGAAAATTTCAAAGATTAATCATTTGTAATTAAAGAGCATTTAATAAAAAATTCAGACTAGTTCAATCATCGATGATTAAACCCAACCTCAAAGTTTAATCATCGATGATTAAACATATAGTCAAGAGTAATCATCGATGATTAAACAGCATCTTATAGAGAATTGAGAATCTAAAAAACGGAGACAATGTTAATCATCGATAATTAATCATTTTAATCATCGATGATTAAAAGAAAATGTCATAGATTAATCATTTGTAATTAAAGAGTATTTAATAAAAAATTCAGACTAGTTCAATCATCGATGATTAAACCCAAGCTCAAAGTTTAATCATCGATGATTAAACTGCATCTTATAGAGAATTGAGAATCTAAAAAACGGAGATGATTAAACATATAGTCAAGAGTAATCATCGATAGTTAATCATTTTAATCATCGATGATTAAAAGATAATGTCATAGATTAATCATTAGTAATTAAAGAGCATTTACTAAAAAATTCAGACTAGTTCAATCATCGATGATTAAACCAACCTCAAAGTTTAATCATCGATGATTAAAAATATAGCCAAGAGTAATCATCGATTATTAAACAGCATCTTAGAGAGATTAAAAGAGCATTTAATAGAAAATTCAGACTAGTTCAATCATCGATGATTAAACCCAAGCTTAAAGTTTAATCATCGATGATTAAACATATAGTCAAGACTACTCATCGATGATTAAACAACATTTTATAGAGAATTGAGAATCTAAAAACCGGAGACAAGGTTAATCATCGATGATTATATAGCATATTTGATTTTAAATACAGAATTTTTTTAATTAATCATCAATGATTAAACACAACACAGAGTTTAATCATCGATGACTAAAAACAATCTGAAAAGTTTAATCATCAATGATTTAACAACTTGTTTAATCAAAACATGATTAAAGAACCCATCGATCTTTTAAGTACCTCTATGAAACAATATCATTAATTCATGTTTCAAAGTAAGTCGTTTATTAACTGTTTATTCAATTAAAAAATATAAAAAAGAATGAGAAATTTTTTTTGCTAACTAAATATCAAACTTGATTCTTTTCTAGTGCCGCTGCTGCTGCGGCTGCTGCTTTCTCTAATCTTTTTGCTTTTGCTTTCTCAAGTACCACGGGACATGTCCGTACATTGTGAGGTTCCCTTAGATTACATCCGCTACATAATCTGTGCTCTTCAGGTCCTTTTTTCTTCTGAGCAATTTCAGCAGCACTAGGAATTCTTTTGTATTGACCACAACCTTTGTTACGTAGAATACTAGGAACTTCAACTTCAACTTCAACTTCAACATCTGTTGGAACAGAAACATCCATAAGTTTGCTTGCACTAGCAGCATCAGTCCTATTTGTCAAAAATGTATATGAAGGATCATTTTCATAATCCTTCAGCATGCTTGGTGTTATGTTGACAAAAGCTGCCAATTTTTCATTGTCCTCTCTTACAAGATCCAAACATGATTCAAAATTGTAATATGCTTCATTTACTAATTTGGCCTTGTCCTTGGCCAATGTATTATGATCTAGCCTGCTAAAGTTGTAATGTCTTGATATAGCATCCTTTCTCCAACGATTGTTCAGGAATTTCATTAAAACCGCATCTCATCAATATAGCAAAAGCATGTCTGCATAAATAACCAATACGCTTGAAATTTTCACAGCTGCACGATATTTCTTTTTCTACAACTTTAATTTGCACCTGATCAAACAAAAAAAATAATTAAACATTCTGTTTAAAAACATCAATGATTAAACAGGTCTGTGTAAAAAAACATAAGTTGATGTTTAACTAGTCTATGATTTTTATAAAATGTTGATTAATCATTAATGATTAAACTTGGGGTTAAATATAAAATTGTAGACATTGTTAAAAATATAATAGAATATTAATGAATAAAATATAAAAAGTAATTAACTTACCTTTACTGAATATACAATTTCATTATTCTTGTTCAAATGGTCCACATTGTAAACGTCCCATCCATTTTCAGTACCAACAAGAGCATAGTAACAGAAAAGAGATCCTTTGTATATTTCAGTTTGGACTTTACCAAACATAGTCCTTGTATAAACTTTTGCAGCATGTTTTTCTATATCTCGAGGAGTTCTAAAAATATATTGTGCAGTCTTTGTTAAACGGTCAAAGTGTTGTTGTGTATTTCTTTGCTTTTGAATGGCATTGTCATAATTCATTATGAAATTTAAAAGCAAATTTCCAGTTTGAGAATATGTGTTGCAGAAAGAATTCTGACTTTCAGACCTGAAGTTGTCTTCATCAATGCACACATAGGGATGTCATTGAAATACACAGGTATCCATGAATTACGTAATTCAAACAAATCTTTAAACCATCTCTTTTCTTCAAGCCCAAATTCATTAATAATTATTTCCCACTTCATTTCAAAATCAGCGGGTGAAATATTCGTGTCCCAAACAAGCTTGTTAAATCTTTTCCTAAAAGTTGTGTTCTGTAACACATCTACACTAACCTATGATAAAAAAAAATAAAGAAAACAGTGTATAATGCAATTGAATTTTATTTGGCATTAAATGAATTATAAGATACTGGTTAAACATGAATGTATAAACTTTGGTATTTAATTATCGATAATTAAACTGTTATGTGTAACATCACAAATGCAGTTTTAATCATGAATAATTAAACTAATGTATTTTATGTTGTGTGGTGTCATAAGATGCTTCAAAAATCATAAATGATTAAACTTGGAATTAATCATTCATGAATAAACTATTTTGTTTAAAATCACAGATGTTGTTTGATCATAAATGATTAAACTTGCAATTAATCATTCATGAATAAACTATTTTGATTAAAATCAAAGATGTTGTTTAATCATAAAATATGATTAAACTTGATATTTAATTATGTATGATTAATCTGTTCAAACAAAAAATAATACCTTTGCCTGTAATTTTTTCATTATATGCCACATGCATAGTCTGTGTCTTTAATTAGGAAATACAATCTGAACATCTTGTTTTATTGCTGGATCTTGGTCAGTTAAAACAATAAATGGTTCTTTACCATGTGCTTTAAGAAAAGCTCTCAACAACCAGCAATAAGAATCAATGCTCTCATTACTGAGCAGCCCTGCTCCAACAATAACTGAATTTGTATGATGATCAACGGCAGTGAATGGAATAAATACCATTTTATACCTATGTAATCATAACTAGAAAAAATTAGAATACAAAACAAATAAAAAATATAAATAAAAAAAAGATAAAATATATTTATCAACTTACTTATTTGTTCTAAAAGTGGCATCAAATGATATGAAGTCACCAAATTCAGAATAATATGTCTTCTCTCTTTCATCTGCTCAAAACATAGTAGATAAAACTCTTCCTTCAGAAAGATATTCAAAAGAATAATTTGGGCAATCCTGTCTTCGATATTCCTACTTATTAATTGTTATTTGGGCATCCTTGTAGGCTAAAATCCTATTTAAACCTCTCTTAAGATTTTTATAATCATTTACTTTTGAACGCATATACCTATAACCACCACTCATACTTGCTCTTAGTTTATGAGCCAATGTTGGACCCATTTTTGATGTTGACATACGAACTACATACTCTTTTTCAATAAATAACATCATACATGCTTTCTTAGAATAACATTTATCTTCCATACTCTCTAAAGGATGGTTATGGACATCTACAAACTTCTTAACTCTATAAGAGCTACAATCTTTGCTTTGCAACCGGTAACTGTCCTATTAGAATACTTCTTTCTTCTAACAGAACCAGAAACCAATGTATCACAAGGCTTATCCTTAGATACACCAATACCAGCCTTATTACATAAAACATGCTTTTCTTTTATACGGTTATCACGAAACTTGGATTGAGTACTCAACCGGATCCCAAAACCAGCAATCTCTGCATAATCACTGTATTTTTTTATGCCAAGATCTAGCGTTGGGAAGGTGGAAAGAATGACAGGAATAAAATCTACATCTACATCAGGCCTATAAGAGGACTCTCCAATAAAATTGCTTCCATGTGATTCAATTGTAGAATTTGAAACTTCATCTAATAAACATGGGGATAAAAAAGTATAAAAATAATAAAGTTAAATCAGATATGATTATAAAAACAAAAGATATGATTAAACTCTTTCCGAATATTAAACAGTTTGTTTAATCATAGATGATTAAACCCAACCTCAAGTTTAATCATCGACGATTAAACCCAACCTCAAGTTTAATTGATAAGATTAATCATCGATGATTAAACAACATCTTATAGAGAATTAAGATTCTAAAAAACGGAGACAAGGTTAATCATCGATGATTAAACATCATCTTTGATTTTAAAAACAAAATTGTTTTATTAATCATCGATGTTTAAACACAAAAAAAAGAGTTTAGTCATCGAAAATTAAAACCAATCTCAAAAAGTTAATCATTAATGATTAAACATTGCACATCATTTGTTGATTTTACAAAAATATTTCAGAATGACGTCTAATCATCTATTATTAAAAACAAAAAACATGTTTAATCATACATGATTAACCTAATTAAACCGTTTCCGAATATTAAACAGTTTGTTTAATCATCTATGATTAAACACATCATTTGTTGAACTTACAAAAAATATTTCACAATGACTACTAATCATGCATGATTAAACACTATGATGTAAAGAAACTGTTTAATGATATATGATCAAACTGACTAAAGTGTTTACAAAATTGTGTAAGATCATCATATGTATGTTTAATCACGAATGATTGAACTAAACTGTGATTTTACTTCAAAAGAAAAGACTAACAAATGCACTTTTTATCATAAAATGATTACACAGAATACTTTAATCATCCATGATTAAACACACCATCTGATGATCTTAAGAAAACATCATAACCACATACTAGGTTAATCAAATAAGAGATTAAAAACGTTAATCAAAACTGAATGTATAATACCTTGAACAGCATTCGAATTTTCTGTTGAATTCTCAAAATTATGAAAAGAACTGAATTCAGAAGCATTCACAAAACTTGATGAAGACGCCATTTCAAAAAACAAACTGCAATAATTAAAGTATAAAAAATTAGCAATTAAGCTGGAAAACGGATTTCATAAAAACAAAATTAAGTTAAACTGCAACAATGATCGATTGAGTTGATTTGCGATAACTGATCAACTAAAATAGTTTTAACAGCAAAAAAAACCTAAAAAAACGAAATAAGATTAGACAATTTGATACATTGCGATGATTTGATACATCGCAATGATCGATTGTGTTGATTTGATACATCGCAATAATAGATTGCGTTGATTTGATCCGGCTAAAACTATGAAAATGACAACTAAATTAGAAGAATAGAATAGATTTTGATTAAGTTTACCTGAACAATTTATGATTCAGACAAAAAAAAACTTGATTATGAATCCTTGATTAAGAGAGCGATTTATGATTCAGAGAGAGATTTGTGATCAAAGATCGATTTATGATTCAGAAGAGCGATAATGAATCTTTGACGCAACTACCAGAGTATCTCCAGCAGGACAAATTACCATCTTACCCCTGATCATTTAAAAAGCGCGCGTGAGGGATGTTTGGAGATGAGAGGCTGAGATCTATTCTCACATTCTCACCTAATATATTAATTCTCAATGGAACTCACTTCTATATATATATATATATATATATATATATATATATATATATATATATATATATATATATATATATATATATATATATATATATATATATATATATATATATATATATATAGTGGAGAGTTATATAGAGAACTCTATAATTAAAGATAAAGGGTAGTTTTGTAATCTGCAATTTAATTTACGTTTTTTTTTTTGTTTAAAAACAAAACACTTAAAAAAGGGAAATTTATTCACAATAACTACCGTCCTTAATTAGCGATCACTCCCCATTATCCAAAATTACGTGGGTTTTCGAAAAGATGGTATATGCGTCGTTTTGGATAGGAAATCTCCAAAATCCGGTTAAATTGGTAAGCGATTTAAGCAAAAAATCCGTGAGCATTGCTTTGATTCAACATATATGAGTCAAAGAATCGGTGAAATCAAAAATTAATATTCCATCTTCAGACGGCGACGACGAGGAAGAACAATGGCAGGTAAAAGTTTAATTTTGATTGCTACATACACAACGATTAGGTTTGATTTCAGTTTTTTTAAACCAAAATCAAGGATATCGGTAATGAAATCAAAAAAATAAAAGATTGAATGACGATAATTTTTAACAATACCAAACTTGCAATTAGGGTTCTGCCAGTTTTTTGAAGAGTAGCAAAGATGCAATTAGGGTTCTGTCGGTCTTCTTAACAGTTGATGAATGTTTGGTTTGAGATTTTAACAACATTACTGTTTGATGTACACAAATCCGTTATTTACATTAAAATCTTGTTTTTATTATGTTAAGAACATCAATGTTTCTGAATATACAAGAATGTTTGGTTTAATATTTTAACAAAATTACTGCAGTTTATGTAGATAAAGTTGTTATATACATGATAATAATGTTTTTATGATTCTTCAAACAACAATGTAGATATTACAAACATCAATGTCTGTGAATATACATGAATGTTTTTGCTTGACTGATTTTCATGGCTACTGACTTCATGTGTTATTTGAGATTCATAAATACACGACTGTATTCTAAATATACATGGATGTAAATATTATGTTTCACATATAAATGACTGTATGGTTTTTAATTATAAATGTAAGGTGTTAGAAGAAGTGGACGGAAAACATCAAAGTATCTGGATTACAGTGATAGTCCGAGGAAATAAGTGAAAGAACAAGAACCAATAGGTATGTTTTTTTGGATTAATGGTTAAAAAATGTTTAGCTAATTGTGAATTTTGATTTTAGATCTTGAAGCAGAAGAAACTGGCATCACTGCACGGAAAGGGGGAAAAAGTTGGATGATTGACCCACTAAACAATGTGCAAAACATAAACGTATGAAATTAGTAATTGGTGAAAGAGCAGGAATTAAGGAATTGGGTATCATGAACGAGGATAATGTTAGGTTTTTTAAATATCAGTACTTGGATTTGCGTGTTTTTTTGGGTGTTTTAGTATTTTGGTGGATTATTATCTTTTTTGTATGCGATTGTTGATGTGGTATCTAAGTTATCTGGGTTATTTGGTTTTTTTGGACATTTAGTATTGAGTTACATTAATGTATAAATGATACATGAATGACGATACATTGATGTATTGAGTTACATTAATGTATGCGTGAATTGTAATTATAAGATTAAACGAAAACACAACTATAAAGGAAATGGATGAACTTAGCATTCTGATTATCCCTAATATAATCGAAATTATAAAAGGAAGATATATGGAATACCAAAAAAACCGAAATTATAGGATTTAAATTAATTGTAGGATTTAAATCTCAATATTCCATAATTATAGAAGTTAAATTAATTGTTCCTAAAAAAACGGAAATATATGGAATACCAGAATTGCCCTTCACATTTAATTAAATGGAAAATATATATCTAATTTTTGATTGGCTAAAGGCTAAATGGGTTCTCTATATAACTCACCCATATATATATATATATATATATATATATATATATATATATATATATATATATATATATATATATATATATATATATATATATATATATATATATATATATATAATCAATATAGGCTACCATATCGTTCCAATGCTTTTCTAGCAATCATATCTAGTTATCGGATTGCCCCCGAACTAACTAGAAGCTCAACATATCTAACTATCGGGTTGCCCCCGAACTAACTAGAAGCTCAAGATAACGGCAAGAGGGAATCGCCCAATCTATTGATACATGCATTAATCGCCGGAATACATCCAGTTAGCAAGACTACTAACGTGGATGAGTCGATGGTAATCCACCCAACTACCCCTCACTCTACACCTCATGACCGGGGATCCCCCACATAATTACATCATCTCATCCTCGCCATAACTCATCAGTTATTCCAATCAAAGCCTCCGGCTATCATATAAATCATCAAACAAGTTAGTTATCTATCAATAACTATATATAACTAGTTCCACATCGTGTGAACATACCTGTATGGTCCTATGGACCCGATCATAAGAACCCACATCTACTTCTACATCTATGAACCCTAGGAGGTCCATACTTACTTATTTCATAAGATACATTTCTTATTTATCAATATCATAATACTTTTATCTCTTCGTTGACTATAATACATAATTATTACTAGTCACATCATATTCATTTTCATATATATTCGTTGTTTACTTTTATTAGTAAATCTTACCAATAGATTCTCATTGTTATAAAATCATTTCCAATTGCTTTACTAATACATATTTATTAATAAAGGTTCAATATACGTTCCTTTACTCAATAACTTTATTATTATGGTTCATTAATAAAGATTTCATAATTACTTTAATTATCATATTTACTTCCAAAATCATCAATCATACTAGACTTATTGTAGTACCACATTATACCTACTTTCTTATCATTTTCAGTCACTATCTTTATACAAACATTTATTAATAAAGACCCATAAAAAAATATCATATTTATTTTCAAAAAACATTTCTTATCATTTTCAGTCACCTACTTTCTTATCATTTTCAGTCACTATCTTTAGCAATGCTTTCCAGTTCGCGTTTATCAACACAAATCCCTGCTTCCCGCCTTTGGAATATCTCCAAATTTTAGGTCCTTTCAACCTATCAATATAATCATCACGTTCCTAGTTATCATTAATAACTAGATATCACACAAATTCCATTATCATCTTTAACCACCAAGTTCATCCAACTTGGTGGAAATCCCAAAATCTTAGTTCCAAAGTTTCACCAACAAAACCCAAGTCCAACCACAACCCAAGGTCGACATCATTACTCTCCAATATTAGTCTCATAACAATAATTAATCACCAACACCCTTTTCCCCAATTTTTGGTGACATTCAAAACCCTAGGTTTTACCAATCTTAAGATTCTTACAAATCTTAAGCGTACACTTGTTTTCTTTATTAAAATATCATCTATTAAGTGTATACAACCTTTATTTAACCATTAATAAAAAAAACCCAAGAACTAGGGTTTCATACCCAAGCTTCCAAACCCATAGATCTAAAGCTACAATGTCACACCCCGCCAAAAATGAGTTTTACGTCATTAAATGTTTTGCGAAAGAACAAAAGTGTAACGTTCATGTTATTAAAGCAAGTGAAATAGTAATCAAACAACCACGCAATAAAATCTAAACTAAGTTTTATTGCTAAAAATAGAAATTTCCAAAAATAGAAAGTTTCCTAAAATAGTAAGTTTTGAAATGAAAAGATTGTTTGAAAACTAAAATGCAAAGATAGTTCATGGCCAGAAGACAATTGCTGCTCACATCCCCATTGCTCACTGAGTCTCTAGATTACCTGAAAAACATAACTTAAAAAGGTCAACTAAATTATTGAGTGAATCCACAGGGTTAAGTAATATGTAAGAAAAATGGTTTTATTTGCTACCAATGAGTAATATAAAAATGATTTGTGACTGTTGAAAAGTAATGTAATTGTACAAAAAGTTGATAAACCAAAATGAAATGTAAAGGAATTGTAGATGAACTACAACTCAATGTTTGATATAAAAAGGATAGTTATAAACGGTTTATCATAAGTTTTTGGCATATAAGACTGTTATTCCCAACAGGTAGCTACTCCCATTGAGGTATTATACACATCCGCCTAAGTTCACAGTCAGAAATACAACTCCCATGGTTATGTTATAAGGTCATGGATATAAACGTTACCGAAGTGTCTTGGATAAACCAAGTAGTGATCAATGAATGTGGGAGGCTGAGTATTGGCCGATAGTACTATACGTATATCTAGGATGTAGTCATTCTACTTAATGAAGGTTGAACTTAGTACGATATAATGAATTGTCTGTCATGCCATAATGAAAATGAAATGTAATACATTCAAAGTATAAAACGGTAAATGTAAAGATGTAGCATCTTATGCTTTTCACCCCATAAGTTATATAACAGTAAAAGAATAAAAAGGGTTGTGGACTCACCTGATGCTTAGCTTAGATCACAATTAGGGTTTAGTGAACAAATGGGCCGAATGGGTTAAATCGGTTTGGGCCAAGTTCAAGCCTTGTCCCAATCAATGTTTCGGGTCAACATGGGCCAACTCAGTCCACTAGGTCAACTCAGCGAGTTAGGGTCAAAAATCCGGTTCAAGGGTTATAGTTTCGGCTAGGGTTTTCGGTTTAGGGTTTAGAGTGGTTTTGGGTCTAAAAACCTATCAACCGGATTCCAAAAACTATGAAAATTTAGGGTATTGTGTGGTTTTTCATTGTGGTTAATGCGTAAAAATTTGGGATCAAAAGGATTTCGGTTTCTATTAAAACAAGTAATAAGCGAATACAAACAGTACTTAAAACGAATACGATTAAACACACGAATGCATGCATCGTTAACCATGCATCCATGATTCGAATCAAGTGTGGTGCCGAGACCATTTGGCCTTTGGCCATGGTCTCGATTTTGTGAGCATAAAACAAAAAAATATGAATAAACAAGTAGGGATTTCGGTATACCTTGCAAACGAAGATCAAACGAACACTAAAAGGGATTGCTTGGGATTGAAACCAAATAGGGTTCGGTTGGGATGCTTTGGTCGAATGAACAAGAGAGCAAAATGGGTTTCTAGGGTTTGATTTAAGGTTGTATTTATAGGTAAGATCTAGCTAGAGTTTGAGTTGGACAAAAATGGTTTAAACCGAGATAAGGATAAGTTTGCTTTCAATTTAAGATGATGATGATGGTGATGATGGTTTGGAAGAATTTTGAAGGGAGGAAGGATATGGGTTTCAGCCACTATAGGGTCGGGACAACATCGCATGTGTCGGTTTTGGATTTAAATCGTTACGCGTCGCGTTTTATTCATTAATTTGGGTTTTATTGTATAAATGATTGTTTTTAGAAATGATTTTATGAAATGTCTCCATAATAATAAAATAAAATGTTGTGTTGATCAAAATAGTCAAACATTGATGTATGGTGAAAATGATGATGTTTTGTTGTATTTTATGTGACAAAAATACAGAAGTGAAATGAAATGGGGAAAGTTTCTAAAAATGGAAACTTTCTAAAATTAGAAATAAAACGTAATGAGAAAGTTTCTAAAAATATAAACTTTCTAAATATAGAAAGTATGAAATGAAATGAAATGTTTTGACTTACCCAAAATGTCGAGTTGTCACATTCTCCTCTGGTTGAAGAAATTTCGTCCCGAAATTTAAGATGAAGCATGGACAGGAGAGACAACGAGAAAGAGATGAGGATACTTCTTCTTCATTTGGTCTTCACGCTCCCACGTGAATTCAGGACCTCTTTTGGAGTTCCATATAACCTTGACGATTCTGATTTTGCTTCTCCTCAACTTTGGCTCTTTCCAGTCTGATATCTCAATAGGTTCTTCAGTGAAGTGTAGACGCTCATCAACAGAAATCTCCTCAGCAGGAATGATAAGATATGGATCATGCACACATTTCTTAAGATTAGAAATGTGAAATGTGTTATGGATGTTGCTGAGTTCACTGGGCAGACGAAGACGATATGCAACTGCACCGATTCTTTCAATAACTTCAAGAGGTCCAACATCTCGAGGATTCAGTTTTCCTCTCTTGCCAAAACGAATAACACATTTCCAAGGTGCGATATTAAGTAGAACAAAATCGCCCACTGCGAATTCTAGAGACTTGCGACGATTATCAGCATAACTCTTTTGACGATCTCTGGCAGCTTTGGTGTGATCTCTGATTGGAAAGATTTTGTCTGTTGTTTCTTGTAGTATTTCAGGACCAGTAATTTGTCTATCTCCCACTTCAAACCAACAAAGTGGCGAGCGACACTTTCTCCCATAAAGAGCTTCGATTGGCGCTGCTTCGATAGTGGTGTGGTAGCTGTTGTTGTATGAAAATTCAGCTAAAGGAAGATGAGAATCCTAGCTTCCACCGAAGTCTATGATGCAGGCTCTCAGCATGTCTTCAAGGGTTTGGATAGTCCTTTCACTTTGACCGTCAGTTTGTGGATGATAAGCAGTACTCATATCGAGGAGAGTACCGAGAGATAATTGCAATGATTGCGAAAATCGAGATGTAAAACGACTGTCACGATCAGATATGATAGAGGTTGGCACACCATGACGAGATACGACTTCTTTCAAATAAATTCTTGTAAGCTTTCCCATCTGGTCGGTCTCTTTGATTGGAATAAAATGAGCAGACTTGGTCAATCGATTAACAATTACCCAAATTGTGTTATGACCACTAGAAGTACGAGGTGTGGGGGTTCATAACAATGATCAACTCATTAGGTCGACCACCTAGTATGCTTGGTTCGAACCATACTGACAAGAACATGAGGTTGTTCTTGCCGGTTAAACCAACTAGCTAGTTTAATCCCTAAAAGCGGAACTGAGATTAAACTTAATCCTTAAACTCTAAAGGATTATGGGATGTTGGAAATCTAAACTACATTAACAAGAAAGAATCCTTATATGAAAAAATTGAACATACACACATGCTTGTGGTGTTCGACGAACTAACCAAGAACCCTAGGGTTCTTGGTTCGATTTCGTCTAAGAGGAAAAGGAGGAAGAAGAGTGTTCCAAAACATACCCTAATCTTGCTTAAGTAAGTCCACTGATGATGAACACAACGAGAAACCTTCTAGTCGGTTCTTGCAAAATCCTTGAACAACTCGATCGATCTTCGAAGAACGCGATGGACGAACGAAGAACACGAAGAACACAAGACTTGTGTTCTTGGTGATTTGGCCGACTTCAAGGGGAGGGAGGAGGGAAATTCCTTGCTTAGGGTTAAGCATTCGAGGGATTAGGTTAAGGATAAGATCTTTTATTTTTAATAGAAGATCTTTCACTTAGAACCCTTTTAGTTTAATTAAAATCAACTTCTTAATAAAACTTATCCTTTTCCACATATCTAGTCTTTTATTATTGCACTTAACTATTAAATGTCTAGTATTAATTCACTTATATATTTCGGTACTACACATACACGAAATATATACTTGTATTTATACTTTTAATAATTAATTATTTAATAACCTTTATATAATTTAGACAATAATATTATCCAAACACTATATGATTTAATTGCTTTAAATCATATTATGGATAATCTATAATTAACACATTGTATATTTACTCAACTAGTAAATGTTCAAATACTTGTATTAATTAGTTAGTTAAACTAATCTAGTAATAAGTTAAACTTAACTTAATACTTAACTGATTTATAATGACTATTATAAATCATTCCTCTCCAAGTATCATTGCATAATAACTACTCGTATTACATGCACTCACCGGTGTGACCCTTAAGTGTTTCGTAGGCATGGATGTATCACCATAGGTTGACTAACTGGTCACATAATTCCAACAGACTCCCACGTGTGCAAGTTCGTAACCTTAGCTTGATGACACGAGCTACAGTGGCCCTCTAGATAGGCATGTAGGCAACCAACCCCATAGAAACAACTTATGTAACCCAGGTATAGTTTCGAAAAACTCCTTAATAGTGTCGTCTAGTAAAGAACACTTTGTCTCTACTTCTTGGGCAACGTGTTTAGGTTCATCCCTTGCAGCACGAGCATGGTAGAAGATATCAACTCCTGTATTCAAAATCATTTTATGACTTCTTGATTCAAACTGTTGTGATAAACGACAAAGAACAAATCAGTTCGTTTGGGCATGGCCATGCACTTACCAGTTTTTCCATCACGTCAAACGACCCATATATATCTCTCCTAAAAATGGGGTGCAATTACCATCTTGTTATATTTCGATTCAAAATACAACTTCCTCTGTACCCAGTAAGGTCTCGTATGACAATCATATTTCAGACGTGTCTAAGACGAACCAAAGTACATTAGTCATTATATCCTAAACCAAATACCTAAGGCTTAAGGACAATCCTAGTGAATAATACTTTTGAACTTTTCAACCACGAAGTATTATCACGGTGGTCAATCCAATATTCGTCGAGCTCCAACATAATATCACCGATATTTGGTTTACAACAAAACTTGTGTAGCTATCTTCGAGAAAACTCGAATCTCCACCAAATACCGCGATGATGTTAACGTCTCATAAAGGTTCCCACCAAGACGAGTAGTCACGGATTATGTCTTGTGAATAAATAGAATTTTATTCATGGATATTGTAAAACATACAAAGTCTGAATAACAATGATACTAACTCATGTATTATTCCACACTGGACATAGATACAGAATTATTATTGGATCATTACTTATTCCTTTTCTCCGTGTTGATTAGTTAATGACTTTTACAATTTTACTTGTAACTTTTAAAACTAAACAAGTCATTTCTATTAAACTAAAGACGTAAGACAAGTCTTTGAAAAACACTATTACTTTTGTCTTTGCTAGATTTTGCTCTTGCAGCATTCTAGAACATATTCTAGTCTTGCCTTTTATGAAATTCGGTAAACATAGGAGGACTGGAAAATAACTCCTTAGTTTCTTGAATTCATAAAATTTTCCTTGTAACTAAAGCCTCTTTTAGTTACTTGATTTGTAGATACATCTTTACTAGTTAAAGAAATTTCCTTAAATGATTATGTTATCCACTGGAGTGTGAATATCCTATTAGATATGCAATAATTAACACAAGACTTGTGATCACACTATTAGGTTTGCAATAATCTAATTAATAATCATTTATTATTTCTCTTAACTCTTTGGCTAACAACCTGGTAATACCTTGTTGTTAATATCTTACTAACTTACTATATTCATTAATACCTTTAATAAATATGTTAGTTATAGCTCCCACTATATTTTATGGAATATAAGCATCACTTAAACTATTACTTTGACCTAGTCAAAATCTTATAGTTTAATCTTTTAAGAATTTATCAATCATTAAAGTCATAATTTGGATTTGCGAATATCCAATATTCCTGTTTAGGGAATTATGACTTTCATTGATCATTGTATCTATCAAGTATAAGAAACATGAAACGATACTTCCAATTATTAAATATATTAGTATCTTTTAAGAACTTTATTTAATGCCAAAGTCATTTCCTGGATTTCTCAAATATCCAGTATTCCTATTAGGGAATTATGACTTGATCAAATATTGTAATTGTTACAAGTATAAAAGACTTGCATTAATACCTTTTAATTCTTAAATATTTTAATATAGTTTCACATTTTAAGAGTTTATTTTATGTCTAAGTCATTCCACTTGGATTTGCGAATATCCAATTATTCCTATTAGGGAATTATGACTTCATTAAATTCCTTTATCACAAGTATTAAAGACTTGTAATAATACTCTTAAAGTATATCTTGATTATATCCAATATAATCATACTATATTAATACTAATACTTTAAAACTTTCTATCATAAGTAACTATTACTTAAGATGTTTTAATTAAGTTCAATGTACTTTGAACATGGTGCTTCCATAAAACTCTTAAATACTTATATTTAAAAAAACTTTCTAATTACTAGTATTCAAGTAATTTGAGCTTCTAATATATTATCACAACAATCAAACAAATATAAACAATGAGATTATTATTAAGTCAACACTTGACTTTATAATCTAGTCATAAAAATTGACTATTATAATCAACATACATGCACACACAATATAATTCAACCATGGATTCAACGATGATAAACTTAAAAATCGAAATTTATCATAAAAATAGAAAAATGTAATTTGTTCAAAACAACTCAAACCAAAAATTGTTTTACTGAATCCAAATGAAAATACTGAATTAAAACGTGGTGCTCGTGGGATCATTATATCATGTTAGTCCATCTCAATTTCCATCATCTTATAAAATAAACGATTTCTAAAGTTGAGTTACTCGTAATAAACTTTACAAATAGTAAGCGAGTATATAGAAGTTGGTTAAGTCAACTGAGGAGCAAGCATGGCCTCCTACCCTTTGACCCTTGCCACAACCAAGATACCGTTTTATCGGTCCTTGCCTTGTTTGGCTTCACCTTCTTGACCTTTTGTTTGACTCTGTTACCTTTAGGCACATCTTGGTTGGGATCGGTTTTACCCTTTCCCTTTCCACCGCGCCTCTTTCTCTTTCCTACTACCGTCATTGGTTACTACGAGATCATTCTTAAACTTGGTCCCCAAAATCAACTCAGTAGTCTTGAGCACGGAATGTAGCTCAACAATGGATTGCTCCATGTTATGCATGTTATAGTTGACTATATAATGCTTATAGTCATCTGACAACGAGTTGAGTATCAATATTGTTTCTAATTGCAACGGTATTGGGTGTCCTAGTCATTCAAGATGATCCATGTGCTCTTTCTAGGACATTTCTTTTTCTCTCATGCCTAAGCATAATCCGAAGATCACGCTTCCAATTGAGAAACTTTGACCCAATCAATTTGTGCTTTTCTAGAAACAAGCGTAGTGAGAGATTATTGGTACGTGTCGTTGTGGTTGTTGCTGCCATCTACAAATCAAACCCAGTTTAATTAGTAATCATCAACAAACATTCTCTAAAATATATTATAAACCCATAATTTATATTTTAGGCCTAGGATCCATATATCACATTCTCGCCGCAAGGTTTGGGCACTTCCCGACGAGACATGCTGTTTCTGATAGGTAACATCCTAGGGGTTGTAGAATCTTTAGACTTATAACTTACTACAACTTTGTACAATTTGATCGTACATTTCTAAGTTTGTAATAAAGTCTAGTATGTTTATTCTACTCAAGTACTTTTTGCGCTAGGACTCCCGATTATCACCAAAGTAGATCAAACCATCTAAGACAGTGCGATGTTCAGCGCCGGGATTCCCGATTATCACAGGAACCCTACGCACCCTAACACTCGCAATGATTTGAATCCATATCTAAGGTTCTTTATCCTTACAATATGAATATCATTTAACAAATGAGGTGTTCCATTAGGTGGATAGTACTTAGATCTAAGATTATCTTGGGTTTGTTTAAGTTTTAAACTAACCTTAAACCTTATTCCAATTTTTAATCCTTATTTAAAAATTGTGATTCGTGTACTTAATTCCACAAGACGCCCTTTTAAATAACCTTTTAAAACTTATAGTTTTAAATTTGTTCAATTTTATTTGAATACATAAAACGAGGTGTACAAAATGATATTACTAAGTTTTGTGAAAAAACTTATCATAATAAAATAAAACTTATTTTATTTACTTGAAAAACTTTCAAATCTTATGTTAAACTTTAAAATAGAGATTTTAATTCATTATGACTTACGAACACAAGTCATAACTCTAATTTAACATATCTAATTTTTCTATGTCTAATAATAAAATTAAACATTTATTTTAGATTTGCCAAAATATGTCCAAGAGACACATTTATAAACTTTGCGACTTTCTTGTGTAGCTCCCACTAGCTCCAACAACCATGATGGAACTTAAGCATAAACACAATCACTAGTTTGAACTTGGTGAACACATTTATAGGTTCTTAAATTTCCTATGTTATCTTACTCTTGATCATCAATCTGGTATCTTAAGTAATGTAATATACTTGTATAATTAACTAGTTATAATTACTTATAACTTTATACAATCTAATATTTATAACTTTCGTATTATTATCTAACTATAATAAAACCTTACTTTGTACAATTTCTAGTTGCTTACAACTTTGTACATTTCTAGTTTAATTATAACTTAATACAAAATTCTAGTTACTTAATATTACAATTAAATAACATTTATATTAAATGTTCCATTTTAATCTTGTATTTAATATATATATAATTTATATCTTTAAAAACTTATAACTGCTGTAAGACAAATTAGCTCAACCAATAGAGTCTTCTCATTCATATCATTGTGTTACAAAATTGGTACAAGAGATACAAAAGAGACTAGAGATATATATATGATACATGTACGTGACTCTCTTATTTATAGGGTAGAAGATGACAACATAATGGTTGTAGACATTAAGTCTACTTATGAGGTGTAAATGTAATTAATCATTCTTAATTCATATGAGTTACAACACTCCCCCTTGGTTGCTTAGATTTAGGCCGAACCATAGTTGTATTTCTTCGTCTTGTATCTTCAGACAATCCTTCAGACATTCACCTCATTAAAACCTTGTCGGAGAAAACCATTTGGGACAAAAACTCCCGTAGAAGGAAAAAGAGAACAATCTGGATGTCTTGAGTGAGGAAATGAACCATATATTGTGTGCTTTATTAAAACCTTGTTTAGAGAAAACCCAGTAGGACAAAAACTCTAACGAAGGACAAAAGAGTGCACAATGGTTAATAAGTATTGTATCTTCAGACAATCCATAAAGCATTCCCCTCGTTAAAAACCTTTTCGGAGAAAACCCTTTGGGACCATACTCCAGCAGAAGGACAAAAGAGTACGATCTGGATGTCTTGAGTCATATAAGGAACCATATATGGTGTGCCTCATTAAAACCTTGTTTAGAGAAAACAAAGTGAGACAAAAACTCTAACGAAAGACGAAAGAGTGCACAATGGTTAATAAGTATTCAACTGGATACTCCCCCTGACTTCAGCAATTCTTAGTGAGAATAGGGTACTGTTAGTGTCTCATTAAAACTTTGTCAAGGTAAACCCAATGGGACAAAACTCTTGAACTAAAGGAAAAATAGTACACAAGCATTCTTCGGGATGCTCCCCCTCACATGCACTCAACAGGGTGCAAAGCATACGTCAGTGTGCAATCATCATCCGCACTCAACTAGGTGCATGATATATGTCATTTATGTAGCTCAGAGACTTTCCTAAGTCAAATAGCTTTGACATGTTTTGGAAAGAATACTTTGGCAGTGACTTGATGAATAAGTATGCATGATTCTTATTTGATCCAATATGTTATACTTCAATCTTTTGAAATGCTTGTTGTTCGTGTAAAGAACAATTTCGGCGATATGGGTTTAGTGTTATCCCCTTTGATCTAACCATGTTTAGCTCAATCGATGTCAGTTGTGTTATCCTTATATATGACAACTGGTTAATTGAGATCATAAGTCAAACCACATTTAGAATATGGCCACTTACAACTCAAAGCCATACACTATCTCTAGTCGCCTCAACGAGCGCGAGTAGTTTAGAGTGATTTGTCGAATTACTAACTAGAGTCCATTTACAAGACCTCTAGGATCTCGCCGCATTCCCTATGGTAAAGACATAACCAGATTGGGAACGTCCCTTGTGCAAGTCTGATAAGTAAACTACATCGGCATAGCCGATAAGGGTCACGTTATCTCGAGTATCAATCACACTTGATCCACTCGATTACGCTTAGCGATAGATTAAGCCCATATCCTTACTACCTTTAAGTAACGAAAGATGTATTTAGTACCATTTCAATTGTGGCGTGTTGGCGCATTGTTATGCCTAGTTATGCATATCACAATAAATAAAATGTCTGGTCTAGTAGATTGGGCCAAGTACAATATTGCGCTTATTGCACTCAGAGATGAACACACATGGATCAATATCTCATCATCATCCTCATTTGGATGGAATTGGTCCCTTTCAATGTCTAAATAATGAATGACCATGGGAGTAGATGGAGGTTTTGTGTCATGGTAACTAAAGCGTCTTAACACCTTTACGATGTAATTCTCTTGATGGAGGAAAACCCCATCTTTAAGGTCCACGATCTACAGGCCGAGGCAATGCCGTATTTTCCCATGATTTTTCATCTCGACTTCCTTCTTCAGGATTTGAGCAGTTTCAAACAACTCATTCGAGGATCATATGAGATTCAAATGATCTACGTAAACTGCGATAATAACATATCCTGAATAGGATATCTTTATAAATACGCATGGGCATTTCTCAATATTTAAATATCCCAGTCTGATCAAGTACTCACTTAGACGGTTATACCACATCCGTCTGAATTATTTTAATCCAAAAAATGATCGTCTCAGTCGTATCGAGAACGTGTTTTATGGTCTAGAACTACTTGATTCAAACAACCTGAGTCCATCGGCGACTTTCATGTATATCTATGTGTCATGATCCCCATAGAGATAGGTTGTGACCACATCCATAAGCTGCATATTCAGTTTTTCGGAAACTACTAAACTGATTAAGTAATGGAACGTTATGACGTCCATTACGGGAGAATACATGTCCATGTAATCAATACCAGGGCGTTTGAGAGAAGCCTAGCGCCACGAGGCGAGCTTTGTATCTGACAATCTCATTATTCTCATTACGCTTCCTTACGAATACCGATTTATAATCAGTTGGTTTAACATTAGGTGGTTTTGGAGCAACATATCCAAACACTCATCCTTTCGGTAAGGAATCCAATTTTACCTAGATTGTGTGTTTCCATAGAGACCAATCCTTTGTACTCAACAATAGTACATGGTTCCATGTCATCATTGCTCATAATGTCAGTGGCCACTGCGTATATGAACAAATCATTGATGACAGTTTCGTTTTGCTTCAAAATATCGTCTAAGCTATAATACTCGACAAATATTTGAAGATTATCGGGATGATGAGAAAGTGGTGTTTCATCGGGAGCACGCTTCTCCAATACAGTATCGTGATCCTTAATGATCGTGTGGCAAAACGTATACAACAGAATTTCTCCTCCTTTGAGGCAGAACATCCTTGGAACCGAACCGGTCTTCCTCTTTTCTTGGGAAGAGCGGCGGATTGGACAGCCAATGGCAGCGTCCTTTGCACGGTGGGTTCAACCGATGCAACATGTTCAAACGGAACATGGCGTCTCACAGGGACGTCTATCCTTGCAGGCACATATGCAGCAGGTATATTTGATCTCGTGACATTTGTTAAGTCATTAAATGTGTCTAGTGTGCTAATTAGCAACATTTTGTAGACTTAGAACTTTTTGCACATCCTTATCACCATGTGCAAAAGGGGATCCCCATATGAGATAAATTGGGTACATGCCACGTTCTTTCACGGACGACGGGAAGATTGTCTTATCAATGTCACAATTCGCATGTGTAGCGTCTAAAGAGATCGTCTGTCAAGGGCTCTAAATAGAGTATAATGGATGGGGATTAATAATCAACATATATTCCCCGTCGTTTCTGAGGTCTAAATTTCGAACGCTTTGGAAGTTCAGTTGGAACATTGACCAAGCACCCAAACACGCGTAAATATGAAACGTCGGGTTCATATCCAGTTACCAGCTGGTACACATGAAGTTATTGGGTGCCCATGGGCCTCAGACGAACCAATGCATCTGTGCAATATCGCATAACCATATATAAAAATGGGGCGTTTTGATGCGCATAACCAAAGTTCTTGCAATTATTTGTATTCGTTTGATAAACGCTTCCGCAAGATTAATTTGAGAATGAACGTACACAACAGGGTGTTCAATATCAAGGCCCAATGTTTTGCAATAATCATCGAACATTTTCGATGTAAACTCACCGACATTATCAAGTCTAATTGACTTTATTGGATAATTCGGACGATTAGCCCTCAACTTAATTATATGGGCTAGGAGTTTAGGAAATGTTTCATTCCTTGTGGACAACAAAGCTACGTGTGACCATCAGTGTTGATTCATCAACCAATATCATGAAATTTTTAAATGGTCCGCATGTTGGTTGGATAGGTCCACAAATATCCCCACGAATTCTCTTAAGAAAACGGGATATCACTTTTGTAGATTATACGTAAAGTGGTTTGAGATGTGTATTTACAATCGAGCATTTTTGGCATAGGCTTTTCGAATTAATCATCAAATTAATTCTTTCAAGAGGGTGCCCATGAGCTGCATTCATAGTTCGAAGCATCGTATTTTGACTCGGGTGTCCCAGCCGGTCATGCCATAACATATAAGTTCCGCCATTAACAGGGGCTCGACGAAAGATTAGATTGCTTTCAATGGTTTAGATCGTAGTAAAGTACAAACATCTCAACTTCTCCAATATACGCTTTTGGTCGTATGTATCGGAGGTAATGTAAAGGTATTCAGTACCATTTTCTCGAGCAGTTTCGATATGAAAACATGTTTTCTCGAATATCCTTAAAAATCAACAAGTTACGACTGGAACTTGGATACTATAAGGCTTCATTTATGGTTAAAATAGTACCATTTGACAACATATATTGGGCTATACCAAAGCCAATGGTCGACGGGCCCGAAATGGTTGTCAATGAAGTTACTTTTAGGCGTAATGTTGATAAAGTAGTCCTTATGTTTTATGAAAGTGTATCTGAATACCACAATCAACCAGACTATCAACATACCCAATATACATGCATCAAAGTAAAAAAATAATTTAAAGTTGGTCACACGTATTGTTTAATTTCATAAGGAAGAAAACAACTTTAAATTATCTCGAGAAACATAATCAATGTGAACAAACCATAGTCCAAAAGATAACCATTATCCAAATGGGAAAGCATAATCCAAATGAAACATAACTCATGAGCTGAACAATAACTATATTATTCCATTTGAGCCACAAAATCGTTGGTCTCAAAGAATTCGGGAGGAGAAATATTGGATTTAGTTATCATATAAAATGATAAGTTTATATGTTCATGGTTTGTATGAGCATAAACTGTGTGTCGAATCAACATGTTCGAAAAACACAAGTGCGTATGGTTCTCATTTATCGAACGACAGGTGATTGATAGACACCAATTCATTATATGTATAGAACCACATTCGGGGGAAAGATTATTTAGTCAACCCTTTTTGGTAGCTCTATTCGAATACAACCAGGAAAGACGGTGAGGGTGGACAGCGCTTGTGCGTATCGGAACCACCCATCATTAGGAGTCAGAAAAACCGCCTATCTTTCCTAGACATTGTAATGTGAATAGGTGAGCCTATTTGAGGATGATTTATAATATCTTTCACTTGGGTAGTTTTAATACAATGCTCAATTTTAGCTATCTCAAATGCTAAATAAGAATTATACACATTGTGCATCACGTGAGTTCATCAACTCAATATACCAACATATAATTCATGATGCCACTTTTTTCTTCTCATTTTTAGAAACCATCGAATAATCAATTATTTTTAAAAATTTGTCATTCTCATAAGAACAAAAAATTGAATATATTTCCATAAGAAAATAAATTTTGTCAAGTTGTTACACAAGAAACATAAAAAGCATTAAAGTTTCTTTAATTATATATATATTTTATTTATAAAAAAAAACTCACCACAAAGGTTAAATATTGATCAAAGTATACAATCTTTAAGAAATTAATAATATGTATTAAGTAAGTCACTCTTTAAGTGCTAATAAAAATTACCTAATCATAAACTTTTTAATAGTTTCAAAAATTTATAATTTTCTTTTATACATTTTTGTTTGTATTTCAATCTTACTTTGCACCAACAAAATTTAAAATGTCACCTACAAAACTCACAGTTTCGTAAACTTAAATTTAAATATATTTATTTCGTAGTTGACCACAAACATTAAGAGACAACTCTTCAATGCCAAGGGAATTGGTTTATAAAAAAAACTTATAGGCATGAAAACTTACTTATGTGAATTTTAGTTAACCGTTTTAAATAGGTTGTGTTTTTTTCTTGGAAAATGATTGGTCACGATCAATTTTAACACCAAAAGTCACATATTATAGAATTATAATAAATGTTCATAAATTTTTTTCTTCAATTCTAATAAACAACAAATTTATCCAAACATTATTTAAGGAATTCAATAGCCAAAAAAATTTGTTTACAAACATGTATTGTTTGATTTTCACGAGATTGATGTTTTAAATCATTAAAATAATGTTTAAATTTTGATCATTTTAAAATCATATCTAATAGCAAATTATGATAATTTGTAGTAAAATGTTACATTTGTACAAAATATAACTTGAGGATGAATCATGTAAGTAGAAAACATAATCTTTCAACTAAAGATAGAACAAATTATAAAGGATGAAATAAACGAGTAGAGATCGAGAGACATACTAAGGAATGTAAAATTCAATGACAACGAAATTGATGCTTCCGACTTTGAGCAAAGAGCTGATAACGTGCTGTAAGATAAATTAGCTCAACCAATAGAGTCTTCTCATTCATGTCATTGTGTTACAAGATTGGTATAAGAGATACAAAAGAGACTAGAGATATATATGATACATGTACATGACTCTCTTATTTATAGGGTAGAAGATGACAACACAATGGTTGTTAAGTCTACTTATGAGGTGTAAATGTAATTAATCATTCTTAATTCATATGAGTTACAACAATAACATTCTAGTGAGAATATTACACCTAGTTTGTACATATGTATTTGAACTTAAACAAATTAAAATACGTACAATCTGTTTTGTCTTTTAAAATTCATTTTCTTTTATATATTAAAAAAATTCCGAAAATTACATATAACATAAATACATATTGTTAATTTTAAATCTTTAAAATCAAGACTTCCTTTTTATCTTTTATTAAATTTAATTAATTAAACTCTTATCTTGTTCTTGATCAATTAAAACTAGGTTTCAATTTTCTTGATCAATGACATCTTTTACTTAAAAATTAATCCTAATCAATCCTATTCAAACAATTATAAACTTTGTTTATATTCTAGTATAGATCATAACTTTAATGGATTTATTTAAACTTATTAAATTAAACCTTGTAGACAATAAAACTTTGTCTAGATTTCTAGGTTTAAATAATTAGTTTTAATAAACCTACTAAAACAATAATTAAACCTTTTAAACATGAACTTGTTTAATTATACTAGGTTTTAGATTATGTTTTTTTAATTAATCTCTTAACAATTAAACTAAACTAGTTTAATGTTCTTGGTCCTAGGTTACTTCTAGGGTTCGAAAATTTCTAAGGCTTAGAACCTTTTCCACCAATTCAACTAAACTAGTTTAACATACTTGGTGTCCAAGTTTCCTCATGATTTTCGAAATCTTGGGAGAAAAGGAAAGAATCTTTTTGACCAATTAAACTAGACAAGTTTAACATACTTGGTCCTAGATTTTGAAGATCAAGGGAAAAAGGAAAGAATCATTTTGACCAAAAACTTTAACATTCTTGATCCTAGGGTTCTTGTATTTTCGAAAATTCTGGGGTTAGGGGAAGAATCCTTTTGACCAATTAAACTAAACAAGTTTAATGTTCTTGGTCCTAGGGTTCAAAACCGTGCGCCGGTGGGCAAAGCGGACAATATTGTGCTACGGGGTTCTGGAATGTTACATCTAGCTAGAGTTTGAGATGGACTCAAACTGGTTTAAACCAAGATAAGGATAAGTTTGCTTTCAATTTAAGATGATGATGATGGTTTGGCCGAATTTTGAATGGAGGGAGGATATGGGTTTCGGCCATTATAGGGTCGGGACAACATCTCATGTGTCGGTGTTGGATTTAAATCGTTACGCGTCGCGTTTTATTAATTTATTTGGATTTTATTGTATAAATGATTGTTTTTAGAAATGATTTTATGAAATGTCACCATAATAATAAAATGAAATGTTGTGTTGACCAAAATAGTCAAACACTGATGTATGGTAAAAATGATGATGTTTTGTTGTGTTTTATGTGCCAAAAATACAGAAATGAAATGAGGAAAGTTTCTAAAAATGGAAACTTTCTAAAATTAGAAATAATACGAAATGAGAAAGTTTCTAAAAACAGAAACTTTCTAAATATAGAAAGTATGAAATGAAATGTTTTGACTTACCCAAAATGTCGAGTTGTCACATACAACTACAAAGAAGTGAAGATTTACCTTAATCTTCAACAATAGAAGCACAATCATTTGATTTGGACCCCAAAATCGGCTCCAAACGACATTTTCCACTCAAAATATGAATAAGAACTTAGAGAGAGTTCTAGGGCTTGAAATGGGTGAGAAATGACCAAATCCTGGTTTTATTGTGGCCTGCCATAATTCGCACCACGATCCAAGACTTTGCGCAGCGAATTTCCCCTACACGCGTTTCTCGCGTTCAACTTCGCGACGCGATATCCACGCGAACTTTATTCGCGCCTGCCTAAAAACTTCGCACTCCGCGAAAACGAATTTCTGTTTAAGTATTCGCGAACGCAAACTCAAGTTCGCGCCACGAACTTTGCCTAGCACGTAAGGTTGCACATTTTGTTGCCCTTTTCGACCCGTTTTCGTCCGTAACTTTCTCATACGATGTCCAAATGACACGAAACCAATTCCTACGTTCTTTAAATGATTTATCCTTATTTATCATATTTTTATATAATTTATTTATTACAAAATTTCGGATCGTTACATTTAGCATCCTATGATGTATCGGAAATGATGTCGCACGTATATTATTTTCTATGCATATTATCCAACAAAATCCTCTTAATAAAGCATGACCACCAAATGGCCGTTGTGGTCACCACTGAATGACGGGTGCCACATGGTCGTTGACCACGAGCAGCAAGCTCCCACATTGCTTGCTCTTACCGTTAAAACACATGGCATCTTTTGTTTTTTTAGACTAGGGTCTAAATGAAAAACAGTGACTATAAATGAAAACTATCCAAGTACACAAATGAATATCATCATATCATGTCACAATTTAAGACCATTTTTATATTAACACATAAAAATCCAAATATAATGAGTATATGTCTAATATTTATATTTATATGTTCTAAACCAATCTGAGGTGATATTTGTCGACAGCAAGACTTCAGTTCTTTATAACTTTGAATTGAAAAGTTAAATGTAATATTTTCTTTATAAATAATCGACTAAAAAGAATTTCACACAAATTACATAAGTTTAAACAGGAAACCAAAGATACCCATTAAGTGTCAATAATAATGTGTTGACATACATAAATAGTTATACATTAATCATTAATTAAACTGTACTCACATTAATGATAATGTAAGTTAATAATGTATGCAATGAATTTTATAAGACAATCCTAAAGCTGTTTCTAGCAAACCTCTTAGAAGATATAACAAATATTTTTTGTGTTAAAGTATACTTTATTATTAGCAATTTAGTGTGGTTGATGGTTGCTGGTAAACGAAAAATCACATGAAATTCAATGGTAAACCCTTAAAATGAAATAAACAGTATCCCATTAAGGTTCAGAAATCAAACATGAAACTCAATGGTAAACCCTTAAAAGATGAAATAAACCATCTTGGCATAGTTGAAAAGGAGCCTTTTTGTCTCACAAGCAGTGTTTTAAAACCCGGGTTCGACCGGTCGGTTCAACCTTACCGGAAAATGGAAGTTTCTCGGAACGAATTGACGGGGTTAAAAGTCTATTTATGTACCGTTTTGAGCCAGACGAGTTAATTATGAACCCCGTTGGACCGAGATGATTGAACTGGATTTGAACCGTGTTTTTTATTTAATTTTTTTTAATCTCACTTTTTTTTATTAAAGTGAATATTTCATTTGTTATATGTTTGAAGCTTTATTATATTTTTGAAGTTTGAAAAATCAAGTTTCTAGTTAAATATTAAGTGTTTGTTATCATTTAACATAAATACTTAATAGTATTGTAATCCAGTTCAACCGACCGGTTCGATCATTTTTAGAGAATCAACCGGTTCAATTCAAAATCCAGGGTTTAAAACATTGCTCACGTGAATATCAGTTAGGTCACGTACATCAGAGTTAAAAATTCGACTTTCCCGAGTATGAACCGAACCGAAATCGATAAATTGAAACCGAAAATGAAGAATTTTCAAAATCAAAACCGAACCAATTACCTTGTTTTGGTTTTGGTTCGAACCGAAACCGAATATCTGAGAATCGAACTGTAACCGGTGAAACCGAAACGGAATATCATGAATTTTTAAAACCAAAAAACGGGATCAATCACATGTTTTCGGCTCTGTTAAAATTCAGTTTGGTTTGGTTTGGTTTTAGGGCCCAAATACCAAATACTATTGCTTTTTTAAAAGTGGCAAGAAAAATAAAAAGTTGCTTGAGATTAAGTCGGAGCAAAGTAAAGATCCTAGAAAGGAGATCTAATTTAAGGAGAGGGGCATTAGTTTTTCACTTTCCTTTTCTCTATTTTGGCAGGGAAAACATAATCAACCGTCTTCAACATACGTCGATCACAAAAAACCCTTCTTTTCCACCAAAATCACTCAACCTATCTCTCCTATTACAATTACATTTATTGATCGTATTCAAACGCAGTAACAATTGTTTTGTTTTTTTTTTCTTTTTCTTTTTCAAATTGAACTGGGATCAATGGCAATCGTAGTATTCCGGATGGTGATTGCAATAGAAATAATCTTCATTTTGAGTACGAGTTTGATTTATGCTACGCCTGAAGACACTCTCATCTCTCGGATCGCATTTGGGTCTTGCGCTAACCAAACCTCTCCACAGGTCAGGTCTCACTCACTCCACTCCCTTGCTGCCTATAATCCATTTCCTTCTCTTGCCGATTGATAAAATCATGAATCAGTGTTTTATATAATTACTAGTTTTTAATACCTCTTCCTATTCAAAATACGTGTTAGTTTTACGGTTTTCGAGCCAAATATTATAATAAGAGCTAATTAGATTAAATTGGATAGTTAGTGTTTAACAACAAAATAGGATTAATCATGTTTAAAAGTAACAGTGAGGATAAAGTGTTTATTTCAATATATTAAAGTAGATAGTTAATGAGTGTTAGCATTGAACCCTACTATTTTTTGCAAAATAAAGTTTTTTTTCAAATTGAATCACTTATTTTGAATTATCCTAAAAGGTAAAAGGTGTCACTTATTTTGAATGAGAATTAATTTTTGTACCACATTTTTTTTATGCATATACCACACTATATAAGTAATGCTGCATATTGTACAAACATATAATGCAACTATTGTGGTGTATAGGTTAAAATGTGTGGCGTAAAAATCATGACATCGGTGGAAGTATAATTACTAGTTTTGTATTTAATTTTGTGATTGAATACTTTGTTATTTGCATTGCAGCCTATTTGGGATGCGATAGTAAAATTCAAACCAGAGGTTTTCATTTGGCTTGGGGATAATATATACGGAGATATCAGACGCCCTTTTAAACTGTTTGGAAATGAGAGAACAATTGGGCCATGGAAGAATGTTCCTAGGTTTGTTCCTGCATCAATTCATGAAATGCAATCCAAATACAACATTGCTAAGGCCAATCATGGTTATTCTCGCCTCCGTCAAATTGCAAAGGTTTGCTTTTGCTTAATCATAATCATAATATTGATTTACTATGAATTGTGTATTGTTTGGTCAAATGTAGGTTATTGGCACTTGGGATGATCATGATTATGGATTGAATGATGCGGGGAAAGAATTTAAGGGAAAAGATGTCAACCAAAGGCTCATGTTGGATTTCTTGGATGAACCCGATGATAGTCCAAGGTAATATATTTACTTACCTCTAGTTATGGCTCTGACACGACACGATAAAAATACACGAAACGAAATTGGGACGAAATCAAAATTTGGATTCGGATTCATATCGTGTCGTGTCCGGGTTTAGGAATTATCACAAAATTGACACGATAGTAATAATTTTGTGAACATTTAGTCATTTAGTAGTAATTTATGTCACATTTTGTCGTGTTTGTCGGTTTTTAAACATGTATAAAGTAAGCAAGTTGATATTTTTTTTATTTATCTCGTGTTGTCGTATTTCTCGTTTTTTAATTGGGTTGTGTTCGTGTTCGGTTTGAGAAAATAGAATTCGTGTCATGTTGTGTTATTACCCAAAAACACGAAACGGTAGCATGATTTAAAAGCCATACCTCTAGTATTGATAATTTAAGTCTTGTGCTTTTGTTTGTCACCAATAATGGATGTATGCATTTTTAGGCGCAAGCAGGCTGGTGTTTATGCATCTTACACATTTGGTCCTGAGGGTAAACAAATCAAGGTATTAGTTATATGTTATGTATTTTTTAAGGGTTAATTTTATAGAATGATAACATAATTTAAAAAAGTGCCATTTAGGTCACTCAAATTTTGCTTTAACTATATAATAATAATTAAGTTTCAAAAAATATTTCAATCAGTTTACCTACTATAGGTTACTTGGTAATCTATAATAGAAGATTAATTAATTTCAAATGATTGGAACACTTTTGAAACTTTGTTATTAATATAATGTGAAAACAATGTTTGAATGACCTGCATGAAACACTTTTGAAAATCTGTTACTATTTTATAAAATTAACCCTTTTTCAAAAACAAATTTCACTTATTTGACATTTGAGACATCATTCTTTCACTTTAGGTTATTCTTTTGGACACTAGATACCACAGAGACCCCCTGCGCAGTGATGGAACCATTTTGGGGGATGCACAATGGAAGTGGTTGAAACAAGAGTTGACTGGTCCACCATCAGCAATAACCATAATTGCTTCATCAATTCAGGTATTAATGATGCTTAGATCTTTTGTATATATTGATTTATTGATTCTGTTTTCTACAAATCGTTTGACTTTTTTGTACATGCATCATTCATTCAGGTTATATCAAACATTTCAGCATGTACGGGTCCCTTATTCTACATGGAAAGTTGGGGACGTTTCCCAACCGAAAGAAAACGTCTCTTTAACTTGATATCAGAAAGCAAGGTAATAAACTAAGGCCGAAATACATTTAGTACTCTAAACTTAGCTAACTAGATCTTCTACTATCCTAAATTATTAAAGGTGCAACATAGTACCCTGAACTTGACAAAATGGTCGATTTAGTACACTGACTCATTAATCTGATCGCTTTTCATATTTGACTTCATTTCGTGGGAGCTTTTGATGAACTAATAAATAAACGTTCATCTAGATACATTGATATTATAAACAAATCACGTGAGAAAACAAGATCAAATTAGTGAAATTTTGGTACTTAACCAACCGTTTTTGTACCTTTGATAGTTCCGGGTGCTAGAAGACCTAGTCAGTTAAGTTTAGGGTACTAAAATGTAATTTGGCTATTTCGATAGAGAGGCGGGGTTTTGTTCATCAGTGGAGACGTGCATTTTGGAGAAATAACACGGTTCGATTGTGGGACCGGGTATCCGCTTTATGACATCACCTCGAGTGGTATTACACAAGCTGTTGAGAACGTAATCCCTTCGTTTCTACATTTTGGGCTCAGATTCTTGGCTTGGCTCACACCTACTACTATGCGAGTTATTAACAACGACTGCAAATACAAATCATGCACATATGGTATACTTTATCTTCTTCTTGTAATTTGATTTGTATAAGAGTAAATTTCACAAATGGTTCTTTAGGTCTGTACCATATTACATATTTGGTCCTTTAGTTACATAAATTACACTGGTAGTCCTTATTTTTAAAACTATTGACATGTTTAGTCTTTTAACTAAACAGACATCTATTTTCCTGGTCAAGTATGGCCACTTGTGATGCACGGGAGGGTAAATATGTCTTTTTCGTTTTCCCTTTACCAATTTGAAACCCATAAAAACCCGTTTGTTTGATTGGAAACGCTAACTTATGTTTAGGTAAAGGACCAAACATGTCAATAGTTTCAGAAATTTGGACTACGAGTGTAATTTATGAAACTAAAAGACCAAATATGTAATATGGTACAAACCTAAAGGACTATTACTGTAATTTACTCTTTGTATAATCATGTGGTTGTCGCATAGGGCAACCTAATTTTGGAGCAATTCAAGTAAATTGGGATGCAAATCCAGTGAGCTTGAGATTTGAAGTGAGAGGTGTTAGTGGAGAGACGGTTCATAGGGTGACTAGTTTGTTATCGGATCTTCAACCCAATAATAATAACATTAATAATAATATTAATAATATAATTAAAGGCAAAGGCGAAAGACACTGCTCCCTTGAAGTTGAGTTGCCATGGCTTGTGAGATATCGCTTGGCTATCCTATTCTTTTTATTTGTAGTCGGTATGTCTCGTCACATGCTACTTGATTCATATCAGAAATGTCGTTTAATAATATGATTTTTATTTATTTATTATATGTATATATTTTTTTGCAGTGGTGATTGTTGTGCAGGTAGGAGTGTTTTATGTAGGGATATCACTTTTTGTGAAATGCCTCCGGAAATGCAAGCTTGACTGACTGGATTTCAGATGCAGAGCAAGTGACTTGCTTGCTAAGTAATGTTAGTTGGTAGGTAGTTAAAAGTGACGGAATAATTTCTCGTTAAATGTAATTACTGACTCCCTTTTTTGTGTACCAAGCAAAGAGAAAATGTAGGCAGGCGTTAGTTTACTAGGTATGTTGTTATGTTGTTGGAAGCATTTGTGATCGTGCTATGTGGACTTTATGTGTTTGATAGCCGTATCCGGTATGGAGGAACTATAATATCCATTTTAACCAAGATTCAATTTCTTAGAACGATTAATTGTCTTTTAAATTAAAACAATGTTTTAGGGGCATGCAAAATTATACTTTAATAAACTTAAAATGACTAAAAAGGTAATTTCCTTCTACTTTTTCGTCTCTTTTTGGGTGCGCGCTCTCTCTTTCCGATCCCTGACCTTGGTACACAAAATCGACACAAATTTCTTCGGCCTAGGAAATTGACATGTACGAAAATTGACGGCCTTTGGAAATCGACAGGTACGCAAGTAGTGAGTCGTCGGCTATAGACTCTAAATCAACAGTCAATTGGTTATGAAATCATGAAATTGATGTACCGAACAACCTTCTTAATTAGGTCGAATCTAACATCAATTCATCTATTTCAACCACGATTTGGTACCGATTCCGATCGAGGTTCGTCGTTTTTGGGTTCGTTTTGAAAGTGATTTCATTCGCAATTCCAAAAGCGTATTGGAGGCTTTCGTACCGCGATTTCATACGTGTACCAAACAAAGATCATGGCTAGCAGCACAAATCTGGTAACTATGGACTTTGATAAGACAGTTTATGAAGCAAAAACTTCTAGAAATTGATGGTTCTAAAAGATCTATATGTACCACAATTTGGCAAGGAAAACAGAACCCAAAATCAATCAAAAGGTCTTCCTTGAATAGCATCACAATGAATCTCATATCCAAATATACAACTTTGTGACAACCAAGAAACATGCTTGTCAACTTTCATATACAAATTGACATGTAAGGTTTTCGTAAGGTTTTCGTAAGGTTAAAGGATAAGTAAATTTCTTGAAAAAATGGATCGTTAGAGAGACTAGTTAGAGAGACTAGCAGGGTACCCGCGCAATGCGACGGCGGGTCCCTTGTATATATATTTTGCGATAAATAATAGTGATTGTACGATGGTGGCAGTAGTGATAGTGTGTTCGGTAGTAACTGTGTCGGTAGTGATTGTAGTGGCGGGTGGTAGTAGGTAGGGATGGAATCGGGTCCGGAACCGGGCCGGATGGACCCAGACCGAAATACCCGAGACCCGAATTTAGAGGATTAGTAGACCCGAGAGCCCAACCGTATTATAGGATCTAGTTCTGGTTCGATTTCAGTTACTGTTCGGGTAAAATAGGTATAGACCCGATCATAACTGAAATAGTAATTAGAGCTGGTTCAGGATGTTAGTTACATATTTGTTATTTTATACATTTAATACTATGAATGTTATTATTACAAAACAAATTCTCAATTGCTCATATATCAAATGATTTTAACTTTCTAATTTATCGAAACTTAAGTTGTTGATGATCGAAAAAGAAGTATTATACTGGGGCTTGCAGGGACAATTATATATTAAATTAAATTACAACTATATTAATAAGGGTTATAAAAAAATTAATTAAATTCCGATTCCGGATCTAGACCTGATTTGTTGTATACCCGATGTACCCGTACCCGAAATACCCTAGACTCGATTTCATGTAAAAGTAGGACCTGATACTCGAACTGATTTTTAGTAATCCGATTCCAGTCAGTTATGGTTCGGTACGGGTCCGCGTTCGGTTTTTCGGTTCTATAACCCATCGCTGGTAGTAGGTGGTGGCCAACAAAATATATGAGCTTGTAGCTAGAGCTCCTTGCTAATAACACGAAAGTCGCAAGTTCAAGTCCTTGGGTGTCAATTTTTCCTAAACACAAATATTTTCTGAGATAACAAGCTGGTAGGCTAAAAATTAAGCTTGCTAAATAGAAAATGAAATATCGTAAATTATAGATAATTAAAAGGATTATTTGAAATGATGTCGTTTACCTCATAAATTTTAGCAGTTTTTGCACTTTGATGTGAATAAGGAAATTGAAAAGGAAACAGTAGCAAAAATCTCACGTAGTTGAGATGGAAACGCATGAACCTTCTATGCGCAAGGTCCTGGGTTCGAATCCTCTTACCTCGAACCTGTGTTTTATACTATGGGTGCTTATAAAAATTAAGACATTCTGAAAATAGAAAGACTAAAAATTAAGACATGTCAAGGGAAAGTCCTAAATGCCTTATATAGTAGTAAGATAAGAGAAAATATGTAAGTAGGATGGTATTGTAATCTCTACAATTCTACATGATACAATGACTATCATGTCTCTATTGAAATCATACTTCCCGCTAATAGGTAAATGTTTAAGGAAATCCTTACTTTTCGTGTAATCTCAAGTAACTAATCTTAACCATTGATCAATAAGATTTAGAGATTGAGATTAATAACATATTTGGTACAATAATGATATTTTATCTATTTGATACTTGCAAAAAATTTAAATTTTTTTATAATTTTTTATATTTTTATATTATTATTACTAGCTTTATAGTCTGCCCGACTGGGCGGGCATGCTTCAAGATTTATGCTGAACGTAATTAATATACAATAACAAAGTTAATATTTAATTTCATGATTATTCCACTGAGTCTAAGAATCTAATAAAAAAAACTCCAATAAAACATTAAAAAAATGTTTAATATAAATAAGAAATGGTTTTAACAAAGTAATACTCCCCGCACCCCAATATTAAACTTGATGGCATGACAAAAACACAAATTCCCCATGAGGCTGTACGTGAAACATCACGGGTTGTCAATCCCTCTAACATATGCTATGTACTTGTTCAAAAGCATCCAACAGCTTCTGAAACAAATTCACTTAGCAAAAAGTAAGCTTAAGGTGTATCATGAGATAAAATTGAAATGTGAACTAACCTAAGAGAATTTCCTAAATCAAGACAGAACATAGCAGCGTACCCAAAGTAGAAGCTGGTTTGGAAGAAGCCATGCCATTCTAATCAGTGATTTGTTATACTACAACATATATAAATTAACTAAAATCACACCTCTGTAATCAGATCTTCTAGAAATCCCGGCACCTCGACCACCACGGCCACTGCTATAATGATCTGTTGAATATGAGTTACCACGACAATCATGAGCAAGTTCCACCTTTTAAAAATTAAAAAAATAATTGACTCGAAAATCAATTAAACCACCCACCATCAAATGGACCGGAAAATTAGCACTCTATATTAGCTTAAAAACTTGACCGGAAAATCAATTAAACCAGCCACCATCAAATTGAGCGGAAAATCAGTACTCTATAATATCAATTAAACCAGCCACCATCAAATTGAGCGGAAAATCAGTACTCTATAATATCAATTAAACCAGCCACCATCAAATTGTTTTGAAAATCAGTATATTAGCCAGAAGCAAATTTGACTAAAATTAATATGCTTACCATGAAGATGAAATGGGAGTATGGAATTTCAAAATTCTTCTCACACGAACATGGCACTTCAGGATTAAGTAGACACACTTGCCGCCATCGTCTGCTTCTGGTTTAGACTAAGTCCCCGTTTGTTTTGACGTAATCCTTCGTAATTGAATTCATAGGGTGTTGGAACGGAATTCAATTACAACGAATATCGTAATTCGAAATTACGTCGTAATTGAATTACGGAAATAAAAGTTCATCCAAACGTCCTCCGTAATATATTACATTACGGAAGATTACGGATGATTACGTCAAAACAAACGTCCCCTAAGTGTGTAAACATTAGTCACATGATATGATAGCTTTGTAAAAAATGAAAAATAGGTAATTTTTTATAAGAATCTGGAAATTACCGGATAATATAAAGCATTACCGAGCTACTATGATCTGGAGGGTTAAACTCTTTAAAAGAATCACAACAAAGATTAGCAAGAGAGACACCACCACCCTAATTTCACCAAAGGGAATAAAGAAGTTAGCAGCTAATGCTTCTCCTGTGACCATGAAAAATACTTTAAATCATATAGAAGCAGAAGCATGTAATTAAGGGATTAATTCTGGAAGAACAAAATTAGGGTTTTACAATATAGTAGAAAGCTTTAAGGGATTAATATAGTAGGCATTGTACCCAAATAAGCAAAATGGAATTGTTAATGGTCAATTTCGTTCACAAATTTCAAACAAACCGTTGCTTAATTTATAAAGCAAAACAAATTGAAACTCAAATAACTTAGTGACTTAATCAAGTGGAGGATGGATTACCATAAAGTTGACTTGTTGACTTCTTTGTAAGTTGACTTGTTGACTTCAGAATATAGGATCCTGCCTTTAACTGTACCAAAAGCAAACCTCAACAATTGCAGATTATTATGTAAACAAAACTAAAGATTTCACATCAACAGAAAGTACATATGCAGTTATCAGATCATGTGTATTATTGAAGTAATACCCCATGTCCCCATCAGTAAAAATTGTTTTTCTTCAACATATCTCAGGTTGACTCACAGGGTCAAAGGGTATATCTTTGACTTTTGAGTTTCTTCAAAATATATATTTTCTTCTTCAAACAATGAAAATGTTTTCTAATTCTAATTTTTCATATATAAAATCAAAATGAAACACATAGAAAGCCTATGTAGATATATATAAGATTACATCCATATAAGGAATCTAAAATGGAAAAAAGAGTTACAATTAAAAAGAAATAAAAATTCACCTTTAATAGAAGTTTCCTCAACATAACCCCGACCCATACCAAAATAATTACTCGTCTAGACACGTAACACGACCTGCCCGATGGGATGATGGAATATAAAACTGGATGCTCACTACAATCAATAGGAATCATATTCAACATAAACTTTGGTAGTTCTTGAATAAGTGCCTCCGCTGCTTCTCTCTAAATACCAAAACAAAAAATTATAGTTTAATTAATTAAAAAAAGATTAGCAATAACACGAAAATTGTAATTAATTACATCTGCTTCCGTCAAATAAAGTCCTGGGTGATATGAACAACTTAGAATTGCTTCTGAAATGGTTATGAAATAATTATGATAATTTATGCCAATTAAAAGAAATAATTATGTTTCAATTATGACATAACTTGAAAGCATTATCGAGTAATTCTCTGAATTAAAGATTCATTGTTGTTATTATTGCATAAAAGAATCACCATATCTTCAATGATGCGTATCTAAAATCCTTCAATTACAAATTATGTACCTAAAATTGTTTGTAATAATATTCAAGACTTCAAGTCACATATATCGACAGAAGATACTTTGAATAATTTTATTTTAGTAATATAAGTATCCTTACAAACTCCCCAGTTGCAAGAGGGCTCGTAAGTTCATGCTTTTTCAATGGTTCTTGAGCAGTGCCTTGAACTTTCACTAATAATACACTCAAAATGGAGTAATATAAGTATCCTTTTAAAAAGAATTAATAATTGGTTCCTTCTTGCAACTCTATCTGACAGCTAAATTGCATAGAACACAAGTACCAAATACTTGTATTAAGTATCATAACACACAGCCATCAATCACATAGAATAAAATAAGCTAAAAGCTAAGAACATCAATAAAATGCTTCAATAAAATGATTTGGTATGATTTTTCGTATGGTCAAATTGAATCTATATTCCTTCCGATACATCAACTATGTAAAGTTTATAATAAGTTAATTCATTAGTAGAATAAACATACCTCAAGCGTTTAAAACCCAGATAGTAGGACGCATTTTGGATACATAAGAGCAACCTTCCACATGCAAATACAATCATTTCATCAAAACTATTGACACATATTCAATATCAACAAAATAGCATAGACATGAAAAAAGGAAGAAAAAAAACGTACATTGTAGGCTAAATTACATAAATCGCCTTTGCTTAGTAAAATTAAGTGATCCTACATTGTAGAATGTGATCGTTTTTTCATTTAACATTTAGGTGTCGGGTTGTATTTTTTAATTTATTATAGAATGGTATTAGTATTGGTAGTGGAAACTTACGATTATCAACGTCAGTCATGTAAACTATAAATCACTTTGCACTGAAGAACAAACAATCAATACTGAAGAACATATATTCAGTTTGTTAACTAATGGAAACTAAATAAGAGGTAACAAATAAGCAAGTGTCTTCCCAAAGCCTGTTTCAGAGATAAAACGCTAAATTGTATCAAATTACTGTAAGCTTCCTTAGGTATAACTAAGATTCGAATTGAAATTAATTATGAAACTGAAATTGATAGGTTAACAGCTGATTTATTAGGGCTTACCAGAAGAGATGATGAATCAGTTGAGCGGAGGCGATGATGAATCTGAAGCAAGCTATGAGAAAAACCAAAAACCATAGCACCAACTTATTCGGTTTCCAAAACAAAACAAATAAACCCTCAATGAAAATCAAACGATTTGGGTGAATAAAAAAATCCTGATGATTAGGGTTTCATGATACGAAGATGCCAAGATGATGGAGATTGTGATTTGATTTAGGCGTCTACGGAGGAAGTTTTGAAAGTACGATTGCAAACCAGGGCTGGAAATTAGGAGTGATTGGGGGCTGGAATCAAGTATAAATTACTGTAATTCCGTGATATTCTCAATATTTCCTTTAATTTCGTGTAAGTTTAAATGCAGAAGTTATGATACGATTTTGACCAGAGTTTGTTGAGCATTGACTGAGCGGCCAATGAGTGAATTACACATGGCATATTCGACCAATGAAAGGGCTCCAAACTGCTGAATTGTCAAACGTAAATCAAATGTAGGCTTATATATAAGAGAAGATTATTTTTAGGTTAAAGGTTAATATTATTTGATATTATTGTACAATCACATGTGAGTTTATACATAATCACATGTAATTATCAAATTATGTGTTTTTAAAGGGGAAAAAATTAAATAAACAAAAAAAATTAAATAAAATTTCTAAAAATACATATATTTTCTTTGTAAAAATAACCATAACACCCTTTCATATATAAAATGTTTGATTTGATTAATCTTGCCCATCAATGATAGATATGTGTTTCTTGACAAAAATTTAAGGATTACCTTGACATATCTTTTCGCTAATAAACTGAATTTTTTTTTTATGGAAACTTGAATATGAGGCCTTATTACGATATGTCATAAAGTTTAAATGTCAAAATTACCAAATTACTAAAAGTGGGAAGAAGCACATAGATATGAAAGTTAAAACCGTTGTTAGTTATTACCATTAACTATAACTTTTGAACTGAAAAATAAAATATCAAAAAAAAAAAAAAAAAAGAAAGAGAATTGAATTTCTATTACGAGTACCGGCCACCGGGCCTCGGGCCGTATTGTTGACCAAGTGCTGCAAGATACATGTGAACATAAAAGCTATTGATTTTGGTCAAAGTCAAACGAGCGGGTGTATCTCCCACAAACATAATCCAACCTTTTTCTAAAGCATCGCAAATGGAATTGATATTTTCAAGGCACCATTTTCTTTATTCAAGGCAAATTAAATTTATTTGACCTTTATACCCTTGCACTTATCTACCTTCTTTTTAGTAAACCCTAAAGGTGCGTTTGGTATAGAGAATGGAATTGCAGGGAAATGATTGTAGAGAATGAAATTGCAGAGAAAGAGAATTAGTCTGAGATTAAGAATTGAATCTTTTGTTTGGTAGCAAAGAGATTTCAACAGAGAAATGTAACAAATAATTATTTCTCTTGTTTGGTACACCAAGAAATTCAATAGAGAATTGTACCAACTTTATCATTAGCACACATATATTTTTTTTTTCTTTCACAACAATCTTTATTAAAATACAAACCATACATTAATCTAAGTAACACATAAACAGTTTGTGCTAGAAATAAAATGATTTAGATTGCAACAAATCAAAACCATTAAACATTAATTGGACTTCAATACAGTTGTCATAGGCATTCGTTTAGGTTAAATTGGAAAAGATGTATTATTTAGGCTTAAAAACACAATAATAGATCATTGGACTTAAAAACCAAATTGGAACAGAAAACCAAAGTCATATGATAACTCATATTTTGTATTGCAACAGAAAAACCAAAGTCAACCGATTACTCATATGTTGTATTGCCACAGAACAATCAAATTGGACTTAAAAAACAGGGATCGGCAAAAATCAACAAAAAAATTAATAGAGACCGAAACTAAGATACAGATAACGAGAGAGAGATCAAAATTAAGAACGAGACAGAGAACATTGTGTTTTGAGGATAATTCATACATGTGAGTTTCAACGAGCGAGATAGAGACAAACAGAGAACGAGAGAGATTGTCGCTGGTTTGTGGAGAAGACAAGCAGCATCGCCAGATTTGTGGAGAAGACGAGAAGCATCACCGGCTTTGTGGAGAAGACGAGCTGGAGGAACCCTCGTTGTGGAGAAGAAGAGCATCCGTCGACTGTTTTGGAGAAAGACGAGGGTTTTGAAAGAGAATCCAATTCTCAGTGTTTTTTTTTGTTTCCCACTTTTTCAATTCTCTCATTTTCCCTTCAATTAGTAGAGAATAAAAAATAGAGATTAGGAATTGCTTTTTCTCCCCTTCTCGTTCTCTCAATGCAACAATAGAATGAATTAATATGTTTATGAATTATATGAAGGCCCATGGTTTTATTGAATCAATCGATGGCTTCAAAATCGACATTTGAAGGCCCATGGTTTTATGAATTTATGGTTCTTACCATCGGAAAAAAGCTCGTCCATCCACCATGGAAGTGTGGCAGTGGAGTTTTCCTAAACACATAAAATTAAAATTGACATTTGATGACGATATTGATCGGAGAAGTTGTTCTACTGGACCCGTGATTGCAAAACTATAATTTTATTGCACATGTCAGTTTCTAATATCAAATGGTTGGGTCTAAATAAGGGCTTCATATAAGTGAGATACCTGTTAATGAGAATGAAATGGGGAATGAATCAGTCACAGTGCAATTATTTATAAGGGAAGCTGAGTTTTACTTGGGTTAGAGAACAGAGACGAGATACAAGAACAATTAATTACAGGGTCATGGTTATTAGTTAGAAGAAGGGTGGAAAAAAATAGAAGGGTATAATTGTCAAACATTTTAATTTGTCTTAGATAAATTAAAAGTTGCCTTTAACAAATCAATTCCCCATTGAAAACAATTTATATTTGTAAAAATAAAATAAGCAAATGTCTTACTTCGTACTTTGGTAGTATTATTTTTAAGCGGGTTTAAAACCAAAGTTAAAGTGATTGTGTTTGTGTATTTTTTATTTTTGAGTAAAATTCAAATTTTTATTCATGTGATTTTTTAAGTTTTCTGTTCCTCCTAATTTCCAGTAATTCAGGGAAGTACCTACTATGGTGCACGAAATTATATGTACAACCCTTGAATTTTTTTAAATAGTGTCAAAATAATGTTTTTTTAGTGTAGGAGTAATTCAGGGAAGTACCTACTATGGTGCACGAAATTATATGTACAACCCTTGAATTTTTTTAAAATAGTGTCAAAATAATATTTTTTTAGTGTAGGTGACATTCTTGAGAAAAAAAAATGTGCAGTTGGTGACACCCCTCAGGTTTTTTCCTGGGTCCATCACTGATGTTATCGATTTTTATCAACGTTGGTAGTCTCTTTGTTTGTTGGTCGTCTCTTTGTTTGTTCACACAGCATCTTAAATGACCAAAATATCCATACTTGGTGTGATTTGAAATTAAAATCAAATGATATATTCGTTTGGAAATTTGGAAGGGATATGAATATGAAACAAGTAAAATGTTATACCGCGCGTTGCTGCGGATTGTTTTATGTACACTTTGTCCGAGTTATATTTTATTCATTTTGTAAGTATTAATTGATTTATTTAGCAGTATGAAGGTAATTGCTGATCACACATTATAGAATTATAAAAGCTTATGATATAAATATACATATATAATATTTTCATTTAGTGTTTAAATGTATAAAATTTTAACATATTGTAGTGCCATTTAAATGGTATCTTTTTGATAAAAAAAAATCTAAACATGTTGACATATTAAGTTAACATCTTTTTTTAATAGATATATTTTTATAAAAAAAATATATGTATGCTCATTTTGTTTCTATATTTTCTTCCTACTCATTTTGTAATCCACTAATTTTCTTTTCTCATATCATCCTTTGATTTTAACACTTGTTTTAATCTAGTGGGTAGGAAGACAATTATGAACAGTACGAAGCAATACCAACTCTGTTTAATAATATTTTTTAATAGTAGAGTTTTTAAAAGCCAAACAGTAGTAGTTCATTTTAAATTCAAATAATACGAACTACCTATTAAGTTTTATTAAGTTTTTGAAATTACTAAATAATGTAGGGTTAAAAACTAAAGTTTTTATGGTTATTTACAAAATCTTCCCTATTTTAGGGGAAGTTTTCAAAATTATCAAACATCACTACAACTTCCTCCGTTTCATTTACCATTATGGCGAAACATGATTGGACAATGTATAAAACGGAGTTTTGTATTTTGTAATGTACAGTAAAATCCCTATCATGAATGTATTATAAGGGGAATTCTGTTGATAAGGTATTTGCAAATAAATATAACCACGAGGACAAAAATGCTAAGAAAAATGTTTGTAGAGACGAAACTAAAAAGGTGAAAAACCATATGAACGATACTTGTAATTTACTTTTTGTTATTTGATCTTTTATAAACCAACTAATAATATTTACCACTTCCTCCGTTTCAAAATAAGTGATACACTTTCCATTTTGGGATATTTCAAAATAAGTGATACACTTTGAAAACTTACCATATTTGGTAAAAGGTAATGGGAACCACACCCACTAACTATCTCCTTTAATAAAATGAAAAAACACATGTATCCTTACTTTTACTTTTAAACATCATTAAATTCACTTTAACTAATATATGAGACTCATCCCCTACTAACTATCAAATTTAATCAAATTAACCTTCATTATTATTTACCTAAAAAACCGTGCACTCTAATTTGTATCACTTATTTTAAAACGGATGAAGTATTATACTTCACTATTAACATTACTTGTAGCATTAACCTTATAACTATCATCTTCCTTTTAATTATTATTTACTTTTTGCAATCAATTTCCTTATGCATCTTTTGCCACAATAAAGGGACGTGTTAATTGTAATGGTATATGACATTTTGAAGGTTCTAAAAAGTGTAAGTCGCGACAAAACATTAAGATTCAAGCTATATCAACCTATCGAGAGCCATAACGTTTTTCAAAACGTGACTTTATGCATAAATTGATTTTATATAATTTATATATGTGTATATAAAGTTCACAAAACATTATAAATATATTGATTTATATGATAATTCATATATAAACTTTACAAAAAGTGTTACATCTAAATTTATAATTATATGTTATCATTTTTCCTAAAAAAAAGCAAATTTTCATAGCCAACTAAAAAAACTCGCTATAAGGTGCACCTTATAGCGCTTCATCACGCTCATTCTTATTACACGCCTTACACAATCGCCATGGTATGTTTCCTTACACAACTGCCATGGTATGTTTCATACCTTGGCACCGCTGTAATACACCTTTAAGAACCCCTGGTATATTCTTCTCTTTAGTGTGACAAAGACCATGGATGTGAAGAGAGACTATGCCTAGTCTAATAATTTAAGATCTTACATATAGCTACTTGCTATATATTGTTATTTCTACTGCTCTTGTAAGTTCTCCACGTCACTTTCCTGGCTCTCCATGCTTCTTGAGATAAACAAATGGATAAACGAATGAGATTTTTCCTTGCCTTTCGAATAGAATAAGTGTTTTATTCAAATATATGGAGGTTTACCGGAATATATACATGGTTGTTTCTAACCCTTCGTAAACTACCCCAAAAATTTGTCAATAGTAAAGTTTGAACTTATGTTACCATTATGATACTTTCTTTGTGGCTTGAATGGTTCTAAAAAAATGTAACGCACGGTAGGACGCAACCTTCAAGTCTTAAACTATGATAGACCATGATTTTTTCAAAACATGACTTATATCATCAGGTTTTTATATATAATTAGACAACGTTACATTAAGAAACATAAAATTTTAAAAAAATGTCAATCTTATAATTTTATCATCAAATCCATAAAATAATTGTCACGTGTAATGAACTAATTCTATATAAGAAATGTTTGGGAAAACTTATGTATGTGAATTTTAAGCTTAATAGCTTTAACAACTTAAATAAATTTGAAAATTAAGCTTATTAATGTTTATTAAGCTGATAAATTTAAAAGCTCCTTAAAGAAGGAATCTCAAACATGCTCATAATATAATTTTAAAAATTGATTTGGAAACTAGTAGACATTTCCAATAATCTTCTCCTATATATGACCCTACGTTTGAATTATTTTTGCCAACTAGGCAGTTTGAAGCTATCCCACTCGTTGATAATGCCCAGGTGTAATTCTACTATTGGCCAACTTCCATCTGACATGTAATCCCAGGCATGCCATCTGTCATCGTAAATTCAAAATTCCGCATCCCCTTTACAATGCCCTAATTCATATGCATGAGAACGTATCTCCAGCACCGCCGATTCCCTTCAATCTCCTATGGCCAATTCTAAAGATCTGACCAATTACTCGGAACAACTGCATTACTCAACTCTCGATCAATTTCTTCTACTTCTTCCTCCAAGGCGTCAATTTGTGCTCTATCGTTAACAGTTAAACTCAAATTGCATCGGCTCCAATAAATCTGGTAATTTTCAGGTAATTCTAGATTCTTGCAATTTTACAACATTAATCTCTTATGACTGTTAATCGTTTGATGAATTTCGTGAAAACGTTATCACATATGTTACGATTTGTACTTTGAATTTGTGATCTGCTTCATCATTGGTGATGAATAATCACCTATTGCTTTCGATAGTGACAATTAGTGAATCTGAATCATTATATAACTTGGAATTTGTAGCAAATTTTGTTTGCAGAAATTGTTTAGCTTTATGAGGAATTTTGTGCAAATTTTGTGATTACTAATTATCTATTTCTGCAAATTTTTTAAATTCCCTGAATTATGTGTTTCTTCAAATTTTGTAATTGGCAATTAATGAATCCTTACAATTTTGCATATGCTCTTGATTTTATTAAACTAAATTTGGATGAATTAAAACAAATATGGATAAATTTGGTTTTCAAATTTTGTTATTAGTAAGTTGGCTTTGAAAATATCGATAGAAACATATAAATTGATAAACAACATTAGCCTTAAGCCATATAAATATGGAAATGCCATATTTAAAACTAAAATCATATTGACTAATTGATGTAAATATGAAAATATCATATTTACATCAACCAGTCAATTAGTAATTAACTAATTGCTGCCACCCAGACGCCAATTACTGTTTCAAGTAAGCAATCATGCATAACAGTCTTGATTATATGATAATAATTCATCAGTTTGTATATTCAATTTATATATGATAGGTTTTGGAAGAATTGGAAGATTGTATTCATAATATTAACATTTAAATATGATATTGATTTCGTTGCAGTAAGTTTCTTTGTCACAATTGCATATAGATTCATGGCCTTGGTGGACGGGTTAGTAATAGGTAAAAACATGTTCCGGACAAAATGGGTTATTTTTACGGTTTAAAATGGGTCGGGCCATCTTGACCCGAAACACATTTTATCCACATTTTTATATTTTATAATAAATAAATAATAATAAGCAAAAAAAATTGGTCGCCAAAAATTCCTTAGATTGACATTGATTCACGTGAACTGGTTCTATTTTGATGCTTACATATGATATCATTCTTAATGATGGCCTGAATCAAGAGTAAGGATTTACGTTTTGTAAGGATCCTACGTGAATTTAATAAGGCTTAACATTGATAAATTGTAAAAGATTAATGGTATTTAGTCCTACCATTTGGTCATATTCATAGTCCTACTCATTAGATGAAGACATGTGTCAAAATCAAGGGATAATATTAAGAGAGAGAATTAGTTGAGTACACATGTCATCATATCTAAGACTATGAGTAGGACCAAATGGTATGAGTAAATATCATTTCTCACTGTAAAATACTCCGTCCCAAGTTTATTGTCCACTAGACAAAAGGCACACAATTTTAAGAAAATGCAATTATTGTACAGTCCACCAATAAAATCTCATATTTACCCACTTATAAATATATGATTGGTTGTAATTTGGAATGACACTTATTTTGGGACAAACTAAAATAATAAGGTGGACAATAAAATGGGACGGAGGTAGTATTATATTGAGAAACCAAACATGGTTCATGTGCAAGAAACCAAATATGTATCTCCTTTGATCATTATCTTTATGTCATTACTATTCTTCCACTAAAGTCAACAGAGATACTTTTTATGCAAAGTTGTCGCACTTATATGCATCTTTACCAATCTTAAATAATGAAGAATCACATAACCCTTTTCTTCAAAATGTAACATACTTGTACGAAGTACATATGATTTGGAGCAGAAATTGTGTCAAACTTGTACGAAGTATAAAGATGACAACTATGAGTGGTTCTCATGCAATTGATGTTGGATTTATGAGAGGTATTATTCCTTTGCATTAACCTTAAATGTATAAAATTTTCAATAAATAAAATACTATTGAAGAAAGTAAAGGATGCTTGAATATGAAGAAAAAAAAAAGGTTCCCATAGGTACTTGGGTCAACCCATGACCCACTCTGGTTTAAATAGGGTTTAGATACTGATAATTTAATTATTTATTTTGTTTTATGCAGATACAAAGGACATATTTACTCAAGATTAAAAGGATGACAGACTTAATATTCTTCTTCTAGGTGAGATTTATATGAAGTTTGTTAAGGTTTTATTTGCATCTAAGTATTTATGCAATTACTTTTTATGTGCATAGGCGTGAGAACAGGGGAACATACGATTGATACGTGGTAGGTATTTGATGATGAACAGATGGATTTAGTTGAAAAACCCATAAAAATATTAAGGAAGACAAAGAATAATGCATGTTTTTTGTGGTATATGTTTGGAAAATGGAAGAACAAGGGCGATGCTTAATTTTTGTTCTTGCTTAAATGTAATTGTAAAATTTAAATTAACCAATAAATACTAACCCTAAATTTCATTAACCACCTTTGAGTAGTTGTGTTTTCTTAATTGTACATTAACCATTTTAACCATTCTTAACATTGTCTTAAGGGCAATAGTTAGCAACTCCCTATATGTTTTAGTAATAGTGGCTAATCATTTTTGTGATGGTATTGTGCAGGTAACGGTTTATAAACACTACAAAAACTAGATGATGTGTTGATGTAAAAGGTTGTTCATTCTATTGTTAGATTATATTGACTATTTCTATTAGTCATAGTTAGTGTCTTTTATAATCCCCGTTTTAATGTTACGGTCAATGACTTATACACAAAACGGTGTATAACTCGCACTTCAACTTAAGGACTTATACATAATTCAGTGTATAACTCGCTTTTCAACATAATGGCTTTCAAGTACATAAGCTTGAAACCCGCTTTAACCAGTTTTACACATAAATGTAAAAACTCTTTCCCACCCTTCTAAAACTATATATTTTTCATCACTTATATTTTGTCGAGGGGGAGAAATTCTAATTCCACGGGGAGAATTAATATTTCCAGGGGGAGAAACTTTCTTATATCAATACTTTTTTACCCGTTTGAATTTTTTTTAATCGAACAATTTTTTTTTATCAAACGACGATACCTTCCCATGGTTTGCCAGAACCGGCCTTACCTTCCAAGGGAATTATTTTTTTAGCCAAAATTGGTAAATGTGAGGGTATATGTCTTAGGGTATAGATTTAGGTGAGTGCAAGGTGATGTGAAAACATGATAATTTTAAGAAAACACACATTTGAGTGCATCCAAACCGAAAATAAACCGGGCAACCTCACTAAATTGTGATCATTCATGTGTTGAATGATTCACCAGACTTAACTGGCCCAGTCAAGCATTTGCACTCCACCACCAACCACTCAGATTCCTCTCAACAGGAATTTGTTTCAATTCATCAGGGGACGTAGCACATAATCTATCGACTACTCATTTGGAGTATGTTGGTATTGAAATAATTAACCTTCTGCCCCGGGTTACGTCTTCAATTGAATGTACAATGTGTCTAGATCTCATCGACAAATATTTCCAATTTAGGACACATACACTATTGAAAATGAATCTCCGTGTATTCATCGGAACACTCATAGTGGCATCACAATCTGGTGTTTCACGAGGATTGAGTGGAAATCCTGCTAGAGCTAAAATTGCGCCAACTCTAATCGCAGGTCACACATTTGAATCAATGGTTGTGCAAACAACTATCGATTCATACCGTGTGTTAACGGATACTCTATGTGAGTCCGGTATTTCCTCAATTGTTCAAGTTGCTGTGCCTAAACTTTTAAATCATAAAGGCAACAACTTATGCCGGAAACACATTTTCCGATGAAAAATCCATGTTATTCTTACAAAGTAACATCATAAATGCTGATAATTTGCACATGAGCGTTACAGTTCACTCTCAAATTACTCCTATGATCTGCTATAACCGGCATGATCTTCCCCAGGGGCCACCTACAATATAGGACAATATGTAAGGGTACATAGGTCTAGGTGAGCAGAATCAAGTATCACGGGATCTTGATTGGGGTGCGCTGAGATAAAATTTGAGAGGGGGAATGTAGTATGGGGTGCAATTCAGCTATACATGGTAAAATGAAATGAGGGAGTAGTCGAAAAATGAAAAAGTAAGCTTGAGTGAGGAGGGTGTGACAGGGTTAAAGAAAACGAAAAACCCTTACCAAACTGATAAAAAGCCGGGTAGCCACGTCTCTATCAGATTGCATGTGTTGCTCTCTGATATTGAACAAGACATCATGGAACCCAGTGATGCAATGCACAACCCCCCCCAGCTACTCAAGTATTTCTTAAAAAGTACTTGTTTCATTTCCACGGAGATTATCTCATATGCTATCGACATCTCACTTGGAGATTGTTGATATTGAAACAGAGGACAAGTCTCTCCAGTCCTCGCCTTCGTTTGTCCACTAATTGAGTCTAGAACCGCAATACACTTTTAGGACACAAGGCATAATACCAAGCTTATCTTTGTGATAAAGCCGGAACATTCATAGTGATACCAACATTCTTGGTATTCCACGATGATTGAATGGAAATCCTACCAGTGCTATCATCTATTCCAACACTGAACGTAGGTCACACAGTTTGTGTAACTGTTGTGTTAACGGGTAATCTATGTGATCCCGGTTTGCCCTATTTGATTTGATCATTGAGATTCAATGCCAAACTATTTGATCGGATATCTACGTTATCAACATCGGTTCGGTTTTCGATAATACAATATGATGTATATTGATTCATTCAAAATATGAATATATCATTATTCATCATATTTGTATTCATGGGCTTCGAAGATTTTTTTCATTTCCTCTCGACGAACTTCACATTTTTCATGATGCTTCCGATATATCTTAATCATCATGAGGGGGAGAAAATTTAATAAGAAGTTCAGTTTATGAAGAAAAATGCTTACAAGACTTAAGAAGATAGATTAGCCCAGTTTACTCCACATCAAAAAGTCATATGCACCAATTAAGGGGGAGTAAACAAGAAACCGAAGATTCATTAAGACATAATTGTTTGTTCGAGGGGGAGCATAAACTTCAACAACATTTTATCCCTAATAACAATTATCAATAATCACAAATCGACAAAGCCACAACTTCAACAAAAGACTTCCGCTACAAAACAACTCTATCCATGGGTCTACATTTTCGTCGATTTACCATTTCGAATCTTAAACTGACAAATCATTCTATCCGAACCACAAATTCACATTCATATCCATCCAAAATCTAATCGAATAAATCATTCTTTCCAAATTCTATAACAATCATATCCATACAAAAGCTTAACTGTACAAATCTTTTGTATCATACAAAATACATACTATCCACATTCATTCAAATCTTAAATGTATATATCATTCTTTCCTATATACAAACATTCATACACACACACACATATTCAAAACCTTTAACTTTCAAATCATTCTTTATATAATTCAAAACCATCATTATCCCATCCTCACAAATCTCTATCCAAAACTAAATTCCCAGCATTTCTAAATCCCAGTCAAATTCCTACCAATCAGATGTTTCATTTCCAGAATTTTCAAATTGATTAATATACTCGTTTGAAGGAAGACAGGGATGCAGTTCTAAAAGTTCGAAAAGAGGAAGATTGGATAATGATCAAGACAAATTAAGTCAAGACTCCATGAAATCTTCTGAGATACTTTATATTGGTTGAAAAGCCGATTAAAAGTGTTATTTTTATCTGATTATCAGAAGCTGAAACTAATACTACATCAAAACTACTTAAACGATTAATTCAGTTTCAGACTTTGCTAAGAGAAGAAGATTTCAAGAACAGGCTAATTCAAACTATTGATACAAAGGGGGAGATTGTTAGGACCATTTGTATTGTATCAAATAGTTTAGGGACTAGAAATGACAAGTTGTAATAGTTTGAAGCTAGTCATTAGTCTTAGTCTTTGGGTTTATGCTTAATTAGATGATTATTAAGCATGTTTAGTAATGAGGTATAAATACCTTGTGTTTAGGCTTAATTTGTAAGCTTTCCTTTCATTAATTGAATTACTCTTTTGAAAGCTCAAACATTCCCTCCATCTCTCTCAACTACCTTACACACACTCAAACACCAAGAACACACACACTTAAGCAATTCTTCAATTTCTCACCTTGAATCATCATGAATTAGCTCAATCTCAGTTGATTACGATCTAACAGATGTGTTGTGTTATATTGACAGATTTTATTAGACATAGTTTTAAGTTTTTAGTAATGTCTTATGACTTTTGTGTTTTGTTCATTATCAGCCTATTCAATCTATAAACTCTAATTTTTAGATTATTTTTTCTTTGGCATGCATCATTTCGTTTCATTAGGTTTTTTGTTACGTGGCATAATTAAGAAAAATGATATTGATGTCGGTACTATATATGTTTACTTTATGTGCCCACTTACTGCAAGATGACGTATAATACGCTGATTTTCTTTTCTCATAATAATTTTATTTTAATTAAATTTATTAATTTTTTTAGGATTTAAAAAAGTGTGACCTTTATGTCTATACCATTAGTAACAATTCAATTCCATAATCTGCGTTACAAAGGTATTATATAATTTTTTATCGTATACGGATTCATATTTTTAACGAATCATTCATTTATAACAAAATGTTTATTATCATTTTAATAAAAATTGACTATGTGATTTCCTATGTTATTCTCATTATTACTCAATTTATATTTTAAAGCATGCCCGTCCATCGGGCGGGCTTTGAAGCTAGTGTATCTTTATATACACCCTTAATTACACATCATTATCCCATGCATAAAATGATCCTTAATACTTTATGCTTGAAACCATCTTTGGATTCTTATGATGTGAGCTTTATGTTGTAAACTTTGATAATATTTTATTTCTTTATGATTATTGCTTAATTTGTGTCTTCATATGCAAAATATATCTTCCTAACGAAGCAAGGAATAAAATCTTAAATATATTTACAAAAAGATATGACATAATCAATTTCTAATCTCATCAAAAATTGACAAAATATAAATAGTTTTCACCAAGACAAAATTAGGTTTTGATCAAAACCGGTTTGCATTTGAAATGGAAACTGGTTTTATGGTCAAAACGTTGAAATCGGTTTGGACAATAATCGGTTCGGATTCTAACCGGTTTCAGGGGTTCGGTTACTAACCGGTTCGTTTTAACTGGTGAAAACCGGTTATTTTTTCGGTTTTAAACCTGTTTTGTTTCTTATATTTTAAATATCAAATACTAATTGAAGAAATTTCCGGTTTTTTCGGCAGTTTCTAACCGATTGGAAAGCTAAAACGCAAACTGGATGGGAAGGTTTATAGTCAAAACCAGTTTTGAGTGTTTTCAGTTTCCATCCGGTTTTGGTTTTTTGTGCACGGCGACATAAGATGAGATAATAATTACGAATGATGGAGAAATCAACTTTTAAGTTTTAATTAACTAGATGAAAATCTCTGATTAAATCCTCAGTCCAGGCATATACATATACGGATTTCATCAAATAAAATTATACAAAAGAAAAACATTCAAAATACACGCTCAGTTTAATAAATTTATTCACGATTCAAACAATCAATAGAATTTATTACTATGAGATTGATCAGAGCAGGATTCAGCTTCGTATATTGTAAACAACTTAACCCTAAACGACCGAGCAGCCAATTTAGCTTTCCTCGACGAATATCTCTGCAATTTCCGAATCGATCCAGATCTAGACACTCCTAAACTTGGTAACTGCTTATGCGCTTCCTCATCAACAATCACATTGATCTTACTCGTTTCCATCACCACAAACGGGGAAATCTTCGACTTATTCTTCCTCTTTTGACTACCTAAAATTACATTTTTTGATCGAGATCTAGAACGTGTTACAGATTTAGAATTTGCTTTTGCGTTAAGAGCGACACTGGCCTTGACTGCAAGTGCCGCCATTTCGGAAGCACTGAGACGATCGCGAAGCTTCGAGATCGGTAAAACGAAGTAAATCTGACCTGCATCAAGCTCGTATTGGGAATCCAAAGCTCTAATGTGTTCGTCATAAGACAAATTATCCGAGTTACATAGGAAGAAAGAAGATGATGCGTCTTCAGTTTCCGATTGAAGAACGTCGGAAACTAAAATCGGAGTAGAATATGGTCGCAGTTCACCTTTAGGTGATATTACGAGGGCGGAATTCGATCGGATTGTAACCGACTCGCCAACGGAAGACAAACAACCACCCATATTTGGTTTTGGTTTTGATTTTAATTTGAGAGAGAGAGAGAAGTTACTGAAATGAAAGATATGATTATGGTGTTGGTATGGGGGAAAATGGCAGAGGCAGGAGTGCGGGAGGGGTATATATAGAAGATGTGGGCGCATTTATTACGGCTTGATAGTCGCCTTTAATGAATTGACCAATTATTTTATGCGTTTTATTAAGGAAAATGATAATGACAGCTCATCACTAACAAACCAAGATATGCATCAAAATTTGTACGATAATAATAACCGCCCCCTGTATTTTAGGAATCATCCCCCACTAACAAAAGTACAAACGATTTATACAAGCAACTACCCTTAATAACAACCTTAAGAACTGTCATTAACAAAACCCTTTAATTAATTACAGTTATTAGGTTGTTTTTAACATGAATAAAATGGTTGTATATTAATTGCTTTAGTAGTGATCCAAAAATTAAGGGGTCAACTTTTACTTTATTTTTGGCTTTTTATTGACATCTATTAACCCTTATGGCTGTCATTAGCATTTTCCTTATTTTATTTGTTTTAAAGTATTGGTATTGTTTTTCTAATTCACATTTATGATGTTAATTTATTAGATTAACACATGTATTAAAATTAAAAGGTTTTGGCAATGACAGCCTTAGGGCTGTCATAAAATATGCATAAAAAGATTGTACATCCTTTTATAACCGACTCCTAAATTATAGGAATTGCTCATTTGTATCACTTTTAATGCATTTAGAGATAACCCTTAGGGCTGTCATTATCAAAACCCAAAATTAAATGATAATACTGTGATAGTAAATGAGTGGATTACACATATTATCCTATCAAGTTAATAGAAAAATAAATGAAAACAAATTGTAAGAATAAATATCATTTTTTTAACTTTAAGGTTTTTCTTTAAAAAAATCTTGAGTTCTAAGACTATCTTTTTTTTAGAAACGGAAAATGATACAACGGAAGCCTACTCGCATTATTCCAGCGAGCACCTCGGGTTCGAGCTCCTTTATAGGGCAAACCCAGCCCCCTATACGGATCTCCAGGGAAAAATCCCCCATATTTGACACTACAAAGAGGTGTTTACATGATTCAATCCTCAGAACCAAGCCTCATATGAGAGTAAAAACCATACATCAATCCAGATGAGCTAGAGATCATTTGTGAGTTCTAAGACTATCTTAAGGTATTTATAAGGAGATAACAAAAAAAAGATAAGATTTATTCTTAAACAATAGAGATCTATATGACTTGAATCACTCTGCCCGTTCAAAAAAACAAAATGGAAAATAATTTGAGAGAAAATTATATTTTAACTTTTTTAATTTTATTTATTTATAACATAGTTAAATGAGATTGTTAATTATATTTTTTAATTTTATCTTTTAGTTTAAACTATTACATTAATCAATTAAATAAATAATAAGAAAAAGTTAATTATACAAAGTAACACTATCTCCAATTTGAAAAGAAAAGCAAATTGGATAGGAATTGTATGGATGCTTACTAAGCAATGACGCGTGAAGGGGCGTTGAAATACAGCACGTGAAGCTTGGTCGCCAAGTTAGTGGTGCCAACTGCCAAGTTTCCCTTGTCTTTTTAGTCACGGCATCTTATCTTTTTGTTACCCTTTGTATTTTTTAAATCTTCATCATGTTGTAATTAAACTTAAAGTTAACATAATATATGATTTACAAGCGTCCAACTTTTTGGTAAAAATCAAGGCCAAAAAAATAGTACCGTATATAGCACCCCTAGCATAAGATATGATATCTAGTTAAAATAATACTCCCTCCGTCCCACAAAAAAGTACCAATTTCTCATGGGCACAAGTCTTAAGAAAATAATTAGTGGTGGGGTAATTGGTATTACTTTTGATTAAAATATAAAGTTTGATTGGAGAGAGAAAGATAGTTATTGGACAGTTAGTGGTGAGGTCTTTGAAAATTATATTATTTTATTGAGTGGACCCCCATCAATTTGAGAAATGGGAACTTTTTTGTGGGACAAAAGTTTAGGGAGAAATGAGTACTTTTTTGTGGGACGGAGGGAGTATTAAATATATTTTTACATTTTTAATATAGGGGTAATTTTGGTACCACAACTTTTAATGTATGTACCATATCCAATGCTATATATATTTGTACCGTTAGTTATAAAATCTATACTGTTTAATATAATCATTAAAAGTTATGGTATCAAAATCAATTTTCTTTTAATATAGTTTTAACATTTAACTCAAAATTAACCTCTCTATTTTAATATTTCTAGACTACTATTTGTGATCCACAAAAAATACCACAATCAATCATAACTTTATAAAAAAAGAACTCCACTCTTTAGATTTAACGTACCATCATGCACCTAGCGAAATACTCTTTAGCTGGAAACCCGTGTGGTTTAAGGACGTTATAGGCAAATATACGCTTTCCAAATTAATTACAGGACACGGTTTTTGTGTTCACAGTTTGTACTTTGTAGAGGTACAAGTGGGGTTATATCTTCTAGATTTTTAGTACAGGCTGTTATGTCTCTACTTCAGGCTACCTTTCTTTGTTTTTAAATTTCCAAACTCTCTCTTTTTGTCTTATTTGAGCTTTGATAACATTCTTCAGCAATATAAAAATAAAGTCAAACTTTTTTGGAAGTATACTAATAACAATTTATGACATGTAACATTTCGATATTTAAGAAAGAGTGAATTATATCTAAGGTTTCTATTGTTTACCACTTATTACAGCCACAATCACTAAACTTCATTAAGTACACTATAAGTTCCTAGTGTATCCATTTTATTGCACCCATAGTCTCTGAAGTTAACGCTCGTTTATTAAAGCTGTAAAATCTCCATGTGCACATCACGTGATGGGTAGTATGGTAATTATCCACCCCTTCATCATATTTAAACACAAGTAAGTTACATGGAAGGTCCCTGTGCTATACTATTTATTACAGTTTTAGTCCCTGAACATCATTTATTACACCAGAAGTCCCTGGTGTATATACTTTGTTACACACATGATCTCTGTTGCCCTGAACTTCATTTATGTTAATTGATTCCCCCCTTTCTTTTGGATCCATATTCTTCCACTTTTATCGTCGCGCCACCAACCCCTGAAAAGTCGTACATCTCAAATTCTTACATGTGGTTTGCCTTCTGTCAGTAGCCGACGACGACATTCTATCGACCTGAATTGATTCAGACAATTGATGCACGTTGCCAGAGGAGTTGGTGTTTTGCACAGGCAGGTCGATAGAGCGTCACTGGTGGCCGAACAACAGGAGAAGATAACTGCATTTAGGAGTTTGGGATGGATCGACTTTTCAGGGGGTTGGTGGCGCGACATTAAAGGTTGAAGAATATGAATTCAAGGGAAAAAAAGAAAAAAAATCAATTAACATAATAAATTTCACGGATGGTACATGAGGTTTATCACTTATTAAATTCAAAGTTCTTTATATTTGCTTTATTACAAAAGATCGTAAGGGTATTTTGGTCTTTTAAAAAAATTGAGGGCATCAGGGACCATGGGTGTAACAAAGTGTATACATCACGGACTTTCAGTGTAATAAATGAAGTTCCGAGACTAAGGCTGTAATAAGTAGTATACCACAGGGACCTTCCATGTAATTTACTCAGGTTTAAATATGAGGAATGGGTGGACAATTACTATACTACCCATCATGTGATGTGCACATGGGGGATTTAACAGGTTTAATAAATGTCTGTTTGCTTTAGGGATTACAGGTGCAACAAAATGGATACACCAGGGACTCCTAGTGTACTTAATGAAGTTTAGGGACTATGGCTGCAATAAGTGGTAAACCCCAGGGACCTTAGATGTAATTCGCTCTTTAAGAAACATAATGATTTTTTTTTTCAACTTACAATTTTACTATTTATACATAATATATGTATTAAATAAACATGAGATTGCTAAACTAAAAATGAAATATATAATCTATCTATTATATAATTTATATCTATATTTTGATGGGTTAGCTAGGATAAATGTATTGCGCCTAAAACGTGGCTTGAGAATCGGTCCGGTTAGAAATTAAAATTTGGTCCTTGTCAAATGGTTATGGAGTTTACGGGATGAGCCAAACACTATTCGGGTTAATGTGGTGAGAGCCATTTGTTGGTTGGATAGGAATCATTTGCATCACATCACCAACAAAAGGATTTCGGGGTTTCGAGAAACATTTCTGAAGTTGTTGATTATCTTTGTCGCTGGAATCTCAATCTGGATAATCTCTTCACTAGATATGTCGGGCAATGTTGATAAATATATTTTCGGAAGGATTGGTGGCTTCGTAGGGATCCCTTAGGCCAGTTGTTTCGTGATTTATTTGCATTGGAACCCTTAAAAACGTTTTTGTTACGGATAAAGGGTTTTCTGTTTTATTTTACCCTGTCACACACTCCTCACTCAAGCTCACTTTTTCATTTTTCAACTACTCCTTCGTTTTGTTTTACCATGTGATTAGCTGATTTGCACCCCATACATCATTCCCCCTCTTAATTTTTATCTCAGCGCACCCCAATCAAGATCCCGTGATACTTGATTCTGCTCACCTAGACCTAGGGACCCTCACTTTTGAGTTCCTATATTATCGGTGGTTCCGGGGGAAGATCATGCTGGTTATAATAGATCATAGGAGTTATTTGAGAGTGGACTATAACGCTCATGTGCAATTTAATCAGCATTTAATATGTTACTTTGTAAGAGTGGTTCACATGGATTTTTCATCAGAAGTTTATGTGTTTCCGGTATAAGTCGTTGTCTGTTTGATTGATGATGTTAAGGCACAACAACTTGATCTTTTTATGTAACACCGGTCTCACATAGAGTATCCGTTAGAACACCGTATGAATCGGTAGTCGTTTGCACAACCGGTGATTCAAATGTGTGACATGCGTTTAGAGTTGGCGTGATTTTAGCTCTAGCAGCATTTCCACTCGATCCTCGTGAAACATCAGATTGTGATGCTACTACGAGTGTTCCAATGGATTCACGGAGATCCATTTTGGTAGTGCATGTGTCCTAAATTGGAAATTTTTGAGAGTGAGATCTAGACACACTGTGCATACAAAGAGACTTAACCCGGGGCAGGAGGTTATTATTTTTCAATACCGACAAACTTCAAATGAGCAGTCAGTAGACTTTGTGCTACGTCCCCTAGTGAATTGAAACAAATTCATGTTGAGAGGAATTTGAGTGGTTGGTGGTGGCGTGCATTTGCTTTACTGGCCAGTAAAGTCTAGTTAAACATTCAACGTATGAATGATCACCTTTTTGTGTGGTTGCCCGGTTTATTGACAGTTTGGATGCACTCAAAGGTGTGTTTTCTTTATGTTATCATGTTTTCACATCACCTTGCACTCACCTAGAACTATACCCTAGACCTATACCCTCGCATTTACCAACGGTTGATAAATATTACCCTGGGAAGGTAGAGCCGGTTTTGGCAAAACCATGAGAAGGTAAGTCTTTTGAAGTAGTAACTAACGAGAATTATAAGAATTTGTAATAAACATATGCTATCTTTACTAGGGATCTAGTAAAGAGATCGTTTACAACGTTACAAACATAAAACTTTTTGATTTGGGTATTTTTGTTTTGTTATTTGAAATTTTCTCCCCTATAAATACTAATTCTCCCCCTAGAATTAATATTTCCCCCCCTCGACAAAACAAAGATATCTAAAAGTTGTGAGTTTTGAGGACGTACCTTAAACATCGTCGGAGGGTCGGAGAAGAGTTCTTGCGGTTAAGAATGATTGAGATTCGTGCTTTCTCGTTATGAGCGGGTTCTGATTCTGATTTGATTAGAAGTCATCCTCTAAACTATACACAACGTTGATAAGTGGACTGATTCCCAGCTTTTAAACTTTAACGCGTTACACCTCTCTTGTTCTTTCTTGTTAATGTGACTAGTTCGCTTGGCCATCGTAAACCATGATATTGACCAAATTTGTGAAGTGGGTTGTGAACTGTTTAGAAAGTGCGCGTTTTACTTCGGTCTCGTACCCCCAAATGAACTTCAAAGTGTCTAATCTAATGATGATTTTCGGTTATTACAAGTAACAAAACGCAGGGGAAAAGTTTAATCACCATGAACGGATCTTGATATCAATCATACAATTAAACTATACATAAAATCAAAGTGATTGGATGAAGAATTCATACCCTTGAAGCCTTTGATTACACCAATAATTGAGGACGGTTTGTAGGGATGAAACCCTGTATCCAAAGTAGGATACATCTAGAGTCGTCCACACTACACCTCAAACAATACCTACACCTCAAACAATACCAATAAGATGCTAGTCCTTCTAAGTAACAAGTTCATAAATCAAGATCCAAACCATAACAATATCGTTACGCTCAGAATAATCCACCCGACATACGAATCATGTACCATCCAATCACTTAACAGGACATAATAGATGTTGTTCTGATATGCGTCCAAAACACAAAGCAATAGAAATTGCATTGTATTTCTTTGTCGGTGAAAAATCAAGACCATACACGAGCAAGAAGAAAAACTTCTTTCGGCAGTCGTTTTGATCAAAAGAAAAAAGCGCATATATTATTTAGGGTTATTCTTAAGTTAGGAGATTATTAGGGCTAAATATATCATATTAGTCAAGCCTAATAATTTTTGGGCTTTTCCACTTAAGCCTCTTTATGGTCCATTAATTAAATCAAACTTAACTATTAAGCCTATTTAATTATCTCATGTTACTTAGGAAATATAAATAATGTAATTACAATAGTTACATTATATATATTAACTACCTCAGTGTATAAGTGTATAAGTGTGTGACCCTATAGGCTCACGTATATCTAGCCGTATAATTATATGTCATGACATAAGCATATTCCAACAGCTCCCACTTGCGTACGTCATAACATCAAGTAATTATACAAGCAAATGTTAGAGTCTAGCAATCCGCCAATGCCCCTAGAAGTATATGAGTGAGTTTCAGAAAAGTCAATGTTCAAAGTTTTTCAATCAGTTATCCTTTTGTTACGGATACCATGTTGAATTTTAGACAAGGGTTAATGTCTATCTAAAATTTCAACGATTCTGTTTCTCGATCTTTACATTGAAGTAGATTACCAAACCAATCAAGATTCATCTTGATTACCTTTGGGTACGGTCGTACAAGCATCTATTCAAATCATTGAGGGGCCCAGTAGTATCTAATCCAAACATGTGGAGGAACAAATTCTTTATTGACTACACATGTTTGATATATGCTTAATGTCAAACCTGAAGATGGTTGTTATAGCAGCCTTATTCAGGTCAGCGTTTAACCACATCAAAGTTTGACACTCCACACACACAAACCAACTTGCATCTCAAGTCAAAGGATAAGCGACAAAGCCTTTGTGAGATTCACTTGTGACATAAATCCAGGAAGTGATTTCTCATAGGTTGGGTCAGTCCAATTGTGTATCATAATGAACAACATGTGAGTTTGATTTCATCATCCTTAGTCATACTAAGATCATGTCATCAATGCCCTCAGATTTGTCTTAATAATATTCCCATATTATTAATATGACAATGGATAATTTAGAATATAAAACACAGTAAATATTCAAGGAGATAAACATGCAAATATAGAACACAGTAGATATTCATATAAAAACGATCATATCAAATATATCAATTTGTTCCAATAAAAATTGCTCAATCGTTCCATTATCCAAATACTAAAACAGATTTACATGAAACTACCAGCTTGTCGAAGTCCAATGTTCCATTCACATTCAATATGTTTGAAACTAGACATTGAGTTCGATTAAGCGTCAGCTAGTTAGTTATCTGTTTGAACTTTAAGAGTACGAATTTCACATATATCGATAAATCATTCGAATGTAGTGAACCTTCGTAAATAGGATCTAGCGTGAACACGACCTATTTCAAAACCAGCATAAGTATAGCAAGTATACTTAGTTTCAATTTGGTATCTCCGTCGTAACCAAGGAACATATATCCAGTATTTCAAAAATACTTCAATGTGTTTTTAACAGCAATCCAGTGACTCTCTCGTGGATTCTGTTGGTATTTTCTAGTAAGGTCCCCTAAGGACGTTACATTTGGCCTAGTGCTTCTTGTAGCGTACATGATGAATGGAATAGCCGATTCATAGGGGATTTCATTCATTCGCTTCACCACATCAGGTGTGGAAGGCCCTTGAGTCTCACTCAAGTTTACATTGTGTTGCATACGAGGATTTCCTCGTTTGGGAGCATCCATTCTAAACAGTTTTAGAATTTTGTCAATGTAAGCACTTTGACTTAAACCAATTAACCGCTTTGATCTACCCCAATAGATTCTTAACTTCAAGTATGTGTGTCGTATTTCTACAATCCTTCATGTCAAAACATTTTCCACGCCAGGATTTTTATCTTGTAGCATTGGTATATTGTTTCACATGAGTGACATGTCATCAACATGTATGATTTGAGAATGACGATGCTCCCACTAGATTTCATATATACAAATGCTCAGTTTGGGTTTTTGGTGAAACAAACGTTTTATTTCATCATTAACCAAATCTCATAGTCATAGTACACTATTTTGGCTATAAGAATCCTAGCGTCTTTAGTAACAGGCGAGAAGGTTTCATCATTTTCAATTCCGTAGGATTGAGTGTAACCTTTTGCTACTTGTGTATATTTTCATGCATGTCAACAGTCTTATTGTTTTGAGAAAGACCAACTAAGTTCAAAACTTGATTGTCTCTCATGGATTTCATTTTCGCATTCTTAGCTTCAAGTCATTTTTCGAATTCAAAATTCGATAATGGAACTTGATAGTTAGGGTGTTCATTATGATCCTCGAAACTTTGCTCCTCAGCATCGACATAAATCTATATCATTCAGGTGCATGAGGTGTCCTTGCGGACCTACGAATGGGAAAAACATCATCCTGTGGTCCAACATCTATATGTCCAGCCTTAGTTGATATTTGCTAGTGTTACCAGAAGGTTGTGCATCTTTACTTTGAATCTTGTCAAAGTCTATAGTGCTCCCACTTGCTTTGTGAAATAAGACTGTTCTCAAGAAACTCAGCATACCGAGTAACAACAATTTGTACTCAGTTGGGTAGTAAAATAGTAACGAAGATACACTTGATAGATATGAGCTCAAGTTTGTTCGACATGTCTTGTTCCACGAGATCCTCACAACCCCAGATCTTCAAGTAAGACACATTAGGGACTTTCCCATGCCATATTTCATATGGTGTCTTTTTAACCTTTTGGTCGGAACCATATTCAGTATTCGAGCAGCAGACTTCAGTGCATGCCCCTCAAAAGGATAGTGGAAGAGGAGTAGGTTTCATCATAGATCGAACCATGTCAAGCAGGGTCCGATATCTCCTTTCAGACACACCATTATCTTGTGGAGTGTATGGAGGAGTGAATTGTGAGACAATCTCACGTTGTGTTTGATGATCCAGAAACTCTTGGCTCATGTAATTTCCTCCTTGATCAGGACGGAAAGAATTTGTTGTCTTGCCGAGTTGATTTTCTACTTTACTTTAGAAAGCTTTGAACGTTTCAAAGATTTCATGTTTATGTTTAGTCAAGTAAGCATAACCATAGCGACTGATATCATTAAAGCTTTCATGTTGAGGTTTAATCAAGTAAACATAACCACATCGAATGATATCATCAGTGAAAGTAGGTGGCACCTTCCCTAGTCTCAGTTCTAAAAGGGCCACATACATCAGTATGTATGAGTCCAAGTAGATTTTTAGCTCTTTCGCCAACATGGGAGAAAAGCTGTCTTGTTATCTTTCCATAATATACAAAAGAGGCATTTAAATGATTCATAATCATTTGTTAAGAAGCACATCGTGTTGTAGTATCAAAATGCGTTTCTTGTTTATGTGGAAAAGATGACAATGTTCTAGGTAAGTAGAATCCAAACCAATTTGGAATCTTAAGTGCAACATTTGTATATAGAACTATCGTTTGAATTAGGATCATGCATATTAATTTCAAATATACTATTACAAGGAATAGTTATAAAAACATGTTATTTTTATAAAACAAAATATCATAATCCATAATAGTTTGTGTAACTCATTATTCAACAAACGATAAAGCTAAACAATGCATAATTTACAATTGTTCAAAACAATAATTAACGCATTAGGAAGGATTAGATCACAGCTTCCATTCTATTAGCTTTCTACTTTACTTTTAATCTTGCACATTTGTGTAAATGTGAGTTCCACAGCTAGTGTCATACACTCAAGATTTATTAGTAAAAGTATAGAGTTCTATAATGAAGATATCTAATGTGCTAGCCAGAACACATTTGTCCTTCATCAACTCTGCCAAGTAGGCAGGACAGATCCTCCTTCAATGGCCGGTTTCATCGCAATGATGGCAAGAAATATCCTTTGTAGGGTGCTCCTTTTTAGCAGGTGGGGGAATCGTAGGTTTGGAAAAGTAAACTAGCTAACCCTAACCAAGACTCTTGCCTTGTGCTTGCGGTTTTACCCCACCCTCCCTGATTTCTAGAAAAGAATTGGGTAACCTTTGCTTAACCAGTTTTACTATAGCATGTTATTTACCAATTGTCTTCCCCATGCTATGTACTTTTAAAACTCTTTTCAAACTGGTCATAGTCCTTGGATAATGAGGTAAGAATCAAGCTCATTCTAAGAACTTGTGGCAATGGGTAACCAAGACGCTCTATATGATCAAGATAGCAATTCATATTCAAGATGTAAGTGCTAACTGGTTGGTTGTCCTCCTGCTTGTAATCGTGGAATGCTTTAACTGTTTTGAACAGTTCATGTTCTGCTTGTTGTTGAAATATCATTTTCAACTCGCTTAACGTGTCATATGCTGTGAGTTCCTCCTTCGGAAATCGGAGTTCATGCTCACAAGCATAGGAGTAGAGAATTCTTGGTGTTCGTTAAACGTTTTGGTAAAGGCTTGACGAACAATATCAGAAGCATTGGTAGGAGGTGTTTCAGGTAAGGCCTCTTATAGGTGTATCAACTTGTTCTCATCTCTAAGGACAATCCTTAGAGTTCGATATCAATCGATAAAGTTGATATTAGTCAGTTTCAGTTTTCAAGAACTGATTTTAGAGTGAAGATACTTAGGTTTCGATTTGTTGTTGTTATCTGCATAACACACAAAGTTCAAAAAAATAGTATTTTCCATAATAATTTCTTTTAAAAAATTAACTACCCAACTAATTTAATTAAAAGCTAAGATCCTCATTGAGCTTCTATCACCGCATCAGTTGATCTGCTAGTGATGATAGATCCAATAGGTAGGTGAAGATCAACAATTGCATTAGAAGTGCAACTCTTAGAGTTATGGGACTTCATGGCACCTAGTGAACAAGCATCTAGGGTCAAGTGACATGTTTGTCGCATCTTCGCCTCGTGTCAAGGTCTCACCGTTAACTCGATTAAGTCATCCAATGTGAACTCATGTCAAAATAGATCTAGGTCTCACACGTAGAGAATAATGACCTCAGATCTAAATTCAAACCACGTCTCACGTGAATTTAAAAGTAGAAGCAAGTGATTTCAACCAATTGGACGGCGTGACTTAAATTTTAGGTGTGAATAATTTTAAGAAAAAATTACTAAGATATGAATGAATCATGTACTTCATTCATACCACTTCATAAGTCATTTTAATAAGCGGTAAAAACTTTTAACGATTATTAAGATTTAAGTTTTAAATCGTATTTAAACTTTGTTTAATCTCAAAACAAGTTTAGATTAAAGATTAATTATCAATGATTAACAAGTATCACAGATGATCAAAGATTTGGATGTTTTAATGATTGTGTCTAAAATCGTATTTTAATTGTTTTATTATTTGTATCTAATAGAAATGAAAACAACCACAAACATAAAGAAAAACATGCAACATATTTTGCGCAAACCTCGACCGATGATAGCCTAGTATCGGTCACGTGAGTCATCACGACGGACAGAAGGGTCAAACTAGGGGACGGGCCAACATGAACCCAAACGGGCCTACATAAACCCAATGGGCTCCCACTTGCTCCAAGACATTAATGGGCAAGTAGGAACCAAATTTGTGAAACAAATGCAATCTGCTAGAAAACACAGTCTGACTTGAAGGCCCGAAAAGTCACTGAAGGAGTCTTCGGTGGTCTTCCCCGCCTGCTGTAATTTGTAGGTCTCTGAGTTACGCAAATTTTGGCGGTGGTTTCAGGTCCAACGGAATTGCCAATCTCCGGAAAAATCAGTTATCGTGCAGCTGTGCAGGAGGTGCCGAAGATTGTTGTTTTGTCATTATCTTTTCTTCAACTTTGGTCAACAAATTACAAAATAAAAATAAACAAAATACAACTATTCTACTTACTTTTACAATTGAAATTTTCCCTAAAAAATGGCACAAAAAATAAAAGAAAAATTAAACAATTACAACAATTTAGCCAAAAACACGGCTTTTCCCAAAACAACCAAATAACCAAACACAATCACATTCAATCACAAACGGTCTAGGTTTTCATCGGTTTGCACAACCAAGCAACAATTGACAAGGCTTTGGCTTGGGATATGGCAAAAAAACATGTTTTGCCATATGAAGATAACTAAATTAAAATATAAAACCAAGCCAAATAATCGAAAAATTCAATAACTAGATTAATTTTTTGATGTTGTTTTTTTAACAAGTAGCATGTAGGGTTCCAAAAAATCATATTTTTAACCCTTTGTCTTTTAAAATGGCGAAAAAAAATAAAGAACCTTACGGGTTATATTTTTCCGATCGGGATTAAAAAGGACAAAAAAAGGATTGATTTTTGCTACTTTTTACAAAAACTAGCTAATTATATGATGAATGTAATGAGTCGTGATACCACTAATGGTGATTTTCGGTTATTACAAGTAACTAAACGCAACAGAAAAGTTTAATCACCATGAACGGATCTTGATATCAATCATACAATTAAACTATACATAAAATCAAAGAGAATGGATGAAGAATTCATACCCTTGAAGCCTTTGATTACACCAATAATCGAGGACGGTTTGTAGGAATGAAACCTTGTATCCAAAGTAGGATACCTCTAGAGTAGTCCACACTACACCTCAAACAATACCAATAAGATGCTAGTCCTTCTAAGTAACAAGTTCATAAATCAAGATCCAAACCATAACAATATCGTTAAGCTCATAATAATCCACCTGACATACGAATCATATACCATCCAATCACTTAACAGGACATAATAGATGTTGTTTTGATATGCGTCCAAAACACAAAGCAATAGAAATTGCATTGTATTTCTTTGTCTGTGAAAAATCAAGACCATACACGAGCAAGAAGAAAAACTTCTTTTCGGCCGTCGTTTTGATCAAAAGAAAAAAGCGCATATATTTGTTAGGGTTATTCTTAAGTGAGGAGATCATTAGGGCTAAATATCTCATATTAGTCAAGCCTAATAATCTTTGGGCTTTTCCACTTAAGCGTCTTTATGGTCCATTAATTAAATCAAACTTAACTATTAAGCCTATTTAATTATCTCATGTTACTTAGGAAATATAAATAATGTAATTACAATAGTTACATTATATATATTAAATGGTATCTCAGTGTATAAGTGTGTGACCCTATAGACTCACGTACATCTAGCCGTATAATTACATGTCATGACATAAGCATATTCCAACATAATCACGGTGCGCCGATTTAATCTTTCATCAATGGCAGTGATTAGTTTCTCAATGTTGCTTTGTAAAGTGATCTGATCGGGGTTGTTGGGAAGTCTGTTGAAGTGTCTACCCTTTTTCTTCAATTTCTTCTTTAGGGGTAGAAGTGTACAGTGACAGAACTTGGAGACTTCAGAAGCACGGAAGAATTGTTTTTCATTGAAGCGGTCCTTGTAGCCCATCCCCAAGTGAGGTTCACCGAGAATAACACTTTTCCGAGCTTGAATATCGGATTGAAATGATATGTTCGGTGTGGTCAGGTGAACCTTTTCTGTGTCGCTTTCAAAAGACATTTGTACATCTTCCTGTCTTGCAGCAAGAGTTTTCACCAACATGGAACGTTTCAAGGCAGCCTAAGTCTCGAGGTTCGATAATGTAAAAGTCTCCTTCATCAATGGTGTACTCTTGGTCATCGTCTCTGCAGACCTTGAAGTTGGTGTACCAATAATAGCCAGAGAAGTGGTTGGTCTTTATTTCCAAGAGCTGCTTGATCGGTGATCTGCTGTAGCGATTTATCTTTCCTCTTAAGTACCACATGGTAAGAAAGTACATCTTTTTCTCACATGGTGGCAAGATCACCTCTTTATATAAGTCATGATATACAATCGGCAGCTCTGTATCCTGAAAGAAAGCAGTAAAGAGGTCTTCAAGATATGGCATCTTGATATGACAGAATAAGTGCTTTTTCGATATTTTCAAGCGACGTTTGTTTGCTCTATTTGGAGCCCTCTTTTGTCTATCAGTGAAGACCGGTACTTGGTGTGGTGGTGAATCTGGAGTTGAAGCAGTTGGTGGTTCAGGTTCTTTTTGAAGTGATGAAGAAATCGATTCCTAGTTGTAGCAGAACTTATGATAATTTTCGCGAGTGAATGGGATTCGTTCCACCTCCATGGGTACTTCTTTAACATGTTCATTCTTAGGAGGTGGTTCGTGAATGCCTCATTCACAATTTTGTCTTCTTCTTAATCGCTTGGTATGTCGATTATTCTATCGGCATTCTCCATCAGGACCTCATGGACGTTGTGCGAGCGGTTATCTTCAACATCCGCATTGATCAATTGTTGATGACTCATAGATTCTAATCTTTGTGCTTCAGTCATCTTTTTTGACGGGATGCTGTTGATTGGCAATATGTCTTCACTTTCATCCACTTGCCACTGATTTAGTGGTTCAACGTCCAGAACCTGTGTGTAGTCAAAATCAACAACTGCCTAGTCATCGATTGATACATTTTCTTGTGGGCCTCCTCCCTGTGTTTGATGAGAGGAGCTAGGTTGTTGTTGTGTTTGGCTACCCCCAACTGTGTATTGAGAACTAGATCCACCTTGTTCCAGTCTTCTTCGCTTTCCGCTTCCCTGGGGTCATTTTACGGATCCTCCGGTCTCCAATGAAATAAATTATCTTGTGAACAGGGTTCAAGAAACTCTCGTGTTCGCAGCGCTAGCATCTCCTTAAGTTCCTCAAGATTGTATTGACGGGATGATGCCAGAAGCAACTCAGAACTGCGTTTGCCATGAGCCGGAGGAGGAGGATTGTCCAATCTACTTTCGATAATCGCCAGCCTCAAGTTAACACTTTCTAATGCAGAGACGATATGAGGAATAATTTGTAGATCGGGTTGGGTTGTTGTTGGAGTGGGACTGGGAATAGAGGTGATGGTGGTAGCCTCTGACATGGTTGTTTGTTGGGGGAGGGTCATGACAATGTGTGATGTGGGAGTGGCGGTGACCCTTGAGGCTGGAATTGTAGTGGAGGAGATGGTTGGTGGTATGGTGACAGTTATTGGTGTGGATGTGGTTAATGAAGTGATGGTTGGTGGAAGAGATGCTGCTATTTGTGTTGAAGTTGTGGTGATGGATGTTGATGGAGATGAAAGTGTTGGGGTCGGTGAGGGTGATTAAGTGATAGGTGAGAGGACAGTGGAAACTGTGGTTTGTTGAAGAGATGAGGATGGACGTACTGGAGTTGTTAGAGGTTGTGTGGTTTGTGGAAAAGGTGGGTCCAGAAGAAACTCATGTTCAAAAGGATATGTCGTTCTTGATGGTGTTTGTTCTGGACGATCTGTTGGTGGTGGTGAATCAGGACGATCTGATTGGGTATCAGAATCGGTAGATGATTTTGATGAGGATGAGGTGGAGGTGGATGAAGATGCGGTGGGTTGAGTGGATGGAGTTACGATGGGTTGAGTGGATGGAGTTGAGATGTGTTGAGTGTATGGAGTCGCGGCAGACCGACTTCTTGACGCTCCTGTATTTTTAATTCGTATACGTGTTGGGCGTTGAGTGCCAACCACCGGCGGTTGAGAGACTCGAGGAAGCGGTTGAGTAGTCGGGGGTTGTCTGGCAGCAACTTGTGGTGCTGGTTGTTTTGGAGGTGGTTGTTGAACAGGGGGTTGTTGAGCGGGTGGTTGATGTTGAATTTGTTGTTGTTGTGGAGGTTGTTGTTGAGGTTGTGGTTGTGGATCCTCAGGTCTCCATTCAGGATAATGATTATCACGGTATTCTCGGATAAATTCCTGGTTGATGTCTGCAAGTTTAAAAAGTTTGAGTGGCACCGGACCTGGAGGAATAGATGAGCCACTATCTCTTCGAAGATAGACAACCGGTGATGGTTCATATTGAAGTGCAGCATCGCGTCTCGGAATACGAGGAAATCTGTTCATGAAGTGTTCAATGTTAATCTGCCAAAACCTTTGGTAAATCAGATAGTTTGGTCTTTTGGATGTAGCAAGTTTGAATTCCTCCCAGAGATATGATACATAGTCATAATGCCGGTTGTAGTAGAAGGCATGATAAGCATAATAACCGTTCATTGAGGCCCTGTCATGACCAGACTGGTTGCATGTCAGGCATCTGTTAAAAATAGTGAAGAGGTAAGACCATCTATTTGACATTGAGCCCTTCTTGAGATCTTTGAGGACGAGATTCTCTAAAGGACCGTCAAGTCCAAGGGCATGGATTTATGCTTTCACTGTGTCAATTGAGAGTTGAGGTTCATGTTGTGAGAAATGTGGTCGAGAGTTACCACGTGGGAGCCTGAATATGTCATAGAGATCATCCTTCGTGAAGTTAACACCCTGGTTGTCAATAACGACTTCGAACCGAGGAGGGTTTGTGGTTGTGACAAGGGTGAGGGTGTTGTGGAACTGATGAACATAAATTAGAGGGACTGACGGCCGAGCACGTATCATATAGAAGATTGGATGACGTTGAAGCACTTGTGATAGTACTGGATATGTTTATGTGAATGTGGTTTCTTCCCCAGGATCCCAATAGAAATTGTTTAGCTTAATAGGTTTTTTCTCATGATTTGGAACAAGAGTAGGTTCCATGATAACTTGAGGTTTTGTCATCTGAAAAATATACAATAACCACTGAATTTTAGATATATGTATATATAAGAATAAATTTGAAAATTTTAATTTTATTAATTAAAATAATAAAATAAAATTTAAAAATTTAAAGTTATATAAATATATATAAAAGAAATTAAAAGTAAAAAAAAAATTGAAAAAGATCTCGAGACGAGAACAATAATATCTCGGGTCGGGAACTAAGGTCGGGAATAATAACACATCTCGGGTTGGGAACATTGTTACTTCTCGAGTCGGGATCTGAGAAAGATCTCGGGTCGGAAAGTTGTACAAGTTGAGAACCTGGTAATCGAGTCGGGAACAGTGTTACAATCTCGAGTCGAGATCATGTGACAATTTTTTTTGAGTTCGCAGACAACATGAAAGTGGATCGATTTAAGCCCTAATGTTCCAGAAATTTGTACATTCGCAACCAAAGTATATTAGATGCCCTATTGCGAGTCTGTATAGGAGAGTGTTAGGGACGATTTTGAACAATTCAAGTTGAGGATTGTAAACCCTAGACGAACACCATAGTTAAAAAAAATGAGATTGAAGACTGATAAGCATGAAATTGGAGTCGGAATCTTACCGAAATTGAGTGAGGAATAAGATTGGTGATGATCGTTAACAAATTTGAGACGCGTTGAGGAAGAGTCAGAGAAATTGCTAAGAACTGTGTGAAATCGCACCTTTTAGTGTGTGAGATCGAGATCTTTTGAGTCGGAAAAGAGAACAATGGGTACGACAAGGAGTTTTATTTGTGGAAGTTTCCGGCGCGAGAAGTGTAGCCGAGACGAGATCCAGTGGAGGGATCTCGGCTCAAGAACTTTTGAAGAAAAACAAGAAAATTAAAAATAAAAATAAAAAAATAAAATAAAAGTAATAGTAAAATTAAAAATAAAAATAGATTAGAATAAAATAAACTAAAATAAACTAAAAGTCTAAGAATTTGTCGAGTGTTGGGAATGTTGATCTTTTGACGTGTAGCAGCAGCTCCCCCTTGACTGATGAGATGATAGTGTTCTCCCCCTCGACATGTGACGACTTTTGACGACCGGGTTTCAAGACGAATTTCTTGAAAGCCATTGCGAGGATACGGATAATTCAACCACTTAACAAATTGCAAAATGAGAAATTTTAAACAGTTAATTTTTGAGATTTAGCATATCAAGCTTAGAGACCAGATAATTAAAACGTTTCTCGTCTAAAGCCTCGATAAACATATATGCTAATTGAAAATTGGTGGATACGAAGTACAATTTAACATTGCCCAGTTCAACGTGATCTTTAATGAAATGATATCGAAGATCAATATGTTTAGTTTTAGAATGTTGAACTGGATTGCAAGATATTGCAATTGCACTTCTGGAATCACAATATAAAGGAATGCGGCTATAGGAAAAACCATAGTCCTTTAATTGTGATTGCATCCATATCACCTGGGACAGACAGCTACCGGCCGCAACATATTCTGCTTCAGCAGTTGATAGTGAAACACAGTTTTGCTTTTGAGATGACCAGCTGACTAGCTTATCTCCCAAGAATTAAAGTCCTCCAGAAGTACTCTTCCTATCCAGCATACATCCATCATGATCAGCATCAGAGAAGGAAGAAAGATCAAACGAGGTCTCCTTTGGGTACCAAAGACCAAGATCTCTGGTGCCTTTGAGGTAACGAAAGAATCGTTTGAAACCCAGAAAGTGAGATTCTTTAGGCGCAGCTTGATACCGAGCATAGATGCATGTTGCAAACATAATGTCCGGACGACTGGCAGTTAAATAAAGTAAGGATCCAATTATACCCCGATAGTTCGTGACATCTACCGGCTTACCATCGGGATCAGCATGAAGTTTGGTGCCAGGGGACATTGGTGATGGAATAGGTTTGCAATCGTCCATTAGATATTTCGTCAACAAATCAGAGATATACTTTGATTGATTGATAAGATGACAGTCGGAAGGTGACGAACTTGAAGACCCAGAAAGAAGTTCATTTCCCCCATCATGCTCATTTCAAAACGTTTTACCATAAGATCGGAAAAACATTTGCAGTATTTTGGATTGGTAGAGCCAAAGATTATATCATCAACATAAATTTGAATTAATATGATATCTTCCCCTAGTCGTTTTATGAACAATGTGGTATCGACCTTTCCCTTTGAAAAGCCAGATTCAACCAAAAATTGGGAAAGAACATCATACCATGCGCGGGTCCTATTTTAAACCATAAAAAGCTTTGTCGAGGATATAAACATGATTTGGAAATTTGGTATCGACAAAACCTTCTGGCTGATGAACGGAGACTTCTTCTTTTAAAATGCCATATAAAAATGTAGTTTTTGAAGGATTTATGTGCACGGTTAGTCAACCTATGATGATACATCCATGCCTACGAAACACTTAAGGGTCACACCGGTGAGTGCATGTAATACGAGCAAGATAAGCAATGATACTACAAAGAGGAATGATTCGTAATAGTCATTATGAATCAATTAAGTATTAAGTTAAGTTTAACTTATTACTAGATTAGTTTAACTAACTAATTAATACAAGTAGTTGTACATTTACTAGTTGAGTAAATATACAATGTGTTAATTATAGATTATCCATGATATGATTTAAAGCTACTAAATCATATAGTAATTGGATAATATTGTTGTATAAATTATATAAAGGTTATTATATAATTAATTACTAAAAGTATAAATACAAGTATATATAATTTCCTGTATATGGGTACCGAATTATTAGTGTATTAATACAAGACATTTAATAGTTAAGTGCAACAATAATAAACTAGTTAAACTATAAGAGATGAGAATGTTAAAAGGAAGTTTAATTAAAGATATAATATTAATTAAATTAGAAGGGTTCTAAGCGCAACTTATTTGTATATAAATAAGAGCTTAGGGTAACCCTTATTTGTTCCTAACACCTCACGAATTTCTTCCCCTCCTCTCTCCTTGGCTTCGGCCGAAACACACACACAACACAAGCCTTCGTGTTCTTCGTGTTCTTCAAGTATTGAAGAACAAGTTCATTGCTTAGATCAACTAGAAGATCGCTCGATTTGTTCATCATCAGTGGATCTATCTTAAGCAATCAACAAGGTATGTTTTGGGAAACACTCTTCTCCCTTCTCCCCTCTTGGACGAATTCGGCCAAAGAACCCTAGGGTTCTTTGGTTGATGGTCGAACGAACCACACAAGCATTGTGTGAGTTCGAGTTCTTCGTATAAGGTTTCTTTCTTGTTAACCTAATCTAGAACTCCAACATCCCAATCCTTTAGGGTTTAAGGATTAGGTTTAATCCCAGTTCCGCATTTAGGGATTAAATCAGCTAGTTGGTTTAAACCGGTCAAGAACAAGTTCATGTTCTTGGTCAGTCATGGTTCGAACCAAGTACACTAGGAGGTCGACCCAAGTGGTTGATCAGTCGCATGGTGCGTAGTGAAACCCTACAGTGGTATCAGAGCGTTGGTTTAGAGATCTAGACTAGATTAACAAAGATTGTTTGTTTACTTTAATTTTCTAAGTTTTTTTTGTTTCAAGTATTTTTTTTCATCTTCTTCATAATTTTCGAAAAAGGGAAGAACCCTAGGACAAAGAATATTAAACTAGTCTAAGTTTAATTAGTCAAGAAGGTTTCTAAAGAACCCTAGCAATTTTTGAAAATACTAGGAAGAACCCTAGGATCAAGTATGTTAAACAAGATTTGTTTAATTGATCAAAAGGATTTTTTCCATACCCCCTTGAATTTTCCTGGCCTAGGAAAAACCCTAGGATCAAGTATGTTAAACAAGATTTATTTAATTGATCAAAAGGATTCTTTCCTAATCCCTTAGGATTTTCGAAAATCTAGAGGTTACTTGGACATCAAAGTTTATTAAACTAGCCTAGTTTAATTGGTGGAAAAGTTTCCTAGGCTTAAGAATTTCGAAACCCTAAAAGAACCCTAGAAGTTTAAACTAGTTTAAATTTAATAGTTTAAAAGTATTAATTAGGATAATAATCTAAAACCTAGTTAATTAGACAAGTTTATTTCTAGGTTTAATTATTATTTTGATAGATTTATTTAACTAGTTCTTTAAACCTAGAAATTTAGACAAAGTTTTATTGTCTATAAGGTTTAATTTAAAAAGTTTAAATAAACTTATTAAAAGTTATAATCTATCTTAGAATTTATACAAAGTTTATTGTTTAATAGGATTGATTAAAATTAATCTTTTAACTAAAATAATGTCTTTGATCAAGAAAGTCAAAACCCTAGTTTTGATTGGTCAAAAACAAGATTAGGGTTCATCTAATTAATTTAGGGAATTGATAAAGAGGATGTTAATTTTTAAGTTCTAAAATTAACAAGGTGTATTTAATTATTTATATATATGTATTAAAATTTTCGGAATTTTTAATTATTAGGTAAAATTGAATTTTAAAAGATATAATAAGTTTATACGTATTTTAATTAGATTAAGTTAAAATACACATGTATAAACTAGATGTAATATTCTTATTAGAATGTTACAAGTTTATTATAAAATATACATATACACGAATACATTAAATGCAAGATAAAATGGAACAATTAAAAAGGGTAAATGTTATTTTGATCTTTAAAAGATAATATTATAACTAGTTATTGTATAAGTTATAATATAACTAAAACTAGAAAGTACAAAGTTATGATTTCATTATAACTAGAAATTGTACAAGTTGAAATTATATGATTAACTAGAAATATACAAAGTTATACATATTATCATATATTAAGATGTATAAAGTTATAAGTTATTATAGCTAGATAATTATACAAGTATAATAGAAGTATTTTTTACAAGTCATGTAATATACTAGATTAATGATCAAGTAAAAATAACAAGAACATATATTTAACTAGTTCAAGTTAAATATAAGAAAGGTTTAAACAAACTAAGAATTATTATATATAGTCTTTATATAATAAGTTTATTAGTTTCACCAAGTATAAACCGGTGATTGTGTTAGCTTAAGTTCCATCATGATTGTTGGAGCTAGTGGGAGCTACACAAGAAAATCACAAAGTTTATAAGTGTGTCGTTAAGACATAAGTCTTGGTCGAATCTAGTAGGTCAAAACAAATGTTTAATTTCATTATTAGACATATGAAGAACTAGGTGTGTTAAACTAGGTTTATGTTTCAAGTTCATGAATCATAAAAGAATTTAAAAGTTTAACATAAGTTTATAAGTTTCTCAAGGAAGATAAACAAGTAAGTTTTATTCTAGATAAGATTTTTCACAAAATCTAGTAAAACGTTTTGTACACCTCGTTTTTGGTATACATGTAAAATCGTGCAAATTCTTAAAACTATAAGTTTTAAAGAATAGTTCTTAAGTTTTTAAAAAGGTGTCTTGTAGAACCCTTCAATTCACAAGTCACACATTTTAAACAAGGATTAAGATTGGAATAAAGGTTTAAGTTTAGTTTAAAACTTAAACAAATCCAAGAAAATCTTAGATCTAAGTACTATCCACCTAATGGAACACCTCACTTGTTAAACGATATTCATATTGTAAGGATAAAGAACCTTAGATATGGATTCAGATCATTGCGAGTGTTAGGGTGCGTAAGGTTCTGTGATAATCGGGAGTCCCGGCGCAGAGCATCGCACTGTCTTACATGGTCTGATCTACTTTGGTGATAATCGGGAGTCCCGGCCCAAAAAGCACTTGAGTAGAATAAAAATAATAGACTTTATTACTAACTTAGAAATGTACAATTAGATTGTACAAGGTTGTAATAAGTTATAAGTCTAAAGATTCTACGACCCCTAGGAATCGTGTCAAGTCTTGATACGATCGGTAAGGATGTTACCTACCAGAAACAGCATGTCTCGTCGGGAAGTGCCTAAACCTTGCGGCGAGAATGTGATATATGGATCCTAGGCCTAAAATATTAATTATGGGTTTATAATATATTTTAGAGAATGTTTATTGATGATTACTTATTAAACTGGGTTTGATTTGTAGATGGCAGCAACAAACGCAATCGCGACAACAAGTACCAACAATCTCTCACTTCGCTCAATCCTCGAAAAGGACAAGTTAACCGGGTCAAACTTTCTCAACTGGGAGTGCAATCTTCGTATTGTGCTCAGGCATGAGAGAAAGTGGTATGTCTTGGAGAGAGCAGTACCAAACACCCCTGTTGTTAATGCCAGAGCTGAAACGAGGCAAGCTTATGATAAGCATGTCAGTGATGCACTCGATGTGAGCTGTCTGATGCTCGCCACTATGAGTCCTGAGTTACAAGTGGGACTTATGGATGTGCCTGCATTTGATATGATCCAGCAACGTAGGGATTCATTTCAAGAGCAAGCTCGCACTGAGAGGTTTGACATCAATCGAGCCTTCAACTCTTGCAAGATGGTTAAAGGAACGCCGGTGATGCCCATGTCATGAAAATGAAGGGACACATGGATCACCTCGCTAGACTTGGTCACCCCATGCCGTTGCAACTGGCAACAGATACTATACTCAACTCGTTGTCTGATGACTACAAGTCTTTTGTGGTCAACTACAACATGCATAATATGGAGAAATCCATTGATGAGCTACATTTCATGCTCAAGACAGCTGAGTTGAGTTTGGGGACCAAATCTAAGGACGTTCTCTTGATCGGTAATGGTGGTGGCGTTGGGAAGAAGAGAAAAGGGCATGGTGGTAAAGGAAAGGGTAAAACCTATCCTAACCAAGGAGTGCCAAATGGTAAAGGTGTCAAACAAAAGGTCAAGAAGGTTAAGCCTAACACTGCGAGGACCGAGAACCGGTGCTTCAAGTGTGGTGAGGCTGGGCATTGGAAAAGGAATTGTCCAAAGGGTGCAAGTGGTAGTGGAGGAAACGCAAGTTCCTCAGGTAACACAACCACACGTCTTAATCACTTTAAGATACTTGTAAAGTACGTTACGAGTAATCTAACTTTTGCAATCGTTTATTGCAGGAGGAGATGGAAAGTGATAGTGACCGGCATGAGATGGTGATGATCCCACGAGCACCAAGTTTTATAATTCTGTATTTTGTGGATTCATTTTAAACAATTTTACTTTATTATTTGGATACTTTTATTTTTGTTAAAACAAGTTTTATTTTGGTTTTAATTAAATTTCGAATCCATGGTTGAATTATATTGTGTGCATATCTGATAATTACACTAGTCAAGTTTTATGACTAGATTGTAAGTCAAGTTTTGATTTACTTATATTTCATGTTTATGTATATTTGTTTGATTGTTGTATAAATAATGTCTTGATAGCTCAAGGTATTTAGATGCTAGTAATTAGAAAGTTTTTCTAATGAAAGTATTTAAGAGTTTTATGGAAGCATAAGGTTCAAGAGTTATTGAACTTAGTTAAAACATCTTAAGTAATAGTCATTACTTATGATAAAAGGTTTTAAAGCATCAGTATTAATATAGTATGATTGTATTGGATATAATCAAGATAGACATTAAGAGTATTATTACATGTCTTTTATACTTGTAGTAAAGGATTTAATGAAGTCATAATTCTCTAATAGGAATAATTGGATATTCGTATAATCCAAGTAAAGTGACTTAGACATTAAATGACTCTTAAAAGGGACAAACTATATTAATAGTATTTAAGAATTAAAAGGTATTATTGCAAGTCTTTTATACTTGTAATAAATACAATATTTAATCAAGTCATAATTTCCTAATAGGAATAATGGATATTTGACAAATTCAAGTGATGACTTTGACATTAAATAAAGTTCTTAAAGAATACTAGTGTATTTAAGAATTGAAAGTATCGTTTCAAGTGTTTTATACTTGTTAGATACAATAATCAATAAAGATCATAATTCCCTAAACAGGAATGTTGGATATTCGCAAATCCAAAGGATGATCTTAATTATTGATAGAATTCTTAAAAAGATTAAACTACAAGTTATTGACTAGGTCAAAGTAGTTTAAGAGATGCTTAGGTTCCATAAAAGTATGTGGGAGCTAAGACTAATGTAATTCATTAAAGATGTTGATGAATTCAGTAAGTTAGTAAGGACATTAACAACAAGGTTTTACCAAGTCGTTAGCCAAAGAGTTAAGAGAAATAATAAATGATCGTTAATTAGATTATTGCAAACCTAATAGCGTGATCACAAGTCTTGTGATTAATTATTGCATATCTAATAGGTTGTTAACACTTCAGTGGATAACACAATCATTTAAGGAAATTTCTTTAACTAGTAAGAATATATACAAATCAAGTAACTAAAAGAGGCTTTAGTTGCAAGGATAATTTGATGAATTCAAAGAAACTAAGGAGTTAATTTCCAATCCTCCTATGTTTACCGAATTGCATAAAAGGCAAGACTAGAATATGTTCTAGGTTGTTGCAAGAACAATATCTAGTAAATTCAAAAGTAATAGTAATCCTAAATACTCGTCTTACGTCTTTAGTTTAATAGAAATGATTGGTTTAGTGATAAAGTTACAATTAAGTTTGTAAGAATCATTAAGTAATCAACACGAACGAAAGGAATAAGTAATGATCCAGTAATAATTCAGTATCTATGTCCAGTGAGGAATAGTACATGAGTTAGTATCATTTTTATTCAGACTTTGTATGTTTTACATCATCCATGAATAAAAGTCTATTTATTCAAAAAGATACAAAAATCCGTGACTACTCGTCTTGGTGGGAACCTCGATGGGACGTTAACATCATCGCGGTATTTGGTGGTAGATTCGAAAGTTCTTCGAAGATAGCTACACAAGTTTTGTGTAAACCAAATATCGGTGATATTCTGTTGGAGGCTCAACGAATATTGGATTGACCACCGTGACAATACTTCATGGTTGAAAAGTTCAAAAGTATTGTTCACTAGGATTGTCCTTAAGCATGAGGTATTTGGTTTAGGATACAATGACTAATGTGCTTTGGTTCAACTTAGACAATTCTGAAATACGTTTGTCATACGAGGCGATACTGGGTACAAAGGAAGTTGTATTTTAAATCGAAATATAACAAGATGGTAATTGCACCTCCTCTTTAGGAGAGATATTTATAGGTCCTTTGACATGATGAGAAACTGACAAGTGCACGGCCGTGCCCAAACGAACTGATTTGTTCTTTGTCGTTTATCACAGCAGTTTGAATCAAGAAGTCATAAAATGATTTCGAATACAGGAGTTGATAATTTCTACCATGCCCGTATTCGTTATCACAAATATCGTGCTGCAAGGGATAAGCCTAACATATTTGCCCAAGAAGTAGAGATAGAGTGTTCTTTACTAGGAGACGCTATTAAAGGGTTTTTTCATAAACTATACCTGGGTTACGTAAGCTGTTTTTATGGGGTTGGTTACCTACATGCCCATCTAGAAGGCCACTGTAGCTCGTATCATTAGGACAAAGGTTACGAACTTGCACAAGTGGGAGTCTAAAGGATTATGTGCACAGTTAGTCAACTTATGATGATACATCCATGCCTACTAAACACTTAAGGGTCACACCGGTGAGTGCATGTAATACGAGCAAGATAAGCAATGATACTACGAAGAGGAATGATTCATAATAGTCATTATGAATCAGTTAAGTATTAAGTTAATTTTAACTTATTACTAGATTAGTTTAACTAACTAATTAATACAAGTAGTTGTACATTTACTAGTTGAGTAAATATACAATGTGTTAATTATAGATTATCCATGATATGATTTAAAGCTATTAAATCATATAGTAATTGGATAATATTGTTGTGTAAATTATATAAAGGTTATTATGTAATTAATTACTAAAAGTATAAATACAAGTATATATAATTCAACAATAATAAACTAGTTAAACTCTAAGGGATGGGAATGTTAACAGGAAGTTTAATTAAAGATATAATATTAATTAAACTAGAAGGGTTCTAAGCGCAACTTATTTGTATATAAATAAGAGGCTTAGGATAACCCTTATTTGTTCCTAACACCTCACGAATTTCTTCCCCTCCTCCCTCCTTGGCTTCGGCCGAAACACACACACAACACAAGCCTTCGTGTTCTTCGTGTTCTTCAAGTATTGAAGAACAAGTTCATTGCTTAGATCAACTAGAAGATCGCTGGATTTGTTCATCATCAGTGAATCTATCTTAAGCAATCAACAAGGTATGTTTTGGGAAACACTCTTCTCCCTTCTCCCCTCTTGGACGAATTCGGTCAAAGAACCCTATGGTTCTTTGGTTGATGGTCGAACGAACCACACAAGCATTGTGTGAGTTCGAGTTCTTCGTACAAGGTTTCTTTCTTGTTAATGTAATCTAGAACTCCAACATCCCAATCCTTTAGGGTTTAAGGATTAGGTTTAATCCCAGTTCCGCATTTAGGGATTAAATCAGCTAGTTGGTTTAAACCGGTCAAGAACAAGTTCATGTTCTTGGTCAGTCATGGTTCGAACCAAGTACACTAGGAGGTCGACCCAAGTAGTTGATCAGTCGCATGGTGCGTAGTGAAACCCTACAGTTTTTACATCCGTCTGATAGCTAGTAATGTTTTTGTGAGCTGCATATGCCAAGAAAATTCGAATGGCTTCAATTTGTGCCACAGGAGCAAATGTTTCTTCGTAATCAATCCCTTCCTGTTGAGCATAACCCTTAGCAACCAACCGAGCTTTGTTACAAATAATAATTCCATTTTCGTCTTTCTTGTTCTTGAAAATCCACTTAGTTCCAATGAAAGATGTTCCTGGAGTGTTTGGAACTAAGCGCCAGACCTTTAATCTTTCAAACTGATTAATTTTTTCTTGCATTGCAATTATCCAGTCTGGATCAGAAAGAGCTTCACTGACTTTCTTAGGCTCGGTTGAACTTAAGAATGAAGCGTAGTGACATTCATCCGCGGTGGCCTTTCGAGTGCGGAGAGATGACTTTGGATTTCCGATTATAAGATCCAAAGGATGTTCCTTGGTCCACTTTCTTGAATGTGGAAGTGGAAGTTGAACATGGTTGATGTTAGAAAAACATCAGTGAAAGCAGGATGTGGAATGATAGTAGTTTGAAGATTTGGTTGGTTGATGGGTGGTGGTGGTGGTGGTTCAACCCGTGAAAGATTAAATTTTGAGAAGTCAATCACCAAAGGAGAAACAGTATTTGTCGAAGGTGGGAGATCATCTGGTGTTGATTGAGTTTGTAGTGTTGAAGTTGAAGGACCAGTATTTGGTATAGGTATCAGTGAGGTTGGAGGTGGGAGATGGAGATTCATTTGTGGTTGGAGTGTTTATTTCTGGAGCAGTGATTGATTGAACATACGCCGGAGGTGGAGGTGGGGGTGGGGGTGGGGGTGGGGTTGGGGTGGGGGTGGGGGTGGCGGTGGGGGTGGATGTCTGATATTGTGATATTTATCATAGAAATGTTCAAATAAGATTTCAAGATCATTCAGAGAAGTTGAAGGATCAGAGGATGAAATATGTGAGGGTACTTCAATGCCAGTGGTCAATGAATCAAGCGGAAAAGTTTCATTGAATAAGACATTGACACTTTCTCTGATCGTTCTGTTTGAGCGGTTGTACACCCTGAATGAAGCTGACTCCTTTGAATATCCAATAAAAACTCCTTCATTTGCTTTGGCTTCAAATTTGTTGAGTTTATATTTGTCATTTAGAATGAAGCATCGAGTACCAAAAATATGGAAAAAGTTGACATTTGGTATTCGATTGTTAATGAGCTCATATGGAGTTTTGCTGTATGTTTTGTCGATGATGGAGCGGTTTTGAGTAAAACATGCGGTGCTGATAGCTTCTGCCCATAAAGACAGTGAAAGTTTTGAAAATGAAAGCATTGTACGTGCAACTTCAACTAATGTACGGTTTCGTCTTTCAGCAACACCATTTTGTTGGGGAATTCTTGTAGCGGAAAACTGATGAGTGATGCCAGCAGATTCAAGAAAAGAATCAAGAACACAATTTTTAAATTCAGTACCATTGTCAGTACGAATTGTTTGAACATTTAATTCTAGGTTCACTTGAGTTTTATTGATGAATGAGATAATGATATCTGCGGCTTCATCCTTTGAGCTAAGGAAATAGACCCATGTGTATCTTGAATAGTCATCAACAATAACTAGTACATATAGTTTACCAGCAAGACTTTGAATGCTCAATGGACCACATAATTCCATGTGTAGTAATTCAAGAGGTTTAGAAGTACTTGGTGCAGGTTTAGGTTTGTGAGACTTTTTAATCATTTTTCCCATTTCACATGAGGAGCATTTATGATCTTTGTCAAAAGCAACATCAGGTAAATCAGCGACGTGACTTCCTTTCACTAATTTGTTCATGGTTTTGAAGTTAAGATGGGACAAACGACGATGCCATAACCATGACTCATTTGATGTTGCCTTAGAAACAACACAAACTTCTTCAAGCGGAACAACGTGATTCAGATTAATGGTGAATAAATTTATATCACGAATTCCAGTTAGAAGTTCCTCTCCGTCATATGTACGAACAACACATCATTTTGTGCGAAAGTTGACTTCCAGAGTTTTGTCACATAATTTTCTGATGCTAAAGAGATTATGAGAGAGATATTTGACATAAGAAACATCTCTAATAATGAGGTTAGGACAAATGATGTCACCGACTCCTAAGATAGCAGCTAAATGATCATTTCCAAATTTGACCGTTCCTACATATTTTTCACGAAAGTTGGTCAGAAGATTTTTGTTTCCAGTCATGTGCCTTGAACCGCCCGAGTCACGGTACCACACATTCTACATAAAACAAATAAAACATTTTAGGTACCCATTAATGTATGGGTCCAGAACGATCAGTGACATATGTTTTTGCAGAATTATGTTATGATCAATTTAGAGCTTTGGTGAACTGCTATGAGGCAGTTCAGAATTTGTGGATCTGATGACCCATTTTATTGTTTTTTTACAAGATTGAACAATCCAATGAGATTTTTCATTTTTAACCCAATTATATTTCACAAATGTTGACGATTTTGTAGAGGTTTTGTTGTCGCACTTTGAGGGACTTGAAGATTTTGGCTTGGGTACGGAATCTCCCCGAGAAGATTTGCGACAAGAAGACGAGTGGGTATCAGAGGTTGGTAGGTGTTTGAGGGATTTCTTCGGTTGTTTGGAAACTGGTGAAGGTGGACCTCTTCGATTAGATTTTGTTGGAATAGAGACATTCGACTTGCATGGATGTGGCTGACAAGTTTTGCAAGATTTTATAATTTTACCAGATTTATGATATTTATTGACTTTTATACCACATGGAGCATCTAATCTTACAAAAAATCGATCATCTGTTTGAGTAATTTGTTTCTTTGTAATTTTATCATACAATCTTTTTGGTCCACATTTTTAGTAAACACAACATCAGATCAGGAGAGTAAGGAACACGACGATAAATAGAAGCATCATAAACTGTTCTAAAAGCCATTGCAAGAGTTTTAACACATTTAGAGTTATTACATTTATTTTGAACAGAAAAAGAAGAAACTACAGACATAAATGGTCTAAACTTCTTAAGCTCGCTAGGCTTCTTAAGCATACTAGGCCCAATCTGAATCGACTTCTTGGACTGCATGGCTCTTGTGGCTCCATCGGGTTTCATAGGCTTCTTTCTCTGGGGCTTTAATTTTCGATCTGCAACATTTTAAATAGGAGGATTAGAGCTTCTCCTCAAGATGATTGGAATTGGATTAAGTGGTACCGGTCCTATTAAGGAAGATTTAGAATTTTGAAAAACATTCTTGTCAGTTTTAGGTTTTAATTCTAAAATCGTGTTCTCTAATTTTTGGATTTTCGTTTGAAGATTTTCCTTTTCTTTATCAAAAGCTTTCTACTAATCTCAATGAGATTCGGTTGAGTTTCTTTTCATCTAGAAAAGAACCCTAGAATTTTCGGCCAAGTATGTGTTCTTCAAGTTTTTGAATGAACATCTGTTTGAATAGGGTTCTAGATAAAAAGAAATTAGGCTTCTTTTTCTTCCTTGTATTTCCGAAATTTCGTATATATATGCATATTATATTAAGTTTTTTTTTTATCTTAGAAAGAACCCTAGAAAATTTAATCCAAGAAAATTGTTCAAGTTTTGAATAATTGGATTGAATAGATTTCAAGATAAAAAGAATTAGGTTTTTTTTTTTTTTTTTTTTTTTTTTTTTTTTTTTAGAAAAATAAAACCTAGTACTTTTGATCCAAGTATGTTATTCAAAGATCTTGAATAATTGGAATAAAAAGGTTTTAACACAAAATTAAGAAAAGGTTATGTTTGATTTTACGTTTATAAAATTTAACACTTTATTTGTTTATTATTGTTATTATTACCGAAAAAATAAAATAAAATATATATATTTTACGATAGCCGAACCCGCCTCAACCGAGTTTCGGTCGAAGCAAGGCTCGACCATCGAGTGGCCATCGCACACCATCCCACCGAATTTCGGTTGGGGTAACTTCGTGGTCAAGAAACTTTTTTTTGGTCCTAGATTTCCCAACGTTTTTGGGAAGTATGTGATCCTAAATAAGGGATAAAATCTACAAGTTTCTAATGTAAGATTTTATCATTAATAGTCAAATCTTTAAATAATTTTTGACTAATTTATTATTTTTGTTAATTAATAACAATAAAGTTTAATAAACAATTAAAATAAACCTAATGATTTTAATAGTTATTAAAATCAAGATAAATTATGAAATTAAGGAGGAAATAAGAAACCACTTTATGAGTAATTTTATAATTATCAGTTTGGTAATTTAAATTATCATTTTATTTAATTAATTAGAATGACATAACCCAAAAGGAGTGATATTGTGTTTACTTTAAATTTTTTCGGATTTTATTTTTCGAATTTTTTTTTTATAAAGTCTTATTTTTAAATACATAAAACACAAAACCAAGTCTTTGGGGTCATGACATAGCAATTCTCATAAATTGCAAGCATTGTTTATTTTATTTCATTTATATATTATAATATGAAATTAATAAGGTGGTGATTATAAACAGTTTGTTTAGAAAACCAAGGTATAAATTAATAAGATGGTGATTATAAACAGTTTGTTTATAAAACCAAGTTTTAAATTAATAATGGTAAAGTAAACAGTTTGTTTATAAACCAAGTTTTATAAAAGGCAAATTAAAAGTGGAATTTATAAATAGTTAGTTTTAAAACCAAGTAATTAAAAACTGGCTAACTTTTTCGAACAAAGGAAAATCCTTTTTAGAAAATCTTAGATCAGAGTGCAACCCACCTAATGGAACACCTCACTTGTTAAACGATATTCACATTGTAAGGAGAAAGAACCTTAGATGTGGATTCAAATCATTGCGAGTGTTAGGGTGCGTAGGGTCTTGTGATAATCGGGAGTCCCGACGCAAGGCATCGCACTATCTTAGGTGGTACGATCTGTTTTGGTGATAATCGGGAGTCCCGGCCCAAAATGCATTAGAGGGATTAAAACATGTACAAGGTTGTTGTTCTACTTGATATCCCGAGGATCTAGGAATCATTTCTAGTCTAAAGGCGATCGGTATGGCTATACCTACCAGAAATAGCGTGGCTCTAATGGGAAGTGCCCAAACCTTGCATTAGAGGGCGTGAAATATGGGTCCTAGTCTAACTATTATTATTAAAAGGTAATAATGTTAGAAGTTATTTATTTTATCTAATCTTACTAACCGTTTGTTTGTTTTTCTTATAGATGTCTGTACTGTCACACCCCGCCAAAAATGAGTTTTACTTCATTTAAAATGTTTTGCGGAAGAACGGAGGTGTAACGTTCATGATTACATAGCAAAAATTAAGTAAACAAACAACCGCGTAAATAACATATGAAAATGGTTTATCTTCTAAAAATGGAAAGTTTCCAAAAATAGTAGTTACTAAAAATAGTAAGTTTTGAAAGTGAAGTTATTGTTCGTAAACTTAAATGTTCATTCATGGCTCACGACAATCCACTGCTCATATCCTCCAGTCTCACTGTGCACCTAATCACCTGGAAAAACATAAGTAAAAGGGGGTCAACAAATAATGTTGAGTGAATCCACATGGTTATAGTAAAAGGTAAAGTAAAGTGTTTTGCTACCCAAAATGTTTATTAAGAAAATATTTTATGACTGAAAAGTATAAAGTTTAACACTCGTGTGATATGAGTAGTAAGTATGAAATGTTTAGTGTAGTTGTATAATATCTACAACTACTAGTTATGTTTATGAAAAAGTGTTAAACAAATTGTTTTGTTTGACATCGCATGAACTGTTATCCCCAACAGGTAGCTAGTCTATTGAGTTAATATACCAACCCCTAAGTCCACAATCAACACTTCAACTCCAATATGTTATCGTTATTTTATGGATATACACTCCCGGAGATGTCTTGGATATACCAAGTAATGATCTAACGTTTGTTGGGAGGATGAGTGTCAGCCACTAGTACTATCTGCATATCCATGGTCTAGATCCACTTGTTAATGATTGCTGGCAAACCTTAGTCCGGTATAATAATTGTTTGTCATGTCAACGCGATAGTGAAAATGTAAATGTTGTACAGTCATAGTAAAACAGTAGCAGTTTGTGTTTATGTTTTCCACCCCAAAGTTTATAAAACAGATAAAAAGAGTAAAGGGGTCTGTGGACTCACCTGGGCAAAGCTTATCGACAAATTAGGACAGAGGAATCCTTCAGAGACTCCTAGCTTCCTAAAAGATTTAATTACTAATTAGACTAAGCTAATACAGACGATTCTAGATACGATATAAGTTAAATGTTATGCAATTAATGTTATGATTTATATTTTGTGACATCGAATGAACTTGGATCATTGGGCCTTAATGGGCCGAAATGAAATGAAATGAATTGGGCTTCGAAATGACATGAAATGAAATGAAAGGGGCTTGGGTTAGACTTATTGGGCCTAGATTGTGCCTAATGGGCTTAATGGGCAACTAGGTTGGGCCACTTGGGCCTCTTATTGGGCTTAGGTCCAATTAGATTGGGCCATGGATTGGGCTTGGCCCAATTGGGTTCGGTTTGGGTATGAATGGGCCAAAGGTTTGGGCTTTGGTCCAAATGAGCTTGGATACTAATGGGCCAACTAAAGTTTGGGCAAGATAGACTAAGGTAGATCGATATGGGCCAAGTACGGGCCTAGGCCCGATTAAATATTCGGGTTTGGGTTGGTCGGTTGGGTCAAGATCCGGCCTTGACCCGATTTGACTTATTGGTCAACATTGGTCAAAATAGTCAACGAAAGTCAACATAGAAGTTCTAGATTTCGGTTAGGGTTAGGTATACGGTTCTAGGGTTTAGTCTAGCATGAAATTCGGTCAACAAAAGTCAAAATTGGTCAATCTAGGTCAATTAGGCTTGGTTTGATCTAGGGTTGGCCGGCTAGGCCGAAACCCTAAGGGTTTGGTTCTAGATCGGGTCTAGGTCGAACTAGGTTCGGTTTCTTGTTACTAGATCGGGTATAGCTCGAGTCTAGGGTTCTAAATCTAGGGTTTAGCATGCCAAAGTTCGAGATCTAGGGTTCTAGTTAAACAATTCGACGGATCAAACATACTATATCCGACGTTCATATACATACATGCATGCGATCGATTTTTCATGGTTAACCGAGACCATATGGCCTAGGGCCATGGTCTCGGGTTCAAGGCAGATCATAAACAAGGTTTTTAGAAATGAAAGAACATAGGTTTAGGGCTTTACCTTGGCTTGAACGGATCAAGAACGAACAAGAAGGGGAATGATGGTGAGATCGGACGAATCAAAGGAGATGCTCGGGATCGAATAAGCTTGAGCTTGGCCGAAGTAGTGAATTTGGTGGTGATGGGGCTGCTTTGGATGAAAATTATCAAGGGGAGAATAAGGTTTAAGGTTGGCCAAGATTTATGCATTTATAGGGTAGAAACTAGGGTTTTTGAATTGGTATCGGATAAGGATTCACATGAGATAAGGCTTATATTTAAATCTCGAGATAATGATGATACTTATGAATTCAAAAGTGTGATAACTCCCTAGAAGGAAACTTGGACGAAATTCTAAAGAGGAGGGGCTAGGTTTCGGCCACAATGTGGTCGGGCAACACTACGATGCGTCGGTTTGGAATAAAATTCGTTACGAGTCACATTTGGTTAATTATTTTGATTTCTCGATTAAATATTACTTAAATATCATTATCAGAAATGTTTTGGAGTAAAAATGTCACCATAAATAATATAAGACGTTGTGTTGACTAAAATAATCAGACACCGATGTATGGTGAAAATGTTAAATGTTCGGTGAACTAGTCATGTGTTTGGATGCCAAAAGTAGAAATGAAACAAAATGAGGGAAGTCTCTAAATATAGAAACTTCCTAAATATAAAAATGATATGAAATGAGGAAAGTTTCTAAAAATAGAAACTTTCTATAATTAGAAATAATAGGAAACGAGGAAAGTTGCTAAAAATAGAAACTTTCTAAAATTAGAAATGTTACGAATTGAGAAAGTTTCTAAAAATAGAAACTTTCTAAATATAGAAAGTAAGAAATGAAAAATAGTAACATACCCAAAATGTCGAGTTGTCACATTCTCCCCTGGTTGAAGAAATTTCATCCCGAAATTTAAAACAAAGAACGAACAGGAGAGACAACGAGAAATAGATGTGGATGATAGGCAGTACTCATATCGAGGCGAGTACCGAGAAAGTTTTGCAACGCTTGCCAAAAACGAAAAGTGAAACGAATGTCGTGATTAGATATGATCGATATTGGCACTCCATGCCGAGATACGACTTCTTTCAAGTAGATTCTTGTCAGATTCTCCATTTGATCAGTTTCCTTAATAGGAATGAAATGAGCTGATTTGGTCAATCGATCAACAATTATCCAAATTGTGTCATGGCCATTAGACGTTCGAGGCAGATTGGTTATGAAATCCATAGAGATTTCTTCCCATTTCCATTCAGGGATCTCTGGCTGTTGCAGAAGACCGGAAGGCTTCTGATTCTCTGCTTTCACTTTGGCACAAGTTAAACATTTGCTGACATAAATTACATCTTGTCAGCACCAGGATGAATAGAATATTTGGATCAATGAGCTTCATTCAAGATGACGTCGCGAACACTTCCATGATTAGGAACCCATAAACGATCCATGAAATTTTAGGGTTCCATCCACCTTTGCTTCTAGTTGCTTATCCAAAACGCGTACGGCTTCCTTCTTCATGTTCTCTATCTCTAAGGCTTCAATTTGGAATTTATGAATTTGGGAGGATAGATTAGAAAGAATGGAAATTGGCAAGGCTCGAATACGATGAGGTTTGGGTTGCTCTTTCCGACTTAAGGCATCAGCTAAGACGTTAGCTTTACCAGGATGATACTTGATCTCGCAGTCGTAATCATTCATCAACTCTACCCATCTGCGTTGTCTCATGTTGAGCTCTTTCTGATTGAATATGTGTTACAGAGTCTTGTGGTCGGTGAATATCATACACTTGGTACCGTAGAGGTAACGTCTCCACATATTCAATGCTAACACCACGACACCTAATTCGAGATCAATGCGTTGTGTAGTTCTTCTTGTGAATCTTCAATTGTCGAGAGGCGTAGGCGATCACCTTGGTGCGAAGCATCACAGAAAACTACAAAATTGTCGGTTCCTTCGGGAAGAGATAGAATTTGTGCGGAAAATATTAGGGATTGTTGGGTTTGGAAGTCCGATTCTTGTTTTTCGCCCCTGACAAATTTCGCATCTTTTTGCGTTAACGCCTCTAAATCTTTAACTATCTTTGCGAAATTCTTGATGAATCTTCTATAATAGCCAGCAAGACCAAGAAATTGTCTAATTTCTGTTGGGTCTTTGGAGCCTCCCAATTTTTAATAGCCTCAATTTTTGCAGAATCGATGTCTATTCCTTCTTTGCTAATGACATGCCCTAGGAAGTGTACTTCACGCAACCAGAATTCACACTTTGACGACTTGGCATACAACTTCTCTTTCTCCCACAACTCAAGAATAATCCATAAGTGCTCTTCATGCTCTGCTCTTGTTCGCGAATAGATTAGAATATGATCTATGAAGACGAAGATGAATTTGTCGAGATATTGCTTACACGCTCTATTGAAGAGATCCTTAAACACAGCAGGCGCATTGGTCAAACCACATAGCATAACCGAGAATTTGAAATGACCATAACGAGTTCTGAATATGGTCTTGGGTATATCTTCATCACGAACCTTCAACTGGTGATAGCTTGAACGAAGATCAATCTTGGAGTAGAAACTCGATCCTTGGAGTTGATCGAATAGATTATCAATACGGGGAAGACGGATAACGGTTTTTAATGGTTACTTTATTCAATTCTCGATAGTCAATGCACATCCTCATTGAACCATCTTTCTTATTAACGAAAAGGGACCGGAGCTCCCAGGATGAGAAACTCGGTCGAATGAAACTAAGATCATAAAGTTCTTATAATAGAGAAGAAAGTTCTTGCATTTCAGACGGTGCAAGACGATAAGGAGAACGTGCGATAGGAGTGAATTTTGGAATCAAAACGATGCGGAATTCAACTTATCACTGAGGTGTCAGTCCAGGCAATTTGCCAGGAAAATGTTAGGAAAATCACGAACGAAAGGAATGTCCTCGATCTTACGATATTTGGACTGCTTGTCAACGACATGAGCAAGAAAGGCTTGGCATCCTTTATGAAAATATTTTGTGCTTTCATAGCATTTATGATTTTGATATTTTTGTTTCTTTGTTCACCTTGAATTATTAATGTTTCTGTTTTTGTTAAAGGGATTCGAATTTGTTTGTTGTAGCATAATATATCAGCATAGTTTTTAGATAACCAATTAATCCGTATGACGATATCGAAACTACCTAGCTCTATAGGCACAAGGTCAATCTCACAACTAACCTCTAAAGCCGATGATTCGATATCTAAGAATCTTTTAAAGTCGGTCGATACAAAACTCAAATCGGCTCTCGAATCGAATAAAATAGAAGCAAAAATAATTGTTGATAATAAACGTACTGGTAACAGTATTGGGATCTCCGCGAGCTTCTCAAACACCAATGACGAACGCTCGACCACAACCATTCTGACGCTCATTGTTGTTGTTGTTATTGTTGTTTTTCTGTAGCTTTGGACAATGATTACGGTAGTGATTTTGGTCACCACACTCATAAAAGACGAGAATTTTGGGAGGAGTATAAGACGTACATTTTCTGAAATTGTGACCCCAACGGTCACATATATAAAACTTCCCACACTGATCATCATGATGTCAATTTCACTTGTTACACTTGGGATTGCTTCCCAGCACACGGTTTTTCATCAGGGTTTCGACTGATCGTTTTTCTTCTGGTTGAATGCAGCATAGCTCTGGATTTTCTGATACTTGTTCCCTTTGTAGTTTTGCTGATTGTTGTTGTAGTAACGCTTCCCATTGTCGTTGCTAGATGGTTCAGACAATTTACTAGACACAATCAATTGGTCTTTAAACGATCCACTTCCAAAAGTATCATCTGTTAGTCTTGTTGCTAGATTCACATCATCTTCAAAAGTCGTAGGCTGAGCGGCAGTGACGTGAGTAAGAACGAGATCGTATAGACCGTAGATATATCTCAAATCGTTTAAACTCAGGGGAACCCATATGAGGGACAAGACGATAAAGAGAATTTTTAAAGAAATATTTTTTTTTTACAGAGTAGACATAATAGAGACATTTAAAAGAAATAGGGAAAATAGATACAAATAGTCGTAGTAGCAGTAGACGTAATAGTAGTAGTAGTAGTAGTAGTAGTAGTAGTAGTAGTAGAAATCGCTAAATAAGGAAATTTCTTATTATAGTATGAAATAAAATTTTTTCAAATAACAAAATAAGATGATCTTTGTAAAGAAATAAAATAATACTTTTATTAAAAACGTTTCCTAATGATTAAGTTTTGAAAAGAATGGCACATTCAGCTAAACAAGGTAAAAAAAAAAAATAACTAATTAAAACAAAATTTCAAAATAGTAAAGAAAATAAAATATTTAAATAATGAAAAGTCAAATTTAGACGCGCGGCGACGATTCAACGTCTTCTTCTGGTTCATCTTCTGCTTCAAATTCTTCTTCAGGCTATAACTCTTCTCTTGGTTCTGATTCTGATATCTGTTCTAGTTCTGGTACTGGTTCTTGTCGTCAAGAGGTTCTTGGAACTATATTACGATGCGGCTTCGCAGGCGTAGACACAAATAAAATACCGCCCTCAAACTTACAAAACAAAATTGGATGTTGGCAAATAACTGGCGGCAGAGGACCATTTGGGATAATAGGGATATGACGTCTTCTTGGTTGTCGATGCGATGAAACAACTTTAGACGAAGGAATCCTCCTAGGCGTAGCAGTACTCTGATCACTATCATATTCGGAGTCGGACGAAATATCGATAACACTCGATAACGACATTCTGATAATAAGTCGCAATACTGATAGAACATAAAAGTAGGCACTCAGACGATATGCTAAATATTACTCTAAGGCAATACTAACTAAGGCAATGTTCTAATCTAAGAACAATGAAACTTCGGGATATGAGACTCGTCGTGCCATGAACATTTGTTTTGTCAAAGTTTTCGCTTTTCGCAAAAATCTTTTGTAGTTATAGACTAGGCTTGCTAATTCACTATAACCTGGCTCTGATACCATTCTGTCACACCCCGCCAATAATGAGTTATACTTCATTTAAAATGTTTTGCGAAAGAACGGAGGTGTAACGTTCATGATTACATAGCAAAAATTAAGTAAACAAACAACCGCGTAAATAACATATGAAAATGGTTTACCTTCTAAAAATGGAAAGTTTCCAAAAATAGTAGTTACTAAAAATAGTAAGTTTTGAAAGTGAAGTTATTGTTCGTAAACTTAAATGTTCATTCATGGCTCACGATAATCCACTGCTCATATCCTCCAGTCTCACTGTGCACATAATCACCTGGAAAAACATAAGTAAAATGGGGTCAACAAATAATGTTGAGTGAATCCACAGGGTTATAGTAAAAGGTAAAGTAAAGTGTTTTGCTACCCAAAATGTTTATTAAGAAAATGTTTTATGACTGAAAGGTATAAAGTTTAACACTCATGTGATATGAGTAGTAAGTATGAAATGTTTAGTGTAGTTCTATAATATCTAGAAATACTAGTTATGTTTATGAAAAAGTGTTAAACAAATTGTTATGTTTGACATCGCATGAACTGTTATCCCCAACAGGTAGCTAGTCTATTGAGTTAATATACCAACCCCTAAGTCCACAATCAACACTTCAACTCCAATATGTTATCGTTATTTTATAGATATACACTCCCGGAGATGTCTTGGATATACCAAGTAATGATCTAACGTTTGTTGGGAGGATGAGTGTCAGCCAATAGTACTATCTGCATATCCATGGTCTAGATCCACTAGTTAATGATCGCTGGCAAACCTTAGTCCGGTATAATAATTGTTTGTCATGTCAACGCGATAGTGAAAATGTAAATGTTGTACGGTCATAGTAAAACAATAGCAGTTTGTGTTTATGTTTTCCACCCCAAAGTTTATAAAACTGTTAAAAAGAGTAAATGGGTCTGTGGACTCACCTGGGCAAAGCTTAGCGACAAATTAGGACAGAGGAATCCTTCAGAGACTCCTAGCTTCCTAAACGATTTAATTACTAATTAGACAAAGCTAATACAGGCGATTCTAGATACGATATAAGTTAAATTTTATGCAATTAATGTTATGTTTTATATTTTGTGACATCGAATGAACTTGGATCATTGGGCCTTAATGGGCCGAAATGAAATGAAATGAATTGGGCTTCGAAATGAAATGAAATGAAATGAAAGGGGCTTGGGTTAGACTTATTGGCCCTAGATTGGGCCTAATGGGCTTAATGGGCCACTAGGTTGGGCCACTTGGAACTCTTATTGGGCTTAGGTCCAATTAGATTGGGCCATGGATTGGGCTTGGCCCAATTGGGTTCGGTTTGGGTATGAATGGGCCAAATGTTTGGGCTTTGGTCTAAATGAGCTTGGACACTAATGGGCCAACTAAAGTTTGGGCAAGATAGACTAAGGTAGATCGATATGGGCCAAGTACGGGCCTTGGCCCGATTAAATATTCGGGTTTGGGTTGGTCGGTTGGGTCAAGATCCGGCCTTGACCCGGTTTGACTTATTGGTCAACATTGGTCAAAATAGTCAACGAAAGTCAACATAGAAGTTCTAGATTTCGATTAGGGTTAGGTATACGGTTCTAGGGTTAGTCTAGCATGAAATTCGGTCAACAAAAGTCAAATTTGGTCAATCTAGGTCAATTAGGCTTGGTTTGATCTAGGGTTGGCCGGCTAGGCCGAAACCCTAAGGGTTTGGTTCTAGATCGGGTCTAGGTCGAACTAGGTTCGATTTCTTGTTACTAGATCGGGTATAGCTCGAGTCTAGGGTTCTAAATATAGGGTTTAGCATGCCAAAGTTCGAGATCTAGGGTTCTAGTTAAACAATTCGACGGATCAAACATACTATATCCGACGTTCATATACATACATGCATGCGATCGATTTTTCATGGTTAACCGAGACCATATGGCCTAGGGCCATGGGCTCGGGTTCAAGGCAGATCATAAACAAGGTTTTTAGCAACGAAAGAACATAGGCTTAGGGCTTTACCTTGGCTTGAACGGATCAAGAACGAACAAGAAGGGGGGAGATGGTGAGATCAGACGAATCAAAGGAGATGCTCGGGATCGAATAAGCTTGAGCTTGGCCGAAGTAGTGAATTCGGTGGTGATGGGGCTGCTTTGGACGAAAATTATCAAGGGGAAAATAGGGTTTAAGGTTGGCCAAGATTTATGCATTTATAGGGTAGAAACTAGGGTTTTTGAATTGGTATCGGATAAGGATTCACATGAGATAAGGCTTATATTTAAATCTCGAGATAATGATGATACTTATGAATTCAAAAGTGTGATAACTCCCTAGAAGGAAACTTGGACGAAATTCTAAAGAGGAGGGGCTAGGTTTCGGCCACAATGTGGTCGGGCAACACTACGATGCGTCGGTTTGGAATAAAATTCGTTACGAGTCACATTTGGTTAATTATTTTGATTTGTTGATTAAATATTACTTAAATATAATTATTAGAAACGTTTTGGAGTAAAAATGTCACCATAAATAATATAAGACGTTGTGTTGACTAAAATAATCAAACAACGATGTATGGTGAAAATGTTAAATGTTCGGTGAACTAGTCATGTGTTTGGATGCCAAAAGTAGAAATGAAACGAAATGAGGAAAGTCTCTAAATATAGAAACTTCCTAAATATAGAAATGATATGAAATGAGGAAAGTTTCTAAAAATAGAAACTTTCTATAATTAGAAATAATAGGAAACGAGGATAGTTTCTAAAAATAGAAACTTTCTAAAATTAGAATTGTTACGAAATGAGAAAGTTTCTAAAAATAGAAACTTTCTAAATATAGAAAGTAAGAAATGAAAAATAGTAACATACCCAAAATGTCGAGTTGTCACATGTACTGTCAGAAATTCCGTTTTACTCACCAAACGAATCGCGAAAGTTCATCACTGGAAAATGGAAGCTTACTGGTACGAACTACAAAGTTTGGAAAGTGCACTTTAGGAGTTACCTAAAAGCACAAAATCTACTGTACGTGATAGATGAGGTGCCCAAGGGACTACCAGGGCAAAATGCCCAGGATGATGAGCTTGACGCTTATTATCAATATCTGGTAGATGAATCACAAGTCATGTCGATTCTTATTCTTACTTCATTATCAGAGCTTACTGATAATCTACGTAAGAAACCATGCTATGAGTTTGTCCAGTATCTTGAGGAGACGTTTAAAGATAGTACTGAAGATAGCAAGCAATTCATTTTACAAGAAATCATTTCGTCGAAAATGAAAGATGATCAACCACTGAGTGATCACCTTATCAACATAAGGAGGTTACTAGATTGTCTCACCCTAGTTACTAGCACATCAAACGAGCATGAACAAGTCATGTTCTTGTTTGGATCTCTCATTCAGTACTATGAGGACAGGGTAGTACGTATAGTCGGGAATTTTGATTTGAGTATCGCAGGTCTGCACAAGAATCTCTTGTGTATACGCGATGTTCAAAGGCTAGAGGAAGAATCTCTCCCCGAGATTCAGGAGGACGAGTTTCAAGAGTGGTTGAATGACTTTGCTGATTTGTGTTGCCCAGCTTGTGGCAACAAGTATATTTGCGAGCACACGTCGGGCGTGGGGCTGTTGGACGCTGACTTTGTCAGCGATTCAGGTATCTTTATGATTGATTGTCTCGTTACTTCTAGTGAATCCTGAGTATTGGATACCAGATGTGGTCATCACATTTGCAATCATTTGCAGGGATTTAAGAAGAAAAGGAGGTTGGGACGAGGGGATGTTGAACTACGAGTAGGCGAAGGTTCCAAGGTTGGAGCTGAAGCCGTAGGAACATATCTTCTCAAGTTGCCTTCAGGAAGAGTCTTGGAACTTAAAGATTGTTATTATGTTCCTAGACTTATTAAGAATGTTATTTCTTTTGATTTACTTATAGACAATGGTTTTTATTATAAGTTTTATAGAAAAACAATTTCGTGTTTAAAAGATGACATTTTATATTTCAACGCAAATTCTCATAATGGTCTATACACGTTAAATCTAAATAGCACAGAACGAGACGTTTATCATATAAGTAAAAGATCCAAGAGTGATTTGAATCAAACTTATCTTTGGCATTGTCGTTTAGGTCATATAAACGAGACTCGCATTAAGAAGCTCCACGATGATGGAAATCTAGAACCATTTGATTTGGAATCATATGCAATATGCGAAGCTTGTTTATCTGGCAAGATGACAAAAGACCCTTTCAACCACTACAATGAAAGGGCAGGCGAGTTGTTAGGGATTATACACACAGATGTGTGTGGACCCTTTACTCCAGAAGCCAGAGGAGGATACCGCTACTTCATTACCTTTACTGACGACTTCAGTAGGTATGGTTATGTCTTTCTTATGAGACTAAAATCTGAGAGCTTTGACAAGTTCAAAGAATATCAGAGGGAAGTAGAGAACCAACTAGGCAAGAAAATAAAGTCACTTCGGTCTGACCGAGGAGGCGAATATTTGAGCCAAGAGTTCAACGATCATTTGAAGGAATGTGGGATTGTTTCACAACTCACACCTCCGTATACGCCTCAGATGAATGGTGTATCAGAAAGGAGGAATCGCACCTTGTTAGACATGGTACGTTCAATGATGTGTCGCGCCCCACTACCACTATCATTTTGGGGACATGCACTCTAGACTGCAGCATTCACAATGAATAGGGTTCCGACCAAGTCAGTAGAAAAGACTCCGTTCGAGCACTAGGCGGGGAGAAAACCTAAATTATCTTTTCTCAAGATTTGGGGTTGTGAAGCGTACGTTAGACGTAACTTCACAGACAAACTAAACCCCAAGTCAGATAAGTGTATCTTCGTTGGATATCCAAGGGAAACCTTAGGATACTATTTATATCATCAAGAAGACAACAAAGTTTTTGTTGCTCGGAAAGGTGTCTTCTTGGAGGAGAAGTTTCTAGGAACTGAAACTCCAAGAAAAGAAATAGAGCTTCAAGAAATTGAAGAGAATGAAGATCCACCGACGACTTCAGTCGAACCAATAGTTCAACAAAGAATTGTTGATTCCCAACTAGACCCACCGGTTGAGGAAGAAGAAATACGCAATCCGCGTAGGTCCAGTAGACCACGCCAAGAACCAGATAGGTATCTTGGATTCATGATCGATGAAGAAGATGGAAGTCTACTAGAACCATTAACCTACAGCGAAGCTGCTAACGTCATAGAGTCTGAAAGATGGCTCGAGGCTATGCAAGCAGAGATGCAATCCATGTATGACAACCAAGTTTGGGTGTTATCAGACTTGCCACCACAGTCACGTGCTGTTGGATGATGTGGGTTTTCAAGAAGAAAACAGACATGGATGGGAAAGTACATACTTACAAAGAACGACTCGTTGCGAAGGGTTTCACGCAAACACATGGTGTGGATTATTCTGAAACCTACTCGCCAGTCGCCATGCTTAAGTCTATTATTACGACTATGAGATATGGCAGATGGATGTTAAAACCGCCTTCCTTAACGGGGAGTTGAATGAGGACGTATTCATGATACAACCGGATGGTTCTACTAATCCAAAGAATCCTGATAAAGTATGTAAATTGCTAAAATCCATTTATGGATTGAAGCAAGCATCTAGAAGTTGGAACTTACCCTTTGACAAAAGAATCAAAGAATTTGGTTTTGTCAAGAGTGAGTTCGAGGCGTGTGTCTATACAAAATTCAGTGGGAGCATAGTAATCTTCCTAGTCTTGTATGTTGATGACATACTGGTTATAGGAAACGATATACCAGCATTACAAGGAGTAAAATCCTGGTTAGGTAAATGTTTCCAGATGAAGGACTTGGGAGAAGCCGCATTTATACTAGGTATAAAGATATATAGGGATAGATCTAGGCGGCTTATTGGACTTAGTCAAAGTACATACATTGACGAAGTACTGAAGAGATTCAGTATGAGTGATTCCAAGAGAGGACTCATTCCAATGACACATGGCATTACACTGAGCAAAGCTCAGAGTCGCACATCTAGCAAGGAAATAGCTATGATGAGTTTGGTACCATATGCTTCGGCAATTGGATCAATCATAAATGCCATGTTATGTACTAGGCCCGATATTGCTTACTCCATAAGTCTCACGAGAAGATATCAAAAGAATCCTGGTGAAACCCATTGGGTGGCTGTCAAGAACATTCTCAAGTATTTGAGAAGGACGAAAGAAATGTTCTTGGTCTTTGGAGGTTCGTTGGAAGAATAGCGTGTAACTGGTTACACAGATGCAAGCTTCCAAACCGACAGAGACGATTACAAATCTCAATCGGGATTTGTCTTCACACTAAACGGAGGAGCTATATCTTGGAAGAGTCAGAAACAAGATACGATAGCAGATTCGACTACAGAGGCTGAGTACATTGCCGCAAATGATGCTGGGAAAGAAGCCACGTGGCATAAGAATTTTATCGAGGATCTTAGAGTTATTGCCAGTATCTCTAGACCCATCGAAATACTATGTGATAACATTGGAACAATAGCGCAAGCTGTTGAACCAAGAGAGCATCAAAAGACCAGGCATGTACGCAGGAAATATCACCGCATACGTGAGTGTGTAAGAGAAGGTGATATTATAATTAAGAAAATACCAACGGATGACAACGTCGCTGACCCGTTGACAAAACCACTAGCTGGACCAAAGCATGAGAAACATGCGCGCGCTATAGGCATGCAGTACCTAAATATTGGTAGCTAGTAATTTTGATTAGAATCATAGACATGTTTGAAATCGATACATTATGTAATAACATTTCGTGGGATTGAAATAGAAAGTTTTACGTAATATTTTCACATTGTCTATTCTTAACATGTTTTAAACCTATCCTTGATACACAAAGTTTTTGAGTATCTAAATTGTTTGTGGTTGCTTGAATTTAGTGGGAGCTAGATTCAAGAGTTAATACCATTATGAATATTTATCTATTTCATAGTTTTTGAATAGAGAAACAAGGGTTGTTAAAATAAATATTCATAGATGTTTACAAAGTTTGCTAAACATTAGACGTGACCAAACGATCGAGATTACTTCATGGAGCCAAAGCATGGGTAATTTCGAGTAGATGTCCTCTGACCTGAGACATTTTGGTTTGAGACACGATGACTTCTGATCTTTAGCATTTATCTACCGTCACACCGTAAAAGGGTGATCATAAGGAACTTGACTAAGCCAGCGGAAGTCGTGGGCAAGATAACACAAATGTCAAGATGGAATTTGCACCTTCTTTAACTAGAAGATATATTTCATGGCCGCTCGACGATTAAGACTACTGAAATGTGTGGCCGCGCTCGAAGAATGATTAGATCATTTGGTAATCCGTTACTGTAGAAAGTCGAAATCAGAGTCGAGAAAATTCGAGTAACAAGAACAAGATCCCTGCTCCATGTCTATTACTCAAATTAAGAAATATCATGATGCGAAAGGAAAATCTGTTAGCGTTATTCATTTTATGAATATTATCACTGGATGTAAGAGTTCTTATGACCTGGTTATCCTAAATGTCTGGCTAGGGACCACTTTAGGCCAACGATGATCAGAAAGTGTTTCTTAACTTGCACAAGTGGGAGTCTGAAGGATTTATGTGCACAGATAAGTACACGTGTCACCGTGTCCAATGTTATAAGACACTAAAGGGTCACACCACTACACACCCAATAATGGACAACCGAATAAAGTAAGTTGTGTGGAATAATTAACTAGTTAAGTTAATTATAGAGAAGAGAATAAATGATAATAAGTTAATTATTATTTGTGAGGATGGTTAAATATTAGGTTAAGTATTTAACGGACAGTTAATTAATAGTTAATTAATTAACTAGTAAAAGTCCAAGGGTTTAAAGTGTTAATTGGAAGTTTAATTATGAGATTAATCATAATTAAACTCCAAGGACTAAACCGTAACATCTAGCCTTATAAATAGAAGGCTTATGTGAGGGTTTATGGGTTACGCATTACAATACACTCAAAACCCTAGCCTCTCCTCTCCCTCTCCTCTTCGGCCGGACGAACGAAAGAAACCCCAAGGGGTTTTCGGCCTTTGCTTGTTCCCTTCGACGAACACACACACACATACACGAGTTCGTGTATTGCTTTGTTGGTACAACGCGGTCTTGCAGCGTGTCCAGGTGGTGCAGTAGAGGTGGATCACTTCTTTAGCAATGTAAAGGTAATGTTCATCATCTCTTTCTTCTTGTGATCTCATTGACTAGTAGAGATCCAGTAATGTGGTATTCAAGTTCCGCCATGTGAATACTACAACGTTTTCCTACATGTAGCACTTATTAGGTGGCCCAGTATTGGAAGATGATGTTTTGTTGTTTGGAGTTTGGGAAGATGAGTTAAATTTGAAGTTCGATGATGATCTGGGGTTGTTTTTTGTTGTTTTATGTAGTATCTGTTGTTGTAGCTAGAGATGAGAGCAAAAGCCTAGCGAACTGACTCAATTTCTTCATTTGTTCCCTCTGGAATAAGAGTGTCAGGTTCTTCCCTGACAACCTCATTTGATTGAGCGGCCATTAAGGCATCATTAATTCTTTTGTTTAGTTCTTGGTTTTGTTTGGCCAATAGTGCAAGTGTGTCAGCATTGTCTTGCTTGGATTTGGCAATTCCTTTTACCATTGGCTCATTCTGATGTAAATATTCATATAGTTCATGAACATCTATCTGGCTCAAATCTTTGTCTTGCATTGCACTGTTGCCGAAAATTTCCCATTCAGGGAGAAGGGATTGGATGAATTTGATGTTGATTTCAAGATTTTCCTTCTTTAGGTTGTTCTTGCGAAGATCATTCAACATATTGCAGAACCTGTGATAGGTGAGTTCCAGTTCTTCTTGTTAAGGCAAAAAGCCTTACCCCTTTGGATCTTAAGATAACAAAACAACCTAGACTAGCTTTCATTAATATGTAGAATAAAATAGCTAAGTTTAGGACTGCATCTGAGTGACCAGTATTGGAACTCAGTATCAGTACTCAGTATCAAATAGTGATACTGAGTAGACGGACTGAGTTACACTTGTTATGTAACAGACTAAGATTAAATCCTTTGATCTTAGTCATTTTCCTAGTTTAGTCCTTCGGTTACTCCTTTGCCCATTATGTAAGATCTCTATATCATTATAAATAGAGATCATCTTGCAAAGGAGAACTTACCAATTCACTTTACACTTTCATATCTTTTGTAATTGATCAGTGGTCTTGTTATTCCGCAACAAGCCACACTTAGTGGAATTATACATTTGACTCATATCTTGTTCTTATACAATATTTGTCTTAAGTTATAATTATCCAATCAATTAACCATCTAACCAGGGTGTTGTGACCTAACAACTGGTATCAGAGCAGGCTAAATAAACTCTTATTTAGTCGATCTATTACCCTGGCAGCCATCCCTTATACTTATCCCTCACATACTCCAAAATCAAAAATGTCTACCATTGTTGCACCAATTATGTCTGGAAAGGGAGTACCCATCTTCGATGGTAAATACTTCCATCAATGGAAGCTAAAAGCTCAGTGGTATCTTGAATCCATTCATCATGAAATGCTCATTGTGCTAAATGATGGTCCTATCATCCCACAAACTGTGGAACCTGTTGCTGCTACTGATGATGCTCCTGAGAGCATAAGAACTGTACCTAAACTAAAGCACAACTGGACTGATACTGACCGTCAGTTGTATGCTTTAGACTCCAGAGCTAAAGGTGTGATTAGTAATGCTGTTACCAAAGAAATTCTCAATGCAATCATGGAATTGCCAACAACAAAGGCCATGTGGGATAGCCTATCAGTCACTTATGAAGGCACACCAAAAGTGAAGTTGCAAAGAAAGAGCAACATGAGAAGAAAGTATGAAAATTTCTTCTCAAATCCAAATGAGGACATCACCTCTCTTTACAACAGGTTTAATACTATTGTTCATGGTCTAATTAGTGTTGGCATTGTAAAAGAGGAAGGGGAACTTGTTCAAAAGTTCCTGGACAGTCTTCCTCAACAATTTCTTGACATGTCAAATTCTGTCAATGCTGCTAACAACATTGAGTCCTATACTCTTCAAACTTTATATGGGCTAATGTTGAACCATGAAGAGAATACTGCTTCAAGACTGATCAACTGGAAGAAAACTGATCAATATTCAAATGGAATGGCTCTCATTGTGCAACAAGCATATACTGTGACTGAACCTGATGAACCAGTAATTGATCTTGCTGATGTTGAGGCAGAAGAGATTGAGACTCAAATGGCTCTTATCTCTATGAAGCTGGATCAGTTGAAAAAGAAGAGGCTTGGTGTTAGCTCTTCTAATACTGACTCAAGATCAGGTCTTTGCTATAGGTGTGGAAAACCTGGACATATTGCTGCAAATTGTCATACCAAGTCTTCTGAGACTGATCAGAATGACAAGATTGCCTACAGAGCAAAGAGGTATAGAGACAAGTATGTCAAACTGAAGAATTGGAGCAAGGGCAAGAGGGCAGAAGGGAATGGAGCACCTCATCAAGCACTATACTCTGAAGCTTGGATGGATGAGGATATAAGTGATGATGAGGAAGAGATTGAGAATAAAGCTTTTATGGCTTTCACTGAAGATGATTTGAAGAGCTCCTTTGAAAAGGATATCAAAGAGGCTGAGAGGATGAGTGTTCATACTGATTGGGATTCCACTCAGTTGTACAAGGTGAGTTTCTTTCAAACTTATTCAGTGAATGAAAAAACTAAGACTTTTGAGTATATGATTGTTGATCTTAAAACTTCTGTACAAAAAGAAAAAACTCTAAAATTAACAATTCAAGAACTTGAAAGGGTAAATAATGAAAACTTAGATAAATTAGCAAAGTATAAAGATTTAGAACTAAACCTTTCAGATTTAAAGGACATTAACCAAAGATTAGCTGATAAAGCTCACTTACACAAACTTGAAAAAGAAAAATTTGAAAAACAGTGTAAATCTTGGGGAAATGCTTCAATAAAATTAAATAAATGTTTAAATCAACAATTCCCAGAAAATGTGAGGGCTGCACTTGGTGTTGATCCTCAATTTAAAAATAGGAATAATTTTGCTGATTTATTTGAAGAATTTTCTAATATGAATCCTATTAAATTTATAAAAGCTAAAACTTTTTGTGAAGTTGGATGTCAAACCGAGTGAGATGATGAGGAAAATGAAATTTTAGAAAAACCTATTGGTCCCTCCATCTGCTCAAAGTGCTATACTGAGCTACAAGAACTCAGTATTGAATTTTCTATAAAGGAAATTTCTGATACTGAGCTCCCAATAGATCAGTATGACACTTCTGCTGTTCCACCTTTTGAATTATTATTCAATACAACAACTTTTGAATTATATAATGATAATAAGACAACTTCTATCTCAAATGTTTCATCTAATACAGAAGTTGCAGGAACAGGAACATCATATACTGAGACATCTAAAGAACCTGTTAAAGTTGTTTCTTCAAAACATGATAAACAAAAAACAACTTCAACTAGGTCCACAGTTGGCAGAAACGAGAAGTCTTACACTAATAATATTGGAAAGACCTCTCTGCCAAATAGAAAGAAACAATCGGATCCACCACCCTTTAAACCAGTAAAACAAAATGTTAAAATACCTACTAAAAATGACAAAAATAACATTTTAAAAACACTTGGTGATCAGGTCAAATCTTTAAGTAAAAAATTTGCAAAACTTATTCATACTGATCTACCAAAAGTGCAATAGTTTTCTAAAATACCTTATGAAAATATGTTTAGAAATAGACCTAGAAAATGTTATAGGTGTCATCATACTGGTCATAAGGGAGATGAATGCTGGACTGATCTCTCAAGTCCTAGGTACTCAGTACCAAAGAGAAGGAGAGAAACTAAGTTAGTATCACCAAAGAAAACTTCTAAAGTTTCCCCAGCAGTGATACTGACCTCTCCAAATAAAGAGATCAAGTCAAAATATGTTTTTCCCACCAAAGGTCCCATTCAAAAATGGGTTCCTAAAAAGAACTAATTCTTATTTTGTGTCTTGCGCAGGGTGACAGAAAATGGTATTTAGATAGTGGCTGCTCAAGACACATGACAGGCAGTATGGAGTACCTTCTCAATTATACTCCAGAGAAGGGTCCTTCTGTTAAGTTTGGAGATGACTCGGTGGGAAAGACAAGAGGTTATGGTGTGATCAAGGCAGGCAACATAACTTTTAAAAGAGTTGCCTATGTAGAGGGTCTTAAACACAATCTACTCAGTATCAGCCAGATGTGTGATGATGACAATGAAGCCCGATTCAGGAAGGTTGCAGGAATCATCTACAATGATAAAGGGCAGTCTGTACTCATTGCTAGAAGAGAAAAAGATGTATATGTGGTCAACCTTTCTGAAATAGATCCAACTATTCGAGTATGCCTGCTTTCTAAAGTCAAGCCAGAATTGCATTGGCTATGGCACAAGAAACTCTCTCACATCAACTTTAGAAATATCAACGAGCTCAGTATGAAGAAACTGGTGAGAGGGTTGCCCACTATTACTTATTCAAAAGATAAGTTATGCTCAGCATGTGAAATAGGCAAGCAGAAGAAGAGTTCATTCAAGTCAAAGGTCAATCATTCCATTAATGAACCTCTTACTATGATACATATGGATCTTTTTGGCCCCATCTGGCCAAAAAGATCTATACCCTAGTCTTGGTTGATGAATTCTCAAGATACACTTGGGTTATCTTCCTTAAGACTAAGTCAGATGCAACAACAGAAATCATTGCATTTATAAAAAGAGAGGAACTTCAAAAAGGCAACAAGGTCAAGCAACTTAGAAGTGACGATGGTACTGAGTTTAAGAACTCAGTATTAGCCGATTTCTGTGAAGAAAAAGGAATCATTCAAAACTTCTCTGCAGCTTACACACCACAACAAAATGGTGTTGTAGAAAGAAAGAATAGAACATTAATTGAAGCTGCAAGAACTTTATTATGCCATGCTGGACTGGCACTGAGTTTCTGGGCTGAAGCCGTAAATTGTGCAAACTTCACTCAGAATAGAGCCACTATAGTCCAGAGACATCTGAAGACTCCATATGAGTTATATAATGGCAAGATTCCTAATGTGGAATACTTCCACATTTTTGGGAGTAAATGCTTTGTACTCAGTACAAAACAAAATCTCAACAGATTTGCTCCCAAAGCAAATGAAGGTGTGTTCATGGGCTACTCTCCACACTCTAAAGCCTTCAGAGTGTATATCATCTCAACTAAGATGATTGTAGAATCCATTCATGTCACATTTGATGAAGATCAGAATGAGCATTCTACCTCAGCAAGTGAAGACATAAGTGGCATAGACATCCTATGCAATCCAGAAAACTCCATTGCTGAAGAGCCCAAGTTTCATCCACATTTTATTCCTAATAAGTTTAATGAAACTGATCAAGTTCGAACTCAGTCTTACTCAACTGCGATTAATACTGAGGCTCCCTTAACAGATAACCTTCACACTGAGTTTCCAACAAATGATCTAAACCACTCTACCTATGAAGAAGGTGAATCATCCAACACTTCACAAGAATCCACCTCATCTCTGCAAAATGAAGCTGAACAACAACCTCTGGCGTCTAATACTGACCATAATTCCACTCAGTATCAGACACACAACACACCCAATCAACAAGATAGTGTTGATCCTACTTCAAATGCTCCCTTAGGGAACAATTTAAGGGAACACATAGACCATCCACACTCAAACATTATTGGTCCTGTTGAAGAAGGTGTCCAAACAAGAAGAAAATTAGAGTTTCCACCCCAAGCAACTGCAAATTTCTGTTTCTTCTCAAGTTTTTTATCTACCATGGAACCAAAGAAAGCTGATGAAGCTTTACTAGATGAAGATTGGGTAGAAGCTATGCAAGAAGAGCTCACAGAGTTTGAGAGAAACAAAGTTTGGAACTTAGTACCACCTCCTACTGGCAAAACTATTATTGGTACTAAGTGGGTATTCAGAAACAAGATGGACAAGGATGGTGTTGTCATCAGAAACAAAGCAAGGTTGGTTGCTCAAGGTTACAGGCAAGAAGAAGGCATTGACTATGATGAAACTTTTGCACCAGTTGCAAGAATTGAAGCTATTAGGTTGTATCTTGCATATGCAGCTTTTAAGAACTTCAAAGTTTACCAGATGGATGTCAAGAGTGCTTTTCTAAATGGAAAACTACAAGAAGAAGTTTATGTTAAACAACCACCAGGTTTTGTTGATCATAAATTTCCTAATTATGTTTTCAATCTTGATAAAGCTCTATATGGGCTCAAACAAGCTCCAAGAGCCTGAGTACCTTATTGAAAATAAATTTACAAGAGGTAAAATTGATAAAACATTATTTTCAAGAAGGAAAGGTACTAACATCTTACTCATTCAGATATATGTAGATGATATTATCTTTGGCTCAACTGACAAGTCAATGTGTGACTGGTTTGCTAAGATAATGTCAACTCAGTATCAGATGAGTATGATGGGAGAACTTACTTACTTTATGGGTTTACAAGTTGAACAAAAGCCTGATGGAACTTTTATAAATCAAAGTAAGTATGTGCATGACATGTTAAAGAAATACAAATTTGAAAACTTATCTTCCATGCATACTCCTATGGGTACTCAGGATAAAATAAGTAAGGATGAAACTGGTAAACCAGTTTGTCAATCCACATACCGAGGTATGATTGGTTCCTTACTTTACTTAACTGCTAGCAGGCCTGATATCATGTTTGCAACATGTTTGTGTACTCGGTATCAGGCTGATCCTAAAGAATCACACATGAAAGCAGTTAAGCGCATCTTTAGATATCTTACAGGTACTCCTAACCTGGGTCTTTGGTATCCTAAAGATTCAAACTTTGCCCTTGAAGGGTACACGGATTTAGATTTTGCAGGTTGTAGATTGGATAGAAAAAGCACAAGTGGAGGATGTCAATTCCTAGGTGGAAGACTAGCAGGTTGGTCATCCAAGAAGCAAAATTCAGTAGCAACTTATACAGCAGAAGCAGAGTATGTTGCTGCAGGAAGTTGTTGTGCTCAATTATTATGGATGCAGTATCAACTATTGGACTACGGGTTCAACTTTACAAAGACTCCAATTCATTGTGATAACAAGAGTGCTATTGTGTAACGCCCTGAAATTTGTATTAAATAAATAATATTATTTTGATCATATTTTATTATTTTATTATTTATAATTTATAATTAGGTTTATACTATTTAGACGACCGTTAAATGAGACGTTATTTACTTGAAAAGAGTTGTCGGGTCGGGCCACACATTTAAACCGTCCTACGCAATTTCTATAATGTAGGATCAAATTGAAATGGGATGACCATACTTGAGAACTTAATTAAATCAACCAAATTAATACTAGTATAATCAACAAAACGTTTTATGGATTTGCAAAGAATTGAGTGGGCCACATGCAAGATGTGGATAAAACGTTTTAATTGGCCAAGGCTTTTTCCCTTTTCGATTTCTTCATGAGCCCAAGGAGTCCTCATGCATTGCTAAGCCCGAGAATTTTTGAAGCCTTAATCCATTGTTTATCATATTTAAACAAGTTATCATCCAAGTTCCACCCTAATCGGTAGGGCAGCCGTCGAGCAGCAGGCATCTCCATCTGTATTTTCTTTTCCAGCCGTCAAACAAGGAGAAGCTCTGCCCTTCGTGACTTCCAATTGGTGCACCTCCATTTCGTCCTCTTTCCTTTCGGCCTTGTGCAAGCGGCGAACATCAGCAACAAAGAGAGCAGAGATCGAGTTCGAACAAGCAGGAATCCTGAGCCAGTGGGGTCGTGTGGTGACCTCAATCCTTTCCCCGTTTCCTTCCTGTTATTTCATGCGGAATTGTGATCGAGTAGTGCCGGTAAAAATACTCACTTGTTTCATCTTGTTTAATCTTTACGTTTTATATTCTTCCTTGGTTCACAATTTGTGTGCCTTCATCTTGTAGTCGAGATCAAGCAGGGATATTGGTTACCATACGTTGTTGAAGCTGTGAGCAGCCGAGGGTATTGAACAAAACCCCTTTTCTCTTGTGCAAGCATGCGATCGTATCGAGCAGCGTTCCCCGAGTGTTGATCGTTTGTTGTTTCGAGCAGTAGCGAGGTGTTGTCGAGCCGAACTACCAATCAATTCGGTAGTTCTTTTTGTTCCTTTTTCCTTCGATAATTTGTGTTTTAAATCGTAGCAACTATAGATTTTGTTTGTGAGCTGCGGGTTGTGGTTCAGATTGTTGTCACTGTTGGGACGAAATCTTATGAGAAGTCGGGTCAATCTCTGAATTTTTATAAGTGTCGGGTGGTTGTTGGATAAAAGTCTTTAGCTTATAATTAGTCGTTTTATCAATCGAGAAGCGGAAACCAAACCTTAAGGTTCTTGGTTTCCTAAACCGAATAGTTTTCTTAAATAAAAGACTTGATTAATGGTAAACATGTTTCTGAGGCTAAATGTGAATTTCGGGAATGTCGGGTGTTTCGGAAATAGACGGGTTGATGTCGGGTTTTAAAACGGGTCCTATTCTAATATGCTGAATTTTAACAAAATCTGTTTGCTGACTTCGGGTCTGTTTTTACCTCACTTAAAATACGTTTTTGGATTTTTGGTCCGTGAAGGGACCTTGATTTTTGAGTTAGCTTTTCAATGCCGCAACCCGCTCGTCAATCCGAATTACGGTTTAAAAGTTATAGCTAATTTAGTATGCTGCTGTTAGGAAAATGACCTGTGCGACATGCCTGTCTTGCAACACTGTTTTGAGACACTTAGAGTCTGTTTTAGCCAGTAACCGTCTCACAGAGATAGGTAGTTCTGGTTGTCTACTTTTCCTGGTAAAAATATGGGATAAATCTACTGCACAGTTTAAGAGTTATAGCAGTTTCCGTGAGACCGACGGGTGCTGCCAGTTTTCTAAATTGAGTCCTTAGAACGGATTGTAATTCGGGTTTCATTTTTGTGCTTTTAGGATCATCTAGGAATAACCGAGCAGCGCCTTAGAGTATTCAGGATCCTTTGGAGTTTACGTTTTCTCGAGGTGAGTATTCTCACCGTGTATTCAGTTGTAACGTTATACATGCATGACTTACGTGTTACATTACTTGCACCATATTTGCTATCTGAGTTATCTGTTATCTGAGTTATCTGTGATCTAGCATCTTGTGTTCTGAGTTTCTGAGTTCTGAGTTTCTGAGTTTTGAGTTAAACATTAAACATAATATATCTGACTTGACACCGAAGAGCACTGGTGTCAGACGTTTTGACTTGGCACCGAAGAGTACTGGTGCCAGGCCTTTTGACTCAACACCGAAGAGTACAGGTGTTGAGGTGGTGTGAGGCGGGTCGAGGTTGATCTCTCGCCCCAAGTCACACTAGCGCGCTATATAAATTAAAATCTGAGTAATAAAATCTGAGAAATAAATCTGAGTAATTAATCGAGTAGATTCTGAGTAGGAGTACACCGATGTGCCCTCATGTGTTGTATGTTATGATTGTTTGCATTTTGAGAATTATTCACTCAGCTTCCCCAGCTGACCCAAACTTTCCCCCACATTGTTTCAGGTACCAGCGAAGGAAAGGAGAAGGTGGACGGTTGACCGCTGTATCTTTTCATTACTGATGTGGACATCATTTAATATTTTAAAAACTTTACTTTATCTTAACTATTTCCGCAATAAATACGTTTTAAATGTTAAATATTAATATCTGAGATTTATTTATGGGACCTTTTGATTATAATTTTGTTTTCAAAAATTTTAAAAATCTTGTAAATTTTAGGGTGTTACATATTGCTATCACAGAGAACCCAGTCTATCACTCCAAAACTAAGCACATTGATATCAGACACCACTTTATTAGAGATAATGTGGAAAAAGGTAAAGTTGAGGTAGATTATGTACCAACAGATGAACAATTGGCCGATGTATTTACTAAACCTCTTCCTGAGGAAAGGTTTATGTATTTACTAGGGCAATTAGGTATGCTGAATCCTTGATCTTTCTTAATTTTCTTTAAAACTGAGCGCTCAGTATTACTCATGTTGATACTGACCACTCAGTATCACTAGTCTGTTATCATCAAAATTTACATTTTTAATTTTTTTTATTAATTTCAAAAGTAAATTAATTGTTTTTATATTTTTAAAATTTTTTTTAAAATTAATTTTTTTTAACTCGGTATTGGAGTATGACGGCGTTTACACTGAGCTTAACCCTCATACTGCCCAACGGTAACCTTTCTTAATAGGAAAGTTACCGTTTGCACAGGATAAGGCAGTCAAATCAGCCGGTTTAACTTCCCAATACCTTAATTATCTTTCAATCACTTATAAATAACCGTTTTTTTTCTTCAAATTTTTTAACAGTTATTTCTTTCTCTCATTTTAAATTCTCTCTGCGATTAACGATTTCACTTTCTATTAGCAAGCAAACACTTTCAAATCAAAATCACAGATGGCGAATTACAATTTCGTTGCTCCAGAGGTTGAATCGGAAATCAAATTCCGAAATGATGAATTACACAGGTTTGCGAGGAACAACATCACCGCAAATTTCACTATTCCTCAAGCCTGGGTATGCCATGAATTCACAAACATTTTGACTTTTATGAAGCATTGCCCAATTGCTCGTGCTCTGACCTTGTCTCCTCGAGCAATTTACCCAGAAATGTTATGCGAGTTTTGGTACTCTGCCACACTCGATTCTCCAAATATGATTGCTGGGTGGGTAATTAGGGATCAAAGAAGAGCATTTGTTTCTACTGCCATCATTCGTGAAACACTGAGGCTTTCAGCACAAGCTCAGTATGACCCATTCGTTGATAGATCAGAGGCACGCTCAGTATTGGCATTTTTGGGTTGAAGAGGAACAACGGGAATCATCAAAAGAAACGAATTTGGTCCTATGTGGGGTATTCTCATTACAACAATAATTCGGTGCATGACTCACAAGACGGGTGCTTTGGACCAAATAAATGAATTTGGGATGCAAATAGTACATGCTCTGTACTATGGAAGAAACATTGATTATGCTCGGCTCATTTTCAATGAACTAGCCACTTTGGTTCGGGCAAACACAAGGGAATGTAATGTCCCTTTCTGCAGATTTTTATCACTCATCTTTCAACACTCAATGCCCACACATTCTTATGATGAGTTTCACAGTCCAAGGGTTGATCTTCCTCCTCTTAGTGAGAAGATCTTCTTTTACAGGCCAAGACAAGGAGAGCCTCTACTGAGTCCTTATATGTGGGCCATTGTTCAAGAACACATCAATGAGGAAGCAGATATGTCTGATACTGAATCAGACAATGATGATGATGATGATGATAATGATGATAATTGTGGTAATGGAGGACATGCTGGTCAAGATGTTGAGATGCAGGATGTGCAGGATGTTCCACAGGTTCAAGAACCGACTCAACAACACATGTCTCATACTGAGTCGACCAAAGCCACACAACTTGTACTACGAAGAAGAAGAAGAAGAAACCTCTCTCCAGTCGTCATGGGAGTGTTATCATCTGAGGAGGTGCAGCCTGCAAATGTTCCATCATTAACTGCATCTCTTCAAGAACAAAATCTTGTTGCAGCTACCGCTGACCTTCCAGGCCAAGAACCAACTCAAACTACTCAACCAATTGAGGAACCTCATGTTCCTCTTGATGTGGAAATTCTATATGAGCAAACTACACTGGAAGGTGCCCAGCATGAACAGAGGGTCGCTATTGAAGATGTTGGTACTGCACATCAACAATCACTTGATCCTGCACCGACCTCTGCCGATGCTAAAAGGGAATCTGACAGAGTCTCAGGTATGAATTTCTAAAAAGCCTTTAAACTTCTATATATATATATATATTTCATTCCCAAATAGAGACTAAGTATTGGCCAGTACCAACTCAATACTGACCACAGTCTCAAACGATCTTTCAAATATGTATCCTTTTATGGCCAACATAGCTAGCCCACTGCTGCTATGAAAAATTCATATACTGAGCACTTACACTTGATCATTGCCAGTCTACAGTTGTCTCAACATTTAAAGAGACAATGGTGGTTGCTATCAAACAGACACCCACTGGTGCTGCTTGAATTATGTCCAACTTATTTTTGAGTTGGGTAGCATAATTCAAGAAATGATCAAAAACCCTTAAGCCACAAAATCCAAAAATTTTCCATGGGGTTTAGCCACATTTCTGTTATCACTCTAATACCGAGTGATAAACATTGAAAATAACAAGAAGCACATCCCAGGCTTCGAATTCCCAAACCCAAACCTTTTTAGTAAATGTGACTTATCCTATACTGAGCTACTTAAATTTACACACACACTTTTACTAAAATCTTCTTACACATGCTATGCACAAGTCCACAATATTTCATCATAAACCAGATGAAATACAGACTTCACAAATTCTGTTTATATGATTATAGAGTTAAACAACACCACAATTCTATTTGATAAACCTTTCTCTCTAACCAGTTTTATATTTTTGTTTCTCAGCACCATCTGTGCAGGGTATTCCAGAATCACAGGCTGCAGGAGAACAAGTGACTCTGCAAGCAATCATGCAGAATATTCTAGCCATTCAACACACTCAGAATACAATCTTGGCCAGAATGGACACTATGAGTAGAGACATTGACTCCATCAAACAGTCAGTCTCACTACTCCAACAACAACATAAGCCACCATCCCCTTCACCATCTTCACATGGTGGACATAATGAAGAAGGAGAAGGAGATGATGATCCTGAGCAAAAGCAATCACCCTCCCATGCCAATACTGAGGGTGATACTGTAGCTGCGACTTAGCCCATGCCATCCCCTACCATTGCTGAACCACAAGGGGACATGGGTGGTGATACTGATCCTCTTCCCTCCCCATCCAATGATAACAATAAGGGGAGAAGAGACAAAGAGATACTGAGGTTGATCAACCTGAGCCATCTGCTCAGGGGGAGAAAAGACGAAGATTGAATGAAGACCAACCTCCACAACAAGAACAACAACAACAACATCAGCAAAGCCCTCATACTGAGCCAATTCAGATTCAGTATGAGAGAAGAAGACAAAGAACTAGGTCAGCATCACAAGTTCAAGATCCACTTGAGCCATCTGCTCAGGGGGAGACTCACACTGACCAACCACAGCAAGCTTATACTGAGCCACCTGTTCTAGAAGAAAATAACTTGCAAATTGTGGTATATAGGCCTTTCATCTGGCCTATTGCTGATGATGAAGATGAAGAACTAGATTTAGTGAACTATGCACTAAATCTGGTAGAACAAGAAAGTTCTTCATCATCATCCTCGGATGATGAAGAACAAGAAAATCTGGTGATTAGAAGAAGGAGTTCCTTATCAAGAAGACCCATCAATGCGGTTCTCACTTCTTCTGAATCAAGTGAGGAATCTGCTCCTTTGGTAACAAGACAAAGAAGACCTATTCACACATTGGACAGTGATACCGAGCAGGGTCCAAGACTGACTCTTCAACAACTCTGTGCAGAACAAGAAAGATTTTTATATGAGCAAGAGTTGGGAATCAAAGCTGAACCAGAATCTGACCCAGATATTGATACTCCTGGTCCTTCACATAGAATCTCAAGAAAGGGTCCAGACCATATTCAACATTATTGGAATATGGTTGCTGCTAGGACTCAGTATAAGGAGGAAAGGAAGGAGTTCTTGAGGACCAAAACATTTCCAAATATAAGGGGGATACATTGATTGAATCTGGATGTCAATAAAGTAAAAGTGAAGCTCAAAGAAGGAAGAATCACTATCACTTGTACTGGCTTAACCAGTACTCCCATGAAGATGTTTATTCATGATATTCAAAGAATTGGTCTTCAAGACTGGGTGAGGATCACAAGACTGATCAAAGAGCTTCCAAAGAAATCAACTTATGATCAAATAGTCTTGGGTGAGATCTGTGCAGTAGCTGCAGTATGTTATGAGAAGGACTTGCTTCATGAAATAGAGTATAGAACACTCAGTGTGATGACTGAAGCTTACTCAAACAACAGACCAGAATGCCTTCATACATACAAGTATCTTACTAAGTACCCTCTTCCTCCTAACCTTGTTTTTCAGGATCAAAAGAGTGTCATATATCCAACTTCTGGATATATGTATACTGACTCAGAGGATAGAGAGTGCTTCATTTCTGAAGAAGATCTACCAAGAGCTCAAATCAGTCACCTTGTTGGACTGAAATGGATGATCACCAAGAAAGAAGACTCTTGGTTCAGAAAGAAGATTGTTGCAGTTCTAAATTGTAGAAAGGATGAACTCAAAAGAAGAGAAGAGTTTGTCCACATCAAACAAGAAGTCTTCTATGAGAATGAAGCCATCAACAGCAGATGAAGAAGAAGAGTTTGCTACCTATGCTGTTGTATTTTTGTTATCTCTTTGTAATTGTTTTGTTATCATTAGATAGGGGGAGATTGTTAAGGCAAAAAGCCTTACCCCTTTGGATCTTAAGATAACAAAACAACCTAGACTAGCTTTCATTAATATGTAGAATAAAATAGCTAAGTTTAAGACTGATACTGAGTGACCAGTATTGGAACTCAGTATCAGTACTCAGTATCAGATAGTGATACTGAGTTGAAGGACTGAGTTACACTTGTTATGTAACAGACTAAGATCAAATCCCTTGATCTTAGTCATTTTCCTAGTTTAGTCCTTCGGTTACTCCTTTGCCCATTATGTAAGATCTCTATATCATTATAAATAGAGATCATCTTGCAAAGGAGAACTTATCAATTCACTTTACACTTTCATATCTTTTGTAATTGATCAGTGGTCTTGTTATTCCGCAACAAGCCACACTTAGTGGAATTATACATTTCACTCATATCTTGTTCTTATACAATATTTGTCTTAAGTTATAATTATCCAATCAATTAACCATCTAACCAGGGTGTTGTGACCTAACACTTCTCATGTGTTGGCTTTAAACTGACCGTAAGCATTTAGGGTTGATACCATTTTTGCTTTGTTGCCTAGGTCGGTTCCCTCCATCTGTTTGCGGTCTCATCCCATAGTTCCTTTCCATTCTCGAAACTGTCGAGACTGCTGTGTATAGTGTTTGGAAGACCTTGCAGCATGTATGAGTGTGGTACGAATTACATAGTTGGTTTAAGGGTTTAACGATTAAGTTTAATCTCAGTTCCGCTTTTAGAGATTAAACTAGCTAGTTGGTTTAAACCGACAAGAAAAAGTTCATGTTCTTGTCAGTATGGTTCGGACCAAGTATACTAGGAGGTTGACCCAATGGGTCGATAAGTGTTATTGAAACCCTACAGTGGTATCAGAGCGTTGGTTTAGAAATCTAAATAAGAATAACAAAGTTTTTTTTATTGTTTCTTTAATTTCCAAGTATTTATTTTTTGTTCCTTCTTTTTCTTCCGTGTGTTTTTCGAAAAGGGAAAGAACCCTAGGACCAAAATATTAAACTTGTTTAGTTTAATTGGTCAAAAAGATTATAACCCTACAATTTTCGAAATCACTAAAGAACCTTAGGAACAAGAGCATTAAACTTATTTAGTTTATTTGGTCAAAAAGATTCTTTCCCTTCCCCTATAATTTTTGAAAATTATTAGAACCCTAGGATCAAGAATACTAAACTTTTTGGTCAAAAGGATTCTTTCCCTTTTCCCCTGGTTTTTCGAAATCTAGGACCAAACATGTTAAACTTGTCTAGTTTAATTGGTCAAAATGATTCTTTCCTTTTTCCCAAGAATTTCGAAATATAGAGGAAACTTGGACACCCGGTATGTTAAACTAGTTTAGTTTAATTGGTGAAAATGGTTCTTAGCCTTAAGAATTTTCGAACCCTAGAAGAACCTTACGACCAAGAACATTAAACTAGTTTAGTTTAATTGGTTAAGAGGATTAATTAAAAAAATAATCTAAAACCCAGTATAATTAAACAAGTTCATGTTTAAAATGTTTAATTATTGTTTTAATAGGTTTGTTAAATACTAGTTCTTTAAACCTAGAAATCTAGACAAAGTTTTTTTTATTGTCTATAAAGGTTTAAATTAAAAAGTTTTTATAAATTTATTAAAAGTTATAATCTATCCTTGAATTTAAACAAACATAATTTTTTAGACAGGATTGATTATGATTAATCTTTAAACAAAAGATGTTATTGATCATGAAAGTTAAAACCTAGTTTTAATTGATCAAGAACAAGATTAAGGGATTAATTAATTAAAATCAATAAGGATAAAAAGGAGGTGTTAATTTTAAGGTTTAAAATTAACAAGATGTATTTGTACTAATATATAATTTTTGAAAATTTTAATATTTAAAATAAAAATGTGATTTTAAAAGATAAAATAGTTTGTACGTATTTTAGTTAGATCAAGTTAAAATACATATGTATAAACTAGGTGTAAAATTCCTATTAGAATATTATAAGTTTTTAGCGTAATAAATTATATATTAAATACAAGATTAAATGGAACATTAAATTTAAATGTTATATTGATCATGTAGTTATAATATTAAAGTAACTAGAATTTGTATAAAGTTATAATTTAAACTAGAAAATACAAAGTTGTAAACAACTAGAAATTGTACAAACAAAGTTTATTATAATTAGATAATAATACAAAAGTTATAAGTATTATAATTTGACTGTATAAAGTTATAAGTCATTGTAACTAGTTAATTATACAAGTATGTTACGAGTTACGTAAGATAACAAATTAATGATCAAGAGTAAAATAACATAGGAATTTTAGAACCTATGTTTAACTAGTCTAAGTTAAATATAAGAATGGTATAAAAAACTAAGATTATTATATATCGTTTTTATATAATAAGTTTATTAGTGTTCACCAAGTATATGTTAGGACCAACGAACCCCAGTATTGACAATAACATCGGTAAAGACAAGATCATATACGTCATACGATTTTCTTATTAAGCACAAACGTATAATATGTGTTGTTGGTTGCGGAATAACCAAGAACACTCCACAGAGTGTTACATTTAGAATTGGGTTACCGGTGATACACACAAATGATCAACCGGGATCCAAAAGGATACATAACAACTAAAGACTAAACCTCTATTTATAAGTATAGAGGTTTTTACAGTTAACCCTATTAAAAATGTAACTTCCCAATTCTAATAAATACATACCATGATTAAAGGATTTGACTAATTAAGTAAATCATGAGAAATCATGTACTGATTGCTCTATCCGTGAACTCGGTATCACCTCATACCGACTAACTCAGTATGACCACATACCGACCAACTCGGTATGAGCGGAGTATCACTTAGATTATTTATTAGAGTTGAACTTATATATTCCTTTGTTCATCAGATTCACAAAGTAATAGGTTTCACCAGGTTTTCTACCCTAACAATCTCCCCCTATCTGATGATAACAAATGAATATGTTCAACTCTAATAAATAGTACCGATCTTGTCTTCTATGGGCTTCTTCTTGGGATCGTTTCATATTCTTATTCACTAAGTACTTCTAGAGTTCCTCCAAGAAAACCAATCTCTCCTCAAGCTGAAGGACCTTCTAGAGTTCCTAGAAGACCAATAACCAGAAGAATGTCAAAAGTGGTTATGTCCTCAGAATCAAGTCAGGAACCAGATCCAGCTCCTCTGATTTCTAGACCAAGAAGATCTGTTCAGTATACTGAGGAAAAGAGTGATGCTGAGGATGAGATTGAGGCCCAAAGATTCTTTCCTGTTAAGGAAGAAGATCCTGATACTGAAACTGATTCTGATGCAGATGTTCCATGGAAACCCCACACTATAAGAAGAACAGGAGATGAAGTTCTTCAACAATACTGGAACATTGTTGCTCAAAGAACAAAATATAGGGAGAACAGGATGAGTATGCTGAGAAATAGATTATTCCCAAATGTGAAGGAGATATGCTGGCTGAACATGTATGTCAACAAAATAAAATTCAAAACCATTGACAAGTCCATAGTTGCAGTATGCACTGGACCAGTCAGTCCTCCTATGAAGATTTTTCTTCATGACATTCAGAACATGGGACTCCAAGACTGGGTGAAGATTGCCAGATTAATTAAGGAGTTACCATCAAGATCCTCATAAGCCCAAGTAATGATGGATGAAATCTGGGCTGTTTCTGCTGTATGCTTTGAACAAGGCATTTTGTACCAAGCAGACTATAGGGCACTCAGTGTAATGACTGAGGCTGTAAAGAACAATAAGCCTGACTGCCTTAATACCTTCAGGATCTTTAACTCATACTATGTTCTCCTAAATTTAACCTTTCAGGATCAAAAGAGCACCATATATCCAACCTTTGGATATATGTATACTGACTCAAAAGATAGGGAATGCTTCATTACTGAAGCAGGTCTACCAAAGGCCCCTATTAGTCATCTGGTGGGCTTGAAATGGATGATAACCAAGAAGGAGGACTCTTGGTTCAGAAAGAAGATAGTTGATGTGCTAGATAACATGCAAGATGAACTGAAGAAAAGAGAAGAGTTCATTCACATAAAGAAAGAAGTCTTCTATGAGTTTGAATCAATCAACAAACAGTAAAGAAGAATACTATGCTGCCTAAATTTTTGTTTTTGTAATATTCTCTTTCTAATTGTTTTGTAATCATTAGATAGGGGGAGATTGTTAAGGCAAAAAGCCTTACCCCTTTGGAATCTTAAGATAACAAAACAACCTAGACTAGCTAAGAATAAATAGTAGGTTTAAAATGCTAAGTTTAGGAGTGATACTGAGTTTGGCCAGTATTGGCCACTCAGTATCAGCACTCAGTGTTGGAAATCCAATACTGAGTAGAAGGACTGAGTTACAGTCAGTTTGTAACGGACTAAGATCAAATCCCTTGATCTTAGTCATTTCCCTTGTTTAGTCCTTCGGTTACTCCTTTGCCCATTATGTAAGATCTCTATATCATTATAAATAGAGATCATCTGGCAAAGGAGAACTTACCAATTCATGTACTCACTTTCATATCTTCGTAATTGATCAGTGGTCTTGTTATTCCGCAACAAGCCACACTTAATGGATTTATACATTGACTCTAATACTGTGTTATACACTTTAATTGTCCTAAGTATATTAATCTAATCAATTAACCTATAAAACCAGGGTGTTGTGACCTAACATCGAGAATGTAGAAGTCTCCTTCATCAATAATGTACTCTTGATCATCTTCTCTACGAAACTTGAAGATGGTGTACCAGTAATAGCCAGAGAAGTGGTTACACGTTATTTCCAGGAGCTTTTTGATCGGTGATTTGTTGTATCGACTTGTTTTGCCTCTTAAATACTACATGGTGAGATAGTACATTTTCTTCTCTCGTGGTGGGAAGATCACGTCTTTGTATAAATCTTGATAGTCGATAGGCAGCTCGGTTTCCTGGAAGACAGCAGTGAAGAGATGTTCAAGATACGACATTTTGATGTGGCAGAATAAGAGCTTTTTCGAGATTTTCAAGCGACGTTTGTTTGCTCTATTCGCCGCCCTCTTTTCGCTATCAGATAATACCGGTAAATCTTGTGGAGGTGAAGCAGTTGGAGGTTCATGTTGTTTTTGTCTTGAGGCAACGACCGATTCATAATTGTAGAAGAATTTGTGATAGTTTTCTTGAGTGAATGGGACTCGTTCCTCCTCCGTTGATGCTTTATTAGCAGGAGTATTATCGGGAGGTGGTTCGGTGAAAGCCTCATTCACTATATTGTGTTCTTCTGAATCACTTTGTAGGTCAATTACTATATCAGTATCCTTCCTCAGAACCTTATGAACGTTGTGTGAACGATTATTCTCAACCTCAGCATTTATGGATTGTAGATGACTCATAGATTGTAGTATTTGTTCTTCGGTCATCTCTGCTGGTGGGATGTTGTTGATTGGAATATGTCTTCATTGTCATCCACTCTCCACTGATTAAGTGGTTCAACGTTCAAAACCTGTGAATAGTCAAAGTCTACAACCGCCCAATCATCGATAGATTCATAGTCTTGTGGGCCTCCTCCATGTGTTTGTTGAGAGGAGCTAGGTTGTTCCTGAGATTGACTTCCCCCCCCGCTGTGTAGTGAGAACTAGATCCACCATGTTCCAGTCTCCTTCTTTTTCCTCCATCTTGTGGATCATTTTCAGGGTCCTCCGACCTCCAATGAAATCGAGTATCTTGTGAGAAGGGTTCAAGAAATTTTCGTGTGCGAAGGGCGATCATCTCCTTATGTTCCTCAAGGGTGAATTGACGAGATGACGCCAGAAGCCACTCAGAGCTCCTTTTACCATGGGCCGGAGGAGGAGGAATATTTCCAGTCTACTTTCAAGATTCGCCAGCCGAGAGTTAACCGTTTCTAATGCTGAAGCGATATGCGGTATGATTTGTAGATCTGGTTGAGTTGGGATTGGGATAGTGGTGGTTGTGGTAGCCTCTGATACTGTAGTTTTTTTGTGGGAAGGTCATTACATGGTAGACAGTGGAGTGACTATGACCCTCGAGGAAGTGGTTGTGGTGATGGATATGGTTGGCGAAATGATGACAGTTGTTGGTGGAATAGAAGTTGTGGTTGGTGGAATGGACACGATGATGGTTGGTGAAGTGGTGTTGATTGATGGTGTAGGAGATGAATGTGGTGGAATCGGTGAGGGTGATGAAATAATGGGAGATGAGATGATTGGCGAAAGGACTGTGGAAACTACAGTTGTTGAAGGAGGGGGAGGACTGATGTACTGTAGGGTATGGTGGTTGTGTGGGTTGTGGGGATGGTGGCTGTATGGGTTGTGGGGATGGAGGTTGTATGGGTTGTGGGGATGGAGGATCCATTATAAATTCATGCTCGAAAGGATATGGGACTCTTCCTTGTGGTGTTGGTTGTGGACCTGATGTTGGTGGTGAATCAGGACGATCAGATTCTGTTGCAGAATCTGATGATGAAGATGAGGAGGAAGGTTCGGTGGGTCGAGTGGGTGGAGTTTTAATGGGTTGAGTGGGTGGAGTTAAGAATTGTTGAGAGGATGGAGTAGCAACCGACCGACTTCCTGACGCACATGTATTTGTAATTCGAATTCGTTTTGGAAATTGAGGAGCAGGTGGTTGTCGTGGTGCAACTCGTGCAGCTGGTTGACGTGGAGGTTGTTGGTGTTGTTGTTGTGGTTAAGGTTGTTGTTGAGCTGCTGGTTGTTCGGGTTGTGGTTGTTGTTGAGCAGCTGGTTGTTGAGACTGTGGTTGTTGATCCTCTGGTCGCCATTCAAGATAATGATCATCCCGGTATTGTCGGATTACTTCCAGGTTGAAGTCTGCAAATTTTAACAGTTCGAGTGGCACTAGACCAGGAGCAATGTTTGCGCCACTATCTCTTCGGAAATAGGCAACACGCGGTGATTGAAATTGAAGTGTAGCATCTCGCCTATGAATAGTTGGAAATAGGTTCATGAAGTGTTCAATAAGAATAGACCAGAACCTTGGGTAGATTAGATTGTTTGGATTTTTTGATTTGGCAACTTTGAATTCCACCCAAAGGTAGGAAGCATAGTCATAGTGCCTGTTGTTGCAGAGGACATGATAGGCATGATGAACGATCGTGCAGGCCCTGTCATGACCAGTTGACTTGCCCGTCAGGCATCTGTTGAAAATAGTGAAGATGTAGGACCAGCATTTTGACATGGATCCCTTCTTGAGAGATCAGAGGTCGAGAGTATCGAGTGGATGGTCAAGACATAGGGCATGGATTTCTGCTTTCACTGTGTCAAAAGATAGTTGAGGTTCATGATGAGTGAAATGTGGTCGAGAATTGACACGTGGAAGTCTAAAGATGTCGTATAGATCATCCATCGTGAAGTGGACAGGCTGATTGTCAATAACTGCTTCGAATTGAGGTGGGGTCGTTGTTGGTACAAGAGTGAGTGTTTTGTAGAATTGGTGAACATATATGAGAGGAACTTGTGGCCGAGCAGTGATCATGTAGAAGATCGGGTGGCGTTGAATAACATGACACAATACTGGATATTTAACGGTGAATGTGATTTCTTTTTCCGGATCCCAATAGTTGTTGTTCTCCTTAAGTGGTTTTCTTTCGTGAATTGTAACCAGAGTTGTCTCGTGTAAAATTTTTTCTTCGGGCATCTGAAAAATATACAGTCAACACAAGAAGGCACAGAGAACAACCAAGGTTAGTACATATGTTAGAAAAATATAAATAAAAGAAAATATTTATTAAAAATAATAATAAAAGAAAATTTTAAAATATACATATATATATATATATATATATATATATATATATATATATATATATATATATATATATAAATATAAAGAAAAATTACACTTAGAAAAATTTGAAAAGTTTTCGGCCCGGGAACAGTGACATCTCGGTTCGAAGTTTAAAGGTGGGAACAGTAACATCTCGGGTTACAGGTTAAAGACGGGAACGGTAACATCTCGAGACGGACACTGAAAAAGAGCTAGAGTCGGGAACAGTAATTGATCTCGAATCGGGATCTTTAGAAAGAGTTCGAGCCGGAAACAGTGGATGATCTCGGCTCGAGATCTTTGAAAGATCTCGAGTCGAGAACCTAGGCGATTTTTTCTGTTTTGAAAGTTCCGAACCAAATTCAAACCTAGATCAATTTTGATGGTTCAAAATAACTAAATGTAGATCGATTCACCTAGACGAGTACCCTAGGTTACTTATACACACGAAGGAACCCTAGATCGAACCAAATCGGAAACCATGGAACCCTAGTTACGGTGTAAACCCGATCGTATTAAACCCTAGGTACGAACAGCTCGAGTAAGTTCAATCGATAGCAATATAGATGATATTGAAGGATATAACATACAGTAAATGATCGAGGGAAGATTCGTATTGAAGGATTCGAAGAATCAAGTGACGGATTGAAGCGTAGATCGACGAGAGGATTTTAGTGTGTGAATTCGCACCGTGTACGGTAAGGAGTATATATATGTGAGGATTCCGACATGGGAACTTGTTTGCTGACTCGGGATCTCGAGTCGGGAACAGTGAATGTTCCGGCTCGAGATGTTTTGTGCCATGAATTTTTTTGAATTTTAAATGTAAAACAAAATAAAACAAAATTAAAATACGGAAAACCCTAATAAATGTCGAGGGTTGGGAATGTTGATCTTTTGAAACGTAGCATCAGCTCCCCCTTGACTGATGAGATGAGTACATTCTCCCCCTTGATAGATGACGACTTTTGACGACCGGGTTTCAAGTCGAGTTCTTGAAAGCCATTGCGATGATATGGAGAATTCAACGACTTAACATATTGATATATGAGAATTTAAAAAAGTTAATTTTTGAGATTTAGCATACCAAGCTTTGAGACCAGATAATTAAAACGTTTTTCGTCTAAAGCCTTGGTAAACAAATCAGCCAATTGAAAATCGGTGGACACGAAGTACAATTCAACATTACCCAGTTCAACGTGATCTTTTATAAAATGCTTTCGAAGATCGATATGTTTAGTTTTAGAATGTTGAACTGGATTGCAAGATATTGCAATTGCACTTCTAGAATCACAATATAAAGGAATGCGGCTATATGAAAAGCCATAGTCCTTTAATTGTGATTGCATCCATATCACCTGGGACAAACAGCTAGCGGCAGCAACATATTCTGCTTCAGCAGTTTATAGTGATACGCAGTTTTGCTTTCTTGAAGACCAGCTGACTAGCTTATTTCCCAAAAATTGAACTCCTCCAGATGTACTCCATATGGCATGGGAAAGCCCCTAACTTGTCTTACTTGAACATTAATTGAAGCTGCAAGAACTTTGTTATGCCATGCAAACTTCACTCAGAATAGAGCCACTATAGTCCAGAGACATCTGAAGACTCCATATGAGTTATACAATGGCAAGATTCCTAATGTGGAATACTTTCACATCTTTGGAAGTAAATGCTTTGTACTCAGTACAAAACAAAATCTCAACAAATTTGCTCCCAAAGCAAATGAAGGTGTGTTCATGGGCTACTCTCCACACTCTAAAGCCTTCAGAGTGTATATCATCTCAACCAAGATGATTGTAGAATCCATTCATGTTACCTTTGATGAAGATCAAAATGAGCATTCTACCTCAGCAAGTGAAGACATAAGTGGCATAGATACTCTATGCAATCCAGAAAACTCCATTGCTGAAGAGCCCAAGTTTCATCCACACTTTATTCCTAATAAGTTTAATGAAACTGATCAAGTTCGAACTCAGTCTCACTCAACTGCGACTAATACTGAGGCTCCCATAACAGAGAACCCTCACACCGAGTTTCCAACTAATGATCTGCACCACTCTACCTATGAAGAAGGTGAAACATCCAACACTTCACAAGAATCCACATCAACTCTGCAAAATGAAGATGAACAGCAACCTCCGTTGTCTAATACTGACCAGAATTCCACTCAGTATCAGACATACAACACACCTAATCAACAAGATAGTGTTGATCCTACTTCAAATGCTCCCTTAGGAAACAATTTAAGGGAACACAAAGACCATCCACACTCCAACATTATTGGTCCTATTGAAGAAGGTGTCCAAACAAGATGAAAATTAGAGTTTCAACCCCAAGCAACTGCAAATTTTTGTTTCTTCTCAAGCTTTCTATCTACCATTGAACCAAAGAAAGCTGATGAAGCTTTATCAGATGAAGATTGGGTAGAGGCTATGCAAGTAGAGCTCACAGAGTTTGAGAGAAACAAAGTTTGGAACTTAGTACCACCTCCTACTGGCAAAACTATTATTGGTACTAAGTGGGTATTCAGAAACAAGATGGACAAGGATGGTGTTGTTATCAGAAACAAAGCAAGGTTGGTTGCTCAAGGTTACAGGCAAGAAGAAGGCATTGACTATGATGAAACTTTTGCACCAGTTGCAAGAATCGAAGCTATTAGGTTGTATCTTGCATATGCAGCTTTTAAGAACTTCAAAGTTTATCAGATGGATGTCAAGAGTGCTTTTCTAAATGGAAAACTACAAGAGGAAGTTTATGTTAAACAACCACCAGGTTTTGTTGATCCTAAATTTCCTAATTATGTTTTCAAGCTTGATAAAGCTCTATATGAGCTCAAACAAGCTCCAAGAGCCTGGTATGATACCCTGTCTGAGTACCTTATTGAAAATAAATTTATAAGAGGTAAAATTGATAAAACATTATTTTCAAAACGGAAAGGTTCTGGCATCTTACTCATTCAGATATATGTAGATGATATTATCTTTGGCTCCACTGACAAGTCAATGTGTGACTGGTTTGCTAAGATAATGTCAACTCAGTATCAGATGAGTATGATGGGAGAACTTACTTATTTTCTTGGTTTACAAGTTGAACAAAAGCCTGATGGCACGTTTATAAATCAAAGTAAGTATGTGCATGACATGTTAAAGAAATACAAATTTGAAAATTTATCTTCCATGCACACTCCTATGGGTACTCAGGATAAGATAAGTAAGGATGAAACTGGTAAACCAGTTTGTCAATCCACATACCGAGGTATGATTGGTTCCTTACTTTACTTAACTGCTAGCAGGCCTGATATCATGTTTGCAACATGTTTGTGTGCTCGGTATCAGGCTGATCCTAAAGAATCACACATGAAAGCAGTTAAGCGCATCTTTAGATATCTTACAGGTACTCCTAACCTGGGTCTTTGGTATCCCAAAGATTCAAACTTTGACCTTGAAGGGTACACAGATGCAGATTTTGCAGGTTGTAGATTGGATAGAAAAAGAACAAGTGGAGGATGTCAATTCCTAGGTGGAAGACTAGTAGGTTGGTCATCCAAGAAGCAAAATTCGGTAGCAACTTCCACAGCAGAAGCAGAGTATGTTGCTGCAGGAAGTTGCTGTGCTCAATTATTATGGATGCAGTATCAACTATTGGACTATGGGTTCAACTTTCAAAAGACTCCAATTCATTGTGATAACAAGAGTGCTATTTCTATCACAGAGAACCCAGTCTATCACTCCAAAACTAAGCACATTTATATCGGACACCACTTTATTCGAGATAATGTGGAAAAAGGTAAGGTTGAGGTAGATTATGTACCAACAGATGAACAATTGGCAGATGTGTTTACTAAACCTCTCCCTGAGGAAAGGTTTATGTATTTACTAGGGCAATTAGGTATGCTGAATCCTTGATCTTTCTTCATTTTCTTTAAAACTGAGCGCTCAGTATCACTCCTGTTGATACTGACCACTCAATATCACTAGTCTGTTATCATCAAAATTTAAAATTTTTATTTTTTTTATTAATTTCAAGAGTAAATTAATTGTTTTTATATTTTTACAATTTTTGAAAAATTAATATTTTTTTTCCCTCAGTATTGGGGTATGACGGCGTTCACACCGAGCTTAATCCTCATACTGCTCAACGGTAACCTTTCTTAATAGGAAATTTACCGTTGGCACAGGATAAGGCAGTCAGATCAGCCAGTTTTACTTCCCAATACCTTAATTATCTTTCAATCACCTATAAATAACCGTTCTTTTTTACTTCAAATATTTTTTAACAGTTATTTCATTCTTTCTCTTTAAATTCTATCTGCGATTAACGATTTCACTCTCTCTTAGCAAGCAAAAAACTCTTAAATCAAAATCACAGATGGCGAACTACACTTTCGTCGCTCCAGAGGTTGAATCGGAAATCAAATTCCGAAATGATGAACTGCCCAGGTTTGCGAGGAACAACATCACAGCCAATTTCACTATTCCTCAAGCCTGGGTATGTCAAGAATTCACAAACATTGTGACTTTTATGAAAAATTTCCCAATTGCTCGTGCACTGACTTCGTCTCCTCGAGCAATTTACCCAGAAATGCTACGCGAGTTTTGGTACTCTACCACACTCGATTCTCCAGATATGATTGCTGGGTGGGTAATTAGGGATCAAAGAAGGGCATTTATTTCTACTGCCATCATTCGTGAATCAGTGAGGCTTCCTGCCCAAGCTCAGTCTGACCCATTCGTTGATAGAACAGAGGCACGCTCAGTATTGCCATTTTTGGGTCGAAGAGGAACAACGGGCATAATCAAAAGAAACGAATTTGGTTCTATGTGGGGTATTCTCATTACAATAATTATTCGGTGTATGACCCACAAGACGGGTGCTTTGGACCAAATAAATGAATTTGGGATGCAAATAATACATGCTTTGTACTATGGAAGAAACATTGATTATGCAAGGCTCATTTTCAATGAATTAGGTGCTTTGGTTCGGGCTAACACAAGGGAATGTAATGTCCCTTTCTGCAGATTCGTATCACTCATCTTTCAACATTCAATGCCCACACATACTTATGATGAGTTTCACAGTCCAAGGGTTGATCTTCCTCCTCTTAGTGAGAAGATCTTCTTTTACAGGCCAAGAGAAGAAAAGCCTCTACTGAGTCCTTATATGTGGGCCATTGTTCAAGAACACATAAATGAGGAAGAAGACATGTCTGATACTGAATCAGACAATGATGATGATGATAATGAAGATAATAGTGGTAATGGAGGACATGCTGGTCAAGATGTTGAGATGCAGGATGTTCCACAAGTTCAAGAACCGACTCAACACCATTTCTCTCATACTGAGTCGTCCGAAGCCACACCGCTTGTCCTAAGAAGAAGAAGAAGAAGAAACCTCTCACCAGTCCTTATGGGCGTGTTATAATCTGAGGAGGTGCAGCCTGCAAATGTTCCATCATTAACTGCCTCTCTTCAAGCCCAAAGCCTAGTTGCAGCCACCGTTGACCTTCCAGATCCAGAACTAGTCCCAACTGCTCAACCAATTGAGGAACCTCATGTTCCTCTTGATGTGGAGATTCAATATGAGCAAACTACACTGGAAGGTGCTCAGCAAGACAGACAGGTCGGTATTGAAGATGTTGGTGCTGCAAATCCACAATCACATGATCCTGCACCGACCTCTGCCGATGCTAGTAGGGAATCTGACAGAGTCTCAGGTATGAATTTCTAAAAAGCCCTTAAACTTATATATATATATATATATATATATATATATATATATATATATTTCATTCCCAAATAGAGACTAAGTATTGGCCAGTACCAACTCAATACTGACCAAAGTCTCACACGATCTTTCAAATATATATCCGTTTACGGCCAACATAGCTAGCCCACTGCTGCTATGCAAAATTCATATACTAAGCACCCAATTGATCATTGACAGTCTACAGTTGTCTCAACATTTAAAGAGATAATGGTGGTTGATGTCATACTGACACCCACTAGTGCTGCTTGAATAATGTCCAACTTATTTTTGAGTTGGGTAGCATAATTCAAGAAATGATATCAAACCCTTAAGCCACAAAATCCAAAAAAACTTTCCATGGGGTTTAACCACATTTCTGTTATCACTCTAATACCGAGTGATAAACATTGAAAATAACAAGAAGCACATCCCAGGCTTCGAATTCCCAAACCCAAACCTTTTAGTAAATGTGACATATCCTATACTGAGCTACTTAAATTTACACACTTACTTTCACTAAAACCTTCTTACACATGCTATGCACAAGTCCACAATATTTCATCATAAACCAGATGAAATACAGACTTCACAAACTCTGTTTATATGATTATAGAGTTAAACAACACCACATTCTATTTGATAAACCTTTCTTTTTAACAAGTTTTATATTTTTTGTTTCTTTAGCACCATCTGTGCAGGGCATTCAGGCATCACAGGCTGCAGGAGACCAAGTGACTCTGCAAGCAATCATGTAGCATATTCTGGCCATCCAACACACTCAGACTATCATACTGGCCAAAATGGACACTATGAGTAGTGATATTGACTCAATAAAATAGTCAGTCTCACTACTTCAACAACTACATCAGCCTCCACCAACTCCACCATCTTCACATGGTGGACATAATGAAGAAGGAGAAGGAGATGATGATCCTGAGCAAATGAAATCACCCTCCAATGCAGATTCTGAGGGTGATACTGATGCTGCCACTGAGCCTATGCCCTCCCCTACTCTTGAAGAACCTGAAGGGGACATGGGTGGTGATACTGATCCTCTTCCCTCCCTATCCAATGATAACAATAAGGGGGAGAAGAGACAAAGAGATACTGAGGTTGATCAAACTGAGCCATCTGCTCAGGGGGAGAAAAGAAGAATATTGCATGAAGATCAACCTCCACAACAAGAACAACAACATCAGCAAAGCCCTCATACTAAGCCACTTAGGTTTCAGTATGAGAGAAGAAGACAAAGAACTAGGTCAGCATTACAAGTTGAAGGACCACTTGAGCCATCTGCTCAGGGGGAGACTCATACTGACCAACCACTGCAAACTTATTCTGAGCCACCTGCTCGTGAGGAGAATGATTTGCAAATTGTGGTCTATAGGACTTTCATCTGGCCTAATGCTGATGATGAAGATGAAGAACCAGATTTAGTGAACTATGCACTAAATCTGGTAGAACAAGAAAGTTCTACATCATCATCCTCGAATGATGAAGAACCAGAAAATCTGGTGATTAGAAGAAGGAGTTCCTTATCAAGAAGACCCATCAATGCAGTTCTCACTTCTCCTGAATCAAGTGAGGAACCTGCTCCTTTGGTAACAAGACAAAGAAGATCTGTCCATACATTGGACAGTGATACCGAGCAGGCTCCAAGACTGACTTCTCAACAAATCTGTGCAGAACAAGAGAGATTTTTATATGAGCAAGAGTTGGGAATCAAAGATGAACCAGAATCTGACCTAGATACTGATACTCCTGGTCCTTCACATAGAATATCAAGAAAGGGTCCAGACCATATTCAACATTATTGGAATATGGTTGCTGCTAGGACTCAGTATAAGGAGGGAAGGAAGGAGTTCTTGAAGACCAAAACATTTCCAAATGTAAGGGGGATACATTGGTTGAATCTGGATGTCAATAAAGTAAAAGTGAAGCTCAAAGAAGGAAGAATCACTATCACTTGTACTGGCTTAACCAGTCCTCCCATGAAGATACTTCTTCATGATATTCAAAGAATTGGTCTTCAAGACTGGGTGAAGATCACAAGACTGATCAAAGAGCTTCCAAAGAAATCAACTTATGATCAAATAGTATTGGATGAGATCTGTGCAGTAGCTGCTGTATGCTATGAGAAGGGCTTGTTTCATGAGATAGACTATAGAATACTCAGTGTGATGACCGAAGCTTAATCAAACAACAGACCAGAATGCCTTCATACATACAAGTATCTTAATAAGTATCCTCTTCCTCCTAACCTTGTTTTTCAGTACATACAAGATATGTTTCTTGTTTATGGTGGTGAAACTCAAAATGAGCTGAGCGTTACTTGTTATCCTGACGCTAGTTTTGAGACTGATAGAGTTGATTCCAAATCTCAAACGGGGTACATTTTCGTTATGAACAGAGGCGCTGGTGATTGGAAAAGTGCAAAGCAGAGGACTATCGTGATGTCTTCTACCAAAGCCGAATACATTGCAACTACTGAAGATGCAATGGATGTTGTTTGGATGAGGAAATTTAGTTCTGGGCTTAGAGTTGTCACCAGCAATGAAAGACCTGTGGATATGTACTGTGATAACACAGGTGCTATCATCATTGCCAACGAACCTGGTGTTCAGAAAGGCGCCAAACATTACCGCAGGAAGGTTCACTACATTAGAGAAGCGATCCTAATGGGAGATGTACGCTCGCTCAAAGTTCATACAGATGACAACTTAGCTGACCCCTTCACGAAGCCAATGTCATGTACCAAACATATTGAGCATGCTAGGAACATTAGGCTTCGACCAACTAGTAGTTTCATGTAATCTATTTTAGTATTTGAATAATGGAATATTGAGCAGTTTTTATTGGAATAAATTGATATATTTGATATGATCGTTTTTGTATGAATATCTAATGTGTTCTATATTTGCATGTTTATATCCATGAATATTTACTGCGTTTTATATTCTAAATTGTCCATTGTCATATTAATAATATGGGAATATTATTGAGACAAATCTGAGGGCATTGATGACGTTATCTTGGTACGACCAAGGATAATGAAATCAAACTCACATGTTGTTCATTATGATGCACAATTGGACTGACCCAACCTATGAGAAATCACTTCCTGGATTTATGTCACAAGTGAATCTCACAAAGGCTTTGTCACTTATCCTCTGACATGAGATGCACGTTGGTTTGTGTATGTAGAGGGGTAAACTTTGATGTGGTTAAACGCTGACCTGAATAACGCTGCTATAACAACCACTATCGGGTTTGTCATTAAGCATATGGCAAACACGAGTAGTCAATAGAGAATTTGTTCCTCCACGCATGTGGATTAGATACTACTGGGCCCCTCGATGATTTGAATAGATGTATGTGTGGCCACACCCAAAAGGTAATCAAGATGAATCTTGATTGGTTTTGGTAATATACTTCAATGTATAGATCGAGAAATAGAATCATTTAATTTTTTAGATTGACATTAATCCTTGTCTAAAATTCAACATAGTATCAGCAACAAAAGGATAACTGCTCGAAAAACTTTGAACAAAGATTTTATGAAACTCCTCATGTACTTCTAGGGGCATTGGCGGGTTGCTAGACTCTAACCTTTGCTTGAATAACTACTTTATGTTATCACGTGCGCAAGTGGGAGCTGTTGGAATATGCTTCACGCGTATAACATATAGTTATATGGCTAGTTGTTTGTGAGCCTAAAGGGTCACACACTTAACACTTAACACTTATCTATACAAATATGTATACATGCATGATTGACATCCATGCAAACTAATATTTGGGCGTACCTCATCAAATACATTAATGTGTCTTCCCTGATCATTTCATTTCAAAAATCAATGGTTTAGATTGAGTTCTGCTGGTTCTGTAGCCTTAACTGGTTCTGATTCTAATTCTACACACACACACATATCTATATATATTTATATATTTAGCAGACTGACAAATGCGAGGTTTTATTTTTCTCACACTCGCTCATATTAGTCTACGCGTAGTATTATTACTACTACTACTTGTTGTCTTTCTTACTTCTTCCATTCCTTCCAAACTTCTACTTTTCTTGACTTCAATTTTTCCTTCTATCCTTAATTTATCCCGAACTTAGTCATCCACATATCCAACAGTCCGTAAACTTGACCTACTGCATATTTCGCCCTCTGCTCTATGTTATTGGCCCTCATTATTGCATCCTGAGCTCTCTCTTCAGCGTGTGGCCACCTAGCCTCAAGCTCCGAGATACGTGTGTTGTGTATTCCAGTGTGATCTATGAGTCGGTGAATTCCAACTTCATCTTCATAACTCATGTTCTCCATACTTGTCATTCTTCCTCCATACATTTCCATCATGTTCCCGAATCCGTTCATGCGAGCATCCACATCCACTATTTGGTATTCCAATCGAGATCCTCTTGATGCTAATAATGATATAGTATCATCGTTAGACTCCCCAGTTTGAGGGTTGATGTGTGGTGTATGTGAGGACTCTCTGTTTAGTAATGTCCCACGTTGGACAAATATCGAACCTGTAATGTGTTTATAAGGGTCTTAGGCTACTCCTCTTACAACCAGTTGGTTTTAAGATGGAACCCCACAAACTGACATAGTATCAGAGCAAGGTTCACCTGTAGTTGGTCAAACGGCCACATGGACCACACGTAACCCATAAAATATCCACGTGTTAGGCGCGCAAAAAAATGACGCCACACGTGAGGGGGCGTGTTGAGTGATGTCCCACATTGGACAAATATCGAACATGTAATGTGCTTATAAGGGTCCTGGGCTATTCCTCTTACAACCAATTGGTTTTAAGATGGAACCCCACAAACTGACACTCTTCGACTCCATGAGATGAAGGAATTCCATCTTCTGCCCTCCACCTTCGTATAATGTTGCGGATTCTCCGTAATGGTCATCATGTTCTTGTTAGTGAAGGTCCAGCTAGCCAGTCACTTAACCTTTCCTGAGATAATACCCGTATCGTAGCGGTACGTCTTGGGACTTGTTGTACTGGTGGCGGTATGATTGTATGTTTCAGACCTTCAGACGGTTCGTCCTCCATTGGCTCTTCCTCCTCCTCTTCTATTGGTTCTTCCTCCATTGGTTCCTCCTCTTCTATCATTGGATCCTCGAATTCTCTTACAACTTGGTTTTCCTTTGTACTCCATTGAGGAGATGGTACAACTGGGTAATGGGGGTTTACATCATTCTCTAGATATGGTACCATCTGATAACCGAATAGGTCGGACATGTAGTTCTAAGAAGACATCTTTCGTTAACCTGGATAAAATTTTAGATGAGAAATTTTTTATTATTTTCTTTAACTGATTAAATTTTTGGGGTAAATATTGTGTTTATCACCTTCATAATTAATATTATTATAGCTTTATACTTACGGAATACTTATAAATATATAGTCTTTATAATTACAATCTATTATAGAATTTATTTATGCGTTAAGGTAGACTCCTTAAATCGATGTATGTGTCCCAATGTTTATAGTTGTATCCGGGAATGATACAAATTCTCTATAATCAAGGGCTCTTATACCAATCTGTCACACCCCCGGCCACAGACGGAAACACCAGGTGGTAGTAACTTTAACATAGATATCATATTTCATACATTACATTTATTCTTAAAAATACGGTCCTTACATCACAATATAATTTAAATCCACAAATTTTAATTAGAGTAACAAACGATTTTTAACAATACGGTGTTTTTAACAAATACTGAAATATGAGGATGCCCACATCTTTATTCTCCAGTGTGTCTCCTTTGATCACTTACCTGAGAATACATGATATTTAAAATAAACGTCAACGTAATCTTGGTGAGTTCACGGGTTTTTTAATTTGTTATAAATTTAGTAGAATATGTATATAATATGTAAAATGAATTTAATCACGCCTCAAGATGTAAAGAGTTCCTATAACCGAATTATCCACGACTGTTCGTTGTTGCCTCTCCCAACGTTGCATAAAACGTTGTAAATGTTTAGAGACATTATCACCTATCCAGACTATAAAAATTAAGGTTGTAGCTATCAACCATTGGTGGGGTCGACAACCCATATATATCTATATATAATACTCACGCCTTACCAAACTTAACGGTTATAAGAAGAGGTCTTCTATATGGAAATATCTCTTTTAAACACTTGAGTTATAATTATATACATACTGACTACTTTCGTAAGTTACCGACATTTTTGATATGTGTAACTTACAAATGTATTAGTATAAAAATGATCTAAAAGTATAACCATATTGTTCTACATGTATATATTTATAACCATGTATATCACAAATTATTTTAGTAGTTATGTTCTTATGATTTATATGTATGGAAAAATGATTGCTAATAATATCATTACTATTGTAAATGATTTCTTATTAGTATAAATAATACGTCATTCAATAATTAGTCATGTATATATTGTGTATATGACCTTTTATTTATATGACCAGCTATATATTTGAATAATTAGAAATATTTATAATCAATATTCTCCCCCGAAATAAAAAAAATGTGTAAAAGTGGGGCCGTAAACTCACTTTCGTAGCGTGCTTTTCGTTTATTCTTCGTTTGTGTCAAGAGGGTGTGTCACGAAAAGATTTCAATCTGTAGCTAATTATAGTTACACTTTTGTAGTTTCTTCTCTCGTTTTTTTCTTAGATATTTTGTTTTCTAACTCTTTTAACGATATTTTCGATCTACTTAAACATATAAAAATGGAATGTCGGTCTCTAGTGGGTTAATCTCTACAAAAAGGTGGTGATCGTAAGCGATTGCGGTGGTCTGCGATGGTGTTGAGGTAGTCGGTGTGGTGTTTTTCGATGGATTATTGTCAAGAGAAGGATGTTCTTATGGTTCGGGTTTTAAAAAAAGAGGGTATTGGTGGTCCCATGTGATGATATATATTAAAAAACAGTGATGGCGATCAATGAGGATGATGGCGATGGCCCGAAAGTTTAATGGTGTAAGTAGTGGGTTTGGCTTCACCCGGGTGGAGGTCTCATGGGTGTAGGGTGGCTGGTGATGAGGAAGATGGTGATGATGTTTGATGAATATGGTGACTTATAAGGAGATGTTCAAGGTTTCTGGTGCAGAAGATAACCATGGAGTTTTAACATGATTTTATAGAAAATTGTTTCTTCTTCCTATCAAGTGAATTTCCCATTCATTTATACGGTAAGCAAGTTGTACAGCAAGTGGAGATGATCAGGTAGGATATCACATGCTACAGAATATTACTAGACTACTAGACTCTCGTGTCCACAAGTTCTCCATACGTGTTTGTCCATGGTGATTTACAACAGTAAATTTGTAGAAAGTTTTTATTAGTATTTACTTATATATATATATATATATATATATATATAGACAAGGGTTCATGCGAGAACCATTAATATTGCGAGAACTGCGAGAACAACTTTATAGCCATCATATTAAGAGATCAATGGTTAAAATGGACGATGGCAATTTGGTAAATAAGAGAAAATCTAAACCTAAAAGATAAATAGATGGAGGGGAATGATGGTAAAAGCAACCCTATCAAAAAATAGTATTATATATTTCTCTCCCCATATGTACGTGTTTGCAATTTTAGTCAAGATTTAACCCTAAATTCAATCTGCCGCCTCTCTCTCTTAACTCCTTCGGTGACCTTTGTGCTTCAGGCGAGCATCTCCGGCCGCACCAAGGCAGACCGCAACCATCGTCACACTGTACCACTGCACTGCAAACCGTTGAACCGCACAACCGTACCATATTCTTTTTCTCCACAGATGCAGGTTCGACGAACCACACAACCGTCGATACTGAACTTCCAGATCTGGGGATCCGGCGTCGTTCGGTCGTCGATTATTTCCGGCAACAGGCGATCCGATCAACAGTTGCAGGCGATTATTTATGGGGTGTACACCACCAATTGATCGCAACCACCACCGTATATATCTTGTTTTCTTCTCGACAATCCGGCGAGCACCTCCGCCCCCACCACCGTCACCCTCATGCCGACGTTTCCTTCAGAACTGTTGGGTTTTTTGTACGATGGATGTTTAGGGCCACAGGTATTTTTGTTTAAACCAATTTTTTTTAGTGTAGCGAAGATGAGATAACAGAAAAAGATTTGAATTTGTTTAAACCAAATTTGTTTTTAATTTTTGTATGTGAACATATTACAAGTAAACTGTGTATGATTATGGTTTGTTGAATGAGTCATCATTGTTATTATAAATTCTTCTAGATGTATGAGGGATGATCAGGATGGCGATAACTCCGGGAAGAAGCTTTGGCCGTCAAAACTTGGTCCTTGAAGATTTGTTCAAACTTAAAAGAACACAACACTCTAAATCTTGTAAGTTATGCTTTAAATGATTGTGATTACTAATTAATTTTGAGTGATTGGTTATTATTAACATAAATTATTTGCTTTGTAACTGTATTTTTTTGTGTAACGTGGATTGCAATTTTGTAGGTGATATGTTGAATGATAAACCAAATGAACGTAGTGAATCGAACAATGAACAGTGGTGAAGAATGTGTACATATTATTAGTTCATCAATGTACTAACAATTTGGTTGTTTGTATTTTTGTAAAGTGTTCATCAATGTACTAATAATTTGTTGGTTTGTAATTTTGTAACTTTGTTCATTCGTTCATCATTGAATACATTAAATAAGGTTAATAAAATTCCCTGTCAGACTTGTCCATTATGTTCATTATGTATATTGTAAATTTGTTCATTAGTAAATCTATAAATTTTGCAAATTGAACACATTATTATTATGCTGAACATGTTAAATATGGTAAAAAAAATATTAGTTATTTTTAGGCGTTCATCAATGAACACATCGAATTGCGAAAAAAATTACAAATTACAAAATTCGGATCCTAAAAAATAGGATTGAGGTTAGAAATGAATTAATTTAATTAAGGAAATTGGATTTAATAAAAAGATTTTAGTGTTAAAAAGCCTACAATACCCTTTAGATTAAAAAATGTAATTAAGCAAAATGATTGACCATAAAGTGGTTCTCGCAGTTCTCGCAATTTTAGTGGTTCTTGCATGAACCGCTCTCTCTCTCTCTCTCTCTCTCTCTCTCTCTCTCTCTATATATATATATATATATATATATATATATATATATATATATATATATATATATATATATATATATATATATATATATATATATATATATATATATATATATATATATATATATATATATATATATATATAGTGAAGGGCTAGTTACAGAACCCATTTTAGGCTACAGAACCCGCAGAACTCAATCTAAACCATTGAATTTCAAAATGAAATGATCATGAAAGTTACATGAAATGATTTAACGAGAGACCCCCATGCATTTATGTTATTCATGCACGAAAACATATATGTTTTTGTGCATGTATGATTTCATGTATATATACATAAGTGTTATTTTTGCATTATTTGAACATATATGTTTTTCAGTATTTTTGATGTTTTTCTTAAAGTATATGTTTGATTTGGGTTAGATGTTATTGTTTTGCATATTTTTTTACTAAATTCTAATATTTTTAGATGAGTTCTGCTTGGTTCTACGCAAAAAATGCGTTAAATTATATATATATATATATATATATATATATATATATATATATATATATATATATATATATATATATATATATATATATATATATATATATATATATATATATATATATATATATATATATATAGAATATGGATCAAGAAAGAAGCATCCTTATTTGAAGAAGCTAGAAAAGGGTTGCATTTTCGTAAAATATACATATCAATATACATGTACATACATATATGTACATATACATAAATAATTAGAACATAGATATATATATTTTCACATGTATACCCTCTATATGTATATATATACACACATATATATACGCTATGAATTTGCATTTTCGTAAATGAAAATGCAAGTTCCGATATAAAAATGCAGATGCAAGTTACGTAAAATGCATGTGTATATATATGTGTATATATACATATATATAGGGCATGAATATGCATATATATATATATATATATATATATATATATATATATATATATATATATATATATATATATATATATATATATATATATATATAATATATATATGGTCTAATTATATATGGGTGAAAGTACATTCGAGAAGTAATTGTTTTGCGAGAAGTGCGAGAAGTGCGAAAAGCGATGTGGTTCATTAGATTAGAAAATAAAATGTTAGGATCTGTAGGGGCATTTTTAAAAATAGATGAACGTTGAAGGCTTTAAATGTAAGTGTGCAAGGGCAGATTTGGAAAAGGAAAATATTGATGATTGTGTGGAAACGAAAAGAACTCCTCAAAAAAAGGGAGCTGCATCTTTAATTAACTGAATATCTCTCATTTGAACAAGTGTGACTTTCGTGATTCCCTCCCAAAAAGATTTCCAGTAGCCTCTCACCACAATTTATTTTTCTAGGTTTCCGGTGAGCCTCTACCCACACAACCTCTGCCACAACCTGCCTGCACCACCACAACACTCTCGCACCACCGTCGCCACACCACACCCGCACCAGGGCCGCCCTATGTCAGACACCGGCAAGGAACCGGAAACCGCTTCCTTTATGTTTTTCGGCGATGTGTAGAAGAAACTAGATCCCGCCGTTTCTGTTGTTGCATCGCCCAAAAAATCAAATTTTTTGGGTTTCTTTCTTCTACGATTTGGTATCATCTCCTGCAACTACAAGGGTTAAGATCTGTTTTTTCGGGTTAGATCTGGTTTTCCAGTGAAGTCGACAACTAGAGTTCCGGTGAATATGTGAGTTCGAGTTTCGTTCGTCGTTCATCTCCAGATCTAATTTCGCCCCTCGTTCATCTAGGTTGTAGTTTGTTTTCTGGCATCATTTCCGGCATCAGTGAACACTGGTTTCCGGCATCAGTGAACACATGTAGTTATTGTTTCTGCATTTTTTACTTGGGAAGATGAAAATGTTCATCAGTGAACGATTTCTATGGAGGTCACCTAACATATTTGTTTATCACTAAATGATTGCTATAGAGGTCGCCCAACATATGAGTTCATCAGTGAACGATTGCAATGGAGGTCCCCCAACATATGGGTTCATCAGTGAACAATTACAAGAGGAAGTAGTACTGAAACTATGTGTTAGATCAAATTAACATGTATTTTTTTTTTTTGTTGTAAATCACTGGTAAATGAATAATACTTTTTTAACTTCCTACGATTTCATCAACAAACGAATAATACTACCATTAGTGCTTAGCGGCTTCACCAATGAACGAATAATACTTCATTCATGAAAGTAACACATTCATAAATTTATATAAACCCATTAAATTTATAACCTGAAATTTCACCAATGAACGGAAAAACGTGAAGAACCTGTGAAAAAGACGCACACATTATTTTTTTTTTGTAGATCCAAGAAAATAGGATGAGAAGTTACTGGTTATAAAGAATTAATTTTTTTATTAAATGGTAATTTCTGGATATTTATATAAGGACAATCCTACCCTTGTGGTTTTAAATCTCAATGGGGTTAGATCAGAGGATAAGATCACTTCTCGCACTTCTCACAAAAAAATCACTTCTCGCATGAGCTCTCCCCATTATATATGTATATATACATATATGTTTGTATATGCATGCATCGAATTTCATAACCCATTTCAAAACCCATTTCTCACGATAATGCAACTCTTTTCTAGCTTTTTTCGAATAAGGACCCTTTTCTATGGATCATTACCCAATATATATATACATATATATATATATATATATATATATATATATATATATATATATATATATATATATATATATATATATATATATATATATATATATATATATATATTGTTTTATTTTCGGCGATTCCAACACCAAAACACCAAAATCCGGCCGATCTCTTCCTTTTTCTTCCATCAAGCTTCATCTCCATGGCACCTAAGGTTGGAAATGATTGTTTATAAACAATGATTGTTCCAATTTTTATTTGTGCAAAATATTGGTTTGCAAAAACTTGATGTGATAAAACTAGTTATAAAATAATCACCTAAAATACGCCTTTCCTAAATTACCACACTCTTAGGCAAGTATGACCTAATCGTGAGCAATATAGTTCAGGTAAGTAAATTCGGGTTTATTCATCTCCACAGGGAACAATTAAGCTAATTATGTAATATAAAACTAATTAATTAAACTAAACAAATAATAAAAAGGGGTTTTCATTTGGAACATTTTTATTTGCAAACTAGATAAATAAACTGAAAATGGTTGTTGAAAGTGAACAATCGACTGAAAACGACAAGGGAGTGTTTAAATATGAAGGAGTATATTCACTATGAGTCGAATCAGTCCAGGTCTATGTTTGGTTTTTAAGTACCGATTTAATTCATGTTCTAGGAGTTTAAGGAACTAGATTTCTCTCAAAACCATACAATGAGTCTAATATGATTTCTAGGAATTTCTTCTCAAGAAACCTGTTTAAATTCACACTCCTTCTTGTTATTTCTAACTAGGTCCGGCTTTCCGAGACCTTCTTATCCTAGGAATTTATTCTCTAAAGATCAGACTTTAAGTTTCACCTAGGTTATTGGTATCAAATCCTGGACCCCTATTTCTAGTGAGTCGCTGACTAGGTCAAAAAGTATGAAAAGTCAGGGGAATTACTAGATCAATTCAATGTTGTCAATATTTTAATCAATCAAGCAACAAACAGATTCAATAATGCAAATGTAAAGGTTTAACGAAAAGGTTCTTTATTAGCAATACAAGCGTTCAAACAATCATCATAAACTCCTAAGAATATCCAAACCTAAAACCCTAACTTCATCTAGTCATAGTGAATAAAGGATGATTAGCACATAGACATGCTAAAAATCATCAAACAAATGTAAATAATCGAATTCATAAACATAGAATTAATCAAAGATGATAAAAACCAATGTTTTATGCTTGAAATCTCGATCTTGAGTGCTCCAATGGTGTTTTTTGGCTGCCCTTCGAATTAGGTCAAAAGTCCTTTTATTCAGATGTGCAGGTTTATTTAAATAGTTATCTGATCGCTAGAAATCGCGCCGCTATCTTTAATCGCGTCGCGATTTTTGGTATTACGTAAACAAACAGAACGCCGAAATCGCTAAGGCTTTAAAAATCACGTCTGGGAGATAGCGAAAGAGATCGCGTCGCTATCTCTTGGTTTTTCTGCAGTCTTCGTTTCTTGTGCTGTTTTGACCCGTTTTTGTTACGTTTTCTACTATAGCCTGCAAAATACAATGGAAACTACATTTTGAGTGATAACATCATATTCTGTTCGATAAACACATATAAAAATAGGTATATTGGCAGATAAATATATGTATAAATCTGCCAATATCAACATGCCCACACTTGAACTTTGATTGTCCTCAAGCAAATCATCAATAAAATAATCTAATCAGATAGATAAAAACAATTAATGCAGTCGACACTTCATCTCAATGAATTCATAGAAATACAGCAATTTTCAGAACTTTGTCCATTTAGCAGTTAAAATTTCTCGCTATATTTTATGCCCAAGTTTGTGTATGACAGTAACTAACTTTTCACAAATCTAATCAAATCCTTAACTATGCTAATTATACTACCTTTAACTTAGATCTTAATCAATACTTGTATAACCTATAAATGCCATCTTTATGAAAATTACCCAACTAGTAAGGTTAAAAGAAGAAAATTTAGTTTATTCATTTATTTTAAAGCTTATTTACTTTATTTCTTCATGCTTTGCATGTTTATTTATTTTATTTGATTTTTTTTTATTTCTTTTATTACATGCTTTGCACGTTTGCTAATTTATTTATTTATTTGTTTGGAAAAGAGAACCACAACTTTCATTGAGAACCCGCATAAAAGACTTTCGACCAACATGTCCAGATCAGTTGACCTTACAATGCTAGGTTTGAAGGACCCCTCGGGCGTACTCGTCGGGAACCCAAGGTCGGTTAATTGTTCTCCCTAAGTGTTTAATTAGGTATTTATTCAAGAATCGATTCGAACCTCAGCTTACATTGTGAACCAGCATAAAAGACTTTCGACCAATATGTCCAGATCAGTTGACCTTAGAATGCTAGGTTTGAAGGACCCCTCGGGCGTACTCATCAAGAACACAAGGCCGGATGAATATTCTCACCGATTCTCAAATTTTTCTTTTATATTATTATTTGGCTGTTTATTCACGTAAACTAAAGGCTCTTAATCCAACCTAATTTCATCAGGAGCTAGCTTTGCTAATCTTAATTTTCTAAAAGACAATTTTTATCGGTTTACAAGACATTTCAAATTTTCCAAATTAGGAAGTGGTTTAATTAACGAGTTAAAAAGATCATTAGATCGGCGAAAAGCCACAAAAATTGACACATAAAAGCTAGGAAAAATTTTGCCCTTTAAAGTGAACTCTCTTGTCTAAAAATTGTTTTCTACGGTTGAGATGTGTCTAAAAAAAATTCTGATTAAACTGGTTATTTCGTGTTTTAGATGATTTAGTAAGAGATACAACAAGTGGTGGATACCACGCCCCATGCCCACACTTAAGACGTTGCATTGCCCTCAATGCAACAAAAATAAAATAGAAAATTATAAACTGAAAAGTAAAAGGTAAAAGGGAACGGTCCTCCCTGAAGGTATTGTGAATATTTGTTTCTGTGTTCCAAATACTGTTATCATCCAAATGCAAGAACCATTTTTGAGCAATTCCATCCAGTTCCAAGCTCATCACATTCTATCAAAACATACTAAAACACAAAACTAGAATAATATGATAAAGTAGTTTAGACATGACATAAACCAAAAGACAGAAGTACTAAGTTGCTGCTAAAAGAAAAAAAAATAAAAGTAAACCAAAAGTACAACCAAACTGAAAATAGTATAAGATAACCACAATCATGGATCAATAATCGGGCCTATCGCGAGGCTGTGTAGGATCGTACTGCTGGAACCAAGCATCGTATGTCGGGAAGTTCGGCGGTGCTGGCAAACCCGGGCCCCAGTATGGAAGTGAGTGTTGGGCCTCGGCTGGTCCTGCTGAAGCTTGCCACTGGTGGTATGCTTGACCTCTTTCGGCCTGATAATAATTTCTTTGAAGCTGTAGGTTCATACCTACCATGTATTGCTGCATCCCACCAAAATCAGTCCTCAAACCTGCCATATCAACCTGCAAAGCATGTACGTCAGTATATAAACTCTTATATGGATCAGATGAGGACGGGCCCGCTTGGGAGCCAGATGTCCCAGGGTGCCCATGACTCTGATCGATAACCGGTTCCTCCATCTCGCGTATCTCCGCATCTTCCTGCTCTTGCGGTTGATCCTGTGCCCTTCGTTGAACCCGTCTCGCAAGTTCGGTGGGTGGATTATCCACCCACACATATCTACCAATTTCCACCCCAGATGTTGCATTTCGGAGTATCCCCATCCCGTGCATTTGATTGTAATCAATAAAACCCATCTTGATCTTTGTTAAAGTACCTTTCACTCGTGGTGTAAGAGGCATCGCGGCATTTGCCAATCGAGTGATGTATTGGCCACCTACAAAATAACTTTTTCCTTTATGTCCCCGAGCGGGACCATTCAAGAACAAAGCGATAACCATCGGGAGGTTTGTGAAGCACTCTGGGTTAACCAACTGATGTAGAAACCAAATGCTCGCTATATTCATTTTTTCGGCACCATCCTTTCGTTGGCGGATGGTGTTGGAGATCATTCAGTATAGATAGTGGTGCTCACTGTTCCTAAGTTGCTTGCTCTTTGAGTACCGTGAACTCCATTCCCCCACACCGAGTGCGGTCCAAATCTCTGCTACATCACGACTTGGTATAAATTGGCCCCGACACAAGTATGAGATGAAATGCCGGCGATTTGTTTGGGCTTGGGTGTAGAGCCCCAGATTTATTGCGAACTGAATGAGTGAACAGTGGACCCATTGATGAGCTACCCGGTAATGAATGGATATGGCCTCGGGATCGTTGTAGGCGGTGGTGCGTTCCAAATGGTAGGTGGAAAGGAACTCTAGCACAAGCTCGGCATAGATTGGTTCCCTTAGTGTAAGGGCGACCTCCCAAGCATTGCACGTGAATATCACGCGGCCGTTATTGTCTCGAACTTTTCTCATTAAGTAGGCTCGGATAGCCTCCTCTTTCCCCAAGGCCGCAAGTTCGTCCCATTTTGGTGTTCGGCCCGCATGCGCCGTTTTATGCATTATTCGATCTCTTCTTTGTTCATAAATGGCTCGAGTGATTTCGTTGCGAATATTATCGAATTTCTCGAACGTGTGATGAAGTTCGTTGATCTGCATTATTCAATCTCTTCTTTGTTCATAAATGGCTCGAGTGATTTCGTTGCGAATATTATCGAATTTCTCGAACGTGTGATGAAGTTCGTTGATCTTAAGAACCACGGGGAAACCATCTTCATCAAGTGGTATTGGCAATTCAAATTCTTCCTCATATTCCACCGCGATTTCTTCCTCTGAATCGGATGATGACTGATCTGGTGAAGGTGGAGGTTGAGGTCGAGGGACCCTAGAAGAGGATGCCCTAGACGATGATGCTCTTGTAGGCCTCGCCTAATAACAAATTAAAAGAATAATCATTAGAAATGTTATTTAACAGAAAAGTTACAAAATAAATAAGGAATTTATAAGCTTTTTCTAATTAAAACCCCAATTTCCCGTACCCACACTTAGTTGTTAAACTAAGTGTGAAACTATTTAACACTTATAATGATTTTTTTTTATAATTTAAATTTTGAATTTGTATAAGCTTATAATGTAGTTATCAAAAACTTGAACCCAATTTATTGAAATATGACCACAATGTGAAAAATTGACAAGTGTTTATATTATTCATCCAAAATTGTCTCATTAACACAATGTAGAAGATTTATCAAGCAAAATATATGAAATTTTCGAGTTCTTGACAAGAACATGCCCTATTTCATAAGTTTTCTTCCTAAAAAGCAAAATCAAGCCCTAAAATTCGGAATTGATACTAGAATTGTGCTACAATTTGACTAACTATCAATCTATGGCATAAATCTACAAGTAATCAAGCAAAAATCGGACGAAATTAGCACAAATTCAAGAATTTCGGGTTTTAGCAAGAACACCTACAAAACCTAAGATTTCTACCCTAAAAGATGGATTGATGGAAGAAAAGATGAGTAAACCAACCTTATGTGCCATGGAGATGAAGCTTGATGGAAGAAAAAGGAAGAGATCGGCCGGATTTTGGGGTTTTGGTGTTGGAATCGCCGAAAATCGCGAAAGAGGGTAGAGGGGCTTGCGATCTGCTGCTCTGGGCGAATAGGTCAGTATAAATGTCCGTCAGAGATCGCGTCGCGATCTCTTGATCGCTTCGCGATTTTTGGCGGGTCCGGATACCCCTTAGCGATCTCAAAACGCGATTTTTGGGGTCTTAGCTATTTCGGTGTTCTGTTTGGCGACTATATGGACGAAAAAAAATGATTTCTGGCGGGTCCGGATACCCCCTTCGCAGAAATTTTGTGACCTAACACGATGCCTTCGCGCACCATGAAATGACACTTTTCCCAATTAAGTACGAGATTTGATTCCTCGCACCTAATGAGAACTCGCTCTAAGCTCGAAAGACATGACTCGAAGGAGTCTCCGAATACTGAGAAATCGTCCATGAAGACTTCCATACAGTCCTCGATCATGTCTTGGAAAATCGCGGTCATGCACCGCTGAAATGTTGCCGGAGCGTTGCACAAACCGAATGGCATCCTTCGATACGCGAATGTACCGAAGGGGCACGTGAAGGTGGTCTTTTCCTGATCTTGGGGGTCGATCGGGATTTGAAAGTAGCCAGAGAAACTGTCCAAGAAACAATAGAAGTTTTTTCCGGCCAATCTCTCCAACATCTGATCGATGAAGGGTAAAGGAAAGTGATCCTTTCGGGTGGCTTCGTTGAGTCTGCGGTAATCGATGCAGACTCGCCATCCCGTGACAGTACGAGTAGGAACGAGTTCGTTCTTATCATTACGCACAACTGTCATCCCCCCTTTTTCGGAACTACTTGGACCGGACTCACCCAAGGACTATCAGAAATGGGATAGATGAGCCCTGCATCAAGCAGTTTAAGAACTTCTTTCTTCACGACTTCTTTCATGTTGGGGTTTAAACGCCTTTGTCTCTGCACACTAGGTTTAAAGTTTTCTTCCATTAAAATTTTATGAGTACAAAAAGAAGGGTTTAAACCCGGAATATCTGCGGTTTTCCAAGCTAGAGCTTTTTTATGATTTTTTAGAATTCTTATTAATTTTTGTTTTTCAGCAAAAGCTATAGTAGAAGAGATTATGACAGGCAAATCAGATTCCCCTTGAAGGAATGCATACTCTAGATGGTCGGGCAATGGCTTAAGCTAGAGAGATGGAGGGTCCTCAAAAGATGTTTTAATTCGCAGTTTTTGATTCGGGTCAAAATTCTCAAAAATTACTTTATTTTCTTCCGAATCCTCTTCCTCAAGGTGAAGAAGTGCCTCGAGATCTGAGAGATCTTGGATGGATTCAGGAGAGTCTAGAGTGACATCACCATAGGTAGTGATGTCATCGCAATCTAGGTTAAGAAATGAGGTAATTTCCTCCTCCATGCACACATCGATGATGTCGATGAAATTGCACGTGTCATCGGAGGCAGAGGTATGCTTCATCGCTTTCTCAATGGAGAAAGTGATTCGGTCATTCCCGACACCTAGACTAAGTTGTTGTTCAGCAACCAAGATTATGGCACTGGCAGTGTTCAGAAAGGGTCTCCCTAAGATGAGAGGGACATTTGGTTCTTCAGGGATATCTAGGATAACAAAATCAGCGGGAAAGATGAACCTATCTACCTTAACCAGAACGTTTTCTGCTATTCCTACTGGGTATTTAAGTGACAGGTCTGCTAATCTGACACGCATCCTAGTTGGCCTAAGGTCTGTTATTCCCAGTTTAAGGAACAAGGACAAGGGCATCAAGCTAATGCTAGCTCCTAAATCAGCTAGCGCCTTACCGGGTGGTAAATTATCTATAAGACAAGGGATAATAAAACTCCCTGGATCACCCTTCTTCGGAGGTATGTTTGGCTGGAGGACAGCTGAGCATTCCTCTCTTAATATTGCTGACGACACCTCCTCCGTTTGCTCCTTGCTTGAGACCAAGTCCTTGATGAATTTCCCGTAGTTTGGCATACCTGCTAACATGTCAACCAAAGGAACGTTAATGCGCACCTGTTTAATCATCTCAACAAACTTACCATATTTTTCCTTAAGTTTTTGTTTCCTCAAACGTTGAGGAAAGGGGACCTTCGGTGTGTAAGAATTTGTTGCATCTGTTTTGGTGGACCTGTGCGTCTCCTTTGGTTTTGCCTTTTCTTGCTCAGTTGGAATTTCAACCTTCTGCATAGCCCTCTCATCTTCATCAGCTGGAGTCTCCTCACTATCCGTGTATCAAAAGAATTTTCATCAGTATTTAATACAGGTGAACTTACCGTTTTACCACTCCTAGTGGTGATAGCTTTAATATTCTCGAATCCCCTTTTTGGATTATCTTGTGGACGGGGTGGTAAACTTCCTTGAGGACGTTCTTGAAAAATTTCGGCCATCTTTCCCAGGTTTCTCTCTAAGTTTTTAATTGCTGCTTGCTGATTTCTGATGATCTGGTCTTGTTCCTCGGTTTTCTTATCGTGCTTTTCCATAAATTTTTCAAGCATTAATTCCATTGAGGACTTTGATCCTTGACCTGCAGCATTCTCTCGAGGTGGTTGGTTCGTTTGGTTATCACGTTGGAAACCAGGGGGGTTCGAGTTTCTCGGGGGATAATTATTGTTTTGGTTATTGTTGTTATAACCTCTATTGTTATTGTACGCCTGATTGTTGTTGTTGTACCCCTGATTTCCTCCCTGATAATTACCTCGGTACCCATTGTTGATGTAATTCAATTCTTCTTCTGCAGACATCATCGGTTGATGCTGCTGGCACTCTTTCGTGAGATGTGGCCCTTTGCATATATCACATCCAACCTGTATAGCATGTAAACAACTAGTTATTTTGTCTAATTTACGTTCAAATACCTGTTGGTTATTCTTAATTGCAGCCACTTCATCATGTTGTCGATCATCAACTGCCTTAAGGGATGCATGATTATGTCCGACTCGCCTGTCGTGTGTCCATTCCAGGCTGTGCATCGAGATGTCTTCGAGAAGTTGATAAGCTTGAGTTGGGGTTTTGTACATGAATAGTCCGCCACTTGAAGAATCGAGGAGGGAACGAGACGTGTGATCTAATCCCCTGTAGAAAATATGTACTATGTTGTTCTTCTCCAAACCGTGGTTGGGACATTTCCGTAGTAAGCTTTTCAGTCTTTCCCAGGCCTCCGTTACCTTTTCACCTGACTCCTGCATAAAATCCAAAATATCAGTTTTAAGTTTATCAGCGTTAGCTGGTGAAAAATAACGAGTAATAAAACGGCTTCGGAGTTCATTCCAAGTCGTAATAGAGCCTGGCTCTAATGATTTAACCCATTCTTTTGCATCCCCAGCTAAGCTGAAGGGAAACAATCTCAACCTCATAGCATCAATTGTTACATCTCGTTGCTTGAACAGTTCACAAATCTCTAGAAAGTTTTCTAGATGTCTATTGGGATCATTGCATAATCTTCCGTCAAAGTTTAGACCCCGCACCATACTGATGAATTGCCTTTTAATCTCAAAATTGATATTATTCAATTCAGGTACTGTGATAGATGGATTAGGACCAGTTGGTGCTGTTTGCCTGGTGTTCCACATGGGTTGCTCTGGTGGCGGATCTGGTGGTGCTTGATCGCACATATCGAAAATTGGGTTTTCGATAGATTGAAAGTTGATTGACTCGAGATATTGCGCTGCTAAAACTGCTCTACGTCGCTGGCGAAGAAGTCTTTCTGGTTCAGAAAACGGTGATAACGGATCTGAATCATAGCTACGGGTCATACACCTGCAAAACTTAAAGCAAATCGTAAAAACGCAACAGTTTAACAACTTCAATTAAACCAGACAAATAATAAAAACGATTAAAATAACTTGTTTAGGAATAAATCTCTAGATAAGGATCGATTAACAAATTAATTCTAAATTACTAATCTCGCAACTGTTCCCCGGCAGCGGCGCCAAAAATTTGATGTGATAAAACTAGTTATAAAATAATCACCTAAAATACGCCTTTCCTAAATTACCACACTCTTAGGCAAGTATGACCTAATCGTGAGCAATATAGTTCAGGTAAGTAAATTCGGGTTTATTCGTCTCCACATGGAACAATTAAGCTAATTATGTAATATAAAACTAATTAATTAATTAAACTAAACAAATAATAAAAAGGGGTTTTCATTTGGAACATTTTTATTTGCAAACTAGATAAATAAACTGAAAATGATTGTTTAAAGTGAACAATCGACTGAAAACGACAAGGGAGTGTTTAAATATTAAGGAGTATATTCACTATGAGTCGAATCAGTCCAGGTCTAGGTTTGGTTTTTAAGTACCGATTTAATTCATGTTCTAGGAGTTTAAGGAACTATATTTCTCTCAAAACCTTACAATGAGTCTAATATGATTTCTAGGAATTTCTTCTCAAGAAACCTGTTTAAATTCACACTCCTTCTTGTTATTTCTAACTAGGTCCGGCTTTCCGAGACCTTCTAATCCTAGAATTTCTTCTCTAAAGATCAGACTTTAAGTTTCACCTAGGTTATTGGTATCAAATCTCGGACCCCTATTTCTAGTGAGTCGCTGACTAGGTCAAAAGGTATGAAAAGTCAGGCGAATTACTAGATCAATTCAATGTTGTCAATATTTTAATCAATCAAGCAACAAACAGATTCAGTAATGCAAATGTAAAGGTTTAACGAAAAGGTTCTTTATTAGCAATACAAGCGTTCAAACAATCATCATAAAATCCTAAGAATATCCAAACCTAAAACCCTAACTTCATCTAGTCATAGTGAATAAAGGATGATTAGCACATAGACATGCTAAAAATCATCAAACAAATGTAAATAATCGAATTCATAAACATAGAATTAATCAAAGATGATAAAAACCAATGTTTTATGCTTGAAATCTCGATCTTGAGTGCTCCAATGGTGTTTTTCGGCTGCCCTTCGAATTAGGTCAAAAGTCCTTTTATTCAGATCTGCAGGTTTATTTAAATAGTTATCTGATCGCTAGAAATCGCGCCGCTATCTTTAATCGCGTCGCGATTTTCGGTATTTCGTAAACAAACAGAACGCCGAAATCGCTAAGGCTTTAAAAATCACGTATGGGAGATAGCGAAAGAGATCTCGTCGCGATCTATGATCGCGTCGCTATCTCTTGGTTTTTCTGCAGTCTTCGTTTCTTGTGCTGTTTTGACCCGTTTTTGTTACGTTTTCTTCTATAGCCTGGAAAATACAATGGAAACTAGTTTTTGAGTGATAACATCATATTCTGTTCGATAAACACATATAAAAATAGGTATATTGGCAGATAAATATATGTATAAATCTGCCAATATCACATGTATACATATATGCATATGTTTTCATGTATGTATACATAAGTGTTATTTATACATGTATATATACATGCATGAATGACATCAATGCATACCAATATTTGGGGGTCCCTCATCAAATACATTAATGTGTCTTCCATGATCATTTCATTTTAAAAATCAATGGTTTAGATTGAGTTCTGCTGTTCTGTAATCATAATTAGTTATCATTCTACTTCTACACTATATATATATAGTGAAGAACTAGTTACAGAACCCATTTTAGGCTATAGAACTCGCATAACTCGATCTATATATATATATATATATATATATATATATATATATATACACACACACACACACACACATATATATATATATATGCGTATCTGTATATATATATACACACACACACCCATATATATATATATATATATATATATATATATATATATATATATATGGTCCGATTCAGCGCAGAACCGTTTAAAGGTGCAGAACCGCAGAACCATCCTAACATCCAATGTTTTTATGTTATACATAAGGTGTACATTTTCATACACGCTGTAACACATTTATACATGCAATGTTTCAATTTTTTATACACATAATATATAAATATATTTATATATTATTTGTATAAAAAAATTGGAAACATTGGATGTTAGGATGGTTACAACGTGTTTGAAAATTTAAAGCTTATGTATAACATAGAAAACATTGGATGTTAGGATGGTTCTGCGGTTCTGCGGTTCTGCACCTTTAAACGGTTCTGCTATATATATATATATATAGATATATATATATATATATATATATATATATATATATATATATATATATACATATGTATATATATATATATATATATATATATATATTTATATAGGGTTCGGATCCGGTGAGGACTCTTTTCCCGGTGAGGACTGCGAGGACTAGGGGTGAGCAAAATGACCGAAAAACCCAACCGAACCGATACCGAAGCGATAACGCTATTCGGTTCGGTTTTCGGTTTACAAAAATCTGCAAATTCGGTTTCGGGCCATATCAGTATCGGTTTTATACTGGACCGAACCGATAAAAAGCCCATACTAAATAAAAAGTGACCTTACAGATACCCTAGTCCAATACCCACGTCTATTTTTTCCCTTAACAAAGTGTCGATCGGTTTCCTATAGCTATCGAACCAGATAACCCATTTATTTTCCTATAGTTGTCGATCGGTTTCATACGTAATAGGAAGTACGATCAATCGATCATCATCCGTCGTCAAGCATTTGGTTGTATACGATCATCATGGATTACAACATCAGGAACTGGGTCGACAGTGAAGAAACTCAAATTGACGTAAGTTTTTCGTTAACTTTTTTTTAGGTTTTAGGGTTGTTAAATTCTTGAGTTCTTGAATAACATATATTCGATTCATAAGGGTTGTTGGAGATGCATTAGTTGGTGGAATTTTAAGCAATTTAGCTTCAGATTAGAATCTTTTTAAGGTTTTAATTTACTGTTTATATAATTTCTTCATTAATAAATTCAATTTGATAAGCAGCAGCCGTAAGAATGAATGTGATTCAATTTGATGATTTTGTATTTTTGTATGATACAGTGATAGTTTTGACTTTTGAATCGAAAAAACGTGATGATGATGTCTGTTATTGATTACCGATTATCTATCAATAATATATAAGTGGTTACCAATTTGGTGATTTGAATCGATTACTGCCCCAATTGAATTATCATGTGCATATGAATTATTTATTTATAAAATGCATGTGCATGTGAATTATCATTATCATTTATAGCATATATTCCCATGTGTTTATTAACCCATTGTAATATTTATGTCTTTTTAGGATGATGAAGTTTTTATCGATGATACCCAACCAGATAATACCCATCAAGATAATACCCAACCTGATAATACCCAACCAGAAAATACCCAACGCGAGAATACCCAACCAGAAAATACCCAACCCGAGAATACCCAACTGTGGCATCCGAGTCGGCCTTTAGCACAGGGGGACGCGTATTGGAGCCGATAGAACTAGTTTGTCAACCTCCATAGTAGAAGCTTTGATTTGTACCCAATATTTGGTAAGGAAGTCAAGGAAACCGATTATAGACAATGTTGATGATATTTTGAATGATGATGACATAGCAAAATGTAATAATTAACAACCGATTATAGACAATGTTGAATTGTTGATCATATATTAACTTTGTATAATTTTTTGTTTTTATATAGAAATTGAAGAGACGATTCGCGAACACAAGGTAGATGAAAATGGGGAGACACGCAAGGAGTGATGATTTATGCTTGTAGTTGCTAAAAAAAACTTAAGAAATCATGACATTTGCGATTTTTTGTGGATTGTTTATTTTGAATTTTAAGACTTCCCATTTGAATTTTGGTTGTTTGTGATGATTTTTGGAAGTGCAAATGCATCAGATTTGTTTTGGGTTTATTTGGTTGATGATGAATTTTCTTTTGTTAATTTGCTCTAGCTTATCGGTCCAAATCGGTTTTGGGGACCGAAAACCGATACCGAACCGAAACCGATTAGACCTAATCGGTTCGGTTTCGGTTCCCAAATTTTCCCCTTATCGGTTATCGGTTCTATCGGTTCGGTTTGGTTCGGTTTTGGCCCGATAATCACACCTAGCGAGGACTCCAAAAAAAACTCTAAATATGATCCAAAAAAGAACCATATATATATTACTCACCAGTTAAGTTTATTTATTTATATATTTATACACATTTATTTATTTTATTTTTGTGTTGTCTCTGTCTCGCGAAATATCGTTAATACAATATACGTTAGATAATTACGTTTATTATAATTCTTAAGGGTACCAATTTAACTTGTCATATAACTATGTGGTGCTATTTAATAATATGAAATGTAGTTATATATTTCTTTAAAATAACTAGTACTTTCTGGATGCCTATAAAACCTCATAATTATGTAAATAACCATATTCACTCTTTATGGCTCATAATTTATCAATTAAAGAACACAATATATATATATATATATATATATATATATATATATATATATATATATATATATATATATATATATATATATATATATATTAAACTGTGTGACCTACGTTCAGTGCTGGCTTTGATGTTAGCACTGGTAGGATTTCTATTCAATCATTGTGAAATACCAATAATTTTGGTATCACTATGAATGTTCCGGCAATATTACAAAGATATGCTTGGTAGAGTGCCTGTGTCCTAGAGAAATTTAATTCGTTTCTAGACTCTATACGTGGACAAAAAAAGGCGAGGACTGGAGGTGGGTCCTCTTTTCAATACCAACAATCTCCAAATAAGATGTCGATAGTGTATGTGGTAATCTCCGTGATTTTGAAAGAAGTACTTTGTGTACTTGAGTGGTCAGTGGGGTTGTGCATTGCATCACTGGGTCCATGATGACTTTATCAGAAAGCAACTCATGCAGTCTGATATAAATGTGGTTACCCGGATTTTGTTCGGTTTAGGGAGGGTTTTCCGTTTTCTTTAACCCTTTCACACACACTCCTCACTCAATCTCACTTTTTAATTTTCAACCACACCCCCGTTTTGTTTTACCATGTGATAAGCTGATTTGCACCCCATACTTCATACCCCCTCTCAATTTTTACCTCAGCGCACCCCAATCAAGATCCCACGATATTTGATTCTGCTCACCTAGACCTAGGGACCCTCACTTTTTAGTTCCTGTATTGTCGGTGGCTCCGGGGAAGATCATGCTGAATATAGCAGATCATAGGAGTTATATGAGAGTGGACTATTACGCTCATGTGCAATTTAATTAGCTTTTTAAGATGTTGTATTTTAAGAGTGGTTCACATGGATTTTCCATCGGAGTTTTATATGTTTCCGGTATAAGTTGTTGCCTGTATGATTGCTGAAGTTAAGGAATAGCAACTTGTTCCTTTTAAGTAACACCGGACTCACATAGTTTATCCGTTTTCACACGGTATGGATCGGTAGTCGTTTGCACAACTATTGATCCAAATATGTGACTCGCGCTTAGAGTTGGCGTGATTTTAGCTCTAGCAGGATTTTCACTCGATCCTTGTGAAACAACAGATTGTGATGCCACTACGCGTGTTCCGATGGATTCACGGAGATCCATTTTTGTAGTGCAAGTGTCCTATATTGGAAGTTCTTTAGGGTGAGTACTAGACACACTGTGCATACAAAGAGACTTAACCCGGGGCAGGAGGTTATTATATTTCAATACCGATAAACTCCAAATGAGTGGTCAGTAGATTTTGTGCTACGTCCCCTAATGAATTGAAACAAATTGATGTTGAGAGGAATTTGAGTGGTTGGTGGTGGTGTGCATTTGCTTTACTGGGCCAGTAAAGTCTAGTGAGACATTCAACGCATGAAAGATCACTCTTTTTATATGGAAGCCCGGTTTATTGACAGTTAAGATGCACTCAAAGGTGTGTTTTCTTAAAGTTATCATGTTTTCACATCACCTTGCACTCACCTAGTAATATACCTTAGACGTATACCCTCACATTGACCAGTTGGCAGAAATATTTCCCTGGAAAGGTAAGGCGGGATCTGGAAAACCATAGAAAGGTATTGTCTTATAAAAGATTTTTCGTTTGTTTTTTCATTTTGGGTATTTTTGTTTTAATTTTCTAAATTTACTCCCCCTAGAAATACTAATTCTCCCCCTAGAATTAATATTTCTCCCCCTCGACAAAACAAAGATAAGAAAAATTATAGAATTTTGAGGACGTACCTTAAACATCGTCGGAGGGTTGGAGAAGAGTTGTTGCGGTTAAGAATGATTGAGAGTTGTGATATTTTGTTATGTGCGGGTTCTGAATCTGTTTTGATCAGAAGCCATGCTCCAAACTCTTCACATCGTGGATAGGTGTATCGACTCCCAGCTTTTACACCTTAACGCGGAACACCTCTGGTATTCTTTCGTTTAACATTAACTATTTCGCCTGGCTATTGTAGACCATGATATTGACCAAATTTTTCAGGAGGGTTGCGAACTGCTGTTGAGAAGGTGGTCGTTTTACTTCGGTCACGTACCCCAGATGAACATCAAAATGTCTAATCACGGCACGCCAGTTTAATCTTTCATCAATGGCAGTGATTAGTTTATCTATGTTGCTTTGTAAATGATGTGATCTGGGTTGTTGGGAAGCCTGTTCAAGTGTCACCCCTTTTTCTCCAACTTCTTCTTCGGGATTTTAAGTGTACCGTCACAGAACTTGGCGATTTCGGAAGCACAGAAGAATTGTGTTTCATTGAATCTGTCTTTGTAGCTCATTCCCAAGTTAGGTTCACCCAGAATAACAGATTTCGGAAGCACAGAAGAATTTTGTTTCACTGAACCTTTTATGTGCCACTTTCAAAGGCCATTTGGACATCTTCCATTCGAGCAGCAAACGTTTTTACAAACATGAATCGTTTCAAGGCAGCCTGAGCAAAATTTCTAGCAATATTTTCCATTGAGTGTAGGCTGTCTCGTAGTACTCGTACTTCATTGAATAGACATTCTATATCTTGAGGTTCGACGTTATTTCCAGGAGCTTTTTGATCGGTGATTTGTTGTATCGACTTGTTTTGCCTCTTAAATACCACATGGTGAGATAGTACATTTTCTTCTCTCGTGGTGGGAAGATCATGTCTTTGTATAAATCCTGATAGACGATAGGCAGCCCGGTTTCCTGGAAGACAGCAGTGAAGAGGTCTTCAAGATACGGCATTTTGATGTGGCGGAATAAGAGCTTTTTCGAGATTTTCAAGCGACGTTTGTTTGCTCTATTCGCCGCCCTCTTTTCGCTATCAGATAAGATCGGTAAATCTTGTGGAGGTGAAGCAGTTGGAGGTTCAGGTTGTTTTTGTCTTGAGGCAATGAGCGATTCATAATTGTAGAAGAATTTGTGATAGTTTTCTCGAGTGAATGGGACTCGTTCCTCCATTGATGCTTCATTAGCAGGAGTATTATCGGGAGGTGGTTCGGTGAAAGCCTCATTCACTATATTGTCTTCTTCTGAATCACTTTGTAGGTCAATTACTGTATCAGCATCCTTCCTCAGAACCTTATGAACGTTGTGCGAGCGATTATTCTCAACCTCAGCATTTATGTATTGTAGATGACACATAGATTGTAGTCTTTGTTCTTCGGTCAAATCTGCTAGTGGGATGTTGTTGATTGGCAATATGTTTTCATTGTCATCCACTCGCCACTGATTAAGTGGTTCAACGTTCAAAACCTGTGAATAGTCAAAGTCTACAACCGCCCAATCATCGATAGATTCATAGTCTTGTGGGCCTCCTCCATGTGTTTGTTGAGAGGAGCTAGTTTGTTCTTGAGATTGACTTCCCCCCCGCTGTGTAGTGAGAACTAGATACACCCTGTTCTAGTATCCTTCTTTTTCCTCCACCTTGTGGATCGTTTTCAGGGTCCTCCGGCCTCCAATGAAATGGAGTATCTTGTGAGCAGGGTTCAAGAAATTCTCGTGTGCGAAGGGCGATCATCTCCTTAAGTTCCTCAAGGGTGAATTGACGAGATGATGCCATAAGCCACTCAGAGTTCCTTTTACCATGGGCTGGAGGAGGAGGAATATTTCCAATCTACTTTCAAGATTTGCCAGCCGAGAGTTAACCGTTTCTAATGCTGAAGCGATATGCAGTATGATTTGTAGATCTGGTTGAGTTGGGATAGGGATAGTGGTGGTTGTGGAAGCCTCTGATACTGTACTTTTTTGTGGGAGGGTCATTACAATGGTAGACAGTGGAGTGACTATGACCCTCGAGGAAGTGGTTGTGGTGATGGAGATGGTTGGCGGAATGATGACAGTTGTTGGTGGGATAGAAGTTGTGGTTGGTGGAATGGACACGATGATGGTTAGTAAAGTGGTGGTAATTGATGGTGTAGGAGATGAATGTGGTGGAATCGGTGAGGGTGATGAAATGATGGGAGATGAGATGATGATGGAGGATCCATTAGAAATTCATGCTCGAAAGGATATGGGACTCTTCCTTGTGGTGTTGGTTGTGGACCTGATGTTGGTGGTGAATCAGGACGATCAGATTCCTTGTGGTGTTGGTTGTGGACCTGATGAAGATGAGATGGAAGGTTCAGTGGGTGGAGTTATAATGGGTTGAGTGGGTGGAGTTAAGAATTGTTGAGAGGATGGAGTGGCAACCGACCGACTTCCTGACGCACATATATACGTAATTCGAATTCATTTTGGAAATTGAGGAGCCGGTGGTTGTCGTGGTGCAACTCGTGCAGCTGGTTGACGTGGAGGTTGTTGGTGTTGTTGTTGTGGTTGAGGTTGTTGATGAGCTGCTGGTTGTTCGGGTTGTGGTTGTTGTGGAGCAGCTGGTTGTTGAGACTGTGGTTGTTGATCCTCTGGTCGCCATTCAAGATAATGATCATCCCGGTATTGTCGGATTACTTCCAGGTTGAAGTCTGCAAGTTTGAAGAGTTCGAGTGGCACCAGACCAGGAGCAATGTTTGCGCCACTATCTCTTCGGAAATAGGCAACACGTGGTGGTTGAAATTGAAGTGCAGTATCTCGCCTATGAATAGTTGGAAATCGGTTCATGAAGTGTTCAATGAGAATAGACCAGAACCTTGGATAGATCAGATTGTTTGGATTTTTTGATTTGGCAACTTTGAATTCCTCCCAAAGGTAGGCAGCATAGTCATAGTGCCTGTTGTTGCAGAGGACATGATAGGCATGATGAACGTTCGTGGAGGCCCTGTCATGACCAGTTGACTTGCCCGTCAGGCATCTGTTGAAAATAGTGTAGAGGTAGGACCAGCATTTTGACATGGAGCCCTTCTTGAGAGATCCGAGGTCGAGAGTATCGAGACGATGGTCAAGACCTAGGGCATGGATGTAACACCGTAAAATTTGAGCCAATTTTTTTTTATTAAAAATTTTAAACAATACGGAAGCGTAATTTTATAAACATAAAATGATATATATATTTTATATTTACATAATGGTTCAAAAGATTATAATAATTAAAAGTACGATGTTAACTTCTATACGGCTCGACAACCAAAAATATCAAAGTTTGATCAATCAAATCCCAACAAGCCAAACACCACCAAAAGCTTTCATTAACAACCTGAAAAATATTCAACGAGGTGGGGATTAGCACAAAGCTAAGTGAATAGAATTAACAACCAAATTGTATGATAATATTAACCAAGGAACAACACATTGCATTTACACTTGTTCGACTTCCACAAGAACGAACAAGTTCTAGTTCGACTTCCACAAGAACGAACTAGAAAGTTCCAGTTCGACTTCCACAAGAACGAACTGGCAAAACAGAGGACCGGCAACCTAAATCATTGTCGGCCTAACAATGATAACCGATAGCTCGTTTACTAAACGGTACGGTAGAACTTCCTTTAAAATAACAAATAAGTTGAAGGTCCAACTATCGTAACCGAAAGTAACCGCAGCTCAGCTGAATTCACCATAGCTGACCTCTCCTATGTGCACATATATCTATATCCCACTATTAGGCAACCAAACTATAAGTCATAGCTGTAATATTCCAACCTAAATGCCTTTTTCCAACCTAAATGCATTTTTCCAAAATTGATATTACAACACAAGTAAGATGGTTAAAACCACTCACCTTAGCACTTCTTCACACCACACTCAGTAGTCTATATTACTGAGTCTCTTTACCTTTATCTGTAATACACAATATAAACCAAATTAGTAATCCAAAAGTTCACCAAATAATCTCAACGCTTAATAATTTGAGTTCAAACCAATATTGTGTAAACACACTATCACTACTAGTTGCAGTTTACCAAATTGAACTTTAATATTCACCAAATGACTACTATAACTAATATAAGTTCAAAAACTTCATACGACACTTAAAACAGAATCTTTGATTTGCATTTTACCACAATGCACATACCAAATCCATTTAAGACTTTTACAAGTCTAACGTGATGTTAATCATATATTCAATGTATGACATATTTGACCAAAAATGGTCAAAACCAATTAAGTTAGTCAAAAACATGATATAATCAAATACTTGTATTTTACTAACAATGAAATTTTCAATTCTTTCAAGACCTTTTAAGTCAAGGTTAAATCTATTGAAACACACTTTTAACCAATTCAACTAACAATTAATAAACATCTTATTTCAACAAAACCTATTTCACCACTTTTATACCAAAATTACTCAAACGGGTCAAAATGATAATACATGACCAATACTATCTCAATGATACTACAACATACAATTATACCCTCTTTGATCTTTTAGAACAAGTTTGACCCTTTTAAGACCAAAGTCAAATCCCAGAATTTGACTAAAGTCAAATTCTAACCAATTGACCAAAAACTTCCCATTTAAACTAATACCAATCTTTATTTTGAAATTTCTATAAAATCATATCAAAATTCAGTTTTCAATTTCAACTACCACATAATTCATAACCACCTATTTAAAATAATAATTCAATTACAAAACCAAATTTCAAGATTTTAGGCTAACTTCATCTTTTTTTCCCAATTTACCATTAATGATGATCACTCTTGAAAGCTCACTAATTAAAAGTTATAAACTAACCACAGTTCTCATAAAACTTATATAACGTCACATAATCACCAATCAATCTATCAATTTCGTTTTCAAACTATAAATCATCAAAACACACCAAAAACACAAAACCCTAATTTCTCTAAGTCAAGAACTAAGAATCTCTAGCTTAGAAAAGAAGAAATCTTACTTTAAAACTACTTCAAAACAAAATCACAGTAGAAAGGTCCAAGGATTTGAGTGAAAATCTTCAAAACTCCCAAAAAGTCTTTAAGTGTGTGTGTTAACGTGTTTGTGTCGAAGCAGGCAAAAACAAGTGTAAAAAGAAAAACATTAGTCAATCTTTTAAGCCTTCTAGCAACTCACACGTGTTCACACATATATGGACCAATTTCATTTAAAATATAATATAATACTGATTATCTGGTTCGCAGTTAAATTATTTAAAATACCTAACGAACTCTAATTTTGACAACAAAGATATTTTTGGAACTTTGGTTCAAAAGTGATCCCAAATATATAAAAATTAAATTAAGATCTATCTATCTCAGTTTCTACTAATTTTTAACCCCGTGGTTAAAAACACAAATAATTCAAATAAAATTATATAAAATACTAAATAATAAAATATTACTTACCGAAAGTAATAAAATACTAGGCTGGGTCTCAGGGTGTTACAAATCTCCCCCTCTAGGAAGATTCTGTCCCCGGAATCACTACTCGGTCAAATAAAGTCGGGTAGCGATCTCTCATTTCGGTCTCCGTCTCCCAGGTCATGTCAGCACCCAAACTATGTTTCCATTTCACTAACACCATAGGAATTATCTTCTTTCTTAACTTTGTGACTTTTCTGTCTAAAATTTCTATCGGTTCTTCAATTAATCGTTTCTTTGAATCAACTTTCAATTCTCGAACCGGTAACACTTGATCTAAATTCTCGGGATTACATTTTCGCAAATAACATACATTGAATGTATCATGAATTCCTGACAACTCTGGTGGCAAATCCAGGGTAACTGACTGATCGTTAACTATACGACGAATACGGAACGGCCCAATATATCGTGGTGCTAGTTTACCCCCGTTTCCCGAATTGAATTACACCCTTCCACGGTGAAACTTTCAGATACACCATCTCATCTACTTTAAAAGTCACAGGCCTACGTTTCGGATCCGCATACATTTTCTGTCTATCCCTAGCGGCTTTCAATTTTTCTCGAGCAATAGCTACTTTATCTGCGGTCATCTGAACAATCTCGGGCCCCAGAAACTGTTTCTCTCCGGCTTCTAACCAACAAGTGGGTGTTCGACATCGTCTACCGCATAACATCTCATACGGTGGCATCTTGATACTCGAATGATAAGAGTTGTTATATGCAAATTCAATCAACGGTACGTGCGAATCCCAAGAACCACCATATTCCAAAACACACGCCCGTAACATATCCTCTAGTGTCTGAATAGTTCTCTCGGTCTGACCGTCTGTTTGAGGATGGTAGGCGGTACTTAAATTAACTCGTGTACCCAACTCTCGCTGTAAACTGTTCCAAAAATTAGATACAAATCTCGGATCCCGATCTGATACAATTGAAAGCGGTACACCATGTCGAGAAACAATTTCATCAATATATAGTTGTGCCAACTTACCAAGTGAAGCCGTCTCATTTGTAGCTAGAAAATGGGCACTTTTAGTTAACCTATCGACAATAACCCAAATCATATCATGATTCTTTTGCGTTCGAGGTAATTTCGTGACAAAATCCATCGTAATGTTGTCCCATTTCCATTCTGGAATCTCTAACTGTTTCAACGACCCGTACGGTTTCTGGTGTTCGGCTTTTACCTGAGCACAAATATGAGATTTCTCAACGAACCGTGCAACATCAGTTTTCATAGTCGCCACCAATACAACATCTTTAAATCATTATACATCTTTGTACTACCCGGATGAATAGATAATCGAGATTTATGTGCTTCTGATAATATTAATTCTCGTAATCCCCCAACTAACGATACCCAAACTCGTGATCGAAAAGTTTTTAATCCCCGAGAATCATCAACTAAATCATCTTTTCTTTTAACTAATATCTCGGTTTTCAAGTTCTCGTCTTTCAAAGCCTCAAGTTGAGAAATTTTAAGTCTATCCACCAAGTCTGAAACTATCTCAATTTTCATGAATCGAACCGTTTCTGTAGTACCTTTTCGGCTCAACGCATCGGCTACTACATTTTCTTTACCGGGATGATATCTAATCTCACAATCATAATCTTTAATAAGTTCTAACCATCGTCGCTGTTTCATACTCAAATCTTTCTGTGTGAATACATACTGTAGACTTTTGTGGTCGGTACAAATAACACATTTTGTCCCGTATAGATAATGTCTCCAAAGTTTTAACGCAAATATAACCGCAGCTAATTCTAAATCATGTGTCGGGTAGTTCTTTTCGTGTGGTTTTAATTGTCGTGAAGCATAAGAAATAACTCGATCACGCTGCATCAAAACACAACCCATACCGGCAAAAGAAGCATCACAATATACAATGAAATCCTCGGAACCGTCAGGTAACGCAAGAATAGGAGCTTGACATAGTAGTTGTTTCAAAGTCTGAAAAGCCTTCTCTTGTTCATCACTCCATATGTATGGTACATCTTTACGTGTCAATTTCGTTAACGGACCCGCAATTTTGGAAAAGTCTTTGATAAACCTCCGGTAGTAACCCGCTAACCCGAGAAAACTTTTGATCTCTGATGGAATCTTCGGTGCAGACCAATTCATAACCGCTGTTATTTTAGACGGATCAACTTTAACCCCCTCGGAACAGATAACATGACCCAAAAACTGCACCTCCCGAAGCCAAAATTCACATTTTGAGAATTTGGCATATAATTGTTCACGTTTAAGTGTCTCTAAAACCTGTCTCAAATGTGTCTCATGTTCCGATTCAGTTTTAGAATAGATTAGTATATCGTCAATAAACACAATAACAAATTTATCAAGAAAAGGACGACATACCCGATTCATTAAATCCATAAATATAGCCGGAGCGTTTGTTAATCCAAACGGCATAACTAGAAATTCGTAATGACCGTACCTGGTTCGAAAAGCAGTCTTTTGAATATCATCCTCATGAACACGAACTTGATGGTATCCGGATCTCAAGTCAATTTTAGAAAAATATGAAGCCCCTTGTAACTGATCGAATAAATCATCAATACGCGGTAACGGATATTTGTTTTTAATGGTTCTTTTATTCAACTCCCGATAATCTATACACATCCGCATCGTACCATCCTTCTTTTTAACAAATAAAACCGGAGCTCCCCAAGGTGAGGAACTCGGTCGGATAAAACCTTTGTCTAATAATTCTTGAGTTTGTGTCATAATTTCTCGAATCTCTGATGGTGCTAACCGATACGGTGCTCGAGCTACAGTATTAGCTCCCGGTATCAATTCTATGTTGAATTCTACCTCCCGAATAGGAGGTAACCCAGGTAATTCATCAGGAAAGACCTCCGGGTATTCCGAAACCACCCGGATATCTTGAACTATCTGTTTCTCCTTTTTAACATCAATAGCATAGGCGATATAAGACTCACACCCTTTGGCCAAAGATTTTCTGGCCTTCATAAAAGATATAATTGGAAAAGAAGAACTGGGTCTTTCACCACGGGCTACTACATGTGTCCCGTCGGCTAAAGGAAAAGAAATAATCTTTTTATGACATTTAATACTAGCCTTGTTTAGACTTAACCAATCCATCCCTAATACCACATCAAAGCCTGATATAGGCATTAAAAGTAAAGAAGCAGGAACACAAGTACCATCAATATCAACTTGAGCTCCAGACACAGATGTTGTGACTGGAATTGTTTGACCATCGACTACCTCCACTTCCAATGGAGTAGTCACGTCAGATTTAGGTAATTTTAATTTATCACAAAAGCACATAGAAATAAATGAACGGTTCGCCCCTGAATCAAATAATATACGTGCAGGTATAGAGTTAACCAAGAACATACCGGTAATGACATCATCGGTGGCAGTAGCATCTTCCACCGACATCCTGAACGCTCTACCCTCAGGTGGAGGATGATTCTTTCTCTTTTGTGTTGTAGATGCCGTCGATCCCCCAGCCGACCCAGAACCCGAAACCGAACCCGCTTTCTTATATGAAAAACATTCACTCGCTCGATGTCCCTCCTTTTGGCAATTCCAACACACACTCCTCGGGAACCTACAACTACCGATATCATGCCCAACCTGGCCACAACGAACACAACGAGTGGTTTGTTTTGTACACGGACCTAGATGTGGTGATCTACAACTACTACACCAAGGTAATCGTTGACTTGAACCGCTACTTATCAGTCGACGATTAAAATTTCCCTGCCTTTGGTTTCCCTGCCACCTCCTATTTTGTTGAAACCCAGATTGTGTTTGTATTTGTTTTGGTCTTTGAAATACCGACTTGTCTTTATATTCAACATCTTGAGCATGAAGATCTTCCTCAATTGATTTAGCCAAAGTAAAAGCTTGTGATAGGCTATTAGCAAACCTTGTAGTTGATCGATAAGCAGGTAATAAGGCTCTGACAAAATGTTGTATTTGTGAAGGCTCATCCGGCACCCATTGTTTCACAAACCTTAACTTATTATTAAACTGTTCTATTAACTCATCAACTGTCATCTGGTTTGTCATCTTTAAATTCAAAAATTCTTGTTTAGTATGATCCATCTCAAATGAACTACAATATCGAGCACATACTTTTTCATAAAATTGACTCCAAGTTATACTATCTTGTTGTTCCCAACTAAGATGAAGTGTTATTGAATCCCACCATACTAAAGCAGCCTTTTGAAACATACGAGATGCATACTTAACTTTCAAATGGTCATCACAACCGCAAGCATCTAAAACTTTTTCCATATGCCTCAACCAGTTTAGAGTCACACTCGGGTCATTACTACCTTCATACTCCATCAGTTTACAATCTAGAAAGTGTTTATAGGAACAGGGTGGTTTGATTCCTGTTTGAGGAGTAAATCCTCCAAATTGTAATCTAGAAAGTGTTTATAGGAACAGGGTGGTTTGATTCCTGTTTGAGGAGTAAATCCTCCAAATTGTATCGGTTGAGGTTCTTGTGAGGGATATTGAAAATAAAATGTAGGTTGTGGCATACCAGATGTTGAAGTAATAGGATTTGGTATTGGATTTTGAGTAACTGGAGGGGTCGGTATTTGTGTAGTTTGAGTGGTCGAATTCTGTTGATAACCCCTTAAAGTATCCCGCATCTCCTGTAACTGACTTTCCAGTAACCTGATACGTTCCTGAGTATCTGTTTCATTATTAAAATTTCTAGATGTTCCCACCACAACAGGGTTCTCGGGTGGAGGGATCGGAATATTTGCATCTTCATTATTTGCCATATCTGTACATCACAACATCTCAACATAATATAGTATTAACTCGTTAGTACTCTACCTACTAACCACAATTCATATTCACGCTAATCCCAGCTTGTCAAGAATGATTGATCCACACGAGCCAAGATTTGAGAATGGTACACCTAAATGTGCACACATTTCCAAACCGATGCTCTGATACCAAACTGTAACACCGTAAAATTTGAGCCAATTTTTTTTTATTAAAATTTTTTAACAATACGGAAGCGTAATTTTATAAACATAAAATGATATACATATTTTATATTTACATAATGTTTCAAAAGATTATAATAATTAAAAGTACGATGTTAACTTCTATACGGCTCGACAACCAAAAATATCAGAGTTTGATCAATCAAATCCCAACAAGCCAAATACCACCAAAAGCTTTCATTAACAACCTAAATCATTGTCGGCCTAACAATGATAACCGATAGCTCGTTTACTAAATGGTACGGTAGAACTTCCTTTAAAATAACAAATAAGTTGAAGGTCCAACTATCGTAACCGAAAGTAACCGCAGCTCAGCTGAATTCACCATAGCTGACCTCTCCTATGTGCACATACATCTATATCCCACTATAAGGCAACCAAACTATAAGTCATAGCTGTAATATTCCAACCTAAATGCCTTTTTCCAACCTAAATGCATTTTTCCAAAATTGATATTACAACACAAGTAAGATGGTTAAAACCACTCACCTTAGCACTTCTTCACACCACACTCAGTAGTCTATATTACTGAGTCTCTTTACCTTTATCTGTAATACACAATATAAACCAAATTAGTAATCCAAAAGTTCACCAAATAATCTCAACGCTTAATAATTTGAGTTCAAACCAATATTGTGTAAACACACTATCACTACTAGTTGCAGTTTACCAAATTGAACTTTAATATTCACCAAATGACTACTATAACTAATATAAGTTCAAAAACTTCATACGACACTTAAAACAGAATCTTTGATTTGCATTTTACCACAATGCACATACCAAATCCATTTAAGACTTTTACAAGTCTAACGTGATGTTAATCATATATTCAATGTATGACATATTTGACCAAAAATGGTCAAAACCAATTAAGTTAGTCAAAAACATGATATAATCAAATACTTGTATTTTACTAACAATGAAATTTTCAATTCTTTCAAGACCTTTTAAGTCAAGGTTAAATCTATTGAAACACACTTTTAACCAATTCAACTAACAATTAATAAACATCTTATTTCAACAAAACCTATTTCACCACTTTTATACCAAAATTACTCAAACGGGTCAAAATGATAATACATGACCAATACTAACTCAATGATACTACAACATACAATTATACCCTCTTTGATCTTTTAGAACAAGTTTGACCCTTTTAAGACCAAAGTCAAATCCCAGAATTTGACTAAAGTCAAATTCTAACCAATTGACCAAAAACTTCCCATTTAAACTAATACCAATCTTTATTTTGAAATTTCTATAAAATCATATCAAAATTCAGTTTTCAATTTCAACTACCACATAATTCATAACCATCTATTTAAAATAATAATTCAATTACAAAACCAAATTTCAAGATTTTAGGCTAACTTCATCTTTTTTTCCCAATTTACCATTAATGATGATCACTCTTGAAAGCTCACTAATTCAAAGTTATAAACTAACCACAGTTCTCATAAAACTTATATAACGTCACATAATCACCAATCAATCTATCAATTTCGTTTTCAAACTATAAATCATCAAAACACACCAAAATCACAAAACCCTAATTTCTCTAAGTCAAGAACTAAGAATCTCTAGCTTAGAAAAGAAGAAATCTTACTTTAAAACTACTTCAAAACAAAATCACCGTAGAAAGGTCCAAGGATTTGAGTGAAAATCTTCAAAACTCCTAAAAAGTCTTTAAGTGTGTGTGTTAACGTGTTTGTGTCGAAGCAGGCAAAAACAAGAGTAAAAAGAAAAACATTAGTCAATCTTTTAAGCCTTCTAGCAACTCACACGTGTTCACACATATATGGACCAATTTCATTTAAAATATAATATAATACTGATTATCTGGTTCGCAGTTAAATTATTTAAAATACCTAACGAACTCTAATTTTGACAACAAAGATATTTTTGGAACTTTGGTTCAAAAGTGATCTATCTATCTCAGTTTCTACTAATTTTTAACCCCGTGGTTAAAAACACAAATAATTCAAATAAAATTATATAAAATACTAAATAATAAAATATTACTTACCGAAAGTAATAAAATACTAGGCTGGGTCTCAGGGTGTTACAATGGATTTCTGCTTTCACTGTGTCAAAAGATAGTTGAGGTTCATGATGAGTGAAATGTGGTCGAGAATTGCCACACGGAAGCCTAAAGATGTCGTATAGATCATCCGTCGTGAAGTGGACATGCTGATTGTCAATAACTGCTTCGAATTGAGGTGGGGTCGTTGTTGGCACAAGAGTGAGTGTGTTGTAGAATTGGTGAACATGTATGAGAGGAACTTGTGGCCGAGCAGTGATCATGTAGAAGATCGGGTGGCGTTGAATAACATGACACAATACTGGATATTCAACGGTGAATGTGATTTCTTTTTCCGGATCCCAATAGTTGTTGTTCTCCTTAAGTGGTTTTCTTTCGTGAATTGTAACCAGAGTTGTCGCGTGTAAAATTTGTTCTTCGGGCATCTGAAAAATATACAGTCAACATAAGAAGGCACAGAGAACAACCAAGGTTAGTATATATATATATATATATATATATATATATATATATATATATATATATATATATATATATATATATATATATATATATATAAAGAAAAATTATACTTAGAAAAATTTGAAAAGTTTTCAGCCCGGGAACAGTGACATCTCGGTTCGAAGTTTAAGGGTGGGAACAGTAACGTCTCGGGTTACAGGTTAAAGATGGGAACAGTAACATCTCGAGACGGACACTGAAAAAGAGCTCGAGTCGGGAACAGTAAATGATCTCGAATCAGGATCTTTAGAAATAGTTCGAGCCGGAAACAGTGGAAGATCTCGGCTCGAGATCTTTGAAAGATCTCGAGTCGAGAACCTGGGCGATTTTTTTTGTTTTGAAAGTTCCGAACCAAATTCAAACCTAGATCGATTTTGATGGTTCAAAATAACTAAATGTAGATCGATTCACCTAGACGGGTACCCTAGGTTACTTATTACACACGAAGAAACCCTAGATCGAACCAAATCGGAAACTATGGAACCCTAGTTACGGTGTAAACCTGATCGTATTAAACCCTAGGTACGAACAGCTTGAGTAAGTTCAGTCGATAGCAATATAGATGAGACTGAAGGATATAACATACCGTAAATGATCGAGGGAAGATTCGTATTGAAGGATTCGAAGAATCAAGTGACGGATTGAAGCGTAGATCGACGGGAGGATTTTAGTGTGTGAATTTGCAGCGTTATGTGTGTGTATGATCGAGAACTTGATAAGAGGGAAAACGTTTGAACGTGTACGGTGAGGAGTATATATATGTGAGGATTCCGACACGGGAACTTGTTTGCCGACTCGGGATCTCGAGTCGGGAACAGTGAATGTTCCTGCTCGAGATGTTTTGTGCCAAGAAAATTTTTGAATTTTAAATGTAAAACAAAATAAAATTAAAATTAAAAATACGAATAACCCTAATTAATTTCGAGGGTTGGGAATGTTGATCTTTTGAAACGTAGCATCAGCTCCCCCTTGACTGATGAGATGAGTAGATTCTCCCCCATTGACATATGACGACTTTTGACGGCCGGGTTTCAAGACGAGATTCTTGAAAGCCATTGCGATGATACAGAGAATTCAACGTCTTAACAGATTGATATATGAGAATTTAAAATAGTTCATTTTTGAGATTTAGCATACCAAGCCTTGAGACCAGATAATTAAAACGTTTTTCGTCTAAAGCCTTGGTAAACAAATCAGCCAATTGAAAATCGGTGGACACGAAGTACAATTCAACATTACCCAGTTCAACGTGATTTTTGATAAAATGATATCGAAGATCGATATGTTTAGTTTTAGAATGTTGAACTGGATTGCAAGATATTGCAATTGCATTTCTGGAATCACGATATAAAGGAATGCGGCTATATGAAAAGCCATAGTCCTTTAAAGGTGATTGCATCCATATCACCTGGGACAGATAGCTAACGGCCGCAACATATTCTGCTTCAGCAGTTGATAGTGATACACAATTTTGCTTTCTTGATGACCAGCTGACTAGCTTATCTCCCAAAAATTGAACTCCTCCAGATCTACTCTTCCTGTCCAGCATACACCCGACATGATCAGCATCAGAGAAGGCAGAAATATCAAACGAGGTCTCCTTTGGGTACCACGGACCAAGATCTCTGGTGCCTTTGAGGTAACGAAAGATTCGTTTGACAGCCAGAAAGTGAGATTCTTTAGGAGCAGCCTGATACCGAGCACAGATGCATGTGGAGAACATAATGTCCGGGTGGCTGACAGTTAGATATAATAATGATCTAATCGAGATCAGCATGGAGTTTTGTGTCAGGGGACATTGGTGTTGCAATAGGTTTACAGTCGTCCATGAGATACTTCGTCAGCAGATCAAATGTATACTTTGATTGATTGATGAAAATGCCAGTCGGAAGTTGAAGAACTTGAAGACCTAGGAAGAAGTTCATTTCCCCCATCAAGATAAGAGTCAAGAACTCGATTCTTAAATTCAGTACCATTGTCAGTACGAATTGTTTGAACATTTAATTCCAGGTTCACTTGAGTTTTCTTGATAAATGAGATGATGATCTATGCGGCTTCATCCTTAGAACGAAGGAAATGGGCCCATGTCTATCTTCAATAATCATCAACAATAACTAGTACATATCGTTTACCAGCAAGACTTGGAACGCTCATAGGACCACACAAGTCCATGTGCAGTAATTCAAGAGGCTTAGAAGTATTTGGTGCAGGTTTAGGTTTGTGAGACTTTTTAGTCATTTTTCCCATTTCACATGATGAACATTTATGATCTTTTTCAAAAGAAACATCAGGTAATTCAGATACATGGCCTCCTTTTATGAGTTTTCATGGTTTTGAAGTTGAAATGAGACAAATGACGATGTCATAACCATGACTCATTAGAACTAGCTTTTGATACGAGACATACTTCTTCAAGTGGAACAACATCATTAAGATTAATGGTGAATAGGTTTGTATCACGGGTTCCAGTAAGAAGTTCTTCTCCATCATAAGTATGAGTAGCACACTTTTTGTGCGAAAGTTGACTTCCAGATTTTTGTCACAAAATTTACCGATGCTAAAGAGATTATGAGAGAGATCTTCAACAAAAGCAACATTCCTGATAATAAGATTTGGACGAATGATGTCACTGAGTCCTAAAATAGCAGCTAAATGATCATTTCCAAATTTGACTGTTCCCAAATATCTTTCACGAAAGTTGGTCCGAAGATTTTTGTTTCCCATCATGTGCCTTGAACAGATAAGTCATTGAGCAATTTTCTGGACTCGTCGTTTCCACTTGACGTTGATTTCATGTTTTTAAGATTTGAAATCTCACGATTTTTGTCATATATTATTAGGTTCAATCGATTGACCTCACTGGTGTGAGCAACATGAAAAGTGGACAACTGCTTTTGTAACTCTTGTGTTTTTTTATTATAAGAGTTATTTTGATTAACTTGAGGAACTAGTGTTTCAAGTTGACGATGAAACGTCATATTTTCTGCTTTTAAGTTAGTGATTTGTGCATTTGATTCATTGATTGTGTTTACTTGTTGTTGTAAACTTTCTTGTAATGCGGAAATTTTAAATTGAAAGGCAGATTGGGACGTAGACAGCGGATTTTGTAATTCCTTGTTTATTTGTTCGAAAGACTGCAGTTGTTTTAATTGAAGAGAAAATTGATTTAAATCATTTAATTTTTTTGTGTTTTCAGTCTCTAAATCTATTATTTGTTTAGTCAACTGGACTTTCTCGTCAATTTCATGTAAAATTTTTTCATTAAACAAGGAATTATCAGATAGATCAGCGTCTGAGTCAGTTAGAGAAGAATCTGAGGGAGAAGAGTGTACCTCGTTTTCATCATTCTCAGGGATGCCCAGCTTTGCTCTTAATTTGTTTGATCTAGCCATAAGAGCTAGACTTCCTGTGCATTGTTCTTCCTCTTGATCATCAGAGTCTTCCAACCACTGCATATCCTCAGCCAGTAGGACTTTGCCATTCTCGACCTGCTTAGCCAGGAGCATTTTTCTTTTGAAGTATTCAGAATCTTTAACCTTTGGCTTCTTGCATTCTTTGATGAAGTGCCCAGTCATGCCACAGTTGTAGCACTTTGAACTGACCGTAAGTGTTGAGGGTAGAAACCATTTTAGCTTTGTTTCCTAGATCGGTTCCGTCCATTTGTTTGCGGATCTCATCCAAAGTTCTTTCCCAGTCTCAAAACTATCAAGACTGTTGTATATTTTATTTGTAAGACCTTGCAGCATGTATGAGTGTGCATATACATCAGCCTTTGCCCTTTCTTTATGTTCTTGATTGTATTCCGCCGGGGGAATTTCGATTACACCACCAGTTACCGGTGGTTGAGAGTTTGGGGTAGCTACCACAGCACGGTAGAATTTTGCTGGTCTAATTTCAAGGGATTTGGGGATTAGTGGACCCGAAGTTTGACTTAGGATAAAATGGAGAAATCGTTTCTTCCATTGACCATATTCTCCTCGGTAGAGAAAAGGTGGTTTGGTATCCGATCCGATGGACAATGCATATTTGGAAGACATGTTTGAGTGGTTAAGTTGAGATTACGACGGGGAAAAAATTTGAAGTGTTTGAAAAGATCTCGAGTCAGGAAGTGTAAAAGATCTCGAGTCGAAAAGTGTAAATAGTTCTCGAGCCGAATTGTTGAAAGATCTCGAGTCGAAGTGGTTGAAAGATCTCGAGCCGAGTTGATTGAGGTTTTCAAGCCGAGATGTTAAGGTCCTCGAGCCGAGATGTTTGATGGTTCTCGAGTCGAGATGTTCACTGTTCTCGAGTCGAGATTGTTCTTCAGCGTCGAGCCGAGAACAGTAGCGTCGTTTTGAGCAGAATGTTACGAATAGATCCGGAAAATCCACTAAAATGATCCTAAATTGCTCATTTCTTAACCTAAATGATTGATTCTTTTTGCAAAATGATCTAATATCGTTTTCCTTCAATCCATTCCAAAAATATTGACCAAAATCAACCGAAATCTAATCTAAAATTTGAATTTTCAGACTATTTCTAGCTTTAATGGTGTTTATAGTAAAATCAAGATTTCATTGTCAATATGGATTGGAATTGAACGAAATTTGATTCTAAGCTTAATATTATGAAGAAAGAAATAGATTCAAGCGATAAAATCTTAGAATAATACCTTATATTCGGATTTTGATTCTTAACCCCTTTTTCTTCAAAAACTTCAAAAACCCAATAAATCTTCAATTTTGAACAGAAAACTATGATTATGGATCGATTTCAGAGAAAAATTATTCTCTGATACCAACTGACATTCCTAGATTAAGCTTTCAATCCATAGTTTGATCCAAATATGGTGATTTTAGGTGAAACTTGATAAGGAAGAAAGAGGGTTTTAGAGAGAGAAAGTAGATAGAGAGGTGAGAGAGCTTTGCAAATGATAAGTATGATTAATGTGGCAAAGTTACTAATAGTGATTACAAGTTAGGCTTTTATACAAATCACTAATTCCTATGGTTAGTCCTAATGACTAACTTAATAACTATACATTGTTGGCAAATCTAGTCCTAGACTATTGGGAGGAACATAATAATCCTAACAGACATTCTATATAATTATCTATGTACAAAGTTGGTGAAAACCCATTTTCATCACAAACTTTTACAACCGCTTTTTAAAAGGTAATCCTGTTTATAACTAGCTTTTTTGATGTGGCCGAACTTTGTTCAAGATATACACGACTCAACTATTAATGTAACAATACCCGAAGCTTCTTTAAACTATATGGTAAATGTAATGTATTAGATAACATAGAGTGTGAAATTGGTACGTATCATGCATTAATTCGAATTTTTTTTCGTAGGAAACATTTACTAAAATTTTTTCTACAAACAATACTCGATCTCTTTTATACATGGAGTTCAAAAAAATTTAGATTATAACATCAAGCAATTCTCGATGAACCAAAATCTTCAACAAACAAAAAATTCCTAAAAAATCCATACATACATGATATCACGACAGGTCCACAAACCCAAAACTCATGTCATGAATAATCAGTAATATTAGTTCATTTGACACGACTCATCATTTTCGTATATCGTTGACAACTGAAGCCTAAATGAACGGACTGCCAATCGAGCTTTTTTTGACGAATATCGGGTCGGCATCTTTCTTATGGATCCGGATCTCGATACTCTTAACCCATTCTGTCGCTGCTGCTTGTTTTCATCTTCCTCCTCAACTACAACATTGATCTGACTCGTTTCCATCAACACCAAAGGCGATATACGAGCCTTGTTTTTCTTCCTAATTCTATGGGAATCAGAGTCAGAACTGGAACTCGAATTGGAACCGGAGCTGGAATCAAGGGCAACGCTCGCTTTAACCGCGAGTGCAGCCATGTCGGAAGCACTTAACCGGCGACCGAGCATTGTCTTAGGTAGAATGAAGTAAATCTGACCGGCATCGAGTTCGTCTTCAGAATCCAAAGCCGGAATGTGTTGGTCGTAATACAAGCTGTCGGAATTACAAACAAAGAAAGACGGTTGTTTTTCAAACTGAAGAACCTCGGAGACAAAGATCGGAGTTGGGTATTGTCGGAATTCGCCTTTGACCGAAATCACGAAGGCAAATGTGGATTTGTGGATCGAGTCACCGGTGGAAGATAAACAAGCACCCATGTCGATCTCTTGTATTAATTTCTTGATACTTGATTGATTATAGAGATGATTGGAGAGTTTTTAGAGAGAGAAGGAAAGGATTATTTGAGATTATGATGAAATGGACGGTACGTAATGTTATTTATATATAAGGGGAAAAAAAGAAGGAAAGCAGAAGCAGGTGGTTGTAAACGAAATGGGTGACGCAAGCAGACTTTTTTTGAGGAAAACTTTAATTTAGTCAAGTTCAAAAAGGGAGGGATGTGTGCAATGACGCGGTTATTAGTGGGGAAGCTTCCAATTTCATATTATATATTGCAATGGCAATTAATGTTGAAGTGATATAATATCATGCACGTGAGTTTTTGTCGGATCCAACATCTCATGTTATGTGGGTATCCATTTGTTTCTTTGCTCCTTTCTTCTTTCCTTCCTTGATAAACAAATAATACTTCCTCCGATTCAAAATAAGTGATACACTTTCTCTTTCTGGGTGATTCAAAATAAGTGATACACTTTGAAAAATTACCTTATTTGGCAAAAAAAGTGGGATTCTCATCCACTAACTATCTACTTTAATAAAGTGAAATTACCCCTTTACCCTTACTTTTTACTTTTAAACATCATTAATCCCACTTTATTCAAAAAGTGTGGGACCCATTCCCCACTAACCATCCAATTAATCTAATTTAATCATCATTATAATCTTTTGCTTCAAAATCCGTAAAACCCAAAGTGTATCACTTATTTTGAATCGGAGGAAGTAATATTATTTGGGAAACAAGCAAACATGTTAATTTTCTGTCACGGAAATTGGATGATTCGACCCTTCTTCCGTAGCTCAACCCATTAGCGCGGTTAATCAGTTTTTAGCCGTCGGGTTTTTGCTTCTGCTAGCCGAAGTGAACTGACACTAGGGGAGGTGGGTTAGGGTATTTTAAAAAGATATTTAGTATTTTATGTGCATATATTTTATTATAATGAAATCTAAAAAACTAAAGATAAGATGTATTGTTGTCGTTATCCTAACGTTGATGTAGCAAAAACTGAAGATTTTGTTTGATACCGGTCTTAATTTATTTAAATATTACAATACACAAACTTTGCTATAAATATATATTAAGGTTTTAATAAGTACACTTTATTAAAAGAAACATATTTTTAGTATGGTCGTTAATGTTCAATATGCAACACAAGTACACAAGTCCTATCATCGCACTAATAAAGTCATATATTGAGTAAAGTTGGAAATTTTAATAGATGGGATCGCATTATATTTTAATTAATAATGGAAAAAAGTGGGACATGGCGGGGTTTCCTCGTCAGTGAGGAAAACAACATAACATGCACGAAGGAATCTTCAAATAAGAAACCAAAAGAGCTGTCATATATCTCATGTCTCGCATCTTTATTAATTCTAAACAAAACCTCCCTTCAATACTTTAATCAGCATTCAATAATTCGTATGATTCCCGACAACATTTATATTGCCTTTAAAATTATATAATTATTAAGGAATGATATTAAAGATCGCATAACAAATCGATTCCTTAAAAGAAAACATTATTATAAGCATCTGATTATAAATAATTTGTTCGTGTAAGGTCGATGATCGATATCAACGATCCAATATTGATTCACACACCAAATCAAACCTGAAATCCATACATGCTTTTTTTAGGGTACGTTTAAATAAACAATTAATAAAATAGTAATTATCTATTGATTGGATTTTTATTTGATTAAATTGTTTACTGGTTGAAGTTTAAATCATTATGAATGAATAATTATAAATATTTGCTTTTTTTGTTAATACGTAGTATTAAGTAACTTAATTATATCTATTTTCTTAACTAATTTAATTATGAGTACATATGTAGCTATATAATGAAAGTAAGCAAATTAGAATTGATTGTTAGAGTTGTTTTCTAGAAGTTCAAAGGTTTTGCATAGTTCCAAGGGATAAATCCTAGTCATTTGATCAAGATCAAATCCCCCACCTACAGCCACCGTCGGCCGCCGCCTCCGGCCACCGCCCACCGCCGTCCGCCGCCGCCGTCCGCCGCCGGTGGCCGGCAGCGGTGGTGGTGGCTGACAGTGAAGGTGCTGGTGGTAATGGGGGTGGTAGTGGTATTGATGTATTGAAACACATGTGTTTCACTAAAACACAGCATATTACTTCGAAGCACATGTGCTTCAGGTCACGAAACACATGTGTTTCATGTCACCAAAAACATGAGTTTCTAAACACACAGGGAAGCATACGGAGCACATGTGCTTGATGTAACGAAACACATGTGCTTCACTAACAATAAAAAAAATCAAAACAAGTGACGAACATATCATTATGAAGCACGTGTGCTTCATAAAGCCAAGCACATGTGTTTTTGTTCCTGAACACATGTAACTTACAAGCAAGTCATTTGTGTTTGAATCACAAAGCACATGTGCTTGACATTATGAAACACATGTGCTTCACTAACAAGAAAAAAAATCAAAACAAGTGACGAACATATTATTATGAAGCAAATATGTGCTTCATAAATCCAAGCACATGTGTTTTTGTTCATGAACACATGTAACTTACAAGCAAGTCATTTGTGTTTGAATCACGAAGCACATGTGCTTGACGTTATGAAACACATGTGCTTCACTAACAAGAAAAAAAAAATCAAAACAAGTGACGAACATATCATTATGAAGCACATGTGCTTCATAAAGCCAAGCACATGTGTTTTTGTTCCTGAACACATGTAACTTACAAGCAAGTCATTTGTCTTTGAATCACGAAGCACATGTGCTTGACGTTATGAAACACATATGCTTCATTACTTTAAACACATGTGCTTAGTTGTACATATACACTCCTTTATTTTTTAAAAAACTATTATTAGTGAAACACATGTGCTTCTAGTAACGAAACACATGTGTTTCAAGTCATGAAACACGTGTGCTTGGATGTACACATACACTCTTTTTTTTTCAAAACACATGTATTTCAAACACATGTGATTCCAGTCACGACCACGACCACCGGTCACCACCGCCGACGGCCACCTCCGGCCGCCGTTTGCTGTCTCCTGCCACCGGAGGTGGATGGGTATTGATGTATTGAAGCACATGTGCTTGTATGGTTTGAATCTGGATATTGACCTTTGACTTTTTTCTTGATCCAATGGCTATTAATTGTCCCTTGGATGTACATATACACTCATTTTTTTCGAAACACGTGTGTTTCAACCACATGTGCTTCCAGTCACGACCACCACCACCGGTCACCACCGCCGGCGGCCACCTCCGGCCGCCATCCGCCGCCGCCGCCACCGATCGCCGCCCATCGCCGCCGTCCGCCGCCGCCGTCTGCCGTCTCCGGCCACCGGAGGTGGATGGGGTATTGATGTATTGAAGCACATGTGCTTGTATGGTGTGAATCTGGATATTGACCTTTGACTTTTTTCTTGATCCAATGGCTATTAATTATCCCTTGGGACTAGCGAAAAAATTTAAGACTACCTTGACCATTTATCTTGATTGTTAATCATTAGTTTCTTATCATTTTTAATCTTTTTCTTATTTAACTGTATATACGTATATATATATAAAATTTATATTAAAAAATTCTTTTATTAATAAACTATAATCTTACTCCTTTATAATGTGTTTAAGACTACTAAATATTGAAGTACTTAAATTTAAACTTATTTCTACTTTTAGTAACATCTTAAACACCACAAAAATTGAAAAATGTTGATTACAGGATTCGAACACAAGACCTTTTGTAAGTACTTACTTTGTGTTAACCGATTGATCTAAATGACACTTTGTTTAATCCCAAATAAACATACAACACAACACTGCAAAACGTCGAAATTGTCCCATGTTTGATTTCGGATACAATTTAATATGTATTATAGAAGGTCTTACCACCCATATTATTCAACACTTATTGAAGGTAACGTCTTAATAAAAAAAAACTCTACAATTTAATTACGAGTACTCGTCGCTGCATTGCGCGGATACCCTACTAGTTACAATAAATAAGTATATAGGGATTCTGCTTCTTCTCATCAAAATCTTGTTTCATCATCAAATTTAAGAAAAGTTAGTTGTCTTAAATAGGGTGAGCATTTGATCAGAAAAATTGAACTGAATAAAAATCGAAAATATGTAACTGGTTCGGTTTTGCTTTGCAATTTCATAAGTTTCAGTTTTGATCATATCGGTGCCGGTCCAGTCCGGTTCCGCTCTCTGATACGGGTGAACATTTGAGCTTAAAAACCGAAATAAAAAAATGTAATCGTTTCAGTTTTGAAAATTCATCATTGTCGATTTCGGTCATTCGGTTTCAGTTCGTTTTGGTCTTCTAAAGGTCAACTAGGAAGATAATTGCCCATGTTACCCTAACGAAATCTATAACATATTAGTTTATAAATATGATGTGTATCTTTTGCAAACTGTTGTAAAGCCCGAGCTCCTCGTTCTATCTATTATACATTGTTATACAAAGTTTGTTGTTAATAAGGTTCTTTGTATAATTCTATAGTAAAATGTTCAAGGTAGTCCTTATTTTTGCATGGTTACAAAAGATAAAACTTAATCATTGATCAATAATATCTACTTGTCAAGATTAATCACATATTTTATACAAGAAATGATATTTTGCTTATTTGGCACTTACAAAAAAAATTGAAGTTTTTTATGTTTTTTAGTTTTTTTTTTAGTTTCTAATTTTTGATTTTTATTATTTATTATTATTGTGTTCATTAAAAAACAATATAATATGATAATCACGTGTGATACTTAATCACATGTGATACTGTTATACAATCACATGTGATTGTATATTTGGTAGCACGTGATGTTTTAGTACAAGAATATGTGATTAATTATACATTTGTATATGATTAAATATACAATCACTTGTGATTATCGAATTATGTGTTATTAATGAAAAAAAAAATATTTTTTTTAAAAATAAAATAAAAGTAAAAGTAAAAATAGAATAAATAAAAATAAAATAAGAAATTTATTTTTAAAAATAATAATAAATAAATATATAAAATATTTTAATTTTAAAAATTAACCAAAATATATCTTCATGTATATATTATGTGATTAATCTTGACTATTATAATTAATCAATGTTGACATTTTCATTTTAACCTTTCTTTAGTTTATTCAACTAAAGTTAATTTTACATTTTAATCAAGCATCTTTCTATATTTATCATTTATGTTTTCAACTAATTTTTGCAATTATATATACTACATTTGTAAACTACGAATTGACAGGATGAATAGTAAAGTGATTTCATTGGTAGAGAGAAGACTGCACATAGGTAACTTGTTAGCTCTAATTCATTGCAATCGATCCATAGAATGTTTAATTTGAAGAAGATGAACTTGAATTGTAAGAATTCTAGAGAGAGAAAGAGAGGGAAGCTTTTCAAAGTGTAATTGAGATTAATGACTAAAAGCTTACAATTAGTGAGTGCAATTATTCCTTAAATACAATTTCACTAATTGTCATGGTTTATGCTAATGACTAGTTTAACACTTACAGATTGTGTCAAAACTAGTCCATAGACTATTGAATACAACATTATTTATCCTAATAATCTCCCCCTTTGTATCAATAGTCTGGATAGCATGTTCTTGAAGTCTTCTTCTCTAGCAAAGGTTGGAACTGAATCATAATTCGTTGAGTAGTTTTGTTGGAGTATCAGCTTTAGCTTTTAATGATCAGAGAAAATAATACTTTTAATTGGCTTTTCAACCAATATAAAATATCTCAGAAGACTTCATGTAAATCGACGAAATGTAGACCCATAGATAGAGATGTTTAACAGCGGAAGTTTTTTCTTAAAGTTGTGGCTTTGTCGATTTGTTATAATTCTTGATAATTGTTGTTGAGAAAACATGTTGATAAAGTTTACGCTCCCCCTCAAACAAACAATTATTTCTTCACGGGAGTTGCATTAGACGTATTGATATTTACTCCCCGGTGAACAGATTATCAAATACAACTACGTAAGTTGTTTCGATCTTTGGTTTCCTGTTTACTCCCCCCTTAACCGGTGCATAAGTCGTTTTAATTTGGAGTAAACTAGGCTAACGTATTGATAATCTCCTAAATATTGTAAGAATTTTTTTCTGAAAGTATCAATTTTTTATAAAAAGGATTTTTGTAATGTATTTTCTCCCCTTGTAATGTATCTTCTCCCTTTGTAATGTATCTTCTCCCCCTCATGATGGATATGATTTATCGGATGCATCATGTAAAGTGTGAAGAACGACGAGTTGAAATTAGTAAGGTGATTTTGACGAAGCCCATTGATAAAAATGTGTTGAATAATGATATATTCATTTTTTTGAATGAATCAATATATAACACATTTTATCAATTAAACCCAGAGCGTAGTTGATAATGTAAGTCTATTGTTTATCGATTAATTCTGTGGCCGTTGTTGATGACATAAGAGTACAGTCGTTCATTTATCATTTGAGCTCTTGAACATTGTTGAGAATGTTAAAGTATGGTCATCAAATTTATCATCTGACGTCTTTAAGATTGTTTATAGTGTAGGAATACGGTCTAATATTCTATCGTTTAATTCTAGTTGACCGTTGTTGATGACATGAAAGAACGATCTTGTAATTTTCATTTGATTCTCAGACCGTTGTTGATAATGTTGGAGTACGGTCATCAAATCCTTGCACCATATTCAATCATAGTAACCCGGGATCACATAAATTGCCCGTTAACACAACAGTTACAGAAACTGTGTGACCTACGTTCGGTGTTGGCTTTGATGTTAGCACTGATAGGATCTCCATTCAATCATCATGGAATACCAATATTTCTGGTATCACTATGAATGTTCCGGTAATATCACAAAGATATGCTTGATAGAGTGCATGTGTCCTAATGGTGTTGCATATGTCTCTAGACTCAATTAGTGGACAAATGAAGGAGAGGACTGGAGAGAATTGTCCTCTTGTTCAATATCAACAATCTCCAAGTGAGATGTCGATAGCATATGAGCTAGTCGCCGTGAAAATGAAACAAGTACTTTTTATGAAGTACTTGAGTGGCTGGGGGGGGTTGTGAATTGCATCACTGGGTCCATGATGTCTATTTCAATATCAGAGAGCAACATATGCAATCTGATAGAGACGTGGCGACCCGGCTTTTAATCGGTTTGGAAAGCGTTTTTCGTTTTCTTTAACCCTGTCACACCCTCCTCACTCAAGATTACTTTTTCAATTTTCAACTACACCCTCGTTTCATTTTACCATGTGTTTAGCTGGTTTATACCCCATTATTCATTCCCCCTCTCAAATTTTATCTCAACGCACCCCAATCAAGATCCCGTGATACTTAATTCTGCTCACCTAAACCTATGGACCCTCATGAAGAGTTTCATTGTACCTGATCGACCCATAGGACCGACCACCTAGTATGCTTGGTTTGACCACATTGATCAAGAACATGAACTTGTTACTGACCGGTTAAAACCAACTAGTTGATTTAATCCCTAAAAGCGGAAGTGGGATTAAACCTAATCCTTAAACCCTAAAGGATTCGGATGTTGGAAATCTAGATTAGGTTAACAAGAAAGAAACCTTGTACGAAGAACTCGAACACACACATTGCTTCTGTGGTTCGTTCGAAGAATTCGTCCAAGAGGGGAGAAGGGAGAAAAGGTTTTCCCAAAACATACCTTGTTGATTGCTTAAGATAGATCCACTGATGATGAACAAATCGAGCGATCTTCTAGTCAATCTAAGCAATGAACTTGTTCTTCAATACTTGAATAACACGAAGAACACAAAGGCTTGTGTTGTGTGTTTCGGCCGAAGCCAAGGAGTGAGGAGGGGGAAGATTTCGTGTGAATGTCTAAGGTGTTTTAGGGTTACCCTAAGCCTCTTATTTATATACAAATAAGTTACGCTTAGAACCCTTTAAGTTTAATTAATACTTGATCTTTAATTAAACTTCCTTTTAACACTTCCATCCCTTATAGTTTAACTAGTTTATTATTGTTGCACTAAACTATCAAATGTCTAGTATTAATACACTAATAATTCGGTACCCATATACACGAATTATATACTTGTATTTATACTTTTAATAATTAATTATATAATAACTTTTATATAATTTATACAACAATATTATCCAATTACTATATGATTTAATAGCTTTAATTCATATCATGGATAACATTTGATTAACACATTGTATATTTACTCAACTAGTAAATGTACAAACACTTGTATTAATTAGTTAGTTAAACTAATCTAGTAATAAGTTAAACTTAACTTAATACTTAACTGATTCATAATGACTATTATGAATCGTTCCTCTTCGTAGTATCATTGCTTATCTTGCTCGTATTACATGCACTCACCGCTGTGACCCTTAAGTGTTTCGTAGGCATGGATGTATCATCATAGGTTGACTAACTGTGCACATAAATCCTTCAGACTCCCACTTGTGCAAGTTCGTAACCTTTTTCTTAATGATACGAGCTACAGTGGCCTTCTAGATGGGCATGTAGGTAACCAACCCCATAAAAATAGCTTACGTAACCCAGGTATAGTTTATGAAAAAAAAACTCTTTAATAACGTGTCCTAGTAAAGAACACTATGTCTCTACTTCTTGGGCAAATATGTTAGGCTTATCCATTGCAGCACGATATTTGTGACAACGAATACGAGCATGGTAGAAAATATCAACTCCTGTATTCGAAATCATTTTATGACTTCTTGATTTAAACTGTTGTGATAAACGACAAAGAACAAATCAGTTCGTTTGGGCACGGCCGTGCACTTGTTAGTTTCTCATGATGTCAAAGGACCTAAAAATATCTCTCCTTAAAAGGAGGTGCAATTACCATCTTGTTATATTTCGATTTAAAATACAACTTGCTTTGTACCCAGTATCGCCTCGTAAGACAAACATTTTTCAGAATTGTCTAAGACGAACCAAAGCACATTGGTCATTGTATCCTAAACCAAATACCTCAGGCTTAAGGACAATCCTAGTGAACAATACTTTTGAACTTTTCAACCACGAAGTATTGTCACGGTGGTCAATCCAATATTCGTTGAGACTCCAACAGAATATCACCGATATTTGGTTTACACAAAACTTGTGTAGCTATCTTTGAAGAACTTCGAATCTACCACCAAATATCGCGATGACGTTAATGTCCCATCAAGGTTCCCACCAAGACGAGTAGTTACGGATTTATACCTTTTTGAATAAATAAACTTTTATTCATGGATATTGTAAAACATACAAAGTCTGAATAACAATGATACTAACTCATGTATTACTCCTCACTGGACATAGATACTGAATTATTATTGGATCATTACTTATTCCTTTTGTTCGTGTTGATTAATTAATGATTCTTACAACCTTAATTGTAACTTTATCACTAAACCAATCATTTCTATTTAACTAAAGACATAAGTCGAGTATTTTTAGGAATATTATTACTTTTGTCTTTGCTAGATGTTGTTCATGCAACATTTGGAACATTTTATAGTCTTGCCTTTTATGCAATTCTGCAAACAAAGGAGGATTGGAAATTTACTCCTTAGTTTCTTGAATTCATAAAATTATCCTTGTAACTAAAGCCTCTTTTAGTTACTTGATTTGTAGATATTCTTACTAGTTAAAGAAATTTCCTTAAATGATTATATTATCCACTGGAGTGTGAACAATCTATTAGAAATGCAATAATTAATCACAAGACTTGTGATCACGCTATTAGGTTTGCAATAATCTACTCAATGATCATTTATTTCTCTTAACTCTTTGGCTAACGACTTGGTAAAACCTTGTCGTTAATGTCTTACTAACTTACTAAATTCATTAATGTCTTTAATGAATTATGTTAGTCATAGCTCCCACTATCTTTTATGGAATTTAAGCATCACTTAAACTACTACTTTGACCTAGTCAATAACTTGTAGTTTAATCTTTTAAGAATTCTATCAATAGCTAAGATCATCCTTTGGATTTGCGAATATCCACTCTACCTGTTTAAGGAATCATGACCTTTATTGAATACTGTATCTAACAAGTATAAGACACTTGAAACTATACTTCCAATTCTTAAACATATTAGTATTCTTTAAGAACTTTATTTAATGCCAAAGTCATTTCTTGGATTTCTCAAATATCCATCATTCCTAATAGGGAATTATGACTTGATTAAATATCGTATTTATTACAAGTATAAAATACTTGCAATAATACCTCTTTAATTCTTAAATGCTTTAATATAGTTTGTCCATTTTAAGACTTGCAATTATTCCTATTAGGGAATTATGACTTCATTAAATTCCTTATTACAAGTATAAAAGACTTGTAATAACACTCTTAAAGTCTATCTTGATTATATCCAATATAAGCATACTATATTAATACTAATACTTTAAAACTTACTATCATAAGTAATGACTATTACTTAAGATGTTTTAACTAAGTTCAACAACCTTTGAACCTTATGCTTCCATAAAATTCTTAAATACTTTCATTAGAAAACCTTTCTAATTACTAGTATCTAAGTACCTTGAGCTATCAAGACATTATTCATACAACAATCAAACAAATATAAAAAATGAAATATAAGTAAATCAAAAACTTGACTTACAATCTAGTCATAAACCTTGACTAGTGTAATTATCACACATGCACACAATATAATTCAACCATGGATTCGAAATTAATTAAAACCAACGAAAACTTGTTTTAACATAAGATAAAATTATCCAAACAATAAAATGAAATTGTTTTACTGAATCCACAAAATACTGAATATTATATTAAAAAAAAACTTGGTGCCCGTGGGATCATCACCATCTCATGCTGGTCGTCATCACTTTCCATCTCCTCCTGCAATAAACGATTGCAAAAGTTAGATTACTCGTAACGTACTTTACAAGTATCTTAAAGTGATTAAGAAGTGTGGTTGTGTAACCTGAGGAACTTGCGTTTCCTCCACTACCACTTGCACCCTTTGGACAATTCCTTTTCCAATGCCCAGGCTCACCACACTTGAAGCACCAATTCTCGGTCCTCGCAGTGTTAGGCTTAACCTTCTTGACCTTTTGTTTGACACCTTTACCATTTGGCACTCCTTGGTTCGGATAGGTTTTACCCTTTCCTTTACCACCATGCCCTTTTCTCTTCTTCCCACAGCCACCGCCATTACCAATCATAAGAACATCCTTAGATTTGGTCCCCAAACTCAACTCAGTTGTCTTGAGCATGGAATGTAGCTCAGCAATGGAGTTCTCCATATTATGCATGTTGTAGTTGACCACAAAAGACTTGTAGTCATCAGACAACGAGTTGAGTATAGTATTTGTTGCCATTTGCAACGGTATGGGGTGACCAAGTCTAGCGAGGTGATCCATGTGCCCTTTCATTTTCATGACGTGGGCACTCACAGGCGTTCCTTTGACCATCTTGCATGAGTTGAAGGCTCGATTGATGTTGAACCTCTTAGTGCGAGCTTGCTCTTGAAATGAATCCCTAAGTTGCTGGATCATCTCAAATGCAGGCACATCCATAAGTCCCACTTGTAACTCAGGACTCATAGTAGCGAGCATTAGACAGCTCACATCGAGTGCATCACTGATATGCTTATCATAAGCTTGCCTCGTTTCAGCTCTAGCATTAACGGCAGGGGCATTTGGTACTGCTCTCTCCAAGACATACCACTTTCTCTCATGCATGAGCACAATACGAAGATTGCGCTCCCAGTTGAGAAAGTTTGACCCAGTCAACTTGTCTTTTTCGAGGATTGAGCGAAGTGAGAGATTGTTGTTACTTGTCGTCGCGATTGCGTTTGTTGCACCATCTACAAATCAAACCCATTTTAATTTGTAATCATCAATAAACATTCTCTAAAATATATTATAAACCCATAATTAATATTTTAGGTCTAGGATCCATATATCACATTCTCGCCGCAAGGTTTGTGCACTTCCCGACGAGACATGCTATTTCTGGTAGGTAACATCCGTACCGATCGTATCAAGACTTGACACGATTCCTAGGGGTCGTAGAATCTTTAGACTTATAATTTATTATAACCTTGTACAATCTAATTCTACATTTCTAAGTTAGTAATAAAGTCTAGTATGTTTATTCTACTCAAGTACTTTTTGGGCCGGGACTCCCGATTATCACCAAAGTAGATCAAACCATCTAAGATAGTGCGATGCTCTGCGCCGGGACTCCCGATTATCACAGAACCTTACGCACCCTAACACTCGCAATGATTTGAATCCATATCTAAGGTTCTTTATCCTTACAATATGAATATCGTTTAACAAGTGATGTGTTCCATTAGGTGGATAGTACTTAGATCTAAGATTTTCTTGGGGTTGTTTAAGTCTTAAAACTAAACTTAAACCTTTATTCCAATCTTAATCTTTGTTTAAAATGTGTGACTTGTGAATTTAGGAATTCTACAAAACACCTTTTTAAAACTTAAGAACTATTCTTTAAAACTTATAGTTTCAAGAAATTGCGCGATTTTATATGTATACCTAAACGAGGTGTACAAAACATTTTACTAGGTTTTGTGATAAACCTTATTTTATTAAAACTTACTTGTTTTATTATATTTGAAAAACTTTAAAACTTATGTTAAACTTTTAATTCTTTTATGATTCATTAAACTTGAAACATAAATCTAGTTTTAACACATCTAGTTTTTCACACGTTTCAATAAAGATATTAAACGTTTGTTTTGACTTATTAGATTCGACCAAAACTTATGTCTTAACAACACACCTACAATCTTTGTGATTTTCTTGTGTAGCTCCCACTAGCTCCAACAACCATGATGGAACTTAAGCAAAAACACAATCACCGGTTCATACTTGGTGAAACTAATAAACTTATTATATAAAGACTGTATATAAAAATTCTTAGTTTGTTTAAACATTTCTTACATTTAACTTGAACTAGTTAAATATAGGTTCTTGTTATTTTTACTTGATCATTAATCTAGTATATTACATGTCTTGTAAAATACTTATATTATACTTGTATAATTATCTAGTTATAATAACTTATAACTTTATACATCTTAATATATGATAATATATAACTTTGTATATTTTCTAGTTAATCATATAATTTCAACTTGTACAATTTCTAGTTATAATTATAACTTTGTACTTTCTAGTTTTAATTATATTATAACTTATACAATAACTAATTATACTATTATCCTTTAAAGATCAAAATAACATTATCCTTTTAATTGTTCCATTTTTATCTTGTATTATATATATATATATATATATATATATATATATATATATATATATATATATATATATATATATATATATATATATTCGTATATTCGTATATATGTATATTTTATAATAAACTTGTAACATTCTAAAAAGAATATTACATCTAATTTATACGTATGTATTTTAACTTAACCTAATTAAAATAAGTATAAACTTATAATATCTATTAAAATTCAATTTTTCTCAATAATTAAAAATTCCGAAAAATTTAATACATATATATATAAATAATAAAATACACCTTGTTAATTTTAGAGCTTAAAAATTAACACCCCCTTTCCCGTTTTTTTTATAAATCTTCATTAATTCCCTAAATTAATTAGATGAACCCTAATCTTGTTTTTGACCAATAAAAACTAAGGTTTTGACTTTCTTGATCAAAGCCATTATTTTAAAAGATTAATTTTAATCAATCCTATCTAAACAATAAACTTTTGTTTAAATTCTAAGATAGAGTATAATCTTTAATAAATTTATTTAAACCTTTTTAATTTAAACCTTATAGACAATAAAACTTTGTCTAAATTTCTAGGTTTAAAGATCTAGTTAAATAAATCTATCAAAATAATAATTAAACCTATTAAACGTAAACTTGTTTAATTAAATAGGTTTTAGATTATTATCCTAATTAATCCTTTTAAACTATTAAACTTAAACTAGTTTAAACTTCTAGGGTTCTTTTAGGGTTTCGAATTCTTAATACTAAGAAACTTTTCCACCAATTAAACTAAGCTAGTTTAATATACTTGGTGTCCAAGTTTCCTTCTAGATTTCGAAAGTCTAAAGGACTAGGAAAGAATCCTTTTGACCAATTAAACAAATCTTGTTTAACATACTTGATCCTAGGGTTCTTTTATTATTCGAAAATTACTAGGGTTTTTAGAAGTCTTCTTGACCAATTAAACTAAGCTAGTTTAATATTCTTGGTCCTAGGGTTCTTACCCTTTTTTTCGAAAAATATGAAGAAGAAGAAAAAAAACGTGAAACAAAAAAACTTGTAATTAAAGTAAACAAACAAACTTTGTTAATCTAGTATAGATCTCTAAACCAACGCTCTGATACCACTGAAGGGTTTCATTGTACCTGATCGACCCATAGGACCGACCACCTAGTATGCTTGGTTTGACCACACTGATCAAGAACATGAACTTGTTCTTGACCGGTTAAAACCAACTAGCTTATTTAATCCCTAAAAGCGGAAGTGGGATTAAACCTAATCCTTAAACTCTAAAGGATTGGGATGTTGGAAATCTAGATTAGGTTAACAAGAAGGAAACCTTGTACGAAGAACTCGAACACACACATTTCTTGTGTGGTTCGTTCGACCGTCAACCAAAGAACCCTGGCCGAATTCGTCCAAGAGGGGAGAAGGGAGAAAAGGTTTTCCCAAAACATACCTTGTTGATTGCTTAAGATAGATCCACTGATGATGAACAAATCGAGCGATCTTCTAGTCAATCTAAGCAATGAACTTGTTCTTCAATACTTGAATAACACGAAGAACACAAAGGCTTGTGTTGTGTGTTTCGGCCGAAGCCAAGGAATGAGGAGGGGGAAGATTTCGTGTGAATGTCTAAGGTGTTTTAGGGTTACCCTAAGCCTCTTATTTATATACAAATAAGTTACGCTTAGAACCCTTTAAGTTTAATTAATATTAGATCTTTAATTAAACTTCCTTTTAACACTTCCATCCCTTATAGTTTAACTATTTTATTATTGTTACACTTAACTATCAAATGTCTAGTATTAATACACTAATAAATCGGTACCCATATACACGAATTATATACTTGTATTTATACTTTTAATAATTAATTATATAATAACTTTTATATAATTTATACAACAATATTATCCAATTACTATATGATTTAATACCTTTAAATCATATCATGGATAATCTTTGATTAACACATTGTATATTTATTCAACTAGTAAATGTCCAACTACTTGTATTAATTAGTTAGTTAAACTAATCTAGTAATAAGTTAAACTTAACTTAATACTTAACTGATTCATAATGACTATTATGAATCGTTCCTCTTCGTAGTATCATTGCTTATCTTGCTCGTATTACATGCACTCACCGGTGTGACCCTTAAGTGTTTCGTAGGCATGGATGTATCATCATAGGTTGACTAACTGTGCACATAGATCCTTCAGACTCCCACTTGTGCAAGCATGTAACCTCTCTCTTAATGATACGAGCTACAGTGGCCTTCTAGATGGGCATGTAGGTAACCAACCCATAAAAACAGCTTACGTAACCCAGGTATAGTTTATGAAAAACTCTTTAATAGCGTCTCCTAGTAAAGAACACTCTGTCTCTACTTCTTGGGCAAACTATGTTAGGCTTATCCCTTGCAGCACGATATTTGTGATAACGAATACGAGCATGGTAGAAATTATCAACTCCTGTATTCGAAATCATTTTATGACTTCTTGATTCAAACTGCTGTGATAAACGACAAAGAACAAATCAGTTCGTTTGGGCACGGCCGTGCACTTGCCAGTTTCTTAACAAGTCAATGGACCTATAAATATCTCTCCTAAAGAGGAGTTGCAATTACCATCTTGTATATTTCGATTTAAAAATACAACTTCCTTTGTACCCAGTATCGCCTCGTTTGACAAACGTATTTCAGAATTGTCTGAGTTGAACCAAAGAACATTAGTCATTGTATCCTAAACCAAAGAACACTAGTGAGCAATACTTTTGAACTTTTCAACCACGAAGTATTGTCACGGGTGGTCAATCCAATATTCGTTGAACCTCCAACAGAATATCACCGATATTTGGTTTACACAAAACTTGTGTAGCTATCTTCGAAGAACTTCAAATCTACCACCAAATACCGCGATGACGTTAACGTCCCATCAAGGTTCCCACCTAGACGAGTAGTCACGGATTTTTGTATCTTTTTGAATAAATAGACTTTTATTCATGGATGGTGTAAAACATACAAAGTCTGAATTCATAAAACTATCCTTGTAACTAAAGCCTCTTTTAATTTCTTGAATTCATAAAACTATCCTTGTAACTAAAGCCTCTTTTAGTTACTTGATTTGTAGATATTCTTACTAGTTAAATAGATCTCCTTAAATGATTATGTTATCCACTGAAGTGTTAACAACCTATTAGATACGCAATAATTAATCACAAGACTTGTGATCACGCTATTAGGTTTGCAATAATCTAATCAACGATCATTTATTATTTCTCTTAACTCTTTGGCTAACGACTTGGTAAAACCTTGTTGTTAATGTCTTACTAACTTACTGAATTCATCAACATCTTTAATGAATTACGTTAGTCATAGCTCCCACTTACTTTTATGGAACTTAAGCATCTCTTAAACAACTTTGACCTAGTCAATAACTTGTAGTTTAATCTTTTAAGAATTCTATAATTAAGATCATCCTTTGGATTTGCGAATATCCAACATTCCTGTTTAGGGAATTATGATCTTTATTGATTACTGTATCTAACAAGTATGACACACTTGAAATGATACTATCAATTCTTAAACACATTAGTATTCCTTTAAGAATCTTATTTAATGCCAAAGTCATTTACTTAGATTTATTAAATATCCATTTATTCCTATAAGGGAATTATGACTTGATTAAATATTGTAGTTATTACAAGTATAAGAGACTTGGAATAATACCTTTTAATTCTTAAATGCTTTAATATAGTTTGTCCCTTTTAAGAGTCGTTTAATGTCTAAGTCATTTTACTTGGATTATGCGAATATGCAATTATTCCTATTAGGGAATTATGACTTCATTAAATCCTTTACTACAAGTATAAGAGACTTGTAATAATACTCTTAAAGTCTATCTTGATTATATCCAATATAATCATACTATATTAATACTAATACTTTAAAACTTTCTATCATAAGTAATGATTATTACTTAAGATGTTTTAACTAAGTTCAATAACTGTTGAACCTTATGCTTCCATAAAACTCTTAAATACTTTCATTAGAAAAACTTTCTAATTACTAGTATCTAAATATCTTGAGCTATCAAGACATTATTTATACAACAATCAAACAAATATATAAAAACATGAAATATAAGTAAATCAAAACTTGACTTACAATCTAGTCATAAACCTTGACTAGTGTAATCATCACACATGCACACAATATAATTCAATCATGGATTCGAGATTAATTAAAACCAAAATAAAACTTGTTTTAACAAAATAAAATTATCCAAACAATAAAGTCAAATTGTTTAAAACGAATCCACAAAAATACTGAATTATAAAAACTTGCCGGTCACCATCTCATGCCGGTCACCATCATTTTCCATCTCCTCCTGCAATAAACGATTGCAAAAGTTAGATTACTCGTAACGTACTTTACAAGTATCTTAAAGTGATTAAGAAGTGTGGTTGTGTTACCTGAGGAACTTGCGTTTCCTCCACTACCACTTGCACCCTTTGGACAATTTCTTTTCCAATGCCCAGCCTCACCACACTTGAAGCACCGGTTCTCGGTCCTCGCAGTGTTAGGCTTAACCTTCTTGACCTTTTGTTTGACACCTTTACCATTTGGCACTCCTTGGTTAGGATAGGTTTTACCCTTTCCTTTACCACCATGCCCTTTTCTCTTCTTCCCACCGCCACCGCCGTTACCGATCAAGAGAGCGTCCTTAGATTTGGTCCCCAAACTCAACTCAGCTGTCTTGAGCATGGAATGTAGCTCAGCAATGGATTTCTCCATATTATGCATGTTGTAGTTGACCACAAAAGACTTGCAGTCATCAGACAACGAGTTGAGTATAGTATCTGTTGCCATTTGCAACGGTATGGGGTGACCAAGTCTAGCGAGGTGATCCATGTGTCCCTTCATTTTCATGACGTGGGCACTCACCGGCGTTCCTTTGACCATCTTGCAAGAGTTGAAGGCTTGATTGATGTCAAACCTCTCAATGCGAGCTTGCTCTTGAAATGAATCCCTAAGTTGCTGAATCATCTCAAATGCAGGCACATCCATAAGTCCCGCTTGTAACTCAGGACTCATGGTGGCGAGCATCAGACAGCTCACATCGAGTGCATCACTAACATGCTTATCATAAGCTTGCCTCGTTTCAGCTCTGGCATTAACAGCAGGGGTGTTTGGTACTGCTCTCTCCAAGACATACCACTTTATCTCATGCCTAAGCACAATACGAAGATTGCGCTCCCAGTTGAGAAAGTTTGACCCAGTCAACTTGTCTTTTTCGAGGATTGAGCGAAGTGAGAGATTGTTGGTACTTGTTGTCGCGATTGCGTTTGTTGCTGCCATCTACAAATCAAACCCAGTTTAATTAGTGATCATCAATAAACATTCTCTAAAATATATTATAAACCCATAATTAATATTTTAGGCCTAGGATCCATATATCACATTCTCGCCGCAAGGTTTGGGCACTTCCCGGTGAGACATGCTATTTCTGGTAGGTAACTTCCTTACCGATCGTATCAAGACTTGACACGATTCCTAGGGGTCGTAGAATCTTTAGACTTATAACTTATTACAACCTTGTACCATCTAATTGTACATTTCTAAGTTAGTAATAAAGTCTAGTATGTTTATTCTACTCAAGTACTTTTTGGGCTGAGACTCCCGATTATCACCAAAGTAGATCAGACCATCTAAGACAGTGCGATGTTCTGCGCCGGGACTCCCAATTATCACAGAACCTTACGCACCCTAACACTCGCAATGATCTGAATCCATATCTAAGGTTCTTTATCCTTACAATATGAATATTGTTTAACCAGTGAGGTGTTCCATTAGGTGGATAGTACTTAGATCTAAGATTTTCTTGGGTTTGTTTAAGTCTTAAACTAAACTTAAACCTTTATTCCAATCTTAGTCCTTCTACAAGACACATTTTTAAAACTTAAGAACTATTCTTTAAAACTTATAGTTTCAAGAATTTGCACGATCTTACATGTATACCTAAAACGAGGTGTACAAAACGTTCTACTAGATTTTGTGAAAACTCTTATCTAGAATAAAACTTACTTGTTTTATCTTACTTGAAAAACTTATAAACTTATGTTAAACTTTTAAATTCTTTTATGATTCATGAACTTGAAACATAAACCTAGTTTAACACACCTAGTTCTTCATATGTCTAATAACGAAATCAAACATTTGTTTTGACTTATTAGATTCGACCAAAACTTATGTCTTAACGACACACTTATAAACTTTGTGATTTTCTTGTGTAGCTCCCACTAGCTTCAACAACCATGATGAAACTTAAGCTAACACAATCACCGGTTTATACTTGGTGGAACTAATAAACTTATTATATAAAAACTATATATAATAATTCTTAGTTTGTTTAAACATTTCTTATATTTTACTTGAACTAGTTAAATATAGGTTCTTGTTATTTTTACTTGATCATCAATCTAGTATATTACATAACTTGTAAAATACTTATGTTATACTTGTATAATTACCTAGTTATAATAATTTATAACTTTATACATCTTAATATATATAACTTTGTATATTTCTAGTTAATCATATAATTTCAACTTCTACAATTTCTAGTTATAATGAAATCATAACTTTGTACTTTCTAGTTTTAATTATATTATAACTTATACAATAACTAATTATAATATTATCTTTAATGATCAAAATAACATTACCCTTTTTAATTGTTCCATCTTATCTTGTATTTATATATATATATATATATATATTCGTATATATGTATATTTATAATAAACTTGTAACATTCTAATAAGAATATTACATCTAGCTTATACATGTGTATTTTAACTTAATCTAACTAAAATACGTATAAACTTATTATACATGTGTATTTTAACTTAACCTAATAAATAGAGAGAGAGAGAGAGAGAGAGAGAGAGGAAGACATGTGATACATTCTATTACACGCCTTAATGACCAAAATACCCCTCCGCCAAAAACCCCTTAATTTTGTGAAGTAATCTAGACATTGATTTTGATGATCCAAGGGTCAATAGTTGTCTCTTGGGACTTTAAAAAAAAATATGGACTACCTGGAACATTCTTCTATAATAGGCATGTAAATTAATTTTATATAGTGTACCAATGACCCATCAACTTTGCTAGAATTACGTTTTTATTCAAAGAACTTTCTAAAGTGATAGTTTACGACCCTAAACTTTAATGTTCAATATATTTTATTTTTTTACATGTAAAAGAATCTACTTAGCGGTATATGAATATTGGTAAATAATATTTGAGTATCATACGAAAATCTCCCGCGGCATCGCGTGGGGTAAACATGCTAGTTATTAATTATTCATTATTATTTAAAATTCGATGAATGTGCAGTGCTTCAAAGTTAAATATTTATATCAATATTTTCATTACGATCAAACAAAATAAATATGAAGCGTTTATCATAACCAAGGTTCTAGAAAGCGTAAGGCGTGGCGTGGCGGCAACATCAAGCCTCAGCTAAGGCGAGCCATGGCGGGCCATGGCGTTTTTCAAGGCATGATTTAAGGCGGCAAATTTTTTATATAATTTATATATATACGTATATAAAATTAAAATTTTTTTATAGATCTATTGGTTTATATAACAATTCATATACAAAAATCATAAAAAATATTACATCTAAATTTATAATTATATATCATACCATTTTTTAAAAAAAAAAAATCAATTTTCACAGTCGCCTTCAAAAAAACTCGTCATAAGGTGCGCCTTATCGCGCCTTATCACGCCTTATCTCATGTCACGCCTAGCCCAGCCGCCATGGTCTGTTTCGTAACGTCGACGCCGCACCTCACGCCTTAACGACGCCTTGGTGCCGCCATAGCGCGCCTTTTAGAACCTTGATCATAACATAACTACCCGTGTCACATGAACTTAATTGGTCCTATACAAAGAACGAAATTGTCATGCATAAACTTATTTGTTGGATTCCGAATTCCGATACTACATTTATATTAGGAGCTGATTTATTCAAGGATCAATTTACTCCCTTCAAGAAAAAATATTTGTAATGACAATTGTGTCCTCACTCAATTTCCCAAATCCAACTCCCTCACTCTTGCGGTGAATAGAATTTAATTTATACATTTGACAAAATAATCCAATTCCACTAAAAGTCTAAACCCATTACAGCCCTTCCATCTCCTATACTTCTTGCTGCTCACCACCACTCCCTTACGCCGGTGTTAGTTACAGCTGGAGATGCCAATTTTATCCGCGGATTCGGGTACCCTAAAAGGACGGGTGTTACCCGCTTAAACGGGTAACGGGGCGAGGACGGGTATCAATTTGTACCCACGAAGTGGGTGCGGGTCGGGTACGGGTATTCCTCTACCCGCACCATTTTATACCTGAGTATATATATATATATATATATATATATATATATATATATATATATATATATATATATATATATATAGGGTCCGGATCCGGTAAGGACTCAAAAACCGGTGAGGACTGCGAGGACTCCGAAAATGATGCAAAACAAACTATTTTAAAAAAAAATTAAACATCAAAATCATAACCTATAAGATCCAAAAAAAAATAAAAATTTTCAAAAATGATCCAAAAAAAATATGGATCATAATTTTGATCCAAAAAAAAAGTATGGATCATTTTTATGATCCTCAAAAAAAAGTGGATCATAATTTGTTTTTTAAAATTTTTTTGTCAAATGTAGTAATAATCATTGGGAGTTATACATATTTTTTTTGAAATTTTTTTAAGGTATCCTCATCGTTTTTTGGCTCACAGGATCCCACTTCTATATACAAGTGGGATCGAGTGATGACTCTTTTTTAGGTGAGGACTTCGAGGACAAATCTAAGTCTTTAATCCAACAAAATTAATGGCTACGATTCAATGTGAAAAAAATAAACAATGGTTGAAGTTTATGGGAGTTTTGTGTAAAGTTTACCAAAATAATAGGGGAAAAAGAAAATTTAGAGGGTTAAAATTGTCATTTGTAAACACTTTCTCTCTCCTAATGCCACATGTCAAGCCTTGATTTGATGAGTTTTTTTTACCCCCACCTTTGTTTTTTGACCATAATATTTTTTTCTTTGTAAAAAATAAAAACTAAAAATGTCAAAGTTCTTAGAATTAAATTATCTACAAAATGAGTATAGCCATGAAAAATTTGAAAAAAAAAACTCAGATAAAATATTGGATCATTTTGTTAAATTTGGCTCATTTTCAAAGTTTTGAATCATTTTGTTAGTTTTGGATCATTGTCATAATTTTGGATCATTTTGTTATTTTTGGATCATTTTTAATGTTGTATAAACATAATTTTGCATAAATAATTAGTCAAATAAAATATCATATATAATTTTGGATCCTTTTGTTCATTTAGGATCATTTTATTTAATGTGTACGATTGTTAATTTTTGAATTATTTTGTTATTTATAGATCATTGTCAATTTTGGATCACTTCTTTTTTCAAATTTTCATGACTATACTCATTTTGTAGAAAATTTAATTTTAAAATATTTGGCATTTTTAGATTTTTTATTTTACAAATAAAAAAAAAGTTATGGGCGAAAAACGAAGTGCGGGGGAAAAACTCACTTCGAATTATAAGAGGACAAGGGGCAAAAGGAGAAATATGAGTTTCGAAAATGACATTTATGCCCTTTTTAAGATATGTGTACGAAAATTGTTCTCGCATTCCTCACCGGATCCGGACCCTATATATATATATAGTCAAAAGTTATATTGAGAACTCTGATTTCAAAAAACAAAAACTCTGAGAACTCTTAATTGACCTATCATCTTTTCTTCTGAATCTCTTCTCACCGAAATCATCACAATTAATACCACTTTTGACCCCAAATTCGTTTTATAATTAAGCGTCTAGATTTGTTTTCACTATTTATTTTTTTTTTTTATTCTTCTTTTAACCAAAATCATCACAATGGCAGGTGACACCTCAGCCCCAAAACCTCCCTTTCATCCCGCATTCGGAGTAAATAACATCGAAAACTCCCTCTCCGCAAGTCGTGGTCGTGATCGTGGTCGTGGGGGGCGCCACAATTATTATCAATAGTCTCCATGGAAACAACAATACACTTGGTCGTTTAACCTGCGCGTACCCTACTCCCGCACCAAACCAACAGCTAGGTCTTCTTGGTCCCAGCCCGCATCATCCCTCTCTGCAACAACAAGCCCTCTATACGGCTGCCCCGTATCGCATGTACAGTCATCTCATGACCCTAACCGATTTGGATATAACTTTCAACATGATGCATCTCAACCCGCCGGACAACACGTGGTACATGGATACCAGCTCAACATCACACTTATTTTCTTTAAGTAATCCGCATTCAATTTTAGTTGGTAGTGGCAAAAGCGTTCCAGATGCCAGTATTGGCTCCACAACCATTCCTGACCCTAACCGTCCCTACCACTTATATAATGTTCAACATGTCCCCCAACTAATCAAAAACCTTAATTTTGTTCGTAATTTTACCCGTACTAATAATGTCTCTGTTGAGTTTGACACATTCGGTTTTTCTGTGAAAGATTTCAAAACAAAGAAACATGTTACCAGATACAACAACACCGGTGATCTCTATCCATTCACTACATCATCCACCACTCCATAAACCCAAATAGCGCTCCATACCGCCACCTCATCAACTTGGCACTACCGTCTCGGTCATCCGGGATCATCTATTTTTAGTTTTCTTAGAAATAATATTTTTTTTCCGAATAAACTTAGTATCGTTGATTCGTGTAATTCTTCTTCTTTAGGAAAACATTGTCGTTTACGTTTTAATGATTCTCTTTCTATTACTTTTAGTCCTTTTGACGTTATTCATGCGGATTTATGGACTTCCCCGTCACCTCTATCTTAGGACATAAATATTACATTGTCCTTCTAGACGACTATACTCACTTTGTTTGGTCATTTCCTCTCAAATCTAAATCTCAAATCTTCACTATCTTCTCCACCTTTTTTACACATATAGAAACTCAATTCGAAAAGAAAATTAAAACTCTTCAATGCGACAATGGTCACGAATTCTACAACAATCAATTCAACGAATTTTGTGCCCAACAAGGAATGCATATCCATTTCTCGTGCCCATACACATCACCCCAAAACGGCAAAGCCAAGAGACTTATTAGTACCCTAAACAACATCATTAGAACCAACGTTATCCATGCTTCTATACCACCTACTTATTGGCATTATGCCCTATTGTTAGTCCCGTAAAAAGTGAATTTCAACACCTATACGCTTTCACTGACAAATTATTGTCTTCTAACTATTTGCCTTTTTGTCTTCATTAAATCCCTTCAGTGGGGAATGCTTTTCAGCGACGCGACACCTACATTTTGCCACCTTTATCCTCAATATTCTTCCATCCTCCGCTATACAAAAGAAAACACTCACTTCCATATTATATCAACGAATCACATCCTACACCCATCTCCGCACATTTGGTTGCGTATGTTATCCTAACACATGTGCCACCACCTTACATAAATTACAACCTCGCTCCACTCCTTGCGTTTTTCTTGGCTACCCATCCCACCCTCGAGGCCACCTTTGCCTCGACATCACCACCAAACAATTTTTCATCTCTCGTCATGTCACTATCAAAGAACACATCTTCCTTTTTGCCAACCTCTCTAATTCAAATAACACATCCTATGACTTTCTTGATGACCCACCCCTATCTCCATACTACCTATCTCAACTATCACCCACTACGCATCCTACTTCTAGCACTTCCACACCTCCTGGTCCAACCCCGAGTCCACCCACTCCTGGTCCAGTACCGAGCCTAACCCCTAATCGGCCAAACCATGTTCCTCATACACAACCGCCACCTTCTCGAGCACCCACACACGCTGCCGATAACCCCACAAATTCAGCTCCTTCCAATACTTCATCTTCACATCACCCCATGTAAACACGTTATAAAAGCGGTATTTTCAAACCTAATCCCAATCTATCTCTCCACACTCAAACCATATCTCCTCGACTCCTCTACCCTCCAATCCCAAACTTGCGATGCTAGACCCTAACTGGAAATTTGCCATGACCACTGAATTTAATGCTTTACTTAAACAAAATATGTGGGATCTAGGTCCCCGAACAATAGACACGAATATCGACGATTTCATCGGATGTTCCGGCACAAATTTAAAGCCGATGGTTCATTGGAAAGATATAAAGCACGACTTGTAGTCAATGCTAAAACACAAGAGGTTGGTATCGATTGTGACGAGACGTTTAGACCTGTCGTCAAACCAGCCACTATTCGTACAGTTCCATCTAGAGGTGCACATATGGGCTTTAGCCCGAGCCCGGGCCTAAAAAAAGCCTGAAAAAGCCCGAAAAAGCCCGGGCCGAAAAAGCCCAGCCTGAAGCCCTTTTTAGCCCGAAATCCTAAACAGGCCTGACTTTAATCACGAAAGCCCATTAAAGCCCGGGCCCGGGCCGGACCGGGCTAAGCCCGAAGCCCGAAAAGGCCCAAAAAAAGCCTGAAAGCCCGAAAGCCTAAAAAAGCCCAAAAGCACGGGCTTTTTAGCGTTATAAAGCCTGGGCTATTTCTAAATGACCGAAAAATCTAGAGTTTCTCTTGTCTTTTCTACCTTAATGATATAGCCATATAGATGATAGGGTAGGAAAATGCCCAAGTAATAGTTTGTTGATTTATTTAATTAGTTATAAAGAATATTTTGATTATTTATATATTTTTATAATTATATTATTATATAAAAGATATAATAGAAAGAAAAGAAAAAGCCCGAAAAAGCCCGGGCTAAGCCCGCTAAGCCCATTCAGGCCTAAACAGGCCTAGTTTTTTTCTTAAAGCCCGGGCTAAGCCCGGCCCGGGCTTTTTTAGGCCCGGGCTTTTTTACTCCAAAAAAGCCCGGTCTTTTTTAGGCCCGGGCTTTGTGCACCTCTAGTTCCATCCCTCGCGTTAGGGCGAAATTGGCCAATTCACCGACTTTATGTCAAAAACGCATTTCTAGATGAGGACCTAAATGAAACGGTTTATATGCATCAACCTGCGAGTTTTACCAATCGCTCTTTTCCAGGTTATGTTTGCAGATTACGTAAGTCTCTTTATGGGCTTAAACAAGCACTGCGAGCGTGGTACCAATGGTTTGCTGAACACCTTATCAAAATCGGGTTCACATCTAGCAAGAGTGACAACTCCTTGTTCATTTATCATCACAACAATGATACCGCATACCTTCTTCTCTACGTGGACGACATTGTTCTTACATCTTAATTAACACTTTTGCAAACAACAACAATTGATCAACTTAAGAAGGAATTCGAAATGATGGACCTCGACCATCTTACATATTTTTTGGGGATCTCTGTTCACTGTACACCTAAGGGCATGTTCTTATCGCAACAAAAGTATGCGGAATCTGTATTGAAAAGAGCTCACATGGAAACTTGTAATCCAGTCGCAACACCGGTTGATACAAATTCGAAGTTAAGTGCCACTGTCGTCGACTTGTGTACCGATCCCACCACCCACCGTAGCCTCGCCGGGGCCTTACAATATTTGACGTTCACACGGCCTGATATCTCTTATGCGGTGCAACAAATTTGCTTATTCATGCATGCCCCATGAGAACCTCACTTCAATGCCTTGAAACGGATTCTACGGTACATCAAGAGCACGGCTCACTTGGGTTTGCAACTTTATCCTTCTAACACCGCTCAGCTCATTGCCTATACTGACGCTGATTGGGGCGGGTGCCTGGACACCCGACGTTCTACGTCGGGTTACTGTGTGTTTCTCGATGATAACTTGATTTCCTGGTCAGCAAAACGCCAACCAACCTTATCCATTTCTAGTGCTGAAGCAGAATACCGCGGTGTACCTAATGTCGTTGATGAATCATGCTGGTTAAGTAACTTACTTCTCGAGATTCATACAACATTACAACGATCTACACTGGTTTATTGTGATAACGTTTCGGCCGTCTATCTTTCCGGAAATCCCGTTCAGCATCAACGTACGAAACACATCGAAATGGATATCCACTTTGTTCGTGAAAAGGTTGCTTTAGGTCACATATGTGTTCTTCATGTTCCATCTGCTTATCAATATGCGGACATTTTCACCAAAGGCCTTCCACGACAATTGTTCCTTGATTTCTTGGACAGTTTAAGCATTCGGTCCCCTCCGGCTCAAACTGCGTGGGGCTGTTAACCGAATATATATTTATAATGTATATCTTGTTTTTATTCTAAAATATTCTTAGTGATTATCTTTTCCTATTATAATATTTTAGAATACAAACAAGATATGCATTACAAATATATATTCGGTTAACACTAACCTCCATTTTTGTAGAGAAATCTTCCGACCAGCAATCTGGGACAAATCAACGAAAATCTAATTGAAGGAAGTTCATCGATAAAATGAAGAATGTGTTATCTATTAGGGGAGTTGGATTCTTCCATATGGTGAATCTTGGTATCCTGATTAGCATGATGAAGATGATGAAAAGGGGGAGTTTTAGGAAGGAAATAAAATGGAGCAATGGTACAAAATCATGAAGCATAAAAAATATGGAAAATTGTAAGTTGGAGATGATTGACAGAGAGGAGCTAGGTTTTGTACCTTTGTTTTCAACTTGGAGAAAAGAAAACAATGACAAATTAGAGTGAGGGCATAATTGTCATTGCAAATACTTTTCCTTGTAGGGAGTAAATTAGTCCTTGAGCAAATCAGCTCCCATTTATATTACGACTACTGCATGTACACGTAAATTTGTATGTTAAAAATATAATGAAATATATAAACAACCTAGAAGGTTTACGATAATTAGATAAGATCCATTTAATAAACTACAAATTCCCTAAGGGCATGAGTTAGAAAAAACTACAAATTTGTAGTTCAATGATCTAACTCATGCCCTAAGGGTTTGGCTAACTCATGCCCTAAGGGCATGAGATAATAAGTGTTTAATGAACTTAAAAATTCTTTATTTCATCTTAACCAATTCTATTTGTAACATGTATTAAATGCATTTGCAAATAAGAATAGTAAATTTAGATCATTGAATGCTTCTTATCTCATACCCTTAGGGCATGAGTTAGAAAAACTCATATTTAATTCATGCATTAAAACGAATATTATGTTTAACTCATGTATTAAATGTTGTCAACCTTTCAATTGCACAAACATTGAAATCTTTTACATCTATCATTCTTCCACAGATAAACCAATAATAAGAATACAAATTATTAAAATTAGTAATGATCATAATAACAAAGTTAGTAACGTATTAGTAACATTAATTATTATTCCAAAAGTCATCACATAACCATTGATGTAAATTATTATTCCAAAAGTCATACGTAACCATTGATATACTGAAAAGATGAACACATTGAATTCCATAAATATTGAAATGTTCATGGCCTTTTAGTTTCCAAATATCGTGTATTAAATGTTTCCAACCATTAATTTGTACTATATTAAATATCATTTGTTTATATAAATGATAGGAGTATTTGACAAATTGATCTTACACATCAACTTTACTTTCAAATGAATTCCCATGTACTAATTTTAGTACTAATTTATGATTAAATTCAAAGTTCAACTCTTACTTTATGATTTTGAATATCAATACTAATTTCATATCTTTTTTTCAATTTTCTTTTGAATTAGATTCTCAAAAAGTGAGGATTTGAGAAATAAAAATGGAGTATTCTAATGAAATTGGAGACATGACCTTTTGACTTATTTGTGGAGATTGCAAGGTAAAGCTCCCTACTATTAAATTCTTGAGGATTTATCGTTTGTGTTGTCTTTTAAATACTATATGAAAATTGTCGCTAGAATTTTTTTGGATCATCACATTGCTTTTCATCAACTTGACAATTGTCTTACTTTATAATTTTGAATATTAGTACTAATTTATTCGATTCCATTGCCTCCTCGGTTCCCTAAACCTTGACCCGAATCAAGATACAACATTAAGAAAACACCATTGCCCTGAATCTCGCAGATAAACTACCATTGCCCTGAATCGCATCTTCTCTGGTGACCAGAGCCACCGGTCTCTCTCTAAGCTCTGGTTCGACTTCTCTGGTTCGTCATGATACCTCATGGTAACAAACTTTATTTAAAAATGATTTTGTATGTAGTTTTCTACAAGGTAATGAACTTACTGGCTCAATGCTGAAAGAAATTAGATCGATGAGACTTCTAGATTTAAGGAATAATCAGAAATCTGGACTGATTCCTCATGAAATCGGGAATTTGGTTAACATCGCTAAAATGTAAGTTTACTTCCTATTTTGAATAAAAAGTTTTACTTTTCCCATTTGTATGTGAGTTTATCTTACTTGTGAAGCTCATTTGTATTGAATCTCGGTTGAACATACAACTTCATGAAGCTTGGTTGCAGCACGATGTTCATTACATAGTTTAGAGGTGATAATCAGGCTGACCATATGGTAAACTTTGTTATATATTATGCAATATGTTACAGTCTTACAGATCACATTGAATGTAAATCCCGCCCAGATAGTGATCTTTCTGCAATCACACAACTTGATCCAGGTTATATAACAGGTAAAACATACATGTTTATCTATCTATATACATATAGATACATGTGTATATGTATATCAGTGTCTATATTATCCTTGCTTAGCTGTGAATTATCATGTTTTCGAACAATCTGATCTTTATGATTTTTTGGTCCTCTTTCATCAGTATGGAAAAATGAAATAAATGGTGAATCGAATTTGATAATGAAGCAAATGCTATCGTTGCTGTTCCATATGACTGGAGACTGTCACCAGGGAAGCATCTTCCCAAGAAGAATTTGATATTGAAGTAAATGCTATCGTTCAATGGCTTGAATTTACAAAACTTGTAGGACTCACAATTAAGGGAAAAGGCACCATCAGTGGAAGAGGGTCCCTTTGGTGGACAAAATCTTACTTGATGACAACCAAGAAAAACTAATTATTAATATCACAATTCCAGAAGATTCACCAATCACCACTAAAATTCCATATTAAACACTTTTAACAGCATATCATTATATAATGCATGAATAAACGGTTCATGTTAGTAATTATTTTTTTTAAATTGTTTGTGGCAGATAAGCAGCTCACTAGATGGAAACGTGCCTAATATTAAAGCCAGCTGCTACGGTTGACCGATGTTGAACTAAAAGCAATTCCTATAAGCTTCCACATGTATGACTCATTTTGTTGGCAGTTTTTTTGGGGAATTATATGCACCTACAATCCTGGAAATTGATTGTCTGCGACAAGGTGCACCATCTGCTAGCTGGGATCATATTGAAACTGTATGTTCAGTATAGAATGTGTATGATTTTGTGTATTAAATATTAATTAGTGAGGTTGGTGTAGTTGTTGGCCCCTTGATAATTACTCGAAGGTGAGTAATATATACTCGAAGGTGAGTAATATATATAGGTAGTATTATAGTTAAGAAAAAGTTTGTTATGTTATATGGATTCTTGATTATTATCATGTCAATTTGTTCACTAGAATCAAATTGTGTTTATTATCATGAGTGTTCTGTTATTTATCAGCCGTAAAAAGTAAGATTCACATGGTTTAGTGACATTCACATGGTACTTAAACATTAATTGGCTACTAATATCTCCAAAATTAGAATCTAGAATATGTAAGTTGCTATCGATGTACTTCTGTAGAGACATAATTCTGTATACATTCATAAGATATGGATTCTGAATTACTAAGAATCCATACAATTTAAGCTAAATTTCACATCTCACAAAAAACGAGCATCACATGTAGAAACATAATTACTTCAAAATGATTCATCATAAACAAAATATGGCAAATAGTAAATCAGTAGAAACACGATTGTAGAGAAAACATGTAACCAAATAGCATTTGCTCGCCACAAAATATAATTACAGGTACCCCCGCCGACGCATTGCGCGGGTACCTACTAGTTAATTATTTTAAATCAGTTATTTATTTAATTAATAAACTTTTAACCATGTATAATTATTTGAATTAGCTTTATTTAAATAATTATGTATTGTTATATTACAATTCATGTACTAGCGATCAAAGTGTAACTATTTTAAAAACTTGTTTAAGTCAACCAACTGTATTTCAAATACGTGAACACCTCACAATGTCACCAACATATCGCTCGAGTAAATGTTCCTCTTGGGAATCATTTTGCATCATTTAGCATAGACGAGTCATTTAGACCGTCACTCATTTAATTATTTCTATGCATATAGGAAGCTAGTGTCATTGGTTGGAAACATCTCATTATTTGAGTTTTTTTTTGGAAGCATTGCATCAGGTGAGTCCACAGCCCCTCTTTTTACTACGTTTTTATACTGCTTGGGTGTGAAAAACATATCAACTGTTTTTATAAATGTTTACATTATTTATCATTCTGTTTCAGTAAAACCTACTGTGACTATTTATTTTTTTTGTGATGAAACATACCTTAAACCATGACAATCAATCCTTATGGTCGGACTAAGTTTAGATGTAGCTTACATACCATAATCATTAGCTAGTTGCGACTAGACCCTGGATATGCAGATGGTACCATTGGCTAAGACTTTTCCTCCCACAGCTTCGTATATCAGGGAGTGCATATCTTTGATTCAGTAACATCATTATTAGAGTTGGAGTTTTGGTTATGGACTTAGGGTCGACATTTTAATGGATATCAGTCATGCTTTTCTACAAACTTATGTGTTTCAATATTTCAACAATTCAACTATTATCATATTACAGCCAGTTGTGGCAAATCATTTTCAAACATTATTTCATCACACAATTTATGCCATAGTTGGCTCATGAACATTTTGGACTTCAAATCATTTTCAGACAAAATTTTATTATACAATTTATGTCATTGTTGGCATACTTTTAAACTTTGGATTTCAAAACAAACTATAAACCTGTGGATTCACTCAACAATTTTGTTGATCATTTTTCATATGTTTTTCAGGTAACTAAGTTGAAGCATAATTCTTAATAGCATTGGATCACAAGCATGCATGTGTCAAGATGCCACGATTTATTAAAAACATTTTCTATTTTACATTTCAAATATTGTGTTAACATTAAATTTTGTGACCCACTTTATTTCAAATATTATTTAGATTTTGGAACATCTATTGGTTACGATAATCATATGCTTGTGTTACTCATGATAGTCGCACGCCCGTTCTTCCGCAAATCATTTTCTTTATAAACCATTTTTTGCGGGATGTGACATAATTGGGATACATCAAATCTTCCTAATTTAAATAAGTAATTATAGGAACAATCCACCTAATTTAACAAATTCACCTAAAATCCGAATGGTTATTTTGTTAAGTCGTACTTGATTAGGAAATTATGTTTCTAAAATTACCTAAAAAACACACCATCAATACCGATTATTTGAACTCAAATTGACTGTATTTAAAATATTTATAATCTAAACGAGTAATTATAGGAACAAACCATAATTAACATATGTATTTCTATTTAAAGAATATTAAACACCACATATTTTACAAATACCTTACAATTTCATATTGGTATACTGGTATTGCAGCCTTCTGTTTAAAATTACAACCTCAACGTAAGAATCATAATGTATTTAATGTTGGGTATGTTCCACATTGAACAAATAATGAACCTTCAATGTGCTTATAAGGGTCCTAGGTCACTCCTCTTACAACCAATTGGTTTTAAGATGGAACCCCACAAACTGACATGGTATCAGAGCAAAGTTCACCCGTAGTTGGTCAAACGACCACACGGACCACACGTAACCCATAAATATCCACGTGTTAGGCGCAAAAAACAATGACGGCACACGTGAGGGGGCGTTTTGAGTATGTCTCACATTGGACGAATAATGAACCTGCAACGTGCTTATAAGGGTTCTGGGTCACTCCTCTTACAACCAATTGGTTTTAAGATGGAACCCCACAAACTGACATTTAATGATTTAAATCTTACTATTTCAATATTGCAGCCTTTTGTTTTTTTTTTTTTTTTTTTTTTTTTTCTAATATACAATTTGAAATTGCAGCCTCAAGGTAAGAATCATAACTATTTGTGTAAAACTTCTTTTTTCAATTGCATGCGAGTCAAAATGTTTTAATGGTAGTAAAACAGATTAATACTTAGGTATTAAACTCAAACCAACAGAACCTCAAAAGCAGCAAGTAATACGCTAGTTTTGACTTTTTTATGCATTGACTTTTGATCAACATATAGTCAAAACTACTAACCTTTTTTTTATTGACATTTGATCAACATTAATTTTGATATATAGTCAAATGCAATGACTATTATAATTCAAATTTTAACAAATTTTTATAAGTTTTTACATTCTGTATTTTTAACATTTTATTTGTGCTCATTTTGATGACAAATCGGAATTATTCATACTTCACATTATCAAATTTGGAATCCTTAGTTACCTTTCTTGGTAATTTTCCCTAATATTTTATAAAATTATGACCTCATTGAAAAATTAAAAAATATACACTTAAAAAACCACACAAAATAGTACTCTGGTTCATAAAATCCGTGGTATGTGGTAACTTTTATTGAAGTCATACTTGACTATCAAGCTGAAAAGTTATTTATTAATTAATATTTTGTGATTTTTTATGTTTTATTTGATTTTTTAATTTCTCAAAGTCAATGTCAATATTCATGAAATTAATTTTTATTCGATACTAATTATGTTCTGCATAAAAAGTGACAACCCGTGATTTTTCACGGGATTTAACCTAGTATATATATAAAGATAATTCGTTTACATCAAATGTAGTACTCCGTATATGAGTGTGTCAGTGCATTAACTAAAAAGTCTTTGATCTAGCGGTATGATGTTTTTCCTCCATCATTGAGGTCAGAAGTTTAAGTCCCGTCATAGACATATGTGATAATTAGGAGTAGATTAAGATTTACCGTTAAAAAAAAATACATGGACGCTAACATTATTAATTAAAGTGGTTTGATATTTCACTCATAAGTGTTCTAAACTGGAATGAAAAACAATATAACGGGTTTTAACATGTGAATATTATCGATACTGGCTAGACTTTTGATAAGTTTCGAAGTTCATGTCAATCTATCTTGAAAATTTAATAGCAACTTCCATGATTCTATATCATTGTGATTTTTATTTTTTTCATATAAATAATTTAGAAGAACAAATGCTAAAACTTAATTATCAACTACATCATCATTTGTGTGAAGCCATTAAAGACCTTGTGCTGTTGATGCACTTCTATATCATCTCAATCATTAAGGTATTATACTAAACATCATATCGTGTTGTTTTGATATCATTCCTATTATACAATTGTCATTCAAATGTACATATAAATAAGGCTTATCAAAAGGGGTCTGGTACTTTCTTGCATATATACTAATTTAGATTTAGATTTAGATTTATTATTGGCCCAAGTAATATTAAGTTATATTACATTGTTATGTATCAAATTTGTGCTTATATGTTGCAATTAAAAATGAAATATCGGATTTTTTATTTATAATTTCCATTTTACAGAAAATGTATATGGCCTCCAAAAATTCCGGGACTTTATTTACACAACTACCCAAAACATTTACTTGGAAAATCGGTGCTCTAACACCAATTTTATTCATTTTTACGGCTACCCATAAACTTTTCTAACATTATCTAAAATGGTGGTCTCTTTTTATAAACATCTAAGACACATCCATAAATTTATATTATTTTAATCCATAATATAACTTAAACTTACAACCTTATAGGACAACTAAACATTAGATACAACTGATTAATAAGCTCTTTGGTATCTAGAATGGTAGTCTCTAAACACATGTTTTTTTTTTTTCATTTTCCTTTCAAAACTTGAGGTTAGTAGCCCAAGTAACAACACTCAACAAAAAAATCTTTCAAAAAAAACCCTAAATGCTACACAGCTATGTGCCTATGAGACATGCACAAGAAATTTGGTTACCATCGATCAACCTCGTCGGATTGAATCGAGTGACAAACCGGCATACCAAGATCCGATTGAGGTTTGGGAGGTGAATCGGTTTAAAAACCAAATTTTTTGTTAACCTTGCCGTTAAAACCGGTTTAAACGCAAGACTTCAATGAAAAACCGGTTTCAATTCAGTTTGAACCAGTTTCAACCGGACACATAAAACCAGGTTAAAACAGAATTGGTTTTATTCAAACTGGTTTTGACCTTTGTTGACTGAAATCGGTCCGGTTCGAAAGATAAACCCTTTGATTAGCAAAACTAATGAAATCGGTCCTGTTCAAAAGATAAACTCTTTGATTAGCAAAACAAATGAATGGGCCGTATGATTGGGCCAAAAAAGTGCTCCAGAAAACATTCTCTTATCCTTTTATCGGAATGTTTACGTTGGCTTTCATTTCAAATTTTGAAAATAAAGAACATACACTCCTCCAGTCTTCCTTTATCCGCAGAGTTGACCGTTGATAATCTAGGGTTTGCAATTTCCGCCATGGAAGATATCAAAATTGATCCCATAAACTCGACGATGGATCCAGAGACGGCGTTCATCCTCGCTTGTAAACAAGAAACCACCACCGGCGGCCATGAATGGGAGCTCTTCAAAGAGAACGTCAGACCATTGAAACGAGGACGCAATGTGAAACTCCTCAACGAATCCCTCAAATCTCATTCCGATGTTCAGATCCGAAACTCACTCATAGAAACACGAAGGTAATTACTTTGATTTTGAATAGTTATTACCTACAATTTCAACTTATTGACCTGCAATTACTTTGATTTTGAATACGAAATCAATCAACTGGTATCGAATGAGTAGAAATGAGTTCTTCGTCCTTAATTTCAGGAATTTCTCTCTAGATCTATCTATTAATATAGTTATCATTGATTTTAACTTTTGTTAGGAAGCTGATCAAAGCAATTGATGAGTATGAAGGTGAAGATCCACTACAACCATGGATTGAGTAAGTTTTTTTCTTTTATAAATGATTACAGATCAATTCTGTTTAAATTACTTCAAATTGATTGTGAAATTTGCCTAAATAATTAATTTGATGTTGTATAATGCATAGTTGTATCAAGTGGGTTCAAGATGCTTTTCCTCCTGGTGGAGAGTGCTCAGGTTTGGTGGTTATCTTTGAACAATGCGTGCGGACCTTTTGGCATGATGAGCTATATAGGAACGATCTTCGTTATCTTAAAGTGTGGTTGGAATATGTAAGTAAATTAATTATATCCCCTTATAATTAATTGTAAAAGGACTGAAATTTGCATTGCAGGCTGGAAATTGTGATGATGCTCAAATTGTTTATAGTTTTCTTGATACAAATAAAATCGGGGAGATACATTCTATCTTTTACATATCATATGCTACCCACTTGGAATCCAAGAATAAGATCAAAACTGCAAATGAGATATACGAACGTGGCGTATCTAGGTATCGTTACACATTCTATCTTTTACATAGAGTAAGTTACACAAATGGTCGTTTAGGTTTGTACCATATTACATATTTGGTCCTTTAATTTCATAAATTACACTGGTTTTGATATGTTTGGTCATTTACCTAAACAGACGTTTATTTTCCCGTCAAATATGGTCATGTTTATTTTTAACATGACCAAATTGTTTTCCATGTACTAGGAATGCTCAACCTATTGAGAAGCTAAAATCAGCTTACCAGAAATTTTTTGCTCGTTCAATGAGTAGGTCAAAAGCCATTGAAGTATGTTAATAAAATTTGTTTCATATGTTTTTCTTATTCTTTCAACTGTCGCTTTTATTAATTTTGGAAATTAAAAATATTAGGAGGAATCAGTGGAGACTTGCCAACCTATGCGAAGCTTTGGAACCCTTTTAGCCCGCGCAGACAGTGGTGAGTGAATAGTAATTTTTTATACAAGGCCAAATGTGTTTCTCTTTTTTTTTTTACTAATATTATTTTACTTTTATAATGTGTCAGGAAACCGCACTCAGGAAAGCTCTGATATTGCTAGGAAAAGATCAAAGCAAGAAGGGTGAGTAACGTAATTGTTGTGAATTTTTTCTATTTATATATAAATGCGTAAATTACACAATGGTCCTTTAGGTTTGTACCATATTACATATTTGGTCCTTTAGTTTCATAAATTACACTGGTAGTCCTTATTTCCGAAACTATTGACATGTTTGGTCCTTTACCCAAACAGACGTTAACTTTTCCCGACAAACAAACGGGTTTTATGGGTTTCAAATTGGTGAAGGGGAAAGGAGAAGGACAGATTTACCCCCTCGTGCATCACACGTGACCATACTTGACGGGAAAAATAAACGTCTGTTAGGGTAAATTACCAAACTTGTCAATAGTTTCAGAAATAAGGACTACTAGTGTAATTTAGGAAACTAAAGGACCAAATATGTAATATGGTACAAACCTAAAGGAACGTGTGTAATTTACTCTAAATAAATATATGTTGTTAGGGGCCATGGTGGTGCACTCAAGGTTTTCAAAGAGACGAGCAACATGAGTAGTAGGAGGTTAGATGAATCATCCTTATCTTCATGGCATAGTTTGGGAGCACGAGCAGACAGAAATAAAGAGAATAATGCCATACCTGCAAAATGGACAACAAATAAGGTATGCTACACAAACTTCATTTACAATCATGAACGAATGACACTATATTATCCTACGGGTGAGCATTTGGGCCGAAAAAACCGAACTGAACAGAAAACCGACCAGAACCAAACCGTAAACATGTAACCGGTTCGTTTCGATTTTGAAAATATCGTTTTCAGTTTCGGTTAAAAAAAAAACGCGGCCGAAACCGAACCGAACCAAAACCGAAAACATGTAATTGGTTTGGTTTTGAAAATTCATCGTTTTTGTTTAAGGTTTCTGGACCGCGCTCACCCCTATATTATGTATCTTGGGCAGTCAATCTCGGTGAGATCTCAGTCAGTGGGATATCAGATCTGGGACCTAGAAATAATCTCGGTTGAAAATCTCGGGGGTAAATATCGGAGCCGGTAATTTGGCCGAGAATTGACCAAGATGAAGTGATTTAAAAGAAATAATAAATGAGTTGTCTAAACCTTCCCAATGCATCAATTATTATAAATAAATAATTCACTTATATTATTAGTATCTAATAATGTTTTATGCTATGTTTTTTATGTTACACTTTTATGAACCTTTAAGATTCCTCAGAGAGCTGTTGGTAGAATTGCTCCTCCCGCTCCCCGCATTGAAGTTTTTGTAGATGAAGAATGCCCAGAGTAAGTAGCTGTTATAAAATAGCCAAATTTTTACTTTTGATGTATCCTATTTAAGCATATTATCCTTTTACTACAAAAAATAAATAAATATAATAATATTAAATACCCTATACTCATTTTTTGCAGAGCTCAAAAGGTGAGCAACAATTCTTGTGGTGGTGTTCTGCAGCTGAGGGAGAATGATGGTGAAGACATCAAAAAGTAAGTTTAAGTAATAACACAATGACACGAATCAAAATAATAACAGAAATTAACCAATAAAAGATAGAATTACAACCCTAATGATCTATATATAATAATAAAAACACATCCTAATCCTAATATGACTTATTTATTAATAGTTATGACTTGTGTAAATAATAAGCTAATACTTAGTTTGTGGTTTGAAACAGGGAAACAGAGCTATTGAAGGAAAACCCGTTACGCCATTTTCCTTCAACCAATTTCAGATGATTACATTACAGTCTGATAATAATGCTGTTTTAATTTGCTCTTCTTGTTGTTTGAATTACATTACATATCTATGGGTGGGTGAGTCAGCTTTTGTCTATAAAGCTTGATTCAAGTTGTTAGTTATTTCCGTTTCCAAAAAAAAGTTGTTACTTATTTCACATTCTTGTTAATTCAATCATGCACGACACAGATTTTCTAAAGTTGTAAGACCACTCCCAATGGTAAATGCAACTGAGGTTGCTGCCAACTCAGCGCAGCAGACAAACTAACTAACACTAAACTGACGTAGTCATGCTAACAGCATTCCGTCACTTCACCAAATTTGGGCTCCACCATTTACTTTTCTTTTTCTAATAAAAATATACAACTAATTAAAACATATAACTAATAAAATTAAATTTCATTAATTAAAAAATACATTACATAAAAAAGACATTAATTAAAAAAAAAAATAGAAATGTGGTGTAAAAAATAGAAGAAATGAGAGGGTATTTATAGATGTAAAAAGTTTTAATTTTTTTGGATTTTTTTGAATTTTTTTGAAATATTACCTAAAACCAAATCCCGCCCTAAAAGTTCGGGTTTTAAGAATTACACCCCGTTCAATTTCGGGTTTCAGGTTTTTCGGTTTCGGTATTTCAGGGTTCTCTCAATAAAGCGGTTCGGTGTCGGGGTTTTTTCGGTTTCTTGTTTTTATTTAAATTTACCAATTTGTTGCCTTAAAAAATAATATTATGATCCAAACTTTCAAACCTTAACTCATTTCGTTTATAAATAAATAAACAACTAGTAAGTTTTCATATAATATAAAGATGAATTTAAATAATATAACTTGAATAAGATAGTTATATTCACTTAAAAAAAATTCAGTCATGTCTTTTATTTAAAAGATAGTATCTTTTTAAAGCTAGTTAAATGTCAAATCTTTTATAAATATAAGAATATTGTTATAAAATTTGAAATATATATAATGGTGGGGCGGGGCGGAGTTTTCAGTCGGGTTTTTCATATGCCCCCGAAAACCGCTCCAAACATTCGGGTTTTTCAAAAATCAAACCGTTGACATCGGTTTTTCAAATGATTCGGTTTTTTTAGTGCGATTTTTTTTTGGTTTTTCGGATTCGGTTCGATTTTTCGGTTTTTATGTTCACCCCTAAGTTTTGTCATAAGGGAAAATATAATATAACATTGATCATATACCAAGCTATGATACCATGACATGGCACACATTAATGATGGGTACACGTCATGAAGCGTGGTGAGAATTTAAAAATACTTGCTAAGCCAAGTATGGGCCAGATGAAGGCCCTTGTAAGTTCTACGTTAGAAAAACTACAATATACTTTTTTGTACTCTCAGTGAGGTGATGTGAGAGTGGGCCTTTGCCCATTCGATTCTTGGTACATATGGTAACCTTTTTTGGTTTACAGATATCCAAATGGGCTATATCTCACGTGGTTTGAAAGTGATGATACACGTGATGTGAGGTTACGAGTGATGGTGCCCCAGGGACATTAGGGGATTATATGTGCATCAATTGGTTTATGGCGACATGGTTATTGTGTGCGTTTTGGCTGAACTATTAAGATCTTACTAATTAATAATGCATTTAGGCCTACCTTTTTTAGTAAGTTTAAGGAGCTCCTTAATTTTAAGTTTAAAGAGATTTCCACTTTTAGTAAGTTTTTTAACTAAAAAAATAAAATGTTGATTACAAGATTCGAACACAAGACCTCTCCTAAGTAGACACTGTGTGTTAGCCACTTCAACTACTTGATTAGTTTGATTTATTCTAGATACTAATATATATAAGCTTTAACGTCACCAGAACTCAACCAACATTTCTCTACTTAAAAGGCTCATATTTACTTTCACAAGAAAAGGTTAATTTCGGATCTGATCCTACCATCACTAATGTCAGCACCTACCATCACTACGCACCACTACTCATCACCATCGCTATTGTCACCACCACGGATACTGTCGTCACTTCGAAATATAGTTACGGGTACCCACCGCCGCGTACGGGTACCCTGCTAGTACAACTTAGTGTGTGTCGTTTTATAAACTGTTTTAAGTTTTTTTTTGATATTACAACTCATTATGTTCTCATGGCTTTATTAGCTGACATTTGTTTATGTTGTCTTGTCCATGTAGGTGGTATACCGATTATCACCACCCACGTCTTGTTAAAATTATGTTAGTTGAAAATGGCCTAACTAAACAAGTAAATATGATATATATATATATATATATATATATATATATATATATATATATATATATATATAGAATATGGATCAAGAAAGAAGCTACGTAATTTAAAGAACTTAAAGAAGTAATTAGGAGCATTGATTTAATTAAATCATCCAAGGGCACTCAAGGGCATGATTGTCATTTCTCTCCTCCTCTAACAACACATACCTTCTGCTTCAATTTTTCCTCATTACGTGCTTTTCAATTGTCTATGTCTCATCTTCTCCCCATCTCCTCCATAGTTCCATCAATGGCTTCATCCACATCTCTTCCATTAGAACTACATATGAACAAGGTTTAATAGGTACAAACCCTAATTATATATTTCCATTTGTTTTCAACCATTACGAAATAGAGAATCAGGTTGCAGATTCAGGTTTGAACCAGGTAACGAATTTGAACCATTTACGAACCCTTAATTGGCTCCTCAATTCCTTCATTTGGTTCCTTCTGATTTCAACCATTTTCACACATTCAAATCTGATCCAGGTCGTCAATTTGAACCAAATATGAACCCTCAATCAGCTCCTCAATTTCTTCATTCGTTCCTTCCATTTTGAACCAGTTACACATATGTAGATTTGAACAAGGTGCCTTCTGATTCAATTTCTTGTATTAGCTCTATATAGCTTGCTTCAATGGTTATCGAATCTGATATCCAATTGGATCCAAATCTTCATAGCGATGGTAATTTTTTTATTCCAATGATGTTTTATAGTTCAATAATATTTAATTGATTGTTTCAAATGACGTGTTTGTGTATGATATGCTATTTAATTGAATGTTTAATTTGTTGCTTCATGTTTAATTGGTCATTATGATGAATGTTTGATTTTGAAATTGGTGAAGACGACTGCTCATTTGCATTTTCGTTTATTTGTATATATTTTACTTATTTTGAAATTGGGGAAGACATTGAAGTCAATGTTCATTTGCATTTTGATTAGCTGCATTCGTTTTGATGATTTTGATATTGGGGAACATGTTGATAGAATGTACAATTTCATTTTCATATTTTTGTCTATTATATTTGTATGGATTATTTGTATGTGTTTTGTTAATTTTGTAATTCGTGAAGATGATGTATCATTGTTATGAATTTTCTTAGTTTTGTTGTTTCCATGGTTCTTAGTTGCTATTTTGAATCAATAAATTTTTAGATTTTTTATCCGACTGTTTTGAAAATTGTCATTTGCATTTTCGTAGTTGCATTTTCATTTTATTTAGTTATTAGCTAAATCTTACATTCTGGTTCTGTTTTAGATACCGTTAGTTGCATTTTCATATTGTCAGTTGCATTTGCATTTTCATACTGTCAGTTGAATTTGCATTTTCTTACTTGTAGTTGCAGTTGCATTTTCGTTTTATATAGTTATTCCCTGAAACTTTACATTTTGGTTCTATTTGAAATATTGTCAGTCGTATTTGTATGTTCATACTTGCCGTTGCATTTGCATTTTCATTTAATTTGTAGACTTCTATGACATTTTAACAATTTTTCTTATAGGTTGTTTATAATGTTTCTTTGGAGAAATTTACATGTACATGCAAATGATATGAAAGATTTGGACTACTATGTAGACATTCGCACTTGTACAGATTGAAAAAATGTAGAAGATGCATAGAATAAACACAACGATCAGATGATGATGCAAGATTTTTTCGAGTGGCACATTAGTTTCTTACTGGTTCTGTTTTATAGTCTTACCAAATGTAGTTAAACATAGTTTGGCAATTGTATTTCCATTACATCTAGTTATTCCTTGAAATTTTAAATGTTGGTTATGTTTTAAATTTTGTCAATTGCATTTGTATTTTCATACTTGAAGTTGCATTTGCATTCTATGTATTCATTCCTTAAAATTTTACATACTAGTTCTGTTATAAATACCGTCAGTTGCATTTGCATTTTCATTTTCATACCTGCAGTTGCATTTTGCATTTTATGTCGTTATTCGCTGAACATATAAATATTGCTTATGTTCCAAATACTGATTTTTGCATTAACATTTTCATTTTTGCAACTGTTCTTACATTTTTATTAAATGTAGTTATTCCCTGAAATTTTAACCAAATGTTTGAAAATTGGCATTGGCATTGGCATTTGCATTTTCATACTTACAATTGCATTTGCATTTTTATACTCCCAATTGCATTTTCATTTTATGTGGTTATTTTATGAAATTTTACATTCTTGTTATGTTTAAAATACTTGAAGTTGCATTTGCATTTGCATTTTCATATTTGCATATGCATTTTCATTTTATTTGGTTATTCCCATTTTATGTTTTTCTTTTCATGTATCATCAACACTTCATGAAGAACGTATATGCACTTTCTCTATCCACTACTATAATTAATAGAAAGAAAAATCAAAATAATAACAACCACAAAAACAACCAACTATCGATAATTCTTTTTCATGTATCATGAACCTTGTAATCTAGATTATAATCAATACGAAAAAACCAAAAACATTAACAATCTAGATTAGTTGTACAACTATCTATCATCTATATCAATAAAAACCAACCAACCACCTAATAAACAAACATCCTAAAAAAACAACCAACCACATATGCTTGTACTCAGTTCTCTACACGTTCTTCTTTTACCATCCTTACGAACCCTTGATTGCATTGTTGCCCATCTTGTAGAATTACGGGTTTTTGCTGTTTTATCCACTGCCAAAATATAAATGTGTAAACAATCTATAAATAATCCAATAATACTTCAATTACACATAATATCTAATACAATCCAATCAAATTAGTGCCAAAAATTACATGACAACAACAATATTATAAATACATAAACCTAAGAGTGTGTGTAGTTCTAAAACCGGACCAAACCAGTAAACCCAAAACCTGAAAAGCTGGAAAACCGAGAGCCAAGAACCTGACCGACTTACCGATTCCGGTTTGGGTCGGTTAGGATAATGTTTGGGTTTAGAGTCGGTGGAGCCAAAAATTTACAATTTGAGAGCAAGATATTGGTATTTGAAAGCTTACACTCATCCATGAAATATTAAAAATATAGTGAAGAAAAATAAGTCCAAAAGTCTAAATTGTTGAATTGTAATCAAAGTTGACAGCAATTTAAAAGTTTAAACCATAAGATGATCTATTCTAATAAATGCTATTGAAATTTGAATAATGGCATTATATTGCTATTGTTGCCTGAATTTTAGCCTTTTAAATTATGTTCTTAAAATTCTAAGTTATTGAAACCATAATTAATTATGGGCATGATACTGCTCTTGAAATTCTAATTAGAATTCTGAAAAAGGCTAATTGAAATTCTAATTATCAACATAATTAATAAATGGTTTAGACATAATAAAGAGTGGCTGAATTTTCGGTTCCAACCCCAAAATACCCAGAACCGAGAAATTCGAAGAACGAAATTGGCGGAATATGGGAACCAAGAACCGAACCGAAAACCAAAAACCAGGTCTAACCCGTTCCGGTTGGTGTTTTCGGTCTAGTTGCACATCCCTACGGTTCTATTTTCAAATAGTGTCTGTTGCATTTGCATTTTCATAGTTGCATTTGTATTTTCAGTAAGTATACTCCATGTTTAAATTGTTTTCATTTTCTTCTTACTTTCTACACACAAAAATGCAAATGCATACACACATACCTTTTCTAAAATTTTAAATGCAAATATTATATGTTACATAATGCTTTTTGCAATAAGGGAATGAATACACACCTTCCGTTTGTTTCTCCGTTGTTGCTTTCTTTTGATTTCTTTCTTCATTGTCCTTTTTTTGTTCCTTTTCCTTTACTGTTTTCTTCTCCTTTACTACTTCCTTATGTACCGACATTCTTTTACTTTTTTAAGGTAGATTTATATAACATGGTGACATGCAACCATCACTATCACCTTTCGTTTCTTCACTTTCTCATCCCGTTTCTTCACTTTCTCCATCCATTTCTCCATTTATTCACTTTCCTTCATTTCTGTAATCCACATGTTACATATGTTGCATAATTCTTTATAGAATAATGCAAATGCATATACACACATACATAATCACCTCACATTTAAAGAATTCAACCCATAAATGCATACACAGAAATGCAAATGCATAAACAAAGATGAAAATGAGTGATTACCTTCTTGAACTTCATCAATATTGTTTCTCCTTTCTGTTTCCACACAAAAAACTTCCTCATATATGTTAGTAGTCTTCTTTCTTTTACCTTCGTTAACCCTAGATTGCATCGATTTCCATCTTGTAGAATCCCGTGTTTGTGATCTTCTTTTCATCTTGTATCTGTTAATGAAAGAATTGAACGTCTTTCTCATTTACAACCTTATTTTTACCTGCAATTTAGGAAGCATGTTAGCATTTTGTGTCAATAAACTTTAATCAGATACAAATACGAAAATGCAAATGCATTTTAGCAGTTTGCAATACCCTGGACCATACAAACAATATGCATTTTCGCATCCGAAAATGCAAATGCATACACAAAATAGACAATAAGATCATACATTCAAAATCACAGCTTTGTAACTCAGTTAACAATCGATAAAATTTAGTGTTCATGTATCCATAAAATTGAAGTGAGCCACATGAACTTGTAACAGTTTAACACTTATAAATGTATTTTCAGTCTTATTGTAACACATTTATAATCTCAATCAAAACAATTACTTGAAAACTAATTTTAAACATCAAAAAAACAATCTGCTCTTGACATGAACCGTAACAATTAAACAAACGAAAAAGAAACACTTACTGAAGCACCCTAAAATCTCGATTGAAACTCGATTGTGCAATTGAAAGCTGCAACTGAAACCCTGAATGAAACGATTCCGTTCGACTATATGATTGAAACCCTATATTCTCGATTAATGTTCGTCGTTCGTCACTTTTAATCAGCCCGGAGAGACTAATCGCGTCTAAGCCTTCGTTAATCGTGCGTGAGAGAGAGTCGAAACCCTAATTTCAAAGTGGAGAACCTGTTATGAAGAACCCTAGCTGATTTTGTGAGAGAGAATCAGAAAAACCCTAGGATATCATTCGTATGGTGAGACAAAGGGATTGTTCATATGGTGAGAGAATCAACGACGTAATGTTGCTTAGGTGAGAGAGGAGGTTTTTGACATTTCTACCCATCTATGCAAATTTTCCATCTGATCCCCTCCCTAATTTACTGAATGCGTGTTTTTAAAGTCCTTGTCATCTGAACCCTTCAATTTCTGATCTAAAGGCTGTAACTTATTCTTTATATTCTTTAATTAGTAGTGGTTTTCTATGGATTCACACCCTATATATATATATATATATATATATATATATATATATATATATATATATATATATATATATATATATATATATATATATATATATATATATATATATATATATACACACGAGGAAAATAGGCTCGCGCTTCGCTGCGAGTTTTGAGTGCTTTTTTGTTCGTTCATCTAATTATTAAAGTTTTTATAAAATAAACTATCATAGCGATTGAATAACATAACTTTGAAATATATTCACACCCTTAATATAATAAGTACCTTTCAAATATAATTTTTAAAAATATTACATGTATTTAAAGATCAAATTTTAGAAAACTCGAGAAAGATATTAGATTAAAATAATATTATAATGAAGTAAACATGTTACCAGTTTACATTCATCTAAATGTAAATAAATTTGGTTAATTTCAACATACACATAACAATAATATAAGTGTTAAAAAATTATTCAAAAATATAAGTGTTAAAAAATTATTCAAAACTATAAGTGTTAAAACTCTTATTTTTGAGAAAATACTTTTTTTTATTACAAAAATATAAAATGTAAAGAAAAGGTTTAATTTTTTTTAGTGAGAATGATACTTAAGGATTATTTTAAAAATTTATTGTGAATCTTATATTTTTGGTTTATTTGTTTGCATAAAAAAGTAATGAGTTATTTTGAATATATGGGTAACACTGTAAAAGTGATCTTCAATATATGGGCACAAAGAAAGAAAAAAAAAAGCTCCAAAAACTCAAGCATCTGACTATTTGTTAGTCAAAGAACGTATCATCAATACAAACTTCAAAAGAACGTATATATCATAAATTCTGGATAACATTAACTTACCTCCGTTTTATGAAAAACCCCGTTTAAAGCTTTTGTTAATGAACAGTAATTGTTTAACACAACGATAGAATTATGGCAATCACTTCCATATAACATGCATGTTTATATTGAAAAAAACATACATGTTTAAAGCGTAAAAACATAGATGTTCAACCGGTATTAAATAATTTCCGAAAATAAAGCCGTCATTTTAGGAAAATTCAAAAAAGGAAACAAAAAATAAAAATGTAAAGTGTCGTTAATACCCCTGAACAAATTCTATGAATTAAATAATTAGAAAATATTTTACTAAATTTTGATTGGTTTAGACGAGTTCTGCAGGTTATATATATATATATATATATATATATATATATATATATATATATATATATATATATATATATATATATATATATATATATATATATATATATATATATATATATATATATATATATATACTAGCAGGGTACCCGCGCAATGCGGCGGCGAGTACCCAGAAACTATATTTCGTGGCGAGCAAGTGTTGTTCGTTTACACGGTAATAATTGCGCAAATGAATGATTTTTTCCGTCTTTAAAAATTGCAATTAGTAATCATTATCATCTTGAACATAATAATACATTCAAGTTCAACAAACTTAAGGATTATAATTAAAGAATATGTGAGCACACAAACAAATACCTTGATCATGGAAAGTTCGATACAATATGTTTTCTATTTAAAGTTGGTTGTTTATTTGTTCTCAAACAAAGTGTCATTTAGATCAATCGGTTAACACACATTCTGTACTTAGAAAAAGGTCTTGTGTTCGAATCATGTAAGCAACAATTTAACCGGAGCATATGTCATGGGTAAAACGTCGCCTGATTTGTAGCATCGTGTTTATGTGTAGGTTGTGAATATGTGTAGGTTGTGGTCGAAAATAAAAACGTAGCTCGGAAATAAAAGATTGTAAGAAAGGTCAAAACGGACTAATAAAAGATGGTAAGATAGTTTTCGGAAATAAAAAGCAAAAGGGAAATAAAATATGGTAAGAAAGGTCAATTAATTAATTTCTGGAAATACAAACCGAAACCAAAAAGCTCAATTAATTAACTTTCGTAAATATAAGGGCAGGTCAAATGCTTGGAATTATAGCCTATTATATTTTTGTTTTCCGGAAATACAAACCGAAACCGAAAAGGTACATTAATTGACTTCCGGAAATATAAGGTGTTGTGGTTAAATGCTCGGAATTACAGGCTATTGCATTTAGTGTTGGTGGTTTGAAATAAAGTGTAAGTTATAGCAATTGGTTAACACATAGTGACTACTTAGGAGAGGTCTTGTGTTCGAATCTTGTAAGCCACACTTTATTTTTTTAGTTAAAGAACTTACTAAAAGTGGAAATCTCCTTAAACTTAAAATTAAGGAGCTCCTTAAACTTACTAAAAGAGGTAAGCCTAAATGCATTAATAAGTAGTAAGAGATATATATATATATATATATATATATATATATATATGTGTGTGTGTATATATATATATATATATATATATATATATATATATATATATATATATATATATATATATATGTGTGTGTGTGTGTGTGTGTGTGTATATATATATATATATATATATATATATATATATATATATATATATATATATATATGTGTGTGTGTGTGTGTGTGTATATATATATATATATATATATATAGAAGTGAGATCGAGTGAGGACTTTTTTCCCGGTGAGGACTGCGAGGACAAATCTCGTGCGTTCATCTTAATAATATACGGCTGGAAATTTTCAGATTTTTTAAAATTTTCGCGGTGGCATTTTTGTAATAAACAGAGATTTTTTATGGTTTCCTTCTAAAGGGCAAAATATTAAAGGACATTTCCGTCATTTGATTTTTAAAAGAATCTAAATACAATTTCCCTTTCAAAACCCTCATTCACGTTATCTCATTCAAGCAGATTCCCAAAAAACCCTCCCGTCACTCACGATTCCGTCAATTCTGATCCGGCATTACTTCGATTCTGGAGACGATTCCGTCGATTCCTTCTCCGGCGATTCCTTCTCCGGCGATTCCTTCACCGTCGATTCCTTCTCCGATGATTCCTTCTATGTAGATTCCTTTGTTGATTCTGTCTACGGTTCCTTCATCTTCGTCAATTTCCCTGACGATTTCCTTCGATTCCGTTAACAATTCCGTCAACAATCCCGTCGATTCAGTTGATTCCGTCGAAGATTCCTTCATCTTCGTCACATTATCCGATTATTGTATGAGATTGAAGCTTTTGAGGTTGTAGCTTTTGAGTTTGGATATTATATCACCATATCTTCCCTAATCATCTCAATATGGAATTAGCTGGTAAACATTACCCTCTAGATACTGATTTTGTTGATTTTTTGTTTTGTTCTTCAGTTTGCCCTATATTTGATTGTTATTGTATTTTATTGTTAAGGTGTGTGAAGTATATTGACTTATAAGTTGTGGATCTGGTGTATTCGATGCTTTATTTCTATTGTTAATGAAGTGTAATTATGCATATTTTACTTTCATAAGTTAACCCTAATGTATGCTTTATTTGATTGTTATTGTTATTTGATTGTTAAGGTTAGTGAAGTATGTTTCCTTATAAGTTGTTGACCTGGTGTATACGATGCTTGATTGAGGTTGTTAATGAAGTGGTATTCTGCATATTGAGTTTGTGAACTAGGTTTTAATTTTCTAATCTAGGATCATTGTTAATTTTGGATCATTTGATTGTGGATCGTTCTTTGTGGTGTATGTGTTTGTTAATTTTGAATCGTATATAATTATTTATAATTTTGTATCATGGATCATTGTTTATTGTGGATCATCTTTTGTGGTCTAGAATAAAGAATTATTAAATGGGTCAAAATGGTGACATAAAAGATGTTATTGAATCTCAAAATAAAAATTTGAGGTATGATGCAGTAACAAAAAAAAGAGATAAATAAAAATTAATATCAAATATCACTTCAAAAAGTATTAAATGGGTCGAAGTGGTCAAAGAAAATATGTTATTGAATCTCAAAATAAATATTTGAGGTATGATGCAGTAATAACAAAAGGAGATAAATCAAATATTATCTCAAAAAGTGTCATGAATTCAACAAATTATATGTATGAGCTTCTTGAATGTCCCATGGGCATCAACTTAATGTGCCCTCCAATGCATCAGGTATGTTAAGAAAAAAATTGTTGTTGAAATTTATATTAATACTTGATTTTAATGATTGATCATATAGTGTTCAAACATCCACACTTTATAATGCAGTTTGTGGTTGCAAGGTTTGTTTGACTGATGGTTTATCATGAGTTCAGTTTGAAGCACCAAACAATGTTTGATATTCTTCATTTTTTCTTTAAAGTCGACTGCCTTGTTGTTTTGTTTGTGGTTGTTGTTGATGTTGCAAAAGTTATTTGTGTGTCAAATAGAAAGTTGTATATTCGGATCAGTTTTAATTTTATTTTGTTTACCTTTGCATCATTATTAATCTTGTGTTTATCAATTCAACAAAAGTAGTTACTTTGTTTTTTTTTTTTATGTAGATCAATCATAAAAAGAAAGCGATCGTCTATTTCAACAAGCAATGATGATGGCGATTATTCAAGTTCCTTTGAAAAAAAAAGAGTATATTTAGGAATCCTTAAGATCATTGTTAATATTGTAAACATTATGGATGATTTTGTAAATTTTGGATCATTGTTAATTTTGGATATTTTGTAAATTTTGAATCATTGTTAATTTTGGATCATTTTGTAAAGTTTGGATCATTGTTAAATCTGTATCACTTTATAAATTTTGGATCATTGTTAATTTTGTTTACAATATCATCTGTTATCTGAGGTTTTGGAACAATAAACTTTGGATCTCTTTTCACATTATAGATCAGTTTATAAATTTGGATCATTGTTAATTTTGAATCATTGTTAATTTTGGTTAATTTTGTTTACCTTTGCATCATTTTTTCTATTGTGTTTATCAACTTATCACAAATATTTAATTTTGTTTCTATTGTTTTATATAAATCAATTAAAGAAAAGGAAAAGATTATCTCTTTCAACAAGCAAAAATGTTAATAATGACGACGACGATTTTGTTTCCGTCCCAAATCCTAGGCTAATTCATTTGAAAAAAATCAATGATTACATTTAGGAATCCTTCAGGAAATGTTCTTCGATTTGTTCAACCTTGAATGATAACTAAAAATATGTTCTTAAAGATATAAGATTTGGTTTCTTGATGATTTTGTTATAAAAAGGTGGGTATAGATAACGACAAGCTGACAAATTACCTAAAGTTCACCAGAGGGTTGAATTAGTACTTATTAAGTCTAAGCATTATTAAGTCAATGCTTAGATACAAAGAGTTCAAGCAGTTGGTATCAAGTCGATACTTTCAATATGATTAAATTGTATATTGGTTCAAGCAATATGTTGTTGTGGTATTAAATTTGTATGAGTACACTTTCATCAATTGTAACACAAAGCATGTCCTAATACTTTTATTGTATCAAAATCTCAACATAAAAACATACAAATTTAATAAATAAGTTAAACATAAAGCATAAACACCAAAATTTTCGAACTTTACATGAAAAATAACGACATGATCACCGGCCTCAGCCATATTTCCCGCTTTTTTATCTAGCCTTGATTTCACCAACTATGAGAAAAATTTAGTCATCGAAACACTCGAAATATCATCAACACGTGACATTTCAAATTGACCAACACCCGTATTCGTGAATTGGGCCAGATTTTTCACCAAACTTTTCTATGTGAATCGGGCCAGATTTTTCCATTTAAATAACTATCAATCACTTGATCTAATTGACCCTTTTTCTGGAATTTCATAGCCCATTCGTCTAAATAACATGTTCTCGAGGTAAAGGCGATCGATTACGGGAGGTAAAGGCGGGTCGATTACAGGCCAAACACATAACACTTCAAATAAAACGACCTTGAATGAGTACACATCTGACTTTTCAGTCAACTGTATGCTGTCGTCTAATATACTCGGGATCTAAGCACCTAAAACTACCTTTGACCATTAGGATGGTTCAAAAATCAACAAATGGTACAAAAATAAACAGATGATTCGAAAATCAACAAATGATCTAAACTTTTAATCTTAAACATTAGGATCATTAGTGATGATCTTAAACTCTAATTTTCATTAGTTAATGATTCAAAATTCAAAAAATGATCTAATTTTTTATTATTTCAATAAATTATCCAACAAGATCATTAACAAATGATTCAAAAACTAATAAATGATCCATTTTTTACGATTTTCCAATCCGAGTTATGATTTCCAGTTCCATTGAATATTGTTCTGAAATTTGGTTTTGATTTGTATCTAAATTGATCACATTTGTGTTCTAGTGATGTATAGAGCTTAACCAATTCTTCTTATCACGTACCTTTATCGATTTCAACTTTCGGATCTTAATCATCATCATCACAACTTGTATGATGTATATCATTTTCTTTATTTATTGTTGAAGATCCATTTTCTCCTGATGATGATCCTATTCTTCTGTCAGGTATGTCCATTGTGGATTATATTCAAATATACATAGTATGTTGATGATTAAAAATGATCTACAATTAGCAGAGATCCATAATTAACATTGATCCTCCTGACTAACCCTAATTAGTAAAAATTTCACAACCAAATAATTATAGAAGATATTAAATAGCAACATAACTAGATATTTTACTTTAATCATAGCAGTAGAAGTAATAGAAAGTAAATTTTCTGATGAAGATCCATTTTCATATGAAGATGATCCAATTCTTCTACCATGTATATCATTTTCTCTATTTCCTTTTGAAGATCCATTTTCTCTTGATGATGATCCAATTCTTGTATCATGTATGTCCATTGTGGATTATATACAAATATTCATAGTATGTTGATGATTAACAATGATCCAAAATTATAATGATCCAGAATTATCATTGATCCTCCTGATTAACCCTAATTAGTCAAATTAAACAAACACAGTATTATAATAGACGTTAAACATCAACATAACTTGATATTTTACTTTAATCGTAGCAGTAGAAGTAATAGAAAGTAAATATTAATTATTTACAACTTGTATGTTTATACAGACATCCAATTAGGTCAAAATTGTTAATAATTTCCAATTAACAAGAAAAATTATAACATTCACTTGTTAAATTGGATCATTAGTTTCAATTATATACTTCAACTACTAAAAATTGGTAGAAAATCATAAATAAACTAATTAGAATCAGAATTGACCATTTTGTCTGGAATTTCATAGCCCATTCGGCTAAATAACATGTTCTCGAGGTAAAGGCGGGTCGATTACGGGCCAAGCACATAACACTTCAAATAAAACGACCCTGAATGAGTACACATCTGACTTTTCAATCAACTGTATGCTGGCGTCTAATATACTCGGGATCTAAGCACCTGAAACTACCTTTGACCATTAGGATGATTAAAAAATCAAAAAATGATCCACAAATAAACAGATGATTCAAAAATCAACAAATGATCCAAACTTTTAATCTTAAACATTAGGATCATTAGTGTTACATTAATGATCCTAAACTCTAATTTTCATTAATTAATGATTCAAAATTCAACAAATGATCCAATTCTTTTATTATTTTAATAAATTATCCAACAAGCTTTTAAGATCATTAACAAATGATTCAAAAATTAACAAATGATCCATTTTTTTTTACAATGATCCAATACGAGTTATGATTTCCGGTTCCATTGAATTTTGTTTTGAAATTTGGTTTTAATTTGTGTCTAAATTGATCCATTTATGTTGATGTATAGAGCTTAACCAATTATTCTTTTCACCCTTATCGATTTCAACTTTTGGATCTTAATCATCATCATCATCATCATCATCATCATCATCATCATCATCATCATCATCATCACAGGTCTTCTTAAGTGGTATAAATTGCTCAAGTAGTTGTTTTGCTGATTTTTTAAACACCATTAATTCTTCCTTGGAAGCAACAATTGCTGAAATAAACAGATAATTACACTAGCGTTAGTCAAGTTTAACCAAATAAAATAAGATTCTTCAAACAAATCATTTAACAATTAATTTAATTGTTCCAGTCCTACAATTATCATCAATAAACTGAATGATCCCAACATATTTTAATAAATAATAAAATTGTCAAACTGAAGAGATAAAAAACCTAATTTTAGATGCGATTGAATTAATATAAAAATAACAAATATCAATTGATCAAATTGCTAAGATAAAAACAACTGCAAATGCGACTGGTATATATATGTATACATGCATGAATGACATTCATGCAAACCAATATTTGGGGGTCCCTCATCAAATACATTAATGTGTCTTCCATGATCATCTCATTTCAAAAATCAATGGTTTTAGATTGAGTTCTGTTGGTTCTGTAGTCTTAATTGGTTCTGATTTTAATTCTACACTATATATATATATATATATATATATATATATATATATATATATATAAGGGTTTTGCTAAACATTGACTTTAGAGTTATGACTAGACCTGATAATGGAGCGGGTTTTAACCCTGATCCGCTCCAAACCCGCACGAATTAAATGGTTTGGATCATAATTTGTGATTCGTTTACATGTTAACGACCCGTACCTGTTAACCCTTCTACTAAAAGGGTCGGGTATGGATCAATACCCGATCCGATCATGACCCGCCCCGCTAATAATTTTATAAAAAAATAATATATATTTATATTAAAGAGTAGACTTGCTTAAAGAAAAAACAAATGGGCTTAATATTCACATTCATTATATTTTTATTTGAAATCGCTTAATATTCACTTATATGTGCTTAATTTTATGCAGGTGCTCAATGAATTAATCCGTCTTATTTTTGAAATTTTGAAGATGCGTCTCGATATCTATATTTTCTTATGCATGTTTCCTATATTAGACATTTATTTTATTTAATATATGTTTTCTGAGTATTAATCTATATTGACACTTGGTTTACTTAAGACATGTAGTATAATATTAAATATTCATGTTATAGTTATTGGAAAATACTTTGCGGAGTGCATAATAGTTGTAGATTTTTTTCTTTATAATGGGTCGGGTTAATGAGCCGGATATCCGTTGATCCAACGGATAAGGGTATGAGTTTGATTTTGCAAAACCCTGCGGATCACGGAGCGAGTATGGATCATATTGTGAATTTTTTAAAAGGGTTTAGATCAAGGTCGATCCGCTCCAAACCCGATCCATTGTCAGGTCTAGTTATGGCTAACGATAATAATGTACGAGTTGGAAAGCTTAACTACCTAGATGTAGTTAGTGAAATGTACATCAAGTTTAAGCTTCCTTTTTTTTTTCTTAAATAGCATTTGCTAGAACTTCCCTTTATTTAATACTCTTTCAATTCCCAAATTATTATTGTCCACTAAAATAAATACATTTTGTAAGAAAAATACATTTATCATACTTTAACATTAATAAAATTTTATCATTACTACCTAAAAATTTATTAGTTAAAAATTGAAACTTTGATTTTTAATACACACCAAATGAAGTATTAATTTTGATTGAATAACCAAACCATGATATCTGCAATTTTGGAGAAAAATGTAATTTATTTACTACGAAGTACTTCTAAAAGGTTTAGAAAATTAAATTTAAGTATTGTAAGAAGAAAAGAAAAATACTAAATAACGGTAGTGTTTTCCTCACAACCGGGTTTAAGTCCATGTAAACATTGGTGAAAATTAGGTGTAATTAGGAATTAACTTTAAAAAAAAAACATTAGAAGAAAAATGATACTATATAATTATAAAATAGAAATGCGATGGTAAATGATATGGTGAAATCTGATTGGTCGAGTGACGAAGCACTAACACGCGGTTTCCTTCGTCAATAAGATTGAAAAAGATGCAGAAGAATACGATCATGAACCCTAATCCCCAATTCTTCTGGTTTCCTAGAACCTCCGCCCCTTATTCCATCTACATAATCTCATCCGATCTTCTCTAAGTCCCCAAATCCATATCTTCAATTTCTTCGTATGGGAGAGCAAATCGGTTCGGACGATCTCTTCGATGGTAGTTTCTTCTACGATGCAGAATTCGATCCCTCCTCTATCCTTCCAATTTCATCTCCGGTGAACAACCAGTCTCCGTTGTCATTCGATGATATCGAGCAGTTTCTTTTGAATGATGACGACCAAGTTCCTAACGGAGATGCGTTGAACTCCCTTCCGGATGAGTTTTTTCACGATATTTTGCTCGATTCGCCTTTAGAAGGTGAAAAATCGGTCGGTGAAGTTGTCGATCTTTCCGATGATGGAGATAATTCCGTGGAGAAGGAGGAGCAGACGAAGAACGAAGCTGTCCTTAATCACAATAGAGAAATCGAAAATTGCGATGATGACACCGATGATCCTCTAAATAAAAAACGGAAAAGGTATTCTTAGTTTCGGGTTCTAATGCGCAATAACTGTTTAATTTTAAGTTTCCTTGTTGAATTACTTAATGTATTATTAATGTAGCCGTAATTGATATCTCGTTTCATGCTTGATTTGAATATGTTTATAGTTCTATATCTAGGTAAGTTTTGTGTGTGGCTCACTTCAGTTAGCATTTGATTTTACAGTTTGTAGTTAACTTTTTAGATTTTTGGCTTTATGCTGAATTGAGAAACCTGTATTTATGGAGTCGAAATTGAATGTTGATTAGTTTAGATAAATTTGTGTCAGGCAACTGAGGAATAAAGATGCGGCTTTAAGATCACGAGAGAGGAAGAAGATGTATGTGAAAGATTTGGAGATGAAAAGTAGGTATTATGAAGGGGAATGCAGGAGATTGGGGTCATTACTTCAATGCTTTATGGCAGAAAATCAAGCACTTCGATTTTCCTTACATAATAATAGTCATGCTTCCATGACCAAGCAGGAGTCTGCTGTGCTCTTCTTGGGTATGTGTTTGTTATATTATTATTATTATTATTATGTGACAGTGATCTATAATTTTAGTTGTTATCTGTGATGGAAGTTGTATTGACTTTTGATTGGAATGTAGAATCCCTGCTGTTGGGTTCCCTGCTATGGTTAATGGGCATGCTAGTTGTCCTTCCAAACCAGGAAAGTCAACTGGCAACCAGCGCTGTAGAAGAAAAACTAATTCTACCAAATCTGGTGGCAAAGAAGACAGGAAATAGACCCAAAACCCTTTTGTTGGGTAAACGATTCAAAGCATCACGCTCAAGGATGAGATCAAGCCTTCTTTTTTCTCTACAAAATGTACCAAACATCCTGTTACCAGTTTTTTGAATTTTTTCTTTTTATTATCTTTTTTTCTTTTCTTTTTTTTTTTTTTTATGATTCTTCTCTTTCTTCTGGAGGACTGAGGCTTTCTAACTTTGTAGTAATGTTTTTGGTTAATCTTTCCTTGTTTGTGGATGGGCTTTGTTGAATATTTTTATTAGTAAATGTTATCTTAGGGTATGTTACTGCAAGTTTTTTTTAGGCGTGCTATGAAATTTAGATTAAAATAAAATGATTTCTGTTAATGAAATAGCAATAATTTATATGATTATAATTTTAGAGTTGTATTCTAGGAAGTCTAAAGGATTTGCATAGTCTCAAGGGATAAATTCTAGCCATTGGATCAAGATGGTCAAGATCAAATTCCCCACCTACAGCCACCGCCGATCGCCGCGGTGGTGACTGACAGTGAAGGTGCTGGTGGTAATGGGGTGATGGTGGTATTGATGTATTGAAACACATATGCTTCACTAAAACATAACATATTACTTCGAAGCACATGTGCTTCAGGTCACGAAACACATGTGTTTCAAGTCACTAAAAACATGAGTTTCTAGAAACACATGTGTTTCAAGTCACTAAAAACATGAGTTTCTAAACACACATGGGAGCATATGAAGCACATGTGCTTCATTACTTAAACACATGTGCTTGGTTGTACATATACACTAATTTATTTTGAAAGACATGTTATTAGTGAAGCATGTGTGTTTCTAGCTTACAAACACATGTGCTTCATTACTTGAAACACATGTGCTTAGCTGTACATATACACTCCTTTATTTTCAAAAGACCTGTTATTAGTGAAGCACATGTGCTTCCAGCTTAGAAACACATGTGCTTCATTACTTGAAACACATGTGCTTGGTTGTACATATACACTTCTTTATTTTCAAAACACATGTGTTACAAAAGGTGAAACACATATGTTTCAAACAAATGTGCTTCCAGTTACGACCACCACCACCGGTCACCACCGCTGGCGGCCACCTCCGGCCGCCGCCGTCCGCCGGCGCCCGCAGCTGGAGATGGGTGGGGTATTGATGTATTGAAGCACATGTGTTTATAGCGGTGGTGGTAGTTTGAATCTTGATCTTGACCATTAACTTTTTCTTGATCCATAAGCTAATAATTATCCCTTGAAACTAGATAAAATTAATTGACTATCTTGAACAAACTACTATAATTTTAAATATAACATTTTTTGTGAGGAAGCCAATAAAAGACGTTCTGGGGTATTGAATATTTATAGCAATACCGTTATCAAGTCAAATACTCTCTATACAAAACATAGTATAAAAGCATTCCCAACTTTCAAGATTATAGAATTTTTAGACGTAATCCAATATGGTCAAATCTTGGTGCAATTTTTAATAATTGAGGACCAATTTTTATTTTATTTTTGAAATGAGAAATCTAATCTACTCCTAATTACCACAGGACTCGACCTCCTGACCTAAAGGTTGAGAGACAAACACCATACCGCTAGTCTAAAGATCATTTATGATCCTAAATTTTGAACGGGCTTTGAAGAGAGACATTATAATATATAGTGGGAGAACACTAATTATCAACTTAATTAATGTCATCCTTCAATCAACCACATTATGCTAAGCAATTTTTCAGTTCATATTATGAACAACCGGAATACCGAGATAAATAAAGGACAAAGAGCCGTGACAATATTTTAAACTCTAGCCACATTTTCCACTTCTAATGGATCAACTCCAACACTATGAAGGAGCCATGGCAATCATTGTTTTTTAAACAAAATTTAAATATCACTGAGATCAAATAGTAGGTTTCTTAACATAGGATTTTTGGTGCATTTCATTTTTTTTTTTCAAATTGAAGCACAATATTAGGTGCAGAATAAAAAATGGTAATATAGATTGGAACAATTCATTCCACGAATTCCAGGATAATTTAAGCAAAACCATATTAATCTAAGAATTCCGTGGAATTAATCGTCAAAACTTGTTCAACACAAAAGACATAATTTTGGGTCAAAAGAGCTAGTAAACTTGTTTAACACACTTTAAATAAAGCCAAGAAATTCGAATAGGTCAAAAAAGATAAAGGACCATATAATGGGCCTGTACCAAAGTCCAAAATTATAAAGAAAAAACATAAAAATGCGAATAACTCCCAAAATACAATGTTTTTGAGTCCGGAAGTTCAGTAAACCGCCTGCGTCTGTTTATCATGACGTAGTCCTCGTCGCAAGCTTCGATTTTGTTATTCGTTAGTCTGAAACAGAGATCCGAGGTAAAAGTTATGCCATTTTCCGTAAAACCCGTTTCTTGACACGATCATAAACTTTAAGAAAAATAAAAGAACTCGATCTTCTACATTTGTGCATGCATTAATTAATGTTGATGCAACTTCTTGTTTTTTCCGGTGATTCACTATTCTATATTTTTTTTAACTAATGCATCTTTTTTTTTTTTTTTTTTTGCTTCAAGAATAAAAAAAAGATGCCTCAAATTGAAAAAAAATGTACATCAAACTTCCAATTTTTCCTATTATAGTTGCATATAAAATCGGCAGATCTGTGTAATATAATCTTCCTCAACAATGCAAGAAGCTACCATTATTTTCAAAAGAATGATATAATATACATGTTGAAACTCATCAATACCTACACACTTTTCACCTTCTTTTGTCTTTAATAATCCTAGAAGACATGCTTGGATATTAAGATTTTCAAAAAAAAGCAAACTTTAAGACTTAATTATATAGAAACAACTTACCTTGAAAGCAACAAATGCCAAAATACCCTATATAAACCCATTGATCCCTCATATTCTTCACTCAATCTCTTCTCAACCCTACAACACAAAAGCAGAATGACACTTTTCTCTTCTTCCCAAAAAACATTCCCTTTTATGTTTTTCCTTGCACTTTTTGCTTGCTCGGCTTTTGCCCGCGATTTCTCAATCGTCGGGTACTCCCCCGAGGATTTGACATGCATCGATAAGGTCATTAACCTCTTCGAATCATGGCTCTCGAAACACGGGAAAATTTACGAGAGCCTTGAGGAAAAGCTACATAGGTTCGAGATCTTTAAGGACAACTTGAAGCATATTGATGAAACGAATAAGAAAGTTAGCAACTATTGGCTTGGGCTCAATGAGTTTGCTGACTTGAGTCATGAAGAGTTCAAGAACATGTTCTTGGGGCTCAAGGGCGAGTTACCGGAGAGGAGAGAGCAGTCGCCGGAAGATTTCACTTATCGGGATTTCGTGGATCTGCCAAAGTCTGTTGACTGGAGAAAGAAAGGAGCCGTTGCACCCGTCAAGAACCAGGGTTCATGTGGTGAGCATTACGAATAATATTTAATGTTATAGACAATATCATAGTTAAAAAAAAATACTTAAATATAGGTGGTATAAGTGAGTCGAACTGTTCGTGAGATACTCGAGCTCGATTTGTTAATATATCAATAAAATCTCGAGTTAAACGATCTCGAGCCAAGTTTGAGTTTAACTTAGAGCTTGTTTATTAAACAAGCTCGAACCCGAGCTTCAGACGAAGAATTCATTTAGGCTCTCGAGCCTAAATGAGCTATTAAATATAATTCTTTCGTTTCAAATTAAGTGATACACTTTTCGTTTATAGGTGTTTCAAGATAAGTGATACACTTTTGAGACTTGCCTTATTTGTAAAGAATAATGAGACTTTACCCCAATAACTATCTCCTTTAATAAAGTGAAATGACTCATTTACTCTTACTTTTATTTGTAAACATCAACTCATTTTAATCAATATATGTGGGACTCATCGCTAACTAACTATCTAATTTAACATTCATCATAATCATTGCTCAAAAAGCATGAAACCCCAAGTGTATCACTTATTTTGAAAGGAATGAAATATGAATTATTATAAAAAAAATAAATTATACGCCGTATTATATAAAAAATTTAATTATACATACACATGTGTATAATAATAATAATATAAAAATTAAACATTGAGTTAATTACATAAATGGTCCTTTATGTTTGTACCATATTGCAACTTTAGTCCTTTAGTTTCAAAAATTACACCGATAGTCCTTATTTTGAAACTATTTTGCATCGACAGTCCTTTAGGCCAAATGGTGTTAAATTTTTCAGTTAACTCACCCCATGTGCAATGCAAATGAGGGCATAATAGTCTTTTTATTTGCGAGTTGTATCTTGTGCAGATATACTTGTACTATCTCTATCTTGCGAGTTGTATCTTGTGCGGATGTACTTTTACTTGTACTTTATTTATCATCTTCTATCTCTCTCCCTGCAAATCTTGAAACCAGAAAACAAAACCAAACCCCACAAATTCGTTTTGTTTATATACCAATTTTCAAACTAAAAACAAAATTGGGGACTTGAGTGAAAATTTATCGTCTGCTAATCCCTACAAATCTAACGTTTACTTCATATAATGAAAATTTAAGCTCCAATATAAGCTCCAAAACGTGAAATAACAAATCAAACAGAAGTTGAAGAATGCCAAACAAAAGCATCGATCGCCGGTCGCCACCCTCCACACCTCGATCTGTCTTTTCCAGCGGTACTTAAAAACGTTTAGAAGACTTGCAGAGTTTTACGAAACCCTCGTCTCAATCAAACTGTGCAATCGATCCTGTTACATCATCGTCATTCTTTAAATCATCATTTAGATCTAATTTACAGGTAAGATAATTCTTTCTGGAATTAGGTTTTCTTCACTATGCAATCGAACCCTTTTCGGGGACGAAGCTGTTGCTTGCCCGGAGACGTTGAGATTGAGCGTGTGAAGAGGAGACGATTGGTGGCCGGTGCCTGGCTGAAGGCGATTGGATTGGGACCATGAGATTGAGTGACACAGTGAGAGAACAAAGAGTGTAAGTAAGTGACTTTTAAATGGTAAAAAGACTATTATGCCCTCATGTGCATAGTTAACAGAAAAATGTTAAAAAAAACATTTAGCGTATGCTAAACAACGTATAAATATACAGGTAGTTGTTGGGCGTTTTCAACGGTGGCTGCAGTGGAAGGTATAAACCAAATTGTGACAGGGAATTTAACAGAGTTGTCGGAACAGGAGTTGATCGATTGTGATACAAGCTTTAATAATGGTTGCAATGGAGGTTTGATGGACTATGCATTCTCCTTTATCATGAGAAATGGTGGTCTTCGAGTATCCTTATATCATGAGTGAAGGAACTTGCGATGAAAAGAAGGTAATTAATTCGAACTTTGGAAGATAACTAAAAGAGTATATATAAATTCATACGGTTTATTTTTACACCATATTTTTTAATCTATGTACCACAATAAGTGTATAATATATCTTTAAAGTATGCAAGAATATTTGTATAGTGTAGTATAAACATATAAAATTATGATATACAAATTAATTCCCATACTGAAAAATAAGTTAAACAAGTCATTCAAGTCTTCAAAATATATCACATTTAAGGTGATAGAACTAAGAAGTGAATACTTTTGGTACGTTTGACAAAACCACCTTAACAAATGGTGTGGTTATGTGTTTTGGATGTGAATGACCTTTTATAATGAGTTTTTTTGTGGATACCCACATCAAGTTAGAATTACCCTTCACACCAACAAAGCTTTTCTGTACACTAATGTGAATATTACTTGTTTTTGGTTGCTAATACGGAAACAATGTTTTTTGTGGCGAGAACATTTCTCTAACGTGGCAAAATATTTGATATCTTTTCAGGATATCTCAGAAACGGTTACCATAAGTGGTTTTCACGATGTACCTCAAAACAATGAAGATAGCTTCTTGAAAGCACTTGCAAATCAGCCGATTAGTGTGGCCATTGATGCCTCAGGTCGTGACTTCCAGTTTTACAGTGGGGTAAGTCTCATAATCAATCTCATCAAGTCTATCTACAGGGGCGTTTCTGAAATTTTAAAGGCCCTGCGCAAATAGACGAAACTAGGCCCCTAGATACAAGATGTATATATATAAAAAAATAGAACTTTCTAATTCTTTTATATTAAATTATTAGGTTGGCTTAAAATTTTGCTGATGGGCACTCCATGATAATACGCTTAATAAACCAACATTTACTTAAATATAGTAAAATAATATTTATAAGTCATTAATACTTTTGTGTTATGTCAATTTTACCCTTACCATAACTGAAAATAAAAATTTTAGATGAATTAAATGCAAGGACATAAAAGACATTTAAGATTTGATATGCCCCTGGGCATATATTAGAAAATCCCATAAAAAATCGGGCCCCTATAAATTGTGTGCCATATTCGGCCGCACCTCCCGCGTTTACTCAAAGACACCGGCCAGCGTCTACCTGTTTAAGAGTTCATCACAACAAACATATAAAGATTTTGATAATGACAACCCTTAAACTATCTATAAAAGCATTAAAATTTGTACATTAACCAACAACCAACTCTTGCATTTTAAGTATCACTTATCCATAATTGAAATATAACTTTTTAATGCATGTAATAGTTTGTTATTGATAGCAACCGAAAAAATAATTAACAGTTCAAGAATTAATTGTTGGATAGGGTGTGTTTGATGGGCATTGTGGAACCGATTTGGATCATGGAGTTGCAGCAGTTGGGTATGGAACAAGCAAAGGAGCAGACTATATCATTGTAAGGAACTCTTGGGGACCAAAATGGGGAGAGAAAGGTTACATCAGGATGAAGAGGAAGACTGGCAAAAGTGAAGGGATGTGTGGTCTTTATAAGATGGCTTCATTTCCTACCAAACAAAAGTGACATTTAGATTAAGTTAAGGGGTGTCGTTTGTAACTTTTCCTTTTTATGTATTTTCTTCCTTTCTTGTTCTTTTGGCTTTTAAACAAGTCAAGACCGATCATTATGTTAACTAATAAAATGCTTTGTTGTTTCTTTTAAGACCGACATATATACTTCATATACATAGCTATATATAACTTTATATCGGTCAACCATTTTGTGTTCAACTTTTGTTTCCCCGCCAATTTGTGTTTGTCTTGTTTGTCCTGATCAAGCTTAAACTTTATAACATCCCTCCTTAAGCTTGATAGCTCCTATTCCCACTCAAATGCGGAGGAGTTGGCCCTTTTGTTTATAGAAGCTCATGATCATGTTACAAAATGAGCTTTACTAAAAGACCATCACTTTTGGCTCGGGTCTCCGTTTCAGGCGTGTGAATTGGTGAATCGAAGCTTGTGACGAGGGCTACGACAAGATAAATTGTCGTAGGCGGTTTACCCAACTTCCCGGCCCAAAAGGCCTTGTTTTAGACAATTTATTTATGTTTCGTGTTTTTTCTATATATCTCCGAATTTTGTTTAGACCCAATTTTTTGCTCATTTGTCATTTTAGGCCCATTTGAAAATATGGGCCATATTTAAGTTGTATTTTGTCCAATGAATAATTAGTTGAATATTTTCTGAAAATTGTGTTTTCTCTCCCAAAATTGTTCTTTGTGTTTGAACAAGGCCAATCCACAAAATTCTTTGAATCATCGTGGTTTTGATTAGATTAATCCAGTATTCTTTGAATCAACGGATTCTAATCTATTTTATCGTTTCCGGTCTACATCACACTCCAAACTTCATGCTGTATAAAGTTCCATTTTGAAGAGCCTTAGTAAAATGTCTACCACTTGCTCACGAAATACTATTTCGATTTTTCTTTCTTGCACTAGTTCTCAAATGAAATGAAATTTGATTCTTATGTGTATACTTATACCATGTAACACTGGATTCTTTAATAAGGCTATTGCTGACTAGCTTATTGTCACAATGAATCTTTGTAGGTGTCTTTTGAGGTTGCTTTGGGACTTTTAAGATGTCACAATGCTTAGAAGCACTAGTACAGAAAATGTTTGAAGGTGCGCGCCCAAAAACATTTATACTGCGGTGGCCGCAGTAACAAATCATATTCGCACAATAAGATAAACAGCCGCCCCAACAAACATATTAGTTGGAGCGGTCCCTGAGAACCGCAGTAACATAAACATTTGTTGGGGCGGTTGTCCTAGCACCTCCGTAACATAACTTTTTGATAGGGCGGTTGACGAAGCCCCGTAAGAGCCTTAGTAAAATGTCTACCACTTGCTCACGAAATACTATTTCGATTTTTCTTTCTTGCACTAGTTCTCAAATGAAATGAAATTTGATTCTTATGTGTATACTTATACCATGTAACACTGGATTCTTTAATAAGGCTATTGCTGACTAGCTTATTGTCACAATGAATCTTTGTAGGTGTCTTTTGAGGTTGCTTTGGGACTTTTAAGATGTCACAATGCTTAGAAGCACTAGTACAGAAAATGTTTGAAGGTGCGCGCCCAAAAACATTTATACTGCGGTGGCCGCAGTAACAAATCATATTCGCACAATAAGATAAACAGCCGCCCCAACAAACATATTAGTTGGAGCGGTCCCTGAGAACCGCAGTAACATAAACATTTGTTGGGGCGGTTGTCCTAGCACCTCCGTAACATAACTTTTTGATAGGGCGGTTGACGAAGCCCCGTTAGTGCGGACGTTTGAACCCCGCAGTAACAAAACCATTTGGTGGTGCGGACTTCGCGTCTTCATCTAAACTATTTTATTCAAAAAATAAAGTCCTTCAATTCACAAACGTTGTTCAAGTTATATATAATTAATTAATGATTTCATTTTTCAATCTTGTGCAAGTAATTAAACGTTTTCATTAAATAGTAATTAATGCCGGTTCAATACGAATTAAGAAGAAATAAAACGTTTTCATTCCCATGAAAGATCAGTTACAACCTAATGACAAACAACACCAAACCAAATCTAACATACATGGCAATCAAAGAAGAGAAACAGTGAACGTAAGCCCTTCACCATTGTTTTTTCTCTCAACATCAAGGGTGAAATTCACATTTTGGTTCCTTTGGATGTCATTCCTCCTTCTGAACTCAACAAAATCACCACTTATAGTCATATGGTCCATAAAACCAACACTCCTTCTTCGATCACCGTGGATTTTCAAATCATAAATCCTAATGAATGGGACATCAGGATTTTCTACAAAATCAAGAGGATGCTCATTCCAAAGGCGGTGATCCCGGACAAATTTTGCTGGAATAGTCTGAAACAAAAATAAATTACTTTATACTATAAATTTAATGAAAGGTAAGAAAAATTAAATATACTTATTAACAAGATACATACAATTCTTTTTTTTCATGGAGGAACGCCATTATATAACGAAGAAATCGGGTGGACCTTCATCATGTGGAACTGCATGTGGGACTTCTTCATACGGGTAATATACAAATTCATGTGGAACTTCATCGTGTGGGACATCATCATCGTGTGGAACTTCCTGTGGTAATTCTTGATCAACACTAACATCACTCATGTTGTAAAATCAAGTATCTAAAACCAATGCTAACTGCATGCGTTATATATACAACTGATTTTGGCAGGAGTAGAAGTTTTGGCGCGTCTCATAAAAGAACCGCACCTCCAAATTGTCATTTTGATAACTGCTGCAGCATCATCAAGATTCACTTACGTACACGAACTATATATGTTCTAGTTGGCATGTGAATCTTGATGATTCCCCAACAGTTAGCAATGACATTTAACATCTTCATATTTGGAAAAGTATACTTGAGAAATGGTAATTACAATCAAATTTATATAGCGGAAAATTAATTACGATTGTAACTTTTTTCAACCAAAACAATCATAACGTATATTGGAGAATCTCAAGAAATATTTGATTCCGCGCGCAGTCTAATCTAGCTACCGCATGGATAAACTTCAAAAAAATACATTGTTGGAGCGGTTTATCTATTTTTTGGAGCGGGTTATCTATTTTTTGGAGCGGTTATCTAATAGGGTTTAGGCTAAAGCTGTAAAACCTATCTGCAACTTTTACGGCTTTAAATTTAATATCAACTACAAACTAACTAATATTTATTCCATGCATTAAGTTTGCTATCAACCCCCATTTGATAATAGTAAAATTAAAATATTAATATTAATCTTAAGTGCGGCTCTTTGTTTATGCCCTCATGTTTTCACCACGTGAGGGCTTTAACGGCTAAAAAGAGATGGCAAGTGGACGGAAGGACAAAAAAACGAAATTTGGCATAGTTCAGGGACAAAAAAACAGAAAAAAAAACCATAGGTATAAAAACGCAGAATCGGGTAAACCACAGGGACACAAACACTAATTTACTCTATATTTTAGTAATAGATTAAAATATATTTTTGTATGTTTTTAACAAGAATAAATGTTTTAGCTTCTACCGGGTAACCAACATGCTGTTGAAAACCAACATGTTGAAAACCCATATATCCCTGAAATGGCCTCTAGAGAATCCTCTCCACTGATGGACTCGACAAATTCATATCATCCGAATTGTGATTTTTTTGAGGAGAATCTTCCTGACCAAAATTTAGTTGATCCTCCCCCTGGATCTTTTACACATATGGTTAGTCTTCTAAACGTTTACACATAATGATTTTTAATTACTAATGTTTTTACCATGGATCTATTTTTAGCTAACAGCTATGGGAGGGCCACTTTTATTCCCAACCGATAATGCAGCCCCAACCACACACATCCCGGTCACTGCAACCGTCACTGCAACCCTAACCACACACACCCCGGTCACTGCAGCCCCAACCACATGTAGGGTTTTAATGACACTGATCGACCACTTGGGTCAAGCTCCTAGTAAACTTGGTTCGACCATACTGACCAATAACATGAACTTGTTCTTGACCGGTTAAAACCAATTAGCTGATTTAATCCCTAAATGTGGAACTGGGATTAAACCTACTCCTTAAACCCTAAAGGATTGGGATATTGGAACTCTAGATTAGGTTAACAAGAAAGAAACCTTGTACGAAGAACTCGAACACACACATTGCTTGCGTGGTTCGTTCGACCATCAACCAAAGAACCCTGGGGTTCTTTGGCCGAATTCGTCCAAGCATGGAGAAGGGAGAAAAGGGTTTCCCAAAACATACCTTGTTGATTGCTTAAGATAGATCCACTGATGATGAACAAGTCGAGCGATCTTCTAGTTGATCTAAGCAATGAACTTGGATCTTCAAGACTTGAAGAACACGAAGAACACGAAGAACAAAAACTTATGTTCTTGTCGAATTTCGGCCGAAGCCAAGGGAGAGGAGGAGAGGGATTTCGTGAGGTGGTGTAAGGGGTTTTAGGGTTACCCTAAGCCTCTTATTTATATACAAATAAGTTACGCTTAGAACCCTTTAAGTTTAATTAATATTAGATCTTTAATTAAACTTCCTTTTAATACTTCCATCCCTTATAGTTTAACTACTTTATTATTGTTGCACTTAACTATTAAATGTCTAGTATTAATACACTAATAATTCGGTACCCATATACACGAATTATATACTTGTATTTATACTTTCAATAATTAATTATATAATAACCTTTATATAATTTATACAACAATATTATCCAATTACTATATGATCTAATAACTTTAAATCATATCATGGATAATCTATAATTAACACACTGTATATTTACTCAACTCGTAAATGTACAATTGCTTGTATTAATTAGTTAGTTAAAATAATCTAGTAATAAGTTAAACTTAACTTAATACTTAACTGATTCATAATGACTATTATGAATCATTCCTCTTCGTAGTATCATTGCTTATCTTGCTCGTATTACATGTACTCACCGGTGTGACCCTTAAGTGTTTCGTAGGCATGGATGTATCATCATAGGTTGACTGACTGTGCACATAATTCCTTCAGACTCCCACTTGTGCAAGTCTGTAACCTTTGTCTTAATGGTACGAGCTACAGTGGCCTTCTAGATGGGCATGTAGGTAACCAACCCATAAAAACAGCTTACGTAACCCATGTATAGTTTATGAAAAACTCTTTAATAACGTCTTCTAGTAAAGAACACTCTGTCTCTACTTCTTGGGCAAACTATGTGAGGCTTATCCCTTGCAGCACGATATTTGTGATAACGAATACGAGCATGGTAGAAATTATCAACTCCTGTATTCGAAATCATTTTATGACTTCTTGATTCAAATTGCTGTGATAAACAACAAAGAACAGATCAGTTCGTTTGGGCACGGCCGTGCACTTGCCAGTTTCTTATCAAGTCAAAGGACCTATAAATATCTCTCCTAAAGAGGAGGTACAATTACCATCTTGTTATATTTAGATTTAAGAATACAACTTCCTTTGTACCCAGTATCGCCTCGTATGACAAAACGTATTTTAGAATTGTCTGAGTTGAACCAAAGCACATTAGTCACTGTATCCTAAACCAAATACCTCAGGCTTAAGGACAATCCTAGTGAAAAATACTTTTGAACTTTTCAACCACGAAGTATTGTCACGGTGGTCAATCCAATATTCGTTGAGCATCCAACATAATATCACCGATATTTGGTTTACACAAAACTTGTGTAGCTATCTTCGAAGAACTTTTGAATCTACCACCAAATACCGTGATGACGTTAACGTCCCATCAAGGTTCCCACCAAGACGAGTAGTCACGGATTTTGTGTCTTCTTGAATAAATAGACTTTTATTCATGGATCTTGTAAAACATACAAAGTCTGAATAAAAATGATACTAACTCAAGTATTATTCCTCACTGGACATAGATACTGAATTATTACTGGATCATTACTTATTCCTTTCTTTCGTGTTGATTACTTAATGATTCTTGCAAACTTAATTGTAATTTTATCACTAAACCAATCATTTCTATTAAACTAAAGACATAAGATGAGTATTTAGGAATACAATTACTTTTGTCTTTGCTAGATATTGTTCTTGCAACAATCTAGAACATATTCTAGTCTTGCCTTTTATGTAATTCGGTAAACATAGGAGGATTGGAAGTTTAACTCCTTAGTTTCTTGAATTCATAAAATCATCCTTGTAACTAAAGCCTCTTTTAGTTACTTGATTTGTAGATATTCTTACTAGTTAAAGAAATTTCCTTAAATGACTAAGTTATCCACTAAAGGGTTAACAACCTATTAGATAGGCAATAATTAATCACAAGACTTGTGATCACGCTATTAGGTTTGCAATAATCTAATCAATGATCATTTATTATTTCTCTTAACTCTTTGGCTAACGACTTGGTAAAACCTTGTTGTTAATGTCTTACTAACTTACTGAATTCATCAACATCTTTAATGAACTACGTTAGCCTTAGCTCCCACTTACTTTTATGGAATTTAAGCATATCTTAAACTACTTTGACCTAGTCAATAACTTGTAGTTTAATCTTTTAAGAATTCTATAATTAAGATCATCCTTTGGATTTGCGAATATCCAACATTCCTGTTTAGGGAATTATGATCTTTATTGATTACTGTATCTAACAAGTATGAAACACTTGAAATGATACTATCAATTCTTAAACACATTAGTATTCTTTTAAGAATCTTATTTAATGCCAAAGTCATTACTTGGATTTCTCAAATTTCCATTAAACCTATTAGGGAATTATGACTTGATTAAATATTGTATTTGTTACAAGTATAAAAGACTTGCAATAATACCTTTTAATTCTTAAATGCTTTAATATATTTTTGTCCCTTTTAAGAGTCATTTAATGTCTAAGTCATTTTACTTGGATTATGCGAGTATCCAATTATTCCTGTTAGGGAATTATGAATTCATTAAATCTTTTACTACAAGTATAAAAGACTTGTAATAACACTCTTAAAGTCTATCTTGATTATATCCAATATAATCATACTATATTAATACTAATACTTTAAAACTTTCTATCATAAGCAATGACTATTACTTAAGATGTTTTAACTAAGTTCAATAACTCTTGAACCTTATGCTTCCATAAAACTCTTAAATACTTTCATTAGAAAAACTTTTTAATTACTAGTATCTAAATACCTTGAGCTATCAAGACATTATTTATACAACAATCAAAAAATATATAAAACATGAAATATAAGTAAATCAAAACTTGACTTACAATCTAGTCATAAACCTTGACTAGTGTAATTATCACACATGCACACAATATAATTCAACCATGGATTCGAAATTTAATTAAAACCAAAATAAAACTTGTTTTAACAAAAATAAAATTATCCAAACAATAAAGTAAAAATTGTTTAAAACGAATCCACAAAAATAATGAATTATAAAAACTTGGTGCTCGTGGGATCATCACCATCTCATGCCAGTCACTATCTCTTTCCATCTCCTCCTGCAATAAAAGATTGCAAAAGTTAGATTACTCGTAATGTACTTTACAAGTATCTTAAAGTGATTAAGAAGTGTGGTTGTGTTACCTGAGGAACTTGCGTTTCCTCCACTACCACTTGCACCCTTTGGACAATTCCTTTTCCAATGCCCAGCCTCACCACACTTGAAGCACTGGTTCTCGGTTCTCGCAGTGTTAGGCTTAACCTTCTTGACCTTTTGTTTGACACCTTTACCATTTGGCACTCCTTGGTTAGGATAGGTTTTATCCTTTCCTTTACCACCATGCCCTTTTCTCTTCTTCCCACCGCCACCGCCGTTACCGATCAAGAGAACGTCCTTAGATTTGGTCCCCAAACTCAACTCAGCTATCTTGAGCATGGAATGTAGCTCAGCAATGGATTTCTCCATATTATGCATGTTGTAGTTGACCACAAAATACTTGTAGTCATCAGACAACGAGTTGAGTATAGTATCTGTTGCCATTTGCAATGGTATAGGGGTGACCAAGTCTAGCGAGGTGATCCATGTGTCCTTTCATTTTCATGACGTGGGCACTCACCGGCGTTCCTTTGACCATCTTGCAAGAGTTGAAGGCTCGATTGATGTCAAACCCCTCAGTGCGAGCTTGCTCTTGAAATGAATCCCTATGTTGTTGGATCATCTCAAATTCAGGCACATCCATAAGTCCCGCTTGTAACTCAGGACTCATAGTGGCGAGCATCAGATAGCTCACATCGAGTGCATCACTGACATGCTTATCATAAGCTTGCCTCGTTTCAGCTCTGGCATTAACAGCAGGGGTGTTTGGTACTGCTCTCTCCAAGACATACCACTTTCTCTCATGCCTGAGCACAATACGAAGATTGTGCTCCCAGTTGAGAAAGTTTGACCCAGTCAACTTATCTTTTTCAAGGATTGAGCGAAGTGAGAGATTGTTGGTACTTGTTTTCGCGATTGCGTTTGTTATTGCCATCTACAAATCAAACCCAGTTTAATTAGTAATCATCAATAAACATTCTCTAAAATATATTATAAACCCATAATTAATATTTTAGGCATAGGATCCATATATCACATTCTCGCCGCAAGGTTTGGGCACTTCCCGACGAGACATGCTATTTCTGGTAGGTAACTTCCTTACCGATCGTATCAAGACTTGACACGATTCCTAGGGGTCGTAGAATCTTTAGACTTATAACTTATTACAACTTTGTACAATCTAATTGTACATTTCTAAGTTAGTAATAAAGTCTAGTATGTTTATTCTACTCAAGTACTTTTTGGGCCGGGACTCCCGATTATCACCAAAGTAGATCAGACCATCTAAGACAGTGCGATGTTCTGCGCCGGGACTCCCGATTATCAAAGAAGCTTACGCACCCTAACACTCGCAATGATTTGAATCCGTATCTAAGGTTCTTTGTCCTTACAATATGAATATCGTTTAACAAGTGAGGTGTTTCATTAGGTGGATAGTACTTAGATCTAAGATTTTCTTGGGTTTGTTTAAGTCTTAAACTAAACTTAAACCTTTATTCCAATCTTAATCCTTGTTTAAAATGTGTGACTTGTGAATTGAAGAGTTCTACAAGACACCTTTTTAAAACTTAAGAACTATTCTTTAAAACTTATAGTTTCAAGAATTTGTACGATCTTACATGTATACCTAAAATGAGGTGTGCAAAACGTTCTACTAGATTTTGTGAAAAATCTTATCTAGAATAAAACTTACTTGTTTTATCTTACTTGAAAAACTTATGAACTTATGTTAAACTTTTAAATTCTTTTATAATTCATGAACTTGAAACATAAACCTAGTTTAACACATCTAGTTTTTCATATGTCTAATAATGAAATCAAACATTTCTTATGACTTATTAGATTCGACCAAAACTTATGTCTTAACGACACACTTACAAACTTTGTGATTTTCTTGTGTAGCTCCCACTAGCTTCAACAACCATGATGAAACTTAAGCTAACACAATCACCGGTTTATACTTGGTGAAAATAATAAACTTATTATATAAAGACTATATATAATAATTCTTAGTTTGTTTAAACCTTTCATATATTTAACTTGAACTAGTTAAATATAGGTTCTTGTTATTTTTTACTTGATCATTAATCTAGTATATTACATGACTTGTAAATACTTACTTGTATAATTATCTAGTTATAATAACTTATAACTTTATATATCTTAATATATATAACTTTGTATATTTCTAGTTAATCATATAATTTCAACTTGTACAATTTCTAGTTATAATGAAATCATAACTTTGTACTTTCTAGTTTTAATTATATTATAACTTATACAATAACTAATTATAATGTTATCTTTATAGATCAAAATAACATTACCCTTTTTAATTGTTCCATTTTATCTTGTATTTTAATGTATTCGTATACATATGTATATTTTATAATAAACTTGTAAGATTCTAATTAGAATATTACATCTAATTTATACATATGTATTTTAACTTAAAATAATTAAAATACGTATAAACTTATTATATCCTTTAAAATTCAATTTTACCTAATTATTAAAAAAATTCCGAAAAATTAAATACATATATATAAATACATAAATACACCTTGTTAACTTTAGAGCTTAAAAATTAACATCCTCTTTATCAATTCCCTAAATTAATTTAGATGAACCCTAATCTTGTTTTTGACCAATCAAAAGTAGGGTTTTGACTTTCTTGATCAAAGACATTATTTTAATTAAAAGACTAATATTAATCAATCCTTTTAAACAATAAACTTTGTTTAAATTCTAAGATAGATTATAAATTTTAATAAATTTATTTAAACTCTTTAAATTAAACCTTATAGACAATAAAACTTTGTCTAAATTACTAGGTTTAAAGAACTAGCTTTTAATAAATCTATCAAAATAATAATTAAACCTTTTAGACATAAACTTGTCTAATTAACTAGGTTTTAGATTATTATCCTAATTAATACTTTTAAACTATTAAACTTAAACTAGTTTAATGTTCTAGGGTTCTTTAGGGTTTTGAAATTCTTAAGCCTAGGAAACTTTTCCACCAATTAAACTAGGCTAGTTTAATAAACTTGGTGTCTAAGTAACCTCTAGATTTTCGAAAAATCCTAAGGGATTAGGAAAGAATCCTTTTGATCAATTAAACAAATCTTGTTTAACATACTTGATCCTAGGGATCTTTCTAGTCCACGAAAATTCAAGGGATTATGGAAAGAATCCTTTTTGATCAATTAAACATATCTTGTTTAATATACTTGATCCTAGGGTTCTTTCTAGGGTTTTCGAAAATTTATAGGGTTTTCTAGAAACCTTCTTGACCAATTAAACTTAGACTAGTTTAATGTTCTTGGTCCTAGGGTTCTTTCCTTTTTCGAAAAATTATGAAGAAGAAGAAGAAAACTTGAAACAAAAAAAAACTTAAAATTAAAGTAAACAAACAATCTTTGTTAATCTAGTCTAGATCTCTAAACCAACGCTCTGATACCACTGTAGGGTTTTAATGACACTGATCGACCACTTGGGTCAACCTCCTAGTAAACTAGGTTCGACCATACTGACCAAGAACATGAACTTGTTCTTGACTGGTTAAAACCAACTAGCTGATTTTAATCCCTAAATGCGGAACTGGGATTAAACCTAATCCTTAAACCCTAAAGGATTGGGATGTTGGAAATCTAGATTAGGTTAACAAGAAAGAAACCTTGTACGAAGAACTCGAACACACACATTGCTTGTGTGGTTCGTTCGACCATCAACCAAAGAACTCTAGGGTTCTTTGGCCGAATTCGTCCAAGAGGGAGAAGGGAGAAAAGGGTTTCCCAAAACATACCTTGTTGATTGCTTAAGATAGATCCACTGATGATGAACAATTTGAGCGATCTTCTAGTTGATCTAAGCAATGAACTTGGATCTTCAAGACTTGAAGAACACGAAGAACGAAGAACACAAAACTTGTGTTCTTGTCTAATTTCGGCCGAAGCCAAGGGAGAGGAGGAGAGGGATTTCGTGAGGTGGTGTAAGGGGTTTTAGGGTTACCCTAAGCCTCTTATTTATATACAAATAAGTTACGCTTAGAACCCTTTAAGTTTAATTAATACTAGATCTTTAATTAAACTTCCTTTTAATACTTCCATCCCTTATAGTTTAACTACTTTATTATTGTTGCACTTAACTATTAAATGTCTAGTATTAATACACTAATAATTTGGTACCCATATACACGAATTATATACTTGTATTTATACTTTCAATAATTAATTATATAATAACCTTTATATAATTTATACAACAATATTATCCAATTACTATATGATTTAATAGCTTTAAATCATATCATGGATAATCTATAATTAACACACTGTATATTTACTCAACTCGTAAATGTTCAATTGCTTGTATTAATTAGTTAGTTAAACTAATCTAGTAATAAGTTAAACTTAACTTAATACTTAACTGATTCATAATGACTATTATGAATCATTCCTCTTCGTAGTATCATTGCTTATCTTGCTCGTAGTACATGTACTCACCGGTGTGACCCTTAAGTGTTTCGTAGGCATGGATGTATCATCATAGGTTGACTGACCGTGCACATAATTCCTTCACCACACACAACCCGGTCACTGCAACCGTCACTGCAGCCCTAGACACACACACCCCGGTTAATGCAGCCACAACCATTAATGATCCAGTTACTGCAGCCCAAACCACACACACCCTGGTTAATGCAGCCCCAACCATTAATGATCCAGTCACTGCAGCCGTCAGTGCAGCCTCAATGAGTAAAGTAGCAGATGAAGATGATCCCATTCCGGATTTTGTTGATCCTGAAGATGCGATGATGATGGCTAAAGTAGCAGAAGAATATCCCGTTTTTCACGAAATGATTCAGAGATTTCTCAAAAACAGAACTTATGTTCAGTTTTCTTCACCTCCAACTATGTATCCAGATATTTATAAAGAAGCCATCACGATACCGGAGCTTTGCAACGTAGCATGTTTGGGTGAAGCTGACGCCTGCATGTTACATATTGCTTCAATGTAAGTTAATATTATTTGTTTAATACTTTGGATATAATTTAATTTACTAACCATGTCTGTGCTAATATTTTTAAGGTATTTCTATGATAATGCGGCTAGTTATGAATGTGGTTTTTTAAATCTTGGTTAATTGGTGAGTCAGAATGTCAAAAGCCCGAAATGAAGAGACATATCACAGAAGTTTTCAGGCATCAACAACACCGAACATACATTCTTGCACCTTATATACAAAAGTAATTTTTAATTTTCAATTATAAATCTCTACAATATTAACTGTATTTTTAAGTCTTTGTGTATATTTGCTGTCGTCACTGGGTCCTCTTTATCATTTGTCCTAAAACCAATGAAATCTACGTTATCGATTCTTTGCCCCGACCTGTTATAAAAGATTACTACCTCTTCGTTAGAGTTACCGAACAAATGTTCCCTCGTAGATTTCAGTGGAAAGCTTCAAAGGTATGTATTCAATTACCACTTTTGATAAACTTAGTTTTAAAATAATTAAGTGCTTGTAATTAATTACAGTGCAACAAACAAGATGGGAGCTGGGAATGTGGTTATATTGTGATTCAGCATATTCAGGATTTTGTCGAGTATATTCATCATAATTTTTCTGATTTCGTAAGTGTTTATTAATATAGTTCTATTATAATTTTTGCAATGGTAACAAACTGACTAATTATCTGTAATTTCAGATTTGGGGAGAGGATAAAGTTGTAACAAAACAAGAAATTGAGGGACAAATGGCAAAGTTGATTCCAAGATTATTTAATTGGCATAAGGTTTGATCATGATTTGAAATTGCAAATTAACTCGAACACTTTGTAAAGTTTTGGCTGTAAATTTTTTGGGCTACTTTTATACATTGAGAATGTCAAAGATGACTCTCACAAACAAAACAGTTTTATTTCAGTTTTATGCCAGTTTTTGGGTATATTGTGTTGTTATATATATATATATAAATATATATATATATATATATATATATATATATATATATATATATATATAATATTATTATATAGATACAGATATTGTGGATTATTTTTTTTATTAATATTGAAATGGAACAGAGCGGTTCTATAATATTTGTGCGATATATAAATAGGGCGGTGGAAACACTAGAGTGCGATATACTAATAGAGCGGTGTATATATTAGGGTGCGATATACTAATAGGGCGGTGGAAAGGTTAGAGTGCGTTTTATAAAAAGGGCGGTGAATATATTAGGGTGCAATTTATTAATAGGGCGGTGTTCCTTTTTATAGGGCGGTGTGTTTAATAGGGCGGGTCTTTTATTTGATAATGCGCACTTATTTGGTGCGGTTTGAAAACTGCAGCTTCTTATGTATTTACCCGCACCTTCAGACCTTTTCTGTACTAGTGACGCCTGAAGTAGAGAGAGAGACATGTAATCTCTCTCTACAGATAATAAAGAAACAATGCTTTGTTTATTGGATTGCCATGAAGTAGCACCACTTCCCATGTTGAAAACGTATCATGATGTCCTTCAGCATAGCATAAACTAAATGAGAGTTACAAAGTGAAATAGGAAATACATTAAATTTCATAAATGCTAAATATGAAACAGGAAATACATCAAATTACATAATTGATTATGGTATATTATGAGTATGCTATGAGTACGTATGTCCATGAGACATGTGATATGTCTATTTGAGTATTTGAGCTATAACCTTTGAGTTGTGATGTTATGCATGTTGTATTAAACTGCCATGTGTTATGAGTTGTGTGATCTGAGTTATGTGTTAAAGTACGAGTTTTGAGATGCCATTTGAGATTTTTGCCTGAGATAATTTATGTGATATCATATTTGAGTATACGTTGTCGAGTCGATATATCATATTTGAGTATATGTCGTCGAGTCGACACCTAAATCCATTAATGAATATTTGAGTATTTATCACATATGCGATTTCGAGAGTTGGCTCTTCCATTGCCTAAGTGTGAGAAACGTCGTACAACGTGGCATATTAGGGACACCTAGAGAACGGGTGTTGAGCAGGGGCGATAGGCGTTGGCATTGCGTTGATACCGATTGTGAATCCGTATATATCGATTAAACAACAGATTAAACAAGAACAATGATGAATTGGAAGAACAAGACTGAGAGAAGCCTTGCAAAAACGTACGTATGATTTCAAATGTCGGCAAGCTTGACAATACTAGGTTACAACTAGGTATTTATACCTAGGCCTAGTATAGACTAATTACATAAAATAACCCTAGACTATTGATTACAATAAACTGTCACATTACACCCCTAGACTATTTTAATACTCTAGAATGTGACCCAACAATCTCCCCCTTTGTAACAATAGTCTGGGAAGCATATCTTCGAAGTCTTCATCTTTAGCAAAAACCTAGCCTTGTAGATATTTCGTTGCATAATAATCAGGATCAGGCTTGAGCTTTGTTGATCTGTGAAAAACGAATACTTCTTGTAGCTTTTTAACCACAAAAAGTATTTTGAAGACTTTACTTAGAAGATACATATTGATCGACCAAAACTGAGACCCATAATGATAGACAGATTAACAGCGGAAGTCTTTTCTTGAAGTTTGTGGCTTTATGTCGATCAATGATCTTTAATAATTGTTGTTCGGGAAATTTGTTGATAAGGTTAATGCTCCCCCTCAAACAGACAATTATTTCTTCATGGAGTCTTCGGTTCCTTGTGTACTCCCCCTTCACTGATGCATATGTGTCCTTTTGATGTGGAGTAAGTTAGGCTAGTATATTCTCCCCCTCATGATGAGCAGGAATTGTCTGAAGCATCATGTAACAGGAAGAATCTCCGAAGCTTGGTGATGAAAATGTGTTGAATAATGATACATTCATTTTTTGAATGAATCAATATATAACACATTTTACATCATAGTAAAAAATGGTAAATCGGGATCACATATATGTCCCGTTAACACGACAGTTGAAAAAACTGTGTGACCTACGGTCAGTGTTGGCTTTGATGGTAGCACTGGTAGGATTTCCATTCAATCATCATGAAATGCCAATAAGTTTGGTATCACTATGAATGTTCCGGCAATATCACTAGGATATGCTAGGTGGAATGCCTGTGTCCTAGAGAGATTTAATTCGGTTCTAGACTCTATACGTGGACAAACGAAGGCGAGGACTGGAGGTAGGTCCTCTGTTTCAATATCAACAATCTCCAAATGAGATGTCAATAGTAGATGTGGTAATCTCCGTGATTTTGAAACAAGTACTTTTTGTACTTGAGTGGTCAGTGGGGGTTGTGCATTGCATCACTGGGTCCATGATGTCTGAATCAGAAAGCATCTCATGCAGTCTGATATAGATGTAGTTACCCGGTCTTTTGTTCGGTCTAGGGAGGGTTTTCCGTTTTCTTTAACCCTTTCTCACACACTCCTCACTCAACTCACTTTTTCATTTTCAACCACACCCTCGTTTTTGTGGTACCATGTGATAAGCTGATTTGCACCCCATACTTCATACCCCCTCTCAATTTTTCCCTAATCGCACCCCAATCAAGATCCCATGATACTTGATTCTGCTCACCTAGACCTAGGGCCCTTACTTTTTAGTTCCTATATTGTCGGTGGCTCCGGGGAAGATCATGTTGGATATAGTAGATCATAGGAGTAATTTGAGAATGATCTATTACGCTTATGTGCATTGTAATCAGCTATTGAAAGATGTTGCATTTTAGTAGGTTCACATGGATTTTTCTGTAACATCGGACTCACTTAGAGTATCCGTTAGTACACGGTATGAATCGGTAGTCGTTTGCACAACCTTTGAGTCAAATGTGTGACCTGCGTTTAGAGTTGGGGTGATTTTAGGTCTAGCAGGATTTCCACTCGATCCTCGTGAAACATCAGATTGTGATGCCACTACGGGTGTTCCGATGGATTCACGGAGATCCATGTTTGTAGTGCAAGTGTCCTATATGGGAATGTTTGAGGGTTGATAACTAGACACACGGTGCATACAAAGAGACTTAACCCGGGGCAGGAGGTTATTATGTTTCAATACCGACAAACTCCGAATGAGCAGTCAGTAGATTATGTGCTACGTCCCCTAATGAATTGAAACAAATTCCTGTTGAGAGAAATTTGGGGTGGCGTGCATGTGCTTTACTAGGCCAGTAGAGTCTGGTGAAACATTTAACGCATAAATGAGCACCCTTTTGTATGGTTTCCCGGTTTATTTACGGTGTGGATGCACTCAAAGGTGTGTTTTCTTAAAGTTATCATGTTTTTCACATCACCTTGCACTCACCTATTGCTATACCCTTGACTTATACCCTCACATTTACCAAATGGCTGAAAAAGAATTCCTTTGGAAGGTAACGCCGGTTCTGGCAAACCATGGGAAGGTATTGTCGTTTGATAAAAAAAATTGATCGAATAAAAAAATTTTCAAACGGGTATAAAAGTATTGATATAAGAAAGTTTCTCCCCCTGGAAATACTAATTCCCCCCCTAGAATTAATATTACCCCCCCCCCTCGACAAAATAAATATATATAAAAGTTTGTAGATCAGAAATGTACCTTTTAACAGCAGCAGAGGGGTGGAGAAGAGTTTTTACAGTTCTGTGTTTTCTGATTAAGAGCGGGTTTCAAGTTGATGTAATTGAAAACCATTAGACGATTAGGAACGGGTTATACACTGATGTGTGCATAAGCCATTGCTTTAAAGTGCGAGTCATATACTAAAATGTATATAAGTCATTGCTCCGAAAGGTTTAATCAGTGAAAAGCAATTTGCAGAAACAAAATTGAAATTTAAAGCGTAGAAAATGATTTATGTTTTGATATTTAACATACCAAGCTTAGACACAAGAAAGTTAAACCGTTTTTCATCTAAAGCCTTGGTAAATAAATCAGCTAACTGAAAATCAGTGGACACGAAGTACATTTCCACAGTTCCTTGTTCAACGTGATCTTTGATAAAATGATATCGAAGATCAATATGTTTAGTTTTGGAATGTTGAACAGGATTGCATGAAATTGCAATTGCACTTCGGGAGTCACAATATAAAGGAATACAGCTGTATGAAAAGCCGTAGTCTTTCAATTATGACTGCATCCAAATTACCTGGGATAGGCAGCTTGCAGCAGCAACATACTCCGCTTCGGCAGTTGAAAGAGATACACAATTTTGTTTCCTTGACGACCAGCTCACCAATTTATCACCGAGAAATTGAGCACCTCCAGAAGTGCTTTTACGATCCAACATACAGCCAACATGATCAGCATCAGAGAAGGCAGACAGGTCAAACGAAGTTTCTTTAGGATACCAAAGACCAAGATCTCGAGTACCCTTTAAGTAACAAAATATGCGTTTGACTGCTTGAAGGTGAGACTCTTTGGGAGCAGCCTGATACCGAGCACAAACGTACGTAGAGAACATTATATCAGGTCGACTGGCAGTTAGATATAATAATGACCCTATCATGCCTCGATAATTTGTGATATCAACGAGCTTTCCGTCAGGATCAGTATGCAATTTTGAACCGGGTGACATTGGTGTAGAAATGGGTTTACAGTCATCCATCAGATACTTCTTCAACAAATCAATGATATACTTGGATTGATTGATGAAGATCCCGGTAGGTAACTGATGAACCTGTAGACCGAGAAAGAAATTCATCTCCCCCATCATACTCATTTCAAATCTTTTGATCATAAGATCTGGAAACCGTTTACAGTATTTTGGATTTGTGGAGCCGAAAATAATATCATCTACATAAATCTGAATGAGGACGATATCTTCCCCTTGTCGTTTGATGAATAGAGTTTTGTCCACTTTGCCTTTTGAAAAACTAGAGTCGACTAAGAATTTGGATAGAACATCATACCACGCACGAGGAGCTTGCTTCAAACCATATAACGCTTTATCAAGGATGTAGACATGGTTAGGCAAGTGTCGGTCGACAAATCCTTCTGGTTGATGAACGAAAACTTCTTCACTGAGAATACCATTAAGAAATCTAGTTGTTACATCCATTTGATAGATTGTAAAATTCTTGTGAGCTGCATATGCCAGAAAGATTCGGATGGCTTCTATTCTTGCAACCGGGGCAAAAGTTTCTTCATAATCGATGCCCTCTTGTTGAGAATACCCTTTAGCAACCAAGCGTGCTTTATTTCGAATGACAATCCCATTTTCATCTTTTTTTTTTCTTAAAGATCCATTTGGTACCAACAACAGACTTTCCAGGTGGTTTTGGAACTAGACGCCAAACTTTCAATCGTTCAAATTGATTTATTTCATCTTGCATTGCAATAATCCAGTCTGGGTCTGATAAAGCTTCGCTGGTTTTCTTAGGTTCATTGGAGCTTAAGAAATATGAGTAATGGCATTCATCAGCAGTTGCTCTACGAGTTTGAACCGAGGATTCAGGATTTCCAATTACTTGATGTAAAGGATGCTCTTTGGTCCATTTCAGAGTATGAGGAAGTGGAAGTTGACCTGTAGTTATATTGGAGGTATCAGTAAATGCAGGTTGCGGGATTATAGTTGATTGTGGATTGGATGAAGAGGGTGGGAGATCGACCTGTTGAACATGGAATTTGGAGAAATCAATCCCCAACTTTGGAACTTGAGTGGGTTCAACAAGTAAATCAGAAACACCGACAACTGGAGCGGGCGATGAAGAAATATCTGGCGATGATTGAGTTTCCATTGATGATGAAGTACAGTCTGAATTTGTTACTGACTCAGTGTTCTCAGGAGCAGCAGACGTTGGAGATGGAGAATCAGAGGAACTCGGAATGTGTGTCTCAGGGACACTGATAGACTGAACATCTACAGCTGCAGGGAATGGAACGCCAGACTCCTGAAGTAAAGTATGTCTGATGTTATGATATTCATCATAAAAATGTTCAAACAATACATCGAAATCATTTTCAGAGGTGGAAGGTGCGGAAGGAGGTGCAGGAGGTTTAATATCTGAAGTAAGTGACTCAAGAGGAAATGTCTCATCAAAATTCACATTTACACTTTCTCTTATTGTCCGATTTGATCGATTATAAACCCTGAATGATGCATATTCACGTGAATAACCAACAAATACCCCTTAGTCAGCTTTAGCTTCAAATTTATTCAATTTGTCTTTGTCATTCAATATGAAGCAACGACTCCCAAAAACATGGAAAAATTTAACATTTGGAATTCGTTTATTTATCAATTCATACGGAGTTTTGTTGTAGGTTTTGTTGATGATAGAACGATTTTGAGTGAAACACGCCGTGTTGATGGCTTCAGCCGACAGAGATAAAGGTAGTTTTGAGAATGAAAGCATTGTGCGGGCTGCTTCAACTAAGGTACGATTTCTTCGTTCTACGACTCCATTCTGTTGTGGAGTTCTAGCAGCAGAAAATTGATGGGTTATACCAACAGGTTCAAGAAATGAATCTAAGGTTCGATTCTTAAACTTAGTTCCATTATCAGTCCGAATGGTGTTGACTTTTAATTCCAGATTTGTCTGAGTTTTCTTGATAAAGGCGATAATAATATATGCAGCTTCATCTTTGGTACGTAAGAAGTGAACCCAGGTATAGCGTAAGTAGTCATCAATAATCACTAACACATACCGTTTACCAGCAATGGATTGTACACTCATTGGTCCACATAGATCCATGTGAAGCAATTCAAAAGGTTTGGATGTACTTGGAACAAGTTTTGATTTGTGTGACGTTTTCTTCATCTTTCCCATTTCGCAAGACGAACACAGATGATCTTTTGCAAATTTAACGTCTGGGAGACCAGATACATGACCACCTTTTACCAATTTGTTGATGGTTTTGAAGTTAAGGTGAGAGAGGCGACGGTGCCATAACCATGATTCATCTGACGACGTTGTTGGCAGTAAGCATACTTCTTCAATAGGGGTCACGTCATTTAGATTAATAGTAAACAGATTTGTATCCCATGATCCAGTAAGAAGTTCTTTTCCATTATATGTACGAACAGCACACTTCTTTGTTCGAAAATTAACTTCTAACTCTTTATCACAAAATTGACCGATGCTGAACAAGTTGTGAGCAAGATCTTCAACATAAGTGACGTTTCGAATGATTAAATTGTCACGAATGATATCGCCAATTCCCATGATAGCAGCCAAATGATCATTTCCAAAATGAGCAGTACCCAAATATTTATCTCTGAAAATTGTTAAGAGGTTCTTGTTTCCCGTCATATGCCGTGAGCATCCAGAATCAAGGTACCATATATTCTACATAAAACAATTAAAACAATTTAGGTACCCAATCAATTATGGGTCCTATACGATTAGTGAAGGATGTTTTATGCATATTTTACAGAAGGATTAATTTAGAGATTTTGGGGAACTGCAAGGAGGCAGTTCTGAGTGGATTGATTTGATAGACCATTTAAGATTTTTCTCTAGAGAATGTAAAATCCAGTTTGACTGTTCATTCTTGATCCAAGTGTAATGAACAAACGTGGATTTTGTGTTATGCATCTTTGATTTGGTTGTCGATGTAACATCCCAAAAATCAGGAGAAATTTAAAAAATTTTAATCAATTAAATATTACATTTTCCCCAAAAGTACAAGTAACTCAAAGGTCCCAACTCATAAATAAAAATGTAAAACCGTCTCGTGTTTTAAATGCGTAATAATTAAAGGTTTTAAAAAAACATGTTTGACTCAAATAAATGTTTTAATCCAAATCCATAAATATAAAAATAGAAACGCATCTCATCAACCATTGACCTTCTCTTTGCCTTTGCTAGTACCTGCAAAAATGGGAGGGAGTGTTTGGGGTCAGCCACCGCTGAGTGAATAATCAACACAATAAACATACATATACAAACAATCCACACCACATAAGTGATCCCTAGAGACTCTACTCAATTCTCGATTATTAGGCCTTTTATTAAATCTCATTAGGTTTGCCGTGGGTTGTGACGATGCTCAACGTACGCCGTAGTACCACACTGACAGTCGTGTAGTGTACTTTGGCAACTCAAACGGGAAGAGTTGGCTCTCGCCGTCGCCTCTTGCGATCGGTAATTAAAATCTCATAGTTATTAGGTTAGTTTTATTAACGTGTTGACTCATACAACATGTACTCATATAAAACAACCCATCTCATACTCAACACATATCATCTCAACAGATATGTAATCAACTAGCACATCTCACATGCATATAACTCATAAACATAACTCATGTACGCAGATCAACACATAATGACATGGTACTTAGCTCGGTTACTGAACATCCATATCTCAGTTCAGGATGTATTTAAAATAAACAATACTTAGCACATCATCAAATAAACAAGCTTATCTCAAAGTAATAGCAATTCATGACACATAGCACATAATCATGAAATGAAAGTAAATGCAAGTTTATAGTGAGATCACCCACCTCGAATAACCGTAAACTCCTAAATATCCTCAGTATAGAAGAGCGTCTCTAGCATGTCCTAGAAGGTCCTACAAATTACAAGGAAGCTCGGGTTAGGATTAGACTCAAAGGTTGTTTCAGCAGAAACTAATCAGCACACAACACTTTCGCGGGAACGGTTATAACTCTCAGACCACTCACTAGTTTATATTCAAATTTGTACAGTAGTTAAATGATTCAGAGGACTACAATTTTACAGAAGACCTCGGAAGCTAAATCCAAACAGAAAGGGCTCAAAACATGCTCACTAGACAGAATAGCTGAACTGAAAACTATTATGCGATGGTTTAATAAAACAACGATAACTTTTAAACCGTAAACCAGATTAACGAGCCGTCAGTGGCACTGGAAAGAGGACTCAGAAAAATAGAGAATATCACAGGCCCAAAATCCAGAAACGTATTTTAAGTGTGGTAAAAACGGTCACAAAGTCAGATCACACAATCTGTCAAAAATTCAGCATATAGATCTAAAACTTGTTTTGAATCCCGACATCAACCCGTCTATTCCCGAGACCCCCGACTGCCCCAAAATCACTTTTTAATCTCAGAAGTATGTTTACCTTTATTCTAGTCTCTTATTAAAAAATCTATTTCGGTTTAAGGAACCAAGAACCCTACGGGTTCGGTTCCCGGTTTTTCGGTTAATAAAACGTGTAGCTCATGAAACCGTGTCTTTACCCAAACCTCCCTCATGATTCTAAAACTGATTTGGACACTTTACCCTATAACAAAACGAGTTAAGACACCAAAAAGGAATTAACTGATTTAGACTATAACGACAAAATCATACAACAATTTCATATAAAACCCAACTCGACTCGGTTGATAAAACAGAAATCAACGAATTTAAACTAGCTTGTGATTTATAACGAGATCATAACAACTTCACAAACAAACCCGACACAGGCTACCATACCCAAACTCGACAATTATACAGCTTGGTATCAACAATCATGGGAATAAATAACCGGAAACATAATGTAAAACAGTGATGAGGAACTACCGAATGGAATACAAAAACTGGCCCGGCTTTTGCTCGGTCTCCTACTCGATTCCGTCACTTGCTTGAATGGAACACACAAGCCATATGCTCGATCCCCAACCTCAATAATCCACTCACGATGGCACTCCGTAGCTCTACTCGTTCGATCCTACGACTCACTCGAAGACTAGCATTCCCTTAGCTGCTGCCGGTCCCTATGATTGCCAAATAATCCATCCACAATAGAAAGACTTTACTACACTTTGCTGATAAAACGAAGGACAAAACCCACAACACAACCAAACGATCAGAACTGAGTCGGACATAAAACCAGAACAGGAAAAAGGTTAGAATTATTACCGAGAAATCTTGCTTGTACTCGTGGCTTGATTTTGGTTTACAGCTCGTCGACTGTGGAAGAAGGAAACGGGAATGGTGGTGGTTTTCTTTACACTTGCCGGAATCAGAAAAAGAAAGAGGAGGGTGGCGGTGGTGGTTTTGTTTTCTGCCGGAAATAACAAAAAGAAACTAGGGGAGGCGGTGGTTGCTTGCTCCAAAGGTGACTCGCATGCTTGCTAATCGTAACTCACGTGCAACCATCTACCAATCGCCTAAACACTTGATCAAAGCAACAAGAATTGAAGCATGTCTCTCATTTTCAACTTCAACGGCGCAACTCCACGAAGTGGGGGTTTTATTCGGCTGAAAGTGTGTTTGGTGAGGATTAGGTTAATTTTCAAGTTTCAGAATATATTAACTCTATGGGCTCTAGACTCTTAAGCAAATAATCGGGCTGAAATGAAACACCACACTCGGGCTCAACCAACCAGACGAAAAACAGTGGAGAAGGCCTTGGCCATAAGGCCGGCCTCTAGCTCCTTGTCTCGGCTCACACTCAACACAGCCTTTACACAAGACTCGAGATTTTTAAGAAGGCCGCGATAAATGCCACAATAATAAACGTCTCAATAATTAATCAACTATTATAACGAAATGTCGCACCTCATTATTAATTAGCATAGCATAATTAATCACGAACCCATTTATTTCACCTAATGTCACAATAATTATCACAAATAAATTTTTAATAATTAAAACGTAATTTTAATTAATTTAAATTAATATTTAATTATCTGTAAATTCCAGGGCGTTACAGTCTAAGAATTGGAAGAAGTGCTTGATTGTGATGATTTAGGTGTTGTGGTTCCTCGAGTTGTTTGACGTTGAGAGGACATCAATTTATTAGAGATGGGTGAGGTAGTGGGACGAACATGAGCCGGTTTGAAGGCTTGTGTAGAAGAATGTTTTCGTTTATATTGCAAAGGACGAGAAACAGATGTTTTGCATGAGTACGGAAAACAAGTTTTGCAGGACTTAATTATTTTACCAGACTTATGTAAAACATAGTTTCTAGGACCACATGGAGCATCCAACCTAATGAAATATCGTTCATCATACTGAGAAATTTGTTTATTTGTTTGCTTGTCACAATAAATCTTTTTACCGGTTTTATCATATTTAACAACCAAATTATCACCATTAACAGTATAATTCACAGGACGATAAATAGCAGAATCTTAAACAGTACCAAAAGCCAATTTAGGAGCAATAAAATCCATGGAGTTATTACATTTATTATAAACAGAAAAAGAAGAAATTAAAAAGGACGATGAACTAGACTTCTTAAATTCCTTTGACTTAAGCATACTAGACCCGGACGACTTAGACTTCTTAATCTGAGCTGCTCCTCTGTCTCCGATTGGCATGGACTTCTCAAGCTTTGAATTTAAGGTTTTATCCAGAAACATTTAAACCAGTTGAGTCAGAGCTTCTTTTTAAAATAGCAGGTATTTTAATTGTTGAAGTCTTTTCAAGAGTTTTAGTTTGAACAGAAGAATTAATTTGAGAATCATTTTGAACGGAAGAAGAATTGGTTTTAACAAGTTTATCTTCTAATTCATGAATTTTGGTTTGTAAAACTAATTTTTCTTTACCATATGCCTTTTGTGTTTCATCAATGATGACGAAATATAAAGTTTTCGTGTCACTTTTTGTTGAACGACAGCATCCCATTTAATTTCAAATTCTTCTGGGGTTATTATAGGAAAATATTCATCATTTTCAAATTTAGCCTTTTTAATTTCATAAGTTTTGTTCAATTCTGCATAGTTGAAACTGATTTGTGCATTCTCCTGCTTTGCTTTGTTGAATGCTTCGATTTCTTTTTCTTCATCTGTCACCCGCATGAAGCTCTGCCAGATATCTCTTTGCATATAGTGAGAGTCATATAGTGTTGGAAGAACCCTGCACGCCTTGCTCAGATATCCTGGATTGTCTGCCCCTAGACCTTGTTTGGAGTTGAAGTATTTGAACTCTTTAGGCTTGTTCAAATGGATGGTTTGATCAGTATGTCCTCGTTTGGCGATTAACTCTTCAAGGTGTTTAATGTGAGATACTAACTGATCTTTGTCGTAGGTGAGACGATGTATGATAACCTGTTGACTATTTCTATCTTGTGATGATTGATTAGTTTGATCGGTTAATTTTTCTTTTAATTCTTTTATTTCAGAATTTAAAGATTTAAATTGGTTTTCATTATCATCAAATTCTTGTTGTTTACGTTCCATCCAGTTTTTTGTGAATTGACATTCTTGGAACGTTTCAATATACAATTTGTAATATTTGTCATTTCTTTCCTTTGAAATAGGATTTTGTGCATTTTTAAGATTTGTAATTTCAGCTTCTTTCTCGGAAATTGTATGTGACAAATGTTGAATATCAGATTCATATTGGACCTTTATTTCTGATGCTTGTCTTTTTAAATCCTGAATTTCCAGTGTAAAAATTTTATTTTGTTTAATGTGATTAACAAGTTGCTCACCTAGATGAGCAGTTTGTTTGCATTGATTTTCTCAAATGTTGACACGATCTAAAAGTTGTGAATTCAAATCCTTTTCGAGTAAAATTGTTTGATTTAAGGTATCAATTTCAGAAATCAGTTTTTTTATCAAAACAAGTATCAGAATCAGAATGATCAGAAGTAGATAAAGAATAGCTGGTTACCTCAATTTCCTTGTTGGCCTCCTCATTGGAACGTTCGTGGAGCTCAGCATTTTCTCTTGCCATGAAACACAAGTTTGCAGCATGTTCTTCATCTTCTTGATCAGAATCTTCCATCCACTGAAGATCTTCAGCTAACAGCACTTTCCCAGATTCAATTTGTTTTGCCATCAACATCTTCTTTTTGAAATATTCAGATGCACGAACTTTAGGTTTCGTGCAATCACGGGAGAAGTGACCAGCAACACCACAGTTATAACATTTCTTTGTAGGATCCAAAGGTGTCATGGCTGGCTTATCAGTTGAAGCAGAAGCAGATTGAGCAGATTTAAAGTTTGATGAAAATCGCAGATTGTTGTTTGTGGTTTTCGGGTAATATTTCTTCTCATATTTAGAGATGAGTGACATGGCTTTCAGCACTTCTTGAAGTTCTTTATCCAAATCATCGATTTTTGGAGGAGTGGGTTCTTCTGCTTTTTCTTTAGACTTAGCAGTCTCATTTAACTAATGCTGTTGTTTGGTGAGAAGTGCAAGAGTATCTTGTGTCTCTTGTTTTGTTTTGGCTATGTTATTCACCATTGGAGCATTTTGGTACAAATATTCGTACAGCTCATGGATATATATCAGACTTAGATCTTTATTCTGCATAACACTGTTACCAAACATTTCCCACTCAGGAAGAAGACTGTTGATAAATTTGATGTTGATCTCTAGGTTTCCCTTTGATAGACTGTTTTTGCGGAGATCATTTAACAGATTACAGTATCGGTGGTAAGTGCTTTGCAAGTCTTCCCCGACTGAGGCTTTAAAATTTTCATAGGAGTTTAACGTAGTAACCATCTTAGCCTTATTCCCAAGAACTGTTCCCTCCATTTGTTTTCTTATTTCATCCCAGAGTTCTTTAGCGCTCTCAAGACTATCTAAACTATTGTAGATTTCATTCGGTAGTCCTTGAAGCATGAAGGAATATGCTTGATGATCAGCTTTAGCACGTTGCTTTTGAATAGCATTATATCTGGAAGGAGGGATGAGAACTCGACCGCCAATAACCGGAGGATCTGCATCAGGTAACGCAACAACATCTTCATAGAATTTTGCGTTTCCATTCTCAAGGGACTCAAGAATTTAAGTAGCTAATTCTTGGCTTCTGATGAAGTGGAGAAACATTTTCTTCCACTGGGCATACTCACATCTGAATAAGACTGGAGGTTTTAGATCAGACCCAATCGATAGTGCTTCTCTTGAAGTCATTGTGTGTATGGTTACGACCGAGGGAAAAAAAAATTTAAATTCTAAATTTTTTTCAAAAGATCTCAGATGATAAAAGACACTTTAAATATGTCCTCGATTTTCGAATTGGCCAAGAACGACGACCGGGTTAGAAAATGGAGCTAAACGAAGTTACTAAAGGAGAAATTATTCGTTATGTACCAGCTGATCAAGCTAAATACAAGAAGCTGATCACGAAATTACTAAAGGAGAAAGAACAATAAGTCAAGGATCTGCTCATCCCCTTCCAGGCCAAGGATGATGAAGTAGAAGAATGATTAGATCTTCATCTTACTTTTATTCATCGTAATTGTACTTTGTAATTTTTTTTTTACTCTATGAATGAATATATCAATTATAATGATATCATTTTGACATACATGAGTTGTTTATTTTTTAAGTATGTAAAACAACTCAAAAATGAAAATACATGAATCACTGAATGTTATAAATAATCTGAACAATCCATGTAATATTTTCTAAATACGTCAATACTCTACTGAAGTGTGAAAAACAATTAAAGTTAATTATAAAGTCTCCACACATTTAGTGGGAGAAGCCTGAGTATTTGTCTACATCAAATAGGGGTAGATTGTTGGGTCGCTGAAAACAACCCTTACATATGATGGATTTAATGAAGACAAATAGACAATAGTTGGAAGACAGTATGAAGAAATTATTCAGATTGTAGGTGCATGAGTATATGATACGTTCAGATCCTCATTACCCCACTACAGTATATGTACAACCAAAGAATCAGTTCCCATGCAGAATCAGAGAGTGATGAAGCGTTCCAGATGGTCATAGTAGGTTAGTGTGTATTTGAAAATGGCACACTGAGTCTTGAATACAAATGCAAGACTAAGTCTCACTCTTAGTGAAAGTCATTGAAGCAAGCCTAGTTCTGAAGAACCATGAGTATCTGAAAGACTCACGAGTCGTTGAAGTTCATGAGTAGCTGAACATCACTTAGTATATGTAGTTTTAGTTGACAAAGAAAGATACAAGTATAATACAAAGTCACTGAAGATTACGGGTCATTGAAGATTACAGGTCACCGAAAAAGGGAATCCTATGCATATCCTCCAGAAGATCTCAGCGACCACCAGAGTAAAAAAAGTATTTTCTGAATTCCGTTAGTAAGGCGCGTTACATGACATATCCTTAACACCAACATGATTCTTACACGTGGACAATTCACACATTATCTTAGTTGTCAATCCATGCAAACTTTATAAATAAAGGTGTCGGTGGCCGAATTCATATACACACACAAGAATGCACAACTACAACAATGGTGATACTGCTCATTATATTGTTCATCAATACTTGTCTTAGAAAGCGTTTGTTGCATTGTCCATCTCTTACAAGTAGTTTAGTTAGGATTTTTGTTCTTAGTTATTCCGCAACTACTTGTACTCTTTTATATCATTAATTAATTAATAAAGAATAGTTTATTTAAGGTTTGTGTTCAAATTTCTAATTGATCAGTAGATCCCATATAAATGTATTCAACTCCCCTTCTATACTTATTCACACTACTTTGGAACAAACATCTATTTATATATGTTTAATGAGTCTATGTTAATCATTGGGAAATATACCATTCTATAAAACTTTGGTTACTTCCTTTTTTCTCATTCACCCTAAGGGTGTGTTTGTACAGAGAAACTGGAAGTGAGAAATGGAATTGGCAATCAAATCTCTTGTTTGGTTGCATTGAGAAAATGATAGGGAGAGAATTAGCAATTCCTATTACCTGACTTTATTTCCCCTTCTAATATAAAGAATGGGTGAGAACTGCAAAATAGGGAATTGATAAAAAAAACACGGAGAATTGACAAATCCCATTCGAAAAGACGTCTTCTAAAACAGAAAAGTACAACTTCCTCCGCTCAATCTTTTCTCCGTCGAACGTCTCCACATAACCATTCTCTTCTCCACAACAAGGTATGCCCTTCATCTCTCTCTCTCTATCTCTCTCTCTCTTCTTCCATTTCCATCGATGTATCTCTCTCTCTCTCTCTCTCCATCTGGCGCTCCCTCTCCATCGATGCTAATGTCAAAATCGAGGTCAGTTTCCTTGTAGGTTCCTTGTAGGCTACTGTACTTTCCGGTATGACACAAATTTTGATGTAGGTCAACTTGATTTTGATTTACATTGCTTAATTGATATTGATCAAAATGGTTAGGCCAAATTTAGGTAAAATACATGTCATAAAACTGATTTATTATCTGATTTCATGTTATAATTTAGGTCAAATACAAACTGATTAGGTCAAATTTAACCTACTATACTTTTTTATGTTTTTGGCTTGGTTTTACATGCACATGGTATGTGGGAACATCTTAAAAATAAGAAATCGTGTAAGAAAAATGATAATGGTTTAGTATTATGATATGCAGGTGAAGCAATACAACCATACAGATGGTGTATAAATTATTCAACGTATAATTGATCATTTTTTTCTTTAGAAGTCCTGCCTACTTTCTAATTAGATATAATTTTTTGTTGTTTGTGTTTTTAATCGAATAACAAAACGTACATTTATCAGTTTACTTTGAGCATTAGTTCAATCCAAGATTATGAGCTTCATTTATATTACTGATTCAACATTTGATCGGAGCATGTAACCTGCACAATACATGGATCACTTCAATCGTAGAGATTAATTTGAATTTGTATTAGATAAACTCTGTATTTAATATATAAATGTATATTTGTATTTATCTTTTACTTGTAATCTATTATAAATACAAAACCCCACACATAATTATGGGTGTGGTTCATTTAATTTCTCTCTACATGGTATCAACCTCAAACCTAGCCCCTCTCTCAAACCCTACGAATTATCCCTAGAACCCTAGCCGATTCGCAACAGCTTTTCTTCTTGTGCTCTGCGATTTCGACTTTGCTCTTCCGCCATGTCTACTTCTCAAGATGGTACATTTCCCATGAACACCCTCCTGCATATGATTCCCATTAAACTTTGTTCCACCAATTACTTATTGTGGAAGAATCAAATGCTTCCCCTTTTCTCCTACCAAAAGCTTTTACCCCATGTTGATGGCACCTCTGTTGCCAACCTGAAACGATCACAACAGACGACAAAAAAGTTTCAAATCTAGCTTTCCTCACCTGGACTAACCTTGATTAGAGAACTGTTATTCTTATTAATTCTTCAATGACCGAAGACGCTGCTGCTGAATCCTTAGGTTTGCGTACTGCTCGTTCTATATGGTTGGCTCTAGAAAAGGCGTACATCAACTCCTCTGTTGAGAGGATTCATTCTCTTCGTGACACTCTTCGCAACATGTGAAAAGGTACGTTATCGGTCTCTGAATATGGCCGAAACTTTAAAGCAGTCTGTGACAAACTTGCTGCTATTGGACAATCTGTTGATGAGATGGATAAAATTCACTTGTTCTTCTGTGGTTTGGGTGCTTCATTCGAAACCTTTTCAATTGCAAGTCGTACCTCGCGACCATCCCCTACGTTTCGGGATTTATTATCTCAAGGTGAAAGTCATGAGATATTTTTACAATCTCTTCATGGAGCTAATACACCTCGACTCCTGTTTCATCGCATCGACCGACACTGTTTCAAACTCGACTCCTTACTCGGGTAATATGTATGTGACTTTTGGTAATGGTCACAACTCACACTCACACACTCCCTATTTCTCATACGGGTAGTTCCAAAGTTTCTAATAAATTATTGTTACGTGATGTTTTGGTTATTCCACGGTTAACTAAAAATTTGTTGTCAATTAGCAAGCTCACAACAGATCAACCGGTTGATGTTCATTTTTCTCACCCATTTTTCTCTATACAGGATCGGGCAACCAAGCAGGTGATAGCAAGCGGTCTATGTGAAGATGGATTATACGTTCTCCGCAACACCCCAACTGCTTTAGTTGCGTGTGGAACTTCAAATAAAGTCTCTTTTGAGCTATGACATAACAGATTAGGGCATGTTTCGTTTGATGTTATTTCCCATTTGCATAAATTAGGTTTTTTAAAAGTTACTTCACTGTTACCTAAACCAATTATTTGTTAACCTTGTCAACTTTCTAAAGGGCATAGATTATCATTTAATTTAAATTTTAAACGTGCATTACATCCTCTTGATTTAATACATTGTGATTTGTGGGGTCTCGCTCCTTTAGCATCCGATGGATATTTATATTACATTATATTTGTGGATGATTACTCTCGTTTTACATGGTTTTATCCATTAAAAACTAAATCTGATTTTTATGCAGTTCTTAGTGCTTTTATAAACCTTGTACAAACCCAATTTTTAAGGAAAATTAAGGTCTTCCAAAGTGATGGCGGCACGAGTTCGTTAATAATACCGTACGCAAAATCTTTGAAGACAATGACACTTTTCATCAACTATCTTGTCCGTATACTCCACAACAAAACGGACATGCGGAACGCAAACATAAACATCTTGTAGAAACAGGGCTAGCAATGCTATTTAATGCTCATGTTGTGACTTCATTTTGGGTACATGCTTTTAGCTCGGCTACTTACATTATTAATCGCGTTCCTACGAAAGTTCTTGACAATCGCTGTCCATTTGAGTTATTATATGCACGGATGCCAAATTATGAGAACTTTCGCATTTTCGGGTGTCAAGTATATCCTTATCTACGAGATTATTCAGCTCATAAGCTTGCTCCATGTAGTATTCCTTGCATATTCATCGGGTGTCACTCTCAATACAAAGGTTTTAAATGTCTCGATCCTACAACTTCGCGTATATATATTACCAGACATGCACGTTTTAATGAGACATCTTTTCCCTTTATATAAATGGTTAATAATGATTTAACGAAACTGGAATTATCCAGTTTTTTGGATGATAGTTGCCCTGCTGCACCGCAAGATTCTGTAGGTCTGCAACCTACTGTTGCTTCCTCGGTACCACCACCTGATCCGTGTCACTTGTGCCCTGTGACCACTGCTCCGGAACCAACACATGATCAACCGGTTACTGATGCTATACCACCTGCTCCAGAGCAACCTGCTCCGGAATAACATCATAATGACCAACCTCCTGCGATGCCACCTCCGCAGCCTCCGGTCCAGCAAGCTGTCCTGCAGCCACCATCCATTTCGGGATCAGCAACTGCATCACATACGATGCAGACACGTTCTAAATCCGTGATTTCAAAGAAGCAAAACAAAGCAGACTTTGCTTCTCTTTCGCAGAATGGGTTACATATTGCTTTACTATCATCTAATCAACCCAAAGGATATAAATATGTTGCCAAACATCCCCACTGGATCGCTGTTATGAATGAAGACTCGAGGCCTTACAACAAAATAATACTTGGGTCTTAGTCCCACATCCCATTGCTTCAAATGTTGTGGCTCCAAATGGGTCTATCGAACCAAATATAACTCGGATGGTTCCATTGAACATTTCAAAGCACGTCTTCTTGCTCAGGGTTTCTCCAAAATTCCCGGCATTGACTACTCCCACACTTTTAGCCCCGTCGTAAAAGCATCAACGGTTCGTATTGTTTTGTCTCTAGTCGTTCTTCACAAATGGCGTTTACATCAACTTGATGTAAAAAATGCATTTTTACATGGGCAACTTAATGAAACCGTGTTTATGGAACAACCGCCTGGCTTCACTGATACGCAATTTTCGGATCATGTTTGCAAGCTTTCCAAAGCTTTTTATGGCTTAAAACAGGCACCTCGAGCTTGGTTTCAACGCCTTGGTACATTTCTTCTTACTAATGGTTTTGTTTGTAGTCGTGCAGATATATCCTTATTCATTTTTGCTCGAGCCGGTTGCATTATGTACCTTCTGGTTTATGTGGACGACCTAATTCTCACCGGTAACCAAGAATCCGCCATTAATGACTTTACGAATCAGCTAATTCAAGAATTTGCAATAAAGGACCTCGATGATCTCAATTACTTTCTTTGTTTGGAGGTTACCTATACTGATGATGGCTTGTTTCTAAGTCAAGCGAAATATGCAAAAGATGTTCTAACTCGCGCTGACTTGCTTGATTCAAAACCTATGCCAACTCCATTAGCCACTAATGAAACTTTCACGTCGAATAATGGCCGTAAGCTTGATGACCCCACCATTTATCGATCATTAGTTGGAGCTCTTTAATATCTAACTATTACAAGGCCGGATCTCTCTTATGCTGTCAATCAAGCCATTCAGTTCATGCACACTCCTACCGATGCTCGCTTTTAATATGTTAAGCGTATTTTGCGGTATGCTAAGGGTACTATTAGCTTTGGCCTTACCTTTCGTTGTCCTAAAGTAAACAATATCTTGGGTTACTCTGATGCTGACTGGGCCTGGTGCATTGAAACCCGATGATCCACCTATGGATACTCCATATTTTTGGGTGGAAATATTGTATCTTGGAGTGCCAAGAAGCAACCTACTGGTTCAAGATCAAGTTGTGAATCAGAATATCGAGCAATGGCAAACACGGCTGCAGAGATTGTTTGGCTCTCTCATCTTTTACGTGAACTGCATGCATTGCCTTCGGTTCGTCCTACGTTACTATGTAATAACAAGAGTGCCTTATTTATGACACAAAATCCGATTTCTCACAAGCGTGCAAAACACATTGATCTTGATTACCACTTCGTTAGAGAACTTGTTGCTTCCGGAGAACTAATACACCAAGTTCATCTCTACCAAGCTTCAAGTAGCAGTTATTTTTACCAAGAGTCTTACTCGTGCTCAATTTGAAGATTTTCGTGCTATGCTACGTCTTGGTCCACCACCTATTCGCTTGAGGAGGGATATTAGATAAACTCTGTATTTAATATTTAAATGTATATTTGTATTTGTCTTTTACTTGTAATCTATTATAAATACAAAACCCCACACATAATTAAGGGTGTGGTTCATTTAATTTCTCTCTACATGTAACGCCCTGAATTTTTTAATAATTAAATAATATTAGTTTAATCGTCATATTTAAATTTAAAATGAATAACTAGTAAATTAATTATAATGAATTAGACGATTGGTTTTTATAAGGCGTTATCGAGTTAATAATGTTTTAAATACGTAGACACATTAATTATTTAGCCGACGTATAGTTAGACAGTTCATATTATCTAAATGTTTCTTTTCCTTGGACATTCTAAATGTTATAGACGTGCGTTTATTAATAAAAATAATTATTTAGTTCGTCTCAATATTGGACCGTTAGCTAACCGTATGAGTTGTGTGATACCTTATTGAGTCGGGCCGGTCGTAGGCCAAGGCCTCCTCCATTTGCTTTCTTTGTTCGGTGATTAAGCCCGCCACTCCCTCATTCGTACAACTGGTCCTAATCTCGTTTAGGCCCGAGTTTTGTAGAAGCCCGATCCTTAATCAGGCCTTAAGCCCTTTTCGGTGAAAACTCCTAATCGGAGCTTTCCCCTAATCCCTACGTTTCTTTTCCAGCCAAGCATCTCCAATTCAGCCGCAAGAAAGGAAGTCCCATCGTTTTCAGCCTTCCTTTTCTCGTCAATTGAAGAGTAAAAGTAGCAGCAAGCAGGTCTCGATTTAACGGATTCTTGACGGTCGATGAATGATGGAATGGTGTAGCATGTGTTTCTAGATTTGGCGGTGGGAGTATTATATTGAGGCTGCAATCTTTTCTTTTTGTTTGTGACGTGGTGACCTTATAGCCAACCAATTGAAACAAGAAAGTCTTCACCTGCTTGTGTTCCACCGTCAAGGAGCAGCTCCAACTTATTCCTCTTTTTCCTGTTGTGCGTAGAGATAGCCGGTTAATTAAGTATTTCTTTTCTATTCGGTAGTTTTACTTCCTTTGGTTTTCTGGTTTATCTTGCTTTCTTAATTCGTTAAATTCGGTTCAGTGAATTATGTTCTAATACCGTGATAATGTTATAGTTTTCGAGCCAGTGAACCCGCAACCGAGCAGAATTCCCGAGCAGATTTCACCCCGAGCCAGACCTATTGGATTCGGTAGATTCTAGTTTTGTTTTGTTCCTTATTCCATACGATTTCTATATATTAACTTTGAGGCAAATCCCGTTTTGCGTAGGGCTGTGATTGAACCAAAGAGGGTTCGGGTTTCTGGGTTGAGATTGTTGATTGTTCGTTTTGTGTGTCGGGTATGGTTTGGGTTAAGACCATTTGTTAAATAATCTAAACGTTTTATCAATCGAGAAACGGAAACCGAACCTTAGGGTTCTTGGTTTCCTAACAAGGAAAGTTTTCAAGAAAATGAGTTAGATTTATTTTACATTAAGTTTCTGTGATAAATTGGTTTTCGGGACTGTTGGGTGCCTCGGGAGTAAACGAGTTGATGTCGGGTTTCAAACGGGTTTTAAACGTTATGCTGAAATTTTAACAGATTCTGTTGGTCAAGTCCGGGTCTGTTTTTACCACACTTAAAATGCACTTTTGAATTTTTGGCCCGTGCTGGTCACTAGTTTTCTGAGTCCTCTTTCCAATGCCGCTGACGTCTCGTTAATCCGATTTGCGGTTTAAAAGTTATAATCATTCTAATATACTGCTGTTAGGAAAATGACCTGTGCAGCTATGCTGTTTTGTGAGCCTGTTTTGAGGCCCTTAGAGTCCGATTTTGGGAAGAAGACACTTGAGAGTGTTTTGTAGTATTCTGAGTCTAATTTCTGTGGTAGAAAGATGGGAAAAATCTAAGGAGCCGTTTAGGAGTTATGGCAGTTTCCGTGAGACTGACGGGTGCTGCCAGCTTTCTGAAATAAGCCCTCGGGTAGAATTCTAATTCGGGGTTTCGTTTTGGTTTTAGGACCGCCTAGGAGATAACGTGCTGTACCTTTGACTGTCGGGAATCCTTTGGAGCTTACGTTTCTTGAGGTGAGTATTCTCACCGTGTATTCAGTTTTAACGTTATACATGCATGACTTACGTGTTATATTACTTGCACCTTAATTGTTATATGAGCTTGATCTGTTATCTGAGTTTGATCCGTTATCTGAGTATCTGAGCAGCTGTTGATTTATTTTAATCTGAGACATTGTGCCTGGGTAACCGAGCTCGGCACAGGGTCATTCTGTGCTACTACTTGCTAGGGCATCTGAGATAATTATGTTAAAGAGATAATAAAACATAATAACACACATCTGAGTTTTTGGCTATATGCCTGGGATCACCTCCCGTCTGAGTTTTGGGATTATTCCCGTCTGAGTTTTGGGATCACTCCCGTCTGAGTTTTTGGCTTATGCCTATCTGAGGTGTGAGGAGGGGCGAGGTTGATCTCTTGTCCCAAATCACACAAGCGCGCTATATAAATTAAAATCTGAGTAATAAAATCCGAGAAATAAATCTGAGTAATAAAATCCGAGAAATAAATCTGAGTAATTAATCGAGTAGATTCTGAGTAGGAGTACACCGATGTGCCCTCATGTGTTGTATGTTATGATTGTTTACATTTTGAGATTATTCACTCAGCTTCCCAGCTGACCCAAATCTCCCCCATTGTTTCAGGTACCAGCAAAGGAAAGAAGGAGGTGGACGGTTGACCGCTGTATCTTTTCATTACTGATGTGGACATCATTTAATATTTTAAAATAGTTTATTTTATTTTAACTATTTCCGCAATAAATACGTTTTAAATGTGAAATATTAATATCTGAGATTTATTTATGGGACCTTTTGATTTTAATTTTGTTTCCAAAATTTTTAAAAATCTTGTAAATTTTAGGGTGTTACAAGTTGGTATCAGAGCTCTGACTTGAGAGATTTGGGTTCGCAAGGGGCGAATTCAAACTCAAGTTTGAGTATCGAGTTTTTCAAACGAGAAAAGAGTCAAATATTTTTCTGAGAAAAGTTTACACATCAAACATACAGCATGTCACGTCGACCTCTCACTTCCTACTGCCGGTAATATTTAAGAGTATTATTTAATTGAGATTTTGCTATATTCTGAGTATAGACGAGTAGCATATTCTGAGAATTTTCGGTTTATATCCTGAGAGAATTACTTGTGATTGTATGACTAAACAGATATGTATATAGATATACTATTATGAGATTCCATAATCTTGTGAATAATTTAGAGCTTAATTTGAGCATAATTTCGATTTTAATTCTTAGAGTTCTATATTTATATATATGAAAAATATATACTGGAGAAATGTGAAATTATAAATACTAATGAGAAAATAATAAAAGTTTCAATTTGGAGGAACACCTAATAGAGTTGAGGTGGAATTTTATAAATTCTGAGAAAATCGAACCAAAAGTGTAATAATGAGATATTAATTTATTATATAAGATCCATAAGCTGTGTAATGAGAAACATGATTTGAGTAACATGAGAAATGAGGAAATTAGTAACATTAAAGAGGAGTACTTAATATTCATATTGGGAGGATATTAAAATCTTTCATATGGGAGAAAACACTTAATAGACTGAGTCATTTAAACGAGTAAATCAGAGATTAGTAAATCAAATTGATTAAGAATACTTTTAAGAGGATTTACCAAGATGGGTAAAAAAAAGAATTATTAAGTCAATAAAATGGGAAATAATTACATTTAGCTAAACGAGAATTATTAACAGGATCTAAAAGAAAATTATTGATCAGGGTTAAAAGAGAAGTTATCTAATTGAGAAATTAAAATTTTCGTGAATACAACGAATCACGAGATATAATATTTAAGCAGATTCCATATTAAGGTCAACAAGTTAGTATTTATTTAAAAATCATTAAATGGAGATAAAATGGGAAAAACATTTCGAGTAAGTGGGTTAAATTGCCGAGTGCAAAACTAAATGTGGATGACAAGTTAAGTGGCAGATTAATGAGTTCACACTGATAGCTTAAAATAAACTATGTAAGTTTAATAGACTAATTAATTGAGAAATTGCGGAGTCAAATTAACCAGATATTATTGAAGCTCATCTTAAAGAGTAATTATTAAAGAGGAGTAAGAGGAAGCTAACGTCATCAAATTGATGATGATCTATTTAAAAACGAGTTAAAGAGCGATAAATGGAATCAAATTAAACGAGGAACGCAATAACTGAGAACTCTGATCAAAAAGATATTAATCGACATGCTCACAAATTACAATAAAATTAATATAACTGTGGAGAGGATATAAGTTATATTTATGAGGAATGAGAAATGGCATATCCAAATGAAAAGTTTAAAAGGAGATTTGTATTGTGAAAATAACTAAGTGGAAATATTTTTTTGAATCTGAGTTATCCGAGTATCGCGTACGAGACTAAATATACGCATGATTTTTCTGAGTAATGTTTATGAGGTTTTGAGTACCCCCAGCTGAGTGCATATCTGTATTTATCAGATATTGAAAGTAAACTTTTCTTTCTTCTGAGAGTGATTTGTTGTGGATTATTTTTATGTGTGGGAAGTTGTGAACTTTGGGATTGACTCGTGACCAAACAAAAGCATGTGTCGAAAGTAATAGAGGGCCCCTATTACCGTACACACATGACTTTTGGTTGGTTAGGGGGAGATTTTGAGGGGAACGATGGACCAATGCTTGTTATAGTGAATTTAGTATGTGTATCCTAATTGTTTGTGTGACTACATAATTGCTTGTTTATTTTGGTAGACAATACTAGTTCCAAACTCGAGGACGAGTTTTTCTCCAAGTGGAGTTGAGTAGGGGTAAAAAGGGAAATTGTCAATAAATAATTATCATTAACTATTATTTATAAATATTATGAGCATGATGCTTATGTAGAGAGATTTTGTTGGTATGAAATTAAAGTGCGAAATCTAGATACATATAATTAATCAAATAAATTACAAGAGTAACTATCAAATCAAGCAGTTGAGAATAATTAGATTTATTCTATGGGTAATTATAGAGTTTACAACAAAATTATAGATCGGGTTTACTGGAGAAATTAACAAATCAAGTTAATTGTTTTGAATGAATATCGTGCAAAAGGGAAGTAGTAATACTACAATTATATACAAAATAAGACAGTATACTTATTCTTGGGTGGTTATGAATGTGATAATGAGAAATTATTAAATTAAATTGATGAGAACTTATTAATGAATCAAATATGAGAAAACTGCTACAATGAAATTTTGAGGAAAATGAGTTATTATTAAAACGAGCTAAATGATAAAATTTTATTTTTATTAATTATGGAGTAATTTTGAGTTATAAGAAATTTACAAATCGAGTTGCATAAGTAAATTAATAAAATGAGTCAAAAGAGAAAGATATTAAATTAACGGGAAGTTTTATTCAAATTTTTGAAGTATTATAAAGTGTTATGAGTTTTGGGGTATTATAAAATTATATGGGAAAACTCCATTTAAGAATAATTATCAAACTTGAGATGAGAACAACTATTCAATAAATTTATATTGAACTTAGGAGAAATTTCGAAAAGACGAGAATGTACTGAATTGATGAACCATGAGTAAACCGTAAGATTTAGAATAAAGTGTAACTACGAATTGAGTAAATGAGAACTAAGGAATTAATTCGTAATTTGAGTAACGAGAAATCATTATAAATAAGAGTATGAAATTTAATTGTAACTTTTGTGGGTAACATGAAATTAATGAGTAGATATGGTCAAAATAATTAAGAGACATTTTAAATTGTGTAAAATCAGTGAAACGGTCTATTAAAGGATCGTTAAACTAGATGAAGGAGAAAACATCTATTAAAATAATATTTTGAAACCACTAAATGTGATGGAATGAGAACCTATCAAAGGGAATTAAATGACAAGATTGTTAATCTGAGCTATTTAAAGGGTTATCAACATTGGTAATATGCAAACCTAATAGAGTAAAGCAACAATATAATGTTAAAGAAGAGTTATTTTGAGAACCAATAACACGGTTGAGAGAGAGTATATCATCCCAAATATTATAAGCTGGTAAATTGGAACACGCGAGTAGTAATAAGAATGAGTAAAAATGTGATTTATACCTAATGCTATTGCTTGTAAATATTATTACCTTATGAGTTGTTACTGAGTTAGAGTTTTGGGTTTGCTTCTGAGTTAAAATTTATAAGTTTGCTCCTGAGTTATACATTTTGAGTTATACTCCTCAGATATGTTTTGAGTTTATTTCTGAGTGGGACTTCTGAGTTATATTTCCAGATCATATTTTGGAGTTATATACCTGAGTATATGAGAATTCTGTGTGATATGTATATTCCTTGTGATTTATTTGCATGGTTTTTATATTAATTGATAATGGTGTAAACCGCTAAATTATTTATTATGATGTTAACAAACTGTTGACCCATAGAATAGAGGACCTTCCGAGTCATTTTGGTAGAAAATTTTCGATAATGAAATTCTATTTACCTGTTGCTAAAATGAGTAAGTGGTCATTTGATGGAGTTGTGCGGGAAGAAAATTTTCCATAAAACTTGTTATCGTCATGAGAGATCCGAGTGTGATTGTGCAAATAATTTGGATGAACTGGTACTACGCTGAGCATCTGGTATCGTCAACAAATCAATAGTAAATTTCCAAGTGGAGTTGAATCGGTGATTCAACGCGACGTTAATCGCTGAGTTTAACAACTGTATCCGAATGCGAGAGCAAGAAGACGCCTTCAGTAGAGTAGAGTATCGTAGAGTATGTTATGCTCATTATCAACATTTTCTTTGCATGCTGAGATCCATAGTGAGCATCCTAACCTTATTCCCTTTAGCCTTATCGTTTTGCGCCACTAGAGGCGGATAATTGTATGAGCACTTACGTGATCTGGAATTCTTTTCCTATTAAGTAAATTCACCATGAAGAGCCTCTTTCTATTCATAACTTTATCGTTTTTTTATTCTTCTTTTCCATTTGAGTATGCATGTCGTAGGTCATCCTGATGAATTTCCTTTTCCTTCTTAACCTTACCATTTTGTTTTCCTTCCCCATTTGAGGACGTGTGCCGTTGGCGAGTATGAGTCCGAGATGCGTGAAACCACCCTGAGATTCTTCCGAGCAATGACTTCGGGGACGAAGTCTATTTCAAGTGGAGTTGAGTTGTAACGCCCTGAATTTTTTAATAATTAAATAATATTAGTTTAATCGTCATGTTTAAATTTAAAATGAATAACTAGTAAATTAATTATAATGAATTAGACGATTGGTTTTTATAAGGCGTTATCGAGTTAATAATGTTTTAAATACGTAGACACATTAATTATTTAGCCGACGTATAGTTAGACAGTTCATATTATCTAAATGTTTCTTTTCCTTGGACATTCTAAATGTTATAGACGTGCGTTTATTAATAAAAATAATTATTTAGTTCGTCTCAATATTGGACCGTTAGCTAACCGTATGAGTTGTGTGATACCTTATTGAGTCGGGCCGGTCGTAGGCCAAGGCCTCCTCCATTTGCTTTCTTTGTTCGGTGATTAAGCCCGCCACTCCCTCATTCGTACAACTAGTCCTAATCTCGTTTAGGCCCGAGTTTTGTAGAAGCCCGATCCTTAATCAGGCCTTAAGCCCTTTTCGGTGAAAACTCCTAATCGGAGCTTTCCCCTAATCCCTACGTTTCTTTTCCAGCCAAGCATCTCCAATTCAGCCGCAAGAAAGGAAGTCCCATCGTTTTCAGCCTTCCTTTTCTCGTCAATTGAAGAGTAAAAGTAGCAGCAAGCAGGTCTCGATTTAACGGATTCTTGACGGTCGATGAATGATGGAATGGTGTAGCATGTGTTTCTAGATTTGGCGGTGGGAGTATTATATTGAGGCTGCAATCTTTTCTTTTTGTTTGTGACGTGGTGACCTTATAGCCAACCAATTGAAACAAGAAAGTCTTCACCTGCTTGTGTTCCACCGTCAAGGAGCAGCTCCAACTTATTCCTCTTTTTCCTGTTGTGCGTAGAGATAGCCGATTAATTAAGTATTTCTTTTCTATTCGGTAGTTTTACTTCCTTTGGTTTTCTGGTTTATCTTGCTTTCTTAATTCGTTAAATTCGGTTCAGTGAATTATGTTCTAATACCGTGATAATGTTAGAGTTTTCGAGCCAGTGAACCCGCAACCGAGCAGAATTCCCGAGCAGATTTCACCCCGAGCCAGACCTATTGGATTCGGTAGATTCTAGTTTTGTTTTGTTCCTTATTCCATACGATTTCTATATATTAACTTTGAGGCAAATCCCGTTTTGCGTAGGGCTGTGATTGAACCAAAGAGGGTTCGGGTTTCTGGGTTGAGATTGTTGATTGTTCGTTTTGTGTGTCGGGTATGGTTTGGGTTAAGACCATTTGTTAAATAATCTAAACGTTTTATCAATCGAGAAACGGAAACCGAACCTTAGGGTTCTTGGTTTCCTAACAAGGAAAGTTTTCAAGAAAATGAGTTAGATTTATTTTACATTAAGTTTCTGTGATAAATTGGTTTTCGGGACTGTTGGGTGCCTCGGGAGTAAACGAGTTGATGTCGGGTTTCAAACGGGTTTTAAACGTTATGCTGAAATTTTAACAGATTCTGTTGGTCAAGTCCGGGTCTGTTTTTACCACACTTAAAATGCACTTTTGAATTTTTGGCCCGTGCTGGTCACTAGTTTTCTGAGTCCTCTTTCCAATGCCGCTGACGTCTCGTTAATCCGATTTGCGGTTTAAAAGTTATAATCATTCTAATATACTGCTGTTAGGAAAATGACCTGTGCAGCTATGCTGTTTTGTGAGCCTGTTTTGAGGCCCTTAGAGTCCGATTTTGGGAAGAAGCCACTTGAGAGTGTTTTGTAGTATTCTGAGTCTAATTTCTGTGGTAGAAAGATGGGAAAAATCTAATGAGCCGTTTAGGAGTTATGGCAGTTTCCGTGAGACTGACGGGTGCTGCCAGCTTTCTGAAATAAGCCCTCGGGTAGAATTCTAATTCGGGGTTTCGTTTTGGTTTTAGGACCGCCTAGGAGATAACGTGCTGTACCTTTGACTGTCGGGAATCCTTTGGAGCTTACGTTTCTTGAGGTGAGTATTCTCACCGTGTATTCAGTTTTAACGTTATACATGCATGACTTACGTGTTATATTACTTGCACCTTAATTGTTATCTGAGCTTGATCTGTTATCTGAGTTTGATCCGTTATCTGAGTATCTGAGCAGCTGTTGATTTATTTTAATCTGAGACATTGTGCCTGGGTAACCGAGCTCGGCACAGGGTCATTCTGTGCTACTACTTGCTAGGGCATCTGAGATAATTATGTTAAAGAGATAATAAAACATAATAACACACATCTGAGTTTTTGGCTATATGCCTGGGATCACCTCCCGTCTGAGTTTTGGGATTATTCCCGTCTGAGTTTTGGGATCACTCCCGTCTGAGTTTTTGGCTTATGCCTATCTGAGGTGTGAGGAGGGGCGAGGTTGATCTCTTGTCCCAAATCACACAAGCGCGCTATATAAATTAAAATCTGAGTAATAAAATCCGAGAAATAAATCTGAGTAATAAAATCCGAGAAATAAATCTGAGTAATTAATCGAGTAGATTCTGAGTAGGAGTACACCGATGTGCCCTCATGTGTTGTATGTTATGATTGTTTACATTTTGAGATTATTCACTCAGCTTCCCAGCTGACCCAAATCTCCCCCATTGTTTCAGGTACCAGCAAAGGAAAGAAGGAGGTGGACGGTTGACCGCTGTATCTTTTCATTACTGATGTGGACATCATTTAATATTTTAAAATAGTTTATTTTATTTTAACTATTTCCGCAATAAATACGTTTTAAATGTGAAATATTAATATCTGAGATTTATTTATGGGACCTTTTGATTTTAATTTTGTTTCCAAAATTTTTAAAAATCTTGTAAATTTTAGGGTGTTACACTACAATTTGGTTAAGATTTTATGAGTTGGAGATCATGAGGTTAGGGCTTTAGTAGCTTTAAGCATATTTGGAAAACTGGATTGAAGAGACTGGAGATGTATTTGCTTTTGTTTGTATTTTTGGCTTTATAATCATGATGTATCAGACTATAAATTTTGTTTTGAAAATGCATAAGAGTTCTTATTATCTTATTACCCCTGAAGCTGTTGCTTCAAGTACAGTACTTGTTGTGTCAGTTCTTGTTGATGGGGCCTTTTAAGAGGGCGATTGAGCTTGATGACCATGATTTCTTTGTAAATGGCGTTCAAGATTCTGGTCGATATGAAGGACCAACAAATAGTGTAACTAGCAAACGTAAAAGACACAAAAGCATGGATGGAGATGAAATATATCGTGATTCATGCAAAGAGATAATTGAACTAATGTTTTTGAATGTTACCATGGTTTGATTGAAAACTATATTTTTGGATGTTATCATAATCTTATCAATACATTCTTATTATTAATTTATCCATATTTTTGTATGATTCGTGTTTTAATAATGATTGTTGTGACAAAATATATGTGTGTTAATGATAAAGTGGATACAATTCTCTATTAAATTTCTTGTTGTACCAAACAAGAGAAATGATTCTCTGCTACATTTTTCTATTGAAGTCTTTGTGCTACCAAACAGAAGAGTCAATTCTCAATCTCCAGAGTAATTATCTTTCTCTGCAATTTCATTTTCTACAATCATTTCTCTACAATTCTATTCTCTTTACCAAACGTACCCTAATACTTTTAAAAATATAGCATAATTCCCAAATACTTCTTCTACATAAAATATTTCCATGTAATAATAATATTCAATGATTGCAAACTCGCAATTACATTTATAACAGTTCAAAATCTCAGTTGGCACTGCATCAAAACTATGTTCACAAGTATGTAAGAGTATCTATAATAGTTAACCTTATAATAACTTATTATTTTATCACATTATCTAATAATATATTAATTAAAAAGCTCTCAAATGTTTAACCTTTCAAAGACTATTTCTTATTAATATTACTAATTTACCTTTATCTATATCAAATGTTTAAAAATGCCTCTCAGTTATGTTATTTAACAATTTTTATAACATTTATAAATCTTTAACATTTTTATAAAATATCTCTTAAAAAAATATTATAATATTTGACCTTAATAAGTATCGAAATATGATAACTAAATTTATAATTTGTAGTTATAAAAATAATAAATGATTCACATATAAATATATATAGAGGTTTAATATGTAAAATTGTTGAATATATGGACTAAAAGAATCAAACATTGAAAGATGATTAAGTAGTAATGGAAGAATAAGTGGTTGGAGTGACCTCTTATAAAAATCATCTATTCCAATGATAAAAAGTTATTTTAAAGGTTATTCAAATAATAATAACATCTTAAAAAACCTTTCATTGGAGATGCTTTAAGAATAAATAGCAGCAAATCCATTAATAATTTAATATCACCAAGAAAATATCCATAAAAAAAAAATTCTGGATGAACACGTCTATAATACTGCGAAAGCATATTGTTGCATCCATCGATATAAGTTTATACTCCCTCCGTCCCACAAAAAACTTCCCATTTGAGTCTAAATTTTTGTCTCACAAAAAACTTCTCATTTCCCATATTTGATGGGCCCCACACAATAAAAAACTATTATTACTAAAGACTCCACCAATAATATCCACTAACTATCTTTCTCTCTCCAACCCAACCTTATATTTTAATCAAAAGTATTATTAATGACTCCACCACTAACTACCACCTAAAAACTTGTGCAAAAACCAAATGGGAAGTTTTTTGTGGGACGGAGGGAGTATAATTGTTTTCTCATAATTCTGAATATCTTAAGAAAGCACAGGTTAGTTCACATAAAGTAACAATATCTCGGTGATTACTCCATCCTTAATCTAAACTCAACCACAGTCATCGATCTAAGGAAGATTTCAACTGTGGTTGGGTCAACAGGACCAGGTAAGGCAAAGGAAATGCCACAAGGACCATGAGGGTACAGCTGGACCCTTCTTCGGTTATGGACCTTTGATGAATCCACCAACAGTGAGCCAGGGGTCGTTTTTGTAACTATATACACTCGGCTCTCATGGGTATCGAAATCACATTCTACATCATGCCCTCCACCTACAATAATAAGGATCCATGATTAATTTCAAATGTAAACCATCTCTTTCATTTTGTGAAGTTTTCGCATTTATGATTAATTTTTGTTTTTTTTTTTTTAAATATTAGTGTTTCTAATGTTGTTTAATTTCGTCTTTCACTTCCAGTAAATCCGGGTTTACCAAACCCGGATTTATGGCCAAACTCTGCCACGTATCTCAAGCCTGAGATGAGAATTTTTGCTTTTGTGAGAAACCCGGATTACAATTTGAATTCAATTATCCCACACTGGCTTCTAGGGGTGAGCGCGATTCAAAAACCGAGCCGAAACTGAAACGATGAAATTTCAAAACCGGGAATGAACCGATTACATGTTTTTGGTTTTGGTTGGTTCGGTTTAGTTTTTTTTAGGCCAAATGTTCAGCCTTATCCGAAGACCGAACCGAACCGAAACCAGTTAAACCGAAAATGATGAATTTTCGAAACCGAAACCAAACCAATAACATGTTAGACAACACGTTATCGGTTTCAGTTCGGTTCGGTTTCGGTTGGTTTTCAGTTCGATTTAGTTTTCTCGGCCTAAATGGTCACCCCTGACATGTGGTAGGGTTTAAGCGTAAATTTGTGTTTGCTAAGCCCGGATATACTAGAATTTCAAGACAAAATTAAACAACATTAAAAACGCAAATATTTTTGTAAGAAAAAAGTATCATAAAAGTAATCATTTTGTAACCATTATAATAATATGTACGTTTTAAAACGACATCGTTAGGCTAAAAACTAAATTACCAGGAAGGGAATGAACAGCTGGCACAGAGGCTACAAAAGAGTAGTGTGAGTGACTGGCCTTAAGCTCAACCAAATCTATAAGTGGCGGCTCACCTCTTCGCATGGCGGCTGCTGCACTTCCATAATATGTCACGCCTGGTTTTGGCAACCTCTCAAATCCTTCCATTTCTGACTCACTGCAATAATTATATCCAATGTATTATTTAATCACATAATTAACGACTAACAAATTTGATCTTAATTATCTTTGGGTATTTGTATATATCCAGGACTTCACATTTAAATTTGGCGTAATTACATTCAAGAAAAGCATATATGGTGTTTTATATACAACGGGTTAGGATCGAGTGAGGACTTAAAATTCGGCTAGGAGTGCGACATAACTTTCAACCAATCGTTAATCATTATAAAAAATATTGGATCTTTTTTTTTTCTCCACACAAGAAATTGGATCATAATCAGAATATATGAATCATTATCAGGAAATTTTGGATCACCTCAAAGTACACACCAAATTTTGATTTCTCATAATCCTAGTCACAGAATTGCAGGTTAACGAAATTATACATGTATAATGTTCTTTATAAGTAGCAATAGAAATACATCAGAACTATATCTGCAGAAAACCATAATCTAGGATTTTGTCTAATTTAGATTCTTTTTGCTTCCCTGCTCAAGATGAAGATACATTTTCCCTTTTTGTCCAGTATTTAAGAAAAATAATAGTATTCATTTGGTTTGGCATTGTTTTGGTAGGTAAATATGCTAGCAACTGATCATGGAAATTGAAGGGGAGAATATGATCTGGTTTTAAATGTGAACTACTTTCAGATCTATTAGAATGTTGTCCTAAAGTAGAACATAAGTTTCTAGATCTGTTTTTCCATCAATTTAATCTCAATAAAAGTATTAAACTAGCTGCAACTTATATTACAATAACATACAACTATTCTCCCTTTAATATCGTACAATTTCCCTAATTACCTATAACATAAAATGATGGAATCTAATAAAACTGAAGCCCGTGGCAAATTAATTTGTTTCTTATATCAAAAAATGGCGCGAAATCAACCTATTAATTCCAAGCAATTATATACATTAATTAGCACAAGTACAACTAAGATTCCGATTAATAAGCAAATACTCTAGGCAGATGCATTAACATTGATAAGTATCCTCTGCAGACACAAGAAGTATTTAAGGATTGAAACATGAACTATAAATCCGATGGCTGTTCATTAAAATAATATCTATTTGTTTATACGCGCGAAATAAACCAAAGATTTCAAAAGCGTACGCAACTTCAAACGGGTACCTTTTCCTATTTCTAGCAAGTAATTTAGGCTTATAGATTGGTGTTCTATATCTAGCCCGCAACGGACATTTTATGTACGTAGCGTTGTTTTTTTTTTTTACTTCGCTGCTCAAAAAACATTGTCGACAAACATAGAAACAACCATAGATAAAAGATTACAATCCTTCATTAAATTACAGTACTATATCATAATATGCATGTTCCAAACCTCCTAAAAAAATTAACCACCACAAGAAGTCTGTGAAAACACCCACTGTTTTTATACGTGAACTACTTTTAGATGAATGAGAATGTTGTCCTAAAATAGATCATAAATAAATCCTTAAACATAATCATCCTAAAGTTTCTAGCAGGTCCATTTTTAGATCAAAATATTTTAAGTTCTAATTTTGTATGTCGGGAAAGCAACTACAACCAAAGAGACTGAGGCTGGATTAAGGTATTAAGCAAGCTAGATTCTTAATCACGTGATATATATAATTTTCCCTTAAAATCGATCTTATAATTCCCTCAGTACCAAGTAAAATTAAGCAAGATTCTAAATTACATGAAATAATGTAATTAACGGAAAACGATTACAACAACCTAAAGGCCTTGCTATTATTAAAATGTTAAGACATGTATCATAAATTTGTCCATCACGATCCATGAATTTTAAGAATTACTCCTTCATAAATTAAATCAGTAGGAAAGTAGTAGCTAGACATCAAATTCGTTTCTGATATGAAAAATGGCACAAAATCACCTTACTTCAAATCAATTTCAAACATTAGTTGATTTAAATTAAAAAAAAAAATTAAAATTGAAAAAAGAAAAGAAAATTAAGATACCAGATTCGATCTGATAAAGGATCAGTAGAACGATGCCAAAATCTCTTGTTACCAAGCACGGTTTTCTGTACCTAGTTTTGAAGATCGGATTTTTGGGCTGACGTCTGCTTTAAAAGTGTTAGGGTAAAGAAAGTAGCCGTGAAAAGATCATGGCTGCCACAATTTCTATTTGCGCCAAATTTACCTCGAATTTTTCCACAACGTACGAAAATGTTTGAAATTGAACTGCTAAAAATGTCAAATTCGTCCCTGTACTTCTGTGATTTCTCACTTTAGCCCCTAAACGAAAAAGCACCCTTAATTTGGCAGGCATATTGCCTTACATACTTAGAACTGCTCTAGGTATGGTAAGAAATAATGGTAAACTCTTCTTTAACATGAATTTAAGTGTTTAGCACCTATTAGAGCCCTCCATGGTATTATTGACAGGATCTTTAAAACATAAATTAACAAGATATAATGAGTAAAATAGACTAAAAAAGTCATGCGACTCCAGACCTACCAACTTCCCAAAATAGACTGTGCGACTGACCCCATTCGGGAGACCGAGCAACTCCATAGAAATCATGTCAAGTGTCCTCATGGTTGGTAGATGTTATATGTGTTTCGTTTAACCACGCCAAAAAATGAGAGATTTATGCGATAGCTGAAAAGATGCTCGGATTCACGTTTATACTTGTTCTTCAATTGAATGTGTATTGTCTTGTGTTTACTTGACTGCATATTAATTATGTACACTTATATGGATGTGTATACCATTAATCACGTTTTATTATATTTATAATTTTGTTGGGTCGCTGAAAAGCATCCTCTATTGAAGAGATTTAATGAAGACAAAAAGGCAATTAGTTAGAAGAAATTCTAAGGATTAGTTACTCAGATTGTGGGTAACTGAATCTAATCAGTTCGGATTTCAGTTACCCAGCTACACTATCTGATCACTATCTGAAACAACGATCAGCTCCCAGTGAGGAATCAGATACTGGTTAACAGATCAGAAGTTGTAGCAGGTTCAGCGCACATTGGACAATAACGTTGAACCATTGAACAAATACTTCTCTAAGCAAAACTCTTAGTGAATGTCACTGAAGCTGAAGGCCATCTGAAGAAGCATGAGTATCCGAAGACTCATGGCTACCCAAAGCGTACATAGGCCCGAAGTTTCAGTGTCACAAAAAGAAACAAGTAAAGCACAAGTTTGTGCATCGCTGATAAAGAGAATATCTTGCAAATCTTCTAGAAGATATCGGCAATCAAAGACGACAGAAAGTATTGTCAGAATTCCGTTAGTCGTGCTCGTCCCATGAAATATCCTCTGCACCAACGGAATTCTCACACGTGGAATCGATCGATCATTCCTTTGGCATTACATTTTCCCAATGCTATAAATTGATGACTTAAGCGATCGATTTTTGTGTGCACCCAATAATGTTACACGCTGCTGAAATTATTCCAGAACTTTATTCATTCAAGAATTGAATCTTCATAACGAAGGTGTCTGGTCTTGTGCTTGATCATTTGTTGATCAAAACTTGTCTTAGATAATATATGTTGTTGTCTATCACATGCAAGCAGTTTAGTTAGGATTTGTTCTTAGCTATTCCGCAAACTGCTTGCATCTTTATTGTATCATTATTGATTAATAAAGAAAAGTTTAAAAAGTGTTGAGTGTTGCCATTTATTTTTAATTGATCAGTGAAAGCGTATAGGTGTGGAAATTCACTTATTACGGGACTAACAATTGGTATCAGAGCAGGACAATTAATTCATAATTGTTGATCTGCTTACTTACTGAGGAAAAATGGGTGAAAAACCTTCTCAAATGAATCTTGATTCGAAGACAAATGCCCCTGTTTTTACCGATGATGATTTTAGTATGTGGAAAATATGTTTTCTGGGATTTGTCGAACATCAAAATGATATAGGACCAGATATTCTTATCATTGGTCCACACATTCCAAAAATGTTCGTTCCAAGTACAACCATTTCAAAGAAAAAGAAGAAGGAAGGAGATGATGGAGACGAAGAAGAAGAAGAAGATCTGTCTGATGTTGAAGAACCCAAACCCAGAGATCAATGGTCAGAGGCAGATAAAAAGTTAGCGGGTTTAGATGCTGAGATCCGGTTCCTGCTTCAAACATCCCTCCCAAATCACATTCTTATCACAGTAAAAGAATGTAAAACTGCCAAAGAGATATGGGATATTTTGATATCCTATGAAGGAACCGACGTAGTAAAGGTTAGCAGGAAAACTATGTTAAATCGGAAGTAAGAAGCGTTCAAGGTCATTAAAGGTGAAACACTCAACATGTCGTACAGAAGATTCACCATCCTCATAAATTAATTAAGGGAGTTTGGCATTCATAAAGATGTTTAAGAATTAATGTACAAGTTTTTGGAAATTCTTCCAAAAGATTGGGCTGAAGGGTTTCATAACACTGATCGGCCACTTGGGTCAACCTCCTAGTACACTTGGTTCGACCATACTGACAAGAATATGAAGGTGTTCTTGCCGGTTAAAACCAACTAGCTAGTTCAATCCCTAAAAGCGGAACTGAGATTGAACTTAATCCTTAAACCCTAAAGGATTATAGGAACTTGGAAATCATACTTGATTAACAAGAAAGAAACCTTGTACGAACAACCCGAACACACACAATGCTTGTGTGTGTTCGTCGACTACCACCAAGAACCCTAGGGTTCTTGGGAATCGGTCGAACAAGAGGGGAGAGGGGAAAGGGTTTTCCAAAACATACCTTAATATTTGCTTAAGAAAGTCCACTGATGATGAACAAATCGAGCGACCTTCTAGTTGATCTTAGTAATGAACTATCGAAGAATACGAAGAACGAATGAAGAACGGAGAACACAAGACTTTGTGTTCTTGCTCAATTCGGCCGAACTAGGATAGGGGAGGGACGGATGATTTTCGTGTGAGGTGTATCAAGGAATAAGGGTTACCCTAAGCCTCTTATTTATACTTAAATAAGTTACGCTTAGAATCATCTAGTTTAATTAAGATTAGATCTTTAATTAAACTTTCCTTTTAACACTTTCATCTCTTGTAGTTTTACTAGTTTATTATTGTCACGCTTAATTATCAAATGCCTTAGTATTTTACACTTATATATTTCGTTATAGATATACACGAAATATATATACTTGTGTTTTATACCTTTAACAATTAATTAGACAATAATATTATCCAATCACTATATGATTTAATAGTTTTAAATCATATCATGGATAATCTTTAATTAACACATTGTATATTTACTCAACTGATAAATGTACAAATACTTGTATTAATTAGTTAGTTCAACTAATCCAGTAATAAGTTACACTTAACTTAATACTTAACTGATTCATAATGACTATTATGAATCATTCCTCTTCGTAGTATCATTGCATATCTTGCTCGTATTACATGCACTCACCGGTGTGACCCTTAAGTGTTTCGTAGGCATGGATGTATCATCATAGGTTGACTAACTGTGCACATAATTCCAACATGGGCTGTCATGTCCACGGTGTTAAGAACTTCTGGTAAGATGAGAGACATGGACATGAGTGGTCTCTACAGTACACTGATAAACTTTGAAAATGAAAACAAGATGTACGATGATCTGAATGAGACTCCCACCTCATATGCCCTTATCGCAAGCTCTTCCAAATCATCTCGAAGAGCTCTAAAAGCAAAGGTGGAAAATGTTGTCGATCCAAACGATGCTGATGATGAAAGATTTGAAGATGCTGAGGATGGTGATTTCGAAGAACGTGAGTCTAATTCAGGAGAATGTGATAATGATGATATAAAGGAACTCTCTGAAAGTATGGCTCTATTAGCCACAAGATATGAAGGTTCTTAAATCGAAACAGATCAGGAGGTCAAAATGATAGAGGAAAGATGGTATGCTTCATGTGTGGAAGAACAGGTCATATCAAAGTTGACTGCAGAGTCAAAGAAAATTTTGGGTCTGGAAATTTAGGTTCTAGCTCTTCATCAAACTATAAAAAGAAATACGAAGACACTGTAAAGAAGTACCAGGAGCTGAAAGCGCAGTTAGCCAAGGCTGAGAAAGATGCAAAAACATTAAAGGCAACTGCTGAAACTTGGTTAAGTGACTCAGAGACAAGTGAAGAAGATGTGATTGTAAGTAACACAAAAAGTTTTTTTTGCCAAAACAGAAGAAGAATCTGCTTCAGACTCTGAAAATATGACAGATTGTATATGCCTGATGGCTAAATTTAAACAAACTGAAGAGCATCTAATAGAAAGAGAATTTCAGAAATTCGACATTCCAGAATTCCTTCTGTCAAGGGACTGGGAAGACGAACTTCCAAACAAAGGAAAAGTGTCTGACAAATCTCCTCCAGATGATTATCCACCGTTAGTCAGGTCACTTGCAAAAGACTTAATGTTCACTCACGATAGAAATGCTAAGTTAGAAACCGATCTAACTAAGGTGACTGAGGAATTGGAAAAACTCACTCAAGAATCCTCAAAAGCTGAGAATTCAAGACTTGAGGCAATTAGGCTTCAATACTTCAACAATCTTGTAACGCCCTAAAATTTAAATAATTAAATAATATTAATTTAATTTACATACTTAATTTTAAATGAATTAAATATTAAATTAATTATCATGTAGTTAAACGGTTCGTTTTATTAGACGTTAATTAAAGTAGACACCAATATTTTTAGACGCGTTAATTATTTAGATGTTTTAACTATTTGGTCACTTTATGGTTAGTTAGATGTGATTTATCCCTGTGAGCGTTTCGGGTCGTAACCCGGTTAAATAAGTGAGTCGGTTTATGTGTATTATTCGAGTTGGGCCGGCCATAGGCTAGGGCCCCGGGCTTTCGAGTTGCGGGCTTGAGGCCTTAAACTCTTTAAAAATGTAAATTATATCAATTAGGATTTTCTTTTTGGCCATCTTTCTTATTCTCGTTCGTTCGGCAAAACCCTACAAACCACAGCTTCTTTCCAGCCGTCGAGCGAATTAGTAAGCCAAGATTTTAATTCAGGATTTTAGTTGGGGTCGGTGTGATCTGGAAGCAGGTGGCGTCAATCTCAATTGAAGATTCTACGTCGGTGACCCCTTGTGGATTTAATTGCCATCCTTCAAAATTGGTGTTTTGGGGGATGACGTCAAAGAGGAGATAAGAAGAAAAAATAGCCATGAGAAGGGTGTTTGTCGGTCCAATTAATTGGCAGCATATTTCTTTTATGTGTGTTTTGTATTGATCCATTTAATACTCAAAGGCATCATGATTTTTATTTGTTTCAATTTTAAATGGAGGAGTTCGTAATCCCAACTCTGTTTCTCCATTTTGTCAACCTGGGGCAACCAAGAACAGCCGTTCGAATGGTGGTAGTTTGGGCATAATCGTTTCTCGAAACTTCGTAGGGTATAATTCTAATCTTTTTATTTCGTATCTTTTAATTAATCGCCGTATGAGTTGATTCCGAGCCAAGATAGATGAACCTGAGAGCATGTAATTCTGGAAGTCTCCGTAGACTCTCGAAGAATTCATGTCCGGGTGTGTGTCGGTCTGTTGATTAAAATCGTTTTTAGATGCTGGCAGATTCGAATGGTTATATTGATGGCTGATTTGAGGGTCTTATAGTCTGGTTTAGGGGAAGGTCGTCTCACAGAGATTTGTAGCCCTTTGAGTTAGATTTCCCAATTGACCGAGCCCTCATTAAACAAATTTATGGTTTGAAAGATACGATTAATACCATGGACTGTCGCAGTGACATGTCGCGGTGCGACTGTTCTGGGTTGTTTGCTGTTTTCGAGACCCTTAGGGTGTGAATTAGAGATGGCTTGTCTCACAGTCAATTGTCAGGCTCGGAGTCTAGTTTCTGACGAATTAAAATGGGACTCCATGGGTTTTATGGTCTGGGAGATACGATCAGTTTAGTTAGCTATGTCAGGGAATTCAGAATCTGAGTTTATGATTGTTGGTATCAAATTTGTGATGTATGTTTATGTAGTGGTTATATAGGCTCAAGTTTGTATCAAGAACGTAATTGGTTCGTTGTGGGATTAATTTGCAAGCTAGCAACCCGAGGTGAGTATTCTCACAGTGTATTCAGTTTTAACGTTATACATGCATGACTTACGTGTTACATTACTTGCACCATATTTACTATATGAGTTATCTGTTATCTGAGTTATCTGTGATCTAGCATCTTTTGTTTTGAGTTTCCGAGTTCTGAGTTTCTGAGTTCTGAGTTAAACATTAAACATAATATATCTGACTTGACACCGAAGAGCACTGGTGTCAGACGTTTTGACTTGGCACCGAAGAGTACTGGTGTTAGGACTTTTTTACTCAACACCGAAGAGTACAGGTGTTGAGGTAGTGTGAGGCGGGTCGAGGTTGATCTCTCGGCCCAAGTCACGCTAGCGCGCTATATAAATTAAAATCTGAGAATAATAAAATCTGAGTAATAAAATCTGAGCAAATAACTGAGTAGAGTCTGAGTAGGAGTACGCTGATGTGCCCTCATGTGTTGTATGTTATAATTGTATGCATTTTGAGATTATTCACTCAGCTTCCCAGCTGACCCAAATCTCCCCCCATTGTTTCAGGTACCGGTAAAGGAAAAGAGAAGGTTGACGGTTGACCGCTGTATTTCCCATAGCTGATGTGGACAACACTTAACATTTTAAAATACTTTATTTTATTTAAACTATTTCCGCATTAAATACATTTTAAAATGACAATATTATTATTGGGTTTTAATTATTCAAGTTATTGGGACCTTTTTATTTAAAATCTTGTACTAAATTTTTTTTAAATTTTTGTGAATTTTTGGGTGTTACAAATCTTCTGAGAGAAGATAATCTGACATTAGCTCAGAAAAATGAAGCCCTTCAGAAATCGTGCAACTCATGGTCCAAGTCATCTGATCTCATCAAGCAAGTGCTGGAAGAACAAAATTCAATCCAAGTCTTCTCTGAAGAAGTTAAATCAAATCCAAACTACAGAGCTCTCACATCTGGAATCTCAAATGACCACAATCAGAAATCCAGAATGTCCAAATCTCAAGAAGTTCGTTATGCGAGAGAAGTATTTCAGACTGCCAGCGGAAACCTGATCATCACAAAATATGGTCTCACTAACCAAGATTGTTCATCAGAGGGATCCAAGCTCCGGGGTGAAGAGATGAATCAGGCTACTACTCGAACTGAAAAGGTAAAGCTCACTTGTCATCAGAATAAAGCAAAAATCACTGTAGCTGATTGCTCAGATGAACAAACGATAGTAAATCTCGCTGCTCATATGAGCTTGCTAACCTCATTAGTAGCTGATACAAAAGCTGAACTTACAAAGATCACATCTGAAATCAGGGCTGAGATGAATGAAGGGTTCACAAAAATTAGCACTCAGCTGCAAACTTTTCTCAAGCAACTAGAAAACAATGCCACTCCACCAGCTGTTCAAAAAGACTTTGCACATTACTTTACTCAACATGTGTCAATTCGTCAAAAGAAAAATAAGATACTAGAAGAACCAATCTCTGATGACGATCTGATAACACTATTTGATCAGATGGATGACCTCAAACAATCCCAAAATCTCTCAATAGAAAACTATATCAAGCAAAATGTCATCTTGGAAGAAGTTGAAGAAATGGAGATTGATGAAAATCAAGTTGATCAAAAGTTACAAGGTTTATCAATAGAAGATTATGCAAAACAAAACCTTATCTTAGAGGTGACTGAAGAAATGGAGATCGATGACAGCCATACAGATCAAGTCATTCAACTCAAGAGTGACACGAAAGGATGTATCTGTAATAATCACAAAAACAGAGAATGTCAGAATCTCACTTATGAAAGAAAAATGGCATCAAGCTCAAAAAGGTCATCGGATACGGAGAAATATGTTTCACAAAAGGTAATTATTCTCGATGACAACCAGTATCCATTTCTCTGTGGATACCTAAAAATTCATGAATAAGCTGAAGGTTGGTGCAGGGCAAACAACATGAAGATATCTGATTAATGATCAGTTGTAAGCCCATGCGATTCTCCCAAATCATCAATAAGGAAAAAGTGAAGTTCTTCTTATCAAACCTTACTCATTGTCAACCATTGTTGCAGCTATTTCTCATCTTATGATGCTGTATCTTTTCTTCTCTTACCAAGTCTGGGGACTAATTTTGTTTGGGTATGTGTTATTTTAGTTTCTATCACTTTCAATTGATCATCATCATGAAATAATCTTATTCTAGATGATATAATGTTCTTGTCTTATGTTATATATGTCTGTCTTTATGAAATACCAACATGTTACCTGATTTATCAGCCATATCTTAGTATCTCATTAAGATCAGAAACAAGACATTTTATCAGTTTTAAAAAAAAAAACTTCAGACAATCTTTGGGTCAGACCCCTCCTAAGGGCTCTTGTTTCAAATAGTCAAATGATCTCAGATAGTCCATACCTTCAGACACTATCTAACGGTAATGATCATCTGATTAGAGATCGATTGCTCGACTTCATCAGATAATCATTAGGTGGAGCAATCTCATTGAACCTATCTTCAAAACTGACACTCAAGTGCTATTGGACAGGTCTGTCTCGTAGACATTAAATTTGGCTGCACGATGTCATTTCCTGCCACACTACCCTGCCATTTGATTGACTCGCTCCATCATTCCTAGCCTACCTATAAATAACTTGCCATCTCCACCACACGATCAATTTAAACGGTTCAAATTTTAACCGTCGATCAAAACCGTCTCCCACGATTTTCCCCAAAATACTCCACACTTAAACTTTTCATTATTCTTCACTTGCAAACTTTACTCTCAAAATCCGAAACACTATCATCCTCTTCTCAAAATCTCTCAATCCTAAATGGCGAACTTAAAGAGAACCTATCTCAAAGTCTCCATGCCTGCTTCCATTCATCCATCACCGAATGTGTCTTACCCATACAGAAACATATACTATACAAAGAACAATTCAAGAAGCTTTATCAACTATCGTCTCAGGAACTTGAGACCAGAATTCAAAGAACGGATAAAATTCTTCGACCAACATCCGATTAGAGACACACTAAACTTCGATATACCTTTATCAAAACCGATGTTGCTAGAATTCTGGTACTCCTGCACAACCTCAAATGAGTCAGGGGAAGATGTAATCACTGGAACGATCTTGCAAGGTAAACACACTGTCTATTTCAACCTTTCAACATTCAGAGAAGCAACCAAACTTGATTATGTAAGACCTCCACAAGTTAATGAACCAACCCCAACGTTAGAAGAAGCAAAAAGAGCCGTCTTGCCGTTCATCAAACATCAGGTAGATCACACTAGAGGCATCTCAAGGAAGAAAATGGGTCCTCTATGGTCATCATTCTTCATGACCATCTCTTAATGCCTGACAAGTAAAACAGGAGGTTTTGATTCTGTATCGGGTCACGAGCTGATCATGGGAGCTGCCATGTATTCTGACATTAGGGTTGATTTTGGTTCACTCATTTTCGATCAACCGGTGAAGAAGGTTGTTGCTGCAAGCAAACACGAGTTGGTTCCTTTTCTCGGATTCCTATGCATGATCTTTCTACACTCTCTGGGGAACAAGAGTTCCATGACAATGTTGGTCCGTCGTTTAAAGCTGGAATGGTAGGCCGTTCAAACTTCACAGGTCTGGAGGAGAAGTTTGCTCCTGAACTTCCTGAAGGTATGTTAACCTTTACCCAATATGCACAATCAGCCTCCTCTCGTGAGGATGATACGGGGTCTGACAATGATGAGGAAAACCAATCCTCGTCTGACCATTCACCTCCACCACCACCTACAAATCCGTCAAGCCAGTCTCGCCGGTACAGAACCAGAAGTTCAAGGCCCAGAGTCATCCCCAACCCAACCCCGATTCAGATAAGGGAAATTTCATCTTCCCCCTCTCCAGTCCCTCTAAAGACTGATAATGTTGATACAGACCATTCTCCGCTCCGTCAAGAATCCAGGTCAAGTGCTAATGCTCCAAATGCTGAGTTTGTGAATGTTGATGAACTTATTGATGAGTATGAAGAAGAAGAGGATGTTGTTGTGAACCAAACGGAGGAGCCCATGGGTGACCCCACTCAAGAAAACCGATGTGTTGAGCCTGAAAGTGAGTATACGCTAGTACACTACGAGTCAGTTGCTCCGATAGTTTTGATGAAGACCCTATCCCCACAGCTGAACAAATCCCACAACCACGGAGAGCTGATGCACCAGAAGGTTCGTTGAACCGGGATGTGCCAGCTGCAAGAAATCTCCCTGGTTTGGTTAAAAAATCTTAATGAAACATTCAAACATCTCGCTCTCATTATGAGTTTCTGTGGGGTAATCAACACCAACATGAAGAACATATCCAACCACTAGAACATGTCAGATAGCGTGCAAGATTTCCTGGCAAACAATCAGGAAAATATTCAAAGAAATGTGAATGCACAACATGAGCAGATTGATAATCTTATCTCTTCATATCAAAATCGCACTTCCAACAATGCTGATCTAACATCCAGGTTTAATCATCTTGAAAGATCTTTTGGTGAAAGGATTGATAATCTGGCATCTCGCATCTCTAACCACCTTGTTGAGCCACTGATATATGCAGAAAATGCTTCAGGTGTCACCCCCACCCCTCATATTCAGGGGGTAAAATTTGTGGCTCAACAAGGCACAGCGGAGAAGGTTGTTGGTAAACCGGCCGAAATGGGCAGTGGAAACAGGAGTAGTGGTGGAATGAGATCAGCTAGAGATAACAGGGTTCGGGATGTTGGCGGGGGATCACTTCATGATGGTGGTGCCCGTGGTGCTCGTGTGGATGTTCATGGTGGTAGAGTATGTCAGATGACCTCAGAGAGGTATTCTATGGTTGCTCGTGAAAGGAGGTCAGGTGTCAGGGTTGAAGAGTTTCCAGTGATCAACATCACTCATCTTGGTGATACTACCATGGTCCCAATTTCTCCTTCCTCAGCTCCCCTCGTCATAAAAAGGGCTTCAGATCATGCTCCCGCAGGAAAAATCCAAAACCTTCCCCTTGAAAAGGGTAAAGGTCCTGCAGCTTCTCCCCCATCAAAAATCAAAAAGCGTAAGGGCCAAATGACTCTTGAAGAAGAGGAGGTTAGAAGAACGGCCAGAAGGTTGGGGATGTCTAAAGAGGAGCTGTTGGATGCCAAGGAGGAGGAATGTCAGAGAAGGGGCCTAGGAAGCCACAAGGGGAGAAAGGAGTAAGCTGCTGGAAGATGGTGGAAGTAACAATGGTCTGTATCTTAACAATTTTACTTTTCCTGCATGCACCAAAACAATTTACTTTTATTTACTAACTGTTGCTCTGCATGAATGAACATTATCAGTTAATGATAAATGATTTTGACATACCTGAGTTAATGTCTTGCTAGATACTTATAAAAACTCAAAAAGAAAATATGAGTTATAAATCGTAGTATGATCAGATTCTATCAGATCATCATATATTGTAATATTCTCTAGGTATGTCGAAGACCCTCTGAATTGTGAAAAATACTCAAGGTTAAATTTAAAACCTTCACATATTCAGGGGGAGTTGCCTAACTATTTGTCTACATCAAATAGGGGGATATTGTTGGGTCGCTGAAAAGCATCCCCCACTGAAGGGATTTAATGAAGACAAAAAGGCAAACAGTTAGAAGACATTCTGAGGAGTAGTTCCGCAGATTGTGGTTAACTGAATATGATCAATTTGGATTTCAATTACCCAGCTACACTATCTGATCACGATCAGTTCCCCGTGCGGAATCAGATACTGGTTAACAGATCAGATAGTTGTAGCAGGTTCATCGCACATTGGACAATAACGATGAACCATTGAACAGATACTTCTCTAAGCAAAATTCTTATTGAAGGTCACTGAAGCTAAAGGCTATCTGAAGAAGCATGAGTATCCGAAGACTCATGGCTACCCAAAGTGTACATAGGCCCAAAGTTTCAGTGTCACAGAAAGACATAAGTAAAGCACAAGTTTGTGCATCACTAATAAAGGGAATATCTTGCAAATCTTTTGGAAGACATCGGCGATCACAAGACGACAGAAAGTACTGTCAGAATTCCGTTAGTCGTGCTCGTCCCATGAAATATCCTCTACACCAACGGAATTCTCACACGTGGAATCGATCGATCATTCCTTTGGCGTTACGTTTTCCAATGCTATAAATTGAGGACTTAAGCGATTGATTTCTTTGTGCACCCAACAAGGTTACACGCTGCTGAAATTACTCCAGAATTTTATTCCTTTGAGCAGAGTGTAAACCACCAGTTAACCTTAGTTATCTGATTCAAGAATTGAATCTTCATAACGAAGGTGTCTGGTCTTGTGCTTGATCATTTGTTGATCAAAAACTTGTCTTAGATAATATTTGTTGTTGTCTATCACATGCAAGCAGTTTAATTAGGATTTGTTCTTAGCTATTCCACAAACTGCTTGCATCTTTATTGTATCATTATTGATTAATAAAGAAAAGTTTAAAAAGTGTTGAGTGTTGCCACTTATTTTAAATTGATCAGTGAAAGCGTATAGGTGTAGAAATTCATTTATTACGGGACTAACAACTTTATTAGACTTTATTAATTATTAGACGTCTTGTTTAGTTAATCCGTTCGTTTCGGTTAGACATTAATTAATTTTGAGTCTCGGGTTTTAACCCAGTTACTTTATTAAATGGTTGGGCTAAACAAGTTAGCTAATTAATATTTGAGTCGGGCTCAGGTTTGAGTTTAAGGAACCGAGCTTGAGGCCTGAGAAGGATTAGAGGGAAGATTTATTAAGCATGAGAAATTAGGGTGTCTTTTACCCCTTTTTGTTTTATGTGTATCGGCCGCCCACCCTCACCGTTTTCCCCTTCACGTCTTTCGTTCGGGGCAGCAGAGAATCACATAGTGAGATCAAACAAGTAGGTCACATGGTTGGCTTTTGGCTGGAAATAGAATAATCATGTCATGATTGAAGATTCGTCGGCAAGCACCTCTCTTTAATTGAAGGTGCTTGCTTGCTTCCAATCCTTCACCATTGATTTTTGTAGGAGCAGCCAGCCATAGACGAGGAGAAAGAGATTCAGAAGCAGATCAGTGGTCGGGTGAATTTCTAGCAGGAGAATGGAGGTCGCAAGCAGGAGAGGAATTAGAACTTTTCGATAGTAATAGCACAATAACCTTTTCAATAACATGGTTGATTTGATTAACTGGAACATGGTTTTTTGGAAGGTCCTACGACACTTTCATTAGGACGTTGTCTTGGTTTATCAGAAAAAGACCTAATGTTAGCCTACAATTCAAGAACAATCAATTAAAACAATTAAGATGAGTCTCACTTTATTTACCAAATGAGTCCCACTTTATCAAAATAAGGAATTCATAAATCACCTCTCTAAATCCTACAAATACTACAATTAAAATAATCTAAGAACTAATTAAATTAAAACAATTAAGATGAGTCCCACTTTAATTATAATTAACGTGAGTCCCACTTTATAAAAAAACCCAATGTTTGACATAATCTAATTATTTGACATAATCAATATTTAATAGTAAAACATAAAAGCAATACATATTATATAAATATATAATATTACCTTCGTATCACAATAAGTGATACATTTGGAGTTTCACAAATTTTAAGAAAAAGATTAAAATAAGATTAAAATATATTAAAGTTGATAGTTAGTGGATGATGTGTCCCACTTTTTTTAAATAAAGTAATATTAATAATGTTTAAAAGTAAAAGTAAGGGTAAAAGGGTAATCTTACTATATTAAAGTGGAAATTTAGTGAATGATGAGTCCCACTTTATTTACCAAATAAGATAAATTTTAAAGTGTGTCACTTATTATGATACGAATGTAGTATTATCTATCAATATGTGAAATATCACATGTATTATAAATGAAAGTGTGACGTAAAGACATCACACCAAAAAGTAATATTAAAATAGATATATAGATACACGAGATCACAATGTTGTGGTAAGTTGGTATATTAAAAGAATATGGATCAAGAAAGAAGTTGGTTTATTTAGAGAAGTTAACGAAGCAATTAAAAGCCTTGATTTAATTAGAACTTTCAAGGGGGCTTAAGGGCATGATTGTCATTTTACCCCCTCCTCCAACATATTAAACCTCTCTTTTTTTTATTTCCCCCCATTCGTGCTTTTCACCTCTGCTCATCTTTTTCCCTTCTCTTCTACAACTTCATCAATGGCTTCTCCTCCTTAATAAGAATTCTAATAATTTCATGATTTCAGATCCGAATATATGGAATGATAAGAACCCTAACGTATCGCCTCAATCAGCTTCCATACGTGATTCACTCAGCTCCTGTTATTACCCTATTACATCAATCAGCTTAAATATTTATTTCAGATCTACAATTACGTGATTCAAGCATTATTGGTTTGTTTTCTTCAACAATTACGTGATTCAATCAGTTCCAATCAGCTCCAATCGTATACAGGTATGTGCTTCAACCATTAAGTGATTTATCCTCCTCCTATATGAATGATTAAGGTATTTCTCCTCCAATAACCTCTAGGTCACGTGATTTCTAGTCCTCAATCAACTGTTGTTCACATGATTTCTCCTCCTCGATCATCTTCAGGTTGCGCATCTCCTATGCGAGCCCTAAATTAGTCTCGAATGCGGGATTCAGATCCATATGCAGATTGTATTTATGAATCAGATCCAGATCTAGGTAACTCACAGATCTTTAAACCTGTGTGAATTGGTGCTTATTATATATGGTATTTGCATTTGCATGTTCATCTGAAATTTTAAACAGCTGCCTGGAATTTGCATTTGCATATTCGTCTGAAATTTTAAACAACTGACTGCATTTGCATTTGAATTTTCATCTGAAATATTAAACGGCTTACTAGAATTTGCATTTTCATCTGAAATATAAAACAGTTGCCTGTAAATTGCATTTGCATTGTCATCTGAAATATAAAACCACTGCTATAATTTGCATCTGAACCTTAAACAGTGACTGCATTTGCATTTTCATTCTTTCAATTGCATTTTCATTCTTTCAATTACATTTTCATCTTATGCACTTAGTTTCTAAAGTTTAACTATGTTTTATTTTGTTTTTTTTATAGATTTTGATCATGTTCCAGCTTCTCTTCGAATTGGTTTTGAAAAAATATCAGCCCTTGGTATATGTAAACGTTGGACAAAAAATGTTGTTCCCCCTAAAATTTGTTTGAACCCTGGTGTAAAGCCTACTATTTCACCTGAGAATTTGGGTTTGAGTGAGCTTATTAGCAAAGTTCACTTGAATGTGGAACTATCATTGGATAAACTTGTTGGAAATAGGGAAAAACTTATAAGCTTTTTAAAAGCGCAACAAAAAGCTTCTAGAGGAATGCGAGAAAGACTTTGATGCTTCTGATGAGATTGGAACTAATGAGTTTATTAGTGAGATGGTTGGTTTTGAGCAACCAGAGATAGGTGATGTTAATGCCCCTCAAGGTGTTCGCAATAAAGGAAGGTTGAAGAAAAGGATCACTAGTTCGTGTGAAAACGCTATTTCTAAATCACAAAAAATAGGGAGAATGTGTGGTCACTGTAAAAGCCGTGATCCGCATAATATTCGCACTTGTCCAGAAAGAAAAAAAGTTGAAGAAAGAAAAAAAGTTGAACATGCACAGAAAAAAAGCGCAACAACCATATGATGATGTAAGATTTTCTTGAGTGACATATTATTTGTTTATTAGTTATTTTTATATTCTTACCAAATGTAGTTAAACATACTTTGGCTTTTACATTTTCATTTTTTTCCTGAATTTTGAAATACTGATTATGTTTTCAATAATGTCAGTTGCATTTGCATTTTCATACTCATAGTTGAATTCAAGCAGTAGCTTTTTTATTTTCCATTATGTTTCTGCTTTAAAAACTCATTTGCATTTTCATGCCTGCAGTTTCATTTTTTATTTTAGGTAATTTGAATTTTAACTTTTCTGTTTCCGTTTTAAATACTAGGTTGCATTTGCATTTTCGTACTTGCAGTTGCATTTTCACTTTCATACTTGCAATTACATCTCGTCTCTCATTTTATACAGTTTTTCCGTGAACTTATAAATAATAGTTCTGTTTTAAACACTAGTTTTTGCATTTTTCCATTTGCCTTTTCAATATTACCATTGTTTTGGCGTTTGCATTTGCATTTGCATCTGCATCTGCATCTGCATTTTCATTACATCTAGTTTTTTCTAAGTTTCAATTTTTATTTACCATTTCACGTATCACTTGATGCAATTTTTTATACCTGCACTTGATCTATTGAAGATTATAATCAAAACAAATAAAAAAATTTAAAATAATAACAATGTATCAATGTATATTACTTCTACAACCATCCATCATTCTATATCCTTTTTCTCTATCTATGTTTAGTCTTTTTCCTCCTATTTGCATTTCCATTTCTTTGGAGATGAAATGGTCTACAACCCACAAACTTTTTTTCCCAGGGATTAACTCTATTTTTCATTGTATTATGCCATCAAATCCCATTTCCTTTACTATATCTTTTTTGACATCTTTCATGTCTTTGCATAACGCCACTAGCTGGTATGGCGATTGCCTAGTTTTCAAGTAGTCAACACTCTTATTTTTTGGATTCTTTTTTACTTCTGCTTCTAATACATCTTCGTTCTCTATATTTTTTTTTTCCTTTTCTATTTCATTCATTTTCCTTTTTTTCTTGAACATTTCATTTATTGTTACGAAGTCGTCGTCGTCATCATCATCATCATCATCTTCTTCCGTTTCTACACTTTCTGTAATGCAAATATTACATATGTTAGTTACATAATGCTTTTTGCTATAAGGTAATGAGTCGTCATACATACATAAACACTTTCACTTTAAAGACAATTGAATTTTGATTATTAAAAAAAATTCTTAGACTCTCATAAATGAAAATGCATACGTCATAAATCTTTTGCATTTTCACATTATTTTATTGTTTTCATTTTTCATTACTTTCTACAATTAGTAATGCAAATTTAAACACATATACATATTCTATTTCTTAGTACATAGTTGTTACACACAAAACAAACTCTTTTTCTACTTCATATTTTATACACATAAAATGAAAACGCATACAAACCTATATTTACCTTCTTTCTATTTTTCTGTTTCCTCCTCTGTTTCCTTCTCCTTTTCTATTTCCTTCTCTGTTTCCTTTCTTTTTCTTTTCTTTGGTAGATCTTCATAACACCAACTAGCATTTGAAGTTTCTTGAATTTCCTCTACTTCTATAATGCACAATTACACATGTTATATAAGTTACATAATTCTTTTTTCAGTAATGCGATGCGTATGCACACAAATCACCTCATGTTTAAAGAGCATTTTATTTCTTAAACACAAAAATACAAATGCAAATGTAAACACGGAAATGCAAATGCATAAACAAAATACAAATCCCTTCTTTCCGTTTCTACCCAAAAAACATCATCATCATCATCTATGTTATTATTCTTCTTTCTTTTACCTTCATTAACCCTAGATTGCAGTGATTTTCATCTTGTGGAATCTCGTGTTTTTGTTCTTTTTTGCATCTTTAATCTGTTAATTAAAGAAATGAACGTCTTTGTCATTCACAACCCTACTTTACCTGCAATTTATGCAACATATTAGCTTTGGTGTCAATAAACTTTAAACAGATACACATACGAAAATGAAAATGCATTTTAGCAGTTTGCAATACCTGGACCAAACAAACAATATGCATTTTCTTATTTAATAGGGCTACTGCAACTGATGGATTCTCATATGAAAATGCAAATGCAAATGCATACACAATACGAGCATACATTTGAAATCATAGCTTTGTAACTCAGTTAACAATTGATAGCAATGCAACCATGAGTAAGATGAGTGCCTATGATTAAGGATGAATAATTGCTAATTTTCTCATAATCATACAAAAATAACCACCAAAACCCTAATTCCACAAACGTTAGGCAAAACATCGTAATGATACGCAAACAATCGAGAAAACTTGACAGGACGATGAAACAAACAGTGCACCAATTTGATTTGAAAACAAAATCAGATTCAATCAAACACTTCAATTGCGAAAAAGAGAACTAAAAGTTGAAACAAACCTTTTTCCTAAGTCGATTCAGACCTTGATTCGCGCAAATCGCCTTCAACTTTGATTCCCACAAATCCCCTTCGTCGATTTATACTGGAATCCCGAAAACGGTCGATTGAGAAACCCTATATAATCAAAAATCGCCCCAATCGTGAAGTAGAACCAGTTGAATCGACTTTGAAATCGAGGGAAACCCTAGACGTGCGAGAGAGAACGAACGTTTTTGTGAGCGTCATTCAGAACAACCCTCTTTCTTGCTTAGGTGAGAGATGAGGTTTTTGACTATTCTACCCTTCTACCTATTGTTTTTATCCAGATCCCTCCTAAAATAGTATATGCGCGAGATTTTAAATAGCTATAATCTGAACCCTTCAATTTCTGATCTAAAGCTGTAACTTATTCCTTGTATTCTTTAATTAGTAGTGGTTTTCTATGGATCCACACCCATATTAAAATATATTATAGATGCATGAGTACAACATTTGTAGAATTGTAGGTTGTAGAGTGTTTCTTACGGCGATTGAGATAGTTAACATAATATGCAAATCTTGGGCAAAGAGAAATAAATAGTTGTAAGTATTAGGCAAGTACCTATCTAGGAGATAAACAATATAAAAGAAATATTACTTACAGACACCGCACCGATTGAGAAGACAGAACATCATAGGTGTCAAGTGTGTGTGTGAGACTGTGAGGGGGAAAAAGTTTATTTAATTAGGTTTAGGTTTTGAGTTGGGCTTTGTTTTGGACTATTGCTAATATTTGGGTTTTTATTTTAATATTGCTTTATGTTATTAGGTAGTTTTTTAATCTGATAGTAGCACCATATTAAAAAAAACAAAAAATTGTGCTACCCAAAAAAGTTTGAGTAATGGCACGTGCCACCATGTGAGTCCGCCCCTGGTCACAAGTTCGATCGAGTTTCGGGTCTTGATCGTCGGTAAAATCTTAACTCTTCATTCTTTTTTTTTTGTGTCCTTTAATACGAATCAAAATCAGTCCTTGGGTGTTTCTTGTTTCAGGTTTTGGTGTAATCAAGCTGGTGAATTTAATTGTTGTGTCAGGTTAAAGTCGATTTTTGTTCTTGGAATTCGTATTTAGTTCCGGCAGTTTTCTCAGCGACTTCGTAGGCTGTTTTCGACAGCCTTAAATCCGTTTTAGGAAAGGGCCGTCTCACAGAGGTTTCTAGCCCTTCGAGACAGATTTCCAAATTGACCGACCACTCTTTAAACGGATTTACGGTTTGGAAGTTAAGGTCAAAACCGTAAGCTGCCGCAGTGATATGTAGCTGTGCGAGTGACCTGTTTTGTAAACCATTTTTGAGACCCTTAGGGTCATATTTGGAGATGACTCATATCCCAATCAATTGTCGGTCTCAGATTCTGGTTTCTTAAAAGTTAAATTGAGTGTCCACTGGACCTACGGTTTGGGAGATACAACCATTTTAGTAAACTGTGTCGGGAAACTCAGAAACTGAGTTTATGTTGTTGATGTCAAAATTGTGATATATGTTTTATGTAATTGATCAGGGGCTGCGGGTTTTGACAGCTTGAGACCGAACCCGAGTCGGCTTCGGGTTCCGTTTTGTGAGTTATTATCGTTGTCATTTATTATCCGTAGTTGATTGTTATTGTTTTTTTCCGCTTGGTTTATTCCGTTCATTGATTTTCCGTTTTGTTAGTTAGACTTGGTTGGGTTGCGATCACTGGTGTATCAAGACGTCTTGATAGTTTGAGAAAACGATTTTTTTATACATTTTGAGAAGACTAAGAGCTCGGGACAGTCTGGTATCCGTTCGAGTACTCAGGTTTTCGGTATAAATTATAAAATATTAATAACGTGATTTTAAGAAACAAGTTCCATTTCTGGCAGATTTTGTCCAGCCTATTCGTGTCTGTTATTAACCTTCTTAGAATAGGATTTTGGCTTTTTGGCCCATGTGGGAGTCTAGCTCTCTGAGTTACCTATATGTGGCCACAAACCGCTCGTCTATTTAAAAGTTGTAACTGTTTTCGTATGTTGTCGCGAGTCTGGATTGTGAGATTGTTTTGACGCCCTTAGAGTCTGTTTTGGACAGAGGTCTTCTCACATTGATTTGTAGTCCTTGGAGTCTAGTTTATGTGGTAAACATTTGTAGTCAATCTAGTAAGAAGGTTGAGAGTTTTGACTGTTCCTGTGAGACTGACGGGTGTTGTTAGATTTTTATAAAACCGAGCTTCTGGGTTGAGTTTTTATCCGTGTTACTTTACGTGCTTGAGGATCATCTAGGAGCTAGCTGAGCCAAATGGTAGAGTGTTGAGAATTCTTCGGAGCTTATGCTATCGAGGTGAATATTCTCACCATGTATTCAACTATAATTATACATGCATGACTTATGTGTTTAAATACTTGAACGGTTCCTGATTTCTGTGTTTGATCTGCTATCTGAGTATTTGAGTACTTGCATTTATTTACTACTGATCTGAGACAAATGTGCTGAGTAACCGAGCTCAGTACAGATTCATTCTGTGCTAATGTGTTTCTGAGTTATCTGAGTTAATTATGTTAAAGAGTCAAAACACAATAAATACACATCTGAGTTTTGGTATTATATACCTATCTAAGTTGGCTTTATGCCTATCTGAGGTGTGAGGAGAGGCGATGTTGATCTCTCGACCCGAATCACACATGTACGGTATATAAATTAAATCTGAGTAATTAAAATATGAGCAATTAACTGAGTAGAGTATGAGTAGGAGTTCACATATGTGCCCTCATATGTTGTGTGTTACACCTATCTGCGTTTTGTTGAATATTCACTCAGCTTTCCCGCTGAGCCCAAATCTTCCGTACCATTGTTTCAGGTACTAGCAAAGAAAAAGAGAAGGTGGATGGTTGACAGCTGTTGATGCAGAGTGCTGATGTTGATCACTTATTATTTAATAATTAAACTTTATTTTTAATTCAAACATTTTTCCGCAATTAATATTTTGAACGATGAATTTATTACAGTGGACATATTTACGAGATAATTTTTATATAAATCTAAATCGTGTACTTACAAAATTTTTAAATTTTACGAATTTTTGGGTGTTACATGATCACCTAAAACGGGTTACCCTCTGTATTTATAGGTTATGCGTTCATAGATTATGAGATTCCATAACATTTTCTAAGGCATGATGTAAGCTGATATTTTCTACATAAATTATAACTATATATATACAAGTATACAAACAAAGATGAAAAAGCATAACTATAAATTTATAACATAATTCATCAATTTTTTCTTCTTAATTTTCATCATATTCAACCATCTTATGACTAATTAACTAATATTCACTAATATTCGGCTCATATAACTCAGCCTTACTAATACGCCTAAACATACAACTTATTAAAGGTAAATGTAACTCAAGTTGTAACTCAACATACACAAGCCTTACGTCCAAGCCTATGGCGCGACGACGTGATCAAACTTCACGCATGGCGGAAGCCAATCCATACCTTTTAGAGTCATGGTTTTTTGTATATAATTTTTTTTCATTTTAAGTTAAGCTAATATAAGAGAAAAGCTTGTAAATGTAAGTAATGTTATAAATTAGATATGATTATGACGTTATTAGCACGTCATCAAAGAACTTGATAAGTACTTCCTCTGTTTCAAAATAAGTGATGCATTTCCTTTTTGGGATGTTTCAAAATAAGTGATGTACTTCTAAAATTTACCTTTTTAGTAAGTTTTTTGTATGTAAAATTACCTCTTTACCCTTTTCTTAAAATTTTAAATATCATTAAAATATCCTAACACTACTAATTAAGTCAATAGTCAGAACTAACATTAACTCCCACCCACCAACCCACCTTCTTTGAGACATGTGCTTATCATCTTCAGCCCTTTTTCACCAACCATCGTCACATTGATTCTTCATCTTCTTTGCTTTGATAAAAAAAATACCAGATCTCTTCTTCTTCGTCTTTCAGTCGTTCACTTGTGAACAATACCAGATCTCTTCTTCTTCATCTTTCAGTTTTCAGTTGTGAACTTTGAGATGTCGGTCCCTGATCTTCAACCCTTGGTTGATGCTCACTTTAGAACCAACAACAAAGAAGAAGGAGAGATCATATATGATCTTATCCAGTCAATTGAAAATGGATCTCCATGGGCTATGCGATTATTCGAAAGTGGTGAATCAGAAAAGATGTTGGGAAAGTATTCAAATCGAGCTTTAGGAACAGTCATTCTTGGTATTAAAGAGAACTCGCCAATCTTCTGGTCTGTCGAAGAATATCCGTCAGAAGTTGAAGAAGAATCTGTCGATGAGAATGGAAAAAAGGAGGAGGAAGAAAACCCTAGATCTATTTCTGGATGGAGAATTAAGGTGAGGTATGAAGGATTTATGTGCACAGATAAGTACACGTGTCACCGTGTCCAATGTTATAAGACACTAAAGGGTCACACCACTACACACCCAATAATGGACAACCGAATAAAGTAAGTTGTGTGGAATAATTAACTAGTTAAGTTAATTATTAAGAAGAGAATAAATAATAATAACTTAATTATTATTTAACGGACAGTTAATTAATAGTTAATTAATTAACTAGTAAAAGTCCAAGGGTTTAAAGTGTTAATAGGAAGTTTAATTATGAGATTAATCATAATTAAACTCCAATGACTTAACTGTAACTTAAGTCATTATAAATAGAGGCTTAAGGTTAAGGTTTTAGGTTACACTTTTCATAACACCACAAAACCCTAGCCTCTCTCCCTCTTTCTCTCCTTTCGGCCGAATCCAAGAAAACCCCAAGGGTTTCGGTTTTGGTGTTCGTCGAACACATCACACACACAAGTCTTTGTGTGTTGCTTTGTTGGTACAACGCGGTCTTGCAGCGTGTCCAGGTGCTGCAGTAGAGGTGGATCACTTCTTTAGCAATCTAAAGGTAATGTTCATCTTCTTCTCTTTTTCGTGATCTCATTGATTAGTAGAGATCCAGTAATGTGGTATTCAAGTTCCGCCATGTGAATACTACAAGGTTTTCCTTCAGTGGTATCAGAGCGATCTACTAATCTCAATGAGATTCGAAGGTTTTTCTTTTCATCTAGAAAAGAACCCTAGGATTTTCGGCCAAGAACATTGTTCAAGTTTATGAACAATTGGTTTGAATATGGTTCTAGATAAAAAGAAATTAGGCTTCTTTTTTCCTTCCTTGTATTTTTCGAATTCGTATATATATATATATATATATATATATTATAGATTATATTAAGTTTTTTTTATCTTAGAAAGAACCCTAGAAAGTTTGATCCAAGAACATTGTTCATGTTTACGAACAATTGGATTGAATAGGTTTCAAGATAAAAAGAATTACGTTTCTTTTTTATTTAGTTAGAAAACCCTAGAAAATTTGATCCAAGAAAGTTATTCAAGTTTGTGAATAATTGGATTGAATAGGATTTTTAGATAACAAAGAAAAGGTTATAATTATTATTAATATTATTATTAAAATTAAAAGCGGGAGTCGAAACCAAACCAACCGAGTTTCGGTGAGGCTTGGGTCGTCGACCGAGTGGTCGACCGAAACCTAGTCCACCGAGTTTCGGTTGGATGATGGTTTCTTGGTGACCAAGTTATCGCATTTAGGGTACAAGATTTTATGTAACCTAAATCGGGAATAAAGAATCTACAAGATCTATGTATATTCTTTTAGTTGGTAAGTCAAATCTATGTAAATCTTTTGATTTTTGACTAAATATCAAGAAAAAATCAAAAGAATAGATTTACATAAATCTTGACTAGTTTTTTTTTTTAATAGTAAATAATAATAGATTATTAAAAACCTAGATAATTTCAAAATTAAGGAGGAATTAATAAAGAAATCAGTTTATGGTAATTTAAAAATTATCAGTTTGGTAATTTAATAATTATCAGTTTATTTATTTATTTAAGTATGACATAACCCAAAAGTCATGACATTGTGTTTAAGGTTAAAAAGTTCCGAATTTTTAATTTTTTTTTCTTCGGAAATTATTAAACTTATATTTTTAAATATATAAAATACAAAACCATGTCTTTGGGGTTATGACATATCAATTTTTCGAAATTGCAAGTATTATTATTTTATTTTTCGTTTATTCATTATAACATAAAATAATAAGGTGGTGATTATAAACAGTTTGTTTAGAAAACCAAGATTTAATTAATAAGATGGTGATTATAAACAGTTTGTTTAGAAAACCAAGGTATAAATTAATAAGATGGTAATTATAAACAGTTTGTTTAGAAAACCAAGTTTAAAATTAATAATGGTAAAGTAAACAGTTTGTTTATAAACCAAGTTTTATGAAACAAATTAAAAGGTGGAATTTATAAACAGTTAGTCTATAAAATCCAAGTAATTAAAAAAAACTGACTAACTTTTCGAACAAAGGTAAATCCTTTTTAGAAAATCTTAGATCAGAGTGCAACCCATCTAATGGAACACCTCACTTGTTCAACGATATTCACATTGTAAGGAGAAAGAACCTTAGATGTGGATTCAAATCATTGCGAGTGTTAGGGTGCGTAGGGTCTTGTGATAATCGGGAGTCCCGGCGCAAGGCATCGCACGGTCTTAGATGGTACGATCTATTTTGGTGATAATTGGGAGTCCCGGCCCAAAATGCACTAGAGTGATTAAAACATGTACAAGTTTGTTGTTCAACTTGATATCCCGAGGATCTAGGAATCGTTTCTAGTCTAGAGGCGATCGGTATGGCTATACCTACCAGAAATAGCGTGGCTCTAATGGGAAGTGCCCAAACCTTGCATAAGAGGGCGTGAAATATGGGTCCTAGTCTAACTATTATTATTAAAAGGTAATAATGTTAGAAGTTATTTATTTTATCTAATCTTACTAACCGTTTGTTTGTTTTTCTTATAGATGTCTGTACTGTCGGAAATTCCGTTTTATTCACCGATCGAATCGCGAAAGTTCATTACTGGAAAATGGAAGCTTACTGGTCCAAACTACAAAGTTTGGAAGGTGCATTTTAGGAGTTACCTAAAAGCACAGAATCTACTGTACGTGATAGACGAGGTGCCCAAGGGACAACCAGGGCAAGATGCCCAGGATGATGAGCTTGACGCTTATTATCAGTATCTGGCAGATGAATCACAAGTTAAGTCGATTCTTATTCTTACTTCATTATCAGAGCTTACTGATAATCTACGTAAGAAACCATGCTATGAGTTTGTCCGGTATCTTGAGGAGACGTTTAAAGATAGTACTGAAGATAGCAAGCAGTTCATTTTGCAAGAAATCATTTCGTCAAAAATGACAGATGATCAACCACTGAGTGACCACCTTATCAACATAAGGAGGTTACTAGATTGTCTCACCCTAGTTACTGGCACATCAAACGAGCATGAACAAGTCTTGTTCTTGTTTGGATATCTCACTCACTACTATCAGGACAAGGTAGTACGTATGATCGGGAATTTTGATTTGAGTGTCGCAGGTCTAACCAAGAGTCTCTTGTGTATACGCGATGTTCAAAGGCTAGAGGAAGAATCTCTCCCCGAGATTTAGCAGGATGAGTTCTATGATTGGTTGAATGACTTTGCTGATTTGTGTTGCCCAACTTGTGGCAGCAGCGATATTTGCGAGCACACGTCGGACATGGGGCTGTTGGACGCTGACTTTGTCAGCGATTCAGGTATCTTTATGATTGATTGTCTCGTTACTTCTAGTGAATCCTGGGTATTGGATACCGGATGTGGTCATCACATTTGCAATCATTTGCAGGGATTTAAGGAGAACGGGAGGCTGGGACGAGGGGATGTTGAACTACGAGTAGGAGAAGGTTCCAAGGTTGGAGCTGAAGTCGTAGGGACATATCTTCTCAAGTTGCCTTCAGGAAGAGTTTTGGAACTTAAAGATTGTTATTATGTTCCTAGACTTATTAAGAATGTTATTTCTTTTGATTTACTTATAGACAGTGGTTTTTATTATGAGTTTTATGGAAAAACAATTTCGTGTTTAAAAGATGACATTTTATATTTTAATGCAAATTCTCATAATGGTCTATACACGTTAAATCTAAATAACATAGAACGAGACGTTTATCATATAAGTAAAAGATCCAAGAATAACTTTAATCAAACTTATCTTTGGCATTGTAGTTTAGGTCATATAAACGAAACTCGCATTAAGAAGCTCCACGATGATGGAATTTTAGAGCCATTTGATTTGGAATCATATGCAATATGCGAAGCTTGTTTATCTGGCAAGATGACAAAAGACCCTTTCAATCATTACAATGAAAGGGCAGGCGAGTTGTTAGGGATAATACACACAGAAGTGTGTGGACCCTTTACTCCAGAAGCTAGAGGAGGATACCGCTACTTCATTACCTTTACTGACGATTTCAGTAGGTATGGTTATGTCTTTCTTATGAGACTAAAGTCTGAGAGCTTTGACAAGTTCAAAGAATATCAGAGGGAAGTAGAAAACCAACTAGGCAAGAAAATTAAGTCACTTCAGTCTGACCGAGGAGGCGAATATTTGAGCCAAGAGTTCGACGATCATTTGAAGGAATGTGGGATTGTTTCACAACTCACACCTCCGTATACACCTCAGATGAATGGCGTATCAGAAAGGAGGAATCGCACCTTGTTAGACATGGTACGTTCAATGATGTGTCGCGCCCCACTACCACTATCATTTTGGGGACATGCACTCGAGACTGCAGCATTCACACTGAATAGGGTTCCGACCAAGTCAGTAGAAAAGACTCCGTTCGAGCACTAGACGGGGAGAAAACCTAAGTTATCTTTTCTCAAGATTTGGGGTTGTGAAGCATACGTTAGACGTAACTTCACAGACAAACTAAACCCCAAGTCAGACAAGTGCATCTTCGTTGGATATCCAAGGGAAACCTTAGGATACTATTTCTATCATCAAGAAGACGACAAAGCCTTTGTTGCTCGGAAAGGTGTCTTCTTGGAGGAGAAGTTTCTAGGAACTGAAACTCCAAGAAAAGAAATAGAGCTTCAAGAAATTGAAGAGAAGGAAGATCCACCGACGACTTCAGTCGAACCAGTAGTTCAACAAAGAATTGTTGATCCCCAACCAGACCCACCGGTTGAGGAAGAAGAGACACGCAATCCGCGTAGGTCCAGTAGACCATGCCAAGAACCAGATAGGTATCTTGGATTCATGATCGATGAAGATGATGGAAGTCTACTAGAACCGTTAACCTACATCGAAGCTGCTAACGGCATAGAGTCTGAAAGATGGCTCGAGGCTATGCAAGCAGAGATGCAATCCATGTATGACAACCATGTTTGGGTGTTATCAGACTTGCCACCACAGTCTCGTGCTATTGGATGCAAGTGGGTTTTTAAGAAGAAAACCGACATGGATGGAAAGGTGCATACTTACAAAGCACGACTCATCGCGAAGGGTTTCACGCAGACACATGGTGTTGATTATTCTGAAACCTACTCGCCAGTCACCATGCTTAAGTCTATTAGAATTCTTATGGCCATATCAGCATATTACGACTATGAGATATGGCAGATGGATGTTAAAACCGCCTTCCTTAACAGGGAGTTGAATGAGGACGTATTCATGATACAACCGGATGGTTTTACTGATCCAAAGAATCCTAATAAAGTATGTAAATTGCTAAAATCCATTTATGGATTGAAGCAAGCATCTAGAAGTTGGAACTTACACTTTGACAAAAGAATCAAAGAATTTGGTTTTGTCAAAAGTGAGTTCGAGGCGTGTGTCTATACAAAATTCAGTGGGAGCATAGTAATCTTCCTAGTCTTGTATGTTGATGACATACTGCTCATAGGAAACGATATACCAGCATTACAAGGAGTAAAATCCTGGTTAGGTAAATGTTTCTAGATGAAAGACTTGGGAGAAGCCGCATTTATACTAGGTATAAAGATCTATAGGGATAGATCTAGGCGGCTTATTGGACTTAGTCAAAGTACATACATTGATAAAGTACTGAAGAGATTCAGTATGAGTGATTCCAAGAGAGGAATCATTCCGATGTCACATGGCATTACACTGAGCAAAGCTCAGAGTCCCACATCTAGCACGGAAATAGCTAGGATGAGTTTGGTACCATATGCTTCGGCAATTGGATCAATCATGTATGCCATGTTATGTACTAGGCCCGATATGGCTTACTCCATAAGTCTCACGAGCATATATCAAAAGAATCCTGGTGAACCCCATTGGGTGGCTGTCAAGAACATTCTCAAGTATTTGAGAAGGACGAAAGAAATGTTCTTGGTCTTTGGAGGTTCGATGGAAGAACTGCGTGTAACTGGTTACACATATGCAAGCTTTCAAACCGACAGAGATGATTACAAGTCTCAATCGGGATTTGTCTTCACGCTAAACGGATGAGCGATATCTTGGAAGAGTCAGAAACAAGATACGATAGCAGATTCGACTACATAGGCTGAGTACATTGCCGCAAATGATGCTGGGAAAGAAGCCATGTGGCTTAAGAATTTTTTCGAGGATCTTAGAGTTATTGCCAGTATCTCTAGACCCATCGAAATATTCTGTGATAACAGTGGGGCAATAGCGCAAGCTGTTGAACCAAGAGAGCATCAAAAGACCAGGCATGTACACAGGAAATATCACCTCATACGCGAGTATGTTAGAGAGGGTGATATTATAATTAAGAAAATACCAACGGATGACAACGTCGCTGACCCGTTGACAAAACCACTAGTTGGACCAAAGCATGAGAAACATGCGCACGCTATAGGCATGCAGTACCTAAATATTGGTAGCTAGTATCTTGATTAGATTCATAGACATGTTTGAAATCGATACATTATGTAATAACATTTCGTGGGATTGAAATAGAAAGTTTTACGTAATATTTTCACATTGTCTATTCTTAACATGTTTTAAACCTATCCTTGATACAAGCCTTTGTGTGTTGCTTTGTTGGTACAACGCGGTCTTGCAGCGTGTCCAGGTGGTGCAGTAGAGGTGGATCTCTTCTTTAGCAATCTAAAGGTAATGTTCATCTTCTTCTCTTTTTCGTGATCTCATTGATTAGTAGAGATCCAGTAATGTGGTATTCAAGTTCCGCCATGTGAATACTACAAGGTTTTCCTTCAAGGTAATACACAATAAACACATTTCACACTTAAATTGTTGACTGAAATTTAATACTCGTACACAATAAACACAATTCACACATTAATTGTTGACCAAAAAGTTACAATTGTTGGAACAATTTTTAACTGATGGATTTTTGACCAAAAGTTACAAAACATAATTCAAAACACAATTGTTGGCATATTTACTTAAAGGAAATTGTTGGCAGATTTACTTAAGCATAAATGATGTCATTACAAAACATAATTCACACATTAATTGTTGATCGAAGTCAATGTTCTTCTTCAAAAGATCACAAATAGTTGAGCATATTGTTGGCAGAGTTTAAACAAAATGATTTTCATTCAATAAAACATTTCTTCTTAACCAAAAGTTACCATTTCATGTGCTGACAAAAGTCAAATCTTCTTCAAAAATCATTTCTTCGTCCTCTTGTGTTGGCAGATTTTAATTTAAGTATTGGACACTTTGATCTAAAACTGATTGTTCAACTTGTACATTTTCTGGAAGCATTCCCAATCTTTCTAACCTTGCCTTCCCATGATGTGGACTTTTATAATTGTTTCCCCCTTTCACTTTCAAAATTTCAACCATAACATATTGCAATTGTAACCAAGTGTATTTCATAATTTTTGGATCAAAACTTTCATACGCATTTGTTACACTTTGAATTAAATCATCAATGTTTTTAGGAAAAGTTTGGTACATTAAGGCTTGTATTGCTCTAAAAAAAACCTAAATCTAGAACATTCAGATCAGGAGATTGAGGTGGTTGTTATATTAGTTGGATATGAAATCCATTTTGTATGGCTGCTGCTTTGAACTCCACATCATTGTTTTATGTGTGGCCTAGCATTATCTTGTTGAATGAATATGTCTTTCGACATATTAGTAGGCCATTTGCTCATTATTGAAGGGATGACATGTTGAATTATCATGTCCCTAATAACCTTTTGAGTGATTCTTTCAACTACTTTAGTTTCAATTGTGCCTTTATCTCTATTTTTGCTTTTCCTCACGGCTGGTACATTCTCTACAAATGGGAACATGCCGAATTTTCCATCATGAATCATTTGTCCTTGTGCATCAAAGATTGGTTTTGAAACCACCCCTATGAACATAACCTTTGTCTTAAATCTTTTTGATTGACAACACCTATAAGGATCGTCTTCCCTAGGCAACAAGTAAAATTTTCTTGTTTCAGGGCTCAAATAAAACCACTTTTAATCAATGTGAATTATGTCGTCAAAGTTGATAAATGTAGCTGGTTCTGTTAGGGTGGCTGGATGAATATGTGATAAAACCTACTTCATCCTAGCCAACTTGTGTGCATCTGTTAAACTAGGATGAGTACTACTTGTATGACTTCTTAGTTTTCCTTTTTGGAGGAGTCTATAAACTGCCGTATAGTTGATATTTAATGCCCCGGCATAGCATCTTATAGATGTCCTCAAATTAAGAGGGATTGATTGAAGTAAATCCTCACTGTACTCTTTGTTTTTTCTCCCAACTTTTCCCTTTTTTTTGGCTTCTTACAACAATGCCTTCACCATTTGCTCTTTGTACGCATGCTTTCCTCCATAATATTTCTATTGTGGTCCTAGAAACACCAAACTTATTTGCTGTTGTAAGTATAGCCCCACGTGGCAGTTTGTTATTTTTTTCCATACTTAAAAGTTCATCAATTACTTGTCTTCTTTTATTATCCTTTAAATTTGATCGTTTACCTGTTTCAGAGATGGGATGAGATTGCAAGTTGGGTTCCATTTCGTTAAGTAGTTGCTGATAGTAGACTTCCAAATGGTCATCAACACCACTTGGTTGGAATAATTCTTCTGTTGCATCTCCCATGATAGAATCCTTTTGTAATCAAGTTGCTGTAATGTAACATCCCAAAAACCAGGGGAAATTTAAAAATTTTTAAATAATAAAATAAAACAATTTCCCCAAGAGTACAAGTGACTCAAAGGTCCCAACTCATAAGTAAAATTATAAAACCGTCTCGTGGATTAAATGCGGAATAATTGAAGGTTTTAAACCAAAACATGTTTGACTCGAAATAAATGTTTAAATCCAAATCCATAAATATAAAAATAGAAACGCAGCTCATCAACCATTGACCTTCCCTTTGCCCTTGCTAGTACCTGAAAAATGGGAGGGAGTGATTGGGGTCAGCCACCGCTGAGTGAATAATATCAAAATAAACAAATAAATACAAACAACTCAAGCCACATAAGTGATCCCTAGAGACTCTACTCAATTCTCAATTACTCAAGTTTATTTTCTCCGATTTTAAATTTATATAGCGCGCTTGTGTGACTTGGGATGAGAGATCAACCTCGACCCGCCTCACACAACTCAAGGCTCAACACCTGTACTCTTCGGTGTTGAGTCAAAACGTCTGGCACCAGTACTCTTCGGTGCCAAGACAACTCAAGTATATTATGTTTAATGTTTTAACTCAAGAACTCAAAACTCAGATAACTCAGGCTCCAGATAACTCAAATCACAGATAACTCATATAAATCACCCAATCAATACTCAAGCTCAATCAACAAGACAATTCACAACACATAGCACAAAATCATGAATCGAAAGTAAGTACAGGTTTATAGTGAGATTACCACCTCGAATAGACGTATGCTCCTAAATATCTTCGGTGCAGAAGAGCGTCTCTAATCAAGTCCTAAGAGGTCCTACATAGCACAATGAAGCTCGGGTTAGGATTAGACTCAAAGGTAGCTTCAGCGAAACCTAAACAACACTTAGCACTTTCGCGGGAACGGCTATAACTCTCAAACTGCTAACTAGATTTTATTTAAAATTTTAGAGTAGTTTAACGACTCAGAGGACTACAATTTGACAGAAGACCTCGGAAGCTAAAACCAAACAGAAAAGGCTCAAAATAGGCTCACAAGACAGAATAATTGAACCGAAAACTATTCTGCGATGGTTTACTAAAACAGCGATAACTTTTAAACCGTAAATCAGATTAACAAGCCGTCAGCGGCGTTGGAAAGATGACTCAGAAAGCTAGAGACTAGCGCAGGACAAAAATCCAAAAACGTAATTTAAGTGTGGTAAAAACAGCCCCAAACTCAGAGTACAGATTCTGTTAAAAAAACGTTTAAACCCGTTTTAATTCCCGACATCAACCCGTTTTCTCCCGAGGCACCCGGCAGCCCCGTAATTCATTTTTATCACAGAAAGCTCAGTCTAAATAATATAATCAATTAATAGAAATTTTCTTGATTTGGGAAACCTACGAGTTCGGTTTCACCTTCTCGGTTACTAAAACCAGGATTTCAAGATTGTGACATTTAATCGGTCAAGTGGCAACGTGATGTGTCCCGGGACATCGTACAACCGAGCCCAAGGGCTCGATACCATCCTCGGTTTAAATCACAACCACTTCCAAATCTTTCAAGATACATTGAAACAACTAAACAACTAGGTTTTGGAAAACACCCTCTTTATAAATAATAAAAATCCGATCCTCGGGATTTCATTCCGACACCCGGTTGAGTGTCATCCATCCCATCACGGTCCAAATTCAAAAACTTTAAAATGTTAAACGGTATAATCATAAAACCATTGAATCATAATTACAATAACCATTAACTTAACAAAAATTCAGCACAACGATGGTTTACGAAAATGTCCATAACTCATTGACCAAAACTAGGATTGAAGAAAGGTCTGCGGTCACGGTTCCCTAACTCAGAGGACTACAAATGGGTGTGAGACGGTTCTTCCCTAAAACCGACTCTAAGAGCTTCGAAAACGGGTTGCAACAGATGAGGCAGAATCTGCCAGAAGATCAACATCAAAATTACAATAATAACACCACCAAAACCCGACATCTCCAATAACCAAAAATCAAAATCAAAACAATAATGAAAACGATTATCAACTACAAAGAAAATGGAACAAGGATTATACCCTACGAATAAAAAACGCGGACGACGAATGCACGAGCTTGACGTGCTTGCTGACCAATTCCAAACGTGACCTGCTTGTTTCATCCTAATTAATTCTCCTCTCCAATGTGACGTGGCTTCCAAGGAATTAATTCCTTTCACATGAGCTGCTTTGCGTAATCCCCTTTTATGTGCAAATAAATCTCCACAATTTGATTGACCTGCTTGTCGAATCAAACTTCAAGAATGTCACGTGTCTTGATTCTTGTTTTCCCACCGTCCCAGTTAATTTCAAGCCATAAAACCACCGGCTCTTTCTTATCTCTTTTATAAACTCACGATAGGTATTTCTGATTGACAACAATATTACGAGCAGAGATGGGGCGTAGGAACTCTCGTCATGTGAGGGGTTTCTTTTGTCGAGTACGGCTACCAAAAGGATGGAAATGAAACCCTATTTGGCCAATTACTATTAGGCGACACCACAAGGAAATGGGCTTCAGCCCTAACCAATCACATTTGGCCCGAGACGATTAAAACTTGCCAACCAAATAATAAACTCATGGACTCGGCCTTTGGCCGGCCCGATTTACTAAAATGCCACTAATTAACGTCCAAATAATCACTTAAATGACCAAGTAGTTAAAACGTCTATGTATTTAATGCGTCTAATAAATTGTTGACTAATTTTAATTAACGTCTAATAAAAACGAACAATCTAACTTCAATATAGCAAATTTACTAATTATTCATTTTAAACTTAAATATGACGATTAAAATAATATTATTCAATGAATACAAATTTTGAGGCGTTACAACTCAACTCCACTTGAAATAGACTTCGTCCCCGAAGTCATGGCTCGGAAAAACTCAGAGTAGCGATCTCGCATCTCAGACTCGTGCTCGGAAATGACACACATCCTCAACAGGAAGTAACGAAAAGGTTAAGAATAGAATGAAGCTCTACAAAGGTTAAGAATAGAATGAAGTTCTTAAGGGTGCTCACACAAGCGTTCCGTCTCTAACAGCACAAAAGATAAGGCTATACGAAATAAAATCGGAATGTTCTCTAAGAATCCCGGTTTAACGAGAAAAAGGATGTCAAAAAAAATGACGCACAATAACCCTTGATACTGTGATGAAGATGTCTTTTTGCTTTCGTAGTCGGACACAGTTGCTGCAGCACCTAGCGGTTAATGTTGTGTTGAATCTCTGATTCAACTCCACTTGGAGATTTGTTACGCTTTGGTTTGTGGCGACAGATGATAAGGGGTTAGTAGTCGTCGTCCAACTCATGTTCGCAATCATACTTGGGCCTCCACGGCAATAAAAATAAGTTTTTATTGGAAAACTTTTCCGTACAGTTCTAACAAGGTATTTCTTTTACACAATTTACACCAGAAATTTTTTATTATTATCAATCTCCACCAAGAATGATATCTCAAGGTCCTCTGCTCTATGGAACATCAGTTTGTTTTAAAACATAAGCAACAATTTAGTGATTCACACCACTATCAAAACATACACAAACAAGCACAATATTCTCAAGAAATGTTTTTATCACACATAAATCTCATATAGTAGGCAACTCATGCCTTTTACTCAATTTGCATATACTCAGAATGCATTCATCTCAAATTTCCACAACTTGTTTTTAGCTCAACGCAAGCTATATTATTAATTTAACTTAAATCTCGTTTTAATGATTTCTCAACAGTCAACATAATGTATACATTTACTCGCTTTTACGATTTTGCACGTGATCAAAATTAATTATCAGATTACTCGAACCGATAATTTCTCTTTTTAAGTTGCGTTATTAGTTCTCTTGTTAACTCATATTTAACAATCTCTTGTTAACTCTTTTTAACATTACTCTCTTAACTCATTTTAACGATATTTATCAACGCGATTAATGATTTTATCATTCGTTAATTATATCCTCGCTTTATTCTCATTTAAATTGTCTCTTGATCAATTTGTCCAATATTCCACTCATTAATCTCATTTATTTTTAAGTTTCAAACGCCTTCATTTAATAATTTCTCTTCACTTGGTTAATTAATCAACTCGATAATTCGCATGCACTTGATTACTCGGCTATTTTATCGTTCTCAATATAAAGTTTCCTCATTACTTTATATTTTTGTTGTTTTCTCGATTTAGAAACTCATAGTATTTTAATAAAATTTTATTATTTGATACGCTTATATTTTTCACATTTGCTCATGTTAATAACTATTCTTCATTTATACTCAATAAAACATAATACTTGATGACATTCAATTTAATAGTTTAACTTGGCAATCCCCTTAGTTAAAACTTAATAGTTGTTCATAATAAAATTTTCTCATTTGGTTTATTTTAATAATTTATTCGCTTAACTTGATTTAATAGGTTCTTATAGCTCGATAATTTCTCAATAATAAGTCTTTCCCATAATTTATTATGTCGATCTTCTCATGACTGTCTTGTTGATAACATTCTCATTACTCGAATTTCATAATTTCACATTATTTATATGATTATATACTTGCCACTTCTCATTCGCACCAATTTAATTATTCCCAATTATTCTTATAAATTCTCTAGTAACATGTATATATATTACTCAACACAATAATTTGGCTCAAAATTTCTCGATTAATCAATCAACCTTATAACTTCTTAGTCAGTTATATGCACTTATATGCTCACAATAATACTTAACTAAATTTTCTCTTGGTAATTCTCTTAATTTACTCCTTACAAACTTTATTTTTCACATTTAGCTCGGTTTATTAATCTCCATTGGTTCAATAATACGAATTTAATAATTCACAACTTTATAATTATTCTCTATTCGCACTCTTAATATTAGTAGTCTTCCCTTTTACCACCACTCAACTCCACTTGGAGAAAACTCGTCCCTGAGTTTGGAAGTGACACTCAAAATCTCATAGACTCGCTACGAACACTCGATAGTTCGGTTTGTTGATGCTCATTTCTAATTATATAGTTAAAGGTTTCATTAAATTACTCGATAATCAAACTCTTATGCACAGGTGAGTCGGTCCCTGCGTACAGTCTTTACGCCCTTCTCACAACCCCACTAATTAAATTTTTTCCACTTTATAAAATTCATTCCTCATAGTAGGTGTTAGCTTTCTCATTAGCATTCTCATGGATCCTCATACTCTTATTAGATTCCCTCAATTATAACTCGTTATTCTTTAATAATTTCATAATTATTTCTCATTAATAATTATTCATTTTATGACTCCTCATAAATCAAACTTATTACACATATTAGTACCACCATTTGTTATTTCGCGTTACACATTCGCGATTATTTCTTGTTCAAATCTGAGTTTTAAATTCTCCTTTTTGCTTACTCATAGCGTGTTTGGTATTATTATTACCATGTAATAATTTTGTCGTTAAAGTGAATATTTCTCGTAGATTTTCTCTTGTCGCTTAACTCGTTAAATAACTCGTTTTGGGTTTCTCATCTCACTCAATTAGTAATCCTTATTTCTTTCGTATATTCGATTTTTTATCCCATCAATTACTTAAATGAAAATTTAACTCTATAAATTTTCGCACAAAATTTTCTCAATTCACAAATCTTTTACTCGTATAAACTTCGTTCAGTTTTTATCGTACGCATCCTTTACTCAATTTAACGATTATGTATAATTAGATTCTCTATATTTAATTTGTTCTAGATAATTGCCCAATCGTTTTTGCTTTATAAATTTTCACGTACTTTCAATGACTTCTCAATCACACGACTAATGCATTTTTTTTTACTTAATTATTATCTTAGGGTTTTGACCAATTAATATTACTAAATTTAACAATTTATCATTAGTGATTCTCACTCAATTTGGTTTAAAAATTTTTTTACTTGATTTATTTATTTTGATAACTCCTTATCAACTTAAGTTAATGATCTCTTGTATATTATTTATTATTTTGTCATAATTCTCGATTTAATACTGTTTTCATCCCATTTACTTATATATTTGAACTTTACATTTTTCCTTATTTCCTTGTTTATCTTGCTTTAACGATTGCTCAATCGATCTCGAGGTATTAATAATTCAATTAAGTCATTTAACAAATTCAACCCAATTTGATTTACTAGTCTCTCTCTCTTGACATGTTTTGATAACACTCTTTATGAGTTCGTGTTTGATGATTCTCTTATTCAATTAATTGCACTGTTTTCTCATATATCTATTTTTAGTGGTTTTATTTTCAATTATTATATTTAATAATTGAGGGATTCCATGATACTTAGATGCTTGACGAATGGTCTCCTTGAATCCTTTTCGAAACATAGGCATGAGTCCTGTGCGTATAATAATAGGGGCCCTCTATTATTATCCGCACCTACCCCTGTCATGGTTTCGAGCCAGTTTCAAAAATTCCACGATCTCCCATCCTCATACCATCAACATAACAAGTAGTTCACAACAGTACATATATATTATATAGTATATATACATATATAGTCGTACAATTCACGCTCATCTCGAGTTAATTCTCTTTTATTCTTTTAGTAGTCAATGTCACTCGCGACATTTTTAATAAACTAAATAACTCAAAAATAGGTACTAGAGGCATAAGGTCGTCGTGATGCGCTGTTTCTCGATTTGGATTTGGACTCATTTTTAAAAACACTTTTGAAAACTCATTTTGAAAATTCGTGTTTCGGCTTGAGTTTGGAATCTACCCCTTGTGAACCCAATTCTCTCAAGCCAGAGCTCTGATACCAACTTGTAACATCCCAAATATCAGGGGAAATTTAAAAATTTTTAAATAATAAAATAAAACAATTTCCCCAAGAGTACAAGTGACTCAAAGGTCCCAACTCATAAGTAAAATTATAAAACCGTCTCGTGGATTAAATGCGGAATAATTGAAGGTTTTAAACCAAAACATGTTTGACTCGAAATAAATGTTTAAATCCAAATCCATAAATATAAAAATAGAAACGCAGCTCATCAACCATTGACCTTCCCTTTTCCCTTGCTAGTACCTGAAAAATTGGAGGGAGTGATTGGGGTCAGCCACCGCTGAGTGAATAATATCAAAATAAACAAATAAATACAAACAACTCAAGCCACATAAGTGATTCCTAGAGACTCTACTCAATTCTCAATTACTCAAGTTTATTTTCTCCGATTTTAAATTTATATAGCGCGCTTGTGTGACTTGGGATGAGAGATCAACCTCGACCCGCCTCACACAACTCAAGGCTCAACACCTGTACTCTTCGGTGTTGAGTCAAAACGTCTGGCACCAGTACTCTTCGGTGCCAAGACAACTCAAGTATATTATGTTTAATGTTTTAACTCAAGAACTCAAAACTCAGATAACTCAGGCTCCAGATAACTCAAATCACAGATAACTCATATAAATCACCCAATCAATACTCAAGCTCAATCAACAAGACAATTCACAACACATAGCACAAAATCATGAATCGAAAGTAACTACAAGTTTATAGTGAGATTACCCACCTCGAATAGACGTATGCTCCTAAATATCCTCGGTGCAGAAGAGCGTCTCTAATCAAGTCCTAAGAGGTCCTACATAGCACAATGAAGCTCGGGTTAGGATTAGACTCAAAGGTAGCTTCAGCGAAACCTAAACAACACTTAGCACTTTCGCGGGAACGGCTATAACTCTCAAACTGCTCACTAGATTTTATTTAAAATTTTAGAGTAGTTTAACGACTCAGAGGACTACAATTTGACAGAAGACCTCGGAAGCTAAAACCAAACAGATAGGCTCAAAATAGGCTCACAAGATAGAATAATTGAACCGAAAACTATTCTGCGATGGTTTACTAAAACAGCGATAACTTTTAAAACGTAAATCAGATTAACAAGCCGTCAGCGGCGTTGGAAAGATGACTCAGAAAGCTAGAGACTAGCGTAGGACAAAAATCCAAAAACGTATTTTAAGTGTGGTAAAAACAGCCCCGAACTCAGAGTACAGATTCTGTTAAAAATTCAGCATAACGTTTAAACCCGTTTTAATTCCCGACATCAACCCGTTTACTCCCGAGGCACCCGGCAGCCCCGTAATTCATTTTTATCACAGAAAGCTCAGTCTAAAATAATATAATCAATTAATAGAAATTTTCTTGATTTGGGAAACCTACGAGTTCGGTTTCACCTTCTCGGTTACTAAAACCAGGATTTCAAGAGTGTGACATTTAATCGGTCAAGTGGCAACGTGATGTGTCCCGGGACATCGTACAACCGAGCCCAAGGGCTTGATACCATCCTCGGTTTAAATCACAACCACTTCCAAATCTTTCAAGATACATTGAAACAACTAAACAACTAGGTTTTGGAAAACACCCTCTTTATAAATAATAAAAATCCGATCCTCGGGATTTCATTCCGACACCCGGTTGAGTGTCATCCATCCCATCACGGTCCAAATTCAAAAACTTTAAAATGTTAAACGGTATAATCATAAAACCATTGAATCATAATTACAATGACCATTAACTTAACAAAAATTCAGCACAACGATGGTTTACGAAAATGTCCATAACTCACTGACCAAAACTAGGATTGAGGAAAGGTCTGCGGTCACGGTTCCCTAACTCAGAGGACTACAAATGTGTGTGAGACGGTTCTTCCCTAAAACCGACTCTAAGAGCTTCGAAAACGGTATGCAACAGATGAGGCAGAATCTGCCAGAAGATCAACATCAAAATTACAATAATAACACCACCAAAACCCGACATCTCCAATAACCAAAAATCAAAATCAAAACAATAATGAAAACGATTATCAACTACAAAGAAAATGGAACAAGGATTATACCCTACGAATAAAAAACGCGGACGACGAATGCACGAGCTTGACGTGCTTGCTGACCAATTCCAAACGTGACCTGCTTGTTTCATCCTAATTAATTCTCCTCTCCAATGTGACGTGGCTTCCAAGGAATTAATTCCTTTCACATGAGCTGCTTTGCGTAATCCCCTTTTATGTGCAAATAAATCTCCACAATTTGATTGACCTGCTTGTCGAATCAAACTTCAAGAATGTCACGTGTCTTGATTCTTGTTTTCCCACCGTCCCAGTTAATTTCAAGCCATAAAACCACCGGCTCTTTCTTATCTCTTTTATAAACTCACGATAGGTATTTCTGATTGACAACAATATTACGAGCAGAGATGGGGCGTAGGAACTCTCGTCATGTTAGGGGTTTCTTTTGTCGAGTACGGCTACCAAAAGGATGGAAATGAAACCCTATTTGGCCAATTACTATTAGGCGACACCACAAGGAAATGGGCTTCAGCCCTAACCAATCACATTTGGCCCGAGACGATTAAAACTTGCCAACCAAATAATAAACTCATGGACTCGGCCTTTGGCCGGCCCGATTTACTAAAATGCCACTAATTAACGTCCAAATAATCACTTAAATGACCAAGTAGTTAAAACGTCTATGTATTTAATGCGTCTAATAAATTGTTGACTAATTTTAATTAACGTCTAATAAAAACGAACAATCTAACTTCAATATAGCAAATTTACTAATTATTCATTTTAAACTTAAATATGACGATTAAAATAATATTATTCAATGAATACAAATTTTGAGGCGTTACAACTCAACTCCACTTGAAATAGACTTCGTCCCCGAAGTCATGGCTCGGAAAAACTCAGAGTAGCGATCTCGCATCTCAGACTCGTGCTCGGAAATGACACACATCCTCAACAGGAAGTAACGAAAAGGTTAAGAATAAAATGAAGCTCTACAAAGGTTAAGAATAGAATGAAGTTCTTAAGGGTGCTCACACAAGCGTTCCGTCTCTAACAGCACAAAAGATAAGGCTATACGAAATAAAATCGGAATGTTCTCTAAGAATCCCGGTTTAACGAGAAAAAGGATGTCAAAAAAAATGACGCACAATAACCCTTGATACTGTGATGAAGATGTCTTTTTGCTTTCGTAGTCGGACACAGTTGCTGCAGCACCTAGCGGTTAATGTTGTGTTGAATCTCTGATTCAACTCCACTTGGAGATTTGTTACGCTTTGGTTTGTGGCGACAGATGATAAGGGGTTAGTAGTCGGTCGTCCAACTCATGCTCGCAATCATACTTGGGCCTCCACGGCAATAAAAATAAGTTTTTATTGGAAAACTTTTCCGTACAGTTCTAACAAGGTATTTCTTTTACACAATTTACACCAGAAATTTTTTATTATTATCAATCTCCACCAAGAATGATATCTCAAGGGCCTCTGCTCTATGGGACATCAGTTTGTTTCAAAACATAAGCAACAATTTAGTGATTCACACCACTATCAAAACATACACAAACAAGCACAATATTCTCAAGAAATGTTTTTATCACACATAAATCTCATATAGTAGGCAACTCATGCCTTTTACTCAATTTGCATATACTCAGAATGCATTCATCTCAAATTTCCACAACTTGTTTTTAGCTCAACGCAAGCTATATTATTAATTTAACTTAAATCTCGTTTTAATGATTTCTCAACAGTCAACATAATGTATACATTTACTCGCTTTTACGATTTTGCACGTGATCAAAATTAATTATCAGATTACTCGAACCGATAATTTCTCTTTTTAAGTTGCGTTATTAGTTCTCTTGTTAACTCATATTTAACAATCTCTTGTTAACTCTTTTTAACATTACTCTCTTAACTCATTTTAACGATATTTATCAACGCGATTATTGATTTTATCATTCGTTAATTATATCCTCGCTTTATTCTCATTTAAATTGTCTCTTGATCAATTTGTCCAATATTCCACTCATTAATCTCATTTATTTTTAAGTTTCAAACGCCTTCATTTAATAATTTCTCTTCACTTGGTTAATTAATCAACTCGATAATTCGCATGCACTTGATTACTCGGCTATTTTATCGTTCTCAATATAAAGTTTCCTCATTACTTTATATTTTTGTTGTTTTCTCGATTTAGAAACTCATAGTATTTTAATAAAATTTTTTTATTTGATACGCTTATATTTTTCTCATTTGCTCATGTTAATAACTATTCTTCATTTATACTCAATAAAACATAATACTTGATGACATTCAATTTAATAGTTTAACTTGGCAATCCCCTTAGTTAAAACTTAATAGTTGTTCATAATAAAATTTTCTCATTTGGTTTATTTTAATAATTTATTCGCTTAACTTGATTTAATAGGTTCTTATAGCTCGATAATTTCTCAATAATAAGTCTTTCCCATAATTTATTATGTCGATCTTCTCATGACTGTCTTGTTGATAACATTCTCATTACTCGAATTTCATAATTTCACATTATTTATATGATTATATACTTGCCACTTCTCATTCGCACCAATTTAATTATTCCCAATTATTCTTATAAATTCTCTAGTAACATGTATATATATTACTCAACACAATAATTTGGCTCAAAATTTCTCGATTAATCAATCAACCTTATAACTTCTTAGTCAGTTATATGCACTTATATGCTCACAATAATACTTAACTAAATTTTCTCTTGGTAATTCTCTTAATTTACTCCTTACAAACTTTATTTTTCACATTTAGCTCGGTTTATTAATCTCCATTGGTTCAATAATACGAATTTAATAATTCACAACTTTATAATTATTCTCTATTCGCACTCTTAATATTAGTAGTCTTCCCTTTTACCACCACTCAACTCCACTTGGAGAAAACTCGTCCCTGAGTTTGGAAGTGACACTCAAAATCTCATAGACTCGCTACGAACACTCGATAGTTCGGTTTGTTGATGCTCATTTCTAATTATATAGTTAAAGGTTTCATTAAATTACTCGATAATCAAACTCTTATGCACAGGTGTGAGTCGGTCCCTGCGTACAGTCTTTACGTCCTTCTCACAACCCCACTAATTAAATTTTTTCCACTTTATAAAATTCATTCCTCATAGTAGGTGTTAGCTTTCTCATTAGCATTCTCATGGATCCTCATACTCTTATTAGATTCCCTCAATTATAACTCGTTATTCTTTAATAATTTCATAATTATTTCTCATTAATAATTATTCATTTTATGACTCCTCATAAATCAAACTTATTACACATATTAGTACCACCATTTGTTATTTCGCGTTACACATTCGCGATTATTTCTTGTTCAAATCTGAGTTTTAAATTCTCCTTTTTGCTTACTCATAGCGTGTTTGGTATTATTATTACCATGTAACAATTTTGTCGTTAAAGTGAATATTTCTCGTAGATTTTCTCTTGTCGCTTAACTCGTTAAATAACTCGTTTTGGGTTTCTCATCTCACTCAATTAGTAATCCTTATTTCTTTCGTATATTCGATTTTTTATCCCATCAATTACTTAAATGAAAATTTAACTCTATAAATTTTCGCACAAAATTTTCTCAATTCACAAATCTTTTACTCGTATAAACTTCGTTCAGTTTTTATCGTACGCATCCTTTACTCAATTTAACGATTATGTATAATTAGATTCTCTATATTTAATTTGTTCTAGATAATTGCCCAATCGTTTTTGCTTTATAAATTTTCACGTACTTTCAATGACTTCTCAATCACACGACTAATGCATTTTTTTTTACTTAATTATTATCTTAGGGTTTTGACCAATTAATATTACTAAATTTAACAATTTATCATTAGTGATTCTCACTCAATTTGGTTTAAAAATTTTTTTACTTGATTTATTTATTTTGATAACTCCTTATCAACTTAAGTTAATGATCTCTTGTATATTATTTATTATTTTGTCATAATTCTCGATTTAATACTGTTTTCATCCCATTTACTTATATATTTGAACTTTACATTTTTCCTTATTTCCTTGTTTATCTTGCTTTAACGATTGCTCAATCGATCTCGAGGTATTAATAATTCAATTAAGTCATTTAACAAATTCAACCCAATTTGATTTACTAGTCTCTCTCTCTTGACATGTTTTGATAACACTCTTTATGAGTTCGTGTTTGATGATTCTCTTATTCAATTAATTGCACTGTTTTCTCATATATCTATTTTTAGTGGTTTTATTTTCAATTATTATATTTAATAATTGAGGGATTCCATGATACTTAGATGCTTGACGAATGGTCTCCTTGAATCCTTTTCGAAACATAGGCATGAGTCCTGTGCGTATAATAATAGGGGCCCTCTATTATTATCCGCACCTACCCCTGTCATGGTTTCGAGCCAGTTTCAAAAATTCCACGATCTCCCATCCTCATACCATCAACATAACAAGTAGTTCACAACAGTACATATATATTATATAGTATATATACATATATAGTCGTACAATTCACGCTCATCTCGAGTTAATTCTCTTTTATTCTTTTAGTAGTCAATGTCACTCGCGACATTTTTAATAAACTAAATAACTCAAAAATAGGTACTAGAGGCATAAGGTCGTCGTGATGCGCTGTTTCTCGATTTGGATTTGGACTCATTTTTAAAAACACTTTTGAAAACTCATTTTGAAAATTCGTGTTTCGACTTGAGTTTGGAATCTAACCCTTGTGAACCCAATTCTCTCAAGCCAGAGCTCTGATACCAACTTGTAACATCCCAAATATCAGGGGAAATTTAAAAATTTTTAAATAATAAAATAAAACAATTTCCCCAAGAGTACAAGTGACTCAAAGGTCCCAACTCATAAGTAAAATTATAAAACCGTCTCGTGGATTAAATGCGGAATAATTGAAGGTTTTAAACCAAAACATGTTTGACTCGAAATAAATGTTTAAATCCAAATCCATAAATATAAAAATAGAAACGCAGCTCATCAACCATTGACCTTCCCTTTGCCCTTGCTAGTACCTGAAAAATTGGAGGGAGTGATTGGGGTCAGCCACCGCTGAGTGAATAATATCAAAATAAACAAATAAATACAAACAACTCAAGCCACATAAGTGATCCCTAGAGACTCTACTCAATTCTCAATTACTCAAGTTTATTTTCTCCGATTTTAAATTTATATAGCGCTTGTGTGACTTGGGATGAGAGATCAACCTCGACCCGCCTCACACAACTCAAGGCTCAACACCTGTACTCTTCGGTGTTGAGTCAAAACGTCTGGCACCAGTACTCTTCGGTGCCAAGACAACTCAAGTATATTATGTTTAATGTTTTAACTCAAGAACTCAAAACTCATATAACTCAGGCTCCAGATAACTCAAATCACAGAGAACTCATATAAATCACCCAATCAATACTCAAGCTCAATCAACAAGACAATTCACAACACATAGCACAAAATCATGAATCGAAAATAAGTACAAGTTTATAGTGAGATTACCCACCTCGAATAGACGTATGCTCCTAAATATCCTCGGTGCAAAAGAGCGTCTCTAATCAAGTCCTAAGAGGTCCTACATAGCACAATGAAGCTCGGGTTAGGATTAGACTCAAAGGTAGCTTCAGCGAAACCTAAACAACACTTAGCACTTTCGCGGGAACGGCTATAACTCTCAAACTGCTCACTAGATTTTATTTAAAATTTTAGAGTAGTTTAACGACTCAGAGGACTACAATTTGACAGAAGACCTCGGAAGCTAAAACCAAACAAAAAAGGCTCAAAATAGGCTCACAAGACAGAATAATTGAACCGAAAACTATTCTGCGATGGTTTACTAAAACAGCGATAACTTTTAAACCGTAAATCAGATTAACAAGCCGTCAGCGGCGTTGGAAAGATGACTCAGAAAGCTAGAGACTAGCGCAGGACAAAAATCCAAAAACGTATTTTAAGTGTGGTAAAAACAGCCCCGAACTCAGAGTACAGATTCTGTTAAAAATTCAGCATAACGTTTAAACCCGTTTTAATTCCCGACATCAACCCGTTTACTCCCGAGGCACCCGGCAGCCCCGTAATTCATTTTTATCACAGAAAGCTCAGTCTAAAATAATATAATCAATTAATAGAAATTTTCTTGATTTGGGAAACCTACGAGTTCGGTTTCACCTTCTCGGTTACTAAAACCAGGATTTCAAGAGTGTGACATTTAATCGGTCAAGTGGCAACGTGATGTGTCCCGGGACATCGTACAACCGAGCCCAAGGGCTCGATACCATCCTCGGTTTAAATCACAACCACTTCCAAATCTTTCAAGATACATTGAAACAACTAAACAACTAGGTTTTGGAAAACACCCTCTTTATAAATAATAAAAATCCGATCCTCGGGATTTCATTCCGACACCCAGTTGAGTGTCATCCATCCCATCACGGTCCAAATTCAAAAACTTTAAAATGTTAAACGGTATAATCATAAAACCATTGAATCATAATTACAATAACCATTAACTTAACAAAAATTCAGCACAACGATGGTTTACGAAAATGTCCATAACTCACTGACCAAAACTAGGATTGAAGAAAGGTCTGCGGTCACGGTTCCCTAACTCAGAGGATTACAAATGTGTGTGAGACGGTTCTTCCCTAAAACCGAATCTAAGAGCTTCGAAAACGGGTTGCAACAGATGAGGCAGAATCTGCCAGAAGATCAACATCAAAATTACAATAATAACACCACCAAAACCCGACATCTCCAATAACCAAAAATTAAAATCAAAACAATAATGAAAACGATGATCAACTACAAAGAAAATGGAACAAGGATTATACCCTACGAATAAAAAACACGGACGACGAATGCACGAGCTTGACGTGCTTGCTGACCAATTCCAAACGTGACCTGCTTGTTTCATCCTAATTAATTCTCCTCTCCAATGTGACGTGGCTTCCAAGGAATTAATTCCTTTCACATGAGCTGCTTTGCGTAATCCCCTTTTATGTGCAAATAAATCTCCACAATTTGATTGACCTGCTTGTCGAATCAAACTTCAAGAATATCACGTGTCTTGATTCTTGTTTTCCCACCGTCCCAGTTAATTTCAAGCCATAAAACCACCGGCTCTTTCTTATCTCTTTTATAAACTCACGATGGGTATTTCTGATTGACAACAATATTACGAGCAGAGATGGGGCGTAGGAACTCTCGTCATGTGAGGGGTTTCTTTTGTCGAGTACGGCTACCAAAAGGATGGAAATGAAACCCTATTTGGCCAATTACTATTAGGCGACACCACAAGGAAATGGGCTTCAGCCCTAACCAATCACATTTGGCCCGAGACGATTAAAACTTGCCAACCAAATAATAAACTCATGGACTCGGCCTTTGGCCGGCCCGATTTACTAAAATGCCACTAATTAACGTCCAAATAATCACTTAAATGACCAAGTAGTTAAAACGTCTAAGTATTTAATGCGTCTAATAAATTGTTGACTAATTTTAATTAACGTCTAATAAAAACGAACAATCTAACTTCAATATAGAAAATTTACTAATTATTCATTTTAAACTTAAATATGATGATTAAAATAATATTATTCAATGAATACAAATTTTGAGGCGTTGCATGTAATTTTGTAAGATGTTGGTTGTAATTTATGACAGTGAATGAATATGTTGAAATGTAAGCTTTTGTAAGAATGCTGGACAAAGTGTAATGAAATTCACATGGGTGTTTTTACTCTTTTGTTAAGTTTACTTTAATTAAAAAAAATGGAGGGAAATGCAGGCGCCACTTTTTTGTCCTTCTCAAAATTTGACTTATTCAACCTTTACCAAAAGCATCATCAGACTAGTAAAAGTGTGGGCCCCTCACACAAACTAATTATCCCAATTAATTTTATTAATCCTCATTAGCTTATTTTGCTTCAAAAGTTGTGCATCAAGAAGTACATCACTTATTTTGAAACGGAGGAAGTATATAACAAGAACATAAGATGAAGAAACAAGAACAAAGAACAAGGGAGGAAGAGAAGTATATAAACACTTATGAAAGTGTTGAGTTGCCTCTTATTCATTCATCTCATGGGGTATTTATACTAAAAGTTTTACCCTTGAATTACATGTACATACATATAAGAAGGTAATCTAGTAGACAATGAATTGACGGAGATGACATGAAGGTTGAAAATGTGGCAATCCATTTATTGGTTTTGTCATTGGATATTCATAATACTCCCCCTTGGATGGCACACTTTCCAACTACTACTGCTTCGTTAAAAACCTTTGCTAAAGAAAACCCAGTGGGAAAAAACTTTAGAGAAGGTAAAAAGAGTGCAACGTATAGTATACTCCCCTTCATTTATGTAATCACTATTCTTCACATGTTATGCACATGTCGCATTCCGATACCCGATACATGCTTTGTAAAGATTGCAGTGGGAAGTACCTTCATCAAAAGATATGCTGCATTTTTACTGGATTGAACATATTTTATCTCAACTTGATGATTCTTTATAAGCTCTTGAGTGTATTCGAAAACCTTTGGAGGAATATGTTTTGTCCAGTCGCTCTTGATAAATCCTTCCTTCATTTGATTGACACGTGTTGTGTTATCTTCATATATTAAAGTTGGAACTTTATCTTTATCTAGTCCACATGAAGTTAATATGAGTTGTGTCATCGATCGTAACCATGCACATTCTCTGCTTGCTTCATTTAGTGCTATTACTTCAAGGGTAAAACCAATCAATCCTTGTTTTGAATCATTAGGATAAAATAATCCTAAGTCACTAGTTCCTCGAAGGTATCAGAATATGTGCTTGATCCCGTTCCAATTCCTTTTTGTCGGTGATGAACTGAACCTTGCTAATAAGTTTACAGCAAAAGAAATGTCAGGTCTAGTACAACTAGTAAGATACATAAGAGCACCTATTGCATTAAGGTATGGTACTTCTGGGCCAAGAACCTCCTCATTTTCTTCGCATGGGCGAAATGGATCTTTCTAAATATTTAGTGATCTAACAACCATTGGAGTACTTAAAGATTTGGCTTCGTTCATATTGAAACGCTTCAAGATTTTTTCTGTATAATTCGATCGATGTACAAGTATTCCATTAGGAAAATGTTCAATTTGTAAACCAAGATAATACTTGGTTTTGCCAAGATCTTTCATTTCTAATTCTTTCTTTAAAAGTTCAATAACTTCAATAAATTCTTTATTCGTTCCAATGATGTTTAGATCATCAACATATACAGCTATGATCACATATCCAGATGTTGTTCTTTTAATAAATACGCATGGACAAATAGTATTATTTTTGTAACCTTTACTTATCAAGTAATCGCTTAAACGATTATACCACATGCGTCCACATTGTTTTAACCCATATAAAGATCTTTGTAGTTTCATAGAACACATTTCTTTAGGTTTTGTATAATCCTTCAGGAATTTTCATGTATATATCACTATCAAGTGATCCATATAAATAAGCAGTAACAACATCCATAAGACGCATCTCTAAATTTTTAGATACTGCAAGACTGATTAAATATCTAAAAGTGATTGCATCCATAACTGGAGAATATGTTTCTTCATAATCAATTCCAAGTCTTTGGGAGAAACCTTGTGCTACAAGTCTAGCTTTGTATCTTACAATTTCGTCTTTCTCATTTCTTTTTCATACAAAAATCCATCTATACCCTAATGGTTTCACAACTCCAGGTGTCATAATAATAGGTCCAAATAGTTTTCTCTTATTGAGAGAATTCAGTTCAGCTTGTATAGCTTCTTTCCATTTTAACCAGTCATGTCCATTTTGACATTCATTAACAAATTGTGGTTCAGAATCATCATTCATAATATCACATGCAACAGCATAAGAAAATTTCTTATCAATATTTTCTATAGCATTACTTTCCTCAAACGCACGATTATTTTGTTTTGTCCGAGGATCAAGATATGACAAAGAAGGTTCATTCCATGAGACATCCTTTTCTTGGTTTTTCTTTTCTGCACCTAATGGTGGAAAAGCCGATTCATTGAATTGACAATCAGCAAGACGCACTATAAAAACATCACCTGTTAAAGGTTCAAGATATCTTATAATAGACTTTGTCTCATATCCAACATATATACCCAACCTTCTTTGGGGACCCATCTTTGTACGTTGTGGTGGTGCAATAGGAACATATATTGCACATCCAAAGACTCTAAGATGAGAAATATTTGGTTCTTGACCAAAAGCAAGTTGTAAGGGAGAGTATGCATTATATGAACTTGGCCTTATGCGAATTAATGATGTAGCATGTAATATTGCATGACCCCATATGGAAACGGGAAATTTGGTTTGCATTATCAATGGTTTAGCAATTAGTTGTAGACGTTAAATTAATGATTCAGCTAAACCATTTTGTGTGTGTACATGAGCTACTCGATGTTCAATAACAATCCCTACAGACATGCAATAGTCACTGAATGCTTGGGAAGTAAATTCACCAGCATTGTCTAGTCTTACTCTTTTGACTGTATAACCAGGGAAATGTGCTCTAAGTTTAATGATTTGAGCCAAGAATTTTTCAAATGCCATATTACGAGATGATAATAGGCAAACATGAGACCATTTGCTAGATGCATCTATCAAGACCATAAAGTATCTAAATGGTCCAGATGGTGGATGAATTGGTTCACATATATCACCTTGAATTCTTTCAAGAAATCTAGGTGATTCTTTGTCAACTTTCATCAGAGAAGGTTTTATAATTAATTTTCCAAGGGAACAAGACGTACATGGCTTTATATTACTTGTTTGAGGAAACTTCTGGTCCTTCAATGGATGTCCATGTGTATTCTCAGTTATTCTTCGCATCATTGTTAGTCCTGGATGACCTAACCTGTCATGCCATAAACTGAATATCCCAGGATCACAATATTTTTCTTTAACTACCATATGTGATTCTACTTTATTTATATATGTATGGTGTAAATTGGAATCAAATTTTGGTAATTTTCCAACACTTGATTGTCATTTATAATAAGCATAAATTTCTTATTATCTATTGTTTTGGTTTGCGTGTCATATCCGTTAAGATATATATCACCAAAACTCAATAGATTTCTGCTTGACTTTGGAGAAAATAAAGCATTATCTATTTGGAATTTTGTACCATTAGGTAATAAGAAATTAGCTTCGCCAGTTCCCTCAATCAAGTCTACAGGACTCGATATAGTACGTATTGAACCCTTTGGTGGGTTTATTTTGGAGAAGTATTTCTTTGATTTCAAGATAGTATGTGTAGTACCACTATCTTCTATTAAAAGATCTCCAATATTTCCTTGATATTGTGCTCCATTTGAACTCATGGCTAACTTCACATATGAAAAACAAATAATGAGGTATTTTAAAAAAAACGTCATTTATTGAAGGGAAATATGTTACATGAAAACATAAAGCAAGTAAAAACAAGTTACAAGACACAACCGAGATACTTAATCTATGTCTTCCATGTCATTGCATAAGTCGAGAGCACTGAGGTTGGTAAATTCATCAATGTTGAATTCCATGTTGTTAGATTCAACATTATCAACGAGATTTACTTCCTTTCCCTTTCCTTTGAGGGAAGCTTGGTAAACTTCACAAAGATGTGCAGGTGTGCGACAGGTCCTTGACCAATGGTCAGTGAAACCACATCTAAATCAACTCTCAGTATTCTTTGATTTACCAACATCACACCTTGTCACTTTGGCCATATCTTGTGATTGGACATTATTTCTTTTAGAGGCATTATAATCAGTATTTTTATAAACATGACCACGATTATAATAATTGCCTTTTCCACGACCATTGTTATGGTTTGGGTTTCGATTTAAATACCCACGGCCTCGTCGATGACCACGACCACGTCCTCGTCCACGTGTATTGTTTCTAGAACCATCAATATTAGTAGCATTTACTTTAGGAATTGCTACCGAGCCCGTTGGACGAGATTCATGGTTTTTCATTAAGAGCTCATTATTTTGCTCTACAACAAGGAGACAGGTATTCAGTTCAGAATACCTCTTGAACTTTTGCAATCGATATTGTTGCTTTAAGTTAATGTTTGATGCATGGAATGTTGAGTATGTTTTTCTAACATATCTTCCTCAGTGATCTTTTGCCCACAAAATTTAAGTTGGCAACAGATTCTGAACAAAGCAGAGTTGTACTCAGTTACTTTTTTAAAATCCTGGAACCTTAGTGTTCGCCATTCATATTTGGCACTTGGAAGTATAACTTCCTTTTGATGATCAAATCTTTCTTTTAAAGACATCCAAAGAACACATGGATCAGTGACATCAAGATATTCGAATTTTAACATGTCATCAATATGTTTACGAAGAAACACTTATGCCTTTTCCTTGTCTTGGGATGAGCATTCATTGTTTTCTTTTATAGTTTCATGAATGCCCATCGATTCAAGAATTAGTAAAACATCTATGGTCCATTGCATATAGTTTTTCCCAGTAACTTCAAGTGCAGCTAGCTCACGCTTTACAATACTAGACATTTTGAAACTATATATTTTGAAAAAAAAAAACAAACTTAAAAATTAGAATCCGTATATATCAATATGAAGTGCACAAAACAGCAGTGGGAGAACAATCATCCCATACATGAACAAATTAGGATAAAATACATCAGGAGGGAGATTACTTATTAGGATGCCAAGTGCTAAAACTAATACAATTATGAAAATCAAAAGCGGGTGAGTCATTCTTGATCTTGATTTTGATAATGAGAGAAAATATTTGTGTGGTATAAAGAAGTGTGGATGATGTGTTTATTTATAGTGTAAAAAATATATAGCCGTTGTATATATATAGCCATTATATATATATATATATATATATATATATATATATATATATATATATATATATATATATATATATATATATAATTATTTTAATAAAGAGAATAATTAAAGTAATAAATTACATAAAACATATTTGTAAAAATATTAGTGAATGTTATATGAATTAGAAAATAAAAGAAAAATATAATATGCATAAATAAATGTTAGTATACACAAATGAAAGTTTGTATACATAAATAAATGTTAGTAGCATAAATAAAGCAAATGATGTCTAGCCTAGCTGGATTGATGCATGGGGTTTACTCCCATATGAGGCGTGAGGTCGAGATTTTTCCCTGGAAAACCCTATGGGGGCTGGGTTTGCCTTGTAAAGGAGCTTGAACCTGGGGTGCTCGTTGAAATATTGCGAGTAGGCTTCCGTTGATATTATTTTCCGTTTCCAAAAACTAACATAAATAAAAGTTAGGTGCAATAAAAGTAATGTTAGTTTGCATAATTAAAAGTTAGTAAGCATAATTAAAAGTTAGAAGACATAAATGTAAATGTTAGTTTGCATAAATTAAAAGGGTTAGTAAACATAAGAATAAAATTAGTACAATAATAAATGTAAGTATGTTAGTAGTCCCAAGTAGTAGTCCAAATGTCATCATAATGTCTTTGATAGAATATGTTTGGTTTCATTTAGTTATTATGATAATTATATTATAATTTTATGTTAAGAAAATGTTTACCTTATGTAATTAACTTGATTAATTGAATGTACCTTGTGATTGAGTTGATCTTCCTCGATTAAGATCTTTCGTGCTGATAATGTGTTATATATTAGATATGATTATGACCATATTAGCACTTCATCAAAGAACATGCTAAGTATATAACAAGAACATAAGATGAAGAAACAAGAACAAAGAACAAGAGAGGAAGAGAAGTATGTAAACACTTATGAAAATGTTGAGGTGCCTTTTATTGATTCATCTCATGGGGTATTTACACTAAAAGTTTTACCCTTAAATTACATGTACATACAAACAAGAAGGTAATCTAGTAGACAATGAATTGATGGAGATGACATGAAGGTTGAAAATGTGGCAATCCATTTATTAGTTTTGTCATTGCATATTCATAATAAGTAACATATTTTAAAATTTTCATCTCTTATACAATTATAAAATAATTGTTACCTTTCATTAGCATTCATTTTTCTCATAAATGTATTTATATTAATCAAATAGGTAATAACATAACTAGAAGATTTAAATGACCAAAATACCCTATTAGCCTTCTGCAATAAAGAGAAAATAAAAGACTGTGAATGTAATAACTAATAAACTACAAGGACCATCGGTGAGTGGTGAGTCTTTTGGTGAGGCACCGAGGAAAAACGTAAAATTCATTGGATCAAATGAGATTCGGTGTTGGCTTCTCATGAAAATGGGGGTTTAAATATTGGTAGTCTTCTTTCTTTCAATATTTCTATTTTATTGAAGTGGATATGGAGGTTTGTGAAGAATGATCACATATTGTAGACTAAGGTTACTAAACCGATATTCGGGGATAGGGGAGGGTTGGATTTGGTTAATGTTGGCCGCCTAGGGGCCAGTCCTTGGTCTCAATTAATTAAAATGTTCTCTAGATATAAAGCAAGCGGTATAGATTTTACGTCACATTTGAAAAAGCAAGTGGGTAATGGGAGTCCTACTCGGTTTTGGAAGGATGTGTGGGTTGGGTCGACTCCTTTATGTGGAAGGTGTCACAGTCTCAAATGATCCGGACGAGTGGCGGTGGGATATCAGGAGTGAGGGGGCATTTGAGGTGAATACTACTAGGAGGTGTCTTGATAACATATTGCTCCCGTCGTCCGTAATGCAAACACGATGAAATAATTTAGTGCCACGGAAAGTTAATATCCTTTTTTGGAAGATTAATTTAAATCGGATTCCTTCTAAGGTTAATCTCTCTACTAGGGGAGTCCCGTTTGAAGATCTTAAATGCGTTATGTGTGGTGATGGAATTGATGATACGGATAATATCTTTTGGTCTTGCGAAGTTTCTAAAAGTATTTGGCGAGCCATTGGGAATTGGTTGCAAGTTATTGACACAAGTGCGGAAGATTTAGATGAATTCTTTTTTAATTTGGATTCTAGCCCTCTCAGTTCTAAAAGCAAGTTGATTATAGAGGCGGTGGCTATGACGGTTATGTGGATCATTTGGCGGCATAGGAATGCAATTACATTTAATAATGGTAAAGCTCGTAGAAGTTTGCTTGTTGATGCGATCAAAGAAGTGGCGTATCTTTGGATTTGTAATCGTAGGCCAAAATTTAAAGTTAGTTGGGCCGAATGACTTATTTTACCATGTAATTGTTGATTGTTCATTTTTGTACTTTGTTTTCTAGCATTGTAATAGTTTTTGTTAATATTAAAGCCGTTTCCAAAAAAAATAGAGCAAAATTTGACGTTATTTATCACTTATTACATTCATGGTCATTTATATTCACTTTATTGCAAAAGGCTAAAGGATATAGTTTAGTCATTTAATAAATTGTAATGGTTGTAGCAGACCACCATTATAACAAAGTACTGAAGGGTTTCATTGAACTGATCGACCCATTGGGTCAACCACCTAGTATGCTTGGTTCGACCATATTGACCAAGAACATGAAGGTGTTCTTGGCCGGTTAAAACCAACTAGCTGATTTAATCCCTAAAAGCGGAACTGAGATTAAACATAATCCTTAAACCCTAAAGGATTGGGATGTTGGAAATCTAGATTAGATTAACAAGAAAGAAACCTTGTACGAAGAACTCGAACACACACAATGCTTATGTGTGTTCGTCGACCATCAACCAAGAACCCTAGGGTTCTTGGTCGAATTCGAACAAGAGGGGAGAGGGATAAAAAGTGTTCCATGAATCATACCTTAGTTTAGCTTAAGATAGTCCACTGATGATGAACACGACGAGCGATCATCTAGATGATCACTTGCAACGATCTTGATCTTCGAAACTCGAAGAACACGAAGAACGAACGAAGAACACAAACTTGTGTTCTTCCCTTGTTGGTGTTCGGCCGAAATAGAGAGAGGAGGGCTAGGGTTTTTCGTGTGGTGATGGTGTCACCTAATAAGGGATCCCTAAGCCTTCTATTTATAATAGAAGGACTTTCACTTAGGGCCCTTCTAGTTTAATTAAGATTAACCTCTTAATTAAACTTATCTCTTACACTTTAAACCCTCATAGTTTTACTAGCTATTATTGTCACACTTAATTATCAAATGTCTTAGTATTATACACTTTGTACTTTTAATATAATAGTTTGTACAAGTTTTATGTTATCCACTTTGGTTTACTTATAGCTTTATTATACAATATAATGTTTATAGTTTTGGTTTAGGTTTGGTCACCAACTCGCTAAATTACAGTTAACCACTTTACAACCTTAATGAATTACATCTTTGATGTGTACAAATTAATATATAATTTGTATGTTTCGCTAGATTTCAACGATAAAAAGTGTACTATGCAAATTAAATTATCACCATTAGACATTGGGTTGAACACCCAATCACGAGAGTTGTCATAGGTGGACACTTGTCCACCCTCATAATTTTGTGCTTAGTAAAAAAATTTCATATAATCTAGTAAAATTGTCGGTTCATGAAAGATTGAACCATTTACATAGAAAGTTGAAGACTTCTAATTCAAAGTGTCACTTCATAGTTTATTTCTTTTTCTCATTTTCACTTTTTTTCTTCTTCTTGTTTTCTCATTCATTCATTTTTTAATCTTTCTTGTTATATTTACTTTTGTATACACATTGCTTATAATAACATTTTTTAGAAAAGAATATTACTATATGTTTTTCAATTATTCTTGAGTATGTATATTTTCAAAATTTAGTATTATGAATATATTAGTTTATAGATATGGTATGTATCTTTCCAAATTCGTCACGAATCATGGGCACATGTTCTTTGTAAAAGATCACAAACTGAAAATATTTTAGGTTTAGTTCTATATATGGTTTTACATGAAAAAAAAAGTCCAACCCGATGACACACCACGACAAACACCAGAACTTTTGCTCCCACTTTTGCTCCCTCTTAGATATAATCCCGATACCACCCTTGCGGAACATACAATATAATGTAATAAGCAAAGTCAAATGAGTGAAGTTACAATGAATGATATAACCTTTCATTTAATTTACTCTTTCATAAATAATTAACCCTTAAACCTAGGCCTGTAAACGAACCGAACGAACACGAACGGGCCTTGTTCATGTTCGTTTGTTAAGGAAAAAATGTGTTCACGAACACTTATCGAACGAAATTTTGTGTTCGTGTTCGTTTGTTAAGGAAAAAATGTGTTCGGGAACGGTTAGTGAACAATAGTAACAAACATAATCGAACAAACGAACAAAGTGCAGGAAAACGAACTTTAACGAATACATATAAAAGAACATAAGTGAATAAAATGAATTGAACAAAAAACTCTAAACCTAAGGGCTTTATATATTATGTTTTTTTTAATTTTAATTATAATTAATTAATATTATAAATAATATTTTATATTTCGTTAAAGAATAACAATTCTTAACGAACACATATAAACGAACGTAAACAAACAAACGAACACATTATATTTCATTTGCGAACGTAAACGAACGAATGAACAAGTCTTTGTTCGTGTTCCTTTGTTTAACTAAACAAACACAAAATATTGTTCGTGTTGGTTTGTTTAAATAAAGGAACTAACATAAAACAAACTAGTGTTCATTTGATTCGTTTACAAGCCTGCTCAAACCGTAATGATCGGACGGCCAAAAATCAGAAGCAAAACTTGATTTTTTACCCAACGAACCGTCGTGTACGTTAATCAACCAACCCGTCACGTCTGCTAGTTGAGTCAACGAACACGTAATCGCACACTCATCTTTCCTTCATCAGTCCAGAGATCTCTTCCCTGCTACTCTCATCAATCACCAGAAACTGTTTCTATCTGCAATTCGAGATGCATTTGAGTGAGAACGAAGGCATCGAAGGGAAGGCGTTCGTCGTTACAGGCGGATTGGGGTTCGTCGGTTCAGCGCTGTGTTTGGAGCTCCTTCGTAGAGGCGCGCGGCTTGTTCGAGCTTTTGATTTAAGATCAACATCTCCTTGGTCCGATCATCTTCTCAAAAACGGAGTCCACTGTGTTAAAGGTATCCCCTGCATTTCATAGTTCCAAAATTAGGGTTTTTTCCCGATGAAATTTGTAATTGTTTGTGTTTGTTAGCGTTTGATTAAATTTGAACTACTAGGACTACGAATCATGTTACAAATTAGAGGATCGAGGACTATTGATATATAATCCAACAATTGGTTCTGCTGGATATTGGATTAATCATCAGCATAACTCAATTAATGAACAGTTACCAATAATTCTTGATTTATTATATGCAATCCACTAACTGGAAATTGATGTTTTTAGGTGACATCATAAACAGAAAAGATGTAACAAAGGCATTACAGGGAGTAGATTGTGTCTTCCACCTTGCATCATTTGGCATGTCAGGCAAAGAAATGCTTCAATATGGTCGAGTTGATGATGTCAACATAAACGGAACCTGTCATGTTCTAGAAGCTTGTCATGAACATGGTGTCAAAAGGCTTGTTTATGCAAGTACATCAAATGTTGTTTTTGCAGGAAATGAAATTATTAATGGAAATGAAAAGCTTCCTTATATCCCAATGGATAGCCATGTTGACCCGTATAGCCGAAGCAAATCCATTGCTGAACAACTTGTTTTAAAAAGCAACGCTCGTCCTTCAAAGTATGTCATTCTAATATATTAACAAAGAGAGTAAATTACACAGATGGTCCCTGTGGTATATATCACTAATTACAATCTCAGTCCTTGGACTCCGTTTATTACCCTGGACGTCCCTGTTGAATAGAATTTGTTACACCCATGGTCCCTACTACCGTTAAATTTTTTTAAATGACCAAAATACCTTTTTGACCTTCTGTAATTAAGCGAAGATAAAGGATTGTGGTTTATCACTTATTACATTCATAGTCCTTTATATTCGCTTTATTACAAAAAGGCCAAAAGGGTATTTTGGTCATTTGAAAAAATTTAACGGTAGTAGGGATCATGAGTGTAACAAAATCTATACATCATGGACGTCCAGTGTAATAAACGAAGTTCAAGTACCGAGGTTGTAATTAGTGACATTCCACAAAGACATACCGTGTAATTTACTCTAACAAAAATGTATGGAATCTCAAAAACTCCCTGCAATAAAAGAAAAATAAAGGAACTCTTTGTGCTAAAGAAAGGTAACCAAAAATCCCAAATTTGGGATCAAGGTTTTAATATACGGAATCGAGCCTCGAGGCGTTTTTCTTTTGCCTCACGAAGCGTAAGCCTCGAGGCGTAAGCCCGAGGCGGAAAATAATTAGATATATTTTTATTATTTTATATATCCTACCCTATATATGAGGCCTAAATTTGAAGAGGGTTTGACACCATGGCAATTCCAAGCATTCCTATTCGTCCATAATGCCACTTGGAATTCCCTGATTGGTCCACGTCATTTGCACTAATACAAACGAATCTGGTACGGCTTACGGTCTACATTCATATTCATATACTCCATATACGGCAAACGAATCTGGTACGGCTTACGGTCTACATTCATATGCTCCATATACGGCAAACGAATCTGGTACGGTTTACGGTCTACATTCATATGCTCCATATACGGCTTCCTACATACAAGGAAACAAATAACTATTTAAAAGATCGTACATACAAATAACTATTTAAAAGATCCTATATACAAGGAAACAAATAAATATTTAAAAGATCAATCAGCGAAGGAAACAAATAACTATATGTAACATTTATATGTAACATTTCTTCATTACCGTTTTTTTGTACAAAATCATCATCACATCTATCGATTATTATGTCATTTAGAAGTATATAAAGTTTTTGGACATTTTTCTACATACTAAAATTTACAGCATACCCGCCCATCGGGCGGGTTTTGTAGCTAGTATATTAGATATATCATATAATCTTAGGTAAATATTTTAAAAACTGAGCCCAACTCATTTAAATAATTACTGTACTAACCCATTTAAATAATTAATAAGCCCATTCTAGTCTTTCATTTATCAATTTTATTTAAAGATGGCCCAGCCCAGCTCATTTAAACTATTAAACTTAGGCATTTAGTTTAAAACAGAAAAAAAAATTAGGGTTTAGGACAAATGACGCCTCCTGCCTCCTGCGTTCCATCTCTCTCCTGCGATCTATCTTCTTCCAGCGTTCCATCTCCTTCCTCTGCCGCCGTTCATGGCCGTTCACCGCCGTTCACCACCAGGTAAGTTCATCTTTCTCCTACGTATCACGAGGCGTACGTATCATGTTCGTTTTTTCTCTGCCTCGCCTCAAGGCGCGCCTCATTGCGTACGATTCGAACGCTTTTTAAAACCATGTTTGGGATCTTTAGTTATCTTTTCTTGATAATACACATAAAATTTTCCTATTTTCTTGAAATTTGAACTTTCACTCGTTTTAACCACAGAGAGAGAAAATTACTCATACCCTACATTGTCAAGTATGGTATCTTGGTTTTTTTTTTTTCTTTTTTTTTTTTTTTGCATTTTTCCCTAATGGGAAAATATGTATTTTTAGCTTTAAAATACCGATAAAAAGAAAATTTGGCTATTTTCATAGGAAGAAGAATGGGGAATTCTTTTATACATGTGCTGTTCGTCCAGCTGCTATCTATGGACCCGGTGAAGAACGACATTTACCCCGAATTATAAATCTTGCTAAATTAGGGCTGTTGACTTTCAAAATTGGCAACCCGAGTGTGAAAAGTGATTGGGTTTATATTGACAATTTGGTTCTTGCTTTAATTCTTGCAAGTATGGGACTTTTGGATGATATTCCTGGAAGAGCAAAACAACCCATTGCTGCTGGCCAACCATACTTCATATCAGATGGTAATTTTCAGTTGAGTAAATTACATAAATGGTCCTTTAAGTTTGTACCATGTTACATATTTGGTCCTTTAGTTTCATAAATTACACTGGTAGTCCTTATTCTGAAACTATTGACACGTTTGATCCTTTACCTAAACAGACGTTAACTTATCCCGTCAAACAAACGGGTTTTTATGGGTTACAAATTCGTGAAGCGGAAGGGAAAAGGACAGATTTACCCCCTCGTGTGACCATACTTGACAGAAAATATAAATGTGTGATTAGGTAAAGGACCAAACGTGTCAATAGTTTCAGAAATAAGGACTATCAGTGTAATGTATGAAACTGAAGGACCAAATATGTAATATGATACAAACCTAAAGGACCATTTGTGTAATTTACTCTTTTCAGTTTCAGTTACATATCTGGTCCTTTAGGTTTGTATCATATTACATATCTGGTCATTTAGTTTCATAAATTACACTGGGAGTCCTTATTCTGAAACTATTGACACGTTTGATCCTTTACCTAAACAGACATTAACTTATCCCGTCAAACAAACGGGTTCTTAGGGGTCTCATATTGGTGAAGGGACAAATTTACCCCCTCGTGCATCACACGTGACCATACTTGACGGGAATAGTTTACGTCTGTTTAGGTAAATGACCACACGTGACAATAGTTTCAGAAATAAGGACTACCAGTGTAATTTATGAAACTAAAGGACCAAATATGTAATATGATACAAACTTAAAGGACCATTTGTGGCATAAATACATACCTTTTTTTTAATAAACAGGTTCTCCTGTCAACACTTTTGAATTTATTCAGCCGTTGCTAAAAGGTCTTGGATATGATATGCCAAAAGCTTCATTAACTGTCCCAACTGCTCTTTTTGTGGGAAAAACATTTTCAGTTATTTACACTCTCATGTATCCTTGGTTGACTAATGCCTGGCTTCCTCAACCATTATTGCTTCCAGCTGAAGTTTACAAGGTTCATATAATTTTCTTATTATAAATCAGACAATCTTTTTATCGTTATTATTATATAGAGTAAATTATACCGGTATTCCTTATTTCAAAACTATTTTGCACCGACGGTCCTTTTGGTTAAACGGTGTTAAATTTTTTCGTTAACTCACCTCATTAGTTTTTTTTTTTAAACTAAAAATCTGTTCTATATTTCCTTTTATTTCAACCACCTTTCACCAAAAGTCACCCTACCACCAAAAGATTTTATATTTCCTTAATTTTTTATGTAGTCTCAGTCTCAACTCCCAAGGGACATATCTCAACCATTGATCAATAATAATCAGTGGTCAAGATTAATTACATATTTTATACATGGAGGGGTATTTTGGTCATTTGACTCTCACTTAAAAAAAAATTATTTTTTATTTTTTATATTTTATTTTTTTAATATTATTTTTTCATTAAAAAAGAGAGAATCACAAGTGATTCGATTTCACATGTGATTATCACATAATATTATTTTTCTTAATGAAAAAAAATATATAATAATAATTAAAAAATTTGGATTAAAATGTATGTGGGTGTCAAATGACCAAAATACTTCTCCACGTATGAAATATATGATTAATCTTAACCATTACTTATTTTTTATGAATAGTTGAAATTTGTCTATTGGGATTACAAAAAATTAAGGACTACATTGAACAATTATCATAAGAACTATCAGTGTAATTTTTGTAACTAATAACGATTGGTGTAATTTACACTCATTATATATTATTTGTGTGTGTGCAGGTGGGTGTAACCCATTATTTCAACTACCTAAAAGCAAAACAAGAACTCGGTTACACCCCAATCACGAGCCCTCAAGAGGGCATGGCTGCAACCGTGTCATTCTACCAGGAGAAAAAACAAAAAAGTCTAGACGGTCCCACAATATACGAGTGGTTTTTCTGCATTTTTGGAATGTCGGCTGTGATTGGTGCTGCCTTTTTTCCTATACCAATTGTTAGACCCTTGTGTCTTTTAATCCTACGGTCTATGTTGGTGCTGAGGGTGCTTGCCATTTGGGCTGTAGCAATGCATGTTGGCGAGGCTGTGTACGCGTGGCAGTTGGCGAAAAGAGTTGACCCGGTCAATGCGCGAGGGTGGTTTTGGCAGACTTTTGCTCTTGGGATTTTTTCGTTGAAGTTTTTGCTAAAAAGGGCTAGGAAGTAGCACTTGTGTTATTTGTGTACTTGTTAATGTGGTGTGGAGATTGTAATTGAACATCTTTATCTTTTTATTAGGGTTGTCAAATCGTGCTATCGTTTCGTGTTTTTGGGTAACACGACACGAATTCGTTCAACACGAAAACAACACGACACGAAGTCGTGTTTTATTTCGCTAACATGAACAAGACCTAATTTAAAAAATGATAAACATGATAAACACGACAATACAAAATAAATAACAAAAATAACAATTTTCTTTTTTATTGCATGCTAAAAATCCGACAAACACGAAGAACGCGATAAAAATATAACAATAATTTCTGAATGTTCTCAAAATCATAATTATCGTGTCAATTTTGTGTTAATCTCTGAACATGACTTCGTGTTTGTTTTACATAACGCGGATTCAAATTTTAATTTCGTCTCAATTTCGTTTCGTTTCGTGTATTTTTGTCGTGTCGTGTCAGGTTTTGACAACCCTGGTTTTTTTCCAATTCCGTGTCATCTTAAGTGCCATATAGACTGCCAACTGTACAATTTAATGTCATAAACCGTATTTAAGCTTTATATTCATTTTCTCTATTTTTCCGCCAACATCTTCTGATTCAGCAACAGATTTGAACCAGCTACCACATCTCTAAATAGGCATCAATGTAATATTTCTTTCATTCTCCCTGCATATTCAAAATATCGGATATTAAGAACATGCGTTCTTCCGCATTTTGCATCTTAATTAGACTTCAAATCATAGCTCATAATATCATTTAACAATCAACCCAGATTTACTATATTAGATGTTTCTGCAAGTACTCCTTTTATTTTGCATTATGCAACCAGTTTAGAGTACGGTTATCTTGATTCCATATTTTCAAAAACTATAAATTCAGATTATAAAGGATTACAAGTCTTATTGCATGTTTATGACATTCTATGAGGGACTTCATGCTAAAAAGATCGGATAAAGGTTATCTTTTTTGGATTAAATGGATCCCGTTAAAAGTTGTTATGTTGTGTTGGAGATCTTATCATGGTAGACTCCCTATTAAAATTAACTTGCAAAACCGAACTATCCGTATGATTTCTATTTTCTACTGACTGTAGCATGTGCGGTTCGGAAATAGAAACGGAAGATCATATTTTTGCGTGTTGTCCGGTAACTCGATCGATATTAGCCGAATTTGGAAGATGGTGGGATGTAGATATTGGCTCAATCAACAACATTTCACATCTAATACACTGGGGTCAAGATATTAATTTCGAATGTGATAAAAATTTAGAAATGGGAAGATATTTGGATCTAATTTAAATGCCGAATCTCGATCCGTTGCCTTCTTTTGCAGACGTTAGATGTTAGATGTCTCCGCTAATCCACATGGATATAAGGGTAATAGAGTTTTTACCTTTTCTTTTGTTATAAATTATTGTCATTGTTATTCTTGTTATGAGTTTTGCTAATAACAATCTAAGTATTGTTTTTACATGTATAAAAATTTCTAATACTACATTCGTATCAAAATAAGTGATACTTGTGAAGTTATAAAAATTTTTTAGAAAAAATTAAAATGTTGGTTAATATAGATTAAAATGGATAGGTTGTGGAATAAAATGATATTAATAATATTTAAAAGTAAAAGTAAGGATACACGAGTTATTTTCACTTTAATAAAGTAGATAGTTAGTGGAGAATGAGTTTCGTTTTTTTACTAAATAAAGTAAGATTTAAAAGTATATTACTTATTTTGATTCACTCCTAAATAAAATATATATTACTTATTTTGATATAGTGATAGTATATATTTTAAATTTTAATTACAGATTATTATCATTATATTGTTGTTATTATTATTAATATTATTAATATTATTGTTATTTCTTAACACTGGTTAATATTGTGGACGCATTACAGGCGAAACTTTCATTTCTATTTTCTAGAAACCCCCTTTTTCGTTTGTGTCCATTCTCGATCTGATTGAAAACACCACCCAAATTCTCAATCCCTCCAGTTCCAACACTTGTTTTCTACGCGATCTAGTTGAAGATCTTGTTATCCTTCAACTTGTCAATCGAGTTTTTTATTCGAATTATGTTATTCCTGATCTGGCAATCCCTCTGACAGTGGTTTTGTTTGTCTGTTTGTTTGATAATTGATCGATTTCGGAAATCGACTGTCTACTTGAACGGAAAATGGATCAATTCGATGCGTTTTTTCGAAGAGCAGATTTGGATCATGATGGAAGAATCAGTGGGGCTGAAGCTGTTGCTTTCTTTCAGGGTTCTAATTTACCCAAACCAGTACTCGCTCAGGTTCTTAAAATTCAGCCTCGTTATGTATTGAATTATTGATTGAAACCGTAATTGTTAGGTTTTCCCTTTTTGTAGACATTGACTTGTGGATTTGGTATTTCATACTCCATTTACTCGATAGCCTGACATATTGTTGAATATTAAGGAGAATGGTATCATGTCTTGATCTGTAAATCATTACAAGTCATTTTTGGTCTGAATTTCTCACTGAATTTTGATTTGATTTCATAGCATCTATAGGAACTGCATTGGAAATTAGAAAATTTAGTCTGTAATACTCGTAATTAGAGGCTAGATGTTGTAAGAAGATAGAAGAATCTAGCGATAAATAGGTTACTCATTATGTTGAAACGAAGATGATACTCACTTTAACATTTTGTCCCAAAAGTATTCTGAATTGTTGATCCAATTTCTTTTCTTATGCTAATATATACCTAGGTCAAAATTTCTGAATTTAGCTCACTGTCATGGTATTTGGCACAAAGACTACACTTATTTGGCTCTTATAGTTTGGATAGGAGAAATAATGCTTTTTTTTTTTTTAAAGAAAACATTCCATGTTTGACTTATTGAAAATTTTGTAACATGAAGTGTGGTAATTTTCCATTTTTGGACCTCTGTTGATAATTAACAATCGCAATCAACTCCTGAAAATATTCCAAAAACTAATACACTGTTGCACTATTCATGAAACAACTCAAAATTAGTTTGCAATTTCTATGAGATTGAGGATATGTTTTCGTGTGATAAGTTAGTTATAAACTACAAAATTTCAGCATCAATCACAAAGGATATGGTGATTTCATTGATATCCAAGATGATTAAAATAATAATCAAATTTAATTAAATTAAAATAAAATAATAAACCATGTATTGCAGATATGGCAACATGCTGATCAGAATCGAATTGGCTTTCTTGGGCGCCAAGAATTCTATAATGCACTCAAGCTTGTTACAGTTGCACAGAGCAAACGAGAACTAACACCAGATATTGTAAAAGCAGCATTATACGGGCCCGCTTCTGCTAAAATCCCTGCTCCACAGATCAACCTTGCAGCACTTTCGCCAGCTCAGCCAAATCCCATGGGCCCACGCCCGCCAGCTCAGCAACCTGCAGTTGTTAACTCAATGGGCCCACGTCCGCCGGCTCAGCAACCTGCAGTTGCCAGTTCAATGGGCCCACGAATGCCAGCTCAGCAGCCCACATTTGTCAGTTCAATGGGCCCACGCCCGCCAGCTCAGCAGCCCGCAGTTGTCAATTTAATGGGCCCGCGCCCGCCAGCTCAGCAGCCTCAAAATTTTGGCATAAGATCACAAGGGATTCCAAATACAATGACTCCACCTTCTGCACAGTTTCTTGCACCTCAAGGAAACCAATCAATGAGACCGCCAGGTGGCAGTCTGGTTTCAAACCCTATGTTTGGTGGTGATATGTTTTCTGCTTCCCAAAATCCATCAAAACCATTACCATCAGCACAAATGCCAGCTCAGCATGCAAGCAATCCACCCGTTTCTTCTGTTATTGCTCCTTTAACATCTACAGTAAAAATCGACCCGATTGGTGCATTGAATGCTTTTGCAAGGCAGCCCACAGCGGGCCCGGTACAGTCAGCATCACCATCACCCTCTGTTCCTAGACCTAGTCAAACGGGCCCACCTCAAAATGGTGCATTTGGTCAAAATTGGCCCAAAATGACAGCAGCTGGTGTTAATAAATATATGAAAGTGTTTATGGAAGTTGACTCTGATAGAGATGGCAAAATTACTGGTGAACAAGCACGGAGTTTATTTTTAAGTTGGAGGCTACCACGAGGTATATATAAAGTAGACTAAATTACACAAATGGTCCTTTAGGTTTGTACCATATTACATATTTGGTCCTTTACTTTCATAAATTACACCGGTAGTCCTTATTTCGGAAGCTATTGACACGTTTGATCCTTTACCTAAACACACGTTTATTTTTACCGTCACCAAACGTCTGTTTAGGTAAAGGACCAAACGTATCAATAGTTTCAGAAATAAGGACTACCAGCGTAATTTATGAAACTAAAAGACCAGATATGTAATATGGTACAAACCTAAAGGACCATTTGTGTAATTTACTCTATAAAGTATAAACTATTGGGGTAACATACTATTTACTTAATTAATTCAGGATTATACAACCCTAATAATTGATAATTTTAATTTTTTAAAATTTTTTTTTTGTAGAAATTTTGAAACAGGTTTGGGATTTGTCAGATCAAGATAATGACAGCATGCTTTCTTTGAGGGAATTTTGCATTGCTTTATATCTGATGGAGAGACACAGAGAAGGACAAAATCTTCCACCAACACTTCCTACTAATGTGTTGCTTGATCAAACTTTATTGTCTCTCACGGGCCCACCTGCTCCTGGTATTTCCTCAACTCCGAGTAAGTTACACAAATGGTCCTTTAGGTTTGTACCATATTACATATCTGGTCCTTTAGTTTCATAAACTGCACTTGTAGTCCTTTTTTCTGAAACTATTGACATGTTTGATCCTTTACCTAGACACATGTTTATTTTTACCTTCACCAAACGTCTGTTTAAGGACTACTAGTTAACGTCTGTTTAGGTAAAGGACCAAATGTGTCAATAGTTTCAGAAATAAGGACTACCAGTGTAGTTTAAGAAACTAAAGGACCAAATATGTAATATGGTACAAACCTAAAAGACCATTTGTGTAATTTACTCCCTCAACTGCATTTATATATTTTCAATATTTTATTAGTAATTTATTTAATACATGAAATGTGATATTTAGGTTTGTAACATATTACATATTTGGTCCTTTAGTTTCGTAAACTGCACTGGTAGTCTTTATTTCTGAAACTATTGACACGTTTGGTCCTTTACCTAAACAGAGGTTAACTTTTCCCGTCAAACATGGTCACGTGCGATGCACGAGGGGGTAAATCTGTCCTTTTTCCCTCTCCTTTCGTGCATCACACGTGACCATGTTTGACGGGAAAAGTTAACATTTGTTTAGGTAAATGACCAAACGTGTCAATAGTTTCAGAAATAAGGACTACCAGTGCAGTTTATGAAAGTAAAGGACCAAATATGTAATATGGTACAAACCTAAAGGACCTGTGTAGTTTACTCCCTAAACTCCATTTATATATTTTCAATATTATATTAGTAATTTATTTAATACATGAAATGTGATATTTAGGTTCTGTACCAATGGCACATGGTGGTTTAAGGCCCCCGGTGGCAATGCAACAATATAATCAGCAGAAATCAGCTGTACCGCCGTCCATGGTACCTTCTCATGGAACTCACCTCACTAATGGTAATCAAATTCAAAATGTTCCTCCTCATTCAGTTTCCAGAGAGACAACTGAACCAGAAAAAGTGGTAAACAAACTTCTCTTCTTTCACTTTCTTTTTATTTACATCATTTTAAGATTTAGAAATTCTAAATTATCATGTTTCGTTTATTTTGGATAAATCATCTTTTAAAGTTTATTTTGCTGCAATGTTTTATATTGTTTTGAGTGTTGGTGTTTTGAAGGTTGAAGAGAAGGTGATTATGGATTCTAGAGAAAAGATGGCATTCTACAGGAACAAAATGCAAGATCTTGTGAGTAGTCATCTTTATCTAATTTTATTAAATTTTTTTTTTTTAATTATATTCAGTAATATATTTCACCCGTAATTAAACCGATATTGATGTGTTTTTATCAGGTGTTGTACAAAAGCAGATGTGATAACCGGCTTAATGAGATTACAGAACGGGCTATAGCTGATAAGCGTGAGGTAATTAATATTTAATAACAAGCATGTCTTATTTTTGGTTTGTTTTTAATATTGTTATTTAATTATTCTCAGGCAGAAATGGTTGCTAAGAAATATGAAGACAAGTACAAACAGGTGGCAGAAGTGGCCTCTAAATTAACAATTGAGGAGGCATCTTTTCGTGATATTCAGGTACCACATAAATGTGTTCAACTATAACATAAGGCCAAAATGCACTTTAGTACCCTGAACTTGGCTGATTAGGTCCTCCATCACCCTGAATTGTTAAAGACGCAACATGGTCCCCTGAACTTGACAAAATGGTCAACGACTCATTAAATTGATCGCGTTTTCTTACTCGACTTACTTTCGTTGGACTAAAATATATACATTCATCTCAATATATTGATATTATAAGCAGATCAAGTGAGAAAACCATAGCAAATTAGTGAATCAGTGACTGAGGGTACTAAATTGACCATTTTGTCAAGTTAGGTACCGTGTTGAACCTTTAATAGTTTAGGGTAGTAGATGACCTAGTGAGCCAGTACTAAAATGCATTCTGGCCATAACATAACATGTAATATAACTTATATATATTTTCTTAATTGAATTAAAATTTACTTTTAGGAGAGAAAGATGGAGTTGAATCAAGCACTTGTGAAAATGGAACAAGGTGGCAGTGCTGATGGCATCCTTCAAGTAAGTTTACTCACCCCCACAAATATTCTAGTCCTGTAGGTTTGTACCATGTTACATATGTGGTCATTTAGTTTCATAAATTACACGGGTAGTCCTTATTACTGAAACTATTGACATGCTTGGTCCTTTACCTAAACAAATGTTAAGTTTTCCCGTCAATCAGATGGGTTTCACATTGGTGACGGGACACGGAAAAGGACAGATTTACCCCCTCGTGCATCACACGTGACAATACTTGACGGGAAAAATAAACGCATGTTTAGGTAAAGGACTAAATGTGTTCAATAGTTTCAGAAATAAGGACTAGTAGTGTAGTTTATGAAACTAAAGGACCAAATATGTAATATGGTACAAACCTAAAGGACCATTTGTGTAATTTATACTAAACATATTATTGGATCCAGGTTCGTGCTGATCGAATACAATCAGATCTTGAAGAACTACTAAAAGCTCTAGCACAACGTTGCCAGAAACACGGAATCGATGTGAAATCAACCGCACTTATTAAGCTTCCGGAAGGTTGGCAGCCTGGAGTTCCAGAAATATCTGCAGTCTGGGATGAGGATTGGGATAAATTTGAAGATCAAGGTTTGACTTTTACTTTGACTTTTTTTTTATTTGTCACCTTATTATTATATTAATATCTGCATTTTGCATTTACAGGATTCCAATTTGATGTTGCAAATGGAAAATCAAAATCCACCACATCTGAGGCTGAAAATGAAAATGAAAATGAAAATGAAAATGAAAATGCAATGGATAATAATAATTACTCTCAAGATTCACATTCAAATGCTGACACAAAAACAGAGAAACTTTTTGATACCGAATCAACATATCCACATAGTGAAATTGAAGATGATACAACACAAAAAATATTTCAAAGTCCAACGAAAGAGGATTCTTTTGGAAAGGGATTTGATGCAGAAAGTCCAACAGAAAGGTATGATGGCTTGTACTGTGTGCAATACAACTTGTACTAACTAACTGAGTTTGTGTTGTAGGAGTTTTGATGACCAAGGATGGGGTACTTTTGACAACAATGATGATGTGGATTCAGTGTGGGGATTTAATAATGACACCACTAAGGTCAGTTTATATTTAATAGAGTAAATTACAAAAATGGTCCTTTAGGTTTTTACATATTTGGTCCTTTAGTCCTTATATCTTAAACTTATTGACACGTTTGGTCCTTTACCTAAACTGACGTTTATTTTTCCCGTCAAGTATGGTCAAATGCGATGCATGAGGAGGTTAGGGTAAATCTGTCCTTTTCCCTTTCCCTTCACCAATTTGAAGACCGTCTGTTTAGTTTAGGTAAAGGACTAAACATGCCAATAGTTTTAGAATTAGACTACTAGTGTAATTTATGAATCTAAATGACCAAATGTGTAACTTATTAAAAACCTAGAGGACCATTTGTGTAATTAAATAGATTAATGAAGTGGCAGAAAGATTTTTTTATATAGAAAGTTGCTATTTTTGGGTGCTTCAACCGAAATTAGTATTCAATATTACACCTGCGTATAATAATTGTTTACCTAGGATAGCACATTTCAAGCGATACACATTAAAAATGAAGTTGTAAAATGATATATTATTATAGTAAGATTTAATTCTTTTTAGTAAATTTATAATTCTAAAAATATTTGTAATTTCCTCAGGATAATGATGATGAAAAGCATGGAGAGAATTATTTCTTTGACTCAAACAGCTTCACAGCAAGCCCAAGAGGAACCGATTCCCCACAAGCCAACAACTTTTTCCAAAAGAAATCACCGTTCGGGTTCGACGACTCGGTGCCCGGATCACCCGCTTCTCGCCCCGCCACCTCACCTCGCTACAGCGGGGCAGAGAATTCATTTTTTGATAATTTCTCAACATACGATTCCGGTTCCCCAAAACGAGACACGTTTTCCAGATTCGATTCCATGAGCAGCGCCACACAGGATCATAACTTCTCGAGGTTTGATTCCATGAGCAGCTCCACCCAAGACCGTAGCTTTGCAAGGTTTGATTCTATGAGTAGTAGTGTGGGGGGGTTTGACCATGGCCAACCCTACTCGTTTGATGATTCGGACCCCTTTGGATCGAGTGGACCGTTTAAGGTGTCCTCGTCAGAGACTAGTCAAAGTCAAACTGGGAAAAATGAATCAGATAAATGGGCATTTTAGTGGAATACCGTGTAATTTTTGTTTGTTTTGATAGGTGTGTTTGTATCATTTGCTTTATGTTTTACTCTATTCCATTAAAAGTTTACCAAGATATGTTCTTGGTATAATTTGACTAAAATCACATTTATTGCCATTGTTATGAAATATTTGGTTTTGATTGCAGATGCTTCTTTTTAGGGAGGTGATATTACTACCACTTCTCACATCACAACTTATGTATTATTACTCCCATTGCTTTCTTCCCATTTCTCGTTTGCCATTTTTATACGGCTTAAACTTTTTCAGATTTGGTGCCGGTTCGGCCGGAGAAGACGAGCGGAGGTGTGGCGGACAGATTTGGGTTTTAAAGCTTCGTCGATTTTGAAATATCTAACATCTCCATTTGAAGAACCACTCGTCGATTTGAAGAACCTCAGTCCAAGATCGTCGATTTGAAGAACAAAAGATGTAAAGGAAGATGAAGAGGTTGTTGAAGAAAGATGAAGAAGATGAAGAATGGTGAAAAGGACCAAAATGCCCTCACATGCCTTGCAAAAATCGTCAGTTAACGGGCAAAAATAGACGGAAGGACAAATATGTAGAATTTGAAAAACATAAAGGATAAAGATACGGAAGAAAAAAGTTTAGGGACAAAAACCCCGAATCGGGAAAATATCAGAGACAAAAACTTAATTTACCCTTTTTTCAAACTAATGCATTAATCCTTTTCAGACATGCATTAATTTTTGTTCAATTTTCTTTTTCTTCAAAATGTTATGTCTTAATACTTGAGGGCGTCTTATACTTCTTCCGTTAAAATTCCTTTTTACCAGAACCCCTCCTTTTTTTTTTAACCCCTCCTTATATTACCCTATAACAATTTACATAACAATTTACGAATTGTTACTTTAAGCATTACCATATACATAAAAAATACATTTGAAGCACTACATCATACGAAAAATTATAATTTAATCATTACCAAGAAATATGTAATTCATCCCTAATTTTGTAATAATTATGTATGTAAAGCAATTGATTTAGAATTTTAGAAATCAGACATGTACTAAAATGATCCAATTAAGCATATATTGTTACTCAAAAAGTAATTGTCATGAAAATATATATTTTAAAATAAAGGTAGAATTGTCTAAACTCTAAACAAAATAAATTAATAATTCATATTACAAATCAATCCATGCAATGTGACATAAACTCTTAAGATTTGTTGTTCGGTAATGGAGAAAATTATGTGGTTGGAGACCATTTTGTCACTCCTTATGCAGTGCATTATGAGCTTCAAGAATTGATGATCGCACATTTGCTATTTCAACAAGTGTTTCTAAGGCTGCACAAACAAATTATTATATATATTATATATTTTTTTGTTATATTTTTATAAAAATATATATTTGGCAGTTTACAGCAAAAATTTCTTGGAATAAATTTATAACCTTTTTCGAATGAAAGTTGAGAAGCCCGAAGCTTTGGAGAAACCAAAGTTCCAAACATTGACAGTACTTTCGCTCGTTCTTTCTGTAACTGAAACAAATAAAAAGAAAAAAAACAAGTTATGAAATATTTAACAAGAAACTACATCTTTATTGATCACACTCATAATGATTTAAGACAAATAATCGACTATTAAACAAAATTTTCAACATTAGGCAATTAAGTAAGTAATTTAAGATTAAAAACTTCACCAAAAAGAGAATGTTGGTTCATATCCATGTGTCATAATTTTCTTAGCAAAAGAGAAATTAAAAAAAAAAAAAAAAAAAACAGTATGAACTCACAGGGTTCTCTGTTTTCCGTGGTGATGCATCATCAGTTTCGGATCTGTTGCTGCTTTCTAGAGAATTCTCCGGATTTTCTTAGGAAAAAAAAAAGAAAAGAAAAATGTAACAAATTAAATATTAAAGTTCAGGGGAATAAATTGTCATTTCAGAAAAATTAAAGTTAAGTAAGTAAAATGTAATTTCATCAAAGTTGGACCAAAATAATAGCCAAAGACAAAAAAGAAAAAAAAAAATTGATTTAGGCAGGACTCTTGTGAAAGATATTGCATCTTGATGTATATAATCATTTTCTCGTTTTAACTGCTGCATGTTTTTAAAACAAATATCAATTACATAAATGAGAAGAAAAAAGAATGAATTTTTTTGTTCTTTATTAAAAAACTAAAATATAGTTAGTTGACTTCCTAGGTCAAACTATACCTTTTCTTTTTTTAATTAAAGATCATATCACATTTTTTATATAATATGCTTTTTCTTTGCACTATAATAAACAGTTTCTATGAAGAAATTTTACCAGAATCTTGTTTTAACTGCTGAATGTTTTCCTGGTTTGGGGAAGACTCAGAAGATGCCCATTTACTTAAAGTGAAATCTGGTGACTTTGTTGTAGAGCCAGCTAAAATAGAGACAAAATTAATCAATAATTACATATAAGATTTAGTTTGGTGGACACCTGTTATCCAAGGGCATTTTAGACATTTACAAAAGTCAAGGTTGTATTATTAGGCAAAATAGTTAACAACTCTTTAGTAGTTAGTTAGTTACCATGATCATAATTTAGGTTGACTGTTGTAGCAGCAGAATGATGTTTAAGATTAACTGAAGAACTGTTAACACGTGAAGCACCCATTGAATAACGAGCACTAGCTAATTCCATCCATCCCTGAAAAGAAAAGAAAAAAAACAGTTAAATTAGTTATTTCTCTTTTCTCAATCTCAATAATAATGGTAATACAAGAATCATGATCCAATAAAGAGATAAATATTCATAGGAAGTAACAAACAAAATTGAATTTAAATCGTATAAATCGATAATGTACAAATTCAGAATCACTTATCTTCATTAAAATTGTTTCCAACATTGGAAGAAGTCCACAATTTCACAATTTTATATCTGTGCTTGTAGATGCATAGATGCACAGAGAAAAAATTGTGATTTTGTAAACTTTTTCAATGGAAAATTTATCAACTGTTAATGGAGATACAAATTTGTGAATTGGTGATTTTTGTCTTACAAATAGTTAGCTTATTGAATCCTTACAAAACCCTAACTCAAACTTAATTCTATTTGCTACCATAACCTATAACTGTTAGAACTTTAAAAAATTGATTTCTACATATATGGTCAACGATATCATAATTAACAGATAACTTAACTGAATCACACAACCTAGTTGAAGAATTTAATCGAACTGAATGAGATCACATATGCTGCATATCAATTTCAACTTTCGCTAACAAAATCATACGATAAAATGAAACGAATTAAGAAATAAACTAATAATAATAGACATTTTCGATAGCGTATATGAAGATCGGATCATGAATTCGTTCAACAATGAATGATTACCTGACGGAGAGTGGAAGACAATGTTTCGATTAAAATTATATAGTTATCGAGTGAATCAAGAAGCTTTAATGTGTTATCGTCTTCTACTGTTGATGATAGTTGAGTATTTGCAGCAGCTTCGTTGTCTTCTCCCATGGCGGCAAGTCACACGCGTGATTCAACTGGTATTTCTTCTACTTGTGGTGATTTCGGTATGTTTGGCCCTTGTGATACATTTTGTCCTCCATCTATCAGTTTTTTTACAATTTACACCTTCTCATATCTAATCATGTTAGTAAAAAGAGTAAATTACTGTTTTTGTCCCTGTGGTTTTCCCGTTTCTGTGTTTTTGTTACTATACTTTTTTTTTGTCCCTGAGCTATGCCAAATTCCGTTTTTTTGTCATTCCGTCCAAAATCCACCGTTAAGTGCCGTTAAAACCCATCACGTGCTTGAAACGTGAGGGTATTTTGGTCTTTTCATTTTTCCTTTTTTTTTTTACTTTATTTTTTCTTTCTTTTTCTTTCATCTTTATCTATGTTCCAAAACACCATGAACATGAACATATGAGATCGATTTTTTTTCTTTCATCTTCGCCACCTCCACTGTAAACCACTTGTTTAACGAGATCGATTATAAAGAATTTGTGTTTAATCAGATGGTGGAAACCCCAAATCGTTTGTTCTTCATCACAAGCTAAAACCTCAAGCGAATTCGCGATCTGTTAGATTATTTAATGAAGATGATTATGAAGAAGAAGGTTTACAATCAGGTTGTTGTGGGATCTGAAAATCGGAATTGAGTTCGACATTTCTTGTCGGATCTGAAAATCGAAACTGTTATATCACCTGCGTCTAATCATCTTGCTGGCTGGATCGAAAAAGGTTTGATTTTTAAGGTTAAAATTTCGAATTAGGGTTCAAAATAATGTTTCAGGTTTTTAATGAAAATTGATCTGTACATGAGGCTTGTTTGTGATGAAGATGATGATGATGATGATGATGATGAAGATGAGAGAAGAAGTGAAATAGTATCACAGCAAAATGAAATTTAGGGGTTTTTTCATAAATTATAAGTGAACACAAAAGGGGGATGACGAATTTGTTCAGGTATTCTTCATGAGTTCATGTATTTCATGAAGAATGCTTGTGTTTGATTTCGAAGGTAGCAACACAAAGGTGGGGGATTTTGAAAAATAAAATTCAAGGGTTCAGACCAAAGGTTCTGTGAATGGATTTTGGATTTCGAAGAAAGAAATTCATGGATTTTGTATTTCATTTGGATTTTCCTTTTTGATTTTTGATTTTTGGATTTTTTTTCTTCATATTCATCACTTTGGTGAGAAGGGTGTTCATGGATTGTACTTGATGTTCATGGATTGTACTTGATTTCTACTCTACCGTACAACCTCTTAAAGTTCAGTTCAAAGTTTGGGTACAATCATTAAAGCTTGGGGTACAAATGATTTAGTAAAAAGACAGAAATACCCTCACGTTTTCAGCACGTGAGGGGTTTAACGGCCAAAAAGAAATGGAGGGTGGACGAAAGGACAAAAAACGGAATTTGGCATAGCTCAGGGACAAAAAAACGGAAAAAAATGTACAGGGACAAGAACGCAGAATTGGGAAAACCACATGAACAAAAACAGTAATTTACTCTAGTAAAAATAGATACAGTAAAAACAGGCTCGATTTGTTTTAGGCTAAGGAGTTGTTTGATAAAGTTTATTTAAAAGGTTTTTAAATTTATTAGGTTATTAAAAAGCTTAAGCTTTTAAGTTTATGAATATTTAATAAGCTAATCATCTTAAAAATCTTCTAAATAAGCTTTCTCAAACAACCCCTAATTTGTTTTGTAATCTTTTAATTTGCTTTTCATGTATATTTTTTTTTAACATCTTGCTAGTTTTTATTTAGTTTTTAGGTCTCTTGCTTTGGGTGATGACTTTAACAAAGTTTCTTTTCATTGAGTTAAATTGTTGAATTTTTTTAAAAAAAAGACATCTTTTACATAGAGCGAATGTAGTGGTATTTATCTTTATTTATTTTTTCATCATATATACTCATTTATGATATGGATATGAATATGAATATGAATATAACTATGGATATAGATATAGATAATTTAATCGCTACACTAACGTTTTTTTATTTATATGATAGGGATTTTTATGCATAAAATTAGCAAATGACTTTTACATTTGTGATGGTTTAGTCGCATGAACAAATATATGCTCAATTTAGTCACTAAAATTGGTTTTATTTGATGTTTAGATCATTCAACAACCTAATTAAGTGATTGTGTAGCTGTATACTTGTTAAGCTGGCAAAGTATGATAAGTGACGAGCTATTTTCCGTGTAGGCCATTATATTTTCCTATATATACAATAGGCATAAGGGATTACTGTTCATTAGCATTTGAAAATCCCGTTTAAAGTCTGTTCCGTTATTTACATAAAAAGGTTTAGAAAACAACACTTTAAATTTGGAAGTGGACGTCCATTTTATTTCTTGGCCCAATATTGAGGGATTACTGTTCATTAGCATTTGAAAATCCCGTTTAAAGTCTGTTCCGTTATTTACATAAAAATGTTTAGAAAACAACACTTTAAATTTGGAAGTGGACGTCCATTTTATTTCTTAGCCCAATATTGCCCCTGCAAAAAATAATAATTTCTTGGTTGGGCCACATGATCTCCTCCATGCATACATGCATCACTAACTTACCAAGTATCAGACATTATTTACTTTCTACGAAAAATAAATAAAATAAAACTAAAACAATAAAGTATACTCCCTATAAGAGATTTATTTTAGTATTTTAACTCCTTTACTGATTTACTAATTTTTGTTTCACATAACCAACTTATTTAGATTAGAAATAACCATCAAACATTCAATATCGTCGAGAAACAGCCATGACACCGATTAGTTTTACATTATGAGCAAAATTCAGTCATCCTGAATAAGCGCATCATAAACAATATTACCCTTTAAAAAGTGTAACTTGGTTGGTTTCACCTTATACATCACCATCGAATGAAACTTCATATCCGAAACAAATAGTTAAGGTGGTTAAAATTATAAACACACCATCGATTTTGACATGTTAAAAATCTTATTACCTAGCCACATTTTCTTTGATTAAAACTTACACTAAAATCGAGAATTTTAAAGTTGACAGCATTGGAAACATATAAACGGAGAACAATAATCAGCAACGGAGCGTGGTAATTATTGGCTAAATTTTGTGTTAATCATTTGATTACCGCGCATCAAGTCATCATATTGATAAGGACCCAAGTGAAAAACAATATTACTTTCAACTAGCAGGGTACCCGCGCAATGCGGCGGCGGGTACCCTGTAATTTTATTTTGCGATGACGATAATGATGTGGTGGTGACAATAGTGATAGTGGGTGTTGGTGCATAGTGATGGTATTTGGTGGCGGTGGTGTTGTGGTGGTGTGTGATGGTCGCGGTTGGTGGGTGATACAATGGTTGTGGGTGGTAGTAGGTAGAGATTGTGGTGACGGGTGATAGTCAATAAAATAATAATAGTTTTGAATTTAATAAAGATAATATGATGTATGAATAGTTGCACTCAAGTAATTAATACCTACTTTAGTAGCTCAGTTGGTTAGATGACCTTTCTAATAACATGAAGGTCTCATGTTCAAGTCGTGTTTGAAAATCAAGTCTAACTGAGGAACGTCTTAAATACATTATACGGAGTATATAGTAAAGATTGATGTTGGCTATCTAGTCACTTATGTTAGGTAAATAACCATGTTAATGGATTAGACTTTGATCACTGACTTAAACCAAGCCATATTACAATTCACAAGCTTAATGTAGGATCCAATCTATGACTTAAAGCTTACGAGCATACGTATATTAAGTACCAAAATGTAGGGCAACATAATGATTTGTAAACAAAACAAGAATGCAAATAAAGATTCTTTATTTATACAACATATTTCCATTGATCCATATATCTATAGGCATACAAATAGGTTGAGTTTCAAAAAGGAAAAGTTAATTACAAGAATGATTCCCGTAGTTTGGTCACCGTAGTTCATTAAGTGTAAGCGGTACACTCATAGTTTGCATTATTGGCATGTTTGGTTCTTACGCCCTAGCCGTGTTAGACAGGCTTTGTTAGTTGAGGGGCATTTTGGTCATTTGATATTTTATAATTAATTATTCTTTTATAATTGACAATATTCATTTAATAAGCAATTGTACAACTACTGATGTACAACATATTATTCAATTATCTTCTTTCCCAAATTCATCTTGGTAAAGAAAACCCACATCTTGACCATCTTCTTCCCGAACGCCATCAATCGTTTTTGGTATGACTTAGAAATCATCATCTTCTTCAAATACAACAAAGCTCCAGAAATTGTTTGATGTTTAGTTTCAAATTCAATTTGCAAGAACGCTAAACACAAAAAATTGGGGTTTGATGGGTTTATTAGCACAAACAGACTGCCATTTGAATTATAACAAAACTATTTGATTCTTTTCAGCGTCTTAATTACCACAAACATTCTTGATCTTTGTCATACCATTAAAAGGTTTATATAAGTCTGACAGTAAATTCAATCTTTATCAATTCGCCTCTTATTGGAAGCACCCATGGCGAGCTACCAGCCCACCACCACCTTATGATGGCATTTTCATCGGCTTGTTTCCACTACATTTAATTGAAAATGAACATCCAAACAACCCCTAAAACGAACAACAAAACATGACCTAATGGCCATGGATTCAAGTCACACCGTTGACAATTATAGTAGATTAGGATGCATTAAAAATAAGAAAAAATAACGATAAGGGATTACCATAAAGAACCGTATTGTTAATGTGGCGCCAGATTTCAACAAATCCGCAAACAAAGCCGTAAAATATGATTCTTCCCTAGTAAAACAACTTACAAAAGAACACGTCAAATAATAAAGTTTCATTTTTCATAAAAAGCAACTACTTACTTTCCCACAAACAAGTGCACAATAATCAACTTCTCGTGATGATAAAAGTGATAAGCTACATTTCGATTCCTCTTGAGAAAGAACTTCATTTGCAATTACAAGTTCATGAAGGTTTCTAATATGCCTGATTGGGTAAATTCTTCAAGTCCAGATAGATTGACTGACATTCTTCAAAAAGTACTAAAATAAATTGAAATAAACATAACACAACATATATCTAGAATAAAAATGATTATAGATTATCTAATACCTGAAAATGAATATTTGACACGAATCAAACGTCATGGCAACGATTAGTTCTCTAGTCGAAAGGTGAGGAATCGACGGAGAGCGTTTCTCACAACCAGCTTTCATGGGAATCGTATTTCTCAATTCTTCCATTGACGGAAGATTGTTGGAGTAGAGAGATGATTTGGAGAAGAGGGGTAATTAAAGAGTAGGTTTTCAAATGATGTGAAAAAGAGGGGTAATTAAAGCCTCTGTAAAGTGTTGTTCCACTTCCCGGCTGTTAGATATCCAAGAAGAAAACGAATCGACCTGGGATTAATGTTGTAGGGGAGTTTAGGTCTGGCCAGGCGCGTCTAGGGAATATCGAATGGAAATGACAACGTATTCCATCTTGTGGATCAGTTGGCAAGAGTTCTAAGGGTATCAACCTGGGGTCCCCTGTTCGACTCCTGTTAGATGTTCTATTTTTTAAAACGCAAAGTAAACCTAAAAATAGAAATAAGTTGGCTGAATTTTCAGAATTCTATTTAGGGAAAGATCCTAAATCCATTATATATAGTAGAGATGACTGAGTTAGACAAAATTGTACAATGACATGTACAAAACATATGCTTCCTCTTATTCAAAATAAGTGATATATTTACTTTTATATTTTTTAAGATAAAAGATTACAATGATAATTAAATTAAATTAATTAGATGGTCAGTAGCGAATGAAGAATGAGTACACAGATTTTGGAAAAAATAGAGTTAATAATATTTAAAAGTAAAAATAAGGGTAAAATGGTAATTTCACTAAATTAAAGTAGATAGTAATATTTCAAAATGTATCATTTATTTTAAATCACCTCAATAAAAAATATATTTTGAATCATAGGAAGTATATATAAATACTAGCTTCATAGCCCGCCCGACTGGGCATACATGCTTCATGAGATATATTAAAGAAAAATAACAAAAAATATTAGTACTTTTTTAATGACATAATAATCCATAGTTGTAATGATAAGTTTGTACAAATTTTGATATATGAATAAATGTTACAGAACTTAGGTTCGCTATACATGAATAACTATGTAATTGAGACTCTACTACGATGCGTTTAATATTTTCTGAATGATTCTTATCGTTTTCTACTGTGATTTTCCTTTTTCCTCCTTTTATTTTTGTATTGGTATCCATAGTTTGACCAGTGGTGAAATTAGACTTGTCTATATAATTTTTATGTATAATATCTGTAGAAAAATAACAATAAACAAATTAATTGACCAAGTTTATATGCAAAATATTATATTAGGAAAGTTATGTAAAAAGAATGGGTTTTAAAAATGGATAGCAATGACAAATTTATTATCTATGCATAGAAATTTCGGATTTGTTAATGGGCTGAGACGTGGTATATTAACATAGGAAAATTCAGTGAAGACAAGTTTGGCCCACTGGATTATCGAATTGGGTTAATTTGGGTTCCATTTCTACAAAAAAATTTAGGCTATATTTTGTCGGTGCATACAATTTGTGTAATGTTATATGTGTCTAAAACGTAAGCCTACAAAGTGTACCATATCTAATAAATTAGATGTGTTATTCTCACTGATTATGTTTAAAGGATTGTTATTCTCACATTGTAAGCCTACAAAGTTTAGAATCGGCATTTACTTTTTGTTTGTTCAAAAAGACCTACCACCCCACCCACCCAATAACCCATTTCAACTAGAGATGCCAATTTTATCCGCGGATTCGGGTACCCGCGGGTACCCGACCCTAACGGGGCGGGTATTACCCGCTTAAACGGGTAATGTGACGGGGACGGGTATTAATTTTTACACCCGAAGCGGGTGCGGGTCGGGTACAGGTATTCCTCTACCCGCACCGTTTTATACCCGAATATATGTATGTATATATATATATATATATATATATATATTACATTTTTTATGTACAAATACTATGTATATTACATATTACTTACTAAGACAAAATGTTATTTTTATTTATCTATGCCCTTCCCTTTATATAGGGCAATTCTACATGATTTGTTCAAAGCAATGTGGGACAACAACAAAGAAAATAAGATCTCACATTGCTAGAATACAACTCATAAATAAACTTTTCCATCTATAAAAGTGTATACCCTCCACATAGAAAGTTAGTATTATCAATCAACATAGATGCATGTATGTGTGTATTAAAGTTACCAACCACATGTGTTGTGTTTAATATTATTTTTTTCTTGAACTTTTGTACAAATACCCATCGGGTTACCGTACCCGCGCGGGGATTTTTCTACCCGACCCCGTTGGGGATTACGCGGGTGCGGGCGAGTACGGGTATGGGGATTACGCGGATGCGGGCGGGTACGGGTATGGGAATTGGAGTGCGGGTGCGGGTACGGGTTTTGCAGTACCCGCTACTACCCGCACCCGTTGGCATCACTAATTTCAACCCCCCAAATTCCCGAATTATTTTCTGCCCTAATTCGACGATAGCGAAATTCAACATAGAAATCTTCCTTCGATTAAAAACTATGTACTCAAGTTACAACCGGGTAGGAGGTCTATCATTATTAAATTCGTAAGCAACAAATTACTTTACAGAAGCTTACACATACTGAGCCTTCTATCTCACATCGGGGAACGGTTGTATCCTTCATATGATTATATATGTAAGTGCGATAATTACATACTGCAGTGTTAAGGAATTGATTAAATTTTAACATTCTGAACTTGTTGGCGATTTCTGTTTGTTTGTGCTTAAGATTAGGGCTTTTAGTTTTTCTATTAGGGGTTGTCAATTAGGGTTGTTGTAGGCTAATTTGATGTTGGAAAGTTTGTATGATAAGGGTATGTATCTATCATAAAAAAAATATCAATATGAATCAGTTAGGAACTAAAAGAATTATAGCGAAGCTGCTAAGTTAGTAATTAACCTAAATTAGTGATTCTAAAGCATAAAATGTAATTTGTTAAAGTGAAACCCAATGGACAGTATTAAATTAATACCAAACCCTAAAACCCTACACAGTTTTAAAGGCTATTGTAAACCTGAAGAGTAAAAAAAAAAAATAGATTGCATTTTTGACATTATACATTAAAACGTAATCTGCATATTTTCTAAACATTGAAACTGTTTAGATTCAACACAAATTCTTATGTGAATTATAAAACTATTTAGTTTACATCATCTTTTATGCATCTCTACACACATTTATAATAATTATGTGAAATATCAAACTTATTCATGCTGTTAATACCTGCAGTTTTGTAGAGATCGACTGTTCACTGCATTCTTATTGGCTGAAACTTTAATTTAATACAATATATATAGTGTAGAATTAGAATAAGAACCAATTAAGGCTACAGAACCAGCAAAACTCAATCTAAACCATTGATTTTTGAAATGAAATGATCATGGAAGACACATTAATGTATTTGATGAGGGACCCCCAAATATTGGTTTGCATGGATGTCATTCATGCATGTATACAACTGCGGCATGACTGGGCACTTCAAATTCAACTCTTCCCAAAACCCAAACAACAAATCGTCATCTTCCTCTACTGAGCCACCGAAAAAGTGCTACAACTGCGGCATGACTGGGCACTTCGCCAAAGAATGCAAGAAGCAAAATGTTAAAGATTCTGAATACTTCAAAAGAAAAATGCTCTTGGCTAAGCAGGTTGAGAATGAAAAAGTCCTACTGGCTGAGGATATGCAGTGGTTGGAAGACTCGGATGATCAGGAGGAAGAACAATGCACTGCCAGTCTGGCTCTCATGGCTAGATCAAACGAATTAAGGGCAGAGATGGGTATCCATGAGAATGATGAAAATGAGGTACACTCTTCTTCTTTTGATTCTTTTCTATCTGACTCAGACACTGATGAATCAGAAAATTCATTTTTTTAATGAAAAGTTTTTACTTAAATTTGATGAGAAACCTCAGTTGACAAAACAAATTAGTGTTTTAGAATCTGAAAAGGCACAACTTTTAAATGATTTAAGTCAATGTTCTCTTCAATTAACACAAATGCAAACTTTTGAAAAAATAAACAAGGAATTACAAAATCAGTTGTCTATGTCACAATTTGTTTTCAAGTAAAAATATCTGCATTACAAGAAAGTTTACAACCACAAGTAAACACAACTAATACTTCAAATGCTCAAATCACAAAGTTAAAAACAAAAAGTGCAACTTTTCGTCGTCAACTTGAAACACTTGTTCCTCAAGTCAATCAAAATAACACTTCTCATCAAAAAACACAAGAGTTACAACAACAGTTGCCATCCTTTCATGTTGCTCACACCAGTGAGGTCAATCGACTAAATCAAATAATCAATGAAAAAAAATATTGAAATATCAAACCTTAAGAACATGAAAACGGTGTCAAGTGAGAACGACGACTCCAAAAAGCTACTCAATGACTTGGCGCTTCAATTACATAGAGAGAAAACATGGATAAAGGCCGTAGACGTCAAGATGAAAGACTACCAAGATCAGTTGAAGACGGCAGACATCGAAATTCAAAATTTAAATGAACAAATCAAAAATATAACCAACAGTTTTAAAAAGGAAATCGATGAACACTCAACAACCATACACAGTCTTACTGTCAGAAAAGAAAATGCTGAAGAACACATCTCTAAACTGGAGCAGACGCTTGTTAAGGCCGGTCATACAGAACAAACAATAAAATTCAATGAGGCAAAGGAGTTTAGATCGTACAAGTCAAAAGTGGGTCTCGGAGCAGATAATACCCGTTATATGGAAAAAGCTGTTGATGTTCTTCCTACATTGTACAACTACGACTACATGAACTTGGGAATCTGGAAAAGCTTCCTTCATATGCCGGATGAAGAAGCAGAAATTGAAAAGTTCAACAGAGGAAAGGAAGAATATGCTCAATTTAGTTTCAATTATGATGCCTTAAACTCAACATATGAAAAGAAGAAAGCAAAATTTGAACATAATGAATATTTTCCAATCATCACACCAGCAGAATTTTCCATTCCAGAAAATGAAGTGTTAAAACAAGTCAAAGAACCAAAGCTTTATGTTCCACCATTAATTTTAGAAAAGAAAATCGTCCAACTTGAATCTGAAATTGATGAAACACAAAAAAGCTTTTGATAAGGAAAAAGAAAACCTTCAAACTAAGATACATAAATTAGAGGACCCCATTTTAGAATTGAAACCTAAAACTAACAAAAATGTTTCTCAAAATTCTAAATCCTCTTTATTAGGACCAACACCTGTTAATCCAGTTCCAACCATCTTGAAGAGAAGCTCTAATCCACCTATTTTGAATCTTGCAGATCAAAAATTAGAGTCCCAAGGGAAGAAATCTAAGAAGTCGGATGAAAGCACGAGAGCCAAGCAGTCCAAGAAGTCTATTCAGACTGGATCTAGTATGCTTAAGAAGCCTAGCGTGCTTAAGAAGTCTAGTCCTATTAAGTCTGTAGTTTCTTCTTTTTCTGTTAAAAATAAATGTAATAACTCTAAACTATGTTTATTTCTCCGAAAGAAGTTTATGGTATTGTTTATGATGCTGCAGTTTGTCGTCCAGTTAATCACACTGTTAATGGTGTAAACTTAATTATTAAAACTGATAAAAACGGCAAAAAGGTTTATTTTGATAAAAAGACTAATAAACCAATGTATCAGTACGATAAACGATATTTTATTAAAATAGATGCTCCTTGTGGTATTCGATAAAGCTCATCAAATCATTCACTCTTGCACAGCTTGCTTTCCAAATCCATGCAAAACAATATACCCTCGAGTAGTTAAATCTACCGTTACACGTGCATACCCACCAACCTCTGAGAAATCTTCTGAAAACCCACAAACTTCGGTTACCCAATCGTCTTCTCGTCGCACATCTTCTCGAGGAAATTCCGCACCAAAGCCAAATTCGTTAGGTTCCTCAAAATGCGATACCAAAACATCCACAAAAACATCTACTCAAGTGAAATAAAACTGGATTAAAAATGAAAAATCTCATTGGATTATTCAATCCTCTGAAAAATCTTTCAAATGGGCCATCAAATCCACAAATTCTGAACTGCCTCCTAGAAGTTCTCCAAAACTCTAAATCGATCATAACTTAAAATCTGCATAAAACATCTGTCACTTATCGTTCTGGACCCATACATCTTTGGGTACCTAAAATGTTTTATGTAAAATATATGGTACCTTGACTCGGGCTGTTCAAGGCACATGACGGGAAACAAAAATCTTCTGACCAACTTTCATGATAGATATTTGGGAACAGTCAAATTTGGAAATGATCATTTAGCTGCTATTTTAGGAGTCGATGACATCATTCGTCCAAATCTTATCATTAGAAATGTTGCTTTTGTTGAAGATCTCTCTCATACTCTCTTTAGCATCGGCAAATTCCGTGACAAAACTCTGGAAGTCAACTTTCACACAAAAAAGTGTGCTATTCGTACTTATGATGGAGAAGAACTTCTTACCGGAACCCGTGATACAAACCTATTCACCATTAATCTTAATGATGTTGTTCCACTTGAAGAAGTATGTCTCGTATCAAAAGCTACTTCCAATGAGTCATGGCTATGGCATCGTCGTTTGTCTCATCTCAACTTCAAAACCATGAACAAACTCGTAAAAGGAGGCCATGTGTCTGGATTACCTAATGTTGCCTTTGACAAAGATCACAAATGTTCATCTTGTGAAATGGGTAAAATAACCAAAAAGTGTCACAAACCTAAACCGGCACCAAGCACTTCCAAACCTCTTGAACTATTGCATATGGACTTATGTGGTCCAATGAGCGTTCAAAGTCTTGCTGGTAAACGATATGTACTGGTTATTGTTGATGACTATTCAAGATACACATGGGTTCATTTCCTTCGCTCAAAGGATGAGGCCGCAGAGATCATCATCTCATTCATCAAGAAAACCCAAGCGAACCTAGAATTAAATGTTCAAATAATCCGTACCGACAATGGTACTGAATTTAAGAATCGGGTCCTTGACTCTTATCTTGAATCTGCTGGCATCACCCATCAGTTTTCCGCTGCACGAACTCCCCAACAGAACGGTGTTGTTGAAAGACGAAACCGTACTTTAGTTGAAGCTGCACGTACAATGCTTTCATTTTCAAAACTTCCACTGTCTTTATGGGCAGAAGCCATCAGCACTTCCTGTTTTACTCAAAATCACTCCATCATCAAAACATAGAGCAAAACTCCATATGAGCTTATCAACAATCGAGTACCAAATATAAAATATTTCCACATCTTTGGTAGTCGATGCTTCATTCTAAATGACAAAGATAAACTGAACAAGTTTGAACAGAAAGCTAATGAAGGAGTCTTTATTGGATATTCAAAGGAGTCAGCTTCATTCAGAGTTTACAATCGATCAACAAGAATGGTCAGAGAAAGTGTCAACGTTTCATTCGATGAAACCTTTCCGCTTGATTCATTGACAAGTGGAATTGAAAGACCTATTCCCACAACTTGATCGTTCAACATCTCTGAATGATCTTGAAATCTTATTTGAACATTTCTATGATGAATATCACAACATCAGATATCCACCTCCACCCCCACCCCCACCTCCGGCTGATGTTCAATCCATCACTAATCCGGAAATAAACACTCCAACTACAAATGAATCCCCATCACCCACCTCACCTGCTCCAACCTCACCAATACCTACAACAAATGATGGTCCTTCATCAGCAACCCTAGAAACTCAATCTACACCAGATGATCTTCCACCTCCGTCAAATATTATTGCCCCACTGGTGATTGATTTCTCTAAATTTCATCTTCCACGTGTTGAACCGCAACCACCTCTCCCCCAATCCTGAAACTGCTATCATACCACATCATGCTTTCACTGATAATTCCAACATTAACCCTGGTCAACTTCCAATTCCTCATTCAACTAAGTGGACAAAGGAACATCCTTTGGATCTAATCATCGGAAACCCAGAGTCATCCATCCAAACTCGAAGGGCTACAGCGGATGAATGTCAATACGCTTCTTTCTTAAGTTCCACTGAACCTAAGAAAGTCAATTAAGTCCTTTCCGATCCAGACTGGATAATTGCAATGCAAGAAGAGATTAATTAATTTGAAAGATTAAAAGTCTGGCGCTTAGTTCCAAAAACTGCAGGATCATCCGTCATTGGAACTAAGTGGATTTTCAAGAACAAGAAAGACGAAAATGGAATTGTCATTTGTAACATAGCACGGTTGGTTGCTAAGGGTTACGCTCAACAGGAAGGAATTGATTACGAAGAAACATTTGCTCATGTTGCCCGTATAGAATCCATTCGCATTTTCTTAGCATATGCAGCTCACAAAAACTTTACCATCTATCAGATGAGTGTAAAGACTGCTTTCTTAAATGGTATTATGAAATAAGAGGTGTTTATCCATCAACCAGAAGGGTTTGTAGATCCAAAACATCCAGATTATGTCTATGTTCTCGACAAAGCTCTATATGGTTTAAAACTGGCCCCTCGGGCATGGTATGATGTTCTTTCCCAGTTCTTGGTCGAAAGGGAAAAGTCGATACCACTCTGTTCATCAAACGTCAAGGGGAAGATATCATATTAATTCAGATCTATGTCGATGATATCATCTTCCTAGATCTCATGGTAAAACGTTTTGAAATGAGCATGATGGGGGAAATGAACTTCTTCCTAGATCTTCAAGTTCGTCAACTTTCAACTGACATCTTCATCAATCAATCAAAGTATATCTCTGATCTTCTGACGAAGTATCTCATGGACGACTGTAAACCCATTTCAACACCAATGTCCCCTGGCACCAAACTCCATGCTGATCTCGATGGTAAACCGGTAGATGTCACGAACTATCAGGGTATAATTGGGTCACTACTTTATTTAACTGCCAGCCATCCGGATATCATGTTCTCAACATGCATATGTGCCCGATATCAAGCTGCACCTAAAGAATCTCACTCTTTGGCAGTCACACGAATATTTCGTTACCTCAAAGGCACCAGAGACCTTGGTCTGTGGTATCCAAAGGAGACCTCGTTTGATCTTTCCGCCTTCTCGGATGCCGATCATGCCGGGTGTATGCTGGATAGGAAGAGTACATATGGAGGTGTTCAATTTCTAGGAGATAAGCTAGTCAGGTCATCACGAAAGCAAAACTGTGTCTCACTATCAACTGCTGAAGCAGAATATGTTGCGGCAGAATATGTTGCGGTTGCTAGCTGTCTTTCTCAGGTTATATGGAGGCAATAACAATTGAAGGACTATGGCTTTTCCTATAGCCGCATTCCATTATATTGTGAGTCCCGAAGTGCAATCGCAATATCTTGCAATCTATTTCAACATTCCAAAACAAAACATATCGATCTTCGATACCATTTCATTAAAGATCACGTTAAACTGGGCAATGTTGAGTTGTACTTCGTATCCACCGACTTTCAATTGGCTGATTTATTTACCAAGGCTTTAGACGAAAGACGCTTTAACTATCTGGTCTCAAAGCTTGGTATGCTAAATCTTAAAAATTAACTGTTTAAAAATTTCTCATTTTTGCAATTTGTTAAGTCGTTGAATTGTCCGTATAATCGCAATGGCTTTCCAGAAATTTATCTTGACATCCGGTCGTCAAAAGTCATCATCGGTCAAGGGGGAGCATCTACTCATCTCATCAGTCAAGGGGGAGCTGATGACACATTTCGAATTATCAACATTGCCGACCCTCGGCATTTATTAGAATTTTTTTTATTATTAGGATTTTACGTCATTTTTAATTTCATTCGATTTTATCTTAATTTCATTTCATTTTATGTTATTTAACTATATGTTAAATTTAATAGTGAAATTTAAAACTTAAAATTTTATTTGTTAAAAAGTTCACGAGCCGAGATCTTTCCAATTGATCTCGGCTAGACCACCTTTCCCACTCTCACCGACTCGAGCCGGAAACCACACACCCGACCCGAGCCGAAAACTTACTTCCCTATAAATACTCATTTCCGTACAACTGTTCTCTCCTTCTCAAATCTTCTCGCCTACACACACTCAAACACCGTGCGACACACAAAGTCACCCCAAACCTACACTGTGTTTATCAACTGATTTCGGTACGTTATCACCATCTAATTTCATAGTTTTCATGGTTTATTTCACTCCTTCCATCAATTTTTGGTTCGAACACTTCCTAGGGTTTACATACGTCTGAATCTATTCGATCTAGGGTTTCATTGTTAGTAATATGCTATCTAGGGTACACGCTACATTCAATCGATCACCATTCAGTCAGTTTTAACAAGTGTTTATCAATCTAGGATTGGACAGACCCGTCACTTGTAAAAATCACAAAAATCGTTCAGGTTTTCTGTTGGAATTATGTGCACAATTAGTCAACCTATGATGATACATCCAAACCTACGAAACACTTAAGGGTCACATCGGTGAGTGCATGTAATATGAGCATGATATGTAATGATACTACGAAGAGGAATGATTCATAATAGTCATTATGAATCAGTTAAGTATTAAGTTAAGTTTAACTTATTACTAGATTTGTTTAACTAACTAATTAATACAAGTATTTGTATATTTATTAGTTGAGTAAATATACAATGTGTTAATTATAGATTATCCATGATGTGATTTAAAGCTATTAAATCATATAGTGATTGGATAATATTATTGTCTAATTAATTATTAAAGGTATAAAACACAAGTATATATTTCATGTATGTATATACCGAAATATATAAGTGTATAGTACTAAGACGTTTGATAATTAAGTGTGACAATAATAACTAGTAAAACTATAAGGGATGAAAGTGTTAAAAGGAAAATTTAATTAAAGATCTAATCTTAATTAAACTAGAGGGTTCTAAGCGCAACTTATTTAAGTATAAATAAGAGGCTTAGGGTAACCCTAAATCTCCCTTGAGCCTTACACGAAATCCTTTCCCCACTCTCCCCTATTCGGCCGAAGCCACGCACACAAGAACACAAGTTTGTGTTCTTCGTGTTCTTCGTTCGTTCTTCGTGTTCTTCGAGTTTCGAAGAACAAGTTCATTGCAAGGATCAACTAGAAGGTCACTCGTTGTGTTCATCATCAGTGGACTTTCTTAAGCAAGCAATAAGGTATGTTTTGGGAAACCCTTTTCCCTTCTCCCCTCTTGTTCGAACGGACGAACCAAGAACCCTAGGGTTCTTGGTCAGTGTTCGACAAACACACACAAGCAATGTGTGTGTTCGAGTTCTTCGAATAAGGTTTCTTTCTTGTTAATCAAGTTTGATTTCCAAGTTCCTATAATCCTTTAGGGTTTAAGGATTAGGTTTAATCTCAGTTCCGCTTTTAGGGATTAAACTAGCTAGTTTGTTTAACCGGCAAGAACACCAACATGTTCTTGTCAGTATGGTTCGAACCAAGTGACTAGGTGGTCGACCCAATGGGTTGATCAGTAATATGAAACCCTTCAGTGGTATCAGAGCGATGGTTTAGAAATCTAAACAAGATTAATAAAGTTTTTGTTTGTTTAATTTCCAAAGTTTTTATTTTTTTATTTTTGTTCCTTCTTCTTTTTCTTCCTATGTATTTCGAAAAAAGGTAAGAACCTTAGACCAAGAATATTAAACTAGTTTAGTTTAATTTGTCATAAGGATTCAACCCTAGAAATTTTTGAATACCATAAAGAACCCTAGCACCAAGAACATTAAGCTAGTTTAGTTTAATTGGTCAAAATGATTCTTTCCCTAACCCTAGAATTTTTGAAAATTCCAAGAACCCTAGGATCAACAATGTCAAAGTTTTTGGTCAAAAGAATTCTTTCCTTTTTCCATTGATCTTCAAAATCTAGGACCAAGAATATTAAACTAGCTTAGTTTAATTGGTCAAAAAGGATTCTTTCCTTTCTCAAGATTTTCGAGATTTAGGAGGAAACTTGGACACCAAGTTTGATTAAACTAGTTTAATATAATTGGTGAAAAAGTTTCTTAGACTTAAGGAAATTTTCGAAACCCTAGAAGTAACCTAGGACCAAGAACATTAAACTAGTTTAGTTTAATTGGTTAATAGGATTAATCAAGAACATAATCTAAAACCTAGTATAATTAAACAAGTTTATGTTTAATGAGGTTTGATTATTGTTTTAATGAGTTTATTAAAGCTAGTTCTCTAAATCTAGAAATCTAGACAAAGTTTTTGTTTAGAAGATTTAATTGAATAAGTTTAAATAAAGTTATTAAAAGTTATAATCTATCCTAGAATTTAAACAAATTTTAATAATTGTTTGAATAGGATAAATTAGGATTAATCTTTAACTAAGAGATGCTATTGATCAAGAATATTGAAACCTAGTTTTAATTGATCAAGAACGAGATAAGGGTTTAATTAATTAAAATTAATTAAGGATAAAAGAGAAGTGTTAATTTTAAAGTCTTTAAAATTAATAAGATGTATTTATATTAATATATATATAATTTTCGGTTTTTTCAAATTATTTAAAACTGATTTTAAAAGATAAAATAGTTTGTACGTATTTTAATTAGTCTAAGTTAAAATACACATGTACAAATTAGGTGTAACATTCTTATTAGAATGTTATAAGGTTTTAAAGATATAAATTATATATATATATATATATATATATATATATATATATATATATATATATATATGGTCCGGATCCGGTGAGGACTCTTTTTCCGGTGAGGACTCCGAGGACTCCAAAAAAAACTCTAAAAAAGATCCAAGACAAACTTTTTTCAAAAAAGATTCTTTTTTAAACATTAAAATCGCAGCATATAAGATCCAAAAAAAATAAAAAATTTAATAAATGATCCAAAAAAAAAAAAAACATATGGATCATAAAAATGATCCACAAAAAAAATACGGATCATTGTTATGATCCGCAAAAAAAAGTGGATTGTAATTTTTTTTTTCATTTTTTTTTTGGTCAAATGTAGTAATATTCATGGGGAGTTATATATATTTTTTGGGAATTTTTTGGAATGTTTTTAAGGTGTCCTCGCGAGTCCTCACCGTTTTTTGAGTCCTCACAGGATCCCACTATATATATATATATATATATATATATATATATATATATATATATATATATATATATATATATATATATATATATATATATATATATATATATATATATATATTAAATACAAGATTACATGGAACATTAAATATAAATGTTATTTTTGATCATTTAGTTGTAATATTAAGTAACTAGAAATTTGTATCGACTTATAATTAAACTAGAAATGTACAAAGTTGTAAACAACTAGAAATTGTACAAAGTAAGGTTTTATTATAATTAGATAATAATACGAAAGTTATAAATATTAGATTGTATAAAGTTATAAGTTATTATAACTAGTTATTTATACAAGTATATTACGAGTTACGTAAGATACTAATGATCAAGGGTAAAATAACATAGGAAATTGAGAACCTATATTTAACTAAGTCTAAGTTAAATATAAGAATGGTTCGAACAAACTAAGATTATTATATATAGTTTTTATATAATAAGTTTATTAGTTCACCAAGTTCAAACTAGTGATTGTGTTTATGCTTAAGTTCCATCATAGTTGTTGGAATTAGTGGGAGCTACACAAGAAAATCGCAAAGTTTATAAATGTGTCCTTAGGATATGTTTTGGCGAATCTAATAAGTAAATGTATAATTTTATTATTAGACATGGAAAAACTAGATATGTTAAATTAGAGTTATGACTTGTGTTCGTAAGTCATAAAGAATTAAAATCTCTATTTTAAAGTTTAACATAAGGTTTAAAGTTTTTCAAGTAAATAAAACAAGTACATTTTAATAAGATAAGGTTTATCACAAAACTTAGTAATATCTTTTTGTATACATCGTTTTAAGGTATACAAATAAAAACGATCGAATTTAAAACTTAGAGTTTTAAAGGATATTTAAAAGGGCGTCTTGTGGAATTAAGTACACGAATCGCAATTTTTAAATAAGGATTAAAATTGGAATAAGGCTTAAGTCTAGTTTAAGACTTAAACAAACCCAAGAAAATCTTAGATCGAAGTACTATCCACCTAATGGAACACCTCACTTGTTCAACGATATTCATATTGTAAGGATAAAGAACCTTAGATATGGATTCAAATCATTGCGAGTGTTAGGGTGCGTAAGGTTCTGTGATAACCGGGAGTCCCGGTGCAGAACATCGCATTGTCTTAGATGGTCTGATCAACTTTGGTGATAATCGGGAGTCCCGGCCCAAAAAGTACTTGAGTAGAATAAACATACTAGACTTTATTGCAACTTAGAAATGTACGATTAAAATTGTACAAGGTTGTAGTAAGTTATAAGTCTAAAGATTCTACGCCCCCTAGGAATCGTGTCAAGTCTTGATACGATCGGTAAGGATGTTACCTACCAGAAACAACATGTCTCACCGGGAAGTGCCCAAACCTTGCGGTGAGAATGTGATATATGGATCCTAGGCCTAAAATATTAATTATGGGTTTATAATATATTTTAGAGAATGTTTATTGATGATTAATAATTAAATTGGGTTTGATTTGTAGATGGCAGCACCAACCATAACGACACATACCAACAATCTCTCACTACGCTTGTTTCTAGAAAAAAAGGACGAATTGACTGGGTCAATGTTTCTCAGTTGGAAGCATGATCTTCGGATTATGCTTAGGCATGAGAGAAAAGGAAATGTCCTAGAAAGAGCAATACTAAAGGCTCCTGCTGCGAATGCTAGAAATGAACCAGGACAAGCATATTACGCTTGTAGAGTGTTCAAATCTTGCAAGGTGGTTAAGGGATTATCAGTGAGTGCTCACGTCATGAAAATGAAGGAGCATATGGATCATCTTGAATGACTAGGACACCCTGTACCGTTGCAGTTAGCAACAGTAATGATATTCAACTCGTTGTCAGATGACTATAAGTCTTATATAGTCAGCTACAACATGCATAACATGGAGCAATCCATTGTTGAGCTACATTCTGTGCTCAAGACTACTAAGTTGATTTGGGGATCAAGTTTAAGAATGATCTCGTAGTAACCGATGATGGCAGTGATCAGAGAAAGAGGCGCAGTGGAAAGGGAAAGGATAAAACCGATCCCAGCAACGGCGTGCCTAAAGGGTAATGGATTCAAACAAAAGGTCAAGAAGGTAAAGCCAAACAACACAAGGACCGAGAAACGGTGTCTTGGTTGTAGCAAGGGTCAAAGGGTAGGAGGCAATGCTTGCTCCTTAGTTGACATGACCAACTTCTAAATACTCACTTTCTACTTGTAAAGTTTATTACGAGTAACTCAACTTTAGGAATCGTACATGAGATAATGATGGTAATGCTTGCTCCTTATTGCATGAGATGATGGAAAGTGAGATGGACTAACATGAGATAATGATCCCACGAGCACCACGTTTTAATTCAGTATTTTTCATTTGGATTCAGTAAAACAATTTTTGGTTTTAGTTGTTTTAAACAAATTACAAATTACAATTTTCTATTTTATGATAAATTTTCAGTTTTTAAGTTTATCAACGTTTGAATCCTTGGTTGAATTATATTATGTGTGCATGTGTGATGATTATACTAGTCAAGTTTTATGACTATATTATAAAGTCAAGTGTTGACTTAATAATAATCTCATTGTTTATATTTGTTTGATTGTTGTGTGAATATCTTAGAAGCTCAAATTACTTAGATACTAGTAATTAGAAAGTTTTTCTAAATTACAAGTGTATAAGAGTTTTTATGGAAAGCATAAAGTTCAAGGTACATTGAACTTATTTAAAACATCTTAAGTAATGGTTACTTATGATAGCAAGTTTTTAAGTATTTGTATTAATATATTATGATTATATTGGATATAATCAAGATAGACTTTAAAGAATATTATTACAAGTCTTTAATACTTGTGATAAAGGAATTTAATGAAGTCATAATTCCCTAGTAGGAATAATTGGGTATTCGTATAATCCAAGTAGAATGACTTAGACATTAAATGAACTCTTAAAAGATAAGAACTATATTAAAGTATTTAAGAATTAAAGGTATTATTTCAAGTCTTTTATATTTGTAATAAATACAATATTTGATCATGTCACAATTCCCTAATAGGAATACTGGATATTTGAGAAATCTAAGAAATGACTTTGGCATTAAATGAAGTTCTTAAAAGATACTAATATATTTAAGAATTGGAAGTATCGTTTCAAGTGTCTTATACTTGTTAGATACGTTGATCAATGAAAGTCATAATTCCCTTAAAAGGAATGTTGGATATTCGCAAATCCGAAGGATGACTTTAATAATTGATTAATTCTTAGAAGGTTAAACTATAAGATTTTGACTAGGTCAAAGTAGTAGTTTAAGTGATGCTTATTTCCCTAAAATTTAGTGGGAGCTATGACTAACATATTCATTAATGGTACTAATGAATATAGCAAGTTAGTAGGATATTAACAACAAGGTTTTACTAAGTCGTTTGCTAAAGAGTTAAGAGAAATAATAAATGATCATTAATTAGATTATTGCAAACCTAATAGCGTGATCACAAGTCTTGTGATTGATTATTGCATATCTAATAGGTTATTCACACTTCAGTGGATAACATAATCATTTAAGGAAATTTCTTTAACTAGTAACAAGATATCTACAAATCAAGTAACTAAAAGAGGCTTTAGTTACAAGGTGAATTTTATGAATTCAAGAAACTAAGGAGTTATTTCCAATACTTCTATGTTTACGGAATTGCATAAAAAGGAAAGACTAGAATATGTTCTACAATGTTGCAAAAGCAAAATCTAGCAGAGACAAAAGTAATAGTGTTTTTCCAACACCTGTCTTATGTCTTTAGTTTAATAGGAATGACTAGATCAGTTCTAAAGTTACAAGTAAAACTGTAAAAGTCATTAAGTAATCAACACGAACGAAAGGAATAAGTAATGATGCAATAATAATTCTGTATCTATGTCCAGTGAGGAATAGTACATGAGTTAGTATCATTGTTATTCAAGACTTTGTATGTTTTACAATATCCATGAATAAAAGTCTATTTATTCAAAAGATATAATCCGTGACTACTCGTATTGGTGGGAACCTTGATGGGATGTTAACGTCATCGCGGTATTTGGTGGAGATTTGAGTTTTCTCGAAGATAGCTACAACAAGTTTTGTTGTGGACCAAATATCGGTGATATTCTGTTGGAGGCTCGATGAATATTGGATTGACCACCGTGACAATACTTCGTGGTTGAAAAGTTCAAAAGTATTGTTCACTAGGATTGTCCTTAAGCCTGAGGTATTTGGTTTGGGATACAATGACTAATGTACTTTGGTTCGTCTTAGACAAGTCTGAAATATGATTGTCATACGAGGACTTACCGGGTACAGAGGAAGTTATATTTTGAATCGAAATATAACAAGATGGTAATTGCACCTCCTTTTTAGGAGAGATATTTATGAGTCCTTTGACATGATAAGAAAACTGGTAAGTGCCAATGATGGCCAGCCTAGCTGGTCTGAGGCACTAGGTTTATACCCATGTGGGCTGCATGTCGTGAGTTCGAATCCCTTTGGGGGCGTTGCATTTACGTAATTTAACTCATACCTCACACGGGCACATATGGGGAATTTTCCTTGGAAATCCCTTTGGGGGCTGGGTTTGCCCGCTTATGCGGAGCTCGAACTCGGGGTGCTCGCTGAAAAATTGCGAGTAGGCTTCCGTTATTTCATTTGCCGTTTCCAAAAAAAAGAAAACTGGTAAGTGCATGGCCATGCCCAAACGAACTGATCTGTTCTTTGTCGTTTATCACAACAGTTTGAATCAAGAAGTCATGAAATGATTTTGAATACAGGAGTTGATATTTACTACCATGCTCGTATTCGTTATCACAAATATCGTGCTGCAAGGGATGAACCTAACAACGTTGCCCAAGAAGTAGAGACATGGTTTTCTTTATAGGAGACGCTATTAAAGAGTTTTCAAAACTATACCTGGGTTACATAAGCTGTTTTTATGGGGCCGGTTACCTACATGCCCATCTAGAAGGCCAATGTAGCTCGTGTCATTAAGATAAATGTTACGAACTTGCACAAGTGGGAGTCTGTTGAAAATATGTGCACAGTTAGTCAACCTATGATGATACATCCAAACCTACGAAACACTTAAGGGTCACACCGGTGAGTGCATGTAATACGAGCAAGATATGTAATGATACTACGAAGAGGAATGATTCATAATAGTCATTATGAACTAGTTAAGTATTAAGTTAAGTTTAACTTATTACTAGATTAGTTTAACTAACTAATTAATACAAGTATTTGTATATTTATTTGTTGAGTAAATATTCAATGTGTAACGCCCCAAAAATTTAATAATTAAATTAATTGAATTTTAGAACCTTTATTAAATTGTATTTGATGGATTTTATATATATATGTGATGTTACTACATAAGCTATGCGTGCTCGATTTATTTAAGGAGTTAAGCTAATTATACGACCCTCTGCCATCGTGACGGTTCATCTTTGTAGTATTTTAATTCCTCCGCGTTTTGAGTGTCGGGATAAGGGCCGGCCGAAGGCCCAGGCCCAAAAACCCAATAACAGATTAGGAGGATCGGTGGGCTATAAGGGCCGATCATTTAATTTGAGCCCACGACTTTTTTTCTTCTTGTGTGATTTGAGCCCACGACTAACTTTAAGCTCGGCCCAATTCCCAAATCCTATTAAACTCTAAGCTTCCTAGTCGCTGCTCGCATATCAGTCTGATCAAGAATTGCGAAACCCTATTGCCGACAGCCAAAAGGCTGGTCTCCTGTTCCGATCGAGCAAGTATCCGGCGTGCAACCTTTTTCCGGTGAAAGCCACTAATCGCAGCAAGAATCGGGTGTGGGGAGTTGCATTCATTCGGTAAATTCTAAGTTTATTTCTTACGTAGTTTTCTTCCACCGATTCGATCGGGACCTAGCCTAAACAGTTTTGTTTCGTTGTGTTGTTAAGTCGTGCTTCGGGTGTCATTAGAGGAGTGGTGGAATCGGAAGAAACAGTACCATCACGAGCAGCGGCTGGATTCGATATTGAAGCTTCCGGTAGTCATTCTTATTCTGTGATGTTATTCTATGCTAGTTATATTTTCGGGTTAGGGAAGCCATCATGGTAGATCGAGAGGAAACCGAACCCATAGGGTTCTTGGGTTCCTAGTCGGGAATACCTAGTCTAATCTGAATTCTAGAATCATAGAATGAAATTTTGATGTCGGGTGTTCCGGTGACGGGTTGGGTCGTTAAAACAAGCTTTATAAGTAGAATTCTTTGGCAGAATCTGCCCCGTTATTCTAAATTGTTTTTGACGGGTTTAAAATAATCTTTACGGCTTTTGGCCCGTGATGAAACCTTGGTTTTTGAATTAGCTTTCCAACGCCGCAACCCTCTCGTTAATCCGAATTACGGTTTAAAAGTTATAGTCGAATTAGTAGGCTGCTGTTAGGAATTTGAGCTGTGCAATATGTCTGTCTTGCATCACTGTTTTGAGACACTTAGAGTCTGTTTTGGCCGGTGACCGTCTCACAGTAAATTGTAGTTCTGATTGTCTTCTAGCCATGGTTAAAATATGAGGAAAATCTAATAAACCGTTTAGGAGTTATGGCAGTTCCCGTGAGACTGACGGGGGCTGCCAGTTTTCTGAAATAAGTCCTCGGGTAGGATTTTAATTCCGGGTTTCACTTTTTGGTTTTTAGGACCGTCTAGGAGATAACGTACTATCTTTCTGATTTTCGGGAACCTTTGGAGCTTGCATTTCTCGAGGTGAGTATTCTCACCGTGTATTCAGTTTTAATAATATACATGCATGACTTACGTGTTACGTTTCTTACACCATGTTTTGTATGAACTGTTATCTGAGTTTGATCTGTTATCTGAGTATCTGAGCAGCTGTTGAGTTATTTATGATCTGAGACATTGTGCCTGGGTAACTGAGCTCGGCACAGGGTCATTCTGTGTTATTACTTGCTAGGGCATTCTGAGATAATTATGTCAAAAGAGATAATAAAACATAATAACACATCTGAGTTTTGGGATCACCTCCCGTCTGAGTTTTTGGGATTATTCCCGTCTGAGTTTTTGGGATTATTCCCGTCTGAGTTTTTGGGATTATTCCCGTCTGAGTTTGGGATCACTCCCGTCTGAGTTTTTGGCTTACGCCTATCTGAGGTGTGAGGAGGGACGAGGTTGATCTCTCGTCCCAAGTCACACAAGCGCGCTATATAAATTTAAAATCTGAGTAATAAAATCTGAGAAAAAAATAATCTGAGTAGTTTTGACTAGGAGTACACCGATGTGCCCTCATGTGTTGTATGTTAAGATTGCTTGCATTTTGAGATATTCACTCAGCTTCTCCAGCTGACCCCTATTTTCCCCACTGTTTCAGGTACTAGCAAAGGGAAGGAGAAGGTGGACGAATGACCGCTTTATTCTACCTATGCTGATGTGGACAGCAATTATTATTATTATAAACGTTTTACTCTATTAAACAATTTCCGCATTTAAGACTTTGTTAATTAATGACATTAATATTTTGAGATTTTTATATTTAAATTATTGGGACATTTTTATTAAAATATTATATTTAAAAAGTTTTAAAAATCTTGTAAAATTGAGGGTGTTACACAATGTGTTAATTATAGATTATCCATGATGTGATTTAAAGCTATTAAATCATATAGTGATTGGATAATATTATTGTCTAATTAATTATTAAAGGTATAAAACAAAAGTATATATTTCGTGTATGTATATACCGAAATATATAAGTGTATAATACTAAGACATTTGATAATTAAGTGTGACAATAATAACTAGTAAAACTATAAGGGATGAAAGTGTTAAAAGGAAAGTTTAATTAAAGATCTAATCTTAATTAAACTAGAGGGTTCTAAGCGCAACTTATTTAAGTACGAATAAGAGGCTTAGGGTAACCCTAAAACCCCCTTGAGCCTTACACGAAATCCTTGCCCCCCTCCTCTCCCCTATTCGGCCGGAGCCACACACACAAGAACACAAGTTTGTGTTCTTCGTGTTCTTCGTTCGTTCTTCGTGTTGTTCGAGTTTCGAAGAACAAGTTCATTGCAAGGATCAACTAGAAGGTCGCTCGTTGTGTTCATCATCACTGGACTTTCTTAAGCAAGCAATAAGTATGTTTTGTGAAACCCTTTTCCCTTCTCCCCTCTTGTTCGACCGGACGAACCAAGAACCCTAGGGTTCTTGGTCAGTGTTCGACGAACACACACAAGCAATGTGTGTGTTTGAGTTCTTCGAATAAGGTTTCTTTCTTGTTAATCAAGTTTGATTTCCAAGTTCCTATAATCCTTTAGGGTTTAAGGATTATGTGTAATCTCAGTTCCGCTTTTAGGGATTAAACTAGCTAGTTGGTTCGAACCAAGTGACTAGGTGGTCGACCCAATGGGTTGATCAGTATTATGAAACCCTTCATTCTCGGAACGAGATCTTTCAAAGATCCTGAGCCGAGATCTTACACTATTCCCGGCTCGAAGTCTTTGCAAAGTTCTCGGCTCGAACTCTTTTCAAAGTTCCCGGCTTGACTCTTTTCACTGTTCCCGGCTCGACACTTTCACTGTTCATGGCTCGAGATGTTTCACAGATCCTGAACCAAGATGTTACTGTTCCCAAGTCGAGCCGATATCTTTTCACTTTTCTTTTTTCTAAGTTTTTTTCATATACATATATTATATATATTTATACTTTATAAATTTTATTTTATTAATATTTTTTAATGAAACTAAAATTTCTAATTTATTACTATATATATATTTATCTATACTTAAAATTACTTAGCATTAGGTCATCTGACACAGTTAATTTTTTTTTTTCATCGTATTATTTTTCTAACACTGTGTACTAACTTTGGATGTCCTCTATGCCATATTGTGTTGACTGTATATTTTTCAGATGGCAGAAGAACAAATATTAGACGAGAACACTCTGGTTGCACTTCACCAGATAAAGCCACTGAAGGAGAACAACAACTACTGGGCTCCGGAGGAAGAAGTCACATTCAACATAGAATATCCAGTATTATCACATGTACTTCAACGTCACCCGATCTTCTACCTGATAACTGCTAGGCCAGAAGTTCCTCTGATATACGTTCAACAATTCTTCAGCACCCTCCTCCTTGTGCCAACAACCAACCCACCTCAATTTGAAGTAGTAATTGACAATCAAGCTGTCCAATTCACAAAAGATGATCTAAACGACATCTTCAAGCTTCCTCGTGGTGATTCTCGACCACCTTTCACTCACCATGAACCTCAGCTCCCATTTGACACAGTGCTCACCGAGATTCATAGACTTGGTCTTGACCATCCTCAGAACACTCTCGATCTCAGAACTTTCAAGAAGGGCGCTATGTCACAATGATGGTCCTATGTCTTCACCATTTTCAACAGATGCCTGACAGGAAAGTCAACTGGTCATGACAGGGCCTCCACAAACGTCCATCATGCCTATCATGCCCACTGCTACAACAAGCACTATGACTATGCTGCCTATCTCTGTGAAGAATTCACAAATTTCAAATCAAAAAATCCGAACTATCTGATCTACCCGAGGTTCTGGTCCATTCTCGTTGAACATTTCATGAACCGTTATCCAAATATTCACAGACGAGATACTGCATCTCAATTTAAACCACCTCGTGTTGCGTACTTTCGAAGAGATAGTGGTGCAAACATTGCTCCCGGTCTGGTGCCTCTCGAGCTGTTTAAACTTGCTGACATCAATCTCGATGTTATCAGACAATACATGGACGCTCATTATCCTGAATGGAGACCGGAGGATCCCCAAGTACAACAAGAACAACAAGCAGCTCAACAACAACCACCACCTCAACAGCAACAACCTTCACGTCAACTAGCAGCACGAGTTGAACCACAACAACCACCGACTCATCAACGTCTAAAAAAGAATTCGAATTACACATCCAGGTGGGTCGGTTGCCACTCCATCCTCTCAACAACTCGCAACTCCATCAACTCGGCCACTCGACCCATTCTCACACCACCAACTCGAACTACTGAACCTCCCTCCTCACCCTCCTCCTCAGACTCTTCAACAGACTACGATCATCCCAATTCACCACCATCAGGTCCACCTTCACCACCTCCCCGAGGATCCCCAAATCCTTTCGATGACCCCTTTTTCTTGGATCAACCACCCCAACCACACATAAAACCACCATCCCCTACAGTACCTCAATCTCCCTTACCTTCCACAACTATGGCTTCCACTGTTCTTTCACCAATCATTTCATCACCTTCCTCGATATCAACACAATCGTCCCCAGCCTCCATTCCACCCACAACAACTTCCATCCCACCAATCACATCATCCACTCCTCCAACAATAACTACGATCCCACCAACCATTACTACCATCCCGCCAACCATACCATACCTCCAACGATCGTTAACATACCACCAACAACAACTACCATACCACCAATCACATCTTCCACCCCTCCAACCATAACTACCATACCACCAACAATCACTACAATTCCACCACTCACAACCACCATCCCACCAATTACCGTCTTCATTCCTTCAACATTCTCCATCACCACCGGTATTGCCTCGAGGGTCATCCTCACTCCACCGTCTAACATTGTAATGACCCTCCCTCCACAAACTACAGTATCAGAGGATACCACAACAACCACTATCCCAATCCCAACTCAAGCAACACCTCCACCAGATCTACAAATAATACCGCATATCGCTTCATCCTTAGAAATGGTTAATATGCGGCTGGCGAACCTTGAAAGTAGATTGGCGTATATTCCTCCTCCTCCTCCGACCCATGGTAAAAAGAGCTCTGAGTGGCTTCTGATGTCATCTCGTCCATTCACCCTTGAAGAACTTAAAGAGATGTTCTCCCTTCGCACACAAGAATTTCTTGAGCCCTGCTCACAAGATACTCCACTTCATTGGAGACCGGAGGACCCTGAGAATGATCCTCAGGGAGAAGGAAAAAGAAGGAGACTGGAACAAGGAGGATCCAGCTCTCATTACACATCAGGGGGGTAGTCAATCTCAAGAACAACCCAGATCCTCTCACCAAACACGGGGAGGAGGCCCACAAGACTATGATTCAATTGATGACTGGGCGGTTGTTGATTTTGACTACTCACAGGTGTTGAACGTTGAACCACTCAACCAGTGGCGAGTGGACAAAAATGAAGACATCTTGCCAATAAACAGCATTCCACTAGCAGAGATGACAGAAGAACAAACACTACAATCTATGCGTCATCTACAATCTATAAATGCTGAGGTTGAGAATTACCGCTCGCGCAACGTTCACAAGGTTCTGGGGAAGGAAGCCGATAAAGTGATTGACCTCCAAAGCGACTCGGATAAAAATATAGTGAATGAAGCTTTCACCGAACCACCTCCAGATGTCAACTCTGACAGTGAACCATCAATGGAGGAGGAACGAATGGAGGAGGAACGAATGTAGGGGGAACAAGTCCCATTCACTCGAGAAAATGTTCATAAATTCTTCTACAACTAAGAATCACTGGTTGCCTCAAGAAACAGAGAACCGGAACCACCAACTACTTCTCCTCAACATGATGTACCGGTCTTTTCCGATAGCGAAAAGAGGGCGGCGAATAGAGCAAATAAACGTCGTTTGAAAATCTCCAAAAAGTTCTTATTCTACCACATCAAGATGCCGTATCTTGAAGACCTCTTCACTGCTATCTTCCAGGAGACAGAGTTGCCTATCATATATCAAGATCTATACAAAGAGGTGATCTTGCCACCACGAGAAACGAAAATGTACTATCTCACAATGTGGTATCTAAATGGAAAATCAAGTCGATACAACAAATCACCGATCAAAGAGCTTCTGGAAATAACGACCAACCACTTCTCAGGCTATTACTGGTACACCATCTTCAAGATTCGCAGAGAAGATGATCAAGTGTACATAATTGATGAAGGCGACTTCTATATTCTCGAACCTCGAGATATAGAATGTCTATACAATGAAGTACGAATACTTCCAGACAGCCCACACTCAGTGAAAAATATTGAAAGAAATTTTGCTCATGCTGCTCTGGAACGTTTTATGCTTGTCAAAACTCTGGCTGCTCGAATGGAAGATGTACAAATGGCCTTTGAAAGTGGCACAGAAAAGGTTCACCTGGTTGCACCATACATATCACTTCCTTTCGAAATTCAAACTCGGAGAACTGTTATTCTGGGTGAACCTAACTTGGGAGACACTTGAACAGGCTTCCCAGCAACCCAGATCACATCTCCTGTCAGAGCAACATAGACAAACTAATCATTGCCATTGATGAAAGATTAAAGTGGCGCGCAGTGATTAGACACTTCGAGGTTCATCTGGGTATGAGACCGAAGAAAAACGCCCACCTTCTCAACTGAAGTTCGAAACCCACCGCAAAAATTTGGTCAATATCATGGGCTACGATGGCCGGACGAACCAGTTACTCTGAAATGAAAGAACACGTGAGGTGTCCCGCGTTAAAATTTATTTGCTGGGAGGTATTACACCTGTCAACAGTGTCAAAATTATGAAGAATGGCTTCTGATCAAAACAAATTCAGAACCCGATAATCATAATAAAGCACAATGCTCAATCAATCTTCACCGCAAATACTCTCCTTCAACCCTCCGACAAAGTTCAAGGTACGTCCTCAAAACTCTCAACTTTTTCATACCTTTGTTTTGTCGAGTGGGAGAAATATTAATTCTAGGGGGAGAATTATTATTTCTAGTGGGAGAAACTTCAGAAAATCAAAACAAAAATACCCAATATGAATAAACAAACGAAATTTTTTTTCATAGGACAATACCTTCCCATGGTTTGCCAGATCCGGTCTTACCTTCCCAGGGAAATATTTCTGCCAACTAGTAAATGTGAGGGTATACGTCTAGGGTATAGTACTAGGTGAGTGCAAGGTGATGTGAAAACATGATAACTCTAAGAAAACACACATTTGAGTGCATCCAAACCGTAAATAAACCGGGCAACCATACAAAAGGGTGATCATTCATACGTTGAATGTTTCACTAGACTTTGCTGGCCCAGTAAAGCAAATGCACGCCACCACCAACCACTCAAATTCCTCTCAACAGGAATCTGTTTCAATTCATTAGGGGACTTAGCTCAAAATCTACTGACTACTCATTTGGAGTTTGTCGGTATTGAAATATAATAACTTCCTGCCCCGGGTTAAGTCTCTTTGTATGCACAGTGTGTCTAGTTCTCACCCTCAAGAATCTTCCAATATAGGACACTTGCACTACAAAAATGAATCTCTGTGAATCCATCGGAACACTCGTAGTGGCATCACAATCTGGTGTTTCACGATGATTGAGTGGAAATCCTGCTAGAGCTAAAATCACGACAACTCTAAACGCAGATCACACATTTGAATCAACGGTTGTGCAAACGACTACTGATTGATACTGAGTGCTAACGTATACTCTATGAGAGTCCGGTGTTACCTAAAAAGAACAAGTTGTCGTGCCTTAAAATCAACAATCATTCAAGCAACAACTTATACCATAAACACATAAAATTCCGATGAAAAATTCATGTGAACCTCCTAAAATGCAACATCTTAAAAAGCTGATTAAAATGCAAATGAGCGTAATAGACCACTCTCAAATTACTCCTATGATCTGCTATATCCAGCATGATCTTCCCCGGAGCCACCGACAATATAGGAGCTAAAAAGTGAGGGTCCCTAGGTCTACGTGAGCATATACAAGTATTATGGGATCTTGATTGGGGTGCAGTGAGGTAAAAATTGAGAGGGGGTATGAAGTATGGCGTGCAAATCAGCTTATCACATGGTAACACAAAACGAGGGTGTGGTTGAAAATGAAAAAGTGAGTTTGAGTGAGGAGTGTGTGAAAGGGTTAAAGAAAACGAAAAACCCTCCCTAAACCGAACAAAAATCTGGGTTACCACATCTATATCAGACTCATAAGTTGCTTTCTGATGAAGTCATCATGTACCCAGTGATGCAATGCCCAACCTCACTGACCACTCAAGTACAAAAAGTACTTGTTTCAAAATCACGGAGATTACCACATCTACTATCGACATCTCATTTGGAGATTGTTGATATTGAAAAGGAGGACCCACCTCCAGTCCTCGCCTTTGTTTGTCCACAAATAGAGTCTAGAACCGAATTAAATTTCTATAGGACACAGACACTTTACCAAGCATATCTTTGTGATATTGCCGGAACATTCATAGTGATACCAAAAATATTGGTACTCCACGATGATTGATGGAAATCCTACCAGTGCTAACATCAAAGCTAACACTGAACGTAGGTCACACAGTTTCTGTAACTGTTGTGCTAACAGACAATCTATGTGATCCTGGGTTACCCTAATACTTTCTTGTGTGAAGATCTGACGACTGTACTCCATCCTTATCAACAACAATCAGTATGTCAGATAGAGGATCTGATGACTGTACTCCATTCTTATCAACAACAGTCAATGCATCAGATAAGGGATTCTATGACCGTACTCCAATATTATCAACAACGGTCAGAAAATCCAAAACCAAATAATAATACCGCACGTCTACAACATCAACAAATATCAGGAACCAAGGATCATCAACAAATCGACAAAGCCACAACTTCAAGAAAAGACTTCCGCTGCCAACTGCTCAATCTATGGGTCTACATTTCGTCGATTTGCTTAAAGTCTTCTGGAATACTTTCTATTGTTTGAAAAACCAATTAAAAGTATGGTTATCACCGATCATGAAAAGCTGCAGCCGATTCTTCAACATAACTGCACAACGGTTAATCACTCAGTTTCAGCTTTACAAACAAAGAAGACTTCAAAGATATGCAACCTAGACTGTTGTTACAAAGGGGGAGATTGTTAGGACTTATTTTGTTGTCAATAATAGTCTAGGGGGTAGTTATGTAACATTGCATAGTGTTAAGCTTGCAACTAGGATTAATCTAGGGAATTAGTGTTTAGGTATAAATACTTGTATTGAAAACACTAATTGTAACTTTTGCCATTAATCAACTTATTTTCCAAGCAATTGTTCTCTCTCCCTCTCTCTACTCTCTATCTAAAACCCTCATTCTTCACCACCAAGTTTTCTCTTTAAATCATCATCTAAGGCCAAGTTATGGATTCAATGCTTTTTTAAGGATCATCAGACTTTTATGATCGTGTGTGCTCTAATATTTGGTCCTTCACAATTTTTTTGAAATACTTCTAATTATTTTGAATATTGATTTGTTAGTTTTTTACATGAATCTTGCAGGATATTGAGGGACAGAAGATACATTGGTGTTTGCTTTACGCTAACCGCGTTATTACTTACAGTTTACACTAATGGCATTATTTTGCAAGGCTCGTTTGATGTGCTGGTACATTCATGTTTGGAGTTAAGTAATGACACTTTTATTGCTGGTAGATTCAAAGATTAAGGAACCAATTGCGGTTAAAGAAGACAAAATTGAAACAATTGTTGATGATAAAACAGACACCAATGAAGAAGTTGTTTTGTACATAGGTGTTGTTCCTAAATGTGAACGCTCGGATACATAGGTGTTTTTTGTACATGTGTGTTATTGAGTGCTATTTGTTCAATGTATGTTACACACTATTTGTAGATACATGAGTGTTATTTTGTACATATATGTTATCAATACATACATGAGTGTTATTTTGATAAAATAACTTTAAAATAACATAGATGTTTTTTAGATACATAAGTGTATCGTTAGATATACATAGATGCAGATCCACGATATACATTTACGTAGATCCGTAAAAGAAAAATTCAAATTTAATTGAGTAAATTACACAGATAGTCCATGTGGTTTGACATGAGTTTTGGATTTGGTCCCTAAGTTCCAGAAATTACACCTATGGTCACCGTGGTTTGGACTTCGTATTGGTTTTGGTCCCTAACGCTAACTGCCATTAAAAAAAGCTGTTAAATCTAGGCATGTGCAAAGCACATGGGGGTAATTTAGTCTTTTTACCCTCATCGTCTTCATCTTCCTTATCATCACCATTAACAGAAAATCTAAGATTTGTATTCTTCTCCAGTGAGCTATCTTCTTCTCCGGCGAGCCATTCCCCACCATCTTCTTCTCCATCGAGCACTTTGGTTACCACCAACGCCGCATACATGCCCTATGTTTCAATTTCTAAACTTAACGGACGGTTTTTTTTCTTTCTTTTTTTCTTTCTTTTTTTTCTTTCTTTTGGGATAAATTAATGGATATTTGCTAGTAGAGTATCGTACTAATGGTATCATAGTATCAGTGATTTTGAGATTCGAACCCTAGGTTTTTCTTTTGCCAGTTTCTCCTTCGATTAATTTGTTCTTGTTTCACTAATTAATCTATTGTTTCATATCGATTTTGTATGTCAAGGATCTAGGGTTCTTGATCGTTCATTCTTTCTGATCAATTATTGGAGAGAATGAGACATTTCCACTCAATTATAGATTCTTCAAATATTATTCAAAACAAAAATCAATGAATGTGTGATCAAATCGTTGACTCTTTATACACATAGATTCTTATAAACATATTATTTTTGTTTCACAGATTGAAGGAGCTGCATCTGATGGTGGAAGGGGTCCAAGCATTTGGGATGTTTTCTGCCTCGAAATCCAGCTTTATATTTTTCATACACAAATACCAGTATAATTTTTTGTTGAACTTATTTTACACACAAAAAATGAAGAGCAAATTACACGATGATGATGATGAATGTTGTAGATGATGTTCAGTGAAGCTAAAACAAAAAAAGTAAAAGTAAAATTAGAGGGTATCTTTTGTTAATGGTGATGATGAGGAAGATGAAGATGATGAGGAGGGTAAAAGGCCTAAATTACCCCCATGTGCTTTGCACATGCCTAGAACGTCAGTTAGCGTTAGGGACCAAAACCGATACAAAGTCCAAACTGCGGTGACCACGGGTGTAATTTCTGGAACTTAGGGACTAAATCCAAAACTCATGTCAAACCACAGGGACTATCCGTGTAATTTACTCAATTTAATTCCTGATTTTTTGGAAATTTACAGAAAAGGAAACTAAAAAAAATTGTAAAATGTCATAACTACCCTGAACCATTAAATAAATTAAATTAAGTTACTAAATTCTAATTGGTCTAAAAAAAAGTTATGTGGTTTTGTACCTTAAACTGGTTCTGCCTTTAATCCAACCCTATATTATATATATATATATATATATATATATATATATATATATATATATATATATATATATATATATATATATATATATATATATATATATATACATACATATAGGAATGAGTTCCTTTGATAATTAATATATTGGGTAAGAATGTGAGAATATATATCTCAGCCACTGGTTTGGGTGGATTTGGGGCTCACGGCCCGGCAAAATTTGCCGCGCAGCACGAGGGGGCACATGTGCCATGTTTATATATATATAGGGTTGAATTAGTTTCAGAACCAATTAAGGCTACAGAACCAGCAGAACTCAATCTAAACCATTAATTTTTGAAATGAAATGATCATGGAAGACACATTAATGTATTTGATGAGGGACCCCCAAATATTGGTTTGCATGGATGTCATTCATGCATGTATACATATATGTATATGATTTCATGTATGTATACATAAGTGTTATCTATACATGTATGTATACATGCATGAATGACATCCATGCAAACCAATATTTGGGGGTCCCTCATCAAATACATTAATGTGTCTTCCATGATCATTTCATTTCAAAAATCAATGGTTTAGATTGAGTTCTGCTGTTTTTGTAGCCTTAATTGGTTCTGATTTTAAATATATATATATATATATATATATATATATATATGTGTGTGTGTGTGTGTGTGTGTGTGTGTGTGTGTGTGTGTGTGTGTGTAGGGAAGCGTTCATGCGAGAACCATAGGTATTGCGAGAACTGCGAGAACCATTTATGATCATTAGATTTTAAAATGAGTGGACTAGATTAGTAGTGGCCTAATTGTAAGTAAATGATGCTAATTTGAATTTAAAAACCGGATTCAGGGGTATTATAGTCAAATTCATTCACTAAAAACCAGGGATAATATTATTGATCGAATTAACTTAATTTAAAAACCCTCATTCTACCCAATAAACCAGTCGTTTCTCTCTCCTCTCCCACGTTTGATACGACGAACAGAAATTGAAGAATCCGGCAAAAAAACACTCACAAATCGACGGTTGGAGCAGTGTAAATGACGAATATGCGTAGTAATATGGGTAGAAAGAAGAGTATAGGTACGTTTTTTGATTCTTAACTCTTTCGATTTCATAGGTTAGGGTTTTTTCGGACTGTTTGAGTTGGATTTCATAAAAAAGAGTATAGGTAAGTTTTATGATTCGCAAGTCGTTCGATTTTCACAAGTTAGGGTATTTTTCGGACTGTTTGAGTTGGGTTTTTGTTCATTTTTTCGTGATTATTGATAAAAAGAAGTATAAACGCTAAGTGGAAGTTGATTTGTTCGATTTATCATGTTAGGGTTTTGGTTTTTTGTGTAAATCGATAGTGGGTTGGTATTTGTTCATCAATTTACAAGTTAGGGTTTCAGAATTTGTTCATCCATTTGTTCAAATTTTTTTGTGGTCTCGGTATTCTGGAAATCAGTATCACATATTATAGTTTAAGTTTTATCGATTTAGCATTGCGGCCGGTTTTTTATCTAGGTTTGTAAAGTGTTCATCGATTTTGCGACTTATGAATTAGGGTTACGTTTATTGTTCAACGATTTTTAGCGTATGAATTAGGGTGACGTGTTATTATTATTATTATTGTTATCACTATTATTGTTATTGTAATTCCATATGGTACACTCCAAACATGCAAAATTTTAATTATAGTGAACATATTTCTAAATGATGAACATTGGTTAGTTAACTCCAAAATGATGAACAATTTTCTAAATGGTGAATAGTTTTGTAATTGGTGACCATCTTTTAATTTGGTAATTCTATAATTGGTGACTAACATATTTGTTTGTAATTCGTATTTATTGTACGTTGAGGGGACACAATGGAGGGAAGTGAACGTTAGTAGAAGGAGGCTAGTTATTGCAAATTAGAGTACTGAACTTCTCAAAAAACACGAAAAGGTTGGTAGATTCGATCAAACAATTATTTGTAAACCATATGTCGCACCAGATGAGAGTATGAATTCTGAAGGTGGGAGTGAAGGGGCAGTTCCAGTTAACAATGAACGGGGGCTAAAAACTAAGGAGGTAACATTTTTATATTGAGCTTAAAAAATAGCCACTATATTATATACAAACTATTATAAACTGAATGTATCGTAACAGGTGTACATTGAACGTATAGGATGAATATTCAACAAATTGGTTGAATATAGCAAGGAATTGTTCAACACTTCAAAAGAAGAAAGATTGGCGTTTAAAAAAAATGAACGTATTGGGTTATGTAATGATAAGGCAGGTAAGCTATATGACATCCTGAAAGAGATGAACGAAAACTTAATTGGTAAGGATGAAGAATCTGGGTAGACTAGGGAACAATTTCTTTTGGTTGTTGATTTAATATGTAATAACTAAATACTTATGTAATAACTACTAAGTTAGGGGTCGTGGGTGGAAACGTGGACATGATGGGATAAGGAATCGTTGGGATTACGAATTACCGCATTACGGATTACCGCAGGTTGTATCGTTTTATAAAACTGTACCATTTTGTGTATGTATGTTAATTAGCGCAAGAATGTTGTGTATATTTAATGTATTGGTCAAGTGCATAAGGTGTGATATAAATATTAAGTAGTGAACACATTCCACACAATCAGATTGTTCAGTAGTGAACACATTCCACACAAGCTTGTGCAAACGTCGTTTGATCTCCGTACTTACTTCGTTAAAATGATAACCTATATGAAAAATTGAAAGTATTACAATGTTCTTTAGTGAATGAACTATAAGAATGAAAACCGTACATAAAGTCGGTCAAAAATTTGTAACAGTTAAAATTGTTCATTGCTGAAACATAATCAGATTATTCAGTAGTTAACACATTCCACACAAGCTTGTGCATTATTTATTATAACTACAACAAAACGTGAATTGTGGATACATCATTAAATGACAAAGGTAACTACAATAGATTATCATTTTTTCTTCCTTGGTGCACCTGCTTTATTACACAGAAAGTACGTAACTACAATCTTATTCATTTCGGTTGTTGATTTACAGGTACCAAACCCAGCATTGGAAGCATATTCGTTATACTCCCTCAGTCCCATTTTTATTGTCCACCTTACTATTTTAGTTTTTCCCAAAATAAGTGTCAATTTTAAATTACAACCAAACATATGAATTATAAGTGGGTAAATATGAGATTTTATTGGTGGACAGTGCAATAATTGCATTTTCTTAAAACTGTGTGTCTTTTGTCTAGTGGACAATTATTTTGGGATGGAGGGAGTACATGTTTTCTGCTTCATGAAGAGACTTAAATATGGCATCTAACACTGGTTTGGCGTCTTCCGGAATGTCAGGAACCCAATACTTTGTACCGTTGGCGATACAACATTATTTGTACTTTGTGCCTCACTTTCATAATCTGCTTTATCATCTAAAAATGATGAACATGTTCAACATTAGTATATAAATGATTGACTACCAGAAAAAATAGATGATTCAAATTTAAATACTAAATAACTATTCTTCAACAGAAACTTTATGTTCAATATTGAATGAAAATAAAAAAGAACATCTGAACATTCTGAACAAAAAATGAAGTATGAACAAACATAGTAATCATTAAATCATAACTGCAACTCCAAAAATACACTAATTAACATAAAATATGAATGAAAAACATTAAAAATTCTTGAAGAAAAAACCTCATTGGGGTCACAAAGATCATTTTGTGTAGAATCTATTTGATTCCACGAAGAACAACTGTGATTATAATCTTTTGAATGTTCATTTGATATTGACATGATCTTGAATTCACAGATTTCTGTAACGAAAAAAGACCAAGAATGTTAGACGCAAGATGTCTCTAATTATGCGATGACATATTTTATCTTACCGCAATAATAAAAATCGCTGGAAACACCAATTGATTGCAGGTTGAAATCGTCGGCTGCTTTGGTGCTTTGGAGATATCGATATTATTAGGGTTGAGGGGTAGGCTTGTGTGGATGGTGAGGGATACGTGAATTGAGAGTAGAGTTAATTCCATATAATTAGGATAGTTAGTTTAGGATATTCGGTTACCATAATTAAAAAATATTAATTAATTCCTCAATTCATCCAATGACGATCCTACCCCGATACACGTTTTTGTAAGTTAATTAAATCCTATGGCCAATATTGGTTCTCGCAGTTCTCGTAAAAAGTAAGGTTCTCGCATGAACGCTCACATATATATATAGTGAAGGGCTAGTTACAGAACCCGTTTTAGGCTACAGAACCCGCAGAACTCAATCTAAACCATTGAATTTCAAAATGAAATGATCATGGAAGATACATGAAGTGATTTAATGAGGGACCCCCATGCATGTATGTTATTCATGCATGAAAACATATGTTTTTGTGCATGTATGTTTTCATGTATATATACATAACTGTTATTTTTGCATTATTTGAACATATATGTTTTTCAGTATTTTTGATGTCTTTCTTAAAGTATATGTTTGATTTGGGTTAAATATTATTATTTTGCATATTTTTTACTAAATTCTAATATTCTTAGATGAGTTCTGCTTGGTTTTACGCAAAAAATGGGTTCTGCATATATATAGGGGATAGTGAGTGTGTGGCTATCACACACCTAACCTTAGATGTGGAACCACTCAAAACTACGTAGTTTAGCTTAAAATACTTAAAATCCAATCTAAACCAAGTTTATTTGACAAACACTGAGCTATGATTTCTTGTTCGGCAAAATTTCTTTATAACCTTGCATAAGATTTCCTACATTATACAAGTCAATTTATTTATTGACAATTAAGCTGTATAATGATTACACAGTTCGGATATTTATGTTTTGCATGTTTTTTTTAATGCATTTAGAATGCACTTTAAGTCTATTTGAATTATGCATTCTTACAACATTCAATTACTAATGGAATTAACATTAAATAAAATTGAATTGTCTTTTTATGAGTCTACACAATTTTGCAAGATGAATTGAACTAATAAGCCAAAATTAAACTCATCATGGGAAGAAAAAACAGATCCATGATGATCGTGTGTGGGACAAAAACTCTAATCGGGAATTAAATGGTGGTTTAGACAAGAATTAAAGGCAGTAAAAATTAGAAATCAAGCAAATCGGAAATCGTATAAGAATGCCAATCGGGGATTGTAGAAGAATTTTAATCGGGGACTGAAGAGGGGTATTTATAAACTCACCATGGGAAGAAGAACTTGGGGTTTAGAGGTGTTTTGGGGATTTAATCGGCTAGGGTTTGTTTTGGATTGACTTTTTCGAATTTTAAGTAAAACTACGTAGTTTTATAGGGTTTCACACCTAAAGTTAGGTACATGACAGCCACACATTCACTTTTCATATATATATATATATATATATATATATATATATATATATATATATATATATATATATATATATATATATGTGTGTGTGTGTGTGTGGGGTATGTGCGTTATAAACAAAGGAAAGCTTTCTATTTGGGTATCCCATGTTCAAATCCCCCTATTGCACTACTTTTAATTTATAGGTTTTCTTAGGTACGGAGTTTTTAGAAGTTGTAAAACACCCCCTAAAGTATGTTTGGATTGGTAAATTATGTAAAGAAACGAAGTGATAGGCCAGCGGGCAGGGAAAAGAGTCGAGTCGATCTGGATCGGGTTTTGACACTCTGCAATATCAAAAGTAATTCTAAACTTTTAATTGCGGTATAGTAAATGGTTGACTGGAATGAATTAAATAGGCATCGATAATCATGTTAGGTTCTAAGTTTGTTATGTTATTTAAAATTAGAATTAGTTAATTTAGGGATAATATAACTTTTATTGGTACATAGAATTTCTATGGTGACTTATATAGTCAACATTAAAATAAAACTTTCATAAGCAGTTTGTTGGACCTGTTATAACTAATGCATATAAGATACTCATATTAGATACATTACTTTCTATTGTTAAGTTTTTGATGTCATTATGACAGTAGTAAATAAAATTTTTGAAACTGTTGATCAAATAATTCACGATAAGGCAGATCAATACATAGTATTAGGCTTAAAAAGTCAACATGATATGATCGGTTTGGGGATAATAAGCAATCAAAATTTCCAAAATATAATAGTCTAAATGAACTGTCATACAGTGAATTAATCAACACGAACTGTTACTTTTTATACACTGATTTGATTATTTCCATTTTTTATTGATTTTTTGAATAATTTTTTGAATGTGGAATATAAGCAACAGAAAAGAAGTATAGGTTCAAATGTTTTTGTTTTAATAACTCATAACCTAGAATAGTTCTTTGAACATACCTTGTATTTGAAGAATAGTTATTGCTGCTGCACAGACGTTTCCTGCAAGGTAACACAATATTTTTACTTACTCTAATTTATTTTGAGTAAAAACAGAACTAAACGTATTTTAATTCGATGCAGGAACGTATTTTGATAAGAATTAGACACTTGGTGTTGATGCATAGTTGAAGAGTTAAAGAATTCAGGATATAAAACTTTACCTGATGAAGCTTAGTAAGGCAGAGGTTCAGAATAGTGCCTAAAATTGTAAGTCGTATAGTTAATAGGGTGTAGGGTTTAAATTGGGTTAAATGCTTATCAAAATCTTATAGATGGTAAAGATTTTGGTAGTTACGATGTACTAATTTATTGCCAGAATTTATGTGATTTGCCAATATTCCGTAATTTTGGTAGTTATCATATTTAGGTCTTTTATATTTAATAGTTTTAGTATTTCCTAAAAATATGAATAGTTTTAAAAGTATTACTACTTTTAAAAGTCATACTTGCATATCTAAACTTTGAAACTAAATTTTGTTAAAAATAGGTGATTTACTCATAACAGTTTTTTATGCATTTAAATTTAAGTATGATTATACACATCTTTTTCGAATTTTCGAAAATAGGAGATTTGATTGGTTTGAATTGAAATCTGCGGAATTTATTGCGAATTACGTTTTTTTTTTGGAATGTATTTTTTGGAATGTTATAAAATGTATAAATTTTGTTTGGAAATTCGGAAAATGGGAAAAGATGCCGAATTTGATTTAGGAAATTAATGGGCATGTTATACTGCAGGAGGTAATTTTGGAAATAAATTTGAATTTTGGGAATAAATTCTAATCTTTCATCAGTTTAAATCTCGTGATTTATCCCCATATGTTTGACAAAATCCCGTAATATTAGTGTTGCTTGTTACAGTGCAGGAGGAAGTCAGAATTTTCGGTTTGTTATAGAATGTAGGGAGGATGCCTCCTGGCCAATAGGGGAATTACATATGGCATTGGGGACCAATGAGAGAGCTTGGAATTGATTTGTTGGCAAATAAAATTCAAACCTAGTGTAACATCCCAAAAATCAGAGGAAATTTAAAAAATTTTAATCAATAAAATATTACATTTTTCCTCAAAAGTACGAGTAACTCAAAGGTCCCAATTCATAAATAAAAATATAAAACCGTCTCGTGGTTTAAATGGGGAATCATTAAAGGTTTTAAAAACAAAACATGTTTGACTCGAAATAAATGTTTTAATCCAAATTCATAAATATAAAAATAGAAACGCAGTTCATCAACCATTGACCTTCTCTTTGCTCTTGCTAGTACCTGCAAAATGGGAGGGAGTGTTTGGGGTCAGCCACCGCTGAGCGAATAACCAACACAATAAACATACACATACAAACAATCCACACCACATAAGTGATCCACAAAGACTCTACTCATTTCTCGATTATTAGGCCATTATTAATTCTCAATAAGTTCGCCATGGGTTGTGACGATACTCAACGTACGCCCACCGCCAAACGCTCGTCACAACGCCCTCTTCCAACACCCGTCCTCTAGGTGCCCCGCAGTACCACGCTGACAGTTGTGTAGTGTACTTTGGCAACTCATGGGAAGAGTTGGCTCTCGTCGTCGCCTCTTCGATCGGTAATTAAAATCTCATAGTTATTAGGTTAGTTTTATTAATGTGTTGACTCATACAACATGTACTCATATATAACAAACTATCTCATACTCAACACATATCATCTCAAGATATGTAATCAACTAGCACAACTCACATGCATATAACTCATAACCTAATTCATGTACGCAGATCAACACATAATGATATGGTACTCAGCTCGATTACTCAGCATCCATATCTCAGTTCAGGATGTATTTAAAATAAACAACACTCAGCACATCATCAAATAAACAAGCTTATCTCAAAGCAATAGCAATTCATGACACATAGCACATAATCATGAAATGAAAGTAAATGCAACTTTATAGTAAGATCACCCACCTCGATGAACGTAAGCTCCTAAGGAATCCTCGGCACTCACAAGAGTCACAACTCAGCTCCTAAAGGATCCTACAATGCATCATAAGACTCAGATTAAAACTCGGCTCAAAATTATTTCCAACAGGATTTGACAACATGCAGCACTCTTACGGAAACGGCCATAATTATCAAAAAGTTTACTAAATTTTATTCAAATTTTTATAGTAGCTAAATAACTCAGAGGAATACAATTTGTCAGAAGACATCGGAACTTGAATCCAAACAGAAGGGGCTCAAAACAGGCTAACAAGACAGAATAGCGAAACTGAAAACTATTCTACGATGGTTTATAAAATTGGAGATATCTTTTAAACGACAAATCAGATTAACGAGCCGTCAGCAGCAACGGCAAGAGGACTCAGAATACTAGACACCATCGCGGCCAAAAATCTAAAAACGTATTTTAAGTGTGTTAAAAATAGACCTAAACTCGGAGGACATATTCTGTCCAAAAACTCAGCTTGTTTATAAAACCCGTTTTACAAACCCGACATCAACCCATTAATTCCCGAGGCACCGGACAGCCCCGAAACTCGAAAAATCAGAATTTCATATCAAGTAAAATTTTCTCAAATGCTCGTTTTTAAACTAATAAAATGAATTCCAAAAACGCGCTCGTGAAACCGATTAGATGTAAACGTGACAAAATCCGGGATCTCATACAACCAAACCCAAGGGCTCGGTCCATCCTCGGTTTGATCACACTACAACTTCTCAATTCTAATTGAAACAATCAATACAACTAAGATTAGGTACAATTTAATTACAAGGAAAACGGTTGAATCAAAAACATCCTTAACAAAATTAACACTCATATCGATAAAAGAATCGGTATATAAACAACACTCAAAAACACCAATTAAGAGAGTTAGAGATTATACCCTACGAACCAACACGAACACCCGAATCACCAAAATACGTGATCACTAAGGAAAATGGATTTCTCCTTGCTGCTCTCGGTCTCGCAGTCCACCAAAATACCACCGGATGAAAATAGAACAACTCACTGACTTTATTTTATAAAACCACCACCATAAAAAAAACCCATTGATAATAATTCCCACTTCCACTAAAGATGGATTAAATTTCCCATCGCCACCTGCTCACTTCCACTCAACCTCCAAAGATCTCATAAAAAGAAAATTGCTTTCTTCCATGCACCTAGCGCCACAAACAATACTAGTGTAAAGACACCGCCATATGTGATTATCGTCAGCCACATGCTTGCTCGCAATATCGCAGGAGGGAATGGAGATGCTCGAATTACAGGTTGGTCTCGAACAAACTACCACTTGGTTACAACAAAGCCTTGATACTCTCTACTTATGAACGAAACCTCCTGCTCGATCTCGATTGAAACAAGAGAATGGTCTCGGGGAAGAGCAGATCGCTCCAGCTGTCGACTGAATTAGGGTAGGAAGATAATGACGATTACTCCCTTATGTACGTCTCAAGTTTTCTAAGCCCAAATCAAAACATCTTCTCGGGCCCTAATACAAGCTGCACTCGAGTCCTTTGCATAACCAGACCAAGCAAAATAACCAAAAATGGGACTTGGTTACGGAATTATTAACAAGAAACGGGACAAAAGGGGTGTTCCTAACTTTAAACATCCATTCACGGGTCTCGGCTTTGGCCTCATCCCGACACGGAAGCTAAACAACTTTAGATTAATGAAGGCCGGGGATTTAAACGTCACAATATTAATAAACGAAACATCACGTCCCATTATTAATCAACACACGCATAATTGCATAAAATAACACGTCACTTATTTATTTCACCAAGTAACTAATACAATAAAGTTTAATAAAGAATAAAGCATAATTTCAATTTTATTTAAATATTATTTAATTAACTTAATTTTTTTAGGGCGTTACAAGACTAAATAGGAATCTGGAAATCATACTTATGACATAACTAAAAGACATTCTTACAACCAATCACCTCAAAACAATAATAGAAACTTACCTTTTAAACATAACTTTAATGTGAACTATCATGCAAATTGGGGATAATTACTAAATAGGTAAGAGCGGTGGGTATATATAGTCACCTAAGTGAAATATTCACCTCAGCGTCATTTATGCGGCACTTCATTATTTCACATTTTACATTCAAAATTAACCAATAAATACTCCTTTGAGACCCACCAAAATACTTCTCACTCACAAAATACCCTTAAAAAAAGAAAATTATCTCTCTCTCTCTCCTCGCCAAACTTCCGGCGAAACCCCTTTTTATGGTGGTAGAAGTGTTTGCTCGCCAAAATGGGGCCACATAGGCATTTGGTTCCAACGTGATATGGGGTGACGCCACTACACCTATGCCCTAATAGCTAGGTGTTATTACACTTGTGTGTAAAAATTATTTGCATCTTGATTTGATCTAGTCAAAGGCTTAATGAAATGAAAAGAAAATAGTTTAAAGCATGTTACGTTTCATCATTCACCTAAATCACGAGTGTTTGGTAAACAACATGTCCCATTTGTTTAAAAATAGTTTAAGAAAGCATGTTTAGATGTGTTGTGGAGGTTATCATGTCTTTATACAAAGATGATCGTTATCATATTTGAGTTGGTGTTGGATTTAAAACGTGTTCCGATAAAGTAAATGGTTGCACACACTCGTTTTGCTAAACATTTGAAAAGCTTGTCAACATTTGTCATAAATCATTTAACTTTATTAAATGATTTCACATTTAACTTAATTATAGCATACCCTTTTTTAATCATTGTTTTAAAACTTGGGTTTTTAGTTAATTCGGTACGATGATCCAGTCACAGTTTAACTGGTTGAACCGACAGACCAACACAAGTTAACTAAAAGCATATAGAAAATATTATATAAAATCACTTCAAACATTAGACATTGTTAAAATATCTAAACAATATCCAATTCAAATATAAAAATATTTGGAGATATAGAAACTCAATTTTATTTGACTTTGGTAGTATTCGTAAATCTGATTTAGTTGATTTGATTGTTTTATTTTATTTTTCATGGCTAAACCATAGAAATCAATTTAAGATTTCTTAGAACAATTGACTATTAAACTCCTTGTATTGATTGTTTAGCACTCTGCTAAATTCTACTAATACAATTGCCGTTCAAAAAAAATATCCAAGTTCAATAAAGCCAAAAAACCCATTACGGGGCCACTTGGGTTGTACTTTGTAGATTATGGGTCAACAATGTAAAATGGTAAAAGAAAAAAAATAGTTAAATGTGAAAGGTCGAGAAAATGGTCTAATTTGTATTCAAAATAGTAGAATTTCATCTGTGCGTTGCCGTGGGGATTTTTATATGATACCTAAAAGGTTGTTTACTAATACATTCTTACAATGCCTAAAACATTATTTTATATTAAGAAAACAAAATATGAATTCCAAAATATTTTCGATGACATAACTATTAAATAAATATCTGAATTTTATATTTAATGTTACTTTATGTTAAAAAAAACATAAATCCAAAAATATTTCCTATGAGAAAAGACCTCTTAAGGTCAAGGAGGTTCCTATGCGGAGACTAAAGTCTACATGCAAAGCATATGGTTGCTCTAAGATTAGTGGGCTCGCAAAGCGAGTTCACAAAACTATTATTTGTTTGCGTAATAATAAATGCGTGTTGAACAACTTGAACTTATTTAGAAAACTGATTGCTCATATAAAACCGAATTACCATATTGTTAATAATATAAGTAAATGAAAAGGTTAAACAATAAATTTTTATATAAAATTAATAGTTAGTGACTATTTTAGAAAAAACTAAAAGCATAGGGACCTATTTGATTATTTCTGAAAATAGTTTAAATTAGAACATATAAATTGGAGGAGCTCAAATAGAACATTTCTGATTTTCTGCCACCTAAATTGGAGGAGCTAAGCTAAAAATAAAAGCAACTAAATTGGAGGAGCTCTAGAAGTTAAATAAAGTGGTGCAAAATATAATGAAAAAAAGATTCACCTCTTAGGCACTATTCACCCATTTTGCAAGATGTATTATAGTTAATTCTTGTCCTAAAATATTTTAATGAAAAAAAATCATTTATTAAATGGTACACTTTTTGAATTATATGAATTATAAATATTGTACCAGAAACGTTTTGCCAGATTAATGACACAAAAGTTTTAACTAATCAATCAGACACAGACATAAAATTACTCATTTTGACTTGTTACCCAAACTGTCTATTTAGCCACATTTGGTCTATTACCCAAACTGTGACTAAATGATTTTAGGCCGGCAACTAACTTTTCAGTCTTAGGAAAGCAGTTTTTCCCTCAGAAGCAGGTATCCGCTGGTAGCTCGGCTAAGACAGAGAAGGGGTAATGTAACACCGTAATTTTCATGCCATTTTTTAACAAAACACGGAAGCGTTTAAATTAATTAATTTACAGACGTTATAAAAGTAAAGTAATTTAACATTAACAAAACAATGTTATAAACTTCCGGCTCGATTCCAAAAATATTTCTTTATAATTTGTCATCCATCCATAATCACAAACTTCCCAAAACCTGCAAAAGATTCGACACAGTGGGGGATTAGCACAAAGTTAAGTCACCGAAATTATAACACATAATAATGTTTAAATCCAACAATCCCGATTCACAATTTTCACTTAATCACAAATAACGAAAGGATCGGCGGTTTGCAGAACCTTACAACTGTTGTGGGTCTAATAACAGCTTACCGATAGCCCTTTACTCATTAGCAATGATAAAGCTTCCTTAAGACACAACGAATATGCCAAGGTACAATTACCGTTATTTAACAATAAACGAAAGCCCATCCCCCAACAACCAGACTGACCTCTACACTTTTCCATGTGCACATATCGATTAATTAACACATAGCCAGTTAATTAATTTTATACCATACTGTGTAAATCACAACACAAAGTTTTTCAGCCAAACACTCTGCCCGCGACAAAAATTTGCGCCCCGCGAATAAAACTCTAGTTCGCTATTTCGAGTTTCTGTATGGTTTTGGTTTCTCGGCAACAAGTTCATGTCAAACATTTCTGCGCGCTTTCAACTTAAAAATTTCTGCCCATTTTCAACTCAAACATTTCTGCCCATTTTCAGCTAATGATTTCCAAAACCAAACATGACAATTTGCAACCTAAACTATTGCAATTAAACAGTATAAAGGTTATAAATCCACTTGCCTTTGCATACACGAATCCACACTCAGTTGTCTTATATCACTGAGTTTTCTCTTTCCCTTTTCCTGCTAATCGAAACAATACCCGAATTAGTACCATTTCAAGTCAAAATATACATAAACTTTAAACTCAATTCTAAACCATTACACATAACAAAAATTCTGCACAAAACAAGTATTTTGACTACACAAAAGTCAAATTCGACATCTAATTTGCAAATGCATACCTATGGTACTAATGTGTATTCTTAACTTGATTTTTAACTTACAACTAACCAAATGTGTATTCTTTGAATCCCATTTAGCATTTTTTTACATCTTCTACAATCATATATAACCAACCTAAACAATTTCCAGATTTGACTTTTACAAAAGTCAAACTACACCATTTGCAACTTACTAATTTTTACCAAATATCACCAATTTACCAATTCAATATTACTACTAGTTATTAATACAATTATAACATCATTTACAATAAACACAATTATCACAGATTTCTTCAATTTCTAAATTAGGGTTCTTGACCCGATTGTCACAATTTATGATTTAGGTTTAATTTAGATGTTTCAATCAACCTGCTAACAAGCATAACACTTCCTTATCATAAACTAATCTAAAGGAATCATTAATTTCGGTTTTTGATCAAAATCTACTAAGAACCCTAACTAAGTTCTTGAACAAAAACACCTAAAATAAACACCTTAAACAAAAACAGAGATTTCTTACCTCTTCCTTGATAATTTTCGAGTTTAGAGATGGAAACACCACAAAAATTGCAAGCTTTAATCACAAGTTTGTAGAAATAAAACCAATTTTGATGTTGTGAGTGTTTAGGCAGAGACGAGAGAGAGATATCGAGAGTTTGAGAGATTGAGATAGAAACAAACTTCCTTAATGACACATCTCCAACACGTGTCTAACCCTTAAGGGTTATTTATTTTAAAAAATACAGTATAATATTAAACTATGATGTTTAATTTGGAACCTTAAACAAACTCTAATTTCAAAACTAAAATTACCACTAGAAACCCGGTTCAAAAGTGGTCCTAGATATATTAAAATCATACTAATATATATCTATCTTAGTTTTGCTAATTTTTAACCCCGTGGTTAAAAATTCAATATTACTACTAGTTATTAATACAATTATAACATCATTTACAATAAACACAATTATCACAGATTTCTTCAATTTCTAAATTAGGGTTCTTGACCCGATTGTCACAATTTATGATTTAGGTTTAATTTAGATGTTTCAATCAACCTGCTAACAAGCATAACACTTCCTTATCATAAACTAATCTAAAGGAATCATTAATTTCGGTTTTTGATCAAAATCTACTAAGAACCCTAACTAAGTTCTTGAACAAAAACACCTAAAATAAACACCTTAAACAAAAACAGAGATTTCTTACCTCTTCCTTGATAATTTTCGAGTTTAGAGATGGAAACACCACAAAAATTGCAAGCTTTAATCACAAGTTTGTAGAAATAAAACCAATTTTGATGTTGTGAGTGTTTAGGCAGAGACGAGAGAGAGATATCGAGAGTTTGAGAGATTGAGATAGAAACAAACTTCCTTAATGACACATCTCCAACACGTGTCTAACCCTTAAGGGTTATTTATTTTAAAAAATACAGTATAATATTAAACTATGATGTTTAATTTGGAACCTTAAACAAACTCTAATTTCAAAACTAAAATTACCACTAGAAACCCGGTTCAAAAGTGGTCCTAGATATATTAAAATCATACTAATATATATCTATCTTAGTTTTGCTAATTTTTAACCCCGTGGTTAAAAATTCAATATTACTACTAGTTATTAATACAATTATAACATCATTTACAATAAACACAATTATCACAGATTTCTTCAATTTCTAAATTAGGGTTCTTGACCCGATTGTCACAATTTATGATTTAGGTTTAATTTAGATGTTTCAATCAACCTGCTAACAAGCATAACACTTCCTTATCATAAACTAATCTAAAGGAATCATTAATTTCGGTTTTTGATCAAAATCTACTAAGAACCCTAACTAAGTTCTTGAACAAAAACACCTAAAATAAACACCATAAACAAAAACAGAGATTTCTTACCTCTTCCTTGATAATTTTCGAGTTTAGAGATGGAAACACCACAAAAATTGCAAGCTTTAATCACAAGTTTGTAGAAATAAAACCAATTTTGATGTTGTGAGTGTTTAGGCAGAGACGAGAGAGAGATATCGAGAGTTTGAGAGATTGAGATAGAAACAAACTTCCTTAATGACACATCTCCAACACGTGTCTAACCCTTAAGGGTTATTTATTTTAAAAAATACAGTATAATATTAAACTATGATGTTTAATTTGGAACCTTAAACAAACTCTAATTTCAAAACTAAAATTACCACTAGAAACCCGGTTCAAAAGTGGTCCTAGATATATTAAAATCATACTAATATATATCTATCTTAGTTTTGCTAATTTTTAACCCCGTGGTTAAAAATACTAATAATTCAAATAAAATTCTATAAAATTATAAATAATAAAAAAAACTTACTGACAACCTTAAAAATGCTAGGCCGGGTCTCGGGGTGTTACAGGTAACCAGCTTTTAAGCCACACATAAGCTACAACGGGCTTTTTGACATAATCAAACCCACCCGGTCCAATAAAACCAACCGACCGAGAAAAAAAAGTTTCATTATTTCCTTGAAAAGAAACTAGTCAGGATCAAACATTACTTAATAACTTAGTTGCAGATAATCTTAATATCTGTTGAAAAAGTTGTGATAAAATTATTTTTCACCAACCTTGGACTGAGTGTCCCCTAAATGGCTTGAACTCATGTAAGCTCGGGCGACCTGCGGACACGAATGCAGCTTCAAAATCCCGGGCTCGTGCGGGTCCATTTTTTGCATCTTATCAACACCGCAGTGAGCTCGTACTTACCACCTCAGTACAGACTTTTTCATACTGAGCTCCTCAGAACAGGTCAATACCGACCTCCTCGATACTGAGTGTTCGACGTGTACTGTGCAGTAGTACCGACCCTGGGCTATACTGAGTTGCAGTCTCAGACTGAGCTGTTGCGCTGACCTACAGTCTCGGACTGAGTTCCTACGCTGACTTCCTGTACTGACCCTACGCTGATCTGCAATCCAATACCGAGTTAATGCGCTGACCTGCTGTCTCATACTAAGTTGCTGCGCAGACTGCTGGACTGATCTGCAGCGTTGAGTTCGTATACTGAGTTCTCGGACTGAGTTCCTGGACTGGCCAGAAGGAATGAGCAGGCTGTTACGAAAATTCAGAAGTAAATGCAGAATACTGTTTTGATTTCTTGTTAAATGGCATTGGATGTATTTAATGTTTTGGGTAAACATTAGTAATCATTCTACAATATAAATGGAGAGACCTTTGGTCTCATTTGTAAACACACCTTCTACACCTACTTCTAAAGATCACAGCTTCTCTCTTGTGTAAACACTCTTAACTTTGGTTAGTGTTCTAGCTCGGATTATATCCAGTAGTTTAAAACTACTCGGTTCTTTTACCCTAGGAAATAGACAACGTATCTATTTTAAGGGGATCGTGAATTTTACGAGACTCAACCAAAACCTTGTACTTGTTTGTTGTATTTTATTTGTTTCAATCATTTGTAAACGTATTCGTCAATTTCCCTTATTGTATTTGTATTTTATTAATGAAAATTTGTATTAGCTCCTACAAACTTAAAATATATTTTTCCTCTCTTGCTAATACCGGTTGGAAAATACATATTTTTTTTGGATTTTGCTCATTAATAGTATAGATTCGGAAAAAGTGGTGATTGAAACGTTTTATAGAACAAAAAGGTTCAATTGAGTTTTTTAGAAATTTCTAATTTTGTTTTGTATAAATTGTTACATCAAATTTTTGGATTTAAAGTTTATTATATCAAGTTTTTAAAGTTTAATTTTAAATAACTTGATATATTGTATAAAACAATTTTGGATTTAAAATTTATATTTGTGGACATTGGTTGTAAGATACAAGATAGTCATAAACTTCTTGAGTTTATTCTTGTAGAAGAGGATATATGAAATATATCTTACTTCTAATTGAAATTAGTATAATTGTTGAGGCTTTTTGGTCAAATATTTGCATTTTTTATTTTGATAAAAATGACAAATGTTGTGACAATGCCTAACATGGAAATGCATATGAAGGAAGATGTGCATATTGTGGCTATGATTTCTGATTTGTCGGAAGTTAATTTGGTGGGAAACGATTCAAGTGGATGGTATGTCGATACGGGTGCAACCCGTCACGTGTGTTTCAATAAAAGTTTGTTTACCACTTTCAAAGATGTTTAAAATGGACAAAAACTTTTCATGAGAAACTCGGCTACCGCGGATATCAAAGGTGAAGGGAATGTCATCTTAAGGATGATTTCCGGAAATGATGTCACATTAAGCAACGTTTTGTATGTTCCAGCGATTCGTAAGAATCCTGTGTCCGGATGGTTGCTTACTAAGTTTGGATTTCAAGTTGTGATTGAATCATATAAGATTGTATTATCAAAATGTGGAATGGATGTTGGTAAGGGTTACGCCCTTAATGGTATGTTCAAATTAAATTTAATAAATTTTATACGAAATCTTAATAAAAATGTTAATAATGTCGTTCATTTACTTGAAACGTCAAATGTTTGGCATGGTCGTTTAGGCCATGTAAATTTTAATTCAATTCGTCGTTTAATTAAATTAAATAGCATACCTGTAGGAATACCTCTTAGGATTCACATGGCGGAAATTGAACCCCACAGACTGGATCTCTACTATACAATGGGATCACAAGAAGAAGATTAAGAACATTACCTTTAGATTGCTAAAGAATGATCCACCTGTTCTGCACCACCTGAACACACTGCAAGACCACGTTGTACCAACAAAGTATCACACAAGAACTTTTGTGTGTGTGTGTGTGTGTGTGTGTGTGTGTGTTCCGTTTGACCAACACAAGCCGAAGAACCCTGTGGGGTTTCGGTCGACTTCGGCCGAAGGAGAGAGGAGAGTGAGAGAAGCCTTTAGGGTTTTGAGTGTGTAATGTGATTAACCTCTAAACCACCACATAAGCCCTTTATTTATAAGGGTTCATGTTACAGTTTAGTCCTTGGAGTTAAATTATGGTTAATCTCATAATTAGACTTCCTATTAACACTTTAAACCCTAGGACTATTAGTAGTTAATTAATAGACTATTAATTAACTGTCCGTTAAATATTTAACTTAATATTTGACCATCCTCTTAAATAATAATTAACTATTATTATTTATTCTTTACTTAATAATTAACTTAACTAGTTAATTATTCCACACAACTTACTTTTTTTCGGTTGTCCATTATTGGGTGTGTAGTGGTGTGACCCTTTAGTGTCTTATAACATAGGACACAATGACACATGTGCTTATCTGTGCACATAAATCCAACAGACTCCCACTTGTGCAAGTTAAGCATCACTTACTGATCATCGTTAGCTAAAGCAGTCCCTAGCCAGACATTTAGGATAACCACGTTATAAGAACTCTTACATCGAGAGATAATATTCATAAAAAATGAATAACACTTAACAGATTTTCCTTTCGCATCATGATATTTCTTAATCTGAGTAATAGACATGGAGCAGGGATCTTGTTTTACGTACTCGAATTTTCTCGACTCTGATTTCGACTTTCTGCAGTAACGGATTACCGAATGATCTAATCATTCTCCGAGCGCGGCTACGCATTTCAGTAGTCTTAATCGTCGAGCGGCCATGAAATATCTATTCTAGTTAAAGAAGGTGCAAATCCCATCTTGACTGTCTTGCATTTTCGAACACGACTTCCGCTGTGTTAGTCAAGTTCCTTATGATCACCCTTTTACGGTGTGACGTTAGATAAGCGCTAAAGATCAGAAGTTGTCGAGTCTCAAACCAAACATCTCAGGTCAGAGGACATCTACACGAAATTACTCATGCTTGGGTTCCATGAAGTCTCGATCTTTTGGTCACGTCTAATGTTTAGCAAACTCTGTAAACATCTACGAATATTTATTTTAACAACACTTGTTTCTCTATTCAAAAACTATGAATAGATAAATATTCATAATGGTATTATCTCTTGAATCTGGCTCCCACTAAATTCATGCAACCACAGACATTTTAGATACTCAAAACTTTGCGTATCAAGGATAGGTTTAAAACATGTTAAGAATAGACAATGTGAAAATATTACGTAAAACATCCTATTTCAATCCCATGAAATGTTATTACATAATGTATCGATTTCAAACATGTATATGGATCATAATCAAAATTACTAGCTACAAATATCTAGGTACTGCATGCCTATAGTTTGCATGTTTCTCATGCTTTGGTCCAGCTAGTGGTTTTGTCAACGGGTCAGCAACGTTGTCATCCGTTGGTATTTTCTTAATAACAATATCACATTCTCTTACATACTCGCGTATTCGGTGATATTTCCCGCGTACATGCCTGGTCTTTTGATGCTCTCTTGGTTCAACAGCTTGCGCTATTGCACCAATGTTATCACAGAATATTACGATGGGTCTAGAGATACTGGCAATAACTCTAAGATCCTCGATAAAATTCTTAAGCCAAATGGCTTCCTTTCCAGCGTCATTTGCGGCAATGTACTCAGCCTCTGTAGTCAAATCTGCTATCGTATCTTGTTTCTGACTCTTCCAAGATACAGCTCCTCCGTTTAATGTGAACACAAATCCTGATTGTGATTTGTAATCGTCTCTGTCGGTTTGGAAGCTTGCATCTATGTATCCAGTTACACGCAATTCTTCCATCGAACCTCCAAAGACCAATAACATGTCTTTCGACCTTCTCAAATACTTGAGAATGTTCTTGACAGCCACCCAATGGGCCTCACCAGGATTCTTTTGATATCTGCCCGTAAGACTTATCGAGTAAGCAATATTGGGCCTAGTACATAACATGGCATACATTATTGATCCAATTGCCGAAGCATATGGAATCAAACTCATCCTAGTTATTTCCTTGCTAGATGTAGGACTCTGAGTTTTACTAAGTGTAATGACATGTGCCATTGGAATGAATCCTCTCTTGGAATCACTCATACTGAATCTTTTCAGTACTTTGTCAGTGTATGTACTTTGACTAAGTCCAATAAGCCGCCTAGATCTATCTCTGTAGATCTTTATACCCAGTATAAACGCGGATTCTCCCAAGTCTTTCATATGGAAACATTTACCTAACCAGGATTTTACTCCTTGTAATGCTGGTATATCGTTTCCTATGAGTAGTGTGTCATCGACATATAAGACTAGGAAGATTACTATGCTCCCGCTGAATTTTGTGTAGACACACGCCTCGAACTCACTCTTGACAAAACCAAATTCTTTGATTCTTTTGTCAATGTGTAAGTTACAACTTCTAGATGATTGCTTTAATCCATAAATAGATTTTTGCAATTTGCATACTTTGTTAGGATTCTTTGGATCTGTAAAACCATCCGGTTGTATCATGAATACGTCCTCATTCAACTCCCCGTTAAGGAAGGCGGTTTTAACATCCATTTGCCATATCTCATAGTCGTAATATGTTGATATGGCCATAAGAATTCTAATAGAATTAAGCATAGCGACTGGCGAGTAGGTTTCAGAATAATCCACACCATGTGTTTGTGTGAAACCCTTCGCGACTAGTCGTGCTTTGTAAGTATGCACTTTCCCATCCATGTCAGATTTCTTCTTGAAAACCCACTTGCATCCAACAGCTCGTGACTGTGGTGGCAAGTCTGATAACACCCAGACTTGGTTGTCATACATGGATTGCATCTCTGCTTGCATGGCCTCGACCCATCTTTTAGACTCTATGCCGTCAGCAGCTTCGCTGTAGGTCAATGGTTCTAGTAGACTTCCATCATCTTCATCGATCATGAATCCAAGATACCTATCTGGTTCTTGGCGTGGTCTACTGGACCTACGCAGCTTGCGTGTTTCTTCTTCCTCAACTGGTGGTTCTGGTTGAGGATCAACAATTCTTTGTTGAACCACTGGTTCGACTGAAGTCATCGGTGGATCTTCATCCTCTTCAATTTCTTGAAGCTCTATTTCTTTTCTTAGAGTTTCAGTTCCTAGAAACTTCTCCTCCAAGAAGACACCTTTCCGAGCAACAAAACTTTGTTTTCTTCTTGATGATAGAAATAGTATTTTAAGCTTTCCCTTGGATATCCAACGAAGATACACTTATCCGACTTGGGGTTGAGTTTGTCTGTGAAGTTACGTTTAACGTACGCTTCACAATCCCAAATCTTGAGAAAAGACAATTTTGGCTTTTTGCCCATCCAGTGCTCGAACGGAGTCTTTTCTACCGAATTGGTCGAAACCCTATTCAGTGTGAATGATGCAGTCTCGAGTGCATGTCCCCAAAATGATAGTGGTAGGGGAGCGCGACACATCATTGAACGTACCATGTCTAACAAGGTGTGATTCCCCCTTTCTGATACACCATTCATCTGAGGTGTATACGGAGGTGTGAGTTGTGAAACAATCCCACATTCTTTCAAATGATCGTCGAACTCTTGGCTCAAATATTCGCCTCCCCGGTCAGACCGAAGTAACTTTATTTTCTTGCCCAGTTGGTTCTCTACTTCATTATGGTATTCTTTGAAGTTATCAAAGCTCTCAAACTTTAGTCTCATAAGAAAGACATAATCATATCTATTGAAGTCGTCAGTAAAGGTAATGAAGTAGCGGTATCCACCTCTGGCTTCTGGTGTAAAGGGTCCACACACATCTGTGTGTATAATCCCTAACAACTCGCCTGCCCTTTCATTGAAATGGTTGAAGGGGTATTTTGTCATCTTGCCAGATAAACAAGCTTCGCATATTGCATATGATTCTAAATCAAATGGTTATAGAATTCCATCATCGTGGAGCTTCTTTATGCGAGTCTCGTTTATATGACCTAAACGACAATGCCAAAGATAAGTTTGATTCAAGTTACTCTTGGATCTTTTACTTATATGATAAACGTCTTGTTCTATATTATTTAGATTTAACGTATATAGACCATTATGAGAATTAGCTTTAAAATATAAAATATCATCTTTTAAACACGAAATTGTTTTACCACAAAACTCATAATAAAAACCATTGTCTATAAGTAAATCAAAAGAAATAACATTTTTAATAAGTCTAGGAACATAATAACAATCTTTAAGTTCCAAAATTCTTCCTGAAGGCAAATTGAGAAGGTATGTTCCTACGGCTTCAGCTCCAACCTTGGAACCTTCGCCTAGTCGTAGTTCAACATCTCCTTGACCCAACCTCATGTCCTTCTTAAATCCCTGCAAATGATTGCAAATGTGATGACCACATCCGGTATCCAATACCCAGGATTCAAGAGAAGTAACGAGACAATCAATCATAAAGATACCTGAATCGCTGACAAAGTCAGCGTCCAACAGTCCCACATCGGACGTGTGCTCGCAAATATCCTTGCTGCCACAAGTTGGGCAACACAAATCAGCAAATTCATTCAACCAATCATCGAAATCATCATGTTGAACCTCAGGGAGAGATTCTTCCTCTAGCCTTTGAACATCGTGTATACACAAGAGATTCTCGTGTAGACCTGCGACACTCAGATCAAAGTTCCCAACTAAACGTACTATCTTGTCCAGATAGTACTGAGTGAGAGATCCAAACAAGAACAAGACTTGTTCATGCTGGTTTGATGTGCCAGTAACCAGGGTGAGACAATCTAGCAACCTTCTTATGTTAGTAAGATGGTCACTCAATGGTTGATCATCTTTTATCTTCGACGAGAAGATCTCCTGCAAAACAACTGCTTACTTTCTTCTGTACTATCTTTAAACATCTCCTCAAGATACTAGACAAACTCATAGCACGGTTTCTTACGTAGATGATCAGTAAGCTCTGATAATGAAGTAAGAATGAGAATCGACATAACTTGTGATTCATCATCCTGAACTGATAATAAGCGTTAAGCTCATCATCTTGGGCATATTGCCCTGGTTGTCCCTTGGGCACCTCGTCTATCACATACAACAGATTCTGTGCTTTTAGGTAACTCCTAAAATGCACTTTCCAAACTTTGTAGTTTGGACCAGTAAGCTTCCATTTTCCAGTGATGAACTTTCGCGATTCGTTTGGTGAGTAAAACGGAATTTCTGACGGTACGGACATCTATAGGAAAAATAACAAACAGTTAGTATGATTAGATAAATAAATAACTTCTAATATTATTACATTTTAAGAATAATAATTAGACTAGGATCCATATTTCACGCCCACTAATGCAATGTTTGGGCACTTCCCATTAGAGCCACGCTATTTCTGGTAGGTATAGCTATACTGATCGCCTATAAACTAGACACGATTCCTAGATGTTCGGGATATCAAGTTGAACAACAAATTTGTACATGTTTTAATCCGTCTAGTGCATTTTGGTCCGGGACTCCCGACTATCACCAAAGTAGATCGTACCACCTAAGACAGTGCGATGCCTTGCGCCGGGACTCCCGATTATCACAAGACCCTACGCACCCTAATACTCGCAATGATTTGAATCCACATCTAAGGTTCTTTCTCCTTACAATGTGAATATCGTTGAACAAAGTGAGGTGTTCCATTAGGTGGGTTGCACTCTGATCTAAGATTTTCTAAAAAGGATTTTCCTTTGTTCGAAAAACGTTAGGCAGTTTTTAATTTAAAAATTACTTGGTTTTATAAACTAACAGTTTATAAAACGAAAGCAATTTCCGGAAACGATATTTAACAAGGAATCCAAAGACATAAAAATCACGTTTTCATTCCAAATATATCACAAGTCGGTATTTTAACCCCTTGGTTAAAATACCGTAAAAGGTAGCAGGCTAATTAAATTAACTAAGCATTTAATCAGGAAATCATTTCATAAGATACCTTAAGCTCAATAAACTACTAGGCCGGGTTTTGGGATGTTACAGTTATATGTATTGTTGTTAGTTATAGTCCACTTGGTGAAGCTTCCATAATAGCTCCATCAATGGGGTTCTTGGGAAGAAGATGGAGTTTTTTTCCCCAAATTGATGAAATGTGTATTTTGGTGTTCTTGAAGTGTTGTTAAGTTATATAATCATGTTAGAAGTGATAATTGTTGTATAGGTTTTATTGTAACTTGAATTGTTGAAATTGTCATGAATTAACAAGTTTGGATGAGTTTTTGGTCTAAATCCCGTAGCTAAAGAAAAAATGGCAGATTTTGACTATTTTGCACAAATCATATAAAATCAACCGTAACTCCGTTTTGAACGTGCGACCATTCGATTCGAAGGTCTAAGAGTCTACTTTATTTATATCATAATTTCATGAACTGATAAGGTCAGAACAGTATTCAGAATTCTGAGTTAATAGCAGGTGGTCGAATGTGTCTTTTTGGGTCAAACTTGTATTGATAATTCTGAGTGTTCCAAAGTACATCTATTTAACATGAAATTTGTTATAATATGGTAATTGTATAGTTGTTGAAATGATAATTATGTGTTTGTAAATATGAGAAGTTAATAAGATGGTTTTGACCCGTTTTCTAGAATAAACTAGTTAAATTTATAAATTGTTGACTTTGGTCAAACCTGCAAGTTGACTTTAGTCTTGTGTGACTTATAAACTTTAATTATCAATTTCATAGCATAAATGTATTAGTTGTGTGATTGTAAGTTTGATTATGTTAGTATCGGGTTTTGACCCGTTTGGTTGTCAGTATGTGTAAATTGACCTAAATAAGGTCAAAGTTGGTTAAGCTTGCATTGGTATGCAAGTAGCATGTAATTAACTCAAATTAGTATTGATTAGGTTTCTTGACAATATGGAATTGGTAAATTGCAAGTTTAACCTGATTATGTGTTTTGACCCTTTTGGGCCTGATGTGCAACTTGCCTAAGTTATGCATAATGAGTTACTTGAAATTAACTTGATGTAGTTCTAGACTTTGGTAATTGCTATGTGTGGGAATACAAGTAATTAGTTGTAAGTGGTAGTATAAATATGTAATCTTTAACTTTTATTGCTTGTTGAAAAGTTGATGATTTCGGGTGACTAATTCGGTATTCGTTTTTTTTTTACAGGAAAAGGGAAGGAGCCTCAGTAATATAAGATTACTGAGCTCGGCACATAAGGAAGCTAAGGTGAGTGGATTTAACCTTCATTCTTGTGTAAATTGCAAAAACTATGGAATGGTAGAGTTACATGAAAAATTGCAGGATTTTGGCTGATCTGGGAAGATAGCGGCGCTATCTTGGCTGGTTTTGGGAAAAAACGAACAGAAACTCGAAATAGCGGAAGCTATCTCAAAATAGCGGCGCTATCTAAGATAGCGACGCTATTTTGGCTGATTTTTGGGAAAATGCATTTTTTTGACATGTTTTTTGATTTTCAGTTGTGCCATTAATTGTGGGTTGTTAATGGTAAGATGTGCACATGTTTTTTAGAGGTTAGCTATAGTGGGTTTTGGCTACGCTTCCTTACTATTGAATGGGGTGATCGGACTCCTTCGAATTCGTTACGTAAGGAGGGATTACTGTGCCAATAGTAAAGGAGCCATCGGTAGACTGTTGTTGGGCCGAAAACAGTCGAAGGTCTTCGCCCGACCGCCGGTCCTCTCATAACGTCCAATTGCTTGTGGAAGTTTGGACCGGTTTCCCGATTGATTTCTTTTGGTTTCTAATTTGTTGTGGTTATGCAAATTGACGTTTATTTCTAGCCACTTAGCTTTGTGCTAATCCCTCCTTTGTTGACTCTTTTCAGCTTGTTTTGGTTGGCGGTGACTAGATTCGGGTTTTGGAAGTCTGACCGTACTCTGATTTTGTAAACCGAGTCGAGCCTCATTTTAGTAACACCGTTAAATGTTTTAAATACTTAGTTAATGTGTAAAAAGTTTTATGACTGTAATAATTAGGACTTATGTCTTTAATCTCTTCCGTTATGCATTTGTTTTTTTTTAAATGGCTCTAAGATTGTGGTGTTACATTGTACAACTTCCTAGTTCAGTGACAATGAGGATAAGCACTATGGCTTTTAATGATTCGTTGTAGAGAATCACCTATGTGAGGGAGAAGTGGGGTCGCTTCGAATGGAATTGATTGGGCACAATTCATAGTAGCTCTCGCAGAACCATGCAGTATCCATGACCAAGACGGGCACGATAAGAGGATATGAACAAGTTAGGGAGAGTCTGTGAGAATGTATATTGTCGTCTACACAGAAGGCGGATTCAGTTCAAGGACATCGCGTCTACTGACTACTAGGAGACTAAGTGTGCTTCTCAATGGAAGGTTCAAAGGCTAACACCTACCTATCCTTTGCAAGACTTAACTGTTGAACATTTATCGATATTTTGTGGTGTTTTCAATCGATCTCTATTCATGTGGGGGATTGCTGGAAAAAGTTGTGATAAAATGATTTTTGGACTGAGTGGCCCGAAATGGTGTGGGTCCATGTTTTGCATCTTATCGAAACTGCAATGAGCTCGTAATGACCACCTCAATACTGACCTTTTCATACTGACCTCCTCAGTTCTGACCGGTCAATACCGACCTCCTCGATACTGAGTGTTCGACGTTACTGTGCAACAGTACCAACCCTGGGCTATACTTAGTTGCAGTCTCGGACTGAGCTGCCGCGTTGACCTACAGTCTCGGACTGAGTTCCTGCGCTGACTTCCAGTACTGACCCTACGCTGATCTGCAGTCCAATACTGAGTTGTTGCGCTGACTTGCAGTCTCATACTGAGCTGCTGCGGAGACTGCTGGACTGAGCTACAACGCTGACTTCAATTACTGACCTGCTGCGCTGAGTTCGTATACTGAGTTCTCGGACTGAGTTCCTGGACTGACCAGAAGGACTGAGCAGGTTGCTACGAAAATTCAGATGTAAATGCAAAATACTATTTTGATTTCTTGTTAAATGGCATTGAATGTATTTAATGCTTTGAGTAAACATTAGTAATCATTCTACACTATAAATAGAGACCTTTGGTCTCATTTGTAAACACATCTTCTACACCTACTTCTAAAGATCACAACTTCTCTCTTGTGTAAATACTCTTAACTTCGGTTAGTGTTCTGGCTTGGATTAGTTTAAAACTACTCGGTTGTTTTACCCTAGGAAATAGACAACGAATCTATTTTAAGGGGATCCTGAATTTCACGAGACTCAACCAAAACCTTGTACTTGTTTATTCTATTTTATTTGTTTTAATCGATTGTAAACGTATTCGTCAATTTCCCTTATTGTAATTGTATTTTATTAATGAAAATTTGTATTAGCTCCTACAATATCTGCATAATTTTGCGCGGACAAATTATGAGAAAAAATATCAACCATAACTTTATCAGGAAAAACACCAGCAAAATAGCTTACAATGTCATCATACTCCAAAGTTCAACAATAAACCATGTTGCTTGTTTTAGGCCAATCTTTTTTTAAAAGCCGGGTCACAAATAATTTCGGGGTTGTCAAGGTTTACGGATTTGATAAAAAACCATTGAGTCGCAAAGGGTAATTACTTAGACAAAAACCAAAAGACTTTCAGTTTGGTCTCTTTCTTGGGTCCCAAGTTGACCGGGTTGAACCGCCGGGATCGACCGGGCTTTAAAACATTACCCTTAATAATTAACGAAAGAAAGCAAAGTCAGTAGCGGGACATTCTGTCAATCGGGGAAGGTTTTTGGTGACAAGACCTGGAGATATCAGAAGTGGCGGCGAGTGGCGTGCCACAATCCCATTCATCATTTTTTATCTACATAAGCGGAGCCCTTATAGTCCATAACAATGCCACCAACTGCTGATGTGCCATTACTTGGAAGGTTCTCACCTTGTCCTTGACATTGTTCTCCGATGATGTCCCCTGGGCGAAAGATCATCTTTCCCCATCTTCTAATCAAGCAACCTCTAACATTAACTCCGAATGTTATAAAATATAAGTCTGGATTTATAATATATCATATTAAAGAATTGTCATAAAATAAAAGTTTGGATCTAGGAATGATAACTTAATGTATGTTTAATTTTTGACTATATAAATTAAAAAAATCTCTATAATATTTGTCTTATTTATATGGGATAATTTCATACATATCTTTGCAAACTTCTAATATTACATATATATCTTTGCAAAATTCATTATTACCTATATATCCTTCTAAAACTTTAAAATTCTCACATATATCCTTTAACCTAATTTAATATAATTTAAATCTTTTTAAAATTTAAAAACATGTATATGAATCTAAATTAAGGGTAAAATATCCTAAATACCCTTAAAAGTCATTTTAAGTGCTTGGCGTTATAAAAAAGAGACATTCTTAAAATTGATATGTGCTTCGTGAATTTTTTGTTGATTCGTACATGGATTTTCACTTGTTTAAATGGGTTTTTTCTTTTTATCGAAGCTTAATTACTGATCTAAAACCAAAGTGTATAACACAAACAAATTTGTTAAATAAAAGATATAATAAATAAAAAAATAAAATTAATATTCTTGTTTGGTTGTATCAAGAACAGAACACAAACCTAAATTAGATTATAATAATTATTAATGGACGTCGGTGAAATTATTATTTGTTGCTTTCAATTGCAAAGGTATTTTCCTCTCAACAGCGGCTGATTTTCTAGGGATCTTTGATGTATTTGTTAAATGATTATACGAAGTATATGTATACAAACCCACGCTCGATAAGATTTAGTAACTTTGAGGATATTTAGGGTATTTTACTATTAATTTAGATTAATATATATGTTTTTAAAATTTTAAAAGATTTAAATAATAGAGTAAATTACTGTTTTTGTCCCTGTGGTTTTTTTTTTTTCCTTTTTTTGTCCCTGAACTATGCCAAATTCCCTTTTTTGTCCTTCCGTCCAAATTTGGCTGTTACCTAACGAGAAATGCTAAAAAAGTGAGGGTATTTTCGTCTTTTAACTCCTTCATGTTCTTCATATGTGTTCTTCATCTACAAAACATAATCCCCAAATTGATGAACCTTAATCCCAAATTGCTAAAAACATTTCATCTTTTGGGGATTATGTTTTGTAGATGAAGAACACATATGAAGAACATGAAGAAGGAGTTAAAAGACGAAAATATCCTCACTTTTTTAGCATTTTTCGTTAGGTAACGGCCAAATTTAGACGGAAGGACAAAAAAACGGAATTTGGCATAGTTCAAGGACAAAAAACGGAAAAAAAAACCACAGGGACAAAAACACAGAATCAAGTAAACCACAGGGATAAAAACAGTAATTTACTCTAAATAATATTAGATTAGGTAAAAGGATATATGTGAGAATTTTAAAGTTTTAAAAGGATATATAGGTAATAATGAATATGTAAGAAATTATCCCTATTTATATCGGGACCTATTGCGGAGTGTGTAGCTTTCATCGAAAGGGAAAAAGGAAACAAAGAGTAAAAGTAATTTTGGTTTTCCATTATTTTCCAATTAAAGTGAATTTAATTGAATAAAACAAAAGATAAATAAACCAACCACAGTCACTTGATATGATCATTAAACTCAAAAAAAAGAGAGACCAGATCCACATCACTTTCATCTCTCCCACTTTCTCTTTCTTCTTAAAAATGTTTAATTTCTGCTTTTCAAACTTTACTAAAATCCCCTCTTCTTGATTACTTCGTTTAACCTAACAAAAATAATCAATTGCTACCTCAAAGATTCCACATATCATCTTCCTAATCAGAAGAAATTATTACCCTTTTGTTCGATCTAATTTTTGGATCGATTGTTGCTTGCAAATCAAGAATTTTGAATCGGAAGACAGATTCTTTCTGTTCATACGGCTGCGGCTGCAAGAACTTGATGAGGTTTGTGTTATTTACTTCTTTTTGTGTTTTTTCTGCATTTAACTGCTCGAGTTCTGGGTTTGTTGTTAATGTTTGTTTGACTTTTTCTCAGTAGTCAAACCTAATGGTCACCAAATTCAAATCTAATGCATAATTCTTTTGATTCTCGACTCAGTGAAATTGTTCTTGTTTAGTTATATTTGGCCGGATAAACGTGGTTAATATTTTCTTGGATAAAATGATAATTATTTAGTTCTCTGGGTTCGTTGACTTTAGATGGTCAAATCTAGCAACTTCAAAATTGATGCCCAGACACCGAATTTTGACTTTTTTTTGTAGATCTAAAAAATGTCAATAATGAATAAGTATCTAATTGCTGCTGTCTAGATAAAAATCATGACCATTGTTAATTTACAAGGAAAAAAACAAATGATTTGACTGTTTTGGGACTGACATGATACTATTATTGGAGTTCAATTGATGTATGTCTTTTCCTGAATTTATTTAAATTTGATTAATGACTTAAAATTGTTTGATTATTTGTTAAAATGTGTAATTTTAATAGTGAACAGCAATGGAATCTTCTAGAGAGCGACTAACAGGTGCCGGGTTTTCTTTGTTTAGAGGTGAGTACAAATTAGGTGTGTTTGGAAACTGATTATATGATATCGAGTAATCAAAATCACATAAATCAACTTTAACATAACATTATGTTTTTAACTTGTATATATGCTGAGAGAGTGACAGATTTTGATCATTTAAGGAAGCATTAATAATTTTACATTTATATAAAAATATCCCTTTTTTTAAAACTCCTTGCATATAGATACGAATCTGGTTATTATAATTTTATCTCCAATGCCAAACACTCCGAAAGCTCATTCAGTGTCCAAATTTAGTCATTTTGACTTTCCAAATGGCTCCTTGCTTATCTACCATTCACTTTATAAGTCAAAACTTACTAAAGCCGAGTTTGAGATAAAACTGTCAACAGTTGACCTTCATAAGTCAAACCTATTACTTCCATGTCCAAAATTGTGCACTTTTAGCAATTATATATGTAGTTCAATCTTTTTACTCATGTCAGTTCAGAAGTCAAAATTTAGTTGTTTGATTTTTAATCTGTTTTTCGTTCTTTTCACTCGAATTTAGTTGTTTTGACTTTTCAAAAGTCAAAATTAGAGTCTTGCAATCATGATTTTAATTTCTAATTTCAGTATGAACAGGCTTGAGAACAACACCCACCATGGGAATGTGATGGAGGATAATGATGAAACAAAAGGCGTTTTATTAAAGTGTTTAAGCCTGTACAATCGCGGTGGAGGATGTAAAGTTGTAGCTACAAATAGTGACGAATTCAGTGAGAGTGTCGCTAAAGGGTACAAACCCGTGTGCGGGACCCACAACACAAGTGTCAATTGTTTCTCGTATGGAGTTGATAAATTTTGGAAAAAAAGTAATAAAAACACGAATTTCCAACTCCAAAAATCACACCAAAATAATAACAATAATAATAATAACGGGATGCATGTGTTTCTACCCGATGATATTCTTGAAATGTGTTTAATGAGATTACCATTAACGAGCTTAATGAATTCCCGACTCGTGTGTAGAAAATGGAGAGATTTGACCACCACGGCCCGTTTCATGCAAATGAGACGAAACGGGCTGTACCCGAGCCCGTGGGTGTTTCTTTTTGGTGTTGTGAAAGACGGTTTTAGCTCTCGTCAGATTTACGGGTTTGATGTTTCTTTCAAAAAATGGCACAAGATTGAGGCGGATATTTTAACGGGTCGGTTTTCGTTTTCGGTTATATCCGTTCATGAGAATGTTTATGTTGTGGGAGGGTGTTCGGGCCTTGGTCGAATGGACCGGAATGGTAGCAAGACACATAGAGGAGTTTTGGTTTTTAGCCCGTTGACCAAAACTTGGAACAAGGTTTGACTTTTGACCCGTTTAATTATGAATGGGTTGGTTCGGGTTATGTTTGTCTCTCAAGGGTGAATTTTAGCCTAAAACAATGACATGATTTTTTACATTTGTCCATGTTTAGCGGATGTACAAAATTATGTCCAATTGGATTATGAAAGATGTTTATAACAAAATTTTTGTTAAATGATAATTTTCCAACTATGTGTTTATAGAGAATGATATCTATTGTATAAAAAGTTTTTAACGATCTAATCAGGACAAAAAAACATCTTTTAATGAGCAAATTGGACAAAACTTTGTACAGTCACTGATGACTAAACAAAGACAATGTAAAGAGACAAATCTGAAAGAACATTTTTGTTTTAGAGAAATAACTCTGAAGAAAAGGGTTGAAAAGCAGCCAAAGTGTACTTTTAATGCATTAAACCTTTTAAATCATTTAATCGGAAGAATTAGATTATTGTTTAAATAATGCTATATTTACATTCATATATGACAACCAACTAATCATTTAAAAAAAATTGAATTAAAAAGTGGTTTGGCTCACCCGTTTCGACCCATAGAACTATTGACCCGTTTAGTCAATTAACCCATTTTGCGACCTCTCGAGACCCAAATGTTATTTTGTTAAAAATAATGAAAATACAAACTCAATACTTATTTATATAAGTATATAACACGGATCTTAACAGGTTGCATCGATGAAACACGCAAGATCAAAACCTCTTCTCGGAGTCTATAAAGTCAACTCTGACTGTTTGACCATCAAAAGTCAACACAATCATTTCCCCCGGACACGAACACGCGTCGGCGGAGCATCAGACGTTTACGAGGACCCACACAGGCTCTCCGTAAGGCGTCTCTCAAGAAACCCACTTGTTGACCAAAAGTCATCACAGTCAAAATTCAACACAGTCAAAAGTCAACGGTTTTTAATACTAGCCGTCGGCGGGGTTGGTTCATGGGACGAACAATTAGATTCATGTGAGATTTATGATTCTTCATCAAACAAATGGACCGAAACCCAACGGGTACCCGTTGATTTCGGGGTGGCGTGTTCTGCAATCGTTTGTAACGGGTTTTTTTACGTGTATTCGGAGAGGGATAAGCTTGTAGCTTATGATGTTGTAAACGGGTTATGGGTTCGGGTCGAAATGACCCGCCTGCCCGCACGGGTCAACGAGTACTGCCCGAGGCTCGTGTCGTGTGACGGGCAGCGGTTATTTATGGTTTCGGTTTCTTGGTGTGAAGGAGATGGTGAAATTGGGAGGAGAAATAAAGCGGTTAGGAAGTTATGGGAATTGGATCTCGTGTGCTTGAAATGGGTTGAAGTTTGTGTTCATCCCGATGCGCCTATGGATTGGAATTCGGTATTTGTGGGTGATAAAAATTTGATTTTTGGGGTTGAAATGTTTAAGATTTTCGGGCAGGTTTTGGAGTTTTTGACAATGTGTGATGTGTCGGGCACGAAGATGAATTGGGTACACGTGTCAAAGAATGAAGTGGCTCGTGAAATGGATGTGTCTTCGTGCGTGATGAAATCGATGGCTGTTGTGCATTTGTAAGTTTTTGTTTTTATTCAAATCTTGATGATGATATTTGTTGCATTTATCGGTAGCTTTTGGAATTGTTACGGATTTGATTTGATTTATGAAGGAAAGAATATTAATTTCATTGACCATTTTGAGTTCTTTTTGTGCATTTTATTTTGGGAAGAAGCTTGTTCTATTGTTATTAGGGTTTACCATTCTGAAGAAGAGTTGTAATTGTTAGAAATCACAGACAGATAAGATTCATAACACAACCTTTTGCATCTTCATTTAACACAATTAAGTAATTGGAGCTGATATGCTAAACAAAGAGTTCTATTCATTCAAGGAAATTTTGATGCAAAGACAATAATACCCTTTGAGTTATTTAACACAATAATTTTTTTCCCTTCTTAAAACCTATTATTTGATGGAATTGAGAGTATATAAATTTTTAACTTTTGGTTAACTAGGTTTTAAGAAGTTAAACCTAAAATGAATCTTCCCTTAAATAATAGTACTACTACAAGGCATTATGACTTTTACAAGTGAACATTCCTTGGCCCAATAATAACTCTCGTATGCAAATCATCACCTTTAATTTTGAGGTTTGGTCTAGTTCTAGGTATGATATCAATTATGTGAACTAACAAGGAGCAGTTGGTGACATGATCAAAATGCACCCAATTAACGAACTTGAACTAACATCATTTGGGGCGACGGATCAAAATGTTCTATAAGTACGAACCATGGGGACTGTGCCTGCACTTTCGTGATTAGGGTGTTCACTATACGGATATAACCTGATTGTCCAATTGGACAATTTGGATTGGTTATTTGGTTTTTGGATCGGTTTGGACTTGAACCAAATTAATTGTTTGGTTTTGGATTGGATTTTGTTTCCATTGTAAAAACCGGATTGTCCAAAAAAACCGAATAGTAATGTCGAGATTTTTGCACATATGATTGTAAATGTCACCAAACTTGTATTTATGCATAAAGTTGTTTATCGTTTTGAAATTATACCTATTGAACAAACACACACACACACATATTAATGAAAGTAGTTTATCGTCACAAACTTAATATTTTTTTATGTTAGATATACTTTTGTACCCAAGGCCTTGTAGCCTAGTGGTATTGGAGAATTATTTAATGTGTTGTCGATGACCAAAGGTCATGGGTTCAAGTCCAATAGTGGACATGAAAAAAGGAGTAGATTAGGTGCCGTTCAAAGAAAAAAAAGATATACTTTTGTAATATTATGAAATATATTAATGAAAAACCAAATGGACAAAACTAAATCACCCAAATGGTAATTTGGTTTGGATCGGTTCGGTTTTTGAATTAGTTTGGACGGTTCGGTTGGAACTTTTAAAAACCGAACTTTATTTGGTTTCATCTATTTGGTTCGGATAAAAACCAAACCGTCCAAACGAACACCCCTATTCGTGATCATAGACACCAAAAGTGTACTTTCGCAAAACGACAATGACTATTCTTGCAGTTTATTCTAAGAGCATCTCCAACAATAAACTCTATAAAAATCATTCTATCTCTATAAATGGTGAGCCCATTAACTCTAAAAAAATTCTCTACACATTCCACTAACAATTATACTTACAAAAAAGTATGGAGTCCATTAATAGAGTGAGCTTCTTTCACTCCAAATATAAAGGGATTTTCAACCCACTCTATATTTGGAGTGGGTGATAAAGTTGGAATGAAGATGCCAAAAACTCTAAATTATAGAGATAGAGTTGGAAATGCTTTAGACTATGGGGTATGGGCACCACCACCACCCCATTTTTTCTGTCATATCATCTGCCACCTCAGCAACCACACCACACCACTCCACTTTATCCAGAAAATACCCACCACCCCACACCACACCATTTTTTTTTCATCACACCATTTTTTTTCCATCACATCATTTCTTTTCACTTTATTTTTTAAACATAAAATTAATAACCTTTTAATAAAAATAAAAAGAATTAAGAATTAAGATGTAAGAATAAAAAATAATTAAAAATAAAAACAATTAAGATATATAGGTTGAGTGGGTCTAGATAGTTGGTTAAAATAAAGCCAAAAACAATCTTTTTAAAAACCCAAGCCCAAACCTAAACCTAAACCTAAAAACTTAGATATTATCTTCATCTTCATCGTTGTTTTCCTGCAACTCCATCCTCCATCTTTTTTTTCCCATTCTGCATAGCTCACTCAAATATTAACTTCTTCTTTTCTTTTTTTAATTTTCCGCTCGTAATCTGCATCAAAAAGCTCGCTCCACCCCGTTAACTCCCGTTCCCGTGGCCACCCCTCTCCACCACCGCACCCCACGCCTTGTAGGGGGCGGCGTTCCCCGGTTAAGCACGCCGTGGCCGAGCGGCCACCTCAGCCCCACGCCACCCGACCCACACCGTGCAGCCTTAATAAAGCTTTTGTTATTTGCAAAGATGGGTACGCTGAGGGCTTGCACTAACCATGATTCCACAGGTCGAGTTCTGTATTTATAATATATGGCACGCAGAAAAACATGGTAAAACCAAACCATATTTGTCTTTAGGTTTATTGTTGCTTGTGGACCCGAACCACATTTTTAACCATGTCTTTAGGGTTATTATTGCATATTCACAACCCACTTACTTCACTTCTTTATATATTGCTCTTAATTTTTAATTTCTTTTTATTATATATCATGATTTTAAAAGACTCATATTGATTTCCATTATGATTTGGAAATGCTCGAGGCTTGACTATTCCATCACGCCATGGTCTAAAATTTGAGCATAAGACTTGAATACGCTGAAGTCCAACTTGGCTTACAATAACTTATAATAAGTTGTGTTCTTTAAACGTATTAAAACAATAATATAATCCAAATACATATATATAATTCATATGCATTGATGGGATAGATGATTACAAAAGATATTTGTCCCATTATTTATTAGTGAAGTGGTTAGGATATATTTTTGTTTGGCTTTCTATTTGTTAAAATTTGAATGCAATAATCAATATACATAATAACATTTTCTTTATATCCAAACTTTTATTAAAATCATCAAACTGATATAGTTGTAAGACACTGCAAATTTTGGAAAAGATTAGAGTTTGAAACTTCTTTAGATAAAAACTTTGAATGGCTAAGAAAGAGTTCAGAACTAGCCACAAGAATTAATTATGTCGCATGCATCAGAACTAAATACTTAATTTCTTGAGTAATTTTAATAAATATTCTTCTATGTTTACGTTATTAAGATCACACAGTCTATCCTACGCGTATTGCTCACTATTTTCACAAATAAGAGACGTTTGAAAGTTTCGAGTGAAGTAAGTTTTTATATTATATGATATAATAAACATTTTCAACATCTATAAATTTAATTTAAACCATTATACGAAGTATAATTGAAGAGAAGCATATTAACTATGTTAGTGTTAATAACGAGTTCATACTAATAATAAAAAAATTAAAATTTAATTAAAAGAGTAATCATAAAAGTTTTAATCCTACCCTATATATGAGGCCTAAATTTGAAGAGGGTTTGACACCATGGCAATTCCAAGCATTCCTATTCGTCCATAATGCCACTTGGAATTCCCTGATTGGTCCACGTCATTTGCACTAATACAAACGAATCTGGTACGGCTTACGGTCTACATTCATATTCATATGCTCCATATACGGCAAACGAATCTGGTACGGCTTACGGTCTACATTCATATGCTCCATATACGGCTTCCTACATACAAGGAAACAAATAACTATTTAAAAGATCGTACATACAAATAACTATTTAAAAGATCCTACATACAAGTAAACAAATAAATATTTAAAAGATCAATCAGCGGAGGAAACAAATAACTATATGTAACATTTATATGTAACATTTCTTCATTTACCCTTTTTTTTGTACAAAATCATCATCACATCTATCGATTATTATGTCATTTAGAAGTATATAAAGTTTTTAGACATTTTTCTACATACTAAAATTTACAGCATACCCGCTCATCGGGCGGGTTTTGTAGCTAGTTAGATCACATATAATTATCGACTTTAATATATACAATTAAGTTGTTTAATTGCAATACGTTTTTCACTAGAATAGTGTCTTTTTTTTCACCTTTTTATATCAAATTTATTTTGTAGATAAAATGTAATATTATGATATGCTAATTTACTTTTTTTTTTTTTTTTTTATAAATATCGTTTATAATTAACATACTAGCACTCCATGTTTTCTGAGTTGTGTGGCATTACTCGAAATCTAAAGTTCTAAAAAGTGTAAGGTGTGGTGTGGCGTGGCGGCATTATTAAGCCTCAAGTTAAGGCGAGGCATGACGGGCTATGATGTTTTTCAAGACGTAACTTAAGACGCCAAGTTTTTTTTATATAATTTATATATATAACTATTTGGATTAAAGTGAGTTCAATGATGTTTAAAAGTAAAAGTAAGATAAATTAGTCATTAAACTTTATTAAAAGAGATAGTTAGTGTATGAGTCTCACTATTTTTTATCAAATAAGGCAAATTTCAAAAGTGTATAACTTATTTTGAAACACCCCCGAAATGAAAGTGTATCATTTATTAGAGTTTGAGCCAAACTCTAATTAGTACAAGCCCGTTAGCGCGTTAAGATTGATTATGCCCTTAATTAATCTCTAGTCCATTTAGATAGATCCATTAATTAGACCCACTAATTAATGTCTAGCTAGCCCAAAAATCTCATTCCAGTTAATCAGACCATTAATTAATACCGGCCCGTTTAATTCTCGTGTTCAATTGCGCCTTGAGGGCAATCCGAATAGGACTCTAATATACGGTATACGTTTGACCGGTTTATTTGACGACGTTGGATACCTACTTCCAATAGTCTCCCACTTGGACATCTCATTAACTATAAATGATATGATATTATGGTTATCTATTAAAGTATGTCATCTAATGCAGTTGCTGAACTCTGAATTTAATCATGAGTCAATCCTAAGATAAGAGATCATATATCCTTCGTTCTTCAAGATATAATTATGACTAGAGACACGGACCTCGTCAATCTCTAAGTCAAAATTATGTTTTCTAATCGAGAATTATGTTGACTAGCCAATTACCAGTTGAACATTCAATTTAGTCATTACCAATACCGTTTCTTCAGAAGTCACATCAAATCAACATGGCCCAAAGATATCGCTTCTATCATCACGGTAGAAGGAACGAATAAACTTCGACTACACCGCTTTTGGATAAGTCATCATATTGCACATGAATCGGGTCTTGAACCAACCTGAACCCAAAATTTTCCTGACTATAGAGGATTAGTATACCCGAGAATCGAACCGCCTTATAGAATTCAATTCGGATTCAATTTCGGGTACGATTCAGGTAAATTGGCTATGGCCCGATTGGAACTAAAATAATAATTAGAGGTTAGCATCAAATTTATTAGTTTATACATATAATATTAAAATATTTTACAAATAATAATTGTGTAATAAACATGAACTGAATATCATTACTAATAGTATTATAACAAATCAAATACTCAATTCTTATACATCAAATAGTTTATGTTTTCTAATATTTTAAAATTTAAATTCCTAATATTGGTGCTGGATGATTATAAATTAAATTAAATTAGGTTACATTAATTAAGGTTATAAAAAGTTAATTAAATTGTAGTTTCGGGTCTAACACTTGATTTGTTGCATAGTTGATATATTCAGACCGGAAATACCAAGATCTAATTTTATATAAAAGTTGCACCCGGCATTCAAATTGATTTTTAATAATTCAATTTCAATTTGGTACAATTCCGAGTTTAATTATCCCTACTCACTCCATGTTTTATGAGTTGGGGGTAATTATGTTAAATCAGATGAAAACGCCTCCCAAAGTTTTTCAACGTGGGGTCACCTCAATGTCTTTTTTATCACTAAAAAGCCATTATAAATGTTTACTCAATCTTATACTCCCTCCGTCCCACAAAAAAGTTCCCATTTCCCTTTGGCACAAGATTTTTGGTGATAGTTAATGGTGGGGTCATTGGTATTATTTTGATTAAAATATAAGGTTGGTTTGGAGAGAGAAAGATAATTAATGGATGTTATTGATGGAGTTTTTAATAATAATAATATTTTATTGTGTGGAGCCCACCACATGTGAGAAATGAGAACTTTTTTGTGGGACAAAAGCTTTAGGAGAAATGAGAACTTTTTTTGTGGGACGGATGGAGTATTAAATTATGCATGTAATAAAATATTCAACTAACTTTGATAGAAAATTTGGGTGGGCTACATGTTTTGTATCATAATCTACTTTTATTCTTTTCTTCAACATGCACCTCTTTCTTTTCCATCAAGTCTTATCCCCATTTTTATCTAATAGATATTTCTTCTTCTCATCACCCACCTCATTTACCCCTATATCCAACTACCCCCAACAAAATTACACAAAAACCCATGACCCAAAATCAGTAAAAACAAAAAATTTAAATCATTATTATAAACATGGATAAATTCTTTAGGAAATGACCCCTTCAACTTGCTCACAGATAGATTCTTTCTGTCTTGATTTCCACATGTAAATTCAGGTTCTCATATTTTTCAGACCCTTTTCGATTCCAAACTTCCAACTATCTCCTTTGAAATCACCTCTTTTATCATGTTTTTATGTTTTTAATTAAACATTCGACACCTACCGCAGGTATATCTACTGTTTTTATAGCTTAATTTGACCAACTACTTTATGCTATTAGCAATGTGTGGTTGAATTTGCTTTGAGGGTGTACATCGGTTTTTTTGGGGTTTTTTTTTTCTGAATTAATTAAAGTTAGAATCTTTTTCAGTTTCATGGTATTCTCATGACATGGGTTTCTTTAAAAATTGTGTTTTGGGCATTGCATCTGATTCCATTTTAAAGATTTCTCTGTTTTTCAACTTTTTGCTGGTGGGGTGAAGTGTGAGAAAAAACCCAACTTGTGATTTAGCTTTTGATATTCCCTCATAATCTCATTTGGGTTTATGGTTCTTGATAAAAAAACCTTAATGATTTCACAAAATTTTGGCATTTTTGTTAAATTTTAGGGTTTAAAGGTCTGACATGTTCTTGGTAAGTAATTACTGTTTTCTTGATCTTTTGATGTTAAAATCACAAAACTGAAATCAACCTACAATCTTTTGAGCTATTTATGTGAAATTCCAAGAAACCCATCAACGAATTGTATAAATTTGTGTTTCAGGTGGATCAATTTTGATATGATATGATGAGGGTTCTTGTTAGGGTTCTTGTTTTACTAAATTTGGGGGTATTCATAACACATGGTTTGAGTACACATAATGCTTCTACAAGACCAGCTGTTGTAAATGTTGGAGCAATTTTCACATTCGATTCAACTATTGGGAAAGTTGCTAAAATTGCAATTCAAGAAGCTGTTAAAGATATCAATGAAAATTCAACGGTTCTTCCAGGAACAACACTTAAAATGGAAATGAGGAGTTCAAATTGTAGTGGATTTCTTGGCATGGTTGGAGGTAATAAAGTTGATTTTTTACTGAATATATGTCCATTTATGTCATTTTACACTTTCCAACTACTTTCGCCAAACATGCCCTTAAGACCATCCGTATCGGGCGACCAAATCGCCGGTCGCGACCGGCCACATCACCACCGGCGACGCGTCCGGTCCGTTACGAGGTTCCACCGGAGACGCGTCGTCTCCTTCCAAAGGTCGGGTAGTCGACCGTTCAAATTGTGCTGGGCGATTTCTTTTGCATATATATATATATATAATATATTAATAATTAATAATTTAATAATATATTATATATAAAATAAATATTATATTTATATATATATATATATTAATAAAACGAAAATTCTTAAAAAAAATTAAAAAAAAATTGGTCGCCGATTCGGTCACCCATTACGGGCATTTGGTCGCTGTCTGGTCGTGTGTTTGATCAGGAGAGAGAAAGCTGATGTGGCGCAGATGTGGCAGGGGTGACCAAACTGGGTTTGGTCACCCATTACGCCCAGTAGAAATAGTTGAATATTTAACCAAAATTTCTCCTTTTTAACTCTATGTCCACTTGCAAGTAAAATTAGTGGAGTTGAGAGGACCACAACTAATATAGTGTCAATTTTATCATTTTATGTATGTAACTTAACTTTAAAATGGTTAAGATTCACGTGACACACGGAAAAGAAGTACACCTTATGGACCACAAAAGAACCATAAATGATGTTGCAAGGGGCAAATTCGTAATTTGATCTAAAGGGTGTTTGAATGTGCGATTTGAGTCTGAATCACAATATCAGTGGGTGGCAATCTAGGTCGAGTTCAAGTTCGCAGTTTGGGGTTCGTGGGTGAGAAACATTCGACCTGAAACCGACCTGTATATATAAAGGGGTCATATATCTTGACCCTAACTTGAATACCTTCAACCTGAACACGACCCATATAACTCGTTTAATTAAACGAGTTAAACAGGTTAGCAGGTCATGGGTCAAACAAGTTGTTGTTATTCCATAAATTCATAACACCAAAATTATTAAATAGTTTTTTAGTTTTTATGTAACTATTAGTTACGTTTAAACTAGTAAACTATAACCAAAGTATAAATACATATATTTTAATAACTAAACGGGTTAGCGGACCGACCCATTTAAATTATCCTTGACCCGAACCTAACCCGTTTAATAAACGGGTCAGTTGAGTCAACCCAAAACTGACCCGAAACTTCTTTACCTCAACCCAAACTTGTTTATTTTCATATTAGTTTCTAGTCGGGTTTAGTGTTAGGTTAGAAATTGCCACCCCTAGTTTCACTGGTCGGGTTTATATTCTTATGGTTGTAACTTTTATTCATACTAATTAGTTATCAAAGGTTAGAGTTAAAAGTTACTGAAAATCGTTACTATTACAAACTTGAAACAACATAAGCACATTTTTTGGGGCGTTTTATTAGAATTGATTATGTGATTAATGTTTGTTTACAGCATTACAATTTATGGAGAGCGATACGGTTGCAATAGTGGGCCCACAATCTTCAGTAGTAGCCCACATTATATCTCACGTAGCAAACGAACTACAAGTCCCGCTTTTATCATTCGCTGCAACTGACCCCACCTTATCCAACCTCCAATTTCCCTATTTCATAAGAACAACACAAAGCGATCTGCACCAAATGACAGCTGTCGCCCAAATTGTAGATTATTACAGTTGGAGGGAAGTCATCGCCATTTTCATAGACGATGATTATGGAAGAAATGGGATTTTAGCATTAGATGATGCGTTAGCTGCAAGAAGGTGTAAGATATCGTCTAAAACGGGTATTCCACCCGGGTCGGAATACGGGCGAAGTGAAATTATGGATATCTTGGTTAAAATTGCGTTAATGGAAGCTAGGGTTATCGTTCTTCATGTGTATCCGGATATGGGCTTTTTGGTCTTTTCAGTCGCCCGTTATCTTGGAATGATGGAAGATGGGTATGTTTGGATTGCAACCGATTGGCTTTCCTCATCTTTAGACACAAATTTTGAACTTTTTTCTGATAAAATGGAGAATATGCAAGGCCTTGTTGCGTTACGCCAGCACGTTTCCGATTCTTTAAGAAAAAAAGAATTTATATCAAAATTGAGGAAATTGACGGGCGGTTCGTTCGGGTTGAATTCTTACGGGTTATACGCCTACGATACGGTTTGGATCATAGCTCATGCTTTAGACGCGTTTTTTGACCAAAACGGGATCATTTCGTTTTCAAACGATTCACGCTTGACCAGTTCGGGTCTTGCTGACCTTCATCTTGATGCAATGAGTGTTTTTAATGGTGGAAAACTTTTATTGGATAATATATGGAAAACCGATTTTATCGGTTTAACGGGTCATATAAAGTTTGATTCCGATAGGAACCTTGTTAATCCGGCTTATGACATAATTAACGTGATCGGGACCGGGTTTCGGACCGTGGGTTATTGGTCAAACGGGTCGGGTTTGACTACTTTGACCCCCGAGAATGTTGACCAGAACCGGTCAAATGCGAATGACGAGCTTCATAGTGTGATTTGGCCTGGGGAGATAGTGACAAAACCGCGGGGTTGGGTTTTCCCAAATAACGGGAAGTTGTTGAAAATTGCGGTCCCACTTAGAGTTAGTTATAAAGAGTTTGTTTCACAGTTACAGGGGAGTAATATGTCAAAAGGGTTTTGTATTGATGTGTTTGTTGCTGCTGTTAATTTGTTGCCATATGCTGTACCGTATCAATTTGTAGCGTTTGGAAACGGGAAAGAAAACCCGAGTTATACTGAACTTGTGAAGTTGATTGCAGCAGGGGTAAGCTCAAGTCCAATTAAATTTAAGAGAAAATTACATGAATGGTCCTTTAGGTTTGTACCATATTGCATATTTGGTCCTTTAGTTTCGTAAAGTACATTGGCAGTCCTTATTTATGAAACTATTGATACGTTTGGTCCTTTACCTAAACAGATTTTAACTTTTCCCGTCAAGTATGGCCACGTGTTATGCACGATGGGGTAAATCTGTCCTTTTCCCTTTCCATTAACCAATTTCAAACCTATAAAAACATGTTTATTTGACAGGAAAAGTTAACGTCTATTTAGGCAAAAGACCAAACGTCTCAATAGTTTCAGAATTAAAGACTACCGGTGTCATTTATGAAACTAAGGACCAAATATGTAGGGGGTGTTTGGGAAAAGCTTATTAAGAGGGCTTATTAGCTTAATAAGCCCAAAAAAGCTTAAAATTTAGATCTTATTAAGCTAATAAGCCCCCTTAATAAGCTTTCCCAAACATGCCCGTAATATGGTACAAACCTAAATGACCAATTGTGTAATTTATTCTTAAATGTATTTATTTTATTTAATATACGAGGTAAGCTCAAATCCAATTAAATAAATTTATTCATTTTGATTAAATTTATAACTTAAAGAAATTAACTGCGTTTTTATATGGGCTAACGGTGGTAGTTTTCCATTTTTGTTTCTTTTTAATTAATATAAGTAGTAATTTATGTATTTCTTAAAGAAAAAGCTGAAAAAGAATTCTGACAGGTTTATGACGGTGCGGTTGGTGACATCGCAATAGTGACAAACCGAACAAGAATCGTGGATTTCACGCAACCGTACGCTGCATCTGGGCTTGTTGTGGTGGCCCCATTTAAGAAAATGAATACGGGCGCGTGGGCCTTTTTACGACCGTTTTCTCCAACTTTATGGGCTGTTACAGCCGCTTTCTTTCTTGTTGTTGGCACCGTTGTGTGGATCCTAGAACACCGGATTAATGACGAGTTTAGAGGGTCTCCTAAAAGACAGCTCATCACAATCTTATGGTGATTATTAATTATCTTTTTTTTCCTTCTTATATACTTCCTCCGTTTCAAATAAGTGACACAAAGATTGTAATGAGGTTAAATTAGATTAAATTGGATGGTTAGTGAGTGATAGGTCCCACATATTATGATTAAAGAATTTAATGATGTTTAAAAATAAAAGTAAGAGTAAATGAGTCATTTCACTTTATTAAAGGAGATAGTTATAGGTATGGGTCCCACTATTTTTTGCCAAATAAAAGAAAGTTTCAAAGTGTGTCACTTATTTTGATACACCTCAAAATGGAAAGTGTGTCACTTATTTTGAAACAGAGGAAGTAACATTTATTAAGTCGAAAATACATTTTAGTACCCTGAACTTGGCTGGCTAGGTCTGTTACTACCCTAAACTTTCATAGTACCCTGAACTTGACAAAATGGTCGATTTAGTACCCCCTGACTTGTTAATTTGATCACGTTTTCTTACTTGGCTTACTTTCGTTGGAGCTTTTGACAGAATAAAAAATATACATTCATCTCAATATATCGATATTAGAAGTAAATCACATGAGAAAACAAGACCAAATTAGTGAGTCATGGTACTAAATCGGCCATTTTTTCAAGTTCAGGGTATCATGTTGCAACTTTAATCATTCATGGTAGTAGAATACCTAGTTATCCAAGTTCAGGGTACTAAAATACATTTTGGCCTTTTTTCTAACCATTTACTTATCAATGGGTTTCTCGTTTTGTGTTTCCTTGCAGGTTTAGCCTTTCTACTCTGTTTTTTGCACATAGTAAGTGAGATTTTGACTTTTGTTGTGAAGTTTGTTGTTAATATTTTTGATTTATGATTTTTTTTTTTATTTTATGTAGGAGAAAACACTGCAAGTACTCTGGGACGTATAGTCTTACTCATATGGCTTTTTGTGGTTCTAATAATCAATTCAAGTTACACCGCAAGTTTGACTTCAATTCTAACAGTCCAACAACTGTCTTCTCCAATTAAAGGAATCGATACTTTGAAAAAGTCAAACGATCGAATCGGTTACCAAATTGGATCTTTTGCAGAACGATATTTAGTTGATGAAATTGGGATTCCTGAATCAAGACTTGTTGCTCTTGGAACACCTGATGCTTATGCTGCTGCACTTCTAAAAGGCTCCAAGAATGGCGGAGTTGCTGCCATTGTTGATGAACGCCCCTATGTTGACCTTTTTCTGTCAAATCAGTGCAAATTTCGGGTTGTTGGGCGCGAGTTTACCAAGAGTGGTTGGGGATTTGTAAGTTTCTTCTTCACTTGTTTGACTTTTCATGGTCAAACCGCTCCTTTTCAACCTTTAAAATTTTGAATTTATTGGTGCTCATAGAAGTAGCATCAAATGCTAGTGACATCACTTAAAAGTTAAAACCAATGTTTTAAACACCGGTTTTTGCATTGAACCAGTGAGTGAGCTGGCCAGTCGAACCAGATGACAATATTGAGCATTTATGATGCAAAAAATAATATTAAATCGCGTAAAAATGCCAAAAAACTAGAAAAAACAAAACAAATACCATAAAGAATTTAGAAAAGAAAAAAAAAACCAAGACCTATTTCCAACTAATTTTAATATTTTTAGATTCCAAAATCTATATTGATAATTCACATTTTTATTTAATTAACCTAATTTTTTAGAAAACCTGATTTTTTAAATATTGAGTATTTATGATGCAAAAATTAATATGCAAATGGTGTAAAATTGACAAAAAACATATACTATAAAGAATTCAGAAAAAAAAACCCTAAGACCTATTTCCAACTAAGTTTAATCTTTTAGATTCCAAAATCTATATAAAAAATTCATAATTTTATTTTATTTACCTAACATTTTAGAAAACCCGATATTTTTCGGCTCGATCAGCAAGTTTAACTTGATTTTTATGTCAAACCGGCCGGGTCCGACCGGGTTATAACCACCGATCTAACCGGCTCATTGTGACCGTGACGGGCTGGTTCAACCGGCTTTTTTTTTAAAACACTGCTTAAATCTTTGAGTTATTCTCACCATATCATGAGCACATCTGAATACTTCTATTTTAATTTTTTTAATGGCATATTGTAGGCATTTCCACGTGATTCTCCATTAGCAGTCGATTTATCAACCGCAATTCTGTCGCTATCAGAAAACGGCGACTTGCAACGGATCCACGACAAATGGCTAATAAGAAGCGGTTGCAGCACCGATAATGCAGAGCTTGAATCAGACCGTTTACATCTCAAAAGCTTTTGGGGTCTTTTTCTCATATGTGGTGTCGCTTGTTTTATTGCAATTTTCATATATTTTTGTCAGGTTTTTAGACGGTTTCGAAATGTGGCTCGAGCGGGAGCTGATTCAGACGGGCCCCGCTCGAGACGGCTGCAAACGCTTATTTCGATAATTGATGAAAAAAAAGAACCGAGAGATAGAGATAAGAAAAGGCGGAAAGTTGAGAGATCGATATCAAATGAGAGTAAAGATTCTGAAATTGGACTTGATTCGGAACAAAGGTGATGGGATTTATGAGCATTTTTTAAAGATGTAATTAAATTTTTATATAATTAATTCAAGTTTAGAATGTTGATGAGGAACATTAGTTGTATATATCTTTGAACTCAAAACATTGCAAGTGCATTGTCACTACTAAGAGAGTATACGCGCAACGCAATGAGAGAGACGAGTACTCTGTAATTAAATTTTGCCGACGGTGGTGACGGTAGTTGTGACAATAGTGATGGTGGTTGTAATTATTTATTATACTTTTAAGAGATAAGTAAAGATAATTATAGTTAGCAAACAGGGGCGGATGTGTTATGTGTCCCGCAGTGGCACGGGACACTACTTAAATTTTTTCCCACAGTACAATTTTTTTAGATTTTTTCTTTTGATATTACGGTGCAGTGCTTCTGCTGGATTAAAAAACCTACCAATAGCCCAAATCAATCTTAAAAACCTCAAGTATTAACCAATAGTCTAAACTCAAAGCCTAAAAGAAAAACTTAAACCAAATAAAAAGAATACAAAGTGTGTGTCGTGTAATTTTTTTAGCTTTAAGTCTATAAATTAGTAGTTGTCTTGTAAGTTTATGAAATTAGTTCTTGAAGACTTGATGTATATATAATCAAACGTAACATGATATTTATGTGATATAGTCATTTATGTAAAATTCGTTTTTGTTTCGACGTATTGACCCTTGAACGCCACTAAAGGCGCTGCCCCTAGGACCCCACAAGAGAGCGCAACCCTCTTGATCCCCGCCTTTTTTATCCCTGAAGAGTGCTACTACTAATGAAATTTTCTAATTCCGCCCCTGTTAGCAAATGAACACATGGTCTATGACTATATTCATTGGTGTAGGTTGGGTTGGGTCACACTAGTAAGATAATAATAATAATAATAATATCTTTGTTAGCAATTAACTTCAACCCTAACTTTTTTACTAAAAAATATAATCTCTCTCTTCCACCTATACAACTCAATCATCCTAATTTTTCATGCATATTAACAACCTAACCTAACATAAAATTTTAAGATCAAACGTATCAATCAAAATAATCCACACTATATTAAAAGAAAAATGTGTGACCTTTGGTTGTGACATGGACCCCCACCACATCTTAGAGAGATGGGTGTGGTCACATAAGTGAGATGGTCACCTATGTACCACATCACTATTTCACATTCAAAACCCTCAAATACCCCATCTACCATCACTTAAGCCATTTGGGCCCCACCTTCTTTCTTTTCTTTTTATTTTTTTAAAAAACATAATACTTCATTAAAATAAAAATTACATAATACAAATAAAAATACCTAAAAAAAGAAAAAAAATTACCGAAAAAAAAGAAAAATATTACCCAAAAAAAAAGAAAAAAATACCGAAAAATAAAAAAAATTACCGAAAAACTAAAATAAAATACCGAAAAAAAAAACTACACGTTATATTGGACGTCAAGGTCGTCGTCTTGTACTGGGTATTTATCGCGAATTGCGTTTTTTTGATTGATGATTCTCGCCTTATCCGCGCGCGCCATACCTTCGGTGCTAGTGCCGAAGAACCTCAATTCTTCCAACGTCATGAACAAACTGTCACGCGTCTTTGACCTTTCGTATGCGGATTGAGCGGCTTCACTTTTCCGCTTAAACTCGGCCATCATCGCCTCGCCAAGATCCGGCGCCGCACTTCCGCCGGTGCCGGATGAAGTTTCCGATCTACTTTTTTTTGCCTTACGAGACTTTCCCGCCAGACGTGGTCTCGTATCTTCCCCGAAAAGTTCCTCGTGATCCGAGAGCGAAATGGGGTCGGGGGCGTCCCATTTCGGACATTTTCGCAAAATGTCCCAAGCACCTTCGTTATTAAACAGTTTTTTTGACGTCGGCTCGTCACATAACGCTTGTCTAACACGCGTCAAAAAATCAACCTCATTTTCTGCGCTCCTACTAGTACGTTGTAAACGTTTGTAGACGGCGTTGAAACGTTGACAATTTGTGTTTAAAGTCGCCCATTTCCCCGTCATCGCGTCTTTGGTACACGGCACGTCGGCCCCCTTGTTGAACTCATAAACGACTTTGTTCCAAAAACAATCATCTCATTGGTCGTTTCCCGTCTCGGAATCCTCGGAAATGCTAACCCAACACTCGGCTAGTAACCTTTCTTGTGCGTCGTCCCACCGGATCACCGTCCGATTTTAGTTGGATGCAACTTTTTGCACTTTCGGCGTGCCGCCGCATCTTGTTGTGAGGGTTGTGGTTGTGAGGGTTGTGGTTGTGAGGGTTGTGGTTGTGACCATGCTTGTGATTGTTGAAGTTGTTGAAATTGTTGGTTCAACGCCCAAAATTTTTGTTGTTGAGCCATTTGTTCGGGGGTTAGGATGGGATATTGGGTACCATAGATCGGCATTTCCCAATTTTGGGTGGAAGAAACGGATTGTTGGGACGATGGTGTAGACGGGTTGGACGAACTCGAACCCATACCCCCCATTCCCAACATACCGGTAACCCAATCGTTTGGTTGTTGAGACATTTTTGATGGTTTTTTGGAAGTGAAAGAGTGAGAAATATGAGAGAGTTTGAAGATAAAGTGTAGAAAGTGTAGGAAATATGTTGTATATGAAAGGGTATTTATAATTGGTTAGGTTATTTAAAAAAAAAAAATTTGAAATTCGACAAAAGAGCCGTTGCCAATGACTAGTGCCACGTGGCACGCTCTGATTGGGTCGTTGGCCTCGTGGGCTAGCCGGCGAGAGGTGGGGGTCAACGTGGCGTGCGGTGTGGTGGCGAGCCGGCGAAGCCGACGTGGCGAGATGGCGAGGGTGGGGTTTGGTGATTGCACCGGATGCTCTTAGGTGACTATTTTTAGGTTGCTCACCCAACCCAACCAACCTCCAATAGGGATATTCTAAAAGTTGGATGAGGTCACCAGAAAGTAGTGCTGGTCACCTAAAAGGATTATGTCATCATAAAAGTTTTATCATTTTTAATGATATAGTATGACATTTAATTTTTTAATTGATTGTTAATTTGAATTAGGTTGTTAATGAGTGTGAAAAATTAAGTTGGATTGAATTGTGTAGGTGGAAGAAAGAGATACAATTTTTTTTTATTGAAAAAATAAGGTTAAATTGAGTTGCTAATGAGGATAGTCGTTTAGTTGGTTAGGGCATTATACTAATAATATAGAAGTCACATGTTCAAATCTTTATATTTTTTATAAGCACAAATAAATCTCAAAATAACAAGTGTGTTGGTTGAAAGTTAAGCTTTACTAATTTGAAAAAATCCCACATACATTATTCAGTATATAATAAAAAATATACAATTTAAACTTACAACTTTAACCTTAAAGCTAACTTTTCCTATAATACTTATGAAGAAATTCTTCTTCCCCACAATATTCTTTCAACACTTTATACACTTCCATAACAAGTTTCGGAAATCGGCTACTAAAATAGCTCTCAAATCCCGTAGGAACCGATCCCAACACAAACCGAATATCTTTTGGGAGTTCTCTATAATGATTAAATTTGTTTCTTATAACACGTAACAAGTCACGAACACTATCATATTTATATTTTCTGTAACGCCCGATATCACTGAGTAGGATATTATCCAACTTTTCATCCCATTTGCCACCTAAGGCGCTTGTACTGATATTTTCTAGTGATTTTAGGAGATTGGAACCGGTTTCACGGTCTTCTAATTCCACACGATCACTTGCGTCTCGGAGAAATGATAGACGCATTTCGGGGTCCCAAAATAGAGGGTGATGGTATACTTCTGCTGCTTTTGGTCTGTGGATAAATAAGATTAATAAATGAAAATATAAGCCGTTCAATAAAAAATGCAAAATATAATCAAGCAATTTCAAATCTGTTTTCTATACACTGTTAGAAATGGCATCATATTATAAAAACAATAGTTACAAATTACAAGTCTGGAAATCTACAAGTTTCTTTATATCGACCGTGTATAAAATATGTCCATGTAGTCTTTCAAATTCCACGATTTTGTCCTTATACTTTTAGTTTCGTTTTTTTTGTCCATGTAGTCTTCAAATTTCATTTTTTTGTCATTTTAACCTAAAATGACCAAAATACCCTTATTTATAATTTAATTAATTTTTTTAATAATGCGCTTGTATTATCTTTTAATTATTCTAAATATTTTTAATCTTTTTTGTATTTTTTGTATTTTAGTTTCTTTTCACTATAAGTTACATAAAAAATTATCCCTGTGGTCTTTCAAATTCTACGATTTTGTCCCTATACTTTTAATTTCATTTTTTTTGTCCCTGTATTTTTTTAATTTCATGATTTTTGTCCTTATATAGTCTTCAAATTTCATTTTTTCCGTCTATTTTAACCTAAAATGACCAAAATACCCTTATTTATAATTTAACTAACTTTTATAATAATACTCTTATATTATATTTTTTATTATTCTAAATATTTTTTAATTTACTTTTTCAAATTGTTTCTATTTTAGTTCCTTTACACTATAACAGAAGACGATGGTGGTCATCTCCACCCAGACCATAAGGACCAAAATCATGAAATTAAAAAATATAGGGACAAAAAAAAAAAAAAAAATAGTACAATTTGGAAAACCACAGGGACAATTTCAATTTCTGTAATTTGCTCAAAATATAATCTCTTAATATGTGGGTTAAAAACAAAAAGCAATGCAAGAGCAAATCATTACATAAGGGCATTTTGGACCTTTTACTGATTAAAGCAAGTCTAACTAGAATAGTTTCACCATATATTATCATTTTGTTAGACAAATTATAAGCATCATACATACCTGAACTCTGGGTCAGGTTGTAACAGATTTGAGATAAGATGAAAAGCTTCCGGAATATTATCCACCAAAAACAGATCTTTGCGATTATTAAGGATATTTATATCACGTTCAAGAATATCACCAAACGGGTGTCGGCCACCAGTTATACAGAAGAAAAGAAGACACCCAAAACTGAATAAGTCAACAGCACGGGTTTGACTTTCATTGCGAAGTTGTTCGGGTGCTTGCCAACCCGAACTACCATAACCTATAATAAATATAATATGTCAATGCCATAAATACAGTTATTTGACAAAATTACACAAATGGTCCTTCAGGTTTGTACCATATTACATATTTTGTCCTTTAGTCCTTCTTTCTGAAACTATTGACACGTTTGGTCCTTTACCTAATTAGACGTTTACTTTTCCCGTCAAGTATGGTCACGTGTGATTCAAGAGGTGGTAAATTTGTCCTTTTCCCTTTCCCTTCACCAATTTGAAACCCATAAAAACCAGTTTGTTTGTTTGACAGGAAAAGTTAACGTGCCAATAGTTCCAGAAATAAGGACTACTGGTGTAATTTATAAAACTAAGGGACCAAATATGTAGTATGGTACAGACCTAAAGGACCAATTGTGTAATTAACACAAAAAGTTACCTGTTGCACTCTTGGTTAAACAAGACATATCAGCAGGCAAACGTTTGCTAATTCCCATATCTGAAACCTTTGCACTAACTAATTTATCTTTACGTATTAACACGTTTTGAGGCTTTAAATCTCTGTGAATAATTCCAAGTTCATGCAAATGTGCAAGTCCAGCAACCGTATCCCTACATTTTGTAACCTCCAAATTCTCAATTATCCAAAAAATAAAATAAAAAATAAAATAAAATATTATACGGCTTTGACTAATTACTAACCTCATTACTTTCAACAACTCGGGTGAAGGATACCCGTTAGGCATCCATAACTTAAAATCCTTAAAAACTTCAGTTGTCAGTTGCAATTCAGCAGTTTGTGATAATATTAATTCATGTAAGCTACAAACACATCTTTCAAGAGCAATATAAACAAAATCTTGATCATATTCAACACCAAACCATCGAACAATATTAGGATGTTGATCAGATACAATCAGATTTTGTATCTCTTTTAAAGCAAAATCATGATGAACTTTCACTATCCGTTTCACTGCAACGGGTCGCCCATCATAAATTCCTTCTAGAACAATTGTTCCGTTACTACCCTTCCCAATTTCTTTATCAAAAACCAATAATTTTCCTATTTTTCGTTCGGTTAAAATTTTTCCAGATTTTCGAATTTTTTTCTTTTTCGGTGTCACGTTTTGTAACTTAATATCGTTAACTGTTTCAATTAGTTTATTATGTTTCTTACTCTTGAAATTCCAAGAGTACAAAATTAGGGCCATCAAGAACGAGAATGTGGCAGCCAAAACACCGTGCAACCACACATGAATACTTGCAATATTTCCAGTTTTTGCATCCCCGTCATAACTACGGTGAGGATCAAGCGGCGGATTATAAGGAACAAGTTGATGAGCAATTTCACTATCGTAAGTTAGTAACTTTGGTAATAAAAAGTTTGTTTCATCATTAGGAGATGGTAAAGCAAACATTTCACCATCATGAAGTGATATTTGTAGCTTATTAATCAAGAAAATCGACTCCAATTCTCGTGGATCACGGGCTCGAAAAACGGTTGGATTTGACTGACAAAAATCTTGTGACTGTTCATCTTCCTTAATTCCACCTAAAAAGTTGTTAGAGCCACGACACTGACGAGAAGCCTCAAAATCAGCAAACATTAAAGACCACAAAACGTTGCCGGTTTTTGATGAGGAATAAGTTAGCTGATAGTCAAATCTTTTGATGTAGAGGAGTTGACCGTGGTCAACAGGGTGGTCAAAGTCAAATGTGGTTGGTTGCTCCCATTTTTGAGCATCTTTTTTCAGGATTATGGAATTTTGTTGAGAATTTGGACCTCCGTCTGACTTGAAAGTATAAATTACACGACCAGTTTGGGGGTCAACAAGGAATACAGTTGACTTTTTGGACCCGATTAGAACTCCATCAACTGAAACATGTGGTGTTCTACCAATTAATTCTTCAACACCAAATGGTAGTTTCTAGAATGAATTAAAAAATTATAAACATACAATATATGATTAATAATTTATAAATATACAATAATTTATCCGAAATTTCTCACCTCTGCTTTAGAATTCTTGCCATAAATGTATAACTGCCAATCATCTCCACAGTCTATATAAAACTGAGTATGTTGCATAGAGGAATTAATTTCTAAATTAAGTTGTTGATTTGCATCATATAATGTGCCATCTGGACCAGCCACCAGTATAGCATCTTCTTTACTAAATAACATAAAAAAAACTATTAATGAAATTATAGTGAAAATTATACAATTTGCTCACAAAAATATAAGTAAGACTAATGCATCAATGGCAGAAAACGTATTAAACTTGTATCAATCTTTTTCGAGGAGGAAGACGTTTCTGTCTAGTTTGATTAAAAACGGTACTTTTCAGCTTCGTAATTATAAAGATATGGAAAATGGTTTTGAATCTTTGATGTCTACTTCAAATTCAATCAATCAAAGAACGATCTTAAATCCGATTATAGCACTAACAATCTCCTGTAGCAAAACCCTAATCCCGAGATCTTAAAATTTATTCAAATTAAAGCAATTGCAATTGAACTACTTACGGTGTGGAGTTGATCTTGGCAGGCAGCGGCGGAGGAAGCTGAAATTGATCCGGAACATCAGAACCGGAAGTCGTCTTTGACGGCGGCGGGAGGGTGGGCAAACCCCCAAATGCCGCCGGAATAACAGCCAAAAGGCGGAAAAGTGAAATTAATGGTACTCTCATCACCTCTATACCTAAATTAACTGTAAATTATTCGCATTCAGCTACAGCGATTCGGAATAGATAAGAGTGGGGGTTTTCGATTCGCTCCGACGGTTGAATGTGTGGGGTTTGTGAAAATCGTTTTCTGTTTGCTTCTTCTGTTTGACCACAATATCCCTTTTCAAAGTGAAACGTCTGTTACCGTCAACGACATTTAATTGCGATTAGTTGGTGCTTTTTTACCCCACAATTTATAGTACCTCCGTAAATAAGTGATACACTTTCCTAAAAGAGGTGAAACAAAATAAGTGATACATTTTAAAATCTTTCCTTATTTAGCAAAAGAGTGGGACCCCTTCTCCACTAACTATCTACTTTAATAAAGTAAAATTACTCTTTTACCCTTACTTTTACTTTTAAACATCATTAATTTCACTACATCCAAAAGAAGTGGGTCCCATTATCCACTAACTACCTACTTTATATTATTTTAAATTAATTTCCAATCTTTTGCCTCAAAAACCGCAATTTCTCAAATGTATCACTTATTTTGATACGGATGTAGTATATTGCATGACCATTATATTATTTAGATTTGGCCAAAATGCATTTTAATATCTTGAATTTGGTTAACTTGATTTTCTATCACCATGAACTAATAAAATGTGCAGTATGGTACCCTTAACTTGACAAAATGGTCAATTTAGTACACTGACTCATTAATTTGATCACATTTTCTCGCTTGACTTACTTTCGTTGAGGATTTTGACGGACTAAAAACTATACGTTCATTTCAGTATATTGATATTAGAAGTAAATCTCGTGAGATAACAAGGTCAAATTAGTGAGTCAGGGTACTAAATCGATCATTTTGTCAAGTTTAGGGTACCATGCTGCACATTTAATAGTTCAGGGTTGTAGAAGATCCAGTTAGCTAAGTTCAAGGTTCTAAAATGCATTTTGGCCTTTAGATTTTAGTTTGATGTGTAGTTAAATGTGACTATATCTGGTGACGACTGACGACTAATCAATGGATGATGGTAAATGGTAGTGATGGTTTATGCTTACACCCAACTATAGCACCACACTAGAAACAAATTTCAAAACTAAATATAAAAAAGTACGTGATAAGGTTTTGATCAAATCATGATTTTTTAATAAGCAAGAAACATAATAAAGAAAACGCCAAAATGCCCAAAAGAGTAGAAAAGTCTACAAGATGAAGCCTTTTATATAAGGGGATTAATTCTTGCACATCATCTTATGATTGGTACACCACAATGACATAATGAACAACTGTTGCAAATTATACAAGTATATTAAATAATGATTGTGGTGTATGGATTAAAAAATATGGTACATAAATCACCACCTTTTATATAAGCCACTAGCTAACGAGAAACATCAGATCTATTTAGTTCAATCGAAAATCACCATTACAAACCTTCACAAATTTATCAACATAAAAACATGAAATTATAACATCAAAAACCTTAGGTTCAAACATCTTTTGTGTACCACGAAAAACATGAGTCTAATTCTCTTAAGCAAGGGCTTCAGTTTCAGTTTCATCAGGAACAACACCATTAGCATTAGCATCATCTGATTTCAATTGAGATGACACATCATCAATAGCAGAGTTCAGCTCTGCTATTTTCTGAGCCAATGTTTCACGTGTTTTCTGTAATAAAAAAAAAAACATTATTAGACAACACGAATTATGTTTTATCACTAACGGGTAGAATTAAAATATACACCTCCAAAGCTTTATCTTCATCATAAATGAAATTCGGCAACTTCTTTAGCAACTCCTTTTTCTCAGTTCCAGTTAACGCCTTACTTATCTGTTCAAATCAGTTATAAAATCATTCAAATATATTTATTTACATGCAGTTTTTATACATATTAAGAAAAGATTAAAAATGCAGCATCAAGAAATTAAATCCAACCTGAGGGGCGTAAATGCAACCGAGTGTGCCAACAACCAATCCTCCTAAAATAAAGCCACCAATGAAAGCACTCCCGTTGCTCAATCTTCCATCGTCGCTAAAAAATAATATAAATTAATGGAAATAATTAGCAAAATGCATTCTTCCAATAACGATATAAATGTTTGAATAAAAATATTTAACAGGTTTTGTGAATTAGAAATACACTCCATATTCAATACAACTTTTTGTTACCCGTTTGATTGGTTTCGTTTCATACTATTTATTTGACTTTACACGTTTGACCCGTTAGAGATAAAAACATAACCCTGGGTCAAAATTGACACTAAAGCTAATTACCTGTATTGTGCTTGGATAGAGACTGTCCTTCTAGATGTGACCAATTGCAACTTACCTACACGATTTTGCTCAAACGATAATTTGGTGAATCCATGATCATGCTTTTGTAAAGAAAAACCTGCCATTATTTCACATCATTAAAATTTAGTCCTTCCAACGATAATTAAACCATCTTATGACAGGTAATTACATATTTATATTAATTAATATTGCCTAGTGATTAAGCATGTTAAGCCATGCCGCTTTTTATTGGTCATTTAGGTAAATATTAATTTCATAGAATATTTAAAAGTGTTCCATTTTGGTCACTCAAACTTTGTTTTCGCTCTATGATAATAATCAAGTTTTAAAAATATCTCAGTCACCTTCTATTGTAACTTAGCAGGTCACCTTATCTAAATTTATATTTATAAAACCATAATTGAAACACTAGCCTCATAACTTGTAATAGAAGGTGAGTTTTACATGATTGAAACACTAGCCTCAAAATTGATTATGGTAACTTCAATTCATAATAATCAGGTTTGAAGTGGATCCATAAAACCCTCAATTATTCTCCCAAAACCTTACGTACAGATTTAGGAGGAACGCATAATGCAAGTATTAGGGTTATACAGTTAATTAGTGCAACCACAAAATGAATCCGATAACTAATAAACTTCATTTACGGAATTAATTCGAATTTACTTGAAGAATAATGACTAATACGAAAGGGAAAACACTAACAAGAAGAAGAAAGTTACCGTGTGATAAGTGGTGATTGTGTAAAAGCAGCGGTGAATTCGATAGTGCCGTCATGGATTGAAAATAGCGAGAGAGATGGAAGTTGTTTGAGTGAAGGTAGGGAAATTTGGGGGAAATTTGATTATGAGAAAGAGTTGGTAATCGATATTTTTATCAAGAGTAATGGTATTTACTCCTGTCATTTATACCTATTTATAAGGTCTACTCATTAGATTAATGAAATACACATATCATACTATCAAGTAGGTAGACCTATGAGTAGGACTAAATATCATTTCTCTTTTATTAATAATATTGATTTGGTGCTTACCCATTTGATAAGATGATGTTCGTAATTTGTTAATTCTGTCTCTAAACATTATCTTTTGATTTTAGATCAAATACGTAGAGATAAAAGGTCGACACCAACACCATTACCTTTAGCCGTGCACAAGGAACCCGAAACCGAATCCGAAAACCGAACCCGTCAAACCCAGTTTTGACCAAAACCGGTTCGGTTTTTTTGAAACCAGTCGGGTCCTAACAGGTTAGACCCTCCGACCATTAAACCCGGCTCAAACCGGTTCTTCCGAAACCGAAACCGGTTTCTAACCGACTATAACCCGAAAAAAATTGCAGAGGTGTTGGTCCGGGGCGGAAGAGGAAATGGCTTTGCTTTCAAAATAGTGTTTCTTTCCTCAGGAGACGTTGATGACTCGAGTTAATTTATTCCACATTAAAGCTCTTTGGGGTAACTATAAATTTGATTTCGCTTGTAGTTTGGCTCGGGGTCATTCCGGAGGTATTATTTCTATCTGGGACACGGCGGTTTCTGAAAAAGAAAGTATAGTATGTGGAAGGAATTTTGTGATAGCAGAAGGAAAATGGGTTGGAGTAAATGAGAAAGTTCATTTTATTAATGTTTATGCGCCGCAATCAATTGAGTCCCGTCAATTTTGTGGGGAAGTTTATAGTGTTCGGTGATTTTAATGAGGTTCGGGTGGAATCTGAACGATTTGGGTCTAACTTTAATATACATGTGGCGGCGAATTTTAATCAGTTTATTGATGATGCAGGTTTGATAGATCTGAACATCGGATGAAGAAAATTCACATGGATGGATAAAAAAGGTTCAAAAATGAGTAAAAAATATCGTTTTCTCATTTCGTAAAATGTGTTAAATGATGATTTTAATTTAACGGTAGAGGCTCTTGAAAGGCGATTATCTGATCATAATCCTAGTATTCTATCATCTAAGAAATTAGATTATGGGCCGACGCCCTTCCGGTGCATCATTCATGGCTTGAAGATGAGTTATATGATAAGATTATCAAAGATTCTTGTGATGGTTTTGCCTCGGGGAAGAGCTCGTGTATGGAGAAGTTTAAAGAAAAACTTAAAGTTCTTATATGTGTGTCAAAAGAGTGGCTCAAAGAAGAGAGGTCAAAGAAGGTGATGACCGGCATTAACCTGTTGAAAAAAAATAAATGAGATTGAAAGAAAATTAGATTAATCGTCCGCTACGGTGGAAGAGATTGATCAGTGCTTAGTTATAATTGCAAGAAATAGAGAGGTTGCAAGCTATAGATTCATTACAAAACTCCAGATTAAATGGAATGTCGAGGGTGATGAGAATTATTTTTCCATGGTCTTTAGAACTGAGGAGAAAGAATCAAATGGTTCAAGGAATTTCGCATGATGGTCAGTGGTATACGGCTCCTGCAGATTTAAAGAACATATTCTATGACTATTATAAATCAAAATTTGATTCTTTTTCGTCTTCCAGTTTGGAGTTTAGTTTGTATAACTTCAAGAGGCTAGAATGCTCTGATGTGTTCGGTTGGAGGAACCGTGTTCTATGGAAGAATTGAAAGACGTTGTGTGGAGTTATGGTGGTGACAAAACTCCGGGTCCAGACGGGTTTACGTTTAAATTCTTAAGAAGATATTGGGAACTTCTAAAAAATGACATTTTTTATACGGTGGAGGAGTTTTTAAGTAGTGGTATAATGCCGACGGGATGTAAAGCTTCCTTTATTACATTAATCCCTAAGGTGTCAAACCCGTGCCGTGTGAAAGACTATCGTCCAATTTCTTTACTAGGGATGATGCACAAGATTATTGCAAAGCTGTTAGCTTCCAAGTTGGTGAAAGTTATTGATAAATTAATCAGTGAATGAACATTCTGCGTTTATAAGGGTAGGCAAATCCTAGGGCGGCCCCTTGATGGTAAGTGAGATCATAGATTGGTATAAAAAAAGAAGAAAAAATTACTATTATTCAAGGTTGATTTCGACAAAGCCAATGACTCCGTTAGTTGGGAATATTTAGATGCGATTTTGGCGGAGATGGGGTTCGGTTCTACTTGGCGAACCTGGATAAATTAATATGTTGCTTCAGCTTTGGTTTCAGTTTTGGTCAACGGGAACCCGACTGAAGAATTCACTATGAAGCGGGGTTTAAGGCAGGGAGATCCGTTGTCTCCTTCCCTTTATATCATAGCCATGGAGGGGTTTCATCTAGCATTTAAGCAATCGGTTCATGATAAAACGTTATCTGGGTCAAGTATTGGTTCTAATAATCTCAATTTATCTCACTTTTTCTATGCAAATGATGTTATCATAGTTTTGGAATGGAAGGCTGATGAGCTAGCTAGATGTTATTATTGACACGTTAAATGATTTTCACATCAAATCATGCCTTAAAATCAATGTCGACAAGTCAAATTTGTACGGGGTTGGTGTCGATCAAGATGCAGTTGCAACTTTGGCTAGCCGTACGGGTTGTGCACCTGGTGAATGGCCTTTTTTATACCTTGGTATTGTTATAGGGGATGACAAGTCCAAAGCCGCGAGTTGGGAACGTATTGTACAAGTTTTCAAGAAGAGGTTATCGTCATGGAAGGTAAAAATGTTATCAGTAGGAGGCGGACTAACTCTAATTAAATCAGTTTTGGGAAGTTTAGGGATTACTGAATGTCGTTATTTAAAGTGCCGGCAAAAGTCATTGGCCACATGGAGAAGTTGAGAGTTCAATTTCCTTATTAATCAATTATGATAAACAAAGTATAAGTAATAGCTAAGAACATTAATCCTAGCTAAATTACTTAAAATATTGACAATGCGCGCAATAAATACTGACTAACACAATATTAATCAACAAATAATAAAAAAAGATGTTGGTTTATTATTCTCTGGAAAGCATGACGAACTATAAGCATATTTGCATAGTCCAACACAAAATCATTAGAAATATCACACATCTCACCTCTATGGCATGTTTGGCAAACCAACTTATTAACTCATAGCTTTTCTTCCAAAAAGTTAATAAGGAGTTTTGAAAATTAAGAAGTCCCATACTTCTCAAAAACTCCTTTTTGAAGCCAATAAATTATCAGATCTAAACAACTTTTAACTTATTAACTTTTCAAAAAAAACTAATAAGCCAATAAATAGCTTTTAAAGGTTTTGTCAAACACATATAAGTACCCAACTTATGAATTAATCAGATGACCAAATAAAACTCTTGACATCATCATAAGAGACTTCTGACTTTTTTGGATCAACGAAATCCACACCATGGTGCCCTTCATCATCAAATATCTTTACCACGTGCACACCACGTGTTTCCAACATATTTGCAAACTCCTTCTGTCTATCAATAAGTGGATCCTCAGCATAACCCCTAATTAAACATTTTGGTAGTTGACTTATTTTTTGGCTACTAGATCCGTTTTGAACCGGTAACGGGTTACAATACTCGTGGTCTCTATCACACCCTTTAGGCAGTGCGAAAGACCACAGTAGATCAACGGCTCTCAATGGGAGAACGTGGTCATATATTAGTCGAAGCTCTGATCCAGTGCGCTCAACCCCGCCAAATTGGGGTTGGTTCAATATGAGCCCTTGGATCTTGATCGGACTGAGATCAAGATCGAGCGCACGTAGACATACGTTGTAGGCTATATTTCCTCCGGAGCTAACTCCCATCAAGTATACTTTTGAAAAGTCAGCGAGCTCAGTCAACCACTCATCACAACTGTTGACCTCTACCGCCTGGTCACGCAACCACAACACCGCCTCAACGGCATCATCGTACGCTGCTGGGAGACGGTGTTCTGGGGCCAGGCGGTACTCGACGGAGACCACCACTGCCGGAGACTGAGCGGATATGACTGAACAATTTTCATGAACGAGGGAAGAGGTGGCACTATAGAAGATGAAGCCGCCGCCATGGATGTAGATGATGATCGGGAGTTTCCCGGTGGCGGCTGTTGGCGGTGAGACGGGGCGGAAGAGGCGGAGGAATGTGTTGTTGGTGGGGTTCAGTGGTGTGTCTTTGGAGAGAGCGAGTTGGGAATCGGTTGTGAGCTGTGGTGTTGCTGGTAAGGATGGAATCGGAGCATGTCGGGTCAAGGAACCATCCGGGTTTTGGGTGATATTGAGGAATTCGTAAGGATCCGAAATGGAATTTGAATCTCTGCCCATGGTTGTCGATTAAATAGATCGAGATACACTAAATGTATAAATAGGATTGAGTATTCCCCTCTAGTATATATTTTATTAGTATTAGTATTAGTATTAGTATTAGTATTAGTATGATAACATGCATGTGCTTATCCTTGCATTACATCTTAAAAAGTCTTTCATTTTCAGAAAGATTAAAATTATTTTTACACGTGATATTTAATAATATTTTACTAATTTAAGAGTTCTAGGTTCATTTAATTTTTTATATTATGTGCATTAGGTCATCTCCAACTAAGAACATTATTTTTATGCTAAAATATATAATTATAGTGTAAAATATAATGTTAACATCATACCACTACAACTTACTACATTATAATCAACATTAAAAAACATTAATATATCTTCTTATTTATCTAACTTTTAAAATAAAACTTTAATATTATATTTAGTATAAGTGTTACACTATTATTAACCACGCTATATGTAGTGTTAGGTTTAGTATATAACTAAATATAATGTAAATTATCTTTATCTATATCTATATATGCCAGCTGATGAGGAACTAGGAAGGAAAAACAGGCACGTATGGGTCCGGGAGTCAATGGTGCATGAGATAGACATTTGACAAGCTTTTGGTACAACAATTTACATCTTAAAGGAAAACAAAGAGAGGAGTTTGATCTTTCTCATTTAATTGGTTCTAAACCTCACTTAGATTTGTTCATATATCAACATATATCAATGCATGACAATTTCTCACACATTTAATTTGTTTGACTTTTTTGTTTTAAACACCTCACTTTAAGAGTCCATATCTTATTAACCACAACTTTATTTTAGACATTATTTAGTTCGTTGCACAGCTCTCGCAAAGGTGAACGCAATGCTATCAATAATTAATAATATATGATAAATATACATATAATTGCGAGTTCAAAGTTGGTAGAAATTCATTTCAACATGATTTTTTCAAAAAATAATGATATACAATTCAACCATAAAGTCGGTTGTAATAGAGGAGCTCATGTCGTGACAAGTCTAATTATATTGTAGCCAAAAGAGTTAACTTTGTTAATTATTGTATTTATTTTTCACTAATAGCATAAATGTGTTTTGAATGTCAAAAGAATTAACCATTTTTTTTTACCGTCAATCGAGTGTCAAATCTTGAACAACTACTTTTGAACCTCTATTAAATCATGCCTAGCACTAACCTGGCTACCACTCGCGGCCACCACTTTCTCCATCTCATTACCGACCCATAGCGTGGGTGCCCTAATATTGTTAGAAAAAAATGTATAATCGTACAACTTTTGATTGCCGCAAAATAGAGTTATATATGGTACCTATCGCCGCATTACACAGATACACTACTAGTAATATAAAAGTAAACTTTTATGTAAGGTTGAAGATGATGTAAAAACACGTTTAGAAAACCCTTATTATAATTAGGAGTAGTTATGGAAATGCCTTTTTTAATTAATCATCTCTTCCGTGAAAGATGCTTAAACTTATATATGTATTAATTAATTACAAATATTTTAAAGATATATCTCTTAAATTTAGACTACTTAAATAACATCTAGAAAGACTTCGAGGTTTTAAAAAAATTACGCCATAACCACCTAATGACATTCATCCTACAATGACCCAAGTGGGGATTTTTCAATTAAATCAGTCAAGGGGCCATCGTGGTTCATCTCTGCTTCCACGACATGTCAAACATGCGGACCACGCAGCGAGGAGCTACAAACTATGGTTTATTCTTGGATTAAGTATTGGGGTAAGTAATCTTTCATGGTCCATATGTTGTTTTCGTCCAATCGATCGTTTTATTTGAATATCATATATTTGTAACATTCGTTAGCTTCTTGCTTGCTTTGTATATATTGTTTCTTAGAGGCTGATGGTATTGACGAAACTTCCTCATTTCTTCCTATTTTGGCGTTCAGAGAAACATTATCCTAATTTACATATAATACAATTCTCATTCGAGTATTACTATTCATTAAAAGGGTAACGTCAGTAAGGAAACGAGGTTTTAAAGTATTTTTAAATAACTCTCCAAAATTTAGAATTAACATCATAAAGTAAGCTACGTAATTGGCTTTCATTCAGACATTTAAACTTCGCAAACATGTGAGACAACACGTTAAGAGTCTTAAACTACACAAAGTCATGCTACGAAATGTTAGTTGTATGCTTCCGCAGCTGAGCGTGGACTAGAAAAAGTGTTTTTTGCGACGGGAGGCTTTTTGCAGCGACACATTACGCTGCAAAAGCCCATAAAACGACAAAACAATCATGCGCCGTGCCAGAAAAAAATTGGCGGGATGATTTCCCCCCATTTTTTTAGGGGATCGCCGCAAATAGATCGCCGCAAATAGATTGCCGCAAAAGACCTAATGCGATTTAGGGTTATAACAAATGGGCAGCTTTCAGTGTTGTTCATTCGCATCGACCAGAGAGACGAGAGATGCAGATCGGGCGAAGAGGAGAGATTGAGAGTTATAAATCGAGCAGAGCATAGTTTCTACACCTCCGGCGAACCAACACCACCTCCGACGAACCACATCGCTTCATCCAACTAATCGAGCAGAGAAACAGATCGAGCAGAGACACAGATCGAGCAGAGACACAGATCGAGCAGAGACACAGATCGAGCAGAGACACAGATCGAGAACCTCCGACCGAGCAGGCTTCGTTCTTCACTCGTCACCACCTACGACGAACCAGTCATCTCTGGCCGACCGATCGATCAGAGACTCAGATTCAGGTAAGTACTCCGAATTTAACAATTTTCATTCTTCACTCGTAACTCTGGCTTACATTCTGTACATAGTTCATATTTATGTGAGATTTCAATCAACTAGATCGATTGCAATCGCTAATTTATATCGCATGTGTGATTCATCGTGTTAATAGAATGATTGATGATTCTATTAGTGATTCATCGTGTTGATAGTTTGATTAATGATCATAATTAATGTTTCTATGATCCTTAGATTCTTCATTCCTCGAATGCCTTAATTCGTATTAGGTTGACTCTACAATGTTTAGTATTTGGTGAGTAATTGGGGGTAAACAGAAGAGTTTAGCATATGATTGTTTTATTTTTTGTTGAGTAAATTATATTTGCATAAGAGTCCATAATATGACTCTGCAATTGAATTGACTTAGGAAACAAGCTTACTGAATTGACTTTCATCAATGCACATTATCCTTTAAGAAACTGATAATTTTGTATTGTACCTAATGTTTGAAGCAATGGCTTCTGATAGATAATATTATTGCAAGAAACTATTCGAAATTCCATAATAACTAACTGCTCAACTAACCTTTTTCTCTTCTTTCTTCTGTATTATGCTAATCAATAAAAAATAGGCTCGTTTTAGAGCCAACAATCTTGTATCAACTAATGGCAGGTGGTTGGTTTGTAGATGATAAATACCACTATCACCGAACTAATCGGGTTAAACAGATGAATATACAACAATTTTGTTTGCTAGTCAAATTGACCTTTTTACCCTTAAACATGTGTTAGTTTACTTACCTAAAGTGAGAGAAGATCATAAGATATAATGCAACTGATTTACGGCCTAACATATATTCTTGTTTTGTTGTTTGTGTAGGTATAAACAATGGCGAAAAGAAAACTTATATTAATCTACAGATGTGGTTGTGAATTTGTGAAAAATCAGGATGGAAACATGACATATAACGGCGGAGAAGCAAATGCAGCAAATGTTACTTCACAAACTAGCCAAGAATCTCAAGTAACTGAAGTACAAAATGAATTACGTGAAGTGCGAAATCAGAACTGAAGAATCTTTCAAGCCTTATCTAAAGCAGGTTTAATGGACAAAAATTTGTCCTCCCTCTTCTGATTTAGATAAGGATGAAGAGCACAACTATGATAACTACTTTCTTAAATATATGATTACTTCAAACTTTAATATTGTTAACTTGCTAAATGTTTTGTATGAAATGGTTAAGTTTGAATATTTGATTGTGTTGATTTTATTATTGTGGTTTGTTAGAAATAGAAGTTTTCTAGAAATTATTGCCTGAAAAATACCGGATGGAAACAAGAAAAAAGAAGAAAAAAGAAGGTTTTTGCGACGACAAATCGCCGCAAAAGAGTCGCCGCAAAAAAGTAATCGCCGCAAAAGAGTCGCCGCAAAAAAGTAATTCCCACAGCGCGCATATCGCCGCAAAAAGATCGCCGCAAAAGGTGAATTGATCGCCGCAAAAGAGTTTTAGCTACGAGGCTTTTCCGGCGAAGATTTTGCGGCGAATTCTCGCCTCTAAAGGGTTTTTGCGGCGATTTTTTGAGTTTTTGCGGCGATTTTGATCACCGCAAAAGGTCTTTTTTTGTAGTGGAATCATCCTAGTTATATGTACATTTACGTTTTCTTTTTATTTTTAACTAGTTAGCTAAATATCTCTCTTTAAATAGTAAATTACATAAATTGTCCTGTGTTATTCTAAATTCTATGATTTCATCCTTAAACTTTCAGTTTCAAAATTTTCTTTGTTTGGATTTGCTTAATTTTAGGATATTTTGCAATAGTATTTTGTGATAAAAATTAATTGGCAAGTGGTAATTTGGAACTTTGCCATAACATAAACATGTTAGAAAAACAAAACCTAAAATTTTATATATAAAAATTAAATTGTCAATATATAAAACAAAATCAAAAACTAAATTGTCAATGTATAAAAACTAAATTTTAGAACATCGGAGGAAAAAATCAAAAAATTTTATAAAGCTAAACTATATTTAATGATAAAAGTTAAAGGGTGCAGGAAATAGACAAACAAATTTGTTGTAGGGTGCAAAATCTCATAGCTCACCCGTTTAAAATTGGCTGAGGTGTTGCCTTTAAAATTGGCTGAGGTGTGTTGGAAATTACAAAGGTATTTGCAAGTTGGTAAATTTTCTATCTATCATGAGAATTGTGGAGCTTAATATATTATGAGCATCTTTGAAATGTGATAACCAATGATACTAAATGTCATAATGTTTCACACTAATGTTGAAATTAATCAAGAGTTACAAAACTCTTGGTTTGAATGCCATTAAGCTCCTTCAAGGCTTGAGAGCCTATATAAACAACTTCTAGTTGTGAAGTTCTACACACCAAAAATTCATAAGCTCTCTTCTCATAAGCTCTCCTCTCATGATGTTGTGTTTGATATACTTCATGTGTTTCCAAGTAGTCACTTTGTGTTGTCGGTAGTTCTAGTGCTGTAGAATAATACCGATAAACTGCATCAAATCCTGGGGTTCTACGTTGAGGCTTGCAGCATATAGAGCGCGTAAAAACCTTAAAGGACAGGAATTACAATTCCGTGCGGTTCGCTCTTCATTAACATTCAGGTTTGATTGTTCCATTTGATTCTTTCTTATTTGTTGGGTTTGATATTGAATTATCAATATCAAATATGGTTTTAATATTATAATTGTCTAAATATTTAATCACCGAATATATAAAATTTACAACAATCTTTAAGGTTTTAATTTTGTTATATATTATTGTGTATATATAATATATACCCATATTTTCTTTTATAAAATATTCGGTGATTAATAAAGCATTGAGATATTGTGTTAATGGTTAATATATACACACACATATATATATATATATATATATTAAATAGAGTTCATTATGTGAATGTTTAATATATATATTCATGTTATGGAATAGTTTTAAAAGTGATTATTATGGCTATTAAGTTCAACTTTTATGAGTTACATTTTTCCTAATCATGGCTTTTTAATATATGTATTTTAATGTTTTGACATAATTAAATATCTATTTTAATCTAATGGACAAGTTAAAACAAAAGGTTTTTTCTCATCTAAAGTGGGTGTTATATGAATTATCATGCTTATGGTTGAAGCATTATAATTGAGTTAAATAATTATTATTTTTTGTATATAGATTATTTCAAGATACTTTTATGTTTGAAAAGTGTACTATTTGAAAAATCATGATTATACAAAATAGATAATTTTAGTGTTAAACGAAATCTTTACAGCTGTGTATCATTAAGCATTGTATTGAACCTATAAGTGGAATGAATTATCAATCATCCCCAAATAGGCTCACCTATTCTTATTACAATGTCTAGGAAAGATAAAGGCGGTTTTTCTGATTCCAAATGGGGGTGGTTCCGATACGCACTAGCGCTGTCTACCCTCACCGTCTTTCGTGGTTGTATTCGAATAGAGCTACCGAAAAGGGTTGACTAAATAATGTTTTCCTTGAATGTGGTTAAATACTTGGAGTTTCACAAATTTGAGGACTACTCTTTGGATGTTTTTGTTGAAACACTTCATTATTGAGAAGGAAAATCTCATAAGAGATCAAAAGAGTAAAGTCAAATTGAGTGTGTACGACGTGTCAGGTGGGGACTCGGATATTGCTTATGTAAAAGGAATTGCAAATGTTGCTGCAAATCTAACCCACTTGGGTGCAAGTATGGGTCATGTAGGAGTTAATATGACTACCTCAATTACTCGGGTTATAGAGGCCCGAGACTGGTTTGTGGATTCTGGAGCAAACATCCATGTATGTGGAAATCGTGATAGTTTCTAAATGTATGGTATGGTTCGAGAAGGAACTGTGGTGACATGTGTTGACCGCCATAGAGTACGTGTTCATGATATTTGCACAATGGTGCTAACATCCTAAAATGGAATTATGGTCACCCTTCGAGAGGTCCTACATGTTACTTGAATCTCCAAGGGATTTATATCGGAGAACAAATTTGACAAAAAAAAAATGGTTACAAGCTGGTAATAATAAAAAATGGCCATATCGTGTTCTCCAAAGATGGGTTATTTGCAGGTCAAACCATCAACAAGGGTGTAATGTTTATGTTTGATCTATGTGGTGATGGATAAGATAATGTTGTATCTATATCCAATGATTATGTGTTAAATGTTGATCTTTGTAATCGTGAGAATATGATATTGTCAGCGTTAGTGACAATATCGCTAGTGATGATGTAACTAAGTGTCGAATGAATGAAATAGTTTTTTCAAATTATATTGCGTGTTCAATTTTCTTTGTGCCATAAAAGGTTAGCTCACACTAACATTAAAAAAAATATATATTGAAAAAACGCAATCAAAAGTATTGATAAAAGTAAATAATAAAGATTTTGACTAATGTGAAACTTGTATAGAATCGAAGTTTACAAAGAAACTTTTTCAAGTGTCAAAAGAATTACATCATTACTAGAGTTGGTCTATTCAGATATTTGTGAACTGAATAGAATACTCACGCGTGGAGGTAAAAGATACTTGATTACATTTTGTGGTGACTCTAGCCGCTATTTACATGTTTACTTGTTGCATTCAAAAGATGAAGCTTTTAATGCATTCCAACTGTATAAGTGCATGGCTGAAAATCAACATGACAAACACATTAAGATTCTTCGATTGGAAAGAGGAGGAGAATAGTTTGATACATTTTGTGAAGATAATGGTATCAAACATGAAAGAATTTCACCATATACTCCCCAACCGAATAACCGAAAGAGTGAGTTGAACCCTTGTTGAAATGGTCAACTATATGATGAATCAATCAGGTTTGCCACACAATCTGTGGGGGGAAGCATTGTTGACTTTGTGTTATGTGCACAACAGAATCACTAGTCGTGTGATTACTTCTAGTGCATATGAGTTATGGAATGGAAGAAAACCTAACTTAGATTATCTAAGAGTGTGGGGGTGTTTAGCTTGTTATGGTACACCTGATCTTAAACGATTAGATTATCTAAGAATGTGGGGGTGTTTAACTTATTATCGTACACCTTATCCTAAACGATCCAAGTTGGGAGCTCGAGCTATGAAGAGCATATTCATCGGATATGCTCATAATAGAAAGGCGTACCGATAGTTGGATAAAGAATCAGGTGTCGTGTAGAATCCAGAGATGTGGAGTTCTTCGAGGATAAGTTAATAAGAGATGATGAAAACTCCAATCCCAGCTTTAATCATATTCTAGCACCCAGTACTTCTCGAGATATTATCTCATCTTCTTCTGTTGTAGAAGAACCACATTCTTCTGTTGTAGAAGAACCAAAGAGAAGTACAAGGGTTAGAAGGGAAAATAATTTTGGAGACGTTTTCTGTCATACTTGGTTGAAGGATCTCAATCTAAGGTGACGAAAAAGGTCATTTTAGCTATTAATTTAGATGATGATCCTAAGACTTTTACTGAAGCCATAACATCGCGAGATGCTCTTTTATGGAAGGATGCCATTAAAGATGAAATGGATTCAATTATGGGAAATGGAACTTGAGAGTTAACTGATCTTCACAAGGGTATGAGACCCATATGATCTAAATCGATCTTCAAGAGGAAGTATCATCCAAATGGATCAATATCTTTCTATAAAGCGAGCGTAGTCGCTAAACGGTATTGATTATTTCGATACATATGCTCCGGTTGCTAGAATCAGTTCAATTAGAACTCTTATAGCAATCTCAGTATTGAAAGGATTGTACATTCATCAAATGGATGTGAAGATAGCCTTTCTAAATGAACATCTCAAGGAGGAGATATACTTAGAGCAACCTGAAGGTTTCATAGTATCCGGGCAGGAAAAGAAAGTGTGTAGACTTATTAAATCACTGTATGGTTTGAAGCAAGCTCCAAAACAGAGGTATGAGAGGTTTGACACCACTGTATCTGCATTTGGTTTAAGCATAATAGTGTTGATAGATGTATCCACACTAAATGCACATCTGAATACACTGTAGTTATCTGTTTTTATGTTGATGATATGTTGATCATTGGCACTCACCTACAGGGTATACTTGATACGAAGAAATACATATCCTCGAACTTTAAGATGAAAGATCTAGGGGAAGTGTACCATTCTTGGTATTAAGGTGAAAAGGACAAATAGTCAAATTTCTCTAAGTCAATCTCATTACACAGAGAGAATATTGACAAAGTTTCAGCACTTGAATGTTAAGGAATTTAACACTCATTTCGATTCCAGTGTAAAACTTGAAGTGAACTCTGGTAGAGCAGTGACTCAACTAGAATATGCTAGTGCAAATTGGAAGCATGATGTATGCTACACACTGCACTAGACCTGACATTGCTTTTGTAGTAAGCAAACTAAGTCAGTATACTGTCAACCCCGGTACATAGCACTGGAAGGCAGTAGGAAGAGTACTAGGATACCTGAAAAGGACTAGTAATCTTGAGTTGACTTACACGTCAAATTCTAGTATACTGGAGTGGTATTCAGATGCCAGCTGGATTGATAACATGAGTGATTCTAAATCCATAAGTGGATGGATTTATATACTAGCTGGTGGGGCTATTTCTTGGGCGAGCAAGAAACAGTCATGTATAGCTCACTCAAGGATGGAAGTTGAGCCTAGTGCTTTAGCCATTGCAGGCAAAGAGACAGAGAGGATTAGAGATCCACTCTTGGATATCCGTTTGTGGGAAACTCCGATGCTTTCAATTCCCATGTACTGTGACAGTGAGGCCACACTGTCTAAAGTATATAATTATGTATATCGCCGCAAAAAAGTAATTCCCACAGCGCGCATATCGCCGCAAAAAGATCGCCGCAAAAAATGCTCGCCGCAAAAGGTGAATTGATCGCCACAAAAGAGTTTTAGCTACGAGACTTTTCCGGTGAAGATTTTGCGGCGAATTCTCGCCTCTAAAGGGTTTTTGCGGCGATTTTTTGAGTTTTTGCGGCGATTTTGATCACCGCAAAAGGTCTTTTTTGTAGTGGAATCATCCTAGTTATATGTACATTTACGTCTTCTTTTTATTTTTAACTAGTTATCTAAATATCTCTCTTTAAATAGTAAATTACATAAATTGTCCTGTGTTATTCTAAATTCTACGGTTTCATCCTTAAACTTTCAGTTTCAAAATTTTCTTTGTTTGGATTTGCTTAATTTTTGGATATTTTGCAATAGTATTTTGTGATAAAAATTAATTGGCAAGTGGTAATTTGGAACTTTTCCATAACATAAACATGTTAAAAAAACAAAACCTAAAATTTTATATATAAAAATTAAATTGTCAATATATAAAAACAAAATCAAAAACTAAATTGTCAATGTATAAAAACTAAATTTTAGAACATCGGAGGAAAAAATCAAAAAAATTTATAAAGCTAAACTATATTTAAATGATAAAAGTTAAAGGGTGCAGGAAATAGACAAACAAATTTGTTGTAGGGTGCAAAATCTCATAGCTCACCCGTTTAAAATTGGCTGAGGTGTTGCCTTTAAAATTGGCTGAGGTGTGTTGGAAATTACAAAGGTATTTGCAAGTTGGTAAATTTTCTATCTATCATGAGAATTGTGGAGCTTAATATATTATGAGCATCTTTGAAATGTGATAACCAATGATACTAAATGTCATAATGTTTCACACTAATGTTGAAATTAATCAAGAGTTACAAAACTCTTGGTTTGAATGCCATTAAGCTCCTTCAAGGCTTGAGAGCCTATATAAACAACTTCTAGTTGTGAAGTTCTACACACCAAAAATTCATAAGCTCTCTTCTCATAAGCTCTCCTCTCATGATGTTGTGTTTGATATACTTCATGTGTTTCCAAGTAGTCACTTTGTGTTGTCGGTAATTCTAGTGCTGTAGAATAATACCGATAAACTGCATCAAATCCTGGGGTTCTACGTTGAGGCTTGCAGCATATAGAGCGTGTAAAAACCTTAAAGGACAGGAATTACAATTCCGTGCGGTTCGCTCTTCATTAACATTCAGGTTTGATTGTTCCATTTGATTCTTTCTTATTTGTTGGGTTTGATATTGAATTATCAATATCAAATATGGTTTTAATATTATAATTGTCTAAATATTTAAACACCGAATATATAAAATTTACAACAATCTTTAAGGTTTTAATTTTGTTATATATTATTGTGTATATATAATATATACCCATATTTTATTTTATAAAATATTCGGTGATTAATAAAGCATTGAGATATTGTGTTAATGGTTAATACATATATATATATATATATATATATATATATATATTAAATAGAGTTCATTATGTGAATGTTTAATATATATATATTCATGTTATGGAATAGTTTTAAAAGTGATTATTATGGCTATTAAGTTCAACATTTATGAGTTACACTTTTCCTAATCATGGCTATTTAATATATTTATTTTAATGTTTTGACATAATTAAATATCTATTTTAATCTAATGGACAAGTTAAAACAAAAGGTTTTTTCTCATCTAAAGTGGGTGTTATATGAATTATCATGCTTATGGTTGAAGCATTATAATTGAGTTAAATAATTATTATTTTTTGTATATAGATTATTTCAAGATACTTTTATGTTTGAAAAGTGTACTATTTGAAAAATCATGATTATACAAAATAGATAATTTTAGTGTTAAACGAAATCTTTACAGCTGTGTATCATTAAGCATTGTATTGAACCTATAAGTGGAATGAATTATCAATCATCCTCAAATAGGCTCACATATTCTTATTACAACGAAATCTTTTATGTTTGAAAAGTGTATTTAGTTTGTTTTAAATATTATTAAATTTCAAAAAATTGAAGTATATAAATTTCTATGATATTTTAAATACGTAAATTTATGTCAAAAAAGTTCGTCCAAAACTGTTTTAGTGGCAAAAGAAAAAAACAAATACTTTATATAAGATTGGAACATAACTTGTAAAGTTTAAGATGTATATACAATATATTTATATTTAATTAAAAGAAAAAAGTATAAAACTTTAAGGTGTATAAGTGTAAATTTTGTACAACATAACAGAGTATTAATTATAATGATAATAAAAAGTAATAACTATAATAATAAAAACATGTTAAATACTATTAAATCATTAACTACAATGATACAAATATTATATAATATTTCAAGGCTTCTCATGGAAAGGGTGATAATTGATAAAGTGATAATATCTTACCAAAAATCCAAAATGTAATAATAAGGGTGGCAAGCAGGAATAGAACATGAGTCATCTCAAAGAAAGGGTGATAGCCACGCGGCCAAGTATCACTTTGTTAATATTTTTGGCAGACTTTATTTATATAACGTAAATGGCAATTTTTTTTATGAACAATAACATTGTAATGAGAATTGTATATATAAGTAACTAGATACTGACCCGTGAAAAATCACGGGCTGTCATAAAATTTTCTGAAAGTAAGTATTATAGAATATAAATATGAATCGTGAAAATATATGTTAAATATGTATAAGATAATTAGAGATATAATATACATTATAAATATAGTGTACACATTATATAAACAGTCACCAATGGTATTATAATGATCTGGTAAAAGAAACTTTTTTGAGTAAATTCGCAGATACCATGTGGTTTGGCAGAAGTTTTGGATTTGGTCCCTAAGTTCCAGAAATTACACGGATAGTCACTAACTTTGAGACTTCGTCTTGCTTTTGCTTTTGGTCCCTAAGCATAACGAGCGTTAAATGTGCCCATTAAATCTGGTCATGTGCACTGCACATGAGGGTAAATACGTCATTTTATCTCTTTAATCTCCTTTATTAAAAAAATATCCGTCTCATCTCTATAAACCCCGCATACCTCTTTCTCTTTCACCTGAAATAAACAGCTTCAATTTCTAATGAATATACATTTTCTTCAAAAAAAATGTATATTAGCGTTTTAATTTAGTCTCGGGTTCTCTCTCAGGGGTAGGGTGATGGCATTGCCGAAGCTGCCGGGTTTGACCCTTTTTGCCGTTAAAAAAATACATTTTCTTCAAATGTGTTCCCAGAACTTGTTGTTTCTTTGAACATATATATCCTTGAATAAAATCAAATTGCCAATACATCAAATTAGTAAGACAACGGAAAGAAATTTAAAAGTCAACTCTAGGAAAACCCGGAATCAATAAGAGAATATGCATTATTAATCCGTCTAATAATTAACCAAAAACTCACTAATCAATTTAACAAAATTTTCAATACCCATTTGATAAAACATGATTTTGAGAAACCCTAAATCGTTAATTACAGGAATAAGAGATGGAAACCGAAAAGTGTACCTTGAAATAAATCAATTTCTTGACGAAATCGATAATGGAAGCAAACCCAAATGAGAAATCGATGAGATCAAAGAATGCGAGCTAGATTTGCGAGTGAGATCTTAGCGATTTAGAAGGAAAAGGGTTCAAGAGAATGAAAAATAATAAAAACAAAAACAAATACAAATACAAATACAAAACCTTTTTTCTATGGCTCGTAGTGTCGGTGATAAGATGGCTCGCCGGAGAAGAAGATGGCTCGCTAGAGAAGAATGGAACCAGATCTGCAAATGTGTGTGGGTGGTGAGTGGGGGTTGAAGAAATGAGATATTGAGATGGATACATTTTTTAATAAATTAGAAAAAAATGACATATTTATCCTCATGTGCACTCCATATGACCAGATTTAACGGTCACTTTTAACGCTCGTTACGCTTAGGGACCAAAGCAAGACGAAGTCTCAAAGTTAGTGACTATCCGTGTAATTTCTAGAACTTAGGGACCAAATCTAAAACTCCTACCAAACAACATGGACTATCCGTGTAATTTACTCAGTTTTTTTAAATTGTTACTCTTGAAATAGAATAACAACTAAAAAGGAAACAAAGAATCAAATAACAAATTTCAAGAAATTATTTAATATTTAAAACTTCAAGATAAATTTCTAAACACTTCTTGAATACAACGTTTGGTTTATTATTTGTTAGATCTCCATCTTTATCTTCTAGTAAAATTTTTAATTTTTTTCTACTTCTTACTTTGGATAAGACTACATACATCGTGTGAAAAAAGGGCCCTCTCAAATACAGATCAACTTTTAACAATGATTCTCCCTGACTCCTATTTATTGTCATAGCAAAACAAATAGAAAGTGGAAATTTCCGTCTTATAAACTGAAACGGAATATTGGTGTCAGAAGGCGTCAAAGATAATCCAGACATAAAAGTACGCTATCTATCATTGTTTTCATATATAACAATTGTTTCTATAACACGGGTATCCATAGCGACAATCTGAAGTCTAGTACTACTGCATAGACCATTTTTCTCGTCAATGTTTCTTAATAACATGATAGGAACACCAACTTTCAAAACTAACCGATGATTTAGCAATCCACCTACTTTAATACCATAAATGAAATCTGATGAGTATAAATTTTCATCAAATTGTTCATTAAAAAACTCTTCAGGACAAATGATATTTGAACTCAAATATTCCTTGGCTTCTCTAGGGAAAATTGATAAAAATCGACCATTAATATCTCTAAGTACATCATATTTAGGTGTAAGTATTTCTCTTTCTTGAAAATAGCAGGAGTATTTATGTTTTCGAGCAAGGAAGGATAAATAAAAGAGAGCTGATTCGTAAAGAGCAATTTTTATTCATACAAAGCAATTTCATATCAAGGGACAATTATGTCCTTACTTTCCTTTTATTATATTTTTCATTCCGCCCATCTCATTAAGGGTATGATTGTCATTTGATATAAAATTGCTCTGCATGGATAAAAATTGCTCTGTACGAATCATCTCCCTAAACAGAATCAATCAACGAATTCAAGGGTCTGCAGATTTAGAAATTAGAAGATCACGATGAATATCAATATGCATTTCCAACATAACAACATATTGAATAAGTTGTATTGTAAATTTGGCAACTCAACTATATCATAATTACAACATATTGAATAAGTTGTATTGTAAAATTTTTGCATCTAGCAGCTTCGGCCTTCCAAAATTTTGCCATACACATTACACATACAAAAGTTTGACCACCATGGTCTAGATAATCTATTAAAAAAATTATAAAGCAACCCTTACGTTAAAAAATGATATACAAAAAATGAATAAATTAATTACCTGAAAGAATTAGTTGTAAGTCTATAACTTTTGATAAACCAACATGAACATATTGAATTACGTCCTCGAAAATATTATTTTCATCTAGTGTCAAATCAAACATTGGAACATGTGATATATGCTTACCAACTTTCCTTTTTAATTAATGACGATCAATTTGTAACTTGAATGGTGGTGTGTTATTAATGATGGTAGACGAATGTGTAGCTGAAAGACCTTTAGATAAATTAAACTGTTAAGAAAATATCAAAGTTATTACACAAACCATGTTATAAATCGATATGAAAAGAACTAAATATCATTTTGTTGGCTTCGAATAACATTTGGAGTTGATGAATTTAGGATGCTTGACATTGTCGATAAATTTTTTGACTTTTTATTATCCAAATAAAGTTTTCTAGTTTTTCTCCTCTCTCCCGCCTCATGGGGATCATTGCCATTACTAACATGTATATGAGTTTGTTGTGTGTTTAACGTACTACAATTTTTTAAAAAATTTTAGTATCCAAATATTAATATTTTTAGCTTTTCTTCTATCTCTACTTCCTTGAAGATCCATCCGGTGAATGTAAATCGTTCAAAATTTGTTTAGTGATGTTAATTATATTGTGATGTTAAAATATTGTGATGCCCCTGTTTATTAATACATGTTTGATAATCAAATTCAGTTACTATATAATTGTTTTGTAAAATTTGCAGTTAAACAAAATTGTTTTGTAAAAATATCTTAAATTAATACTCATCCAATTGATATGTGACCTACCCATATTAGCCTTTTTAAAAGTACTATTCTAGTAAAAATGGCCACTCTCCATATTACAACCCAAAACACAATACAAGTTGGAGCCCTAATTCATTTTAATGGATCTTGATGGTAGCCAGGAGAAATTAAATTTTCGTTACAATAGGAAAGAATCTCGGAATTTTAATTTTGTAATCCTAATTCCAAAATACAAATTTTGCAATCCTAAAAAAAAGCTGATAATTAAGGAAAATTAAATTTTCGAATTAAATAATCAAATTAATTAACGAAAATTGAAGAAAAAGCGGGAACTATAAAACATAGGTGTCTAGGAGGATGACACGTGTACAGTTGGTCTAGAAAAACGCCATATGATCATATAGCCTTTAATTTATTATAGTAGTAGATGCAAATTCTAAATGGGCAGGCTTTTCTTTTCTTTAATCCCACCGGCCTTCTTTTAACTTGTGATGTTGTTGATTCTTGTATGCAAGTTATTGGTTAGATTCAATTGACTTGTTCGTTTTTCACGATTTTGGCTTGATTATTATGTACTTTGGAGTTATAACCTGTAATTTAAAATTATATATATAGTGAAGGGCTAGTTACAGAACCCCTTTTAGGCTACAGAACCCGCAGAACTCAATCTAAACCATTGAATTTCAAAATAAAATGATTATGGAAGATACATAAAGTGATTTAACGAGGGACCCCCATGCATGTATGTTATTCATGCATAAAAACATATATGTTTTGTACATGTATGTTTTCATGTATGTATACATCAGTGTTATTTTTGCATTATTTGAACATATATGTTTTTCAGTATTTTTGATGTTTTTCTTTAAGTATATGTTTGATCTGGGTTAAATGTCATTGTTTTGTATATTTTTTTTTATTAAATTCTAATATTCTTAGATGGGTTCTGCTTGGTCTACGCAAAAAATGGGTTCTGCAAATAGTCCGCCCATATATATATATATATATATATATATATATATATATATATATATATATATATATATATATATATATATATATATATATATATATATATATATATATATATATATATATATATATATATATATATATATATATATATATATATATATATAGTGAAGGATTATATTGAGAACTCCGATTTTAAAAAGAACTCAGAGAACTCTTGATTAACCAATCACAAATTAGTAATATCTTTTTCATTTATTTTATTTAAAACAAATTCCTAGGGGTATTATAGGTATTACATATATAGAATCAGTTATTACAATTTTGGAAATTACCTAAAATTCCCCTAGAATCATGGAAAAGATTTCTATCATATCCTTGGTATTCATTGTAACCGTATTACACCACATCACGTACCCTAATTGTTTTCGTCTTTATTCCTGCACAATGCACGTTTGAGTTTTCATCTGCACGTCTTAGTGCATGTTTGGGAAAGCTTATTAGTGGGGCTTTTAAGCTTATTAGCTTATTAAGCTTAAAAATACATGCTTATTTGAGCTTAATAAGCTTAAAAGCCTCAATAATAAGCTTTCCCAAACATGCCCTTAGTTTTCATCTGAGGTGTTAATGGCGATCAACTGTGAGTTTTAATTTGTATTTCTGTCGTAATATATTATGGGTACACGAGAAGATCACAAGAAACTCCATTCTCCATCGCAAAATATTACGGGTCATATGGCCACGGTGTAAATGTTGAAACTGAGTGTGTTTGCCGGCTGATGGTGATTTGATCCGTGTTCCCGGCGAGACAACCCAGGGTGCGACGACGGTTGGAGGCGTTGGTATAAAATTCTGAAGGTAATCCCGGTTCTTCTTCGTTTTAATCTTTTTTTTAATTCTTCTTTCTATTTGTCAACAAAATTTAAATCCATCTTTTTCGGTTCTTTGTATATGTATATTATCAGAGTATTTAATTTATGCACATCACTTGTTCGAGAAAATGCCACCTAGAATCATAACAATCTAATCTAAATGAATTGTGTTTTGTGATGTTTCAGGTTTGTTTGAATCCAAGGGTACCAATTCGATGGCTCACATTGACCACCAAATTTGGTGATTTTGTTATTAATTTTTTTAGTGTTGCTGTTAGGAAAATTTAAAATTTTAATTTGGTAGTCTTTTCATTTAAAGTTGTAATTTTGTGACCGGAGTTGATGTACCTGAGAAATCTCCCGTTGTTTCATGCGATTGGGGGTGAAAAGCCATCCGTTTCCAGCCATGTTTATTTCAGAATTTATCATCTATGTGTTTATGCTTTTGCATATATGTTCATTGACATATATATATGTTCATTGACATATATATATGTTCATTATTAACAAAAATTTATAATGTATGGAAATTTAACTCCAGCAAGATTTAATCCTCTAAAGCCATGTGTATTCTATAAAAATTATCATCTCTGTGTTCTTTTTTTGCTTATATGTTCATTATTCAATAACAAAATTATTCATTGATGTCTTATGAGTTTGCATATATGTTCTTCACTAATATCTGCTTTTTTTTTAATCATAAATGTAACAGGTTTTGCTTGATGTGTTCACTAGCGAAAGACAAATGAGAAAATTAGATGGAATATAAGTTGGATTAGTGGGAGATCTTGCTAATAAAAGTTAGATGTTCCATATCTTGCACATGAGCAACTAGTTGGATGCAAATGTGTTATTGTTTGAAAACATTGTGTTATTGTAACTATTTTTATGAAAATTCGATATGTATTTCGTTTATTCAACATGCATATTTTATGTTACATGTATCTTTTATGTTACATATATGTTTTTGGTAACCAATTTCTATCGTAAAGGATGATATGTCTATGTTACAAAATTGTAAAATAACATATATGCAACAATTACGGAAAAATAGCACTGATGTACACTAATTATGGAAACATAACATTAATTACCGGAATAAACATATATGCACAACCGGCTTGGCAAAAATGAAAAAAATAATAAATTTTTGAAAATAATTCCTAAATTTTTTGAGTGACTGTAACATATATGTTTTGTTACTAACATAATTAACCCAAACATATAATTAACCTATTAATATGAAAAACTAAACAACTAAAGTTGAAAACCTAAAAAATTCCATAAACATAGTCAGAATAAGATGAACATACGACTTCAAAAAGCAAAAAAAAATTAATATTTCCCATTGAAAGCTAAATAAAAAAACCATTTTAAATTAAAGCATCCAATCCTGCTCTTATTTCATTCCTCTTGATGTTGCATTCCGAAAGCAAAATCCTTGTTGCATACCTTGCTTTCAATATGTTGATTTGTTTAACCAGCCTAGAATGGTCACCATTTAAACCACCATCCCATTTCTTGAGATCTTGACCTAATACGAATCCATGCACCTCATCACAATACACCAGAAGTTTTTTTATACCTTCCGATCTGCCATTTAAACTAACCGATGACAAGCTCAGATTGGTCAAATTCATCCGCCTTACCATGATCTATGCTCAACGTGTACTTGGCAAATAGTTTTTTCTGCACATACATAAATTTTAGTCATAACACCAATGCAAACATAACACTTTTTCTAAACAATAATTTCCAATTAATTTTACTTACAACTAGGTTTGCAATGGTGACATTGGATTTCTTCTTATTACATACATTTTATGCTATAACCAAAATCGTGTTAACTCTTTTCCTCATAAGCGTACATATATGTTTTCATATGTTTACCTTTTCTACTTGAAGAACTAGATCATGCATCATCATTTTTTTATCAGTATTTGTTCTGTTTTTCCCGATCTGAGTATCCACTATATGAAAATTAAAATTAATAAACATAATACAACCAAAATAATATAAATTTGCATCTCAAAACAATTTTAATATTTTTAACTGGCACACTAGTATTTTCTTGTGAATACCTTTTTTTCAGGTACTAGCCCCCACATCATCTTCAATTCCACTATTTTTATCCCCTCTTGCACTTCTCGTAACCACTACATCAAACAAAAAATATATAAACAGTCATGCTATAAGTCACACTAAGGTAATCGAATTAGCTCAATTCAAACACAACAAAAAGAGTCAACAAATCTGTTATATTACTAAAATGATATATCTAATAGTAACCTTTCTTTTTGGTCAAACTACTCCTTAAAACCTCATATGTTTCAATCGATCTTGTCCTCTTTTTTCCACCTCTCGTAAAACCTTCACACATAAGAAATAACAGTGATGTTAGATTCAAAAACAACTTTTCCCCACAGAATGGTAACATCATTATTATGTGATTTTAGAAGTGTCCTTTTGTGTATTTAAACATAATTATCCTTGCATATATGTTTGTTTCAATCATTATTATGTTTTAACTTTCAAAAACCCATATTATCAACACCAAAATATGATAATTTGAATTCTATATGAACGAATTAGAACTATATTCCCTTCCAAAAAAGAGTTTTTTATTTAAAAAAATTATGTAATGCATGTATATATCTTTCAAGACATTTACCCTTTACCCAATTTCCGACATATAATCTTACCACCATAGTCGTATTTTCACATACTTAAGTTTTCGTTGATGATGAAAACATATATGCGACCCTATTTAGGAGTATTAATCGAACTTTTACCTGACATTGTTCGCCGTCCGTACGTTCGTGAACCTTCGTCTTCAATATCGCCGGAAAACCTAAACCCAAGCTAAAATCATTAAAAAATCTCACTTATTTTGATTTATATAATGCAAATGTGCAAGGATCAGTTAAAAAATGATAGAATCATGTACCAATTTTCGCCGATTTTGGAGATTATAAACCGTCGCCGTTCGTATCTTTCATTTGGAAAAAAATGATCGGATATTTGGAAGGTGGGTGCAATATACGTAATCATAGGGGGAAGTTACGAAGTTTTGGGGAGTGTGCATGATATTTCTTTTCCTTTTTAATTAATTATTAAATTTAATTTATATTCTTTTACCAAAATACCCTTTTGTATCTTAAAAATCTGGCCAAAATTGGTAGCTTAATTACACATATGCCATTCCGGTTTTTAAACCACTAGATCGATTATTCAATGGATAGGATTAAAATTAAATGGTTCTTTTTAAAATCAGGTTTCTCTATATAACTCGACCCTATATATATATACATATATATATATATATATATATATATATATATATATATATATATATATATATATATATATATATATATATATATATATATATATATATATATATATATATATATATATATATATATATATATATATATATATATATATATAGTCCAGATCTGGTGAAGACTCTTTTCCCCGCGAGGACTGCGAGGACAATTCCCGTCCACTCATCTTAAAAAGGGCATAAAAGTCATTTTCGAAACCCCCATTTCCTCCTTTTGCCACTTGTCCTCTTATAATTGGAAGTGGTTTTTTCCGCCGCACTTTGTTTTTCGCCCATAACTTTTTTTTATTTGTAAAATAAAAAAATCTAAAAATGCCAAAAATTTTAAAATTAAATTTTCTACAAAATGAGTATAGTCATGAAAATTTGAAAAAAAAAAATGATCCAAAATTGACAATGATCCATAAATAACAAAATGATCCAAAAATTAATAATTATACAAAGTAAACAAAATGACCATGAATCAACAAAATGATCCAAAATTATATATGATATATTATTTGACTAATTATTTATACAAAATTATGTTTATGCAAGATTAACAATGATCCAAAAATAACAAAATGATCCAAAATTATGACAATGATCCAAAATTAATAAAATGATCCAATATTTTATCCGGTTTAATTTTTCAAATTTTCATGACTATACTCATTTTGTAGAAAATTTAATTATAAGAACTTTGGTATTTTTAGTTTTTTTTTTACAAAGAAAAAAAAGTTATAGCCGAAATACGAACTTAGGGGTAAAAATAAAACCCACCAAATCAAAAATTGACATGTGGCGAGGAGAGAGAGTATGTGTGCGAAAATGACCACTTTAACCTTACAAATTTTCTTTTTACCCCCCACTATTTTGTTAAACTTAATACAAAACCCCCGAACCTTCTAACATTGTTACTTTTCTTCACATTAGATCATAGTCGTTGATTTTCTTTGATCCAAGGCCCAGATTTGTCCTCGCAGTCTTCACCGGAAAAAGAGTCCTCACTCGATCCCACTTATATATATATAGAGTAAATTACTGTTTTTGTCCCTGTGGTTTGGCCGTTTCAGCGTTTTTATCCCTGTGGTTTTTTTTTATGTTTTTTGTCCCTGAGGTATGCAAAATTCCGTTTTTTGTCCTTCCGTCCATCCTCCGTTTCTTTTTAGCCGTTAAAACCCTCACATGCTGAAAACGTGAGGGCATTTTGGTCTTTTTTCATTTTCTCATTTTTTTCACTTTTTTTTTTCCTTTCATCTTCTTCTTTGTCTCCAGATCTAGCCTCCATCAAAATCACAAACCAGATCTGAGATTTTTCAAGAGTTCTTCACATTTCTTCAACTCTTTTAAAAGAACATCATGATTATTCTTTTTTCAAGAGTTCTTCACATTTCTTCAACTCACCTTCAAACTCACGCACCGGCCATTAAAAACCCCACCATTAAAAAGTCTCACCATTAGAGATTTTAATTCTCGTAAGAGATCTTCAAACAAAATCTAACCATCAAACCACTCACCAATCTCTCTTATTTCTCTATCTGTCTATCATAATCTTCCAGCTCCGGCGACTCCGTATGATCCGGTAACCATGTTTACGTCGGCTGTTTTAGTAATGAAAATAACTTCAATTACGAACACCTTATTCAACCTCATCAGGGGAGGTTACCGGAAGAAGATCTGATTTATCCTCGAAAGATGAAAAATTAGGGTTTACCAGAAATTGGGGAGGTTAGCGGAGAAGAAGATCAGGAAGGAGAGAGGTGAGGGAATCGGGGAGGTAACTAGAGGTGCTTGTGGCTGAAGCTTTTTCCGATCGGAGGTGGTGGTGGTCGTTACTCCCCAGACTTGGTATGCATCAAATCACAAATCTGAATTTTAATTTCTTTTTCATCGCATTTCAAGATCTGAGCAGGTTCCCAAATTATGCATTTTTATGATTTTGATTTTGTGTGGTACCTCCTGGCTCCTGCTTCTTCTGATGTTGAGGAAGAAAGAAGAATATTGGGAAAAAATATGAACAGAGGGATGGAGGAGGTTGGGGAAGAAGGGTTTAAATTTACCAAGATACCACTCACCAGGGATGAAGATGGAGACAAAGAAGAAGATGAAAGGAAAAAAAAGTGAAAAAAACGAGAAAATGAAAAAAAGACCAAAATGCCCTCACGTTTTCAGCACGTGAGGGTCTTAACGGCTAAAAAGAAACGGAGAATGGACGGAAGGATAAAAAAACGGAATTTTGCATACCTCAGGGACAAAAAAAAAGAAAAAAAACCACAGGGATAAAAACGCTGAAACGGCCAAACCACAGGGACAAAAACAGTAATTTACTCATATATATATATATATATATATATATATATATATAGGGTCCGGATCCGGTGAGGACTTTATCACGGTGAGGAATGCGAGGACAATTTTTGTCCACTAATCTTAAAAAGGGCATAAAAGTCATTTTCGAAACCACACTTTCCTCCTTTTGCCACTTGTCCTCCTATAATTGGAAGTGGGTTTTCCACCGCACTTCGTTTTTCGCCCATAACTTTTTTTTTTTTTAAATATAAAATCTAAAAATGCCATAAATTTTAAAATTAAATTTTCTACAAAATGAGTATAGTCATGAAAATTTGAAAAAAAATGATCTAAAATTGACAATGATCCATAAATAACAAAATGAATCAAAAATTAACAGTCGTACAAAGTAAATAAAATGATCCTAAATGAACAAAATAATCCAAAATTATATATGATATATTATTTGACTAATTATCTATGTAAAATTATGTTTATGCAAGATTAACAATGATCCAAAAATAATAAAATGATCCAAAATTAAGACAATGATCCAAAAATAATAAAATGATTCAAAACTTTGACAATGATCCAAATTTAACAAAATGATCCAATATTTTATCCGGGTTTTTTTTTTTTCAAATTTTCATGACTATACTCATTTTGTAGATAATTTAATTTTAAGAACTTTGGCATTTTTAGTTTTTTTTTTTTTAAAAAAAGAAAAAAAGAGTTATGGCCGAAAAACAATGGTGGGGGTAAAAAAAAAACTCATCAAATCAAGGCTTGACATGTGGCACTAGGAGAGAGAAAGTGTTTGCAAATGACTATTTTAATCCTCTAAATTTTCTTTTTCCCTCCATTATTTTGGTAAACTGTACACAAAACCCCCTCAAACTTCAACCATTGTTCATCTTTTTCACAATCAATCTTAGCCATTAATTTTTATGGATTAAAGGCTTAGATTTGTCCTCGCAGTCTTCACCCAAAAAAGAGTCCTCACTCGATCTCACTTATTAATTTTTATGGATTAAAGGCTTAAATTTGATCTCACTCGATCTCACTTATATGGATTAAAGGAATTTTTTGGAATGTTTTTGAGGTAACCTCGCGAATCCTCACCGTTTTTTGAGTCCTCACAGGTCCCACTTCTATATATATATATATATATATATATATATATATATATATATATATATATATATATATATCTATCTATATATAGATATAGAAGTGGGACCTGTGAGGACTCAAAAAACGGTGAGGATTCGCGAGGTTACCTCAAAAACATTCCAAAAAATTCCGAAAATGTATAAATAGTTAAATGAAAGGAGTGATATTGGGAAAAACATTGTTTTCCTCAAAAACATGCTGTCGCCGCATTCCCCATAAACAATATCACTCCTTTCCTTTTTTTATATATATATATATATATATTAGGCTTGAAAAACATTGTTTTCCTAATAAGCATGTATAAATAGTAGATTATTGACGATTAAAGATATGTATAGATCCGTCAATATCAATAATAAAATTGCAACATAGTCAATAGTAAATAAAAGTGATAACTCAATCTCGTTGATAATAGTAAAAATAACTATGATTCAAGTTCAGCATCCAACATGAAGAGAGTACTAGTTAAATGAAAGGAGTGATATTGCCATAACTTTGACTTTAAAATATAAATAAATTTGAAGACTTCAAAGCACGTTTGACTATTGATATTAATTACTTCTTCCGTCTCAAAATTATTATTCACCAGAAAAAAATACGCTGTTTAATAAAAGTATATTGATTAAATTGTGTCCCCAATCAAATTAACTTCTTACAACTTGAACTCTTTTTAATTGATTGAATCATTGAAATGTAGAAGTTAACAATATTTTGGGACAAATATAAATAGAAAAATAGACAATAAAATTAGAACATAATGGATATTGATTTAAAGGGCAGCCATCTAAAAAGGAAAAGAAATCTGTAGGAGCTAATACCAATTTTCATTAATAAAATACAATTCAAATAAGGGAAACTGACGAATATGTTTACAAAAGATTGAAACAAACTAAATAGAACAAACATGTTATAAAGTTTTGGTTGACTCTCGTGAAATTCACGTCCCCTTAAAATAGATTCGTTGTCTATTTCGCAGGGTAAAACAACCGAGTAGTTTTACACTACCGGATATAATCCAAGCCAGAACACTAACCAAAATTTAGAGAGAAAGCTGTGAAAGAAGAAGTAGGTGTAGAAGGTGTGTCTACAAATGTGACCCAAGGTCTCCTTTTATAGTGTAGAATGCCAAGTGATGTTTAATCAAAACATTTAATGCATTCAATACAATTAACCAAGAAATCAAAACAGTACTCTGCACTAATTGCAGAAGTTTCGTAACTGTTCTGCTCAGTCCTTCTGGTCAGTCCAGGAACTCAGTCCGAGAACTCAGTATCAGAAGTCAGCGCTGCAGGTCAGTATTGGACAGCAGCTGCGCATGTCAGTATCAGACAGCAGCTGCGCAGGTCAGTATCAGACTGCAGGTGCGCATGTCAGTATCAGACTGAAACTGCGCTGGTCAGTATCAGACAGCAGCTCAGTACACGTCGAACACTCAGTGCGAGGAGGTCGGTATTGATCGGTTCTGTACTGAGGTGGTCAGTATGAAAAGATCAGTACTGAGGAGGTCAGTACGAGACAACTGCAGTGTCGATGAGGTGCAAAAATTGACCCGCACGAGCCCAGAATTTTGGAGCTGCATTCGTGTCCGCAGGTCGCTCGGGCGTACACGAGTTCAAGACATTTCGGGCAACACAGTCCAAATTATTTGCGCCCCCCCCCCCCCCCCCCCGGGCGCGTAGACGTGCGGGTAAAACCCAATGGATATGGATTTAATCTTCCATACTACTTCCAACCTTATAAACCAACAAATGGTTTGATCTTTTTCCAATGTGGGATACTCTCCCACTTCCCCCACTTCCAAGATTTCTTGTATCAAACACCCTACTTTGAGAGTCGATATCTCATTCACCACAACTCGACTTTGGACACGCTATATACCGTTGCGTAGCTCTCACGAAGGAGAACACAAAGCTAGCAACCAATAACTATATATAACACACATATATATAATTATATAGGTCCAAAGTTGGTGAAAAAATCATTTTATCACAACTTTTTCCAACAATCCCCCACATGAATAGAGATCGATTGAAAACACCACAAAACATGGATACATGTTCAACAGTGAAGTCTTGCAAAGGATAGGTAGGTGTTAGCCTTTGAACCCTCCCTTGAGAAGCACACTTAGTCTCCTAGCAGTCAGTAGACGCGATGTCCTTGAACTGAATCCGTCTTTTGTGTAGACGATATTATACATTCTCACAAGACTCTCCCTAACTTGTTCATATCCTCTTATCGTGCCCGTCTTGGTCATGGACACTGCCTGGTTCTGCGAGAGCTACTAAGAATTGTGCCCAACAACTCCATTCGAAGCGACCCCACTTCTCCCTCACATAGGTGATTCTCTACCACGAATCATTAAAAGCCATAGTGCTTATCCTCATTGTCCTGAACTAGGAATGGACTAGGAAGTAGTACAATGTACTCCCTTTAAGAATGTTTGGAGGAATTCCGTTACCCCCACAGTGACATCCCTTCGTTTATACAATTAGGTTGTCCTATTGAGCCTAGATCTTGGGATCTCCAGTCAACTAGGTTAGGTTTCCTTCGCATAAACTTTTATTCCAAGGGCTTTAGTCCCATTCCATAACTAACTCTCTACTTAAGCCTTTTTTCATAAGCGGATCCGCAATGTTATCATTTAACTTTTATAGTCAATCATGATAACTTCACTTGAGAGTAGTTGTTATATCATATTATGTCTTACTATTATACATTGTACACTTGACTAACGTAAATGTAAGATAATAATATATACCAATATATACATCAATTATTTGGAATATCTTCCTTAATTGATGTAATTTTCTATTAAAATGAAGTAATACCTTAGCAAGGTACCCCCACATTCGTAAGTATTTATTAGACGATTTTCTTTCAAACCAAAATTCATACGATGTTTCATCTTATCCTCACGGGTTATCTTATATAAAAGATAAGTAGTCGACACACGACTTACCCCCACATTTGTACAAATTAATGTATCAATCACTTCATATTTACTTTTCTCTAAAGTAAAGTTACACTCTTTCGTGTACATCAAGGAGTTTTAGTTATTTCTTTCAACCAAATGGAAGGATGTATTGGTTACATTTGCGAATTTGAATCGATGTGGAATGTATTTTAAATTTAATTTAAATAAAATAGGACTTTAAATTAGAATTGCTTGACATAATTGTAAGTAACACAAGAATAAGAAACATAATAAAGTTTTATTCATAATAATCATTTATTCAAATAACATTTAATTAAAATGACATTTAATTTAAACATGCCGTTAAGGGCATAGCCCTTCCCCACAAACATTCCACTTTTGGTTAACACAACCTTGTCCGATTCAAATACTAAACGAAAACCAAACTTGTTCAACAACCACCCGGAAACAAGATTCTTACGAATCTCCGTCACATACAACACATTGCTCAACACAAGTTCTTTTCCCGAGGTCATCTTCAAGACCACTTTTCCTTCTCCTTTTACGTCGGCTGTCGCCGCATTCCCCATAAACAACTTTTCACCATTGTCAACCTCTTTGAACGTAGTGAAACGGGCTCGGTCAAAACAAACATGACGGGTAGCACCCGTATCAACAAACCAACCACCATCATTAGTTCCTACCAAGTTCATTTCCGAGATCATTGCCGTGATGTCAGATATCATTGCCACAAGTTCCATATGTTCATCACTATGCTCCACCACATTGACTTCATGTGCATTTTCCCGTTTCGGTTGCTTACAATCCGAAGCCCTATGACCCTTTTGGTCACAATTGTAGCACGTGCCATTAAACTTGTGGAATTTCTTTTTCATAATCCCATATTTTGGTTTCAAATGACCATTCTTGTTCTTGACCACCTCTTTGCCTTTGTTTCTCATAGAAGATTCCCCATTCTCAACCACATTAGCTTTTGCCGACTCGGGCAAGTAACTAATCTTTTGAGCAACTTTATTGTCTTCTTCAATACGAAGACGAACAATAAGATCTTCAATGGACATTTCCTTTCGCTTATGCTTAAGGTAATTCTTGAAGTCCAACCAACTAGGAGGTAACTTTTCAATGATAGCCGCAACTTGGAAGGTCTCACTAAGCACCATTCCTTCGGCATGTATGTCATGTGACAACACTTGAAATTCTTGCACTTGACTCATTACGGTTTTTGAGTCAATCATCTTGAAGTCCAAGAACCGGGCAACGACAAATTTCTTTGTTCCGGCATCTTCGGTCTTGTATTTGCGATCTAACGACTCCCATAAGAGTTTGGACGTCGTTATTTTGCAATACACGTTGTACAAAGAATCAATCAAGCCGTTCAAGACATAATTTCGGCAAATGTAATCCGAATGCTTCCATGCATCTACCACGTTCACGGACTGAACATCGGTCTCCCCATCAACGATCGTAGGAGCGGATTCGGTCAAGAACCTTACAAGGTTCAACGTGGTCAAGTAGAATAACATCTTTTGTTGCCATCTTTTAAAGTTCAAACCATTGAACTTTTCGGGCCTTTCGGCATGGTTGGCAACGGTGTTCACGGCTACTTGGGTTCTAACCAAAGGAATAACATTCACAATAGGTGGAGTCAACATGGTGGATGCCGGCGGCGTATCCATTCCACTTTCCATCTTTCAACTGAAAAGTACAAATAAGACAAATTAGTCTTAATCCAAAATTATATAAGTTTCTCAAATACAACTAGCTAAAAGATATATTTCAAGTAACATCCTTTTAGGAATCAACTCAAGAAGTCAAAGACTATCTTGTATCTTTTCAACTATTGTAACTTTCGAAACTTTATAACCACAAGTTTCATAAGAAACTCCAAAAGTTCTCAAACTTTGAAAGCAAAATTCTAGATGCCAAAGCAATCCATAGATAAAAAATCCTGAAGAATTATAGCTTTTCACAAGTATGAGAAAATCAAGTAGCCAAAGCAAACTTGATTACCAAAAAAAAAAAAATTTAAATCCAAAATGGTTTTAAACAATATATCAAGTTATTTAAAATTAAACTTTAAAACTTGATATAATAAACTTTAAATCCAAAAATTTGATTTAACAATTTAAACAAAACAAAATTGGAAATTTTCGAAAAAGACTCAATTGAACCTTTTTGTTCTATAAAACGTTCCAATCACCACTTTTTCCTAATCTATGCTATTAACGAGCAAAATCAGAAAAAAAAAAAAATTTGTATTTTCCAACCGGTATTAGCAAAGAGAGGAAAAATCTATTTCAAGTTTGTAGGAGCTAATACCAATTTTCATTAATAAAATACAATTACAATAAGGGAAATTGACGAATACGTTTATAAAGTTTTGGTTGAGTCTCGTGAAATTCACGATCCCCTTAAAATAGATTCGTTGTCTATTTCTCAGGGTAAAACAACCGAGTAGTTTTACACTACCGGATAAAATCCAAGCTAGAACACTAACCAAAATTTAGAGTGTTTTCCTTAAGAGAGAAAGCTGTGAAAGAAGAAGTAGGTGTAGAAGGTGTGTCTACAAATGAGACCCAAGGTCTCCTTTTATAGCGTAGAATGCCAAGTGATGTTTAATCAAAACATTAAATGCATTCAATACAATTAAACAAGAAATCAAAACAGTAATCTGCACTAATTGGACAGCGCTGTAGGTCAGTATTGGACAACAGCTGCGCATGTCAGTATCAGACTGCAGCTGCGCATGTCAGTATCAGACTGCGCAGGTCAGTATCAGACTGTAGCTCAGGACACGTCGAACACTCAGTGCGAGGAGGTCGGTATTGATCGGTTCAGTACTGAGGTGGTCAGTATGAAAAAATCAGCACTGAGGAGGTCAGTACGAGACAACTGCAGTGTCGATGAGGTGCAAAAATTAACCCGCACGAGCCCGGGATTTTGGAGCTGCGTTCGTGTCCGCAGGTCGCTCGGGCGTACACGAGTTCAAGCCATTTCGGGCAACTCAGTCCAAATTATTTGCACCACCCCCCCCCCCCCCCCGGGCGTAGGCGTACGGGTAAAACCCATGTATATGGATTTAATCTTCCATATTACTTCCAACCTTATAAACCAACAAATGGTTTGATCTTTTTCCACGTGGGATACTCTCCCACTTCCCCCACTTCCAAGATTTCTTGTATCAAACACCCTACTTTGAGAGTCGATATCTCATTCACCACAACTCGACTTTGGACACGCTATATACCGTTGCGTAGCTCTCACGAAGGAGAACACAAAGCTACCAACCAATAACTATATATAACACACACACACACACACATATATATATATATATATATATATATATATATAATTATATAGGTCCAAAGTTGGTGATAAATAATTTTATCACAACTTTTTCCAACAAAATCTTCCCGCCAACACCAACAAATCAAGGGTGCTTAAAGTCTAACTATAATGTGCAAACTTAACCAAATTGAACCGATAATCGATTAGATAAGCATTGCAAGTTTTAGTCAAAATAAATAAGCGCATCTTAAAACTATATACAAACTTTATGGTCAACCGAATACATAAAACATACCCCATAACTAATTGATCATTTATTAAGAAAGAAATTATCAACGCAATATCCTCCTTTTATTAAATAAACTAAAAGACAGCACTGACTTTTGGGACAAAACAATACAATTGGTGTAATAAAACAAGGGAATCATGCATTATTTTTCATGGTAGGTAGGGCAGATCACCACCTCAAAGTCAGATTTTTCCACGTATACAACTAATACATAGATAAACAAAGGTATTAGACTAAAAAAATTTAAAATTAATAGACTATCTCAAAATAATAAGTTTGTCCGATCTCAATTTAAGACAATGTAAAAAATAGAAGAACTTGATAAAATAATAAGATAATAATTTTTTGAAGGATTTCTTTATAATTTTTTGTCCCAAAAAAATTATAAATTAATAATTCATAAAAACTGGAATAAAGAATATTACACTCTATTGAACGTATTCATGTAATTTATATATATCCTCTTGTTTACATGTACTGTACTTAACAGTTATTATTGATTTTCAATGTATATGAACACATTAATTACTAATTTACGTTAAGTCCTAAGGTTTGTTGTAACGTAATTCTAAGAAACATAGAATAATTTGTCTTTTTATTTGGTGTGTATAGTATAATTACTTAAAAACTCTTTAAATTAATAATTATTAATTTATTAATAAATTAATAACATTTTAAATTAATAAAGACATTATTAATTTAAAGTTCTATTGTATATATCTTTTTAGACACTAAATTTCATTTACATAATTATTGAGATGCATAAGACTAGAACCGAAAGAAACTAAATTGAGTAAATTAACCAAAAATCCTACCCTATATATGAGGCCTAAATTTGAAGAGGGTTTGACACCATGGCAATTCCAAGCATTCCTATTCGTCCATAATGCCACTTGGAATTCTCTGATTGGTCCACGTCATTTGCACTAATACAAACGAATCTGGTACAGCTTATAGTCTACATTCATACGCTCCATATACGGCAAACGAATCTGGTACGGCTTACGGTCTACATTCATATGCTCCATATACGGCTTCCTACATACAAGGAAACAAATAAATAACTATTTAAAAGATCCTACATACAAGGAAACAAATAAATATTTAAAAGATCAATCAGCGACTCAATCGTATTTATTCAGAAGTGATACACGACTCAATATAATTTCCATAAAACCGGCATTCTATGATTACGGCATAAAAAGCTGGATTGTGCAACGGAACCAGACTTCAGATATTACGGATTACGGCATAAAAAGCTGGATTCTTCATTTAATAAAATGCCCGTGTAACATTTCTTCATTTACCGTTTTTTTTGTACAAAATCATCATCACATCTATCGATTATTATGTCATTTATAAATATATAAAGTTTTTGGACATTTTTTACATACTAAAATTTACAGCATACCCGCCCATCGGGCGGGTTTTGTAGCTAGTATGTTTATATTAGAACTAAAGATTTAAAATTTTCCAAATAGCAAAAACAGATATCCTTCTTCATGTATATGTTTACTCAATAAAATTTAAACTAACAGAACACTATAATTAAAATATTATAAATATCTAATTAAAATATTATACTCCCTCCGTCCCACAAAGAAGTTTACATTTCTTTTGGGCACAAGATTTTAGGTGATAGTTAGCGGTGAGGTCACTAGTAATACTTTTGATTAAAATATAAAGTTGAATTGGAGAGAGAAAGATAGTTAGTGGATATTAATGGTGAGGTTCTTAGTAATAATAATATTTTATTATGTGGGGTCTATCAAATGTGAGAAATGTAAACTTTTTTGTGGGACAAAAGTTTAGTGAGAAATGTAAGTTTTTTTGGGGACGGAGGGAGTAATTATCTGCGAGATTACATAAAATCGTAAGATAAAAAAATTAAATTTTTTACAACCCTAATTGTTTTAGTACAGTTAATGTAAATTACACTATGTTTAATTATATTTTCATAACTTTTAGTTAAATGAATAATAATAAAGAAGTAACGTATACTTTTTTTTTGGATCATTATTATTAAATAAGATGTCCAAACAAAAACCTAGAGGAAAAAAATATAATAGTTATATAATGACTAAAAGTTCATTTAAGATTGAATAACTAGAAACTTCTAAGACAAAATAAGAGAATCACTATAATTTGCTTGCAAACTCACTATTCCCCGCAAAGCAAACCACTTCACATATATAAATATCTAGTAATATTATACCCGCGCGATGTCGCGGTAGATTTTTATATGATACCCAAAATACTGTATACTGATATTCATACAACACATGCGTTGGAGTTTTAAAATCTATATTTTTTGTTATGTTTGTTAATCATACTAAAAAAAACATGTAATTATATGTGTTTCTGGTCCGGTTGTGGAAAAATTTAGTGGAGATATAGTGGGTACGTGTGTTTGCCGAGCCCATTTGATCCATTTCTGTTAGTCCCAGACTAAGTAAATAAGATTTGATGATCGAAAGCTAATAAGAATAATATCAGCTGAAGTATGTATCTCAGCTGAAGTACAAGTATATTCATAATCCTTCAGCTGAGTACGTACTTAGCTCTAGGAAACAAGTTAAATTAACAGCTATAGAAGAGTGTTCATTCGAAGTCTATGGCCAAAGGACAAAGACCAGAAGAAGACCATTCAGCTGATAGTGGAATCAGCTGATGGTACCTGCTGCAGATAAAGACTTAGCGGGAAATGTTCTTGACACTTTGAACATTTTCCTTTCCCGCTCAAAGAAGAAGAAAACGATGAAGATATTCTATTTTGGAATAGAAGATAATATGTCAGTACATCATCGTTTGTCCCTCCAAGCATGTAAAGGGAAAGTCAACTACTTTTGTACTATTATAGTACACATTTTCACTGTGCTTCAGAAAAGGTAGCAAAAGGAGTTGACACAAAGTAGAATTGGGACTATAACCTATGCAAGTGCATTAAATGTTTCTGTGGACAAGTCTACATCGACGAATGATATGTTTACACGTCGATTAACTTGTGGACAAAGGAACATGGATCTTGGGCTATATATAGAGACGTAAATGCTTGTATTTACAAACACCTTTTAGCATTCATAGCACATGAACATTCTCTGAGAGTTTGTTATTGTCTGGTATTAACTCTCCCATAGTTATTACACAGACATTCAATATCAGCTGTTAGTATCAGCTAATATAACTCTCCTTGCATAAGTCTTCGAGTTTGAGCGAGCAAAAGTGTCACTTCAAGTATAAAGTTTTAGTTAGTGTGTACTATCTATTTCCGCAAACTTTATACTGTATTAAGTTGTTTTAATAAACTCTTAATCATTGAAAACTTGTATGTTATCGTCTTTACTTGTCATAACACAACACATTTGTGTTGTTGGGATCCAACAACTAGTATCAGAGCAAGTCTCAAAGTTGTTTTCCATCAACTTTGAGCATATGTTATGGCTGAACCTACAACATCCGATCTTCCATCATCTGGAAAACCTCCCAAACTTACTCAAACCAACTACCCCATGTGGAAAACTCGTATGTTGTCCCACATGGTTACCTATCACCCAAAACTTCAAGATAATATAATGATAGGAAAATACATTCCCAAAACCCTTATTCCTAGTACCCCTGAAGTACCAGAACACTATGTTGTGAAATCTGAAGCACAATGGACAGACGCTGCAAAACGTCTTGTTCATCTTGAAAATAAAGGATGGGATATGCTTTTTCAAGCAGTTGGTGATGAACTATATCACAACATTCAATTTTGTGAATCAGTCAAAGAAATGTGGGAAAGGTTGGTTGAAGTGTATGAAGGCACATCCGTTGTGCGTGAACACAACAAAAACATGCTCATTATTGACTACGAGCTGTTTAAAGCCAAGCCTAGTGAGACTATAGCTCAAACATTCAATCTTTATAACATTTTGTTAAACGAGCTGAAGTCTCATGGGGTTGAAAAGGACGATATGTCCAAAATGTGTAAGTTTATTGTAGTCTTACCCTCTAAATGGGTTACCATTATAACTTACATGAGTACATCTCCTATTTTAAAAGATTACACTCTTTCTTCTCTCTACGGCATGTTTCTAAGCCATGAGAGAACTGTACTCAACAAATTTTAACCTCCAAAGGACTCTAAAGTGAGTTCCACAGGATCTTCGGCTGCTCTTGTTTCTCTAAACAAACCCAGCAGGATTGAATATCCTCCCTCAGATGATGAAGCTGACACAACTTCAGCTGTTGATCTGTTCAACATATCTGAGGTCAGCATCGAAGAGATCGATGAAGACGAAGATAATGAAGCCCTTATAACTGAGCTTGCCTTACTTGTTAAGAATAGAAAATTCTTCAAAGGCAAATCTGGCTCCTCAGCTAGAGGCTCAAGTAGCAGACCTATCTCGTCAGCTGTACCTTCCAGATCTTCTGGAAGTACACCTGATATCTCTGAGATAACATGCTACAACTGCAACAAAAAGGGACACTATGCTAACGACTGCAAGCAAAAGAAAGCTAGTTCATCCTCTTCAAGTGGTGAGTCCATTGAAGAAAAATACAAAAAGCTACAAGCCTTCACCAAAAAGATACTAGAAGAAAAGTGGGCACTTGAAGGCAAAGTTGCTGACAAGGGTCTTGTAGCTGAAACTCACGATTGGGCTGACTCTGGTGACAGCTCATCTGATGATGATGAAGAACTAATGGCCACATTGTGTTTGATGGCCCGTGTTGATGAAAGCATTACAGCTGATGAAGGTATCCTCTCTAATTTCAGTTGAGGCCTCAGAAGCCAAAGATATTGTTGATTCCATTATCTGTGACTTGCAGTTCATTGATCAGCTGAAAGGTGAATTTTTGGATAAACACTGTGCTATTCTTCGTGAAAATGCTTTTCTAAAAGAAAGATTAATTGATCACAAAACTTCAAAAGAAGACCTTTCTGAAACAAAATTTATAAACTCAGTTCTTCAACACTATCTTAATGAGAAAGTTAAAGAACTTGAAGCAATTAAAAATATTTGTGAATCATGGTCTCGATCATCCATACGTGTGAGTGAGTGTGTCAACTCACAGATTCTTAGTCAAGTACAAGCTGTATTAGGAGGAGATTTCCTTGCTGCAGCCGCTGTACCTGACAGTAGTACGGATGATCCGTACTACTCGTCAGATGATGCTTCTGTGCCAGCTGAAGAGTTGGTGTTTGGTTGCTTTGTTAAGTCTACCAAAACCTATGCTACTGAGATGTCCAAGGAAGAACCTTCTGAAACTACTGGTGAAGAGTCATCAGCTGACTCTTCAGCCATAGTTGTTAGGACACCCACAGTAGTTATTGTTGAGCCAAGTAAGTCTATTCTGGGCTCATCACCTGCTGTCTCTTCTGCTAGACCTCAAAGGAAGACTAGCAAGACAACAGGAAAGAAAACTGTTCTTACACCCTTCAAGGGTGAGACAGCTTGAGTTCGTACTCGAGCTACAAAGAACAAAGGTAGGAGTGTTCTCAAAAACACTCCAAGTCCTTCTTCAGCTGGTCTTGTCAAACAACTGAAAGGAAAGGTCAGCAAGCTGACATCACTCGTACAAACTCTGACTATCTCAGATAATCAGAAAGGGATTTTGGGTCCAGTTCCCAGCCCTGCTACTTCGCCCTCCACTCCACTAAAAAAGAACAGAGAATGTTATAAGTGTGGAGATCGTGGGCACATGGCAAGTGAATGTGACAGCACAAGCTTAAGACCCTCTCCAACTTCAACTAGTGAATCCATTAAGAACCCAACTCCTGTGAGCTCCAGCAGGAAATCACATGGACCCACAGAGGTGTGGGTTCCCAAAAAGAACTAACACTTTTAAATTTATGTGTAGGGTGATCAAAGCAAACACGTCTGGTACCTAGACAGTGGTTGCTCAAGACATATGACTGGATACAAATCCCTGCTTGAAGAGTTCGAAGTGTGTACTGGTCCTCCAGTAATTTTTGGTGATAATGGTAGAGGCTCAACTGAAGGTTATGGATCCATATCAAATGGATCTATAAAAATCACAAGAGTTGGTTATGTGAATGAGCTAAAACATAATTTAATCAGCATTAGCCAACTATGTGATGCAGAGTTCTCAGTCAACTTTAATAAGTACAGAGGAATGGTGACTGATAAGAGTGGAAAAGTCATGCTTATTTCACCAAGAAATAACAACGTATATACACTTGACATGAATCCCTACAATCAAGAAGTTTGTCTATTCTCTCATTCCACTGAAAAGCTGAATTGGTCGTGGCACAAAAGTCTATCTCATTTGAACTTTAAAAATATATCAAAGCTAGCTCAAGGTCAGCTGGTGAATGGCTTGTCACAGATCAAGTATGAAAAGGACAACCTTTGTTCAGCTTGTGAACAAGGCAAACAACATAAAAGCTCCTTCAAAGCAAAGCAATGTTTCTCCATCGACAACTGCCTGCACATGCTCCATAGGATCTCTTTGGTCCTATGAGTACTGAAAGTCTAGGTGGAAAGAAGTATACACTTGTTATCGTTGATGAATACTCACGATATACTTGGGTTATATTTCTTCATAAAAAAAGTGATGCAACTGATGAAATTATCAAATTCATCAAGAAGATGGAACTTCTAAATGGGTCAAGAGTAAAGCAACTGAGATCAGACAATGGTACTGAATTCAGAAATCGTACATTGGAAGACTTCTGCTCAGAAGTTGGGATCTCACAAAATTTTTCAGCTGCTAGAACACCTCAACAGAATGGTGTTGCTGAAAGAAGAAATAGAACCCTAATAGAAGCTGCAAGAACAATGCTTGCCGAGTCGAACATGCCAAAACAATTTTGGGCAGAAGCTGTCAATACAACTTGTTTTACTCAAGACAAGTCTCTCTACGTGAAGAGACACAAGAAAACTTCTTATGAGATTCTTCGTCAAAGGAAACCATATATCGGTTTCTTTAATGTATTTGGTTGTGTGTGTTTTGTGTTAAACACACGAGATCAGCTGAGTACGTTCGACTACAAAGCTGATGAAGCAATTTTCTTGGGGTATTCCACTGTGTCTAAGGCATACAGAGTTTTCAACAAAAGAAGAAAAACATTGGAAGAATCTATAAATATTACTTTTGGAGAACACTCTAAGGCCTTAAATCCTACCTCTGCTGAATCATCTGAAGCATTTCAGAGATCAGCTGAACCATCAACTGATGATGCAGCTGAAGCATTCTCTGATGCTTTGAATCTTTTTGAAGTCCCTATAAATGATTCAGATGATACGTTTCATGATGCTCCTACATATCTTGTAGATATTGCAGCTGTGCAACAAGAAATACCAATAGCAAAAGCATCATCAAAGGCTAACTCTAAGCCACCTCTTCATACTTCAAGAAGATTAGTTTAAAATGAAGTACTCAATCCTGCTGAGCATTCAGCCTCTCAACAAGGATCAAATTCTGCTGAACCCTCTTCCTCTTCAACCGCTCCACAATCCAAGTGGACCTCAGAACATCCAATTGAATTAATCATTAGAGATCCACAACAAGGAGTGGTCACAAGAAGTAAGGCATCATGTGATTTTTGCTTATGGTCGTGTTTCTTAGCAGCTGAAGAACCGAAAAATATTAAAGCTGCCTTAGAAAGCTCCAGCTAGATTCAAGCGATGTAGGAAGAACTTAACCAATTTGAGGTCAATAAAGTGTGGCAGCTGGTACCTCCACCAGCTGGTAAGACAATAATTGGTACCAAGTGGGTATATAGGAATAAAATGGAAGAAGAAGGCGTGGTTATTCGCAACAAGGCTAGACTCGTTGCACAAGGATATAGATAGGAGGAAGGAATCGATTTCGATGAAACATTTGCTCCAGTAGCTAGGCTTGAGGCTAAAAGAATATTTTTAGCTTATGCTGCTTACAGAAACTTCACAGTTTTTCAGATGGACGTGAAGAGTGCATTCTTAAACGGTAAATTGCAAGAGGAAGTTTACGTGAAAATCCTAAGTACTTAGACTATGTGTTTAAGTTGGACAAGGCGTTGTATGGGTTGAAACAAGATCCTCGTGCATGGTATGACACACTCTCCACGTTCCTTATAGCAAATGATTTCACCAGGGGAAAGATTGATAAAACCTTATTCATTCGTAAAATCAAAGGTGATATCATTCTTGTTCAAATTTATGTGGATGACATAATATTTGGTGCTACAGATGAAAAACTTTGTAGACTTTTTTCAAAACTTATGTCTACAAAGTATGAGAATTTTTATAAATCAAGAAAAATATATCAAAGATCTTTTAAAGAAATTTGATATGAATTCATCATCATCTATGAAAACTCCAGTGGCTCCTCCGAATAATCTAGATGCTGATACAACTGGGAAATCAGTTGACATCACATTTTACAGAGGAATCATTGGGTCCTTGCTCTATCTCACTGCCAGCAGACCAAATATTATGTTTGCTACTTGCATGTGTGCTAGGTATCAAGCTGATCCTAGAGAGTGTCATTTAATAACTGCTAAGCGAATTTTGATGTACCTTAAAGGTACTCCAAGCCTAGGTCTTTGGTATGCCAAAGACTCCGGGTTTGATCTAATTGGCTATTCAGATTCAGACTTTGCAGGTTGCAAGATGGATAGAAAGAGCACCACTGGAGGATGTCAGCTGCTAGGTGGGAAGCTAGTCAGCTGGACAAGCAAGAAACGAAATACTGTTTCTACTTCCACAGCTGAAGCACAATACGTTGCTGCTGGAAGGTGTTGTGCTTAAGTCCTTTGGATGAAGAATCAGCTGATTGACTTCGATATGAAATTTTGCAAAGTTCCTATCTACTGTGATAACAACAGTGCTATCGTAATCAGCAACAATCCAGTTCTTCATTCTAGAACCAAACATATCGACATCAGGTATTATTTCATTACAGATCACATTGAACAAGGTGACGTTGAACTTCATTTCATTTCAACAGACCTTCAGCTGGCTGATTTGTTCACTAAGCCTTTAGATTAAAAACATTTCAATTTTTTAATCAGCGAGCTGGGTATGTTAAATGCTTAAATCATCTGCTGAGGTATTATCAGCAACTGATAAGACCACCTTGTCACTTAGTACATTCAGCTGACCAAAAACGTTTTAAATTCTTTCAATCAGCTGAATAAAACATCTCAAAATGATACTTATCCGGTTTTACAAGTTAAAACGCTTGGTTTTCTAAGAAAGGGAATCTTTTATCCCTATCCACACGATATATGTGGCAAGTATTTTCACTCGAGTGAAAATATTTGGCATTTATGAAGGACTTGGCACCCTAACACCGAAATGGCTCCACTGACCCCTCACTGTCACATCCAACCACCTTTTTTTTACACAATAACCAACGTGCCTATAGTTGGTTTCCAACTATCCATTTTGGATCCGGTTTAAATTCAAATCTTTACCCAAAATGTCCTACTTCTCCCTACGTATCTCCTCACTTCTTCTTCATCACCCTCAAAACTCTCTCCTAAATTCTCTAAAATTTCCATCTCTTCTTCAAAGCCTTTAGCTTTCTTCTCCCAAATATGTCTAAGAAAACACCAAAGGTTCCTGTTACCAGGTCTGCTATTGAGTTCACCCAGAAGTCAAACCTGGTCGCAAACATCTCTCCGCCGGAAAACCTCATAGATGTTTACCGTCCAGTCGGAAAATTCTTGCGCCATTTCTTGGTCAAAGGTGATTTCTTTCGCTTCACCAAGAGTTTTTACGAACTCTTGCGTGATTTCTGGATTTCTGTCTCCATTTCTGGAGACGACATTGTTGTGCAAGTAGGAGGTCATCAAATCACCATCACTGTTGATGATTTCCGAACTGCTTGCGGGTTCGACTACTTGCTCCCTGTCGAACTCTATCAGGAGATGAAATCTACTGATGAAGCAAAAGCATGTCTAATTGGTATCACCGGATATCGATTAGAAAAGGACGACGACAGGGTGCAGATCTTTAAGAAGTCTCAGTTGTCGAGACCATGGGCCTACTTCTTCGCGCATATCATTCATTGCATAGGCGGCAACCTTGGGTCTCACAACCAGTGCAACTCCATCCTTCAGGTCTTTGCTGAAGCCCTAATCACCGGTCAGCAGATTTATTATGGGAAACTGGTTTTCGAGGAGGTCAAGACTAAGCTCAAGGAAAAGGGAACTCACATTCCCTATATTCGATTCTTCACTCTTTGCATCGCTCATGTGATGCTTGAGAAGCTGAAGATCGATTATGACGACCTTCAGGGGGAATGGTTTGAGGTTCGTACCTTATCTAGCACCGTCTTCAACTCCAAGAAGGAAGCTGGTAAGGATATTCCCCTCTCCTCGTACATGCTGAAGATCATTAATGATTGGACAAGATCCAAAAGGGATTGATCACAGGGAACCACAACGGAGAAATCTGAAGGGTTTTCCAGCTGCTAGTCGTCTGCTAGCTGCTGATGAAAATACTTCCACCTCAACAGGGACCTCAGTGCCCATTGATGTGGAAAATGAGGATGAGGAGGTTGCTTCTCTAGTGGTGAAGAAACGAGTCAAAAGAACGGCTCATCGGTCTCCCACTTCCTCTCCCTTCCTTCCGCCACCTTCTCCCACTTCACGTGCTCCTTCTTCTCCTCAGCTAAGGGTAAGTGAGTCTGCTACCTGTGGAGAAAGTGTGGCAACTGATGATGCTGACCTGGCGACAGCATCATCACCAGGATTCAGCCAGGTTCCTCTGGGTACTCACTCGAGTCCCAAATTAGGAGGATTACGATCAGAAGCTATGCCAACGTCTGAGAATAATCCTTCTCATTTTCAATTTTGAAGTGTTTTTCCAGGAACTCCACCAATAATCGGAGCTCCTAGTCAAACATCCCTGGCTGATCACTTCTCTCTTTCTCTTCCTCTTTCTCCTCCACCTACTGATTTCTCAACAAGTCAGCAGACTTCGATACAACAATTTCGTTCTTTAGGAATTAGTGCCGGCTCCACCCCTCTGCGTAGCTCCTCGACTGATTCATTATCAGTCGTTTTAACAAGGGAACAAACTCCACAAGCAACCTCAGTCTCTCAACAGACTGCTGGTGAAGTTTTTGGCTCAACCCAAGCCACCCGTGAGTCAGCTGCACACACACCACCACCAACTTCTTCATCACTTCCTGAGTCAGCAGTTGATGATAGATTGACTGGAAACCAAGTCATTCTTGAAACTTTTCTTTCTGTTTCCCACAACGTCACCAGCAACCTCAGTCTCTCAACAGACTGCTGGTGAAGTTTTTGGCTCAACCCAAGCCACCCGTGAGTCAGCTGCACACACACCACCACCAACTTCATCATCACTTCCTGAGTCAGCAGTTGATGATAGATTGACTGGAAACCATGTCATTCTTGAAACTTTTCTTTCTGTTTCCCACAACGTCACCAGCTTACACCAGCTGGAGATCAAGGAAACCACCACCGCCGATGAAGAGACAACTGTAGACCCAGTTGTTACTAAGGCATCCACCCTAGCTGCCAGTGATCGCGAACGTATTCTCCAACTGAGCTGTGAGGCAGCTGACACACTACCCAGAGGAACTCTTCCTCCAGTCTCCATACCAGCTCAGCCGACTGGTGAGACTGAAGTTCAAGGTTCTCAAACAGCATATTCCGTGATGTTTGACTCCGCTGAAGAACCTATTCAGCCCTATGTTTCGTCTCCTGACGAAAACATAGATGAACCTTGGCTTCAATTTGAATTGACAGTTGATGTCGGCACTTCTGACAGAAACCTAGAAGTTTCAGCTGGACCCAACTCACCACCATAGTTTCTGAGCATCCCATAAGAGCCATTCCTCCTAACTCAGAAACACCTACTTCCACAGCTGAGGTTACCCCTCCAGCTGGAGACATACCGGACCCCTTCCCCCAAAGCATCCAAGTGTCCCATGCTGAATCCAGCAAAGCTGGAGAAAGCATTCCCATCAGAGCCTCTGCTGCTCAGATGTCTAGAGTTGTGAAATCCCAGATTCGACATGGGATGGCCACGCTGAGGAAGCAGATGAACACCCTTCACAGGGATGTTCCAAAGAAGTGTGCTGATGTTGCTGAAAATCTATCCTCTAGCATCACTTCTCTGCATACTGAGGTTCATACTCAGACTCCTCTGCTGGCTCTTCTTTCTGATCAGATTTGAAGCAACACCAGCGAGTTCAACACTCTCAAATCATACATTCATACAGAGTTGAACTCCATTAGAGAATCTAACAGAGTCGAGAAAGAAAAGCTTCTCTCCGAAGCCCGGGCATCAGAAGCAGAAGTCGAAAGACAGCTGAATACCTTGCACTCCAAGGCATCTCCTCTCTCATCAGCTGTCGATCGAATTGGTCTTGCACAATCCAAGCAAGAGTCTCTGCTGACCAATACTCATAGCCATCTTTCTAAGGCTATTGAGGAGTCTGCTTCTGCTGTGTCCACCAGGATGGACAAACTGGAGACTGAGGTCAGTTCTTTGACCTCCCAAGTAGCTGGTCTTCAAGGCACCCTTAACCTCATTCTACAAAAGCTAAATGAGGGTGCCGCTGCTATTCATCCTACTGCTTCAGCACCAGAGAGTCTCTTACTTCTTTGGGCACTCTCTGAGGGGGAGAAAGAGCAAGCTACTTCAGCAGGTGAACAATCAGGTGAACAAAATGCTTCATAAACTATAGTCACCTCTGCTGTTGGAGCCAATATAGAAGACATTCTAGTAGGTGAGACCCCAAAATCACCACCTCCCACCTCTGCTGGAATAGAAGAAGAAGAAGACGTTTTAGTAGACGAGACACAACCTCCAACATTACTCGTCACTACTGAAACACCTGAGGTAACTGCTTCAGCAAGTGAGCCGACAATGCAATCAACACTCACCCCTGCTGAAGGTCTCAGGACAGAAGACCCCTCAACTGATTATGTTAAAATTGTTGATTCATTTCAATCAGTTGAGGGCCCACAAGTCCAAACCCCGCAAATCCAAAACCCTCCGCCCATTGTATAGGTGAATCCTCAACCTGCTGAGGGGGAGCTATATCTTGCCTCATTTAAAGCTGGCCTCCTAGAGGAAGTCAGAACCACTGCTGAGCTCGAAACAGTTCTTTCTCTCCAAAGGAAAAATCAAGAAGAGCTGTTTCAAAAAGCTGAAGCAGAGAGAGCTGAGAACATTAGGTTGTTCAATAAGGTTCTCTATAAACGAAGGCAAGAACCAAAAATCACCAGCGTCAGAGGCCCCAAAACAACATCCAGCTCTCCACCTGAAGTCATCATTTATAGAGCTGGAGGGGTCTTCATTCCTGAAAGGGTTCCTCTGAACAAGATCAACACTCAATTCAACTATGATGAATGGAATGAGATGCTAGCAGCTGCCAGATCTGCAAGACCATCGCTTACTATAACAGATCTGGAAAATGATATAAAAGTCGCAACCATCTCCTTCAAGACTCTATGCGATAAGATCAGGAGACAATCTCCTGACTTGGCAAATCGCATACCAGCTGAATTGCGTGAGTCTCAAGTTGTTACTGTCAGAGAACCTGCTGGTGAAAGTTCCTCAGCAAGAGGGGAGAAACGTAAGTCTGTTCTCCCCGAGCCTTTCGCTGAACCCAGAACACTTGATATTGGGTCTTCAATAATTTTTTCAAAACGACCAAGACTCAATATCACAAGAGCCATTCCCATGAGAGTAAATTTCATCCCTGGGCTGATTGTCAAAGAACCCATCTATGGCTTTTGCTATCTGGAAAACAAGAGACCTTGCTTTCAACGAGCCGATGAATTAGACCTATGCGATGTTGAACAACTTATGGTCTATCACAAACTGCTGAGTTCCTCTACTGAAGAGGGAAAATAAATGAAGAAATTAATCAACTCAGCCATCAGCTCAATATATCAAAGTGTCGTAAGGGAAGCAGTGCCTACGACATTGTAATTTTTTTGTTTTGATTTTCCTTGTACTCAATCAGCTTCATATTAATAGAAAATCAAAATTATGTAATATACTTGTAAAAAGATATACATAGTCAAAAGAACCCAAAGGGTCAAAGTACATAAGCATTCAGTTGATCCAAAAAATTGAATCATTATAGGCTCATACTTATTCAGCTATTCGATTGCATCAAATAGGGGGAGATTGTTAGTCCCCATACTAAGTAAATAAGATTTGATGATCGAAAGCTAAGAAGAATAATATCAGCTGAAGTATGTATCTCAGCTGAAGTACAAGTATATTCATAATCCTTCAGCTGAGTACGTACTTAGCTCTAGGAAACAAGTCAAATCAGCAGCTATAGAAGAGTGTTCATTCGAAGTCTATGGCCAAAGGACACACACCAGAAGAAGACCATTCGGCTGATAGTGGAATCAGCTGATGGTACCTGCTGCAGATAAAGACTTAGCGGAAAATATTCTTGACACTTTGAACATTTTCCTTTCCCACTCAAAGAAGAAGAAAACGATCAAGATCTTCTATTTTAGAAAAGAAGATAATATGTCAGTACATCATCGTTTGTCCATCCAAGAATGTAAAGGGAAAGTCAACTACTTTTGTACTATCATAGTACACCTTTTCACTGTGCGTCAGAAAAGGTAGCAAAAGGAGTTGACACAAAGTACAATTGGGACTATAACCTATGCAAGTGCATTAAATGTTTTCGTGGACAAGTCTACATCGACGAATGATATGTTTGCACGTCGATTAACCTGTGGACAAAGGAACATGGATCTTGGGCTATATATAGAGACGTAAATGCTTGCATTTACAAACATCTTTTAGCATTCATAGCATAAGAACATTCTCTGAGAGTTTGTTATTGTCTGGTATTAACTCTCCCATAGTTATTACACAGACATTCAATATCAGCTGTTAGTATCAGCTAATATAACTCTCCTTGCATAAGTCTTCGAGTTTAAGCGAGCAAAAGTGTCACTTCAAGTATAAAGTTTTAGTTAGTGAGTACTATCTATTTCCGCGAACTTTCTATTGTATTAAGTTGTTTTAATAAACTCTTAATCATTGAAAACTTGTGTGTTCTTTATCTTATCGTCTTTACTTGTCATAACGCAACACATTTGTGTTGTTGGGATCCAACAATTTCCTTTAGGAATATTAGGCAAGACCATAGGGATATACATTGTGTGCGAGTTCCATTATTTTTAATACCAAATTTGGAAACTTTTCAAAATGTATCACAAAAAGTCTTAAAATAAAAAATATATCACTTATTTTAAAATAGATGAAGTATAACTTTAAAGAGCATTTAAACTTTTAAATGAATTTAACAATGTTTAAAAGTCGAGGGTTGTTTTAGAACTTTCAATAAAGTGGAGGGTTTATTTAGAATTATATAGCCTATTTCTAAAAAGGAGGAAGTATTACCCTTTTTTATTATGGGTAAAAAGGTAAATATATATCTAATGCAAAATGTAGTAAAAGTTAAAAGACAAAAATGTCATTTAACATCCCATGCTTTAGGAAATTAAAAGTCAAAGGACCAAAATGTAATTTAACATCCTATAAGTAAAGGATAGAAAATTAATTTAACATGTTATAGGAAAAATGTATTAGGAAATTAAAGGTCAAAGGATAAAAATGTCATTTAACATCCATGCTAAATGTATTATAGATAATAAATCATTTTAGGACTAGAGAAATAAGAATAGTGGGTCTTCTTTGGTTTCTTCTGTTGCAAATCAGGAGACCTTTAAACTGACATGGATAACATACCCTTTAAAGGCATGTTTAGATGAGCTTTTTGAAAAAGACTTATTAACTTATTAACTTTTTAAAAATGAGTTTTGTAAAGTAAGGGATCTCTTACTTTTTGTAATCTCCTTTTTGAGGCATTCACCCAAACAACTTATTAATTTATTGACTTCTTGAAAAGTCAATAAGTTAATAAGTTACTTTTTAAGACTTTCCGAAACATGCCCTAAGTAAGCTTCATCGGTTTATATTTTCAGTATTTTGGTAATAATATAGTATGATTGACATAAATATTTAACTATAATATCAGATGAATTATTAGCTAACATTATGTTGACAAAAATTGAAATGTTGATAAGTGTGAAGGTTATGGTCTCTTAATTATGAAACCTAAAGAGCCAATTAATTATACTAATTATAATGGTACTATAATAATCAATGAGTAAGAAGGAATCTTTTTTTCTGTGCTTATGAATTGTATGTTTCCCATTAAACAATTGACTTAGAATTATTAAATACCAAATATGTGTAGTATAACATCACAAAAAAAGGAACTTGCAACTTTAATAATTGATCGTAAACAATCTACCAACTATAAGGTCAACGGATACCCCACTTCACCGTTTATGATTAAATGTGTTTAGAGGTTAGTTTTTTTAAATAATGGGAGGAAATCAAACCAAGACCTCTGGTAAAGCCATCATCTTAAGAGAGAACTCAAAGAAATGTATTAAAAACTAGCAAGATGTTAGAGAAGAATACATAAATAAAAACAACAAATTAAAAAGATAAAAGGATTACAACTCCACAACGAACCCACAAAAAAAATTACACTTTCCCCTATTTTTTAACCAAGAATAAAAAGAAGCTTGGAAGTTATCCATCACACTAGTAGAAGAGAAGCTAATTTTATTGAAAATCAAGTCATTTCTACCATTCCAAATGAACTAGAGAATGCCTCCCATCGAGGCTTCATGGAAACAGCTTTGCTGGCTATTAGAGTCTGTCTAAAATATCAAACAGGAGCTGATCTAAAGAATTAATGGTAGAAAAGTTGAGACCACGACATTTGAAGAACCAAGCTCATATATCTTTTACTTTAGAATAGTGGTAGAATAAATGTTCCCTAGATTCCATATGATTGTTACATAACGGACAATCCTCCGAAAGCATAATAGCACCACGAGAACCCAAATTAGGTTTAGTAGGAATACAAATAAGTAATAATCCCCAAATAAAGCAATTGGCCCGAGATGGTAACCAATTTTTCCAAAACATATACCCCGCATAAAGTTTAGAGGTTAGTTATATTACAATCTTAAACTTTTATTATTTCCATGTTTTAGCGTTAAGTCTTCATCTTTTTAGGATATGAGTTTTATATTTTGATTAACTTAATAATAAAAATTAATATGATGTTAATACTTCATTATTCACCATTATATAGTTTTTTGTAAACATTTATACTTTTACATGATTCTCATACCAAATTTATTATAATAGCCTTTCTATAACTTTTTCTTAACCATTTATTATAAAATTTTTAAATAATGATTACCAATGTTATTAAGTTAAATAATAAGTGATGTAATTAAAAAAATTAAGAGTTAGATAGTTGATGTGTGTGCATTCCTATAGTGAACGAGAAATTTCTCGTAGCAACCGTTAGTATTATTTTCAATATACGTATAACATTAAAAAATAGAGTTGCGTTCAAGGAAATCCATCAAAATTATAAAGTTCCAAGTGACAACGCACAACCACCGGATCAAACCTAATCACAATGATCAAGATCACTCCAAAAATTGTCATTTGAAAACGTAAAACAAATTTCTTAATCAGGTCTTCCTCACTTCCGTCGAACTTCCTCACTTCCGTCAATTTTCCAAATGAACGTCGGATTCACGTCTTCCACTCTTTCCGACGATCTCTAAGGCAACATTCATCGAATCGACTGAATCAATTGAATCACAAACAGTTAATCGTGTTTTTGTTGAGCAGATCTGAATCACGAAATCATGAGAAATCGCGATTGGAAAAATCGCCGTAATCAAACGCATACCAAAATAAAGAAATCATAAATATCCGACGTTATCAATGAATCTGGATCCGAAATCAGTCAATATAAATGAAATAGAAAAAAAAATCGATGATCAGGTAAGAAATTACAATTCTAGTTTATTAGATAACAAATCACAAGTGATTTGCTTTCGAATCACGTGTGATTGCAAGCTGTGCGTTAATTGAATGCGCTCAGGTGAGATCGATAAGCGAATCACATGTGTCTTTTTAGGGGTGAACATGGTACAGTACCATGTATATTTTCTTCATACTCTGCACAGTACCAATTATAATTGGTACACTGATTTAGCTACAAATACCATACCAAGTTCACTTGCTACCAATTTGTTTGGCTACCAACAATCGTGGTTGGTACAAATTGGTAGTGATATATACCAACATTACAAACTTATACTGTATGAAATTAAAAAAAAATTATAACAAAATAACAATGATATTTTATCATTATCGACCTGTTAAACATATTAACATGTTTTCCGAACACAGAAAAAAAATAAGCAAAGTGATATAATATGTTACGCGCTATATAAACATAATCCAGTACGACAAACTAACAAAAGATGTAGTTATCTTGTCGTTGTTGGAGTCTTGGGCAAATTGGTTGGTAGTTTGGTACTTTATATTTCACTAAGAATCATATAATATATATATCTTGGTTGGTATGGTATACCACGGTATTTAAAAATTTTGTACTATTACCGTACCATGATTACACAATTGGTACAGTACTAACAACCAAACATGTTGGCTACCAACATATTGGCTACCAACTATTCTTGGTACGGTTAGGAGCATGTTGGTTGATTTTGTTCGGTACAAATTTGACACCCCTAGTTTTTTTTCCGATAAAACAGGGGAGTTTACTAGATAACAAATCACAAGTGATTTGCTTACGAATCACATATGATTGCAAGTTGTGCGTTAATTGAATGGGCTAGGTCAGATCGATAAAGCGAATCACATTTGATAAGCTTATGAATCACATGTGATTGTAAGCTATGCATTATTTGGTTGTGATCAGGTGAGATTATGAGTACAATCACAAGTAAAGTTTTCATAAAAGTAGAGAAGTTTATTACATAACACATCACTTGTGATCATCCTAATGATCGCATGTGATTGTAAACTATTTATTATGTGACTGTAATCAGGTGATATTGTCTTACATTGTAAACTATGTATTGTTTGACTTTGATTGGATGAGATTGTGAATAGAATCAAATGTGATTTTTTATATAAAACATGAGAGTTTATTGAATAACGAATCTCATGTGATCTTCTTACTAAACACATGTGATTATAAGCTATGTATTATTTGATTGTGATTAGATGAGATTGTGAACATAATCAAATGTGATTTTTTATATATAATAAAAGCGGGGAGTTTATAGAATAACATATCACATGTGATCTTCTTACCAAACACATGTGATTTTAAGCTATGTATTATTTGACCGTGATAGGATGAGATTGTGAATGGAATCACATGTTATTTTATATAATAAAACAGGAGAGTTTACTGAATATCGAATCACATGTGATCTTCTTACCAAACACATGTGATTGTAAACTATGAATTATCTGACTGTGATTGGATGAGATTGTGAATAACTTTATAGAAACACATGTGATTTTATGTTCTGATTGATTATGTTGATATGCAGCTTACCACGTGAACATCACCCCAAAACCGGTTAAAACATTGTACATGGATACACCAGGAGAATCTATATTTTATGTTCCAGATTTTGATAATGGACTACCACCAATTAAGGGGAAAATGTTTAAATCAATTGATGAGTGTATTGAAATGTATCTAAGTTATGCGTATAATGGAGGATTTGACGTACTATTGTCAACAAACAACATATAGAAATTTGAAGTTTGTTGAATAACTATTTATATTCAATGCTTCAAATGCAAACATAGGTCCAACACAACCAAGCCATCTTTACAATAATATTAAAGGTTGTGAACAGAATATCAATGAAACAGTTGATGATTTCAGAAATTGGACGAGGGATAAAATACTTTGTAACACTTTAAAAGACCCTGATATATATGAATAAAATGTTTTAAAATTTTTATTGTATTTAATGTTGTTATTTCACATCTTAATATACAGAACAATCACATGTACAGAGAAAAATAACAAGTGATCATAAATAAAAAGAATAAAATCACTTTTGATTAAGAATAAAATCACATCTAATTGAACGAAGTCATGATTGGAAAACAATATCACATGTGATTGGAAAATAACATCAAATGTACAAAAAAGTAACATGTAATTAAGTATTAAATCACATGTGATTTTATTAAGAATCACATGTTATTCTTATGTAAAATAGAGTTATTTCATAAAACAGGGGAATTTATATACATAACAAAATCACATGTGATTTGAAGAACAATGTAGCTTCGTTAATATTCTTTTTGGCATGGACGTTAATCTAATGAGTTCAAATGTTAGATGCAAAACACCTCCTGAGCTTTGAAAGAATGTTGTGTTATTGATCAGGATATCTGGGGATATCTGTGACTCATGAATTATAAGGTTGACCATTAAATGACTTCATGTGCAACATCAGAAACACACCACAATCAAAATAATTTTGGTCTAAACACCATGACATCTTCATTTTCCTAACTTTTAACTTTGAGTCAGCATCAACAACTCAATGATTTTTTTTATTTTTATTTTTTGTAAATGATTTGAGAAACAATGTTGTTGCAAATAAAAAATTTATTAAAAAGAACATAATAATTTTACAGAAAAACATATGAAGATTGCTATAAAACTTACCACAATGCCACATATTCTTTGTATTTACCATTAAAACTCCCGTTGATTCGGTTATCAATAATTAGATATGATGGATCACTTCTAAGGTCAAAAACTAACAAAATATAAATGTAATGCATGAATTATATGGAAGAAAACCTACAATAGATTTAAATGTCAAACACCAAATAAAACAAGGTAAATTTAAAAGAAATACATATTAATTCTTCGTATTTAATCACATGTGATGGTTAATCAAATCACATGTAATTTTATTATGTATATAGACTCCTCTTTTTGTGAAATAACTCTGTTTTACATAAGTATCACATGTGATTGTTAATCAAATCACATGTGATTTTGTTATGTATATAAACTCCCATGTACATAAGAATCGCATGTGATTGTTAATCAAATATAAAATCACAGATGATTAACTAAAACAGATATGTGGTTTAAAACTAAACAGATGCACAATCACATGTGATTAACTAAAACACATTTGTTTTAAAATTAAACAAATCTATATCACATGTGATCTGAAACAGAGGTTTGTTAACATTTCGATAAATGACATGTGATTTACTAATACAAAACATTAGAAAGCTGAAGCACTTAACAATAAACTTGTTATTTTAATAGAAAACAATAAAATAAAGAGAAACGTAGCAACAAATATGTTATGAAATCGACGGAGTACCATATAGAAACTCTAGAAAAGTTCGAAATACAAAAGAAATCAAATATGAACAACTATTTGTGCATAAACTGTAAAAAAACATAATAATAACAACAAAATCGCTTGTGAACTTACATAGATGTTCATCAAACAGTTTTTCGAAGATTAACGAGAATCGTCGATATTAAATCATGTAAAAGTTGAAAGTAGAAGAAGACCGAAGTTGTATGTAACGACCGGAATTTTCGGTTAAAGAATTAAACGGAAATATTGAGCAATAAAAGTGGAAAAATATTTAATCGAGTCTCCATTGTGTTTTATCGAGTGTTTGGATGTTTGGGACTTGGTGTAACCAAGTATGGGTCGAGACTTGGATGGAAACAAGTTTAAAAGGCAAGAAACTGACCCAGACAACCCTCGCGACGCGAGGAAGGCGCGAGGCAGGCGCGAGTCCAAACCGCAACTTCAGAGATCAGACGCGAAGGGTTCGCGTCGAGCTCGCGTTTGGTTCGCGGCGCGAACTCGGAGCGAGCGGGGCGTAAGAACTGAAAAAGATCGGCTTCAAGCAGGCAGACCCGCGTCTCTTCGCGGCGCGAGGTGGGCGCGAGCGGGGCGCGAGGAACGTCTGGAATATATAAACTTGTGTGTAGGCTAGGGTTTAATTTCATCTTCAACCCCACACATAGTGCAGCCAATTGGGAGCATTCTTGGGCGATTTTGGAGCTCAAGAGCTCAGATCTTCATCAACTTGAAGGATTGAAACATCAAGGGTAAGTATTCTTGAGTATCTTTATTATCTACGTTGATTGTGAGCTTTGTATGGGTAAAAATGGTGGTTTGTGGAAACAACCATGTCATCTTTGGGGAAGATGACTAAGCATGGGTGTAGAATACTCAATGTAAGCTTGTAATCGATGTGTACTAGTTGGATTTTGGTTTATTGATGGAAATCTTGAACTAGGGTTTGAGATTCCACCAAGTTGGATGAACTTGGTGGTTAGGAATGTAGATATGGATTGATTAGTGATTACTTATGAATAATAACTAGTTATTGTGATGATATTGATGGTAGGTCAAGAAGACCTAAAGATTGGTGACATTTCACAAGTTGGAAAGCAAGGATTCGTGTCGTTAGACACAATTTGGAGTTAGCTCGGCTAAGGTGAGTACATGAGACTTTTACTGAGTACGTAGCAAATGATTTTGAAAACTATGATGTTTTAAGAGTCTTTATTAATAAACGTTTTTAATAAAGATAGGATTGTTATGATGAGAAAGTGTTAGTAATAGACTATTTGAGTATGTCTAAATGATTAATGATTTTGAAAGAGATTATGATAACGAAAAGTACTTAATGAGTTTTTTTTATAAATGAGATGTATGAATAAATATAATGATTTAAAAGAGCTTGATAATCGGTTTATTAATAATATGTATTAATAAAGCTTGAGACAATGATTTCCAAGTAATAAGTATCGATTAGTATATTATACTAATAAAAGTAGTTATCGAATTACTAAGAGAACAAGTATAAAGTGACTAGTAATAGACATGTATTCTAGTCAAAGAGGAGTCAAAATATTGTGATTTGATAAATGAAAAATATGTTTTAAAGTAGTAAAGGACTTGGTAAAGTCAAGATTTAAAATGAATTAGTAAAGAGAATAATATGATAAATTAGAATAGGTGTATTATAATAAGTGATGAATTTGATGAAAGGAGCAAATGCTCATGTTTTGATGAAAGGAGCTGAGGCTCATAAGTGTTAATGAGATATCCGGAATAAGACCGCCCAGAAATGGGGGAGCATGAGACGTCTACTTGGGGTGGTACCTCCGTGCGCAAAGAGTAGAATGTCACAGATTACGACGCCCAGTGTTGGGTGAGCATGACGACCCGGGAACGGGGAGAGCTTATGAATCTCGGTAAGATGGGGGCTCCCAAATACCTTAATAGTTTACCTATGACTTCCCATATCGGGAGAGTACGCTTCTGAGAGGTCCGTTGCATATGTGATAAAGAAAGTGTAAGCTTGGAGATAGCTTACAAATATGTGATTAGAGTATAAATAAGCTTATTAGTTTAACAGGAGATGAGTTATGAAATTAATAGAACCAATGAGGATAAGTATTTATATTTATATAAACATTAATTCATAAATCTTTTGACGATGGGTCGAAAACCCATGTATCTCACGAGACTATTTTGTCTCACGTACTACCTTGTTTTTTTGGCTGGGTACTCAGGTTTAGGATCGAAGGATTAGAGGGTCGCGATAGAAGTGGCCTAGTGTTGTTTAGCTCGGGAGCTCGTAGGTAGATCCCGTTTATCCTATGGTTATGATATTGTTTTTGTAACACCGGTTTTAATACTCTGATAAACTTTTAATGGTTTTGTTAAACCGTATTTTGGGAATATTGGACTTGTAATATTTTTATTTAAAAATATGTTTTAAAGGATGTTTTAAAAATTGAGGTGTTACAACTTGGTATCAGAGCTATAGTTTAAGTGAATTAGGTAGGTTTGACCTCCTTAGTCTTAAGCTATGCTTGTAGGACCATATGTTTTCCATAGGATGTCCATGATTAGTCTTTTGAGACCATAAAGTATGCGTATATTAGGGTCGATCCCTAAGAGAAAGGATAATGTTTTAGGCCACATGGGTTATGTTTGACTAATAAGCCAATCTTTGAATTATAATGGTTTAATATGTTGTTATATCAAATGGTGAACCCAAGAAGTGGAGAGATTCCACGAGATCATGAGACGGATTCAAATCGAATCCCGACTCATCCCGGTAATAATGGAGAGGGTTCCGATTTGGGTGCAAACCAAACCCCGGTAACTATTGAAGCTATCCAGAAATTGTTTACCCAAATTAGGGAAGTGGTGAATGAGGATGTGAATCGGATCATGACTAACCGGTTCAATGAGGAGAAGAATGATAATTCTAAGTCCCGTGGGGGGAGTAAGTCTTCGGGTAGCAAGACCCGTACCGAGGAGCCATCGACCGAAGAAAGTGATGATTCGGGGTCGGAGGAAAGGGAAGGATGTACATACAAGACATTCATGACGTGCAACCCCGGTGTATTATGGAAGTTCGGAACCGAACGTCACGATACGTTGGATTCGGGAAACCGAGCAAGTACTAGAGAGTAGCATGTAACGACCGAAATTTTGTAAATAAATAAATTGTACAAAAATATGATAAATAAGGATAATTCATTTCAGAACCGTAGGAATTGGTTTCGAGTCATTCGGACGCTGTATGAGAAAGTTATGGACAAAACCGGGTCGAGGCAAAGACCGAAAAGTGCAGCCTAGCTGACTAGTGGAGTTCACGGCGCGAAGTGGAGTTCGCGATCGCGAACTCCATCCAGGGAATTGGGGTTTTTAACGATCAGAGTTCACGACCCATTACCAATCGCGAAGTGTTCACGACACGCAGAGTTCGCGACGCGAACTAGTTCGCGATCGTGAACTATGAAACTCTGTATAAAAACGGGTTGAGGCTAGGGTTTTGACACCTACACCCCTAGAACCCTACCAGCCGTTATTTTGGAAGAAGTGCTCGAGTGTTGCTGTTCTTGAGCTCAAATCTTCATATTTCTTGGAGATTATTGATCTAAGGTAAGAATCCTTGTTAGTTTATGCATCTCTTTGGTATTTTGAGCTCTATTTGGGTATTAATGGTGGTTTTGGGAACCAACCACATCATCTATGGGGAAGATGATCTATCATGGGTGTAAAACACTCATGGTAAGCTTGTAATCAATGTGTACAAGTTGGATTTCGGTTTTATGGATAGAAATCTTGAACTAGGGTTTGAGATTTCCACCAAGTGGTATGAACTTGGTGGTTGGGATTGTTAAAGTCGATTAACTAGTAGTTAGTTATGGTTTATGATTAGATTTGTGATGATTTTGATAATAGGTCAAGAAGGAGTTGGGATTGGAAGTACTTCCTTGTTTGGGAAGTAGAGATTGTGTTGATACACAAGTATTGGATAGCATTGCTAAGGTGAGTACATGTGATCTTTTATGAGTGCATAGGAAAATGATTTCAATGACTAGAATGATTTAAAGAGTCTTTATTGAATAAACGTTTTTGATAAAGAAATTGATTGTAATGTTTATATGCCATGAAATGATTTGTGACATTGACTTGTTAAATTGATGATTGAATTGGAGCTAAGGCTCATGTTGATGACCAATTATGTGTTAGTCAAATTATCCGGAAACGATAACCCATTCGTGGGGGAGTAGAGATTACTACTTGGGGCGGTACCTCCCTGCGCAAGGGTAGTATATCTAAGTGAACGATAACCCGAAATTCGGGGGACTATGATAACCCGATAAAAAGGGGGATTACGATAACCCGAGGGACGTGGGAGTGATGATCTCGGTAAGTTTGGGAGAACCCCAATTACCATAAGATCTTTTGATGATTACCCATATCGGGGGAGTTGCTTCGGGATGACCCGTTGCGTATGTGTGAGTTTAGGGCAAGCTCGAGATTTTGTTGGACTTATGTCCAATTTGATAATCATCTTATTGTTATTATTTTGTTGCATTTAATTATGACCGGGTCTAAAACCCATGTTTCTCACGAGACAATTTTGTCTCACGTACTACGTTTTCTTTTATGTCTATGTACTCAGGTTCGGGAGCTAAGGATTAGGCGGCCCGTAGTTAGCATTTGGAAGGATTAGCTCGGTGTACTTATTTAATTCCCTAGACTATAGTTTTGATATATTTGTAACACCGGTTTTGGTACTTTCTAATTATTCCAAATGTTTCATTTAAACCATATTTTTAGACATTCGGTTTGTAAAGACATATATTTTATATTTTCAAAAGTTTTAAATTGGGTTGAAAAATCGGTGTGTTACAACTTGGTATCAGAGCATTAGTCTAAGAGAATTAGGTTGGTTACCCACCCTAGACTTAGACTTTGCTTTTGGGACATTATGTTCTATAGGAAGTTAGGTTGACCTTTAAGAACTAGGGTTGACCATTGAGGGAATTGTTTTAAATCGAGCTATTCTTATGTTTAATTTTGACTTTTTAGTCAACTTATTGGATTCTAATTGAGTTGACATCTTGTTATAGTAAGATGGCTAGAACGAGAAGTGGTCGATTAGTGGATGGAGAACAAGCTTCAAATGTGAATCCCGATGGGAATGGATTGGTCAATTTGGGTATCGGGAATAACCATACTCCGGTAACAATGGAGGCCATTCAATCCATGCTCACTAATATGAGAAATGTTATGCAACAAGATGTTAACCGGATCATAAATGATCGGTTGAACTTGGGAGGTGATGATGATGAAAGGGAGGAGGAAGAACGTCTCTTTGAGGAGGAGAGGGAGGAAAGTGAAGATTCCCCTCAACTCACTAAGACCAAGTCAACGGGAAACACCAACCCGACCGAGAAGTCCTCCAATGGGGAAAGTGGCGAAGAGAGAAAGATTGATCGTGAAGGATGTTCTTACAAAACATTCCTTGCATGTCGACCCGACTTCTATCTCGGGAGTACGGAACCGAAAGTGACGGTTCAATGGATTCGAGAAACGGAACGTGTGCTTGAGAGTAGCAAGTGCAAAGAGGAAGACATGGTGACTTATGCCTCACGTTTGTTCAAAGACGATGCTCTTACATGGTGGGACACCGTGTATGAAACTTTGGGAAAGAAAGCCATTTACAAGATGTCGTGGGATGAGTTCACTAGAAGACTCAAGGAGAAGTATTGTCCCGAAAGGGAGTTGGAGGAGTTGTTGGAAGAGTTCTTGCACTTCAAGAAAGGCAATTTGACCTTGGATGAGTATACCAAGAAGTTCACGCGGTATCTCCCGTTTGTGTCAAGTACCTACCCAACCGAACGAAGTCGTGTGGTTCGGTTTGCTAATGGGTTGCCATGGGAGTATGAGCTAGAAGTGAAAAGGGCGACTACCCTTGATGAGGCGATTAATGTCGCCCGAAGTGTTGAGAAAGTTAGCAAGAGAAGAGTTCAAGAGAGGTCGGTAGGCAATGAGAAGAGAAAGTTTGAGGCTTATTCGGGCCCATCAAAGAAAGGAAGATTTACCCCAAGCGTGTCAAAGCAAGGGAGTGGTGGCGGCTTTGCAAAATGTGGAAAGTGTGGCAAGACTCACCAAGGAGAACGCAAACTTGAGTCGGGAAGTTGTTTCAAATGTGGGAGGTTTGGCCACAAGGCTAGAGATTGTAAGGCCAAGAGCCTAGATGAAATTGAATGTTACTCGTGTCATGAGAAGGAGCATTATAGCAATGTTTGCCCGAAGAAAGGAACCGAAACGTTGGTGTCAACCCCCCACAAGAAACCGGAGCCGATGAAAGTCAAAGGCCGTGCCCTCCAACTCACACGTGAAGAAGCCAAGGAGACTCATGATGTCGTCTCAGGTACCTTATTCATAAACTCCATACCCACTTATGTGTTGATTGATTCGGGTTCTACTTATTCTTTCGTGTCTCATGAATTTGGTGCTAAGTTTAAGGTTCCACTAGAATTACTTGATGAATTGTATGAAATAGAAGTAGCCGATGGGAAAACCTCTATGGTTCAACATGTCTATAGAAACTGTGAGTTAGAAATCGATAACAAGAAGTTTAAGGTTGATTTGATGCCTATGGGAATTAAGGCTTTTGATGTAATTATTGGGATGGATTGGTTGGGAATCCACCAAGCCAAAATTCTATGTGGAAGAAAATTAGTGTCGATTAAATCTCCCGAAAATGAAAATGTGTACATCTATGGGGAAAAGAGACATCGTATGCCAAACTTGTTAACCGCAATTAAGGCAAGAAAATGTTTAGCGAAAGGTTGTGCATCATTTATAGCCTATGTCCTAGATGGAAGAAAAGAAAAGAAGACGGTAGAGAATGTGAAGATTATTCGAGATTTTCCCGAAGTTTTTCCTGATGACTTGCCCGGTTTGCCACCGGAGAGACAAGTCGAGTTTCGTATTGATCTAGTCCCGGGGGCGACGCCAATTTCTAGAGCCCCGTATCGTCTAGCTCCCACCGAAATGAGAGAGTTGATGGCTCAACTTCAAGATTTGCTCGATAAGGGTTTTATTCGTCCTAGCTCGTCACCATGGGGTGCGCCGGTTTTATTTGTGAAGAAGAAGGATGGTTCGATGAGAATGTGTATCGATTACCGAGAACTAAACAAGATGACGATTAAGAACCGATATCTTTTGCCAAGGATAGATGATTTATTTGATCAACTTCAAGGAGCCGATTATTTCTCTAAGATTGATTTGAGATCGGGTTACCATCAAGTTCGTGTCAAAGAAGGTGATACCGAGAAGACTGCCTTTAGAACCCGTTATGGTCATTATGAATTTTTAGTTATGCCATTCGGTTTGACGAATGCCCCGGCAATTTTTATGGACCTCATGAATAGGGTATGTAAACCATTCCTCGATAAATTCCTCATCGTATTCATCGATGACATTCTTATTTTCTCCAAAACCGAAGAAGAACATGAAGAACATTTGAGGCAAACTTTGGAAGTCTTGAAACGAGAAAAATTGTATGCTAAATTCTCAAAGTGTGAATTTTGGTTGCGGGAAGTTCAATTCTTAGGTCATGTGGTATCTCGAAGCGGGATAAAAGTTGACCCGTTTAAGATCGAGGCGGTGAAGAATTGGGAAGCACCGAAGACCCCGACCGAAGTTAGGAGTTTTCTTGGGTTGGCCGGTTACTACCGAAGGTTTATTGAAGATTTTTCCCGAGTGGCGGTCCCACTCACTAGACTAACGAGAAAAGACGTGAAATTTGAATGGGGGAAAAAGCAAGAGGACGCTTTTGATTTGTTGAAAGAGAAGTTGTGCAATGCACCGATCCTCACTCTACCCGATGGTATGGAAGACTTCGTGGTGTATAGTGACGCCTCGAATAAAGGTCTCGGTAGCGTTTTGATGCAAAGGGGAAAGGTGATAGCTTATGCTTCAAGACAATTAAAGAATTCGGAAGAAAGGTATACAACACATGATTTGGAGTTGGCGGCGATTATTTTTGCCTTAAAGATTTGGAGGCATTACTTGTATGGTACAAGGTGTATCTTGTACACGGATCACAAAAGCCTCAAGTATGTGTTTACACAAAAAGACTTGAATATGAGGCAAAGAAGGTGGATTGAATTGATTAGTGACTATGATTGTGAAATCGTCTATCACGAGGGGAAGGCCAATGTGGTAGCCGACGCCTTGAGTAGAAAAGTTTATGAAAAACCGGTTAAGGCTAAATTAATGCGGATTGATGTAGTATCTAGCTTCATTGAAAGTATAAAGACCACACAAATGGAAGTGATGGGAAAAGACGAGTATAGACAAGAGAGATTGGGAAAGAACCAAGTGTTTGAGGAAAATGGTCAAGGGTTGAAAACCGTGAATGGTCAAATTTGGGTCCCGAAATTCGGTGGAAACCGAAAAGTGTTGTTGAATGATGCTCACAAGTCTAAGTATTCGATTCATCCCGGAAGTACAAAAACTTATCAAGACTTGAAAAAAATTTATTGGTGGCCCGGGATGAAGTCGAGGGTAGCAAAGTTCATATCAAAATGTGCCACATGTGCACAAGTGAAAGCCGAGCACCAAGTTCCTTATGGTGTTGCACAATAATTACAAGTGTCGGCCGGGAAATGGAATGACATCACAATGGATTTCATTGTTGGTCTCCCAAAGACGAGTAGGAATCATGACGCCATATGGGTGATTGTTGATAGGTTAACGAAAAGTGCGTTATTCTTAGCTATTAGGGAGACCATGCCACTTGAGAAATTGGCAAAATTGTATGTTGATGAAGTTGTTCGTTTGCACGGAGTACCATTGTCAATTGTGTCCGATCGGGATCGAGATTTTGGAGATCACTCCAAGAAGAGTTGGGGACGAAGTTGAGATTGAGCATGGCTTACCATCCGCAAACCGATGGTCAAAGTGAGAGAACGATCCAAACGGTCGAAGATATGTTGAGGTCGTGTGTTTTGGATTTTGGTGGTAAATGGGATGAACATTTACCGTTAGTTGAATTTTCATATAACAATAGTTACCACTCGACCATTAAGATGCCACCGTTTGAGGCTTTATATGGGAGAAAATGTAGGACGCCTTCTTGTTGGTTAGAGGCGGGTGAGACGAGACTCACGGGTCCCGAGATTGTAAAAATAACAAATGAGAAAATTGGAATAATTCAAAGGAATATGAAAGTGGCACAAGATCGCCAAAAGAGTTATTCGGGTTTGAAGAAGCGACCTTATGATTTAAATGTCGGTGATATGGTGATGTTAAAGGTGTCGCCTTGGAAAGGCGTGATGAGGTTTGGTAAGAAGGGCAAGTTGAGCCCAAGATATGTTGGCCCATTTAAGATTTTGAAACAGGTCGGTTTGCAAGCATTTAAGTTAGAACTTCCACCCGAGTTGCAAGGTGTCCATGACACCTTCCATGTTAGTAATTTGAAGAAATTCTTGGGTGAAGTGGAGAATATTATCCCACTTCAAGATTTGCGGGTCGATGCGCCCAACCGATTGATTGAAGAGCCCGAGGACATATTGGAGGCCCAAACAAAGAAATTAAGGAATAAAGAAATTGAGTTGGTGTTGGTCAAGTGGAAGCATTCCCTTGGGCCAAATTTGACTTGGGAAGTCAAGGATGAGATTAAGAAACGCTACCCGAACTTTGTAGATTATGATGCGATTCCGAGGACGGAATCCTCTTAAGGGGTAGAGAGTTGTAACGACCGAAATTTTGTAAATAAATAAATTGTACAAAAATATGATAAATAAGGATAATTCATTTCAGAACCGTAGGAATTGGTTTCGAGTCATTTGGACACTGTATGAGAAAGTTATGGACGAAACCGGTCGAGGCAAAGACCGAAAAGTGCAGCCTAGCTGACTAGTGGAGTTCACGGCGCGAAGTGGAGTTCGCGGGGTTTTTGACGATCAGAGTTCACGACCCATTACCGATCGCGAAGTGTTCACGACACGCAGAGTTCGCGACGCGAACTAGTTCGCGATCGTGAACTATGAAACTCTGTATAAAAACGGGTTGAGGCTAGGGTTTTGACACCTACACCCCTAGAACCCTACCAGCCGTTATTTTGGAAGAAGTGCTCGAGTGTTGTTGTTCTTGAGCTCAAATCTTCATATTTCTTGGAGATTATTGATCTAAGGTAAGAATCCTTGTTAGTTTATGCATCTCTTTGGTATTTTGAACTCTATTTGGGTATTAATGGTGGTTTTGGGAACCAACCACATCATCTATGGGGAAGATGATCTATCATGGGTGTAAAACACTCATGGTAAGCTTGTAATCAATGTGTATAAGTTGGATTTCGGTTTTATGGATAGAAATCTTGAACTAGGGTTTGAGATTTCCACCAAGTGGTATGAACTTGGTTGTTGGGATTGTTAATGTGGATTAACTAACTAGTAGTTAGTTATGGTTTATGATTAGATTTGTGATAATTTTGATAATAGGTCAAGAAGGAGTTGGGATTGGAAGTACTTCCTTGTTTGGGAAGTAGAGATTGTGTTGATTTACACAAGTATTGGATAGCATTGCTAAGGTGAGTACATGTGATCTTTTATGAGTACATAGGAAAATGATTTCAATGACTAGAATGATTAAAAGATTCTTTATTGAATAAACGTTTTTGATAAAGAAATTGATTGTAATGTTTATATGCCATGAAATGATTTGTGACATTGACTTGTTAAATTGATGATTGAATTGGAGCTAAGGCTCATGTTGATGACCAATTATGTGTTAGTCAAATTATCCGGAAACGATAACCCATTCGTGGGGGAGTAGAGATTACTACTTGGGGCGGTACCTCCCTGCACAAGGGTAGTATATCTAAGTGAACGATAACCTGAAATTCGGGGGAACTATGATAACCCGATAAAAAGGGGGCTTACGATAACCCGCGGGACGGGGGAGTGATGATCTCGGTAAGTTTGGGAGAACCCCAATTACCATAAGATCTTTTGATGATAACCCATATCGGGGGAGTTGCTTCGGGATGACCCGTTGCGTATGTGTGAGCTTAGGGCAAGCTCGAGATTTTGTTGGACTTATGTGCAATTTGATAATCATCTTATTGTTATTATTTTGTTGCATTTAATTATGACCGGGTCTAAAACCCATGTTTCTCACGAGACAATTTTGTCTCACGTACTACGTTTTCTTTTATGTCTATGTACTCAGGTTCGGGAGCTAAGGATTAGGCGGCCCGTAGTTAGCATTTGGAAGGATTAGCTCGGTGTACTTATTTAATTCCCTAGACTATAGTTTTGATATATTTGTAACACCGGTTTTGGTACTTTCTAATTATTCCAAATGTTTCATTTAAACCATATTTTTAGACATTCGGTTTGTAAAGACATATATTTTATATTTTCAAAAGTTTTAAATTGGGTTGAAAAATCGGTGTGTTACATAGGAAGTGTTTGAAGAGAGATATGGTCACTTATGCATCCTGACAGTTGAAGGATGAAGCGTTGACATGGTGGGATACCATGTATGAGACTTTGGGACGGAAAGTGTACAAGATGTCGTAGAAGGAGTTCACGAGTAGGTTGAAGGAAAAGTTTTGTCCCGAGAGAGATCTAGAAGAGTTGCTAGAAGAGTTCATGTTCATCAAGAAGGGTAATATGTCGGTGGAAGAATACACCAAAAAGTTTACGGGATTACTTCCGTTTGTGATCAAGTCTAATCCGACGGAACGTATGAAGGTGGTTCGGTATGCAAATGGACTACCACCGGAGTTTGAATTGGAAGTCAAGCGAGCGGCCACGTTAGATGAGGCCATTTGTACCGCTCGAGGTGTTGAGAGGGTTTTTCGGCGAAAGGCACAAGAATCGGCATCAAAAGGGGAAGAGAAGAAGCTCGATAGTAGCTTAGGATCAACGAAGAAAGAAAAGTTCAAACCGAATTCGTCAAAACTGTAGGGATTTACTACGCACCATTCGACTGATCAATCACTTGGATCGACCACCTAGTACACGAGTTCGAACCTTGCTGACCAAGAACATGAACTTGTTCTTGACCGGTTAAAACTAACTAGCTGATTTAATCCCTAAATGCGGAACTGGGATTAAACCTAATCCTTAAATCCTAAAGGATTGGGATGTTGGAAAACTAGATTAGGTTAACAAGAAAGAAACCTTGTACGAAGAACTCGAACACACACACATACTTGTGTGTGTTCGTCGACCATCAACCAAAGAACCCTAGGGTTCTTTGGCCGAAATTCGTCCAAGAGGAAGAAGGGAGTAAAGGGTTTCCCAAAACATACCTTGTTGTTTGCTTAAGATTGATCCACTGATGATGAACAAATCGAGCGATCTTCTAGTTGATCTAAGCAATAAACTTGTTCTTCAAAACTTGAAGAACACGAAGAACGAAGAACACCAAACTTGGTGTTCTTGGGAGTGTTCGGCCGAAACCAAAGGGAGGAGGGGCTAGGGTTTCGATTTAGGTGTAAGGGAATATTATGATTAGGTTTAAATGAAACCTTAAGCCTTCTATTTATAATAGAATAAGTTTCATTTAAGTCCTTCTAGTTTAATTAAGATTAATCTCTTAATTAAACTTATCTCTTACACTTTAAACCCTTATATTTTAACTAGTTTATTATTGTTACACTTAACTACTAAATGTCTAGTATTAACACACTAATAATTCAGTACCCATATACACGAATTATACACTTGTGTTTATATTTCTTATAGTTAATTATATAATAACCTTTATATAATTTATACAACAATATTATCCAATTACTATATGATTTAATAGCTTTAAATCATATCATGGATAATCTATAATTAACACATTGTATATTTACTCAACTAGTAAATGTACAACTACTTGTATTAATTAGTTAGTTAAAATAATCTAGTAATAAGTTAAACTTAACTTAATACTTAACTGATTCATAATGACTATTATGAATCATTCCTCTTCGTAGTATCATTGCTTATCTTGCTCGTATTACATGCACTCACCGGTGTGACCCTTAAGTGTTTCGTAGGTATGGATGTATCATCATAGGTTGACTGACTGTGCACATAATTCCTTCAATAATTCCTTCAGACTCCCACTTGTGCAAGTCTGTAACCTTTGTCTTAATGATACGAGCTACAGTGGCCTTCTAGATGGGCATGTAGGTAACCAACCCCATAAAAACAGCTTACGTAACCCAGGTATGGTTTATGAAAAACTCTTTAATAGCGTCTCCTAGTAAAGAACACTCTATCTCTACTTCTTGGGCAAACTATGTTAGGCTCATCCCTTGCAGCACGATATTTGTGTTAACGAATACGAGCATGGTAGAAATTATCAACTCCTGTATTCGAAATCATTTCATGACTTCTTGATTCAAACTGTTGTGATAAACGACAAAGAACAAATCAGTTCGTTTGGGCATGGCCATGCACTTTCCAGTTATCTCATCAAGTCAAAGGACCTATAAATATCTCTCCTAAAAAGGAGGTGCAATTACCATCTTGTATATTTCGATTTAAAATACAACTTCCTTTGTACCCAGTATCGCCTCGTATGACAAATGTATTTCAGTATTGTCTAAGTTGAACCAAAGCACATTAGTCATTGTATCCTAAACCAAATACCTCAGGCTTAAGGACAATCCTAGTGAACAATACTTTTGAACTTTTCAACCACGAAGTATTGTCACGGTGGTCAATCCAATATTCGTTGAGCCTCCAACAGAATATCACCGATATTTGGTTTACACAAAACTTGTGTAGCTATCTTCGAAGAACTTCGAATCTACCACCAATACCGCGATGACGTAAACGTCCCATCGAGGTTCCCACCAAGACGAGTAGTCACGGATTTTGTGTCTTCTTGAATAAATAGACTTTTATTCATGGATCTTGTAAAACATACAAAGTCTGAATATGAATGATACTAATTCAAGTATTATTCCTCACTGGACATAGATACTGAATTATTACTGGATCATTACTTATTCCTTTCGTTCACGTTGATTACTTAATGATTTTTACAACCTAGATTGTAACTTCATCACTAAACCAATCATTTCTATTAAACTAAAGACATAAGACGAGTATTTAGGAATACTATTACTTTTGTCTTTGCTAGATATTGTTCTTGCAACAATCTAGAACATATTCTAGTCTTGCCTTTTATGTAATTCGGTAAACATAGGAGGATTGGAAATTAACTCGTTAGTTTCTTGAATTCATAAATCATCCTTGTAACTAAAGTCTCTTTTAGTTACTTGATTTGTAGATATCTTTACTAGTTAAATAAATTTCCTTAAATGATTGTGTTATCCACTGAAGTGTTAACAACCTATTAGATATGAAATAATTAATCACAAGACTTGTGATCACGCTATTAGGTTTGCAATAATCTAATCAACGATCATTTATCATTTCTCTTAACTCTTTGGCTTTCGACATGGTAAAAACTTGTTGTTAATGTCTTTTACTAACTTACTGAATTCACTAACATCTTTAATGAATTACGTTAGTCTTAGCTCCCACTTACTTTTATGGAACTTAAGCATCTCTTAAACTACTTTGACCTAGTCAATAACTTGTAGTTCAATCTTTTAAGAATTCTATCAATAATTAAGATCATACTTTGGATTTGTGAATATCCAACAATCCTGTTTAGGGAATTATGATCTTTATTGATTACTATATCTAACAAGTATAAAACACTTGAAATGATACTATCAATTCTTAAATACATTAGTACTCTTTTAAGAATCTTATTTAATGCCAAAGTCACTACTTGGATTTGACAAATATCCATTATTCCTATTAGGGAATTATGACTTGATTAAATATTGTATTTATTACAAGTATAAAAGATTTGCAATAATACCTTTTAATTCTTAAATACTTTAATATAGTTTGTCCCTTTTTAAGAGTCATTTAATGTCTAAGTCATTTTACTTGGATTATGCGAATATCCAATTATTCCTATTAGGGAATTATGACTTCATTAAATCCTTTACTACAAGTATGAAAGACTTGTAATAATACTCTTTAGAGTCTATCTTGATTATATCCAACATAATCATACTATATTAATACTAATACTTTAAAACTTTCTATCATAAGTAATGACTATTACTTAAGATGTTTTAACTAAGTTCAATAACCTTTGAACCTTATGCTTCCATAAAACTTTTAAATACTTTCATTAGAAAAACTTTCTAATTACTAGTATCTAAATACCTTGAGCTACCAAGACATTATTTATACAAAAATCAAACAAATATTTATATAAAACATGAAATATAAGTAAATCAAAAACTTGACTTACAATCTAGTCATAAACCTTGACTAGTGTAATTATCACACATGCACACAATATAATTCAACCATAGATTCGATAATTGATTAAAACATAAAAGGAAACTTGTTTTAACAAAATAAAATTATCCAAACAATAAAGTAAAATTGTTTAAAACGAATCCACTGAAAAAACTGAATTATAAATAACTTGGTGCTCGTGGGATCATCACCATCTCATGCCGGTCACTATCACTTTCCATCTCCTCCTGAGGAACTTGCGTTTCCTCCACTACCACTTGCACCCTTTGGACAATTTCTTTTCCAATGCCCAGCCTCACCACACTTGAAGCACCGGTTCTCGGTCCTCGCAGTGTTAGGCTTAACCTTCTTGACCTTTTGTTTGACACCTTTACCATTTGGCACTCCTTGGTTAGGATAGGTTTACCCTTTCCTTTACCACCATGCCCTTTTCTCTTCTTCCCACCGCCACCGCTATTACCGATCAAGAGAACGTCCTTAGATTTGGTCCACAAACTCAACTCAGCTGTCTTGAGCATGGAATGTAGCTCAGCAATGGATTTTTCCATATTATGCATGTTGTAGTTGACCACAAAAGACTTGTAGTCATCAGACAACGAGTTGAGTATAGTATCTGTTGCCATTTGCAACGGTATGGGGTGACTAAGTCTAGCGAGGTGATCCATGTGTCCCTTCATTTTCATGACGTGGGCACTCACCGACGTTCCTTTAACCATCTTGCAAGAGTTGAAGGCTCGATTGATGACAAACCTCTCGGTGCGAGCTTGCTCTTGAAATGAATCCCTAAGTTGCTGGATCATCTCAAATGCAGGCACATCCATAAGTCCCGCTTGTAACTCAGGACTCATGGTGGCTAGCATTAAACAGCTCACATCAAGTGCATCACTGACATGCTTATCATAAGCTTGCCTCGTTTCAGCTCTGGCATTAACAGCAGGGGTGTTCGGTACTGCTCTCTCCAAGACATACCACTTTCTCTCATGCCTGAGCACAATACGAAGATTGCGCTCCCAGTTGAGAAAGTTTGACCCAGTCAACTTGTCTTTTTCGAGGATTGAGCGGAGTGAGAGATTGTTGGTACTTGTTGTCGCAATCACATTTGTTGCTGCCATCTACAAATCAAACCCAGTTTAATTAGTAATCATCAATAAACATTCTCTAAAATATATTATAAACCCATAATTAATATTTTAGGCCTAGGATCCATATATCACATTCTCGCCGCAAGGTTTGGGCACTTCCCGACGAGACATGCTATTTCTGGTAGGTAACTTCCTTACCGATCGTATCAAGACTTGACACGATTCCTAGGGGTCGTAGAATCTTTAGACTTATAACTTATTACAACTTTGTACAATTTAATTGTACATTTCTAAGTTAGTAATAAAGTCTAGTATGTTTATTCTACTCAAGTACTTTTTGGGCCGGGACTCCCGATTATCACCAAAGTAGATCAGACCATCTAAGACAGTGCGATGCTCTGCGCCGGGACTCCCGATTATCACAAAACCTTACGCACCCTAACACTCGCAATGATTTGAATCCATATCTAATGTTCTTTATCCTTACAATATGAATATCGTTTAACAAGTGAGGTGTTCCATTAGGTGGATAGTACTTCGATCTAAGATTTTCTTGGGTTTGTTTAAGTCTTAAAACTAAACTTAAACTTTTATTCCAATCTTAATCCTTGTTTAAAAAATATGTAACTTGTGAATTGAATGGTTCTACAAGACACCTTCTTTAAACATAAGAACTATTCTTTAAAACTTATAGTTTCAAGAATTCACACGATTTTACATGTATACCTAAAACGAGGTGTACAAAATATTTTACTAGGTTTTGTGAGAAACCTTATTTCTAATAAAAACTTACTTGTTTTTATATTACTTGTAAAACTTATAAAACTTATGTTAAACTTTTAAAGCTTTTACGATTCATGAACTTGAAACATAAACTTAGTTTTAACATATATAGTTTTTCATATGTCTAATAATGAAATTAAACATTTATTTCTTACTTATTAAATTCGACCATAACTTATGCCTTAACGACACACTTATAAACTTTGTGATTTTCTTGTGTAGCTCCCACTAGCTTCAACAACCATGATGAAACTTAAGCTAACAATCACCGGTTTATACTTGGTGAAACTAATAAACCTATTATATAAAAACTATATATAATACTCCCTCCGTCCCACAAAAAAGTTCCCATTTCTAACAAAACTTTTGTCCCACAAAAAAGTTCTCATTTCTCACATTTGATGGGCTCCACATTATAAAATATTATTATTCTTATAGACCCCACTACTAATATCCACTAACTATCATTCTCTCTCCAATCAAACCTTATATTTTAATCAAAATTAATACCAATGACCCCACCACTAACTACCACCTAAAAACTTGTACCAAGATGAAATGGGAACTTTTTTGTGGGACGGAGGGAGTAATTCTTTAGTTTGTTTAAACCTTTCTTATATTTAACTTGAACTAGTTAAATATAGGTTCTTGTTATTTATACTTGATCATTAATCTAGTATATTACATAACTTGTAAAATACTTATGTTATACTTGTATAATTATCTAGTTATAATAATTCATAACTTTTATACATCTTAATATATATATATATATATATATATATATATATATATATATATATATATATATATATATATATATATATATATATATATATATATATATATATATATAACTTTGTATATTTCTAGTTAATCATATAATTTCAACTTGTACAATTTCTAGTTATAATGAAATCATAACTTTGTACTTTCTAGTTTTAATTATATCATAACTTATACAATAACTAATTATAATATTATCTTCAAAGATCAAAATAACATTACCCTTTTTAATTGTTCCATTTTAACTTGTATTTAATGTATATGTTCGTATATATATGTATATTTATAATAACAAACTTGTAACATTCTAATAAGAACATTACATCTAGCTTATACATATGTATTTTAACTTAATCTAATTAAAATACGTATAAACTTATTATATCTTTTAAAATTCAATTTCACCTAATAAATAAAAATTCCGAAAAATTTAAATACATATATATAAACACATAATTAAGTACATCTTGTTAATTTTTAGAACTTAAAAATTAACATCCTCTTTATCAATTCCCTAAATTAATTAGATGAACCCTAATCTTGCTTTTGATCAATCAAAACTAGGGTTTTGACTTTCTTGATCAAAGACATTATTTTTTAATTAAAAGACTAATTCTAATCAATCCTTTTAAACAATAAACTTTGTTTAAATTCTAAGATAGATTATAACTTTTAATAAATTTATTTAAACTCTTTAATTTAAACCTTATAGACAATAAACTTTGTCTAAATTAATAGGTTTAAAGAACTAGCTTTAATAAATCTATTAAAATAATAATTAAACCTATTAGACATAAACTTGTCTAATTATTTAGGTTTTAGATTATTATCCTAATTAATACTTTTAAACTATTAAACTTAAACTAGTTTAATGTTCTAGGGTTCTTTAGGGTTTTCGAAAATCTTAACACTAAGAAACTTTTCCACCAATTAAACTAGGCTAGTTTAACGTACTTGGTGTCCAAGTTTCCTCTAGATTCACGAAAATCCTAAGGCTTTTAGGAAAGAATCCTTTTGATCAATTAAATATATCTTGTTTAATATACTTGATCCTAGGGTTCTTTCTAGGTCACGAAAATTCTAGGGTTTATAGAAAGAATCCTTTTGATCAATTAAACATATCTTGTTTAATATACTTGATCCTAGGGTACTTTCTAGGGTTTCGAAAATTTGCTAGGGTTTTCTAGAAACCTTCTTGACCAATTAAACTTAGACTAGTTTAATGTTCTTGGTCTTAGGGTTTCCTCCCTTATTTTCGAAAAAACATGAAGAAGAAAGAAGAAAAAAAACTTGAAACAAAAAAAACTTGTAAATTAAAGTAAACAAACAACCTTTGTTAATCTAGTCTAGATTTCTAAACCTGGCTCTGATGCCACTATAGGGATTTACTACGCACCATGCGACTGATCAATCACTTGGATCGACCACCTAGTACACGAGTTTGAACCTTGTACGAAGAACTCGAACACACACATACTTGTGTGTGTTCGTCGACCATTAACCAAAGAACCCTAGGGTTCTTTGGCCGAAATTCGTCCAAGAGGAAGAAGGGAGTAAAGGGTTTCCCAAAACATACCTTGTTGTTTGCTTAAGATTGATCCACTGATGATGAACAAATCGAGTGATCTTCTAGTTGATCTAAGCAATAAACTTGTTCTTCAAAACTTGAAGAACACGAAGAACACGAAGAACACGAAGAACGAAGAACACCAAACTTGGTGTTCTTGGGAGTGTTCGGCCGAAACCAAAGGGAGGAGGGGCTAGGGTTTCGATTTAGGTGTAAGGGAATATTATGATTAGGTTTAAATGAAACCTTAAGCCTTCTATTTTTAATAGAATAAGTTTCATTTAAGTCCTTCTAGTTTAATTAAGATTAATCTCTTAATTAAACTTATCTCTTACACTTTAAACCCTTATAGTTTAACTAGTTTATTATTGTTGCACTTAACTACTAAATGTCTAGTATTAACACATTAATAATTCGGTACCCATATACACGAATTATACACTTGTGTTTATACTTCTAATAGTTAATTATATAATAACCTTTATATAATTTATACAACAATATTATCCAATTACTATATGATTTAATAGCTTTAAATCATATCATGGATAATCTATAATTAACACATTGTATATTTACTCAACTAGTAAATGTACAACTACTTGTATTAATTAGTTAGTTAAACTAATCTAGTAATAAGTTAAACTTAACTTAATACTTAACTGATTTATAATGACTATTATGAATCATTCCTCTTCGTAGTATCATTGCTTATCTTGCTCGTATTACATGCACTCACCGGTGTGACCTTTAAGTGTTTCGTAGGCATGGATGTATCATCATAGGTTGACTGACTGTGCACATAATTCCTTCAATAATTCCTTCAAAAGCATGGTAGTGTTGGAAGTTGTCAAAGTTGTGGGAAGAATCACCATGGGGAATGTAAAGCAAATACGGCTATATGCTTCAAGTGTGGACGAGTGGGGCACCGAGCAAAGGATTGCAAAGTAAGGAACCTTGAGGAAGTGGAATGCTACACTTGTCACGACGTGTGGCACTTTAGTAGTGCATGCCCGAGGAAGAGAACCGACACATCACCATCAACCGCCAACGGGAATCGGGTGAAGGAAACTCATGGAGCCGCTTCAGGTAATTCATTTATGAAGTTTTCGATATATGATTAGGGTTAATTGGTTATATGTCGCACAATTTAGTGCTTATGTGATCTACGTATGAAAATAGTTATAGTGGAATGTATGATTTGAAAAATAAGTTGGGAGATGATCTCCCCGGATTATTATGTGTATAGTGGAATGGGTTGGCGACCGGTATGTCGCGAGAAATAAGAATAGGAAAGATTATGTAACCATAGAATATTGAAATTTGGATCATGAGAGTGGTAAACATTTTCCACATGAGAATGGTAGTGCAATGAAGTACTAAGTGTTGGAGAGAATCGTGAACTACAAAAAAAAAATGCATATATAAAATGGAACCTTAGATATTGGATATGATTGATTGAATGTTGGCAAATAGCCATAGCAAATGTTTGTGTCAGGGTTGTCGGGTGTGACGTCAAGGGTGAATAATTTATTTTTGGTAAAGGTTTATAGAAGGGTATGATTGACTCTAGATGACCGGATGAAAGAAAAATTAGAAGTTTTAGTAATGAGGGAATGAATCGAATAAGAGCGAATGATAAATGAGGAGATTGGTGGAAAGCACTAGAAATGATTATGTGTATACCGTGTAGTATAATGTATAAGTGGGAAAATTGAAGGTCAATTATGAAAGGAAACGATAGCATGATGCTAAGTGTATAGACGCATACATGAATTGTATGCAAGATAGGATAGTTGTGTATGAGTCTTGTTAGATCGGGGGCTTTCTGATTAACGAGATTTGATGAGTCACTTTGGATTGGAGGCTTTCCGATCATTGTGACAGTTTGGAGTCGTGATGGATTGGAGGCTTTCCGATCATCTCGATAAGTTAGTCAAAGTATAATTTGTTATTTAAGGGATATGACGTTTACATCGGACGTATGTAGAACCGTATGATTAATTATCATTATGATTTTATGACAAATGGGAACTTGGGTTGAAAAACACGGGTCGTGTTTAAGTATAAGTATGTGTAGGAGATGCCTACAAATTCGTAGTTTATGAAAAAGGAGTGCTTCTAGGAAGCAAAGTTTGTTATTAGCCAATGAGTGTTAAAGATGTATAATGGGTGGTTAGGCCACAATTGGTTATGACCAAGGCTTTAGAGCCGGTAATCGGGAAGTTCAAGTATGGTATAGGGATGTTTGAAGGATACTATAAATGGTATAAGAATTTGAATGAAAGTAAAAGAGTAATAGAGATCGGTATCGATTAGATGGAAATTGTTAATTGATTGTAGAAAATCGAAATCGAAGAAAAGAGAAACAATTGAGAAAGGAAATTTAGATGTTGAAATCTGGAATGAAAAGCTTGGGAAGGGATGCCTTAGTAATAAAGAATATGTGAATTTTGCAAAGCAAGTTTGACTTTATTCATAAGTCAAGGTTGGTCAACTAGTGAATTGTTGACTTTGGTCAAAATTGGGTTTTGACCTTCGTTTAAAATGGTGAGTCAAGGGTAAGGGCATAATGTATCATCTACAGGTGTATGTTAGTGGTTAATTGATTAATGGAAAAAATGGTGGTCAAAGGGTGCGACTTTGACTATTGGGTATTTCGGGTTGAATTTAGGATTGAGTGAGATTGTTGTTGGACCTTGAATGTAAAGTCGATTGTTAAGGAATTGGTGATTAATGACACCACTAATGGGTAAGGAAATTTTCAAGACATTGTTGACTTTGTGCTTAAGTCAAAGATGGGAAAATGTTGACAATTTGGTCAAAGCTAGGTGTTGACTATCATTTTGGTTAATTAGCTATTAGTAGTGATTGGGTATTGGGAACTCAAATTTGGTTTTTGACCCGTTTGGGTATAACGGAGTCAAGTGGGCATTTAAATGCGTAAGTATCGTTGGATCATAGTTTGGGATTGGAATGAGGATTGGAAATCCTTGAATTGATTCCGAGGACGGAATCCTTTTAAGGGAGAGATAGTTAACGACCGGAATTTTCGGTTAAAGAGTTAAATGGAAATATTGAGGAATAAAAGTGGAAAAATATTTAAGCGAGTATCCATTGTGTTTTATCGAGTGTTTGGATGTTTGGGACTTGGTGTAACCAAGTATGGGTCGAGACTTGGATGGAAACAAGTTTAAAAGGCAAGAAACTGACCCAGACAGCCCTCGCAGTGCGAGGAAGGCGTGAGGCAGGCGCGAGTCCAAACAGCAACTTCAGAGATCAGACGCGAAGGATTCGCGTGTTTAGTTCGTGGTGCGAACTCGGCGCGAGCGGAGCGCGAGAACTGGAAAAGATCGGCTTCGAGCAGGCAGACCCGCGTCTCTTCGGGGCGCGAGGTGGGTGCGAGCGGGGCGCGAGGAACGTCTGGAATATATAAACTTGTGTGTAGGCTAGGGTTTCATTTCATCTTCAACCCCACACATAGTGCAGCCGATTTGGGAGCATTCTTGGGCGATTTTGGAGCTCAAGAGCTCAGATCTTTATCATCTTGAAGGATTGAAACATCAAGGGTGAGTATTCTTGAGTATCTTGATTATCTACCTTGATTGTGAGCTTTGTATGGGTAAAAATGGTGGTTTGGGGAAACAACCATGTCATCTTTGGGGAAGATGACTAAGCATGGGTGTAGAACACTCAATGTAAGCTTGTAATCGATGTGTACAAGTTGGATTTGGGTTTATTGATAGAAATCTTGAACTAGGGTTTGAGATTCCACCAAGTTGGATGAACTTGGTGGTTAGGAATGTAGATATGGATTGATTAGTGATTAGTTATGAATAATAACTAGTTATTGTGATGATATTGATGGTAGGTCAAGAAGACCTAAAGATTGGTGACATTTCACAAGTTGGAAAGCAAGGATTCGTGTCGTTAGACACAATTTGGAGTTAGCTTGGCTAAGGTGAGTACATGAGACTTTTACTGAGTACGTAGCAAATGATTTTGAAAACTATGATGTTTTAAGAGTCTTTATTAATAAACGTTTTTAATAAAGATAGGATTGTTATGAAGAGAAAGTGTTAGTAATAGACTATTTGAGTATGTCTAAATGATTAATGATTTTGAAAAAGATTATGATAACGAAAAGTACTTAATGAGTTTTTTTTATAAATGAGATGTATGAATAAAGATAATGATTTAAAAGAGCTTGATAATCGGTTTATTAATAATATGTATTAATAAAGCTTGAGACAATGATTTCCAAGTAATAAGTATCGATTAGTATATTATACTAATAAAAGTAGTTATCGAATTACTAAGAGAACAAGTATAAAGTGACTAGTAATAGACATGTATTCTAGTCAAAGAGGAGTCAAAATATTGTGATTTGATAAATGAAAAATATGTTTTGAAGTAGTAAAGGACTTGGTAAAGTCAAGATTTAAAATGAATTAGTAAAGAGAATAATATGATAAATTAGAATAGGTGTATGCTAATAAGTGATGAATTTGATGAAAGGAGCAAATGCTCATGTTTTGATGAAAGGAGCAAATGCTCATGTTTTGATGAAAGGAGCTGAGGCTCATAAGTGTTAATGAGATATCCGGAATAAGACCGCCCAGAAATGGGGGAGCATGAGACGTCTACTTGGGGTGGTACCTCCGTGCGCAAAGAGTAGAATGTCACAGATTACGACACCCAGTGTTGGGTGAGCATGACGACCCGGGAACGGGGAGAGCTTATGAATCTCGGTAAGATGGGGGCTCCCAAATACCTTCATAGTTTACCTATGACGTCCCATATCGGGAGAGTAGGCTTCGGAGAGGTACGTTGCATATGTGATAAAGAAAGTGTAAGCTTGGATATAGCTTACAAATATGTGATTAGAGTATAAATAAGCTTATGGTAAGCTTATTAGTTTAACAGGAGATGAGTTATGAAATTAATAGAACCAATGAGGATAAGTATTTATATTTATATAAACATTATTTCATAAATCTTTTGAGGATGGGTCGAAAACCCATGTATCTAATGAGACTATTTTGTCTCACGTACTACTTTATTTTTTTGGCTGGGTACTCAGGTTCAGGATCGAAGGATTAGAGGGTCGCGATAGAAGTGGCCTAGTGTTGTTTAGCTCGGGAGCTCGTAGGTAGATCCCGTTTATCCTATGGTTATGATATTGTTTTTGTATCACCGGCTTTAATACTCTGCTAAACTTTTAATGGTTTTTGTTAAACCGTATTTTGGGAATATTGGACTTGTAATATTTTTATTTAAAAATATGTTTTAAAGGATGTTTTAAAAATTGAGGTGTTACATTGTAGGAGTGTAAATTAACGATCTTCGCAAAATGACGGTAGAAATTGGCAAAAACGAGTTGAATCACGACGGTTTCCAATTAATTTTAGTGAGAGAGATAGAGAGAGTGAGCATACGAGAGGTATAGAGAGAGAGAGTGTGGGAAGATTGAAAAGTGAGGAACAAGTTAGGTTTAAGTCTCAAGTGAAATGACCAAGATACCCCTCCGCCCAAAAAAACTAATTTAATTTGTGATTTAATCTGAGCCATTAATCTTGATGATCTAAGGGCTAATAATTATCACTTGAGACTATATAATTTTCAACTATATAGTTTAGTAATTCAAACTATTGTCATAAAATAAAATTAACTTAATTTTATAAAGAAATATCAATTTTAAAATTTATTATAAAAAATAAAATAAAATAAATTATCGTATTCTCGTAATAACTATAACAAGTAAAATTCTGCCCGCGCTCCGCTGCGGGATTTCAATCCATTCATTTTTTAAAACAAAAATAAAATTTTGGTTTATATCATATCTGGTTTTTTATATCTATGATTTAAAATTTGTAAAATCATATCTAATTAGATATAAAATGGAATTAATCATGAATCTAACATATATTATACATTCACAATATTGATATAAATGATTATCTTTTAATTAGGTGAAAACTTACAATTTGATCGTCGAAAACTTACAATTTGATTGTCTTAATGTCTTTACGTAGCAAACTTTGTATTGCCCTTAAAATAGAATATTGACTCTGTTTATACTAATTTTATAGCCTAAAGGGAAAAAACTACTAATAATAAAGTTAGGGGTGTTCACTATTTGGATATAACCAGATTGTCCAATTGGACATTTTGGATCGGACTATTTGGATTGGTTATTTGGATTTTTGGATCGGTTTGGACTTGAACCAAATTAATAGTTTGGATTTCGGATTGGATTTGGTTTCCGTTGTGAAAACCGGATTGCCCAAAAATACCGAATAGTAATACATAGTAAATTGATTTATATACTAACACTTGTTAGTTTCCATTGTAAGCAATTATGGTACTCCTTTTCTTTACATTTCTTATAGTAAATTGATTTAAATACTAACACTTATTCCATTTTATATTGTATCAGTTGACGATATACTAATTTATTTAGAGTTTTTGATAAAATTTATATCAAGATTTTTGCATATATTATTGTAAATGTCACAAGCTATGAATTAGACTTGTTTTTATGTACAAAATAGTTTATCATTATAGAATTTTACATATCGAACTTAATATTAGTTATGTTATTTGCTTGTATAGTATTTTTAAAATTTTATGGAAAAACCAAACGGATAAAACCAAACCAACCAAATTGTTATTTGGTTCGGATCGGTTTGGTTTTCGAATTAGTTTGGACGGTTAGGTTTGAACTTTTAAAACCGGACTTTGTTTGGTTTCACCTATATGGTTTGGATAAAACCAAACCGTCCAAACGAACACCCCTAAATAAAGTGAGAGAGATCAAATGCTTTAAACGTAAAATGAAAAAATATACACTTTCTAAAAATGGGTGTTTCATAATGAGTGATACATTTCAAAAGTTACCTTATTTGGCAAAAATATGGGACCCAACTTCCACTAACTATCCACTTTAATAAAGTGAAATTACCCTTATACCCTTACTTTTACTTTTAAAACTCATTAAATCACTTTAATCAAGAAAAATAGGACACATCATCTACTAACTATCTACTTTAATATGTTTTAACCATATTTTAATCTTTTACCTCAAAATCCATGTTTTCTCAAACGTATCACGGAGGAAGTATATATTATACCTTATTTATCCTTGCATAGGGTGTCATAATTCTTTGATGGATGAACCTGCCACCAGAACTACAACAAAATATTATATCTTATTTAGAATTAAATATATTAAATGATGTTTGATGCGGCGCATATTAGCAGCTCCTTCTTTTACTATTCATAGCGTACGTTTAGGAACCGTAAATGTATTATATAGATAATAGCAAATATCATATGTCATAATTTAAAAATATAGAAGGAAATATTACATAAATATTACATAATATTAATGTATGTTAATCATTTTATAATAGTGTTTAGTAGTTTATAACGTTACACCAAATTTGGTGTAACTTCACAATTTACTTTAAATCACACTAAAAAGGTATTATTTTATTTTTTAATTTTTTTTAAACGGAAAATCCTAAACCACACCTAATTTCCAGCTATGTTCATGACGAGACTTGAATCTTCATCCTCAAGGTTGTGAGGCAAACACCATACCGCTCGGCTAAAGGCCCTTTGGCAAAAAGTATATCTAGTATACTTATTGGAGATGCTCTAAGACTAGTCGTAACGGGGAGGTCGCCTAGTGCGTCCCTTCGTGCGTCCCTTCACTTTGGACGCATCCTTCCCCTTACACCCTCTCTTCTGCGACACGTCCCCTTGCGTATTTGGTCGTCCAGGCAACCACATCCGGTTGCCAAAATTTTAAAGGGAGGTGGTTGTTTTCAAACTAAATGGGTTTGGTCGCCGGCTACGTGGGTTTGGTCGGGATTTTTTCATGTGTTTGGTTGCAAGTGAAAAAGTTGATGTGGCGCTGAAAAAATCAAACCGAACCGAAAACCAACCGAAACCGAACCAAACCGAAACCGAAAACATGTTATCGGTTCGTTTTCGGTGTTGAAAATTCATCATTTTTTATTTCGATACTATCGTTTTTGATTTGCTACAGTTTGGTCCTCGGAAAGAGATGAACATTTTGGCTAAAAAAACTTAATTAAAACCGAACCAACCAAAACCGAAAACATGTAATCGTTTCCGTTTCAGTTACGAAAATTCTTTATTTTTGGTTTCAGTTCTATCTTTGTCAGTTCGATTTCGACACCAAACTCACCCCTAAAGGAAAATACCAAATGTAAACATTAACTAACCACGAGCTTTGGTGGGTCCAGATAACATCCCACGGGATATTAAAGCAACAAGTAACATCCAGACAACGTTTTTATTCTAGAGTTGTAGTAAGTATATTAAGGGCATGTTTGTAAAAGCTTACTTTAGTGTCTTATTACCTTATAAACTTATGTAAGTTTAATTAAACCCTTTAAACGTGACTTATATAAGCTTATAAACTAATAAGTCCATAATTAAATTTCCTGAACATGCCCTAATAGTCATTTTGATTAAACCATTCTTATTCATAAGAAAAGTTACAGCACACAAAATGACTTATATATTGATCTCTCAACAAAATGTTTAAAACAAAATGTTTAAAATTCGCAAAGCGGGTCAGAATCCTGATTGAAAAAATATATTCTAATCTAATAAATTTTAGGAGTTAAACATTGTAACACCGCATTTTTAGAAACCATTTTTTTAAATACGGAAGCGATTAATATTTACAATAAAAGTAAGTTTAAGTTTACAATTAGGGTCCATCAAATATTACAAAATAAGATATTTGTTTTAGAACGGTATTACAAACATGTAACAACCCGAATTTTGTGTTAAATAAATTTTATAAAAATATGATAAATCAGGATAAATCATTTAAAGAACGTAGAAATTAGTTTCGTGTCATTTGGACATCGTATGAGAAAGTTATGGACGAAACCGTGTCGAAGCAAATGTCAAAAAATGCAGCCTGGGCTGGATAGCCAAGATAGCGGCGCTATCTTGGGATAGCGACGCGATTTCTGGTGATTTCCACAGAAACTCGAAATAGCGAAGTGTGGATCGCGATTTTTGGAACACGGCTTAGCGCGGGCAGAAGATAGCGGCGCGATTTATAGATAGTGGCGCGATCTTGCTGTCTGTTCAACATTAAAGACAGGTTTGGCTCATTTAATGCATATCAAACCCTAGTTTCTCTCCCATACGAGTTTGCATACGTTTTTGAGTGGAAAACATCGTTTGGAGCCGATTTCTTCATCAAATCTCGTGATTCTTCACTCCTAGTTGAAGACTAAAGGTAAATCTTCATTCCTTGATCCTTGTAACTTTAGATCTATGGATTTCTTAGCTTGGGTTTGAAACCCTAGTTATTGGGTTGGTGGTTAATGGTTAAATGAAGGTTGTATACACTTAGTAGATGGTATTTTAACAAAGAAAATAAATGTATGGTTAAGATTTGTAAGAATCTTAAGATTGGTTAAACCTAGGGTTTTGAATGTCACCAAAATTTGGAGAAAAGGGTGTTGGTGACTAATTAGTGTTATGAGACTAATATTGGAGACTAATGATGTCGACCTTGGGTTGTGGTTGGTGAAACCTTGGAACTAAGATTTTGGGATTTCCACCAAGTTGGATGAACTTGGTGGTTAAAGATGATAATAGAAATTATGTTATCTAGTTATTAAGGATAACTAGAAATGTGATTATTATGTTGATAGGTTGCAAGGACCTAAAAGTTGGAGATATTCCAAAGGCGGGGAGCAAGGATTCGTGTTGATAAACACGATATGGATTTAGCTATCGCTAAGGTGAGTACATGAGACTTTTAAACTGGGTACATAGCAAAGAGCTTTTGAAAATACTTATGATAATTTTTATGGGTCTTTATTAAATAATGTTTTGATAAAGATAGTCACTGAAAAGATAAGAAAATAGGTATATTGTGATACTAGAATATGTCTAGTATGATTGATGATATTGGAAATAAATATGATAAACTAAGGTAATTATGAAATCCTTATTAATGAACCATAATAATAAAGATTATTGATTAAATGAATCGGTAGTGAGTCTTTATTAATAAATATGTATTAGTAAAGCAGTTGATAATGATTTTATAGTAATGCGTACCTATTTGGTAAGAATTACTAATAAGAGTGAGGAACGAATATGTATGTAAATGAATATGAGTTGACTAGTAATAAATATGTATTATAGTCAAGAAGATATAAAAGTATTATGATATCGATAAATAAGAAATGTATCTTATGAGAATAAGTAAGGATGGACCACCTGGGGTTCATAGATGTAGAAGTAAATGTGGGTTGCTTATGATCGGGTCCATGAGACCATACATGTACGTTCACACTGTATTGAACTAATTATATGTCGTTATTATTAGATGACTAACTTGGTTGATGTTTGATGTGATAGCCGAAGGCTTTGACTGGCATAACTGTTAGGTTATGATAAGAGATAGATGGTGGTGACGCGCGAGACCCCGGTCACCGAGCGGTGGTATATATGTTTATACACCGAGTGTATATATGTTTATACACTATGCACACGGGTGCTTCTAGTACGCATATGTTTGGTACTAGGTATGTTAGGTTCTAATACATATCACATATGTGTTTATGTATTAGACATGTGTGTGCTTCTAGTATATATATGTTTATGTACTAGATATGATTGTGCTTCTGGTACCTATATGTGTAGGTACTAGATATGTTTGCTAGGGAAGCAAGGTAGCTAGAGTCACAATAGGGTGACTAGACGGTATTTATGTAGTTTATATATATATGTTTATATATTTATGAAATGACTATTATTATTGGGGTCTAAAACCCATGTATCTCACGGACTATTTTGTCTCACGTACTACGTTTGTTTGTGGCTATGTACTCAGGTACATGTTTGAAGTGATAGAAGGTTGCACTAGAAGTGGCCTAGAGATGTTTAGCTCAGGAGCTCATAGGTAGACTCTGGTTCCTATGGTTTTGATATACTTGGTGACACCGTATTTTTGTAAACTGTGATATAGGTTTTAAAGTTTTTGTTAAACTGTATTTTGGACAATGTGTCAAATATTGGGAAAAATGTATTTTAAATGATTTAAACGATGTTTTAAAAAATACGGATGTTACAAAAAACATATGACTCCATTCCAAAAATACAATTCAAGGAGTTTGGTCAAACTCTCTGTCCAAAAGTCCGCCCCGTTCCAAGCCTACCAACCTCAAAATGTGTCAACAAGGGAGAGATTATCACAAAGCTAAGTGAATGAATAAACATACAAATAATGTTAAGTCAACGAGCAACAATCCACATCATATCCGAAGGGTAACTAAATATGAGAGTACCGGCGTTTCAGCCGAACCTATAATCAATGTTGGCCCAACAATGGTAACTGATGGCCATGTATCACACAGCCCGATAAACCCCCTTAGGTATAACAAATATACGTAAGGTCCGAATACCGCGACCATTGATACATATATGCTCAGCTGATATCCATCAGACGCTGACCTCTCCCCGTATATGCACATAGTCATGTATAATAGTCATCAATCAATTATATACATCAAATAAGCAAGTTACGAAAAATCGCGTCCGGACGTTGCCCAACACATCTTAGCGCCGCGAAGACAGTGTTTGCTTCGTGAACCACTGCTTCGCGCCCCCGAAGATCCTCGCGTTCAGGATCCGATTTTTCTGTTTGCTTACTCACGTCCGCGAACTCCATGTTCGCGACGCGGGGAAGCCCTGCACAACGATTCCTGCATTTTTTTTGACTTGCATGCAATACCAAACCAATTGTAACCCAAACACAAGTTGGAGGTTATATCCACTCACCTTTATCCTTCAACTTCCGCAACTAGTGGTCTAATTTTACTGAGTCTCCTTCTCGGTTCCTGTAACAAGTATACCGAATTACTAACTAATCCACGTAATTGTTAAAGTTATCAAATTCAACAAATACAATTCAAAACTCACAAGATACTTATCTCATGATATTTCTCAACTAGTCCAAAGACCAAAAACATAAAACCTAGCCATTCATGACCATCTAGCTAGTTCTTACAACTAGTTGGCCCAAACGGGTCAAAACCCGAATATAGTTAAAAACTATCAAAACTCCACTAATGTCAACACAATCACCACACTAGCAAGTCATAACTAGTTAATCAATTCAAAAAGTTCATAGCTACCATAAACCAAGTATTTTACCCTAAAATTCACTAGTTTATCCTTTTTGACCCAAACATCCAAACACTAACTACTTTTCTTCACAAATCCATAAATACTTGATTTTTATCATTAACAACTTACCAAACATGTTAAAACATCTCAACAAACATCAACAACCATCAAAACATCAAGAAATCCAGGATTTGGTGAAACTCATATCCTCGAAACCTCCATTAGTGGGGCTTGAAGGTGAGTTTCACCAACACATGATTTCTTTTAACAAATAACCACACAATACATGAAGAGGCTTGTATAAACATGTAATATAACATCCATAACAAGATTCATCAACAAAATACCAAGAATCAAAACCCTAGTTCATACTTCAAATACAAGAACTTCAAGAACAAGCTACGAGAAGGAAGAACTTTCCACAAGGCTTTCTCTACAACGAAGTTTAAGCAAGAAAACAAGGATTTACACAAGATTGACTAACACAAGCTCAAGAACAAGGGAGTTTGGAAGTTCAAAAGCAATGTAATAGTAAAAATGAGGATAAGGTGGAGTAGGGGGTCATCCCCCCCCCCCCCCCCCCTCTCAAAAACCGGCCCGAAGAAGAGAGGGGCCCATTTTAGTTTTTTCTCAACATTTACAGTATTTTACGAAAGGTCCCGTTCGCAATTAAATTATTTAAAATAGGAAACGGACTTCATTTTCAAAAACGAATATATTATCCCAATCGAAATTCAAAAATGAAACTAAAAATATAAAAAATCACATAATCATTTAGACATTTCAAAAGTTGGGTATTTCGACCCATTGGTTTAAATACCACAAAAGGACGAAAGCTAAACATTCTAGTATGAATGTAATCAGTTAATCAACTAATAAAATACCTTAAGTTCAATAAACTACTAGACCGAGTTTTGGGATATTACAAACATAATCAACCAAATTTGATTACGTGAAAGTTCAATTAATAAACATGATTAACACTATACTTATCAACAAAATTAAATATAACTATTTTGGATATGAAACTAATGTCTACTTACATTAATTTACAAATATTTATTTTGAATGACTAACATACATCCACTAAATCTATATAGTTTTTGTCAAAAATTAACTTTTTACGACACTTAAACACCATATATCATTATTATATATACCCTTTAGTTTTACAAATATCTTTAATTGGTAAAGAATGTTATAACTTAAACTAAACGACGTACACGTAGAATTGAAAATATAAGTTGATCTGTAGGTCTCAAACGGCAGGCGCAAAAAATATTTTTATTTAGAAATCAAACTCACTTTTCACCAAAAAAGTGATTTAAGATTTTTTTTAAAGATAAATATGAATATATTAATCAACCAAATGAAACTATATTACATTATTACTCATGATTTAAGAGTTGATTTGTAGTTATGCAATGGAAACTATATCTTCATCCAACTTTAGTTACTTAAACAAGATAACAAATCACGTTTTAAATCATATTAGTTAATGATTATGAGGATGTTTGAGATTACGTTTTTGGTAGATTATCTGCTTATTACATTTTGAAAACACAAATAATCTAAAAAGAGTGGTTGACAAAAAGTATGAAATAATCAATTATGTGTGTTAAAGAAGTTTAAAGCGGAGTTTTGGGAAAGTAGGTTGTGAGATGCTTATTGCATTTTGAAAACTGCTTATTTATAATTGACCTATTAGTTCAGCAAATAATCAAGGTTGCCTAACAAAAAAAAAAAAAAAAAAAAAAAAAAAAAACTAACTGATTATCTAATTATTACAATTTCAAAAAACATAATCAAATTCAAACACTACTTTTTACAATCACATTTTATATAGTTTGATCATTACCTATTGTTGAAAGGTATTTGCGCAATGCGGTGACGAATAACTATATTTAGTGGTGACCAATTTAAGGGGGTGGTGGTTGTGGTAGTGGCACTTTCAACTTTTTAAAGTTTAAAGGATTAAGAAAGATAATTATAGTCAAGTAATAATATATGATCTAGTAGCTTAGTTAATTAGGGTAATGTGTTAACAAAGCATAAGTTGTAAGTTCAAGTCTTTTTTTTCTTTGATAACCTATGTTCTGACTCGCTTTGCGAGCCGACTAATTCCAGGTGACCACTTGCTTTGCATGTAGCCCCGAGTCGACGCAAGTGAACCTCCATTATTGTGCCCCTAACAGAGAATGAACCCGGGACCTCATGAGAATTTCAATCTTTAGGAGGTCAGCTTCAACCACTAGGCCACCACCCTTGTGGTTAGCAAGTTCAAGTCTTATATGATACATATTCTTGATAAACATAAATCTTTCTCGAAATAACAAGTATACATCTGGAATTAATAATTGATGATTGGGAAGATCACAAATACACTATACGAATAATTTCTTTTATTATACTATGAATATATAACTTTATAAATATGACATGTATATATTTGCAAACCAAACTAGAGGCGCCTCCTCATGAACACTAAAGAGAAAGAATAAAAAAAACCTTTAGCCTAACGCTATATATGATATTTGCCCGCGTCCTAGTGGTCAGTGGTTCAAGACTCACATTGGACATATATGATACTCACTCCGTCCCATAATTATTGTCTACACACAAATATCACACAATTTGAGAAAAGTGTATTTATTACACTGTTCAACCAATAAACTTCTATTTTTATCACCTAACTATGTTTTTGTTAGTAGAATTTTCAAGTTACCATAGGTCCTTTAGCCTAGCGGTATGGTGTATGACTCTCAACCTTGAGGTCTGGAGTTCTAGTCTCGTCGTGGACATAAGTGGTAATTAGGAGTAGATTAGATTTGTCGTTTAAAAAAAAAAATAGAATTTTCAAGTTGATAATAATTTTATGATAAATTAAAAAGAAAATGTGACAATAAAATTGGGACCAAGGAGTATACGAAGTATATTAAAATTTACCATATTAAAAGAACATATTTATAAGATTTTTTATCAATTTAATTTATTTATCTTGCGTGAGTTTTATAATCGAGATTGCACTTAATTTTATCTGTGTGTAAACTTTGACTATATTTCCACTTAATTTTTTTTGTGCTTGCAACTTGTAGCACTTTCACGCACACACATACACACACACAGTTAACCCCAAGAAATCAAATTATTCAACTTTGAGAATTGTAATCGTAGTTTAGAACACCAAAACCCCCCAAAAATCTTTTCCTTTCCACGTCTCATTCATCCCTAAAATCAATCTCAACTCAGAAACCCTAGAACCTGAGCAATCAAGCTATCGGGTCGGGTCGTTTTGCGGGTTTAACATCTAGGTCAAGATCATTTCTTCTACTTGACGACTCATATGTTAGTTTTTGTGGGTTTGAATGGTCTTTGATTCAGGAGATTTGACCTTTTGACTTTGACTTTGGATTTTGATCATGGCTAGACGCCATGGATGGGAACTTCCTGCTCATACTTTCCAGGTACCATTAATTTGCTACTCTAATTAATTGTGTTGTTTGATGACAAGTATGAATTAGGGTTAGTTATGTAATTTTACAATTATATGCACAATCAATTAGGGCAATCAAATTTCTTATTTCGACCCTACATGAGCAGGAAAAAGATATTCAAAATCATTAAGGGTTTTTTATTTCCGACATTTTAGTCTTAAATACAAATGAAAACGCATTTTTATTTGCAAGTTGTTTTTTTTTTTTTTTTTTTTAATTTTATTACTTGTTTCTGAAAAGCTAAAATCTTTGAAAAAGTTCAAGATAACGGTTTAAATCGGCACAATATATGCAAGTATGTTGGATTTTATACATGAAATGTAATGTAGAATGATTCAGAATATTGATCACATCTTCCAACTACCCCCTCAATTGGGAACTAGAGTAAAAAGCTGCAATATTTTTTATTTAAACTAAGAAAATAACCATAAAAGACTAAAGCTATTAGTGAAATTTTATATGTAACACTTAAATAGAATCGGTTATCAGTTTAAGTTCCAGGTGTTGTTTTGCTGGGTAAGCGGTCAAAACACTTGTTTAAAATCAAGTCTTTTTTTAAAATTTTCTTTAATTTTTATACAAAGTTAGGGACTTATTGTGCCAAAAATGATTACAAAACTCGTATATTTCTCCAATAATCTTATTTATTGAATAAAATGATGAACAATGTTTTTTGCATTAAGAATACACGTTGGGGTGAATTTTGACCGGTTCGACCCCTTTGACCCATTTCCTTCTTAGCTACTTTTTCATTTGACTTGTTTGACCAGTTAGAGATAAAACGTAAGGTCATAACCTGAATTAATCCATTCATGACTAAATGGGTCAAAATTATCACCTCAAAGTCAAATATTATCTTGACTTTTGCTTCTTATCAAATGTGCAGGTTGTGGCTATTACAGTATACTTCTTATTATCCGTTGCTTTCTATGCATTTTTCTCACCTTTTCTTGGAAAAGACATATATGAACATATAGCCATCGGTGTTTATTCATTCTTGGTAAATGATTTTTATGTTAGAGTAATTTACACAAATGGTTCTTTAGGTTTTTACCATATTACACATTTGGTCCTTTAGTTTCATAAATTACACGGGTAGTCCTTATTTCTGAAACTATTGACACATTTGGTCCTTTACCTAAACAAACGTTAACTTTTCCAAGTTCGGTCACGTGTGATGCACGAGGGGCTAAATCTAACGTATGTTTAGGTAAAGGACCAAACGTGTCAATAGTTCAAAAAATAAGGACCACGAGTGTAATTTATGAAACTAAAGGACCAAATATGTAATATGGTACAAACCTAAAGGACCATTTTGTGTGATTTACTCTTTTTATTTTTGGTAATATAATTAATAATGTATGTGTTATGCACTTATTCTTTTTAATAGTTATTTTTAATGGTATTATTATATTTTAGGCTCTCAGTGTATTTATCCTATATGTAAGATGCACAGCTATTGACCCTGCTGATCCTGGGATTCTAATTGAACCAGGAAGACCATCACCAAATAGATCACATAATGGTACCGAAGTTCACGGTTAGTTATTTAAATTTTGTGAAAGAATTGGAAATTTGATAGTATTTGAGAATGAGATTCTTTAAAGAATTGAGTTCTTAAGGGTAGATATGGTAATTTTTACATATTAACTTACAAGTGTGTTGATTTGGGTTATGTTTAATGAGTCAAACGCTAAAATAGTAAACGAAAAGGGAGACGGGTCAAATGGGTCGAAAAATGGTCAAAGATGTTAAAAGTCTCATAAATTGTATTTTTAATGCATAAAATCTCCTATATCGTTTTATACAAGAAGTTAGATTATTGTTGAAATAAGGTCAAACCACATAAAAAGGTGCCAGACTTTTAAAAGTTCTGAACTTTTTTTGGTGCAGTTAAAGGTATTGAAGTTTTTCTTATGACCAAATTGAGCACTCTTTATCTCTTAAAGATATTAAAGGTCTTGACTTATTTTTGGTAACCAAAATGATGATGTTTTTGGACAATAATATAATCGAAACTTTCTCAAAAAAGTAAAAATATCCTCATTTTGGTCGCAATAAAAAAATAAAAAATAAAATACCTTCAATTAACAAAGAAAAAAGTTTAGTACCTTATTATGCTGTTTCCCTTGAAATGATATAATCTAGTAAGTATACTGAACACAGTAGTGATTTACAAAAAACAAATTCAAAATTAGTATGATTTTGATAGCAGGAAACACGTCTTCTGTTGGCAAATTAGGGTTTGAAAATGGAGGAATATATGAGAATAATAATTCGGGAATTTGTTCAAAAATTGGGGGTGTATTTTGTGGGTGTATTGTGAAAGAAGATTGTAGAAATGATGAAGAAATGCAACAAGGTGGAGAAGAAGAGGCTTTATATTGCACATTGTGCAATGCAGAGGTATTGAAATGCAACAAATTTATTATGATTATTGTTACATTCAAAATTAATTAAGCAAAGATTAAAATGCTAAATCTTTTTTGTTTTTGTTTTGTTAATTGTTATAGGTTCGTAAGTTTAGCAAACACTGCAGAAGTTGTGATAAATGTGTTGACGGTTTCGATCATCATTGTCGGGTAAGTTTCTAGACTTGACTTTTATATATTTGAGTAAATTACACGAATGGTCCCTGTGGATTGACAAAATTTTTGGATTTGGTCCATAAGTCACAAAAAGTACACGGATGGTCCCTAAATACGAAACATTGTCACGCTTTTAGTCCCTAATACTAACTCCCGTTAAAAATGACAGTTAAATTTTTTAAATGACTGAAATACCCTTTGTTAAACAAACATCATATTTATCCTCGCTGCACTATTGCAACCATCATAAATATGATGTTTGTTTAACAAAGGGTATTTCAGTCATTTAAAAAATTTAACCGCCATTTTTAACGGGGGTTAGTATCAGGGACAAAAGCGTGATGAGGTTTCGTATTTAGGGACCACTCGTGTACTTTTTGAGACTTAAAAGGACCAAATCCAAAACTTTTTCCAAACCACAAGGACCATGTGTGTAATTTACTCAATATTTTTTGTTATAATCATTATTTGTAAATTCACATGATTAAATGAGTTTGTTATGCAGTGGTTAAACAATTGTGTAGGGAGAAAAAACTACTTCACATTTGTGTGCTTAATGGCTGTTGGTCTTGTTTGGGTAAGTGCAGTGGTATATTTAAAATCCTAATTTTAGTTTATTCGGTTGTTTTTGTGTTAGTTATAAAGTTGTTATGGCAGTTGACTTTTGAATGTGGGGTTGGAATTGCGGTTCTTGTTCGATGTTTTGTGAATAAAAGGGCTACTGAAGATCAAATTGCTGATAGACTTGGAGATGGATTTAGTCGGCCTCCATTTGCAACCGTTGTCGTATGTTTTTTTCATTTTTTTTGTTTAAAACATTATAACTTTTTTTTTAAATAATTAATATCTTTTTTGCAGGCTATATGTACACTTGTTTCCTTTCTAGCCACCATTCCACTAGGAGAACTCTTCTTTTTCCACATAATCCTAATTCGCAAGGTTCCCTTTTTGCCTATTTTTTATTTATTTACAACAATGCGGTAAAATAATATTTGAGTAAATTACACAAAGGGTCCTTTAGGATTGTACTATATTACATATTTGGTCCTTCAGTTTCATAATTATACTGGTAGTCTTATTTTTGAAACTATTGTACGTCTGGTCCTTTCCTAAACAAACGTTAACTTTTCCCGTCAAATATGGTCAGGTGTGATGCACGAGGGGGGAAATCTGTCCTTTTCCCTTTCTCTTCATTGATTTGAAACCCATAAAAACCCGTTTGTTTGACGGGTAAAGTTAACATAAAGGACCAAACGTGTCAATAGTTTCAGAAATAAGGACTACCAGTGTAATATACAAAACTAAATGACCAAATACGTGATATGGTACAAACCTAAAGGACCATTTGTGTAATTTACTCAAAATATGTGGATAAATGCAGGGTATCACAACGTATGAATATGTTGTTGCAATGAGAACCCAAAGCGAACCCATGGGCCCCTCGATAGACGGTGGAATGGACCAACAAAGCTTGCAATCTTCCCCAACAAACTCTGCTGTCACTGCCACAAGTGGCCGAAGCTCTCTTGGTTTGGGTTTAGGTTTGCAATACAAAGCTGTTGCTTGGTGTACCCCTCCAAGAATCTTTATGGATCATCAGGTAAAACTAGGGGTGACAATCAGGTCAGGTTTGGGTTCAGTAAACCCAAACCTGATCTGTTTAAAGTTCCGGATCAGAAAAACCAACCCTGATCCGGACATATTTAAACAATGGTAACCCATACCAGACCCTAATTTATAATCTTCTTTTGAAATTAGGATGAAGTGATACCTCATCTAGAACCGGGTCGACTTCCATCAACAATCGACCCAGATGCGGTCCAGCCACCCGACAAGGCTAAACGACCACCTAACCGCCCGGTTCGAATCAGTGCTTGGAAGCTTGCAAAACTTGACTCAACTGAAGCCATGAAAGCGGGGGCTAAAGCACGGGCTTCATCCTCTGTTCTTCGGCCCGTTGGGTCAAAACACAATCAATTCGATCCCGATCATTTATCTAGCAGCAATGTTAGTATCAAAAGCAGCCCGAATAGCACCCGCAATCACCGGTTTCATGAATCCAAAAGCTCGTATCCACCTAGTCGAGCTAGCCGTGATGATACCGAAACTTGTGCTCATAGTGTTGCTAGTAATTTGAGCAGCCCGCACCCCGCTAAGGACCATATTAACCCCATGTACCAGTCCTCCGGGAACCAGTCTCCCGTAGCGGTGCAGGTGCCTGCACCAGCACCCGCACCGCCACCGGTGCGGCTCCCGGTCCCAGTCCCAGTCCCGCATGTTCCTCCAAGGAGGAACATGGCGGTGACTGAAGGTACAAGATCTTCATCTGTGTACTGGGACCAAGAAGCGGGCCGGTTCATGTCTGCTGCAACCGCGAAGACTGCGGGTGGCGGGTCCACCTCGCAGGGTTCGGGCACCGAGCTGACATACACGGGTCAGTCGATTTTCTTTGGCGGGCCACTTGTGGGCCCTAGCACTGGTGGTGGTCTGCCAAGGGAGACCACCACCAATGCTGCCATGACTACCAACACCTCGAGTTATTATCAGCAGGGTAGATCGCAACGGGGTGGGCAGCTTCCCGTGTTTGTTCCAAGTGAACAAAGATTTCATAAAGACATCTAATTAACTTTGTAACCGCTACAAGATTTATTAATTTTTTTTTTTTTGTTATTTGTAGAGTTGTTTCTTGAATCTTTAGACTTTGACTTTTTCTTATTTCTAAGTTTGACTTGTTTTCTAAATTTGGTGCAATGTGTTTGGACTTTGGATGTGGGGCAAAATGGATTATTACGATTTGAGCTCGTTATAATCAGTTTTGAGTGCCTGGATGAACTAATTATGATTTTGTAATTAGTTTTATTACTTTTGCTTATTCATTTAAGAATTTGAAAGAAGTAAATATAATTATCTAAATCAACAATGTAATCACTATCTTCACTATTATCGTCTGATTCAACTTGTGTATATATATTTTCTGATTCAACTTCTGTCTGTATGATGGATGGTTTTTTTTTTTTTTTTTTTTTTTTTTTTTGTTGTTGTTGGACTTCTATTTGTATGTTGTGTAGTTCAACTTCATATGGTATCATGTTTGGTTCAAATTTAGTTTGTAAGTTTATTGGTGGCCTGCTATGTCTGGCTTTATTAATGAAAATGTCAAATTCATATTGGAAGTCAAACTGTTTGTAGTCGATAGCACTACAAACTTGTTTTTGAACAATAGCATTAAAAACAAAATCTTAGAACGAGACATGTTACTCTTAGTGATTTCATTGTTTGTAGTCAAATCATCAATTGCTTCCGTGACAACATTTCTAGATGTTGGAGATATGAATTTTTTTTGTTAATTTTGTACTACCATGCTCAATATATACACTAAAATAAGCTTATTTTCATGAACATGTTGAGCCTAAAGCTCTAAGTCCAAAATCTAAATCATTTCTAAAATGATAACACAAATGTAATCCATCTTGATAGCCTAGTAGTTCCATACCATAATATGGTCCAACTCATGACAATACACCCTCACGTGCAAAGCAGGTGTGCCTGTTTAACAGAGAAACTTAACATCTTAGGGGCTAAAAGTAACACGAGATCTTGATGTTAGTAGCAATCTATGTAATTTTCAAGAGTGAGTAAAAATTTTAGGAAAATAAAATACACTAATTTACTATGCTTAAAAATAAATATATTGATAAAATGATCTACTATATTAATTTTTGATACTGACTCACTCCACCATACCTAGGGTTTTACCAACAAACACGCAAATGGACACTTCTATCAGATACGGTGGAGAATCGAACGCCCTCAGGATCGCCCCAAAAAATGAGTCTCCGACGGTCAAGTACGCCGGAGATGTAAGCGCCATCAAAATCCACGCTAAGCAGAAGCTACGAATCGGTTCCAGTGTTCAACTTCAGGTCACAATTTCATTTCGCATCTTTTGCTTCAATCATACAACTATTGATTGTTATACTTGCCGAATAATTTGAATTTTTTGCTCGTCAGTTTTGTTTTCATTAATCGTGAGTAGTTCGGTACTTGTATTTAGGTTTTTATTTGTGTACGAGTAATTACTAATATTGAGTTGGCCATTTTCAGATAATTTGATGTTAATTTATCAAAAATTGTGTCCAAATTAGTGTTTTGATTGCAAAATTGAAAACGTTCCATGGGATTGTATAAGCTAATTTCTGTGATTTTATGCATATATCACACTTGGCTGAACAGGCCCTGGAACTACTTTACTAAATTCTGCGATTCTACTGCTAAAGGGGTCAATTTCGACACATATTTGTGAAAATGGTCAATTTCAGTTGTGCTGCCAATCGTCCAATAGCTAAAATAATACAATTAGATGAACTCGTAAGTGTTCAAGTTATTTAAAACAATAGTAGCTGTTCATCCAATTTTGTTATATTTAAGCACCTGTTCAACATTGTTAAAAAAATATATTCACCTATAAAGCCCAAATTTTCTCATTTTACCTTCTTTTTATCTGTGAGAGATTCTAATTTTGATGTATTTATTTTGGTATTGAAAAAAAATATGCTTATATTATATTTTGGTAACTTTTAATTATCTAATATTGCATGTTGTATTGCAGCTTAATGGAGAGCTTGATACAGGGAATGGGACTCCAACCTATTTTTGTGCACTCGTTAGACACTTGTACCCAGATGTATGTTTTGATTTACATGCTTAAGGTTTACTTATAAAAAAAAAAAAACCTCCTAAGTCTATTTATTAAAAATTTAAATTATTATTAAAATATATTAGGTTACTTGATATAGTTGTCAGCTAGTGTTGGAGCTGGATTGCATTATGATAATAGGAACAAACTGAAATGTAGCCTGCGTGGAAAAAAGGCATATCCAATGGCATTTAATCGGTTTGTGAACTGTGTTCTTAAAGGGCGTTGTGATATTCATAAAGGGTTGACTCAGGTCTGTATTTTGATCTTAGATTATGTGTTTTTTAAATGAATAATCAGATAATCAGCGGTTACAAAACGTGATTCTGAAAAACAGTGTTTGGATTCGATTAGTGTTTGGATTCGATTATGCTGTTTGAAATCGTAATAATCAGATAATCAGTTTAGTGGTATTTGTCTAGTTAATATGTAAAATGCACATAATCAGTTTTCCACTTCAAAGTTCAAACCCACCTGCTTTTCCAAAACTCCATTTTTGATACCTCAAAACGCAAATAATTGATTAGTTCAGACTTTTTCCCAAAACACTCGTTTTAAATTATTTGCGTTTTCAAAACGCAATAAGTGCTGTAAATGAACAACTATTACTTGTGTATCTTAAATAGCCAACACCACATGGAGCTCTTGAGTTGGTATGGAACATTCTAGATTTCCAGAAAGATCAAGACGTAAGGCTTAAACTCGGCTATGAAATTGTTGACAAGGTATTTTATTTAGAGTAAATTACACAAATGGTCCTTTAGGTTTGTACTATATTACATATTTGGTCCTTTAGTTTCATAAATTACACTGGAATCCTTTACTTAAACACACATTAACTTTTCCCGTCAGGAAAAATAAACATTGTTCAGGTAAAGGACCAAACATGTCAATTGTTTTAGAAATAAGGACTACTAGTGTAACTTATGGAAGTAAAGGACCAAATATGTAATATGGTACAAACCTAAAGGACCATTTGTGTAATTTACTCTTTTTTTATAGAGGCAAGGTTACTTATAATTGGGTGGATCTCTAATGAGTGAAATTCGGGTTGGAAATAATTATGTTTTTTTTTCCAATGTTTGTATGCAGATTGCGTATGTACAAGTAAGGGAAAACAATTGGACATTTAATGCTGACATGAATGGAAGATGGAATGTGAGATACAACTTATGAGATGAGACTGCCAACATATTCTGTTATTTTTATAACTGGTCAGATTTCAATGTGTAAGTAGTATCTGCTTATGTTTATTCAAACACACTTAGGATATTTGTTGGGATTCTTTTCTTGAATGTTCATCACTGGATTTAATCTACAAAATAGGTACACCATATATCTATTGACCCATTGAACCAACTATAAAAATTTGTTGATGATTGGGTTGCAAATGTTACTGAACGAAGTCACTCTGATGGTTGCGTTGGGTTGGGTTGGGTTAGGTTAGGTCGGGTCGTATGGGTATTGAATAGGTTGACCTAGGCGGGATTGCCATTGTATTGGATTGGATGCTGATCCAGATAAGTACAAATCAATTTGATCCAGGCTATGTAAAATGACCAAAATGCCCTTATGTTTGCAAGGTTGTGAATTTTGGTTAACCTAGGCGATTAATCGGTTAGTAGGCATGTACCATAAAATGTAAAAGAATTTTATTTTTATAAAAATAAATATCATCAATATCCCAACAAAATAACTAATTGGTCCGATAACTATGCAAAAAAATTTACAATGTTCAAAATAAAAACCTTAAGTCTATTACAAAATAACTAAATTAGTCAATAAAAACCCTAAAATTGTTTTACTGTTTGACTTTCGTTAAGTTTGACCGATTTGGACCGATTACCGCTAGACCGAAGGTTTGTTATGAGGGGAAATGAGGGGGACAATGTAGAAGAGATTTAGAAGATGATGAAAAATAGAAAATAAACCATAATCCGTTTGGCTTTAAAAATTTAGAAAAAATTGAAAAATAAAAAACAAAGAAACCATAAAAAGTAGAATAAAGGCATTTTGGGCATTTTATTTGGCTTGGGGACGATGTTGGGTAAAAACAAAACCATAATCCTTTTTGGGGACTAACCTAAAAAACAAGCAAATAGCAGGGACCAATTATGTAGTTTACCCTGTTGAGAACTAGTTCCTTGGTTATGGTCTTAGAAACTTAGAATCCATAAATAATACAATGACCGGATGAAGCCTAACAAACAAAGCCCGAGCGAAACGTGTGACAACCCTCGGAAATCGGATATATTTTGTACTCGGCAATTGTAAGCCAACACATATTGTCTAATTGATAATTATTTAAATTCATTTATACAACTTAAAATCTAGCACACGTCTGATTTATATTAAGTTTCATGTTTAATTCATATTATCCGTTACCCATTGTTGCGTCAAACCTTGAACTTATCGGTGTACCGTAATCCTGACTGTTGGTGACAAAACTTTTATATATTTCATAAATTGTTATTTATGTAAGTTGTGATCTAATATAAAATATTTTGAGAATTTATATGAAACAATATCCGATAAGCTAAAACCGTCAATGATACATGGTACGGAATTAAAATAGCGTAAACACTAAATACTTTGATAAAATGTTATGAACCAAGAAGTATGAAATAAATATTCAGTTAATATTACAAAACATATCCCGTAATACTTCAATCATTCATAAAAATCTAAACCTGGGTATAAAACTATAACAATTTAACAATGAAGAATTAATACGCAATACCAACTTAACCCATATAATCTATATCTAATAACCAAGTATTATAAAATCCTTCCATCCTTTTTATGTTAGTGAAATATTAACCTACACACATTCCATCCCATTTAAATCACATATACTTTACAATAAAAATCAAGAACATAAAAACTAATAGACTTCCATACTTTAAGACAATTACCTCCATACAACAAAGCTAGCAAAAGTCTCCTCACCTTTTCCTACCATTCATTTCCTTCTTTTACGGATCTGGACAACCAAGGGGACATAATCCCATCAACTTTTCAAACCATCATTCATTTTCTTACAAAAGTCAAACAAGGCATTGTACATATATCCATGTTATTGTCCAAAAGATTATAGCTTCCCTCTACTTCCTAATACATATCTTTCATCTCATTTGTCACTTATAACTTAAAAGCTAGCTAAAGAAACTCTCTCAATTCCCAAATCCGGCCAAAGTAGTATACCGCACTTCTCAACCTTCAAACATGCATAACTTCTTCATTTTAACTCCAAATTAGGTGATTCAAGTTGCCAAAACACCATAACAACTTCCTCTACGACATTACACCTTTTAAAAACTCACAAATCCACTGGAGGACTGTCGAAATCCAGAGGAAGGGGCTGTCCAGATTTGCGTATCTCATTCTGCTTTGTGTAAGCTTTGATTCTTTAATTTTGCATCATTTCTAACCTACATCTTCTAGTATGCTTATATTAACTTTATTCTAAGAAGTTCCCCAAGAAGAACAAATCTATTGGAGCCATGAAGAAAAACAAAAGGAAGTAGAATAAGTTTCAAAGCTAGGAACTTAAAACCGAAAGCATAGTGAGAAAACACTCTTCTTTTGTTAAATCCTTTAAATATTTGTGTTTTATGCTAGATATGTTCACTCACAACTAAAAACTACAAAAATCATGTTATAACCATATTTCACAAACTCTTACAAGGCTTAAACTTTGGAAAACTAGTTAATACCGAAACCAAAATCGTTGTACTCTTAAAAAAATGATATAAACTTTGGTAGAACTACATTCTTGTTATCAGAAATTTACATACATAAAAATATTTTTATTTGGTATTTAATAACCTTGTTGGGTGTTAAAACCCTAGCCCTTCTGTTAGAAAGCTAACAAAATGAATTATCGTGCTGAAATCGTCAAAAATAAAACTACAAGGACTACATATGTAATATTCAGGAAATCCAGGGACTGATTTGGTAAAATCATTATTCCAGTAAGTCCAAAAGTTAAACATGGGTTAAAGTGTTAAAAAAATAAGTCTTGTGATTAAAACCAAGAAAAATCGACTTTTGAGCCAAAACCGACAAAAATGAAACTATTAGGACCAAGCATGTCAAAAACAGAAACTAAAAATCTGATTTTATGAAATTATATAAATAAATGTTTTAAAATATAAATCATATTTCAGTGGTGTTAAAACACAACTTGTATGACCGAAAACCGAATGAATATGCTAAATATGTCGGCACACAAACTCAAGGGGCTAAATTCGTCAAAACAGATTCTCGGGACTATTTTATGTTCTGAAATATTAAATTATTAATATAATAATATAGGTTAACGTGTGGTAAGGATAAAAAAAAAACGAGAGATCATAAAACCGAATGTTTAGGTAATTTATGCGTAAAATGAAAGTTAAAGGACTAAAAGTGTCATAACATGAAAGTTAAGGTCTAGATTATAAAACTCTAGAAAATCAGTAATGATCATAAATAAATTATAAAATTAGTCATTTGTGAAATATACAAGTCTCGTTAACCAATACCGAAAACCGACGATTTTCGGCAACGTAAAAGTGATAATAATCTAACGACAATTACATGATCTACATTTTAAGTATAATAAAATAATAGACTTTTATAGATTTGAAAAACACATATATATGTATATATAATAATAATAATAATAGTCACAACGTGACGTGGCTAGACATGCCGAAAGAGGAAGTGCAAGCAAAATGTACAAGAATATAAAACTCGTCAAATCTAATATCACGATTTTCATAATGACTTATGATTTAAATATAGATTACTGAAACTATTTTGAGACCTTTGAATGATATATACAAAACTATGTTTTATAAAGGTTACCAACCAGTCTTCAACACTTAATGATTTTAAACCATTCTAGTTGAGTGAACAACTAGCATAGACGAGCCAATAGAGTCGTCTCCTTATATTTCAATCTCATGTGCTTAGGGCGCTAGGATACATTATTGGACTTGCTTATTATATTATTGCATTGCATTGCTAGCTTTCTGTGACCCAGGTGAGTTCGCAGCCCCACTTTTACTATTTTTATACTGTTTTACAGCTTTGGAGTGAAAAAACATAACAACTTCTTTTACGAATGTTTACATTATTTATCACAGCGTTTTAAACAAATCTTATTGTGACTGTAAGTTCACAACTCCTCTTTTACTACGTTTTAACTATTTTACTATTGGGTGAAAAACATATAAACTATTACTGTTTACGATTATTTGTGATGAAACTATTTTTGGAAACTTGACAACGAATCCTTATCTCGGACTAGGTTTAGATGTAGTTCATGGAAGTGCGTATATGCTTACATACATAATCATTAGCTAGTTGTGACTAGGCCCTGGATATGCAGATAGTACTATTGGCTGAGACTTACCCTCCCCCGTATTTGGTTGGTCGCGCTAACTAACGATGTTTATCGAACCCGTGGAGTGTATATCCAGAAAGTGAAATACGTTTGAAAGTTGTTGTTTTGGTTATGAGCTTAGGGTCGAGATTTTAACTCAAAAGGGTATAGCTAACCTTTTGGGGGATCACCGTCACATGTTTCTTCTTGTGATTTTATCGTGCCCCTGTTCTCGGAGCAGGTCATTTTAACGTTTATATCATCACGTTATTTTTGCCAACGATGGCATACGAAAACGATTACTGCTTTTGAGCAGACTATTTTTAACGTTTATATCATCACACTATTTTTGCCAACAATGACATGCGAAAACTATTATGTTTTTACTACTGCTTTTGGAGCATACTATTTTTAACGTTTTATATCATCACTCTATTTTTGCCATGACTGGCATACGAAAACTGTGGAACAAATTGAACTTATTATAAAACCTGTGAATTCACTCAACAATTTTGTTGATACTTTTACTTATGTTTTTCAGGTATCTAAGCTAAGCATTGAGTCACATGCATTGGAGTCAAGCTTTCGTTTTGTAAAGATGTCACCTCCAAATTTTAGTTAAAAATTATGTTTTGGTTCAACGACTTTGTTTATTTTAAATTTTGGTGACATTATTTTTATCGAACATTTATTGTTGACGATAATCATATGCTATGTTTACTCATGATTGTCGCACGCCCGTTCTTCCGCAAACCACTTTTGGCGGGGTGTGACAAAACGAGGCAGTGCAACCAAAACAGAAAGTCAAAATTGTCAAACCGTCAGTTGAATAAGATGATAATAGTGTTTAGTATTTATGATATAATAATTGGGTTTTCCTATTGTGCGTCCTAGTGGCATACATTAACAAGTATTAAATACACTTGGAGTTTCCTAAATACGCAGCAAAATGCATTAAAGAAGGTTAGAGTTTCTATATTATTAATAAGTATTAAATGTTTATTTTAATTTAATTGGAAAATTTGATATCATTAAATGACTTTACAATCTGCCTCTGGGCCACATGTTAGAAAGACCCATAATAATTATATAAAGGGTTTTGTTAACTATTGCTTTAAGTGCAATGGTTAAGAATTCATAAATTGGTAATTTACAAATTTTAAAGCATAATTACTTTGGGTGGTTTGTGAAATTTAGAGACAGTGGTTTTTTATGGTTAAGGATACATCAAACTTTTGAAAGATAAAATAAAAAACATAAAAATTGAAAAAATTTCAAAACCTATTTTCACTATATTTATTATTTTTTAGTTCCAAAAGTTATATTTTTTCATTTCAAAATAATTGATATAGTTCTATTTTCAGGTGACATTTTGAAAACCTACATTATTTGATAAAAAGTAGTGATTTCGCACACATTAACTATCTCATTTAATACAGTAAAATGACTCAATTACCCTTACTTTTATTATTAAAAATCAATGAACTCGCTTTAATCGACATTTGTGGGACACATCCCGCACTAACTATCCAGTTTAATATAATCTAACTGTGACTATAATTTTTTGACTCAAAAAGCGTGAAACCTCAAATGTGTGAAATATAAAAATCCATATCTATTTTATTTATCTATTTTTTGAGAAAAGAATGAGTTTTTCAATTGGCTTGGCCGGTTCAACAATTTTATATCCAACCACCCGGTTCCTATTGAGCTATAACAATCGATCTAAACAGCTCATTCCGACCAGCAACATGTCCGGTTCAACCGGCCCCTACCTTGTAGATACACCTAGGCTACTATAACGAATTTTAACCAACTTTGACACGATCATCCACCGCAGCATTTATGTCATAGCAAGAAAAAAGCCAACATTTAATTCTTTCATATTCACCTCTTTCCAAATTCTCTTATCCTTCACATGCCATACCCACACAATTTTCTTGGCTCTAGAAACACCACCAAATTTATCTTTCATGGCAGTTTTCCCACCTTACAAAAAACCAACATCTAATCACCCTAATTCACTCTATCTTCCTTTACATTCCCATTTCTCATCAACCACCACCACAACCACCACTTCCACCACCGCACCATGGCAGCAAACAACCCACCAGAGAGAAGAAACTCAAACACACAACTCTTGGAAGAGCTTGAAGCACTTAGCCAAACACTCAACAACACCAACACTTCTTCCATTAATCAACCGAACAAAAACCGAAGAACCAACTCACTTGTTCTTTCTAGAACCTCAATCCCGCCGATACTTTCCACCGGGAAAACCGATCCCGATGATGATGACGATGATGATGTCATCAAACTCAACCCGAAACCACGAGCGCGCCGCATGTCATTGTCTCCGTGGCGGTCTCGTGCAAGTGATCAAGAAACTAGCCAAAAACAAAAGAATAATATGTTTCAAGATGATAAAAAACAGTTAGAATCTTCTTCTTCGTCATCAGAGAAGAAAGGAGGATTATGGAATTGGAAGCCGATTCGGGCTCTTTCGCATATCGGGAAACAGAAATTGAGCTGTTTGTTGTCAGTTGAAGTTGTGACGGTTCAAGGGCTGCCCGCATCGATGAACGGGCTAAGGTTATCGGTTTCTGTAAAAAAGAAAGAAACAAAAGACGGTGCAGTTCAAACAATGCCTTCTAGAGTGTCACAAGGAGCTGCTGATTTTGAAGAGACATTGTTTGTAAGGTGCCACGTGTATTGCACGCCAGCTGGCAACGGGAACCCGCGGGCCAAATTTAAGCCCCGCCCGTTTGTGATACACGCGTTTGCGGTTGATGCTGAAGAGCTTGATTTCGGTCGGCATAGTGTCGATTTGAGCCAATTGATTCAGGAATCGGTCGAGAAGAATTTGGAAGGGACGAGGATTCGGCAATGGGATATGAGTTTTAAATTGTCGGGAAAGGCGAAAGGAGGAGAGTTAGTTATGAAACTCGGGTTTCAGATTATGGAGAAAGAGGGGGGAGTGGGTATTTATAATCAAGTTGAGGGGCTGAAATCGGGTAAATCGAAAACTTTCTCGCCTTCGATCGGACGTAAACAATCTAAATCGTCTTTTAGTATACCCAGCCCGAGAATCCCGACACGGGCTGAGGCGTATACGCCTTCAGGAGGAGGGGGGAGCGTCGATTTTCAAGGGATTGATGACTTGAATCTCGACGCTCCCCCTCAGGAACCGGTGGCGGCGGCTGTCGCGGTTGAGCAGCCGCCACGGCCACCAGTTCAGAAGACCGAGGAGGTGGACCTCGACCTTCCGGATTTTGAGGTTGTAGACAAGGGTGTTGAGGTGGAAGATAGAGACGGGACGGAGGAGACACAATCGGACTATAATTCGGACAAAAGATCGGTCTCGAGTGAGGTCGTGAAGGAAGTCGTCCATGATCAAGTCCATCTAACACGGTTATCCGAGCTCGATTCAATTGCTCAACAAATCAAAGCTCTTGAATCCATGATGCACGAGGAGAAAAACGATGACAACAACGAAGAAACCGAATCACAAAGACTAGATGAAGATGAAGATAAAGTGACCCGAGAATTCTTCCAAATGCTAGAAAACGAAGACGGAAAAGAAGCCATGTTTGAAAACCAAGACATAAATTCGGCTTCATCCGTCGATCACGAAGACGAGAAAGTTTTCATCCCGGATCTCGGGAAGGGATTAGGTTGCGTGATCCAAACACGAAGCGGCGGTTATTTAGTATCCATGAACCCGTTCGATAATCTAATCGGTAGAAAAGAAACCCCGAAACTCGCAATGCAAATCTCAAGACCAATGGTTTTACTTTTACCATCAAATGAATCGTTAACCGGTACCGAAATGTTTCAAAGAATGGCGGCCCTCGGGTTTGAAAACCTTAGCTCAACAATCTTATCATTGATGCCAATGGAAGAACTCGTGGGAAAAACCGCGGAACAAATAGCTTTTGAAGGGATTGCTTCCGCAATCATAAGTGGTAGGAACAAAGAAGGAGCTACTTCAAGTGCCGCACGTGCGATTACGGTTGTTAAATCCATGGCTACGGGTATGACTACAGGACGAAAAGAACGGATTTCTTCGGGTATTTGGAACATGAACGAGACCCCGTTAACGGGAGATGAAATACTCGCATTTTCATTGCAAAAAATCGAAGATATGGGAGTCGAATCATTGAAAATTCAAGCCGATATAGCTCAAGAAAACGCGCCTTTCGATGTTTCCCCAAATGAAAACGGTAACGATACCAACCCATTCAAAAACGCGATTCCCTTAGAAGATTGGATCAAAGACAATAGTTTAGTTACTTCCTATGATGAAGATGAACCGATAACCATATCGGTTGTGCTCCAAATGCGGGACCCGATTAGACAATACGAAGCGGTCGGGGGCCCGCTAATTGCATTGATTCATGCTACATTGGTTGATGTTGAACCGAATCAAGAAAAACGGTTCAAAATCGCGAGTTTGAACGTTGGTGGTTTGAAACTAAGAAGTGGAGGGAAAAAGAACGAGTGGGATACCGAAAAGCAACGGCTAACCGCGATCCAATGGTTGGTATCGTACGGGCTCGGGAAAGCAGGGAAGAAAGGGAAACGGGTGATGATCAAGGGTCCAGATTTGTTGTGGAGTATATCTTCACGCGTGATGGCTGACATGTGGCTTAAATCGATAAGGAATCCGGATGTTAAGTTTGAAACCTAAAGAAAAAGGGAATTCATTTATGTACCACAACTTTTACTTCCTATAACACACAATACAAGTTTTACTGCTAAATGTAGAAGCATGTCAAACAACAATTGTGGTAGATGAGATAAAGATTGTGGTGTGGAAAATCACCCCTTAAAGAAAAAGTTTGAAAGACTTCATAACAAGGATCATAAAAAGTACTCAATAAGTTCTCAAGATGTTGTTTGTTTATTCGTTTATTTGATTCGAAAGTGTTTACTACTTATACTTTATAATATATGTCACATAATAAACTGTTTTTGGTCCTTAATTTTGACACAACACCCATATGGCACGGAATTACCTATTCATTGACGTGTACCTTATGCTTTATAAGTTGTACATTGCATGCATTTCACTCCCATTGCACTACCACAATTAACGAAACATGAACATAAAAACTTGCTCCAGGAAAACCATTAATTACAATAAAAAACAACATTTTGAATAAGATCATTTTTGGCTAGTCAAAAGTCAACAACAGTAAAAGTCAGGATCAAGAATTCAAATATATCCAAAACTATATACTTGTTCATGTAGAACAATGAGCACACAAAGATGAAATGTCATAGTGTTTGATTTTATTCAGAAGCTGAATTGCTGCTACTCTTATGGGAAGTTGGTTGACTTTGACTTTCTGTTCTTTGACCATTCTTGGAGTTCTGTTCTACCTGCTGCTGATCATCTAACTTGGGGTTTGACTTAAATGGTCTTTCAAAATTTCGAGCAGTTCCAGGATCAATTACCAAATTGTTAAACTTCTGATCCTGCAAACAAGACATGTTATCACATTACTTTTTGTTTATACAGAAAATTATGTTTTAATCCTCAATCTTTCACTATTTGTAGTTTAACCCTTAAACCTTTTTTCTGGCAACAGATTCATCCTAAACTTGTGCTGCCTTAGCATTTCAACACTTTTGTTGACTTGCAATCGGTCAAACCGGTCATTCTGTGTCGAAATATATTTTTTCTTAGGGTTAAATATGGTTTAATTAACTTTAATCCTATTGGTGGTTTAATCTTATCCCATTTTAGAGTTAGATATGTTTTAATCCATAAACTTAAATCCAAAATTTCGCATTTCGTAAGTTATAACTTGTGATGGTAGATCACGATTACTTTTTTAACAAGTAAATCAAAGTGTAGGATAAAACCATTGTCAAACAAAATTCAAGGGTTAAAACGCCAAATCAGTGAAAGTTTGATGATTGAAACATAACTAACGGTCTAACCCTTGTTTATAAAACCCTAGACTTTCACCATTTAACCCCTAAACCTTTTCTCACACCAGCTCCATCCCTTTGGGTCATTTTTTTCAAAGTTTTTTCAGTGACTAGAAAGTTTAGGGATTACACCACAAAAGGACAGTTAAGGGACTTAATTGATAGGATGATGAAAGCCGGTTGGTTGCATTTGTCCTTTACATAAACAGACGCTCATTTTTCCAGTCAAACAGACATGTTTCTGTGGGCTTCAAATTGGTGAAGGGAAAAGGACATATTGGCGGGAAATATAAACGTCTGTTTCGGTAAAGGACCAAACGTGTCAATAGTTTCAAAAATAAGGACTACGAGTGTAATTCACGAAACTAAAGGACCAAATATGTAACATGGTACAAACCTAAAGGACCATTTGTGTAATTTAAAAAAAGCTTACACTTTGCAAAGCTTCAAGTTTTTTCTGCAAGGCCTCATGCTCAGCCTGAATACGGAAAGGAACACCGTGTTTTTGAAAAACATTATTTTGGGCCAAATCCTCAGTAATGTCGCTAATTGTGGTCGCAAAAGGGTGATTTGCAGGAATCCATCTAACCGTATCGGGGTCCACATCAGCAGGAATCGGGTCACCTTCTTTTAGGAATATTGCTGGTCTTTTCCATTGATAAGCTCGTGATCTCCTTTTTTGATGGATGTTTTGTTCTTCTCGTGTTAATGTCACAGGGGCCAATTTGTAAACTTTTCCACACATTTCAACTGTCGAATTGTTTCTGCTGATTTTCACTTGTGGGTTGTTGAATGGATCGTCATACATCACTGCCTTTGATCTGTGAATATAATAGTAGTACTTGACTTGTAAAGATTATTTTCCTTTCAAAAAAATAAATAAAGAGTAAATTGCATAGATGGTCCTTTACGTTTGTACAATATTACATATTTGGTCCTTTAGTGTCATATGGTAGTCCTTATTTCTGAAAAACTGAAGCTATTGACACGTTTGGTCCTTTACCTAAACAAACGTTAACTTTTCCCGTCAGGTTTAGTAGGGTCACGTGTGATGCACGAGGGGGTAAGTATGTCCTTTTCCCTTTCCCTTCACCAATTTGAAACCCATAAAAACCGGTTTGTTTGACTGTAAAAATTAACGTCTGTTTAGGTAAAGGACCAAACCTGTCATTAGTTTCAGAAATAAGGACTAACAGTGTAATTTATGAAACTAAAGGACCAAATATGTAATATTTACAAACCGAAAGGACCATTTGTGTAATTTACTCATAAATAATAAAGTATATTTTCAGCAGAGTAAATTACAAGGATGGTCCCTAAGGTTTACCCTAAATTTCACGTATGGTCCTTTAGTTTAAAATCCTTTTTTTGGAAATCTTTTGCACATACAGTCAACGTTCGTTAAATTTTTCTGTTAAAAAATTACATTTGTAGTCCGTTATTTTCTGTTAAAATATTTAACGGACGTTAGGTTAAAGGACCGTAGGTGCAAAAGGTTTCCAAAAAATGATTACCAATGAAACTTTTCAAACTAAAGATCATACGTGAAAGTTAGGGTAAACATGAGGGACCATCCTTGTAATATTTATAAACTTTTTGTAAAATATAAAAGGGAAAAAGTCATACATGCCTCTTCTATCAGAGTTTAACTGACCACGCCTAACAAGATCAGCAACAGATCCCGAGGGGCGTTTGGATCTCAACTTATTTGTCACATAAACTCTAACTGCAACAATTAGTGCAGTTGCTATACAAAAACCGACCACAAATTTCAAACCATGAGACCTTTTTAACTGTAAATAATCAAAACAAAAACCATTAAAATATTATTTGCTCAAAAAAAAAAAAGAGAGAGAGAGAGTAAATTACAGAAATTGTCCCTGTGGTTCTACAAATTCTCCGACTTTGTCCCTAAACTTTTCTTTTCGTGATTTTTGTCCCTTATGGTCTTCAAATTTCATCTTTTTTGTCCATTTTGACGTAAAATGACCAAAATTCCCTTATTTTAATTTATTTGTTAAAAAGTTTTGAATTTTTTTGTAAGGGTATTTTGGTCATTTTAGGTCAAAATGGACACAAAAAAGATGAAATTTGAAGACCATACGGACAAAAATCACAAAAAGAAAGTTTAAAACCACATGGGCAATTTCTGTAATTTACTAAAAAAAAATCACACAAGAATTATGAAGTTATAAAAACGTACAAGAGGAGGGAGAGAGATGATTGTTTCTTGTAGTCTTGAAAATTGATTTTGTAAGACCAGCATGCCATTTATCTTTGATTTGACAGGTGTCACTTCATCATTGGTCGAATTATCTTCACGTGATGTCGATGAGGCTCTAATGAAAAGATTTTGATATTTGTTCTTGGCTCGGTATCTTTTGTTGAACCCTAATTGTGGTCTAAGTTGCAACACATTTGTTGAAACCCGATTCTTCAAGTAAACAAGTAGAACCAATGCAAACAAATCATTTTATTTTTGCCAAAATAAAGGGAAAACTTGGTTTTATTGTAAGTAAGGCAAATAACATATATGTATGTAACAAATATTGTCTTTCACTTACATTTAAAGCTTTTCTGCTTCTCCATGAATCCAAATAATTTCATGATCAGATGCAGCATGATATATTATTAAAAAAATGTATATATAAAGAACTCCATATTAAACGGATCGACCCAAGTAAAGATACATGTAAATGGGCCGACCTATTGGATCCATGGATCCAATATTTTGACCTATTGGGTCATATAATTGGATTTGACTTATAAAGTTAATTAAAACTTATTACAGTGAACATAAATAACAAGAATGCAGTGAAGAGTTAGTACACTAAGTCAACAATTGTCAATAATCCACGTATGAATCACTCAAAATGTGCACATATTTTGAATCTGATAGGTGTTTCTTAGCATTCTCTAATACCTAATTTACTTAATAAAAACCAATACTTTGCGCATAAAGGTAGAGATAATGGTTCTATTATTTCGAGAAATAATGTAATTACTGTAACTTACACCACCTTCTTGCTCTGATATGAGTGACAATTTCACTAAAAGAGAATTTACACAAAATTTATAAATAATAGCGAAAAACATCAACTCATTTCTCAATATCACAACAACGCGCATCTGAATAGCCAGGATTTGGTTAGAATCCACATATAAAATTGGGGAGTTTAAGTGATAATTACATACCGGAAGAGAAATTGGATGCAATTGCAGAGTGCAAAGTGAAGCCATTTCAGTCGGTGAATCGCATTCCCATTCTTTGAAATAAATGAAATTTAGCTAGGGTTTTAAGGTTTCGAGCAATTAGATTAGGGGTAACAGGTTGAAGCTTATTTTTGCAACGATTGTGTTTGTTTTTAACTGTTTGAAGGCCGATGAGGTATGTTTGGTTGCAATGTGATATTCATATCCCTTCCTAAGCGAACTGAGGTGTAATCTTTTTTTTTTTTTTTTTGAACAGCAAATAAAAGGTTAATCGAGGACGAGCTTCGGCATTGCCATCACCCAACCCGACTAAACCCAAATATCATTATAAACTAGCAATAAGCAAAATTACATGATACATACTACACCAAGTACTATACTACCGGAAAAAAAGATTACTAAATACAATAACGGAAACACAAACACACCGAACACCTATATTTATAAACAATATTACTATTGACACACCCCGATCACCTATCTATCCGGATCCGCCTTCTTAAATTGCTACTGGATCTGAGCACCATAAACCCCATTCTACGCTACTCCATTTAACCTTTGTCCGGTTTATAATCCAAAAGAATGCTTGGGATCGTGATTGCATAATAATAGATTGATATGCCCCTAGATTCTTATTAAACACGATTTCATTCCTAGCTTTCCAGATATGCCAAAGTGTAGAAATGAAAGCCGTGGAGTATCGTTGTGCCTTTTCTTTTGATAAGTTAACCCGAACATGCCACTCCATCAATTGATCAATCCCCCTTATTTCACCGATATCAATGGCCCACCATTTGCAAAAATCAATCCAAATTGCTCGAGTTTTTCGACAATGCCAAAATAAATGGTCTTCATCTTCAATCTCTCTTTCACACAAAGAACATACCGCCGACTGTAAAATTATACCACGCTTTAGCAAATTAAAACAAGTAGGGAGCCGCTTATGGTAGAGTCTCCAAAAAAAGATATTGACACTAATCGGGACTGCTTTTAACCACGTGAAATTAGTGCTCGAATTAGGACCAATAATAGTACTTTCGATGGCATTCCTTGCTGACGATACCGTGAATATACCATCATTCTCGAATACCCATTTCGTTGAGATAAAACCTGAGTCCGGATGAGCCGAATGCTGGAACCAAGAATCGAGAGGAATGTTAATTTTATCAAGATGTGCTCGGATTTTTACTATGTTGTTCCAAACACCCGAAAACTTACTAGCCGGAATATGAAGGCCCGAGATGTCATGTAAAGCTACAATCACCTTCTTCCAAAGAGAGCCATCCTCATGTTTCAATCTCCACCACCATTTTGCCAAAAGTGCAAGATTTTGAGCTTTTAGACTTGGCACATTCAAACCACCCGATTCAATTGATGCGTGCACTTTTTCCCACTTGACCCAATGGATTTTCCGTTCTCTGTTTTTTGATCCCCAAAAGAATTTTGCCCGGATTGATTCTAATTTTTTTATAATACTTTCCGGAACTTTAAACATCGAAAAATAATATATACCAAGAGCCCCTAGAACGGATTTAATTAATGTTAATCTACCACCATAGGAGAGTGATGATGCTTTCCAAGAAGAAAGTTTTTTTTGAAATTTATTAACAATAATGTCCCAATGAGATATTCTATGCATTGGAGCCCCAATAACTAAACCAAGGTATTTGAACGGGGTAGACCCGATGCCACAGTTTAGCCGAGAAGCAATTCGATCCACCTCATGATTTGACACCCCAACTCCATAAATCTTACTTTTAGACATGTTAACCTTTAAACCAGATGCTAAATAAAAGCAATTGAGAATTCGGTAAAGATTTCTCGCATTCATCTCGGACCATTCACCAACAAAAATAGTGTCATCAGCGTATTGTAGATGAGATAACGGTATATCTATATTTGGAATGTTAATCCCATGAAATACACCTTTTTCCGATGCTTCGAGCATAGCAATGTGAATGCTCTCAACCGCAATAATGAAAAGAAAAGGAGCCATCGGGTCGCCTTGCCTTAGGCCCCTACTAATATCGAATTCTTCGGTGGGTGACCCATTTAATAATACTGATGCCCTTGCAGATGAAAGGCAATTTTGAACCCACATTCTCCATTTTTCACCGAATCCCATTTGTTTCAATATTGAGTCAATAAAATCCCAACTTAATGTGTCATATGCCTTTTCAAAATCTACTTTGAATATGAGGAGCTGTTTTTTCACTTTCTTACACCACGATATGACTTCACTTAGAATAAGCGGCCCGTCGAGAATATTACGACCTTGAATAAATGCCGATTGTTCAACGCTAATAATATCCCCAATTACTAATTTAAGACGGTTTGCCAAACATTTGGCTATGATCTTATAAAAACTTCCAATTAGACTAATTGGACGATAATCTGACACTTCTAACGGAATCTCGCATTTTGGTATGAGAGTGAAAAAAGATGCATTGCAACCGAATTTTAAATCACCCCCATTTTCAAAGTGGGTCACCGCTTTCAATAAATCAACCTCAATGATGTTCCAATATTTTTTATAAAATGCAAAGGTAAAACCATCGGGCCCCGGTGCTTTTTCAACCCCACAATCCCACACTGCTTTTTTAACCTCTTCACGAGAAAAGTTTGATTCAATTTGGTTTTTTTGCAAAAACGACAGTGTTTTAAATTTATTACTGCTAAAGGTTGGCCTTGACTGTTTCGGTTCTGCGAAGATTTTTGAGAAATGATTAAAAATACCTTTTTTCATCTCCCTTGGATCTTCGATCCAGACACCGTTGAAAGACAATCCATGGATGAAATTTTTACGGTTGTTGTGATTTAAAGTACCATGAAAAAATCTGGAATTTTCATCACCATCTACACACCATTTAACCCTTGCTTTTTGCTTAATATCACGAACTTTAAGTACTTTTTTTCCCGAATCTGTACGTCAATATCCAATCTATGTTGTTTTTCCATTTCGTTGAGGCCCACCAGTTCAGCTTTTTTATCGACTTCTACAGCTAATTTTTGGAGATCGGTCAAGCTCTTATCTGCATTTGATGAACGCCATTTCTTTATCTCCAGTTTAACCTGTTTAAGTTTTCTGCAAAACAACTGAATATGCGATGTATAACCGGGAATGGGTAATGCCCAAGCCCGATTAACGATCGACTCCAAGGAAGGGTTAGTAGCCCATGTATTAAAAAACTTAAAGTAAGTGGGCCCGAAGTCTACATTTAAAGAATTTAAAAATAAAGGACAGTGATCACTATACCATTTTGGCAATATGTTTACGTTTGGATTTTGCCAATGCTCGGAAAAGTTGTTTGATACCATAATTCTATCGAGAAGACTCAACTTCCCACTATCCGGTGTGCTTCTTGAATACCTTCTGCCTCCCATCTTAATCTCATGTAAAGCGGCATCGCTTATAAATTTGTTAAACGCCCTTGCTCCTGCCGGTGAGAAGGATGAGCCTGATCTTTCTGAGCTTTTACGAACCTCATTAAAGTCCCCGAACACTACCCACACCCTATTTGGTTCCGCTAAAAAAATTTGTGTTAATGCATTTCATAGGGTTTTTTTCTTATTTAGATCTTGCGATGCATAAACATTTACTAGACCGCAAGATATATTAGACCCGATAATTTCCCCGCGAATTGTAAGAAAACCGTCCCCGTTTATAGAGTCCGATTTTGCAAACCAAGATGGATCCCAAATAGATAGCAGCCCGCCTGATTTCCCATTTGAACTTGAAAATTCGAATTCCATTCCGGATCTCCCCCAATACGATCTCGCCACCCTTGTGTCAATATTTCTTGACATAGTTTCCTGCATCCCTACAAACTGAACTTTGTTCCCTACTCTAATTCCTTGAATCCACCTCTTCTTGAAGGTGCAATTTACACCTCTTATATTTATCGATATTAGCTTCATTGACAAACTTTTTTGTATCCTTCACCTTTAATTATGTTCCCGATATCCGATTCGTGATCCTTCATATTGAATCCAACTGCGTTCCCGACTTCAATTGTATTTTGGATTTCGTCCGAAGTTGGGATCGATCCGGAGGAGACCTCGATATGAACTATGTCCTTATTCTTCCTACTTTTCATCTTAACTTTTCTCTTATCAACCATTAATTTCCTGGACATTTTTCCAAAGACGAGGGGGCACGAAACTGTTCTGACCGAGGAAGCTGTTGATGAAACCGGCACGTTTAGGTCAATTGACGGTTTTTGGGTTTTTAACAGGTTGTGGATGAGTGGTATATTCATCGCACTTGGGGAATTTAGCTTGGACCCGGACCCTTGTGATTCTTCCACATAATCATGCTCTTTTGACTCCTCTACAAAACTGTTTCCATTTAACCCAATCGGTGATGAAGAATTTTGGCCCGTAATTGAATTATGTGGACCTTCTTTGGAGTTAGATAATGGCCTTGTATAATTTATGGACTCAAATAAATCTACATTTGTAGATTCTGAAAATTCTTCTATTCCATCATTTTGGCCCACGAATTCAAGGCCCACCTCATTAGGGATATTTGTTTTAACAGTACCTTCATTAATATTGGCATTGGGAATTCCATCTTCTTGTAATCGTCCACTATCTCGATTTCTTTCTCCATCTTTATCGATTATGTGATCAGACCCCACCGGATTGAGGATATTATTATTAACGTCATAATCATTAATTGTAGTATTGGGAATTCCATCTTCTGGAAGCCGCCCGCTACCCTGATTCCTTTCCCCATGATCTTGCGTCTTTTGGTGTTCCCGATTGATGCCGCCACCATTAGTATTGCCGGAATGACGAAACTCCGACTGAGATTCCGGCATACCTTCTTCGGAGAATTCACCATCTTCAAGGCCGTCGTCTTCTTCCGGAATACTCTGATCGTCTTCTTCATCGGTATCGCCCCAATGTGATACCTCGACAGACCCCGGAATTAACCTATTGGACTCGTGTTGATCTTCCGCTAGCCTAATCGGGAATTCCCTACCATCGAATATCACATTCATAGTTTTGTTAATCCACCCCATTTGTGTTGTAAGTATACCGATTCGACCAACGCCCAAGTTCGCATTATCGAGTGTGCACTCTTCTTTTATGATAACTTCCCCACAAGTTTTACCGATTGTGTCGAATGTATCGGTGCACCACCCGTGTGCCGGAACTCCATAGATTAGTACTGATGCTATTCTTTCCTTGATCATGAGGTTTGGTGTCCACATTGCAAGGCTAGAGAACCAGTGTTCCCATAATTTTGACTCATTTTTACGAAAACTCCATGCTTCATCTATTGAGTCGAACTCGAGCATGGCTGTTAAGCCTCCAAGGAACCGTATTTTTATGTTGCTACACCCATCCGCATCTTTTAAGTCTTGAAGATTCCAAAGAATATTGAAATTCCTTACCCTTTCGACCAAGTTAGATGCTAACCAGGTCCTCCTGTTCGGATCAGTATCTATCTTTATCATCGGTTGGCCTTCCGATTTTTCTTCATGTGCTCCAACTACTACTTCTGCGAATGATTTAGTTTGCCGGCGGAACGGAGCTCTGTGGGGTTCTTGTGGTGGCCTCGACGGTGGCGGAGGGGGTGGGTATTGTATTGGATGAGCGGGTTTATGAACTCTGTCAAATCTTGCTATATTTACCGATATAACATTCCATCCTATCTTGATATTTTGTAGCCTTTGTTCGAACATAACGGGATCGGAGATCCCCAAGAATCGGATGAATCCAAATCTGTTACCTTCCATATTCCTCTTCTTTGCTATTTAGACATCTGCTAGGTCCCCATGTTTCTTGAATTCTCTCCAAAGAGTGGTTTCTGTTGTCTCCTCGGCGAAGTTTGTGATAAAGAATGAGGTTGATCTTTTCTTTACCGACCTGCTAGGTTCAGTGGCCACATATTGGTTGTTGATCTTGTGATTTTCTCTTCTCCGGTGAACCACTTTCCATTCGCCGGCATTGTTATCTCTCCGGTTCCCCGGATAACGCGCTCTCTCTCTCTCTCCATTCGTTACCAACAGAATCGTAGAATCAGAGGACGATTCGATTCTTTTGTCTAATTTTTATTAAAAGTTAATTCTCGGGTCTAAATGGTTTGATTCAGTTCGGTCCAAAATCAAGAAAAAACGAAAAAAGTCGAAGAAATTATCCCGGTTCTCGGTTTGGTTCGGTTGTGGCAAGTTCTCGGTCTCGGTTCTCGGTCCGGTTCGGTTTAGCTACGAGCATCATCGATTCATCGATTCGGTCCTCGGTCCAGCCACACCATCTTTTCAGTTCCGGGTTCTAGTCCGGTTCTTAGACCGTGCACATGCCTAGTGTAATCGAGCTCGACTCGATTAAAAAACTCGACACTCGAAACTTGACTCGAGCTAGATTATTTTCAAGTTCGAGTTGGACTTAATTAAATAATCAATACTTTCAAGCTCAACTCGATTTGATTCGGTTATGTATTAATTAACTCAATTTTGAAATAGACATGACTCAACTCGTTACATTCGAGGGTAACTCGATTAGAAAATATTTTTGAAAATGTGCACATACATAAAGGGTGAAAATGTAAAATAGTACAAGCTCGATTAAGCTCGCGAGCAGGATATTTTCACACTTGACCTTGGCTCGACTTCGATTTCAATTATTTTACGAGTCGATATCGAGATGTTGAGGAGTTAACTTAACTCATTTATAGCCTTTGTATGTATGTAATGGTGATTTTCGGTTATAACAAGTAACAAAACGCAGCGGAAAAGATTTAAATCACCATGAACGGATCTAGATATTAATCATACAATTAAACTAAAGAATTATACAAAGAGTTAGGAAGAACAATTCATATCCTATAAGCCATTGATAGTGATGATTCGGATGGTACAAGGGTTCGACTGAAACTAAGAATTACAAAGAGGAATTCCTCCAAAGTTGATCCACACAACACTTGACCAAGAACACCAAGGATGCCAGTCCAAGATTCCAAGCAAGAAGAGGCAAAACTCTAGAGAGAGTAGAGAGGGGGGTGGCCGAATGAGAGGAAGGGTTAGGGAGATTTGGTTGCCCTAATCTCCTTTATTAACTTCCCATAAACTAGTAAGTTTATTTGCATTCTAGTCCCTTGCCTTTTGTTCTTTTATTTAGCTTACAGTTAAGTTTTAATATTAACAATTAATATTAAACTATAATTCATACAAGCTAGTAGCTTATATTAATAAATAATGTAATTACCCTAATTACATTATGTATTTAATGGTGTTAAGTGTTTAAGTGTGTGACCCTTTAGGCTCACATACAACTAGCCATATAACTATATGTTATAATCGTGAAGCATATTCCAACAGCTCCCACTTGCGTACGTCATAACATCAGGTAGTTATACAAGCAAATGTTAGAGTCTAGCAACCCGCCAATGCCCCTAGAAGTAGGGTTTCATAAAATCTATGTTCAAAGTTTTTCAATCAGTTATCCTTCTGTTTCTCGATCTATACATTGAAGTAGATTACCAAACCAATCAAGATTCATCTTGATTACCTTTTGGTGCGGCCACACATTCATCTATTCAAATCATCGATGGGCCCAGTAGTATCTAATCCAAACATGTGGCGGAACATCATCGATTCATCGATTCGGTCCTCGGTCCAGCCACACCATCTTTTCAGTTCCGGGTTCTAGTCTGGTTCTTAGACCGTGCACATGCCTAGTGTAATCGAGCTCGACTCGATTAAAAAACTCGACACTCGAAACTTGACTCGAGCTAGATTATTTTCAAGTTCGAGTTGGACTTAATTAAATAATCAATACTTTCAAGCTCAACTCGATTTGATTCGGTTATGTATTAATTAACTCAATTTTGAAATAGACATGACTCAACTCGTTACATTCGAGGGTAACTCGATTAGAAAATATTTTTGAAAATGTGCACATACATAAAGGGTGAAAATGTAAAATAGTACAAGCTCGATTAAGCTCGCGAGCAGGATATTTTCACACTTGACCTTGGCTCGACTTCGATTTCAATTATTTTACGAGTCGATATCGAGATGTTGAGGAGTTAACTTAACTCATTTATAGCCTTTGTATGTATGTAATGGTGATTTTCGGTTATAACAAGTAACAAAACGCAGCGGAAAAGATTTAAATCACCATGAACGGATCTAGATATTAATCATACAATTAAACTAAAGAATTATACAAAGAGTTAGGAAGAACAATTCATATCCTATAAGCCTTTGATAGTGATGATTCGGATGGTACAAGGGTTCGACTGAAACTAAGAATTACAAAGAGGAATTCCTCCAAAGTTGATCCACACAACACTTGACCAAGAACACCAAGGATGCCAGTCCAAGATTCCAAGCAAGAAGAGGCAAAACTCTAGAGAGAGTAGAGAGGGGGGTGGCCGAATGAGAGGAAGGGTTAGGGAGATTTGGTTGCCCTAATCTCCTTTATTAACTTCCCATAAACAAGTTAGTTTATTTGCATTCTAGTCCCTTGCCTTTTGTTCTTTTATTTAGCTTACAGTTAAGTTTTAATATTAACAATTAATATTAAACTATAATTCATACAAGCTAGTAGCTTATATTAATAAATAATGTAATTACCCTAATTACATTATGTATTTAATGGTGTTAAGTGTTTAAGTGTGTGACCCTTTAGGCTCACATACAACTAGCCATATAACTATATGTTATAATCGTGAAGCATATTCCAACAGCTCCCACTTGCGTACGTCATAACATCAGGTAGTTATACAAGCAAATGTTAGAGTCTAGCAACCCGCCAATGCCCCTAGAAGTAGGGTTTCATAAAATCTATGTTCAAAGTTTTTCAATCAGTTATCCTTCTGTTTCTCGATCTATACATTGAAGTAGATTACCAAACCAATCAAGATTCATCTTGATTACCTTTTGGTGCGGCCACACATTCATCTATTCAAATCATCGATGGGCCCAGTAGTATCTAATCCAAACATGTGGCGGAACATCATCGATTCATCGATTCGGTCCTCGGTCCAGCCACACCATCTTTTCAGTTCCGGGTTCTAGTCCGGTTCTTAGACCGTGCACATGCCTAGTGTAATCGAGCTCGACTCGATTAAAAAACTCGACACTCGAAACTTGACTCGAGCTAGATTATTTTCAAGTTCGAGTTGGACTTAATTAAATAATCAATACTTTCAAGCTCAACTCGATTTGATTCGGTTATGTATTAATTAACTCAATTTTGAAATAGACATGACTCAACTCGTTACATTCGAGGGTAACTCGATTAGAAAATATTTTTGAAAATGTGCACATACATAAAGGGTGAAAATGTAAAATAGTACAAGCTCGATTAAGCTCGCGAGCAGGATATTTTCACACTTGACCTTGGCTCGACTTCGATTTCAATTATTTTACGAGTCGATATCGAGATGTTGAGGAGTTAACTTAACTCATTTATAGCCTTTGTATGTATGTAATGGTGATTTTCGGTTATAACAAGTAACAAAACGCAGCGGAAAAGATTTAAATCACCATGAACGGATCTAGATATTAATCATACAATTAAACTAAAGAATTATACAAAGAGTTAGGAAGAACAATTCATATCCTAGAAGCCTTTGATAATGATGATTCGGATGGTACAAGGGTTCGACTGAAACTAAGAATTACAAAGAGGAATTCCTCCAAAGTTGATCCACACAACACTTGATCAAGAACACCAAGGATGCCAGTCCAAGATTCCAAGCAAGAAGAGGCAAAACTCTAGAGAGAGTAGAGAGGGGGGCGGCCGAATGAGAGGAAGGGTTAGGGAGATTTGGTTGCCCTAATCTCCTTTATTAACTTCCCATAAACTAGTTAGTTTATTTGCATTCTAGTCCCTTGCCTTTTGTTCTTTTATTTAGCTTACAATTAAGTTTTAATATTAACAATTAATATTAAACTATAATTCATACAAGCTAGTAGCTTATAATAATAAATAATGTAATTACCCTAATTACATTATGTATTTAATGGTGTTAAGTGTTTAAGTGTGTGACCCTTTAGGCTCACATACAACTAGCCATATAACTATATGTTATAATCGTGAAGCATATTCCAACAGCTCCCACTTGCGTACGTCATAACATCAGGTAGTTATACAAGCAAATGTTAGAGTCTAGCAACCCGCCAATGCCCCTAGAAGTAGGGTTTCATAAAATCTATGTTCAAAGTTTTTCAATCAGTTATCCTTCTGTTTCTCGATCTATACATTGAAGTAGATTACCAAACCAATCAAGATTCATCTTGATTACCTTTGGGTGCGGCCACACATTCATCTATTCAAATCATCGATGGGCCCAGTAGTATCTAATCCAAACATGTGGCAGAACAAATTCTTTATTGACTACACGTGTTTGTTATATGCTTAATGACAAACCCGAAGATGGTTGTTATAGCAACCTTATTCTGGTCAGCGTTTAACCACATCAAAGTTTGACACTCCACATACACAAGCAAACTTGCATCTCAAGTCAAAGGATAAGTGACAAAGCCTTTGTGAGATTCACTTGTGACATAAATCCAGGAAATGATTTCTCATAGGTTGAGTCAGTCCAATTGTGCATCACAATGAATAACATGTGAGTTTGATTTCATCATTATTAGTCCTACTAAAATCATGTCATCAATGCCCTCAGATTTGTCTTAATAATATTCCCATATTATTAATTTGACAATGGACAATTTAGAATATAAAAATGCAGTAAATATTCAAGGATATAAACATGCAAATATAGAACATAGTTGATATTCATATAAAAACGATCATATCAAATATATATAAATTTATTCCAATAGAAACTGCTCAACGTTCCATTATTTAAATACTAAAACAGATTACATGAGACTATCAGCCGGTCTAAGCCCAATGTTCCAAGCGTGCTCAATGTGTTTGGAACAAGTCATCGGCTTCGTGAAAGGGTCATCTAAGTTATCATCTGTATGAACTTTGAGCAAGCGTACATCTCCCATTAAGATCGCATCTCTAATGTAGTGAACCTTCTTGCGGTAATGTCTGGCGCCTTTCTGAACACCAGGTTCGTTGGCAATGATAATAGCACCTGTGTTATCACAGTACATATCTATGGGTCTTTCATTACTGGGGACAACTCCAAGCCCAGAAATAAATTTCCTCATCCAAACAGCTTCCATTGCAGCTTCAGTGATTGCAATGTATTCGGCTTCAGTAGAGGACATCGCAATAGTGCTTTGCTTTGCACTTTTCCAATCAACAGCGCCTCCGTTCATAACGAAAACATACCCCGTTTGAGATTTTGAGTCATCTCGATCAGTCTCAAAACTAGCGTCAGAATAACAAGTAACGCTTAGCTCATTTTGAGTATCACCACCATAAACATGAAACATATCTTTAGTATTCCTAAGATACTTCAGTATGTTCTTAACAGCAATCCAGTGACTCTCACCTGGATTCTGTTGATATCAGCTTGTAAGGTTCTGAGAGAACGCTACATCAGGTCTTGTGCATCGTACAACGTACATAATAGATCCTACTGCTGAGACATAAGGAACTTCACTCATACGTTTCACCTCATCAGGCGAGGACGGTCCTTGAGTCTTACTCAAGTTTACATTGTGTTGCATAGGAAGACTTCCACGTTTGGAAGCATCCATTCTAAATCGTTTTAGCATTTTATCAATGTAAGCACTTTGACTTAATCCGATTAACCGCTTTGATCTATCTCGATAGATCTTTATACCAAGTATATATGCCGCTTCCCCGAGATCCTTCATAGCGAAGCACTTCCCAAGCTAGGATTTTACATCTTGTAGCATTGGAATGTTATTTCCTATGAGTACTATGTCATCGACATATAGGATTAGAAAGATGACAATGCTCCCACTAGCTCTCACATATACACATGGCTCATCGGGATTCTGAGTGAAACCAAACGTTTTGACTTCCTCATCGAATCTTTTGTTCCAACTTCTGGATGCTTGCTTTAGTCCATAAATGGACCTTTGAAGCTTACAAACTTTCTTGGGGTGTTTTGTACTTACAAAACCCTCAGGTTATACCATATAGACATCTTCATCAAGGTGTCCATTTAAGAAAGCAGTTTTAACATCCATTTGCCAAATCTCATAGTCATAGTACGCTGTTATGGCTAAGAGAATCCTAATAGCTTTAACGTCAGCAACAAGCGAGAAGGTTTCATCATAGTCAATCCCATAGGTTTGAGTGTAACCTTTTGCTACTAACCGAGCTTTATAGGTGTGTACATTGCCATCCATGTCGGTCTTCTTCTTGAAGAGCCACTTGCTGCCAACAATCTTGCTGTTAGGAGAAAGATCAACCAAAGTCCAAACTTGGTTATCTTTCATGGATTGCATTTCCGCATTCATAGCTTCAAGCCATTTGTCAGATTAGGAATCTGCTAATGCAGCTCGATAGTTAGGAGGTTCATCATGATCCCCTAAATTTTGCTCCTCGACATCGATTTGGAAACCATATCGTTCAGGTGCTTGAGGTGTCCTTGCGGACCTTCAAATGGGAACTACATCATTTTGAGGTGCAACGGGAACAGATTCACGTTCAGCCTCATCTTGATGTTCGCTAGTATCTCCAATAGGTTGTGCATCATCATCGCTTGAAATCTCGTCAAAGTCGATTGTGCTCCCACTTGCTTCTTGTGAAATGAGATTGCTCTCAAGAAACTCAGCATAACGAGCAATAATTACTTTTTGCTCAGGTGGGTAGTAGAAGTAGTAACCATCATTTCCTCAGGGTATCCAATAAAGATGCACTTGACAGCTCTGGGTTCAAGTTTGTTTAGTGTGTCTCATTTCACGAGAGCCTCACAACCCAGACCTTCAAGTAAGACAAATTAGGGACTTTCCCATTTCATATCTCATATGGTGTCTTTTCAACCTTCTTGGTGGGAACCATATTCAGTATGCGAGCAGCCGATTTGAGTGCATAACCACAAAAGGATAGAGGCAGAGTGGTCGGACTCATCATCGATCGGACCATGTCAAGAAAGGTGCGATTTCTCCTCTATGATACGCCATTATGCTGTGGTGTATAAGGAGGAGTGAATTGTGAGACAATCCCACATTTCTTTAGATGGTCTTGAAACTCTTGGCTCATGTACTCTCCTCCTCGATCAGAACGGACAACCTTTATCTTCTTGCTGAGTTGATTTTATACTTCAATTTGGAAAGATTTGAACGTTTCAATTGTTTCATGTTTATGTTTAATCAAGTAAACATAACCATATCGAATAAAGTCGTCTGGAAAGTTATGAAGTAGGTAGCACCTTCCCTAGTCCTAGTTCTAAATGGGCCATAGACATCAGTATGTATGAGTCCAAGTAGACCATTGGCCCTTTCGCCTACATGGGAGAAAGGCTTGCGCGCCATTTTGCCAGATATACAAGAAATGCATTTATCAAATGATTCAGAATCATCTGATTTTATAAGTCCATCATTTTGTAATTTTAAAACGCGTTTCTTGTTAACGTGGCAAAGGCGACAATGCCATAGGTAAGTGAAATCCAAATTCTTCTTGGATTTCTTATTGCTACATGTATAAATAAAACTACTGTTTGTTACAAGATTAAGCATGTCAATTTCAAAAATACCATCACGAGGAATAGCATTAAAATAAAAAATATTATCCTTAGAAACCGAAATACCATAATCCGTAAAAGTGTGAATAAAACCATTATTCCACAAACGAGAAAGCGAAACAATACCCCTAGTAATACTAGGTGCAAAGTGACAATTGTCTAATACAATAATTAAACCACTAGGAAGGATTAAATCATAGCTTCCTATAGCTTCGACCGGTGCACGCATTCCATCGCCCACGTACAAGTCCAAAGCTCCATGGTTTAGCTTTCTACTTCCCCTTAGACCCTGCATGGTATTACAATTGTGAGTTCCACAACCAGTGTCATATACCCAAGATTTATCAGGGAAAACATATAGTTCTATTGTGAAGATACCTGATGTGTCAGCCTTGTTAGCTTTGTTCTTCATCAACTCTGCCAGTGTCACACCTCGCCAAAAAAAATGAGTTTTACTTCATTTAAAATGTTTTGTGGAAGAACGGAGGTGTAACGTTCATGATTACATAGCAAATATTAAGTAAACAAACAACCACATAATAACGAAAATAAAAGTAGTTTCACTTTCTAAAAATAGAATGTTCCCAAAAATAGCAAGTTTCCTAAAATAGAAATTGTTTGAAAATGAAATGATTGTACGTAAACTTAATGTTTCATTCATGGCTCACGACAATCCCACTACTCATATCCTCCAGTTCCACTGCACCTAATCACCTGGAAAAACATAAATATAAAAGGGTCAACAATAATGTTGAGTGAATTCACAGGGTTATTGTTTATGATAAAAGTAAAGCATTTGCTACCCAAAATGTTTGTTGTGAAAATAAGTTTATGACTGAAAAAGTATAAGGTTCAACACTCATATGATATGAGAAGTAAGTATGAAAAGTAAAGTTTAATTGTAGAAGATCTACAATTACTAGTTTTGTTTATGAAAATGTGTTGAACAAGTTGTTATGTTTGACATCGCATGAGCGTTATCCCCAACAGGTAGCTAGTCTATTGAGATAATATACCAACCCCTAAGTCCACAATCAACACTTCAACTCTAGTATGTACTATTTGCAACCCCTAATGTTGGGAGGATGAGTGTCAGCCAATAGTACTATCTGCATATCCATGGTCTATATCCACTAGTTAATTATTGTTGGCACCTTAGTCCGGTATAATAATTGTTTGTCATGCCAACGCGATAATGAAAATGTATAGATGTTGTTGCACAGTCATAGTAAAACAGTAGCATTTGTTTATGTTTTCCACTCCAAAGTTTATAAAACAGTAAAAGTAGTAAAAGGGTTCTGTGGACTCACCTGGCAAAGCTTAGCAACAGTTAGGACAGAGGATTCCTTCAAAGGCTCCTAACTTCCTAAACGATATAACTTTCTAATTAGACTAAGCTAACACAGGCGATTCTAGATACGATATAAGATATATGATATACGATTAATGTTATGTTTTATGTTTTGTGACATCGAATGAACTTGGATCATTGGGCCTTAATGGACCGAAATGATATGAAATGGGCTTCGAACTGAGATGAAATGAAATGGGCTTGGGTTAGGCTTAATGGGACTAAATTGGGCCTAATAGACTTAATGGGCCTAGATACGCTTAGTGGACCACTAGATTGGGCTTAGGTCCGATTAGATTGGGCCATGGATTGGGCTTGGGCCCAATTGGGTTCGATTTTGGGTGCTAATGGGCCAAAGGTTTGGGCTTTGGTCCATATAGGCTTGGATCCTATGGGCCAACTAAAGTTTGGGCCCGATGGACTAAGATAGATCGAATGGGCCAAGTACGGGCCTTGGCCCGATTAAGTATTCGGGTTTGGGGTCCACGGTTTGGGTCAAGATCCGGCTTTGACCCGGTTTGGCTTATGGGTCAAAATTAGTTCAATCTAGAAGTCAACATTGGTCAAAAGAGTCAACAAAGGTCAACTATGGTTTTTTAGATTTCGGCTAGGGTTTAGGGTTCGAGTCTAGGGTTTAATCTAGCACAAGTTTGGGTCACCAAAAGTCAAATCTAGCCAATCTAGAGCAATTAGTCAAGCATCTTGGTCAACTAGGGTTAGGGTTTCGATTAGGGTTCGGTCAAGGGTTGGCCGAAGGCCAAAACCCTTCGGGTTTCATGCTAGATCGGGCTAGAGTTTGGGATTTAATGGTGGTTTGGCTAGATCTAAGGTTAGGCACAAGTATACTTCTAGATCTAGGGTTTTAGGTCAAAACAATAATAGAATCAAGCAAGGATTGAGCGAATAAACAATGGTACACGAAAGCAAAGACCCGTATTGGGATCGATCAACAAACAAGAGAATGCCGAGACCTCTTGGCCTGCGGCCTAGGTTGTCACACCCCGCCAAAATTGGTTTTGGTTGGTGATGTTAACTTACTGTTGCCGGAAGGAAATATAAACGAGGGTGATGGTAAGGTAACGGAAGGGAAATATAAGGAAGCTCGTGTGTGTAAATCATACTCATGCATGCTTGATAAAAGAAATATGAAAAGGTTATGGAGTTATACCTTTCGCGAGGAAGAGAGACCGAAGAAGATGATCGCTCCAAGTGGTTCGCCGGAAGCAAGCTCGCCGGAGAGGGAGAACAAAGTTGATGGGTTTTCTGTATGGAATTTTCGGTTGTGTCCCCATGGTTGGCTTCACAAGGGTTTAAAAGTTAATAAGAAAAAGAGACAATACCCAATGGTTCTCTTTGGGTGTGGATAAATTTGTGAGTTGCTAAAGATGTCATGACATAGTACACTGCAAAGGGGAAAGGAGATATGGTGGTGTCGTGTTGTTGTTATAATAAGACACTAGCATGGGAAAATGGTGGCTTCATGGTGGAACTTTTACCATTTCTTATTATTGTCAAGATCAAAAGGAAAAGTAGGAAGAGTCCATGGATTAGATGTGTGCAGAGATGAGGCATGGAAAAAGGAGTTGACTTTTAGCATGTAACTAACTCATGTTTGTATTCTTGTTACATTAGGGTAACATAGTTAGTACTTTAGTTAGAGTACTATTTAGTTAGGATTTATTTTATGAGTTGTTGTATATAAATTATTTAGGAGATGGCTACATGACAATCATATATTTTTAACTCTATTATTTAATAGGTTCGGTTACAGTGTATATGGTTACATATTTGTTTATTCTTAACATGGTTGGCGGTTCGTGTCGTTCTTATGAATCACTCGGATTTGCTTGTATTATATTTCGTTATATATAATAATGATTATGTTTACACTTATAATCGGTTCGACTATTATTTGCGGTTGAGGGTCGTCAATGTACTTAGTCGTGTATATAATCGTAAAACCAACTCACCAAGTTTTTAGCAATTTAATGACATGCATAAAGCGTTTGCGTTAAAATGTGTATGATCGACACATAATAAGATTTTAAATGTTAGGCTCATATCACAAAACATACATTATTAATAACGATTTGTGTTACATTTCGTTGCTCGGTTACAATCGATGATGGTTAACCGGTCCATTTTCGAGGGTTATCACATTCTCCCCCCGTTAAAAGAATTTCGTCCCGAAATTCAAGTGGTGTCGTTTCTGGATGATGTCTCGGGAAACAGTTGTGGATATTTTTGTTTCATTTGATCTTCTCGTTTCCAAGTGAACTCGGGTCCTCTTTTCGATCTCCAACGGACTTGAACTAACTTAACCTTACTCCTCCGGAGTTGGTGCATTTTCTAGTCGGTTATCTCGATGGGTTCCTCTACGAAGTGGAGTCGCTTGTCGACACAAATTTCGTCCGTTGGTTCAATCAATGTTTCGTCAGATAAACACTTTTTCAAGTTCGACACGTGGAATGTGTCGTGTATGCCGCTCAGTTCTTGTGGGAGTTTGAGTTTGTAAGCGACGGGACCAATCCTTTCCAGGATTTCAAATGGTCCGACGTACCTAGGATTTAGCTTCCCGCGTTTTCCGAATCGGGCAACACCTTTCCATGGTGAAACTTTTAACAGTACCCGATCTCCAACGCTAAATTCTAACGGCTTTCTCCTATTTTTGGAATAACTCTTTTGTCTATATCATGCCGCTTTTATCCGGTCCCTTATCTGGAAAATCTTATCAGTTGTCTCTTGGACGATCTCGGGACCAGTTATCTGACTATCACCAACTTCAGTCCAACAAAGTGGAGAGCGACACTTTCGTCCGTATAATGCCTCAAATGGTGCAGCTTTGATGCTCGTGTGGTAGCTGTTGTTGTAAGAGAACTCAGCGAGTGGTAAGTGAGCATCCCAACTTCCACCGAAGTCAATTGCGCATGCCCGGAGCATGTCTTCAAGTGTTCGGATGGTTCTTTCACTTTGACCATTGGTTTGTGGATGGTAAGCCGTACTCATGTCAAATCGAGTACCTATGGACCGCTGCAACGATTGCCAAAATCGTGAAGTAAAACGACTATCCCTGTCAGAGATAATGGAGATCGGCACTCCATGTCTCGATACAACCTCTTTAAGGTAAACCTTCGTTAGCTTTTCCATTTGATCGGTTTCTTTTATGGGAATAAAGTGTGCAGATTTCGTTAGTCGGTCGACGATTACCCATATTGTATCATGACCTTTGGATGTTCTTGGTAATTTCGTGATGAAATCCATAGAAATCTTTTCCCATTTCCACTCTGGTATTTCTGGTTAGCACAATAGACTTGACGGTTTTTTGTATTCGGCCTTTACCTTTGAACAGGTCAAACACTTTCCGACATATGTGGCGATATATTTCTTCATATTGGGCCACCAATAAATTTCTTTTACGTCTTTATACATTTTGTCGGCTCCAGGGTGGATTGAATATGTGGACTTATGGGCTTCTCCCAAGACTAATTCTCTTACATTTCCTTTAATTGGAACCCAAATTCTATTCATGAAATACAAGGTTTCGTCAGCTTTAGGTTCCAATTGCTTCTCCATGCCTCGCAGGCATTCGTTGTTCAAGTTTTCGATTTTAAGAGCCTCTTTTTGAGCATCACAAATTTGTGTGGTTAAATTCGTGTGGAGTATCATCCCTAGTGCCCTAACACGTAAGGCTCTAGGTCTTTCCTTTCGGCTCAGAGCGTCAGCTACAACATTGGCTTTCCCTGGGTGGTACTTGATTTCACAATCATAATCATTTAGCAACTCGACCCATCGGCGTTGTCTCATATCAGATTCTTTTTGGTCGAATATGTGTTGTAGGCTTTTATGATCGGTGAATATAGCGCACTTGGTTCCATAAAGGTAACGTCTCTAAAATTTTAAAGCGAAAACTATGGCTCCCAACTCTAGGTCATGGGTGGTGTAGTTCTTCTCGTGCACCTTCAGTTGTCGTGATGCATAAGCGATCACCTTCTCTTTTTGCATTAGTACACACCCAAGTCCTTGGTGAGATGCGTCACAGTAAACGACAAAATCTTCAGTTCCCTTAGGATGTGATAAGATAGGGGCGCTACAAAGTTTCTGCTTCAGTAGTTGAAAAGCCGATTCTCGCTTTTCACCCCATTCGAATTTCTTATCTTCTGTGTGAGGCTGGTTAAAGGTTGGGCGATTTTAGAAAATTTTTCAATAAACCTTCTATAGTAGCCGGCTAAACCTAGGAATTGACGTACTTCTGTTGGCGTCTTTGGTGCTTCCCAGTTTTTAACGGCCTCTATTTGGCGTACAATTTCCCTTTCTCCAGAAATTCAAGGATAAGTTTAAGGTGTTGTTCATGTTCGTCCTTTCTTTGCGAGTAGATCAGAATGTCGTCGATGAACACGATCACAAACTTATCGAGATAGGGTTTGCAAACTCGATTCATTAGATCCATAAAAATGGCAGGTGCGTTGGTCAATCCGAATGGCATAACCAGGAATTCGTATTGACTGTAACGCGTGCGAAATGCGGTTTTTGGGATACTGTCTTCTTGGATCTTCAGTTGATGGTATCCAGAACGTAAATCGATTTTTGAATAGTAACTGGAGCCTTGAAGTTGATCGAACAGATCGTCGATTCTTGGAAGTGGATATCAATTCTTGATGGTTAGCTTATTAAGCTCACGATAATCGATACACATTCTCATGGATCCATCTTTCTTCTTCACAAACAAGACCGGAGCTCCCCCGGGTGAGAAACTCGGTCGGATGAATCCAAGGTCGAGGAGTTCTTGAAATTGAGTGGAGAGCTCTTGCATCTCAGACGGTGCAAGACGATATGGCGAGCGCGCGATCGGGGCGGCTCCTGGAACTAAGTCGATACGGAATTCGACTTGTCTCTTAGGCGGTAATCCCAGTAAATCCTCGGGAAATACGCTTGGAAAATCATGTACGATTGGAATGTCTTCGATTCGACGTTCTTTTGCTTTCTTGTCAACAACGTGGGCGAGAAATGCTTGGTAACCCTTTTTCAAGTATTTGCGAGCTTTCATGCAATTCACCATTTTTAGGGTGCTCACTCTTTTCTCTCCTTGAATGACAAGGGTTTCTTCGGACGTTAACGGGATTCGAATCAACTTTTCAAAGCAAATTATCTCGGCTCTGTTCTTAGATAGCCAATCCATACCAATCACCACATCAAAACTTCCTAGCTCAACAGGTAATAAGTCGATGTCAAATGAGTGATTTTCCAATATGAGTGTACAACCCTTTAACAGTTCGTCAGTTTCAATTAGTTTACCATTAGCTAGTTCTATCGAGTAGGTTGCACTTAGTTTACTAGCCTCTACGTCAAGTAATGGTCTAAATTCAGTTGAGACAAAGCTTAAGTCTGCACCAGAATCAAACAGTATTGAAGCGTAATGACCATTGACAAGGAACGTACCAGTAACGACGTCAGGGTTCTGACGCGCGTCGCCGGCTCCAAACACGAATGCACGTCCACGTGCTGGGTTGTTATTGTTATTGTTGTTATTGTTGTTGTTGTTTCGGTTGTTGCGGTTGTTGTTGTTCTGATTGTTTCGGTTGTTGTTGTTAGGGTTGCGGTTGTTGTTGTTCTGATTGTCTCGGTTCTCGGGGCATTCATGTGCATAGTGCCTAGTCTTTTCACATTTAAAACATTTCGGGTTGGTATTGTCGGGTGGAGGGTTAGTCCTACACACCGCTCCTTGGTGCCCATACTTGTTGCACCATTCACACCTGATGCACTGCCCGTTGTGATGATGTTGACACTCATTACATTTCGGGCGGTCCTTTTGTCCTGATGCCCTAGAGGTGTTTGCCACATACGCCTTTCCATTTCTTAGGCGTTTGGAACTACGGTTTCCGTCCCGGTTGTCGTTCTTGCCTTCCCCTTTTCTTTTACCATCATCATGGCTCCCTTCAACAGTTACAGCTTTACCAATAGTTGTGGTATTCTTGTTGAGTTGTCCCATACGAATAGCATTGTCGGTCAGAACATTGGCAAACAGTACGGCTTCTTTCATGGTGGCTGGCTTCGACGCAGTGACCATTCCTCGAATTTGAGAAGCCAATCCCCAAATGTACTTTTCGACCTTTTTAGTTTCTGGCGTCACTAGGTGAGGGACTGGTCGGGCCAGTTCATTAAACCGAGTGGTGTAACTACCGACATCTGAACCTTCCATTGCTAGGTTCCAGAACTCAGTTTCAAGCTTTTGTAGTTCGTTGCCGGGGCAATATTCTTCCAGCAGTTTAGCTTTCAACTCGCTCCATGACATTAAGTAGGCATTCTCTCTGCCGAGTGCTTGGATTTGTGAGTTCCACCACGTAAGTGCCTCGTGAGTGAGGGTACAAGTGGCGTATTTTACCTTGCAGTCCTCACTGCAACCACTGATATCGAGCACGAGTTCCATCCGTTCGATCCAACGAATGATTCCAACAGCACCTTCTGTCCCATTGAACTTCATCGGGTCGCATCCGAGAAATGTTTTGTATGAACAACCCATACGTCCGTTGCCAGCTTCTGCAGTATTAATAATACTAAGTTCGGCTTATGAAATTTAGTAATTTATTCTAGTTATATAGGATGTGCATCTTGTCACTCTTACCTCCGTTGTCATTACCAATTCCATTTCCACCGGTTCCATTTCCTCCGGTACCATTTCCTCCGTTTATACCACTACCTGCTCCACCATTTCGGGCGTTCCAATTTGTCTTATAGGTGTGGAGTGCAGCAACAACTTGTTCAGAGACGATGGAGGCTATGTCGGTTGCGGTAATGGGAACTGCATTCCCATTGGTGTTACGCCTCGAAGGTGGTCTACGTGCCATGATCAGTTTCTAATACACAAAATTGCGCAAGAAATAAGATATATGATATATAATAGTATAATCACATGACAACGAATATAACAACCAAGCCATATAATATCATACCACAAAAGACTTAGTACATACCATTCGTACATAAAGTACAAAATGGACAGGGTTACAAGACCCCGTCAATACAAGTTTCTGAAAATAAAATATTGTACGGGCACAACCCGCCTGTACTAGGTCTACTGCATGTACTGTGAGTACCACTGCAGGAATACGACTAAAGCAGGAATCACCCAGCTGACACGTGCGGTCACTCTCATGTCAGAGATCTGGGTCCGTAGACTCTGGTTCTCCTCCCTAAGCATCTGGTATCCTATAGAATTTTGGGCCACTTCCTCATGTAAGGACTGCTGGGCGACGGTGTCTCGAATCCGATCTTCCTTGTGTCTCTCCTTATCAGCTCGCAATGCATGAATATCAACCTTCACATCTCTCACGTAGTCAATTAGGTCCCTACCTATGCGTGTTGTTGTTTCTCGAACTCTAGATAATTCCTCATCCATGCCCCTCGCGATGCGATGAAGGGTAGAGATGTCGCCAGCAGCTTGTCGTGCATCCCGAGCAGTGCGGGTTACTTCACTCCTAACCGTCCCGATTGTATCTATAGCTGTGGCGAGACCAACTCCATACTCTCCTGCAACATCTTGTGCGGCCACTTCCTTCTCTTCGAGCGTATCAATCCACTCTGGAAGTGTAGTATTGATGCCGGAAATGAGATCCTTAACTTCCAAGATCTCCTCACCTGCTTCCTCTCTAACTCGGGAAACTCTCTGGTTTATCCAATTAACCTCTGAGCGTAGAACCTTCAGGGGCGATTCATCTGATTCATCATCAGACACTACACGATACTGCCCTACCTGACTGGGTGAGCGATCTCTCTTCTGACCATGTCGTTCTGTGGAGTGCCTCGAAGGGCCAATGACTGGACAAGGTGCAGCTGAAGGGGTCAACTGTAAGGTCCTCCCCATGTTCCTCTTCAGGTTCTTCCTCCATTTCCTCTTCAGGTTCTTCCTCCATTTCCTCTTCGGGCTCTTCCTCCATTTCGGCCTCGTACTCGTAGCGTGATGCCATATCTGTTTCAAAACAGTGGGATAGGGCAGCACGAGTGAGGTGGTCGTAGCCGGTGTGAGGTATTAGTGTGTGAGAATAGTGTGAGTGTATAGTGTGTAGTATAGGTATATGCGAGTGACATAGACTAAGGTATAATTTCTATTACTGATGAGTATTATGCAATGCGACACGTATGCATTGAAATGTTTTGACCAAAAACCTTTTTCCGGCTATAGATTAGACTCTCGCTAATTCACTATAACCAAAGGCTCTGATACCAATCTGTCACACCCCGCCAAAATTTGTTTTGGTTGGTGATGTTAACTTACTGTTGCCGGAAGGAAATATAAAAGAGGGTGATGGTAAGGTGACAGAAGGGAAATATAAGGAAGCTCATGTGTGTAAATCATACTCATGCATGCTTGATAAAAAGAAATATCAAAAGGTTATGGAGTTATACCTTTCGCGAGGATGAGAGACCGAAGAAGATGATCGCTCCAAGTGGTTCGCCGGAAGCAAGCTCGCCGGAGAGGGAGAACAAAGTTGATGGGTTTTCTGTATGGAATTTTCGGTTGTGTCCCCATGGTTGGCCTCACATGGGTTTAAAATTTAATAAGAAAAAAAGACAATACCCAATGGTTCTCTTTGGGTGTGGGTAAATTTGTGAGTTGCCAAAGATGTCATGACATAGTACACTGCAAAGGGGAAAGGAGATATGGTGGTGTCGTGTTGTTGTTATAATAAGACACTAGCATGGGAAAATGGTGGCTTCATGGTACAACTTTTACCATTTCTTATTATTGTCAAGATCAAAAGGAAAAGTAGGAAGAGTCCATGGATTAGATGTGTGCAGAGATGAGGCTTGGAAAAAGGAGTTGACTTTTAGCATATATCAAACTCATGTTTGTATTCTTGTTACATTAGGGTAACATAGTTAGTACTTTAGTTAGAGTATTATTTAGTTAGGATTTATTTTATGAGTTGTTGTATATAAATTATTTAGGAGATGGCTACATGACAATCATATATTTTTAACTCTATTATTTAATAGGTTCGGTTACGGTGTATATGGTTACATATTTGTTTATTCTTAACATGGTTGGCGGTTCGTGTCGTTCTTATGAATCACTCGGATTTGCTTGTATTATATTTCGTTATATATAATAATGATTATGTTAACACTTATAATCGGTTCGACTATAATTTGCGGTTGAGGGTCGTCAACGTACTTAGTCGTGTATATAATCGTAAAACCAACTCACCAAGTTTTTAACAATTTAATGACATCCATAAAGCGTTTGCGTTAAAATGTGTATGATCGACATAGAATAAGATTTTAAATGTTAGGCTTATATCACAAAACATACATTATTAATAACGACTTGTGTTACATTTCGGTGCTTGGTTACAATCGATGATGGTGACATTTCGGTGCTCGGTTTTACCAATTTATAACCGAAAACAATTAGAGACAAGAAGGAAAACGAGTATACCTTGCGATCTACGAACAAAAGGAATCAATCACGAACAAGATGGAATGGGATTTGATTGCTTGAGATCCAAACCGAATGAAGATGGTGGTGTGTTTCTTGCTTCGGCCGAATGGGAGAGAGGGAGAGATCAAAGTGTTTTAGGGTTAGCTAAGGTGTGTATTTATTTGGGAAGATTAGGGTTTAGATGATAGAGTTTGAGTAGAAGTATAACTCTTTCAAATTGTAGATGGAGATAAGGTTACTAGGGATAAGATCAAAAGGAAAAGCATCAACCTCACCCACAAGGGGTTTGGCCGACTTGGGAGGGTCACGCACAAGGGTGCTCGGCCACATAGTGGTCGGGTTTAATAGCTTGGTTCATTCGAGTCACGTTTTAATAGATTAAATTCGTTTATTGCGTAACCGATAAAAGTTACTAATTTTTAGAATGTTTTTAGCTCAAATGTGTTTCCATAAGATAATCAATATGCTGTGTTGACTAAAATAGTCAAACACTAATGTATGGTGTAAAAATAGATGTTTTGTTGTGTGTTCGGATACCAAAAATAGAAATGTCTATATATGGAAACGTTCTAAATAAGGAAAGTTCTAGAAATGAAATGAGATTACATACCGGAAATATCGAGTTGTCACATTCTCCCCTGGTTGAAGAAATTTCGTCCCGATATTTAAGACGAAGAACGAACAAGAGGGACAACGAGAAAAAGATGAGGATATTTCCTTTGCATTTGGTCCTCAAGTTCCCACGTGAATTCAGGACCACTTTTGGAGTTCCATCTGACTTTAATGATTTTGATCTTGCTTCTTCTCAGCTTTTGCTCTTTCCAGTCAGATATTTCGATTGGTTCCTCAGTAAAATGGAGTTTGTCGTCGATAATAAGTTCCTCAGCAGGAACAATGAGCGAGGGATCATGAATAAACTTCTTCAAATTCGACACATAAATTCGACACATGAAATGTGCAATGAACATTGCTGAGCTCCTTAGGAAGGCGAAGACGATAGGCAACATCACCGATTCTTTCAATGATTTCAAATGGTCCAACATAACGAGGGCTGAGCTTTCCCTTCTTGCCAAAGCGTACAACACCTTTCCAAGGTGCTACCTTTAGCAACACATAGTCGCCAACAGCAAACTTTAGAGGCTTTCGACGATTATCAGCATAACTCTTTTTGTCGATCTCTTGCAGCCTTGATACGATCTTTGATCTTGAAGATCTTGTCAGTTGTTTCTTGCAGAATCTCAGGACCGGTAATCTGACGATCACCAACTTCAATCCAACAAAGTGGCGAACGACACTTTCTTCCATACAGGGCTTCAAATGGTGCGGCTTTAATAGTTGTATGATAACTATTATTGTACGAGAACTCAACTAGAGGGAGATGAGAATCCCAACTTCCACCAATGTCAATAACACAAGCTCTCAGCATGTCTTCCAAGGTTTGGATTGTTCTTTCAGTCTGACCATCGGTTTAGGGATGATAAGCAGTACTCATATCGAGGCGAGTACCGAGAGATTTTTGCAATGATTGCCAAAAACGAGATGTGAAGCGACTATCACGATCAGATATAATCGCGACTGGCACACCATGCCGAGATACAACTTCTTTTAGATAGATTCTCCTTAGCTTCTCATTTGGTTAGTTTCTTTAATAGGAATGAAATGAGCTGATTTGGTCAATCGATCAACAATTACCCAAATTGTATCATGACCACTAGACGTTCGAGGCAGCTTGGTTATGAAATCCATAGAGATTTCTTCCCATTTCCATTCAGGGATTTCTGGATGTTGTAGAAGACCGGACGGCTTCTGATTCTCTGCTTTCACTTTGGCACAAGCTAAACATTTGCTGACATACACTGCGATCTCCTTCTTCATATTCCGCCACCAGTACAATTCTTTGACATCTTTGTACATCTTATCTGCACCAGGATGAATAGAATAGTTAGATCTATGAGCTTTATTCAAGATGACGTCGATGACACTTCCATGATTAGGAACCCATAAACGATCCATGAAATAAAGGGTTCCACCCACCTTTGCTTCTAACTGCTTTTCCATACCACGCAAAGCTTCAGTTTTGATGTTCTCTACCTTCAAGGCTTCAGTTTGGAATTGATGAACTTGGGAAGATAGATTAGAACGAACAGAAATTGGAAGGGCTCGAACGCGACGAGGTTTAGGCTGCTCTTTTCGACTTAAGGCATCAGCTATCACATTAGCTTTTCCAGGATGATACTTGATCTCACAATTGTAATCATTCATCAATTCTACCCATGTACGCTGTCTCATGTTGAGCTCTTTCTGATTGAAGATATGTTGCAAGCTTTTGTGATCGGTGAATATTGTGCACTTGGTACCGTAGAGATAATGTCTCCAAATCTTTAATGCAAACACTACGGTACACAACTCGAGATCATGAGTTGTATAATTCTTCTCGTGGTTCTTCAGTTGTCGAGAGGCGTAGGCAATCACTTTGTCATGTTGCATCAATACACAACCTAGCCCTTGGTGCGAAGCATCACAGTACACCACGAAATTGTCGATTCCTTCAGGAAGAGATAGAATATGAGCATAACATAATTTAGATTTAAGAGATTGGAAGGCTGATTCTTGCTTTTCACCCCAGACAAATTTCTCATCCTTATGTGTTAACACCGTTAAATCCTTTGCAATCTTAGAGAAATTTTCTATGAACCTTCTGTAGTAACCAGCAAGACCAAGGAACTGTCTCACTTCAGTTGGGGTCTTTGGAGCTTCCCCATTCTTTATAGCTTCTATCTTTGCAGGATCAACGTGGATACCTTCCTCGTTGATAATATGACCCAGAAATTGGACTTCACGCAACCAGAATTCACACTTGGACAACTTGGCGTACAACTTCTCTTTCTCCAACAACTCAAGAATAATTCTTAAGTGCTCTTCATGCTCTTCTCTCGAGTGCGAATAGATGAGGATATCATCTATGAAGATGATAATGAATTTGTCGAGATACTGCTTGCACACTCTGTTCATGAGATCCGTAAACACAACAGGTGCATTGGTCGAACCAAATGGAATTACCAAAAATTCGTAATGACCATAGCGAGTTCTGAAAGCAGTTTTGGGCACATCTTTCGAACTTTCAACTGATGGTAGCTTGAACGAAGATCAATTTTGGAATAGAAACTCGATCCTTGGAGTTGATCGAACAGATCATCAATATGGTGAAGAGGATATCGATTTTTAATAGTTACTTTGTTCAATTCACGATAGTTAATGCACATTCTCATTGAACCATCTTTCTTTTTAACGAAGAAGACCGGAGCTCCCCAGGGCGAGAAACTCGGTCGAATGAAACCAATATCAAGAAGTTCTTGCAATTGCGATGAAAGTTCTTGCATTTCAGACGATGCAACACGATAAGGAGAACGCGCAATAGGTGCGGCTCCTGGAATCAGATCAATACGAAATTCAACTTGTCTCTGAGGTGGCAGTCCAGGCAATTCACCAGGAAAAACGCCAGGGAATTCACGAACGATAGGGATATCCTCAATCTTGCGATCTTTGGACTTTGTGTCAACGACATGAGCAAGAAAGGCTTGGCATCTTTTACAAAGGTATTTTTGAGCTTTCACAGAGTTTATGATTTTTATGTTTTTGTTTCATTGTTCACCTTGAATTATTAATGTTTCTGTTTTGGATATAGGGATTCGAATTTGTTTGTCGTAGCGTATTATTTCAGCACGGTTTTTAGATAACCAATCCATCCCTTTAACGATATCAAAACTACCTAGCTCTACAGGCACAAGCTCTATATTGAAAATGTGATCATCTAGGTCAAGCTTACAACCTTTAAAAACTTCACTAGACCTAACAACTTTTCCATTCGCTAGTTCGATCTCATATTTAACTTTCAAACATTCAGGATTTAGATTTAAGAAACTTTTAAAGTCGGTCAATACGAAACTCAAGTCGGCTCCCGAATCAAATAAAATAGAAGCAAAATGATTGTTGACGATAAACGTACCGGTAACGGTATCAAGATTTTCGCGAGCTACCTGAGCATTCATAACAAATGCACGACCACGACCACGACCATTCTGACGATCATTGTTGTTATTGGAATTGCGGTTGTTGTTGCGATTGTTGTTACGATTGCTGTTCTTGTTGTTGTTGTTGTTGTTGTTGTTGTCGTTCTGGTTGTTGTTGTTGTTCTGAAGCTTAGGGCAACGATTACGATAATGGTTAGGATCACCACACTCGTAACAAACAGGATTCTTAGGAGGATTGTTGGACGGACATCTTCCGAAATTGTGACCCCAGCGGTCACACTTATGGCACTTCTAACACTGACCATCATGATGCCAATTACACTTGTTGCACTTGGGCTTGCTTCCAGCATAGGGTTTAGAATCAGGATTAGACTGATTGTTGTTCTGATTTGAGGCAGCATAACTCTTAGTCTTCTGATACTTGTTCCCTTTGTAGTCTCGTTTGTTGACATAGGAACGCTTTCCATTTTCATTGTTCGAAGTCTCAGAGGATTTGCTAGACACAACTAGCTTGTCTTTGAACGATCCACTTCTCATAGCATCATCAGTCAACCTTGTAGCACGATTCACATCATCTTCAAAAGTTGTTGGTTCAGAAGCAATAACATGAGTACGAATAAGATCATGTAGACCTTGAAGATACTTCTCGATACACTTAAATTCTGGGGAAACCATATGAGGGACGAGACGAGCGAGTTCTTGGAATTTAGTCGTGTAGGTAACAATATCAGATGCAACCATGGACATATTCCATAGTTCCACTTCAACTTTCTGTAGCACTCTCATTGGAAAAAACTTCTGAGTTAACTGATCCTTAAACGCATCCCAGGTCATAGCATCAGCATTAGCACGACCTAAGACTTGCACTTGGGAATTCCACTAGGACAACGCTTCCTTGGAAAATGTGCAAGCAGCAAACTTCACCATATTCTCAGGGGCACATTGGATGATACCGAAGATAGATTCCACCTTCTCAATCCAGTGAATTATAGCAATGGTACCTTCAGATCCAGAGTATGTCGGAGGATGACAGGACGTAAAGGTCTTAAACAACTGACCTTGACGATTAGCATTGGAATCTGAAGTTTAACTAATAAAGAGAGAAAAGAGAAATTAGGTTAAAATAAAGCGAAAATAAACGAATCTTCTCTTGTGGAGTCGAATGATGTACCGTTGTTTCCATTGTTAGCAGCACCACCGGTGTTTCCTCTTGCTGCATTCATTTGAGCCATCGTTTCAGTGATTCGGCGTCCCACCATCCGTTCAACAGTTTCTGCATTTCCTCCTTGAGCCATTGATGAATTGCTAATACAAGTAATACGATTCAAACAAAGAACTAAGAAAATAATATTATAGAAGGATTAAAAATAAAAGATATACTTATTATAAGAATCAAAGATTAGATATACAATAGACGTAATAGTAGTAGACGTAGATATAGATAGACGTAGATAGAGTAGTAGTAGAGACATATAGAAAATACAATTCATAGAAACAACGAGATTATACTAAAATATCACTTTTATTAAACACACTCCTAATACGTAATAGTTTTAAAAAGTATGGCAAATACGCCAATACTGAATAAAGAAAATACTAATTTAAAAACTAACTTTTTAAAATAGCCAAACATAAAAACCTAATAATAGTAATAGAAAAACAAATATAGACGAAATGTAGATGACTAATCATCTTCCTCTGGCTGCTGGTCATTGTCTTGTTGTCATGTAGAGATCACCATCTTTCACCAGATGATAGAGATAAGGACGCTCTCCACGCTTGAGATCAGGGGGTCCATTGGGGTACACCAGGACAGGAGGCTGAATGGGACGAAACCAATCTGCTGACGATATCGGGAACGACGTCGGTACAAACACTGATTGCTGTACTCTGATTGCTGACGTAGCGGTACTCTGATTGTTGTCGTACTCTGAGTCTGACGAAATATTAATAACACTCGCTGACGACATTCTGCTTATCACGACGCATAAAATTATTAGATTATGAAAATTTTGGGCTCTCTGACGAATGCTAAATAGTACACTAAGGCAATACTAACTAGGGCAATTGTTCTAATATAAGAACAATGGAACTTCAAGATATGAGACTCAGCGTGCCACAAATATTTTTGTTTTGTAAAAGTTTTTGTTTTTCCCAAAAATCTTTTGTAGTTATAGACTAGGCTTGCTAATTCACTATAACTTAAGGTTTGATACCAATCTGTCACACCACACCAAAAAAATGAGTTTTACTTCATTTAAAATATTTTGCGGAAGAACGAAGGTGTAACATTCATGATTACATAGCAAAAATTAAGTAAACAAACAACCACGCTATAACGAAAATAAAAGTAGTTTCACATTCTAAAAGTAGAAAGTTCCCAAAAATAACAAGTTTCCTAAAATAGAAATTGTTTGAAAATGAAATGATTGTTCATAAACTTAATGTTTTATTCATGGCTCACGACAATCCCACTGCTCATATCCTCCAGTTCCACTGCACTTAATCACCTGGAAAAACATAAATATAAAAGGGTCAACAATAATGTTGAGTAAATCCACAGGGTTATTGTTTATGATAAAAGTAAAGCGTTTGCTACCCAAAATGTTTGTTGTGAAAATAAGTTTATGACTGAAAAAGTATAAGGTTCAACACTTATACGATATGAGAAGTAAGTATGAAAAGTAAAGTGTAATTGTAGAAGATCTACAATAACTAGTTTTGTTTATGAAAATGTGTTGAACAAGTTGTTATGTTTGACATCGCCTGACCATTATCCCTAATAGGTAGCTAGTCTATGTAGTTAATATACCAACCCCTAAGTCCACAATCAACACTTCAACTCCAGTATGTTATCTCTACTATATTATAAAGAATTTACCCCTTCCATAATTAGCAAGGATAAAAATTCAGCCAAGACACTTGCTAATAATGGAAATGATTATGGTTTAAAAAATTAGGCATTAACAGGATTCGAACTTGAGATCCAAGGTAAACAAAGCACACCTCAAACCAACTGGGCAACTAAGCTAATCAATATTCTTTGAAAAACATTCTATATAAATAATCCGACATAACTTGTTTCCTGAAGCCACCTCCTCAATAGCCAATAGATACGCATCCTCTTCCAATCAACCCAATACTTCCTTCTTGATCATTTAAACGTTTACATATTGCGAAGTGGAGCTTATTTTTGAAATCACATCTCCCTCTCTTTTTTTCATTTACACAACCCTAAAATAAAGCATTTCATCCATTTCACACCTCGGTTCAAACAACCGATCTTCTCACTAAAAAGCAAAGCAGCTGATCTACTACCTACCTGAGTTCACATACCCGTCGACCACCCTCAGCTGCCGTCCCCTACGTCGACGCCCCCTCCTCCGGTGATTGCAAGTTGATTCCTCAAGGACTCCGTGACGGTCTTCCTCAAGCACCCCATATGTGATTTTACTGATAAATATAAATTTTAAGTTCATACGTTCGTGTGTAGGTTTTATCCAAGCACTGTGCAAAACGGCATCATTTGGTTTTGGCCAAATTCCGATCCTCTGTTCAAAGATATTTTCACCAAGAACTGAAGAAGGAACCTACCGTTCTTTCAAAATCGTCGGCCATGAAATCGACAGGCACACTCAAATAGTCTAAATCGACCTTCGATTCTCTCAAATTGGCTGCGATTCATGGATTTTATGGCTTCAATTCGACGTTTGCACTTCGATTTAACCGATATGAGTGCGTTTTTGGTACGATTCAATTTTGGATCGCCAAGCGGAACCCGGGTACGTACAGATCGTTTACGGGTCCCGATTGGGTACAGAGTGAATGGAAACTGATTCTTAGGTTTCGCTTGGATTTTCGTTAATGTTTGATTCATGTGGTTGCAGGTTGATAACATGAACTCATCCACATCCAAACGTGCTTGAACTGATGGTATGCTCAATTGCTATTTTGTTTGTTTGTTTGTTGAGATTTTTAATTCCTCAATTCCTATTTCTTGTTTATCTGTGATAGTTTATGTGAATTGGATTCACGTTAGTCTTTTAGGTTAATTCAGAAATTTATAGTAATCTGCGATTAGGAAACAACCAATAATCACATTTTTTAAATTAAAAACAGCTTGATATTAAAGAGGTGTTTGGCCAAGCTTTTATTCAGAGCTTATAGACTTGTTAAAATTATAAAGTTTATTATGGCATGGTGATTTAACTTATTTTCTGAGCTAGCGTTTACTTACTCAATATCTATCATATGAAATTACATTTTAAGATACATGTTTTGCATCTGACTAATTACTATCTTTTAGCAAATTTGTTGTGACGTATGATGGTTTATTTAGTGCTTATTGGGGATTGTTTTTTATTTATTCCAGGTTATCGTACAGAAGATAATTGGACTTGCCCAAGCTGTGGAAATTTCAATTTCTCATTTGAACAACTGGCAATATACACAACTGTGCACAACCTAGACCAGGTGATCATAATTTTGTGAGGTCCACAACTTGACCATTTATTTTGTTGAAATTATGCGAATTTTAATCTTTATTGAAGCACAGTTAAATGAGTCTTTTTGTGTGTTAACGGAAAGAAGAGGAGTTTTACGCGTGATGCAATGAACTATTGATGTTGGTTGATTCATAGAAGATTTCAAATTCACAAATTTATCATCATCTTTATACGCTGCTTTTATTCGTGGTGCGTGATCCGTTTATTTGGTTTTGTTATGTAGTTCGGCGGTGTTTCCATCCATAATGCTTCAAGTTCATTGCAATACCAGCTGCATTTCTTGCTTAAACAAGTATATTCACATTTCTATTTATTCAATTTCTATTACATTTATTATGCGCATGCATTGAATTCGCTGTTCAATTGTCTTTAAGGAGTTAGAGCGTGGTTTACATGAAGAAGTGCAAAAGTTCTAGACACTTTTTTCCTTTAACCAGTTTCCATAGCGGGTATGAACCTTCCTTTTTCTGATCAAACGCACTTGATATATAATACTGAATTTTAAATTTCATTTGGTGTTATTGTATTTCCTAAAATTAAAATATTGTCAGAGATTAACTTTAAAGCTTCATGACTCACTTATTTTTTAGGTTTTGTTGCAGATAACACAAAGTTATATCTTCAGTAATTGTTTAAGCTTAATGTAGTTAATATTTATCATGTTTTCATCAAATTACGAAATTTGTGAACATGTTGACAAATTTGGTTATCTTCTTGACTTAATTGTTTGATATTTACAGAACTTTGCAGTCTTATATTCGAGCTTAGAGATGTATGGCTTATTATAAGTGGCATCTTTAAATTAGCTTCAACTACTGAGCTTACAGTGAAAACTTATGAGGTTTCATCTGGTGATCTCTTTGGAACGACCTATTTTCCCAAGTAATTGGGTCGTTTTGTGCCCACCCATATTTTAGTGATTAACCTTTTTTCCAGCCTTCAAGAATCATGACTTAAGTATGCTCTGAATAGGGTAGAGGATCTTGTGGGCGGTTTATTCCCACCAAAAAGCCTCAACAATCAAAACCAAAACGTTCCTTGGTGCACCACCTTTGAGTGACTTTTGACACATTTTACCTGCTTCTGAATGTTGCTCGCTATAAAATATAGTCACAGGGTACCCGCTGCCGCATTGCGCGGGTACCTGCTATCTTTACTATATTATAAAGGGTTTACCCATTCCATAATTAGCAAGGCTGAAAATTCAGCCAACACACTTGCTAATTATGGAATTTGTTTCGTTTAAAAAATTATAAAGGCTGCAAGATTCGAACACGAAACCAAGAGGAAACAAGACATGAACGTTAACCAGATGAACTCCAATGATGGATGGTTATTATTTCCAAATGAATTGAAACACAATTCGTTTCTCATGGGTTGTTGTTGAGGGACTTTAAAACCATGTGCGCGTGAGACACGTTATAAATGACAGGTTTGATATAAAGTTGACATTTCATACGACCGTCTATGTTAATATAGGAGTATCTATGTTAATGTAGGAGTAGTTGTTGATTAATTGTAAAACATGTGCATAATCGATTTGATCTTTAAGGCATTCTTATGATATATAGTAGACTATAATAACCTATTTTTGAGGGTGTTTTAATTTCTTTTACAAATTTTTTTGAGGGTTGTCTGACTTATTGTTGCTAATGAGGGATTTAAAGAACTTTTTGAGGCATGTGATTTCAGCAACAAAAAATATATATCTCTACTATATAATCAAGTTTTAATAATGGAATTATGATTGTCTTGTAGTTCATCGTAGATTAAGCCGGTTGGGTCATGTGTAAAATCAGGTTCGTGCTAAGAACATGCAAGTTCCTTTTTTGATGAATTTCAAGCTTATGATCTTGCATTGCAATCTGGTGCTGCTGTTGTTCTTGATTATGAGACACATATCTTCATTTGGTAGGAAAGAATTTTCGGTCAACTCCATCAGGTTTAACCTGTTTTGACACGTACCAAAAACACCCGTTTTCACCCGTCACTGATTAATTTAAATAATTAAATTTACTAATCTAATTGTTAGTTTTTGGGGTGTTCAGGGTGCATAAGTTACAGCAGAAGATGGAAGAACTGCAGCAGCATTAGCATCCTGCAGAACATTGGTTGAAGAACTCACTGAAATTAGGTTTCCAGCTCTTAAAATTCTTGCATTTAAATTTAATATTTCTTAAAGTTGATATAATAATATAAATAATTCACTAAAACTTGTTTGTGCAAATTTTGTATATCATAAAGGTACTTTTTCTAAATTAACCAATCAAAAGTCAAGAAGTCAAGGTTATACAAGCATGTTCGAATGGAGGTGTGTTGAATGTTGATTTTTTTTGTTATGTTGAATATCTTTATTATTTTATGGATGTATTTTGTATTATAGTGACATTGTTATACGGATACATACTTGTAGGCCTTTTTGCGTTAGTTTGGGTGAATTTCAACCCAATTGAGATAAATTATGACTGAGTCAAAGTTGCCTTTCTACTTAATTGTCACATAGTGAAAATAGAATCTATTTGTGGACTGCTAAAATCTTGACCTATTTAACCGGAAAAAAATTAGCTCGCTGGAAAATATAGTTAAACTGGGTACCCGTCGCCGCATTGCGCGGGTACCTGCTAGTCGTTCTTTTAATGGACCGAAATGAAATGGGCTTCGAAATGAAATGGGCTTCGAAATGAAATGAAATGGGCTTGGGTTAGGCTTAATGGGCCTAGATTGGGCCTAATGGACTTAATGGGCCTAGATGGGCTTAATGGGCCACTAGGTTGGGCTTAGGTCTGATTAGATTGGGCCATGGATTGGGTTTGAGCCCAATTGGGTTTGGTTTGGGTGCTAATGGGCCAAAGGTTTGGGCTTTGGTCCATATGGGCTTGGATACTAATGGGCCAACTAAAGTTTGGGCCCGATGGACAAAGATAGATCGAATGGGCCAAGTACGGGCCTTGGCCCGATTAGGTGTTCGGGTTTGGGGTCCAGGGTTTGGGTCAAGATCCGACCTTGACCCGGTTTGACTTATGGGTCAAAATTAGTCCAATCTAGAAGTCAACATTGGTCAAAATAGTCAACAAAAGTCAACTATGGTTTCTAGATTTCGGCTAGGGTTTAGGGTTCGAGTCTAGCACAAGTTTGGGTCAACAAAAGTCAAATCTAGCCAATCTAGATCAATTAGTCAAGCATCTTGGTCAACTAGGGTTAGGGTTTCGATTAGGGTCTGGTCAAGGGTTGGCCGAAGGCCAAAACCCTTCGGGCTTCATGCTAGATCGGGCTAGAGTTCGAGATTCAATGGTGGTTTGGCTAGATCTAAGGTTAGGCACAAGTATACTTCTAGATCTAGGGTTTTAGGTCAAAACAATAACCGAATCAAGCAAGGATTGAGCGAATAAACAATGGTACACGAAAGCAAAGACCCGTATGCATGCATGCATATACGGTTTGGTTTGGGATGGATCAAGCAACAAGAGAATGTCGAGACCTTAGCCTTCGGCCTAGGTCTCGGTTTTACCAATTTATAACCGAAAAAAATTTGAAACAAGAAGGAAAACGAGTATACCTTGCGATCTACGAACAAAAGGAATCAATCACGAACACGATGGAATGTGATTTGCTTGCTTGAGATCAAAACCGAATGAAGATGGTGGTGTGTTGCTTGCTTCGGCCGAATGGGAGAGAGGGAGAGATCAACGTGTTTTAGGGTTAGCTACGGTGTGTATAAGGTGTGTATTTATATGGGAAGATTAGGGTTTAGATTGTAGAGTTTGAGTAGAAGTGTAACTCTTTCAAATTGTAGATGGAGATAAGGTTACTAGGGATAAGATCGAAAGGAAAAGCATCAACCTCACCCACAAGGGGTTCGACCGACTTGGGAGGGTCACGCACAAGGGTGCTCGGCCACATAGTGGTCGGGTTTAATAGCTTGGTTCATTCGAGTCACGTTTTAATAGATTAAATTCGTTTATTGCGTAACCGATAAAAGTTACTATTTTTAGAATGTTTTATGTCAAATGTGTCACCATATGAAAAGTAATATGTTGTGTTGACTAAAATAGTCAAACACTAATGTATGGTGTAAAAATAGATGTTTTGTTGTGTGTTCGGATGCCAAAAATAGAAATGTCTATATATAGAATCTTTCTAAATAAGGAAAGTTCTAGAAATGAAATGAGATTTCATACCGGAAATATCGAGTTGTCACATTCTCCCCTGGTTGAAGAAATTTCGTCGCGAAATTTAAGACAAAGAACGAACAGGAGAGACAACGAGAAAAAGATGAGGATATTTCCTTCGCATTTGGTCCTCACGTTCCCACGTGAATTCAGGACCACTTTTGGAGTTCCATCTGACTTTAACGATTTTGATCTTGCTTCTTCTCAGCTTTTACTCTTTCCAGTCAGATATTTCGATTGGTTCCTCAGTAAAATGGAGTTTGTCGTCGATAATAATTTCCTCAGCAGGAACAATGAGCGAGGGATCATGAATAAACTTCTTCAAATTCGACACATGAAATGTGCTATGAACATTGCTGAGCTCCTTAGGAAGGCGAAGACGATAGAAAACAACACCGATTCTTTCAATGATTTCAAATGGTCCAACATAACGAGGACTGAGCTTTCCCTTCTTGCCAAAGCGTACAACACCTTTCCAAGGTGCTACCTTTAGCAACACATGGTCGCTAACAGCAAACTCTAGAGGCTTTCGATGATTACCAGCATAACTCTTTTGTCAATCTCTTGCAACCTTGATACGATCTTTGATCTTGAAGATCTTGTCAGTTGTTTCTTGCAGAATCTCAGGACCAGTAATCTGACGATCACCAACTTCAATCCAACAAAGTGGCGAACGACTCTTTCTTCCATACAGGGCTTCAAATGGTGCGGCTTTAATAGTTGTATGATAACTATTATTGTACGAGAAATTAGTTAGAGGGAGATGAGAATCCCAACTTTCACCAAAGTCAATAACACAAGCTCTCCGCATGTCTTCCAACGTTTGGATTGTTCTTTTAGTCTGACCATCGGTTTGGGGATGATAAGCAGTACTCATATCAAGCCGAGTACCAAGAGATTTTTGAAATGATTGCGAAAAACGAGATGTGAAGCGACTATCACAATCGGATATAATCGCGACTGGCACACCATGCCGAGATACAACTTCTTTTAGATAGATTCTCGTTAGCGTCTCCATTTGGTCAGTTTCTTTAATAGGAATTAAATGAGCTGATTTGGTCAATCGATCAACAATTACCCAAATTGTATCATGATCACTAGACGTTCGAGGCAGCTTGGTTATGAAATCGATAGAGATCTCTTCCCATTTCCATTCAGGGATTTCTGGTTGTTGTAGAAGACCGGACGGCTTATGATTCTCTGCTTTCACTTTGGCACAAGTTAAACATTTGCTGACATACACTGTGATCTCCTTCTTCATATTCGGCCACAAGTACAATTCTTTGACATCTTTGTATATCTTATCAGCACCAGGATGAATAGAATAGTTGGATCTATGAGCTTCATTCAAGTTGACGTCGCGAACACTTCCATGATTAGGAACCCATCAACGATCCATGAAATAAAGGGTTCCATCCACCTCTGCTTCTAACTGCTTTTCCATACCACGCAAATCTTCACTTTTGATGTTCTCTACCTAGTGAACAAGCATCTAGGGTCAAGTGGCATGTTTGTCGCATCTTCGCCTCGTGTCAATGTCTCATCGTTAACTCGATTAAGTCATCCAATGTGAAATAGTGTCAAAATAAATCTAGGTCTCACGCGTAGAGATTAATGACCTCGGATCTAAATTCAAACCACGTGTCACGTGAATTTAAAAGTAGAAGCAAGTGATTTCAACCAATTGGACGGCGTGCCTTAAATTTTAGGTATGAAAAATTATAAGAAATTTTTTTATTAAAAATATGAATGAATCATGTACTTCATTCATACCACTTCATAACTCATTTTAATAAGCGGTAAAAACTTTTAACGCTTATTAAGTGTTAAGTTTCAAATCGTATTTAAACTTTATTTAATCTCAAAAACATGTTTAGATTACAGATTATGTAACACCCCGAGACCCGGCCTAGCATTTTAAAGGTTGTCGGTAAGTTTATTTTATTATTTATAATTTTATAGAATTTTATTTGATTTATTAGAATTTTTAACCACGGGGTTAAAAATTAGCAAAACTGAGATAGATATATATTAGTATGATTTTCATATATCTGGGTCCACTTTTGAACCGGGTTTCTAGTTGTATTTTTAGTTTTGAAATCAGAGTTCATTTAGGGTTCCAAATTAAACATCGTATTTTAGTATAATACCGTTTTAATAAAAATATGACCACATCATGCTTGGCACGTGTAATGTTGTTGGGCTTAATTGAGTTTTATCCAAAAATCTCAAACTCTCAATCTCTCTCATCTCTGTTCTCGTTTCATACACACAAAACACACACAATATAGAACTTGAGTATTGAAGATTGAATCTTTGAAGTTTCAAGCCCTAATTTCGAAATTGAAGCTTCCATCTAGTAAGTAATCTTCTCTTTTGGTTAGGGTTAATAGTTCTTGAGTGTTCTTGTTTCTTTGAAGAATTAGGGTTTAGTGTTCTTGGTGGGTTTTGATCAAGACCCGAAATTAATGATTCCTTTAGGTTAGGTTATGATAAGGAAGTGTTATACTTGTTAGTAGATTGATTGAAACATTCAAATTAAACATAATTTATAATTCGTGATCTTGGGTCAAGAACCCTAATTTTGGAGATGATGATTTCTGTGAATTTGTGATTGTTTAGGATTGTAATTAGTGTTATAATTGTGTTAGAAACTGGTTATAACATTAAATTAATTGTTTGATAATGTTTAGACAAAAATTAGTAAGTTGTAAAATTGTGTAGTTTGACTTTTGAAAAGTCAAATCTGGATTTGTTGGAAATGAAATTTGATTGTATGCATTTCATAAATTAGTTGTGAAGTTGTGATGGTATGAATCCATATGTTGTTATGTTTTAATTAAGAATGTTTGACCCATTTGGGCCAAATTAGTACCTTAGATACACATTTACAAGTTTGATGTTGAATTTGACTTTGGTGGAGTCAAAGTATTTGTTTGTGCAGAATTTGTGTCATTTATATTGGTTTAAAGTGGAGTTTAAAGTTATGTATATTTTGGACTTGAAATGGTACTAATTCGGGTATTGTTTCGGTTAGCAGGAAAAGGGAAAGCGAAGACTCAGTGATATTAGACAACTGAGTGATCATCGATAGTGCCAAGGTGAGTGGATTTATAACCTTTGTAAGGTTTAATTGCAATGATTTAGGTTGCAATTTGTTTGGTTTGGTTTTGGAAAATTTTGACCGGGCAGAAATTTTTGGGACGAAAAGGGCAGAAATTTTTGGGACGAAAAATAATAAATTTTTTTGGACACGAACCAAAACCAAACAGAAGCTCGAAATAGCTAACTCAAAACTTTTCGCGACGCGAATTTTTTGCGTGGGCAGAAATTTTTGTCGTGGGCAGAAACTAATGTCACGGACTGTTGTTTGGCTGCAAAACTTTGTGTTGTGATTTACACACTATGGTTTAATGTTAATTAACTGTCTATGTGTTAATTAATCGATATGTGCACATGAAAAGTATAGAGGTCAGCCAGACTGGGTGGGGCTGGGCTTTCGTTTATTGTTAGATAACGGTAATTGTACCTTGGCATATTCGTTGTGTCTTAAGGAAGCTTTACTATAGCTAATGAGTAAAGGGCTATTGGTAAGCTGTTGTTAGGCCCACAACAGTTGTAAGGTCCGCAAAACCGTCGGACCTCTCGTTATTTTTAATTAAGTGAAAGAAAATGTGAATCGAGATTGTTGGATTTAGACATTATAAAGTGTTATAGTTTCAATCACTTAGCTTTGTGCTAATCCCCCACTGTGTTGAATCTTTTGCAGGTTTTTGGGAAGTTTGTGATTAAGAATGGGTGACCAATACTTAAAGATATGTTTTTGGAGTCGAGCCGAAAGTTTATAGCACCGTTTTGTAAATATTAAATTACTTTACTTTTATAACGTCTGTAAATTAATTAGTTAAACGCTTTCGTGTTTTGTTTTAAAAAAATGGCATGAAAATTACGGTGTTACAGATTAAACATCAATGATTAACGAGTAATCATAGATGACTAAAGATTTGGATGTTTTAATGTTTGTGTTAAAAATCATATTTTTAATTGTTTTATTATTTGTATCTAATAGAAATTTAAACAACCACAAACATAAAGAAAAACATACAACATAATTTGTGCAAAACCTCGAACGATGATAGCCTAAGTTCGATCATGTGACTCATCACGACGGACCGAAGGGTCAAACTAGGGGACGGGCCAACATGAACCCGAACGGGCCTACATAAACCCAATGGGCTCCCACTTGCTCCAAGACATTCATGAGCAAGTAGGAACCAAATTTGTGAAAAAGTGCAATCTGCTAGAAATTTCCAGCAGACTTTGAAGCCCGAAAAGTCACTGAAGGAGTCTTCGGTGGTCTTCCCTGACTTCTGGAAAGCTATAGCCCACGACTTTGCAAGCATTTTAGGCTTTTGAAACGCCCAAAACGGAGTCCGTATGCTCCTGGAAAACCTGTTTTCGTACAGCCCCTGCTGTGGTGACGGAAATTTGTTGTTTTCTTCATTTTTCTTCAATCTTGGTCAATAATTTACAATAAAAAAATACAAGCTATTTTATTACTTTTATATTGAAACATTGCCCCAAAAAATGGTACCAAAATAAATAAAAATTAAAAAATTACAACATTGCCAAAAACATGGCTTTTCCAAACAAACAACCAATCCAAGAATTCAACACAATCACAAACGGTCTAGGTTTTCATCGGTTTTGCACAATCAAACAACTTTTGACACGGTTTTGGCTTGGGATATGGCAAAAAAACATGTTTTGTCATATGAAAAATACGAAAATATTATAAGAAACCAAGCCAAATAATCAAAAAAATTCAATAACCAGATTAATTTTTTGATATGTTTTTGTAACAAGTGGCAATTAGAGTTCCAAAAATCCAATATTTTAACCCATTTAATTTTAAAAAACCGAAAATAAAAAAATAAAAACCCTAGGGTGTTTATAAATTCCGTTCGGAATTTTTAAAAGCCAAAAAGAGATGGTTTTTGCCACTTTTCACAAAATCTAGCTAATTATATGATCAATATGATGACTCGTGATACCACTAATGGTGATTTTCGGTTATAACAAGTAACAAAACGCAGCGGAAAAGATTTAAATCACCATGAACGGATCTAGATATTAATCATGCAATTAAACTAAAGAATTATACAAAGAGTTAGGAAGAACAATTCATACCCTAGAAGCATTTGATAATGATGATTCGGATGGTACAAGGGTTCGACTGAAACTACGAATTCCAAAGGGAATTCTTCCAAAGTTGATCCACACAACACTTGATCAAGAACACCAAGGATGCTAGTCCAAGATTCCAAGCAAGAAGAGGCAAAACTCTAGAGAGAGTAGAGAGGGGGGCGGCCGAATGAGAGGAAGGGTTAGGGAGATTTGGTTGCCCTAATCTCCTTTGTTAACTTCCCATAAACTTGTTAGTTTATTTGCATTCTAGTCCCTTGCCTTTTGTTCTTCTATTTAGCTTACAATTAAGTTTTAATATTAACAATTAATATTAAACTATAATTCATACAAGCTAGTAGCTTATAATAATAAATAATGTAATTACCCTAATTATATTATGTATTTAATGGTGTTAAGTATTTAAGTGTGTGACCCTTTAGTCTCATATACAACTAGCCATATAACTATATGTTATAATCGTGAAACATATTCCAACATTATAATAGATTGGTTGCATTGAAGTTAATTCAAAGCCCATATTTGGTTAAGTTTTTCAGATATAAATTAACTCATTAACGGGCCCTTAATGTTAATTTAGTTAATATTTTCATATACATTCGTTAATTGTTAAATTACTATATATAACATTTAGCAACGTCTATGAATAGTGCCAGAGAGGTCAATTTTTTTCCCTTTAATTTCTGCAGCCTTTGTGGACTAAATGTGGGTGTCTTTCAAAAGCGGACTTTAATATATATAATCGATATGAAAATATGTCACATGTGGAGGTTTAGACGAGTGGTAGGCATTCCTTGTGTTGACCACGAGGTCAGGAGTTCGAGTTTTGGCGCTAGCAAAAAATAATATCTTCTTTTTTACAAGTTTGCTTACATTACATTTTATACCTCTGAACATTAACTTTTCTAAAATAACAATTACCACCCTTAACTTTAATATTTAATATCTAAACTTTTTCTCAATTAAAATTTTATCATTTTTTTCAATTTTTTTAAAGTTACATTTTCTACCCTTGAATTGTAAATATCAGCAAACCATCTTCACCGTATCGCATGAGAATCCCCGCGGCAACGCGCAGGGTGACAACCCGCTAGTTAATAAACACTTACTAATCATCTTCATAATAGCTTATTAGTAAAACGCTCATAAGGTTCAAGTATACGTGAGAGTCCGAAACAAATTTTTTGTATGCCTTTATGAGCAAGCTTGCCCTTCTAGTTAAAAACAAAAAAAATCTTTAAGGGTAAGACTAAGTCATCAGCGCAGAGTCAACATAAGTTGCCAGCTGGAAATTGTAGATCAACTATCACCTTGATGGATATCTCGGAAATTACTTGCTACAATTGCAATAAAAAAGTCATTATGCTAATAATTGCACGCAACGAAAGCTGTCTCGTCATCGTCATCATCCTCCTCCGGTGAGTCCTTAAACGAGAAGTACAAGAAGCTGCAAGAGTTCACAAAAAAATATTTAAAAAAAGAAGGCTCTGGAAATAGAAGTCACGGATAAAGGGTTAGTCGTTGAAACCCACTAATGTGATGACTCCGATGACAACTCTATAAATGATGATGATGAAATGATGGCATCAATGTGCCTAATAACTCATGCCGATGAAAATGTCACTGAGGGAAGACGTTGTTCGTTCAGTGGGTGAACATTGTTCACGAGAAGGTAAAATCTCTTTCTTTTGTTGAACCTTGTGAAGTGCAAGATATCATAGACTCTATTGTTTATGACTTGCACTTCATAGATCACCTTAAAAGGGAGTGTTTGGAGAAATGTAACTTGATCTTAAATGAAAATAAATACTTAAAAGAACACTCTTTGAGTTCAAATCTACCAAAAAACAATTTGACTAAACCAAATTTGTAAACTCTATGCTTAAAAATGATTTTAATGATAAAGAAAATGAGCTGGGTGCAATGAAAAATATTTTAGTAAACCACAATCTCGTTCTTCTAAATGTATGAGTGAGTGTGTCAAGTCACAAATTCCTAGTCAGGTGCAAGCTGTTATAGGCGAAAATTTCTTTTATGGTATTGTGATTCCTGATTTGAACGAGGTCGATCCTTAAGACTCATCATCCACTATTACAGAAACGCTTTGATAATGCGGGGAAAATGCTTTGATAATGCGGGGAAATGACCGCACCCACAAACTAGGCACTATCAAACAACCAAACCGCAACAAAAGATAAACCACAATATCAAACGCTTAAACTGCAACAATAGAGAAACCGCAATATTAAAGATTCCACCGCGCTATTAGTTAATCGCACACTACACTAGATGTTATAACCGCAATATCAGTTATTCGCACACATGATACAGTAACCGCAATATTAGGTATTCAAAATAAACAAAAAAATAAAATCATTCCACAATATACACACACACACACACACACACTCACACACTTATATATATATATATATATATATATATATATATATATATATATATATATATATATATATATATATATATATATATATAGTGAAGGGCTAGTTACAGAAACCATTTTAGGCTACAGAACCCGCATAACTCAATCTAAACCATTGAATTTCAAATTGAAATGATCATGGAAGATACAAGAAGTGATTTAATGAGGGACCCCCATGCATGTATGTTATTCATGCACGAAAACATATATATTTTTGTGCATATATGTTTTCATGTATATACACATAAGTGTTATTTTTGCATTATTTGAACATATATGTTTTTCAGTATTTTTGATGTTTTTCTTAAAGTATATGTTTGATTTGGGATAAATGTTATTGTTTTGCATATATTTTTACTAAGTTCTAATATTCTTAGATGAGTTCTGTTGGTTCTACGCAAAAAAATAGGTTCTGTAAATAGCTCGCCCCTATATATATATATATATATATATATATATATATATATAGGGTCCAGATCCGGTGAGGACTCTTTTCCCGGTGAGGACTGCGAGGACTCTAAAAAAACTCTAAAAATGATCCAAAACAAACTTTTTTCAAAAAATTCATTTTTTAAACATTAAAATCGCAGCATATAAGATCCAAATAAAATAAATTTTTTTTAAAAATGATCCAAAAAAAAATATGGATCATAATAATGATCAACAAAAAAATGGATCATAACAAGGATCATTGTTATGATCCGCAAAAAAAAGTGGATCATAATTTTTTTTTTTAATTTTTTTTTTGGGTCAAATGTAGTAATAATCATGGGGAGTTATATATATTTTTTTCGGAATTTTTTGGAATGTTTGTGAGGTGTCCTCGCGAGTCCTCACCATTTTTTGAGTCCTCACAGGATCCCATAAGGATTAAGAAAGAAGCATCCTTATTTGAACAATGCATTCTCGTAAAATATACATATATGTATACATATACATACATATATGTATACATATATGTATATATACATATATATTCATACCATAGATATAAATACGTTCATATTTATACCGTATATATGTATATATACACACACATATATACGGTATGCATATGCATTTTCGTAAATGAAAATGCAAGTTCCGATTGAAAATGCAAGTACGACTGAAAATGCAAGTTACGTAAAATGCATGTGTATATATATATATATATATATATATATATATGTGTATATATACATATATATTGGGCATGAATATGCGCATATATATATATATATATATATATATATATATATATATATATATATATATATATATATATATATATATATATATATATATATATATCTATGGTATGAATATATATGTATATGTATATATACATATATGTATGTATATGTATACATATATGTATATTTTACGAAAATGCATTGCTTCTTCTACTTCTTCAAATAAGGACCCTTTTCTATTGATCCATACCCTATATATATATATATATATATATATATATATATATATATATATATATATATATATATATATATATATATATATATATATATATATATATATATATATATATATATATATAGGGTGCGATTCAGCGCATAACCGATTTAAGCGACAGAACCACAGAACCATCTTCTAGCCAATCATATTGCAGCATTTAATGTTTTTTTTGTTTTTATTTTTATTATACGGAAAGGGTATATGAGTCAAAATACATAAATCGGTTATATATGGAAATACATTAAGTGTGCGCTGGATTCCTTAAAACATGGTATGTCTGTTTTTTCTCATTATCACGGATGTAACATATGGAAATACATTAAATGTAACATATGAAGTTTATGGTAATACATTAAATGTTTATGATAAACCCAAATACATACAATGTTTACACTTTCAATACATACATGTATAACCCAAATACATACAATGTTTACACTTTCAATACATGTATAACCCAAATACATACAATGTTTACACTTTCAATACATTTATAACCCCAAATACATACAATGTTTACACTTTCAATACATGTATAACCCAAATACATACAATGTTTACACTTTCAATACATACATATATAACCGAAACATACAATGTTTACACTTTCAATCCCTATAACAGATTGTGTTGCTGAGTATTAACTTCACAATCAGCCGCATCAATTGTTTCAGAGATTCAGTTGACGATTTTAAAAACGAACTCAAACAAACTGAATCATCATACCAGTTGTTTCAATTGGTTTCAATGCACAAAATAATAACACAAAAACATCATACCAGTTGTTTCAATTGGTTTCACCCTCATTGTAGTTCACTTTTCTTGACGTCTTTCTCCCACTTTTCCTTACACGTGAAAATATAAGTTGAATACAACTTCATACTTGCTTAAAACTAAAAACCCTAATTCTTGAAGCTTCGATTTCACTCTTCGTCCCTCGTCTGACACTGATAAAAACCCTAATTCGCAACAAATAATTTTGTAGAAAACATCTAGTGTTCAAACAATTTTGTAGAAAACATCTAGTGTTCCTTTTTACTCGAAGCAATCTGGAGGACAGATTGACACTGTATCGGGTATAAACCAGAAGACATCTAGTGTAGAAAACATCTAATGTTCCAAACCGTTTTGATTTACAATGCTGTTGTGGTAGTAGTTTAACAACATCCAGAATACAACAGACCCTATCAACCACTGTTCCTTCGCTAATTGCTATCAAGTCAAATTAAAAAAAGAATGGTAATAAACTTCATAGGCAAATTAAAACTCAAATGAAATCAAAACAAAACCCATTTTCAGATCTGGAACATCACATACAAATCAAAACTCATATTTTTTTTCAAACAAAATCACAACTCATAGTGATAGATATAAACAAGTATTTTTCCTGATACGAACCTTTTTCCTATATGGGTTGATACATGATGACCTTTCCTTCATCTAAGCAGACCGGAATTAGAAGAACCGCTTCTGCTCCGTCCCGGTTGGGGAGTTCTATGCCGTCACCAAATTCTGAAAGCTCGTCGGATCGAGAGAGAGTGAGACAAGGAGGAATAAGAAGTGGTGTTAGGGCTAATCGACCACATTTTTAAATGCATAACGACTGGTGTATACCCTTAATCATCTTCTCCGGCACATCATGTTAGTTTTAATGAAAGCGGAACGGAAAATCCTAACTTTCACTCTCCTCTAGGTTCCGTCACCTGAAGACGATGTAGCTTTTAGTGGCGGCGGGTGGGCGGCGGCCGGAGAAGGGGGAGCGAGGGTTTACATCGTGTAGAGAAGGAGAGAGAGAGGGAGTAATATGAAATGGAATAAAACTGAAATTGAGAAAGGGGTGGGGGCAGACGGTTTTAACATTTAAGAGTAATTTGAATTTTTCAATTTTTTTAATGCCAATTATACCCTTTTATATATTAATTACTTAAAATATAATTGGTTATATTTACGAAAATGCCACAATTGATCTAAACCGTTAACATTAAAATCTAATGGTCTAGATTTGGTTCTGTGGTTCTGTCGCTTAAATCGGTTCTGCGCTGAATTGGACACTATATATATATATATATATATATATATATATATATATATATATATATATATATATATATATATATATAAATATATATGTATATGTATATATTATATTATATTATATTATATTATATTATATTATATTTAAAATCTAGCTCTTATATATTTAGTATGTGAAAAAAATTTACACTTGCATGTTGTGATCGATCAGTGTAATGAACCATGTTTAAAAAATTTACAACTATTCAAAAATTTACACTTGCTTAATTGCTAACCTTCATAACCATGCCTCACTCTTGCTAACCTTCATCCATTCGAAATACGAGGGCAACAACCTTGCAATGTATTGACGAATCATAGCATCTTCAAAAAACCGATTACTATTCCACATCTGCTCATGAAAAACAATTAATGTCAATATTTTTTACATCTATTTGAGTAATTTTTTAAAACTATAACATAAATTTACAGATTGCCCGATGTTAAACTGTATGGTCTCTAAAAATTCTTCAATATGTCAAACAACAATGTAACCACATTCCCAGATTTTTTTTTGTTTCCAGCACTGTAATATTTCAATTGTATATTTTATACATCTTAAATAAATTGGTAAAAAATGGAAATTGAAAACATATGGTTGTAAATGTCCATTGAAATCTACGGGGAAACATTTCATTGGGAAACATTTCATTGATTACTCGTACAAGAGTGTAATGATCGGGAGACGTGTCTGCCGGTTCACGCTTTACAGAATCATCAACATATGCAACTTTGACTTTAGGACAGAGGATAAAAACCACCCAGTGTTGCCTGCACATAAACAAAGCAATTAATCAAAGTTATATATTATGGAAAATTAAATCTTACCGTTGATAGTATGGTGCAAGAAAGTATGACTTGCTTCGATGATGATTTAAAACATCCATGGTATGTTTTCTGACATGGTTATTCTTGGTGTGACATTCTGGCTCGGTAATATAGTGTGGATTGAAAAATGCACATCGTGAATTGCTGCCCGCCAGGTGGTAAAAATACCTTAAATATACAACATAAAGTTAGTAAATACAATTATACCCAAATAGTAAAATATTAAGCTTACATTGACAAACAATGTATCATGGTGCAATCAACCCAATGGAATCAAGCAAATTGTAAAATCTCCGGGGCTGGGATGGCTTGTGTATATGTGTCCAGATACATACCCGGAGGGGAAGGAACATTAAGACCATATTTGTTATATTTGAAGAATTCATCAACTAGTGGGAGAAATTGGGGAGCATCGGCTATTACTTTGACATAATACTCGTCGTACTCAGGATCAAGAGGAATCTCGGGTTCGGGTTATGTTTGGGCTTCGGGTTCTGTTTGAGCTTCGAGTTCTGTTTGGGCTTCGGGTTCTGTTTGGGCTTCAAGGTTACTCTTCTCTGAATTCAACATGAATGTTTGTTAGCTTTGTGTTTAGGTTTTGGTATGGTTTGTAATAGTTTGTGTTAGTCCCGTGATAGGTGGAATATGACACCTATACGCTTTAACTGACCAATTTAAATTTATGGGGACACTCAACACTTTTTAAACTTTTCTTTATTAATCAATAATTGATACAATAAAGATGCAAGCACTTTGCGGAATAGCTAAGAACAAATCCTAACTAAACTGCTTGCATGTGATAGACAACAACAGATATTATCTATGACCAGTTTATGATCAACAAATGATCAAGCACAAGACCAGACACTTTCGTTGTACCGATTCAATTCTCGAATCAGACAAGTAGAGCTAACTGGTGGTTTACACTCTGCTCAAGCGAATAAAGTTCTGGTATAAAATCAGCAGCGTGTAAACTTGTTGGGTGCACGCCGGAATCGATCGTTTAAGTCCTTAATTTATATCATTGGGAAATGTAGAGCCAAAGGAATGATCGATCGATTCCACGTGTGAGAATTCCGTTGGTGCAGAGGATATATCATAGGACGCGCACAACAAACGGAATTCTGACATTACTTTCTGTCGTCTTGTGATCGCTGATATCTTCTAGAAGATTTGCAAGATATTCCCATAATCAGCGATGCACATTACTTGTGCTTTACTTGTGTCTTTCTGTGACGATGAAGCTTCCAGCCTATATAGTTACCTATCCAATCTGTTGATCAGTATCTGATTCCGCACGGGGAACTGATCGTTGTTTCAGCTGGTGATCAGATAGTGTAACTGGGTAGCTGAAATCAGATTAGATCAGATATAGTTACCCACATTATGAGGAACAAATCCTCAGATTGTCTTCTAACTATTTGCCTTTTTGTCTTCATTAAATCTCCTCAGTGGGGGATGCTTTTCAGCGACCCAACAATATCCCCCTATTTGATGTAGACAAATAGTTAGGAAACTCCCCCTGAATATGTGAAGGTTTTATAAATTTAACCTTGAATATTTTTCACAATTCAAAGGGTCTTCGATGTACGTAGAAAACATTACAATATATGGTGATCATGATAAAATCTGATCACACTACAGCTTATAACTCATGTTTTCTTTTTGAGTTTTCCTAAGTATTTAGTAGACAAGTAAACTCAGGTATGTCAAAATCAACATCATTGATTGATGATGTTCATTCATCACCAAAAGAGTTAGCAAAATAACAACATAAATGTAAATTGTTTTGGGGAGTGCAACATAAAATGAAAATTGTTTTAAGTACAGACAATTGTTTTTGAAATAGAAACCACCACCCATTATCATCAGAGGATCACCATTATTTCTTTCTCCTTCTCTGACTCCTTAGCTCAGACACCTGTTCTTCTTTCTTCTTTGCATTCTGAAGCTCTGCCTCAGACACTTTCAGTGTCCTCGCTAACATTTTTGCTTTTTCCTCGATCGGGACACCTGGTCCTTTTCTTTTCTTCATTTTGGGCTTAGGAGGAGCAGCAAGACCCTTTCCTTTATTGCGGGGGGAAAGATGAGCATCTGATTTGAGACCAGGGGGAACGTTCTCTCCGAGTGAGACAATTTTTTTATGGACTACTTTCCTATTTATTCTAATTTTGTCACAAAACTTCGAGCAGGGGGTGGTAGGCTTAGTAGGCCTCGAACCTACAATATCACCGGAGTGCCAATCCAACACAAGTCCTTTTTTTTTTTTTTTACTATTATTTCAATTTAAGTTCTTGTATTTTTTCCATTGTATTCTTTTCTTAACCTTTATATTGACAACATTGTATCGAACAAATATAATTCATCGTGATAAGCAGCTCTATTTATTTTCGTCCCATAGGTTTTATTTTTTACCTGTTCATTCAAACGATGGGTTCGTTGGATTAGCTTTGGTACGACATGCGGGCGGTTTTGGAGAAACTTTACACAACATTGTCAATGAGAGGAGTTAAGTGAATGCTTTCATCCTCACTATCTGAATAGGAGACAGGTTTAGGAATGGCAACGGGGCGGGTTCGGGGCGGGTATTGGCATACCTGCCCCCGAACCCGAAATCAAAAACTGTACCCGCACCCGCCCCGATACCCGTCGGGTATTTTCGGGTTTTCCCCCGTCGGGTATTATATGATACCCGAACCCGCCCGATACCCGAAGTCAGGCCTCGAAACCCGAAACCCGAAAACACGAAACCCGAACAGAAACCTAATAACATAAAATCTGCAACAAAACAACATAATCTGCATTCTGCCCTGCGTAACATTAAACATAGGAAACCTGAGAAAAAGTCTAAAACACCAATCCACATACAAGTACAAAGTGTCTACAAATTACAAATCCAAAACATTGTTCCAATGTCTAAAACAAACACAAAAGAAATCAAGTTTTTTGTTAACCAACCACAAACTTCTTGGCTTCTTGCAATAAAACACAAATACTAAATCATCCAAACTAGTCTAATCTTTTTCATTTTCTTTAGTACCTCCCTACATAAATAAATCCATCAATTATAAAAGCTAAAAAACCAAAGATACTAATTATTATAAATATTATTACCTCGGTCTCTTCCACGTCCATATCATATTCAACGGTGCGACAAAATGCGTCGGTCTCTTCCGAACAAGTTTCTATATTTAAAAACAAATAACATAAACATATTATATGATTATTCATGATGAAAAATTACAAGAGTAATATACAATATAGTGTTACCTCGAATCTCATTCAACAACTAACTTTGAGCACACATCAAAGCCTCCAAAGTTTTTGGGTGAAGCCGACTTCGGTGAGGACTTATTAATCTTCCACTTGTGCTAAATGCGGATTCTGAGGCAACGGTGGAAACATGAATTGCCAATACATCTTTTGCTATCCTTTGAAGTGTCGGATACTTACTTCCATTCGTCTTCCACCACATCAACAAATCAAGTTCTACTTCCTCAGGCAAAAGAGTTTCTTTCAAATAGTTATCCAACTCCGCCAAATCATTTGAGCTATCATCATTCTCCCTAGCATTGGATTTAACTATGGATATGAATTGTTTGAAATTACCAAAAGAACACTCAGATGACAACCCCGAGCTGAAAGAACATGAACTAGAACCACCACCTACATATCAATGTAAATCAAGATAAATCATTAGCAATTTTTGTTTATTATAACAATAAGAAATAACTAATGTGACTATACCTTCATAGTAATTTTTTCCACGTGAGTTTGTAGATTCATATTCTCTAAAAAAAGCTTTGACGGACTCCTCAAGAGCGGTAAACTCGTCATTCGCCTTTTCTTCACCATATAATGTAGGCATAAGCAACTTTACATACTTTAACTTGTAACGTGGATCTAAAACCGCCGCCATCCCCATAATCCCATGGATTACAGACCAATATATATCAAACTTGGGAATCATATTTTTTGCCATCGATCTAATCACATCAACTCGAGACTTTGACCATTCACGCAAACTAAAACTAATCTCACATATCAAAGGGAAAAAGACATTAGCAGTAGGATACTTGTTACCGGAAAACAAAAGAGTTTCCCGATAGGTTTCTTAGATATTGATTCTCCAGCTCTTTCGTTCTTTTGATGAGAAGCTCCGGCCGGTTCACAAACGACATTCTCCGGAGCAGCTCCTTGCTGAGGCTCTGTGTTCTCCCCCTGAAAATGGGGAGGAGAGTGGACACCGACGAAGACATTTTCATGCATAGCAGGTGACTCAGCAGAACGATTTTGAGACAACTGGGTGATGATATCAAACTTGGAATGAAGTACACTTACAGATGCAAGTAAGGCTGTCTGATTAGCACTGATGGTGTTGATAGCAGACTCAAGTGAAGATGTATTGAATGAGATTCTAGATGATGAAGCCATGAAGAATTTGTTTTGCAGAGAGAGTGTGAAGATGAGTGTGGTGAGAGGATTAGGGGGAAGAAGATGAAAAGTGATCGGAGTGTGTATCAGAGTTGAGAGATTTTGCGATTAAAGGCTGAATGGGAAGTGGTGAAAAATCGAACGACTGTGATGAGTGTAGAGTAGCATGATGATAGAGGTCAATCAATAGGACATAGACAAACAGGCGGGAAAAGACATCTGAGGGCTACCATTAATTAGGTACCAGAGATGATGACAAATGGCATTTGAGTACGCTGTTCAGATGAGGTCGTATGAGAGCATACCACCTGATCGTTCGCTGAAGACTTTTCATATGGCATATATGTATCAAATGGTGCTGAAGAGTCATCAGATGGTGTATGATGCATCGATTTTTTTTTTTACGCATTCAGCATAACCAGCCTGCCAATAAGATATTTGAGCCTGGTTTCATCCAACGGTTTTGTGAAGAGGTCAGCAAGTTGATGTTCAGTGGGAATAAAATGAACTTCAACATCACCCTTCACAACATGATCTCGAATAAAGTGATATCTGACATCAATGTGTTATCTGACATCAATGTGACATCAATGTGTTTTGTTCAAGAGTGAAAAACCGGATTATTGGTGATCGCTATAGCACTGGTGTTATCACAGTAGACTGGAACCTTTTTGTAATGTTGATTGAAGTCTGAGAGTTGGTTTTTCATCCAGAGAACTTGAGCAACACATGCTCCAGCAGCAATGTATTCAGCTTCACATGTGGAGGTGGAAACAGAGGATTGTTTCTTGCTTGACCAACTTATCAGTTTTCCTCCTAAAAATTGACACCCACCGCTTGTGCTTTTTCGATCCAGATTACAACCCGCGTAGTCTGCGTCAGAGTATCCAACAAGATCAAATCGGTTATCTTTTGGATACCAGAGACCCAGGTTAGGTGTGCCTTTCAGATACTTGAGGATTTGTTTCACATCATGCATGTGTGATTCTTTTGGATTTGCCTGGTATCTTGTACATAAACAAGTGGAGAACATGATATCAGGTCTGCTTGCAGTTAGGTAGAGTAGGGAGCCAATCATTCCTCTGTAAATTTTTGGGTTTTCAGCTTTGCCTGAGATATCTTCTGTTAATTTTAGATTTGTTGCCATTGGGGTTTTCATAGAGGAGCATTTTTCGAGATCAATTTTTTTCGGAAGTTCAGAAACATATTTTTCTTGATTGATGAAGATTCCATCTTCAGATTGTTTGATTTGTGGACCCAAAAAGTAGGTTAATTCACCCATCATCCTCATCACATAATTGTCCGTCATGAGTTTGGAAAACTGTTGACACATGTTCTCATTTGTTGACCCAAATATGATGTCATCAGCGTATATTTGGACCAACAAAACATCTGAATTATGCTTGCGAATGAACATTGTGTTATCAATTGTGCCTCTAGTAAACCCACTCTTAAGCAGAAATTGAGATAAGGTGTCATACCATGCTCTTGGAGCTTGTTTTAATGCGTAAAGATCCTTATCAAGTTGGTAGACGTATTCTAGATGTCTGTGATCTTCGAACCCTAGAGGTTGTTTTACAAAGACTAGTTCTTGAAGCTTGCCGTTGAGAAAAGCACTCTTGACATCCATGTGATAGACTTTGAAGTTTTTGTAAGCAGTGTATGCGAGAAACATTCGAATAGCTTCTAGTCTAGCAACTGGGGCAAAAGATTCATCGAAATCGATGCCTTCTTCTTGTCGATATCCTTGGGCAACTAATCTTGATTTGTTTCTAATTACGGTTCCATCTTGATCGAGTTTGTTTCTAAACACCCATTTTGTTCCAATGATATTGGTGTTTGTTGGTGGAGGAACAAGTGTCCATACTTTGTTTTCCTCGAATTGTTGTAGTTCTTCTTGCATTGAAGAGACCCAGTGAGGATCTTCAAGTGCGGTTTTGACATTTTTCGGTTCAATCATTGAGACAAATCCAGCAAATAAGCAAATGTTGGTGCTGGTTTGTTGGCTTCGAGTGCGAACACCTTGTTGAAGATCCCCAATGACTTGGTTTATTGGATGTTTTTTATTCGATAGGGTTGATACTTGATTTGATGGTCCGGGTTCATCCTTTGTGATTAGAAGAGGTTGTGTTGGAGAGAGTGGGGTAGTTGAATATAGAGGGGTATGGTGTCTAGAGTGGACGTGTTTTAGTTTACTTGAGATTCCGAGGAAATTTGGACAGGGGTTAATTGATCAGATACAGTATCTCTGATAGGTGTGGTAGGCTCACTTCTGGAAGGTGTAAAATTTTCAGATTGGATATTATCGGATGTTGGATTATCATTTTGATTTTCTGAAGAGTTATTAACCGAAGGGGTTTCAGATCTTTCTGAAGAGCTTTCTGTATCTTCAGCTTGATAAGTTGAGATTGGTTCGTTAAAATTTAGTTCTTCATCATTTTCAGAAGGAGGAGAAAGATCTGAAACATGTTTTTTTGTCAAAAGTAACATGAACGGTTTCTTCAAATGTAGATCTTTTCAGATTGTAGACTCTGAAGGCTTTGGATTGTTTAGCGTATCCGACAAAGATTCCATCTTCAGCTTTTGGATCAAATTCCCAAGATGCTCTTTCTTGTTCAAAATGAAACATGGACATCCAAAGACCCTGAAGTATTCAATGTATGGTTTTCTTTCCCTGACGATTTCATAGGCAGTTTTGTTGTGTCTCTTGACAATTACTACACGGTTTTGGGTGTGACATGTGGTGTGAACTGCATACGTCCAGAATTGACTTGGAAGTACAGGTTCGTTCAGAATGGTTCTGGCTACTTCAATTAAGGTTCTATTCTTTCGTTCAGCCACCCCATTTTGTTCTGGGTTCTTGGAGCTGAGAAGTTTTGAGAGATGCCTTTTTCGTTGCAGAAGTCTTCAAATGTGATGTTTGTGAAATCGGTTCCTTGATCAGTTCTGATACTTTTAAGTTTAATTCCAAGACTTACCTCAGTATTCTTGATGAAGTTAATGATTTCTTCAGCAACATCACTTTTTGTTCTTAGAAAGAAGACCCAACAGAATCTGGAGAAGTCATCTACGATAACTAAAGTTTACCTTTTACTTCCACCCAGGCTTTCCACGTTTACAGGACCAAAAACATCCATATGAATTATATTTAAGCAAGTTGTAGAGGCGGATGCTACTTTGGATCTGAAAGATGCTTGATGTTGTTTTCCTTTATCACAAGCAGAACATATCTTGTCTTTGGAGAAAGTGAGTTTGGGGTGCCCTTCGACTAAACACCTTTTACTGATGTTGTTTATGTTTTTGAAGTTAAGGTGTGAGAGTCTTTTGTGCCAGAGACAGTTAACATCTGCTGGAGCAGCAACGAAGAAACATAGTACCTTTTCAGGAGAGGTAGAGGTCATGTCGAGAATGTACATGTCATCTTTTCTTAGAGCATCCATTACTACTGTTCCTTCTTGATCAATGATGTAGCCTTTTGTATCAGTAAAAAGTACCATGTACTTGGCATCACACAGCTGGCTTATACTTATCAGATTGTGCTTGAGGCCGTCTACAAAAAGTACCTTTTTGAAGGTGCATGATCCGTTAGAGATTTCACCTTGGCCTACCCCTTTTCCGGATGAGTTATCGACGAAGACAACCTTAGGCACAGCTTTGTCTGTGAAATTCTTGAGAAGTGATTTGTAACCTGTCATGTGTCTGGAGCAACCACTATCCATATACCAAATGTCATCGTTTTTATCAGATGAATCAAATGATCTAGCCATCAGACATTTGCAATTGTTACTGTTTGAGAGATTTTCAGATTCTTTGTGAGATGGTTCATCACTGTCTGATTCTGAGTTGTATGTCTTTGACTGACATGCAGCTCTAAGGGCTAATACTTTTACTTCTTCTTGTGCTATTGCAAGTTTGGCTTTTAGAAGCTGAAATTCTCGTTCAGTTTCCTCATACTTTCTTTTGTATTCAACATATGTATCTGAATCAGATGTGGATAGATTTGAACTTCGCTGGTTGTTCCTCAGATTTACTCTTCAATTTGCTTTGTATTGACCAGTTTGACCACACCGAAAACATTCATTAGACCTGTAATGTGTCTGTGGACTAGATGCTCCAGATTTGTTTCGTTTCATAACTTTGTTGTAAATTGTTACAAGAACACCCATTTGTTCTACTAGATCGAGTGTGTTATCACTGGAATAACCACTGATAGAGTCTTCTTCCAGATCGATGTAATCGTCCTCGGATAACTTCTTTTCTTCTGTATTCTTGGAGTATCCATCTCTTGCATCTTCAGAGATTAATGATTTTAAGGATGCATCAGCGACAAGAGAAACAGAGTGCTCACCATTTAGTTCAGAATAAGTATTCTCATTTTCAAAATTTATTAAGGTGCTGAAGAGGCTGCTTAGATTCATATCTTTCAATTTTCTTGTTGTTCTTAAGACTATAGAGATGATGCTCCATTCATTTGGAAGAATTCCCAGGAATTTGTGCATCAGCTCTTGTGTATCCTTTTTAATATTTGCTTCTTTGAGCTCATTTGTTAGCATCACGAACCTTCTGTATGACAGATTGAGAGACTCTCCCTGAATGACCTTAAATGCTTCATACTTTTGATTTAACATGGATTTTTACTTGTTTTGACGGCGTCTGTTCCTTCATATGACGTCACTAGTATATCCCAAATTTCTTTGGCAGTTTTACATTCTTTGACTGTAACAAGAATGTGATTTGGTAGAGAGGTTTGAAGAAGAAACTTTAATTCCGCATCTAATCCTGCCTTTTCTTTTTCATCTTCAGTCCAAGATTCTTTGGGTTTTGCTTCTTTAGATTTGTACACAAAGTTTTCTTCATCTTGAGAAAAGAATCTTTCATCTTCTGTTGAGTGAGAGCTTTCTTCTTTTCTATCTTCAGAGGAACTTTCTTCCGCTTTAAAGATGACAGATTTATGACTGAGGAAATGTGGAACATAAGGACCAGCTTCCAGAATGCTGGGAGCAAGTTCGTGCTGGTGTTTGGCAAATCCCAGAAATCGCACTTTCCACATTCCAAAGTCATCATCTGTGAAGACTGGAGCATTTGATTTTGAACCGAGGTTCAGTTTTGAGACCACATCGCTCATTTTAATCAGCAAGTGAGAACATCAAAAATTATGAATTAATTGTCCTGCTCTGATACCAATTGTTAGTCCCGTTATAGGTGAAATATGACACCTATACGCTTTAACTGACAAATTTAATTTTATGGAGACAATCAACACTTTTTAAACTTTTCTTTATTAATCAATAATTGATACAATAAAGATGTTTGCGGAATAGGTATGAACAAATCCTAACTAAACTGCTTGCATGTGATAGACAACAACATATATTATCTAAGATAAGTTTATGATCAACAAATGATCAAGCACAAGACCAGACACTTTCGTTGTACAGATTCAATTCTCAAATCAGACAACTAGAGTTAACTGGTGGTTTAGACTCTGCTCAAGGGAATAAAGTTCTGGGATAAAATCAGCAGCGTGTAAACTTGTTGGTTGCACGCCGGAATCGATCGTTTAAGTCCTCAATTTGTGTCACTGGGAAACGTAGAGCCAAAGGAATGATCGATCGATTCCACGTGTGAGAATTCCGTTGGTGCAGAGGATATATCATGGGACGCGCACAACAAATGGAATTCTGACAGTGAATTAACAAGTTTAGGGGGAGATTGTTGGGATATAAACATTCTAATACTGATGCACCAGTTACTATTGATCAACGATTATGGAAGTTAGTACTGATGATACTGATCTTGGAGTTTACTACTGACAATGGCAAATACTACTGATGTCTATTTATGGTGCTGATCGTGTCCGAGATTCCAGTATAGTTAGTTATAGAATGTTTATCTTTTGTATATTGATTGTAATCGAATCCTAGAATAACTAGGTTAATATTTTAGGCTTCAAGGACTATTATAAATAGTTCCTTACGAATTGTAAACGTACGTGTGTATTGTTCGATAATATCAATATACATTGAAGCTTTTTGTGATAACTGTGTTCTTACTATTATTCGTATTCAATTACAGTTTTCATTGTTCTTAATCGAAAAACAAGAGTGTTAATCCGCTGTAACTTCTCTTGTTAGTAGATCTGTGATTCAATAACTTATTCGAGTTATTCGATCCAGACAAGTGGTATCAGAGCATTAAGGTTCTAGATCTACGAATTATGAACAACAAAAAGTTTCATACTTTCGAATCCAAAATTGTTAATCATGTCTGATAACAATCAAAGCACACATGCTAACAAAATTCCAATTCTCACTCCCAACAACTTTGGGATGTGGAAAAACAGAATTAAGCAATACAGGCTTATTACTGATTATTCCATGTTGGAAGTTGTTGTTGAAGGTAACAAAACTATCCAGACTCAAATAGCTACCACATCAACTGAAGTCGACAAACTCAAGTGTGAAAAAGAAAAGAAGGACAGAGGAATTGAACTCAAAGCCTTAAGCACTCTTCTGCTTGATATTCCCAATGACTATCAACATTTATTTGTTGAATATGATGATGCAAAGAAGCTGTGGCAGGCACTGGAGAAGAGGTTTGTAGGCACCAAAAGCACCAAAAGAAACATGAAGTCTGTTCTGAAGCAAGACTTTGAAAACTTCAAAGGCCAGAAGAATGAATCATTGTCACAAGTCTTTGATCGGTTCAACAAACTTATTGGTGAACTAAATCAAGTTGGTGTTAAACATGACAATGATGATGTCAACAGAAAGTTTCTTAGATCTCTTGGTGAAGAATGGTCTATGTATACAGTTATATATAGACAAGGAGATGCTTTGGAAGAGAAAGACCTTGATGAACTGTACAATGAACTAAGAGTGTTTGAATCTAAGGTAAGTAATAAAACTCCTAATTTACCTTCAAACAATGCTGCTTTTGTGTCTAGTACAGGAACAGGTCAAGATGCCACAAAGAGCGTAGGAGGTGAAGATTCAGCAAGAGAATCCTTTTTCACTAGTCATGTGCACACTGCATTGAATAGTGAAGATTTGGAACAACTTAATCCTGATGATCTGGAAGAGATGGACATCAAGTGGCAGATGGCAATGCTGAGTTTAAGAACAAAAAGGTTCCTCAAAAGAATTGGAAGACAAAATCTGACCTACAACAAAGGTGATCGTGCTGGATTTGACAAGACCAAAGTCAAATGCTACAACTGCAGTAATCTTGGTCACTTTGCTAGAGAATGTCCTAGCAAAGATCAAAGATCAAATTACAACAAAAACAACACCTCAAACTCAACTGCTTTAGTATCTCAAGAAGGTCAAGGGTATGACTGGAGCTTTCAAGCAGAGGAACATGCCCAGAACCAAGCTCTTATGGCCTTTACTGATTCTACTACTGAGGTACATTCTAAATCTTGCACTCCTGAATGCATTAAAGCATATAAAGAATTAGAAAAACTTAACAAAGAAACACTTGAAGAGATGATTCTAAACAGAAATAGGAGAACTGAATATAATGGTTGTATAACTGATCTTGAAAATCAAATTAAAATTTATAAAATAACAGATCAAAAGATAAAAGATGAACTCTTACAAACAACTTATGATAAAGAATATGCTGAGTTAAAATTAAAAGAAACTTTAATTAAATTAGAAGAATATCAAATGCAATTAGAACAGAATAAATTAACTATTAAAAAATTTGAAAGAAGTTCTAAAATTATTGATGAATTAACCAGTAATCAAACCACTAGAAAAGTTGTGCATGGAGTGGGATATCATGCAGTTCCACCTCCAACTAATTTTATCCCTCCTCTTAAATCAAGCACAGAAAGAACATTAAATGAATTAAAAATAGAAAATCAAACTGAAACCAATAATGATTCATCTGATGATGATCAAACAACTGATACAAGTTTTCATACCACACAAAGTCAAACTGAATCCCCAAAATATAACACAGAAAATATACCAACAATTTTAAGAAGGGGAAATCAAAGAAACTTGAACCAGTTAAAAGAACAAAGAAAGCCTGAAGGTACTAAGTCAACAAAATTAACATGCTTAATTTGCAACAAAGTTAACCACATAGCAAAGAATTATCACTTTAATCCAATTAACTGAAAAGAATTCAAAGAGTTTAAAGTAAACAAAGAAAAAAGAGAAATCATTAAAGCTAAAACAAACTGACGAAGCAAAAGAAATTAAAAATCCACATGTTAAAGTTCCCAAATTTGGAAGAACTGCACAAAGATTCGTGCAAAATATCAGGCATGGAAGTCTAAACAGAAGTAATTATTTCAAAAATAATGGAAAACAAAATCAATTTCCACAATACTCAAAGTTTTCAAACATCAGTAGGAATTATTCCAGGTTTACTACTGATAAAAACCCTAATTACAATGCTGTCTGGTACAATTACAAAAACACTACTGACTATGCTAAAAATTCACATTACCCAAATACTATTGGTCCATCAGTAGTAAAATAATCAAAAGCCAAAAACTACGGGTATAAACCTAGGTCAGTAGTAAAAAAACACCAGTAACCAACAAATTAAGACCAAAACTACATACAAAGCTCATCCATTTAGAAAAACTTACTCTTTAAAGGATGAACCCAAGACAAAACAAGCTTGGGTTCCCAAAATTAACTAATCCATTTACTTTATGTGCAGAGCATTCAGATCCCTGAAGAAGGAAGAACATGGCATATTGATAGTGGATGCTCTAGGCACATGACTGGAAATCTTCAAATTCTCAGAGATTTCAAGTCTTTTGAAGGTGGATATGTTGCTTTTGGTTAAAATCCAAGAGGTGGTAGGATTACAGGTAAAGGTACAGTATCAAATGGTAAGATCACTTTTGATGATGTATTTTATGTTGCTGAGCTTAAATATAATCTGGTCAGTGTCTCACAAGTCTGTGATAAGAAGAACAAAATTCTTTTTACAGATGTAGAGTGCATCATTCTTTCTCCTGACTTTATTTTAGATAAAAAATTTGTTGTTTTAAGAACACCAAGGAGAAACAATGTGTATTGCCTGGATATAGGGGGAGAACTCATTTCTACAAATAAGATCAAGTGTTTTATATCCAAGGCAAACACAAATGAGAACTTTGGCATAGAAGGATGTGTCACACAAATTTCAAAAATATGAACAATTTAGTCAAAAAGAATTTGGTAGTTGGTTTACCACAAAAAGAATTTATGTGTGATCATCACTGTGCTGCATGCCTAAAAGGTAAGCAACACAAGACTTCTCATAAGACCAAAGCAATCAATTCTATTTCTAATCCTTTGCAGCTCTTACATATGGACCTTTTTGGACCTACAAATGTAATGAGTATTGGAAAGAAACAATAATGTCTTGTTATTACTGATGATTTTTCCAGATACAATTGGGTTTTCTTTCTTAGGACCAAAGATGAAACAAGTGAGGTTATAAAGAATCTAGTTGTCAAGCTGGAAAATACAAGAGATCTCAAAGTGAAAGCCATTAGATGTGACAATGGCACATAATTTAAGAATACTAATCTAATTGATTTCTGTGATCTTAAGGGTATTGACAGGCAGTACAGCTCACCAAGAACTCCACAACAAAATGGTGTAGCTGAAAGAAGAAATAGAACAATCATTGAAGCAACCAGATCCATGCTTGCAGATTCAAAATTACCAATAACTTTTTGGGCTGAAGCTGTTAATACTGCTTGTTATGTTCAAAACAGAGTATTAATAGTTAAGCCTCATTTTAAAACACCTTATGAACTTTTCAATAAAAGAAAACCCTCAATAAGCTTTCTAAAATCATTTGGTTGTCCTTGTACTATTTTAATTACAAGAGAACAAATTGGTAAGTTTGACTGTAAAGCAGATGATGGAATCTTTGTAGGATACTCAACTCAAAGCAAATCTTACAGAGTATTTAACAAAAGGCTAAGGATCATTGAAGAAAGTGTAAATGTATCCTTTAATGAAAATGTGATGAATGAATAGGGAAATGGTCCAGATTGGTTATTTAACATTGATAATCTAACCAAATCTTTTGATGTTAGTTATGATTATAATGCAGGAGATTCAAACAATCAAAGCCAACAAGGAGGATCATCATCACTCAATGGCAGTCAAGACATAATGAAATATATCTTAGTTAATACTGATCCCATAGTTGATACTGAGGACAGTAGTAACTCTGATAACCCTAGTATTCTTGACACCAGTAACAACTCCAACGCTCAAGATACTACTGATCCCAATAGTAACTCATGACATCAAAGTTTTGATGATGAACCACACAATAATGGTGTCAGTAACAACAATGAACCACCTGAACTTAATGAAGAAAATGTTACTACTGATACCAGTAACAATGAAGAATCTCCACAAAATCAAGACAACCAAGAAGAAACATGGACGGATGCCCAAATTCCTGAATCCAATGAGTCAAACCTAGATAGTCAAATACTTGTTGACAAAGTTCCAGGAACCAGAACTGAAAAGAATCATCCTTTGGACCTAGTCCTAAGTGATGTCAATTCAAACATGTAGACAAGAAGCAAATTCAATTCATCATTAAATTCAAATGTTTGTAACATCAGTTTAATATCTAATGAATGTATGTATGAATGTTTTCTGTCACAGGAGGAACCTAAGAAGATTCAACAAGCAATGAAAGAATCAAACTGGATCATAGCAATGCAAGAAGAACTTATTCAATTCAAATTACAAGCTGTATGGACTCTTGTACCTCTACCAAAATGAAAAAGAGCCATTGGAACAAGATGGATCTTCAGAAACAAGAAAGATGAAAGAGGGATAGTGATCAAGAACAAAGCAAGACTTGTAGCCCAAGGATACACTCAAGAAGAAGGTATAGACTATAATGAAGTGTATGCACCTATTGCTAGAACTGAAGCAATAAGAATATTTCTGGCATATGCTTCATACAAGAAGATCAAAGTCTACCAAATGGATGTGAAAAGTGCTTTCCTTTATGGGAAAATTGAAGAAGAAGTGTATGTGTGTCAACCTACAGGATTTGAAGATCCAGAACATGATGAGTATGTGTACAAGCTAGATAAAGCTCTATATGGCCTTCATCAGGCACCAAGAGCTTGGTATGACACATTATCATCATATCTACTGAAGAACAACTTTAAAAGAGGTGCAATTGACAAAACCTTGTTCACAAGAAAATTCAAAGATGATATACTAGTGGTCCAGATATATGTAGATGATATCATCTTTGGATCAACAAATGATCTACTGTGCAAAGAGTTTGAAGAATTGATGCAGATCAAGTTCAAGATGAGCTCAATGGGTCCAATGAACTTCTTCCTTGGACTCCAAATCAATCAAAGATCAGATGGTATTTTGATTAACCAATCAAAATATGTCAGAGACATCTTGGAGAAATTTGAAATGAAAGATTGCAAAAGTGCAAGCACACCAATGGAAACTCACAAACACCTACATCCTGATGTTGAGGGGGAGGATGTAGATGAACATCTTTACAGATCAATGATAGGCTCTTTAATGTATTTAACTGCATCAAGACCTGGCATTATGTATAATGTTTGTGTATGTGCCAAGTATCAAGCAAGACCTAAGGAACTACACTTGCAGGCTGTCAAAAGAATATTCAGACATTTGAAGGGCAAACCTTCTCTTGGTCTTTGGTATCCACATGCCTCTCCATTTGAACTCATAGCCTACACTGATAGTGACTATGGTGGTGAATGTCAAGATAGAAAATCTACTACTGGTGGATGTCAATTCTTTGGATCAAGATTGGTGTCATGGCAATGCAAGAAACAAACCAATGTTTCAACATCAACTGCTGAAGCAGAGTATGTAGCTGCATCTGCTTGCTGTGCTCAAGTCCTATGGATTCAAAATCAACTCCTAGACTTTGGTATCTCTATTCTTAAAACTCCTATTTTTATTGACAATCAAAGTGCTATCAGTATTGTGAACAATCCAGTAAAACATTCAAAAACCAAACATATTGAAATAAGGTTTCATTTCATAAGAGATTGTAATGAAAAGAAATTAATAAAAGTAGAGAAAATTCATACTGACAATCAATTAGCTGATCTCTTTACAAAAGCTTTTGATGTAGGAAGATTCAGCTTCTTGGTTAGCAGTATTGGAATGATTTTAAAAAATTAATTTCACAAATGAAAATCATATGTAAATTTTTTGTACAATTTTTATATTTATAAGTATGTTTTACTACTGGTGATTCATCACTACTGATCATGTGTCAGTCTTACAATTTAGTACTGATAGGGTTTTTCTTAGAATTAGGTTAAGTATAGGAACAACAGTTACTACTGACGTTTTTACTACTGATACTTAGTTACTACTGATCGACCGTTATCCGTAAAATACACCGTTTTACCATACTGACCCCCATGAAAATAGCCGTTGGGTTATGATTCGAAGGGTATTTCGGTCCTTTTACAGGTAAATTCGAAAAATATAAATAGCTGAAAGTGATTAGTTTAGCATTATCCTCACCTCGATTCGATAAACCCTACGATAAACCCTAATCTCTGCAAATCCCGATCAAAACCCAGCATCAGTAGCAACGAAATTCATTCCACAAATCACTCACACAAGCAAAATTGATTGAACTCTCTCTGAAATCAACACTTTCAATCTTCAATTTCAAAGATCAACATCAAACAAATGGCTACTCTAAAATCATTAGATGTGAAAACTGATCTCAAATTCTCTGAATTTCACAATATGTGTGCATTCTTGAGAAATCCAGATGGCACAAAGGATTTCCGACCCATAGTTCTGTTCTTAAAGAACACATACATCAAGTTTGCTCTAACAATCAACCCTAAAGCTTATCAACAGCACCTTGTTGACTTCTGGGAAAATGCTAAACGGATTGAAGATTCCAATATGTCAAAAATTAAATCTGTTGTAGATGGAAAGCCTATCATCACTGAACAGTCAATCAGACAACATCTTCAACTGAATGATGAATCAGGTATGTTTTCTTTACCTAAGGAAGATCTTGTTGAAATTTTACAAAAGATGGGGTATAAGGGAAGACTAGACATTGTTACTTTTTAAAAGGGTATTCTCTCACCTCAATGGAAATTTCTTGTTCACGCTATTGAACACTGTATCTCTCCTAAAAATAATACTTGGAATGAGTTCAACAAATCAATAGCATCTACTGTTGTTTGTCTGTGCACAGGACAAGTATTCAATTTTTCAAACATGATTTTTGAAGGAATGCTTGCAAATTTATCATCTTCTAAATTTTTAATGTATCCAAGATTCCTCACTCATATTTTAAACTGTGAAATTCAAGATCTCTCAACACCTAAAAACATTTTTGTTACACCTGAATTAAATAAAAAGGTGTATTCTAATATGAGAAAACAATTTAAATTTTCTGGGAAGGTTACTCCACTGTTCCAAAACATGATCTATGATCAACCCCCAATAGGAGAAGGTTCAAGTCACCCCATTGAACCCCAACCAACTCCACCACTAAATACAACCCAAACACAACCCACTCAGTCCACTCAATTACCTGAACCAACAGATGTCCTGAATGTGTCCCAGGTACATGAAATTAATCCACATAGTGCTACTCCTCACTCTGAGGAAGACCAAACCATTACCAAACAAATCTCTAAAATCTATAAAAGGAAGAAAACTTCCTTAAAGGACACCAGGGGACCAATTGAGTCAAACCCCAGACTCCAAGAGTTGTCATCCAAGGAGGAGAGAGGACATGAGGAAAGGGCTCTCACTACTGATGCCCCAAAGGTGGGTGCACATGCTAGTAAGAACATCAATAGGACCCAGACCTCGGCAACTCTAAGTGATGACTCATCTTTTGAGGCAGCACTAAGAGGACCCCGGTGCCAAGAAACCACAAGGGGGGATACTACTGCTTCTTCTAGGAAGAAGAGAGTGTCTAAACAACCCATTTTATCACCAAGAAGTGATAAGGGTAGAAAGAAACAACTTGAATTGACGGATAGGATGGAAAACCTAAAAGCCAATGTACCAAATGAGCCCAATGATCCACCCAAAGGGGCTGAGGGCAGTATTAAACCAACACAATTGACGGATAGGAAAGAAAACCTTAAAACCACTGTACAAAATTGTGTGAATTTACTGAATAATCAAGGAAAAACCATGACTTATATGAAGCATTACATAAACACTCTGAACATAAGACAGAAGAGGTTCGAGTACAAGCTTCAAAGGCAATCAAATTTGATCAGAAAATTACAAAGAAAGATTGCAGATAGTGAGGCTCAACAGGTTGAGATCACTAAGGGGGAGAAAGATCAAATACAAGGAATGATTGATCAATCAATAGCAGCAGCAGCCCTCCTAAATCTAAAAGAAGCTCATGGTGAAACAGGTCAGAGTTATCGTGAAGACCTATACAAAGGAATAAAAAGTATGGATGAGGATGTATTTGTGTCTGCAAATCAATCACCAACAGCAGAACAAGTACACTCTCCAGTTACTACTGAAGTCATAGAGACTACTGATCCTATGGATACTACTGAAGCTAAGGATCAAGAGGTTATTACTACTGATCACATTGAAGAAGTTGATTTACCAGTAGTAAATGCTCCAGAAGAAAATATCATTCCTACTACTGATGCCCTAGCAGTAGTAACTACAACAACAACCTCACCAGTAGTAATCTCATCACAACAGTTGGTGGTATTTGAACCAGAGACTACGCCAGTAGTAACTACCTTGGTTACTATTGAGGATGAAGAAGAATTACCAGAAGTTCTTGAACCAGCTGTAATCATACCAAGACCTCCAACTCCAGAATTACAACCACTTATCATACCTGACATTGATGATAATGTGAATTGGTATGAGGTTGATGAATGTGCACTTCCTCCTGACCCCAAGATACTACCAAAGGATAAGATACATTTATTCTCTCCATCAATTGTATTTAATCCTGTTATTGATATGAAATACACTCCACCTCTACTTTCAGCCTGTGTTGGAAAAGGGAAAGAAAAATTTGATGATGACTATCCAAACAGAGATCTAGGTCACCACATGGTAAATAAAATGAACCATGTCAGACCTGCAAAACAAGACAAATGGAAGGTGAACAGAATTAGATATCTGAGAAAAGTTGCAAAGACTCAAGCTCTTGAAGATAAGAAAAAGGTTGAAGAAGAAAGACTGAAAAATGCAGCAATTCAAGAGGTTGAATAATTCCTGGTAGAGGATCAAAAGGAAGAGTTTGATAAACAAAGAAAAATAGAAGAAGAACATCTGAATTGCCTTGAAGATCTTGTGGCAGAATGTAAGAAATAAAAAGCTGACCTACCAGATGAAATTTTTGAACAAAAGAAGAAAATGATTGATTTCTTAAAATCAAAAGGGTATAGTGCTAAGTCTTTTGGCAGAATGAAAATGATAACATTAGTTGATAAATACTGCACTGTCAAGAAAAGAGAATTAGAAGAATTAGAAGTAGAAGAAGAAAAAGAAAAAATATTAGTTGAGATTGATCCCACAATCATACTCTCCAGAACACCAATATCTGGTGAATCATCTAAACTTCCTTCCAAAAAGAGAAAAGCTCTTCAACTAGAACAAGAGGCAATGAAGAAAACAAAACAAACATAAATTATTCTAGTACTTGATTTTCCTATTGCTCCTCTTGAAGATAATCCAATTATCAATTGGAGAGTTGTTGATGATGTCATAGAAATTATAAGAGAAGACAAAACAACTCAGAGATTTAAGGTATGGAAACCAATGGTTATGTCCTGTAGTAGAAGTGACATTATTAAAGTTTTAATTATTGGTAAACCAAGAATGAAAAAGAAGTCATGGAGAAACTCAGGAGCTGGATACATAACTCAAATGATTGATGGTGCTTTTTATCCAGACAACTATCCTGAAATATTCACAAACACAGAAAATGTTTATGCTTGGAATGTGTTACCAACTGTGAATATGTACTTCCATGAAAGAACTAGTAAGAAGTGTGAGCTGTACTTGTATGAAAAAGAATATCCTCACTCAGAAGAAACAATGTACCAGATTATCACATGCTCATTCATGCATCCACATGACCTTTCTATGTTTCAAGAAAAATATAACTACTTTGTGAAAAGAACTAGCAAATACATAATTGCACAAAGGAAAAAGAAAAATCAGAAAACATTAGAAGGTGATCAAAGAAGAAAAGAACAATTGGAAGAGATGAGAAAGAAGGAAGAAGAGAAGAAACTTGGTTAATTAAAAGTGAATTAACAAGTTTAGGGGGAGATTGTTGGGATATAAACATTCTAATACTGATGCTGCAGTTAGTACTCATCAACGATTATGGAAGTTAGTACCGATGGGGTAGAATAGCAAGATACTACTGATGATACTGATCTTGGAGTTTACTACTGACGATGGCAAATACTACTGATGTCTATTTATGGTGCTGATTGTGTCCGAGATTCTAGTATAGTTAGTTATAGAATGTTTATCTTTTGTATATTGATTGTAATCGAATCCTAGAATAACTAGGTTAATATTTTAGGCTTCAAGGACTATTATAAATAGCTCCTTAGGAATTGTAAACGTACGTGTGTATTGTTCGATAATATCAATATACATTGAAGCTTTTTGTGATAACTGTGTTCTTACTATTATTCGTATTCAATTACAGTTTTCATTGTTTTTAATCGAATAATAAGAGTGTTAATCCGCTGTAACTTCTCTTGTTAATAGATCTGTGATTCAATAACTTATTCGAGTTATTCGATCCTGACAAAGTATTATGTATGAACCCGAAAAATTTTTATTAATACAAAATGACCATTAATGAGTCACTAATTTTTTTGTATGTTAAACCAATTTCACCCATAGTATTTAAAAATTAATACAAGAGCAAAATACCGCACAATATAAACCTCCATAAGCTATACATATTGGCACAATTTATATACCTTCTACATAAAATGTAGAATGTATATATTTCCCCAATCTTTCAAATATTGCATACGTTTTGAGTTATTGCCGAAAATCTTATGCATAACAAATTAAAGCATATAATCTAGAATTTATTTTTAATTTTGTTTTTTGATCTTAATAAAATTAGTACTGGTGTAGTAACTCATACCCGTATCATAAACCAAACAAAACCAGGTATATGTGGAGGAGGTCTTGAAGGAGGAGGTTTTGGAGAACCAGATACATTTGGAAGAGGTTTCGGAGCAGGATTTCTTGAAGAATCACGTGCATCTGGAAGAGGTTTTGAAGAACCACGTGCATCTGGAGGAGGTTTTGAAGAGCCACGTGCATTTGGAAGAGGTTTTGGAGCAGGATTTCTTGAAGAACCAGGTACATTTGAAGGAGGCCTTGGAGGATAAAGTTGTGAGTATGAACCCAATTGCATTCCAGTGTCGTAGTTAAACCTAATTCCACATCTGAAAAATCGTGAACAAATTAAACTAGTTTGAATTATAATACGTTTTTTTTACTATAAAACTATTATTAAATAAAAAAAGAAAAACACCTGCATGTAATACTGCTACAACCGTAAACACGCTCAACAAAATACCTACAGTTGGGACACCTCTGCCACTTATACATCTTGCAAATTTTCTCAAAAGCGACATCGTTTTCATCCCGAGAACAAAAACCTTTTTTACAATTTGGACACACATGTGTCATTAAATCACGATGATTAGCAAACTCATTTAAAATCATTTCCAAACACTCGGGATTAGGGCAATAAACCTTGTCAAACCCTAAACCGTCGATTCACATAACAAATCACACCATTTAACAAACTGTTCACGTGTGATTACGGGGCGGCATGATAACGGCTCGAGCAAGTTCTTGCATGTGAAAAATGGGCATATGATTTTCGACACGTTTTTTTCGAGTTCCACTTGAATGTATCTGATGATACAATTGGTGCAAAAAGGTTTGTGAACACATTCGTAATTGTTGTTGAATTTTTAGTTTGATGGTGTAAAGTCGTCTAAGCAGATCCCACAAAAGGCGGATGGGTTCCCCATCGAATGAAACGAAATGAAAATAGGTTTTATTTCATTGTGAGTTAATGAACTTAATTTATATGCGAAATACTAAACATTTTGAATGGATAAGATTTAAATAAATATGAATTTAAAACTTGAATCAAACTTAAAACCTAGTATTGCGCTATAATCAATTCAATGACTAATCGTATGTGATTTACTTTTCAAAATAACACTATTATTATTAGGATTTTGATAATGATATGCATAAAATACTTGTAATTCACACTCCTGAATTTTATGAACCACTTTCTCTATACATTAATTTACAACATTTGATACACTTAGTGACAACCATTAAAGCTTTTATTATTAATAATTTTTTATGAAAATCTTTTGTATTGTTAGTCATACGTTCGTCAAGTTGTTTAGTTAAAAAATTACAACAGTACTCTTTTTTCTTAAAAATATTTATTAATGAATGTTATACTTCCTCCGTATTAAAATAAGTGACACACTTTCTATTTTGGGGTGTAGCAAAATAAGTGACACACTTTGAAAACTTTCCTTTTTGGTAAAAATAGTGGGATCCATACCCACTAATTATCCACTTTAATAAAGTAAAATTACCCTTATTCCCTTACTTTTACTTTTAAAACTCATTTATCTCACTTTATTCAAGAAAAGTGGGACCTATTATCCACTAACTATGTACTTTAATATATTTTAACCCATACTTTAATCTTTTACCTCAAAAAGCGTATAAGCCAATTTGTGTCACTTATTTTGATACAGAGGAAGTAATAAAACATCATTGGTGCAACAAGTCTTTAAAAAGGACTATTAATGTAATTTTTTATAATAAAACATCGTATGTGAAATTAGAGGTAAAACTTAAAAACCATCCTTGTAGTTTCTCAATATATAAATTTTTTTAATGATCTATTGATCGTTAAAAATATATAATTCTTTAAATTCTAATTTACTTTCTTTTATTAGTAGTCATTGGTATACATATATTTTTAAACAACTTTGATTAATTAAACTGACAAGTAGCAAGATGCTAAAAAAACAAACTAACAATTATAAGGATTAATTCCAATTAACCGATAACTCTTGAATTATAAATCAATTAACCGATATTTCATTGTTTTATAAAATACTAGCCTATAACCCGTGATATATCATGGGTGACCTATAAAATTATCATAATCTTTACAAATTTTAATAATATGCATTCCTATTTCAACCATAATAGGCATAATTTTCACAGTATACATTAGGTACCAACTATCAACATAATTATTTGATACAAAAGAATTAAAACATGACATGAGAAAAAACAGAGGGAACGTTTTGATTTTGGTTAGAGTATGTGTTTATTACAAAAGAATTAAAACATGCCATGAGAATAAAGAAAATAATGTATTCGATACAGAAAATGATCTTGCTTATATAGATTTTTCATTTCCATATGAGAAAGGAAGAGTAGGGGTACAAGAGAATTATGTGCACGAGAACCACATAAAAACCAAAAGGACTGTTTGTGGCAAACAAAACTCTTATGTAAAATCCTAATCAATACCAAAAAGACATTAATTGGAAAAGTTTAATTCCAAACTGAACTATGAACATACCTCGAAATTTTCCATATATACAAATTAATTAATCCACTAAATATCTGATCTTCATACCTTTTTAACTTGTGATGTGAGTTAAGAACATGTTTTTTCAACTCCCTCAATTTTTTAAGGTTAGTGGAAGCATATTCTTTAACTTCAGTAAATTGGATTTGTAGTGCTGCATGGATGAAAAATACAAGGAATTCATGGTTGGTTCCAAACCCAAACACGACCCGAACCCGGTTAGAACCAACAATTCCCTGTTTATTTTTATGGTTATATCGGGAATTGCCACCCCTACATAAGATTGCTTAAATAATTTTATTGAAATATTTACATTAATTATATATAGTAGAAAAACCTAGATACAAGAAGTGTTAATTATGAAATTCAGACATTGGTAGCTAATAATAATAACATCAAATGTTTTGTTAATTAAGAAGTTGTATAATAGTGACCTGCATATAAAATGTATCTGAGCTCTATGTAACCAACCAATTAGTGGCTTGTAATTCGAGTTCCTTTAGGATAAATGTTGGGTCGCTGAAAAGCATCCCCCACTGAAGAGATTTAATGAAGACAAATAGTTAGAAGACAATATGAGAATCAGTTCCTCAGATTGTGGGTAACTGTATCTGATCAGTTCGGATTTCAGTTACCCAGTTACACTATGTGATCACTATCTGAAACAACGATCAGTTCCTGTAACGACCGAAATTTGTAAATAAATAAATTATACAAAAATATGATAATTATGGATAATTCATTTCAGAACCGTAGGAATTGGTTTCGTGTCATTTGGACACCGTTTGATATGGTTAAGGTCGAAACCGGGCTGGTTTAGACAACAAAAAGTTGCAGCCCAGCTGCCTGAAGGAGTTCACGACGCGAACTATAGTTCGCGATCGTGAACATCAAACAGAGATTATGGGGTTTTGGACGATCAGTGTTCACGACCTGCTCCCGATCGCGAAGTGTTCCCGACGCGGGAAGTTTGCGACGCGAACTTCAGTTCACGATCGTGAACTGTCCGAGCTGTATATAAAACGGGTTTGAGGCTAGGGTTTAGACACCTACACCCCTAAAACCCTATCAGCCGTTATTTTGGAAGAAGTGCACGATTGTTGGTGTTCTTGAGCTCAAATCTTCATATTCCTTGGAGATTATTGATCTAAGGTAAGAATCCTTGTTAGTTTATGCACCTCTTTGGTATTTTGAGCTCTATTTGGGTATCAATGGTGGTTTGGACAACTTACCTGTCATCTTTGGGGAAGATGACCAAACTTGAGTGTAAAACACTCATTGTAGACTTGTAGTCCTTGTGCACAAGTTGGATTTGGGTTTTATGGATAAAAATCTTGAACTAGGGTTTGAGATTTCCACTAAGTGGTATGAACTTGGTGGTTGAGAATGTTAAATTGGTTAGATTAGTGATTAGTTATAGATAATAACTAGTTATTGTGTCGATGATGATATTAGGTCAAGAAGACCTTGAGATTGAAGTACTTCTTTGATTAAGAAGTAAGGATTTGTGTTGATTAACACAAGTGTTGGATAACATTGCTAAGGTGAGTACATGTGATCTTTTCTGAGTACATAGTAAAATGGTTTTATGGTTTAAATGAATAAACAAGTTTTTAGTAGTGTTTATTAGACAAATGATTTGATAAAGAAAATGATTGATTTGTTTAGTACATGAATTGTATTGTTTATTGACTTGCTTGGTTACCACTAGTATGTTGAGATTTATGATTTGGGGCATTGGCTCAAGTTGATGATTTGTTATGTGGTAACTAATCAATTGGATCCTAGATAACCCATACAAGTTGGGGGAGTTAGTGACACCTACTTGGGGCGGTACCACCATGCGCAAGGGTAGTGTGTCGAGAAATAGATAACCCAGAAAGCGGGGGAGTTTGAGATAACCCAGAAATCGGGGGATAAATAGATAACCCAGAAACGAGGGAGTTTACCTAGTTAACCCATATCGGGGGAGTTGTTTTGGGGAGGCTCGTTACGTATGTGTTGGGCTTATTGCAAGCCTTAGAGTATGTTTGACTATGTACAATTTGATAATTATTTAATTATTATTTTATTGCAAATATTTTCTAACCGGGTCTAAAACCCATGTTTCTCACAAGACAATCTTGTCTCACGTACTACGTTTATTTGGCTATGTATTCAGGTTCGGGAGCTAAGGATTAGGCGGCCCGTAGTAGTAGCATTGGAAGTGATTAGCTCGGTGTACCATTTGATTCCCTAAGACTTTAGTTTTGATATTATTGTAACACCGATTTTTGGCACTTGTAATCATTCCAAATGTTTTTGTTTAAACCAAGTTTTGGTTAATATGGATTTTGGTTGTTAAACTTAAAACATTTAAAAGTTTAAATTGTTTTGAAAAATTGGTGTGTTACAATTCCCTGTGCGGAATCAGATACTGGTTAACAGATCAGATAGTGTAACATGTTCAACGCAATGGACAAAACGCTGAACCATTGAACAGATACTTCTCTAAGCAAAACTCTTAGTGAAGGTCGTTGAAGCTGAAGGCCATTTGAAGAAGCATGAATATCCGAAAACTCATGGCTGCCAAAAGTACATAGGCCCAAAGTTTTAGCGTCACAGAAAGACACAAGTAAAGCACAAGTTTGTGCATCGCTGATTATGGGAATATCCTGCAAATCTTTTAGAAGATATCAGCGATCACACGATGACAGAAACTACTGTCAGAATTCCGTTAGTCGTGCGCGTCCCATGATATATCCTCTGCACCAACGGAATTCTCACACGTGGAATCGATCGATCATTCTTTGGCTCTACGTTTCCCAATGATATAAATTGAGGACTTAGACAATCGATTCTGGTGTGCACCTAACAAGGTTACACGCTGCTGAATTTACTCCAGAACTTTATTCCCTAGAGCAGAGTGTAAACCACCAGTTAACTTTAGTTATCTGATTCGAAAATTGAATATGTATAACGAAAGTGTCTGGTCTTGTGCTTGATCATTTGTTGATCATAAACTTGTCTTAGATAATATCTGTTGTTGTCTATCACATGCAAATAGTTTAGTTAGGATCTGTTCTTAGCTATTCCGCAAACTGCTTGCATCTTTATTGTATCATTATTGATTAATAAAGAAAAGTTTAAAAGGTGTTGAGTGTCTCCATAAATTTAAATTGGTCAGTGAAAGCGTATAGGTGTAGTAATCCATCTGTCTGGGACTAACAATTGGTATCATAGTAGGGACAATTAATTCATAATTGTTGTTCTGCTTACTTACTGATCAAATAGGTGAAAATCTATCTCAAATGAATCTTGGTTCGAAGACAAATGCCTTTGTGTTTACTGATGACGATTTTGGTATGTGGAAAATCCGTTTTCTGGGGTTTGTCGAACATCAAAACGACACGGGACCAAATATTCTTATCAATGGTCCATACATTTCAAAAATGTTCGTTCCAAGTACAACTATTTTCAAGAAAAGGAAGAAGGAGGGTGACGATAAAGACGAAGATGAAGAAGAAGATCTTTTTGATGTTGAAGAACCCAAACCAAAAGATCAATGGTCAGAGGCAGACAAAAAACTAGCGGGCCTAGATGCTGAAATCCGGTTCCTCCTTCAAACATCCCTCCCAAACCACATTCTTATCACTGTAAAAGAGTGTAAAACTGCCAAAGAGATTTAGGATATCTTGATAACATCGAATGAAGGAACCGATGAAGTTAAGGCTAGCAGAAAAGCGATGTTAAATCGAAAGTATGAAGCATTCAAGGTCATCAAAGGTGAAACACTCAACATGTCCTAAAGAAGATTCACCGTCCTCATAAATGAATTAAGGGAGTTCGGCATTCACAAAGATGTTCAAGAGTTAATATACAAATTTTTGGAAATTCTTCCAAAAGATTGGGCTGTCATGTCCACAGTGCTAAGAACTTCTGGTCAGATGAGAGATATGAACATGAGCCGTCTCTACAGTACACTGATGAACTTTAAAAATGAAAACAAGATGTATGATGATCTAAATGAAACTCCTACCTCCTCCGCTCTCATTGCAAGCTCTTCCAAGTCATCTCGCAAAGCTCTAAAAGCAAAGGTGGAAAACGTTGTCGATCCAAACGATGTTGATGATGGAAGGTTTGAAGATGCTGAAGACGGTGATTTCGAAGAACGTGAATCTAATCAAGGAGAAGGTCATATGATGATATAAAAGAACTCTCTGAAAGTATTGCTTTACTAGCCACAAGGTACAAAAGATTTTTAAATATGAAGCAGATCAGGAGGTCAAAACGACAGAGGAGAGATGGTATGCTTTAAGTGTGGAAGAACGGGTCACATGAAAGCTGATTGCAGAGTTAAAGAGAACTCTGGATCTGAAAAATCAAGCTCAAGCTCCTCATCAAACTATAAAAAGAAATATGAAGATACTGAGAAGAAATACCAGGAGCTGAAAGCCTGGCTGAGAATGATGCAAAAGCATTAAAGGCAACTGCTGAAGCTTGGTTAAGTGACTCAGAGACAAGTGAAGAAGAAGTAATTACTTGCAACACAAAAGGTTTATTTTCAAAAATAGAAGAAAAATTTGAGTCAAACTCTGAAGATTAACATAATTGTATATGTCTGATGACAAGGTTTGAAGATACTGAATATCGTCAGAAAGAAAAAGGGTCTCTTGAATCTGATACTCCAATGTCCCTTGTTTCAAAGAAACAGGAAGACGAACTTCCAAACAAAGAAAAAAGTGCCTAACACAACTTCTCCAGAAGATTTTCCACCACTAGTCAGATCACTTGTTAGAAACCGCTCTCTCCAAAATGACAAAAAGATTAGAAGAACTCACTCAAGAATCATCAGAAGCTGAAAATTCAAAACTTGAAGTAATCAGGCTTCAGAGCTTCAACAATATCCTAAGAGAAGATAACTTGTTGCTAGCTCAGAAAATTGAAGCTCTTCAGAAATCGTGCAACTCATGGAATAAATCATTAAATTTCAACAAGCAAGTCCTAGAAGAGCAAAATTCCATTCAAGGCTTCTCTGATAAGTATGAGCAATATTCAATCTACAGAACTCCCACATCTGGAACATTAAACGTTACAAACCAAACATCCAGATTATCTAAATCCCAAGAAGTTCGGTATGAAAGAGAAGATTTTCAGACTGCAAGCGGAAATCTGATCATCACCAGAGATTATATTTCAGAGGAATCAAAAATTCAGGATGAAGAGATGTCTCAGGCTACTATTCCACATGAAGAAATAGAATCCATTTGTCACCAGAGACAAGCAGGAACCATTGAAGTTGATTTCTCTGACGACCAAACAATAGTAAATCTCACCACTCATATCAGCATCCTAACATCCTCAATAGCTGATACTAAAGTTGATCTTGCACAACTCACAACCGAAATCAAGGCCGGGATGAATGAAGGATTCACACAAATTAACAATCAACTGCAAACAGTTTTCAACCAATTAGAAAACGATACCACTCCTCCAGTCACTCTAAAAACTTTTGCAAGCTATCCTTTTCAACATCTCTCGTTTCATCCAGAGGAAATATCAGACGAATTAATCACTGGTGACTATCTGATGACATTCTTTGATCAGATGGATGACCTCAACCAATACCAAAATATCTCAATAGAAAACTATATCAACGAAAATGTTATTTTTGAAGGAGATGAAGAAATGGAGGTCGATGAAACTCAAGCTAATCCTGGTATTCAGAATCTATCTATGGAACAATATGTAAGACAAAACATCATTGTGGAAGTAACTGAAGAGATGGAGACGGATGAAAGAAATTCAGGTCAAAACAATAAACTCGAAAGTGGTAAAAAGGAATGTAATTATCACAAAAACAAGGACCGTTACAATCTCATCCATGAAGAAGATATAGCCTCGAGCTCAAAAAGGTCATCAGAAACTAATAGGTGTGCTTCAAAATGGTTGGTTACTTTAAATGACAATCAGTATCCATTCTTCAGCAATGGATACTTAAAAATCAAAGAATGGACTGAAGAACAGTGTAGGGCAGACAACACAATGGCATCTGATATATGGTATGTTGTAAGCCCCTGCGACTCCACCACATCATCAATAAAGCAAAGTTAAAGTTTTCCCATCAAATCCTACCTATCGCCAACCACTGTTGCAGCTATTTTTTTCATCGCATGAAGCTGTTCTTTTTCTTCTCTTACCAAGTCTGAGGACACATTTTATATTAGGTACAAACTATCTCAATTTTAATCATATTCAGCTACTCATTTTCATGAAAGACTCTGATCTTAAATGATCAGCTTAATGTTTTAATTTTATGATTGCATGAGTCTGTCTCTATTGACATACAAACATATTACCTTATTCTTCAGTCATATCTTCGTACCTCATTATATTCGGATACACGACGTTTTAAGGAAAAAAAACTTCCGATATCACATACTTTAGATACATCCTAACGGCTCGGTGATTCAGATAGTCAAATGATTTCAGATAGTCAAACTTTGTCCTAGACTATTTGTCGGTAATCACCATCTGATGAAGTATCAGTTGCTAGACTTCATCAGATAGTCATTAGGTGGAGCAATCTCATTGGACCTATCTTCATAGCTGACACTCAAGTGCTATTGAACACGTCTGTCTCGCTGACATTTAATGCGACTTCACAATGTCATTTCCCGCCACACTACCCTGCCATTTAATTGACTTCTCTCATCATTCCTAGACTACCTACAAATAACTTCCAATCTCCACCACACGATCAACCTTAACGGTTCAAATTCTAACCGTCGATCAAAACTGTGTCCCACGATCTTCCCCAAATTACTCTACACTTCACCACTTCGCAAATTCTCACCAACATCTTTCTCTCGCAATTCTCAAAACCCTTTCGTCCTCCTCGCAAAACCTCTCAACACCTGCAATCAATGGCAAACTCTAAAAGATCTTATCTCAGGGTTTCTCTTCCCGCCTCCATCCGACCATCCCCAAATGTTCCTTACCCGTATAGCAGCATATACTACACGAAGAACAACTCAAGAAACTTTATGAACTATCATCTCAGGAATTTGAGACCGGAGTTTAAGGAGTTGCTAAAATTCTTCAATCAACACCAATCAGAGACATGTTAAACTATGATATCCCCCTGTCAAAGCCAATGTTACTCAAATTCTGGTATACCTGCACCACCTCCAAAGAATCCGAAGAACACATTATAACCGGAATAATACTACAAGGTAAACACACCGTATCCTTCAACCTCAGTACATTTAGGGAAGTAGTCAAACTCGATTATGTGAGACCCCCACAAGTTCATGAACCAACCCCGTCACTAGAAGAAGCAAAATCGGCTGTCCTGCCTTACATACAATATCAGGGAGACCATTCCAGAGGCATATCAAGGACGAAGATGGGTTCGTTATGGTCAACATTTTTCATGACCATCTCTCAATGCTTGTACTGTAAACAGGAGGGTTCGACTCTGTATCCGGATATGCAATGATCATAGGAGCTGCCCTGTTTTCTGATATTAGGGCTGATTTTGGGTCGCTTATTTTTGAACAACTAGTAAAGAAGGTTGCTGCTAAAAGAAAAGATGAGTTAATTCCTTTTCCTCAATTCCTGTGTATGATCTTTCTTAATTCTCTAGGAGAACAAGAGTTCTATGATAATATCGGCTCCTCTCTCAAAGCTGGTATGGTGGGTAGCTCAAACTTCACAGGGCAAGAAGAGAAATTTGCTCCTGAACTTCCAGAAGGTATGTTAACATTCACTCAGTTTGCACAATATGCCTCTTCTCAAGATGATGATGTTAAATCTGATGATGATGACAATCAATCCTCCTCTGATCATTCTCCACCACCACCACCACCTTCAAATCCTTCAAACCAATCATATAGATATAGAACCAGGAGTTCCAACCCCAGAATTGTGCCCAGTTCAAGTCCAATTGAAATAAGATAAATCTCATCCACCCCTTCACCTGTCCCTCTGAAAACCGAAAATGTTGATGCTGAACTTGATGATATTAATAGACTTATTGACGAGTTTGTAGAAGAAGACATTGCTAATGTGAATCAGTCGGTAGAGCACACGAGTGTCCCCACTCAAACAAATGTTGGTACTGAATCTGAACAAGAATACAAGCTACCAGTCAGCTGGACTGATAGTTCCGATGAAGAACCTGCCCCCACAACCGAGTAAGTTCCATCTCCCAGGAGAGCTGCCACACCAGAGGGTCCGAGGGACCGGGGTGTGCAAGCTGCGAGAGATCTCCTTGGCATGATGGAAAACTTTAACGAAACATTCAAACAACTTGCTCTGATTAGAAGTTTTTGTGGGGTTATAATACCAACATTAGGAACATCTCCAATCACCAGGCTATGTCAGACAACGTTCAAGACTGCTTGGCTAACAATTAGGAAAATCTCCAAAGAAATGTGAATGCACAAAATGGGCAGATTGATAATCTTATCTCTGCAGTTGAAAATCTCACGTCAAGTAACGCTGACCTGAGATCTAAATTCAATCGTCTCGAAAGATCCATTGGTGAAAGGATTGATAATCTGTTATCTCGCATCTCTAACCTTTTTGAGCCACTGATGAATAACGAAAATGTTCAAGGTGTCACTCCCACCCCTCATTTTCAGGGGGATAAAATCTGTGTCCCATCAAGGCACAGCGGAGAGGGTGGTTAGATCGGCCTGAATGGGAGGTGAACACCGGAGCAACCAGAGCAAGGGGAAGGGAATCGCTGGAGACAACAGAGCTCATAATGTTGGTAGTGGTTCGAATCGTGTAGCCGAAGAAAGTGTTCAGGGTGGGAAAACCTATCAGATGACCGCAGAATGTTTTAGGAGGTCAGGGATCAGGTTTGAGGAATTCCCAGAGATCACAATCACTCATGCTGGTGGTACTACCAGAATCCCAATCGTTACGTCCTCAAATTCCCTTGTCAGGGTTTCTGTAGAAGCTCCCGTGGGAAAAATCCGAAATCTTCCCCTTGATAAAGGTAAGGGTCCTGCAACTTCTCCTCTAAAAAAGCGGAAGAGTCAGATGACTCCTGATGAAGAAGAACTCAGGAGGTCTGCCACACGTCTAGGGATGCTTGTTGAAGAGGTTGCTAATGCTATGGAGGAAGAATGAAAGAGGAGGGGCTTGGGAAGCCACAAGGGTAGAAAGGAGTGATTCGCTGGGAAATGGCGGGAGGTACCGGTGAAAGACTACCGGTGTTTGAAGAACTTTATTTCGTTTATGTTTATAACAATGGTCTGTAACCCTTAAAACAATTTACTTTTCTACATGCACTCCGAAAACAATTTACATTTATGTCTTTAATTTGCTACTCCGTTATGCATGAATGTCATCAGTTAATGATGATGATTTTGACATACCTGAGTTTATTTGCTTGCTAGATACTTAGAAAATCTCAAAAAGAAAATATGAGTTACGAACTGTAGTGTGATCAGATTCTATCAGATCACCATATATTGTAATATTTTCTAGGTACGTCGAAGGCCCAATGAATTGTGAAAAACACTCAAGGTTAAATATAAAACCTTCACATATTCAGGGGGAGTTGCCTAACTATTTTTCTACATCAAATAGGGGGAGATTGTTGGGTCGCTGAAAAGCATCCCCCACTGAAGAGATTTAATGAAGACAAAAAGGCAAAGAGTTAGAAGACAATCTGAGGATCAGTTCCTCAGATGGTGGGTAACTGTATCTGATCAGTTCGGATTTCAGTTACCCATCACTATCTGAAACAACGATTAGTTCCCCGTGCAGAATCAGACACTGGTTAACAGATCAGATAGTGTAACAGGTTCAACGCAATGGACATAACGCTAAACCATTGAACATACACTTCTCTAAGCAAAACTCTTAGTGAAGGTCGCTGAAGCTGAAGGCCATCTGAAGAAGCATGAGTATCCGAAAACTCATGGCTGCCAAAAGTACATTGGCCCAAAGTTTCAGAGTCACAGAAAGACATAAGTAAAGCACAAGTTTGTGCATCACTGATTATGGGAATATCTTGCAAATCTTCTAGAAGATATCAGCGATCACAAGACGACAGAAAGTAGTGTCAGAATTCCGTTAGTCGTGCGCGTCCCATGATATATCCTCTGCACCAACAGAATTCTCACACGTGGAATCGATCAATCATTCTTTGGCTCTACGTTTCTCAATGATATAAATTGAGGACTTAGACAATCAATTCTGGTGTGCACCTAACAAGGTTACACGCTGCTGAATTTACTCCAGAACTTTATTCCCTAGAGCAGAATGTAAACCACCAGTTAACTCTAGTTATCTGATTCAAAAATTGAATCTGTATAACGAAAGTGTCTGGTCTTGTGCTTGATTATTTGTTGATCATAAACTTGTCTTAGATAATATTTGTTGTAGTTTATCACATGCAAGCAGTTTAGTTAGGATCTGTTCTTAGCTATTCTGCAAACTACTTGCATCTTTATTGTATCATTATTGATTATAAAGAAATGTTTAAAAAATGTTGAGTGTCTCCATAAATTTAAATTGGTCAGTGAAAGGGTATAGGTGTAGTAATCCGTCTGTCCGGGACTAACAATAAATTATAAGTATATTTTTCTGGTAACAGTGGGATACACACACACATATTGAATTATTCAGATTGTCATAAAATTTTGGGGGAATATATTTTTGGAGTGTTTTTACCCTTGATATGATTTTAGATATTCATACGAACCAACGTCTTCCTTTGTAGCTGCAAACACATAATAGGGTTTTGAATTATTAATTTAAGATCTAACAATACAAATTGCAAGCAAACAAATCAAAGAGATCAAACAGCTTATATATGAATCTAAGTTCTTCAGGTTGAATCTCCAAAAGCTCCATGTTCATATTTACCTCATTACCAAATATCTAACCAATAGTACAAACTGAAATTGAGTTCGGATCTTCAATGACTTGATCAATAAGTGAGCAAGCCCAATAGAAGAACGGGTCATTTTGTTTCTTGAGGCCCAAAATCGTGTGAGAGGGGGCTATGGTAAAATGGCCATAACTTTCAGCTCGGTTCTCCATTCCAGACACTTTATTTACGTTTTTGTGTTTTTTCGTTGAATTTCCAAACTTATTTTAGGCCATGGTTTTGTGGCCCGTTTGACGTTTTAGGCCCATTCGAAAATCTGGGGCATATTTAAAGTGTATTTTGTCATATGGAATAATCAGTTGTTGAATTTGCAAATTTTGAGTTTTCTCTCCCAAAAGTGTTCTTCGTGTATGAACAATTTTTGAAGACCTCTATCGCGATATTTTCTTAAATCAACGTGATTTTGGTTAGATTAATCCGGTATTTTTTGAAGCAACGGATTCTAATCTATTCTATCATTTCAGTTTACATCAATAAGTTCATTAACTGAAGAAAATAGAACTCAAAGTTCAAAAACAAAATCCTAACTAATAAATCAATTGATTTTTTTCTAGATTTCAACTTTTAACATGTAGAGGGAGTATTTGGAAATTTCTGGTAAGAGCTAAATCTGAGGAAACTCAAAGCTTATGGAGTAAAGGAACTTGATGGTAATTTGAAACGAAATTAAGGTATCTCTAATCCACAAAGCTTATGGAGCCATGGAGGTTATATATGGACACAAAATTAGAGACACCACAATCTGCTAATAACATATTAACAATCATATGAAGTAAAAAGAATTCAGGATTGTGTAGGAGCAAGAGCTTTTAACTTAATTAAAGAATACTAATTTGGTGAGGAAGAAAACTAACCTGCACAAAGATAAATCACAAAAGGGAGATTGCATAGAATGTTCGGTTAATCGTTTATCTACCGGTTCACGGTTTAGTAACTTACTGGTTATCTATCGTCATTTGAATTAGTACATAGAATTTAGTTATTGAATTAGTTTTGTAAATATTAATTACCACGTTTTGGTAGTTGATATCCATAACAGATGAAGTCCTAGTTTGTAGGCATTTATATTTAGTTGTAGGTCCACGATTTACATTATAGTCAAACTTGTTGCTTAAGTTCAGGAACACTAGCAAGCACTAGTCAGTAGTCGATTTCTTTTCCTATATATTGTAATTGTAGTTTACATTCTAAAGTGAAATAAGCAGATAGAAAATTGTCCCATATTTTGTTTCTTTATCTTTTATTTCCGACACTTGGTATCAGAGCGTGTTCGATTGGAGGCCATTTGAGAGTCGGTTTCAATAAACGGTGTAGCCCTTCGCTACAGGGCGGCCACTGGGAACCGGGTTTTCAGTTTGATGGGGTTGTGATGTTATGATCGCAATGGAAGTCTTGAAGGAGCGTTCCATTCTTGATCAGTTTGTTTGCGTCGGAATAGAGACTAACGACGGTGCGGGAAAAACGATCGGAAGAGATCCATCAAAGCAGGTGGCTTTGGATTTGATTCGTTTCGCGGGTGAAGAAAACGGTGAAAGCGGGTGGCTTTGTTTTCTTGGTCGGTGGATGTGACACCCCACCAAAAATGACTTTTACTTCATTTAAAATGTTTTGCGGAAGAACGGAGGTGTAACGTTCATGACAACATAGCAAAAGTTAAGTAAACAAACAACCACGCAAATAACAAATGAAAATAGTTTCACTTTCTAAAAATAGAAAGTTTCCAAAAATAACAAGTTTCCTAAAATAAAAATTTGTTTGAAAATGAAATGATTGTTCGTAAACTTAATGTTTTATTCATGGGACGACAATCCACTGTTCATATCCTCCAGTCTCACTGTGCACCTAATCACTTGAAAAACATAAATATAAAGGGTCAACAAATAATGTTGAGTGAATCCACAGGGTTAATGTTTATGGTAAAAGTATTGTGTTTGCTACCCAAAATGATTGTTATGAAAATAGTTTATATGAATGAAAAAGTATAAGTTCAACACTTGATATATTATGAGAAATAAGTATGAAAATGAAGTGTAATTGTAGGAGATCTACAATTACTAGTTTGTTTATGAAAATGTGTTGAACAAGTTGTTATGTTTGACATCGGATGACTGTTATCCCCAACAGGTAGCTAGTCTATTGAGTTAATATACCAACCCCTAAGTCCACAATCAACACTTGAACTCAAGTATGTTATCGTTCTTTTATGGATATAAACTCCCGAAAGATGTCTTGGATAACCAAGTAATGATCAAATAATGTTCGGAGGATGAATGACAGTCAATATTACTATCTGCATATCCATGGTCTAGATCCACTAGTTAATGATTGCTGGTAACCTTAATCTAGTATAATAATTGTTTGTCATGCCAACGCATTAATGAAAATGTATAGATGTTGTACAATTATAGTAAAGTAGTAGCATAGTTTATATAAAACAGTAAAAAGTAGTAAAAGGGGTTGTTGACTCACCTGGGCAAAGCTTAGCAACTTGATAGGAAAGAGGACTCCTTCACATACTCCTAACTTCCTAAACGTAATAACGTTTCTAATTAGACTAAGCTAACACAAACGATCTAATAATATATATGATATATGATATTTGATTAACGTTATGTTTTATGTTTTGTGACCTCGAATAACTTGGGTTATTGGGCCTTAATGGACCGAAATGAAATAGGCATCGAAATGAAATGGGCTTCGAAATGAAATTAAATGAAATGGGCTTGGGTTAGGCTTAATGGGCCTAGATGGGCCTAATGGGCTTAATGGGCCACTTGGGCCTCAGTTGGGTTTAGGTCCAATTAGGTTGGGCCATGGATTGGCCTTGGACACAATTGGGTTCGGTTTGGGTAAGTAAAGGGCCAAAGGTTTTGGCTTTGGTCCAAATGGGCTTGGTTACTAATGGGCCAACTAAAGTTTGGCCCGATGGGCTTAGATAGATCGAATGGGCGAAGTACGGGCCTTGGCCCGATTAGGTATTCGGGTTTGAGTCATGGTTTTGGGTCAAGGATCCGGCCTTGACCCGGTTTGACTTGTGGGTCGAAATTGGTCAAATCTAGTAGTAAACCATGGTCAAAATAGTCAACAAAAGTCAACTAGGTCAATTAGGGTTAGGGTTTTCGAATCGAGGGTTAGGGTTTCGGTTAGGGTTGGCCGAATAAGCCAAAACCCTACGGTTTTGGTGGTGTTTTGGTTCTAGCTTTGTGGTTTGGTCTAAGGTTTATCAAGTCTAGGGTTTTGGTTATTATAACGGTTTAGATCTAGGGTTTACAATGCCACAAGGCTAGGGTTTAAGAGATCAAACCAATGAATGAACAAATACTAACATAAAATAATCAAGTAAGAACAATACACACCACACACATGCATACGATCAACGTAAGCATGCATGCATGTGTCGAACATGGTGATGACCGAGACCATATGGCCTAAGGCCATGGTCTCGGGTTCAAATCTCAACAATCAAGGAAGAAAAACATAAAGGTTTTGGTATCATACCTTGGATCGGACGAACGAGATCGAGAACAAACCCAAAAGGGTTCGGCTTTGCTTGGGGATCGAACGAACTCGGGACTATGGGGATGCTCCTGGCCGAAAATCACAAGGGATCAAATGGGGTTAAATGTTGGCTATGCATGGGTATTTATATGGGAAGATTTAGGGTTTAAAGAAAGAGTTGTAGTAGGATACAAACTCCTTTGAATTAAGATGTAGTTAACAACAACAAGGGATAAGATCAAAACAATTTAACTCTCACCCCAAGAGGTGTTCGGCCGATCATGGGTTCGAACAAGAGGGAAGGAGGCCGACCACATAGGTGGTCGGTCATGGTTTTGATGTGTCGGGTTTAGATTAAGTCAATCGAGTCACGTTTTAATTAATTAAATTCGTTTATTGCGTAACCAATATAAAGTTACTATTTTTAGAAATGTTTTAGCTCATGTGTGTCACCATAAGTAAAATAATATGTTGTGTTGACTAAATTAGTCAAACACTTATGCATGGTGAAAAAATAGATGTTTTTTTGTGTGCTTGGATGCCAAAAATAGAAAGGTCTAAATATAGAAACTTTCTAAATAAGTAAAGTCTTAAAAATGAATTGAGATTACATACCGGAAATATGAGTTGTCACAGTGGAGTAGTACTCTTGTTTCGTAGCGAGAACCGAGATGACCTTGAACGTGGTCGGGGAAGACACCGTGGGTCCGGGAAGAGTCGAGATGGTGGCTAAAGGCGCGTGGTAACATTGATCGGAAAAATGTGAAGCTTTCAAGACAAGAAGGAAATGGAGAAACAATTCGGTGTCAACATTATGGCGGTGACGGTTCAAATCGGGTGGCTTCGGGCGTGACAAGGGAGAGGTCGGATTGTCCGTGAAGAAGTCGGGATGTTAATGAACTTGTCCAACGTGATGCCATGTTAAATGTTACCGGAGTGGTGAAAACCAAAAGAAGTTGGGTTAGTGACTTTGGACGTGACTGAGATGGAGGTCGGGTGTTCCTGAAAAGTCAAGGATCGGGATGGTTCGAAAAACGTACATGACTAAATGCTACCGTGAGTGAAGGGTATGTGAATAAACGATTAAGAGGGTGATTGTTGGGTTAATCGTTTATTTACCGGTTCACGGTTTAGTAACTTACTAGTTATCTATCGTCATTTGAATTAGTACATATAATTAAGTTGTTGAATTAGTTTTGTAAATATTAATTACCACGTTTTGGTAGTTGATATCCATAACAAATGAAGTCCTAGTTTGTAGGCATTTGTATTTAGTTGTAGGTCCACGATTTACATTATTGTCAAACGTGTTGCTTAAGTTTAGGAACACTAGAGAGCACTAGTCGATTTCTTTTCCTATATATTGTAATGAAATAATTATCAGTATAGATCAATTTAAGTGAGAGACACCCATCTAAGACTAACAGACTTCAATCTTCCCAAAATACCCCGTGCGACTTAAAGCACATATGGTCGACTAGTCGACTCAATAGAAATCACTCCAAGTGCCCCCTTGAATAGTAGAATTCATGTGTGTGTTTTGAAGTGATGTTTGATTGAGTGTTGTACCTTTTCTCCAAAAGTTAAACTAACACCATTTATATTCTAAAAACATTTAACCATGGTTAACCTTCGTCTTTTCCTTTGGTTTTGTATGTATTTGTTTTCAACGGCCCTTTGTATTTATTTGGTTTCTATATTAGTTTTTGCACTGTACGTTCATTAATTGCATTTTAAAGTGGGTTATCCATTTTAACCATGGTTAACATTCGTATTTTTCTTTAGTTTTGTATGTATTCTTTTTCAACGGCCCTTTGTATTTATTCAGTTTGTATATTAGTTTTTGAACTTGACGGTCATTTATTGCATTTTAAAGTGGGTTATCCATTCAATTATTGTTTGTATATTCATCAAATATTAACACTCTCTTTATTTTATAAACATTATATTAATAGTTCAATATATATAATGTTGTTTGTAGCACAATTAACATTACATCATGTGTGTAGTTAGCAAATAATATTATTTATAGCACACATGCACATTAGTAAACATTAAATCGTTCATTCGTAGAAATGAACTAATAATTTGCGAACAAAATCCTTGAGCAGTATCAACGTTTATGTTGTTGAGTAGTATTAATTATTATTCCAGTATTAATTAATTGATTGTGTCGTAGTAATAACGATTGCAGTATTAACTATTAATGATTGAAGAGTCACTACGGCTATCAAAGATAATATTGATCAACCAAAAGTGAGGCTCCCCATGTTAATACTACTCAAGTAACAGTAATGGCAAATGATGATGATACTACTGATCAGTAGCATATATATATATATATATATATATATATATATATATATATATATATATATATATATATATATATTAAAAAGTCGTTAATTCATGAAATATTGAAGCATTCCAAGGACATAAAACCAAACAAACTAAACCAAGATTTACATAATATGAACTTTGAACCAAAGTCGGCCTTGAGAAGTCTTCATTTCCTCGAGATCGATTGTGAAACAAACCCATTGGTTGTATCTTATTCCCAACTTCAGTCTGAATACCTAAAAATCCCCATGAATGGTCATCGGGTCTAGTGGTGTTTCAACAACTGACCTTTTTCGATCACGAAGGGTAGTCATCGGGTATCTTTCCACGAAACTATCCCCTTTCTCCATGATACACAAACGATACTTGTATAGCATGTGATCTCTCACAAGCTTTGCTGGTATAGTCTGAAAGACAACAAAAACAAAATTTCATCATTATAAATAATAAAAAAATAAGTAAGAAAAAAGAAACTAAATTTGTAAATACAATTTGGCGATGATTGGTTATCTCAAGATTCCATTTCACAGCGAAGTAATGTCTTTTTACTAGTTGATCATCACCATGACAGTTTGTTATCTCATCGTCACTAGAAGAAATGATAATAATTTCGGGAGATTGGTTATCACTTGATGAACTCATGCTTATCAAGAAATGTATGTGATATAGACATGATAATAGTTTCTTGTTTCTGCATATTAATTGGTTATCTTTATATAACAACAAAACTGTGTAACTGCCCTAACTGTGTGACCACTCTAACTGTGGAACCCTTATATGATACATATCCAATAACCATTATACAGTTGTGATACACGCCAAAAAATAACAAATTTCACGCCAAAAATGTTGTGGTCTTTGTATCTATATTCTATAAAGTATAAGACATATGCCTGTTAGTGTTTTATTATATTATATCATTGTAAAATTTCCAACATGAGTTCTAGTCATATTAATTATACAGAAGTACCAGTTGATTACTTCATTGTAAAATGGGGTGCAGCCATAACAAAAAGAATTGTATGTTTAGTTTACTTTTTCTTGCCTATAACCATATTAATTTGTACTACAAATCTAATTTTCACTTCTTTCAGACTATACCAGCCAAATTTGTTAGGGATCGCCATCTTTTGGTTAGCCGTCTTTTCTTGTTTTGGAAAATTATGATATCCCATTCATTCAAATTTCCGATATCCAAACCCACAGTGATCGAAGGAGGTCCAATGTCGTTGTTAGGGACCATATGACTATTCATGGTGGTTTTGTACAATTGAAAAAGAGATTTGGCATCAAAACGAAGCAAAATTTCATGTTCACCGTTGATCTCCAAAAAAAAAACCATCGTGAAGGACATTGGATGAAGGTTACTCCCCTATGAATTCATCATGTTTTTTAGTTATCTTCGTTGTATTTTATTGCCTCTTGGTCTGTAAATGTATATTATAATTGTAATTTGCCAATGATCGGTAAATGTAATTGCAATAAAAACCATCATTGTATTATTTTTCTTTAAGTACGGGTTGTTTATTTTTGCTTGATGCTTTTTTTTTTGTACACACTTAAAAAACCATATGACGGTTATTTTATGCTTCTTCAAGTGAGGCTATTGTATTTGTAATTGCGGCTACCATCAATTTGGCATTTACTGGCTGCAACTTTCGAGGCGCTTGGTTATTATATAAAGTTAACCATTCTTGGAAATTTGAACACCATTGATCTCAAACTTTTCTTTGTAAGCATGAGTTCATCAAGCAATGACCAATATCCAGAAACTATAATCATTTCATCTAGTGACGATGAGATTACAAACTAAGAAAGTGATGATCCATTAGTAAATGATCATTACTTTGCTGTGAAATGGAATATGCATATAAGAAATCATTCAGAAATTGCAGTCTCAAATGTAATCTGATTGTAATCTCAGATGTAATCTGATTGTAATGAAATCTTATTTTGTTCTTAATATAAGGTCATTATGATCTCAAATCTAATCTGATTGAAATCGCAAATGTTATATCATTGTGTTCTCAATGTATCGCAAATGTAATCTCATTTTGTTCTCAATTTAAGGTAATTGTAATCTCATTGTAATATCAAATGCAATCTTATTGCGTTCTCATTATGTTGCGTTCTCAAATCCGTATATTATGATCGTAGGTATTTAAGGAAATAAATGTAGTGATTTTAAGATGTGTACCAACTAACGTTAGTTATGTTAATGTTATTGTTTTGCTCGATCTTTAACGATTGTCGTCAATAAATGAATCAGTTAACTATCACGTGATTCACGTTCCTTTTATACCAGTAGAAACACCTCTAGCAGCAGAAACGTCAAAAACAAATCAAGTAGCATAAACAACGGAGTGACGGACGTTCATAGCAGTAGAAACACCTTAATAGCGCTCATGGTTATACCTGATAAACCAACCTTCTACTGCCCTTAAGAATATAGTACTGCTTATAGACGTAGTAATAAGTTTAGTACTGATCAATTCTGTAACTAGTTTGCATGAGGACAAAAAAGAGATGGCTTAATGAAAGATCTTGTCAACCATGCAGAAAATTTCTCGGGGTTCGTTCGTCACAGATATTTGTAGATATTGTATTCATTATTAGAGTACACTTTTCAAATGTATTTACCGCCTAGCGATATCTGTCGACAAGAGAGGTCTTGTCGTATATGCAGTCTTCAAATTAAATTAAATTAATTTTCAAATGTATTTAATTAATAAAATAATTTGGAAGTATTCTAATTTTAGTTGCCTAAGCCGGTGGAAAGGCCCAGGGTCGTGACCTTGGGTCACTACATTTATTAATTGTTTATTTTTTATGTGATTTGTAATTTTTCTAATGGGAGTTTAGGTTGGGTTGGGTTGGGTTGGGTTGGGTTGGGTTGGGTTGGGTTGTTACTACCCCCATTGGTTAGATGGGGGTTGGGTCACCCCATTATTATATCGAAAAGAAGTAGTGAGGTCACCAAGGGAGGCAACCTAGGGTTGTGGGGGAGAACCACTTCACTCATGGGGCCACCAACTATCTTTTCTTTTTTCTTTTCTTTAATATGATGTGTCATTTTATAATTTGTTGGTTTGATTATAATAAGATAAAGTTTATTAGGTTGGGTTGGGTTGTTGTCTGTGAAATATTTAGTTGGGTTGGGTTGGGTAGGTGGAAGAAAGATAAATTATTTTTTAATAACAAAGTTGGGTTGTGTTGGTGGAAGAAATAGAAATTAATTTTTTAATGAAAATGTTGGGTTGGGTTGTCATGACTAGAAAGGTCTCGTCGTATACGCAGTAAATATCTCGGTTTTCGTAAAGGAAAAATATCCGTAGATATTGAGTACACCAAGACCTGTTCTTTCGGCATATTAATTATGACCTCAGACGTATTTTAGTCTAATCATCATTTGCTTTTTATCTTTCAAATATATTAATTATTTGTAATATATTAATTTTGTAAGTAGTTTGATTGTTTAAATAACATTTTACTATTGGAGTAACTACTTTTTGAAAAGTTTATTCTCTTAACAACTCTTAATGAACTTTCAATATTTGTCTTTTTTAGTCCCCTGTGTTTAATAACTTTTGTATGAGACATTTTAAAAAATATTATATTTAGCGAGGTGTCAAAATAATTGTCATATTATATATAGGGATGGATAAAATATTTAATATAGATAAAGGTAAATTAGAAATATTGTAAAAGAAAAAGTTTTTGGAAAAATTGGAGATGTTATTTATGAAAAGGTATTAAGTTAGTGAAATGTTAATGTGACAAAGTAATAAAGCTTTAGGTTAACTATTGGGGATTATCTAAGGTTTTTAATTAGTTATTTACTAATTTAGTACATGACGTGTACTTTTCAAGAAAGACAAAAGATACATCATTGATGATGCTTCATGGTTAATAGTTTAGGGTTACTAAGGTCACCCATCACGGGTTACGGTGCCACCAGTAAATTAGGTTATTGGTTCATCGGTGATGATGCTTCATCTTTAGTCGTTTAGGTTTAGGATTTGTAGTTTAGGGTTACTAATATCACTTATTACGGGTTATTGCGCCATCAATCAATTAAGTTAATTGTTAATCGGTGATGCTTAATGGCTCATGGGTCATGAAGGTTCGTGGGTTACTAATGTCACTTATTACGGGATATGGTGCCATCGGCCAATTATGTGATTGGTGAATTGGAGATGCTGCTTCATTAGTATTGGTGGCAATTCATATCGGGTTCGGGTTGGTAGGTCGTCCCATTTAAATTCTCATTGATCCAAACCATGACTGACCCAAAACTTTTTTATCTCAACTCAAACTTGTATATTTTCTAATCGGTTTTAGGTCGGGTTTTATGTCGTGTCATAAATTGTCACCTAGGTAGTACGTTAGTTGTTTAGGGTTTAGGGTTAGTTGTGTAGGGTTACTAAGGTCACTAATAACTTACGGGTTATGGTGCCATCAGGAAATTAGGTAATTATGCTTCATGGTTACTTGTTTAGGGTTTAGGGGTTATTAAGATCACTTATTACGGGTTATTGTGTCATACGTCAATTAGGTTATTGGTTCATCGATGATGATGCTTAATGGTTCATGGATCATGAAGGTTCGTGGGTTACAAAGGTCACATATTACGGGATATGGTGCCATCGGCCAATTAGGTGGTTGGATCATTGGTGATGAAGCTTCATGTTTAGTTCTTTTGGTGTCATTGGTCAATTAGGTTAGGTGGTTGGATCATTGGGACGGTTGTGGTTCATGTTTAGTTCTTTTGGTGCCATCGGCCAATTAGGTGGTTGGATCATTGGTGATGATGCTTCATTAGTATGGGTGGAAATTCATGTCGGGTTCCGGTTGGTAGGTTGTCCCAATTAAATTATCATCGACCCGAACCACAACCGTCCCAAAATTTATTATCTCAACTCAAACCTGTATATTTTCTTGTCGGTTTTAGGTCGGGTTTCATGCCGTGCGAGAAATTGTAACCTTTAGCTAGTACGCTAGTTGTTTAGGGTTTAGGGTTAGCTGTGTATGGTTACTAAGGTCACTAATAATTACGGGTTATGGTGCTATCAGGCAATTAGCTAATGATGCTTCATGGTTAGTCGTTTAGGATTTAGGATTTGTTGTTTAGGGGTTACTAAGAGCACTTATTACGGGTTATTATGCAATCGGTCAATTAGGTTATTGGTTCATCGGTGATGATGCTTAATGTTCATGGGTCTGATGGTTTGTCGGTTTCTAAGGTCACATATTACGGGATATGGTGCCATCGGTCAATTAGGTTATCGTCCCATCGGTGATGATGCTTCATTAGTATGGGTGGCAATTCATGCCGGGTTCGGGTTGGTAGGTCGTCCCATTTAAATTATCATTGACGCGAACCACGACTGTCACTCCTAGCTAGTACGTTAGTTGTTTAGGGTTTAATGTTACTTGTGTAGGGTTAGTAAAGGTCACTAAGAACTTAAGGGTGCGTTTGGTACAGAGAATGGAATTATAGAGAAATGATTGTAGATAATGGAATTGCAGAGAAAGAGAATTAGTCTGGAGAATAGGAGTTGACTCTTCCGTAGAGAATTGTAACAACTTTATAGCACACATATTTGTTTTTTCCTAACAATTATTATTCAAACACAAAACATACAAAAATATGATAAATTAAAAAAAAACATTTAGAAAATCAATGATAACATCCAAAAACATAATTTTTGGTCAAATAATTGTAATACTGATTTGAATAATATGATAAGATGCTAAATTACATTCACTGTTAACATATGAAAAAACCCTGATTTATATGTTTATTAGGTAATGATGTTTCATGGTTAGTTGTTTAGGGTGTAGGGTTACTAAGATCACTTATTATGGGTTATTGCACCATCCTTCAATTATGTTATTGGTTCATCGGTGATGATGTTTAATTAATGGTTCATGGGTCATGATGGTTCGTGGGTTACTAAGTGTTAGGTCACAACAACCCTGGTTTATATGTTTATTAGATAGAATAGGATTACTTAAGACAAATAATGTATTGAACACAAGATTATAGTCAAATGTAATATTCCACTAAGTGTGGCTTGTTGCGGAAAAACAAGACCACTGATCAATTACAAAAGTATGAACGTGTAAGGTAAATTGGTGAGTACTCCTATGCCAAGTGATCTCTATTTATAGTGTTATAGAGATCTTATAAAGGTGGCAAGGAGTAGTAGAAGGACTGAGATAAGGAAAGTGACCGAGATCGAAGGGATTTGATCTGGTCTATTAAACATGCAAATGTTTAACTCAGTCCTTCTACTCAGTATTGGGTTTCAATACTGAGTTCCAATACTGAGCGGCCAATACTGCCCACTCAGTATAGCACCAAGACTTAGCTACTTTCTGTTACATATTAATCTAAGCTAGTCAAGGTTGTCTTGTTATCTTAAGATCCTAAAGGAGTAAGGCTTTTTGCCTTAACAATATCCCCCTATCTAATGATAACAAGACAATATTACAAAGAGAAGAAATAAAGCAAAATAAATACAAAAATAAGATTATTTCCGAATCTTCTTCTTCATCCAACAACTGAATCTTCTTCTTCATTTTCTGTTGACGGATTCATGCTCATAGAAGACTTCTTTCTTGATATGAATGAACTCCTCTTTCTTCAATAGTTCATCCTTTTTGTTGTTAAGCACATCAACAATCTTCTTTCTGAACCAAGAGTCCTCCTTTTTGGTTATCATCCATTTCAGTCCCACCAGATGACTAATATGGGCATTGGGCAGATCTGCTTCAGAGATAAAACACTCCCTGTCTTCTGAGTCAGTATACATATATCCAGAGGTTGGATATATGACACTCTTCTGATCCTGAAAGACAAGGTTAGGGGGCACAAGGTATTTTTGGAAAAACCTGTAAGTATGGAGGCACTCTGGTGTGTTGTTTATGTATGCTTCAGTCATCACACCTTGTGCTCTATACTTTCCTTAAAAAAGGACCCCCCCCCCCTTTCAAAGCATGCTGCAGAAACAACACATATCGCATCTAAGACTATTTGAGAAAAAGTAGATCTTGTTGGCAGCTCTTTGATCAGTCTAGTAATTTTGATCCAGTCTTGAAGACCAATGTTTTCAATATCATGAAGAAAATTCTTCATGGGAGGACTGATTATGCCTTATTGAAGACCCAGTCTTGCGCGTAATTACAATTTATCCTTCTTTTGACTGCACTTTTACCTTATTGACATCAAGGATTAACCAATGAATGCTCCTCACATTTGGAAATGCTTTGTTCTTCAAGAATTCCTTCCTACTCTCGTTGTAACAGGTCCTTGCTGCAACGATATTCCAGTAATGTTGAATATAGTCAGGACCTTTTCTTTTAATTATGTGAGAAAGAGAGGGAGTATCAGAATCTGGGTCAGTATCTGGTTCTTCTTATTTAATCCCCAACTCATGTAGATAGAGAAATTTTTCTGCCTCTTCTACAAGTTGTTGATTTGTTTTTCTTGGAACCTGCTCATCATCACTGTCCACATTATGGACAGGTCTTCTAGGTCTAGCTATCAAATGAGCAGGTTCCTCACTTGATTCAGATGAAGTAAGAACCACATTTGTCATTCTTCTTGTGGGTGGTATTCATCTTCTGGTAACCAGATAATCTTGAGGATCTTGAGGTTCTTCTGGGGGCTCTTCATCATCGGAGGATGATCATGAAGAGCTTTCGTATTCTGCCATAACCAGTGCATAGTTAATAAGATTCTGAGTGGGCACTGGATTTGGTTCTTCATCCTCTTCATCAGCAATGGGCCAGATGAAAGGCCTGTAAACCACAATCTGCAGGTTATTCACTTTCTGAGCAGGTGGCTCAGTATGAACCTGCTGAGATTGGTCAGTTTCAGTCTCCCACTGAGCAGATGGCTCGGACTGATGTTCTTCAAGTTGTTCCAGGACTGACCTTCCTCTTTGTCTTCTTCTCACATACTGAAACCTGAGTGGTTCAGTACGTGGCATTTGCTGAGATTGTTGTTGTTGTGGAAGTTGATCTTCATTTATTTTTCTTCTTTTCTCCCCTGAGCAGATGGCTCAGGTTGATCAACCTCGTCTTCTCTTTGTCTTTTCTCCCCTTATTGTTATCATTGGATGGGGAGGCAAGGGTTAAGTATCACCACCTATGTCTCCTTATTGATCATCATGTGTAGGAGAGGGCATCGGTTCAGTAGCAGCATCAGTAGCAGCATCAGTAGCAGATCTTCATTTGTGGGTGATTTTCTTGGCTCACTATCATCTCCTCCTTGGTCTGCATTTTCTCCACTATGTTGAGAATGTGGAGTCAGTGGAGGTTCTTGTTGTTGTTGAAGTAGTGCAACTGACTGGTTTAGTAAGTCAATTTCACTACTCATTGTCTCCATCCTGACTAGAATTGTATCCTGAGTATTCTGCATGGCCTTGATTTTCTGCATGATTGTCTACAGAGAGACTTTTTCACCTTGAGCCTGTGATACTGGATGACCTTGCACAGATGGTGCTAAAGAAACAAAAATAGAAACTGGTTAGTAAGAATGGTTTATCAGATAGAATTGTGGTGTTGTTTAACTCTATAATCATGTAAACAGAATTTTGAAGTCTGTATTTCATCTGGTTTATAATGAAATATTGTGGACTTGTGCAAAGCATGTGTAAGTAACATTTTCAGTAAAAAGTAAGTGTGAATTTTTAGTAGCTCAGTGTAGGATAAGTCACTTTTTCTGAAAAGGTTTTAGGTTTGGAAAGTGAAGCCTGGGATATGCTTCTTTTATTTTCAATGTTTATCACTCGGTATTAGAGTGATAACAGAAATGTGGCTAAGACTCTATGGTAAATATTTGGCTATTGTGGCTTAAGGGGTTGTGATCATTTCTTAAATCATGTGATCCACCTCAAAATAAGTTAGACATGATAAAAGCAACACCAGTGGGTGTCAGTGTGACATCAACCACCATTGTCTCTTTATATGTTGTGACAAGCGTAGACTGACAATGATCTAGTGAGTGCTCAGTGTATGAATGTTGCATATTAGCAGCGGGCTAACTATGGTGGCCATAAGAGTATATATATTTGAAAGTTCGTTTGGGACAGTGGTCAGTATTAAGTTGGTACAGGCCAATACTTAGTCTCTATTTGGGGAATATATATATATATATATATATATATACATATATATATATATATATATATATATATATATATATATATATATATATACATATATATATATATATATATACATATATATATATATATATATATATATATATATATATATATATATATATATATATATATATATATATATATATATATATATAGAAGTGGGATCCTGTGAGGACTCAAAAAATGGTGAGGACTCGCGAGGACACTTCGAAAACGTTCCAAATAGCTTCTACCCAGTCTTCATCTAATAAAGCTTCATCGGCTTTCTTTGGTTCCATGGTAGACAAAAAGCTTGAAAAGAAACAAAAATTGGCAGTGGCTTGGGGTTCAAACGCTAATTTTCTTCTGCTTCGGATACTTTGTTCAATAGGACCAATGATATTTGAATGAGGATGGTCTCTGTGATCCCTTAGATTGTTCCCTAGTGCAGCATTTGAAGCAAGGTCAACAACATCTTATTGAACAGGAGAGTTATCTTTCTGATACTGATCTGAGTTTTGTTCAGTACGAGACAGTTCAGGCTGCTGGTTTTCGTCATCATGCAGATTAATGGTTGGTTCTTGTTGTGGATTTGATGTTCCACCCTCTTCATATGTGGAATGATTTAGATCAATATTTAAGAACTCGGTATTAAGGTTCTCAGTGATAGGAAGCTCAGTATTTGTTGCAGTTTTCCCATACTAAGTTAAATCTTGATCATCATCACTCATATCATTTGAAACATGATAAGGGTGAGTCTTGGGCTGTTCAACATTGGAGTTGTCTGGATTACATAAGGTTTCAATACCACTTATGCTCTCCTTTGCTGAAGTAGAACGCTCATCCGGATTTTCATCAAAAGTAACATGGATGGATTCTTCAATCACCTTTGTTGAGATAACATACACTCTGAAAGCCTTGGAGTGTGGTGAGGTGCCCATGAAAACGCCTTCATTTTCTTTGGGAGAAAATTTATTGAGATTTTGCTTGGTACTGAGTACAAAATATTTGCTCCCAAATATGTGGAAATATTCCACATTAGAAATTTCGCTATGATATATCTCATAGGGAGTCTTGTGATGTCTCTGGACCACTGTAACTCTATTCTGCGTAAAATTTGCACAGTTTATAGCTTCTGCCCAGAAGCTCGGTGCCAGTCCAGCATGGCATAACAAAGTTCTTGCAGCTTCAATCAGTTTTCTATTCTTCCTTTCTACAACACCATTTTGTTGTGGTGTGTAGGTTGCAGAGAAGTTTTGTACAATTCCTTTGTCTTCACAGAAATCTGCCAGTACTGAGTTCTTAAATTCAGTACCATGGTCATTTCTAAGTTGCTTGACCTTGATTCCCTTATGAAGTTCTTCTCTTTTTATGAAGGCAATGATTTATGTGGTAGCATCTGATATAGTCTTAAGAAAGATGACTCAAGAGTATCTTGTGTATTCATCGACTAAGACCAGTGTATAGATCTTTTTGGCTAGAGATGGTGTACTGATGGGACCAAAAAGATCCATGTGTATCATTGTAAGAGGTTCATTAATCGAATGGTTGACTTTGGACTTGAATGAACTATTCTTCTGCTTGCCCATTTCACATGTTGTACACAACTTATCTTTTGAATAAGTAATTGTGGGCAACCCTCTCACTAACTTCTTCATGCTGAGTTCATTGATGTTTCTAAAGTTGATGTGAGAGAGTTTCTTGTGCCACATCCAGTTCAGCTCTGGATTGACTTTTGATAACATGCATACTCTTATGGTAGGGTCTATTTCAGACAAGTTGACCACATAGACATCTTTCTCTCATCGAGAAATGAGAACAGGTTGGCCCTTCTCATTATAGATGATTCACGCAGTCTTCCTAAACCGGGTTTCCTTGTCATCATCACACATCTGGCTGATACTGAGCAGATTGTGTTTTAGACCCTCCACATAGGCAACTCTTTTGAAAGTTATGTTGTCTGTTTTAATTGCTCCATATCCTCTTATTCTCCCTATGGAATCATCCCCAAACCTGACAGAAGGACCCTTCTCTGGTGTGTAATGCTGAAGGTACTCCATACTGCCAGTCATGTGTCTTGAGTAGCCATTATCAAGGTACCATTTTCTATCACCCCGCACAAGATACAAAATAAGGATTAGTTCTTTTTAGGAACCCAGTTTTGAATGGGACCATTGGTAGGAGAAACAATTTTAAATTTAATCTCTTTAACTGGAGAGGTCAGTATCACGTTAGGAGAAACCGTTGAGGTTTTCTTTGGTGATACTGATTTATTTTCTCTCTTTTTCTTTGGTACTGAGTACCTAGGATTTGGGAGATCAGTCCAGCATTCATCTCCTTTATGCCAGTATGATTACATCTGTAACATTTTCTAGGCCTATTCTAAACATGTTTTCATAAGGGATTTTGGAAAACTGTTTTGCTTTTGGTTGATCACTATGAGTCAGAGTAGCAAAGTTTTGGCTTAATAATTTAATCTGATCACTAATAGATTTTAAATATTGTTTTTATCATTTTTAATACAAAATTTTACATTATTTATAACAGCCTGTTTAGGACATGGATCTGGTTTTTTCTTTTTACTTGGTAAAGAAGTCTTATTTTGTTTAGACTTTTTATCTTACCACTTGAAGATCCTGTTAAAGTTGGTTTTTGATAATCATGTTTTAAAAAACAACTTTAACAGGCTCTTTAGGTTCTTTAGTACATGAATCAGATGTTCCTGCAACTTCAGTATCATTTATTACTATAGGTGTCGAAGTTGTTTTATTTGCATCATATTTTTCAAAAGTAGTAGTGTTAAATAATAATTCAAATGGTGAAATAGCAGAAGTGTCATACTGCACTTCATCGGTTTCAGTATCAGAATTTTCTGTTGCAGGAAATTCAATACTGAGTTCTTGTAGTTCAGAATTTTCTCTTCATCATCTGACTCAGTTTGACATCCAACCTCACAAAAAGTTTTAGATTTAACAAACTGAATTGGATTCATGTCTGAAAACTCTTCAAATAAATTAGGAATTTTTTTTTTTTTACTTTTTAACTGAGGATCAACACCAAGTGCAGCCCTCACATTTTCTGGAAATTGTTGATTTAAATATTTATTTAATTTTATTGAAGCATTTCCCCAAGATTTACACAGTTTTTCAAATTTTTCTTTTTCAAGTTTATGTAAGTGAGCTTTATCAGGCAATCTTTGGTTAATTTCTTGTAAATCTAAATAATCTAACTCTAAATCTTTTAATTTTGCTAATTTATCAAGATTTTCAATATTCACCTTTTCAAGTTCTTAAATTGTTAATTTTAAAGCTTTTTCTTTCTGTACCAAAGTTTTAAGATACACAATCATGTACTCGAATTTTTTTTCTTTTTCATTCATTAAATAAGTTTGAAAGACACTCATCCTGTACAACTGAGTAAAATCCCAATCACTATGGACAATCATCCTCTCAGTTTCTTTGATATGTCTTTCAAAGGTACTTCTCAAATCTTCTTCATTAAAGGCCATAAAGGCTTTGTTCTTAACCTCTTCCTCATCATCACTAAGCTCTTCATCCATCCAAGCTTCAGAGTACAGTGCCTGATGAGGTGCTCCATTCCCTGGTGCACCCTTGCCTTTGCTCCAGTTCTTCAAATTGACATACTTGTCCCTATACTATTTAGCTATGTTTGCAATCTTATCATTCTGATCAGTTTCAGATTACTTGGTATGGCAGTTGGCAGCAATGTGTCAAGGATTTCCACACTTGTAGCATATACCTGATCTGGGATCAATATTGGAAGAGCTAACACCAAGCCTCTTCTGGCTCTTCAGGCTCAGTGACAGTGTAGGCATGTTGCAATGGTTTAACAATCAGGGCCATGACAGTGGAAGTCTTGTCAGTCTTCTTCAAGTTGATCAGTCTAGCATCATTGTTCTCCTCATAATTCAACATTAAACCATACAATGTTTGAAGAGTGTATGTTTCAATGTTGTTAGCAACATTGACAGAGTTTGTCATGTCAAGGAATTGTTGACGAAGACTGTCCAAATATTTTTGAGAAAGTTCCCCTTCTTCCTTCACTTTTCCAACATTGATAAGATCATGGATAACATTTTTGAATCTGTTATAGAGAGAGGAGATTTCTTCATTTGGATTTGAGAAGAAGTTTTCATATTTCCTTCTCATGTTGCTTTTTCTTTGCAACTTCACCTTTATTGTGCCTTCATAAGTGATGGTTAGGCTATCCCACATAGATTTAGCAGTTGGTAGCTGCACTATTGGACTCAGTTTTCTTTGGTAACTGCATTACCAACCACACCTTTGGCCCTTGAGTCAAGCCTAAACAGCTGACGATCAGTATCAGTCCATGTGTGCTTCAGTTTTGGTATAGTTCTTGTTCCAGCAGGAGCATCATCAATAGCAGCAATGGGTTCCACGGTTTGTGGAATGATGGGATCATCAGACAGCACTGTGAGTATTTCACAATAGATAGATTCAAGATACCATTAGGCTTTCAACTTGCACTGATGAAAGTCTTTGCCATCAAAAATAGGCACACCCTTTCCGGACATAACCGGGGCAGTGATTGTAGACAATTTTGTTTTTGTAGGTTGGGAAGGGTCAATATAAGGAATGGCTGCCAGGGTAATAGATCGACTAAATAAGGATTAATTTTTCATTCTCTGATACCAGTTGTTAGGTCACAACAACCCTGGTTTATATGTTAATTAGATAGAATAGAATTACTTAAGACAGATAATGTATTGAACACAAGATTATAGTCAAATGTAATATTCCACTAAGTGTGGCTTGTTGCGGAAAAACAAGACCACTGATCAATTACAAAAGTATGAACGTGTCAAGTTTATTGGTGAGTACTCCTATGTCAAGTAATCTCTATTTATAGTGTTATAGAGATCTTACAAAAGTGGCAAGGAGTAATGGAAGGACTGAGATAAGGAAAGTGGGCGAGATCGAAGGGATTTGATCTGGTCTGTTAAACATGGAAATGTTTTACTCAGTCCTTCTACTCAGTATTGGGTTTCAATATTGAGTTCCAATACTGAGTGGCCAATACTGCCCACTCAGTATTGCACCAAGACTTAACTACTTTCTTTTACATATTAATCTAAGCTAGTCTAGGTTGTCTTGTTATCTTAAGATCCTAAAGGAGTAAGGCTTTTTTGCCTTAACACTAAGGTCACATATTACGTGTTATGGTGTCAGCGGTCAATTAGGATTTAGGGTTTACTAGTTCATGAGTTTTCATGGTTCACGGAATGTATCTAGTACGTGGTTCATGGGTCCTGACTCATAACGGTCAAGAGTTAGTGGTTCATGGGTCACGAATCATGATAGTCCGTGACCTGTGCGGACGGTGCCTGATTAAAAAACTAGGAAATGTATTTGTTTGATAAAAAAGGTAATTAATTTTCATACCACATTTTTAATGCATCCACCACACTGTACAAGTATTCCTGCAAACTGTACATGCGTATAAAGAAATATCGTGATACTGCAAGCTACGTTGACTATATAAGAGCATAACCATGTTTTTGGTTCACATCATTCACCTCTCTTCAAATTTATTCTCTTAAATAAATATTTTTGAATTTTCCCTCTAGTGAATGTCAGCGATGTTCTCTATTCATGGCAGTTTATGTTATATGTTTCTCTCTCTAAACCTTATGCCCTTATCCTAGATCTTATTGTAACTTATCTTAGACTTGACCCTTGAATAGGTGTGCCGATCAATATATTCGCCGATAAAGATTAGAAGGGCATAAAGTGACCAAAACTCAAAATAACACCCATCTTCAACAAAATTACCCTGTTCAGTGACTTGAGTTTGGTGAAGATCGGGTTTTTGGTCCCTTTTTGCCCTTGGGCACCCTTAAATCTAAAAATATGCATAACAGGTGTTTCTCAGCTGGTAATCTGTTATTCTGTGAAGAAATTGACTACTGGCAGTATGTATATCTTAACTGATCAAAGAAGTTTGCCAATGGTGTCTGAAGGTTTGACATTCTCGCTTTCGTTTTGATGATTCAGATACCCTAGCTAGTCTTCATAAACAGCCTAGCTAGGTTAGAAGTCTCCTTGATGTGATAAATGTGACTACTTTGTTTGAAATCTATTCTTTATCAGTGAAGAAATTAACTTAAGACAGTATGCATTTGTTTTGATGAAGTCAATATTTGCTACTTTTTCACAGATCGAGTTCCATTCTTATCTTTGAAGAAATTAAGAAAAGAGGGTATCTGATGAAGGAAAAATTTGGTTTTTTTATTTTAGTTTATTTCCGTTTGATGTAAACTTTGTCCTGATAATAACATTAATATTATGTTAATTTTCTCATTTATGTAATATTAACGTTAAAATATTGTAAAATATAAATGTTTTATTTTAACTCACTATTAAATCTGTGAAATTATCTAGTCAAGATCTTCTCTCACGAAAATTGGGTTATGAATAAGTTTGATCGTACATATAGGATAGACCGGTGCTAAAACCTTTTCTCAAGATATCTTCCAAACTGTTGGGGTCCTTGCTCCGGATCTTGTTCGTACGGTGTGAAAGCAGTTTACTACTGCTATACGACTATACGTAGGACTATAGAAAGTATATACTTCGTACTATATCAATAGATATGAAAATTCCCAGCGGAAACAGGCTGGTAAAACACCTCTAGTTTGCGAACAAATCCATCTTTGAACAGTATCAACCTTTATGTTGATCTGTATTAACAACTAGTATTATTCTAGTTGTATACGACTACACGTAGTAATAACGATAGCAGTACTAATGGTTAGCTACTACTGGATGATAACTTACTAGTTACTACGGCTATGATAGATAATATTGATCAAGCATAAGATAATACTGATCAAGCATAAGTACTGCTCTCCACGTCGTTTATGTTGTTCGGCAGTATTAACCATTATAATTAAGAACTAATGGGTAAATCATAATATAGTATGATAATAGTATGATAAAATAGTTATTTTCCAAATCATATTAACACATTAGTTACTACAGTAATATTTTCAGTAAAAAATAGTTTCCAAACGATTCAAACTAACTATCATTAAAAAATTACATGTGACGTATCTATTGCCCTTAAAAAAATTACATGTGACGTACTGCCCTTTAAAATTAAATCTGCTCATCCCTTTTGGTGACCCATCTATTGCCCTTAAAAAAAGTAAAAAAATGATAACTCATCCAAAACATTTACTAGTAATAATTAAACTAGTTTCCATTAATAGAAAGATCTTCGTCAGAGATATCAATATCTCGGTTATCGTAAAGGCAGAGAATCCAGAGATTATCATCCGAGTGGTCACTGTCAAAATCTTTTTACCCTTTCCTTGCCGCCCTTGTTTAATGCAGTATCAACTTGGGTGACATGACTTTTTCCTTTTTCTCTTTTTCATTTTCGTTTTTTCAATTTACTTAATATTTTGACGAGATATTTATCCACACTTTCTTTGTCTACATTTCAACATGAGATATTTATATTAAAATACAAATCATTAATACAATGACTTTTGTATTAATACTGCATCATTATATATCTTTTTTTTTTATAATTAATAGATATTCATAAGAAAAATATTTTAAAAAATATTTTAAAAATTAAAGGTAAAAATAAAGAAAGGTATATCAGGCCCCACATAAAGTTTTATCCGATTTACGGAGTATTTACTTTATCGAAAATTGATAGTTTTAATTTTTTTCTCACTAACCGATGTTTAAAATAAAATTATATAATTATAATAGTAACATTTAATTCGTCAACATCCAACTTTTGGCCTATTAAAGGGCGTTTAAACATCTCCTTTGAGTTCACCATGAATTCAACCTACTAAATTATACATTTTCCTTTGATCACCCGTATTTTGTTTTAGTTCAATCTCTTTTTTGGCACGATGGAAAAATATACGAACAACTGTTTGTTTGAAAAGAGTGTATGGTGTAGGTCATGGGGCTTACAGGGAAGTTCTTTTTCTAGGGTTTTTTTAGAACCTCTGGTGCATCCATTGACGACGATCCATTTGATGTTCATTCCCTCTTTTGGTGAAAGCAACATATCGTAGACCTTACCATAAATAAAATATGGTATCTTAGCATCCATAACCCATATCCTGGACCTTATCGTAACACGTCGATACTCGATAATGGGTTCTTGATTCTCCAAAAGTTAACAGTTTCTAAACCACCGTCTGATGAAGTAACAACGTCGATAACCTGATATCGGAATCTCAGACGGTGAAGATGCACAAAATGTGAAATTATCACTTTGAGATTTTCTATATCTTCAAAAGATCTGTTAGTGTTACTACTGATCGCGGAAGAAGACGAAAAGATAATTGATGTTTCAACTGTCTTGAGTGCAAGTCGCATCTTTACGAGGTGATATGTGTGAGTATGTGCTCATAAGTCGGACACTTATTCTACATGTACCATCTCTTTGAGGAGATCGACTTTGAATAAATTCGTCACATAAAGAAAGCCCATCCACAAGTTGTTGTGAATTAACAAATATTGTGATTCACTGTCCCACCATTTATTTGCCTCACTATCTTTGTTCAACCCTAGTCTTTCGGGCACCTAATTTTGTATATTCTTCTACGATGTGATCTTCATGATTATTTAGATTCTCCTGAGATAAGTTTGAGGCTAAAAGATGAACTCCATTAGTACAGAAAAGAAGTTTGACATGATTTATGTAATAGATAGTAGTAAAATAGTCTACGTACTACGTACTACGTTAAGCATTCAATGATGACTAAAAAATGTAGTAACCAATTTTACGTTTTACTGTAATCTCAATGTCATGTTAATGGATAATCAATGTAGTCTTCTTATGATCTCAAAATGTAGTATCAATGGATAAAATGTAGTAAATATATTAAACGTTGTACAGCTGAAATATTTAGATGTAAATAACATTTTTGGCATACTACTAGTACTAGTTGAATGATAACTACCATATATATACATGACCAGTAGAAACTTGACGAGCAGTAATATTCACACCGGTATTAAGTCTTGATATCAGTACTAATTAATGAGCAGTAGTAACATGGTTCATCAGTATTAAATTCAATACATCAGTAATGTTCACACCCTTATTAAGTCTTGATATCAGTACTAATTCATGAGCAGTAGTTACAGGGTTCATCAGTATTAACTTGAATACATCAGTAATTAATCCTCACACCCGTATTAAGTGGGTGTTTGGCATTGAATTTTCAGCCTGATTATTAGCTTATCAGGTTTCCAGATCGCACATAATCTGGATCTAGCGTTAGGCAAAATTAAAACAAAAATCACTTATCTGCGTTTTTTAGACATCAAAACGTGGTTTTGCAAAAGCATCTCTCCACCTACTTTTGTGAAACGTGATTTTACATCTCCATTGTAACTACCAATCCCTCCTTGAGTATATGAGCGTCGTCAACAACTGTATAATCTTTTGAATTAAAGCTTCTCTGATTTCAATCACCATGAAAATTCTTAATCGTCGTTAATTTCGATTTTGGTTCTTTGATGGTGGAATTCGTATTAATAATTCATGTTTGTAACGAGCTGTGAGATTTTAGGGCTTTTGTCTTTGGGCTCATTTTATTGGGCCAATGATATAGATATAATATTTCAAATGAACTCATTATGGTAAACAATATAGGACGGTCTGTTTATGCTTGTTAATTTGGCTTAGAAATATATTATTAAAGAATGTCTAATTTGGTATTTTTACATATTAAGTCATTAGATAATTAGATTTGCCAAACACTAAAAAAACTGATTATATGATTATTACGATTTCAAACAACATAATCAAATCCAAACACTGTTTTTCAAAATCACATTTTGTAACCGCTGATTATCTGATTATCCATTTTCAAAACGCATAATCTATTTTCAATAAGCAATCCCAAACAACCCATAAGTGTTGATATTAGTACTAATTGATGAGCAGTAGTAACAAGGTTGATCAATATTAACTTCAATACATTACATCAGTACTCATGCGTCACACCCTAATAACTCTTGATATCAGTTCTCATCAACGAGCGGTACTAACAAATTGATCAGTATTAACTTCAAGGGTAACTTCAATACATGTAGAGATCTTCACACGCGTATTAGGTTTTCATATCAGTACTAATCGCATCAATCTCCCATAAACTTGATAATTCTATATGATTTCTTAGGTTTATTCATTTGACAGATCAATTTGATTGGTGAGTTGACGATGGATCTTTATTCTAAGTTCTTCAGCCATTCTTGTATTCGAGCTTGAACGGATTGGAAGAGTGGTTAGCTTGACCAGAGCTCTTCTACCGTGATTGTAAATCTTCTCCACCAGATATAATTCAACTCTTTTATTAACTATGAATATAAATAAATTCCGCATGGTTCATAATGCTTTGCACTCCACTTGTTGTCAACAAGTATTAATTTCATCAGTTGATCATGAGTTGGTTCTTTCATATGTCTTTGAGTGGCACGTTTGGTTGGAAGCTTGGGTTCATCCATTGTTTTTCTTTTTGCAGGAGTCTTTGATTTAGATAGAGCTTTTAGTACCCTTCTAGTAACCAGAGGAGATGACTTGAATATGACTTGGGCAGTACCAAGCTTCTTAAGTCTTTTAAAATATGTTGGCTTTCTTCGATTCTTTTTTATCATGAAGATCTGGATTTTCACTATTAGAGACAACTTCCTTATCCGATTTTCCATTGTATGTATCTTTGCATCGTGATCTGTCATTTCATCTTGCAGGGCTTGTAGATGATCCGTCAATTCACTTCCCCTGTGTGAAGCTTCATTGGAAGTATGTACACCACCGTGTGGTATAATAGCCATAGTGTCAGTCCTCCCCTCAATGATTTCAAGATTTCGTTGGCTTTGGTCAACGTGAGGAGGAGTACCTTGTTGCTCTATCTCATGTTCATGGGACACATACAGGACAATTTCTTGATTTGGTTCATTTTGAGTGACTGGGGGTTTGGGATCAGTAGGATTGGTTTTTGATGTGGGATGTGACCCGATCCTTCACATGTATGTGGTTGGCTCACTAGCAACGTTGTTGAAAATAATGGAGTTACAATTTCTGGAGCTCCTTTGTTGGCTATTTTCATGTATGAAAACACCTTTTTAGTATGACACGGAGCTTCAAAAATATCATTTGTTCGTGGTAACCCAGTTAATTCGTTGTTTAAAATTGTTTGGATAAACCTAGGGTACATTTCAAATATCATTTGTTATTAAATATCATTTAAATATCATTTGTGAAAAATTAAACTTTTGGGAAGTAGCTATGCATACTAATGCGGTTGCTAACTAATCTCATTCCAACCAGTTTTCTTTTTAGATAAACATTGCTGTAAAACGTGAATTAAGAATTTCCACTGGGGAGAGAACAATGCTTTATAGAAAGTAACCTTTTTTAAGGATCCTACATATCACATTTCTTGTAGTTTATCAAATAAGATATCTTTAGAAAGGGATACTATACCGTTTGCATCATCTAGCTGCATATGCTTTCGTATTGAACCTTCTGAAATAATAATTGCTTGCCCTACAATGGAAGATTATATGTGGTCTTCTTTCCCTGATTTGATCGTTTCTGCATTATTCCAGAATGCTTCCACTTGGCTAATGAAGATTTTGGGGTTAATTCTAAGAGCGAATTTTATGTGGGAAGCATTGAGGAAGCTGATGATTTCGTGACATCCATCAGAGTCTTCGTCTTTCGAGAGATATGCGACCATATCATGAGTATGGGCAAATTGTAATCTCGACATTTTGTGATGAAACGAAATTTTGTTTTAAACTAACGGTATGGGATCGGCAGAATTTTTTTGAAAAGGGTTTTGATCGGTAGCAGAAGAATTGGGGGCAGTAGCAAAGGTAATGTTGATCGGCAGTAGAAGATGGGAACTTAACCATAGTTAAATTTTTTGTCATTGGTAAGCATGTCAAAGGGACGGGCCCACTTAAAAATCACATAAGACAATATTTCAGATCAGTTGTTTCATAGTTTGTAGAGTCGCACGATAGGCACATGTGGCGGTGTTCTAGTGGAGTATAACGGGGGCCTTGGTCGCACGGTCTTATTTGGGAATATTTGAGAATAAGGTCTATATTTGGGTAGATTTCAATTCATTTAGTCCAAGTTAAGAAATCACCCTGTTGTAATTTGTAGTTTACATTTTAAAGTGAAATAAATAAATAGAAAATTGTCCCATATTTTGTTTCTTTATCTTTTATTTCCAACATAGAACCAATACAAAGTCGTCTCCCTTTTATAATAGGCTCAAATGCAAATCATTCAATGACATACTCAACGTTCTTAACTAAATCGAGAAAACAGTGCAATTACTTTATTTGAGAAATCGATTTAGAGGGCCAATTTCATAACAATAACACACATACACCCTTAAATCAAAATTTAATCCTTAAAATTTATAATCACCAGATCTGAAATCAAAATAAAATCCTTATAATTTGAAACTAACATAAACCATAGATAGATAAACAACGAAAAGAATTGAGATTCAAATTTTTCCCATCATTCAGAAACAAACAAACGGAACAACTTGTGAAGTATCGAACCATCGTTTAAATAGGGGTTCAACAGAAAATGAATGTATAAGAAATTACTGGTGAAATTGGTGTTCGCGGCGAAAGCAAAAGACAAGCGGAGTCGGTGAAGGATGACGGAGGGATTGAACAAATTTTTGATACATGCCTGCGTGGCCTAATGATGTGGCATAAGGGTGACTTGGCATTTGACATTACGATGTGTCATAAATGACGTGGCAAAAACCTTCTTTTATGATATAGAGAGATTGATTTTGACGCATCATTTATACTAAGAGCATTAAGTGTGGTAACACAAGTCGGAGTATCACCTCTGCGCCACCTATGCGCCACATCATTATTTCACATTTTACATTCAAAATGCCCCAAATACCCCCTGTACCATCACTTAAGCCATTTGGGGCCACCCTCTTTTTTTAAAAAACATAATACTTCATTAAAATAAAAATTACAAAATACAAATAAAAATACCGAAAAAATAAAAAAAAAAGTCCGAAAAAAAGAAAAAAATTACCGAAAATTAAAATAAAATACCGGAAAAAAATACACGTTATCTTCGACGTCAATGTCTTCGTCTTGTTCGGGGATATTTATCGCGAATTGCGTTAATTTTCCGGATGATTCTCGCCTTGTCCGTGGGTGTCATCCCTTCGGTGCTAGTGCCGAGGAATCTCAATTCTTCCAACGTCATGACAAAATTGTCCCGCGTCTTTGACCTTTCATAAACGAAATTGCTTTTTCATAAGCGAAATTGCTTTTGGGTGAAAGTCGGCATGACATATTGGGTACCATAAGGATTGGACGCCGTCATTTCCGTATTTTGGGAGGATGATACCGATTGTTGGGACGAAGGTGTTGACGGATTGGACGCGAATGAGTCGGCACTTCCCCATCTGAACACACCGTTCATCCAATCAGGATGTTGTTGAGACATTTTTGTGGGTATTTTGAAGTGAAAGTGTATAAAATATTAGAGAATGTGTAGAAGGTTGTGTGAAAAAAGGTTGTGTTTGAAAGTGGTATTTATAATTGGTTTTATTAAAAAAAAATAAAAAATAAAAATTAGTTTTCGGTCAAACTAGCCGTTTGCAACGGCTAGTACACGTGTCACTCGCTCATTGGTCCACTGCCCTCGTCGATGGTCCGGCGTATCGCCTCGCTGATGTAACGAGCGGTGTGGTGGCGAGCCCGACGAGCCGACGTGGCTTCCGGCAAGCCCCACCCCTCGTTACCTACCACATCCCTTGCTCTAAGTATAACCAGCTTCTGAATGTATGTCTTGTTATTCGACCTTGTGTTTTAAAAGTTTATACAAGCTAGTTAGACAGGAATTAAAGTAATGAAAATTGTGATATTCAATTGTGGAATATACAAAGTTAAAGAGGTTAAACTGTGAATGATAATAGTGTAAGGGTGTAAATTGTAAATAGTATAGTTTTTTGAAGTTGTTATTTATGATTACCTAGATTGTATTTAGGGTAATTTCCTAATTTGGACTAAATGAATTGAAATCTACCTAAATATAGACTTTATTCTCAAATCCTCCCAAATAAGACCGTGCGACTAAGGCCCTCGTTCTGCTCCACTAGAACGCCGCCACAAGTGCCTATCGTGCAACTTTGCAAACTATCAAACAACTGATGTGAAATATTGTCTTATATGATTTTTAAGTGGGCCCGTCCCTTTTCATGATTACTAATGACCAAAAATTTAACTATGGTTAAGTTCCCATCTTCTACTGCCGATCAACATTACCTCTGCTGCTGCCCCTAATTCTTCTACTGCCGATCAAAACCCTTTTCAAAAAAATTCCGCCGATCCCATACCGTTATTTTCAAACAAAATTCCGTTTCATCACAAAATGTCGAGATTACCATTTGCCCATACTCATAATATGGTCGCATATCTCTCGAAAGATGAAGACGCTGATGGATCTCACGAAATCATCAGCTTCCTCAATGCTTCCCACATAAAATTCGCTCTTAGCGTTAACCCAAAAATCTTCATTAGCCAAGTGGAAGCATTCTAGAATAATGCAGAAACTATCAAATCAGGGAAAGAAGACCACATAAAATCTTCCATTGCAGGGTAAGAAATTATTATTTCAGAAGGTTCAATACGAAAGCATATGCAGTTAGATTATGCGAACGGTATAGTCTCCCTTTCTAAAGATATATTGTTTGATAAACTACAAGAAATGGGATATGTTGGATCCTTAAAAAAGGTTACTTTCTATAAGGCATTGTTCTCTCCCAGTGGAAATTCTAGCAATGTTTATCTAAAAAGAAAACTGGCTGGAATGAGATTAGTTCTTGTTCAGCAACCACATTAGTATGCTTAGCTACTTCCCAAATGTTTAATTTTCACAAATGATATTTAATAACATGGTATCAAATCTGGATGGCAATAAGAGTAAATTTGCAATGTACCCTAGGTTTATCCAAACAATTTTAAACAATGAATTAACTGGGTTACCATGAACAAATGATTATTTTGAAGCTCCATGTCATACTAAAAAGGTGTTTTCATACATGAAATATCCAACAAAGGAGCTCCAGAATTGTATTTCCATTATTTTCAACAATGTTGCTAGTGGGCCAGCCACAAACAGGTGAAGAATCAGGGTCACAGCCCACATCAAAGACCAATCCTACTGATCCCAAACCCCGAGTCACTCAAAATGAACAAAATCAAGAAATAGTCTTGTATGTGTCCCATGAACATTAGATAGAGCAACAAGGTATTCCTCCTCACGCTGACCAAAGCCAAATAAATCTTGAAATCATTGAGGGGAGGATTGACACTACGGCTATTATACCACAGGGTGGTGTGCATACTTCCAATGAAGCTTCACATAGTGGAAGTGAATTGACGGATCATCCGCAAGCCCTGCAAGATGAAATGACAGATCACGATGCAGAGATACATACAATGGAAAATCGGTTAAGGAAGTTGTCTCTAGTAGCAAAATCCAGAGCTTCATGACAAAAAGGAATCAAAGAAAGCCAATATATCTTAAAAGACTCAAGAAGGTTGGTACTGCCTAAGTCATATTCAAGTCATCTCCTCTGGTTACTAGAAGGGTACTAGAAGCTCTGTCTAAATCAAAGACTCCTGCAAAAAGAAACACAATGGATGAACCAAAGCTTCCAACCAAACATGCCACTCAAAGACATATGAACGAACCAACTCATGATCAACTCATGAAATTAATACTTGTTGACAACAAGTGGAGTGCAGATTTTGCCAATCCAGTTATTGATGACCTCCATAATCCAATTGTAGACTGGAGATATGAAGTTGTCAACAAAAACATTGGATCTGGAGTCTATAAGATTAAAAGGGCCGATAATGTTGAGGAAGCATATACCGGGATAGTAACTTTGTTTAAACGATTGAACAAAAAAGATATTCAAGCCATGTACGACATTGGTAAACCAAGATTGGGCAGTGATGGCTGGGGAATAAAAGATAGGGCAGGTGTAATGGTTGAACGTCCGGATGCAATGTTCTATCCAGAAAACCATCAAAATTTAGTACAAAGCACCGATGAAATAGCCCACTGGTTCTTGTATGAACCATGCCGAATTTATTTTATATTCAGAGTTAATAAAAGAGGTGAATTATATCTGGTGGAGAAAATATACAATCACGATATAAGAGCTCTGGTCAAGCTAAGCACTCTTCCGATCTGTTCAAGCTTGAATACAAGAATGGCTGAAGAACTTAGAATAAAGATCCATCGTCAACTCACCAATCAAATTGATCAGTCAAATGAATAAACCTAAGAAATCATAGAGAATTATCAAGTTTATGGGAGATTGATGCGATTAGTACTGATATGAAAACTTAATATGGGTGTGAAGATCTCTACTGGTATTGAAGTTACCCTTGAAGTTAATACTGGTCAATTTGTTATTACTGCTCGTTGATGAGAACTGATATCAAGAGTTATTAGGTCGTGACGCGTGAGTACTGATGTAATGTATTGAAGTTAATACTGATCAACCTTGTTACTATTGTTCATAAATTAGTACTGATATCAATACTTAATACGGGTGTCAAGATTAATTACTGATGTATTCAAGTTAATATTGATGAAACCCTGTAACTACTGCTCATCAATTAGCACTGATATCAAGACTTAATACGGGTGTGAAGATTACTGATGTAGTGATGTATTTAAGTCCACCAATATTATATAGTTTAGGCCTGTTTTGTAAGGAAAATACTTTATTTATGTCTAAATGTATATTATTTGTGAAATGCACGTTATAACTCCAAAGTACACAAGAAACTGGTAAAAAAAGGTGAAAAATAAGGAACTCCTGAAAGTCAACAGCTTGAATAAGTTTGGTCAAGAAACAAAGTGGAAATTTCTATGAAACACAGACCGTTCCAAGAATTTAATTGATGGGCAAATATTGGGCTGCATGACAAAACGGACACATAAGAAAAAAAGGAGTTCTCATATTTATTGTAAGCCCACGTGAGGATGACAAATCCAGCCCATTCTCAATTTATATTAGTCAACCACTTGGAGAATTAATAAGGGGAATTCACGTGGAGTACGTTGGGTAGACGAACAGAAAGAACCCCAAAGGGGGTCACGTATTCGACGAACGAAACTACAATCGGAAGGAGGAGATTGAAAGGCATTCTATATCAATAGTTATTTGGTTCCATTCCTTGTTTCTATTAATAATAGTACATCACATGTAATTTTTTAGTACATCACATGTAATTTTTTTTAATGATAGTTAGTTTGAATTGGTTTGGAAACTATTTTTTATTAAAAATATTACTGTAGTAACTAATGTATTAATATGATTTGGAAAACAACTATTATCATACTATTTTATCCATTATTTATTATATCTAATGGTTAAAACTGTCCAACAACATAAACGACGTGGAGAGCAGTACGTATCCTTGATCAGTATAATCTTTGATAGCCGTAATAAGTCATCAGCCAGTTCCAGTAGTAGGTAAGCTTAGTACTGCAATCGTTATTAATACGGATCAATCAATTAGCACTGGAAGCATAGTTAATACCGCCCAACTGAAGGGTTTCATAACAGTGATCAACCCATTGGGTCGACCTCCTAGTATACTTGGTTCGAACCATACTGACAAGAACATGAGGTTGTACTTTCCGATTAAACCAACTAGCTAGTTTAATCCCTAAAAGCGGAACTGAGATTAAACTTAATTCTTAAACCCTAAAGGATTATAGGAACTTGGAAATCTAAACTAGATTAACAAGAAAAGAAACCTTGTACGAATAACTCGAACACACACAAAGCTTGTGTGTGTTTGTCGACTATCACCAAGAACCCTAGGGTTCGTAGTCGATCGAACGAGAGGAGAAGGAGAAAGAGTGTGTTCCAAAATATACCTTAACTTGCTTAAGTAAGTACACTGATGATGAACACGACGAGCAATCCTCTAATTGATCACTTGTAACGATCCTTGTTCTTCAAGGCTTGAAGAACACGAAGAACAACGAAGAACAAAGAACACCAAAACTTGGTGTCCAAGTTTCGGTCTAGGTTCGGCCGATCGAAGGGAGTGAGGGGGAGAGGGAATTCGTATGGGGTGTTAGGGGGAATTAGGGTTACCCTAAGCCTCTAATTTACAGTTAAACAAGTTGCGCTTAGAACCCTCTAGTTTAATTAAGATTAACTTCTTAATTAAACTTTCCCTTATAGTTTTACTATTCTTTTATTATTGCACTTAGCTATTAAATGTCTAGTATTATACACTTATATATTTCGGTACATACATACACGAAATATATACTTGTGTTTTATACTTTTAACAATTAATTATATATAATAACGTTTATATAATTTATACAATAATATTATCCAAACAATGTATGATTTAATAGCTTTAAATCATATTACTTCACTCAACTAGTAAATGTACAAATACTTGTATTAATTAGTTAGTTAAACTAATCTAGTAATAAATTAAACTTAACTTAATACTTAACTGATTCATAATGACAATTATGAATCATTCCTCTTCATAGTATCATTACATATCTTGCTCGTATTACATGCACTCACCGGTGTGACCCTTAAGTGTTTCGTAGGCATGGATGTATCACCATAGGTTGCATAACTGTGCGCATAATTCCAACACCAACAACATAAAGTTTCATAAACGACGAGGAGAGTAGTACTTATGCTTGATCAGTATTATCTTTGATAGCCATTTACTCTAAACATAACATCAACTCCAACCATAAACTCTATCCATCCCTCTAAAACTAGAGGGTCCCATAACAATAGAAAGTAAAAGTTAGAAAAAATAAATATTAGTAAATATTATATGGAGGGTCCATAAATAGTGTGAGTTTCTCTCACTCTAAATATAGAGTGACTTTTAAGAAACTCTATATTTAGAGTGAGGGATAGAGGTGGGTTAGAGATGAAAAAACTCTAAATGTATTAGATAGAGTTGGGGATCCATCCCTCTAAAACTAGTGGGACCCATAGCAATAAAAAATAAAATGAATTAAATAGAAACAAATGTTAGAAAAATTAAATGGGAACTAAATTATTATATGTGGGGTCCATTGATAAAGTGGACACTCTCTCACTTCAAATATAGAGTGACTTTTAAGAAACTCTATCACATGATTCACGTTCCTTATAGCAGTAGAAACACCTCTAGCAGCAGTGATAGGGCACACAAACCCCAATATTGCTAATAACATCGGTAAAGACAAGATCATATACATCATACGATTAATCTTATTAACCACAAACGTAATAACATGTGTTCTTGGTTGTGGAATAATCAAGAACCCTCCACAAAGTGTTACATTTAGAATTGGATTACTGGTGATCAACACAAATGATCCACCAGGGTCCAAAAGAATACCTAACAACTAAAGACTAAACCTTTATTTATAAGTATAGAGGTTTTACAATTAACCCTATTAAAAATGTAACTTCCCAATTCTAATAAATACATACCATGATTAAAGGATTTGACTAATTAAGTAAATCATGGGAAAATATGCACTGATTGCTCGGTCCGTGAACTCGGTATCACCTCATACCGACCAACTCGGTATGACCACATACCGACCAACTCGGTATGAGCAGAGTATCACTAAGATTATTTATTAGAATTAACCTTATATATTCCTTTGTTCATCAGATTCACAAAGTAATAGGTTTGACCGGGTTTTCTACCCTAACAATCTCCCCCTATCTGATGATAACAAATGAATATGTTTAACCTAATAAATAATAACGATCTTGTCTTGTATGGTCTTCTTTTTGAGATCTTTTCATATTCTTTATTCACTAAGTACTTCAAGAAAATATATATCACATTAACTTTTCTCCCCCATAATCATTGATTCGTCCTCAAACTGTCCGGTATATTTGAGTTGAAATGAAACATATTGCAAGAAACATTCAACTAGTAGATTTCCTTAGTTTGAAATGATTCAAATGATTGTAAAATAATGTGTGACACGTACCCCCTCGAATAACTTAGCATGAACACGTTAGCTTCAAGAACTATAGCTCACATTAATTGAAAATATATATCGCATTGAGTTTTTCTCCCCCTGAATTATATACTTTCACCTTAAAATGTTCGGTATATTTAATCTTTGTCTTGAAACCCATCCAAAGAATCAACCAACTTATGGATTTTCTCAGTTTAAGATGATTTCATATGATTAAAAAGAGAAAAACATGTGAAACATACACACTATAAAATTCAGCTATCAGAATTTCGTTTCTATAACTTTGCAGCAAGTTCAAAAAATCATATCTCCATGTAGAAATATCTGATCATTATGAAGTTTTTACACAACATACAAATACCTGTCGTAAACATAATATCCGAAAATCATAATGATCCAACGGTTTAAACAATCACAGCAGTCTCATACTGACCACTCGAAATGAGAAAGTCAGTATCAGAAAATCATCAAATTTGAAAATATGTAACTCTCAGTATACGTTTCTGATCAGTCTGAAATTTTGATACCGAGTACATGTATGTGCTATGGATATAATATCCAAATTTATGAAGATCCAACGGTTAAAAAAGATACAATAGCCGTTTTAACACAGTTGTGTAGAATTAAAAACATACCATAAATATTCGTCAATAATCTTCAAAAATATATATCTCTCAATAAACGATTCCTTTTGAAGATCTGAACGGTGAAAACATTAAACACATTATGGCGAACCTTCTATCCAAATTTCACGCTTATTCGAAGGTTGAAGAAAGAGATTTGATTTTTCTACCATGGCTGCCCAGAAAGTAAGGAATAAAAAGCAACGAATCTGACTTTTGCGCCATACATATCTCTCTATCAGAAACTCGAATTACACAGATTTCACACAGATTCAACCGTTAACGAAGGAGATCCAACATTTCTTCTACCCGTGCGCAGAATATGACGAAAATCCTGCATTGTTCTTCTTTATGAAAAGACTTAATCTTCAACAATATATAGGGTTATAAGATCATCAAAGTTGTAGATAACTTTGAACCGCTCTGATACCAATTGATAGGACCCACGAATCCCAATATTGTTAATAACATCGGTAAAGACAAGATCATATACGTCATACGATTAATCTTATTAAGCACAAACGTAATAACATGTGTTCTTGGTTGCAGAATAACCAAGAACCCTCCACAAAGTGTTACATTTATAATTGGGTTACCGGTGATCAACACAAATGATCCACGGGGATCCAAATGGATACCTAACAACTAAAGACTAAACCTCTATTTATAAGTGTAGAGGTTTTACAATTAACCCTATTAAAAATGTAACTTCCCAATTCTAATAAATACATATCATGATTAAAGGATTTGACTAATTAAGTAAATCATGAGTAATCATGCACTGATTGCTCAGTCCTGAACTCAGTATCACCTCATACCGACCAACTCGGCATGACCACATACCGACCAACTCGGTATGAGCGGAGTATCACTAAGATTATTTATTAGAATTAAACTTATATATTCCTTTGTTCATCAGATTCACAAAGTAATAGGTTTGACCGAGTTTTCTACCATAATAAGCAGAAACATGTATAGCGGTAGAAACACCTTAACAGCGCACATGGTTAGTACTGATAAACCAACTTTCTACTGATAAACCAACTTTCTAACTTTCTACTGTTTCAAGAATATAGTACAATTTTCAAGAATATAGTACAATTTTGTAGATATTGTATTCATTATATTAGATTACAATTTTCAAATGTATTTACCGCCACGCGATAGTTGTCAGGACAAAAAAGGTCTTGTCCTATATGCATTCAATATCTTGGCTTTCGTAAATGAAAGATATGTGTAGATACATATTGACTACACCAACAGCTTTGCTTTCGGCGTTGTAATTATTACCCCATACGTATTTTAGTCTAATCATCATTTGCTTTTTATCTTTGAAATATATTAATTAATTTGTAATCTATTATTAATTGTAATTTAAATTTAAATATTACTTTGTACCAATATTTAGCAATATCGACTCGTATATCTAAAATTTACATTAGCTTTTAATGCATATTTCTTTTTAAGGGTTTTGTTTTGTTTTTTTTTTTATTTGTTTTTTTTTTTTTTGTTTTTTTTTTTTTTGAATGGCAAGTTAGTAAGTTAGTGGTTCGACATATGCAGTGACATCCAAGCGGGCAGTATGCATTTCTCGAACATCTCCTTTTGTGGGGAATAAACCCCATCACCTTTTACTCTCCTAAAGAATGTCCCAAACAAGCAGTGGTGAATCTAGGATTAAAATCAATCGGGGTCCACTAGTAGTTGACCAATTAACAAGTTGGGCAAATAAAAAAAATTCTATTATCATATTTTTTGTACATGGGGGCCCCACCAAGTGCCAACAAGTCTTCAACCCAAGACCTCTTGATCTAGACCAATTGGTTTTAGGGTTTTGTTGTTAAACCCTATACATTACGGAGCATGGGTTTTTCTAACATGTGCCTCCAAGGCACATTTTAGAGTGCATTAACTCACTCAAAGTTAATAGAATGTTATTAGCCATCAATGAAGTTCATAAGTTACATTTTTAATAGATGTAAATATATTTTTAAGTTTTAATAGAAAGTTTGAGGTATTTAATGCACTCTAACATGTGCCTTGGTGGCACATGTTAAAAAACCCCTAATTATATTTAACAAATTTTAGATATATCTACTGCCTAGCGATAGTTGTCAGGACAAGAAACGTCTCGTCGTATACGCAGTAAATATCTCGGTTCTCGTAAAGGAAATATATGGGTAATAATTAATGTAATACTCCTTTGCTTTCGGCATAGTAATATATTGTACACCTCAGACGTATTTTAGTCTAATCATCATTTTCTTTTTATCTTTGAAATATATTAATTAATTTGTAATTAGTTTGAATAACTTTTTACAATTGGAGTAACTAGTTTTTTGAAAAGTTTATTCTCTATAAACTCTTAATTAACTTTGAATGTTTGTCTTTTTTGAATCCCCTATGTTTAATACTCCCTCCGTCCCACAAAAAACTTCCCATTTCACCCTAAATATTTGTCCCACAAAAAACTTTCCATTTCAATAAAATATTATTATTACTAAGGACCCCACCACTAACTATCCACTAACTATCTTTCTCTCTCCAAATCAATCTTATATTATAATCAAAATTATTGTCAATGACCCCACTACTAACTATCACCTTAAAACTTGTGCCCATCTCAAATGGGAAGTTTTTTGTGGGACGGAGGGAGTAACGTTTTATTTTACATGACCTCAGCCAATATAGATTATTTGTTACATATTTATTAGTTAATAAATAAATTATATAATGTCAGTTATTATAATACGTTTTGTATGAGACATTTTAAAATACATTAATATTTGGTAAGGTGTCAAAAAAATTGTAAAATTATATACGGGGTTAATAAAACTTTTAATATAGATAAAGGTAAATTAGAAATGTTGTAAAAGAAAAAGGTTTTAGAAAGATTAATCATTGGATATGTTAGTTATGAAAAGGTTTTTAGTTAGTTTTTAAAATAATGTGGCAAAAGTAATAAGCTTTTAAGTTAACTGTTTAGGGCTTACTTACTAATTTAGTACATGGACGTGCACTTTTCAAGAAATACACAAAATACATCAACGATGATGCTTCATGGTTAATTGTTTAGGGTTTAGGGTTACTAAGCCACTAAGGTCACCCATCACGGGTTACGGTGCCATCGGTAAATAAGGTGATTAGTTCATCGTTGATGATGCTTCATGTTTAGTTGGTTAGGATTTTGGATTTGTTGTTTAGGGGTAAGATCACTTATTACAAGTTATTGCACCATCGGTCAATTAGGTTATTGGTTCATCGGTCATGATGCTTAATTAATGGTTCATGGGTCATGAAGGTTCGTGGGTTAGTAAGGTCACATATTACGGGATATGGTGCCATCAACCAATTAGGTGGTTGGTGCATTACTGATGAAGCTTCACGGTTAGTTATTTTGGTGCCATCGGTCAATTAGGCCATTGTCCCATCGGTGATGCTGCTTCATTAGTATGAGTGGCAATTCAAGTCGGGTTCGGGTTGGTAGGTCGTCCCATTTAAATTAACATTGACCCGAACCACGACTGTCACCCCTAGCTATTACGTTAGTTGTTTAGGGTTTAGGGTTAGTTTTGTAGGGTTAGTAAGGTCACTAATACCTTACGGGTTATGTTGCCATCGGTCAATTAGGTAATGATACTTCATGGAATCTTGTTGTTTAGGGTTACTAAGATCATTTATTACGGGTTATTGCGCTATCGGTCAACTAAGTTATTGGTTCATCGGTGATGATGCTTAATCAATGGTTCATGGGTTATGATGGTTCGTGGGTTACTAAGGTCACATATTAAGGTTTAGGGTTTACTAGTTCATGAGTTTTGATGGTTCATGGTGTATAGCTAGTTATTGTGGTTCATGTGTCCTGACTCACGATGGTTGAGGGCTGGTGGTTCATGAGTTCGTGACCTGTGCGGACGGTGCTTGATTAAAAAACTAGGAAATGTATTTGTTTAATAAAAAAGGGAATTAATTTTTACACCATATTTTTAATGCATCCACCATAATGTACAAGTATTCCGCAAACTGTACAAGCGTATAAAGAAATATCGTGGTACTGCAAGCTACGTTGAATATATAAGAGCATAACACATCATTCACCTCTCTTCAAATTTACTCTCTTAAATGAATATTTTCCCATTTTTCCATCTAGTGAATATCAGCGATGTTCTCTTTTAATGGCATTTTATGTCATATATTTCTCTCTATACTATATGACCGTATCCTAGATCTTATCGTAACTGATCTTCAACGTAATCACCTATATGCTGGATTTTGATTTTGTTGAATATGAGGTTTTCTGGTCTTTTCCTCTGCCGTTAGGCACCCTTAAATCTACAGATATGCCTAAAAGATGTCGGTTATCTATGAAGAAATTAACTAAATGGGAGTATGCCAATGGTGTCTGAAGGTTTGACATTGGTTTATTTTTGATGATTCAGAAACCCTAGCTAGTCTTCCAAAGCAGGTTAGCTTGGTTCGATGAATCATAAAAAAGAAAGATACAATAGATAGCTTGTTTGATTATATGTAGATGTTGTTTTTTTCAAATATTTACTTGATGCTATAAATTTGGCTACTATGTTTGAAGTCTGTTCTTTACCAGTGAGGAAATTAACTGAAGACAATATGCATTTATTTGGATGAATTCAATATTTGCTAGGTTTTCACAGATCGATTACCATTCTTATCTTTGAAGAAATTAAGTAAATAAAGTATCTGATGAAGGAAATATTTGGTTTTTTTATATTAGTTTATTTCCCTTTGATATAAGCATTTTCCTGATGATAACATTAATATTTTGTTAATTTTCTCATTTATAATTCTAGACATTTAATAGTTAAGTGCAATAATAAAATAATAGTAAAACTATAAGGGAAGGAAACGTAAAAAGGAAAGTTTAATTAAGAAGTTAATCTTAATTAAACTAGAGGGTTCGAAGCGCAACTTGTTTAACTATAAATAAGAGGCTTAGGGTAACCCTAATTCTCCCTAACACCCCATACGCATTCCCTCTCCCCCTCACTCCCTTCGATCGGCCGAACCTGGACCGAAACTTGGACACCAAGTTTTGGTGTTCTTCGTTCTTCATGTTCTTCGTTCGTTCTTCGTGTTCTTCAAGCCTTGAAGAACAAGGATCGTTACAAGTGATCAACTAGAGGATCGCTCATCGTGTTCATCATCAGTGTACTTACTTAAGCAAGTTATGGTATGTTTTGGAACACTCTCTTTCTCCTTCTCCTCTTGTTCGATCGACTAAGAACCCTAGGGTTCTTGGTGATAGTCGACAAACACACACAAGCTTTGTGGGTGTTCGAGTTATTCGTACATAGTTTCTTTTCATGTTAATCTAGTTTAGATTTCCAAGTTCCTATAATCCTTTAGGGTTTAAGGATTAATTTTAATCTCAGGTCCGCTTTTAGGGATTAAACTAGCTAGTTGATTTAACCGGCAAGTACAACCTCATGTTCTTGTCAGTATGGTTCGAACCAAGTATACTAGGAGGTCGACCCAATGGGTTGATCAGTGTCATGAAACCCTTCAGTTGGGCAGTATTAACTATGCTTCCAGTGCTAATTGATTGATCCGTAGTAATAATGATTGCAGTATTAAGCTTACCTACTACTGGAACTAGCTGATGACTTATTACGGCTATTAAAGATAATACTGATCAAGCATATGTACTGCTCTCCACGTCGTTTATGTTGTTGGACAGTTTTAACCGTTAGATATAATAAATCATGGATAAAATACTATGATAATAGTTGTTTTCCAAATCATATTAATACATTAGTTACTGCATTAATATTTTTAATAAAAAAATAGTTTCCAAACCAATTCAAACTAACTATCATTAATAAAAAATTACATGTGATGTACTAAATCCCTAAATATTTTAAAAAATCCCATCTATTGCCCTTTAGAAAAAACGGATAAAAAAATGATAACTGAGCCAAAACGTTTACTAATATTTAACCTAGTTGCCATAATAGAAAGATCTTCGTCAGAGATTTTCCTCAGAGAATCCAGAGATTATCATCCGAGTGGTCGCTGTCAAAAATCTTTTAACCGTTTCCTTGCCGCCCTTGTTTAATGCAATATCTACTTGGGTGACATGATCTTTTCTTTTTTCTCCTTTTCATTTTCTTTTTCACTTTCTTATTGTATATCTTTTGTTTATAATTAATACAATGACTTTTGTATTAATAATGCATTATTATATATCTTTCGTTTATAATTAATAGATATTCATAAGAAAATTGTTTGAAAAAATATTTTAAGAGTTTAAGATAAAAAGAAAAAAAAAGTTTTATCAGGCCCATAAAGTTTTATCCGATTTACGGAGTATTTACTTTTTCGAAAAGGCAAAAGTTTAAATTTTTTTCTCACAAACCGATGCTTAAAATAAAATTATATAATAATAAAATAACATTTAATACGTCAACATCCAACTAATTCGCGTTTAATGTGATTTTGGCCTATAAAAGTGCGTTAAACGTCTCCTTTTAGTTCATCAGAAATTCAACTTACTTCTAAATTATACATTTTCCTTTGATCACCCGTATCTTGTTTTACTTCAATCTCTTTTTGGCACGATGGAAGAATATACGATCAACTGTTTGTTTGAAAAGAGTGTATAGTGTAGGTCATGGGGCTTACAAGGAAGTTCTTTTTCTAGCGATTTTTTTACAACCTCTGGTGCATCCATCGACGATGATCCATTTGATGTTCATTCCCTCCTTTGGTGACAACAACATATCGTAGACCTAATCGTAAGTAAAACATGGTATCTTAGCATCCATAACCCATATACTGGAGCTTATCGTAACACGTTGGTACTCGATTATTGGTTATTGATGTTGCAAAAGTTACCACTTTATAAACCACCGTCTGTAGAATTAACAATGCCGATAACCTGATATCGGAATCTCAGACGGTGAACGTGCAAAAAATGAGAAATGATCACTTTGTGCTTTCTCTATATCTTCAGATGTTGATGTGTCTCTAGATCTTTTCGCGGTTAATAGACTGTTGGTGCTACTATTGACCGCAGATGAAGATGAAAAGTCAATTGATGTGTCAACTGTCTTTGACTGCAAGTCGTTTGTTTACGAGGTGATATGTGTGAGTATGTGCTCATGTCGGAGACTTATTCTACGTGTAACGTCTCTTTGAGGAGATAGACTTTGAAGAAATACGTCACATAAAGAAAGCCCGTCCACAAGTTGTTGTGAATTTAACAAATATTGTGATTCACTGCCCCATGTCTCGACTATTTTTGTTAAACCCTAGTCTTTCAGCACCTGATTTTGAATTTTCTTCTACGATATGATCTTCATGATTATTCAGATTCTCCTGATAAGTTTGAGGCTCAAAGATGAACTCCATTAGTATAGATAAGAAGTTTGACATGATTTATGTAATAGAATGTAGTGAAATAGTTTATGTACTACGTTAAGCATTCAATGATGACTAAAAAATGTAGTAACAAAATTTTACGTTTTACTGTAATCTCAGTGTCATGTTAATGGATAATCAATGTAGTCTTCTTATGATCTCAAAATGTAGTATCAATGGATATAATGTAGTAAATCTATTAAACGTTATACAACTGAATTATTTAGACGTAAATAACATTTTTGGCATACTACTAGTTGAATGATAACTACCATATATACATGACCAGTAGAAACTTGACGAGCAGTAATATTCACACCCGTATTAAGTCTTGATATCAGTACTAATTGATGAGCAGTAGTGATGTGATGTGTTAAATCTAGTTATAAATTAAATGTCCTAAATATTCATATTCTAGATTACCACACTCGTAGTCAAGTATGACCAAATCACTTGCAATATAGCTAAGGTAAATATTTTCGGGTATTCGTCTCCACAGGGAATAGTTCAACTGATTATGTAAATTTGAATTAAGTAAATTAACCTAAACAAGTAATTGTAAAAAGGGTTTTTGTTTTATTGATTAAACTACAAATAAAAGAAATTAAACTAAACTAAACTAAAAGAAATTAACTTTAATTAAACAGACGAAATTGGGAAAAACTCTAATTGATAGGTGAAGACTTTCACTATGACCGAATCCCTCTAAATCTAAGTTTGATTGGTTAAGACCCGATTGATATAATATTCTAGAAGTTAGGCAGCTAGACTTCTCTCAACTTCCTACAATGTTCGTAATATGGTTCCTAGGAATTTCTTCTCTCAAGAATCATATTATGGACACACTTCGGTTTACTAATTATAACTAAGGCTCGGATTTCCGCCACCTTCTAATCCTAGGAATTTCTTCTCTAAGGGTTACTCTTTTAGTCTTGCCAAGGTTATCAGGATCTGGTCTCGGACCCCTTTTTCTAGTGAGTCGCCTACTACGTCACAGGTGAAAAGTAGGAGAAATTACTAAAGAGTTATGGTGTTGTCAATACCTAACTAATCAATAACAAATAGATCAAATATGTGAAGATTATAAGTTTAATTAAAAAGTTCTTCGTATAAATAATAAATGTTCAAATATTCAAAGCAATCCTAAAAATAGACGAAACCTAAATCTCAAGTTCATACAATCATAGTGAATATAAGATCTAGCACATAGACATGCTAGAAAATACAAACATCAAATAAATATAAAAGATTGAAAACATTGTTAATAGAAACAAGGAATGGAACCAAATAACTATTGACATAGAATGCCTTTCAATCTCCTCCTTCCGATTGTAGTTTCGTTCGTCGAATACGTGACCCCCTTTGGGGTTCTTTCTGTTCGTCTACCCAACGTACTCCACGTGAATTCCCCTTATTAATTCTCCAAGTGGTTGACTAATATAAACTGAGACATGGGCTGGATTTGTCATCCTCACGTGGGCTTACAATAAATATGAGAACTCCTTTTTTTCTTATGTGTCCGTTTTGTCATGTAGCCCAATATTTGCCCATCAATTAAATTCTTGGAACGGTCTGTGTTTTATAGAAATTTCCACTTTGTTTCTTGACCAAACTTATTCAAGCTATTGACTTTCAGGAGTTCTTTATTTTTCACCTTTTTTACCAGTTTCTTGTGTACTTTGAAGTTATAACCTGCATTTCACAAATAATATAATTTAGACATAAATAAAGTATTTTCCTTACAAAAACAGGCCTAAACTATATAATATTGGTGGACTTAAATACATCGCTACATCAGTAATCTTCACACCCGTATTAAGTCTTGATATCAGTACTAATTGATGAGCTGTAGTTACAGGGTTCGTCAGTATTAACTTGAATACATCAGTAATTAATCTTGACACCCGTATTAAGCATTGATATCAGTACTAATTGATGAGCAATAGTAACAAGGTTGATCAGTATTAACTTCAATACATTACATCAGTACTCACGCGTCACGCCCTAATAACTCTTGATATCAGTTCTCATCAACGAGGAGTAATAACAAATTGATCAGTATTAACTTCAAGGGTAACTTCAATACCAGTAGAGATCTTCACACCCATATTAAGTTTTCATATCAGTACTAATCGCATCAATCTCCCATACACTTGATAATTCTCTATGATTTCTTAGGTTTATTCACTTGACTGATCAATTTGATTGGTGAGTTGACGATGGATCTTTATTCTTAGTTCTTCAGCCATTCTTGTATTCGAGCTTGAACGGATCGGAAGAGTGCTTAGCTTGACCAGAGCTCTTATACCGTCATTGTATATTTTCTCCACCAGATATAATTCACCTCTTTTATTAACTCTGAATATAAAATAAATTCCGCATGGTTCATATAAGAACCAGTGGGCTATTTCATCAGTGCTTTGTACTAAATTTGGATGGTGTTCTGGATAGAACATTGCATCCAGACGTTCAACCATTACACCTGCCCTATCTTTTATTCCCCAGCCATCACTGCCCAATCTTGGTTTACCAATGTCGTACATGGCTTGAATATCTTTTTTGTTCAATCGTTTTAACAAAGTTACTATCCCGGTATATGCTTCCTCAACATTATCTGCCATTTTAATCTTATAGACTCCAGATCCACTGTTTTTTGTTGACAACTTCATATCTCCAGTCTACAATTGGATTATGGAGGTCATCAATAACTGGATTGGCAAAATATGCACTCCACTTGTTGTCAACAAGTATTTATTTCATGAGTTGATCATGAGTTGGTCCGTTCATATGTCTTTGAGTGGCACGTTTGGTTGGAAGCTTTGGTTTAGATAGAGCTTCTAGTACCCTTCTAGTAACCAGAGGAGATGACTTGAATATGACTTAGGCAGTACCAACATTCTTGAGTCTTTTAAGATATATTGGCTTTCTTTGATTCTTTTTGATCATGGAGCTCTGTATTTTTACTATTAGAGACAACTTCCTTAACCGATTTTCCATTGTATGTATCTTTGCATCGTGATTTGTCATTTCATCTTGCAGGGCTTGCAGATGATTCGTCAATTCACTTCCACTATGTGAAGCTTCATTGGAAGTATGCACACCACCCTGTGGTATAATAGCCATAGTGTCAGTCCTCCCCTCAATGATTTCAAGATTTATTTGGCTTTGGTCAACGTGAGGAGGAGTACCTTGTTGCTCTGTCTAATGTTCATGGGACACATACAAGACAATTTCTTGATTTGGTTCATTTTGAGTGACTGGGGGTTTGGGATCAGTAGGATTGGTCTTTGATGTGGGCTGTGACCCTGATCCTTCACCTGTTTGTGGCTGGCTCACTAGCAACATTGTTGAAAATAATGGAGATACAATTTCTGGAGCTCCTTTGTTGGCTATTTTCATGTATGAAAACACCTTTTTAGTATGACACGGAGCTTCAAAAATATCATTTGTTCGTGGTAACCCAGTTAATTCGTTGTTTAAAATTGTTTGGATAAACCTAGGGTACATTGCAAATTTACTCTTATTGCCATCCAGATTTGATACGATGTTATTAAATATCATTTGTGAAAAATTAAACTTTTGGGAAGTTGCTAAGCATACTAATGTGGTTGCTGAACAAGAACTAATCTCATTCCAGCTAGTTTTCTTTTTAGATAAACATTGCTGTAAAACGTGAATTAAGAATTTCCATTGGAGAGAGAACAATGCTTTATAGAAAGTAACCTTTTTTATGGATCCTACATATCCCATTTCTTGTAGATTATCAAACAAGATATCTTTAGAAAGGGAGACTATACCGTTTGCATCATCTAGCTGCATATGCTTTCGTATTGAACCTTCTGAAATAATAATTGATTACCATGCAATGGAAGATTATATGTGGTCTTCTTTCCCTGATTTGATAGTTTCTGCATTATTCCAGAATGCTTCCACTTGGCTAATGAAGATTTTGGGGTTAACGCTAAGAGTGAATTTTATGTGGGAAGCATTGAGGAAGCTAATGATTTCGTGACATCCATCAGAGTCTTCGTCTTTCGAGAGATATGCGACAATATTATGAGTATGGGAAAATGGTAATCTCGACATTTTGGGATGAAACGAAATTTTTTTTGAAAATAACGGTATGGGATCGGCGGAATTTTTTTGAAAAGGGTTTTGATCGGCAGTAGAAGAATTGGGGGCAGCAGCAAAGGTAATGTTGATCGGCAGTAGAAGATGGGAACTTAACCATAGTTAAAATTTTTGTCATTGGTAATCATGACAAAGGGACGGACCCACTTAAAAATCACATAAGACAATATTTCACATCACTTGTTTGATAGTTTGCAGAGTTGCACGATAGGCACATGTGGCGGTGTTCTAGTGGAGCAGAACGAGGGCCTTAGTCACACGGTCTTATTTGGGAAGATTTGAGAATAAAGTCTATATTTGGGTAGATTTCAATTCATTTAGTCCAAATTAGGAAATTACCCTATATACAATATAGGTATACGTAAATAACAAATTCAAAAAACTATACTATTTACAAGTTACACCCTTACACTATTATCATTCAAAGTTCAACCTCTTTAAATTTGTATATTCCACATTTGAATATCACAATTTTCATTACTTTAATTCTTATCTAACTAGCTTGTAAAAACTTTTAAATACACAAGGTCGAATAACAAGACATACATTCAGAAGCTGGTTATACTTAGAGCAAGGGTGTGGTAGGTAACGAGGGGTGGGGCTCGCCGGAAGCCACGTCGGCTCGCCGGGCTCGCCACCAGACCGCTTGTTACGTCAGCGAGGCGATGCGCCGGACCATCGACGAGGGCAGTGGACCAATGAGCAAGTGACACGTGTACTAGCCGTTGCAAACGGCTAGTTTGACCGAAAATTAATTTTTCTTTTTTTCTTTTTTTGAATAAAACCAATTATAAATACCACTTTCAAACACAACCTTTTTTCACACAACCTTCTACACATTCTCTAATATTTTATACACTTTCACTTCAAAATACCCACAAAAATGTCTCAACAACATCCCGATTGGATGCACGGTGCGTTCGGATGGGGAAGTGTCGACTCATCCGTGTCCAATCCGTCAACACCTTCGTCCCAACAATCGGTATCATCCACCCAAAATACGGAAATGCCGGCGTCCAATCCTTATGGTACCCAATATGTCATTACGACTTTCACCCAAAAGCAATTTCGCATACGAAAGGTCAAAGACGCGGGACAATTTATTCATGACGTTGGAAGAATTGAGATTCCTCGGCACTAGCACAGAAGGGAAGACGCGCAAGGATAAGGCGAGAATCATCCGGCAAAAAAACGTAATTCGCGAAAAATATCCTCGTTACGAAGACCTTGACGTTGAAGATAACGTGTATTTTTTTCGGCAATTTTTTTCTTTTTTTCGGATTTTTTTTTCGGTATTTGTACTTGTATTTTGTAATTTTTATTTTAATGAAGTATTATGTTTTTTTAAAAAAAGAGGGTGGCCCCAAATGGCTTAAGTGATGGTAGAGGGGGTATTTGGGGGTTTTGAATGTGAAATATGAAATAATGATGTGGCGCATAAGTGGCGCGGAGGTGATACTCCGACTTGTGTTACCACACTTAATGCTCTTACTATAAATGATGCGTCAAAAGCAATCTCTCTATTTCATAAAAGAAGGTTTTTGCCACGTCATTTATGCCACATCGTAATGTCAAATGCCAAGTCAGCCCTTATGCCACATCATTAGGCCACGCAGGCATGTAATAAAAAATTGGTTCAATCCCTCAGTCATCCTTCACCGACTCTGCTTCTCTTTTGCTTTCGCCGCCAACACCAATTTCACCAGTAATTTCTTATACATTCATTTTCTGTTGAACCCCAATTTAAACGATGATTCGATACTTCACAAGTTGTTCCATTTGTTTGTTTCTGAATGATGGGCAAAAATTTGAATCTCAATTCTTTTCGTTGTTTATCTATCTATGGTTTATGTTAGTTTCAAATTATAACGATTTTATTTTGATTTCAGATCCGGTGATTATAAATTTTAAGGATTAAATTTTGATTTAAGGGTTTATGTGTGTTATTGTTATGAAATTGGCCCTCTAAATCGATTTCTCAAATAAAGTAATTGCACTGGCCATGTCTTCTCGATTTAGTTAAGAACGTTGAGTATGTCATTGAATGATTTGCATTGGAGCCTATTATAAAAGGGAGACGACTTTGTATTGGTTCTATGTTGGAAAAAAAAGATAAAGAAACAAAATACGGGACAATTTTCTATTTATTTATTTCACTTTAAAATGTAAACTACAAATTACAATAGGGTGATTTCCTAATTTGGACTAAATGAATTGAAATCTACCCAAATATAGACTTTATTCTCAAATCTTCCCAAATAAGACCGTGCGATCAAGGCCCTCGTTCTACTCCACTAGAACACCGCCACATGTGCCTATCGTGCGACTCTGCAAACTATCAAACAACTGATCTGAAATATTGTCTTATGTAATTTTTAAGTGAGCCCGTCCCTTTGTCATGATTACCAATGACCAAATTTTTAACTATGGTTAAGTTCCCATCTTCTACTTCCGATCAACATTACCTTTGCTACAGCCCCCAATTCTTCTGCTGCCGATCAAAACCCTTTTCAAAAAAATTCTGCCGATCCCATACCGTTATTTTAAAACAAAATTTCGTTTCATCACAAAATGTCGAGATTACCATTTTCCCATACTCATAATATGGTCGCATATCTCTCGAAAGACGAAGACTCTGATGGATGTCACGAAATCATCAGCTTCCTCAATGCTTCCCACATAAAATTCGCTCTTAGCGTTAACCCCAAAATCTTCATTAGCCAAGTGGAAGCATTCTGGAATAATGCAGAAACTATCAAATCAGGGAAAGAAGACCACATATAATCTTCCATTGCAGGGCAATCAATTATTATTTCAGAAGGTTCAATACGAAAGCATATGCAGCTAGATGATGCAAACGGTATAGTCTCCCTTTCTAAAGATATCTTGTTTGATAAACTACAAGAAATGGGATATGTAGGATCCTTAAAAAAGGTTACTTTCTATAAAGCATTGTTCTCTCTCCAATGGAAATTCTTAATTCACGTTTTACAGCAATGTTTATCTAAAAAGAAAACTGGCTGGAATGAGATTAGTTCTTGTTCAGCAACTGCATTAGTATGCTTAGCTACTTCCCAAAAGTTTAATTTTTCACAAATGATATTTAACAACATCGTATCAAATCTGGATGGCAATAAGAGTAAATTTGCAATGTACCCTAGGTGTACCCAAACAATTTTAAACAACGAATTAACTGGGTTACCACGAACAAGTGATATTTTTGAAGCTCCGTGTCATACTAAAAAGGTGTTTTCATACATGAAAATAGCCAACAAGGGAGCTCTAGAAATTGTAACTCCATTATTTTCAACAACGTTGCTAGTGAGCCAACCACATACAGGTGAAGGATCGGGTCACATCCCACATCACAGACCAATCCTATTGATTCCAAACCCCCAATCACTCAAAATGAACCAAGTCAAGAAATTTTCCTGTATGTGTCCCATGAACATGAGATTGAGCAACAAGGTACTCCTCCTCACGTTGACCAAAGCCAAAGAAATCTTGAAATCATTGAGGGGAGGACTGACATTATGGCTATTATACCACACGATGGTGTACATACTTCCAATGAAGCTTCACACAGTGGAAGTGAATTGACGGATCATCTACAAGACCTACAAGATGAAATGACAAATCATGATGCAAAATACATACAATGGAAAATCGGATAAGGAAGTTGTCTCTAATAGTGAAAATCCATATCATTATGATCAAAAAGAATCGAAGAAAGCCAATATATTTTAAAAGACTTAAGAAGCTTGGTACTGCCCAAGTCATATTCAAGTCATCTCCTCTGGTTACTAGAAGGGTACTAAAAGCTCTATCTAAATCAAAGACTCCTGCAAAAAGAAAAACAATGGATGAACCAAAGCTTCAAACCAAACGTGCCACTCAAAGACATATGAAAGAACCAACTCATGATCAACTGATGAAATTAATACTTGTTGACAACAAGTGGAGTGCAAAGCATTATGAACCATGCGGAATTTATTTATATTCAGAGTTAATAAAAGAGGTGAATTATATCTGGTGGAGAAGATACAAACACGGTAGAAGAGCCCTAGTCGAGCTAAGCACTCTTCTGATCTGTTGAAGCTCGAAAACAATGATGGTTGAAGAACTTAGAATAAAGATCCATCGTCAACTCACCAATCAAATTGATCAGTCATATGAATAAACCTATGAAATCATGTAGAATTAAGTTTATGGGAGATTGATGCGATTAGTACTGATATGAAAACCTAATACGGGTGTGAAGATCTCTACTTGTATTGAAGTTACCCTTGAAGTTAATACTGATCAATTTGTTAGTAACGCTCGTTGATGAGAACTGATATCAAGAGTTATTAGGGTGTGACGCGTGAGTACTGATTTAATGTATTGAAGTTAATACTGATCAACCTTGTTACTACTGCTCGTCAATTAGTACTGATATCAATACTTAGGGGGTGGTTGGGATTGCTTATTGAAAATAGATTATACATTTTGAAAATGGATAATCAGATAATCAGCGGTTACAAAACGTGATTTTGAAAAACAGAGTTTGGATTTGATTATGTTGTTTGAAATCGTAATAATCAGATAATCAGTTTTTTTAGTGTTTGGCAAATCTAATTATCTTATGACTTAATATGTATAATTACCAAATTAGACATTCTTTAATAATATATTTGTAAGCCAAATTAACAAGCATAAACAGATCGTCCTATATTGTTTACCATAATGAGTTCATTTGAAATATTATATCTATATCATTAGCCCAATAAAATGAGCCCAAACTATTAAGCACTTGAAAGTACAAGTCGATCGTTTCGTGGGTACCGTTTGCTGCTTGAGTTAAAACTACAATAATTCCAATTGAAAGATATCCAAAGACAAAAGCCCTAAAATCTCACAACTCGTTACATATCCTACCTAATCGATTTATCAATCAAATCGGAATCATCTACAAATACCAATTATCAATACGAATTCCACCATCAAAGAACCAAAATCGAAATTGACGACGATTAAGAATTTTCATGGTGATTGAAATCAGAGAAGCTTTAATTCAAAAGATTATAAAGTTGTCGACGACGCTCATGTACTCAAGGACGAGTTGGTAGTTACAATGGAGATGTAAAATCTCGTTTCACAAAAGTAGGTGGAGAGATGCTTTTGCAAAACCACGTTTTGATGTCTAAAAAACACAGATAAGTGATTTTTGTTTTAATTTTGCCAAACACTAAATGCAGATTATGTGCGATCTGGAAACATGATAAGCTAATAATCAGGCTGAAAACTCAATGCCAAACACCCACTTAATACGGGTGTGAAAATTAACAACTGATGTATTCAAGTTAATACTGATGAACCCTATAACTACTGCTTATCAATTAGTACTGATACAAGACTTAATACGTGTGTGAAGATTATTGATGTAGTGATGTATTGAAGTTAATACTTATGAACCTTGTTACTACTGCTCATCAATTAGTACTGATATCAAGACTTAATACGGGTGTGAATATTACTGCTCGTCAAGTTTCTACTGGTCATGTATATATATGGTAGTTATCATTCAACTAGTACTAGTAGTATGCCAAAAATGTTATTTACTTCTAAATATTTCAGCTGTACAACGTTTAATAGCTTTACTACATTTTATCCATTGATACTACATTTTGAGATCATAAGAAGACTACATTGATTACCATTAACATGACTCTGAGATTACAATAAAACGTAAAACTGGTTACTACATTTTTTAGTCATCATTGAACGCTTAACGTAGTACGTAGTACGTAGACTATTTTACTACTATCTATTACATGAATCATGTCAAACTTCTTTTCTGTACTAATGGAGTTCATCTTTTAGCCTCAAACTTATCTCAGGATAATCTAAATAATCATGAAGATCACATCGTAGAAGACTATACAAAATTAGGTGCCCGAAAGACTAGGGTTGAACATAGATAGTGAGGAAAATAAATGGTGGGACAGTGAATCACAATATTTGTTAAATTCACAACAACTTGTGGATGGGCTTTCTTTATGTGAAGAATTACTTCAAAGTCGATCTCCTCAAGGAGATGTTACATGTAGAATAAATGTCCGACTTATGAGCACATACTCACACATATCACCTCGTAAAGAGGCGACTTGCACTCAAGACAGTTGAAACATCAATTATCTTTTCGTCTTCTTCCGCGATCAGTTGTAACACCAACAGATCTTTTGAAGATATAGAAAATCTCAAAGTGATAATTTCACATTTTGTGCATCTTCACCGTCTGAGATTCCGATATCAGGTTATCGACGTTGTTACTTCATCATATGGTGGTTTAGAAACCATTAACTTTTGGAGCATCAATAACCCATTATCGAGTACCGACGTGTTACGATAAGGTCCAGGATATGGGTTATGGATGCTAAGATACCATATTTTATTTATGGTAAGGTCTACGATATGTTGCTTTCACCAAAGGAGGGAATGAACATCAAATGGATCGTCGTCAATGGATGCACCCGAGGTTCTAAAAAAAACCCTAGAAAAAGAATTTCCTTGTAACCCCATGACCTACACCATACACTCTTTTCAAACAAACAGTTGTTCGTATATTCTTCCATCGTGCCAAAAAGAGATTGAAGTAAAACAAAATATGGGTGATCAAAGGAAAATGTATAATTTAGTAGGTTGAATTTATGGCGAACTCAAAGGAGACGTTTAAACGCCCTTTTATAGGCCAAAAGTTGGATGTTGACGAATTAAATGTTACTATTATAATTATATAATTTTATTTTAAACATCGGTTAGTGAGAAAAAAATTTAAAACTATCAATTTTCGATAAAGTAAATACTCCGTAAATCGGATAAAACTTTATGTGGGGCCTGATAAAACTTTCTTTATTTTTACCTTTAATTTTTAAAATATTTTTTAAAATATTTTTCTTATGAATATCTATTAATTATAAACACAAAGATATATAATGATGCAATATTAATACAAAAGTCATTGTATTAATGATTTGTATTTTAATATTAATATATCATGTTGAAATGTAGACAAAGAAAGTATGGATAAATATCTTGTCAAAATATAAAGAAAATTGAAAAAACAAAATGAAAAAGAGAAAAAGGAAAAAGTCATGTCACCCAAGTTGATACTGCATTAAACATGGGCGGCAAGGAAAGGGTAAAAAGATTTTGACAGTGACCACTCGGATGATAATCTCTGGATTCTCTGCCTTTACGATAACCGAGATATTGATATCTCTGACGAAGATCTTTCTATTAATGGAAACTAGTTTAATTATTACTAGTAAATGTTTTGGATGAGTTATCATTTTTTTTACTTTTTTTTAAAGGGCAATAGATGGGTCACCAAAAGGGATGACCAGATTTAATTTTAAAGGGCAGTACGTCACATGTAATTTTTTAATGATAGTTAGTTTGAATCGTTTGGAAACTATTTTTTACCGAATATATTACTTTAGTAACTAATGTGTTAATATGATTTGGAAAATAACTATTTTATCATACTATTATCATACTATTTTATGATTTATCCATTAGTTATTAATTATAATGGTTAATACTGCCCAACAAAATAAACGCCGTGGAGAGCAACAACATAAACGACGTGGAGAGCAGTACTTATGCTTGATCAGTATTATCTATCATAGCCGTAGTAACTAGTAAGTTATCATCCAGTAGTAGCTAACCGTTAATACTGCTATCGTTATTACTACGTATAGTCGTATACAACTAGAATAATACTAGTAGTTAATACAGATCAACATAAAGGTTGATACTGCTCAAAGATGGATTTTGTTCGCAAACTAGAGTTGTTTTACCAGCCTGTTTCCGCGGGGAATTTTCATATCTATTGATATAGTACGAAGTATATACTTTCTTTAGTCCTACGTATAGTCATATAGCAGTAGTAAACTGCTTTCACACCGTACGAACAACATCCGGAGCACGGACCCCAACAGTTTGGAAGATATCTTGAGAAAACGTTTTAGCACCGGTCTATCCTATATGTACGATCAAACTTATTCATAACCCAATTTTCGTGAGAGAAGATCTTGACTAGCTAATTTCACAGATTTAATAGTGAGTTAAAATAGAACATTTATATTTTACTACATTTTAACGTTAATATTACATAAATGAGAAAACTAACATAATATTAATGTTATTATCATGACAAAGTTTACATCAAACGGAAATAAACTAAAATAAAAAAAACCAAATTTTTCCTTCATCAGATACTCTCTTTTCTTAATTTCTTCAAAGATAAGAATGGAACTCGATCTGTGAAAAAGTAGCAAATATTGACTTCATCAAAATAAATGCATATTGTCTTAAGTTAATTTCTTCACTGATAAAGAACAGATTTCAAACAAAGTAGCCACATTTATCGCATCAAGGAGACTTCTAACCTAGCTAAGTTGCTTATGAAGACTAGCTAGGGCATCTGAATCATCAAAACGAAAGCGAGAATGTCAAACCTTCAGACACCATTGGCAAACTTCTTTGATCAGTTAAGATATACATACAGCCAGTAGTCAATTTCTTCACAAATAAAGAACAGATTACAATCTGAGAAACAGTTGTTATGCATATTTTTAGATTTAAGGGTGCCCAAGGGAAAAAAGGGACCAAAAACCTGATCTTCACCAAACTCAAGGCACTGAACAGGGTAATTTTGTTGAAGATGGGTGTTATTTTGAGTTTTGGTCACTTTATGCCCTTCTAATCTTTATCGGCGAAGAAATCGATGGGCACACCTGTTCAAGGGTCAAGTCTAAGATAAGTTACAATAAGATCTAGGATAAGGTCATAAGGTTTAAAGAGAAATATATAACATAAACTGCCATTAAAAGAGAACATCGCTGACATTCACTAGAGGGAAAAATGCAAAAATAATTATTTAAGAGAATAAATTTGAAGAGAGGTGAATGATGTGAACCAACTAACATGGTTATGCTCTTATATAGTCAACGTAGCTTGCAGTATCACGATATTTCTTTATACACATGTACAGTTTGCAGGAATACTTGTACAATGTGGTGGATGCATTAAAAATGTGGTGTGAAAATTAATTACCTTTTTTATTAAACAAATACATTTCCTAGTTTTTTAATCAGGCACCGTCCGCACAGGTCACGAACTATCATGATTCGTGACCCATGAACCACTAACCCTTGACCGTTATGAGTCAGGACCCATGACCCACGTACTAGCTACATTACATGAACCATCAAAACTCATGAACCAGTAAACCCTAAATCCTAATTGACCGCTGACACCATAACCCGTAATATGTGACCTTAGTGTTAAGGCAAAAAAGCATTACTCCTTTAGGATCGTAAGATAACAAGACAACCTAGACTAGCTTAGATTAATATGTAAAAGAAAGTAGTTAAGTCTTGGTGCAATACTGAGTGGGCAGTATTGGCCGCTCAGTATTGGAACTCAATATTGAAACCCAATACTGAGTAGAAGGACTGAGTTAAACATTTCCATGTTTAACAGACTAGATCAAATCCCTTCGATCTCGGTTACTTTCCTTATCTCCGTCCTTCCACTACTCCTTGCCACTTTTGTAAGATCTCTATCACACTATAAATAGAGATTACTTGGCATAGGAGTACTCACCAATATACTTGACACGTTCATACTTTTGTAATTGATCAGTGGTCTTGTTTTTCCGCAACAACCCACACTTAGTGGAATATTACATTTGACTATAATCTTGTGTTCAATACATTATTTGTCTTAAGTAATCCTATTCTATCTAATTAACATATAAACCAGGGTTGTTGTGACCTAACAACTAGTATCAGAGCAGGAGAAATTAATCCTTATTTAGTCAATCTATTACCCTCGCAGCCATTCCTTATATTTACCCTTCCCAACCTACAAAAACAAAAATGTCTACAATCATTGCCCCGGTTATGTCCGGAAAGGGTGTGCCTATTTTTGATGGCAAAGACTTTCATCAGTGGAAGTTGAAAGCCCAATGGTATCTTGAATCTATCCATTGTGAAATACTCACAGTGCTGTCTGATGATCCCATCATTCCACAAACCGTGGAACCCATTGCTGCTATTGATGATGCTCCTACTGGAACAAGAACTATACCAAAACTGAAGCACACATGGACTGATACTGATCGTCAGCTGTTTACTCTTGACTCAAGGGCCAAAGGTGTGATTGGTAATGCAGTTACCAAAGAAATACTGAGTCCAATAATGCAGCTACCAACTGCTAAATCTATGTGGGATTGCCTAACCATCACTTTTGAAGGCACAACAAAGGTGAAGTTGCAAAGAAAAAGCAACATGAGAAGGAAATATGAAAACTTCTTCTCAAATCCAAATGAAGAACTCACCTCTCGCTATAACAAGTTGCGCTTAGAACCCTCTAGTTTAATTAAGACTAACTTCTTAATTAAACTTTCCCTTTTACGTTTCCTTCCCTTATAGTTTTACTATTCTTTTATTATTGCACTTAACTATTACATGTCTAGTATTATACACCTATATATTTCGGTACATACATACACGAAATATATACTTGTGTTTTATACTTTTAACAATTAATTATATATAATAATGTTTATATAATTTATACAATAATATTATCCAAACAATGTGTGATCTAATAGCTTTAAATCATATTATGGATAATCTATAATTTACATTGTATATTCACTCAACTAGTAAATGTACAAATACTTGTATTAATTAGTTAGTTAAACTAATCTAATAATAAGTTAAACTTAACTTAATACTTAACTGATTCATAATGACTATTATTAATCATTCCTCTTCGTAGTATCATTACATATCTTGCTCGTATTACATGCACTCACCGGTGTGACCATTAAGTGTTTCATAGGCATGGATGTATCACCATAGGTTGACTAACTGTGCACATAATTCCAACACCAACAACATAAAGTTTCATAAACGACGAGGAGAGTAGTACTTATGCTTGATCAGTATTATCTTTGATATCCGTAGTAACTAGTAAGTTATCATCCAGTAATAGTTAATACTACCCAACAACATAAACATTGATACTGCTCAAAGATGGATTTTGTTCTCAAAGATGGGTACATAAGAAGTATATACTTTCTTTAGTCCTACTTGTAAGCGTATAGCAGTAGTGATCGAAATCCGCATCTCCAATGGTAGCTTTTTACAAAGCTAATTACCTTTTGTGTAGGTCATTTGAAGGTAAATGACCTCCTATTAGTCTTTCTCGACACAGAAAAAATACTTTATGTAGCTTAATATGCATTGGAATGACTTATTTATAAATTTTCGAAAGGTTATTTATAAATTTTGAGTGGAAAGTCTAGGCGTCTATTACAATAACTCATTGAAATGACTGAACCATTGGGGATGCTCCATAACCCAAATTTCAAGAGAGAAGATCTTGACTAGATAATTTGACAGATTTTACATTGAGTTAAAATAAAACATTTATATTTTAATACATATAAACGTTAACATTACATAAATGAGAAAATTAACAAAATATTAATGTTATCATCAGGACAATGCTTACATCAAAGGGAAATAAACTAATATTAAAAGACCAAATATTTCCTTCATCAGATACTTTATTTACTTAATTTCTTCAAAGATAATAATGGAAATCGATCTGTGAAAACCTAGCAAATATTGACTTCATCCAAATAAATGCATACTGTCTTTAGTTAATTTCTTCACTGGTAAAGAATAGACTTCAAACATAGTAGCCAAATTTATAGCATCAAGTGTTCCTCAGGAAATATTTGAAAAAAAACAACATCTACATATAATCAAACCAGCGATCTATTGTCTCTTTCTTTTTTATGATTCATCGAACCAAGCTAACCTGCTTTGGAAGACTAGCTAGGGTTTCTGAATCATCAAAATAAACCAATGTCAAACCTTCAGACACCATTGGCATACTGCCATTTAGTTAACTTCTTCACAGATAACCGACATCTGTTAGGCATATCTGTAGATTTAAGGGTGCCTAACGGCAGAGGAAAAGACCAGAAAACCTCATATTCAACAAAATCAAAATCCAGCATATGGGTGAGTGCGTTGAAGATCAACACCCTTTCTGAAGATCAGTTACGATAAGATCTAGGATACGGTCATATAGTATAGAGAGAAATATATAACATAAACTGCCATTAAAAGAGAACATCGCTGATATTCATTTAAGAGAGTAAATTTGAAGAGAGGTGAATGATGTGTTATGCTCTTATATATTCAACGTAGCTTGCAGTACCACGATTTTTCTTTATACGCTTGTACAGTTTGCGGAATACTTGTACAGTATGGTGGATGCATTAAAAATATGGTGTGAAAATTAATTCCCTTTTTTATTAAACAAATACATTTCCTAGTTTTTTAATCAAGCAGCGTCCGCACAGGTCACGAACTATCATGATTCGTGACCCATGAACCACTAACCCTTGACCATCATGAGTCAGGACACATGAACCACAATAAGTAACTATACACCATGAACCATCAAAACTCATGAACTAGTAAACCCTAAACCCTAATATGTGACCTTAGTAACCCACGAACCGTCATGACCCATGAACCATTAATTAAGCATCATCACCGATTAACCAATAACTTAATTGACCGATAGCGCAATAACCCGTAATAAATGATCTTAGTAACCCTAAACAACAAGATTCCATGAAGAATCATTACCTAATTGCCCGATGGCACCATAACCCGTAAGGTATTAGTGACCTTACTAACCCTACACAACTAACCCTAAACCCTAAACAACTAACGTAATAGCTAGGGGTGACAGTCGTGGTTCGGGTCAATGATAATTTAAATGGGACGACCTACCAACCCAAACCCGACATGAATTGCCACCCATTCTAATGAAGCATCATCACCGATGGGCCAATTACCTAATTGACTGATGGCACCAAAAGAACTAACGACGAAGCTTCATCACTAATGCACCAATCACCTAATTGGCCGATGGCACCATATCCCGTAATATGTGACCTTAGTAACTCAGCAACCATCATGACCCATGAACCATTAAGCATCATCAACGATGAACCAATAACCTAATTGACTGATTGCACAATAACCCGTAATAAGTGATCTTAGTAATCCTAAACAACTAACCATGAAGCATCATTACCTAATTGCCCGATGGCACCATAACCCGTAAGGTAGTGACCTTACTAACCCTACACAACTAACCCTAAACCCTAAACAACTAATGTACTAGCTGTGGGTTACAATTTCTGGCACGGCATGAAACCCGACCTAAAACCGAAAAGAAAATATACAGGTTTGAGTTGAGATTAAAAAAATTTGGGACAGTCGTGGTTCGGGTCAATGACAATTTAAATGGGATGACCCACCAACCCGAACCCGGCATGAATTGCCACTCATACTAATGAAGCAGCATCACCGATGGGCCAATGACCTAATTGACCGATGGCACCAAAATAACTAACCATGAAGCTTCATCACCAATGCACCAACCACCTAATTGGTTGATGGCACCATATCCCGTAATATGTGACCTTAGTAACCCACGAACCTTCATGACCCATGAACCATTAATTAAGCATCATGACCGATGAACCAATAACCTAATTGAACGATGGTGCAATAACTCGTAATAAGTGATCTTACCCCTAAACAACAAATCCAAAATCCAAACGAACTAAACATGAAGCATCATCACCGATGAACTAATCACCTTATTTACTGATGGCACCGTAACCCGTGATGGGTGACCTTAGTGGCTTAGTAACCCTAAACCCTAAACAATTAAAGCATCATCGCTGATGTATTTTGTGTATTTCTTGAAAAGTGCACGTCCATGTACTAAATTAGTAAGTAAACCCTAAATAGTAACTTAAAAGCTTATTACTTTTGTCACATCATTTTAAAACTAACTAAAAACCTTTTCATAAATAACATATCTAATGATTAATCTTTCTAAAACCTTTTTCTTTTACAACATTTCTAATTTACCTTTATCTATATTAAAAGTTTTATAAACCCCGTATATAATTTGACAATTTTTTAACACCTTACCAAAAATTAATGTTTTTTAAAATGTCTCATACAAAAGTATTATAATAACTGACATTATATAATTTATTTATTAACTAATAAATATGTATCAAACAATCTATATTGGCTGAGGTCATGTAAAATGAAAAGTTATTAAACATAGGGTACTAAAAAAGACAAATATTGAAAGTTAATTAAGAGTTTATAGAGAATAAACTTTTCAAAAAACTAGTTACTCCAATGGTAAAAAGTTATTCAAACTAATTACAAATTAATTAATATATTTCAAAGATAAAAAGCAAATGATGATTAGACTAAAATACGTCTGGGTAATAATTACAACGCTGAAAGCAAAGCTGTTGGTGTACTCAATATGTATCTACACATATCTATCTTTTACGAAAGCCAAGATATTGACTGCATATACGACAAGACCTTTTTTGTCCTAACAACTATCGCGTGGCGGTAAATACATTTGAAAATTGTACTCTAATATAATGAATACAATATCTACAAAATTGTACTATATTCTTGAAAATTGTACTATATTCTTGAAACAGTAGAAAGTTAGAAAGTTGGTTTATCAGTAGAAAGTTGGTTTATCAGTACTAACCATGTGCGCTGTTAAGGTGTTTCTACCGCTATACATGTTTCTGCTTGTTACGGTAGAAAACCCGGTCAAACCTATTACTTTGTGAATCTGATGAACAGAGGAATATATAAGTTAAATTCTAATAAATAATCTTAGTGATACTCTGCTCATACCGAGTTGGTCGGTATGTGGTCATACCGAGTTGGTCGGTATGAGGTGATACTGAGTTCACGGACTGAGCAATCCGTGCATGATTTCCCATGATTTACTTAATTAGTCAAATCCTTTAATCATGGTATGTATTTATTAGAATTGGGAAGTTACATTTTTAATAGGGTTAATTGTAAAACCTATATACTTATAAATAGAGGTTTAGTCTTTAGTTGTTAGGTATCCTTTTGGATCCCGGTGGATCATTTGTGTTGATCACCGGTAACCCAATTCTAAATGTAACACTTTGTGGAGGGTTCTTGGTTATTCCGCAACCAAGAACACATGTTATTACGTTTGTGCTTAATAAGATTAATCATATGACATATATGATCTTGTCTTTACCGATGTTATTAACAATATTGGGGTTCGTGGGTGCTATCAATTGGTATCAGAGCGGTTCAAAGTTATCTACAACTTTGATGATCTTATAACCCTATATATTGTTGAAGATCAAGTCTTTTCATAAAGAAGAACAATGCAGAATATTCGTCATATTCTGCGCACGGGTAGAAGAAATGTCGGATCTCCTTCGTTAACGGTCGAATCTGGGTGAAATTTGAACAGGAGGTTCTCAACACATAGACACACAATCTACCGTTCAGAATTGTAACTTGAGTTTCTGGTAGAGAGATATGTATGGCGCAAAAGTCAGATTCTTTGCATTTTATTCCTTACTTTCTGGGCACCCATGGTAGAAAACTCAAATCTCTTTCTTCAACCTTCGAATAAGCGTGAAATTTGGACAGAAGGTTCGCCATAATGTGTTTAATGTTTTCACCATTCAGATCTTTAAAAGGAATCGTTTATTGAGAGATATATATTTTTGAAGATTATTGACGAATATTTATGGTATGTTTTTAATTCTATACAACTGTGTTAAAACGGCTATTGTATCTTTTTTAACCGTTGGATCTTCATAAATTTGGATATTATATCCATAACACATACATGTACTCGGTATCAAAATTTCAGACTGATCAAAAACGTATATTGAGAGTTACATATTTTCAAATTTGATGATTTTCTGATACTGACTTTCTCATATCGAGTGGTCAGTATGAGACTGCTGTGATCGTTTAAATCGTTGGATCATTATGATTTTCGGATATTATGTTGACGACAGGTATATGTACGTTGTGTAAAAACTTCACAATGATCAGAAGTTTCTCCATGGAGATATGATCTTTTGAAGTTGCTGCAAAATTATAGAAACGAAATTCTGAAAGCTGAATTTTACAAGTGTGTATGTTTCACATGTTTTTCTCTTTTTAATCATATGAAATCATCTTAAACTGAGGAAATCCATAAGTTGATTGATTCTTTGGATGGGTTTCAAGTCAAAGATAAATTATACCGAACATTTTAAGGTGAAAGTATATGATTCAAGGGGAGAATAACTCAATGCGATATATATTTTCTATTAATGTGAAGCTAGAGTTCTTGAAGCTAAAGTGTTCATGCTAAGTTATTCGAGGGGGTGCGTGTCACACATTATTTTACAATCATTTGAATCATTTCAAACTGAGGAAATCTACTAGTTGAATGATTCTTGCGATATGTTTCATTTCAACTCAAATATACCGGACAGTTTGAGGAGGAATCAATGATTGTGGGGGATAAAAGTTAATGTGATATATATTTTCTTGAAGTACTTAGTGAATAAAGAATATGAAAAGATCTCAAAATGAAGACCATGCAAGACAAGATCGTTATTATTTATTAGGTTAAACATATTCATTTGTTATCATCAGATAGGAGGAGATTGTTAGGGTAGAAAACCCGGTCAAACCTATTACTTTGTGAATCTGATGAACAAAGGAATATATAAGTTTAATTCTAATAAATAATCTCAGTGATACTCCGCTCATACCGAGTTGGTCGGTATGTGGTCATACCGAGTTGGTCGGTATGAGTTGATACCGAGTTCACGGACCGAGCAATCAGTGCATGATTTACCATGATTTACTTAATTACTCAAATCATTTAATCATGGTATGTATTTATTAGAATTGGGAAGTTACATTTTTAATAGGGTTAATTGTAAAACCTCTATACGTATAAATAGAGGTTTAGTCTTTAGTTGTTAGGTATTCTTTTGGATCCCGGTGGATCATTTGTGTTGATCACTGGTAACCCAATTCTATATGTAACACTTTGTGGAGGGTTCTTGATTATTCCGCAACCAAGAACACATGTTATTACGTTTATGCTTAATAAGATTAATCGTATGACGTATATGATCTTGTCTTTAGCGATGTTATTAACAATATTGGGGTTCGTGTGTCCTATCACTGCTGCTAGAGGTGTTTCTACTGCTATAAGGCACGTGAATCACGTGATAGAGTTTCTTAAAACTCACTCTATATTTGAAGTGAGAGAGTGTCCACCTTATCAATGGACCCCACATATAATACTTTAGTTCCCATTTAATTTTTCTAACATTTGTTTCTATTTAATTCATTTCATTTTTTATTGCTATGGGTCCCACTAGTTTTATAGGGATGGATCCCCAACTCTATCTAATACATTTAGAGTTTTTTCATCTCTAACTCACCTCTATCCCTCACTCTAAATATAGAGTTTCTTAAAACTCACTCTATATTCAGAGTGAGAGAAACTCACTCTATTTATGGACCCCACATATAATATTTACTAATATTTAATTTTTCTAACTTTTACTTTCAATTGTTATGGGACCCTCTAGTTTTAGAAGGGATGGATAGAGTTTATGGTTAGAGTTGATGTTATGTTTAGAGTAAATGGGCCCATCAATTATAGAGATAGAGTGATTTTTATAGAGTTTATGGTTGGAGATGCTCTTTATTGACGGCAATCGTTAAAGATCGTTACTATATTAACATTTTGCATGCTTAACGTTAGATGGTAGACATCTTAAAATCACTTCATTTATTTTACAACAACTTAAAGTAAAATCAAACATTTAACACCAATATACTGAGAACGCAATAAGATTACATTTGAGATAACAATGAGATTACAATTGCCTTACATTGAGATTACATTTGAGATTACAATGACCTTATATTAAGAACAAAATAAGATTTCATTTACCATTTTTAACATATCGAACTATACCATGGTACAGGTCCCTATTAATCTTCCCTCAGATTTTCGGGCCTAAATCTGGTTTTATTGGCACATCAAGAAAAGAACCCAAGAGTTACGATATGGTCTACGCATAAACGTAGAGATACAAGCTGATAATCAACCACTTGATATAACACTATACCTTCTTCCATCATCAGGAATCAGGGATAGAAGAAGAACAAATACACGTTTAAAGACAATGAATGTGTGGATAAATAGATTGACGAAAAAGATGAAAGATGATGAAAAGTAAATACAAAGATTAGAGCTCTTTTATAGGCCACCGAACATTAAAAAATGACAAATAGACAAATGGAAGGGCAGTAGAAGTATGTTTCTGGTGACATAGTGCCATCTCAGCATTAACATTGAGAGCAGTGGTTATGGTTGATAAGTATTACTCATTTAACTGTTAATAATTTAATATAGTGCTTTAGTATACCAATAATATCTTCGTTTTCCAGGATTATTAGTTGACCAGTAACAATTTTCTTTTCAGTACTAACTTCGTCTTAGCATTAACATGGGGAGCAGCACTTAAGGTTGATCAATATTATCTTTGATAGTCGTAGTAATATATCCCAACAATATTGCTAAGCATTAAATATAAAATACGTCAGAAGTAATAGTTACCTTTAGCTTTTAAGCCGAAAGCAAGGTTCTAGTTGTATGACAATATCTACACATATTATTCCAGTACGAAAACCAAGATATTGTGTTGCATAGATGACAAGACCTTGCTTATATGTTTATTTGCTAAATATGATTAATAATGTAAACAGTTTAACAGCTATGTTTATATATAGGGTATATATGTCTAATAAAGTACCATTATAATGAGCTTGAAAAAGTAGCAACCTTTTATAATGAGATTATAACTAGATTACTTTTGAAATCACAATGAGATTAATAATGTAAATGTGCAACATTTATCGTAAAAAGTTTTTACACTTTGAGATTACATTTGACACATGTAACACATCCCAATATCTATCTTTACATCAATTTATTACATTTGAGATTACATTTGACACATGTAACACATCTGAATATCCAATGTCCAATAGCTCTTTGCCTTTATCGTACAAAGTTTTTACACTTTGAATGAACTATTCTAGTTTCACCACTCCAGCTTTCAAAGCTTTCAAATGTGCATCTTTCAATCTCTTTCTGTATTTCCAACAGTGTTGGTTTAGGGTTTAGGGTATGGTATTAGATTCTCCAAAATCTACCTCGACCCGATCATCAACAGAACACATCTTATGCTTAAGAGATGCACAAATGATATACGAGTAACTGGAAATAGGAGACAGATCAGGTAACTCGATTTAGGCAAAAGAAGGTAAACATCCTTACGGTTGGAGGATGCACAACAAATACACGGCTAACTTGAATTAGGAGACAGATCAGGTAACTTGATACGAAAAGTTACCAAATTGAAGTATTAAAACGAACACATGTTTGTGCATTACACAAACCCGACAGGTTACGATACGGTCGACGATAAGAAATACTCCAACAATCAACCATGATCTGTTCGCGTTAAATAATGTGAGAGTTACGATGAGGTTTAGGATATGGTGTAGGGTTTCATAATACACTGATCGACCACTTGGGTCAACCACCTAGTATACTTGGTTCGACCATACTGACCAAGAACATGAACTTGTTCTTGACCGGTTAAAACCAACTAGCTGATTTAATCCCTAAATGCGGAACTGGGATTAAACCTAATCCTTAAACCCTAAAGGATTTGGATGTTGGAGAACTAGATTAGGTTAACAAGAAAGAAACCTTGTTCGAAGAACTCGAACACACACATACTTGTGTATTCGTCAACTACTGCCAAGAACCCAAGGGTTCTTGGTTCGACTTTGAACAAGAGGAGAGGAAGAAAGAGTGTTCCATGAATCATACCTTAGGTTAATGCTTAAGATAAATCCACTGATGATGAACACGATGAACGATCCTCTAGATGATCACTTGCTACGATCCTTGATCTTCGAAACTCGAAGAACACGAAGAACGAACGAAGAACGAAGAACACGAAGAACACAAACTTGTGTTCTTCCCTAGTTGCTTGTTCTCGGCCGAAATAGGGAGGAAAAGAGGGAAGTATTTCGTGAGGGTGTAAGGGGTTTAGGGTTACCCTATGCCTCTTATTTATATACAAATAAGTTACGCTTAGAACCCTTCTAGTTTAATTAAGATTAATCTCTTAATTAAACTTATCCTTTTACACTTCCATCCCTTATAGTTTAACAAGTTTATTATCATTGCACTTAACTATCAAATGTCTAGTATTAACACACTATAATTTCGGTACCCATATACACGAAATATATAGACTTGTATTTATACATTTAATAGTTAATTATATAATAACCTTTATATAATTTACACAATAATATTATCCAATTACTATATGATTTAATAGCTTTAAATCATATCATGGATAATCTATAATTAATACATTGTATATTTACTCAACTAGTAAATGTACAACTACTTGTATTAATTAGTTAGTTAAACTAATCTAGTAATAAGTTAAACTTAACTTAATACTTAACTGATTCATAATGACTATTATCAATCATTCCTCTTCGTAGTATCGTTGCATAACTTGTTCGTATTACATGCACTCACCGGTGTGACCCTTAAGTGTTTCGTAGGCATGGATGTATCATCATAGGTTGACTGACTGTGCACATAATTCCTTCAGACTCCCACTTGTGCAAGTTAGTAACCTTTGTCTTAATGATACGAGCTACAGTGGCCTTTCTAGATGGGCATGTAGGTAACCAACCCCATAAAAACAGCTTATGTAACCCTTGGTATAGTTTTATCAAAAACTCTTAATAGTGTCTCCTAGTAAAGAACACTCTGTCTTTACTTCTTGGGTAACGTTGTTAGGCTTATCCCTTGCAGCACGTTATTTGTGATAACGAATACGAGCATGGTAGAAAATATCAACTCCTGTATTTGAAATCATTTTATGACTTCTTGATTCAAACTGGTGTGATAAACGACAAAGAACAGATCAGTTCGTTTGGGCACGGCCGTGCACTTGCCAGTTCCTTATCAAGTCAAAGGATCTATAAATATCTCTCCTAAAGAGGAGGTGCAATTGCCATCTTGTATATTCCGATTTAAAAATACAACTTCCTTTGTACCCAGTATCGCCTCGTATGACAAACGTATTTCAGAATTGTCTGAGTTGAACCAAAGCACATTAGTCATCGTATCCTAAACCAAATACCTCAGGCTTAAGGACAATCCTAGTGAACAATACTTTGGAACTTTTCAACCACGAAGTATTGTCACGGTGGTCAATCCAATATTCGTTGAGCCTCCAACAGAATATCACCGATATTTGGTTTACACAAAACTTGTGTGGCTATCTTCGATGAACTTCGAATCTACCACCAAATATCGCGATGACGTTAACGTCCCATCAAGGTTCCCACCTAGACGAGTAGTCAGGGATTTATATATTTTTGAATAAATAGACTTTTATTCATGGATGATGTAAAACATACAAAGTCTGAATAAAAATGATACTAACTCATGTACTATTCCTTACTGGACATAGATACTGAATTATTACTGGATCATTACTTATTCCTTTTGTTTATGTTGTTTACTTAATGATTCTTACAAACTTAATTGTAACTTTATCACTAAACCAATCATTTCTATTAAACTAAAGACATAAGACGAGTATTTAGGAATACTTTTACTTTTGTCTTTGCTAGATATTGTTCTTGCAACAATCTAGAACATATTCTAGTCTTGCTTTTTATGTAATTCGGTAAACATAGGAGGATTGGAAATTAACTCCTTAGTTTCTTGAATTAATAAAATTATCCTTGTAACTAAAGCTTTCTCTTAGTTACTTGATTTGTAGATATTCTTACTAGTTAAAGAAATTTCCTTAAATGATTGTGTTATCCACTGAAGTGTTAACAACCTATTAGATATGCAATAATTAATCACAAGACTTGTGATCACGCTATTAGGTTTGCAATAATCTAATCAACGATCATTTATTATTTCTCTTAACTCTTTGGCCAACGACTTGGTAAAACCTTGTTGTTAATGTCTTACTAACTTACTGAATTCATCAACATCTTTAATTAATTACTTTGACCTAGTCAATAACTTGTAGTTTAATCTTTTAAGAATTCTATCAATAATTAAGATCATCCTTTGGATTTATGAATATCCAACATTCTTGTTTAGGGAATTATGATCTTTATTGATTACTGTATCTAACAAGTATAAAACACTTGAAATGATACTATCAATTCTTAAATACATTAGTATTCTTTTAAGAATTTTATTTAATGCCAAAGTGATTACTTTGATTTGTCAAATATCCATTATTCCTATTAGGGAATTATGACTTGATTAAATATTGTATTTATTACAAGTATAAAAGACTTGCAATAATACCTTTTAATTCTTAAATACTTTAATATAGTTTGTCCCTTTTAAGAGTCACTTAATGTCTAGGTCATTTTACTTGGATTATGCGAATATCCAAGTATTCCTATTATGGAATTATGACTTCAATAAATCCTTTACTACAAGTATAAAAGACTTGTAATAATACTCTTTAAAGTCTATCTTGATTATATCCAATATAATCATACTATATTAATACTAATACTTTAAAACTTTCTATCATAAGTAATGACTATTACTTGAGATGTTTTAACTAAGTTCAATACCCTTTGAACCTTATGCTTCCATAAAACTCTTAAACACTTTCATTAGAAAAACTTTCTAATTACTAGCATCTAAATACCTTGAGCTATCAAAACATTATTTATACAACAATCAAACAAATATATATATATAACATGAAACATAAGTAAATCAAAACTTGACTTACAATCTAGTCATAAACCTTGACTAGTGTAATTATCACACATGCACACAATATAATTCAACCATGGATTCGAGATTTATTTAAAACCAAAATAAAACTTGTTTTAACATAAAATAAAATTATCCAAAAACAATAAAATAGAATTGTTTAAAATGAATCCACAAAATACTGAATTATAAAAACTTGGTGCTCGTGGGATCATCACCATCTCATGCCGGTCACTATCACTTTCCATCTCCTACTGCAATAAACGATTGCAAAAGTTAGATTACTCGTAATGTACTTTACAAGTATCTTAAAGTGATTTAGAAGTGTGGTTGTGTTACCTGAGGAACTTGCGTTTCCTCCACTACGACTTGCACCCTTTGGACAATTTCTTTTCCAATGCCCAGCCTTACCACACTTGAAGCACCGGTTCTTGACCTTTTGTTTGACACCTTTACCATTTGGCACTCCTTGGTTAGGATAGGTTTTACCCTTTCCTTTACCACCATGCCTATCCTCATCGCTGCCATCAGTTATGCGACCCCTCTTAGAATTGGTCTCAATATTCAACTCAACAGCGTCAAGCATAGATTGTTGCTCGGGAATGGAATTATCCATATTACGTTTGCTGTAGTTGGCTACAAAAGACTTGTAGTCATCATACAATGAGTTGAGTATCATGTCAATTGCGAACTGCAATGGCATGTGGTGACCAAGTCTAGTAAGGTGATCAACGTGCACTTTCATTCTCATGACGTTTGCACCTACTGATGCTCCCTCACCCATCTTGCAAGAAGCGAACGCCTTACAAGCATAAAACGCTTGTCCTGGTTCGTTTTCTTCATCCTTGGCAGGGGTTTTCAACACCTTTCTTTCTCGGTCAATCCTTTCCCTCTCTTGTCTGAGCATGATCTTAAAATCACGCTTCCAATTGAGGAAATTTGACCTAGTCTTTTCTTTCTTTCCTAGAAAGAAACGTCGCGAGAGTTTGTTGTAGGTTATCGTTGTGTTTGTTGTTGCCATCTATAAATCAAACCCAGTTTAATTAGTAATCATCAATAAACATTCTCTAAAATATATTATAAACCCATAATTAATATTTTAGGCCTAGGATCCATATATCACATTCTCGCCGCAAGGTTTGGGCACTTCCCGACGAGACATGCTATTTCTGGTAGGTAACTTCCTTCCCGATCGTATCAAGACTTGACACGATTCCTAGGGGTCGTAGAATCTTTAGACTTATAACTTATTACAACTTTGTACAATCTAATTGTACATTTCTAAGTTAGTAATAAAGTCTAGTATGTTTATTCTACTCAAGTACTTTTTGGGCCGGGACTCCCGATTATCACCAAAGTAGATCAGACCATCTAAGACAGTGCGATGCTCTGCGCCGGGACTCCCGATTATCACAGAACCTTACGCACCCTAACACTCGCAATGATTTGAATCCATATCTAAGGTTCTTTATCCTTACAATATGAATATCGTTTAACAAGTGATGTGTTCCATTAGGTGGATAGTACTTAGATCTAAGATTTTCTTGGGTTTGTTTAAGTCTTAAACTAAACTTAAACTTTTATTCCAATCTTAATCCTTGTTTAAAATGTGTGACTTGTGAATTGAAGAGTTCTACAAGACACCTTTTTAAAACATAAGAACTATTCTTTAAAACTTATAGTTTCAAGAATTTGCACGATTTTACATGTATACCTAAAATGAGGTGTACAAAACGTTTTACTAGGTTTTGAGAAAAACCTAGTCTAGAATAAAACTTACTTGTTTTATCTTACTTGAAAAACTTATAAAACTTATGTTAAACTTTTAAAACTTTTATGATTCATAAACTTGAATCATAAACCTAGTTTAACACATCTAGTTTTCCATATGTCTAATAATGAAATCAAACATTTCTTATGACTTATTAGATTCGACCAAGACTTATGTCTTAACGACACACTTACAAACTTTGTGATTTTCTCGTGTAGCTCCCACTAGCTTCAACAACCATGATGAAACTTAAGCTAACACAATCACCAGTTTATACTTGGTGAAACTAATAAACTTATTATATAAAAACTATATATAATAATTCTTAGTTTGTTTAAACCTTTCTTATATTTAACTTGAACTAGTTAAATATAGGTCCTTGTTATTTATACTTGATCATTAATCTAGTATATTACATGACTTGTAAAATACTTATACTTTACTTGTATAATTAACTAGTTATAACAACTTATAACTTTATACATCTTAATATATATAACTTTGTATATTTCTAGTTAATCATATAATTTCAACTTGTACAATTTCTAGTTATAATGAAATCATAACTTTGTACTTTCTAGTTTTAATTATATTATAACTTATACAATAACTAATTATAATATTATCTTAAAGATCAAAATAACATTACCCTTTTTAATTGTTCCAATTCATCTTGTATTTAATATATAAAATTCGTACATATGTATATTTCTTATAATAAACTTGTAACATTCTAATAAGAATATTACATTTAATTTATACGTATTCATTTTAACTTGAACTAATTAAAATGTGTATAAACTTATTATACCTTTTAAAATTCAATTTTACTTAATAAATAAAAATTCCGAAAATTTAAATACATATATATAAATAATTAAATACACCTTGTTAATTTTAGAACTTAAAAATTAACATCCTCTTTATCAATTCCCAAAATTAATTACATGAACCCTAATCTTGTTTTTGATCAATCAAAACTAGGGTTTTGACTTTCTTGATCAAAGACATCATTTTTATTAAAAGACTAATTTCCTTTTAATCAATCCTATCTAAACAATAAACTTTGTTTAAATTCTAAGATAGATTATAACTTTTAATACATTTATTAAAACTCTTTAAATTAAACCTTATAGACAATAAAACTTTGTCTAAATTACTAGGATTAAAGAACTAGCTTTAATAAATCTATCAAAATAATAATTAAACCTATTAGACATAAACTTGTCTAATTAACTAGGTTTTAGATTATTATCCTAATTAAAACTTTTAAAGTAATAAACTTAAACTAGTTTAAACTTCTAGGGTTCTTTTAGGGTTTTCGAAAAACTTAAGGCTAGGAAACTTTTCCACCAATTAAACTAGGCTAGTTTAATAAACTTGGTTTCCAGGTATTCCTCTAGATTTCGAAAATCCTAAGGGATTAGGAAAGAATCCTTTTGATCAATTAAACATATCTTGTTTAATATACTTGATCCTAGGGTTTTCCTTGGTCACGAAATTTAAAGGGGTTATGGAAAGAATCCTTTTGATCAATTAAACATATCTTGTTTAATATACTTGATCCTTGGGTTCTTTCTAGGGTATTTTCGAAAATTGCTAGGGTTTACTAGAAACCTTCTTGACCAATTAAACTTAGACTAGTTTAATGTTCTTGGTCTTAGGGTTCTTACCCTCTTTTTCGAAAAACATGAAGAAGAAGAAAGAATACTTGAAACAAACAAAACTTAAATTAAAGTAAACAAACAAACATTATTAATCTAGTCTAGATCTCTAAACCAACGCTCTGATACCACTGTAGGGTTTCATAATACACTGATCGACCACTTGGGTCAACCATCTAGTATACTTGGTTCGACCATACTGACCAAGAACATGAACTTGTTCTTGACCGGTTAAAACCAACTAGCTGATTTAATCCCTAAATGCGGAACTGGGATTAAACCTAATCCTTAAACCCTAAATGTGGAACTGGGATTAAACCTAATCCTTAAGATAAATCCACTGATGATGAACACGACGAACGATCCTCTAGATGATCACTTGCTACGATCCTTGATCTTCGAAACTCGAAGAACACGAAGAACGAACGAAGAACGAAGAACACAAACTTGTGTTCTTCCCTTGTTGCTTGTTCTCGGTCGAAATAGGGAGGAAAAGAGGGAAGTATTTCGTGAGGGTGTTAGGGGTTTAGGGTTACCCTAAGACTCTTATTTATATACAAATAAGTTACGCTTAGAACCCTTCTAGTTTAATTAAGATTAATCTCTTAATTAAACTTATCCTTTTACACTTCCATCCCTTATAGTTTAACAAGTTTATTATCATTGCACTTAACTATCAAATGTCTAGTATTAACACACTATAATTTCGGTACCCATATACACGAAATATATAGACTTGTATTTATACTTTTAATAGTTAATTATATAATAACCTTTATATAATTTACACAATAATATTATCCAATTACTATATGATTTAATAGCTTTAAATCATATCATGGATAATCTTTAATTAACACATTGTATATTTACTCAACTAGTAAATGTACAACTACTTGTATTAATTAGTTAGTTAAACTAATCCAGTAATAAGTTAAACTTAACTTAATACTTAACTGATTCATAATGACTATTATGAATCATTCCTCTTCGTAGTATCGTTGCATAACTTGTTCGTATTACATGCACTCACCGGTGTGACCCTTAAGTGTATCGTAGGCATGGATGTATCATCATAGGTTGACTAACTGTGCACATAATTCCTTCAATTGGTCCACCATATGACAAGGACATATTTGAAAAAAAAAAAAGAAGAAGCTTTCTAAACTCCAAAACTTGAACACTTTGAATGTTGACAAAAAAACACGCTTCTTACCTTCTTCCATTGTGAGGAAGAGATAGAAGAAGAACAAATAGACGTTCAAGGACAATGGATATGTGGGAAAATAGTGCTCTTTTATATGCCTAAAGTACAGTGTATGGAAAATTAAATTATATTACTTCGTATATTATTACATTATTCCAGATATTTGTATTTTAAATTTTATTAGTACTAAATAAATTATACTTATATAAAAGAGTGTTGTAGTTAATAAATGGCAATATCTACTGATCAGTATTATCATCATTTACCCGTAGTAGTTGTTGAAGGGTTTCACTATGCACCATGCGACTGATCGACCCATAGGATCGACCTCCTAGTACACTTGATTCGAACCATGACTGACCAAGAACATGAACTTGTTCTTGATCGGTTAAAACCAACTAGCTGATCTAATCCCAAAATGCGGAACTGTGATTAAACCTAATCCTTAAACCCTAAAGGATTGGGATGTTGGAAATCTAGATTAGGTTAACAAGAAAGAAACCTTGTACGAAGAACTCGAACACACACGCATACTTGTGTGTGTTCGTCGACTACTACCAAGAAACCTAGGGTTCTTGGTTCGACTTCGAACAAGAGGAGAAGGAGGAAAAGTGTTCCATGAATCGTACCTTAGGTTAATGCTTAAGATAAGTCCACTGATGATGAACACAACGAACGATCCTCTAGATGATACTTGGATATTCAAGACTTGAAGAACACGAAGAACGAATGAAGAACACGAAGAACGAAGAACACCAAACTTGGTGTTCTTGGGGTGTTCGGCCGAAACCAAAAGAGAAGGGGGAGGCTAGGGTTTCGAATGGTGATCAAGGTATAAGGGAACCCCATGCATTCTATTTATAATAGAAAGACTTTCACTTAGGGCCCTTCTAGTTTAATTAAGATTAATGTCTTAATTAAACTTATCTCTTACACTTTAAACCCTTATAGTTTTACCAGTTTATTATTGTTGCACTTAACTATTAAATGTCTAGTATTAACACACTATTAATTCGTTACCCATTTACACGAATTATATATACTTGTATTTATACTTTTAATAGTTAATTATATCATAACCTTTATATAATTTACATAATAATATTATCCAATTACTATATGATTTAATGACTTTAAATCATATCATGAATAATCTATAATTAACACATTGTATATTTATTCAACTAATAAATGTACAACTACTTGTATTAATTAGTTAGTTAAACTAATCCAGTAATAAGTTAAACTTAACTTAATACTTAACTGATTCATAATGACTATTATGAATCATTCCTCTTCGTAGTATCGTTGCATAACTTGCTCGTATTACATGCACTCACCGGTGTGACCCTTAAGTTTTTCCTAGGCATGGATGTATCATCATAGGTTGACTAACTGTGCACATAAATCCTTCAGACTCCCACTTGTGCAAGTTTGCAACCTTTGTCTTAATGATACGAGCTACAATGGCCTTCCAGATGGGCATGTAGGTAACCAACCCCATAAAAACAGCTTATGTAACCCTGGTATAGTTTTATGAAAAACTGTTAATAGCGTCTCCTAATAAAGAACCCTCTGTCTTTACTTCTTGGGTAACGTTGTTAGGCTTATCCCTTGCAGCACGATATTTGTGATAACGAATACGAGCATGGTAGAAATTATCAACTCCTATATTCGAAATCATTTTATGACTTCTTAATTCAAACTGTTGTGATAAACGACAAAGAACAAATCAGTTCGTTTGGGCACGGCCGTGCACTTGTCAGTTTCTCATCATGTCAAAGGACCTATAAATATCTCTCCTAAAGAGGAGGTGTAATTACCATCATGTTATATTTCGATTTAAAATACAACTTCCTTTGTACCCAGTATCACCTCGTATGCAAACATATTTCAGAATTGTCTAAGTTGAACCAAAGCACATTAGTCATTGTATCCTAAACCAAATACCTCAGGCTTAAGGACAATCCAAGTGAACAATACTTTTGAACTTTTTAACCACGAAGTATTGTCATGGTCAATCCAATATTCGTTGAGCCTCCAACAGAATATCACCGATATTTGGTTTACACAAAACTTGTGTAGCTATCTTCGAAGAGCTTCGAATCTACCACCAAATACCGCGATGACGTTAACGTCCCATCAAGGTTCCCACCAAGACGAGTAGTCACGGATTTGGTATCTTTTTGAATAAATAGACTTTTATTCATGGATGATGTAAAACATACAAAGTCTGAATAAAAATGATACTAACTCATGTATTATTCCTCACTGGACATATTATTACTGGATCGTTACTTATTCCTTTTGTTCGTGCTGATTAATGATTCTTACAACCTTAATTGTAACTTTATCACTTAAACGAATCAATTCTATTAAACTAAAGACATAAGACGAGTATTCAGGAATACTATTACTTTTGCCATTGCTAGATATTGTTCTTGCAACAATCTAGAACATATTCTAGTCTTGTCTTTTATGCAATTCGGTAAACATAGGAGGATTGGAAATTAACTCCTTAGTTTCTTGAATTCATAAAATCATCCTTCTAACTAAAGCCTCTTTTATTTACTAGATTTGTAGATATTCTTACTAGTTAAAGAAATTTCCTTAAATGACTATGTTATCCACTGAAGGGTTAACAACCTATTAGATATGCAATAATTAATCACAAGACTTGTGATCACGCTATTAGGTTTGCAATAATCTAATTAACGATCATTTATTATTTCTCTTAACTCTTTGGCTAACGACTTGGTAAAAACTTGTTGTTAATGTCTTACTAACTTACTAAATTCATTAACATCTTTAATGAATTATGTAAGTCTTAGCTCCCACTTACTTTTATGGAATTTAAGCATCTCTTAAACTACTTTGACCTAGTCAATAACTTGTAGTTTAATCTTTTTAAGAATTCTATCAATAATTAAGATCATCCTTTGGATTTGCAAATATCCAACATTCTTGTTTGGGGAATTATGATCTTTATTGATTACTGTATCTAACAAGTATAAAACACTTGAAACGATACTTCTAATTCTTAAATACACTAGTATTCTTTTAAGAACTTTATTTAATGTCAAAGTCATCACTTGGATTTGTCAAATATCCATTATTCCTATTATGGAATTATGACTTGATTAAATATTGTATTTATTACAAGTATTAAAGACTTGCAATAATACCTTTTAATTCTTAAATACTTTAATATAGTTTTGTCCCTTTTAAGAGTTCATTTAATGTCTAAGTCATTTTACTTGGATTATACGAATATCCAACTATTCCTATTAGGGAATTATGACTTCATTAAATCCTTTATTACAAGTATGAAAGACTTGCAATAATACTCTTAAAGTTTATCTTGATTATATCCAGCTATAATCATACTATATTAATACTAATACTTTAAAACTTTCTATCAAAAGTAATGACTATTATTTAAGATGTTTTAACTAAGTTCAATAACTCTTGAACCTTATGCTTCCACAAAACTCTTAAATAATTTCATTAGAAAAACTTTCTAATTACTAGCATCTAAATACCTTGAGCTATCAAGGTATTATTTATACAACAATCAAACAAATATATATATATATATATATATATATATATATATATATATATATATATATATATATATATATATATATATATATATATATATATTTTATAATAAACTTGTAACATTCTAATAAGAATATTACATCTAGTTTATACATATGTATTTTAACTTAATCTAATTAAAATACGTATAAATTTATTATATCTTTTAAAATTCAAATTTACCTAATAATTAAAAATTCCGAAAATTTTTGTACATATATATAAATAATTAAATACACCTTGTTAATTTTAGAACTTAAAAATTAACATCCTCTTTATCAATTCCCTAAATTAATTAGATGAACCATAATCTTGTTTTTGATCAATCAAAACTAGGGTTTAGCCTTTCTTGATCAAAGACATTATTTTAATTAAAAGATTAATTTTTAATCAATCCTATTAAACAATAAACTTTGTTTAAATTCTAAGATAGATTATAACTTTTAATAAATTCATTTAAACTTTTTAAACCTTATAGACAATAAAACTTTGTCTAAATTTCTAGGTTTAAAGAACTAGTTAAATAAATCTATCAAAATAATAATTAAACCTTTTAAACATAAACTTGTTTAATTAACTAGGTTTTAGATTATTATCCTAATTAATACTTTTAAAGTAATAAACTTAAACTAGTTTAAACATCTAGGGTTCTTTTAGGGTTTCGAAAATCTCAAGACTAGGAAACTTTTCCACAAATTAAACTAGGCTAGTTTAATAAACTTGGTGTCCAAGTATCCTCTAGATTTCGAAAATCCGAAGGGATTTGGAAAGAATCCTTTTGATCAATTAAACAAATCATGTTTAACATACTTGATCCTAGGGTTCTTCCTAGGCCACGAAAATTCAAGGGAGAAAAGGAAAGAATCCTTTTGATCAATTAAACAAATCTTGTTTAACATACTTGATCCTAGGGTTCTTCCTTGTATTTCGAAAATTGCTAGGGTTCTTAGAAACCTTCTTGACCAATTAAACTAGACTAGTTTAATATTCTTGGTCCTAGGGTTCTTCCCTTTTTCGAAAAATATGAAGAAGAAGGAAAACTTGAAACAAAAAAAACTTGTAATTAAAGTAAACAAACTATCTTTGTTAATCTAGTCTAGATTTCTAAACCAACGCTCTGATACCCCTGAAGGGTTTCACTACGCACCATGCGACTGATCAACCCATAGGATCGACCTCCTAGTATACTTGATTCGAACCATGACTAACCAAGAACATGAACTTGTTCTTGACCGGTTAAAACCAACTAGCTGATTTAATCCCTAAATGTGGAACTGGGATTAAACCTAATCCTTAAAACCTAAAGGATTGGGATGTTGGAAATCTAGATTAGGTTAACAAGAAAGAAACCTTGTACGAAGAACTCGAACACACACATATACTTATGTGTGTTCGTCGACTACTACCAAGAACCCTAGGGTTCTTGGTTCGACTTCGAACAAGAGGAGAAGGAGGAAAAGCGTTCCATGAATTATACCTTAGGTGAATGCTTAAGATAAGTCCACTGATGATGAACACAACGAATAATCCTCTAGATGATCACTTGCAACGAACTTGGATCTTCAAGACTTGAAGAACACGAAGAACGAATGAAGAACACGAAGAACGAAGAACACCAAACTTGGTGTTCTTGGGGTGTTCGGCCGAATACAAAAGAGAGGAGGGAGGTTAGGGTTTCGAATGGTGATTAAGGAATAAGGGAACCCCATGCATTCTACTTATAGTAGAAAGACTTTCACTTAGGGCCCTTCTAGTTTAATTAAGATTAATCTCTTAGTTAAACTTATCTCTTACACTTTAAACCCTTATAGTTTTACTAGTTATTATTGTTGCACTTAACTATTAAATCTCTAGTATTAACACGCTAATAATTCGATACCCATATACACGAATTATATATACTTGTATTTATACTTTTAATAGTTAATTATATAATAACCTTTATATAATTTACACAATAATATTATCCAATTACTATATGATTTAATGACTTTAAATCATATCATGAATAATCTATAATTAACACATTCTATATTTATTCAACTAATAAATGTACAACTACTTGTATTAATTAGTTAGTTAAACTAATCCAGTAATAAGTTAAACTTAACTTAATACTTAACTGATTCATAATGATGTTTATGAATCATTCCTCTTCGTAGTATCGTTGCATAACTTGCTCGTATTACATACACTCACCGGTGTGACCCTTAAGTGTTTCGTAGGCATGGATGTATCATCATAGGTTGAATAACTGTGCACATAAATCCTTCAGTTGTGTGGCAGTTGAAAGTTTATGACTTTTGAACAGTAGTATTACAGTAATATTATAGTAACTTCGTCTCAGCATTAACACTGATAGCAGTAGTATTACAGTAATATAGTGTTTATATAAAGTAATAAATATAGTCCCTATTGATCAGTAGTATCTGAAGGATTTATGTGCACAGTTATTCAACCTATGATGATACATCCATGCCTACGAAGCACTTAAGGGTCACACCGGTGAGTGCATGTAATACGAGCAAGATATGCAATGATACTACGAAGAGGAATGATTCATAATAGTCATTATGAATCAGTTAAGTATTAAGTTAAGTTTAACTTATTACTAGATTAGTTTAACTAACTAATTAATGCAAGTGCTTGTACATTTACTAGTTGAGTAAATATACAATGTGTTAATTATAGATTATCCATGATATGATTTAAAGCTATTAAATCATATAGTAATTGGATAATATTGTTGATTAAATTATATAAAGGTTATTATATAATTAATTATTAAAAGTATAAATACAAGTATATAATTCGTGTATATGGCTACCGAATTATTAGTGTATTAATACTAGACATTTAATAGTTAAATGCAACAATAATAAACTAGTTAAACTATAAGGGATGGAAGTGTAAAAGGATAAGTTTAATTAAGAGATTAATCTATACTATATTATAAAGCATTTACCCCTTCCATATATAGCAAGGCTGAAAATTCAGCCAACACACTTACTATTTTTAAAATTATTGGCGTCTAAAAAGTTATGCATCTTCCCGGACTCGAAACCACGACCTATTGGCTATAGCAAAGCGAGATAACCAACGAGGCTACCACGTGACTCTATTTATTTTCCCATCCTTAACCATATTAAATACATCGAAATTCTATAGCAACTGGCATTTGTCTAGGGCACTTAAACGGTTGCTTTGAAAAGGAAGTTGACCAGTCTACTTTGAAAATCGAAATCTGCATCGAGTAAACCATAAACCCGTTTTCATCGAGCAATGAATTAATCATATTCTGCACAGACTCTCCTTCCCCTTTCATCATCAATCTCCATCGCCATGTCTTCCTCTCTCCGATTCAAGGATCAATCTTTCTCTTCTTCATCATCATGTAACCCTAAAATCGTGTGTGAAGCTGTTTCTGTCAAACCAATTAAAAGATCTTAACATCGCAAATGATGTTACTCAGGTTTATTTCCTTCTATTAACTCCATTTCATTTAATTTTTCCTTCATAACTACTAATCGTCTCTAATGAGATCTACTCTTGCTTTATGTTAGGTGTTAAATGAGGATCAAAAGCAATTGTTGAAGCTTCACAGATGGAGTTTATTGTCTAGGTCACACTTCTATTTGGCTAAATTGAGTTGGCTCTTGATATCCCTGAGAAATATGAGTAGATAGCACCTTCTGAAACCATATAAGAATCACACATATACATGTACGTATACATACATCTGTACATACATACATATATATTGTTTTTTGAAGACAATGATGTTTTTTTATTGTAGGACAAAGGGACCACTCTCTGTTTCAGTTGAAACTATCTCTAAACTTCTTTATTATAAGGTATAAAAAAGTATGTTTATATTGACTCTAAGTTAATAATTTGTGTTAATCCTACCTTTAAACAATAGCAATGATGCAGTTGCACATAATATTATACAAACATGTATTAAGGATATAATGTAAATTATTTAGGTTTTTTACAAGAACTTATGTAGGTTTTTTTGTCGGCTTTTAATTATTGTTATTATTTACCACTTTTTTTAACCGCAGAATACAAGAAATGAAGCTTTTAAAAGTGGGAAATATAAAGAAGCAGTTCGCCATTACAACAATGCAATAATGAGAAGTATTGAATCAAGGTATTTTGCTGATATTTGTTTATGTAATTGTGCTGCTGCAAACCAAGCATTGGGTGAAGTTATTGATGCAATTGTAGATGGAAGAGGGGTCTTTTTATTCTTCTACGTGACTAGTCGAAGATACCTTGTAAATTTTGTGGTTCAATGATAATAAGTTACATCGATTGGTTTCGATTTTATCTTTGTGGTTTATTTGTTTGTTAGAGACGCTTCTGACCATTTATCTTAACCTGTTGGTGATAGAACACTCTGTGAGATATAGTGCCATTATGGTAAAGAGTTGTCAAGGGATTAGTCAGAAAAAAAAAACTGATTTACATTGATGAGGCTGGTAATTGTAAGCTTTTTTTCTTCAACTTGATGTTAGACCCATGCATATTTATAAAGTCTGATTTATATTATGCTAAATAATAAATGAAGTATTAATAGTCCTAATATGGGTTTGCTAAACGTAGCCCTTAGTGCAGACTTGTGCGTGGTCAAAGAACATAACTGAATTGAGAACAAAGAAAAGAGTTTCGGATGGACCGAGGACCGAACCATTGACGCTCAGAACCGAGTCGAACTGGACTAAGAATCGACAGGAACCAGACAGAACCAAACTGAATGCCGAGAACATTTCTTCAACTTTTTCAGTTTTTTCTCGGGTCTGGACCGAACCGAATCACCCGGAATTGAATATTCTTATGTCATTTTACTCGGGTCTGTATGACTTTGACATTTAATTTATATAATTTTTAAATTTAAACATATTTTATGTTGATCTGAATTGAATATTCTTAGGTTATTTTCAAGATGGGCCGTTATGGTAATGTCGGACAAACTTATTTGAAGTCGGGAAATTTTCATATGTAGCATCCATTTGCTTAAGATCTGAGTCTGTACTTGAATATTTTTGTGGTAGCTATTTGATTCTTTATGTTTTTGTGTATTTATGTTATCATTTTGGAAAACAGATGGAAACATCATTGACCGACTTCAAAGTTTGTTTAGTAGAATATATAATGTTTTAAAATTAGTATTTTGCGAATTTTCATATCCGTGAGAAGTTTACAAATGATGGATTCAACAACTCATAGTTCATTCTTTATATTTGGTGGAAAGTTTGCAAACACTACAAGCTAGATTGAGTTTAACATTGTGTGATTATGTTGGTTTTGAACTATTATTGATATATAAAGAGTTCTCTGGATGTATGTTCGGATGAGAATCTACGCTTAAATAACTTAAAAATGATCACGAAGACTATGAGTATGCTCAATAAAACAAGTCGAAATAACTATTTCATATGGCGAATTTAACTCGAGTTCAATACATAAGTAGTTAAATATACGTTCTTGTTATTTTCTTGTGTAGCTCCCACTAGCTTCAACAACCATGATGAAACTTAAGCTAATACAATCACTGGTTTATACTTGGTAAAACTAATAAACTTATTGTATAAAGACTATATATGATAATTCTTTAGTTTGTTTAAACCTTTCTTATATTTAACTTGAACTAGTTAAATATACGTTCTTGTTATTTTTTTTACTTGATCATTAATCTAGTATGTTACATGACTTGTAAAATACTTATATTATACTTGTATAATTAGCTAGCTATAATAACTTATAACTTTATACATCTTAATATATGATAATATATATATAACTTTGTATATTTCAAGTTAATCATATAATTTCAACTTGTACAATTTCTAGTTATAATGAAATCATAACTTTGTACTTTCTAGTTTTAATTATATTATAACTTATACAATAACTAGTTATAATATTATTTTTAAAGATCAAAATAACATTACCCTTTTTAATTGTTCCATTTTATCTTGTATTTAATGTATTCGTATATATGTATATTTTATAATAAACTTGTAACATTCTAATAAGAATATTACATCTAGTTTATACATATGTATTTTAACTTAATCTAATTAAAATACGTATAAACTTATTATATCTTTTAAAATTCAAATTTACCTAATAATTAAAAATTCCGAAAATTTTAGTACATATATATAAATAATTAAATACACCTTGTTAATTTTAGAACTTAAAAATTAACATCCTCTTTATCAATTCCCTAAATTAATTAGATGAACCCTAATCTTGTTTTTGATCAATCAAAACTAGGGTTTAGCCTTTCTTGATCAAAGACATTATTTTAATTAAAAGATTAATTTTTAATCAATCCTATTAAACAATAAACTTTGTTTAAATTCTAAGATAGATTATAACTTTTAATAAATTCATTTAAACTTTTTAAACCTTATAGACAATAAAACTTTGTCTAAATTTCTAGGTTTAAAGAACTAGTTAAATAAATCAATCAAAATAATAATTAAACCTTTTAAACATAAACTTGTTTAATTAACTAGGTTTTAGATTATTATCCTAATTAATACTTTTAAAGTAATAAACTTAAACTAGTTTAAACATCTAGAGTTCTTTTAGGGTTTCGAAAATCTCAAGACTAGGAAACTTTTCCACAAATTAAACTAGGTTAGTTTAATAAACTTGGTGTCCAAGTATCCTCTAGATTTAGAAAATCCGAAGGGATTTGGAAAGAATCCTTTTGATCAATTAAACAAATCTTGTTTAACATACTTGATCCTACGGTTCTTCCTAGGCCACGAAAATTCAAGGGAGAAAAGGAAAGAATCCTTTTGATCAATTAAACAAATCTTGTTTAACATACTTGATCCTAGGGTTCTTCCTTGTATTTCGAAAATTGCTAGGGTTCTTAGAAACCTTCTTGACCAATTAAACTAGACTAGTTTAATATTCTTGGTCCTAGGGTTCTTCCCTTTTTCGAAAAATATGAAGAAGAAGGAAAACTTGAAACAAACAAAACTTGTAATTAAAGTAAACAAACAATCTTTGTTAATCTAGTCTAGATCTCTAAACCAACGCTCTGATACCACTGAAGGGTTTCACTACGCACCATGCGACTGATCAACCCATAGGATCGACCTCCTAGTATACTTGATTCGAACCATGACTGGCCAAGAACATGAACTTGTTCTTGACCGGTTAAAACCAACTAGCTGATTTAATCCCTAAATGCGGAACTGGGATTAAACCTAATCCTTAAACCCTAAAGGATTGGGATGTTGGAAATCTAGATTAGGTTAACAAGAAAGAAACCTTGTACGAAGAACTCGAACACACACACATACTTATGTGTGTTCGTCGACTACTACCAAGAACCCTAGGGTTCTTGGTTCGACTTCGAACAAGAGGAGAAGGAGGAAAAGTGTTCCATGAATTATACCTTAGGTTAATGCTTAAGATAAGTCCACTGATGATGAACACAACGAACAATCCTCTAGATGATCACTTGCAACGAACTTGGATCTTCAAGACTTGAAGAACACGAAGAACGAATGAAGAACACGAAGAACGAAGAACACCAAACTTGGTGTTCTTGGGGTGTTCGGCCGAAACCAAAAGAGAGGAGGGAGGCTAGAGTTTCGAATGGTGATTAAGGAATAAGGGAACCCCATGCATTCTACTTATAATAGAAAGACTTTCACTTAGGGCCCTTCTAGTTTAATTAAGATTAATCTCTTAATTAAACTTATCTCTTACACTTTAAACCCTTACAGTTTTACTAGTTTATTATTGTTGCACTTAACTATTAAATGTCTAGTATTAACACGCTAATAATTCGGTACCCATATACACGAATTATATATACTTGTATTTATACTTTTAATAGTTAATTATATAATAACCTTTATATAATTTACACAATAATATTATCCAATTACTATATGATTTAATGACTTTAAATCATATCATGAATAATCTATAATTAACACACTCTATATTTATTCAACTAATAAATGTACAACTACTTGTATTAATTAGTTAGTTAAACTAATCCAGTAATAAGTTAAACTTAACTTAATACTTAACTGATTCATAATGACGTTTATGAATCATTCCTCTTCGTAGTATCGTTGCATAACTTGCTCGTATTACATACACTCACCGGTGTGACCCTTAAGTGTTTCGTAGGCATGGATGTATCATCATAGGTTGAATAACTGTGCACATAAATCCTTCAGTTGTGTGGCAGTTGAAAGTTTATGACTTTTGAAAAGTAGTATTACAGTAATATTATAGTAACTTCGTCTCAGCATTAACACTGATAGCAGTAGTATTACAGTAATATAGTGTTTATATAAAGTAATAAATATAGTTCCTATTGATCAGTAGTATCTGAAGGATTTATGTGCACAGTTATTCAACCTATGATGATACATCCATGCCTACGAAACACTTAAGGGTCACACCGGTGAGTGCATGTAATACGAGCAAGATATGCAATGATACTACGAAGAGGAATGATTCATAATAGTCATTATGAATTAGTTAAGTATTAAGTTAAGTTTAACTTATTACTAGATTAGTTTAACTAACTAATTAATGCAAGTGCTTGTACATTTACTAGTTGAGTAAATATACAATGTGTTAATTATAGATTATCCATGATATGATTTAAACCTATTAAATCATATAGTAATTGGATAATATTGTTGATTAAATTATATCAAGGTTATTATATAATTAATTATTAAAAGTATAAATACAAGTATATAATTCGTGTATATGGCTACCGAATTATTAGTGTATTATTACTAGACATTTAATAGTTAAGTGCAACAATAATAAACTAGTTAAACTATAAGGGATGGAAGTGTAAAAGGATAAGTTTAATTAAGAGATTAATCTATACTATATTATAAAGCATTTACCCCTTCCATATATAGCAAGGCTGAAAATTCAGCCAACACACTTACTATTTTTAAAATTATTGGCGTGTAAAAAATTATGCATCTTCCCGGACTAGAAACCACGACCTATTGGCTATAGCAAAGCGAGATAACCAACGAGGCTACCACGTGACTCTGTTTATTTTCCCATCCTTAACCATATTAAATACATCGAAATTCTATAGCAACTGGCATTTGTCTAGGGCACTTGAACGGTTGCTTTGAAAAGGAAGTTGACCAGTCTACTTTGAAAATCGAAATCTGCATCGAGTAAACCATAAACCCGTTTTCATCGAGCAATGAATTAATCATATTCTGCACAGACTCTCCTTCCCCTTTCATCCTCAACCTCCATCGCCATGTCTTCCTCTCTCCGATTAAAGGATCAATCTTTCTCTTCTTCATCATCATGTAACCCTAAAATCGTGTGTGAAGCTGAATCTGTCAAACCAAGTAAAAGATCTTAACATCGCAAATGATGTTACTCAGGTTTATTTCCTTCTATTAAATCCATTTCATTTAATTTTTCCTTCATAACTACTAATCGTCTCTAATGAGATCTACTCTTGCTTTATGTTAGGTGTTAAATGAGGATCAAAAGCAATTGTTGAAGCTTCACAGATGGAGTTTATTGTCTAGGTCACACTTCTATTTGGCTAAATTGAGTTGGCTCTTGATATCCTTGAGAAATATGAGTAGATAGCACCTTCTGAAACCATATAAGAATCACACATATACATGTACGTATACATACATCTGTACATACATACATATATATTGTTATTTGAAGACAATGATGTCTTTTATTGTAGGACAAAGGGACCACTCTCTGTTTCAGTTGAAACTATCTCTAATCCTGCCTTTAAACAATAGCAATGATGCAGTTGCACATAATATTATACAAACATGTATTAAGGATTTAATGTAAATTATTTAGGTTTTTTACAAGAACTTATGTAGGTTTTTTTGTTGGCTTTTAATTATTGTTATTATTTACCACTTTTTTTAACCGCAGAATACAAGAAATGAAGCTTTTAAAAGTGGGAAATATAAAGAAGCAGTTCGCCATTACAACAATGCAATAATGAGAAGTATTGAATCAAGGTATTTTGCTGATATTTGTTTATGTAGTTGTGCTGCTGCAAACCAAGCATTGGGTGAAGTTATTGATGCAATTGTAGATGGAAGAGGGGTCTTTTTACTCTTCTACGTGATTAGTCGAAGATACCTTGTAAATTTTGTGGTTCAATGATAATAAGTTACATCGATTGGTTTCGATTTTATCTTTGTGGTTTATTTGTTTGTTAGAGATGCTTCTGACCATTTATCTTAACCTGTTGGTGATAGAACACTCTATGAGATATAGTGCCATTATGGTAAATAGTTGTCAAGGGATTAGTCAGAAAAAAAAAACTGATTTACATTGATGAGGCTGGTAATTGTAAGCTTTTTTTCTTCAACTTGATGTTAGACCCATGCATATTTATAAAGTCTGATTTATATTATGCTAAATAATAAATGAAGTATTAATAGTCCTAATATGGGTTTGCTAAACGTAGCCCTTAGTGCAGACTTGTGTGTGGTCAAAGAACAGAACTGAATTGAGAACAAAGAAAATAGTTTCGGATGGACCGAGGACCGAACCATTGACGCTCAGAACCGAGTCGAACTGGACTAAGAATCGACGGGAACCAGACAGAACCAAACTGAATGCCGAGAACATTTCTTCAACTTTTTCAGTTTTTCTCGGGTCTGGACCGAACCGAATCACCCGGAATTGAATATTCTTATGTCATTTTACTCGGGTCTGTAAGACTTTGACATTTAATTTATATAATTTTTAAATTTAAACATATTTTATGTTGATCTGAATTGAATATTCTTAGGTTATTTTCAAGATGGGCCGTTATGGTAATGTCGGACAAACTTATTTGAAGTCGGGAAATTTTCATATGTAGCATCCATTTGCTTAAGATCTGAGTCTATACTTGAATATTTTTGTGGTAGCTATTTGATTCTTTAGGTTTTTGTGTATTTATGTTATCATTTTGGAAAACATATGGAAACATCATTGACCGACTTCAAAGTTTGTTTAGTAGAATATATAATGTTTTAAAATTAGTATTTTGCGAATTTTCATATCCGTGAGAAGTTTACAAATGATGGATTCAGCAACTCATAGTTCATTCTTTATATTTGGTGGAAAGTTTGCAAACACTACAAGCTAGATTGAGTTTAACATTGTGTGATTATGTTGGTTTTGAACTATTATTGATATATAAAGAGTTCTCTGGATGTATGTTCGGATGAGAATCTACGCTTAAATAACTTAAAAATGATCACGAAGACTATGAGTATGCTCAATAAAACAAGTCGAAATAACTATTTCATATGGCGAATTTAACTCGAGTTCAATACATAAGTATTCGACTTATCAAGCGAAGCTTGAGTCATCTTAAATCCACCTTGAACACTTAAAATTACAACCACCATTCGCGACAAACATTGTCATCCATAACCACGATCGTCACTACCGCTACCAACACCCACCAACTTGTCGCCACCAAATATAGTCACAGGGTACCCGCCGCCGCATTGCGCGGGTACCTGCTAGTCTTAATTAAACTAGAAGGGTTTTAAGTGTAAGATCTTCTATCATAAATAGAAGGCTTATGGCTTAAACCTAGATGTTGATTCCTTACACCACAAAAGTCGAAACCCTAGCCCCCTCTCATCCATTCGGCCGAAACCAAGACACCACCACTTGGTGTTCTTCGTTCTTCGTGTTCTTCAAGTATTGAAGAACAAGTTCATTGCTTAGATCAACTAGAAGATCGCTCGATTTGTTCATCATCAGTGGACTAATCTTAAGCAAACAACAAGGTATGTTTTGGGAAACATGTTTCTCCCTTCTCTCCTCTTGGACGAATTTGACCAAAGAACCCAAGGTTTCTTTGGTTGATGGTCGAACGAACCACACAAGAAATGTGTGTGTTCGAGTTCTTCGTACAAGGTTTCTTTCTTGTTAATCTAATCTAGATTTTCAACATCCCTATCCTTTAGGGTTTAAGGATTAGGTTTAATCCCACTTCCGCTTTTAGGGATTAAATCAGCTAGTTGGTTTTAACCGCTCAAGAACAAGTTCATGTTCTTGGTCAGCATGGTTCGAACCAAGTAAACTAGGTGGTCGGTCCTATGGGTCGATCATTCTTGCAAGATGCGAGTGAAACCCTTCAGTGGTATCAGAGACGGGTTTAGAAATCTAAACTAGATTAACAAAGTTTGTTTGTTTTATTTTTAATTAAAGTTTTTTTTGTTCCAATTTTTCCTTCTTCTTCTTAATTTTCGAAAAGGGTAAGAACCCTAGGACCAAGAATATTAAACTAGTCTAGTTTAATTGGTCAAGAGGTTTCTAAGAACCCTAGAATTTTCGAAAAAGCAAGAAAGAACCCTAGAATCAAGTATGTTAAACAAGATTTGTTTAATTGATCAAAAGGCTTCTTTTTCCTAACCCTAGTGTATTCGAAAATTAGGATGAACCCTAGGATCAAGAACATCAAAGTTTTTGATCAAGAGGATTCTTTCCTTATTAGTTGATCTTCAAAATCTGGGACCAAGTGTGTCAAACCAAGTTTTGGTTTAATTGGTCAAAAGGATTCTTTCCTTTTTCCCTCAAAGATTTCAAAATCAAGGAGGCTACTTGGACACCAAGTTTGATTAAACTAGCCTAGTTTAATTGGTGGAAAAGTTTCCTAGGCTATAGAATTTTTGAACCCTATAAGTAATCTAGGATCAAGAAAATTGAACTAGTTTAGTTTAATTAGTTTAAAAGAATTAATTAGAATAATAATCTAAAACCTAGATAATTAAACAAGTTTAATTTAATAGGTTTAAATATTATTTCGATAGACTTATTAAGACTAGTTCTTTAAACCTAGAAATTTAGACAAAGTTGTTATTGTCTACAAGGTTTAAATTAAAAAGTTTAAATAAATTTATTAAGATTATAATATATTTTAGAATTTAAAAAAATTTTATTGTTTAGATAGGATTGATTAGATTTAATCTTTTAATAAATAATGTTTTTGATCAAGAAAGTTAAAACCCTAGTTTTGATTGATCAAGAACAAGATAAGGGTTTTACTAATTTATAAGAAGTGTTAATTTTTAAGTTCTAAAATTAACAAGATGTATTTATTTGTTATATATATTATTTCGGAATTTTTTAAATATTTAAAGAAAATGAATATTAAAAGATATAATAAGTTTATACGTATTTTAATTAGATTAAGTTAAAACACATACGTATAAATTAGATGTAATATTCTTATTAGAATGTTACAAGTTTATTATAAATAATATATATATCCGAATATATTAAATACAAGATAATATGAAACAATTAAAAGATAATGTTATTTTGATCTTAAGAAGATAATAATATAACTAGTTATTGTATAAAGTTATTATATAATTAAGACTACAAAGTACAAAGTTATGATTTCATTATAACTAGAAATTGTACAAGTTGAAATTATATGATTAACTAGAAATATACAAAGGTATATATTATATATATTAAGGTGTATACAGTTATAAGTTATTATAACTAGATAATTATACAAGTATAATATAAGTATTTTACAAGTCATGTAATATACTAGATTAATGATCAAGTAAAAAAATAACAAGAAAACTTTATAACATATATTTAACTAGTTCAAGTTAAATGTAAGAAAGGTTTAAAAAAAACTAAGTATTATTATATATAGTCTTTATATAATAAGTTCATTAGTTTCACCAAGTATAAACCGGTGATTGTGTTTGCTCAAGTTCCATCGTGGTTGTTGGAGCTAGTGGGAGCTAAACAAGAAAATCACAAATTTTGTAAGTGTGTCGTTAAGACATAAGTTTTGGTCGAATCTAATAAGTCAAAATAAATGTTTAATTTCACTATTAGACATATGAAAAACTAGGTGTGTTAAACTAGGTTTATGATTCAAGTTTTTGAATCATAAAAGAATTAAAAGGTTAACATAAGTTTTAAGTTTTTCAAATAAGGATAAAACAAGTAAGTTTTATTAGAGATAAGGTTTTTCACAAAACCTAGTAAAATGTTTTGTACACCTCGTTTTTAGGTATACATATAAGTTTTAAAGAATACTTCTTAAGATTTAAAAAGGTGTCTTGTAGAATTCTTAAATTCACAAGTCACACATTTTAAACAAGGATTAAGATTGGAATAAAGGTTTAAGTTTTGTTTAAGACTTAAACAAGCCCAAGGAAATCTTAGATCGAAGTACTATCCACAAAATGGAACACCTCACTTGTTCAACGATATTCATATTGTAAGGATAAAGAACCTTAGATATGGATTCAAATCATTGCGAGTGTCAGGGTGCGTAAGGTTCTGTGAAAATCAGGAGTCCCGGCGCAGAGCATCTCACTGTCTTAGATGGTCTGATCTATTTTGGTGATAATCGAGAGTCCCGACCCAAAAAGTACTTGAGTAGAATAAACATACTAGATTTTATTTATAACTTAGAAATGTACAATTAGATTGTACAAGGTTGTAATAAGTTATAAGTCTAAAGATTCTACGACCCCTAGGAATCGTGTCAAGTCTTGATACAATCGGTAAGGATGTTACCTACCAGAAACAGCATGCCTCGTCGGGAAGTGCCCAAACCTTGCGGCGAGAATGTGATATATGGATCCTAGGCCTAAAATTAAAATTATGGGTTTATAATATATTTTAGAGAATGTTTATTGATGATTACTAATTAAATTGGGTTTGATTTTTAGATGGCAGCAACAACCATAATGACACGTACCAACAATCTCTCACTACGCTTGGTTCTAGAAAAGGACGAATTGACTGGGTCAATGTTTCGCAATTAGAAGTGTGATCTTCGGATTATGCTTTGGCATGAGAGAAAAGGAAATGTCCTAGAAAAAGCAATATTAAAGGCTCCTACCGCGAATGCTAGAAATGAACCAGGACAAGCATATTACGCTTGTAGGGTGTTAAAATCTCGTAAGGTGGTTAAAGGATCATCGGTGAGTGCTCGCGTCATGGAAATGAAAGAGCACATGGATCATCTTGAATGAATAGGATACCCAGTACCGTTGAAGTTACCAACAGTAATGATATTAAACTCGTTGTCAGATGACTATAAGCATTATATAGTCAACATGGAGCAATCCATTGATGAGCTACATTCCATGCTCATAACTACTGAGTTGATTTGGGGATCAAGTTTAAGAATGATCTCGTAGTAACCGATGATGGTACTGATCAGGGAAAGAGGCGGAGTGGAAAGGGAAAGGATAAAACCGATCCCAGCCACAGCGTACCTAAAGGGTAATGGAGTCAAAGAAAAAGGTCAAGAAGGTAAAGCCAAACAAGGACCGAGAAACGGTGTCTTGGCTGTGGCAAGGGTCAAAGTGTGGGAAGCAATGCTTGCTCCTTAGTTGACTTGACCAACTTCTAGATACTCGCTTCCTACTTGTAAAAGTTTATTACAAGTAACTCAACTTTAGCAGTCGTTTATTGCATAAGATGATAAGTGAGATGACCGGCATGAGATGGTCATGATCCCATGAGCACCAAGATTTTATAATTCAGTATTTTTTTATGGATTCAGTAAAAACAATTGTATTTTATTGTTTGAATAATCTTTTTATTTTAAAACAAAGTTTTTGGTTTTAATCAATTCGAATCCATGGTTGAATTATATTGTGTGCATGTGTGATAATTACACTAGTCAAGGTTTATGACTAGATTGTAAGTCAAGTTTTGATTTACTTTATATTTCATGTTTTATACTTGTTTGATTGTTGTATGAATGGATAATGTCTTGATAGCTCAAGGTACTTAGATACTAGTAATTAGAAAGTTTTTTTTCTAATGAAAGTATTTAAGAGTTTTATGGAAGCATAAGGTTCAAAAGTTATTGAACTTAGTTAAAACATCTTAAGTAATAGTCATTACTTATGATAGTAAGTTTTAAAGTATTAGTATTAATATAGTATGATTATATTGGATATAATCAAGATAGACTTTAAGAGTATTATTACAAGTCTTTTATACTTGTAATAAAGGATTTGATGAAATCATAATTCCCTAATAGGAATAATTGGATATTCGTAAAATACAAGTGAAATGACTTAGACATTAAATGAACTCTTAAAAGGGACAAACTATATTGAAGTATTTAAGAATTAAAAGGTATTATTGCAAGTCTTTAATACTTGTAATAAATAAATTATTTAATCAAGTCATAATTCCCTTATAGGAATAACGGATATTTGAGAAATCCAATAAATAAAGTTCTTAAATAATACTTATATGTTTAAGAATTGGAAGTATCATTTTCAAGTATCTTATATTTATTAGATACAGTAATCAATAAATGTCATGATTCCCTAAACAGGAATAGTGGATATTCGCAAATCCAAAGGATGATCTTAATAGAATTCTTAAAAGATTAAACTACAAGTTATTGACTAGGTCAAAGTAGTAATTTAAGAGATGCTTAAATTCCATAAAAGATAGTGGGAGTTATGACTAACATAATTCATTAAAGATGTTAATGAATTTAGAAAGTTAGTAAGACATTAACAACAAGGTTTTACCAAGTCGTTAGCCAAAGAGTTAAGAGAAATAAATGATCATTAATTAGACTATTGCAAACCTAATAGCGTGATCACAAGTCTTATGATGAATTATTGCATATCTAATAGGTTGTTCACACTCCAGTGGATAACATAATCATTTAAGGAAATATCTTTAACTAGTAATGATATATCTACAAATCAAGTAACTAAAAGAGGCTTTAGTTACAAGGAGAATTTTATGAATTCAAGAGACTAAGGAGTTAATTTCCAATCCTCCTATGTTTACCAAATTGCATAAAAGGCAAGACTGGAATATGTTCTAGATTGTTGCAAGAACAAAATCTAGCAAAGGCAAAAGAAATAGTATTTTTCAAATACTTGTCTTATGTCTTTAGTTTAATAGAAATGATTGGTTTAGTGATAAAGTTACAATTAAGGTTGTAAGAATCATTAAGTAATCAACACGAACAAAAGGAATAGGTAATGTTCCAGTAATAATTCGGTATCTATGTCCAGTGAGGAATAATACATGAGTTAGTATCATCGTTATTTAGACTTTGTATGTTTTACAATATCCATGAATAAAAGTTTCTTTATTCAAAAAGATACAAATCCGTGACTACTCGTCTTGGTGGGAACCTTGATGGGACGTAAACGTCATCGCGGTATTTGGTGGTAGATTCGAAGTTCTTCGAAGATAGCTACACAAGTTTTGTGTAAACCAAATACCGGTGATATTTTGTTGGAGGCTCAACGAATATTGGATTGACCACCGTGACAATACTTCGTGGTTGAAAAGTTCAAAAGTATTGTTCACTAGGATTGTCCTTAAGCCTGAGGTATTTGGTTTAGGATACAATGACTAATGTACTTTGGTTCGTCTTAGACAATTCTGAAATATGTTTGTCATACGAGGCCTTACTGGGTACAGAGGAATTTGTATCTTCATTTGCCAGGATTATTAGGTGACTAGTAGCAATTTGCTTTTCATTACTAACTTCGTCTCAGCATTAACATGGGGAGCAGCACTTATGGTTGATCAATATTATCTTTGAAAGCCGTAGTAATATATCCCAATAATATTGCTAAGCATTAAATGTAAAATACGTCATGGTTGATCAATATTATCTTTGAAAGCCGTAGTAATATATCCCAACAATATTGTTAAGCATTAAATGTAAAATACGTCAGAAGTAATAGTTACCTTTAGCTTTTAAGAGGAAAGCAAGGTTCTAGTTGTATGACAATATCTACACATATTATTCCAGTACGAAAACCAAGATATTGTGTTGCATAGATTACAAGACCTTCCTTATATATGTTTATTTGCTAAATATGATTAATAATGTAAAAGGTTTAACAGCTATGTTTATATATAGGGTATATATGTCTAATAAAGTACCATTATAATGAGCTTGAAAAAGTAGCAACCTTTTATAATGTGATTACAACTAGATTACTTTTGAAACTACAATGAGATTACAATTGAGATCACATTGAAATTACATTGAAAATTTTATAATTTGCATATCTCTGACGAACGAAACCCGAGATATTGTCTGCATTATTGACAAGATCTTTCGTCATCATGCCCTGCTTGAGTTTTTTCTAGTGTTCTTTCTACTGCTACAGTAGCTATTTGTTTATTTTTTATTCGATTTCAAATATTATTAAGGAAAAAAATATAGGATATTTACATTAGATATTGGGGGCATAGTAAAATAGCAACCTTAGTAAACTAGTGTTTTCTTTTTTATTAAATTATGGTATATAAAACATCATTTTAAAATGTAACAACATATCTATCTTTAAATCATCACTTTATACATTTGAGATTACATTTGAGATTACAATGAGATTTTAATGAGATCACAATCGTGCAATGGTCAAGTTGCACAACATTAAGTAGTTAGTCGTACAAGTAAAAAATTAGAAACATGTAACACATGCAAATATCCAATAGCTTATAGACTTTATCGTAGAAAGTTTTTACAGTTTCACCGCTCCAGTTTTCAAAGCTTCAGACTCTAATTCGAACACCGCCACTCGAGCTCCCAAATCTTCAATCTCTTTCTGTAGTTTCAACACTTGTTGGTATTAGATTGTTCAAAATCTACGCCAACACGATCAACAACAAAACATCCTTACGGTTGAAGGATGCCCAAAAGGCCAAAAGATATACGGCTAACTCGAGTTACGAGAAAGAAACTAAACATCCTTACGGTTGAAGGATGCACATAAAATTATACGATGGTGGTGAGAGGCCGAATCAGTCAAGCGGTGGGGTACGGTGGTATTTGTATACAAAGAGAAGAAAGAGAGAAGAAATAATTGGAGAGAGAAGAAACTAAACATCCTTAAGGTTGAAGGATGCATTGAGACTCTAATACCGACATCACCACCCGAGCTTTTAAAGATTCGTTCTATTTTTCTAGTTCCAAAACTCTGTTGGTACTAGTTTGTTCAAATTCTTCCTCGAGCATCATATAATCATCCTTAAAACCTCTGGTTCACGATTGAAGGATGCAATTAAGATATATGGGTTAGACGGAAACGAGTTAGGAGACAGATCAGGTTACGGTAAGGTCCATGATATGTCCAATTAACATCAAGTAACCATGATCTATCCGCGTTAAAATAACGTGACAGTACGATAAGGTTTAGGATATGGTCCAAGATATAACAAGTACATATTTGAACTTGTTGAAAAAAAGGAGAAGCTTTCTAAGCTCCAAAATTTAAACACTTGGAACGTTGACAAAAAAAACACGCTTTGTACCTTCTTCCATTGTGAGGAGGAGATAGAAGAACAAAAAGACGCTCATGGACAACGGATATGTGGAGATTTTATAGGCCAAAAGTATAGTGTAGGGAAAAATAAATTATTTAAAATTTAAAATACATATAATTATAAGTATAATTCATTCCAGATACTTGTATTTTAAATTTTATTAGTACTAAATAAATTATACTTATAATTATATTTTAAATTATATCTACTGATCAGTATTATCTTCATTTACAAGTAGTTGTTGTAGGGCTGTTGAAAGTTCCTGATTAGTACTAACTTCATCTCGGCATTAAAACACTGACAGCAGTACTTATGGTTGATTAGTATTATTCATGTAACTATTTACAAATTACAGTGTTTGAGCAGTATAAATTTGCTGGTCAGTACTAACTTCGTCTCGTCATTAACATGGGGAGCAGCACTAGGGAATAGGGATCCATAATTTCGTATCCATTTATATACACAATATCTTTCCAGTACGAAAAGCAAGATATTGTCTGCATAGATAAGACTTTTTGTATCCTGACCTTTCTTATTGACTGTTATAGCCTATATGGCTAGGCGGTAGACATATAATTTTTTAAATTTGCGTTTAACAACTATGCTTATTTAATAAATGGCAATATCTATATAAAAGGGTGGTAGTTAATGAGTGGCAATATCTACTGATCAGTACTATCTTTATTAACACTGAGACCAGCATTTATGGTTTATCAGTAATATATAGTGTTCTATATGAAGTATAATAAATGTAGTCTACTACTCACAAATAATGGGAACTTGCATGGAAAACAAAAGTTCATGCATAAGTATTAATCAGGTAAAGGATGTGCACATATTACATATGGGTAATTCCCATAAATTTTGATATTAAATAGTATTCTGTATTAAACTTCTACTCTAAGTTAATATACTACGTGTACTTAACTCATTATCTTAATTTAACTATTAATAGGTTGTTTATAATAAATGTAGTCCACTACTTCTATTAACGTACTTTTACCATTAACATACATTAATTTGCAAATAAATCTTGTTTACATTATATGAAATTATATTGATGGACTTTGTTTGAATAGGAGTTTCATTAATTAATATCATGAATGATTACAACGACAAACTAAACAACTATTACAGACAATGAACCTGTAACCAAAGTCCTTGAAGACTTCTCATTTTCTCGAGATCAATGGTGAAAATTACCCATTGGTTAAGTTTTATTCCATTCTGCAGTCTGAATTTCACAAAATCCCCATGAATGGTCATAGGGTGTAATGGTCTTTCTTCATGGGATTTTTGTCGATCTTGTAGAGTAGAGAGTCCGTAGAGTTCCACAAAACGAACATCAAAGGAACATTGAAGATACTTGTAAAGCATGTAATTTCTTACCAACTTTGCTGGTATATTCTGAAAGAGAAAATAATTATCAACGTAAATTTATAAATAAATAAAAAAATTATATCAATTAACTACATACGATTGTGTTGGTTATTTCATGATTCCATTTGACCGTGAAGTAATGATCAATTTTTTTGGGTCGTTCATCAACACTTTGATAATTCCCTGAAATCTCACTTGATGTCTCATCGTCGCTTGAAATATTAATAATTTCTGGAGATTTGTTATCATTTGACGAACTCATTCTCATACATTAAAAATATGTGATTCTGGAAAATGGTTACCACTTTATTATATAATACTCCAACAGGTTGAAATAACCAAAAGTCTCGAAAGTTGGAGTGATTCAAATGACAATTGAATTTAAGCGCGTAAAAACGGTCCAACTATAATCAATTATTGCCAACAACTACATCTCTTGAAACCATGCATCATATATAACAATTAATTCAAAGTATTAGTAATATTAGTAATTAATTATTCAATATGCAAGATTTACAACGATAAATAAGTCACAAACTAATTAAAACAACATACATTTACACGATATGATGAACTTTCAACCAAAGTCGGCCTGGAGAACTGTTCATTTTCTGGAGATCAATTGTGAAACAAACCCATTGGTTGTATCTGATGTCTTTATTGTGGGTCAGAAATAAAGGTAATTTGACTGGCTGCTTTCGGTTAATTAAAATGTCATGGTCTTTGATTTCTTCTTCTTTTCCTTTCCCATGTTCATGTTTTTATTGTGATGCTTATTTGTGTCTTATAATCTATATGCAGGCTTTAGGAAAATATGCGAATTCCCTTCACAAATCTTGATAACAAATCTTGATAGGTAAGTCGATGTTTATGTGTGATATATATGTGAATGTAAAACAATGAGATCATCAAGTTAGAAATACAACTGCTTAAGTTTCCCCTTTAATTATTCTTATGATTTTAGAAGGTATACAATATACTTATTGGTCAATGTTGTAAATCATAGATAATATTCATATGACGCAATTATAAGATAAGGAAATTAGCTGTATTTTTTGGGATGGAAGCTCATATAAAGATTGCATAAATATTACAAGTAATTTTTTGAGGTACTAATGTGGATTATTTATATGTGTGTTGTATTCTTGACTTTTAATTGATTTCTTAATATTTACTATGAAAACATGTCTACGGATTTCTCTTTTAAATGTTTTTAAACTCGTCTTAAATTTCATCTCTTTTACATAATCTATACAAATTTTAGTTAATAACCCATTTTCTAATTTCACTACTGAACAATTTTCAAATCAATTTCATTGATGTTTTTAACGTGTCGGTAAGATAATTCACCGGTATACATTTTTTATTTCAGATTCAAGGTATGTATTTTAGCGTGGCGTTGGAGGAATTTAGGGTTCTGGATATGGCAGCAATGGAGGACAGATGCAGACAGTATATATGTTCATTAGTGATGACTTCTTATATATGTTCATTAGTGATGACTTCTTATATATGTTCATTAGTGATGACTTCTGACTTAATTATGGGATAGTTCATGCGAGAACCAAATTTATTGCGAGAACTGCGAGAACCCTTTATGGCCACTCATTTAAATTAAGGATATTTTAAATTCACAGGGCAGTTTAGACTTTTTGTAATAACATCCATTATAATAATTATGGTATATTTTTAAACAAATTTAGTTTCCAATTTTAAAATACGTGAAATTGTAACCATGTATGCTATTTTCATGGATCTAGTTTGTTAGGCCCCTTATTATTATCATTTTTTCAATTCATTTGTGTTTATTTAACCATTTTTTCCAGCTTCAATCATTGATTGAAATATACCCAACGTCAATTAAAAAATTCACTAATATGTACACAGAATTTAATTTGTTCGGTAATGAACATTTATAATTGTTTTCATTATCCAAATAATATTGTCTTTTGTGTTCCAATAATAAATTAACAACTATTCACCAGTGAACAAATCCATACAATTAGAAAATGTTACAATCACTGTTGAACAATTAGAAATTGAAGATTCAATGATGAACAAGAATCAGAAATTAAACATTCCCTAATGCACAAAAATTAAACATTCACTAATAAACAGGCTGAACCCTAAATTTGAAAAATGGGCGGAACCCTAAATCTGAAAAAGGGGTGGAACCCTAGATCTGTGTCGTAGCTGCTCCGTCGAGAAGTTAAACATTCACCACTGAACAGATGAACAGATTTGAAATAGATGAACAGATCTTTTCCGGAAGTCATTTGAGATTGATTTAAACTCCAAAATTAATGAACATAAAGTCTGATTTAAACTCCAAATCAAGATACCAATAGAATCAGATTTCAAAAACGAGTTCAAACAAGCAAAAAAAAACAAATTACAGATCTGTTCCACAACTATAGCACCTGACTTAAATCCTTCCCGAAGAATACGAAGAACTAGATCTGAGACGAGATCTAGAATGAAGACAAGTATGAACGAGAGTATGACCGAGATCGGGACCGGATCTGGAACTATATATATATATATATATATATATATATGTGTGTGTGTGTGTGTGTGTGTGTGTGTGTGTGTGTGTGTGTGTGTGTGTGTGTGTGTGTGTGTGTGTGTGTGTGTGTGTGTGTGTGTGTGTGTGTATAGGGGATAGTGAGTGTGTCGCTGTCACGTACCTAAGCTTAGGTGTGGAACCACCTAAAACTAATATTTAATTGAGTGTTCATTATATACTTTAAAATTCAGTCCTTTAAAGATAAACACTTTGATTACTGATATTTTCAATAAACTAACACAATTAAATGATATGTTCATCCCCTAACAAGTCAAAAAATTATGTTTTGTTCATTACATATGCTTTGTTAACTAATATGTTCATTACAAGTGTTCATTATATACTTTTAAATTCAGTCATTTAAAGATAAACACTTTGATTACTGTTATATTCATCAAATGTAGTTAACTTACAGCAGTGTTTAATAAAAAAAATAACACCTTTAACATGTTAAACAAAAACTAAAACCCTACGCATAAGCCTAATAAAGGATTAACATAAACATATTATCACCGTCCATTAAATATTACAAACTAATGAACCTTATTGCATAACCATGTTAGCGAAACAAAAAACTCAAATTAAAAAAACCGAAATTAAAAAAAAACCCTAATCAATCTCTGATATCGTCATAATTAAGAAACACTAAATCAAGTTACAGAAACATAAAATACAAATTACAAAACCTAAATTAAAAAAAAAAAAAACCTAAACCGATGAACACTAAATCACGTTACAAAAACAAAAAACCCAAATTAAAAAACCAAAAATTAAGAAAACCTAATCAATCTATGATATCGTCATAAGACGCACAAAAATTGAAACCTTTCGTACCTTTAGGATTCGTACTCGCTTCTACATTGATAGGATTCTACATTCCTTGAACTTTGTCACCTTCGATCGGACGAACAGGAAGAAAAAAGATAGAAATCGCTGTTGGTTTCGTCGAGGTTTAAGAATAGAGAGAGAGAAAGTATTTTAATTTTCGTTATATTAAAGAAAGAGAATGGAATGTGCCGATTTTTTTGGGATTCTCCACATCATGTACCAAAATACACGGATACATTTAAAATACATTAAAGATATTAATTGTTCATTGACAATTTTACCCTTCCATACACGAAATTTCCCTCCCATTTATTCATTAATTTTCAAAATTGCCCCCTTTAATCTAGACCACTAATCTATAAATCCAAGGGCTAAGAACATGTTCTCGCAGTTCTCGCAATTTTAGTGGTTCTCGCATGAACCGCTTATATATATATATATATATATATATATATATATATATATATATATATATATATATATATATATATATATATATATATATATATAGAGAGAGAGAGAGAAAAATGGTGAGAATGTGAGAATTTTTGTAATCACGTGGTAATCATCGATGATTACACATTAATCATCGATGATTAAACAGGGCACATGTGCCCCTCTCGTTCCGCGCGGCAGACTTTGCCGGGCCGTGAGCCCCAAATCCGCACTAATCAACGGGTGAGATATATTCTCGCATTCTCACCCAATATATTAATTCTCAATGGAACTCATTCCTATATATATATATATATATATATATATATATATATGGGGTCATTATAAAACATTTGAGATAGATAAAGATAAATATTGTAAACGAAAAAGCTTTCGGAAAGATATTGCCTGATTAATGAATATCTGCACATATCTTTGCAGTACGAAAACTAAGATATTGCCTTCAAATATGACAAGACCTTTCTTATCCTGAACTTTTCAATGATAGCTTGTTACTTTTGTCACATCAACATTTCACTTATGAATAAGCAATTTATAACTAACATCTCCAATAGTTAACATTTCCAAAAGCTTTTTCTTTTACAATATTATTAATTTACCTTTATCTATCTCATATATTTTATAAATACACCTTATATATAATTTGACAAATTTTTAACATCTTACTAAATATAATATTTTTTAAAATGTCTAATACAAAATATAATATTTTTTAAAATGTCTAATACAAAATATAATATTTTAAATTGGTTAAATATGATTAATAATGTAAAGTGGATACTTCTGAACCCAGAGCAGCAGAAATTCAAACAGAATTCCAGCAGAAACCACAATCTCAATTCTTAGATATGGAGAGCAGTATTATCTTTGATTGTCGTAGTGAGTATTATGCTTGATCAATATTATCTTTCATGCATGTAGTAAGTCATTATCCAATACTCAGTAGTAGGTGAGCTTAGTACTACAATTGTTATTACTGCCTAACAACATAAACGAGGTGGAGAGTAGTACTTATGCTTGATAGGTATTATCTTTGCTAGCCGTAGTAAGTCTTATGGTTGATCAGTCCTATCTTTGATAGTCGTAGTATGTCTTATGAACCATCAGTATTATCTTTGATAGCCGTAGTATGTCTTATGGTTGATCAGTATTGAGTAGTACATTAAAACAAATGTTTCTGCTGCTTGAGTTGTTTCTGCCGTTCATACTACCAGAGGTGTTTCTACGGCTAGAGTAGAAATTTGTTTATTTTATTCCACTTCAGTTCAAATATTATTAAGTAATCGTAAGGGACAGTAGAAATCATAAGACCAATGGCAAATTGGTTTATCAATACTAATGATGAGCATTAGTGATGTGAAGGATTTAACAGCTATGTTTACATATAATTAATGGTGTGTGTATATGTATATATATATATATATATATATATATATATATATATATATATATATATATATATATATATATATATATATATATATATATATATGTGATTTTTTTGCGAGAACTGATCTTAGCCTCTAATCTAATCTAATCTCATTAAGATTTAAAAGTAAAAGGGTATGATTGTCTTTATATAAAAATCCAGAAATTACCATTTAATTAAAAAATCAATTCCTTAATTACCACTAACTTCTCATCCTATTTTCTAGGATTAACCTAAAAAAACGTGTGTATCTTCCACGTTATGAATTTTATGTGTTTGTCTAATTCGTTTATAGGTGAAATTTCAGGTTACGAATTTTATGGGTTTGCATAATTTTATGAATGTATTACTTTCATGAATGAAGTATTATTCGTTCATTAGTGTAGTCGTTAAGCACTAATCGTAGTATTATTCATTCATTGGTGAAATCATATGAAGGTAAAATAGTATTATTCATTTACTAGTGATTTATAAACTTTAAAACAAAAAATACATGTTAATTTGATCTAACACATGGTTACAATACTACTTCCTCATGTAATCGTTCACTGATAAACCGTATGTTGGGGGACCACCATAGCAATCGTTCACTGATGAACCCATATGTTTGGCGACCTCCATAGCATTCGTTCACGGATGAACACATATGTTTCCTGGTGTATTCAGTGCTGTGTCTAATTTCTTCATGTTTTCACTGTTGTATTCATCAGTGAACAACAAAGAAAACAGTTATGTTCATTGTAAATAAACATCCACAATCACTATATTCATTTGTGCTCATTGTAAATAAACATCTCTAATTACTTGTGTTCGCTGTAAATGAACAACACAATCATCCGTTCATAGGTTAACATGCTTCTAGACAAACCAGGCGCTCGAACCCTAGATCCGTCGGCGCCGCCCTCGACGGAAAATTGAAACGGAAGTCTAGATCTGGCTATATTCATCTTCTGTTTCACTAAACCACCACCATTCTGATTCTGCTCAAAACGAGAAGTTAAATCTGGCCACTGATCGAATGAACGGAAATATCAAAACAAAAAACACGGATGATGTGTTAAAATTAATCTAGACTTAGTTAATTAATTATTAGTATTTAGTATGTCAGTTATTTTAGGATATTATGGTAGTTATTTAACCGTCAATATTAAGGGATAGAATCGTAGGAATGGTTGTGTCTGTTATATGTGTGTATATATATGTTAAAGTCAAATATGTACGACTGAATTTGTTGATTAATAAAAGAAGTATCTTTGTTTCAAAGCCCTTCATTTTAGTGTTATATTTTCTGGGTATCAATTGTTTAATACAGATTCCAACAAGTGGTATCAGAGCCATGGCGTTCAATTCCGCAAATGCTTTGCCTGCATTAATACCAAAATTAACAAGCAAGAATTATCATCATTGGAGTATTCAAATGGGGGTTCTCTATGAATCCTTAGACTTATGGTTGCTGGTTGAAGATGGATACTTGGAACAATTGCCAGAAAATGCTTCACCACAGCAAATCACAGATTTTAGAGAAAATAAAAAGAGAGACAAGAAAGCATTATTTCTACTCTACCAGGATGTCGATGAGAATATATTTGAAAGAATCTCCGCATCAGAAACATCAAAACAGGCCTGGGATGCTTTATACAATACATATAGAGGAGAAGACCGGGTTAAGATTGTTCGATTGCAAACTTTACAGTGTGTATTCGATAATATCAAAATGAAAGAAAATGAATCGGTGGAAGACTTCTATAATCGTGTCATCCTGTTGCTCAATCAAATGAGATTGAATGGTGAGACAATAGAAGATAAGAGGGTCGTTGAAAAGATTTTTAGAAGTCTTACTCGGAAAATTTGATCACATAATGGTGGCAATAGAAGAATCGAAAGATATCTCAACACTCTCATTAGAAAACTTATTGGGTACATTACAGTCCCATGAATTACGTTTGAGACAATTTGAAGATACGTCTTCGATGGAACAAGCTTTTCACTCTCGGGAGACATTGAAGGAAGATTACGGTGAAGGAACTTCTAAAGCAAGAGATAAAAGGAAGCCACTATGTGAAACTCAATGCTTTTACTGCCATAAATATGGACACACAATGAAGTATTGCAAGAAAAGAAAAGATGATGAAAGAGAAAATGTTAACTTCATATATGGGAAAGAAACCAAAGAAGGAGAAAGAATGTGTGTATGCCTGTGGATGATACACTCCATGGGAATTGAAAAATCAATATAGTTGATCATGATGGATGATGCTTGAGGTGTAAAGACTTCAGGAAGATGGGTGATGTATGTGCATTATCATGTACAAGTCTAGATTAAGGGGGATTGTTAAAATTAATCTAGACTTAGTTAATTAATTATTAGTATTTAGTATGTCAGTTATTCTAGGATATTATGGTAGTTATTTAACCGTCAATATTAAGGGATACAACCGTAGGAATGGTTGTGTCTGTTATATGTGTATATATATATATGTTAAAGTCAAATATGTACGACTGAATTTGTTGATTAATAAAAGAAGTATCTTTGTTTCAAAGCCCTTCACTTTACAGTCATATTTTCTGGGTATCAATTGTTTAATACAAATTCCAACATGATGATGGTTAAGAACGAAGAACATGAATCGACTCCTTTACATCACCGAAAACAGAAAATGTCAGCGGTGGAGTGGGAGTCTACACCGGTGGGTTCAGCGCAGATCTGCACAGTGGTTGTGATGGCGGCAGCGGTGCGTGTGAAAGGTCGCCGGAAGGATTAACCGGAAGAATTTACAGCCGCCGCACTTCACCGTCACTGTATCTCTTTGTGTTCGGTAACATCTCTATGGCGGCGATTGATCCGACCGAATCCAACAAAAAAATGGAGATGTTGAACATGATGATGATGATGAAGATGGAGTAAGAAGGATATTCCATGGCGTTGAGATTTGTGATGAGGGAGAAATGGCAGGCGTGGAAATGAGAGATTTGGGGGAGAGGTTTTATTTTTTCGGAACTGATTATGTTTACCAAATACAATAAAATGTCTTTTCCCCTTTTACCCTTCTAACTTATATTATTTAACCCTTAATGTTATTTTATTTACAAATAGGCCATCGTAAATTCTAGCCTTTGATCTCCTAATCTAATGGCTAAAAAGTATTCTCGCATTTCTCGCAAAAAAATCACTTCCGCATGAACCTTCACCTATATATATATATATATATATTTATATATATAGAAGTGAGTTCCATTGAGAATTAATATATTAGGTGAGAATGTGAGAATAGATCTCAGCCTCTCATCTCCTTCCAGCCCTCACGCGCGCGGTGGCATTTTTGTAATTAAGTCCAACTTTCCTCACGCGCGCGGTGGCATTTTTGTAATTAAGTCCAACTTTTCTGTCCCACACGCGGTGGCATTTTTGTAATTAAGTCCAACTTTCTTTAATCATTGATGATTAAACTAGGTGTAGTGTTTAATCATCAATTATTAAACTTTTGAGATTGTTTTTAATCATCGATGATTAAACCCAACCCCAAGTTTAATCGTTAATGATTAAACACATTATCAAGTTTAATCATCGATGATTAAAAGAGCATTTTATGATTATTACACAGATAAAGTTTAATCATCGATGATTAAACACTACACTCAGCTAAATCATCGATGATTAAACCCAAACTCAAGTTTAATCATCGATGATTAAACATATAGTTAAGTTTAATCATCGATGATTAAAAGAGCATCTTGTGATTATTACACAGATAAAGTTTAATCATCGATGATTAAACACTACACTCAGTTTAATCATCGATGATTAAACCCAAACTCAAGTTTAATCATCGATGATTAAACATATGGTCAAGATTAATCATTGATGATTAAACAGCATGTTATAGAGAATTAAGAATCTAAAAAACGGAGACAAGGTTAATCATCGATGATTAAACTGTTTAATCATCAATGATTAAAAAAATTGTCAAAGATTAATCATTAGTAGTTAAAGAGCATTTTATAAAAAATTCAGACTAATTCAATCATCGATGATTAAACCCAAACTCAAGTTTAATCATCATTGATTAAACATATAGTCAAAGATTAATCATCGATGATTAAAAACAATCTCAATAGTTTAATAATTGATGATTAAAACACTACACCCGGTTTAATCATCGATGATTAAAGAAAAGTTGGACGTAATTACAAAAATGCCACCGCGTGTGGGACAGAAAAGTTGGACTTAATTACAAAAATGTCACCGCGCGTCTTTTTGCCTAATTCTCACATTCTCACCTAATATATCAATTCACAATGGAACCCTCCCCTATATATATATATATATATATATATATATATATATATATATATATATATATATATATATATATATATATATATATATATATATATATATATATATATATATTAATTTCATATATATCCTTACAAACTTTTAATATTACGTATATATCCTTGCAAAATTCATTATTACATATATATCCTTCCAAAACCTTCAAACTCTCACATATATCCTTTTACTTAATTTAATATTATTAAATATTTTAAAATGTAAAAAACATATACCTTTAGTCTATATTAATGAAAAATACCTTAAACACCCTTGAAGTGATTTATGTTTGTGTTTTGTATGACTTAAAATGTATGTGTGTGTGTGTATATATATATATATATATATATATATATATATATATATATATATAATAAAGTACCATTATACTGAGCTTGAAAAAGTAACAACCTTTTATAAAGAGATTACAACTAGATTACTTTTGAAATTACAATGAGATTACAATTGAGATCACATTGAAAATTGTCCTCTTTGCATATCTCTGGCGAACGAAACCCGAGATATTGCATGCATTGTTGACAAGATCTTTCTTTTGTCATCATGCAAACTACGTCTTTATGCTGCTTTAGTTGTTTCTACTGTTCTTTCTACTGCTATAGTAGATATGTGTTTATTGATTCGACTTCAAATATTATTAAGGAAAAAGTTATTTCAATATAAGATGGAAAAAGTTATAGGATATTGACATTAGATATCCGCCACTCGAGCTTTCAAAGCTTGAGGCTCTAATTCCAACAACGCCACTCCAGCTTTCAAAGCTTCAGACTCTATTTCCGACACCACCACTCTTTCTTTTAAAGCTTCATTCTCTTTCATTAGTTACAACACTGTGTTAGTACGGTTGAAAGATGCGCACAAGATTTTTGGGTAAGTCAGAAAACGAGTTAGGAAATAGATTAGGTAACTTGCTATGAGCACTGATAAAATCGTAGTATCAAACCAACACATGTTTGTGCATACACAAGCACGGCAGGTTACGATAAGGTCCACGATATGTACAGTGAACGTCAAGTAACCACGATCTGTAAGCGTTAAATAACGCTAGAGTACGATAAGGTTTAGGATATGGTCCACGATATAACAAGTAGATATTTGAACTTCTTGAAAAAAAAGAGAAGCTTTCTAAACTCCAAAACTTAAACACTTTGAACGTTGACAAAAAAACACGCTTCTTACCTTCTTCCATTGTGAGGAAGAGATACAAGAAGAACAAATAGACGTTCAATGATAATGGATATGTGGAGAAATAGAGCTCTTTTATAGGTCAAAGTATAGTGTACGGAAAAATCAAGTATATTACTTCGTATATTATTACATTATTCCAGATACAAGTATTATTATACTAGTAACATTTAAAATTATATTATTAGTAAAATAAAATATTATACTTATAGAAAAGGGTGTTGTAGTTAATAAATGACAATATCTACTAATCAGTATTATCTTCATTTACCATTAGTAGTTGTGGGGCAGTGGAAAGTTCCTGATAAGTATTAACTTCATCTCAGCATTAAGCCGAAAGCAAAGATATTGCTTGATTAATGAATATCTACACATATCTTTGGAGTACGAAAACCAGGACATTGCCTGCAAATATGACAAGATCTTTCTTATCCAAGATAGCTTATTACAATAATAAGCTATCTTGGATAAGAAAGGTCTTGTCATATTTGGAGGCAATATCACTAACCTTTCTAAAAGCTTTTTATTTTACAATATTTCTAATTTACCTTTATCTATCTCAAATATTTTATAAGTACCCCTTATATATAATTTGACAATATTTTAACATCTTACTAAATATAATATTTTTTAAAATGTCTAACACAAAATATAGTATTTTAAATTTGTTAAATATGATTATTAATGTAAATGTATAAATGTCTAATAAAGTACCATTAGATATAAAGCATGATAAATCTTTCAATAGCAGCCTCCTTCTTAGAATTAAGAGAACCTCATGGTAGAAAGATCCATGAAGAACAATAAAGGGGAGAAATGGATGTAGATGTGGATATTTCTGAACACAGAGCAGCATAAATTCAAACACAAATTACAGCAGAAACAACAGTCTCAAATATGGAGAGCAATATTATCTTTGATTGTCGTAGCAAGTATTATTATGGTTGATCAATATTATCTTTGATAGCCGTAGTAAGTATTATGGTTGATCAGTATTATCTTTGATAGTCGTAGTAAGTCTTATGGTTGATTTATATTATCTTTGATAGTCGTATTAAGTCTTATGGTTGATCAGTATTATCTTTGATAGCCGTAGTAAGTCTTATGGTTGATCAGTTTTATCTTTGATAGTCGTAGTAAGTCTTATGGTTGATCAGTATTATCTTTGATAGTCGTAGTAAGTCTTATGGTTGATTAGTATTATCTTTGATAGCCGTAGTAAGTCTTATTGTTGATCAGTCTTATCTTTGATAGTCGCAGTAAGTCTTATGGTTGATCAGTATTATCTTTGAAAGCCGTAGTAAGTCTTCGGATTATCCCAACAATATTGCTAACCCACACTTTTAAATGCTAGCCAAAATCTAATATACAAACAAAATACATGTAACATCAAGACTTCTGAAACATTTAATGACATTTTTTGCTTAAGAAACGTTGGGAATTACAAGTTTTGTGATATTCTCTCAGTGAAGGGGGAGAAATGACAATCGCTCGGGGTATCACCTCTCAGTGAAGGGGGAGAAATGACAATCATTTGGGTTATCACCTCTCATTGAAGGGGAGAAATGACAATCATTTGGAGTGTCACCTCTCAGTGAAGCAGCCAACATGTTAAAACATGATTCTTGAAGCAGCCAAGATGTTAAATCATGATTCTTGAAGCAGCCAAAATATTAAATCAATGATTACAAACCAAAGATAAAGCTCAAATATGATATGATTCTCTACCAACAACCAATTGAACATAAACTACTAAATCAAATGCTAAATATTTATGTAGGATTAGTAATTAGTACTAACCACCCACACCTATTGGATTTACACATATAATTACTCACCATTCGTTTCTTCCTTTTACGGATCCCACCATTTCTCGATCCCGAATCACCACATTCAGGTGAGTCTTCCACAATCATTTGTTCTTGTGTTACCAAACCACGGTTTCTTGATAATTTTCTAATTGGTGTTGTGGCCATGGGTTCATGTTGAAAACAAGTGATGTTGGGTTGACCGGACTCCTATGTGGCATTAGCGAGTCCAGCATTAGCTCGATTCCTATGTGGCATTTTTTATACGATAAGATCTACGATACGATAAGAGAAAGAACATGATGATATCATAGTCTTTTTTATGCATTTCATTAAGAAGAGAAAGAATATGCAAAAGGAAAATGATGTGAAGAACGTAAACAGAAGATCAAAAAGAAGATAAACAGAAGGAAAATTATATGAAGAAAAGATGATAGTTTGTAATGAACGTTAACCATGGTTAAATAATAAGTTCAAATTGTTTGGGAAAGGTACAACATTTATCTGCCAATATACCTATTTTTATATGTGTTTATCGATTAGAATATGATGTTATCACTCAAATTGTAGTTTCCATTGTGTTTTGCAGGCTATAGAAGAAAATGTGACAAAAACGGGTCAAAACAGCACAAGAAACGAAAGTCTGCAGAAAATCCAGAAATAGCGTCGCTATCTATAGATAGCGACGTGATTTCCTTAGCTAACTCCCAAACGCGATTTTTAATCCCTTAGCGATTTCGGCGTTCTGTTTGCACACGAAATATCGAAAATAGCGACGCGATTTGAAGATAGCGACGCGATTTTTAGCGATCAGATGACTATTTAAATAAATCTGCAGATCTGAATTAAAGGACTTTTGACCTAATTCGAAGGGCAGCCGAAAAACACCATTGGAGCACTCAAGATCGAGATTTCAAGCATCAAACATTGGTTTTTTATCATCTTTGATTATTACTATGTTTATAAATTCGATTCTTTACGTTTGTTTGATGATTTTTAGCATGTCTATGTGCTAATCATCTTATATTCACTATGATTAGATGAAGTTAGGGTTTTAGGTTTGGATATTCTTAGGATTTTATGATAATTGTTTGAACACTTGTGTTTGTAATAAAGACCCTTTTCGTTAAACCTTTACTTTTGCATTATTGAATCTGTTTATTGCTTGGTTGATAAAATATTGACAACATTGAATTGATCTAGTAATTCCCCTGTCTTTTCATATCTTTTGACCTAGTCAGCGACTCACTAGAAATAGGGGTCCGAGGTTTGATACCAATAACCTAGGTGAAACTTAAAGTCTGATCTTTAGAGAAGAAATTCCTAGGATTAGAAGGTTTCGGAAAGCCGGGCCTAGTTAGAAATAACAAGCAGGAGTGTGAATTTAAATAGGTTTCTTGAGAAGAAATTCCTAGAGATCATATTAGATTCATTGTAAGGTTTTGAGAGAAATCTAGTTCCTTAAACTCCTAGAACATGAATTAAATCGGTACTTCAAAACCAAACCTAGACCTAGACGGATTCGACTCATAGTGAATATCCTCCTTTATATTGAAACACTTCCTTTTCATTTTCAGTCGATTGTTCACTTTAAACAACCACTTTTAGTTTTATTATTCAGTTTGCAAATAAAAATATACCAAATGAAAACCCCTTTTAATTATTTGTTCAGTTTAATTAATTAGTTTTATCTTACATAATCAGCTTAATTGTTCCCTGTGGAGACGAATATACCCGAATTTACTTACCTGAACTATATTGCTCACGATTAGGTCATAGCCTAAGGTAATCTAGGAAAGGCATATTTTAGGTGATTATTTTATAACTAGGTTTTACACATCAACAGTCAATCGCATCACCTTTCTTTTCTTGACCTGTCTTTCTACTATTCAAGGGGACACTTGGGAAGATTTGAATGGAGTCGACCAGTCGACTATATGTGCTTTAAGTCGCACGGGGTATTCTGGGAAGATTAAAGTTTATCAGTCTTAAATGACAGTCTCTCACTTAAATTGGTCTATTCTGGTAATTATTTCTTGTATATAAGGGTGTTTTGCGTATAATTTTCATCAATAAATCTTTAAAAATGCAGTCCAAATGTAGTCCAGATGAATGGAGTTAATAGCACCAAAAGTTCAATAAAACTATAGTGTAAATTGCAGCGAAATGCAGTGCAAAATGATATTTTAAACTTCTAATTAATTCTTATTTAGAAATTTAATGAATTTGAATAAGTTAATAGGTGAAACGTTTCAACATGCTTAATAAAAGGGTACACGAACACGTGTGTTACTTCAAATATACTTTGTGTTACTTCAGTTGGACCGGTTTCTCGAGTGTTTATTAATCAAAATTTCTTGCCATTTCATTCCATATGGTAAATTCAATAACGTTGCCACTACATAAGTACAAAATTGAGTTGTGATATAAATAAACATAATAATGTGAGTGTTTAGGTGCATATGTAAACATTTAAATGAATTGAGTTAATTACTTGAGATTTACAATGTCTACGATTATTTCGAACTTTCGATATTAATAGCTTTTCAACGACTCGAACACACCCTTTATACTATGTTAACACAATAAACATCGAGTAAAGTTTGATGTTTCAAAGCAAGCACAACTTAAATTTATATACATTACAAGTGAGATAATGGATATTATTTCATATTTGAAACCTAGTTGATATAGAAAACAAATTTTAAATAATGATTTGGAAATCCATCACTTGGTATGTTCTCAAATTCGGTGAACATCCCAAATCTATGAGTTGTTTTGTTTTACAAAGTTTGTTGCCTAGTTTTAGTATATTCAGAGGTGAATATGAAACCAAGTATTTGGATTCGTATCAAGGAGCGGGTCAAGGTAATCCATGTTACTTATACCCAAAATCAGGGCCGTCCACACACAAGTTTAGGATGTGTCTATGAACACGACTCATCCTCCTATAGGGTCTTAAAACTTTATGTATTAATGTATATTTCTTTCAAAACCCAATCTTTGATTTAGAGCCTATTTTGGTAAACTTCCATGTATTTGGTTAATCCCTTATGTTAATATTGGTTAATTTTTACTATGGATTGATTTGAGTTTTGACGTGAATTGGCAATAACTAATTTTGGGTGTGTTAGATTTGACATTCAATTGACAATAATTTGTTTTGTATCTAAAAGTAAAGCTGGTTTTTAACGTCAAGATTGATGCAAATGCATCGATTTTGAACATCCATTAAGCCATACATACCACCCACCTCACAACTGAACAACATTTGTTCGCGGTAAAATATAGTTACACAGGGTACCCGTCGCTGCATCGCGCGCGTATCCTGCTATTTTTAGTAAATGACAAAAATATAATCACACACTTTGAAATTAATAAAAAATCATCTAGGGTTTCCAAGAAATAAAGCTTTGAATTCAAGATAATCGTCACAAACTAGACACCTAGTAAATATAAGTGTTTATTGTAGAAATCTTGAATGATTATCATTAACCAATACATAGGGAGAGATTTTACAAAAGTATACAAAGATACGTAAGATATTTACCCTACTAAAAAACTATTCTAATTTACATTATACATATTTACTAATAGTCCCCCGCAGTTGGAGCGGAAGGAGACCGAACGCTTAAACTGGTCCTGAAGCTTTCGAATAATTGTCTTGGTAGGGCTTTGGTAAAAATATCGACATATTGATATGCAGCGGGACGTGTAAGACGAGAATGTCACCGATTTTTACCTTTTCTCTTACGAAGTGAATGTCGATTTCAACATGCTTGGTACGTTGGTGTTGAACTGGGTTGCCAGACATATAAACCGCCGAAACATTGTCCAATATACTATGGTGGCTTGACACAAAGGGCAATGTAATTCAATAAGAAGGTTGCATAGCCAACTTGTTTCAGCAACCACATTTGCGACTCCTCGGTACTCGGATTCGGCACTCGACCGAGAGATACTCCTCCGATTCAAAATAAGTGATACACTTTCCTTTTAGGGGTGATTCAAAATAAGTGTTACACTTTGAAAAATTACATTATTTGGCAAAAAAATACTGGGACCCACACCCACTAATGATCTACTTTAACAAAGTGAAATGGCTCATTTACCCTTATTTTATATACTTTTAAACATCATTAACTTCACTTTATTCAAAAGGTGTGGGACACAATCCCCACTAACCATCCAATTAATCTAATTTAACAATCATTATAATATTTTGCCTCAAAAACCGTGAAACCTAAAGTGTATCACTTATTCTGAATCGGAGGAAGTAGTAGATTGTTGTTTGGACGACCAAGAATTAAATTATCACCGAGGTTGATCGACGTGAATCAGGGCACCTGCCCCAGTCGGCATCGGAGTAAGCCGTCGGCATCGGAGTAAGCCGTCGGCATCGGAGTAAGCCGTCGGCATCGGAGTAAGCCGTCGGCATCGGAGTAAGCCGTAAGAGTGTGACTGGGCGATGCAACGATCCGAATTCCAAACTCGATAGTACCTTTAATATAACGTATGACGTGTTTCATGAAGTTAAAATGAGAATCATGTGGAGCATGCATGAAAAGGCTTATTTGTTGTACCGCGTATTGAATGTCGGGCCGTATTTTATCTCTTATATTCGGAGCTCCTTTTTAGGTGGTACTTTGCCCGACGAACAACGATATTAAGTCCAAACTTGACACGACAATAAATAATTAACCGAGCCGGTTAAAACCCGACATGCTCTCACAAATAAATATATAAGACGGCTCACAATTTAATTAACGCAATACTTAACTACGACATGAACAACTAACTACAAATAACGTCTAATTAAATTATAGAGTATCCAATAATTAAAACGTATAAATAATATGAACCGTCTAACTACAAGTTGTCTAAATAATATAAAATTAATGATAAATAATAAAACGTGATTAAAATAATATTATTTAATTAATACAAATTTTGGGCGTTACACAAACTGAGAGCCAACAATTTAGCAATGATTTTGTATTGCAAACCAATAAGAGAAATTGGGCGATACTCGTTTACAATAGTCGGGTTACTAACCTTTGGAATCAAAGTAATAAAAGAAGCATTACAACCCTTCAGAAGCTTTCCTGAATTTAAGAATTCTTCAAGCGACAAAAGAAAATCAATTTTCAACAGCTTCCGATACTTCTTAACAAATCTAATGGTAAACCCGTCCCAGGCATTTTTTTCACTACCACAACTCCAAACCACCGATTTAGGTTCCTCCATAAGGCAAGGGTTCTCAAGCTCGGAAACTTTCCATTCATCTAATCGGTTAAAACTTGATGCATCAAAGCTCGGAACCGAAGATTGAATCACACAAAATTTTGATTTGAAGAACTCTTTAAAAATCGATTTCACTTTAGCCGGGTTAGTATGCCATTCACCTTCTTCCATCACCCCTTGAACCATTTGACTTTTTTTTTATTTTCTTTAACATACCATGAAAAAAAGAAAAATTCTCATCTCCTTCCACATCCCATTTAATTTTTAACTTTTGAAGAGCATCTACATTTTGGATTCTCTCCATTTCTTTTAATTTTTTAGCAGCCCCACCCTTTATTCGGAATCTGTTTCACTTGCCAACCCATTATCCATCTTCTGCTGTATGCCAATAATTAATTTATTCACATCTGCCATATGCACCCCTCGAGTAATATGCAAGTGTTTTGACCAAATTTTGCTTTTAGATTTCATACACATAAGTTTTTCCTTAAGCTTGACAATGCATGACAAGGACTCAGAGTGAAACTCATTGCATGAGTTACTAATAAAATCATTATATTCCTCCAAATTCAACCAAGAATTAAAACCCCGGAACGAAGTAGGACCATAATCTATCTTTTTAGAAGCTAATAAGATCGGAATATGATCTGGAAATTTTCTCTCCAATGCCACCACCTTCAAATCAAAGTCTTCATCAAATAAGTTTTCTGAAATTAAAAACCTATCTTACTTACTCATTTTGGTACCCATTTTGTTCATCCAAGTATATTTACGCCCGCCGATATCGAGATCGATTAACCCACTATCTTCAATAAAAGAATTACAATTCAAGGCACCAATAGGATTAAAATTTGAACCGAACCTTTCCGCTTCACACCTAACTTCATTGAAATCACCAATTATCAGAAAATTTTCCCACCTTCCCATGCATATAATCACGAATTTGTTCCCATAGACAACTCCGAGATTCAACATCTTGTGGAGCGTAAATATTTATAAAATGCATCTTATCATCACTTCCCACCCACGAGCCTTCAACGATCACAAAAAATCTACCCCAAACTATCGATTCTTAAGAGAAAACTGATGTATCCCACATGGACACAGTCCCCCCCGAATGACCACGAGAAGAACTACACGCAAAATCGAAATGATAATTGCCCCAAATCGATTTAGGCCGGAAAAAAATTAGGTTTTGCTGTCAACGTTTCTTGAACTCCCAAAAACGAAACACTATTCTGATAACACAAATTTTGGGTCCATTTTCTCTTTTCCACGGAACCTAGACCCTGTGCATTTAACGTTCAACATTTAAGAATATCATATTCACCTATCCGCCCAACTTTGTTTGCTGTTGCATTTGCATTCAATTCTGCCCCGAACAATGTACCACATGAATTTGCATTCATACTTCTATTATAATTAATTAAAAATTAGAGAAACATAAGATTTCATTAAATATTAGCCAAGTAAAACTCAAACACTTAACAAAAAAGACCAAACTAAACATATGTCCTGTAATATACTGCGTCTTATGTTGGTTCTCTAGCTTCTTGCTAGAGACTGCATTTTTAATATATTTCTTTTTCGTTGAGGTCAGGAAGGGGTAATATCTCAACTTTTACCTTCCCAATTAATTCTCATCAAAATTATTTGATTATGTAAATTTATATCATTCAAGCTTTACACTTCAATGCTTGCAATTCAATCAATCCTATTACTAGAAGAACCCATTTAGTTTACCAACATTCTCATCAAATGACTAAGGATTTAGAGAAAACTAACCGCATAAAAATTAGAATAAACATTTTAAAAGGTGTAAAGTATATTATAATGATAGTTCTTGAAGTTAACCTCAAACTTCATACAGGTGGTTATTTTTTTGGAAACTTTTTACATGACTTACAGTTATTAAGCTTAATATTCATTATTTATTTGTTCAAAAATTATACTAATAGTCATTTTAAATTGACCCTCTAAAACCCGTAATCAAGCACACCCTTAGTGATTTACCTATTAAAATATTTAACGCACGCATAAAGAAGTATAGATACAAGAAATATCCAGAAAAGAACGATGTGATTGTCTAAGTAAAATAACTTTATGTAAATGTCCAAGTAAATGACAATCTTTCTATTTACTCGAAATGATTTAACATTACAAGGGGCAAAATGTTCTTACTCACATAGTTAAAGGACCAAGAGGTGATATATAGAGTCATTCAGTAAATTGTAACGAAAACAAAAATAGTTAACGCCTGTTTTGGAGAGAGAAACAAAAAGATAGCGAGAGAGAGAGGAGATAGAGAGAGAAATCGGCCATGGGTAAGGTAGGCGGAGGCGGAAGTGGCGGAGCAACGGCGGCGAAGAAGAAGAAGAAAGGCCGGCCGTCTCTTTTAGATCTCCAGAAACGTGCTTTAGAACAACAAAAATTACAAAATCAACAACAATTTCATCAGAGATCTAGTCGCCGGAACCCTAATTCTACTTCCACTGACGGTGGTTCCGTCGGTGAAGAAGATTACTACGATGATGATGATGATGAACGGAAAGAGAAAAAAGTCAAGCTGGTTGTTCGTTTGCCCCAATCGGATCAACAACTACATTTGTCGTCTGATTTAATTAGGTCTTCGTCGGTTAATTCAGCATCTTGTGGCTCTGATTCGAATGCTGATGTCGATAATCGCAAAGTTAAACCCGGATCTGGCGGTGTTGTCTCTGATCACCAGGTTAATTTTTGTTTAATCAATGCATCGAAAATTAGGGTTTATATTCAAGTTTTCGTTTTTGTGAATTTGTAATGTAATAATGCTTCTTCAACTTTTTTAAATAAGAAAAATTGAGGGAAAAGGAATATTTTACAGCACAAGAAATTAAGAATATAAAAATTAATAAATAGCAAAATTGAGGGAAAAGAAAATATCTTTACTTGACATTATTATCTTCTTCGAAGATTTATTTGGATTTTGGCGGGTACTTCAACAGCTTTTTTTTCTTTCTCGTTAGATCGGAAGTGAGCGTACTTGTTTTGACCAGGTCAACTTTTGTTTTTAGTAAATACATCCATAACTACAAAACCTGTAAATAGATACATATATGTGTGTATATAACAATTTACAATACTTTTACCTTTTGTATTTTATAAAATCTAAAGGGCTTTAAATCTTTAATTTTAGCAACATTCTGTTATTGACATTAATTCTGTTATATTTTATTAATCTTTGTTGATAGCTGATCTATTGTTCGTTATTAATCTATCTGACTTTTATTATTTATCTATATATTTATATATACACACAGAAACTTAAAGGAACATTCACACACCATCATGTCTTGGGGAAAAGTTCCAATTTGTCTTTTCTTAAATATTTATTGTTATTCTTTCAGTTGGCTTCTACTTGCCATTTAGGGTTTTGTTTAGTATTAGTATTAGTTTCTGTTATCTAATTAATATTTCTTTTTTGTGTGATGATTTTATGTGTGTAGGGTGAAAAGGTTTTGAAAGCGATGGACACTCTGCATGGTCTTAATCATAAACCCTTTTGTATTATCTTGAATATAAGTAAAAATTATTTGAATTTTTTATAAAATAAATAATTTCATCTTAATATTTGTGCAGGATCACCGTTGGAGTGTGGGCCCTCAACACCTTTGCCAGACAAAAAGTTGTTGGTGTTCATTCTTGACAGACTTCAAAAGTGTGTATCTGTTCTTTTTTGCTTCTTTTATTAGAATAAATCTTATTTCTTGCACTGTTCATTGATCTATATAAGTGGTATTTATAATTTAAATTGGTCTTGCAGGAAGGACACTCATGGGGTTTTCTCTGATCCTGTTGATCCTAATGAGGTGATTTGTTTTGAAAGTTTTCAAACATCATCTATTGATTTTGTTTTTGTTTTTGTAATAATATTGAGAGATTTGTTTGTAATTGTATGCAGCTTCCTGATTACCATGAAATTATCAAGCAACCTATGGATTTTGGTACTGTTAGAAGCAAACTTGATGAGGGATTGTATTCAAATTTGGAAGAATTGGAGGTTTGTTTATGCTATAAAGTTGTTTGAATTCCTTCAATTTATTAAATTCTTGCATATATCTTACAAATTTTTTATATGAGTATATTACACATATGGTCCTTTAGGTTTGTAGGTCATTTAGTTTCATAAATTACACTGGTAGTCCTTATTTCCGAAACTATTGGCACGTTTGGTCCTTTACCTAAACGGACGTTAACTTTTCAGTTTTCCCGTCAAACAAACAGGTTTTTATGGGTTTCAAAGTGGTGAAGGGAAAGGGGAAAGGACATATTTACCCCATTGTGCATCACACTTTACCATATTGACGGGGAAAAGTTAACGTTTGTTTAGGTAAAGAACCAAACGTGTCAATAGTTACAGAAATAAGGACTACCAGTGTAATTTATGAAACTAAAAGACCAAATATGTAATATGGTACAAACATAAAGGACCATTTGTGTAGTTTACTCTTTTTATATTGTATTTGCAGACAGATGTATTCTTAATTTGCTCGAATGCAATGCAGTATAATTCATCTGATACCATATACTTCCGGCAGGTACAATTTACCTTATTAACTTTTTAACAGTCTTCCTATTTTTATTTTTATTTTTACTTTTACTTTTATTTTAATTTCTTTTGTTTATTCTCTCAGGCGAGATCGATACAAGAATTGGCAAAACGTGACTTTGAAAATCTGAGACAAGAAGGTGAAGATGGTGAACTGCAACCAAAAGTAGTGAAAAGAGGCAGGCCACCTGGCAAGCATGTGAAGAAGACACCTGGAAGACCCCCATTGGACCGTGTGGGTCCTGAGTCAACCTCAGGTGCCACTCTTGTAACTGCTGAAGACAACACAAATGAGTCAACTCCTTATAATTTAAGAAAAGCGCCACCTGTCATGTATAGATTTCAAGCTGATGGTTTATTTGGGTCAAATCGCTCTCGTAATGGTGAACATAATTCTGAATTATTGCCAGATTGGAATGAAGAATTTCCAGGTTATTTTTATAAAAAAAAATTTTAGCAATTTATATAGCCTTCCTTGTGTAATAATATATAGAGGGTATAAATGGATCAACAATAGGTCACATGGTCAAACAGGTTGGAAGTAGCTATGGTGTATATTAATTGGATATTTTCTGAATCACGCTGTTCAAATATTTATATTAGTATTATTGTCGTAATATTTTATTTCTGTGATCATATCTATTGTTTTTTCTATTAATTATAAATATGTTTTTTTTTTTTACTTTTGTTTTTAATGTTTAGAGCGCATTCGGAAAGCTGACATGAAATACGGGAATAAAAATCTTATTATTGATGAAAGTAGACGTGACACCTACAAACAATTTCATCCTTCTGCTTATGCTTATGAATCTTCTCTTTTATCCAATTTTGGTGGAGAAAGAAAGCAATTATTGGCGGTATGTTCTCAATTTTGTATTTAATAAAAAAACGAACCATTTTGTGAAGTTCATGTTGCACCTTTAATAGTATATTGGCCTTATTTTAATTGGGAAGTATTTTTCATTGTTCTATGAAGTAAGTTATTGAGAAATAGTTTTACTATATTCCAATATTTATGTTCAAAATTCAGGTAGGTTTACATGCAGAGCATGGTTATGCTAGAAGTCTAGCCCGTTTTGCTGCAAATCTCGGGCCCGTTGTGTGGAAAATTGCTTCAAACAAAATAGAAAAAGTATTGCCACCTGGCACAAAGTTTGCTCCCGGAGTTGTTGGTGAAAACGATATTTCTCCTCAGCCTTCATGGTCTTTCCCACCCGCAAACTCGAGACACCTGCTGCCCGAAACTCCGTCCACCTCTTCAGGACCAAATCCAAACCGCCCGAAAGTTGAAATGATCGAGCCCGATTCCGGGGGCTCACCATGTTAGAACCGGGTTTAATAACGTTTTCGAGAAAGTAAGCCAAGTCTCAAAACACCAATATTTCTAATTTTGATGTTGACCTTTATAATGTTGTGTTTGGCAGTGTGATGATGATGATGGCAAAGTAGACGAAATGGGACGGATGGATTGTTGATGTACAAGTCTCGAAGCACAGAGTACGAGTGGTGAGGTGGTTCTATATAGTGTAGGAATGATTCTGTACAGATGAAACGTAACTATTTGGACTGGTGATTTAACTAATCAGATTATGATGATGAACCAGGATTAGAAATAAGAAGGAAAAGAAAAGGGGTTATTTTGGGTTTGTAAATTTATAATTGTTTGGAGAAAAACGGAGTTAGGGTTTTTTTTATCTAGCTTTGGGGTATGATATGATGATGATCGAGAGGACTGGCTCTATCCTAGTTCCTGTAATTTTTCTTAATCCATGTAGTTATTTATTTAAAAAAGTTTACATTTGGTTATTTACTCCTGGCACCTGTAATTTACCTCAAATTTCAGTTGTAGTTATTATGAAAATTTTAAAACGGGCTTCTATACCAAACGGAGTTCAAAGTGGTTTTAAAAAAATAAATTAGGCGTGACGTGTGTATAAGACCGGTGCCAATGGGCGATCGGTTGGCCGCCGGTTGGCCACCGCCGGAACCGGCGCCGTTGGCACGGTCCGCCGGTTGGCCGCCGGTTGGACCGCGGGTCGCTTAAGCGGCGAGAGAAGGGGAGCGTGATGTGGGGCCCAGCCGTACCCTCCAGCCAATGAAAAAAAAGCATTTTTTTTTCTTTTTTTTTTTTTTAAACGGTAATAAATTCGAATATAAACGGTAATAAATTAAAAAAAACGGTAATAATTCCAAAAAAATCCGAAAAAATTCAAAAAAATTCAAAAAAAATTCCCCCTCATTTACATCTATAAATACCCACTCATTTCTTATATTTTTTACACCACAATCACCTTCTTTCTATCTCAAAAAAATCATACCTCCTCCCAAACTTTTAAAAAATGTCCAAAAGACGTCAATCATCGGTATCCAACGACATGTGGGATTACCTTACTGGATCACCGGTTGACGCCCCACCCTCACCGGCCGGTTCTTCGTCGGGTCAAACAAGCAACCCGACACCATCGCTAGGTTTTGGGGCTTTCTCCCAACCACAACCAAACTACCAATACCCTCAACCACCACCCAACTTCAAAAAAGTCAAAAGACTTCGTCTTCGTCCGATGCCGCAAGTTCCCGAAGGTCCATTAAGCTGGACACTTTGGACCTCGTTAGAAAAACCTCCAATAAGCATACAGGCATTATCAAAAAGGTTGCAAAAATGGCACACAAAAAATTGATTTTGGAAATTTGGAAATTCCTAGCCATAAAAGTGCCAAACGACATTGACGAAAGTCGTAAGCAAATGCTTGAAAACGCTCAAGATGAAATTGCACAGTAATTTGAAAATGATTTGGCGATTTTTAAAGACGTTGACGAGGAGGGTGACGGTGAGGGTTCGGGAGCACAAGGACCGGTTGGCGAAGACGAAGACGAAGACGACAATGAATCTCTTGATTAGTAGTTTTTTTAGTTTGAATGTCTTTTTTTTTATTTATTAATGGCTTTTTTTTTAATTAATGTCTTTTTTTTTAATTATTTTAATGTCTTTTTATGTATTTTTTTTTTAATTAATGAAATGTATTTTTATTAGTTATATGTTTTAATTAGTTTATATATTTTTATTAGAAAAAGAAAAGTAAGTGGTGGGCCCAAATTTGGTGAAGTGACGGAGTGCTGTTGGCATGGGTACGTCAGTTTAGTGTTAGTTAGTTTGTATGCTGACGTGGCGCTGAGTTGGCAGAAACTGACGGCGTCAGTTTGCGTCACCATTGGCACCGGTCTAAAAGCTCAAGGTTTGAAAATGCAGTCAACAACTCAAGATACAAGTTGGGCCATTGGGTTTCCAAGCCCATTTTTCAGCAATGATTTTGACTCAAGCAGACGACCAACCTTTTTATTTATATTTTCTCTTCTTTTTTTTTAACTACTCATAGACTTTTATAGTTTGTAATCTTCAACTTATATTAATATTATAATAATTTTTGGTTACTAAAATTTCAATAAACTTTTACTCTTAATGTTTTGAATCCTTAAATTTTTATAATTTATATTTGTTACTAATAAAAATATCAAAAAGAAAAAAAAAATTGAAAGAAAAAGGCTAAATTTTATTTACCGCTTTTAAGAAACTGAACGTTCCAAATCCTCACAGCAACGCGCGATCGCTCGTTTACTTACAAAAGTTACATTGGTATTGCACTTTATGAAAATATTTATATTTATACCTTTACATGAAGCTAGGACGTAAATGAGTTTTGATGACAAGTCCATTTAAAACTTTCTATTGGTTCTAATTAGTGATATGTAATACTGACTCAAAAGACATAATTTAAATTTAATTACACTCATCAACATTAGTATTTATAATTAAGGTTATAATTGTTAATTAACTTCTTTATTCTAACTATAGTAATCTATGTATTTCTCTTACTTCGTTTTTTGATCATAACTTTGTTTTTCTTTGTAAACAAAAAAAACCTAAAAAATGTTAGTTTTTAAAATTAAATTCTCTATAAAATATGTATAGTCTTGAAATTTTAAAAAAACAATATTATGATTCAAACATATATGAACCAAAAGTATTATAATTTAAAAATGTAATGACCCAAATTTTGTATGTTCTGAAAATGTTATGATCGTAATTAAACAAAATGAGTATTGTTTATCATTTTCTAAATCCAGCATAATTCAATTTAAAAAAAGATATTAATTATATGTTTAATTACCAGATATATTGGGTTTGAAAGTTTTTGATATCTACTTTTATTAACTGTAAATATGGGGCCAAGTATATATCATTATTTATTAGTTTGGTAACATTGTCATTATTATTACCTAAATTTTAAGAAAGATAAATCATATATTATATATATATATACTTTCAAACCAAATTAAAATCTGGAGTTGTGCGGATTTGAGGTTTTATATAAGCGAAATATTATTTGTACGTTTTTTACACAAAACTGCAGTAGCCTCCACCTTCAAACAATATTCATTTTTCTAAAAACTTGATGATTTTCTGCAAACATATAATACAATTATTATTTATAAAAACAATGCACTTTTGTTTTAGTTACTATTTTTTCAAACAATGCAGCCTACCTGTTCTTGAGAATGCAAATTAAAGTTTTAAAAGTACTACCTTTTAATTATTATTTTATGTATTTTAACTATATAGTCATATCTTTTCATGCATGCAACCACTTTTTAATTATATAATTAACTCAATTATTGGGTATCTGCTTGTTAGCATTCATGTTATTATTATATGTTATTGATCTTTACAAGCTCTATATTAAGGTTAGTATTTCATTTTTAATATATATCATTGATATATAAGTATACAACAACCTTATATTTATTTTTTTATTTTTTTTGTAGTTTTCTTAAAATTTTATTGTTTTTGCATTGATATATATGTATGAAGCAGCCATATAAGTAACTAAAGATGAACCATTTGTGTTGATGTAACATTTTCATAAGTGTTAATGAAAAACTGTTATGAAAATTATTTTGAATTATTTTAACACATATTTATGTATAACCAAACGTTTATTTTTATCGTTTCAATAATATTTTACGATATGATTTCCTAAATTTTTTCATTGTTATGTATTTTATTTTTCAAAGCTAGTCTGCTCATTTGGGCGGGCTATGAAACTAGTTTTGTATATACAGCTCTTTAGTCTAACATCCGTTAAATATTTTAACAAAAAATGAACTGTAACTTTAAAAAAAATTTAAGGAACATCAGGCTAAAAATTATATATGCTAAAGGTCTTTAGGAAAAAAAAAAAAAACTATAACTGTAGTTTTTAAAGTAAATAACCATAAACTAAATTTGGTATAAACATCAAGTAAATATTAAGGAAATTTGAATTATTATCATAAATTTTAAATATTTAAAAGAAATATTTATTGATAATAATTTATAATATCTAATAACAACTTAATTTTTTTTAATGATTGGTTGAAAATAATTTATCAAGGTTCTAAAAAACGCATCATGGCTGCGCCATGGCGTGAGGCGCGGTTCCGCCGTTGCGAAACAGGCCATGGCGGAACTTTAAGGCGTGGCGCAGAAAAAACGTTATCGCGCGCCTTATCGCGAGTTTTTTTGAAAGGTCTTCAAAAATTTGAAGTTTTTTTTAAAAAAATGATTTTTTTTATAGATTTAACATGTTTTTGTAAACTTCATATATGAAAATCATATATATCAATAAACCTATATTTTATTTTTTGAACTTGATATATATATGTATATAAATTAAATTAAAATTTGTGGTCTTAAGCACGTCTTAAAAAACATCATGGAAACCAAAATATAATCTTTATTCAGAAGAATATTATTAATTTATTATTGAAAAAGCGACCAAAACACCCGAGTTTTGAGAGTGCAGAGCTAAATTGTGGAGTCGGTGAGCTTTCGTCCCTCTCACTCTTTTATCCTTTCCCATCAAAACCCCTAACCATCAGTTTTTGCTACCAATTTACTGCTTAATTCCGGCGTTTCGGTTAGTATCATTCCTTTCGTTTCGGTTAATTTTTCGACTGCTCAATAGATTCATCGTTTCCTGTCGTTGATTAATTGCGAAATTTAGGTCAATTATTGATTATTATGTTCCAATTTTGTCTTCTTTTTGTTGATTATTGAAGTTTAGTAGGGTCGATTATTATGTGTGATTCTTTTATGCTATAGAGTAAATTGTAGGTGGTTAATTGGAAATTGTAGTTGTTTCTGGCTATTATCACAGCTAGGGTTGGAATAGGAAGTTTTAGAGCATGTTGTCGCTCCAATAAATTGAATATAAAATTCTTTTTTTGGGATAGAGGTAGCTGATTTTGATGAATGATTCTGTTTAGGCATTCTTAAAAATATTACAAAATAAACAAACTAGTATAAAAACATTATAATTTCTATTATCTTTTTGCTACATGTAGGTCTCTTGTTGTCATTGGATAATGTCCCAAACACATGAATGACTAGAATTCATCCTCTTCAATTTCTCAATTAAAATTCGTTATCAAAAATGATTTCAAACAATGTGGACACATCAACAACTCTTGAAAACTCACCTAAAAACCATGAACTCGACATCAAAATATTTGGAATTTCCCTCGTTTCAGTAGTCCCATGGGTCATAAACACAAAAGAAAATTTCAAAATGCCAACTTTTTTCAACAATAAATTAAAAAACCACGCCCGAAATTATGGGTCCCACAATCTTTCCCAACCCGGTGTTAGTTACTCCACGGTTCGTTTCCGACCCTATGTTTCCAAAGTTCCATGGCATACGGGCCCGCGGGCCTTTCTTTCTCAGTTTTTTCCAAGATACGGGCATTATTGCGGGCCAAATTGGTCAAGTGGGAAAGATAACGGGTCGTTACTTTGGGATAAAAGACCGATTGATTGGCTTGATTATTGCTGTTATTGTCATGATATGGGTTATGATACTCATGATCAAAGTGAACTTTTGAAGGCTGATTTGGCATTTCTTGAGTGTTTGGAAAGACCTCATATGGCTACAAAAGGGGATGTTCATGTTGCTCATCTTTACAAGACAATGTGTATATCAGGTATGTAGAGATGGAAATTTTGACCTGTTTACTTGTTTTTGGGCTTGTTTCATCTCAAACGGGTCAAATAAAAAAGTTAATTAAAAGGGGGACATGTATTAAAAAATTTGCATCATTATTGCAAAATGTTATTAAGAGTAAATTACACAAATGGTCTTTTAGGTTTGTACCATATTACATATTTGGCCCTTTAGTTTCATAAATTACACTGATAGTCCTTATTTGCGAAAGTATTGGCACGTTTGGTCCTTTACATAAACAGATGTTATTTTTCCCGTCAAACAAATAGGTTTTTATGGGTTTTTAAATTGTTGAAGGGAAAGGGAAAATGACAGAATTACCCCCTCGTGCATCACACGTGAACATACTTGACGGGAAAATAAATGTTTGTTTAGGTAAGGGATCAAACGTGTCAATAGTTTCAGAAATAAGGACTACTAGTGTAATTTATTAAACTAAAGAACCAAATATGTAATATGGTACAAATCTAAAGAGCCATTTGTGTAATTTACTCATGTTATTCATACTGATTTTTGGTCCACAATATTCTTCATTAGGCTGCGTGTTTTAGATATTTAATTAATAGCCAAATATTTCAACTAAAATGTGTGCCTTGCAAATAGCTGAAAGATATTGTTTTTGACTAATTTATCTAATATCCAAAACATCATTTAAAGTCCAAACACTGAAATTAGCATCATCTATGTACTTTTAACAATAATAACTGACAATTAATGAATATGAGTTGACTTTTCTTCTAGTCAACATATGTCAACGTTGACTTTTTCAAGTGTAATGCAGGTCTGAGGAATATACTGATACCGTACCGTCAGCATCTGGTGAAATTGAGTTCGGGTCAGTTATATCTCGGGTTCGGGTGGCTCAGCAATATGAAGTGGAAAGGATGGACCAGTCAAAAGTAGAGTGAAAAATGGTATGTAAGAATCAAAATTGTATATAATATGTATGTATAGATAATATGTATATAGTGTGTTGATGGTATTGTCTATGTTAAGTTGTTTTAATAGTGTAAAGTAGCAAATACTTTGATATTGTAGTTATCAAAACATGTGTTTACACTTAATAGTTAAAAGGTCTTTAAGAAAGGAAAGTTAATGAAATTAAATTTCCCTCTATAACATACAAAATACAACCATGTAATCTATCTGTTAATTTTAAATACTCATACAAAACAAATAACATGAAAGATTATACAACCATGTAATCTATCTGTTAATTTTAAATACTTCCACTGATTCAAAATAAGTGACACACTTTGGGTTTTATAAAAGATTATAATGATGATTAAAATAAATTAATTGAATGGTTAATGGAGAATGGGTCTCACACCTTTTGAATAAAGTGGGGATAATGATGTTTAAAAGTAAAGGTAAATGAGTCATTTCACTTTGTTAAAGTGGATAGTTAGTGCGTGTGGATCCTACTATTATTTGCCAAATAAGGTAATTTTTCAAAGTGTCACTTATTTTGGATCAACCCAAAAAGGAAAATGTGTCACTTATTTTGAATCGGAGGAAGTATCACATATAATTTAAAACCCATGTATAATGAAAATAAACGTAATAACTATTCACTACTTTCTACGGTAGTTTGATAGTTTATACTTCCTTCGATTCTTTTCAGGTGATATACTTTTCATATTAGTCAATATAAAAATAATTGATATATCCTAATTATTAATTTCATTTGATAAAAAGGTAGTGGAGCTTATATTAACTAAGGGGTTGTTTGGGAAAGCTTATTTAAAGGAGCTTATAGCTTATAAGCTTATATAAGCCTAAATAATCCCTTTGAAAAAGGATTATTTAAGCTTATATAAGCTTATAAGCCATAAGCACCTCTTAATAAGCTTTCCCAAACACCCCCTAAGTATCTTCTTTAATTAAGTGAAATAACAATTTTACTATTATTTATAAACATTATTAACATCATTTTGCTAAAAAAAATTGGAATTTACCCCTACTAATTATCTGATTTAATCTATTCTAAAATGTATTATAATTTTTATATTATATTAAGTTGAATAGTTAGTCAGTGATGAATCTCATAAATTATAATTAAAGTGAGTTTAATGATGTTTAAAAGTAAAAGTAATGGTAAATAATTCATTTCGTTTTATTACAAAAAATATTTAGTAACTACGGGATCCACTATTTTTTAAAAAGTAAGAAAAGTTTCAAAGTGTATCACTTCTTTTGAAACATTCTAAAATGAAAAGTATATCACTTATTTTGAAACATGGTTTCTCTAGTTTTTTTCTCCTCGTATTAGTATTTGATTTTACCACATGTCTTTCATTTCTTATTAGGTTGTTAATTTTGGCATTTTGCTTCGTATTATCTGGATGACAAATGCGTTAACATATATGGTCTTGGTTAGACGTGATAATTGTGATTAACCTACTTATCAAGAGTTGATTAAGGTTATCTTTTTAGATGACTAAAATTGGATTCTAATGCACAGAACATCCTAAACTAAATATTGGCATCTTCTTTTTATAAAGTAAATTAACTTTGATTCTTTAATAGATGAAACTAAGGACATGTTTAGGAAAACTTATACAAGAACTTATAAGTTAACACTAATAAGTTCGATGAGATCAAACTAAACCGGCCAATTCAATATATTTTTAGATAAACATATTAGATTTTATTAATCATTATCCTTAGAGTTATGGTTAAAAAAAATTAAAGACATGCTTAAATTGCTACCACCAACCGCTTGAAGGTAATTATGTTTTAAAACATTATACTTTAACCATTTAAAAACTCATAACCATTTCCCCAAATATATTACAACTATTATGGCTTTCGATTGTGCAATATTAAAATAAATAAAGAATTTTCTTCTATGATACTCATGTACTTTACAACAGAATTTAGTAACACAAATACTAGAGTTGACTTGAATATCAAGAAATTAATTCTTGACTCAAACTCGAGTAAGTTTTAAAATTAAGCTCGAGCTCGAATATATATATATATATATATATATATATATATATATATATATATATATATATATATATATATATATATATACATATATATAGGGTCCGGATCCGGTGAGGACTCTTTTACTCGCGAGGACTCCAAAAAAAACTCTAAAAATGATCCAAAATAAACTTTTTTTAAAAAATTACTTTTTTAAACATTAAAATCGTTATGTATAAGATCCAAAAAAAAAAAAATTCCAAAAATGATCAAAAAAAAAAAAAAATATGGATCATAATAATGATCCACAAAAAATATCTGGATCATTGTTATGATTCGCTAAAAAAAGTGGATCATAATTTTTTTTTGAATTTTTTGAAATTTTTATGAGGTGTCCTCGCGAGTTCTCACTGAAAAAAGAGTCCTCACAGGATCTCACTTCTATATATATATATATATATATATATATATATATATATATATATATATATATATATATATATATATATATATATATATATAAATATATGGTCGAGTTATATTGAGAACTTTGATTTTAAAAAGAACCCTGAGAACTATTTAATTTCAATCCTAGCCATCGAAAAATCAATCTAATGGTGTAGATTAGAAAATGGCATAATTGTAATTAATGCAGCAATTTTGGTCAGATTTTTAGTAACCAAAAGGGTATTTATGACATTTTACCCAAAAAAAATATTGTTTCCTTTTTTGAAAATTTCCTAAAAATTAGGCATTATTTTCGGATATTTTTTGTTGTATATATTTTATTTTACGAGTCTGCGTTTATGTTATTTTACGATTATGCATATATGTTTTTTTACACATCTGCATATATATTTTTTGGCATTAATTTCAGTAATTTTTTTTATTTACGATTATGCATATATGTTTTTTTACACATCTGCATATATGTTTTTTGGCATTAATTTCAGTAATTTTTTTTATTTACGTTATGCACATATGTTTTTTTTGCGGGTTTGTATATATATATTGAACATACATGTAACATAAAACAAACATGTTCAATAAACGAAATCTATATCCAAATTATACAAAACTAATAGAGTACATAATACACACATGCTGAACTTATTCATACAAAAAGTCAAAAAGATACTTCAAAAAACACATATGTATTCAAGCAATAACATATATACATCCAAGTGATTGCATCAATGTTAATATCAACAACACTATAACTGCTTCATGAATCATGATCAACATCTTCATCTTCATTATTAACATATAGTACCTGCAAAACAACATTTTTTTAATGTTATTATTAACATATACAAAAAAAAAAAAAAATCCAAAAAATTAGAACAATCATACAACAATAGCAATTATATATATATATATTAAATATGAATAAAAGGAAATATCTTGCTTTGGAGCTTTTGCTGAAAATCACTACACAAAATTAACACCATAAAACAACTTTATAATGATTAAATATGAAACAATGAAAAAAAATAGTTGTTCGGAGCATCCCCAAAACCAGTTACCCAAAGATAAAACCACCATGTGCAAAACAATTAATAAATATGATAAAAAAGGAAAAAGAAATACGTTGCTTGTAGCTTTCCCCCAAAATCAAATCTTAGTAGTTACACACACTTTCCAGATCTGAAACTCGAATTTAAAATACAATTAAGATCTAGTTACATACCTTACCTCTTTCCGTCAAAAACGACTACGACGTCGGAAGATCTTAACTCAGCAGAAAAACAACAAAAATCCGCCACCGTATAATCGAGATAGAGATCGAGACAGAGCGGGTTATGTTGCGAGATCTAGTGGTGGTGGTGCGGCGGGATTTGGTGGTGGTGGTGCGGCTGGATCAGGTGGTGGTGGTGCGGCGGTTTCTGGTTCATCATCAACGTTACCTTCTTCGTCTCTGTCTCTGTATCATCATCAGTGTCACCGTCTCCGTCGCCATTTGATGCTAGAGAGGCAACCGGCTGTGAAAAGTGAAGAGAGAATGAGAGAAAATAACTTTTTAGGGTTTTCAAGTTTTGGGGAAATAAGAGATATGTTAAAATCTCCATGATTGTAGGGATTGATACATAACTTCCTAGAATATAAAAACTGTCTTTGAATAGTTTTTTCCTATTATACCCCTGTGATTTTTTATTAATTAATTAAATGAAAAAGAAATTACTAATTTGTGATTGGTTAATCAAGGGTTCTCAAAGTTCTTTTTAAAATCAGGGTTCTCAATATAATCCTTCACTATATATATATATATATATATATATATATATATATATATATATATATATATAGTGTAGAATTAAAATCAGAACCAATTAAGGCTACAGAACCAGCAGAACTCAATCTAAACCATTGATTTTTTAAATGAAATGATCATGGAAGACACATTAATGTATTTGATGAGGGACTCCCAAATATTGGTTTGCATGGATGCATTCATGCATGTATACATACATGTATAGATAACACTTATGTATACATACATGAAAACATATACATATATGTATACATGCATGAATGACATCCATGCAAACCAATATTTGGGGGTCCCTCACCAAATACATTAATGTTCCTTCCATGATCATTTCATTTCAAAAATCAATGGTTTAGATTGAGTTCTGCTAATTCTGTAGCCTTAATAGGTTCTGAAATTAATTCAACCACACACATATATATATATATATATATATATATATAGGGGTTTTTTAACATGTGCCCCAAGGCACATGTTAGGGTGCATTAAATAACTTGAAAGTTTCCTAATAAATTGTAATTAAATATTAATGAAGTGTGTATGTTACAATTTGAAGACATTTATTAAATGTATTTCAAAGTTATATTAGAAAGTTTATGCTATTTAATGCACTCTAACATGTGCCTTGGGAGCACATGTTAGAAAAACCCATATCTAATCTAACTCTATATATGAGGCCTAATTATGATTTGAATTTGCCAAGTTGTCATTTTAACACACTCTCATTGGTTAACATTGATGACATGTAATGTCAAACAAATGCCACATGTCATCTCATTTGTGTACACCTGCGATATTTGAAAAAATGTTTTAGGCAACCAGTTTACGCAATACATTCTGAATTTAATTGACTTTGACCATTAAATTCGGTATCCCCATTAATTTTCATTGATTTGATGACAAATATGTATCCCCCATTTAGTTTGGAATTTTCCTTTAATTTTCATTAAACAACTCTGCAATCATAACAACCAATTCCTTAAATACTCTTTAGCCGAAATTATTTATCCTGTTAAAATGGATTGTCCCTTTTTTAACAATTTGTATTGTCAAAGTACCGATGTCAACACATACCTATTGTGTGCAAATTCTTTAGAAATATTTAATTGTTTTAAATATTTGATTGAAAAAATATATTTTATTTGACAGGTGATACCGAATTTAAGTTGGTGAGTTAACCAGCTCAAAAATCAATACAAAGTTATATAGATATTACGAATTAACATATATTTAAATAAAATTCGTTCCATATATGTTTTTTCATTTAAATATATATCATATATATGTTAAATATTTCGAATTAACATATATTTAAATTTTAGAAATAATATAAAGTCTGTAACATATAAAAAATTTAGGTAAACTTTTAGTTTATATTTGAATCTTTCTGACAAATTCAGTCATACAAATATTTAAATATTTCGTTCATTCAAATTCAGTAAACTCTTTCTAAAATTCGTTCCATATATTTCGAATTAACAAATATTTAAATTTTAGAAACAATATAAAGTCTACAACATATAAAATATTTAGGTAAACTTTTAGTTTAGATTTATATATTTCTCACAAATTAGTTTATAACCCCTAATAGGCAGATAATTATACAAATTCGGTCTAAAATATTTGTAGTGTAAATAGCATGTGTTCAATAAACAAGATGTTATAGACATGAGAAAATAAGTTATATAATTGTTGAAAACTTCCTTTGTTTATTTTATATACGTAAGACACATAATTTTTATATATTTATATTGTTTCAATTTCTGACAAACAAATGATGAATATATGTCTTACATATATTGAACACATGCTGCTTTGTAATAACAAGAGTTTGTAGACTTTTTCAAATATGACATATCAGGATCAAGAATACACGATGGAAAATTACAACATATTATTATATGAAGAAGAATCGTACAACAAAGATCATCAAACTCTCTATGGCAGCCTGACATCAGAACAAAAACGTATTTACTGAATAGTCATGGATGCCGCTTATAATGAAAAGGGTGGAATGTTCTTCGTATATGGTTATGGTGGTACTGGAAAGACTTACATGTACAAAACTATGTCTGCTGCATTACGTTCCCAAGGGTCAATAGTATTGGATGTTGCCTCAAGTGGTATTGTGGCACTTTTGTTGGAAGGTGGTAGGACGGCTCATTCCAGGTTTGAAATTCCTATTAATGTGGTGGAAGACTCATTGTCCCACATATCCGCTGACGGTGACCTTGCTGAGTTGATACGAAAAGCCAAGCTAATTATATGGGACGAGGCACCAATGATTAACCGATATTGTTTCGAGGCATTTGATAGAACTCTGAGAGACATATGCAGGGTGTAACACCCGTATTTTTAAAACATCGTTTAAATCATTTAAAATACAATTCCCCAATATTTGTCACATCGTCCAAAACACAGTTTAACAAAAACTTTAAAACGTATATCAGAGTTTACAAAAATACGGTGTCACCAAGTATATCAAAACCATAGGCAACGGGATCTACCTAATAGCTCCCGAGCTAAACATATCTAGGCCACTTCTAGTGCAACCTTCTAACACTTCAAACCTGTACCTGAGTACACAGCCACAAATAAACGTAGTACGTGAGACAAAATAGTCTCGTGAGATACACGGGTTTTAGACCCCAATAATAATAATAATAATTTCATAAATATATAAACATATATAAATATAAACAATCTCATTACCGGCTAGTCACCCTACCGTGACTCTAACAAACTCTGCTCTCCTAGCAATCATATCTAACTATCGGGTTTCCCCCGCACTAGCTAAAAGCACAACATATCTAGTTATCGGGTTGCCCCCAAACTAACTAGAAGCACATTAACTTATTAACCGGGGATCCCCCGCATTAATAAACTTCAACCAAATCTAGTATATAAACATATACATACTAGAAACATACCGGGGATCCCCCGAATTGCTCAAGATAACGGCAAGAGGGAATCGCCCAATCTACCGATACCTGCCTTACTCGCCAGACCTTCCTCCAGTTAGCAAGACTACTACCGTGGATGAGTCGATGTTAATCCACCCAACTGCCCCTCACTCCACACCTCATGACCGGGGGTCCCCCGCGTCATCACATCATCTCATTCTTACCATAACTCATCAGTTATTCCAATCGAAGCCTTCGGCTATCACATCAGTCATCAACAAGTTAGTTATTTAATAATAACTATATATAACTAGTTCAACATAGTGTGAACGTACCTGCATGGTCCCATGGACCCGATCATAAGCAACCACATTTACTTCTACATCTATGAACCCTATTGAGGTCCATACTTACTTTATACATAAGATACATTTCTTATTTTATCGATATCATAATACTTTTATCTCTTCTTTGACTATAATACACAATTATTACTAGTCACATCATATTCTTTTTCATATATATTCGTTCTTTACTTTTATTAGTATATCTTACCAATAGGTACTCATTACTATAAAATCATTCCCAATTGCTTTACTAATACATATTTATTAATAAAGGCTCCGTATACATTCTTTTAAATCAATTACTTCATTATTATGGCTCATTAACATGGATTCCATAATTACTTTAATTTATCATATTTTACTTCAAATCCACCAATCATACTAGACATATTCTAGTATCACATTCTACATACTTTCATACATTTTCAGTCACTATCTTTATCAACATAATTATTAATAAAGACCCATAAAATATCATATGTATTTTCAAAACTATTTACTATGTACTCAGTTTAAAAGTCTCATGTACTCACCTTAGCAATAAAGTGCTCCAACCATATTCTTTACGCCAATTTCCTTGCTTCATAGTTCAATCAACTTCCAAGACTTCACCAAAGCCTTAAATCTTCAACTAGGAGTGAAATCTACCAAAGATTTGTGAAGAAATCAACCAAAACCTGCACTTGAGCTCCACAATCGCCAAAGGGAAAAACTAGGGTTTTCTATTTCATCAAATGAGCTCCAACCCGATTTTAATGCTGCACGACACAAGTTCACGGCGCGAACAATAGTTCGCGTCGCTAACTTCGCGTTTCTCCTAGTTCGCGATCGCTAAGTCGTCGCGAACTACTTCGCGACCAAATGCCAAAGTCCCTGAAGACAGTTCCCGATCGCCACCCCTAGTTCGCGTCGCGAACTCCCTAAAGCACCAGGCTGCACTTTTTCTTCTTTGTCTCGACCCGGTTTCGCCCATAACTTTCTCGTACGGTGTCCAAACGACACGAAACCAATTCCTACGTTTTTTAAACGATTTATCTTTAATTACCATATTTTTGTACAATTTATTTACAAATTTTTGGGTCGTTACAACTATCCACCCCTTAAAAGGATTCCGTCCTCGGAATCACTCAAAAATTTCAAATCCCCATTCTACCGAGTATCCATTCTCATTCTCCCATGGTTATGACCATCAACATTTTCCCAATTCAATTTAGCCAACCACATGTATATAAACATTCACTTAACCCTGTTAGATCCGAACGGGTCAAAGGATCAATCTTAGGCCTTTAATTCCCAAACGGGTCAAGATGCCACAATTGACCATAACGCTTCAAATCCTTTAGCCGATCATTCTATTCACAAAACAATAACATGACATAACCATTACAATCATTTGATTAAATAAAACCTAGCGTCGACCAAGTCGATATAATCCAACATTGTCTAACCCTTGACTTAAGAACAAAGTCAACTATACTTTAACATTTTCCCTTCCCGTCAAAGGATCCCATAGATCCTCCTTTCCTTTACAATTTACCTTTAATTTGTGACCCATTTACAATCATATACTCGAACCCCAAATTCAATCTTGACAACACCCAAACGGGTCAAAGTCGTATAATCCGACTACCACTATTTCAACTATTCCATTAACCTTTTTCACGCATGTACCATCGACACATTATGCCCTCAACATTCACTAATCGTTCATAACGGAAGTCAAAGCCCATCTTTGACTAAGTCAACCAATCACAAATTGGTCAACCTTGACTTTTGCGTGAAGTCAACCAAATTTTTTCAAACTAACAAATTTCATGCTCACGGGGCACCGCCACTAATTTATCCCTTCCGGTTCTACTCATTATTGTTCCCTTAACAATTGTCCCCGTTTTTCCACACTTTCAATTTCTCCCCAAATATGCGAGAGTCGTACATACACATAAGGTCACACCGAACTTTACCGAATCTTAACCATCATTTGGTCACTCATGCCGTCATTTAGTATTCTTTCAACAACTTTGCACCACATCGATCAGTTCTATAACTTTTATGCTCAATTATCGGTATTAATCTCCTACCGCGACACATTCCTCAATTTCATACAAGTTTATCATAACTTGATTACCAAATGATGAATTGCCCACTAGGAGTTTCTCTTTCCTCCTATTCTATGAATCGTAGGCATCTCCTACACATGCATGTCCTAAATGCAACCCGCATTTCAAACCAAATTCTCATTTACCATAACATAATAGCAATACTCATTAACCACATGGTTCTACATTCATCATATAAACACATAAACATATACACACACATAAATACCCACATATATATCACGCCAATTCAATCTAAACACCTTTATTGTGCACATATACAAACATATGTATATGTCACCAATACCATCTATACATCTCTATTGTGCACATATACAAACATATGTATATGTCACACCAATGTCATATGACATCCATCTTTTCGCATCGTGTAGCCTTGCTACTATCTTACCCATTCGATCATCAAATCATTTATCATGCATTCTAGCACCTCTCCCACAAAAACGCATTATCGTTTTCTTTCATATCTAACATGTTTCTCATTTGACATATTACTCAACACGATCCACATGACACTACCCTTTCATCGTCATATGCCTTTGAAGGCCATCACATAATGCACATGCATTGAATTCCGCGGATAACTAGTAAAATCTCGTTTCTCTTACACATTAACCACCATTAATCGGTTCATTTCCTTATTACCACATTTCCAAATCTTTTGTCACTACGGGAGTATCTATCACTCCATTCCATTAACCAAACTCGCCGGTCATCCCGGTCATCTTTGAGTCAACCAACCGCCTCCGGTCTACACTTGCAACCCATGACTTAACACCCAATGGCCCGACACTCGATTTTCTACTTTCATACATCGTGGGACTTAGGACTATTCCTTTCCCAATCGTAGTCTTATACTACACTACGTCATACATTATCACGCTATTGCTATGACACTTTTAGCAATAATCGTCCTTTTTTTTACCCTTAATGTTGAGTCCATCAACCCCGTCACAAGACTTGCTATGGCTACGCGCCAACTTTTACTCAATTGATTCCAACGATTAAATTTCGTCGTTCCCGACATTTATTCTTTTCCACATAGTTTCCATTTATAAATTCTAAGGCATCACTATACCTTAGTCATTCTTTCCTTTACCGTTCACGTATAATAACATTACATTGCGTATCCGGATTCCTGCCGAATATCAAAGTCCCATTTCCAAAGCTTCTATTTCTATAATTCTCATCCAACTAACAATTCTTACCGAGACTTAGTACTTCATTATACCATCATTCTTTTGTTGACGACATCTACCATTCTCATAGTTCCCCCTTTGACACTACATAGTAGCATCAACCCATATATCTTTACTACATGCGACACACCGGCCCATAATCATTTCCAATGTATGATTTCTACACACATACCAACCGGGAAGACTATTCCCGAAATTAAATCTCCACATCATACAACTTATCTACAATTTCTATAGGCACCCAATTCGTGCAATAACAACAATTAAGTCATAATCTCAAATCATTCATCTTACCCAAGGTCTCCGAGGTGGCCCCTCCGGGTCAATTCCCTATTTCAACTCACTCGTGAGTTCATTTCACACACATCTTGTACCGTGCTCTCCTTCACAAAGTTTCATACAACACATTCCGCCGTGTCAACACCTCATCCTTCAATAATGGTGACGTCAATGTCGCCATATCGTTCTTCCTTCATTTGCTACTCTCTAGCACTTACTAAAACTACCGAATCCACCACATCGTGACCTTCGGCTCAAAACTTCCGAATTACACATAGGTTTTACACGCTATGAAGACCCTATACAACATTCTTCAATTTCTTCCGATTAGGTCTTGCTACCTTTTTATGTAGGTAACTTCCACTACGGACTTCACCATTCGATGACTCTTCCTTCGTACGGGTATTTGAATCATTCCGCCTACCCTCATTCATACGGTTATTAAACATCTGGTTCACATTCTCATTCATAACTCCTCCCAATTTAGTGGAGCTCATTCACTTTTCTCATTCATTCTTTCGCCATACTATCGTATCCAACAGACAAGATTCGAACGGTCAACTCGACCATCGAAAACAACACAAATAGATCAAAACATGGCATTTCTCATAGGGGCCGACCCTATCATACCAATGCCCTACGGTCTCAAAAGACTCACATTTCATAATTCATAACAACTTCTATAGGTCCCCTAGGTTCAACCCTAAACTTAACATAAAGTCTCAAGGTCAACCTATCGATCTTAAGGAATCTTACATTCCTATTGCTACAGTCTAAGACTAGGATGGACATCCAACCTAATTCACTTAAACTATAGCTCTGATACCAAGTTGTAACACCCGTATTTTTAAAACATCATTTAAATCATTTAAAATACAATTCCCCAATATTTGTCACATCGTCCAAAACACAGTTTAACAAAAACTTTAAAATGTATATCAGAGTTTACAAAAATACGGTGTCACCAAGTATATCAAAACCATAGGCAACGGGATCTACCTAATAGCTCCCGAGCTAAACATCTCTAGGCCACTTCTAGTGCAACCTTCTAACACTTCAAACCTGTACCTGAGTACACAACCACAAATAAACGTAGTACGTGAGACAAAATAGTCTCGTGAGATACACGGGTTTTAGACCCCAATAATAATAATAATTTCATAAATATATAAACATATATATAAATATAAACAATCTCACTACCGGCTAGTCACCCTACCGTGACTCTAACAAACTCTGCTCTCCTAGCAATTATATCTAACTATCGGGTTGCCCCCGCACTAGCTAGAAGCACAACATATCTAGTTATCGGGTTGCCCCCAAACTAACTAGAAGCACATTAACTTATTAACCGGGGATCCCCCGCATTAATAAGCTTCAACCAAATCTAGTATATAAACATATACATACTAGAAACATACCGGGGATCCCCCGAATTGCTCAAGATAATGGAAAGAGGGAATCGCCCAATCTACCGATACCTGCCTTACTCGCCGGACCTTCCTCCAGTTATCGATATCATTTACTTCTACATCTATGAACCCTATTGAGGTCCATACTTACTTTATACATAAGATACATTTCTTATTTTATCGATATCATAATACTTTTATCTCTTCTTTGACTATAATACACAATTATTACTAGTCACATCATATTCTTTTTCATATATATTCGTTCTTTACTTTTATTAGTATATCTTACCAATAGGTACTCATTACTATAAAATCATTCCCAATTGCTTTACTAATACATATTTATTAATAAAGGCTCCGTATACATTCTTTTAAATCAATTACTTCATTATTATGGCTCATTAACATGGATTCCATAATTACTTTAATTTATCATATTTTACTTCAAATCCACCAATCATACTAGACATATTCTAGTATCACATTCTACATACTTTCATACATTTTCAGTCACTATCTTTATCAACATAATTATTAATAAAGACCCATAAAATATCATATGTATTTTCAAAACTATTTACTATGTACTCAGTTTAAAAGTCTCATGTACTCACCTTAGCAATAAAGTGCTCCAACCATATTCTTTACGCCAATTTCCTTGCTTCATAGTTCAATCAACTTCCAAGACTTCACCAAAGCCTTAAATCTTCAACTAGGAGTGAAATCTACCAAAGATTTGTGAAGAAATCAACCAAAACCTGCACTTGAGCTCCAAAATCGCCAAAGGGAAAAACTAGGGTTTTCTATTTCATCAAATGAGCTCCAACCCGATTTTAATGCTGCACGACACAAGTTCACGACGCGAACAATAGTTCGCGTCGCTAGCTTCGCGTTTCTCCTAGTTCGCGATCGCTAAGTCGCCGCGAACTACTTCGCGACCAAATGCCAAAGTCCCTGAAGACAGTTCCCGATCGCCACCCCTAGTTCGCGTCGCGAACTCCTTAAAGCAGCAGGGCTGCACTTTTTCTTCTTTGTCTCGACCCGGTTTCGCCCATAACTTTCTCGTACGGTGTCCAAACGACACGAAACCAATTTCTACGTTCTTTAAACGATTTATCTTTAATTATCATATTTTTGTACAATTTATTTACAAATTTTTGGGTCGTTACACATGGGAGACCCTTCGATACCATCAGAAGCTGTGTTTGGTGGAAAAGTTGTTTTGTTTGGTGGTGATTTTCGGCAAATTCTTCCTGTTATTCCAAACGGCAGTAGACAAGATGTGGTTCATTCGACGATCAACGCTTCTTATCTTTGGGAGCATTGCAATGTCTTTAATTTAACAGTTAACATGAGGTTGGGTTCGGGAGCATCTGAGTTTGAAAGAAAAGAAATAAAAGAATTCGTAATGATAGGTATGTGATTAACTCTTTTCAATTTATTGGTAATATTTTATAAACTATTCAATGTAATTTTAATGATTATCATTTTCATAATGATTTAAACACATGTGCTGAAAAAATGATGGTGAATAGTCAATACAGTTCCCGGAGAACATGCTGATTCAAGAGTCTGGTGATAATGTTGGTTCCATTATTCAAGAAACATACATTGAGTTGCTACAAAATCTGTGGAACCCCAACTTTTTTCAAGATTGAGCCATTCTTGCTCACACATACGAAATGATTGACATGATAAATGAACGATGCTTTCTTTAATTCTCGGAGAACTAAAGATATACGAGTCATCGAACTCGGTTTCTACTGCAGATGAAGATGATGCTATGTTTAACCTTGATTTCTACACCACCGCTTTCTTGAACAGTATAAATATGTTAGGTGTCCCGCAACATATCTTGAAGTTAAAGATCGGTGCTCCAGTAATGTGTATGCAAAATATTGATCAGAAAGCTGGATTGTGCAACAGAACGCGACTTCAGATATTACGAATGGGGATAAATTATATAATCGAAGGTAAAATCATATCTGGCGGCAAAGTTGGTACAATTTGCGCTATCCCTCGCATGGTTATTAGTCCTTCCGACAACAAGATGCCTTTCAAATTGAAACGCCGACAATTTCCCGTTCAAGTCTGCTTTGCTACGACTATTAATAAAAGCCAATGTTAGACATTGTCGCAAGTTGGTTTGTTTTCTTCAAAACCCAGTATTTCACATGGTCAACTTTATGTCACTGTATCACGAGTTAAGAACAAGAACAAATTGAAGGTTATTTGTTACGACAAAGATGACAATTACACTAATTCAACAAAAAATGTCATTTACAAAGAAGTCTTATTTCGTCTATAAATTTTCTATAACATTTATTCATGTATCAAAAATTTATACCAACTTATTATTACAATTATAGACGGTTATGACATTTAAACAGTATCAATATTTTTGTTATTCTTCTACATATCTTTTAAAGCATGCCCGCCCAGTCGGGCGTGCTTTGAAGCTAGTATATATATATATATATATATATATATATATATATATATATATATATATATATATATATATATATATATATATATATATATATATATATATATATATATATATATATATACATATATTGTTGGATCCCAACAACACAAACGTGTTGCGTTACGACCGATTAACGAAGATAAGATAAGTAACACACAAGATTTCAATGATTAAGAGTTTATTAAAACAACTTAGTACAGTACAAAGTTTGCGGAAATAGATAGTACACACTAACTAAAACTTTCTACTTGAAATGACACTTTTGTTCGCTCAAACTAGAAGACTATGCAAGGAGAGTTTAATATCAGCTGATACAAACAGCTGATATTTAATGCCTTAGTAATAACTATGGAGAAGTTAATACCAGAAAATAACAACTCTCAGAGAATATTCTTGTGCTATGAATTTTTAAAGGTGTATGTAAATGCAAGCATTTACGTCTCTATATATAGCCCAAGATCCGTGTTACTTTGTCCACAAGATAATCGACGTGTAAACATATCATTCGTCGATGTAGACTTGTCCACGGAAACATTTAATGCTCTTGCATATGTTGTAGTCCCAAGTGTACTTTGTGTCAACTCCTTTTGCTACCTATTCTGACGCACAGTAAAAAGGTGTACTATGAAAGTACAAAAGCAGTTGACTTTCCGTTTACATGCTTGGAGGGACAGACGATGATGTACTGACATAATATCTTCTATTCCAAAATAGAAGATCCTCATCGTTTTCTTCTTCTTTAAGAGGGAAAGGAAATGTTCAAAGTGTCAAGAACATTTCCACTAAGTATTTATCTGCCGCAGGTATCATCAGCTGATTCCACAATCAGCTGGATGATCTTCTTATTGTCTTTGTCCTTTGGCCATAGACTTCGAATGAACACTCTTCTATAGCTGCTGATTTGACTTGATTTCCTAGAGCTAAGTACGTACTCAGCTGAAGGTTTATTGCATATACTTGCTTCAGCTGAAGGTTTATTGCATATACTTGCTTCAGCTGAGATACATACTTCAGCTGATATTTATTCTTCTTAACTATTGATCATCAAATCTTATTCACTTAGTCTAGGGACTAACACACACACACACACACACACACACACACACACACACACACACACACACACACACACACACACACATATATATATATATATATATATATATATATATATATATATATATATATATATATATATATATATATATATATATATATATATATATATATAAGGAGGGTTGAGTTAAATTGAGAACCACGATTTTAAAAAGAATTCTGAGACCCTCCAATTTTAATCATACCCGTTGAATATTACATCTAGTGGCTAGAAAATCAAAATGGCATCAATGTAAATAGTTTCCAATTTATGGGTGGATGCTTAATGAAATGAAGGTTATTTTTGTAATACACTAAATATTATTTATTTTGTAATTTTTAAATCCGTGATATTTGATGCACGATTCCCTAAAATAACGTAACATCCCCCCATTTTATACGTAAATTAGGGGTGTTCAAAAATATCCGAAAAACCGGGTATCCGAAAAATTACTCGATATCCGAAATCCGGGTATCCGAAAATCCGGGTATCCGAAATCCGGGTATCTGAATTCCGGGTACCAAATACGGGTAGTGTTTTCAAGATTTTCGGATACCCGATACCCGAAAAATTACCCGAAAATAAAAAATATACGAAAAATATTCAAAAAATATACAAAAAATACACAAAATATTTGAGAAAATACCCAAAAATACCCAAAAAATTTAAAAAGTACCCGAAATATCTGAAAAATACCCGAAATATCCGAAAAAAACTCGAAATATTTGAAAAATATTTTAATATTTTGTTTTTTCCGGATACCGGATACCCGGATTTCGGATACCCGAAATTCCGGGTATCCGAAATCCGGGTACCAAATGCGGGTAGTAAAATTCACTATCCGAAAATCCGGGTACCCGGTTTTGAACACCCTAACGTAAATCATCACCCTTTATCCAAAATTAGTTCGGTGCAATTAAAGGGTACGGCGTTTTCTTTTCAACCAAATCGCACGAAATTGGAACACGATATCCTCCTTATTTAACAGATTGTTGCACATATGCAGCATTAATCGCATAAAAGGTGTGTTTATTTGAAGAATCGGCAAAAAAATTAGGTTTTACGGAGCAAAAAAGGTTGAAGCTCCGACTACTGAAAATCGGTGACTAATGGCTGGTAAGTGTTCGACTTTTACAAATTAAAAGGCATTCATATGTGTTTATTAGCTTGAATCGAAGCATAATTGTGTAAATATCGGTTTTTAGTGAAGATTATGCACGGTAAATGTATAAAACTGAAACAGATATAAAAAACAATCATGCAATTTGGGAAAATTGTGTTTCATACAAAGAGTAACAACAAACGTACATGTGATTTGATAATGTTGTCTTCATAAGAAAAATATAGATGTTTTTAAGATTATAACGAAAAATCAGCAAAATTGTGTTTTGGTTTCTTTCTGATTACAAACCTGTTTAAACAAATTGGGGTTAAGTTTTAGAGTGTGACTACATGAAGTGCAAAAAATAAGGGAAAGGACGCCAGATTCAGAGGATGACATAAGGTCTACTTCAGCAAAGAAAAAGGGTAAATTTGTATATATGAAATTCGTAGGTGAAAAACATATATGTAACTTGATTTTTGTTATATTTATATAGAGATACAATGGAAAACGATTACGTTTAAAAAACATATATGATTTTATTAGTTGATTAAATGGGCAAGTACTGTTAAATAGGTGAAAACATATATGAAACATAAACCAGCAATATAGAAGAAACATATATGATGAGTACATTAATGTGTCGTATCACTCATTCTAGCATTGAATTTAGTTGTATTTAAATGGATATATTATGGAAATCATTAGGGTCTCATAGAGCAAAAATTGATTATATTAATGATTGTTTATTTTTTTATAGAACCAAATTTGGTTAGTAATAACATCATATAATTTACATATATGCAAAACAATTAAATTACACATATTTTTTATATTAAATGACGATGCTTATTTGGATGTGATTAAGCAAATACAAATTTTTGTTGTTTTTAAATCTCAGATATTTAATCCTGTTGACAACGAGGAACAACAATTTCTGATGGTTTTTGACATGAGATTGGGAAGGGCAATTATGATGGATCGGAAAAAAATACATAAATGAAATTGGGGATATGAAAATATCAAGGGGTCCAAAAGCATGCAACATCACAGTCGCACAACTAATTGTAAGTTTAATAACGTTGAAAAACTTTAATACATACTTGTCTCTGATGCATTAATGTACTGATTAACATACGTGTATGAACATAATAAATTATCTACCCAATATACAATGCAAAGTATGCATGCTAAGGCAGATTCCCTCTACAATTCTGAGCTGGCCAATGGTGATTTTAAATGGCAAAGCGGAAGGTACAAGAAGATATGTGGAGTTTATGTGATGAGGTGGATGGAAACTTATTTTGGACAAGATCTGTGAAAATGGGATTGCGGATTAGATGGTGACAATTCAAAGCTGGTTAAACAAGTAAAGATATTCAAAGCAAGGTATGCAACACGGATTCTGCTTTCGGTGTGCAACATTAAAAGAAATGATATATTATCAGGATTGGCGGCCTTGGTTTAATTTGGTTTTTTTGTTATTTTGGATTTTGTTTGATATCAGTGTAAGTGGATTTTGGTCTGCTTTTTTTTTTTGAAAAGACGCATTTTTAGGTTACGTCTACTATGTTTATGGAATATTGGTTTTGGTTGAATTTTGTGGTATTTGGTTGACCAGGTTTCTGTATTTGATGGTTGTTAAATATGAATGACATGTTATTGTTTCGACCAAATCATTGTGTACAGTATATTAATGTGTTGAATCTATATGGTGTGGAAATTATGTCAGAAACATGCATGTTTTACATGTAACATATGTGTAGACGTAATCGAATTTATCAACTAATTGAAATTAAACACCTATGTTTTAAGGGAAATGCTAACAAGTGCCCTTAGGACAATGGTTAAGGGAAAAAAGGAAGCTTTAATCTATTTGTAAATTAACCATAAAAAAAACTGCCCCTGAATTTCACAACCATCCCGAGGTAGTTATGCTTTAAGACTTGTACATTCATACCCTTAACCATTGCCCTGAGGGCAATGGTTAGCAAAACCCATGTTTTAATACACTAACTTAAAAAGATAACAACATCATACTTTATCATACTGAAACAATATCGATCATAGTTATAAAAGTGTTTATGAATATTACAGATTACATAGATAACACATATATGTATTGAAGCAATAAAATATATGCATCCAAATGCTTGATGGTGTGCAATTCTATCCATTTTGAAGCAGCTCTCATCTTTATACATGTCACACCCCGCCAAAAATGAGTTTTACTTCATTTAAAATGTTTTGCGGAAGAACGGAGGTGTAACGTTCATGATTACATAGCAAAAATTAAGTAAACAAACAACCACGTAAATAACATAATGAGAATGGTTTACCTTCTAAAAATGGAATGTTTCCAAAAATAGTAGTTACTAAAAATAGTAAGTTTTGAAAATGAAATGATTGTTCGTAAACTTAAATATTCATTCATGGCTCACGACAAACCACTGCTCATATCCTCCAGTTCCACTGCACCTAATCACCTGGAAAAACATAAGTAAAAGGGGGTCAACAAATAATGTTGAGTGAATCCACAGGGTTAATGTAAAAGATAAGGTAAAGTGTTTTTGCTACCCAAAATGTTGGTTATGAAAACGTTTTATGACTGAAAAAGTATAAGGTTCAACACTCATAAGATATGAGAAGTAAATACGAAAAGTAAAGTGCAATTGTAAAAAATCTACAATTACTAGTTTAGTTTATAAAAATGTGTTGAACAAGTTGTTATGTTTGACATCGCATGACCGTTATCCCCAACAGGTAGCTAGTCTATTGAGTTAATATACCAACCCCTAAGTCCACAATCAACACTTCAACTCCACTATGTTATTTTCTTTTATGGATATACACTCCCGGAAATGTCTTGGATAAACCAAGTAATGATCAATCGTTCGATGGGAGGATGAGTGTCAGCCAATAGTACTATCTGCATATCCATGGTCTAGATCCACTAGTTAATGATTGCTGGCAAACCTTAGTCCGGTATAATAATCGTTTGTCATGCCAACGCGATAATGAAAATGTATAGATGTTGTACAGTCATAGTAAAATAGTAGCAATTGTGTTTATGTTTTCCACCCCAAAGTTTATAAAACAGTAAAGTAGTAAAGGGGTCTGTGGACTCACCTGGGCAAAGCTTAGCGACGATATTAGGACAGAGGAATCCTTCAGAGACTCCTAGCTTCCTAAACGATATAAATACTAATTAGACTAAGCTAATACAGGCGATTCTAGATACGATATAAGTTAAATGATATGCATTAATGTTATGTTTTATGTTTAGTGACATCGAATGAACTTGGATCATTGGGCCTTAATGGTCCGAAATGAAATGAAATGAAATGGGCTTCGAAATGAAATGGGTTTGGGTTAGGCTTAATGGGCCTAGATTGGGCCTATTGGGCTTAATTGGCCTAGATGGGCTTAATGGGCCACTAGGTTGGGCCACTTGGGCCTCTTATTGAGCTTAGGTCCATATAGATTGGGCCATGGATTGGGTTGGGCCCAATTGGGTTCGGTTTGGGTATAATTGGGCCAAAGGTTTGGGCTTTGGTCCAAATGGGCTTGGATACTAATGGGCCAACTAAAGTTTGGGCCCGATGGACTAAGGTAGATCGATAAGGGCCAAGTACGGGCCTTGGCCCGATTAGGTATTCGGGTTTGGGTTGATCGGTTGGGTCAAGATCCGGCCTTAACCCGGTTGACTTATTGGTCAAAATTGGTAATTCTAGAAGTCAACATAGGTTAAAATAGTCAACAAAAGTCAACTAAAAGTTCTAGATTTCAGTTAGGGTTTGATCTATCACAATATTTGGTCAACAAAAGTCAAATCTAGTCAACATAAAGTCAACTAGGGTTCGGTTTGGCTAGGTTTGCCCGGCTAGGCCGAAACCCTAAGGGTTCTAGGCTAGATCGAGTCTAGGGTTCGAGTTTAGTGTCTAGATTAGTCTAGATCTAGGGTTTAACGTGTCTAGGGTTCTAGATCTAGGGTTCGAGCATCAATTCAAGGGATTAAACAACAAATCTAACAAGTCTAACGATTCAAAAAAACAACACACACATGCACACGCACGCATGCATGTATGCTACCGATTTATGAGCTAACCGAGACCATATGGCCTAGGGCCATGGTCTCGGGTTCGAAATTGATTTTCAAGCAAGGGTTTAAGCATGGAAAAAAGAGGGTTTAGGGTACTACCTTGGATCAAACGAAGAGGAGATGATGATGGGATCGGACGGACGAGTATATGTTCGGGATTGCTTGCGGATTGCTTGCGATCGAACAAAAGTTCGAGTGTGCTTGTGGCCGAATCACACTCGGGACTTGTGGGGGATGTTTGGGACGAAATCAAAAAAGGAAGATGTGGGGGTTTAAGGGTGTTTATATAGGTGTACGAATTAGGGTTACCTAGAAGAGTTTTAGTAGAACTTGGACTCTTTTAAATCGAGGATAGAGATAAGGTGTAATCAACGGAAGATAGGGATCAAAGTTCAAATTTTCAAAAGAGGATAATCATATCCCATAGTGACTTGGACGAAATTCTAAGAGGAGTGGACTAGGTTTCTGTCAAATTGGGGTCGGGCAACACTATGATGTGTCGGTTTTGGATTAAATTCGATACGAGTCACGCTTCATTGATTATTTTGATTTATTGATTAAATATTAATTAAAAATTATTAATAGAATTGATTTTGAGAAATGAAGTCACCACAAATGAAATGAAATGTTGTGTTGACTAAAATAGTCAAACACTGATGTATGGTGAAATGTTAAATGTTTGGTGAACTAGTCATGTGATTGGATGCCAAAAGTGAAAATGAAACTAAATGAGGAAAGTTTTTAAACATAGGAACCTTCTAAATATAGAAATGATATGAAATGAGGAAAGTTTCTAAAAATAGAAACTTTCTATAATTAGAATTGTTACGAAATGAGAAAGTTTCTAAAAGTAGAAATTTTTTAAATATAGAAAGTAAGAAATGAAAAATAGTAACATACCCAAAATGTCGAGTTGTCACATTCTCCCCTGGTTGAAGAAATTTCGTCCCGAAATTTAAGACAAAGAATGAACAGGAGAGACAACGAGAAATAGATGTCGATGATAAGCAGTACTCATATCGAGGCGAGTACAGAGAGAGTTTTGCAACGATTGCCAAAAACAAGAAGTGAAACGAATGACGCGATTAGATATGATCCATATTGGCACTCCATGCCGAGTTATGACTTCCTTCAAGTAGATTCTTGTTAGATTCTCCATTTGATCATTTTCCTTGATCGCGATAATGTGTGCTGATTTGGTCAAACGATCAACAATTACCCAAATTGTATCATGACCACTAGACGTTCGAGGTAACTTGGTTATGAAATCCATTGAGATTTGTTCCCATTTCCATTAAGGGATCTCTGGTTGTTGTATAAGACTAGATGATTTTTGATTTTCAGCTTTCACTTGTGAGCACGCTAGACATTTGTTGATGTAGACTGCAATTCTCTTTCTTCATGTTAGGCCACCAATAAAATTCTTTGATATCTCCGTACATCTTGTCAACACCGAGATGATTCGAATGGTTGGACTTGTGAGCTTCATATAGGATGACATTGCGAACACTTCCATGATTAGGGACCCATATACGATCCATAAAGTATAGGGTTCCATCCACCTTTGCTTCTAGTTGCTTCTCCAAAACACGTACGACTTCCTTCTTCATGTTCTCTATCTCTAAGGCTTCAATTTGGAATTTAGGAATTTGGGAGGATAGATTAGAAAGAATGGAAATTGGCAGGGCTCGAGTATGACGAGGTTTGGGTTGCTCTTTCCGACTTAAGGCATCAGCTAAGACGTTAGCTTTACCAGGATGATATTTGATCTCGCAGTTGTAATCATTCATCAACTCTACCCATCTGCGCTGTCTCATGTTGAGCTCTTTCTGATTAAATATGTGTTGCAGAGTCTTGCGGTCGGTGAATATCATGCACTTGGTAACGTAGAGGTAATGTCTCCAAATCTTCAATGCGAACACCACGACACTTAGCTCGAGATCATGCGTTGTGTAGTTCTTCTCGTGAAACTTCAATTGTCGAGAGGCGTAGGTGATCAAATTGGTGCTAAGCATCACAGAAAACTACGAAATTGTCGGTTCCTTCGGGAAAAGATAGAATTTGCGCGGAAAATATTATGGATTTTAGGGTTTGGAAGGCCGATTCTTGTTTTTCGCCCCAGACAAATTTCTCATCTTTTTGCGTCAGCGCCTCTAAATATTTAGCTATCTTCACGGAATTCTTGATGAATCTTCTATAATAGCCAGTAAGACCAAGAAAATTGTCTAATTTCTGTTGGGGTCTTTCGAGCTTCCCATTTCTTAATAGTCTCGATCTCTACAGGATCAACGTCGATTCCTTCTTCATTGCTGACATGCCCTATGAATTGTACTTCACGCAACCATAATTTATACTTGGAAAACATGGCATACCGCTTCTCTTTCTCCAACAACTCAAGAATGATTCTTAAGTGCTCTTCATGTTCTTTTCTTGTTCGCGAATAGATAAGAATATCATCTATGAAGACGAAGACGAATTTGTCAAGATATAGCTTACACGCTCTATTGAAGAGATCCTTAAACACAGTAGTCGCATTGGTCAAACCACATAGCATAACCAAGAACTTATAATGACCATAACGAGTTCTGAATGTTGTCTTGGGTATATCTTCATCACGAACCTTCAACTGGTGATAGCTTGAACGGAGATCAATCATGGAATAGAAACTCGATCCTTGGAGTTGATTAAATAGATCATCAATACGGGGAAAAGGATAACGATTTTAATGGTTATTTTATTCAATTCTCAATAGTCAATGTACATCCTCATTGAACCATCTTACTTTTTAACGAAAAGGGACCGGAGCTCCCAGGATGAGAAACTCGGTCGAATGAAACTAAGATCAAGGAGTTCTTGTAATAGAGAAGAAAGTTCTTGCCTTTCAGACGGTGCAAGAGGATAAGGAGAACGCGCGATAGGAGTAAATTTTGGAATCAAAACGATGCGGAATTCAACTTATCTGTGAGGTGGCAGTCCAGGCAATTCGCCAGGAAAACGATAGGAAAAATCACGAACGATAGGAATGTCCTCAATCTTACGATCTTTGGACTGCTTGTCAACGACATGAGCAAGAAAGGCTTGGCATCCTTTATGGAGATATTTTGTGCTTTGATAGCATTTCTGATATTGATATCTTTGTTTCTTTGTTCACCCTGAATTATTAATGTTTATGTTTTTGTTAAAGGGATTCGAATTTGTTTGTTGTAGCATAATATATCAGCATAGTTTTTAGATAACCAATTAATCCCTATGACGATATTAAAACTACTTAGCTCTATAGCACAAGGTCAATCTCGAATATATGATTGTCTAGATTAAGCTTACAACTCTTAAGAAAATCTCATTAGACATAATAACTAACCATCTGCTAATTCAATCTCATAACTGACCGCTATAGGCGATGATTCGATATTTAAGAATCTTTTTAAAGTCGGTCAATACAAAACTCAAATCGGCTCTCGAATCGAATAAAATAGAAACAAAATAATTGTCGATAATAAACGTACTGGTAACAGTATTAGGATCTTCGTGAGCTTCTCAAGCACCAATGACGAATGCTCGACCACAAATATTCTGACGATCATTGTTGTTGTTGGCATTGCGGTTATTGTTACGATTGTCATTATTGTTGTTGTTCTTGAGCTTCTGGATATAGTTACGATAGTGTTTTGAGTCACCACACTCGTAACACACTCGTAAGACGATGGATGGCGGCTAAACACCTCAAAGCAGCTCCGGTGCACCGTTAATGTTAGATTTTGCGGCGGTGATTGGCGGCACGAAAAGGTAGAGATACAAAATGCAGAGAATATGAACCCTAAATAGGTTTAAACGAGGAGAGAGAACACGCCACGGTTTAAACAAATTCGAGAGATGGGGTTACAAGGAATAAGAGAGATGATTAAATCTCCATGTTCCATGATTGTACTTCCAAAAATACAAAACCGACTTTAAATAGATTATGCCTATAATACCCTTATGATTATTAATTAGTAAATTAATTGAAAAAGAAATTACTAATTTATGATTGGTTAATCAAGGGTTCTCAGAGTTCTTTTTAAAATCAGGGTTCTCAATATAATCCTTCACTATATATATATATATATATATATATATATATATATAGAAGTGGGATCCTGTGAGGACTTTTTTTTCGGTGAGGACTCGCGAGGATACCTTATAAAAATTTCCAAAAATTCCGAAAAAAATATATATAACCCACTATGATTATTACTACAGTTGACAAAAAAAAAATTATGATCCACTTTTTTTTAGCGAATTTTAAGAATGATCCAGATTTTTTTGTGGATCATTATTATGATCCATATTTTTTTTTTTTGGATCATTTTTGGAAATTTTTTTTTTGGATCTTATACATAGCGATTTTAATGTTTAAAAAAGAAAATTTTTGAAAAAATTTATTTTGGATCATTTTTAGAGTTTTTTTTTGAGTCCTCACAGTCCTCGCGAGGAAAAAAGTCCTCACCGGATCCGGACCCTATATATATATATATATATATATATATATATATATATATATATATATATATATATATATATATATATATATATATATATATATATATATAAGTGAGTTCCATTGAGAATTAGTATATTAGGTGAGAATGTGATAATAGATCTCAGCCTCTCATCTCCTTCCAGCCCTCACGCGCGCGGTGACATTTTTGTAATTAAGTCCAACTTTTCTGTCCCACACGCGGTGGCATTTTGGTAATTAAGTCCAACTTTTCTGTCCCACACGCGGTGACATTTTTGTAATTAAGTCCAACTTTTCTTTAATCATCGATGATTAAACTGGGTGTTTTGAGATTGTTTTTAATCATCGATGATTTAAACCCAACCCCAAGTTTAATCGTTAATGATTAAACACATTATCAAGTTTAATCATCGATGATTTAAAGAGTATCTTATGATTATTACAAAGATAAAGTTTAATCATCGATGATTAAAGAGCATCTTATGATTATTACACAGATAAAGTTTAATCATCGATGATTAAAGTTTAATCATCGATGATTAAACACTACACTCAGTTTTAATCATCGATGATTAAAGAAAAGTTTAATCAAATAATAAAGAAAGCAGACACGCTAATCATCGATGATTAAACACTACACTCAGTTTTAATCATCGATGATTAAAGAAAAGTTTAATCAAATAATAAAGAAAGCAGACACGCTAATCATCGATGATTAAAGAATTAAGAATCTAAAAAACGGAGACAAGTTTAATCATCGATGATTAAACAACATCTTTTATTTTAAAGACAAAACTGTTCTATTAATCATTGATGATTGAACACTACACCCAGTTTAATCATCGATGATTAAATACAATCTCAAAAGTTTAATAATTGATGATTAAACACTACACCCAGTTTAATCATCGATGATTAAAGAAAAGTTGGACTTAATTACAAAAATGCCACCGCGTGTGGGACAGAAAAGTTGGACTTAATTACAAAAATGACACCGCGCGTCTTTTTGCCTAATTCTCACATTCTCACCTAATATATCAATTCTCAATGGAACCCTCCCCTATATATATATATATATATATATATATATATATATATATATATATATTGGGAGGGTTCCTTTGAGAATTGGAAAAATAGTAAGAATGTGAGAATTAGGGTAATCATCGATGATTAAACATGACACATGTGCCCCCTTGCGCCGCGCGGCAGATTTTACCGGGCCGTGAGCCCCAAATCCACCCAAATCAATGACTGTGATCTATTCTCACATTCTCACCCAATATATTAATTCTCAATAGAACTCTCTATATATATATATATAGGGTTGAATTCCATACAGAACCCATATTATTTACAGAACCGATAGAACTATTCTCAACCAATCAGATTTTAATAAATTAATTTCTAGTTATTTAATTCATTTAATGGTTCGAGGGTACTTACGACATTTTACATTTTTATTTTTTATTCTTATTGTAAATTTCCTCAAATTTAGGAATTAAATTCAGAATGTTTATGATACATCTATGTTACCTATACGGTTGTATATACATTCATGTATATTTAATGATACACTAGTGTATCTAAAATACACTTATGTTATTTTAAGGTTAATTTAACCAACTCAAAACAAGCACTTTAAAAAATCTTTAATAACATTTATGTACAAAATAACATTTATGTATTACAAATAGTGAGTAAAACAACATTTATGTATAAAACAACACTTATGTATCCGAGCGTTAACATTTAACATTAAAGAACAACATTTATGTATAAAACAACTTCTTCATCGGTTTCAATCTATCATCAACAATTATTTTAGTTATTGTCTTCTTTAACAAGAACTGGTTCCTTAAACTCTGAATCTACCAGCACTACATGTATCATTACTTTACTTCAGACATAGATGTATCAGTGATAACCTGCAAAACAATAAAAAAAAACACAAATGTATACGTTTGATACCAAAGTAATTCATTTAAAGGAATTCACAAAGTAATGTTAAAATTAATGGTTTGCGAAAATAACTCAATTTATACATATCTACATAAAGTATACGTTCAAAAGATCCTTTGGATTATCATTTTGAGTCTTCTGAGATAGTTCAAAAGATCTACCCTTCTCAAATCGTGATCATATGTTTTTTTCTTTAGAACTATCTACTAAAACATTGACAAAAATAATACACTAAAAGGTGTAAATTTAAAATAACATGAATTTAATTGGATACAAAAACAAGTACCTCGTATGCGTTTTGAAGTTTCTTAAAAACTCTTGCAGCTTTTTCATTACCCATATTTTTATCAACATGAACCAACATCGCCTGATAAACTATGGAAAAAGAGTTCACAATCATCGTATTCAATATTTTTTTATTAAATACAGTAAATTATGTAAATTGTCCCTTTTAATACAAACCTTTTCCGTATACTCCGGTTTGATAAACGTGACGCAAACCAGTGCCGCAAACGTCAATTGTAGTTGCTCTGCCACCGCAAATCAGTGTCGGTCTAACGATTAGGGTTTTTGCCGCCGCAAATCAGCGCCGGAACCTACACGGTACTGATCAAACCCATCAGATCTGAGAAGGAGTTACGGGAAAAATATGGCTTGAATCCATGGCTTAAAACTCCAAATGGTTTTCAGGGAGACCACCACCGGTTGTTGTTTTGCCTCTAATTTCTCCCAATCATTGTTGCGGTTGGTATCCGACACCATGAGTGGCCGGAGATCGTGACCAGATTTTGAAAATAATCGGAGGTTATTTGGATCTAGGGTTTGTATATGAGATAATTGAATAAGAGAGAAAATGCCTACTTTTGAGGGTTTAGGAGAGACATGGACGGTTTTAAGGCTATATTTTCTTTTCTTTTTTTTATTTTTTGCAAAAATGACTTTTTTACCCTTTTATTTATTACTTACTAAAAATATAATACATATTATATACGAAAATGCCATTACTGATCATGGCCTTTAATCTTATAATCTAACGGTCTAAATTTAGTTCTATGAGTTCTGCATTTAAAATGTGTTCCGTATGAAATCCATCACAATATATATATATATATATATATATATATATATATATATATATATATATATATATATATATATATATATATATATATATATATATATATATATATATATATAAGTGAGTTCCATTGAGATATATTAGGGGAGAATGTGAGAATAGATCTCAGCCTCTCATCTCCAAACATCACTCACGCGCGCTTTTTAAATGATCAAGGGCAAGACGGTAATTTGTCCTGTTGGAGATACTCTGTTAGTTGCGTCAAAGATTCATTATCGCTCTTTTGAATCATAAATCGATCTCTGATCACAAATCGCTCTCTGAATCATAAATCGCTCTCTTAATCAAGGATTCATAATCAAGTTTTTTTTTCGTCTGAATCATAAATCGCTCAGGTAAACTTAATCAAATTCTATTCTATTCTTCTAATTTAGTTTTCGTTTTCATAGTTTTAGCCGAATCAAATCAACACAATCGATTATTGCGATGTATCAAATCAACGCAATCGATCATTGCGATGTATCAAATCATCGCAATGTATCAAATTGTCTAATCTGATTTCGTTTTTTTTTTTTGCTTTTTTTTTTTGCTGTTAACACTATTTTAGTTGATCAGTTATCGCAAATCAACTCAATCGATCATTGTCGCAGTTTAACTTAATTTTGTTTTTATGAATTCCGTTTTCCAGCTTAATTGTAATTTTTTTACATAATTATTGCGGGGTTTTTTTTTTTGAAATGGCGTCTTCATCAAGTTTTGTGAATGCTTATGAATCCAATTCGTTTCACAATTTTGAGAATCCAACAGAAAATTCGAATGCTCTTCAAGGTAATATACATTCAGTATTGATTAATGTTTTTAATCTCTTATGATTAACCTAGTATATGGTTATAAAGTTTTCGTAAGATCATCAGATGGTGTTTAATCATGGATGATTAAAGTATTCTGTGTAATCATTTATGATAAAAAGTGCATTTGTTAGTCTTTGTTGTGAAGTATAATGACAGTTTAGTTTAATCATTCGTGATTAAACTTACATATGATGATCTTACACAACTTTGTAAACAGTTTAGTCAGTTTGATCATAGATCATTAAACAGTTTCTTTACATCATAGTGTTTAATCATGCATGAGTAGTCGTCATTGTGAAATATTTTTGTAAATTCAACAAATGCTGTGTTTAATAATCTATGATTAAACAAACTGTTTAATATTTGGAAACAGTTTAATTAGTTTAATCATACATGATTAAACATGTCTTTTGTTTTTAATCATAGATGATTAGACGTCATTCTGAAATATTTTTGTAAAATCAACAAGTGATGTGCAATGTTTAATCATTAATGATTAACTTTTGAGATTGTTTTTTAATATTCGATGATTAAACTCTTTTTTTTTGTGTTTCATCATCGATCATTAATAAAACAATTCTGTTTTTAAAATCAAAGATGATGTTTAATCATCGATGATTAACCTTGTCTCCGTTTTTTAGAATCTTAATTCTCTATAAGATGTTGTTTAATCATTGATGATTAAACTCGAGGTTGGGTTTAATCATCTATGATTAAACAAATTGTTTAATCTTTGGAAACAGTTTAATCAGTTTAATCATAAATGATTAAACATATCTTTTGTTTTTTTATCATATCTGATTTAAACTTATTATTTTTATACTTTTTTATCCCCATGTTTTATTAGATGAAGTTTCAAATTCTACAATCGAATCACATGCAAGAAATTTTATTGGAGAGTCCTCTTATTGGCCTGATGTAGATGTAGATTTTATTCCTGTCATTCTTTCCACCTTCCCAACGCTAGATCTTGGCACAAAAAAATACAATGATTATGCAGAGATTGCTGGTTTTGGGATTCGGTTGAATACTCAATCCAAGTTTCGTGATAAGCATGTTTTATGTAATAAGGTTGGTATTGGTGTATCTAAGGATAAGCCTTGTGATACATTGGTTTGTGGTTCTGTTAGAAGAAAGAAGTATTCTAATAGGACATTTACTGGTTGCAAAGCGAAGATTATATTTGAAGCTGTACCTGATTGTAGCTCTTATAGAGTTAAGAAGTTTGTAGATGTCCATAACCATCCTTTAGAAATTATAGAAGATAAATGTTATTCTAAGAAAGCACGGATGATGTCATTTAGTGAAAAAGAGTATGTAGTTCGTATGTCGACATAAAAAACGGGTCCAACATTGGCTCATAAACTAAGAGCAAGTATGAGTGGTGGTTATAGTATATGCGTGCAAAAGTGAATGATTATAAAAATCTTAAGAGAGGTTTAAATAGGATTTTAGCCTACAAGGATGCCCAAATAAGTTGGAAGAACGAATACAGAATTGCCCAAATTATTCTTTCGAATATCTTTCTGAAGGAAGAGTTTTATCTGCTATGTTTTGGGCAGATGAAAGAGAGAAGGCGTATTATTCTGAATTTGGAGATGTCATATCATTTGATGCCACTTTTAGAACAAATAAGTAAGTTGATAAATATTTTTCATCTTTTTATTTATATTTTTTATTTGTTTTGTGTTCTAATTTTTTCTAGTTATGATTACATAGGTATAAAATGGTATTTATTCCATTCACTACCATTGATCATCATACAAATTCAGTTACTCTTGGAGCAGGGTTGCTCAGTAATGAGAGCATTGATTCTTATTGCTGGTTGTTGAGAGCTTTTCTTAAAGCTCATGGTAAAGAACCAGTTATTGTTCTTACTAACCAAGATCCAACAATAAAACAAGCTGTTCAGATTGTATTTCCTAATTCAAGACACAGACTATGCATGTGGCATATAATGAAAAAATTACAGGCAAAGGTATTATTTTTTGTATGACAGATTAATCATACATAATTAAAATACCAAGTTTAATCATTTATGATTAAACAACGTATGTGATTTTAAACAAAATATTTTATTCATGAATGATTAATTCCAAGTTTAATCATTTATGATTAAACAACATTTGTGATTTTAAACAAAATAGTTCATTCATGAATGATTATTTCCAAGTTTAATCATTTATGATTTTTTGCAGCAACTTATGACACCACACAACATAAAAAACACTAGTTTAATTATTTATGATTAAAACTGCATTTGTGATTTTACACAGAATAGTTTAATCATCGATGATTAAATATCAAAGTTTAAACATTCATGTTTAACCAGTATCTTATAATTCATTAATGCCAAATGAAATTCAATTGCATCATACACTGTTTTTTTTTTTTTTTTTTTATCATAGGTTAGTGTAGATGTGTTACAGAACACAGATTTTAGGAAAAGATTTAACAAGCTTGTTTGGGACACGAATATTTCACCTGCTGATTTTGAAATGAAGTGGGAAAAAGTTATTAATGAATTTGGGCTTGAAGAAAAGAGATGGTTTAAAGATATATTTGAATTACGTAATTCATGGATACCTGCGTATTTCAATGACATCCCTATGTGCGCATTGATGAAGACAACTTCAAGGTCTGAAAGTCAGAATTCTTTCTTCAACGCATATTCTCAAACTGGAAATTTGCTTTTAAATTTCATAGTGAATTATGACAATGCCATTCAAAAGCAAATATATACACAACAACACTTTGACCGTTTAACAAAGACTGCACAATATATTTTTAGAACTCCTCGAGATATAGAAAAACATGCTGCAAAAGTTTATACAAGGACTATGTTTGGTAAAGTCCAAACTGAAATATACAAAGGATCTCTTTTCTGTTACTACGCTCTTGTTGGTACTGAAAATGGATGGGACGTTTATAATGTGGACCATGTGAACAAGAATAATGAAATTGTATATTCAGTAAAGGTAAGTTAATTACTTTTTATATTTTATTCATTAATATTCTATTATATGATTAACAAAGTCTATAATTTTATATTTAACCCCAATTTTAATCATCAATGATTAATCAGCATTTTATAAAAATCGTAGACTAGTTTAATCATAAGTGATTAAACAGCATCTGTGATTTTAAAAAGAATAGTTTAACTAATCATGGATGATTAAACATCATCTTATGTTTTTTACACAAACCTGTTTAATCATTGATTTTTTTTTGTTTGACCAGGTTCAAATTAAAGTTGTAGAAAAAGAAATATCATGCAGCTGTGAAAATTTCAAGCGTATTGGTTATTTATGCAGACATGCTTTTGATATATTGATGAGATGTAGTTTTAAAGAAATTCCTGAACAATATATTTTAAATTGTTGGAGAAAGGATACTTTAACAAGGCATTACAACTTTAGCAGTCTAGATCATAATACATTGGCCAATGACAAGGCCAAATTAGTAAATGAAGCATATTACAGTTTTGAATCTTGTTTGGATCTTGTAAGAGAGGACAATGAAAAATTGGCAGCTTTTGTGAACATAACATCAAGCATGCTGAAGGATTATGAAAATGAACCGTCATATACATTTTCGACAAATAGGACTGATGCTGCTAGTGCGAGCAAACTTATGGATGCTTCTATTCCAACAGATGTTGAAGTTGAAGTTGAAGTTCCTAGAATTCAACGTAACAAAGGTTGTGGTCAATACAAAAGAATTCCTAGTGCTGCTGAAATTGCTCAAAAGAAAAAAGGACCTGAAGAGCACATATTATGTATCGAATGTAATCTAAGGGAACCTCACAATGTACGGACATGTGGCGTTGCACTTGAGAAAGCAAAAGCGAAAAGATTAGAGAAAGCGGCAGCGACACAAGAAAAGAATCAAGTTTGATATTTAGTTAGCAAAAAAAAATTTCTCATTCTTTTTATATTTTTAATTGAATAAACAGTTAATAAACGACTTTACTTTGATACATGAATTAATGATATTGCTTCATAAAGGTACTTAAAAGGTCGATGGATTCTTTAATCATGTTTTGATTAAACAAGTTGTTAAATCATTGATGATTAAACTTTCAGATTGTTTTTAATCATCGGTGATTAAACTCTGTGTTGTGTTTAATCATTGATGATTAATAAATCAATTCTGTATTTAAAATCAAAGATGCTATTTAATCATCGATGATTAACCTTGTCTCCGTTTTTTTGATTCTTAATTCTCTTTAAGATGCTGTTTAATCATCGATGATTAATCTTGACGATGTGTTTAATCATCGATGATTAAACTTGAGGTTTGGTTTAATCATCGATGATTAAACCGTGTTTTGTGTTTAATCACTAATGATTAAACTATTCTGAATTTTTTACAAAATGATTTTTAATCGTACATGATTAACTTTGAGATTGTTTTTAATCATTAACGATTAAACTAGTTTGAAATATTATTTTGGTTAATCATCAATGATTAAACCTGATGTTTTAGTCTAATCATAGATGATTATACTTGGCTGTGTAAAATCATAAGATGGTATATCATCGATGATTCTACCCTGTATTTTTGTTTAATCATCGATGATTAATCTTGACGATGTGGTTAATCATCGATGATTAAACGATGATTAAACCTTGTTTTGTGTTTAATCACTAATGATTACACTTTTAGATTGTTTTTAATCATCGATGATTAAACTAGTCTGAATTTTTTACAAAATGCTTTTTAATCATACATAATTAAACTATTTAATCACTAATGATTAAACTTTGAGATTGTTTTAATCATTAATGATTAAACTAGTTTGAAATATTATTTTTGGTTAATCATCAATGATTAAACCTGATGTTTTTAATCTAATCATAGATGATTATATTTTGGCTGTGTAAAATCATAAGATGGTAAATCATAAATGATTCTACCCTGTATTTTTGTTTAATCATCGATGATTAATATTTGACGATGTGGGTAATCATCGATGATTAAACTAGAGGTTTGATTTAATCATCGATGGTTAAACCTTGTTTTGTGTTTAATCACTAATGATTGTTTTTAATCATCGATGATTTTACTTGGCTGTTTAAATTATATGACGTTTAATCATCAATGATTAAACCTGGTATTAAACAATATGATATTGTTTTTAGAACCGAATGATGACAAGTTTTCGAGCATTTTAGATTTGGTTTTTGTGATTTGAATTAAACTAGTGGTCTGATTCAATCGAAATTGAATCTAAACCTAGAAAATAGGAAACTAGTGAGAAATTGGAAGGTTTATGTGAAGAAAAGATTGTAGAAGAGATGAAGATTTATGGTGAAATAAAGAAGGGTATCTTTAAGGCTAGACCTGTACGGATGGCAACATTCATTTCCCTCACATGGGTATGATCTGTTTGTTTCATCAAAAGGTAGTGTGATCCTTTTGGCAGTGAAGAAAACATATATGCAGTTTTTCTAAAATTAGAAATCATGTGAGTTGGTCATTTGGAGTCTTATTTGCAGTTGATCAGACCTCACATGGGCATTGGGCATCATATGTTTGTTTCATCAAATGGGTAGAACAGTCCTTTTGGCAGTGGAAAAATATATTTGCAGGTTTGTTTAAAATTAGAAATCATGTGCAGTTTTTGAGCATTTTAGATTTGATTTGTGATTTAAATTAAACTAGTGGAAGGCCTATTTTATAACGTTCGAAAAAGAAAGGGACTATTTTATGAAGGGTATAAAAGTCATTAAACATCCTATGCAAAAGAAGTATATAAAAGTCATTAAACATCCTAGAAAAATACAAAATTCATGAAGGGTATAAAAGTCATTAAACATGCTATTCAAAATTCATGAAGGGTACAAAATTACAGCTAGTCTTACAGCTACTTTTTAATACTTATCTTCATTTTCTCTCTAAAATGACAAATATGATATGCAGTATCATGAAGGGTACAAAATTACAGCTAGTCTTACAACTACTTTTTAATACTTTTTACTCGATGCATTTAATTTACGCGCTTAAATTTCAACTGAGATTGATTTTCCCTCTTCAATTTGGCATTTATTGCCTGCATCTTTCGAGGCCCTTGGTTATTATATAAATTTAACAATATTCTTCTAAAATGGTAACCTTTGATCACAAGAAAATTATTATCAAAAAACTTTACTTGTTATTAAGCATGAGTTCCCAAAGCGATAACAATTATCCTGCTGAATATATTGAAATCGACTCTTCAACTGACGATGAGATTAGAAACTATCGAAGTGAAGATCCTATAGATAAAAGCCATTTCTTTACTGTGAAATGGATTTCTCAGATAGTTGATCGTTCTGAAATAGTATGCATATATATATTTTTGTACTTTTTTCTTTCTTTTTTTATGATGATTAAATGTATTTTGATTTGATCTCTAAATTTCAGACTACACCAGCAAAGGTGGTTCACGATCACATGCTCTACAACTACGGCCCTGGTTGTGTCTTCCACAGAGGAGAAATGAGTGAAAGGTTTGTGATGAATGATCCCTTTCGTGCTCGAAAGAAAAAAATCCGAAGAAAGACCCTATGGACCGATGACCATTCATGGGAATTTTGAAAAGTTGAGATTGAACTGGGATATCAAATGGAACCAAAGGGTTGTTTTCACAATTGATCTCGAGAAAATGAAGCCTTCTGGAGGCCGACTTCATTTGAAAGTTACTTTGTTTTAATTAGTTTGTTTGGTTTTTAATTTTGTGACATTTTAATTTTTTCGTTGTAGTGTATGAACTTTTATAATATAATTTTAGTATTTTTAGTTAATCATCTATCTTCAAAGTGTCAGGTCAAACAAAAAAATCGAACTTTAGAATGTCTAATTTCAAATAATTAATAGATTAATAGTAATATTTTAGTTGATTAACTTATAATATTTAACAAATTTAATCTGAAATCTTTTAAACATTTATGATGATTTCCAAGATGTAGTAGTCGGCAATTAATCATCTATCTTTAAACTCTATTAATTTAATTTCATATCATGTAAACAAGTTTAATTTGTAAAACGCGATGATGACCTCTTTGAAAATGACGAATATTTACTACGAGTAAATATTAATCCGTTTTATTATTGTGGTTATAATTAATTTTTATAAACTTGGTCTAGTGTTTAATCATCAATGATTAAACTGCGGTTTGTAAAATAAAAAAGACTTTTAATCATCGGTGATTAAAACTGAGTGTTTTTGTGTTTAATCATCAATGATTAATAAAAACTTTTTTTGTTTTAAAATTCACTGACGTTGGTTATCATTAATGATTAAACTGGTGTGCATAAAAAATTAAAGCATAAATGATTAAACAACATATAGTTTTAATCATAAGCGATTAATTTCAATGTTTCCATGTTAAGACTACTATGATTAATTCTAGTTTATTCTGAACTACAACACAAAAACTTAAATATTTTCCACTTCCATAACAACTTCATCTTTATCAGCAGCTTCATTAACTAATTTGAGAATACTTTGTTTTCCAGCTTTTAAATGTTTCATTATTTGGGTACTTTGAAACAACATCATTCAAAAGCTTATTGGATCTTTCATTAAGACTGTCCATTTTTTCAATCAATTTTTTTTTATTTTTTTTTTTCAATTTCCTGCAAAATAATATATTTATTAAAATGTTTATATCAATGTGTATTTTTCTAAATTTTATGTAAATATTATATGACTAACTAATATTACAATTGTTACCTTCTCAGATTCATCATTGACAAGAGGATATAAGTCACCATCACCTAAGCACTTTGCTAATATCTCTGTGTTCTCTACAATTTTTATTTGCTCAGTTATCCAATGACAAATAACTTGACGTTCTCTAGAAGCTTTTAAATAATCAATTTTCATATGATCAACATACATTAACTGCATATAAAATTAAATATTACATAAGTTAATTAAATCAAAATTGAAAACACGAATTTTATGTTATTTAATAATGTACAAAATATTTAAAATATGTCACTTACAACTAGATATGCTGATGGCCCGAAGAAGAAAGAAGTTTCTGATTTCGTGTTGAATTTATTTTTTGTTGTGACAAGACAGTCGAGAAGATAAGTACACCAATCTATTGTTCTAGGATTTGTATTCTTTCCAATTCTGTATAAAGGATAAAGATTGCATTCCCCCATTGGTGAATTCTGACATAAAGTATTTATAAACAACACAAGGAAGTTCATTTTGAAGTTAAAATCTGCTTCAGTTGTTTGTAAAATCTTCTGTTTCAATTCAGTCAATCTTAAATCCTCAACCTTTTCAAATTGTTCACTCCATTCAGACATGAAGCTTTCCTCATCATCCTCTTCAATAGGTGGAATGTTACAAATATTTGTTTTTCCCATTGGTATTCCTAACATGTCATGAACACATTGCAATGTGACCTTAATATTTCCTTTTTTTAGTTCAATAGCCATCTTATCACTATTGAACTTGGTTAAAACAAAAGTAGCAAGTTTTAGAGGCAAATCAGTCATATTAATTTTTAAAATGCTTCCAAATCTCATCTCTTTCACTGCTTTTTTTTGTTCTATACTTAATAAGTTTACAATTATAAACATCGATTCAGGAGAACATCGATTTTTTAACGTGGCATATTCTACTAACTGATTTTTTGTGTCTTTTGATGTTTTAATTCTCTTACTACTTTCATGTTTTTCAGTTTTCAGGATCCTTCGTTTTTTAGTAGCTAACATTTATAGTCTTGATCGAGGGACTTTTTGAACAGTTCCCTGCTCTGTTTCTTCAGTTTTCATATCTGCATAAATTAACAAAAAAAGGTTTTTATCATATATATTCATATGATGATTTAACACAACTCTAATAAAGAAAAGTCTTTTAATCATTCATAACTTCAAAAAAAAATAACTTTTTTTATTAATGCATGAATTAAACTACATTTTCATAAAAAAGGAAGTCAATATACTGTCTATTTTATACAGTTAATTTAATACGAACAATTCTGATGCGTTTTTGAACAAAATACGTGTATTATAACTGCAAAAGCATTTATAAACTGACAGGTGTTACCTTTACTTGTTGATGGGTCTTGAGTTTTTTCTGCATCCGAAGATATTGTCCTCTTAGACAAAGTGACATCAACAAAAATCTCCTCATCAACTACATTCTTTGCACTATTATCAACTACATTATGCGTATCCAAGTTTTCGTCTAACTCTTGAATTTGTTCCTCAATTTTAGTTTCCCCAATCTCAACAAAAACTTCAATTAGTTTGTAAGTTTCAACTACTTTAATTAGGGATCTAATATGATCATCACAATACAAAGGTTTTAATCCATAATCAAGATTACTGTTAGGGATTTTATAATTGCAATACTTCCTATCACATGTAGAACATCCCAATTCTTGCAAATAATAATACATTTCGTGTACAGAAAACTCATCGACATCAATGTAATCAACGTATGAAACTTTACCTTCAATGTACTTCCTATTTGGTAACTCTGTGAACTTTCAATGATAGTTTATTTTTAAAGAAAACATGTTCTTTAAGCCCGCTGTTGAATTAAGAAAATGACATTATTTAATTTTAAAGTAGCTATGAAATTAAAGGAAATCACAGATATGAATTTACCGTATATTTCATCGGTATCAAATTCAATATCGTCGTTTCTAAAATAAAATTTTCATACATTTTGCTGAGTGAAATTGATTGACGGAGGAAATATCTCAATTTGCAGGGAACGAATCGTTTTTTTTTGTGTTTGATTTTTCTAGGTCAAACAAGCATTCTGAAAAACAAATCAATAAATAAGAAAAAAATAATAAATAAGTACATTACTAGAATCTGTTCAAAAAAAAAGTACAGTACTAGAAACTTTTATTGATCTGTCTCACACTAAATTAATAAGTTCAACATTAAATTAAGTGTCTCAGGCTTGGGTGTGGTTTACTAGGAGACGAAAAATCATTTATAATTTAATTTGTATATGTGTTTTCAAAAAGGTCATCATTATGCCTATTTACAGTTGAGCCTAAAAACCTCTGCAACTCTCTTCGTCTTCAAAAAAGATCATCATCGATGATTAAAGAAATTGTTGGGTAATGAAAAGAAATTGTTGGTTAATCATCGATGATTAAAGTTGTTTTTGTATTTTAATCATCAATGATTATTCTTGATGTTTTAGTTTAATCATAGATGATTTTTCTTGGGTGTGGAAAATCTTAAGATGTTTGATCATCAATGATTAAAACATGTTCTTTTGTTTAATCATCGATAATTAAACAACATCTTTGATTTTAAAAATAGAATTTGTTTTATTAATCATCGATGATTAAACACAACACCAAGTTTAATCATTGATGATTAAAGAGCATCTTATAAAAAATTCAGACTAATTTAGTAATTAATGATTAAAATTCATTCTATTTTTCAAAGCCCTAAATAAACGATGATTAAACCCAAACCCAAGTTTAATCGTTAATGATTAAACATATCATCTTCTTTTAATCATCGATGATTAAACATCATCGATGATAAAGCTTGATGCTAAATCATAGTTGATTATACTTGGTTGATTAATCATAAGACGGTTAATCATCAATTATTAAACCTGGTCTTATTGTTTAATCATCGATGATTAAACTGGTTTGCATAAAATTTAAATGTTTTAATCATATTTGATTAATTTCAATGTTTCCATGTTAAGGCTACTATGGTTAATTCTAATTTATACTGAACTACAACACAAAAATTTAAATATTTTCCACTTCCATAATATCTTCATCTTTATCAGCAGCTTCATTAACTAATTTGAGAATACTTTGTTTTCCAGTTTTTAAATGTTTCATTATTTGGGTACTTTGAAACAGCATCATTCAAAAGCTTATTGGATCTTTCATTAAGACTGTCCAGTTTTTCAATCAAATTTTTTATTTTTCTTTCAATTTCCTGCAAAATTATATATTTATTAAAATGTATAGATCTAAATTTTATGTAAATATTATATGAATAACTAATTACAATTGTTACCTTCTCAGATTCATCATTGTCATAACGTTTATTTAAGTCACCGTCACCTAAGCATTTTGCTAATATCTCTGTGTTCTCTACAATGTTTAATTTCTCAGATGTCCAATGACATATAACTGGACGTTCTCTAGAAGCTTCTAAATAATCAATTTTCATATGATCAACATACATTAACTGCATATAAAATTAAATATTACATAAGTTAATTAAATCAAAATTGAAACACATGAATTTTATGTTATATAATAATCTACTAAATATTAAAAATATTTTACTTACAACTAGATATGCTGATGGACCGTAGCAGAAAGAATTTTCTGAATTCGGGTTGTATTTATTTTTTGTTATGATAAGACAGTCGAGAAGATAAGCACACCAATCTATTGTACTAGGATCTGTATTCTTTCCAATTCTGTACAAAGGATAAAGATTGCATTTTCCCATTTGTGTATTCTGACATAAAGTATTTATAAACAACGCAAGAAAGTTCATTTTGAAATTAAAATCTACTTCATTTGTTTGTAAAATCTTCTGTTTTAGTTCAGCCAATCTTAAATCTTCAACCTTTTCAAATTGTTCACTCCATTCAGACATGAAGCTTTCTTCATCATTCTTTTCAATAGGTGGAATGTTACAAATATTTGTTTTTTCCATTGGTATTCCTAACATTTCATGAACTGATTGCAATGTGACCATAATATTTCCTTTTTTTAATTCAATAACCTTTTTATCACTATTGAACTTGCTTAAAACAAAATAAGCAAATTTTAGAGGCATATCAGTCATTTTAATTTTTAAAATGCTTCCAAATCCCATCTCTTTCACTGCCTTTTTTTGTCCTCTACTTAATAAGTTTACAGTTGTAAACATCGATTCAGGAGAACATCGATTTTTTAACGTGATATATTCTACTACCTGATTTTTTGTGTCTTTTGATGTTTTATTTTTCTTACTACTTTCCTGTTTTTCAGTTTTAGTGATAATTCGTTTTTTAGTAGCTAACATTTTGACTCTTGATCTAGGGTCTTTTTGAACAGTTTCCTGCTCTGTTTCTTCAGTTTTCATATCTGCATAAATTAACAAAATTAGATTTCTTTTATCATATGTATTCATATGATGATTTAACACAACTCTACAAACAAAAGACCTGTTTAATCATACACAACTTCAAAAACACACAAGTATTTTTTATTAATGCATGAATTAAACGACATTTTCTGATACGAACAATTATTATGCGTTTTTCAACAAAATACGAGTATTATAACTTTAAAACCATCTTTAAACTTTCAGGTGTTACCTTTTCTTATTGATTGGTCTTGAATTTTTTCTTCATCCAAAGATATTTTCATTTTAGATGAACTGACATCTGCAAAATTCTCCTCATCAACTTCATTCTTTGAACTATCATCAACTACATTATCCGTATTCAAGTTTTCGTCTAACTCTTGAATCTCAAAGGTATAAGTGAAAGGTTGGATTCGGTGCTTAATTTTAGTTTTCCCAATCTCAACAAAAACTTCAATTAGTTTATAAGTTTCAACTAATTTTATTAGGTTTCGAATGTCATAATCACAACCCAAGGGATTCAATCCGTAGTCAAGATTCTTATTAGGGGTTCTATAGTTTCAATACATAATATCACTTCTGAAATAACCCAATTCCACCAAATAAAGATACATTTCGTGTACACAAAACTCATCGACATCAATGTAATCAACTTAAGAAACTTTACCTCCGATGTACTTTCTATTTGGGAATTCTGTGTAGTGTCCACCATTGTTTATTTTCATAGAAAACATGTTCTTTAAGCCCGCTGTTAAATTAAGAAAATGACATTAAATTTAGAGTATATATGAAATTAAAGAAAATCACATATATGAAATTACCGTATACTTCGTTTCCATCAAACTCAATATCTTTGTTTCTAAAAATAATTTTTTTATACATTTTGTTCAGTGTAGTTGATTTGAAGGAGGAAATATCGCAATTTGTAGAGAGATAGAGAGAGAGAGAGAGAGAGTGAACGAATCGTTTTTCTCTGTGTCTTTGATTTTTGTAAGTGACACAAGGATTGTGAAAAATCGCGCTCCGTTGTGGAATAATAATCATCTTTTTATTTTATTTATTTAATTTTTGAAGTTTATAAGAATCAAATCAATAAAAAAATATTTTTTGTTAAATACATTTTTTAATGATTTTAAATATTTAACCTTTATAATCATTTTTGTTAAATACATGTTTTAATGTTTTAATTTTTGTGTGTTTTGTTTTAATTACGTAAAAATGGTGCATATACAAATGAGTAAGCATGGATAAAAATTTGTGATTAAATCTAAGATTAGTAAAATTAATTATTATTATAACAATAATAATATGTTTATGGGTGAATTTAATTATGAGGGTAAGAAGTGTTAACAATAAATGAAGTGTCTCATGCGTGGGTGTGTTTTACCAGGGGACAAAAGATTATTTTTACAATTACTTTGTATATGTGCAATTTTCAAAAAGGTCATCATTGCTTCTATTTTACAGTTGAGCCTAAAAATCTCTCCAACACTCTTCGTATTCAAAACAGATCAACATTATCCCCTAAACCAATTTTTTATCCTAATATAAATATAGAATATTAAGTTGAAAGTTTTTCAAGAACACTCGAAAGCCACAATTTGAAATATCGATTTTTTAGTCCATCAAGGTCCACTAAATCAAGCAAGGTATACTTTTCATAATGATTTCCATATGCTTTAATTTTTATATATATTTTCGTTTGTTTACAGGAAATAATATCCCCAATGACGTCCTACAAAAGACGCGATCATGTTGAAGTTATCAACAAAGAAGTTGATATGATTGGAAACATAGAAGTTTATGTGCTCGAAGTTACTGGTCGTGAAGATACTGTGTGCTATTAATTATCGATGATTAACTGTTGTTAATCATCTATGATTAACAACTTGTTTGACTTTCTTCGTACCCCATGCTCCAGAGTCTGTTTCGTCTTTCTTTTTCAACCTTCTTTTGCACCACATGCTTCATCCGTTTTTGTAAGAAGTTGAAATTATTGAGAGTTTAAGATCAAGATTTTACAAAACCTAGATTCTCATGAAGTAGAAGTAAATGATTTGCAACACCTAACTGTAAATCATTTACTTCAACTTCAAGAGACTCTAAATTTTGTAAAATCCTGATCTTGAACTCTTGATAATTTCAACTTCTAACAAAATCGGATGCACCATGCAGTTCAAAGAATAAAATATGAACCAAAAAGTCGAAACAGGGTCTGGGTCATGGCGTGGAAAGAAGTTCAAACAAGTTGTTAATCATTTTTTTATTAATCTGCTTAGTGTGTTTTGAAGTAGATGTTTTATTAAACATCTTTTGTTTGAAGTAATAAGATGTTGTGTTTAATCAGCGATGTATATCTCGGACGTGTTTTTAAATTGTTGTGCCGTTTATTAATCGATGATTATCTTGTCTGTGTAAATTTATAAAATGATGGTTAATTACCATTGATTAACAAATAATCATATTTAACCACTTGTTTAATCATCAATGATTTAACCATATCAAATAATGCATGATTAACAAAACTTTGAAAACTAAGACAAGTTTAACATCGACGATTAAAAAATTGTTTAATCATAAGTGATAAAACTTTGTTAATCAAAATAAATTGTTGGTTAATCATCCATGACTAATAGTTTGGTATTTGTAATTAATCATCAATGATTAAACTTGAAATCATAGATGATTACATTTGGGGGTGTAAAATATATGTAGTTAATCATCAATGATTAAACATGTTCTTTTTGTTTTAATTATCAATATTTTAACTGGTATGCATAAAAAATGAAAGCATACATAAATAAACAACATATATTTTACTGATAAGTAAACCATTCATAATTAAACAACATATAGTTTAATCGTAAGTGATTAAACATGAGTTCACATAATCAAGAAACAAACACAATTAGACTACATAATCAAAGACAATCTTGATAACATAAGTCTCATTCTTTGAGAGTAACCCAACGACCATCAACCCAATCTTGATGAACTCTTAAGAGACTTAAAGGGTAAGAAATCTTTTCATTAACAAAATCAAAATGCACAGTGTATTTTGAACCTTTTTTCATGATTATTTTCCCAACCCACCATCCATCCCTGTCGTATGCATCAACCACATATCCAACCGAAAATCGATTCACCAAATCTCAGGAGGAACCGACTGAATTTGTTGACCAGAAAATACCGCTCTCAAGAGCGGTGAACCGTCTTCTGTTATAAGGGTTTTGTACTGCACAATATAGTAATCGTCAGTAAGCTTTGAGAGTATGTTTGCTGTGTAATATGAACCCTCAAATCTTTCTTCTTTGTTCATAACTTCGACATGATCGCCTCTTTTGAACAACGTCATTGGGGATATTATTGTCTGAAATTAAAAGGAAAAATATAAAATCAGAAATGAGATGAAGCAAAAGTAAACTGCTAAAATAAAAAAAATTAAATCATCATGAAATATATATAAATATATAGTTAATCAAAATTCTACCTTTGTTTTTGAAGAACTTCCGACTTCCATCTTTTTTTTAGAGAGAGAGATAAGTAATTGATTTTAGATACGAATGATGATTTGTTTTTGAAGGGGAAGAGTGTTGCAGAGTTTTCTAGGATGAAATGTTTCAGAGAAGCAATGATGACCACTTTTGAAAATTGCAAATATACAAACTAATTGTAAAATGACCTCTTTGTCCTTATAAAAAAAATGCCCTTGTGTGTTTATCAGGTGTCTTTTAATTGTATTATGAAAATGTATTATTACTATTACTACCTCCGTATCAAAATAAGTGATACATTTGAAGAATTACGGTTTTTGAGGCAAAAGATTAAAAAGTGGTTTAAATTAGATTAAAGTGGATAGTTAGTGGATAATGGGTCCCACTTCTTTGGAATGTAGTGATAATAATGATGCTTAAAAGTAAAAGTAAGGGTAAAAGGGTAATTTCACTTTATTAAAGTAGATGGTTAGTGGAGAATGGGTCCCACTTTTTTACCAAATAAGGTAAGTTTTGGAAGTGTATCACTTATTTTGTTCCACCCCTAAATAGAAAGTGTATCACTTATTTTGATACGGAGGTAGTATTATTATTATTATTATTATTATTATTATTTAGTTAAATGTTGTTTAATCATCTATGATTAAAAAGTATATTTTTATTTTTTTTTGGTGTCTATAATGCAATGTGTTTTAAAAATAAGTAGGAAGTCATCGATGGGTTATTAATCATCGTTGATTAAACAAAGTTTTGTATTTTCTGAAGTTATATTGTGTTTTGGCGCATTATCGCATACTGATTAATGATCGATGATTTAGGGGTCTTATTTTTAATAAAACTCAACAGTTATTTTAATTTGAAAATATGATATAATTTTTAGACGCAGGTAACTCCAAAAACACATTCACTCACAAAAACACATACACACACAAAAACTGCTCATTCACCCCCTCTCTCTCTTTAAAATTTCGATGCTTAATTATCAATGATTAAAGATGTTCTTCTGTTATATCATCGATGATAAAACTGGTGTTTATAAAAAAATATAGCATAGATAATTAAACAACATATAGTTTAATCATAAGTAAATAAACACGAGTTCATATGAAATAGAGAGAAACACAATTAGAGTACATAATTATGCTTTAACAAACATACATAATCAAACACAAACATTTACTAAAATTAGACTACTTCAAAATAAAAATAACTTTGTTCATCAAAAGCTTTGATTCTAATCTTTTGATAACATAAATCTCATTCTTTGAGAGTAATTTTTGACATTTTTTTTAATCATCGATGATTAAACAGTTTAACCAAAGATGTTGTTTAACCATCGATGATTAACATTGTCTCCGTTTTTTAGATTCTTAATTCTCTCTAAGATGTTGTTTAATCATCGATGATTAATCTTGACGATGTGTTTAATCATCGATGAATAAAATTGAGGTTGGGTTTAATCATCATTACTATTAAACTAGTCAAAAAATTATAAAATGCTCTTTAATAATACATGATTAAACCTTTGTTTTTGTGTTTAATTACTAATGATTAATCTTTGACATTTTTTTAATCATCGATGATTAAACAGTTTAATCATCGATGATTAATAAAACAATTCTGTTTTTAAAATCAAAGATGCTGTTTAATCATCGATGATTAACCTTGTCTCCGTTTTTTAGATTCTTAATTCTAAATAAGATGGTTTTTAATCATTATAGGTTGACTAACTGTGCACATAAATCCTTCAAAACTTTGGTGCTGTGTTTTAATCATTAATGATCAAACTTTGAGATTGTTTTTAATCATCAATGATTAAACTTGGCGTTGTGTTTTAGTCATCGATGATTTAATTCTGTTTTTAAAATCAAATATGTTGTTTAATCATCGATGATTAACATTGTCTCCATTTTTTAGATTTTTAATTCTCAATAAGATGGTGTTTAATCATCGATGATTAATCTTGACGATGTGTTTAATCATCGATGATTAAACTTGAGGTTGGGTTTAATCATCGATGATTAAAACTTTGTTTTGTGTTTAATCACTAATGATTAAACTTAAAGATTGTTTTTAATCATCGATGATTAAACTAGTCCGAATTTTTTTAAAAATTGAAATATTATTTTGGTTAATCATCAATGATTAAACCTAATGTTTTAGTCTAATCATAGATGATTGTACTTGGCTGTGTAAAATCATAAGATGGTTAATCATCAATGATTCTACCCTGTATGTTTGTTTAATCATCGATGATTAATCTTGACGATGTGTTTAATCATCGATGATTAAACAAAAATGTTTGGTTTAATCATCGAATGATGATCTGTTTTTGAAGTGTTAGAGTGTTGCAGAGTTTTTTAGGCTGAAATGTATAGAGAAGCAATAATGACCTCTTTTTATAAATGGTGCATATACAAAGTATTTGTATAATGACCTCTTTGCCCTTATATAATATTATTGTATTGAAAAAAAAATATTATTTTATCATTTAAATTTTATCTTGTTTGTCTTTTATAATTTGTACAATAAGATCACAAATTTGTTCAAAATGTTTTATGCATGTAGCTACTTTTGTTATTAAGTGCTAAAATGTACAGAGAAGCAATGATGACTATGGAAATAAATGAATAATATTCAACAAAATTTAATAAGGGGTGTTATTTTAATAAAACTCAACGGTTATTGAAGGCTAAAATTGAAAATATGATATAATTTTTAGACGCGGGTAACTTCAAAAACACACATAGACACTATATGCTGCACAGTAGCCCCAAAAATTTCAATCATCCATTCTAAACCCTAACTTTCCGTCCTTTTAATCGCTCGTTAACACACACTCACAACAAAATGTCTACGGATGAACAAATCAATATAGAAATGTCTATAGTTGATTCCACGGAAGGTAATACTTGTAACTATATAATGATATTGCGATTAAAATACTTGTTTTTTTTGTTTAAAATCACTGCTGAAACTATTGATTGTGAAATCAACTCTCAAATAGACTATATATCACTTTTCCTTTTATTTTAATGTTTTTTAATTTTACATTCTATGATTACAGAGTTTGTATTTTAGGAGTATGTGTTGATTAATCATATATGATGCAACGATCCGTTAAATATGAACATACGTCACATTGTGATATGTTGTTATTATCACAGATGATTAAATGAGATTTGATTTACAACAGATCATGTTTAATCATCTATGATACAGTAGTTTAGTCGACATTTAATATTACATGATTAAAACGTATCAAAATAATGTTATAGACTATTAATTATATGAGTTTTGATTTTATCAAGGTTTATATTTATTAATTGTTGATTAAAATGTGTAAGACTTTTTAGATAATATAATATTTTCATTTTTTTGCAGATTTAGATGAAATAGAAATAATAGAAGAAAGGAAAAGAAAAACATCAAAAACTAAAAAAAAAATAATACAGAAAAACGGAGAAAAACATCAAAAGAATCCACAAAAAAAGAAAAGAAGGAGAAAAAATATACATCGATGAAAAACAGATGTTCTCCAGAATCATTGATTGATATTGTAAAAGGTTTTAACAAGCAGCAGAAAGAAACAATAATAAAAATGGGTTTTGGAAGATTGTTAAAACTAAAAGTTAGTGAATTACCTCTTAGATTAGGTTTTTATCTTCTCAACAAGTTCAATAGTAACAATATGACTATTGAACTTAATAAGGGAAATATTGAAGTTAATACGCAATCTGTTCATGATATTCTAGGAATACCAAATGGAGGAGATAAAATTGATGAGCTAGATATTGTTTACCATGATAAAAAAGAATGTAGTTTGTATAATTTGAAACAAAAGGTTTCAAAAATTGAATACATTAGATTGACAGAGGTTAAGCAGCAAATTTTACTCTCAACGGAAACAAATTTTGAGTTCAAAATAAACTTTCTCTTGTTGTTCGTAAATACTTTATACGAGAATACACCAAATGGGAAATGCAATTTAACACCTTTGTATAGAATCCAAAGGAATACAGATATTAGAAATATAGATTGGTATAGTTATGTTGTTGATTGTCTAAAAAGAACAAAGGCGAGATACACTACATACTCTTACTTCTTTGGTCCTGCAGCATATTTGATTGTAAGTGACATAGCATATATATTATTTTTATCTAAAAATATATACTTCATATATGATTACACTTTCAGTTAACGTTTAAAATATATATTATTGTATATGCAGTTATTGTATGTTGATAGAGCTAAAATCAATTATATTCAAGTGCCAAGAAACCGTCCAGTTATTTGTGAATGGACATCTGAAAAACTTAAATTGGTAGAGAACATGGAAATTAATTTAGGGTGTTTAGGTGAATCAGAACTACATCAAGATGATATCCAAAATGTATCAGATGAGGTAACAATTATAAAAGTGATTTTTGATATATAATATATCTGTTTTTTTTTATATATGTTAATTTTGCATGATGTTGAAACAAAATTGGAAAAAATGTTTGTAAAGTTTACTAGTTATCAAAACAAGGCAAGAATGATTTTGAATGAATCAATTTCAGAATTACATGATCATGAAAGTGTCGAAACATGGGAAGTAAAGTTTTTCCTATCATCAAAAGAAAATACAAAAAATAATAACGCAAATGAAAAACAACCTGTTCAAGATGAAGATAGAGTAGAAGAGAAAAAATCTGATGAAGTAAGAGAAAAAATCTGATGAAGTTAAGAAAAAAGATAAAGAAAAAGAAGCTGATGTACTAAATCAAGAAAATGTTGAAGAAGAAGGTGGAAATAATATATTTAATTGCAGATTTATTTTTATTCTTTAATCATCAATGATTAGAATCAGAGCTTAATCAATTGGTATTCATATATATATTAATATGTTGTAGGTTATGAGGAAGTAATGAACGCTGACAAAGATGTTGGTGATAAAGAAGGTAATTTCATTGCATAATGTTGTAGTTTTTGTAACTTCATTTAAAAATGCATAATCATCTATGATCAAACGGGTTCTTTAATCAAGTAGTGATTATGTTTTTGATGTTTTATAATATATAATATATGACATTTGTTGTAGCTACTGAAGAAGTAAACAAGGTTACAAATGATGTTGGTGAGAAAGAAGGTAATTTGTTTAATCGTGTATGCAATGAAAATGAAAGTGATGTTATTTTTTTTGTAAATGTTTAATCACATATGATTTCTAATATTGATGTTATTTTTACATGTTACAGTTGATGTTGGTATTGGTGTTGCTGCTACACTTGATGTTGGTGGTACAAATAATGATGAAGGTGTCAACGAAGAAGAAAGTTTTCAACTGAACGAATTGGTTAAAGAAATTGTTTCAGATTCAGATATTTCAAAAGGTAAATAATAAATTAATAAAAAATCTATTATAAAGGTGACATTCTTTCGAATGTAAGTCTGAAGGAAACATGTAATTGTTTTAAATAAGATATAGTGTTTACAAGTTGATAAATTTTTTATATTCTTATAAATTTACTATGATGTAGATACTGAGAAAGTAAGGAATTCTGAAACAGATGCTGGTGATAAAAAAGATGGTAAATTGTTTAATCATATGTATCATTAAACATGTGTTAAATTACTCATGATTGATTGAGTTTGTTTTTTTTTTTTTTTGAAATTAGTTAACTTCAATACATGAAGTAAAATCGACTATGATTAAATAGATGTTAATCATGTAGCGTTTATATTTTTATTTTTAATAATAATATTTTAATATATGACATTTGTTGTAGATGTTCTAGGTTCTGAGCCATTTGGAAATGCTGAAAGAGATGCTGGTCACAAAGAAGGTTATTATTTAATCTTGTATTCACTAAGCATGTGTTTAATCAATTATAATTAAACTAATATTAATCTTTGCAGTGTTTATATTTTGATTTTTTATAATATTTTAATATATGAAACTTTGTTGTAGATGTTCAAGTTATTGATGAACTTGGAAAGGACAAAAGAGATGTTGGTGAGAAAGAAGGTAATTTTGTTTAATCATTTATTATTAAAAATGAGTTTAATCACACATGATTAAACGAGTCTGTTTTTAATTTTGAGTACATTATTTAAATAATGTTTAATCATTTATTATTAAAAGGTTATTTAATCATGTAATGTTTATATCTTTTATGTATTAATTATATGAATCTTGTTGTACATTTTGGTAGGAAATGATGAAGTTGTGAATTTTTCATCAAATGTTTGTGAGACTCAAGGTAATTAATATATCCCGTATGATTAATCAAGTCCTTTTTTTTAGTGAAACTTCATTAGATACTGTTTAATCATATATGATTATAAGGGTTTTAATTCATACATGATTAAATATGATTCGTTGATGTTACATTATTTTCAAAGACATACCTGTTTAATGAAGCTTGATTAAGCAGATTCTGTTAATCGTTAATTAAAATACTTGATTTCTATTTTTTAAAATAAATTAGTTTAATAATGTTTACATACGATCCATATGTTTTAGATGCTGAATTAGAAATGACTGTAGATGAATTTGGAAAGGACAAAAGAGATTATGCTGAGAAAGAAGGTAATTTTGTTTAATTATTCATTATTAAATGTATATTTAATCATCTAGTGTTTATATTTACATGTATAATAATAATATTTACTATATTACTCATGTTGTACATTTTGTAGGATTTGAAAAACTTGTGAATGCTACAACAGATCTTAATGAGAAACAATGTAAATTACTTTAATAATGTTTTTTTGTTTACTTTTGATGTACTAGATGATATCATTCTTAAATTGATATTCATATGTGATTTTCTGTGATTTAGATGTTGATCAAATTCCATTACAAGTTAATGAATTAAAAATGAAGGAAAAAAGAGAAAAAAAGCCATCATCATCATTAAAATCTCCATATAAAGAAAGGGTGATTGATGCTAAATCAAAATTAAGTACTCAAGAAGATATCATTTGTGAATGGCTATTTAACCTTCAAGGGAAACCAAAGTATGTACTTTATATTATTTTTAATATTAATTTTTTGTTTTGCAATTGAAAAAAAAACTAACTAAATTTTTATCATAAAGTGATTTTATTATCGTGACACAAAATGGTTATGTGATATGCACAAGGAGAGATATAGAAAATTTTTGTCCATGTCATTTTGTGTACAGTAGTGCCCTTGACACATTTGTGGATTTGTTAAATAACAAAGAAAAAGAAAGAGATTTGAACTCTCCTAATCGGCTGTACATGAAATTAGGGTTAACTATAAGTAATATTATATATTCTTTTAATAGTTACATTTCTATTATAATTATTATTCATATATTTAGTATTTTTTCAATATTCATCTATGAATCATAACAAAGAATATACATTAATTGCAGGGTGCTTATTTCGATGATCAAAATTTCTCCGATGCTAAAAAATTCACGAAGTTTAAAGAAGAATTTGCTAGTGTAATTAATAATGATAACGAAGTGCTTCAGTTAAGAAATGTTGACATGGTATGTTAATTTAATATTTATTTAAATATAACTTTTTTATAATATAATTACCTAATATGATATTGTATTATTTTGAAATCAGATATTCTTCCCAATTTTAAGGTATTGTCACATGTATTGCATTGTTGTCAACTTGAAGAATGGAGCATTTTATATAATAGACAACAGTGCTAAAACAGAAACTCTTGAAAATAAATATGGTTCAGTTTTACCCACACTGGTAAGCATCAACTGTAAAAACTTACATTTTTTCAAATTATTGTTGTATATCTAACATTTATCAATATTTGATTAACAGATGGATTTAGTTTTAAAATACTTAGCTGAGATAAAACATCCAAAATTAAAACAAATGTTAAATGCATCTGTTAACCCAATTAGACTCCATATGCCATGGAGAACTAAAAATATGTAAAAGATTGTGGTGTTTTCACAATGTGACATATGGAGACATATACTCAAAATCAAACTCATAAAGTATGGGGTGATGTAGTAGGGCTCGGAAATGAAGGAACTGCTCAACAGAAACTACTAGATAAATTGAGGCACAAGTATGCAGCTCTATTGCTTACATCTGAATTAAACGCAAAGAAGTGATATATTTTGGAAAAAGCAAATGAATATAGTAAAAAACCCCAGGAAGAAAGAGATGCTCATAAGAAGTGGGCAAACAATGTTTATTATAGTCGTCAAAATTGATTTGTTGTGTGAACAATGTTTTTGATTTTTTTTAACATTTGTATATAGGATTATTTACGTTTGTCTTTTTAAATACGATCAATGTTTAATCATTTCAAAAATTCTAACGCCAACAGATCATGTTTAATCATCTATGATTAATCATTAAACGAATAGTTTAATCACTAATGATTAAAAAAGACAAATAATGTTTAATCAAATAATTACAAATAGTTATTGTAGTTATTGTAGTTGTAGTTACAAATAATGTATAACTAACCTTATATCATAATTCCAAGAAACTTAAAAAACTAAGTCTAGTTTTCATCATCGAATGATTAATCATTATATCACAGCTCCTTTTATCATCAATAAATAACATCATCATAACTTCTTTTTATAAAACTGTGTAGCTAATTCATTTATGATTACTCATAAATAGAATAACTCATGGCAAAAAAATATATATGATTGTTAGGTCAAATTGATAAATTTTGTAACAAATATATTCCTTAGGACCTCATTTAATGAAAATGAAAATGCATGCGGTCAAAAAAAATGAGGTAGTTATATTTGAACCACTTTATTTATAAGGGAAAATATATGAGAAAGTGTTCACTCACAAAAAAACACACCATAACTGAAAAGTATAAACGCATCACCATAACTGAAAAGTATAAACGCATAGGTTTGTCCCTAGAAAAGTATCAACGAACAGTACGAATCGAATCGAAGTTCTAGAAATCGATGGCGAAAGAGAATCAAATGCGTTCCGATGGAGAAATCAATCAACAAAAATCAATATCAGAGAAATTGAAAGGTAAATAGTTAAATTGTTTGCGGTTTGATTGTACATTTTACGAATTTTGATCTGCAAAAGTTTTATTCATATAAATTTGTGTTAAATTCGATTTTGAGTTTGAGTTAATTTTAATGCTTAATTTATGTAGATTCAATTAATATCGATAACATTAAATGATCCACGGAACGTAATACTTGTAACTTTATAATGATATTGCGATTTATAATACTTGTTTTTTTGTTTAAAATCACTGCTCAAAATATTAATTGTGAAATCAACTCACAAATAGACTATATATTACTTTTTCCTTATATTTTTAGTGTATTTTAATTTTAAATTCTATGATTACAGAGTTTGTATTTTAGGATTCTGTGTTTTTGATTAATCATATATGGTGCATCGATCCGTTAAATATGAACATTCGTCAAATTGTAATATGTTATTTAATCACAAATGATTAAATGAGATTTAATTTACAAAGGTTTAGTCGACAATTAATATTACATGATTAAAACGTATGTTTTGATTTATCAAGGTTTATTGATTGCTTATTTAATTGTTGATTAATACGTGTAAGACTTTTTTATGTAGATTTTGAGTTTTGAATTAATTTTGATCCTTAATTTATGTAGATTCAATTGAAAACGAAAACATAAAAAATTAAAAATGAAAAACAACAAATGATCCAGATTATGAAGAATCAGTAGGACCATCAAAGAGGAGGAAAACAAAGAAAAAAACAAAACTAATCGAATCTGGTACAAGTTCAAAAAATTCAAGTAGAAAAACCAAAAAAAAAAACAAAGGTAAATTTCATATGATTACGTTCTATAAAAAACAAAGGTAAAAAAACAAAGGTAAGTTTCATTATAGGCAACAATTTTTGTACCACATGTATTAACTCATGTACCACATCAAATACTTTATGTAGCTGTACAGTCTGCAGATATAGTTTTACAGTGTGGTATAGACTTCAATATTTGTGGTATGAAAATTAACTCCCTTTCATTATACATGATTTAATTGAGTATCTGTTTTTGAATTGTTATAACATCATCAGTTGTTGTTTTAATCATATTTGATTTAAACAATATGTTTAATAATGTATTATTAAAAGAGTCATTGTTTTGAAAAAATATTTGTAACATAATCACATCATGTTTAATCATTCATGAATGATTAAACAAGAGTGTTTTTTTTTTAATTCTTGTAATATCATCAATTGTTGTGTTAATCATGTATGATTGAATCTGTTTTTGTTAATTTAGCATTCATTTATGCAGGTACAATGAAAACAAAACAAGACAAATTAAGATCAAAAAAATCAAGAAATGCTAAGAAATGCCAAAAATCAAATTTTGCAATGAAAAATAGATGCTCACCGGGATCATTATTTTCTATTGTTCAAGGTTTAAGTGATGAACAGAAAGAAAGTGTTAGGGATATGGGGTTAGGGAGTTTGTTAAAAATGAAAATGACAGATGTGCCTCTAAGACTTGGTCACAAAGTTCTCGAGAAATTTAATAGTAATATTAAACTGAAAAATGGTAATATTAAAGTAACAAAGAAATCTATACATCAGATGTTAGGAATACCATCTTCTGGGTATAATATTAATGACATGCCTAGTTTTACTCACGATGATGAACAAAGCTGCATGTATGAATGGAAAAAATAATTTAAGAAGATTGAATCTTTAAGATTAACAGAGTTGAAGAGCAAAATTGCACAAACACCAAAAGCAGACTTTTTAACATTAATTTTCTAGTGCTCTTTATAAATAGCTTATGTGATGGTACACAAATGGGAAAATGCAATCTGCTACCTTTGCAAAAAATCAAAAAGAATACACCTATAAGCTGTATAGATTGGTGTAGTTATGTTCTTGATTGCCTTGTAAGAACAAAAAGTTGTTTCAAGCCGTACTCTCTTAACTCCTTCTTCTATGGTCCGGCAGCTTTTTTAGTTGTAAGTTTCGTATTCTAACACATTTTCAGATTCACATATGAATACACAAAAAATTATTTATCAAATTTAATATATCATTTTTTATATGCAGTTAATGTATGTTTATCATGCGAAATTTGATTATATACAAGTTTCAAGAGAACGTCCAGCTATTTGTCGTTGGACATCTGAGAAAATAAAACTTGTAGAGGATACAGAGATTTCTGAAAAAACTTTATGTGAAGCAGAGTTTAATGAATGTTACAAAGAAGATAAATCATTTGAGGTAACAATTGTAATATAGTGAATTCATATATGATTAACCTTCTTATTTTATTTTTTTATTTTCTCATTGTGTATGCATTTAACTTCAAAGTTGAAAAAAAAATTACTAAAATTTTAACGAATATGGAAGAGCTAAATTTGACATTACAAAAAGCATTAAAATATCACTCTACAAATCAACATTTCAAAAATATCCAAGTGAAGAATGAAGAATATATGTATTTTTTTGCAAATGAACTAGAAAAAGATGATGGAAACGATTCTAATAATGGTGATGTGGTTGCTAAAGCTGATTTTGGTGATGAACTAGAAAAAGATGATGGAAATGATTCTAGTAATCGTGATGTGGTTGCTAAAGCTGATTTTGGTGATGAAGCAGCTGGTAATTCTATTGTTGGAGATGAAGTTGATGATGGGAATGGGAAAGGTGATGATATTGGTGGAAATGTTGACATAGTTGTTGATGGTACAGGTGTTGATGGTAATAATGTTGGAGGTGTTCATGAAAAAAATTATGTAATTGATGAAGATCGAAAAATTCAACTTCATGATTTGGGTGGAGAAATTAACAATTCAACAAATATAAATAATAGTCAAGATTCAATTAATTCAAGTGATGAGTACTGGAATGATCCAGCTGTCACAGAAATAGCTGACAAACTTGAAGCAGGTATTCATTAAAAATTTATAATAAATATATAGTGGTATATTAAAGTTTATCTAATTCAAAATGTTGTAGGTGTATTGGAATTAATCAACGTGTTGGAGATAACGTATCTGGTGATGCTAATCGGTTTGATGCAGTTGATGTAAATGTTATAGATAGCGTGAAAGAGGCAAATATCTATACAAGCTTTGGTAAAGAGAATGAAAACATAATTGAAGGTATTAACCGTTAAATTAAATATAGTTAATATTTTTAATATTGTATTCATATATGAATAAAAATTGAAATGTCCATGGATATAATTAATAGTTGTATTCATATATGAATTTGTTTTGTTATTCAATTATGTTTAAGGAATGAAATGTCCATAAAAATTATTAATAATTATATTTTTAATAAAAGATTTTGTCTATTGTAGATGATGGATATTATACAGATGAATTCTGGAATGATCCATTAGTGTGTGAGGTTGCTGAAAAGGCAGAAAAAGAAAATTCAGAAAAAGAAAAAGAGAAGAAAAAAGTTACTTTCTGTGATGAACCAACATTTTTGTTAAGCCCAGATGAAATTGAAAAAGCAAAAAATCAAAAAGAAAAAGAAGAAAAGACTAAAATCGTTAGTTTCTGCGATGGACCATCATTCTCCTTGGGGATAGATTTAAGCCCAGATGAAATTGAGAAAGCAGAAGTTCAAAATGAATCAAACAAGACAATACAACCAAGGCAACAATATGCTCCAATAGAAGAAAAAAGAACTCTAGAAGATCAAAAGAGTTCAAATGAAAGATCATCATTAAAAGATTCAATCACTAATGCTAAAAGTAAATTAACAGATGAAGAAGATATCATTTCTGATTGGTTATTCAACTTTAATGGATCTACCACGTATGCACTAGATTTTTATTTATTATTAGCGTATACATATTTTTATTAAAAATAGGAAACTAACTATGTGTGAATAATAAAATACAGTGAATTAGTTATAAGCACCAGCTCTGGACAAAGAATTCTATGGAGACAATTGAAAAGCTTATACCCGAAAATGCATGTATATTCAATTGTCATTGATGCACGGGCTGATTTAATGAATCACCACGAACAACAAAGGTACCCATCACAGTCTCCTTTAAGGTTGTTTATGAAGATGGAAATGACAGTAAGAAATATTTTATATAATTAATACATATGAATAAGAAATTTTGGTTATAATCATCTATGATTACTAATTATAAACTAATATATTATTTAAATATTTTTTGAATTTTATCAAAATGCTCAAGGAATTTCTGAAGATCTTAGATAAAACACGTTCAAAGAAAACTTTGCTTTGTCTGTTAATAATGACAAAGACAAATTACAACTCAAGAATGTTGATCTGGTATGTTAGCTTAATCTTTATATTTGTTTTTTTCTTTTTCTATCTTTTTTACAATATGATATTGTATTATTAAAAAATAGATTTTCTTCCCTGTCGCGAATAAGGAGCATATATATTTGATTGTCATCAACTTGAGAAAAGCTTCTTACGAGATTATCGACAACAAATTATTTTTGACGAAACTGTGAAGAAAAGATATGGGAAAATATTTAATGCTCTGGTAAGCATCAATAATTAAGCAAAAACATATTTTTAAAAATATCATATATGTTTTTAATAATTATTCGTATATGATTAACAGAAATCTTTGATCTTGAGATATATGGATGAACTAAATTATACGAAGCTCAAAGATATGTCTAATAAAAGTCTAATCCCAAAAGTAATAGAAATGTCATGGAGGACAACAGATAATGAAGTTGATTTTGGTATTTTGACAATGAGGCATATGGAAACATATGTAGGACAATCAATTTCAACATGGAAACCAGGATTTGGAAAAGAAAGTATTATTCAAGATAATTTTATTGAAAACCTCAGGAAGAAGTATACAGCAAGAATGCTAACTTCAGAGATTAACAACATGAAAGAATATGTACATAATAGTGTTTTAGAATATCAAAATAAAAAAATAGAACAAAGTTTATCACTTTGATAAAACAATGTTTTTGTGGACATCCTTGAGAATTTGGTTTTATATAATTATCAAAATTCTATTACTTTAGTAAAATATATGTATTTTTAAAAAAGATGTTATGCATATTCATGTGTGTTTAAACTACTCTTCAATTTTTTATAACATTCTGTTTTAATCCTCGATGATAAACTTGGTGTTGTGTTTAATCATCGATTATTCATTTATTATGTTTAAAATTACATATGTTGTTATTATGATAAACTTGCGTAAAATTATTAGATACTGTTTAATCATCGATGATTAAACTAGTTTGTATTCTTTTATGTTGTTTAATCATCGATGATTAAACTAGTTTGTATTCTTTTATGTTGTTTAATCATCGATGATTGAACACTCACTGAGGGTTTAACCATCGATGATTTAGACTGCGCTTTTTAAAATATAAAGAATTAAAATAATCAATGATTAATCTTTGAGATTGTTTCGAATCACCGATGAGTAAACTTGGTATTGTGTTTAATCATCAATGATTAATAACTCAATTCTGTTTTTAAAATCCCAGTTGCTGATTAATAATCGATAATTAAACTTGTCTACGTTTTTTAGATTCTTAATTCTTTTATAAGATCTTCTTCAAAAATACAAACCAGTTTAAATATAAATGATTAATAACTTGATAAATAATACATCAACTTTAATAACATACCACATTTTAATACTTCCTCCGATTCAAAATAATTGATACACTTTAAATTAAAAAGATCAAAAATATAGAATAGTTTAATGACTAGACTATTATGTTTTTTATGCATGATTCTTCTGATTGATTGCATAATAGGCTCGATATCTGTAATAAAGTAATTCTACTACTGAAGGCTTTATGACTTTGTTTGTTCATTGCATAAACTGTTTCTTGTCTTTTGGCTTCTATCTCCTTCTCCGAATCCAACCTTTCAAGTATTTGGATGTGGAGTTAAGCAGACCAAGTCTTTTGGCTTCTATATCCTTCCCCAAATCCAACCTTTCAAGTCTTGGAAAATGGAGTTAATCAGGTCAAGTCATAATGTTAAGCATTTGGGAGATGACAATGATGAAGGAGTCAAAGAACAAGTTAAGAAATTTGAGGATGAATTAAAAGAAAAAATGGAGCAAAGGGATGGACTTGAAGATTTTAAATCAAACACTTATTGTTCATTGCATTAACTGTTTGTTGTTTTTTGGCTTCTATCTCCTTCTCTAATAAGATAAAGGTTGCATTTCCCCATTGATGTACTCTCACAGAAAGTATTACCGTGAGAGTACATCAATGGGGACATAAGATAGTAAGCAGATCAAGTCTTTTTGGCTCTTATCTCCTTCTCCAAATCCAACCTTAGTTGTACGCTGATCCAGTATCTTGTCCACTAGTGAAAGGACGGTTTTGTCCAACTTATCACTCTCATTTTCAATTGACTTAATCGAAACATCTTCATCATCTTCCATAGACTGAAATGAGCCTGCTTTTGTATGAGTTTGACTTTCTTGATGAAATTTGCATGATAATTCAAGATCTTCATCAACTTCTGTTAGATTTTAAGAGTTAGGAAAATAAAATAAATATCCATTATGAAAAAAATATACCTTTTTTGATGCATGATTCTTCTGATCGATTGCATAATAGGCTCATTATCTGTAATGAAGTAATTCTTCTACTGAAAGCCTTATGCATTGTCCGTTTTAGCTCCTTTTTTCGCTCGTTTTCGCCATATCTTTCCTCTTCGGGCCTGAAATACACAGGAACAAGTAAATCGAGTAATATCAATGGTTTAACTATCGATGGTTTAACTATTGTGTGTTTTTAAATTTTTGTGATCAACCAGTACCGTTTAAATCATAGATGAATAAAGTTATTATTCATTTCTATAAACGTATAATCCTGATTATAATAATAAAACGATTCTGGTTTATATAATTAGTAATATTACTAGCTATGAAAATTTAATCCTCGGATTAAAACGTTGAAAAGACAGGGACATATTTTAAATCCAAAACATTATGAATACTTTTATTATACGGGGTACTTTCAAAGAAGAAACACTACTAAAGACAATGAAGTATTCATTTATTTCTATTTCTATTTTCAACTTCAAATACAAAACAATTAATTTAAAACAATGGCTTTTTAATTTAACAATTTCCAAGGCGAATGAAAGTATTCATTTATTTGTATTTCAATTATCAACTCTAATGCGTGTGTTTGGTTTAGTAGGGGAAGAAATGTGATAGAAATGATGATTTTTTTTTTCAGTGTAGATTTTTTGCAGAGATTTTTAGGGGGCACTTGAGAAGACGTGCATTTATGAACTGATGACGTTAAATGACGCATATACATAAGAAAAATATTTTTCATTATTTTAAATCTTATTAGTATTACTCCCATGTTTTTAATTTAAAAATAGTAGCATGTATTATTCTGAAAAAGTAGCATATATAATAATCCATGATTATACGATTCTGTTAATCATTAATGGTTTAACTAATGTGTGTTTTTAAATTTGTGTGATCAACAGGTACCGTTTAATCATAGTTGAATACAGCTATTTATTAATTACTATAAACGTATAATAGTGATTATTTCTATTTCAATTTTGAAATTCCTTCCTATACAAAATATTTATTTTAAAAATAATGGCTTTTTAATTTTAACAAATTCCAAGGCAATGAAGTATTCATTTATTTGTATTTCGATTTTCAACTCTCAGGCGTGGGTTTGTTTTTCTAGGGGACGAAATGTGATAATAAAGATGACTTTTTTTTGGGTGAAGATTATTTGCAGAGATTTTCATGCGGCGCTGAACAATACTGCAATTATGACCTCTTTTTTTAAAATGGCTCATATTTAATACAGTAATAATCAATGTGTATTATTATTATTATTATTATTATTATTATTATTATTATTATTATTATTATTATTATTATTATTATTATTATTATTGTTAAATAGGCAATTTTTTAAACCGTTTCTGTTAGTTTGAATATACGTTATTTTTTACGTCATAATTTATTCACCGCTAATAAAACAATTTTGTTTTAAAATCGATGATGCTTTTTTAATCTATAATGATTAATATAGTCTCAATTTTTAAAATTATGTTGTTTAATCATCGATGATTAAACTTTTGATGTTGTGTTTTCTTGGTTTTTAATCATCAATGATTATACTTGTTGTTTAAATCAATGTTTAATCATCAATGATTAAACTAGTTTGTGGAAAAATCATAAAACTGAGTTCACATAAAATAGAGACAAACACAATTAGAGTACATAATTATGCTTTAACAAACATACATAATCAAACACAATTTCTAAACAGTTTAATTATCGATGATTAATAAAACAATTCTGTTTTTAAAATCAAAGATGCTGTTTACTCATCGATGATTAATCTTGACTATATGTTTAATCATCGATGATTAAACTTGAGGTTGTGTTTAATCATCGATGATTAATAAAACAATTCTGTTTTTAAAATCAAAGATGTTGTTTAATCATCGATGATTAATCTTGACTATATGTTTAATCATCGATGATTAAACTTTGAGGTTGGGTTTAATCATCGATGATTGAACTAGTCTGAATTGTTTATAAAATGCTCTTTAATTACTAATGATTAATCTTTTGATATTTTTTTTAATCATCGATGATTAAACAGTTTAATCATCGATGATTAACCTTGTCTCCGTTTTTTAGATTCTTAATTCTCTATAAGATGTTGTTTAATCATCGATGATTAATCTGGACTATATGTTTAATCATCGATGATTAAACTTGAGGCTGGGTTTAATCATCCATGATTGCACTAGTCTGAATTTTTTATAAAATGCTCTTTATTTAATAATTATTAATCTTTGACCTTTTTTTATCATCGATGATTGAACAGTTTAATCATCGATGATTAACTTTGTCTCCGTTTTTTAGATTCTTAATTCTCTGTAAGTTGCTATTTAATCATCGATGATTAACCTTGACTATATGTTTAATAATCGATGATTAAATTTGAAGTTGGGTTTAATCATCGATGATTGAACTAGTCTGAATTAGTCATAGATGATTAATCTTTAACATTTTTTTTAATCATCGATGACTAAACAGTTTAATCATCGATGATTAATCTTGCCTCCGTTTTTTAGATTTTTAATTCTCTATAAGATGCTATTTAATCATCGATGATTAATCTTGACTATATGTTTAATCATCGATGATTAAACTTGAGGTTGGGTTTAATCATCGATGATTGAACTAGTCTGAATTTTTTATAAAATGCTCTTTAATCATAGATGATTAATCTATGACATTTTTTTTAATCATCGCTGATTAAACAGTTTAATCATCGATGATTAACCTTGTCTCCGTTTATAGATTCTTAATTCTCTATAAGATCATGTTTAATCATTGATGATTAATCTTGACTATATGTTTAATCATCGATGATTAAACTTGAGGTTGGGTTTAATCATCGATAATTGAACTAGTCTGAATTTTTTATTAAATGCTCTTTAATCATAGATGATTAATCTTTGACATATTTTTTAATCATCGATGATTAAAAATTTTAATCATCGATGATTAACCTTGTCTCCTTTTTGTAGATTCTTAATTCTCTATAAGATGTTGTTTAATCATCGATGATTAATCTTGACTATATGTTTAATCATCGATGATTAAACTTGAGGTTGGGTTTAATCATCGATGATTGAAATCGTCTGAATTTTTTATTAAATGATCTTTAATGATAGATGATTAATCTTTGACTTTTTTTTGAATCATTGATGATTAAACAGTTTAATTATCGACGATTAAACTTGTCTCCGTTTTTTAGATTTTTAGTTCTCTATAAGATGCTGTTTAATCATCGATGATTAATCTTGACTATATGTTTAATCATCGATGATTAAACTTGAGGTTGGGTTTAATCATCGATGATTGAACTAGTCTGAATTTTTTATTAAATGCTCTTTAATCATTATTGATTAATCTTTGACATTTTTTTTAATCATCGATGATTAAACAGTTTAATCATCGATGATTAACCTTGTCTCCGTTTTTTAGATTCTTAATTCTCTATAATATGTTTTTTAATCATCGATGATTAATCTTGACTATATGTTTAATCATGAATGGTTAAACTTGAGTTTGGGTTTAATCATCGATGATTGAACTTGTCTGGATTTTTTATAAAACGCTCTTTAATCATAGATGATTAATCTTTGACAATTTGTTTTAATCATCGATGATTATATAGTTTAATGATCGATGATTAACCTTGTCTCCGTTTTTTAGATTCTTAATTATCTATAAGATGCTGTTTAATCATCGATGATTAATCTTGACTATATGTTTAATCATCGATGATTAATCTTGACTATATGTTTAATCATCGATGATTAAATTTGAGGTTGGGTTTAATCATCGATGATTGAACTAGTATGATTTTTTTATAAAATGTTCTTTAATTACTAATGATTAATCTTTGAGATTTTTCTTAATCATCGATGATTAAACAGTTTAATCATCGATGATTAATCTTGTCTCCGTTTATAGATTCTTAATTCTCTATAAGATCCTGTTTAATCATTGATGATTAATCTTGACTATATGTTTAATAATCGATGATTAAACTTGAGGTTGGGTATAATCATCGATAATTGAACTAGTCTGAATTTTTTATTAAATGCTCTTTAATCATAGATGATTAATCTTTGACATATTTTTTAATCATCGATGATTAAAAATTTTAATCATCGATGATTAAAAATTTTAATCATCGATGATTAACCTTGTCTCCGTTTTTTAGATTCTTAATTCTCTATAAGATGTTGTTTAATCATCGATGATTAATCTTGACTATATGTTTAATCATCGATGATTAAACTTGAGGTTGGGTTTAATCATCGATGATTGAACTCGTCTGAATTTTTTATTAAATGATCTTTAATCATAGATGATTAATCTTTGACTTTTTTTTTAATCATTGATGATTAAACAGTTTAATCATCGATGATTAAACTTGTCTCCGTTTTTTAGATTTCTAGTTCTCTATAAGATGCTGTTTAATCATCGATGATTAATCTTGACTATATGTTTAATCATCGATGATTAAACTTGAGGTTGGGTTTAATTATCGATGATTGAACTAGTCTGAATTTTTTATTAAATGCACTTTAATCATTATTGATTAATCTTTGACATTTTTTTTAATCATCGATGATTAAACAGTTTAATCATCGATGATTAACCTTGTCTCCGTTTTTTAGATTCTTAATTCTCTATAATATGTTGTTTAATCATCTATGATTAATCTTGACTATATGTTTAATCATCAATGATTAAACTTGAGTTTGGGTTTAATCATCGACGATTGAACTTGTCTGGATTTTTTATAAAACGCTCTTTAATCATAGATGATTAATCTTTGACATTTTTTTTAATCATCGATGATTATATAGTTTAATCATCGATGATTAACCTTGTCTCCGTTTTTTAGATTCTTAATTATCTATAAGATGCTGTTTAATCATCGATGATTAATCTTGATTATATGTTTAATCATCGATGATTAGTCTTGACTATATGTTTAATCATCGATGATTAAACTTGAGGTTGGGTTTAATCATCCATGATTGAACTATTATGATTTTTTTATAAAATGTTCTTTAATTACTAATGATTAATCTTTGAGATTTTTTTTTAATCATCGATGATTAAACAGTTTAATCATCGATGATTAACCTTGTCTCCGTTTTTTAGATTCTTAATTCTCTATAAGATGTTGTTTAATCATCGATGATTAATCTTGTCTATATGTTTAACCATCGATGATTAAACTTGAAGTTGGGTTTAATCATCGATGATTGAACTAGTCTGATTTTTTTATAAAATGCTCTTTAATTGCTAATGATTAATCTTTGACATTTTTTTTAATCATCGATGATTAAACAGTTTAATCATCGATGATTAACCTTGTCTCCATTTTTTGGATTTTTAATTCTTTAAAAGATGTTGTTTAATCATCGATGATTACTCTTGACTATATGTTTAACCATCGATGATTAAACTTGAGGTTGGGTTTAATCGTCGATGATTGAACTAGTCTGAATTTTTTATTAAATGCTCTTTAATCATAGATGATTAAACTAGTTTGTGGAAAAATCATAAAACTGTTCAAAAAAATTCAAATACATTAATTAGTAAACATCAAAGTTTTCTAATATATAAAAGCATAAAACTGTACAAAAATCTGGAAATTATTTATACGTATGCAAAGGTTGTTGATCATACATCACATATGACACATAATTGTAACCAAAAATATCAGCAAATCTAGCGAAAAACACATCCCACATACAAACTTCACACTTCACTTCCAACGCCCAATCTATCATCTGATCTAAACTCATCTTGGCGAGATAGCCATGAATCAAGCATTCATGCTCAAAGTAACCAATGTACAAAATAAACAAATCGCCTCATCTAAACATCAAAATATCATACACTTTCTCCCAACTTTCTCTCACATTCCATGATCCTTTTGATCGTTTGAACTCTTCATTCAGAAAGTTTAAACCTTCTTCTTTTTTATCATGCGACATCAACAACATGCCCTTTACAAAAATAGCATCCTTTTATCCCAATGAAACAACCTCTTCCAATAGATGTGATGAGATATATCTAGTTATAAAATAAAGCTCCAAATACCACTAATCCAGATTACCACATTCATAGGCAAGTATACCTAATCGTGGGTAATATAGCTTAGGTAAGTATTAGGGTTATCGATCCTCAGGGAGCAATTTATGTAATCTAACGATCAAAAGTTAACAAATTAATTATTTTGATTAAAAGTTTCATTGTTTGAATTATAAAGATTAGATTGATTGAATAAATACTTAGAAAATGTAGTGAGAATTGGTTTAGAAAACTTGTTTTTCAAGAGATTAAAGTATATTCACTATGTCTGACTTCATCTAGGTTTATGTCTGGTTATTAAGTCCCGATTACTTCTAATGTTCTAGAGGTCACGGTACTAGATTCCACTTAATTCCATTTAATAAACTAGACACAACTAATAGGAATTCCTTCTCTCAAAAGTTGTAATCTAATTACACCTCAGGTTGTTAATTTTAATAGGTTTGGATCACCCAAACCCTCTAACCTAGAACTCCCGTCACTACGGTTAGACTTTCAATTTACCCTAACTTATTGGAATCTAATTTCAATCCCTATTCCTAGTGAATTGCCATCTAGGTCACTTGGGTGAAAAGATGAAGGTAAAAATAACTATTCAATTGTTGTCAATAATCAACTAGTTACCTTTAAACAAATTAGACAACAAAGATCAAAGTGTAAACCGAAAGATTAATGCGTTAATTAACAATTGTTCAAACACAAGATAGAAAATCCTAAAATTTAACCAAACATAACCCTAAAATCTGTCAAACATAGCAAATATTAAGATTATTAGCCCATGGAAGTGATAATAATCATCAAACATACAAAAGATATCAAAATACCGAACATTGTTTTGATCGAAATGATAAAAATCCAATGAATTGCTTGATTTGATGAAGAATTCTCTGGAGAACTGCTGTAGTTCGTCGCCTAACCGTCCAAAAACACAGTCACGTTCAAAGATGATTTTAATTTTGACTAAATCTGATATAAAAAACGAATTCCCGCGTCAACTCGCGCCGAGCTCGCGGCGCGAGGTCTGGAAAACTGCTTCGATTTTTGGACGCGAGAAGGAGTTTCAACGCGAGTAAGAGACGCGAGGTTAAACAGATTGTTTCTATACTCGGCGCGACGTTTTCGCGTCTGGCTCGCGTCCAGCCTCGCGCCCAGAAGCCTTCTTTTTTCACGCATTATCCGTTTTAGCTCCTTTTTTCGCTCGTTTCGCCATATCTTTCCTCTTCGGGCCTGAAATACACAGGAACAAGTAAATCGAGTAATATCAAATGAAATTTATTAAAAACACGCTCAATTTACGCGATATTGACGACAAAGAATATGTATAAAAATGTCAATATCAAGATGCATTACTTCTTCTTGGTCCTCAAAAAAGTACTTGTACTAATTAAACACATAAAACAAATGAAAAATTAATCATGAAAAATTAATCATATTTAATCATGAAAAATTAAATTACATAATTGAATCATTTTTATCAAAATGTCATGAAAATCATATTTCGACACATTACTTATAGACATGAAAAGAATTTAGATTTTTGGAAAAATGCATAAAACAGAGGAGTACCATGCCATCTAAGAATATCAGGTTTGGGTTTCCAGCATCTTTGCAACTTTGGATAATTTTGTGAAATTCAGGATTTAATCTTTCTCTTCCAATAAGATCAAGTTCAAGTTTTTTAAACACTGATGTTGAGTATAGTGCTTTATTCATGGTTTTACACTACGACGCAATCATTCCAAAAATTAGAAACTAATAACGTCGAAAATACAAAATAGTTATATCAAATAGACTGATTTGTACAACAAACATACCCTGATGTGCAATTGAAAACTTGTTTGGCAGATTCAGACCCAACAAACGATAAAATTTGTTCCAACAACGGAGTAGTTAATTCAACCATACATGCAGAGGAGCATGAAAGACTTCATGTTTCCATCTTGGTTCTTTTGAGTGTTTTTGAAGAACTTCCGACTTCCATCTTCTTTGGTTTCGAGAATGATAAGAATCTGTTTTTTAGGGGTTAAAGTTTTATTTTTTAGAACTGAATGATGATCAGTTTTTGAGAGGTTAGAGTTGATGATCAGTTTTCGGGCGGTTAGATGAACTGAAAAGCCGAGCAATGATGACTTCTTTTGAAAATTGTGCATAATTACTACGAGTAAATTATAAATCGTATTATTATTGTTGTAATAACTTATTTTTATTAATATTAGAGTTTAATCTCAAAAATTTAACCAATGCATACTTATTAGTATAAGCATCAATTTTTTATAAGATGCTCTTTAGTCATAGATTATTAAACTTATTGTTGTGTTTAATCATAAATCATTAAACTTTGAGATTGTGTTTTAAACATCGATGATTAAACTTGGCATTGTGTTTAATCATCAATGATTAAACTTGAAGTTGGGGTTTAATCATAGATGATTAAACTAGTCTGAATTTTTTTATAAAATTCTCTTTAATTATAAGTGATTAAACAAGTTGAGATTGTTTTTAATCATCGATGATTAAACTAGTCTGAATTTTTTTTTTTAAAATGCTCTATAATCATTAATGATTAACATTGTCTCCGTTTTTTAGATTCTTAATTCTCTTTAAGATGTTATTTAATCATCGATGATTAATCTTGTGGACGTGTTTAATCAAAGATGATTAAACTTTGAGGTTGGGTTTAATAATCTATGATTAAACTAGTCTGATTTTTTTACAAAATGCTCTTTAATCATAGATGATTAAACCTTATTTTGTGTTTTAGCCACTAATTATTAAACTTTGAGATTGTTTTTAATCATCCATTTTAAGATCATGTTTAATAATAGATGATTAAACTTTGAGTATCACGTCAATTGCTAACTACAATGGCATGTGGTGACCAAGTCTAGTAAGGTGATCAACGTGCACTTTCATTCTCATGACGTGTGCACCTACTGATGCTCCCTCAGCCATCTTGCAAGAAGCGAACGCCTTACAAGCGTAAAATGCTTGTCCTGGTTCGTTTTCTTCATCCTTGGCAGGGGTTTTCAACACGTTTCTTTCTCGGTCAATCCTATCCCTCTCTTGTCTGAGCATGATCTTAAAATCACGCTTCCAATTGAGGACATTTGACCCAGTCTTTTCTTTCTTTCCTTGAAAAAAACGTCGCAACAATTTGTTGTAGCTTATCGTTGTGTTTGTTGCTGCCATCTACAAATCAAACCCAGTTTAATTAGTAATCATCAATAAACATTCTCTAAAATATATTATAAACCCATAATTAATATTTTAGGCCTAGGATCCATATATCACATTCTCGCCGAAAGGTTTAGGCACTTCCCGACGAGACATGCTATTTCTGGTGGGTAACATCCTTACCGATCGTATCAAGACTTGACACGATTCCTAGGGGTCGTAGAATCTTTATACTTATAACTTATTAGAACCTTGTACAATCTAATTGTACATTTCTATGTTAGTAATAAAGTCTAGTATGTTTATTCTACTCAAGTATTTTTTGGGCTGGGACTCCCGATTATCACCAAAGTAGAGCAGACCATCTAAGACAGTGCGATGCTCTGCGCCGGGACTCCCGATTACCACAGAACCTTACGCACCCTAACACTGGCAATGATTTGAATGCATATCTAAGGTTCTTTATCCTTACAATATGAATATCGTTTAACAAGTGAGGTGTTCCATTAGGTGGATAGTACTTAGATCTAAGATTTTCTTGGGTTTGTTTAAGTCTTAAACTAAACTTAAACCTTTATTCCAATCTTAATCCTTGTTTAAAAAGTGCGACTTGTGAATTTAGGAATTCTACAAGACACCTTTTTAAAACTTAAGAACTATTCTTTAAAACTTGTGGTTTCAAGAATTTGCGCGACTTATATGTATACCTAAAACGAGGCGTACAAAACGTTTTACTAGGTTTTGTGAGAAACCTTTATCTATAATAAAACTTACTTGTTTTATCTTACTTGAAAACCTTGTAAACTTATGTTAAACTTTTAAATTGTTTTATGATTCATGAACTTGAAACATAACCCTAGTTTATCACACCTAGTTCTTCATATGTCTAATAATGAAATTAAACATTTGTTTTGACTTATTAGATTCGACTAAAACTTATGTCTTAATGACACACTTATAAACTTTGTGTTTTTCTTGTGTAGCTCCCACTAGCTTCAACAACCATGATGAAACTTAAGCTAATACAATCACCGGTTTATACTTGGTGAAACTAAAAAACTTATTATATAAAGACTATATATAATAATTCTTTAGTTTGTTTAAACCTTTCTTATATTTAACTTGAACTAGTTAAATATAGGTTCTTGTTATTTTTATCTTTGATCATTAATCTAGTATATTACATGACTTGTAAAATACTTATATTATACTTGTATAATTACCTAGTTATAATAATTTATAACTTTATACATCTTAATATATGATTATATATATATATATATATATATATATATATATATATATATATATATATATATATATATATATATATATATATATATATATATATATATATATATATATATATAACTTTGTATATTTCTAGTTAATCATATAATGTCAACTTGTACAATTTCTAGTTATAATGAAATCATAACTTTGTACTTTCTAGTTTTAATTATATTATAACTTATACAATAACTAGTTATAATATTATCTTTAAAGATCAAAATAAAATTACCCTTTTTAATTGTTCCATTTTATCTTGTATTTAATGTATTCGTATATATGTATATTTTATAATAAACTTGTAACATTCTAATAAGAATATTACATCTAGTTTATACATATGTATTTTAACTTAATCTAATTAAAATACGTATAAACTTATTATATCTTTTAAAATTCAATTTTACCTAATAATTAAAAATTCTGAAAATTTTAGTACATATATATAAATAATTAAATACACCTTGTTAATTTTAGAACTTAAAAATTAACATCCTCTTTATCAATTCCCTAAATTAATTAGATGAACCCTAATCTTGTTTTTGATCAATCAAAACTAGGGTTTTGACTTTCTTGATAAAAGACATTATTTTAATTAAAAGATTAATTTTTAATCAATGTTATTAAACAATAAACTTTGTTTAAATTCTAAGATAGATTATAACTTCTAATAAATTCATTTAAACTTTTTAAATCTTATAGATAATAAAACTTTGTCTAAATCTATAGGTTTACAGAACTAGTTAAATAAATCTATCAAAATAATAATTAAACCTTTTAAACATAAACTTGTTTAATTAACTAGGTTTAATATTATTATCCTAATTAATACTTTTAAAGTAATAAACTTAAACTAGTTTAAACTTCTAGGGTTCTTTTTTAGGGTTTCGAAAATATCAAGACTAGGAAACTTTCCCACCAATTAAAATAGGCTAGTTTAATAAACTTGGTGTCCAAGTATCCTCTAGATTTCGAAAATCCTAAGGGATTAGGAAAGAATCCTTTTGATCAATTACACAAATCTTGTTTAACATACTTGATCCTAGGGTTCTTCCTAGGCCACGAAAATTCAAGGGAGAAAAGGAAAGAATCCTTTTGATCAATTAAACAAATCTTCTTTAACATACTTGATCCTAGGGTTCTTCCTTGTAATTAGAAAATTGCTAGGGTTCTTAGAAACCTTCTTGACCAATTAAACTAGACTAGTTTAATATTCTTGGTCCTAGGGTTCTTCCCTTTTTCGAAAAATATGAAGAAGAAGAAAAACTTGAAACAAAAAAAAACTTGTAATTAAAGTAAACAAACAATCTTTGTTAATCTAGTCTAGATCTCTAAACCAACGCTCTGATACCACTGAAGGGTTTCACTACGCACCATGCGACTGATCGACCCATAGGATCGACCTCCTAGTATACTTGATTCGAACCATGACTGACCAAAAACATGAACTTGTTCTTGACCGGTTAAAACCAAGTAGCTGATTTAATCCCTAAATGCGGAACTGGGATTAAACCTAATCCTTAAACCCTAAAGGATTGTGATGTTGGAAATCTAGATTAGGTTAACAAGAAAGAAACCTTGTACGAAGAACTCGAACACACACACATACTTGTGTGTGTTCGTCGACTACTACCAAGAACCCTAGGGTTCTTGGTTCGACTTCGAACAAGAGGAGAAGGAGGAAAGAGTGTTCCATGAATCATACCTTAGGTTAATGCTTAAGATAAGTCCACTGATGATGAACACAACGAACGATCCTCTAGATGATCACTTGCAACGAACTTGGATCTTCAAGACTTGAAGAACACGAAGAACGAATGAAGAACACGAAGAACGAAGAATACCAAACTTGGTGTTCTTGGGGTGTTCGACCGAAACCAAAAGAGAGGAGGGAGGCTAGGGTTTCGAATGGTGATCCAGGAATAAGGGAACCCCATGCATTCTATTTATAATAGAAAGACTTTCACTTAGGGCCCTTCTAGTTTAATTAAGATTAATCTCTTAATTAAACTTATCTCTTACACTTTAAACCCTTATAGTTTTACGAGTTTATTATTGTTGCACTTAACTATTAAATGTCTAGTATTAACACACTAATAATTCGGCACCCATATACACGAATTATTCACACTTGTATTTATACTTTTAATAGTTAATTATATGATAACCTTTATATAATTTACCCAATAATATTATCCAATTACTATATGATTTAATAGCCTTAAATCATATTATGGATAATCTATAATTAACACATTGTATATTTACTTAGCTAGTAAATGTACAACTACTTGTATTAATTAGTTAGTTAAACTAATCTAGTAATAAGTTAAACTTAACTTAATACTTAACTGATTCATAATGACTATTATGAATCATTCCTCTTCGTAGTATCATTGCATAACTTTCTCGTATTACATGCACTCACAGGTGTGACCCTTAAGTGTTTCGTAGGCATGGATGTATCATCATAGGTTGACTAACTGTGCACATAAATCCTTCAAAACTTTGGTGTTGTGTTTTAATCATTAATGATCAAACTTTGAGATTGTTTTTAATCATCAATGATTAAACTTGGCGTTGTGTTTTAGTCATCGATGATTTAATTCTGTTTTTAAAATCAAATATGTTGTTTAATCATCGATGATTAACCTTGTCTCTATTTTTTAGATTTTTAATTCTCAATAAGATGGTGTTTAATCATCGATGATTAATCTTGACGATGTGTTTAATCATCAATGATTAAACTTGAGGTTGGGTTTAATCATCGATGATTAAAACTTTGTTTTGTGTTTAATCACTAATGATTAAACTTAAAGATTGTTTTTAATAATCAATGATAAACTTGATGTTGTGTTTTAATCATCGATGATTAATACTTTAATCATCGATGATTAACGTTGTCTACGTTTTTTAGATTAATAATTCTCTACAAAATGTTGTTTAATCATCGATGATTAATCTTGATGATTTTTTTAATCATCGATGATTAAACTTGAGGTTGGGTTTAATCATCGATGATTAAACGTGGTGTTGTGTTTACTCATTAATGATCAAACTTTTAGATTGTCTTTAATCATCAATGATAAACTTGATGTTGTGTTTTAATCATCGATGATTAACCTTGTCTTCGTTTTTTAGATTATTAATTCTCTATAAAATGTTGTTTAATCATCGATGATTAATCTTGACGATTTTTTTATCATCGATGATTAAACTTGAGGTTGGGTTTAATCATCGATGATTAAACTAGTCTGAATAATTTTAAAAATGCTCTTTTTTAATAACAGATGATTAAACTGGTGTCCACTAATTTTCAAGTATATCAACATTCTGAACAAAGGAATCATATAAAAAAAACTACAAAACATCAAATAATAAACAATACATTATTTACTAATAATATTTGAATAATAATTCTGTTCTATTAGAACCTTAACATATATTTTTCTAACAATTTAAGGATTTATATTCATTTTGAGATCTCTTTGATGACGTCTGTGAACTCATCTTTTCTTTCTACCTCATCCTTTCTTTTCCAAAGATCTTTAATAATCTGATTTTTGAACCACAAGTCTTCTTTCTTAGTTATTAGCCATTTTATACCAACCAAGTGACTAATAGGAGCTTTCATAAGTTGTTCTTGTGGTAGGAAGCACTCTTTTCCTTCTGAGTCAGTGTACATATATCCAGGTGGATATATTGCATGGCTTTGATCTACGAATTTTAAATTATTAGGTACTTTTTGAATAAATGTATTGAACTCTGAGCAGGCATGAATGCACTATGGAATATTATTTATGTAAGCCTTTGACATCACACAGAAGTCTCTATACTCGGATTGTTCCAAGTTTCCTCTTTCATAACATGTGTGCATTATAGCATGGATTTCATCAAAAACAACCTTTGACACGAAAGTTCTAGACGGCATATCCAGAATTAACCTAATAAGCCTTTTCCAGTCTTGTAACCCAAGATCTTTTATAGTATTTAACGGAATTTTCAATGGATCTTTTCGGTACAAACCAGTACAAGTAGTCATTATGGTGTCTTCTTCTTGTTGAATTGTAAAATTTTGTACCTCAAAGTTTATAGAGCAAACATCTCTAAATCCTCTTTGGTAAGAATATCTTGGTTTTATTGGCTTTTGAATCCTCTTTTGCTTCTTGTAACTTCTTTTAGCGCCAATTTTTGACTTTATCCATGTAGAAAACAGAGACAAAGATGGAATCTCAGTTGGATCAGGCACATCTTCCTTTTTAATGTCGGCAAATTGAATGGTTTGTTCCATTACAGTTTTTGCTCGAGTCCTTTTTGGGATTCGTTGCCCATCATCAGTGTTTGTTATTATTTGAGGATTTTGATCATCTTTTGATTTAGATGAAATATCTACATTTACCCGCGCCCTTTTGAATTTAGATATTGGAATATTATCTTCTGGATCTTCTTCAGGTAAATGTTTTGGAATGTGTTCATTATCATCTGTTGAATCAGATGACTTATCTGCTTGTTGTCTTTTTGTTGCTTTTTCCAATGCAGCAGTATATACCCTTTGAACGAGAGGTTGAGGAACTTTAATTGCAGTTGGTTTTGGTTGAGGTTCATCATCATCAGAGATGGAGATTTGTGGTTTTGTTGGTTATGGAGAGTTTTTTGGAGGTATTTTGGGGGTTGGAGGTCGGCATTCTTGTTGTCTTCTATACCTAGTCATTTCATAAGTTTTTAGAAAAGAACTTGAACTCTTCTCCCCTTTGGCAGCTTGATCTCTTACAACATTATTACACGACATGAATAATCATTTTATGGTTAAACTATAAGTTCAATAAATAATCATATATGATTAAACATTTTTGTGTTTAATCACTAATGATTAAACTTGGTGTTGTGTTTAATCATCGATAATTAAACTTTTGGGTTGTGTTTAATCATCGATGATTAAACTAGGATGTGTATGATCCTAAGATGGTTAATCATCAATGATTAATAAAATAAAACAATCATTAATAAAAACAAGTCTGTTTTTAAAATCGCATATTTTGTTTAATCACTTATGATTAAATAAGTATCAGTTTTTAATATTATGTTGGATAATCATCTATGATTAAACAATTCTGTTTTTAATCACAGATTTTGTTTAATCACCTATGATTAAACTAGTAATCTAGTATCAGTTTTTAATATTATGTTGGTTAATCATCCGATCTTCAAGATTAATGATTAATCTTTTGATGCTCTTTAATCATAGATGATTTAACTTGGTGTTTTGTGTTTAATCATTAATGATTCATCTTTGAAATCGTTTTAATCATCGATGATTAAACTTGGTGTTGTGTTTAATCATCTATGATTAATAAAAAAATTATGTTTAAAATCACGGATGCTGTTTAATCACCTACGATTACACTAGTAATCTAGTCTTCGTTTTAAATAAGATGTTGCTTAATCATCGATGATTAAACTTTGTATTGTGTTACAAACAGATCTAACGATTTGTTAAACCATCGATGATTAATTACAAACAGATAAACCAGCAACATCAAAATCTCTAATTTATGTGAAACATAGACTCGTTTATTTACAAAGAGATAAAACAACACTTTATTAACATCAAAATCATTAGAAACATTGACTCGTTTAATTATACATGATTGGACATATTTTATTGATGTTTCAGTATTTAAAAAACCTCAAACTTTGATGTTTAATCATGTATGATATAACTTAAATTTTCAAAATAGGATTGATTTAAAAAAAAAGTTTATGTTTGTTAAAAAAAATTGGAAAGAAAACCTTCATTGTCATCATGCTCTACTTCTTCAACAGTATCATCCTTGTGAACAGCAACGTCAACTAATTCAGAAAACTTTTTTTTCCACCTTTGGAAACTTTCATTATTTGGATTCAATGAAACAGCATCATTCAAAGTCTGATTGAAACTTTCTTTAAGAATCTCTTGTTTCTGAAACAAATTTTCTAATTTTCTTTCAACTTCCTGCAAAATAAGATATATTAAAAATGTATATTTTTATTTTTTTCGTAATTTAAGTAATTAATTTTTCAGTACTTTATCTGCCCAGATTTATCTTCAACATAAGGATCATGTAACTGCCCTTCACCTAACACTACCTCCGTGTCTTCTATAAGTTTAATTTTCGCAGATGTCCAATGACAAATAACTGGACATTCTCGCGAAACAGGCATGTAAGTAAATTTGAAATGATCAACATACAATAGTTGCATATAAAATTATATATTAAATAACATCATTTAAATCATTTTCGAGAAACTATGTTATATAACAATATTTTCATAACGTAATCATTTGTGAATTGACTAAAGATAATTTTTTATAAAATATTAGAATTATGTCACTTACAACTAAATATGCTGCTGGACCAAAGAAGTAAGAGCTTGGTGAGTTTTGATTGTATGTTTTCTTTGTTTTGACAACACAGTTGAGAAGATAACCACACCAATCAATTCTGCTAACATCGGTATTTTTCCCAATTCTGTACATTGGATAAATGTTGCATTTCCCCATTGACGTACCCTCACGGAAAGTATTTACAAACAACAAGAGAAAGTTCATCTTAAATTTAAGATCCGCTTCTGTTGTTAGTAAAATTTTCTCTTTCAATTCCTTCAGTCTTACATTATCAATTGTTTCAAATTGTTCACTCCATTCATTTATGAAGCTTTCTTCATCACCCTCTTTAATAGGTTTCATCTTACAAATATTAATGTCTCCCGTTGGTATTCCTAACATGTCATGAACAGATTGTAATGTGACATTAATATTTCCATTTTTCAATTCAATAACCATCTTCTCGCTATTGAACTTGCTCAAAACAAAACAACCAATTTTTAAAGCTATATCAGTCATTTTAATCTTTAAAATGCTTCCAAATCTCATTTCTTTGACTGCTTCTTTTTGTTTTGTACTTAATCCTTTACAAATATAGTACATCGATTCAAGAGAACATCGATTATTAAACGGAATGACTTTATCTTCATCAATATCAGCAGATTTTGATTGACTTTTCTTAGATGATCCTTCATTTTTAGATTTACTTTTAGGTATCTTTGGTTTTTAGTAGCTATCATTTTTACTCTTGATCCAGGAACCTTTTGAACATTTTCCTTCTCTGGTTCTTCAGTTTTAATATCTGCATAAATGAATTTTAAAATAAACAAAAATTAGATTTCTTTTAATCATGGATGATAAAATCCAAAGTTTAATCATCCATGATTAAACAACATCTTAAGATTGTTACACAGATTAGGTTAATCATTTTATGATTAATTCCAAGTTTAATCATTATTTTACATAGAATAGTTTAAATCATCGATGATTAATCACAAATGATTAATCATCGATGATTAATTTCAAACAGATAAAAAACACTAGGTTTTAATCACAAATGATTGATCAGCATCTGTGATTTTTACATAGAATAGTGTAAATCATCGATGATTAATTTCAAAACAGATAAAACAACATGATTCAAACATAATCTAACGATGTTTCAGTATTCAATCTCAAACGTTTATTATCATACAACAAATGGTTACGTTATACAACATAATTTCGATTAATCGTAGGGTTTTCAACTAATACCTTTGTTTGTCAATGGCGGTTGCTTTCGTTGCTCATCGGTAGACATTTTCTTATAGATGAAGAGAGTTTGACTGGAAACTTAGGGTTTTGGAAGATCGATCGATCGATTGGGTAGAGAGAGAATGAGGTTAATGTTTTTTGACGCGGAGATTTTGACGGAAGATCTAATTCAAAACTGCATTGGAATTTTGACGATTTTTCCCTTCAACCAGCGCGTGGGACATAAAAGTTCAACTTAATTACAAAAATACCACCGCGCGTCTTTTGGGCTGATTCTCACATTCTCACACTTTTTGCAATTCTCAAAGGAACCCCTATATATATATATATATATATATATATATATATATATATATATATATATATATATATATATATATATATATATATATATATATATATATATATATATATATATATATATAGTGAAGGGCTAGTTACAGAACCCATTTTAGGCTACAGAACCCGCAGAACTCAATCTAAACCATTGAATTTCAAAATGAAAAGATCATGGAAGATACATGAAGTGATTTAACGAGGGACCCCCGTGCATGTATGTTATTCATGCACGAAAACATATATGTTTTTGTGTATGTATGTTTTCATGTATAGATACATTAGTGTTATTTTTGCATTATTTTAACATATATGTTTTTCAGTATTTTTGATGTTTTTCTTAAAGTATATGTTTGATTTGGGTTAAATGTTATTGGTTTGCATACTTTTATACTAAATTCTAATATTCTTAGATGAGTTCTGCTTGGTTCTACGCAAAAAATGGGTTCTGTAAATAATATATATATATATATATATATATATATATATATATATATATATATATAGGGTCCGGATCCAGTGAGGACTCTTTTCCCGGTGAGGACTGCGAGGACTCTAAAAAACTCTGAAAATGATCCAAAACGAACTTTTTTCAAAAACTTTCTTTTTTAAACATTAAAATTGCAACATATAAGATCCAAAAAAAATAAAAATTTTGAAAAATGATCCAAAAAAAATATGTATCATAATAATGATCCAAAAAAAATATGGATCATTGTTATGATCCACAAATAAAAAGTGGATCATAATTTTTTTTTCAAAATTTTTTTTGGTCAAATGTAGTAATAATCATGGAGAGTTATATATATATTTTTCGGAATTTTTTGGAATGTTTTTGAGTTGTCCTCGCGAGTTCTCACCGTTTTTGGAGTCCTCACAGGATCCCACTTATATATATATGTATATATATATATATATATATATATATATATATATATATATATATATATATATATATATATATATATATATATATGTATATATATATATATATATATATATATATATATATATATATATATATATATATATATAGGGGAGGGTTCCATTGAGAATTGATATATTAGGTGAGAATGTGAGAATTAGGCAAAAAGACGCGCGGTGGCATTTTTGTAATTAAGTCCAACTTTTCTGTCCCACACGCGGTGGCATTTTTGTAATTACGTCCAACTTTTCTTTAATCATCGATGATTAAACTGGGTGTAGTGTTTTAATCATCAATTATTAAACTATTGAGATTGTTTTTGATCATCGATGATTAATCTTGACTATATGTTTAATCATCGATGATTAAACTTGAGTTTGAGTTTAATCATCGATGATTGAACTAGTCTGAATTTTTTATAAAATGCTCTTTAACTACTAATGATTAATCTTTGACATTTTTTTAATCATCGATGATTAAACAGTTTAATAATTGATGATTAACCTTGTCTCCGTTTTTTAGATTCTTAATTCTCTATAACATGCTGTTTAATCATCGATGATTAATCTTGACTATATCTTTAATCATCGATGATTAAACTTGAGTTTGGGTTTAATCATCGATGATTAAACTGAGTGTAGTGTTTAATCATCGATGATTAAACTTTATCTGTGTAATAATCATAAGATGATCTTTTAATCATCGATGATTAAACTTGACTATATGTTTAATCATCGATGATTAAACTTGAGTTTGGGTTTAATCATCGATGATTAAACTGAGTGTAGTGTTTAATCATCGATGATTAAACTTGACTATATGTTTAATCATCGATGATTAAACTTGAGTTTGGGTTTAATCATCGATGATTAAACTGAGTGTCGTGTTTAATCATCGATGATTAAACTTTATCTGTGTAATAATCATAAGATGCTCTTTTAATCATCGATGATTAAACTTGATAATGTGTTTAATCATTAACGATTAAACCTTGGGTTGGGTTTAATCATCGACGATTAAAAACAATCTCAAAAGTTTAATAATTGATGATTAAACACTACACTCAGTTTAATCATCGATGATTAAAGAAAGTTGGACTTAATTACAAAAATGCCATCGCGTGTGGGACAGAAAAGTTGGACTTAATTACAAAAATGCCACCGCGCGCGTGAGGAAAGTTGGACTTAATTACAAAAATGCCACCGCGCGCGTGAGGGCTGGAAGGAGATGAGAGGCTGAGATTTATTCTCACATTCTCACCTAATATATTAATTCTCAATGGAACTCACTTATATATATATATATATATATATATATATATATATATATATATATATATATATATATATATATATATATATATATATATATATATATATATATATATATATATATAGGGTCGAATTCCATACAGAACCCAAATTATTTACAGAACCAGTAGAACTATTTTCAACCAATTAAAATTTAATAAATTTATTTCTAATTATTTAATTCATTTAATGGTTCGGGGGTATTTACGACATTTTACATTTTTATTTTTATTTTCTTTTTTTATAAATATCCTAAAATCTAGGAATTAAATTCGGAATTTTAGTTATACATGTATGTTTAATGTGCAGATTTGCGTATATGTTTCGAATCTACATGTATGTAAATTTAATGATGATACACTTATGTATTTAAAAAACACTTATGTTATTTTATAATAAAAATTAGTGAATAACATATATGTACAAAAGAACATTTATGTATTTACAATAGTGACTAATATACATGCACAAATAACATATATACAAAAGAACACTTTAGAATAACGTATATGTACAAAACAATACTTATGAATAACGCATATGTACAAAAAAACACTTATGTATTTTTAAATTATGAGTAATATGCAAACATTGATGGTTCTTTCTAACTTATCATCTTTATCTTTGTAGAATTATGACAATATTTACCCTCACCACAAGTTCCTTTTTTAATATGGTACCAAGATTTTTAAACTTTGCTTTCTCTCTCAAGTTTGACCCTGCAAGCTGGAAAACACAAAATAAACTCATTTCAAACATAATTTTTGATATATACATGTTTGTATATAGAGGAACATCGATGTATACATACACGTTAACATCAATGTACAAAGCACAAACAATATAGATATGGTAACATCGATTTACTTCCGAGGGGTTTGTTACCATATGTCAACAATAAAATTAAAAGTATCACTCACTAATCATTCACAATGATTCATTCTTACAAAAACTACCAAACATGTATATAATTAAACGAAAGAATACTAAATAGCAAATTTTCATATTTGAGGCATCTGTTAATTTCATATTTTAATTACAAAGTACTCAAACAATTATCTGATTATTAAAAACTTGAATTGTGATTTATGTCGAGACATTATCTATTAATTAGCCTTAAACACACATTCTTCACCATGTTTTCACTCTTTAAATATTTATATAGGATAGTTTTAGAATTACGAAAAATTGAAAAACTCACCTTTCTTATAACCTGATGAGGTAATTAAGGTAATTGACGATCTTTCAACAACTTGGAATGTAATTGAAAGAGCCATTAAGTGTTCCAAGCGCAAGATCCAATTGAATCACAACCGGCAGCGGATTTCATTGAACATCAGAAAACCTGCAGCCATAGAATAATAAAAACCCTAATAAAAAACTTCATGATTATCAAACCAAAACAGTTAGATACAAATATAAGTTGGGTGATCTCATACAATTGACAAACTGACAGAGTGACAGACAATAAGTCATCCATAAAAAAAATTCCAAAAAGCAACTTACAGAATAATGAATTTCAACCACATATGGAAATAAAAAGTTAACTTACCTCTTATTCCTCTTTCACGAGTGGAAAATTTCAGAACTGATGTTTCGATGAACGCGAATCAGTGACTTCTTGCAGATCGACTATAGGTCAAGGTGGGAAATCAACAACTCGCACTAAAACGTGAGAGTGACTGGGAAGGGCGGCGGTAGGGGACGAATGAAGATGTAGTAGGAGTTCGACGGTGGTTGGTGGTTGTATGAATCAAAGGTCGGCGGCTGGAGAGCGAAAAAAAACCCTAGAGGGAATGGTTGCTGTGAAAAACGATTACATACAATAGGGAAATGAATTCTTTAATTTGAGGGGTGAGAGAAAACGATTTTACCCTTTATTTACGGTTTTTTTTTTTTTGTTATTCTTTATTTCCATGATGACTATTCTACCCTTTATATTTATTTATTACTAAAAATATGATTTGGTTTATTTATGAAAATACCAATGATTAATCTAACCGTTGATTTTAATTTTTAATGGTCTAAGATTGAGTTCTACGAGTTCTGTAAATAAAATGGGTTCTGTATGGAATCCATCACTATATATATATATATATATATATATATATATATATATATATATATATAGAAGTGAGTTCCATTGAAAATTAATATATTAGGTGAGAATGTGAGAATAAATCTCAGCCTCTCATCTCCTTCCAGCCCTCACGCGCGCGGTGGCATTTTTGTAATTAAGTCCAACTTTTCTGTCCCACACGCGGTGGCATTTTTGTAATTAAGTCCAACTTTTCTTTAATCATCGATGATTAAACTGGGTGTAGTGTTTAATCATCAATTATTAAACTTTTGAGATTGTATTTAATCATCGATGATTAAACCAAACCCCAATTTTAATCGTTAATGATTAAACACATTATCAAGTTTAATCATCGATGATTTAAAGAGCATCTTATGATTATTACACAGATAAAGTTTAATCATCGATGATTAAAGTTTAATCATCGATGATTAAAGAGCATCTTATGATTGTTACACAGATAAAGTTTAATCATCGATGATTAAAAACTACACCCAGTTTAATCATCGATGATTAAAGAAAGTTTAATCAAATAATAAAGAAAGCAGACACGCTAATCATCGATGATTAAACAACATCTTATAAAGAATTAAGAATCTAAAAAACGGAAACAAGTTTAATCATCGATGATTAAACAGCATCTTTGATTTTAAAGACAAAATTGTTCTATTAATCATTGATGATTGAACACTACACCCAGTTTAATCATCGATGATTAAATACAATCTCAAAAGTTTAATAATTGACGATTAAACACTACACCCAGTTTAATCATCGATGATTAAAGAAAAGTTGGACGTAATTACAAAAATGCCACCGCGTGTGGGACAGAAAAGTTGGACTTAATTACAAAAATGCTACCGCGCGTCTTTTTTCTCTAATTCTCACATTCTCACCTAATATATCAATTCTCAATGGAACCCTCCTATATATATATATATATATATATATATATATATATATATATATATATATACAGGGGCGGAATTAGAAACTTTCATCAACGGTAGCACCTTTGTGGTGATAAAAAAAACAGTGTTAAGGGTGCGACCTCTAATGGGATCCCCTTGGCAACGCCCTGAAACAAAAACAAATTTAACACAAAAAAAAGTTATATTACATATCACCATTTTTAGTTACATACACCAACAGATCTTCAAGAAATATATTTCATTAACCTACAAAAGAATTATTAATTTTATAAACATATTACAAAATCTAAAATACATACTTTATGTTTTTTTTATTTGGTTTAAATGTTAGGGTTGTCTTTGGGTGTGAACTATTAACTAATAGTTATAGGTTTTTTTAAGATTGATTTGAGATATTGAATAACTTTTTAGTCTATAAAAATTTTGGTTTATAAAATTATATTATATTTTATAATTAGAATACTGAAAAAAATTGAAATGTATGAGCTGAGAAAGAAAACCCTTGTAATATAGAGCTTAGAAAGGAAAAAAAATTGATTTAAAAAAATAGCAACACCAAGATTTGAACTCATGACCTCCTTATATAGATGCAAGGGGTGCTAGCCAGTTACACTAGTGGATGGATGTATCTTATTTCGCCTTTTCGGATATATATTAATGTATTTAAAATACTAAACCATAAAAAAGTCCAGAAAATTTACCGTGCCGAATTTTTTTCGAGTAGTAGCACGTGCCACCGTGTGTTATATACCAATTCCGCCCCTATATATATATATATATATATATATATATATATATATATATATATATATATATATATATATATATATATATATATATATATATAGTTCGAGCTCGAGCTCGATAACTATTAATGAATGCATAATTTTTTAAATGAATTAATTTACGAACCGAAAATCTCGTTTATGAACTTAAGCCCGACTTAAATATGTTACCAATATATAATACAAGTTTCTGAACACAAATATCTTATATAAACTAGGCTCGTTCGATTCATTAAGGTCGATTAGCTCGTTCGATTCGAATACTTAAATGAGCTTTCGAGCGAGTCAATTCGGATATTAAGTGAAGGATTATTATTGGCATGAATATGTCAGTTAACTATCAGTCCAATGCATTCTTTTCGATCTTGTAACCATAAAAGCCTTTAGATCAACTAAGGATTACTTTGAATCTCTTTTAAATACAGATCCAACGTTTTTTCCTTCAGGGGTTGCGCTGACTCAGAGGGCCCTGAGAAGCGCTTTCAGAACCTATTCGTCGATTCCTAACCTTAATAGCTTATTCAACCTTCCGTTCAAGAACCAGGATTAGCACCGATCCACTTCCCCGCGAGATTGTTATTTGACGTATCACTGATTTGACAAAAAACAAAGTATTAGTTTGTATCACAATTCAGAGCGGTCTTAGGCCTCTCTAACAATACACTATTGACTTCCTTAATAAGTTGTGTCAACTCAGCGTCATATAAGCATTTCTAAACTGACACACCCTACTAACAACGCATCGTCACTGTCTTTATCACTTTATTTTATACACATACATGTATATATACACATATATCTACCTTCATTTCGTCTCTTTCTTGTTATCACTTTACTTTATACACATACATGTATATATACACATATATCTACCTTCATTTCGTCTCTTTCTTGTTGCTTAACTAAACAAAACAAACGGGCAAGCCAAACTGAAGAGGTGATGCCAATGATATCTTAACCGAAGAGACGCAACTAAGAAAGTCACTTGCTGGGGTCTAAAAGACAATCTTCAGAAATTTGTTGTAATCAAAATCCGTAAATCTTTGTTAAAAATCACATGTGAAAACAAAAATATTGAACATGGGATTATTTGGAGATAATATCATACATGAAATCACGTGTTTTTCGTATCAATTGAAATTCATAGAAATTAGGTGGGCCCAGGGAGACCCGGTTCACACGTGTCACATCGATTTAACTCTTTCTACACTCTTTTTGAACGGGTTCGGGTTTTTCACCATAACCGCGGAGAATTCGGTATAGAATGTCGCCATCTAAGAGTAACATATATCATTTATGTATATCTATTTTTAAACTTGATATGTTTAATTGATTAATTTCTTTTTTTTCGTATCATTTCTTGATTTTAATACTTATCATGATCAAATTGATAGCCACATGAGTAGACACAAATAGTAATACTCAATATCATTTATCCTTTATTTTTACAATTATTATGAGACACGGATAGTAATACTCAATATCATTTATTTTCACAAATAGTAGGCACAAATTGATAGCCACGGAGTAAATGGTTCTTTTATTAGTTTCATTTTACGAAACTGATAAAATTTATTATGAATTTTGTTAAGTATAATTATAAACTCTTTTTAACGATAACTCCAAAAATCTTAGTCTCACGCAGATTTACTTTTTGCACCTCATCAACTATAACTATAACACTGCAAAATTTAGAAACTGTTTTTTGAACGATTCAAAATTAGTTATGTTTAAGTTACAAATTAATGTCCGCTATTAGTCCCAAAATAAAACATAGTTTAATATGGTGTTAAATATGACACGGCTCAGTTATAAAAACATATTTTATTGAGTTTGATCAATCATCCCGTCCAAAGCAACGCTCAACCTGAAAAGAGTCAAAGAGTAAGGGATTAGCACAAAATTAAGTGAAAGAATAAAACTTACAAATAATGTTAAGTACAACGAGCAAGCAAATAAGAGCCGATTATTCAGCAAATTAAGAGCCGATTTGCATTGCACGTTATCATCCTTTTTGCCCCACACGCAATCTAAATCAAGTGTAAACACATAAATATTTAGAGGGTTTAAGATGTAAAATACGTATTCTTCTATATAGAGTTATGTGCTATGTAGTTCAAGGGTTTTGTATAGTCCAAAGGACAAATTCTAGCCATTAGATTATAAGATTGCGTTTTGAAGGAGGTCCATGATTTTTACAAAGTCCAAAGGAATAAATCTCAACCATTGATTAATATGATCAAATGGTCAAGATTAATCACATATTTTATACATAGAGGGTATTTTGGTCATTTGGCACTAAAAAAATTATTTTATTTTTTATTTTTTATTTTAAAATTTTAATTTTTTTTTATTTTTTTAATTTTTTATTTTTAACTGAGGGGTATTTTGGTCATTTTAAAAAAAATATTTTTTTTATTTTTTATTTTAAAATTTTTAATTTTTTTTAAAAAATTATTTTTTTAAAAAAAATTATTTTTTATTATTTTTTTAAAAAATTATTAAATTTTCATTAATGACACATAATGTTATTCCATAGTGAATCACATGTGATTGTATTCTGAATCACATGTGATTTAACTAAACCTGATTTTACACTAAAATCACATGTGATTTACACTAAAATCACATGTGATTTTACACTAAAATCATATGTGATTAAGTTATACACGTAATTATCAAATAAATATTATTTTTTAATTAAAAAAATTAATAAAAAAATAAAAAAATAAAAAAAATAAAAATTTTAAAATAAAAAATAAAAAATAAAAAATAAAAAAATCGAAATTTTTTTTAATTGTTAAATGACCAAAATACCCCTTCATAATAAAAAATAAAAAAATAAAAAAAAATAAAAATTTTAATAAAAAATAAAAGAAAATAAAAAAAATTTATTTTTTAAAAAATGACGAAAATACCCCTCAATATATAAAATATGTGATTAATCTTGACCATTAGATCTTATTGATCAATGGTTGAGATTTGTTCCTTGGGACTTTATAAAGATGATGGACCTCCTTGAACGTTTCTCTAGATTATAATGGTCAAGATCAGATCACAATGTTTCAAATACATGTGTTTCAAATACATGTATTTCAAGTCACGACCACCACCGCCGGTCACCACCACCGACCACCGTCGGCCGCCACCTCTGGTCGCCGTCCGCCGCCCGCCACCTCTGGCTGTCGTCTGCCGCCGCCACCTGCGGTGGTGGCTGACAGTGAAGGTGCTGGTGGTAATGGGAGTGGTAGTGGTATTGATGTATTGAAACATATATGATTTACTAAAACACATGTGTTCCAAAATATAAACGAGCATATTACTTCAAAGCACATGTATTTAAAGTCACGAAACACATGTGTTTCACTAAAAACATGAGGTTATAAAACACAGGGCATCATTACGAACTACGAAACACGTGTGTTTTAAAAAGTGAAACACATGTGTTTCAAAAGGTGAAACACATGTGTTTCATACACATGTGTTTCAAGTCACGAAACACATGTATTTCACTAAAAACATGAGTTTTTAAAACACATGGGAGCATACGAATTACGAATCACATTTGTTTCAAAAGGTGAAACACATGTGTTTCAAACACGTGTGTTTCGAGTCACGACCACCACCGCCGATCACCACCGCCAGCGGCCACCTCCGGCCGCCGCCGCTGACGTCCGCCATCTCTAGCCCCCGGAGGTGAGTGAGATATTGATGTATTAAAGCACATGTGTTTGTATGGTTTGAATCTTGATATTAACCTTTAACTTATTATTGATCCAATGACTATTAATTATCTTTTAAGACTAGATAAAATCCTTTGACTACCTTAAACATGTCGCCTACTATATATACAAATATGATTCATGGGCTACTGTTCATTACAAAAGACAAACGGAGTTATAAAAAAGAACGGAGTTACATATTGCAATATACAAAAAGCGACTTTTTCTTACGGCCAATATATTAATTCTTTATTCTATATTAAGTAGATGCCCTCAATTTCTTTTTGCGCCATCTTCTTTATTCTATTTAGTCTATATATTATTACACAAATAACTACGCTGTACTTTTTTCTATTACTATGTATATTATATAACATCATAATAATAATAATAATAATAATAATAATAATAATAATAATAGTAATAATAATAATATCCTCACAACAACAAATACAAAAGAAATACTTTCTCCGATTTAAAATAAGTGATACATTGTTGGTTTCACGGGTTTTGAGGCAAAATATGATAATAATAATTAAATTTGATTAAATTAGATTAAATGGATAGTTAGTGGGGAATGGGTCCCACAAATTTTGAATAAAGTGAGGTTAATGGTGTTTAAAAGTAAAAGTAAGGGTAAAGATGTCATTTCACTTTATTAAAGTAGATAGTTAGTGGGTTTGGGTCTCACTACTTTTTACCAAATAAGGTAAGTTTTCAAAATGTATCACTTATTTTAGTACGCCTAAATATAGAAAGTATGTCACTTATTTTAAATCGGAGGAGGTATGTACAATAACACATGCTTCAAATTATTAATTATGTTATAATTTTTAAGTTATAAGTAATTTGTCCAACGTGTGTATCTCTTTCTAACTCTCTGTCTCTCTCATTACACTTTATTTTGCTATTTCAAATTACTAATTACATTACATATGACTAATAAGTCATAAGAAGGTAAATTAGTATTACATAATCACTTAATCTTTTGTAACTTTTAAAAATATAAAAAGATATAATATAGGATTTATAACTTCGCAGCAACACGCGGTCGATCTACACTTGTTATTATACAATACGTAATACAAAAAGTACAATTGGAGCATAAAATTTTGGAGGGGCAGACACCCCATGCCTACCTAATTTTGCATTGCTTTTTTTCAGGGACACCGCAATACACTGACGATGACATCGTGGTTCTTTCCAATCTTTGGATTTTGAATAAGAATATAAAACGGGAATGTAGACTTAAAAACAAGAATACATATGCGTTCTGTTGTATCTAAGAATACATAGGACACTTCAATCTAAAAATCACACTGATTCAAAAAATAATGTGGATTTAATATTCAGAACATGTTCAACACAAGAACACATGTATTTGAAAAAAAAAACTCAGTTCTCATAAAATTAAGAACTGACTCTTCGAGAGTATGGCCGCACTTAGAAACCTTTATTGGGTGCGGGTGGAGTATGGCCCCACCAACAATTTGGTTAGTTTTTTCGGTTCTTTCTCTTACAGTGCGATATTCCTTTATTCTTGCGGTTTTATTTGACCACCGCAATATATAAATTATTGCCGCCGCACTTTCAAACCCGATTTGTAGTAGTGACTCGATATTAGTCAATAAGTTGAATACCACACAACTATAACTTATTATTTTTTCTAGATTTCAAATAGAGGAAAAAAAAATATGCATCTAGCAATGGGCTTCAATTATGTTGCAATCCACTTATTGACTAATCTACCTCTATATATGAGGCTTATATTCGAGTTTTATTTGCCCACATGTCTTACTCTCATTGGCTTCTAATGATGACATGTAACTCAACCTACATGCCACCTTTCAATTTCAATCTCTCTCCCTAGGTTTTTAGAAACCTTGATTTTTCATTTCAATCTCTCTCCATCTACTCGTCTCTCTCCTGCATCCCATCTCCGTTTTGCGAACATCGTATTGCCAATCGACTACCCAAAAAATTCCGCAGCGCATTCCAATCGAAACTTCATCTTCCATTGCTGACCGACTGCGGCTGCCCCTCGAGATGAAGTTTACGATTTACTCATCTTTCAATCCACAATCTCCAGCAATCCAACAAGCATTCAATGAGGCGATGTTCGTCTCGCGGGTTTTAAGGGAAGGTCAGACTCGGCAAAATAATTACACAGCATGCCATTTCTCTCCATTTACAAGAAGGTGAAATTTTGAATACATAAGTTTTTTCATTGATTAATTATTACTCAATATATATGCTTTTTGTTGTTAATAACATTGATATTCTGGGAATCGTTTCTTATAATTAGGGTTTAACGAGGGTTCTTGCGGACAATGCCCCGAAGGCCATGAAAGAACAGAAATTTAAATGTTATTTATCGCCATTGATGCTACCATTATCAATTTCCGGTACCTAAATTCCCGTTTTCCCCTGTTCCCATTTGAACATATATGACTATCAATATTTGTATCTTAATTCATATGATTTGTAACCTCTGTAGATTGTTGTTGGACGAATTAGGACAGAAACGCTGACCAATGCAGAATATGAAGTTACTTGGTATTGAGTCACATGATTTTCTATTTATTACATAAGGTTTTTAGTTTATAAACTAAACATGTAACTCTGTAAGTATCATTTGCCAGCTATTGGATACCGCTGCTGTTTCTCTCATCTTCTCAAGGTGTTATTTATCTCAAGGGCGTTGTGCTCAATATTTGTATGTTAATTCATACGCGTTTTGGTGATTACATTTTTTTAGAACAAGGAAGTTTAAGGTCCAATTTGGGAATTTGAAGATGTCTAAATTCAGGGAGTTCTTGTGTCTGATCATTAACTTCAAATATAGTTCACGCAAGGTTAACTTCGCAGTCGGGTTTTGTTTTTATTAGCCCTCCAGATTGCTTTAATATCAACCATTGAATAGGTTTAATTGTCTTTTATTTAATTTAAGGGGAATTTTAACTTTTTTTTAAATTAGATTATTGTATTGGAAGACAAAGAAGAGACCAAAGCACAAAACAAGCGACCTTTTGATTATAAGCCCAAATATTCAAAAGAAGGATGACAAATCAGCACTATTTTTCAAAGGCTGCTTGAGGTTAGTTTCAATGTTCAAATAAGCAATAAACCAATCGACCCGTTTACATATTAATGAGGGTACATGTCAAATGGGTTGAAACCTGAAAGTCATCCCCACCCGACCTTTATTGACCTGCACCAAATGGGTCGAATTATGCTCACCAGGTTGCTTCTACTTTCTTGCTAATAGACATGTTCATCCTGTTTAACCCGTTTCCTTGAATTTAATATTCACCCATTAGGGATAAATCATAGACCGATTTGTAACAAATGGGTCGAATCAAAATTTGTTTGCATCATATTTAACTAATATTTCCACTTTACACTAAGCAAAATGGGGGGTAATTTTGTATGTATTAAGACCATAGAGGTCTGAACTGGATTTTAGTTATACACATGTCTAAGAAATAATGGCTCATTTCTTGTGTAAGTACCTAATCTCCTTTCAAATTGTTGGTTTTTTGATTTTATTTGGGATGTAAAGATTTGGATGTTGAATTTGATGATTGTTCATTTGTTGTAAAATTTAGGTTAGTTGCATGGTTGAGTTGGGTTAATTGCATATTTGACTTTTTTGGGGATTTGCATATTTGAAATGGAATTTAGGTTAGAAGGAAAATGGTCAAAAAGGTCAAACGGGTGAAATTTAGGTTAATTGCTTAGGTTAATTACATATTTGACTTTTTTGGTTAGTTGCAGGTTAATTGTTGAGTTATGTTTACTTTTAGCTTGGTCAAATGGTCAAACATGTCAAATTACAGGTTAATTGCAAATGTCATACATCTTTCGTCGATTATATGTTGACTGTATGTTTGTATGAACATTTTATGTTTGTTAACACGTGCAAAGTATGCAAGTGAAGTTGGTAATGATAAAACTGCTTCCAATAAATGCAGATCAATGTCTCAGGTACCCTTTTGAGATAAACTTATTAATGACGGCTCAAATTACTCCAAAAAATCAATTTTCAACCATTGATTATTGCCAAGTAATGATATCTAACGATGTTTATGTTTTCAACTTCATCAATTTAGGTGGCTTTTATTACCAGATGACATTATGTGAATGCATATACAATCTTACTTATACATCATTAATGACTACAAAGGCTGCAAGTTAGCAAAAAATTGGAAAATATATGCTACTTCTTGAATGCTATGGTTAATAACATTGGTATATCACTAATGGATTAGTTGGATTTTTTTATTTTTTATTTATTTTTACATAATAGGGACTAGATGGTGTTATAAGTGCATCAAAGTATGGCTACATGGGAGGAATTGATGTAACAAAGTGATCTTGTTGATCATTTTTAAAATATCTTTCTTTTACTTATTAAAGTTACCATTGTTGCAGTTTAGTATATATAGTTATGTTATTCTTATGTTATTCTTATGTTACCTTATGCCAACCATCTTCATTCTCTAATTTCGTATTGCTTATTAAATCGTATTGTGTTCTTGCAGGATTGCTCAAAGGGTTCCAAACTCTAAGTCAACTCATGAGCAATTCTCAAACAAGCTTTTTCAAACTTTAAAAAATCACAAACGATTTGTCAAACCCAAGTTATCACAAACGTTTGTGAACCCATTTCACAATCGGGCATTGTGCTGGGGAGGTATGTATATGTTAGTTTGAAATTTCGATTGTGAACCCATTGAACAAAATCCATTACTTATATTGTTACACAATATTTTAAAATATTTTCAGTGGCAATATCAATCTGATCAATTTCTTGACAAAAATAAAGATTACGTGGTCTTTAAACTCCAAGATTTGTTGCATGCTTCCAAATGTTCCTTTTTTATTATTTATTTATTTTCATTTTTTCGGGAACCTTTTAGAAGCATATTTAAATAGAAATGTATAAATAGCATTTGTGATGACGCTCTATCTAAGAGATATATGCAAATCTTGATACAAAACCTTTTGTTTTATAATTACTTATGATTTGTGATTAGTTTTTATCAACCTTATATATGTTTTCTGATTTCAATCTCAGAAGCCAATCGTAAAAGCAAGGAGAGAGCTTTCAATGCCCTTCTACGATACATAAGACCTCTAGAAAGACTAAGCTATAAGAAGAATATGAACTTGGCGGGCATTTTTTCCAGCCTGGCTCAATAGGAGGGATTTTAAGCTTCTTAAATTGAGAGGGTGCTTCCTCTGAGTTTTGCTTCACTTTACTTTATTTCATTTCGGAATTTGCGAACAAAGGAGCATGCGGCATGTACGTTGACTTGTCGCTGTCTCAAACTGAAGAGCAAGAAAGGTTTGGAAGTCATTTGTTGAGACAAAGATGACAACTACACTAATTCACATATTATACAAAGAACTTTTATTTCGTCTTTAATTTTTTTTTAACCATTATTCATGTATAACTAAATGTTTATTAAAAAATTCAATAATAATTGGTATATGATTTCATACGTTTTTTTATTGTTATACATTAACTCAACAACACATTTAATATCATCTCAATAATAGATTACTATATAATTTTGAAGGGTTTTATAACACTGAAGGTTCGTATGGTAATTAATAAATTAGTTATTTATGTAATTATAAATATTCATATAATATGAAATTATTGTATGATGTGCAAAATCTTGAAGTGCTAATCCAAGATTATGATCGATTTATGGTATATGTTAGAATTTATGTTAAAATTCCTATATTTGTATATTCATTATTTTATGCATTATGTATTTTGAAGCATCCCGCCCATCCGGACGGGCTTTAAAGCTAGTTTTCTATATAGTAGGTGTTAAAAGAAACTTAGAGAGTAGAAAAACCTTAAACAACATACACTAGTTAGGCCAAACACCATCAATTATTTGGTTATCAAGTAGCCACTAGCCCACTATGGAAACATTAAAAATACAATGCTTTGAGAAGATTTATCCACAACACTCTCTTCAAGTAAAAGAAATAATTTAGGGGGTCAAAAGTGTGAATACTCTAAACTTTGTTTCAACACTAGAAAAAGTCAATGAAGAATTAGTCTATCCTCCATTTTACAATATAATTCATATACATACATACATGTATATATAGATACGTATATGCATACAAAAGTTCATCTTTTTGTCACCAACTTGTCTCTTTTCCCTCCTCTTTCCCTTCACTTTCCAAGAAATCCTATTTCAACATTCTATATCCCTTCTAAAAATCAAATCTTTTGAAACCGTAATTGTGTCTCAGTGTGTATGTGTGAGAGAGAGAGATGGGAAACTGCTTTCCAAAACCTGTCAATAATCTCTCAAGCAACAATAAAATTCCTACCCCAGGTACGTATTTATTTTCTTGAATTTTTAGCCTTTAAAATTTTCCCTTTTTTCATTAAATTCACCATATTTTTATTGTTTATTCAGCAATTCATGCAAGTGATGACAAAAAGAAAGAACCCATGTTCGAAAACCATCCATCCACAGCAGTGGGAGGTAGCAGTGACAGTGGTGCCGCCGCCGCAACTTCCGGCGAAACGGTGCCACCTAGTGGAAGAATAGTGACACCAAACTTGAAGTGTTTCACGTTTTCCGATCTGCGAAGGGCCACCAGAAACTTCCGGCCGGATACCATGCTCGGAGAAGGTGGTTTTGGGAGGGTTTTCAAAGGATGGGTGGACGGTGAAACATACGCGCCGGCGAAGGTCGGTTTCGGGATCGCCGTTGCCGTCAAAAAATCAAATCCGGACAGCGCTCAAGGCCTCAAAGAATGGCAGGTGTGTTTGTTAATATATTATTTAAATTTCGTGTTCAATTTTTCTTCATTTTTTTGATTTTCAATTATTTTTTCATAATTAATATTAACTGCATGTAAAAAGACATGCATATGACGTATAGGATGATTACATATTACATGTCTTTTTACTTGTACATGTAGCATCAGAAGTAGTACTATTTCACTTATTCATTTTTAGCTATCTCTTTTCCAAAACTAAAGTTTCTAAATTCAAGTCAATATACAACTTTTGAAACACAATGTTCAACTATAAGAGAATGTTTCTCTTTATATTAAAAGGACCAAATAGTACAAGTCAAATTTTGAGGGGTTTGGGCATCTCACCAAAACAATCATATTGCTTTTGGAATTATGCATTTGCACAACTATTATGCAAATGATACCAAGTTTTTAATTAAGTGATTAGGTTTCAATACGTGTTATTAAAAGGTACACCCATGCTTTAAAAGTTATACATTATATTGTTTCTTTTTGGTTAATTACCTAGACTAAACTAGAAAAAAATTGCCTATTTTATTATTTATAATAGGTAATTAGGCATGGTATGAAGACAATATAATAAGATTTCCACACACATGTCATTTTTCAACAATAACTATTACAATATTCTACCTTTAGAAAAATTAATAATATTATAGTAGTATTTATTTGGGGATGCGGACCTTAATTATTGGGTCGTATATTTACTTTCAGAGAGTTGACATTTTGTTGAGCAAAGTTTGGTTTGACATCTTCAAACCATTTAAGCCCTGGAAATAAATATTGATCACTTACTACGTATTTAGTTTTTTTGTTTATTTATTAAATAATTTGGCAATATTAGATGCTCAACTATATGAAAGATTTAGCAATATACTTCTATTTTTTGTTAAAGATAAACACATTTTTTTTGTTTTAATGGTCATAAACTTTCAAACATCGTGCTATTGGGGTGTTTTTTTAAAATTTTAATGATCATATTTGAACAAAAGAGTTTGATAATGACAACCCTTGAGCTATTAATCGACATGCATAAAAAATTGTAAATCAACTAATAACCGCCGTCCTATATTTGAGGAGTTCCTCTTCCATGTTGAAAATACAAGTTAGTATTGCATGTTATTAACAGCGCTAAGAACTGTAGCCAAAACACTACTTGAGCAATTAAAAGCAGATATATCATATTAGAACAAAAGTATTAACCTTAAAAGACTATTATATTTCCTCTTGTAATTGCTGATAAAATTAACCGTTTGATATCATTTATATTTGCAGGCAGAAGTGAAATTTTTGGGAAAGTTCAGCCATCCAAATCTTGTTAAACTTGTGGGATATTGCTGGGAAGATAGAGAATTTCTTCTTGTATACGAATATATGCAAAAGGGTAGTCTTGAAAATCATCTTTTTAAAAGTAAGCTAGTACTTGGTTTTATACCAATTAATTAATTCTTTTAAGTTAAAATAAGATTTAATTAGTTATAATTGGATATTTTGCAGAAGGTGTAGAACCACTCACATGGAGTACAAGGATCAAAATAGCTACTGGGGCAGCACAAGGACTTGCTTTCCTACATACTACAGAAAAAACTGTTATTTATAGGGATTTTAAATCAGCAAATATTTTGTTAGATGGGGTTAGTGCAAGTTTAATTTTAAATATATATAATTAAAATATTATCTTTTAAAACGTTTTCTGATTTAAAATTTGACCTTTTTTCAGGAGTTCAATGCAAAACTATCAGATTTTGGACTCGCGAAATTAGGTCCCGCAAATGGCGATTCTCATGTCTCAACAGGCGTTGTGGGTACATACGGTTATGCAGCTCCAGAATACATAGCCACTGGTTAGTTCTCGATCAGATCACCTTTTAAAATCATTTTTAATTATATTAATTATGGTAATTGTTGCAAATAATTCTCTGAACTCAATCTTCATCAATATAAGTGTTCAAATCAAAGTATGAGATTGGGAATGATAGTTAGTTAATTATGTGGTCAATCATTTTGTGGGTTGGAAGATAAAGTATGCAGATTTAGTAAAAACTGTACAATTCTTTTAATTTTATTGTTAAATTGGACTTAGAGTTTCTTTAAGAATAAAAATAGTAAGCCGGCTACTTTTAGTATTAGTTTAGACGAATAAAATATTCTTTATCTATAAAAATAAAAAGATAAGTCTAAATGATGTGACATTGATAAATACGTATTTGCTTTCGAATTTGGATAATTCATCATAACTATTTATAAATTTAAGAGTTGATTAGGTCAAAATCATATTCTAGACAGTTTTTATGTACGTACCTTTAGAAATACGTTTTTGATACTTATATTCTTCCATTCTTGTCAATTAAGTAAATTAGGTCATGGTCCAAAAGATTTGTTGACTAAAATTATTGTTATATAATTGTAGGTCATTTATATGTCAAGAGCGACGTATACGGTTTTGGAGTGGTGTTATTAGAGATGATAACCGGTCTATGTGTGCTTGACACTAATAGACCTGGCTCACAACATAATCTGGTGGATTGGGCTCGACCTGCATTACCTGACAAAAGAAAATTAAGAAAAATCATAGACCCGCGGCTCGAACATGATTACCCGCCAAAAGGAGCAACTAAAGCCGCTGAGCTTATTCTCAGTTGTCTTGAACCGGACCCCAAAAACCGACCTTCAATGGAGGAGGTAGTGGTAAGTTTACAAGAGATAAGTGCAATTAAAACAAAACCGAAAGAGACAAAGGTCCATTCGGCCAAATCTGCGGGCCCACAACATGATCGCCGTTATCAATCGGCCCACCAATCTCCACTCCATATTAGGGGAGGAGGTCGGCCCGATCACCAATAAGATCGTATTGACCAAAAAAAGTCAATAAATTTTTACCTAAAAATACTTGTGGAAATAGAATTGGAATTGGGAAGTGTGCAACTTCAAAATGTCAAAGAGGCCATTTAAAGGTTAAATTATGGCCCAATTGTGAAAGATGAAATATGCTATTTTGTATGTATATTTGTTGTATGTATATCTGTTTTATTGAAGTGTAGACTCGTAGAGTATATATCAAACACATATAGATTCAATATATGAGGAGGTCTTTTATAGCTTAGCTTCTAAGTCAAACTTTAAGGTTTGGATTAGGCATGTGCACGGTCTAAGAATGACGCTAGGAACCTAAACAAACTGAGAACAAAGAAAACAGTTTTTGCTAGACCGAGAACCGAACCGGACCAAGAACCGGCGGGAACCGAACAGAACTGAAAACCGTGAAAGTTTCGACTTTTTTTGTGTTTTCTCGGTTTTGGACAGAACTGAATCAATTGGAACCAAACCACTCGGAACCGAGAACCAATAAAAGGTAGACGAGAGCCGAATCGAGAACCATGAAAGTTTCTTCAACTGTTTTCCATTTTTCTCGGTTTTTGGCCGGAATACGACTGATTTTGCATGAAAAATAGAACCTAGTGTAGATACGAGCTTTCACTTAATTGAGCACGCTTTCTAATAAAAATTTCCCAACTTTTTAAGCCCATATGCAATTGTCAATTGCAGCTAAACAAAACACAAGGAAGATATGTCCTAACATATATATTAAAGATTAAAATCAAAAGTGTAGAACAGCTTACCACTAACAAGAAGTCCCTAGTACTGTAATAAGTCAACAATTAGGGTTTCATTAACAATAGTCATATTTACCAAATCCTTAACTAGCATTAGGATACAGTTTTCACAACATGAACGTTTTTAATCTCAGAAGCATTTGCGGTGGACAACGGACGGTCCAGATTCATCATAATCCGCCTTGGTAATATGCTGATTTTGAGGAAAGACAACCTTAGCCAGTATGGCACCCCCCACCCATGCTGAATACATGGATAAATTCTCTGGCATGTACTCTGGAGCCTGCAGATTAAATTAAAATTAAAATTAAAAATGTTCAGATTTGTATCCAATACATATTAAGTAAATCTAACAGATTACACTAGTAGTCCTTATTTTTTATACTATTGACATGTTTGGTGACTTGGTCCTTTAGCTAAATACATGTTTATTTTTCACGTCACGTGTGATGCAGGAGGGGGTAAATATCAAATATGTCATTTTCCCTTTCCATTCACTAACTTGAAACGCATCTGTTAACGTCTGTTTAGGTAAATGACCAAACATGTCAATAGTTTCAGAAATAAGGACTACCAGTGTAGTTTACAAAACTAAATGACCAAATATGTAATATAGTACAAATCTAAAGGACCATTTACTCTTAATATTATTTGTCATTACCTTTACTAAAGAAGGACGAATAGCAGATGAGCAAAGACTAGCTTCCCTCTGAAACCTCTCTTCAAAACCTACATTGCAACAACATGACATCTTTCAGGTAATAACCCAACATTAATGATTAAAAAAATAATAAAAAATATTAAAAAATAAAATTAACCTGTCATGGAAACAGTTCCACCACAAAGAACAGTGTTTTCCAACAGCTGCCGATGATTTTCAGATGAAACATTTGAAATAATCCGAACAAGCTGCTCAACAATTCCATGGGCCTCTAGGCCCAAAATAGACGGTTGAAACAACGCTTCTCCAACAGTATACCTTTCTCTTTTTATAGATATCACCTGAAAGAATTTACAGTTTCACCCTCAAACTTTCACTTACTTGCTGTTTTAACCCCTCAAAGTTTTTTACAAGTAACGAACCTGGCCATCAGGCAAAGTGTGTTGTTCCTCCTGACATGAATTTAGGGTTTTTTCATAAGCAAGATCATCTTCAGCACAACATGCGTATTGTTCTTTTAATTTCTCAATTTCTGAAATATCAATGTTCATGGTTGGATTTGATTTTGCAAGCTCTTGTGCAAATAGTTTTGTTAAATCAGCACCGCCAATTTCTAGTCTTCTAGAAGCTACGTGCTGGACTGCACCTTCGATTACTGGAGCAATATCTGCAACAACAAAAAAAAAAGGTAAAGTAAAGTTATTATAGGTTTACATAACTAAGAGATATTTTGTTAAAAATTTAAAATTCGAGTAAATTACACAAATGATCCGTTAGGTTTGTATCGTATTACATATTTGGTCTTTCAGTTTCATAAATTAAACTAGTAGTCCTTATTTATGAAACTATTGACACCTTTGGTTCTTTACATAAACAGACGTTAACTTTTCCTGTCAAACAAACAAACTTTTATGGGTTTTAAATTGGTGAAGGACTGAAGGGAAAGGGAAAAGGACATATTTACCCCCTCGTGCGTCACACGTGATGGGAAAAATAAATGTTTGTTTAGGTAAAGGACCAAATGTGTCTATTGTTTCAGAATTAAGGACTACCAGTGTAGTTCATGAAACCTAAAGGACCATTTGTGTAATTTACTCTTTAAAATACCTATTTTTCCATGACCAATATCAACTGTGCAGCCTGAGATACGGCCTATTGCATAGAGTGATAATACTGCTTGCTCTGAAGCATAGAATCCTGAGATGTTAAAGGTTTCAAACATCAACTGCACTAACTGTTCTCTGACAGCCTGTAAAAAAATATAATAAAACAATTCAGTAAATAAATATGAAAGTATGAAACATAGATATAAAGGTCAACAAGTTTGACTAACCAACCTTAGGGGTTAAAAGTGGATCTGCAAATAAGATTTGTCCTTCATTACCAATTTCCCAACCTAAACCATTGTAAAGAACATGATGTAATAAATCCTCCATAGCATCCCAATCTTTAACAAAACCTCTCACAACTGGATCAACATTGTTAGCTTGAATCGATGATGGAGAATCAGGCAATGATCCATCTTCATTCATGATTTTCATTTGAGTTGGTATAATCTGAACCATAGATCAAACAACGAATAAAATTATTGTAAAAAAATGGAATTTTTATAAGGGAGATTATATATTACCATTGAAGGAGCTTGATCTGGAATTGCAAAACCTGCTTTCAAGAGCTTAGAGCCAGCATCAATCACAACTGCCTCCATTTTTGTCTTTAGTTAATCTGCAGTGAAGTTAAATTAAAAAAAAAATGTAAATTGAAGCCAAATAATGAACCAAAACCAACCGTTCCAAATGTAATTCTCAAAATATGCTAATACTAGTACTAGGTATTTAATCTTGCTGAATTGAGTTGAATTCAATTTCTCACTTCATATTATTTCAACTTTTGATCAATCACTATAATACTTCCCTATAGTAATTTCCAATTTTATGTACGTTATAGTAATTAAAAAAGATTTGGTGTAAATTTTATTTGGTGCGAGAATATTCCAAAATAAATTCTATTTTACACCAAAAATGATGTAATTTTTTGGTGCATACATTCGAGAATCGAGATGCTGTTAGGGTTATTATCCTATAATAACTTCAAACTGATAGACAGAAACAAATTCAGTCACATAGAACATAGATTTCATACAGAAAAAGGTTTCAAAAAATTGGAATTTGAAAACCTAATTTTCGTTATCTACTTAAAGGCTTCAGCAAATACACTGGTTAAAATTGAACCTCAAAAGCAACCTAATAACGAACATATTATCTATACAACTACAATAAACTATAACAGAAACAAATAAATTGTGCAATCAAGAGAAAATAGAGTGTGTTACAGAGGGATCGAAATTGAAGCTAACCAGTAAAATGTAAAACAGTATTTCGAAGCGAGAAGTGAAATTGATTGCTGCTGGAAATAGAAAGTGACTGAGGTTGATACACCCCGCACACGACCACGGACGGTAAAAACTCCGCCGGAAGATGGAAGAACGGAGAGGCCGAGTAGTCGTTTTGGGGTTTGAGTTTCAGCTTCCAGCTACAGAATCAAAAACGCCTTTTTTTGGAATTAATGGGTTGGGCCTTATTTCACATTCAAATTAATGGGCTTCTTGAATTAACCGGCCCAATACTAGATTATTGTAATTTGGGAAGCATGTAAGGAGTTCTTTTATGAAGTTCATAAAAATCTATGGTTATTTTTAGCTTTATTCATGTTACTTATTCGATTCCGACAATCGAATGTTACCGTTAACGGTCCAAAGCACCATTGAAAATGGATCTAAGAAGGTGTTTGGAGGCATGTGCAAATTACACCGAGAATTGATCAGAACTGCAGGACCGGACTAGACCGAACCAAGCTACATTAGTTCGGTCCTCGGTTCTGAATTTTATGAAAAATCGGTTCTCGGTTCCAAGCGGTTCGGTTCCAAGTGATTCGATTCGATCAAAAACCGAGAAAACCCCGAAAAGAATCGAAGGAATTACCCCGGTTCTCGTTTCGGTTCCGGCCGGTTCTTGGTCCGGTTTGTTCGGTTCCGAGAATCATCGGTTCGGTCTTCGGTCCGGGCAAAACCACTTTTTTGGTACCCGGTTCTAGTCGGTTCGGGCCGGTTCGGTTCTTGAACTGTGCACATGCCTAGTTGTTTGTGATTGCTTATATAAAATAGATTATACGTTTTGAAAATGGATAATACGATAATCAGCGGTTACAAAACGTGAGTGAGAAAATTAGTGTCTGGATTTAATTATATAGTTTGAAAATCACAATAATCAGATAATCAGTTTTTAGTGTTTGACAAACCTGATTATTTGTTTAGTTAACATGTAGAATGCAAATAATCAATTTTCAAAACGCAATAAGCACCTCCTTAACTTGCTTATCCAAAACTCCATATTAAATGCCCTAAAACGCAGATAATATATTATTTTATACTTTTCGCCAAACACTCATTTTATATTATTTAGTATTTACATTTTCAAAACGCAATAATCAAGAATCTACTCCAAATTGCAATCCCAAACACCTAAAATTAATATCAAAGATTAAATCTTCGTGTAAGTTCGACAACGGTTTCATAATTTGTTTATTTTGTTATTAGCAATAATTTGATTCTTGTAAATAAGTTATTAATTTACCATCACAAATCATTTTCAGTCTTTCAGATAGTAAAATAAAATTACTTATATGCTCTAATATATTTGCTTAACTAAATTATTACCTTGTCAAATGAGCAAGCGTATAAAGTTATGAGAACTTGGCCATTCCAGTCAACTTTGGATATTTTACATTCTATCTTGGCATCATGATTTATTACAAGTAATTTAATTTTTTTAATATATAACAAAATATAATTACAATGTTTTAATTTTATCTAAAAGATGAATAACTTATTTTTAGAATGAATAATGGACCATGGACATGTTTATGAAATTCAAAATTCAAATGATTTTAAGAAGAGTTTTGAAAAAGAGTCAACAAGTTCAACCTTAAATAGAAGCTTGGTTTGACAATGAGTATCACTTTTGGCATGGGATGGTAAAAAGGATTAAATTCCTAATGCCACTTTGAGTAATCATCATATATCATGAGTTCTAGATGACTCAAATCATTGCTGTATCTTTCTACCAATTTAAATACAATTTTAGAAATTGTTAATGCAATTAGTGTCATGGTGTTTATGGATCGATTCGGTTCGGATAACTAATAAAGAATAACCCGCTTCCATGGGGCAATTAACCGAAATAATGTGGTTACATGCGGTTGAAATTACAGATACTCAACTGAAGTTATCAAATTTTTATTTTAATATTATACAAAATTAAAAGTTCAATCACAATTACGTTGCACTAGAATACATACAAAACTAAAAGTTCAATGACAATTACGTTGCACTAAAATACTTATGCCATCGAAAGCTATATCTTATAATAATTATTATACTAAAAACATCATGCAAGCACACTAAAAAGATCTTTTTGGCGTTCATGATTTACATTCACAAATATAGGTGATACTTAAATGATAAGTAACTGTTACTATATTTTCAACAAAAGCCTTTATACTTTTTAAAGAATGTAAAAAAGGCAAATATATAAAATTATATGGATGTATATATAGAACGTTTGGTTCAGGTTTTTAAGAATAAATACCGAACCCCAACTGTATTATAATTAGTTTTCTACGCTTGGACCATATGGATCGGCTCAGTTTTACAGTTTTTCAGTTTTTTGAACACCAGTAATTAGTTTTAATGAATAATTTTAAACAATTTGCTGTAAAAGTTAACAAGGTTTGGGTAAGGTGTTTGGTTTGACTTTGTTGTGTTTGATAACAAATATACAGGGGTAATATGTTCTTTCTTCAAAAATAACAGTTTCGTTTAACATTTAACGGATATCCATCTCAATGACCAATATCCATCTCAATGACCAAAAGTATATTGGGCGTCTAAAGTTAAAAAATTATTAGTGTAATTTTTAAAACTTAAAAATCAAAACATTAACTTTTCGGAAAACACAAGTACTATTTATGTAATTTAATCCACTAATTTATACCGAGTAATATTTAAGAGAATATTAGGCAAAAATTTTTTTTATCATTTTTACATATCTCACGTTGTAAATATTGAGATATTCAAAAATTACCTTTCTTGATGTGTGATATAATAATAATATGACTTGCTTTAACGTGTCGTAAAATTTTACACGTCTCACAGTGCGAAAACTCCTATTGATTTAAATGTTGGTAAATTTTAAATTGTTTAAAAAATGTAATAAAAATCATTTATCCTCCTAAGGGAAGAACAAAAGAAGTTTTGCTTAGGCCTCGTTTCTGAATATTGTGACTCTTTAATGTGGGAATGGATACCACCAGCTACATTGAAAACTTTTATTTTATCAGTTACCAACTAAGCAATCACACCACATTATCTTGCAGGAACATTTACATATACAAGGATCTATAACAAGAAGTAAAAAATATTAAAAGAAAACGAGTATAAAACGTGTGGCATGTGGTCAGTAAACAAGTTTCATATCATTTTTATTTATAATACTATAAAAGGGTTGTATTCAAAGAAATTCTTGATTTTTATAAACTTTCAAGGGACAAAGATATTAAATCAAAAGATTTCTTAACCACCACAATCATCAAATCACATGTGACTCAATATGCATTCACCATAATCATCAAATCACATGTGATTCAATATACAACCATCACCGCCGGCCACCACCACCACCATCGGCCACTTCCACCGTCGCCGCCCACCGTCGACGATCGTGCGCGCCCACTGCCGACCACCGCCGCCGCAATCGCATGTGATTGGATACGCAATCACATGTGATTGAAAGCAACCGACGGTGGTGAGTGGTTGCCAGTGGTGGAGACGATGGCCGGCAGAGATTGGTGGTGGTGGTGGTGGTCGATGGTGTTGAATCACATGTGAGTTAATACACATGGGGTGGTGGTGGTTGTGGTCGGCGGTGTGCAATCACATGTGATTTAATACGCATGGGGTGGTGGTGGTGGTGGTGTTGATGTGTTGAATCACATGTGATGTTGGTGATGGTGGTGATTTGGAAGTTGATTGATTCAAAGGCTGAGATTTATCCCTTAGGACTATTTAAAAATCAAGGACTACGTTGAACGTTTCTCTACAACAAAAACTAAAGACAAAATTTAATTACGATTCATGCAATAATATTTTGGTAAACGAATTTGGGCGTCACCTGGGACGCAAGTATATGTCATGTTGGTAATTGTATTGTCACATATTCAATTTTAATATAATTGTATACCATAAGTTTCATATATTGGTATTAATACAGTTTAGGAGGTGCGGAGTACATATTTGCGTAAGTCCAATATGAATTATGTAAGATTTATAACTTGAACGAACAAAAAGGTGGGGTCAAGGAGGTCGTGCCCCCATACGAGGTCAAGAAGCAGCACCCCTGGTGGGCAACTACCTACAAGATGTGAAGCAACGAGCAGCTCGATGATCAATAGGTATAGAGTTGGTTGATCAACTATAAGCTGATTAACTGCTAATAAATGTTAATAGTTGAAACATATAAGAAAATATATGCACTTTAACATACACTTTGAATATAAATTCTCTTAAAATCATCTTAAAGTGAATTAGAACTTGTAATTTCTAATTTGATTCTTCATGAATTATCTTTATAGTTAAAAATTTAAAATTTTGTGAACCAGTCATATGGTCGAAATATCTAATTCGAAAAGTAAGTATCACAATTCTTATTTAAATCCAGATTCCAAAAACAACCTCTATAATTTTGCATTATGTCATATCGCGGTCTACTACCATCAATGAAAGTAGATTGGATATCTGTGAGCGCTAAGAAATACCAATTACACTTTATCTATAATGTAATAGCCATACCATTAATATGCTCTTTGAATAATAACATGTGGGTTTTGCTATTTTGCACCTATTTAGTATACTATTTAAACTTTTGTGTGTTAACAAATATTGAGTTGTGAGTGTGATCAATTGATAAAGGCGGATGCTTTTACCAAAGAACCCCCAATTTCAAATCACATGGCATGTTTTTTTTTTTTTTAATTTTTTTTTATTACAACTTTTAAATTATAACATTAATTAATAAAAAATTTCCATTGCATACCCTACATAAATATAATTTCTTTTTCGAAACACAAATTTTTTATTACTTAAATCCTTCTACTGCAATGTAAGAGCACATAGTATAGTATAGTAAAGTTTGTCACAACCATTAGAGAATATCATAACCATTAGATAATACCACATCAATAATAATTAGATTTCTACTCAACACTATTCACCATCAAAAATACTATGAAATGGACAAACAAACTACTAACTCATTATTTAATTAAAAAAGACTTTACCCCTCTCTCTCTCTAGATGCAGACCGCGACCCTTTTATTACGAGGCCACCACAAAATACATGGTGTGGTACCTCCATTACCATGGAGGTGCGATGTTTGTTGCCACGAGCACACACGACTCTTACCATACTGTTTGATTTAACAATTGTCTAAGATAGTTGACCCTGCTGAAGTCATATTCTTTTGCCTATAAATCAATATATTTTATTTTTTAGGACTTTATGTTATGTTGTAATTGTGGTCTAGGGAAATTTTTTTTGAATGTATGGTGAAGTATTTTAGAATTATATGCCATTACTCATTGTTAAAACCTACATGGCTTGATGATATGATTGACTGTATTCTAGGGCTTGCGCGCTTATGATTTTGCCATTTGATCTCCGTCCGGTTTTATCAAAAAAGAAGCTAAAAAGGTGATAAAATTATTATTTAAAAAATAGTAATTTATTGGTTGATTAATTAGATCATTTAAACACATTCTTAAAAATAGAACAAAACTAGCAGATTTCACTAGACTATGAGAGTGTCAGCTGCCATTAATCATTATTCATGGACTTCGACCATCATTCCGTTCAACTTTTATTTCCTTTAATTTGTTTTCGAATGGAATAAAATCATTATTGGATTTTGCATGTTTTTTTTTCTTTTGCCATAGTTATATAAAGTTTTAAAAGCAGACACATACACATAGCGTGTGTGTTGAATGCAATTGTAGACTGAATTCTGTTTAAACATAACCAAAATGACTACTTGTTTAAAACATTTTACAAATGTTTGTGGATAAATTTAGTTAAAGACTATCTATGTTCTCAACTTTTTATATACATCAATAGAGTTATATCAAAATATTATTCAATTTCTTAATATGGCTGCAAATAGTTCTAAGGATATGCAAGTTCATTTCGACATGACTGTGATATAGAAAGCATTTTTTAAATGTTTACGGGCACCACATGTTCAAGAATTTCTACTAGTTATTTCTATAGACGGACTAGGTTGATACATGTCGCTGGTAGAATATCGTTCGCTACATGATTCCGTTATTTCCAATTGATGTGTTATGCGCAGTTTGTCATAGAACAAGTTTGGATTCCTATAGTTCATTGTAAAGAGATTTTGGGCTTCAAGTACCGACACGATATGGTTAGGACGTCCTTTTTGACTATATATGTAGGCATGTCGGAATCTCCGGAGCACCTGTTAACTTTTTGGTGACCCGTTGTACATAAGATTCACAATAAGACCAACTGATATTTTTAGTTTTTGGATGACTTTGGAGGTAAATATGTGTGTGTGGATCTGACCGGAGTTTCTACTCTCATGAGTTTGAGTAGTCTAAATTTTATAGTGGGACATGCTGCTTTGAAAGTCGTCTCCTTCAAATTGAAAAAACACGAAAAAGCATGCATTGATAATCAATACATGTTTATTCATTTTTGCGTTTGATAGGTTTGGTTTCCTTGTACCTGAGATGGTGGAACTCCTCAACAAAGTCCAAAGAGTTATACATAATAATGTTATGATTAATAGATACAAATATTATTTAAGAAAAAAATAGTTTTGCAATCTAAAAGGTGTTATTGACCTCTTTCGTCTTTTAATTAAATTTAAATTCTATTTTAATTATAAATTTTTTTAATGGAAAAAAGGAATAGAAAAGAAATATTCGACATTGTAATCACCCCTTGCCTCCAAAAGAACCCGGGATAAATTGAATAACAAACGTCACAAAAATAACTGCTTAACTGAAATGAAAATGACGTTGGACAGTAAAACAGACAAATATAAAGTTAACTTTCTTTGGTATGGAAATGAACTGCATTTGTCTTGTAGCACATTATCCTACTTTCTAACTGTCTCATGCCAATTTCGTCATAATTATCATATAACTTTGTTTTTATTTAATACGAGATAGCATGGCCCGTACGATGCATGAGTTTCGTTCACAATAATGAGTTATTTTGAGTGTATATTGTGTACAATTTACTGGTATCACCTGGAAAGTACGAAAAGCGTGATCGGTTACATGTTTAACTTTGATTGCGAGTGTTCTACTAAATAAGCAAAGTAGCTCTTAATGTGTATTGATGTTAAGGGTTTGTTGTTATTTATTGAGTCATATGGATTGTGTATGTTAATTGCAATTATTTCTTTATCTTGAAATATATTTCGTATGCGTATATAGGTCTGTGTAAATTGGACCAAGAACCGATCGGGATTGCAGAACCGGACCGGACCGAACCGAACTCCATCGGTTCGGTTCTCGGTTCTAATTTTTATGAAAAAAAACCAGTTCTCGGTTCCAACCGGTTCGGTTCCGAGCAGTCCGATTCGGTCCGAAACCGAGAAAAAACCGAAAAGAAATCGAAGAAATTGTCTCGATTCTCGGTTCGGTTCCGACTGGTTCTCGATCTGGTTCAGTTCGGTGAGATTATTATAATAAACATAATTACTCAAAACATTATAAAACATTTCCTATATTATTTCAAGATTATGACAATTTGATGAAGTTATTAGTTTTATTATATTTTTTATTACACTTTTTCTTATTCACATTTAATGATTGTAATTAAATATCGTTATTTGATGGAATTATATGCAAGATTATTAGATGCCAATTTCAATTTAGAACTCAACTTTTTATTGTATCTATCTATATATAAATATTAAAAAAATGAACATTATAAAGTTATTAAATTGATACATGATTTCATAAAATTATAGAATTACTATAATAAACATAGGTATACAAAATATTATAAAACATTATTAAATGCAAGATTATTTAATTTGTAGGGAATTTTATTTTTTGTTAAATGCAAGGTTGTTTACTTTGTATTAAATACAAGGCTATTAAATACAACTTCAAATTGGAACTCAATTTTTTATTATATATAGATTATTTCAGCACATTTAAATCTTAAAAAAAGTTATTAAACTACTAAACCATTTTAATACAACAATAAAAACCAAATTTACATTTGGATGTGTTCTAGTTTAATTTCTTTTACGGCAAGTTAGTAAGTTAGTGGTTTTACATATACAGTGACATCCAAACGGGCAGTATACATTTCTCGAACATATCGTTTTTTTAGAGAATGAACATCACCACCATTTTTCTCCTAAGGAATGCCCTCAACAAGTCTTAAACCCAAGACTATTTGAAGACAAACTGTTAAGTCTAGTTTTAAGCTTTAACATTGAAATTAGCATAATTAAACTAGTTTAGGTAGAGAGTATAAATACCTTGTGTTTAGGCTTGACAATGTAAGCTTTCCCACACTTTCAATGAATTAACATTTTGAAAGCTCTCAACTACCTCAATCTTCTCTCTCAAAACACACACACTTACACACACTTAATTCTTCAAAGGTTCATGGATCATCATGAATTGCTTAGATTTCGGTTGAAATAGCTCTATCAATTGGTATCAGAGCTCAGTCCTTCAAGGAATAGATCCAAATTCAAGCTAAGTTGATCCATTTTTGAAGTTTTTGAAAATTTTTTAAAAGAGCTGTGGAATTTTAATGTCAAATTTTTTGTTAGTAATTATCGTTTTTATTGGATAATCATGATTCTCCATTGATTCTAATCACAATAGAATCAAATTTCGTTGCAATCCATCAACAATTGATCTCAATTTGATGATTTTTGTGAAAAATATGAAAACTCAAAAATTTTGACTGTAACATCAAAATCGAAGCCTGATTTGATCCGTTTTGAGCTGTTTGAGTGTATCAAACTGTTAGAAAAGTGATTTCTAACATTTTGTGATTTGAATCACTGTATTTTGTTAAGAATTGAGCAAACTAGGATCAAATTATTGAGTTTTTGAAGCTAAAGTTACGTACATGTTCTTCGTTCAAGAAAGATCTCGGTTCGATGGTGGATCTCGGCTTCAACAGAATTTGAAGGTTCACGATACGAGAACTTACTGTTCCCGACTCCTGCTACTACAGTTTCTGACTCAATCAATTTGTTTCGACTCGACTCGAACGTTTGACAATTCCGACTCCGACTCGAGAACCTCAACAGTGACAATTCTGACTCCGACTCGAGAACCTCAACAGTGACAATTACGACTCGAGATCTTTTGTGGAACTCGACTCGAGATCTTTTGTGGAATTCGACTCGAGATCCTGCTTCTGTCTGCTTCGCTTCGACTCGAGTTCCTGCTTCCATCTGCTTCGCCTCGACTCGAGAACATCTTCCTGCTTCGTGTCTGCTTCTGTCCAGTTTAAGCCCATATCATTAAACCCATATTACTACCAAGTCTAAGCCCATATCAGTTAAGCCATATCATTTAATCCCAAAACATTTAAGCCCAAATTCAATTTTTAGACCAAATCAAAGTATCAACCCAAATTCTGTTTATTTCTCTAATTCAATTTCATCCCATATCCATCCAAATACAATTGAAGTTCTCGATTCAAGGTAGATCTCAACAATACAACAATTTAATTCAATTCGATTATACATCAAGCCCAACACCCGAGAATCTTAAATTTTTTTTAAAACCCGAGAACTTTATTCTTTTTCACGATAAATCATTTCAAAATGACTTCAAAAGATGCACTTTCAATCGGAACTGATCTAAAACCACCGGTTTTATACAGAGGAGAATATGCTCAGTGGAAGAAACGATTTCTCCACTTTATTAAAAATCAGGAATTGGCCACTGAAATTTTTGATTCTCTTGAGAATGGGGTTGCTGTATTTTTTGAAGATGTTGATGCTGCTCCAAACGCAACTCCACCAGTTGTTGGTGGTCGAATTCCACTTCCTCCTGCTCGATATGATGTTCAACAAAAACAACGAGCTAAACCAGATTTACAATCTTTTTCTTCCATGCTTCAAAGTCTACCAAATGACATCTATAACAGCTTAGATAGTCTGGAAACTGGAAAAGAACTTTGGGATGAAATCAGAAAACAAATGGAGGGGACAGTTTTAGTAAACAAAGCAAAAATGTTACCACTTTAAATTCCTATCAAATATTTAAAGCTACAACCGGGGAAGATTTGGAAAGAACATATCATCGTTACCACTTTAAAGCTACAATCTGAAAAAGGAGAATCTTGAGATTAACATCAAATTTATCAACAGTCTTCTACCCGAGCGGTCCGTGTTTGGAAATAGTGCTATGCAGCACAAGGATCTTAGCTTGATTGATGTTCATGAGCTTTATGAGTATTTACTACAAAATGCACCTATGGTGAAAGACATAGTCAAATCCAGACAAGAAACAACAAATACTCTTGATACTATTTCACTTCTTACAAAACAACATAAGTCTAATGCATCTGGTAAAATGAAAGAAAAATCAGACGAACTTGCAACGGATATGAATGATGATATGGAGAAAGAACTGCAACTAGTCCTGCAAGCTATGTCCCTCATCTCCAACTATCAGAAAAAATGGTACTCAAAGCCAACAAACAACAATCTGAGGTCTTCGTCCAACTTTAAGTCTGCACCATCTACTACAAACGCAACTGACAAACCAACTATCACACATTTGGATCCTACGAAGAAATGTTATAATTGTGGTATTGCTGGTCATTTCTCCCGTGATTGCAAGAAACCTAAAGTTCGTGCATCTGAATATTTTAAACGGAAGATGTTGATGGCTAAGCAAATTGAGAGAGGAAAGGTGTTATTAGTTGAAGATCTTCAGTGGATGGAAGATTCAGATCCTGAGGATGAAGAACATTCAGCAAACTTATGCTTCATGGCTAGAGAAAATGCTGAGATTTCTGATCGGTTTAATGAAGAAGCCAACAAAGAGATTGAGGTAATCAGTTCTCTCTTGTTAATTTCTGATAACTCGATTCATTATGATACTTGCTTTGTAAATACTCAGATATCTGAAATTGATTCTTTAAAACAAAACCTTTAATTGAAAAAGATTTAAATACCCAACTTCAAAAACGTTTGAACGATTTAGAAAACGAACGTAAACAATTTGTTCATTATGGTGAACAACTTGTTCATCGTATTAAACAAAATCAAATTTTCAAACAAGAGAATCTGGAGTTACAAAATCAAGTATCAAAATTGATGGTCAAATATGATAAGGATATTAAGCACCTGTCTCATACAATTTCTGAAAAAGAAATTGAAATAACAAATCTTAAAAACACACAAAATTTTTCAATATCAAATGACCAAAATGTTAAATATTACAAATTGTACATTAAAACGTTTCATGAATATCAAATAACTAAACACTGGTTGGAACGTAAACAAAAAGAATTCGATGATAATGAGAAACAATTTAAATCTTTAAACGATCAAATAAAAGAACTATCTGAAACCTTACATGAAAACGACATCAAAATATCACGAGAATTAAACAGCAAACAGAATGTCATGCATCAACTTCAACGTGATAATATTCAATTGTCTTTCCACATCAAACACCTTGAAGAAATAATCGCCAAACGAGGACAAACTGATTAAACTGTCCAAATGAATACGCCTAAAGAATTCAGATACATTAATTCTAAACAAGGGTTAGGAACTGATAATCCAGGATATCTTCGCAAGGCATGTGATGTGCTTCCAACACTGTATGACTACAAATACATGCATCTCGATATTTGGCAGAGCTTCATTCGAATGACAGATGAGGAAGAAGAAATTGAGACCTTCAATAGAGCTAAAAAGGAGAATGCCCAAATTAGTTTCAATTACACTGAATTAAATAAAACATATGAAACTAAAAAGGCAAATTTGAAAATGATGATTATTTTCCAATTGTTACATCACAAGAATTTGAGATTAAGGGTAACACGAAAGATTTATGTACTCTCTTTAATTCTAGAAAAGAAAATTTGTCAACTGGAAACTGAAATAAATGAAACACATAAGGCGTTTGACAAAGAAAAATCAGTTTTACAAACAAAAATTCATGACTTAAAAGATAAAATTGTTGAAATAAAATCTGTTTCTAATCAAAGTGATTCTCCAACATCAAAGTCTCTCAATTAAAAATTTTCTTCCATTAAAACTCCAGTAATTTTAAAAAGAGATTCTAATTCAACTGTTTACATGTTTCATATAGAACTTTAGAATCCAAGCTTAGGAAGCTCATGCCTGTCGGGGTCTAATGAGTTGAGCAGTTTAAGAAGTCTAATACGACTAAGTCTAGTATGCTTAAGTCTAAGGAGCTTAAGAAGTCTAGATCTCCTTCGTTTTTAGCTTCTTCTTTTTCTAATTCAAATAAATGTAATAACTTAACAAAGTTTATTTCTCCGAAACAACTTTATGGTATTGTATATGATGCTGCAGTTTATCGTCCAGTTAATCACACTGTTAATGGTGTAAATTTGATTGTTAAAACTGATAAACATGGCAAAAAGGTTTATTTTGATAAAAAGACTAATAAACCAATTTCACAGTATGATGAACGATATTTTATTCGAATAGATGCTCCTTGTAGTACTCGACACGATGTTCTTCATAAATCTGGTCAAATCGTACATCCTTGTAAAACTTGCTTTCCAAATCCATGCAAAACATTATTCTCTTGACCACTAAAATCTACAATTACACGTTCATACCCGTCAATTTCTGAAAAATCTTCATCTATTCGTCATCTCGTCTATCGGGAAGTTTCCTCACCAAGATCGTCTAATTCCGGTTCCCCGAGAAAATCGCACAAGATGAATGCCAAACAACCCATATTTGTTAAATACAAATGGATCAAAAACGAACAATCAAACTGGATTTTACATTCTCCTGAGAAATCCTTAATATGGTCTATCAGATTATCAAAAACAGAACCGCCTCCTTGTAGTTCTCCAAAACTCTAAATTCATCACTTCTTAAAATTCTACATGAAACATCTATTACTAATCGTGTAGGACCCATATCTGATTGGGTACCTTTTTGTTTTAATTGTTTTATTTAGAATTAATGGTATCCTGATTCTGGATGTTCAAGACACATGACCGGAAACAAGAACTTATTAACGAATTTTATAGAAAAATATTTGGGAACTGTTCAGTTTGGGAATAACCATTTAGCTGCCATTATGGGTATTGGAGATATAATTCGTCAAAATTTAATCATCTGAAATGTGACATTTGTTGAAGATCTTGCTCACAGTCTTTTTAGTATTGGACAATTCTGTGATAAAACTTTAGAAGTAAATTTTCGAACAAAGAAGTGTGATGTTCGCACCTATGAAGGTAAAGAACTTCTTACCGGATCTCGTGAGACGAATCTTTTTACTATTAATTTGAATGACGTGGTCCCACTTGAAGAAGTATGTTTAGTGTCAAAAGCGACGTCATATGAATCATGGTTATGGCACCGTCGTTTATCACACCTTAATTTCAAAACTATCAACAAATTGGTAAATGGTGGCCATGTGTCTGGTCTTCCAGATGTTTCATTTGATAAAGATCATCTCTGTTAGGTGCTGTTTGTTTTTTAGGAGCAAAAAGATCTGCTGTCTGCGGACCACATCTGCCAACTGCTGCAGCTTCTGGGTGGACCAAAAGTCTGCAGTCTGCAAAAAGCTGTTGTTTGTTTTTTTTAACATCTGTACACTTGCTTAAATAAATTGAAATTAATATATCCTACGTCTAACAACATTAATATAATCCATACAACAATATAGTATGTTGTTTGGAGGAAATGTGTTTTTTAAGGTTTGGAATACCCAAGAAGCTAATGGCTAAAGCTTCTTGGAGAAGACCTTCTGCAGACATAAAAAGATCTGCGAGCTTCTAAAAAACAAACATCTGCAGGAGGCTTTTTCTGCGCGTGGTCTGCGTCACGAAGACAAAAGACCTCGGGAAGACCTTCTGTCAAAAAACGAACAGCACCTTAGTCTTGAGAAATGGACAAAATGACTAAAAAGTCTCATAAGTCCAAACCAATTCAAAGTACTTCAAAACCGCTTGAATAACTTCATATGGACTTATGTGGTCCCATGAGCGTTTAATCAATAGCCGGCAAACGGTATGTATTGGTGATTGTTGATGATTATTCACGTTATACACGGGTTCATTTCTTACATACAAAAGATGAAGCAGCTGATATCATTATCGCTTTCATCAAGAAAACTCAGACAAATTTGGATTCAAAAGTCCACACCATTCGTACTGATAATGGGATTGAATTTAAAATTCAAACTTTAGATTCTTTTCTTGCATCAGTTGGTATAACCCATCAATTTTCCGCTGCCCAAACTCCTCAACAAAATGGGGTTGTTGAACGAAGAAATCGTACCTTAGTTGAAGCTGCTCGTACCATGATTTCATTTTTCAAACTCCCATTATCTCTTTGGGCTGAAGCCATAAGTACGACATGTTTCACTCAAAATTGTTCCATCATCAACAAAACCTACAACAAAAGTCCATATGAACTCATTAATAACTGAATTCCAAATGTTAAATTTTTCCATATTTTTGGGAGTCGTTGCTTCATCCTTAATGACAAAGACAAATTGAATAAATTTGAAGCTAAAGCTAATGAAGGAGTTTTTGTCGGGTACTCACGTGAATTTGCATCTTTCAGAGTATATAATCAGTCAAATCGAACGATAAGAGAAAGTGTCAATGTTAGTTTGGATGAGACATGTCCTCTTGATTCACTGACTTCAAATGTTGAAATTCCTTTACCTTCGTTGTCGCCTTCCACATCTGAAAATGACTTAGATGTCTTGTTTGAACATTTTTATGATGATTATCATAGCATTAGACATATCTTACTTGAGGAAGCTGGCGTTCCATTTCAATCAGTAGTAGATGTTTAATCTATCACTGTACCTGAAATGCAAACTTCAAGTTCTACTGATTCTCCATCTCATACTTCTGCTGCTCCAAATACCAACTTCTCTCCTTCATATTTTGCTTCATCCTTGGCAAATCAATCATCTTCGAATATTCCCCCACCTTCTGATCATGCTGCCACTACTTTAGATTTATCTTTAGTTCCAGCACAACTCCACCTTTGGTGATTGATTTATCCAAATTCAATGTTACACGTATTGATCCTCAACCTTCTACATCAAATACTCAAACTGTTGTTATCCCACATCCTGCATTCACTGGTACCTCAAATATCATTTCGGGTCAACTTCCACTTCCTCATTCTCTAAAATGGACAAGAGAGCATCCTCTACATTAAATAATCGGTAATCCTGACTCTTCTGTTCAAACCCGTCGAGCTACTGCTGATGAATGTCAATTTTCTGATTTTCTAAGCTCTAATGAACCTAAGAAATCAGTGAAGCTCTCTCGGACCCAGGATGGATTCTTGCTATGCAAGAAGAAATTAATCAATTTGAACGTTTAAAAGTCTGGCGTTGGTTCCAAAAGAACCCGGTAAATCTGTTAATGGTACTAAGTGAAGGATTTATGTGCACAGTTAGTGAACCTATGATGATACATCCATGCCTACGAAACACTTACGGGTCACACTGGTGAGTGAATGTAATACGAGCAAGATATGCAATGATACTACGAAGAGGAATGATTAATAATAGTCATTATGAATCAGTTAAGTATTAAGTTAAGTTTAACTTATTACTAGATTAGTTTAACTAACTAATTAATACAAGTATTTGTACATTTACTAGTTGAGTAAGTATACAATGTGTTAATTAAAGAGTATCCATGATATGATTTAAAGCCATTAAATCATATAGTAATTGGATAATATTATTGTATAAATTATATAAAGGTTATTATATAATTAATTATTAAAAGTATAAATACAAGTATATGTTTCGTGTATATGGGTACCGAAATATTAGTGTATTAATACTAGACATTTGATAGTTAAGTGCAACAATAATAAACTAGTTAAACTATAAGAGATGGAAGTATTAAAAGGAAGTTTAATTAAAGATCTAATATTAATTAAACTAAAGTGTTCTAAGCGTAACTTATTTGTATATAAATAAGAGGCTTATGGTAACCCTAAACCCCTTGATACACTTACACGCATACTTCCCCTCCCCTTCTCCTCTATTCGGCCGAATCAAAAACACAACTCTTTGTGTTCTTCGTTCTTCGTTCGTTCTTCGTGTTCTTCGAGTTTCGAAGATCAAGATCGTTGCAAGTGATCATCTAGAGGATCGCTCGTCGTGTTCATCATCAGTGGACTAATCTTAAGCATTAACTAAGGTATGATTCATGGAACACTTCTTTCCCTCTCCCCTCTTGTTCGAAGTCAAACCAAGAACCCTAGGGTTCTTGGTTAGTTCGTCGAACACCACAAGCTTGTGTGTGTTCGAGTTCTTCGTACAAGGTTTCTTTCTTGTTAATCTAATCTAGATTTCCAATATCCCAATCCTTCAGGGTTTAAGGATTAGGTTTAATCCCACTTCTGCTTTTAGGGATTAAATCAGCTAGTTGGTTTTAACCGGTCAAGAACAAGTTCATGTTCTTGATCAGTATGGTCGAACCAAGTATACTAGGACGTTGAACCAAGTGGTCGATCAGTGTCAAGTGAAACTGTTAGGACCATTTATATTGTATTAAATAGTTTAGGGACTAGTTATGACAAGTTGTAATAGTTTTAATCTAGTCATTAGTCTTAGTCAAATGGGTTATGCTTAATTAGGTGTTAATTAAGCATGTTTAGAAAGGAGGTATAAATACCTCTAATGTAGGCTTAATTTGTAAGCTTTCCATCATTAATTGAAGTATCATTTGAAAGCTAACCATTCCCTCCATCTTTCTCTCTCAACTTACACACACTCAAACACCAAGAACACACACACTTAAGCTTCAATCCATCTTGAATCTTAATGAATTAGCTCGATCTTAGTGGAATACGATCTATCAAGTGGTATCAGAGCAAATCATCTTGATATAATTTTTGGTTCTACAAATCCCAAATATTGCAAGAAGTTCTCTGCTCTTATGGTTAAACGTTTTGAGATGAGCATGATGGGTGAAATGAATTTCTTTCTTGGTCTTCAAGTTCGCCAATTACCTACCGGAATATTCATCAATCAATCCAAGTATATCACTGATTTATTGAAGAAATATCTCATGGATGATTGTAAACCAATTTCGACGCCGATGTCGCCTGGTTCTAAACTGCATGCTGATCCGGATGGCAAACTTGTGGACATTACTCATTATCAGGGGATGATCGGATCCTTGCTATATCTGACTTCGAGTAGCCCAGACATTATGTTCTCTACTTGCATATGTGCTCGGTATCAGGCAGCTCCTAAAGAATCTCATCTTCAAGCGGTCAAACGAATATTTCGTTATCTAAAGGGCACTCGAGATCTTGGTCTCTGGTATCCTAAAGAAACTTCTTTTGACTTGACTGCATTTTCTGATGCTGACCATGCTGGATGCATGTTGGATCGAAAGAGTACGTCTGGGAGTGTTCAATTTCTGGGAGATAAATTGGTGAGCTGGTCTTCACGAAAGCAAAATTGTGTTTCTCTTTCAACTGCAGAGGCAGAATATGTTGCTGCTGCAAGCTGCTTATCCCAGGTAATTTGGATGCAATCACAATTAAAAGATTACGGCTTTTCATACAGTCGTATTCCTTTATATTGTGATTCTCGAAGTGCAATTGCAATTTCATGCAATCCTGTTCAACATTCCAAAACTAAACATATTGATCTTCGATATCATTTTATAAAAGATCATGTTGAACATGGTAATGTGGAATTGTATTTTGTTTCCACTGATTATCAATTAGCTGATTTGTTTACCAAGGCATTAGACGAAAAACGATATAACTTTCTTGTGTCTAAACTTGGTATGCTAAATCTAAAAGCTTAAACCGTTTTATTTTTCACAAAAACGATGACTTATACACACATCAGTGTATAACTCGCTTTTCCACATGATAGCTTTCAAGTATTTCAGCTTGAAACACGCTCAAAACCAGTTTTACACATAAATGTAAAAACTCTTTCCCACCCCTCTTAAACTGTAAATTTTTTCTCTACCTTTATTTTATCGAGGGGGAGAAATATTAATTCTAGGGGGAGAATTAGTATTTCCAGGGGGAGAAACTTTATTATATCAATACTTTTATACCCGTTTGAATTTTTTTTAATGATACATTTTTTTATCAAACGACAATACCTTCCTATGGTTTTCCAGAACCGGCCTAACCTTCCAAGGGAAATACTGTTTAGCCAAAATTGGTAAATGTGAGGGTATTAGTCTAGGGTATAGATTTAGGTGAGTGCAAGGTGATGTGTAAACATGATAATATCAAGAAAACACACCTTTGAGTGCTTCCAAACCGACTATAAACCAGGCAACCTCACAAATTTGTGTTCATTCATGTGTTGAATGATTCACCAGACTTAACTGCCCAGTCAAGCATCTGCACTCCACCACCAACCACTCAGATTCCTCTCAAAAGGAATTTGTTTCAATTCATTAGGGGACGTAGCACATAATCTATCAACTGCTCATTCGGAGTATGTTGGTATTGAAATAATTAACCTTCTGCCCCGGGTTACGTCTTCAATTGAATGCACAATGTGTCTAGTTCTCACCGACAAATATTTCCAATATAGGACACATACACTATTGAATATGAATCTCCGTGTATTCATTGGAACACTCATAGTGGCATCACAATCTGGTGCTTCACAAGGATTGAGTGGAAATCCTGCTAGAGCTAAAATCGCGCCAACTCTAAACGCAGGTCACACATTTGAATCCATTGTTGTGCAAACGACTATCGATTCATACCGTGTGTTAATGGATACTCTATGTGAGTCCGGTTTTACCTAATTTGTTCAAGTTGCTGTGCCTAAACTTTTATATCATAAAGGCAACAACTTATGCCGGAAACACATACTTTTCCGATGAAAAATCCATGTTATTATTAAAAAGTAACATCATATATGCTGATAATTTGCACATGAACGTTATAGTTCACTCTCAAATTACTCCTATGATCTGCTATAACTGGCATGATCTTCCCCAGGAGCCACCTACAATATAGGACAATATGTAAGGGTACATAGGTCTAGGTGAGCAGAATCAAGTATCACGGGATCTTGATTGGGGTGCGCAGAGTTAAAATTTGAGAGGGGGAATGTCGTATGGGGTGCAATTCAGCCAAAATGGTAAAATGAAATGAGGGAGTAGTCGAAAATGAAAAAGTAAGCTTGAGTGAGGAGGGTGTGACAGAGTTAAAGAAAACGAAAAACCCTTACCAAACTGATAAAAAGCCGGGTTGCCACGTCTCTATCAGATTGCATGTGTTGCTCTCTGATATTGAATTAGACATCATGGACCCAGTGATGCAATGCACAACCCCCCAGGCACTCAAGTATTTCTTAAAAAGTACTTGTTTCATTTCCACGGAGACTATCTCATATGCTATCGACATCTCACTTGGAGATTGTTGATATTGAAATAGAGGACAAGCCTCTCCAGTCATCGCCTTCGTTTGTCCACTACTTGAGTCTAGAACCGCAATACACTTTTAGGACACAAGGCATAATACCAAGCTTATCTTTGTGATAAAGCCGGAACATTCATAGTGATACCAACATTCTTGGTATTCCACGATGATTGAATGGAAATCCTACCAGTGCTATCATCTATTCCAACACTGAACGTAGGTCACACAGTTTGTGTAACTGTTGTGTCAACGGGTAATCTATGTGATCCCGGTTTTCCCGACTTAATTCGATCATTGAGATTAAATGACAAACGATTTGATCGGATATCTACATCATCAACTTAGGTTCGGTTTTCGATGATACAATGTGATGTATATTGATTCATTCAAAATATGAATATAGCACTCTACTTCACATTTTGTATCCATGGGCTTCGAAGATTTTCTTCATTTCACCTCGACGAACTTCACATTTTTCATGATGGTTCCGATAAATCTTAAATCATCATGAGGGGGAGAAAATTTACAAAGAAGTTCAGTTTATGAAGAAAAATGCTTACAAGACTTAAGAGAATATATTAGCCCAGTTTACTCCACTTCAAAAAGACATATGCACCGATTAAGGGGGAGTAAACAAGAAACCGAAGAAGATTTGTTGAAGAATAATTGTTTGTTTGAGGGGGAGCGCGAATCTTATCCACATTTTTCTCTCAACAACAATTATCATTGATCATAAATCGACAAAGCCACATCTTCTAGAAAAGACTTCCGCTACAAACAACTCTATCTATCTATGGGTCTACATTTTCGTCGATTTACATGAAATAATTTGTGAAGAAAAAGAAACCGACTCATCTTCAGAAATTTCTCACAAAATTCTCAACATTTCCATTACAAATCTTAAACTGACAAATCATTCTATCCAATCCACAAATTCACATTCATAGTCATCCAAAATCTAATCGAATAAATCATTCTTTCCAAATTCTATAACAACCATATCCATACAAAAGCAAAACTGTTCAAATCTTTTGTATCATACAAAATACACATTATCCACATTCATTCAAATCTTAAATGTATATATATCATTCTTTCCTATACACAAACTTTCATACACACACACACATCCAAAATCTTTAACTTTCAAATCATTCTTTTCATAATACAAACCATCATTATCCCATCCTCACAAACCTCTATCCAAAATTAAATCTCCAACATTTCTAAATCCCAGTCAAGTCGTTATCAAACTGATGTTTCAAATTATCAAAAAGACAGGGATATAGTTCTAAAGTTCGAAAAGAGGGAGATTGGATAATGATCAAGACAAATTAAGTCAAACAATTCATGAAATCTTCTGAGATAATTAGTATTGGTTGAAAAGCCAATTAAAAGTCTTATTTGTCACTAATCTTCAAAAGCTGAAACTAATACAACATTAAAACTACTCAACGGATATTTAAGTTTCAGACTTTGCTAGAGAAGAAGATTTCAAGAACATGCTAATTTAAACTATTGATACAAAGGGGGAGATTGTTAGGACCATTTATATTGTATTAAATAGTTTAGGGACTAGATATGACAAGTTGTAATAGTTTTAATCTAGTCATTAGTCTTAGTCAAATGGGTTATGCTTAATTAGGTGTTAATTAAGCATGTTTAGAAAGGACGTATAAATACCTCTAATGTAGGCTTAATTTGTAAGCTTTCCATCATTAATTGAAGTATCATTTGAAAGCTAACCATTCCCTCCATCTTTCTCTCTCAACTTACACACACTCAAACACCAAGAACACACACACACTTAAGCTTCAATCCATCTTGAATCTCAATAAATTAGCTCGATCTTAGTGGAATACGATCTATCAGAAACTCTTTAGTGGTATCAGAGCGTTGGTTTAGAAATCTAAACTAGATTAACAAAGTTTGTTTATTTTAATCAAAGTTTTTTTTTTTCTTTTTGTTCCAATTTCCTTTTATTCTTCTTCTTAATTTTTCGAAAAGGGTAAGAACCCTAGGACCAAGAATATCAAACTAGTCTAGTTTAATTGGTCAAAAGGTTTCTAATACCCTAGAATTTTCGAAAACTGTAAAGAACCCTAGGATCAAGTATGTTAAACAAGATATGTTTAATTCATCAAAAGGCTTCTTTTCCTAACCCTAGTGTATTTCGAAATTGGAAGAACCCTAGGATCAAGAATATCTAAGTTCTTGATCAAGAGGATTCTTTCCTTATTATTTGATCTTCAAAATCTAGGATCAAGTATGTTAAACCAAGTTTTGGTTTAATTGGTCAAAAAGGATCCTTTCCTTTTCTCAAAGATTTCAAAATCAAGGAGGTTACTTGGACACCAAATTTGTTAAACTAGCTTAGTTTAATTGGTGGAAAGGTTTCCTAGGCTTAAGAAATTTCGAACCCTAGAAGTAACCTAGAATCAAGAAAATTAAACTAGTATTGTTTAATTAGTTAAAAGAATTAATTAAAATAATAATCTAAAACCTAGATAATTAAACAAGTTCATGTTTAATATGTTTAATTATTGTTTGAGTAGATTTATTAAAACTAGTTCTTTAAACCTAGAAACTTAGACAAAGTTTTATTGTCTATAAGGTTTAAATTAAAAAGTTTAAATAAATTTATTAAGGTGATAATCTATCCTAGAATTTAAACAAAGTTTATTGTTTAGATAGGATTGATTAGAATTAATCTTTTAATAAATAATGTTTTTGATTGATCAAGAACAAGATTTATGTTTAACTAATTAATAAGATTAAAAGAAGTGTTAATTTTTAAGTTTTAAATTTAACAAGGTGTGTATATATATATATAGTGGAGAGTTATATAGAGAACCCATTTTACCCTTGTAGCCAATCAAAAATTAGATTAATATTTTCCATTTAATTAATTGTGAAGGGCAATTCTGGTATCACACATATTTCGTTTTTTTAGGAACAATTAATTTAAATCCTAAAATTAAGGGATGTTGACATTTCTACGTATATATCTTCAATTGAAAACCGAATATCCCATATCTTCCATATTTTTAGCATGCTTTCATTATTCATTCCAGTATAATCGATAAAATTCATAATTCCATAATTCAATCCATTCATCATTCGTAATTATTTCTGGGCGTCTGGGCGTGAGAGAGTATCGACATGGTGGTAATCGATGAGGCTGGTTGTTCGACCGGTGTTCAATTGAGTAATCAATTTGATCACGCACCCCTATTGTAGGCGACAATGAGTTGATCGATGGCTGTTCCGATGATGTTCGTCTTGATGAAGATTACAGTGGTAAGAGTTTCAATTTTTTATCAATTTTTTTTTCTGGGTTAACTATTGCACACAATTCGGTTGCTTATATTGCAGTAGCATTTAAATGTTAGTGTTGTATAAATTAAAATGTATACAATTGTCATTATTTACTTTTATACTTTGTTAATTTTTAATGAATCCTTAACGTGAAATGTAATTTTTTTTTAGCTATCAAGGGGGTTCAGGTAGTGGATGAAGATGATATGGTCGAAGATGATTTTGTTGAAGAGGATGTCGATGAAGTGGAGTATGATGATACAGAAGACGATGATGTGGAGGTCGATTCGACCGAAGGTTTTAGTGACTTTGATGATGAATTATAAATTCACACATTATTGTTGATTTTTATGTCTTTTTTTTGTTTTGGAATTGGTGATTGTTTTTGCATTTATGTTTAATGACATCATTGGTTGTTGATTTATTATCATTTTAAGTTTAATGTTATCCCTTATAATTATGATCTTTATTGATTAAATAAGAATAAAACACATCAAACATGTGTGTTTCGATTATATTAGGGAAAAAAGATTGCTAAGTTCATCCATATCCTATATAGGTGTGTTTTGGTTTAATCTTATATTTACAATTCACCCATACCGGTAAAACCAATACATCAATGTAATTCAATGTAATTTGATGTATCATCATTCATGTATACATTAATGTAACTAAATACATCAATGTAATCAAGGAGTATGATGATACAGAAGATGATGATGTGGATGAAGATGAAGATGATATGGTACCAAGGAGGTAACTAAATACATCAATGTAATCATGATGTAACTAAATACATCATGTATCAAGGAGTATGATGATACAGAAGACGATGATGTGGATGAAGATGAAGATGAAGATGATATGGTATCAAGGAGGTAACTAAATACATCAGTGTAATCTTTCGGGACATAACACAGTATATTACTGAATTTTGATACATCAATTCATTTCTACATTTACGTTTTACCTATTTAATTTAGGCGTGCATTTCTTCATACAAAATGTCCAAAAAAACCAAATAACCCAAATAACTTAGATACCACATCAACAAATCAACAATCTCATACAAAAAAGATAACAATCCACCAAAATCCTAACAAACCCAAAACACAAACAAATCCAAGTACTGAAAATTAAAAAACCTAAAATTATCCTAGTTCTGGATTCCCAAAAAAACCATAATTTCATTGAACTTGCATTCTTCATCACCATTTTTTTAACTTCTTCCTTAACGACATTGCATTCACTCATTACTATAGAATATGCATACTTCTTCTTCAAACCTTCACTGCATACATAGTTTTCGGGCTAGATCTTGTTTGCAATACCGGATAATTTAGGTTTGTTCCAGAATTTGTATCTTCAGCAGCCACATTTGAAGTAGACTTTTTTTAGTTTCCTTTAGGTTTTAACAATTTTTCTTTGCCTGCATCAATGTATACAAATGAGTAATAATTATTTAAAAACAGACATTCATGTCTATTCAGGAAAGATGTAAACCAAACATTCATGTATATTCAGAAACATTAATGTTCTTAACATAAAAAAAACAAAAAATACAGTCGTGTATTTATGAATCTCAAATAAAACCACACATTCATGTATATTCACAGACATTCATGTCTATTCAGGAAAGATGTAAACCAAACATTCAAGTATATTCAAAACATTGATGTTCTAAATGGATTCCCAAACACATATGTAAGTTAGCAACATATATGTAAGCAGAAACATGTATGTAGTCAGAAACACATGTGTAATCACAAACACATATGTAACTCGAAACCACCAGTGATTAATGTAGAAACCAACCCGAATTACATTTACGCAAAACCACTTAAAAATATAAATTTTCAATCTTTTAATTTTGTATTTCATTAGCGATACCCTTTTTTTGGTTTCAAAAACATTCAAATCAAACGAATCTGCCCCTAATCGTTGCTGATGTATCAAACTATAAAGAAATTTTACCTGACATTGTTCTTCGAGGCTTGGCTTGATCGTCGTCTCCTTCTGAAGCTCCGATATCAAATTTCCTCTATAAGTTTTTTCGATTGCACCGATGTTCCTCTTATATATGTTGCATCAAAGCAATCTTCATGATTTTTTGCTAAAATCGCTTACCAATTTAACCGGATTTGGGAGACCTTCTCTCCTTCTCGACGAATAAACCCTCGTTTAAAAACCCACGTATTTTTGGATAGTGGGTTGTGATCACGTTAATTTAGGAGCGGCAGTTATACATGATTCTTTTTCCTTTTTTATATGTTTATGTTTTAAAACAAAAAAACATAAATTAAATTGGCTGATTACCAAATTACCCTTTTTATTTAATTAGAGAGTTCTCTATATAACTCACCCCTATATATATATATATATATATATATATATATATATATATATATATATATATATATATATATATATATATATATATATATATATATATATATATATATATATATATATATATATAGGGGTGAGTTATATAGAGAACTCATTTACCCTTAGCCAATCAGAAATTAGATTAATAATTTTCATTTAATTAAATGTGAAGGGCAATTCTGGTATTCCATAAATTTCGGTATTTTTAGGCACAATTAATTTAGATCCGATAATTATGGAATGTTGAGATTTAAATCCTACAATTAATTTAAATCATATAATTTCGGTTTTTTTGGTATTCCATATATCTTCCTTTTATAATTTCGATTTTATTAGAGATAATCAGAATGTTTGAAGACTAGTATACTTCCTCTGATACATTAATGTAATTTGATATCATTCTTCCTTTTATAATTTCGATTTTATTACAATACATCAATGTAATTTGATGTATCGTCATTCATGTATCATTTATACATTAATGTAACTCAATACATCAATGTATCATCATTGATGCCTTCACAAAATTATCGCTAAAAACAGAAAAAACATTGATGTCTTCACAAAATTATCGCTAAAATCAGATAAAACATTGATGTCTTCACAAAATCAAAACATTCATGTAATCAAAACAATGATGTCTTCACAAAATCAAAACATTCATGTAATCAAAACATCGATGGTGCGGGTGGTTGACGCCGTCGACTGAAACCCTAGATCCGCCGCCGTCGACTGAAACCCTAGATTCGTCAAAATTGAAGCTTTTTCACAGCTAATCAGATAACAGATTCATGTACCTGCCTAAGTAGAGACGGTTTGGCCGCGGAAATCAGCGTTGACAGTGAACGAACACGCCTCAACATCTCTCGATCTCAAATACACCTTTCTATCTGTGTGTACTTGCACGCTATGACACGTATATATATGTATGAACACAATCCGTGAGAGCTTCGATCGATTTAGAGATTCAAACCGAAATCAGTAGATTCCGGTGACCTGACGATTGAGAGCAGAGGGTTAACGTGATCGGAATCAATTTCTGTTAGACATTTTGAGGAGAGAGAGATGATGCACACACATGTGTGTGTCGTGTATGTGTGTGTGTGTGCAGTTAATGTAAATGGAGAGTTATGGGTTAATTTCCTTTTTTAATTCTTTTTTTTAAACAAAAAAATGTAATTGTAAAAATGTCAGATTACGAAAATACCCTTTTTATTTAAAGAAGGAGTTCTCTATATAACTCTCCACTATATATATATATATATATATATATATATATATATATATATATATATATATATATATATATTGTAGAATTAAAATCAGAACCAATTAAGGCTACAGAACCGGAATAACTTTTTTAAACCAATCATAAAAAAGAAAAATGATTTTATTTTGCAGATTCATTAATAATTCGTGAAGGGTATACATGTCTTTTCGCAAATCAGTTTCTTGATAAGGTAACTGCTAGAAGGAATTAAATCCCTAATATTATGGAGAATTTGTTTCCATAATCCTTTACAATTATTCCCGAATTACATCATTATTCCTGAATTATATGTGAACAGCCGTTTAGTATTGAACTGAACATTATTCATCTTTATTCGTATTCAACTACAACGTAAGATTCTTAAATCCAGGGAAATAAAATGACTATCGATGAAGAATGTGGAACAAGCCAACAACAACCCATATGCACTGATTTAATCGACGCACTTGGGTCCGATTTTGTCGACGAAAACCTTTTAATACTGATATTTGATTATGTGGATGAGCAATGGGGTATTTTTTGTTTTTCATTATAAATCAATTGGACCGTCTTTCAATTTCAGAATATGCAATGTTTATGGTTCATATGATAATATTATTTTTAGTACTAATTTTAGTTTTGTTGATTTCATCTTCACTCAATTGTTATTATGTAATCCGCCCCAATCTTTTTGTTCATATGTACTGTGTTGTTTGAGTAACTCGTTATCATTTGTATCTAAATTTTTTTTACGTGTGTTGTACAAGTATAGTATCTGAAACAATCATGTATTGTCAAAAAATATGTACATTTAAAGCTCTACATAATTGAGTATACTAATACATACATGTATTAGGTTCAACAATAGGTCTTATTAATATGTAAAAACAGTTGCACTTTTAAAGAAGAAATATCGATGTTTATTAACACCATCACATAGAACGACAAACATGCATAAGTGACGCTTTTTATTAATACACTATACATCAATGCTTTCTAATAATACATCATAACTGATTCAGAGTAACACAAAACCTTTTTTTTCATTTTATTACAAAAATAACATTCCGTGCTACCTTTATTTTTAGTTGCCTTATTGCTTGCACTTTCAACTTCACATCCTTAATTACCTTTTGTTGCACATGTGATGTAAGAGGGGAATCCACCCGTTTTTCCCCCTTTTCATGCTAACTCTATGTCATCTTCTTCATCCAATCTGAAATTGAACAACACCATTAAACTAAAAAAATAATTTGTTAATTAATTAAACATACCAGTTATGGCTAGTTCTTGTTGCTTCTTTCTCGGGCTTTCTCGGTAATCTACATATTTGGCTGTTTTCGGCCACTTCTTACGCCATTCATTTATAAAAATAAAAAAAAAATCTTTAATGTAAGGAATCCCTAAAAGCCCTGCATCTTAAAAACTCACAACACATGAATGTATATAATCAATATTAATATACATACATGTATGTTAACATCACATTCATTTATAGACACATTGAAATTACATGCATGTTGGAGATACATGTTCGTAAACAGTATGTTAATATACATACATGTATATAATCACAACACATGTTCAATTCGTAAACCCTGCATCTTAGAAACTCACAACACATGAATGTATATAATCAATATTAATATACATACATGTATGTTAACATTACATTCATTTACATACATGTAAAACAGTAACATGAATGATATATGTTTAAGTTCGTAAACCCAAAACATACATGTTCAATTTCGTAACCCAAACTATATAGGTTCTACCTTTAAATATAAATATTTACACCATTTTTATCATTTTTTCCTTATTACACCATTTTGCATAATCCTCAACAACTATTTACACATGAATGTATTTTACCAAAATTGTAACCTTCAAACCTCAAGTTATTTAAACCTCAAGTTATTTATTATATCAAATCACATGAGAGTTATGTCGTGTTATAACAAACAAACTGAAACTACATTCAAGTTATTAACTTCGTTAGAAAACATGGCCTACAGTACCGATTAATCAGAAAATATGAATGATTACATGAATGTTTAAGTTCGAATCACTAAATCTTTCGTTTAATCTTTAAATCGAAGCTATTACATGAAATAATTACTTACCCGATATTGTTCTTCAACCTTCAATTTCGATTTCCGTTTCCAATCACCCTTGCCGAACAAACCCTAATTTTGCACACCAATGTTTCTGCAACAGTGAAATTTGCAATATATAAAGCTTCGATTGATACAGTTTTATGAGAAGAAGAAGATATTGTAGATTTTCGTTAAAAATAAACCCTCTAATATTCGGAAGTTGAGTGAAATAAGGAACTGATGACAATTGTATATGTGTTCTATGCGCACGTTGGAGATACGGGGAAGATTCTCAATTTTAAGATATTTTCATTTCCGTTAATACCCTTACTCGCATAAATATACATGATTTTTTACATTAATTACTTACACTTAGACCCCCTTTCATATCTGCCGTACATTAAACTAGTTCAAGGGTCCACATTAGTTTTTCATTAGTTATATATATATATATATATATATATATATATATATATATATATATATATATATATATATATATATATACTAGCCGGGTTACCCGCGCAATGCGGCGGCGGGTACCCTGTAACTAAATCTAGCGGCAACCAACTGGTATGTAGTGGTGGCGATAGTGACGGTGGCCGGTGGTCACCGGAAGTGGGTTGTTATAGCTTCAACTTTTTAAAATTTAAGGGGTTAGTAAATGCATTTTTTTTGTATCAGTGAAGGGGCATATAGTCTACACTCAATATGTTAAGCCATTGTGATAATAACACAAAGGTCGCAAGTTCAAATCTTGCATAGTATATTTTTTTAAAACACAGTTCAAAATTAGCAAGTATGTTGGTAGAGAGTTTAAGACTTTGATAATTTATGAAGGTGTCAAATGAATGTGATGCCAACTCACTCGAAATTGACAAAAAAAAAATTTGAACGGCAAACTTAATCTACTATTAAATACCACATATGTCCACTATGAGACTCGAACCCCCAACCCTATGGATGGGGGTAAACACCTTATCGCTAGCCCAATGGCCCTTTGGTCACTCGAAATAACATGAATTACAACATTCAACTTCAGGATAATAGAAAGCAATAGGGAATATATATTTATCGGCACATGCACATTGTGTTGAACATATAAACAAAAAACAGTTACCATAAAAGCCAATAATCAACCATCTCTTCTGAATGATAAGGCATTAATGTTTGCGGGGTATTAAAAAGGTTGAATTTACATTAGTAAAATCATAGTTTAACGAATATATTTTTTTCGAAAAATATACCTGATGAAGTCTCTTTTTGCTATTTAGAACCCATACATTAACAAAACCACCAGTTGCAAATGTTCCATATATGATCAACAGGATCTAATAAGATCTTTTAAAACAAGAATATTATATTCATAGGGTTATATGGTTATACAACAAAATGAGAATTATAAAATTAAAACTTACAGAAGGTGAAATGAAATGGCGTTTACAGGGTAGACAATATCTTTTCCACCTTCTGATTTCCTATGACACTTGAATGCTTTTTTTAATAGACCAAAACCTCAGAAAGGACAAAGAATAAAAGTGGTAAATAAATCATAAAAAGTATTGATTGACCACTCTTAGAAAGGTCAAAGAATTCCATAGGAACACGGCCCTCAATAGAGCTAAAAGCATACTCTGCAAATTCATGTAAAGATTCAGTTGGTTTCAAATACATAACCTCTTAAAGAATATATGTACAGGAATTGAACATATCTGCTTTGAAATAAAAGTTATAAAATGTTAATCAAGTAAAACTAATCAATCACAAATATAGTAATATAGAAATACTCGAGAAGAAAAATAGAGATGGAATAGAAAATAAAAGAAAACAGGTACTAAATTCAACATAATTGTACGAATACTCAAGAATTCCAGAAGCAACGAAATATAAACGATGCAATTTTAGCATTAGAAGTCGATCTTTGGCCAAATACAGATTTTTACTCAAACCAACATAACACAAATTTAGATATTGTAAAACATAATTAATAAGATAAACCCTAGCAAAAGAAAACAACTCACCGGCGTATGTCTTTCAATCAATCGTATCTCGAAAATAAATCTGGATGACTTAGAAATTGCCCTTTCTTCCGGCAGCTCACCTGAAACTGTGAAAACAACAAGTAGCAAGAAACATCAAAGTAAATCATGCATTCACGACAAGTGTGATTCACAAAAACACTAATACGGAGTAAAAAAAACCCCTAAGTATCGAAATTCTCCCCGTTCCTAATACAAGCATAAACATTAATATAAAAGTGCTTTTGGTACCCTGTAGTGTAAATGGTCAGAGAAGGATGTGGAGGGGAAGATGGGGTCGGCGGAAGGGGCGTCGACGCAGCGGCAGCGGAGGTACTACGACGGAGAGGTGGCTGGTGGTAGAGAGAAGACCGGCTGTTTTGTGGGGGTGTGATTATATGAAAGAGATTGTTTTATTTTCAAAGTAGTCTATCCAGTTCCCAATATACCCGTTTAAATGCTCAAGAACTACTGGTTGGTTGAGCTACTACGCACGTATTGGTTAAAGGGGCGGTGGGTTTTAGCCTGTTAGGAATAGATATATGGTGCATTAGTTATATAGAACTTTGTTCAGAAGATTCACATGAGCCATGGTATCCCAGTTGGTAAATCGGTGGCGTGTAAGCGTTATGTTTCGGGTTCGAGGCATGGCTGCTACATTTTTTTACCTCACTGGATTAAAATCCCAAAATACCAAGAAATTGGCTGAATTTTCAGCCTGCTATTTAGGGAAAGGTCCTAAATGCATTATAGATAGTAGATATATATATATATATATATATATATATATATATATATATATATATATATATATATATATATATATATATAATTTTCAGAATTTTAAATATTTAAAGGAAAATGAATTTTAAAAGATATAATAAGTTTATACGTATTTTAATTTGATTAAGTTAAAATACATACATATAAATTAGATGTAATATTCTTATTAGAATGTTCCAAGTTTATTATAAATCATATATATATGAATATATTAAATACACGATAAAATGGAACAATTAAAAAATAATGTTATTTTGATCTTAAAAACATAATAGTATAACTAGTTATTGTATAAAGTTATTATATAATTAAGACTAGAAAGTACAAAGTTATGATTTCATTATAACTAGAAATTGTACAAGTTGAAATTATATGATTAACTAGAAATATACAAAGTTATATATTATTATAAGGTGTATAAAGTTGTAAGTTATTATAACTAGATAATTATACAAGTATAATATAAATATTTTACTAGTCATGTAAGATACTAGATTAATGATCAAGGGATAAATAACAAGAAAACTTTATAACCTATATTTAACTAGTTCAAGTTAAATGTAAGAAAGGTTTAAAACAAACTAAGAATTATTATATATAGTCCTTATATGATAAGTTTATTAGTTTCACCAAGTATAAACCGATGATTGTGTTTGCTTAAGTTCCATCATAGTTGTTTGAGCTAGTGGGAGCTACGCAAGAAAATCACAAAGTTTATAAATGTGTCGCTAAGACATAAGTTTTGGTCGAATCTAATAAGTCAAAACAAATGTTTAATTTCATTATTAAACATGTGAAAAACTAGGTGTGTTAAACTAGATTTATGATTCAAGTTTTTGAACCATAAAAGAAATAAAAGTTTAACATAAGTTTTAAAGTTTTTCAAGTAAGATAAAACAAGTAAGTTTTATAGTAAAGGTTTTTCACAAAACCTAGTAAAACGTTTTGTACACCTCATTTTAGGTATACATATAAATCGCGCAATTCTCGAAACTATAAGTTTTAAAAAGAAGTTCTTAAGTTTTAAAAAGGTGTCGTGTAGAATTCTTAAATTCACAAAGTCACACATTTTAAACAAGGATTAAGATTGGAATAAAGGTTTAAGTTTAGTTTAAGACTTAAGCAAACCCAAGAAAATCTTAGATCGAAGTACTATCCACCTAATGGAACACCTCACTTGTTCAACGATATTCATATTGTAAGGATAAATAACCTTAGATATGAATTCAAATCATTGCGAGTGTCAGGGTGCGTAAGGTTCTGTGATAATCGGGGGTCCCGGCGCAGAGCATCGCACTGTCTTAGATGGTCTGATCTATTTTGGTGATAATCGGGAGTCCCGACCCAAAAGTACTTGAGTAGAATAAACATACTAGACTTTATTACTAACTTAGAAATGTACAATTAAATTGTACAAGGTTGTAATAAATTATAAGTCTAAATATTCTACGACCCCTAGGAATCGTGTCAAGTCTTGATACAATCGGTAAGGATGTTACCTACCGGAAACAGCATGTCTCGTCAAGAAGTGCCCAAACCTTGCGGCGAGAATGTGATATATAGATCCTAGGCCTAAAATATTAATTATGGGGTTATAATATATTTTAGAGAATGTTTATTGATGATTACTAATTAAACTGGGTTTGATTTGTAGATGGCAGCAACAAACACAACGATAAGCTACAACAAACTGTCGCGACGTTTCTTTCTAGGAAAGAAAGAAAAGACTGTGTCAAATTTCCTCAATTGGAGGCGTGATTTTAAGATCATGCTCAGACAAGAGAGGGATAGGATTGACCGAGAAAGAAACGTGTTGAAAACCCCTGCCAAGGATGAAGAAAATGAACCAGGACAAGCATTTTACGCTTGTAAGGCGTTCGCTTCTTGCAAGATGGCTAAGGGAGCATCAGTAGGTGCACACTTCATGAAAATGAAAGTGCACGTTGATCACCTTACTAGACTTGGTCACCACATGCCATTGCAGTTAGCAATTGGCGTTATAGTCAACTCATTGTCTGATGACTACAAATTCTTTGTAGACAACTACAACAAACGTGATATGGATAACTCCATTCCCGAGCTGCAATCCATGCTCGAGGGTGTTGAGTTGAATATTGGGACCAATTCTAAAAGGGGTCGCACAACTGTTGATAGCGATGAAGAAGGGCATGGTGGTAAAGGAAAGGGTAAAACCTATCCTAGCCAAGGAGTGCCAAATGGTAAAGGTGTCAAACAAAAGGTCAAGAAGGTAAAGCCTAACACAGCGAGGAACGAGAATCGGTGCTTCAAGTGTGGCGAGGCTGGGCATTGGAAAAAGAATTGTCCAAAGGGTGCAAGTGGTGGTGGAGGAAACGCAAGTTCCTCAGGTAACACAACCACACTTCTTAATCACTTTGAGATACTTGTAAAGCACATTACGAGTAGTCTAACTTTTGCAATCATTTATTGCAGGAGGAGATGGAAAGTGATGATGACCGGCATGAGATGGTGATAATCCCACGAGCACCAAGATTTTATAATTCAGTACTTTTATGGATTCTGTAAAAACAATTTTATTTTATTGTTTTGGATAATTTTTATTTTATGTTAAAACAAAGTTTTTAGTTTTAATAGATTCGAATCCATGGTTGAATTATATTGTGTGCATGTGTGATAATTACACTAGTCAAGGTTTATGACTATACTGTAAGTCAAGTTTTTGATTTACTTAATATTTCATGTTTTATACTTGTTTGATTGTTGTATGAATGAATAATGTCTTGATAGCTCGAGGTACTTAGATACTAGTAATTAGAAAGTTTTTCTAATGAAAGTATTTAAGAGTTTTATGGAAGCATAAGGTTCAAAAGTTATTTGAACTTAGTTAAAACATCTTAAGTAATAGTCATTACTTATGATAGTACGTATTAAAGTATTAGTGTTAATATAGTATGATTATATTGGATATAATCAAGATAGACTTTAAGAGTATTATTACAAGGCTTTCATACTTGTAATAAAGAATTTGATGAAGTCATAATTCCCTAATAGGAATAATTGGATATTCGTAAAATCCAAGTGAAATGACTTAGACATTAAATGAACTCTTAAAAGTGACAAACTATATTAAAGTATTTAAGAATTAAAAGGTATTATTGCAAGTCTTTTATACTTGTAATAAATACATTATTTAATCAAGTCATAATTCCCTTATAGGAATAATGGATATTTGAGAAATCCAAGAAATGACTTTGGATTAAATGAAATTCTTAAAGAATATTAATACGTTTAAGAATTGGAAGTATCGTTTCAAGTGTCTTATACTTGTTAGATATAGTTTTCAATAAAGGTCATGATTCCCTAAACAGGAATAGTGGATATTCGCAAATCCAAAGGATGATCTTAACTATTGATAGAACTCTTAAAAGATTAAACTACGAGTTGTTGACTAGGTCAAAGTAGTAGTTTAAGTGATGCTTAAATTCCATAAAAGATAGCGGGAGCTATGACTAACATAATTCATTAAAGATATTAATGAATTTAGTAAATTAGTAAGACATTAACAACAAGGTTTTACCAAGTCATTAGCCAAAGAGTTAAGAGAAATAATAAATGATCAGTAATTAGACTATTGCAAACCTAATAGCGTGACCACAAGTCTTGTGATTAATTATTGCATATCTAATAGGTTGTACACACTCCAATGGATAACATAATCATTTAAGGAAATTTCTTTAACTAGTAATAATATATCTACAAATCAAGTAACTAAAAGAGGCTTTAGTTACAAGGAGAATTTTATGGATTCAAGAAACTAAGGAGTTAATTTCCAATCCTCCTATATTTACCAAACTGCATAAAAGGCAAGACTGGAATATGTTCTAGATTGTTGCAAGAACAAAATCTTGCAAAGACAAAAGAAATAGTATTTTTCAAATACTTGTCTTATGTCTTTAGTTTAATAGAAATGACTGGTTTAGTGATAAAGTTACAATTAAGGTTGTAAAAGTGATTAAGTAATCAACACGAACAAAAGGAATAAGTAATGATCCAGTAATAATTCGGTATATATGTCCAGTGAGGAATAATACATGAATTAGTATCATTGTTATTCAGACTTTGTATGTTTTACAATATCCATGAATAAAAGTCCTTTTATTCAAAAAGGTATAAATCCGTGACTACTCGTCTTGGTGGGAACCTTGATGGGACGTTAACGTCATCACGGTATTTGGTGGTAGATTCGAAGTTTTTCGAAGATAGCTACACAAGTTTTGTGTAAACCAAATATCGGTGATATTCTGTTGAAGATCGACGAATATTGGATTGACCACCGTGACAATACTTCGTGGTTGAAAAGTTCAAAAGTATTATTCACTAGGATTGTCCTTAAGCTTGAGGTATTTGATTTGGGATACAATGACTAATGTACTTTGGTTCGTCTTAGACAAGGCCTTACTGGGTACAAAGGAAGTTGTATTTTGAATCGAAATATAACAAGATGGCAATTGCACCTCCTTTTTAGGAGAGATATTTATAGGTCTTTTGACATGATGAGATAACTGGAAAGTGCATGGCCATGCCCAAACGAACTGATTTGTTCTTTGTCATTTATCACAAAGTTTGAATCAAGAAGTCATGAAATGATTTCGAATACATGAGTTGATAATTTCTACCATGCTCGTATTCGTTATCACAAATATCGTGCTGCAAGGGATAAACCTAACATAGGTGCCCAAGAAGTAGAGACAGAGTGTTCTTTACTAGGAGACGCTATTAAGGAGTTTTTCATAAACTATACCTGGGTTACATAAGCTATTTTATGGGGTTGGTTACCTACATGCCCATCTAGAAGGCCACTGTAGCTCGTATCATTAAGACAAAGGTTACGAACTTGCACAAGTGGGAGACTGAAGGATTTATGTACATAGTTAGTCAACCTATGATGATACATACATGCCTACGAAACACTTAAGGGTCACACCGGTGAGTGCATGTAATACGAGCAATATATGCAATGATACTATGAAGAGGAATGATTCATAATAGTCATTATGAATCGGTTAAGTATTAAGTTAAGTTTAACTTATTACTAGATTAGTTTAACTAACTAATTAATACAAGTATTTGTGCATTTACTAGTTGAGTAAATATACAATGTGTTAATTAAAGATTATCCATGATATGATTTAAAGTCATTAAATCATATAGTAATTGGATAATATTGTTGTATAAATTATATAAAGGTTATTATATAATTAATTATTAAAAGTATAAATACATGTATATATTTCGTGTATATGGGTACCGAAATATTAGTGTATTAATACTAGACATTTGATAGTTAAGTGCGACAATAATAAACTAATTAAACTATAAGAGATGGAAGTGTTAAAAGGAAGTTTAATTAAAGATCTAATATGAATTAAACTAGAGGGTTCTAAGCGTAACTTATTTGTATATAAATAAGAGGCTTAGGGTAACCCTAAACCCCTTGATACACTTACACGCATACTTCCCCTCCCCCTTCTACTCTATTCGGCCGAACCAAGAACACAACTCTTTGGGTTCTTCGTTCTTCGTTCGTTCTTCGTGTTCTTTGAGTTTCGAAGATCAAGATCATTGCAAGTGATCATCTAGAGGATCGCTCGTCGTGTTCATCATCAGTGGACTAATCTTAAGCATTAACTAAGGTATGATTCATGGAACACTTCTTTCCCTCTCCCCTCTTGTTCGAAGTCGAACTAAGAACCCTAGGGTTCTTGGTTAGTTCGTCGAACACCACAAGCTTGTGTGTGTTCGAGTTCTTCGTACAAGGTTTCTTTCTTGTTAATCTAATCTAGATTTCCAACATCCCAATCCTTTAGGGTTTAAGGATTAGGTTTAATCTCACTTCCGCTTTTAGGGATTAAATCAGCTAGTTGGTTTTAACCGGTCAAGAACAAGTTCATGTTCTTGGTCAGTATGGTCGAACCAAGTATACTAGGAGGTTGACCCAAGTGGTCGATCAGTGTCAAGTGAAACCCTTCACTAAGTGGATTTTCAAAAACAAAAAGGATGAGAATGGCATTGTAATTCGTAATAAAGCACGTCGAGTTGTGAAAGGGTATGCTCAACATGAGGGCATTGACTTTGAAGAAAACATTTGCTCTGGTTGCACGGATAGAAGCCATTCGAATATTTTTAGCATATGCAGCACATAAGAATTTTTACAATATATCAAATGATTGTAAAAACTGCATTTTTAAATGGCATTCTCAATGAAGAAGTTTTCATTCATCAACCCGAAGGTTTTGTGGATCCAAATTTTCCTAATCATGTGTATATTCTCGACAAAGCGTTATATGGTTTGAAACAAGCTCCTTGTGCGTGGTATGATGTGCTGTCCAAATTCTTAGTTGATTCTGGTTTTTAAAAGGAAAAATCGATACAACTCTTTTCATCAAGCAACAAGGGAAAGATATTGTTCTCATTCAGATTTATGTCGATGATATTATATTTGGTTCTACAAATCCAAAATACTGCAAAACGTTCTCTGATCTTATGGTTAAACGATATGAGATGAGTATGAAGGGGGAAATGAATTTCTTCCTTGGACTTCAAGTTCACCAATTACCTACCTAGATCTTCATTAATCAATCCAAGTATATCACTGATCTCTTGAAAAAATATCTCATGGATGATTGTAAACCAATTTCGACGCCGATGTCACATGGTTCTAAATTGCATGCTGATCCTGATGGTAAACTTGTTGATATCACAAATTATCGGGGGATGATCGGATCATTGTTATATCTAACTTTGATTCGACCAGACATTATGTTCTCTACTTGCATTTGTGGTCGGTATCAGGCTGCTCCTAAAGAACCACATCTTCAAGCACTCAAACGTATATTTCGTTATCTAAAGGGTACTGGGGATCTTGGTCTTTGGTATCCCAAAGAAGCTTCTTTTGACTTGACTGCATTCTTTGATGCTGACCACGCTGGATGTATGCTGGATCGAAAGAGTACATTCGGAAGTGTTCAATTTCTAGGAGATAAATTGGTGAGCTGTTCTTCACGAAAGCAAAATTGTGTATCTCTTTCAACTGCAGAAGCAGAGTATGTTGCTGCTGCAAGCTGCCTATCCCAGGTAATTTGGATGCAGTCACAATTGAAAGACTACGGCTTTTCATACAGTTGTATTCCTTTATATTGTGACTCACGAAGTGCAATTGCAATTTCATGCAATCTTGTTCAACATTCCACAACTAAACATATTGATCTTCGATATCATTTTATCAAAGATCACGTTGAACAAGGAAATGTGGAATTGTACTTCGTGTCCACCGATTTTCTGTTAGCTGATTTATTTACCAAGGCTGTAGATGAAAAATGGTTTAACTTTCTTGTGTCTAAACTTGGTATGTTAAATCTTAAATCTTAAACCATTTTACTTTTCAACTTTTCATATACTTTTTGTTCTACTAACGATGGCTTTCAAGTACTTCAGCTTGAAACCCGCTCATAACTAGTAAAGCTCATAACTGTAAAACTCTTCTCCACCCCTCTACTACTGTTAAAATGATACATTTTTGATCTACAAAATTTTTCACTATCTTTACTATGTCGAGGGGGAGAAATAATAATTTTAGGGGGAGAATTAGTATTTCAAGAGGGAGAAACTTTGAAAATTAAAACTTTTATAACCGATTGCATAAATAAACGATAAATTTTTAAAAAGACAATACCTTCCCATGGTTTGCCAGAACCGGTCTTACCTTCCAAGGGAAATACTTTTTAGCCGATTGGTAAATGTGAGGGTATAAGTCTAGGGTATAGATTTAGGTGTGTGCAAGGTGATGTGTAAACATGATAACATTAAGAAAACACACCTTTGAGTGCATCCAAACAGCTAATAAACCGGGCGACCTCACAAAAATGTGATCATTCATGTGTTGAATGTTTCACTAGACTTAACTGGCCCAGTAAAGCATCTGCACTCCACCACCAACCACTCAGATTCCTCTCAACAAGAATTTGTTTCAATTCATCAGGGGACGTAGCACATAATCTATCGGCTACTCATTCGGAGTATGTTGGTATTGAAATCATTAACCTCCTGCCCCGGGTTACGTCTCGATTGCATGCACAAAGTTCTAGATCTCACCGTCAAATATTTCCAATTTAGGACACATACACTATTAAAATGAATCTCCGTGATTTCATTGGAACACACATAGTGGCATCACAATCTGATGCTTCACGAGGATTGAGTGGAAATCCTGCTAGAGCTAAAATTTACGCCAACTCGAAATGCAAGTCACACAATTGAATCGACCGTTGTGCAAACGACTATTGAATCAAATGGTGTGTTAACGGTTACTCTATGTGAGCCCGGTATTACCTAAATTGTTCAAGTTGTTGTGCCTAATTTTTTCAATAAAAAAGGCAACAACTTATGCCAGAAACACATAAACATTTCCGATGAAAGATCCATGTGAATCATTCTTACAACGTAACATACTAAATGTTGATCAATTGCACATGTGCGTTATAGTTCACTCTCACATTACTCCTATGATCTGCTATAACCGGCATGATCTTCCCCGGGAGCCACATACAATATAGGACATACTTTCAGGGTCCATAGGTCTAGGTGAGCAGAATCAAGTATCACGGGATCTTGATTGGGATGCGCCGAGGTAAAATTAGAGAGGGGGAATGAAGTATGGGGTGCAAATCAGCTAAACACATGGTAAAATGAAACGAGGGTGTAGTTGAAAACTAAAAAAGTAAGCTTGAGTGAGGAGGGTATGATAGGGTTAAAGAAAACGAAAAACCCTTACCAAACCGATTAAAAGTCGGGTCGCCACGTCTCTATCAGATTGCATATGTTTCTCTCTGATATTGAAATAGACATCATGGACCCAGTGATGCAATGCATAACCCCCCCCCCCCCAGCCACTCAAGTACTTCTTAAAAAGTACTTGTTTCATTTTCACGGAGGTTAGCTCATATGCTATCGACATCTCACTTGGAGATTATTGATATTGAATAAGAGGACAATTCTCTCTAGTCCTCGCCTTCTATTGTCCACTATTTGAGTCTAGAACCGACATAAACACCATTAGGACACATGCGCTTTACCCAGCATATCTTTGTGATATAGCCGGAACATTCATAGTGATATCGCACATGTTGATATTTCACAATGATTGAATGGAAATCCTACCAGTGCTAACATCAAAGCCAACACTGAACGTAGGTCACACAGTTTTTGTAACTGTTGTGTTAACGGGCAATCTATGTGATCCCGATTACCCTGTTCGATTACGATGTACATATCTGATGACTGTACTCTAGCGTTATCAACAACAGTCGGGAGATCAAATGATAAACACGAGACTGTTCTTTTATGTCATCAACAACGGTCCATGAGATTAAACGATAAAAGATTTGATCTTATTTCTTCATAATCAACAACGGTCAGGTAATCAATGATAAAATGTGATGTATATTGATTCATTCAAAATATGAATATATCATTATTCAACACATTTTTATCAATGGGCTTCGAAGATTCTTCCTAATTCCACGTCGCAGAACTTCACATTTTACATTATGATTCAGATACATCTTGTTCCTCATGAGGGGGAAAATATATTACAGAAGTTCTTTTTATAAAGAATTGATATTTTCAGAGGAAAAATGCTTATAGTATTTAGGAGATTATCAGTACATTAGCCCAGTTTACTTCATATTAAAAAGACGTTTGCACCGGTTAAGGGGGAGTAAACAGGAAACCGAAGATCTAACGGGGAGTAAGATATTAATATGTCTAATCCAACTCCCGTGAATAAATAATTGTCTGTTTGAGGGGGAGCGTAAACTTTATCAACATTTTACCCTTAAACAATTATCAAGGAACACAAATCGACTAAGCCACAACTTCAAGAAAAGACTTCCGCTATAAACAACTCTATCTATGGGTCTTCATTTTGTCGATTTACATGAAGTAATTTGTGAAGAAAAGAAACCGGTACATCTATATAAATTTTTTTCACAAATTCTCAACCATTTCAATCCGAAACTTAATCGTATAAATCATTCTTTCCAAAACACAAAACAACCACATTATTCAAATCTTACACTTTACAAATCATTCTTTCCTACATACAAAACATTCACATCTATTCAAAAGTTAAATGTACAAATCATTCTTTTCAAAATTCAAAACGTCATTATCCTATCCTCACAAAAACCTCTACCAAAAAATCCAAAACAAACTCTCCATTATCTGAAATCTCAGACAAATCTTTACCTAACTGATATTCCATTTCCAGAACTTTCAAATCTTTAGTAAACCAGTTTTAAGTCTTTCTTACACCAACAGATTCAACGAAACAAAATTATTTACTTTTAGTGTTTGAAACCTCAAAATTCTACGATGGTATGTTCTTGAAATTCATAAAACATTTCATGCCAAAGGCAGAAATCTCAATTGCTTCTAAAGCCACTCAAATGTAAACATTGAAAAGCAAAACATAGATATGTTGATTACAGTGTTTGTCGAAGAATTAAATTGAAGAAAAGTAATTCAACATTTTGAAGCACATTTGAGAGTAAATGAATATCATAACGGGCCAACAGAAGAAAATGAAGAAGGAAGACTGGGGTGAACTGCTAAAGCTCAAAAAGGGGGAGATTGTTAAGTCTAGTTTTAAGTTTTAACATTGAAATTAGCATAATTAAACTAGTTTAGGTAGATAGTATAAATACATGTGTGTTTAGGCTTGATGATGTAAGCTTTTCCACACTTTCAGTGAATTAACATTTTGAAAGCTCTCAACTACCTCCATCTTCTCTCTCAAAACACACACACTTACACACACTTAATTCTTCAAAGCTTCACGGATCATCATGAATTGCTTAGATTTCGGTTGAAATAGCTCTATCACAAACTCACAACGCAACCCTTGGTGCCCAATTGATCTAGACTAATTTAATAATAGTGTCAAAATTACATCGTCTTTAACAATCTCAAAACTTTTAAATAACTGATATTTTCTTAGTATTTATATTAGCCAAAATTAATATAAAGACAACCTCTGAATTTTAAGATCACTACTTCATCAATAAATGTATAAATTTTTTATGCATGTTGAAGACAACCCTTAGAGACTTAGAGTTGTCATTAATAAAACGATTTATATTATTAGTTTTTATAGTTGTATATGTACAACATACGTACATGTGTATTATTTTTAACGATGATGATTTTTGCCCGCGCGTTACGCCGGATATTTTTTTTAACCGTTTTTGACAACCTATATAAAATTTTGATTTTATTCGGATTTGATTTATTTAAATTAAGTCTAACATAAATTTAATTTTATTATTTGTATATAAAAAAGTATATATTATTCGATTTTCTTTTGGGGCAAAGTTTTCCAACCTTGTTTTTAAGTGTTAATAATATTTAAAGTTATCCAACCTTGTTTAGGAAATAAAAGTTAGAGGGGGAGTAGAGGATTGAAGCCAAATGGTTTAGGAGGAAAAGAAGAGGCTTACCACTAAGCTATATCATTGTTGTCTTGTTTTCACTGCAAAACAATTTAATATACACTTTTATGAACAGTAAATCCACATGAGAATTGTAATACTCCCTCCGTCCCACAAAAAAGTTCTCATTTCACTTGGGCACAAGATTTTAGGAGATAATTAATTGTGGGGTATTGGTAATACTTTTGATTAAAATATAAGGTTAGATTGGAGAGAGAAAGTGTTTTAGTGGTGGAATCTTTGGTAATAATAATATTTTATTGAGTGGGTCCCTCATATTTGAGAAATGAGAACTTTTTTGTGGGACAAAATTATAAGGAGAAATGAGAACTTTTTTGTGGGACGGAGGGAGTATAAGTTAATTAATTATATACTTTTGCGAGTTACATATGTAATATAGTTTGATTACTTTTACGTATTTATAACACCACAAAATTTTGAATATTTGTATTAGTGAATTAACTAGTTAAGTGCGTAATGTAGTTGCATATACTTACGATGCTTGGTTGATAGAATATGGTAGGGTTATTTTCGATTTAGGTTTTATTATAATTGATTGTTTATGACCATCTAAATGAAGAAGGAAATTAGATTGGAGTTTTGACTTTGTATATGGAAGAAAATCTTTAAAGTGTAAGGTGTTGTAGATTTGAAGTATTAGTTCTTTGATTGTAATGCTTTATTATATTTGTATTTGTTTAGGCGTTAGGAGGTATAGTTGTGGTGTTTTGTAGGTGGTTTCTATTTTTTTATATCTTTTGCTAGTTTTGCTAGCCTTTTTATATAAGTTCTTCGTGGGTTCCTTTTTGGGGGTGATGACATTACCGAAGCTCCTGATTTGGTTCTTGTTTTGTTGTTCAAAAAACGTATAGGCAACTCACATTGAAGTGAGGCAATTATAGTATTAAATATAAATCAGCAATCAATCATAAAACTACATATTTGAATGGATTACATAGAAAATATACATCAAGTCTTAATTGAAAGTTAACCACTTTTACAAACCCTGAATCGAAATAGATATTGTCTATTTTACATAGATATATTTCAAGATATTTAAAATGACATTAAACATTTAATTTAATGGTATTTGATCTATAGTTTAGGTATCAACATCTTATTAGACATTTTCTTGTGGGGTCGAAAAATATATAAATATTTTTTATTAGTTTTTTTATTAAATGATACTTACGTTGTTTCTTTTATAAATAAATAAATTTTAAAAAAATATTATTGATACCCTTTAGACTTTGAACTATTAAGAAATAAGAGGTTGTTGGAGAAAGAATCTTTGTGGGGTGACCTTTTTGAAACAAAATGGGAGGGTGAGGGGGTGGAGTGACAAGGTTTGTATGATCGAGGCGTGGTTTACAAAGACTAATAATAACGTCATATGAGTGATAATCATGATGATGCCTTTTGTGTTTTACCTCTTTTTCTAATTTTACACTTTCTACCCTCAACTTTTTGATATAATTGATATTAACAATATATCATGGATATCTTACAAAATCACCATGAAACTAAACCAATCGATTGTTCTAATACCATTCTTTTAAGTGTGAGCGTATTACATTGGACACGTAAGCTAACTATTGGAGCATAACAATAAGATTCAAATATCAATAATATATGTTTTATATGATGGATGATGTTTTAGATTTTTGGAGATTGATATTACTATAAGTAACATTTATCGGGAATAAAATAGTTGATAAATAGATTTTGTTTTTTTTTCTTTTCTTTTCTTTTTCTTTTTTGGTTTTTTCTTTTGTTTTTCTTAGTTTATTTTTAATATCTTTTTTTATAAATGTTTAAATAATGTGTTTTTTATACAATAATAGTATTTTTATAATATTTTTAAAATAGTTCTTTTTATAGTGTTTGAATGATATATTTTATAACACCCGTAATTTTATGTTTGTATTTTCGTATATTTAATTCGGGATTTATACGAATTTCGTTATTTATGTTAGTTTATGTTTACCGTTATATTTTATCGAGTGTTTGATTGATTCGGACTTGGTATAATAAAAAATGGGTCAAGACTTGATTGGAAACAAGTTTAAAGAGCAAGAAACCGACCCAATTGAAACAGCTCTCGCGGCGCGAGGCAGGAGCGAGCCGGACGCGAGTAAGCAAACAGGGATTTCAGAGAGCAAACGCGAGGACCTAGCGCCGAGGTCGCGACAGGTTCGCGACGCGAACCAAACGTGAGGCCGGCGTGAGCTGTTGTCGAGCTTGTTCTTCGATCGGGTCCGAGGAGTTTGACCCGCGTCACGTGCGCGAGCCCAACGCGAGGAGTGCTTGAACTATATAAAACTGAGTGTAGGCCAGGGTTTAATCACACCTACAACCCTAGCAGCTGAAATTGAAGCATCTTTGGGCGATTTTGGAGGTTTAGAGCTCAAATATTCATCATCTTGGAGGATTTGAACATCAAGGGTAAGGATTTTTTATTATCTTGCTTATCTACCTTGATTGTAAGCTTTATTTGGGTAAAAATGGTGGCTTGGACGACCTACTATGTCATATTTAGGGAGATGACCAAACATGGGTGTAAAACAGTCATTGTGAACTTGTAAACATTGTGTACAAGTTTATTTGGGAATTTATGATGGGAATCTTGAACTAGGGTTTGAGATTCCACCAAGTTGGATGAACTTGGTGGTTAGGTATGTTTTTATGGATTGACTAGTGAGTAGTTATAGATAATAACTAGATTATTGTGATTAAATTGATGTTAGGTCAAGAAGGCCTAAAGATTGGTGATACACCATTGATTGAGGAGTAAGGATTGTGTTGATAAACACAAGGTTTGGAAAGCATTGCTAAGGTGAGTACATGTGATCTTTCTGAGTACATAGTAAACCCAATTTTATGATTGAAATGATTTAATAAGTATATATTAGATAATTGTTTTGATAAAGAAAATGATTGAATTGTTATAAATATGAATTGAATTGTTTATTTAATTGCTTGGTTACCACAAGTATGATATGACTTATGTTATGGAGCATTGGCTCGAGATTGATGAATTGTTATGTGGTAGTTGTAGGGCTTCATAACAATGATCAACCCATTGGGTCGACCACCTAGTATGCTTGGTTCGAACCATACTGACAAGAACATGAGTTTGTTCTTGCCGGTTAAACCAACTAGCTAGTTTAATCCCTAAAAGCGAAACTGAGATTAAACTTAATCCTTAAACGCTAAAGGATTATAGGAAGTTGGAAATCTAAACTAGATTAACAAGAAAAGAAACCTTGTACGAATAACTCGAACACACACACAATGCTTGTGTGTGGTTCGTCGACCACCAACCAAGAACCCAAGGGTTCTTGGTGTCGAATTAGAACAAGAGGAGACAAAGGGAAAGATTTTCCCAAAACATACCTTATGTATTACTTAAGAAAGTCCACTAATGATGAACACAACGAGCGACCTTCTAGTTGATCCTTGCAATGAATCTTGTTCTTCAATACTTGAAGAACACGAAGTATTGGAATTATGTGCACAGTTAGTCAACCTATGATGATACATCCAAACCTACGAAACACTTAAGGGTCACACCGATGAGTGCATGTAATACGAGCAAGATATGTAATGACACTTGGAAGAGGAATGATTCATAATAGTCATTATGAATCAGTTAAGTATTAAGTTAAGTTTAACTTATTACTAGATTAGTTTAACTAACTAATTAATACAAGTATCTGTACATTTACTAGTTAAGTAAATATACAATGTGTTAATTAAAGATTATCCATAATATGATTTAAAGTTATTAAATCATATAGTGTTTTGGATAATATTATTATCTAAGATTATATAAAAGTTATTATATAATTGATTATTAAAAGTATAAAACACAAGTATATATTTCGTGTATGTACATACCGCAATATATAAGTGTATAATACTAAGACATTTGATAATTGAGTGTGACAATAATAACTAGTAAAACAATGAGGGTTGAAAATGTAAAAGGATAAGTTTAATTAAGAAGTTAATGTTAATTAAACTAGAAGGGTTTTAAGTGTAAGATCTTCTATTATATATAGAAGGCTTAAAGCTTAACCTAATGCTTGATCCTTGTGAACCCCACACGAAAATCCCTTCCCCCCTCCTCCTTGTTTTCGGCCGAACACCCCAACACAAGAACACAAGTTTCTGTTCTTCGTGTTCTTCGTTCGTTCTTCGTATTCTTCGAGTTTTGAAGAACAAGTTCATTGCAAGGATCAACTAGAAGGTCGCTCGTTGTGTTCATCATCAGTGGACTTTCTTAAGCAAACATTAAGGTATGTTTTGGGAAACCCTTTTTCACATCTCCCCTCTTGTTCTACCGGACGAACCAAGAACCCTAGGGATCTTGGTCAGTGTTCGACGAACACACACAAGCAACGTGTGTGTTCGAGTTCTTCGTACAAGGCTTATTTCTTGTTAACTAGTTTGATTTCCAAGTTCCTATAATCCTTTAGGGTTTAAGGATTAAGTTTAATCTCAGTTCCGCTTTTGGGGATTAAACTAGCTAGTTGGTTTAACCGGCAAGAACATCCTCATGTTCTTGTCAGTATGGTTTGAACCAAGTCACTAGGTGGTCGACCCAATGGGTTGATCAGTGTTATGAAACCCTTCACGAAGAACACGAAGAACGAAGAACACCAAGTGATGGTGTTGCTTGCTCTTGGCCGAAACAAGGAGGAGGGAGGCAAGGGATTTTCGTGTAGGGTTGTAGCACAAACAAGGGAACCCCAAGCCTTCTATTTATATTAGAAGGACTTTCACTTAGGGCCCTTCTGTTTAATTAAGATTAATTTCTTAAATAAACTTATCTTTTTACACTTTAATCCCTTATAATTTATCTAGTTATTATTGGTGCACTTAATTATTAAATGTCTAGTATTAATACACTAATATATTTCGGCATATACATATACGAAACATACTTGTATTTATACTTTTAATAATTAATTATATAATAAACTTTATATAATCTAAACAATAATATTATCCAAACACTATATGATTTAATAGCTTTAAATCATATTATGGATAATCTTTAATTAACACATTGTATATTTACTCAACTAGTAAATGTACAAATACTTGTATTAATTAGTTAGTTAAACTAATCTAGTAATAAGTTAAACTTAATTTACTACTTAACTGATTCATAATGACTATTATGAATCATTCATCTTCGTAGTATCATTACATATTTTGCTCGTATTACATGCACTCACCGGTGTGACCCTTAAGTGTCTCGTAGGCATGGATGTATCATCATAGGTTGACTAACTGTGCACATAATTCCAACAGTAGCTAAGTAATTGGATCCTATATAACCCATCAAATGAGGGAGTAGTGACACCTACTTGGGGCGGTACCACCCTGCGCAAGAGTAGGACGTCTAGCAATAGATAACCCGGAAAGCGAGGGAGTTTGAGATAACCCGGAAATCGGGGGAGCAATAGATAAACCGGAAACGAGGGAGTTTGCATAGACAACTCATATCGGGAGAGTTTGTTTCGGGGAGGCCCGTTACGTATGTGTGGGCTTATGGCAAACCTTAGAGTATGATTGACTATGTGCAATGTGATATTTAATAATCTATTATTTTGTTGCAAATTTATTCTAACCGGGTCTAAAACCTATGTTTCTCACGAGACAATTTTTGTTTCACGTTCTACGTTTCTTTTGACTATGTAATCAGGTTCGGGAGTTAAAGATTAGGCGGCCCGTAGTTATAGCATTGGATGATTAAGCTCGGTGTACTTATTTGATTCCCTTAGACTTTAGATTTGGTATTATTATAACACTGGTTTTTGGCACTTGTTAATCATTTCAAATGTTTTATTTAAACCGTATTTTGGATGTTACGGATCTTTGTTGTTAAACTTTAATTATTTAAAACTTTAAATTGTATTGAAAAATTGAGGTGTTACATTTTTATACAGTAATAATTACTTTTTTATAGTGTCTTTTATTTGATTTATTTTATTATATGAAATTATTTTATATAATTGTAGTGTTCAGATTAAATAAATTTACAATTAATTCGACATGTTTGCACGTCTTCAAGAGACCATCTAAGATAATAATTGTCCAAGTTACCTTATCACAATTAATAACATGTTAATTTATAAATATAATTTATATCTTTGCAACTCGCGGCGAAACGCGGGTCGCAACTCCTCGTTAAAAATCTGTTATAGGGCAAACAATATCTTTTAACTCACATGCATACCCTATGCGTTATCTGATAGAGTCTTCGGCAAAAATAAAAGGTGTTTTCATCCCGCATTGATAGAGTGAAGAAAGGTGGAGAGGATTCCATGCCTATAAAAGGAGTCCAAGACTTTGGTTTCAAAGTTCACCAATCAAATATACACTTTAAGTTTTTGATTTTTTCTTTCCTGTATCTCTTGTATAGAGTAGGGAGTGGTGAGTCAAATCTTTGGAGAGTGTGGGAGTATTTGGGAGTTGGTTTGAGAGATTAGTCTATATAATTATAATATTTATCATATAGTGGAGTATTTCTCTCTGGAGGCCCGTGATTTTTCTTTGGTTTTGGAGTTTCCACGTAAATTCTTGTGTTCATTTTTCTTATCGTTCTTAGTAGGGCGGTGTTTGTTGGGAATTTTGAGACCACTTTCCCAACATTATCTATGTCTATATTGTTAAGTTACATACGATTTATAATGGATATTTCGTAATAAAGTTTGTATGGAGTAATACGTTTAATACTATCTTTATAAAATTAGTTGTCAAATTAAATTTGAAGACGGGCCAGTCTCAAGATATTCCCTCACTCACCGGCTTATGAAAAGAGAGCCAAGGAAGAGAGTTTTACCGAGCGGGTTTATAGCTCAATACTATATGGTTATTAGTTGTTTCTACGGGTGCCCAAAGAGTTTACCATTAATGATATGTTTTGGATATATAAAATTAGAGGTATATATATTAACCATGTTAAAAAAATAAGGAAGAGAGTTTTCGTACTTCATGCATATCTATCATTGGATATAGATAATGACCCCACAAGAGTTATTATCAATCATAATTCATTTATCCAAATGCTAAACATAGTTATTACTACTCATATACTTATTTTTGATTTTTTTTATGTTTTATATGTATTAATTTTTTTTAAATCTTTACTATTAACATGTATTATATGCATTTCATGTTTTATATGTTTTATTTGCTCCATAAACCAGCTATGCATACATAGTTCACATGTTTTACAAATATATCACATGTTCACGTACCTTCCATAATTTACCGTTGTCACCAACAACATCCTTTCACTTTATATTTTTAGATCTTACACATTATAAAATACATATACACAAAAATAACCACTTTTGTACAAATACCCTACCCATCCCCTCTCCCTATCTGCCGGCACACCGAAAACCCAACTATCGAATGCACCTAGCAACACACTGAAGATGTGGTGCAATATGCGTCTCCAAACCGACGCCAAACCGACGTAACTTACTGAAGCAACAATTTACACCAGTCTTAGTGGTTCTCAATAAAACCCGCTTTGTTACTATGAAACGTGACTCTTTTTAGAGTTGTGTCTAATAAAGTCCGGTTCACTTTTCTCAAAATGAGATCTATCTCAAAAGTAGTATGAACTCCAAAGGTTGCTAATCTGTATTCTCTGGTTAAACAAGGTGACGTCGGACTTAAGAAAAAAATTGAAAGGTGTCACATGTTGAATTTTTTTTTTTCTCAAAGGTATCATCTAAATAAATAAAAGAAAATTAAAAAAAATTAACACAATTTTAACATTATTTGGAAAAAAAAAATCGAAGAGTTACATAGGCAATCACATGCATCAGGAGCTTCACTAAGTTTCCAATCTATAGTAGTTAAAATTGTACTAATACGTTAGCTTTTTTTATATAGAATAAATAGGATTTACAACTTACAAGTGTGAAAGTAAGAATGTAAACGGGTGACGATAAGTGTCAACTAGTGAGCAGTTTAGTCAATTATATAGTACCAAAAAAAAATGTACAACACATCATTTAAAGTGGCCTCCTCCACCCACACTTCATCATTAACTCCACCCGAGTTTTGTTGTTAAATTCAACATTTATTGCCATATAATTAAATGACATAGACCCATAACTTGAAAGCGGCCGTTTTACAAAAATTATATAATTGCAAAATATATTCCAAATGGCAAAAGAGTCTTTTTGTCATATGAAATTGTGTAGTAGACGGATGTATGATTCAACTATCGTAGAAAAAAATAGGGTCCTACTATTTGGACACCCTTCTATACAAAATAAACACCCTAAATAAAGTTAAAATTTAAAAACTAAGATCACAAAAAAATTCATTAACATTATTATTCACGTTTTTTTTTACACTTAAAACCGGTGGTCGACGTTGGTGGTGGTGAGCGAAAAATTTGATGGTGGTGACCGAGTTAGCGGAAGAGTTAGTTGGTGGAGGCGGAATGAGCGGCGGAGTATGTTGGTGATGGCGGACTGAATGGCGGAGAAAGCGACGGCGGTGGTCAGCTGATTCCGATGCGAGTGAGTTGGTAGAGGTGGTGGTTAGCGGCGAAGTATGATGGAAACTATGTAAAAATTATTAAATTTTTAAAGTGTCCAAATAGTAGAAAGGGGTGTCAAAATAGTCAATCCTAAAAATTTTTTAACATTTCATTTGTTATATTACCTCCCTATCACAGTAAGTGATACATTTACGTGTGTTTCAAAATAAGTGATATACTTAAAAAATTATCTTATTTAGTAAAAATATGAGACTCGTTCTTCACTAATTATCCACTTTAATAAAGCAAAATTACCTTTATGTCATTACTATTACTTTTAAAACTCATTATATCACTTTATTAAAAAAAATGTGAGACTCATCTTCCACAAACTATATATATTAATATGTTTTAACGTCTATTATAATCTTTTGTCTGAAAAATCATAAAACCCCAAATATATCACTTATTGTGATACGAAGGTAGTATTTATTCAACAAAACCTCAAATTTGTCATCAAGAATTTTGCTAATGTGTGCCTCACATGCATATGATAACGAACGTTTAATAAACCAAAATTTTTAAATTAAAATAAAAAGATAATATGAGTCATTAATACTTTGGTATTATACCGATTTTACCCTTACAATAATCGAAAATGAAATTTTTTAGTGAATTAAATGCAAACGAATAAAAAATATTTAACATTACAATAATGTACGTTGAGGCACATATTAGGAAACCTCTATCACAAATGCCCAATAAATGATATTTGTTCCTACCCATATGTGTACTCACTTCTAAACTTGCATGTGTCATCCACTAATTTTCTTCCCGCATATAATCCATTGATTTTAACACTTATGATGATTAAAATGGGTAGGACGAACCGGTAATAAAAAAATATCATTTATTATGATCGTGCGAATTATATCCTTTTTATCCCAATAGCGTCGACAACCTGATTTATGAACTTGCCTGGTGTTATTTTTGTATTTTGACAAAGATAAATGATATTTATTTCTATTATTTGTTTATATTTATTTTCTTATCCATTTAATAAGATGATATGTACAATCTACTAATTTTTTCTTCTAATATTATCATTTGATTTTAACACATAGAACAAATAGTAAGAACGAATATCATTACTCTTTGACAAATACAACATCAACAAGACAACAACGCCACTATCCAATCAGATCAAAGATAAGGCGGGAGATATAAGATTTAGACAGTTATATTTCTATCTAGGTATAGAGAAACAATTATATTTTTATTAGCGAGTATTTGACAAATAAAAATAATAAATAAATTATGAGATGATTACCATAACAACCAACTAGTCTCTTTTGGCTATTTATGGTAGCCATGGCTTTCGTTATCACAGAACAACCATCACTTGTAGAATAGTACAAGGAAAGACGTTACACACTTTAGGTTTATACATATATAACTAGTGTGAAATTAAGAGTCCAAAATACAGGTGTTCCAAAATACAAACGAGCATATTACTTCGAAGTACATGTGTTTCACTAAAAACATGAGTTTCTAAAACACAGAGGAGCATACGAACTACGAAGCACATGTGTTTTAAAAGGTGGAACACATATGTTTCAAACACATGTGTTACAAGTCACAAAACACATGTGTTTCACTAAAAACATGAGTTTCTAAAACACATGAGAGCATACGAACTATGTAGCGCATGTGTTTCAAAAGGTGAAACACATGTGTTTAAAACACATGTGTTTCAAACACATGTGTTACAAGTCACAAAACACATGTGTTTCACTAAAAACATGAGTTTCTAAAACACATGAGAGCATACGAACTATATAGCGCATGTGTTTCAAAAGGTGAAACACATGTGTTTAAAACATGTGTTTAAAACACACGTGTTTAAAGTCACGACCACCACCGCCAGCCACATGTGATTCACTAAAACACAGGTGTTCCAATATACAAACGAGCATATTACTTCGAAGCACATGTGTTTCAATTCACGAAACACATGTGTTTCACTAAAAACATGAGTTTCTAAAACACAGAGGAGCATACGAACTACGAAGCACATGTGTTTTAAAAGGTGGAACACATATGTTTCAAACACATGTGTTACAAGTCACAAAACACATGTGTTTCACTAAAAATATGAGTTACTAAAACACATGAGAGCATACGAACTATGTAGCGCATGTGTTTCAAAAGGTGAAACACATGTGTTTAAAACACACGTGTTTAAAGTCACGACCACCACCGCCAGCCACCACCACCGACCACCGCCGGCCGCCACCTCCGGCCACAGTCCCCCGCCGCCGGCCGCGCCTATCGCCGCCGTCCGCCGCCGACCGCTGGAGGTAGGTGGGGAATTGATGTATTGAATCACATGTATTTGTAGTGGTGGAGGTGGTTTGAGTTCTTGATCTTAAGCTTTAACTTTTTCTTGATCTAAAGACTAATAATTAACCCTTAATATTAGATAAAATTCTTAAACTACCTTCAACAAACCACTAAATTCATTGGCGTATTAATTTTTCATATTTACCAAATAATCTGTATATGAAATTCGAATTATGATTCCAAACTAATCATATTATGTTAGTTGGCTTTATTTGAATTATGATTCCATCTTTATAAAACTATTAATAATTTTTCAACTTTTTTTTTTTCAATTTTGAATACGGTAAAATTAGCCGTGCACCAGAACTGGTTTTTGACCAAATCGGTTTCGGTTTTGACCAAAACTGGTTTTGGTCAACACCGGTCAAAACCGGTTCGACAAATAACTGGTTCGGTTCCTAACCGGTTTCAGGACTCGAAGACTTTAACCGGTGTAATGGGTATTGTAACCGGTTCGGTTCGATTACAAACTGGTTAACCGGCCAAAACCGGTGTGTTGACCAAATTTATGGTCGGTTTTGGTCAAAACCGGTTTTAAAAACCGGTTACTAACCTGTTCGAACCCTAAGAACCCCAAACCGGTTGGGAACCGACCGGTTAGACAAAAACGGAACCGGTTTTGGTCAAAATCGGGTTTGACCGCTTCAGTTTCGGTTTTCGGTTTCCGTTTCGATTTCGGTTTCAGGTACTTTGTGCATGGCTAGGTAAAACCTTATCGATTTCTTTACATTGACATTTAGGTGGCATTTGTTTTTTAACAGAAAATCTTTTTGTGATCTTACATCTGTAGGCGGGAAGACATTTAAAAAAAAACGTTTGTTTTTTGGAAATCAAAATATGAGAAAAACAATCTTTTGAGTTCTGCTTGAAAAAAACTTGGGCCATAGTCTTCCAAGTTTGAAAGTCCAAGTTTTGAATACATTTTACATCCACTTAAAAAAAGAGTTTATCAACCAACACCACCACATAACCGACACCGCCACCCACCGCCACATACCGCCACCTACCTCCACCACCACCACTTATCGTCGCCACCACCTACCACCGCCACCTACTGTCACCATCACCTACCAACACCACCGCCACCACCCACCATGACATATTGTCATCGCCACCACCACCACCTACCGCCACAACCACCCATCACCACTTACCACCACCTACCACCACCGCCACAGACCGCCACCCACCACCACCACCTACCGCCACCACATACCGCCAAAAGCACCCACCACCACCCACCACCTACCGCCACCACATACCGCCACAACCACCCACCCCCATTACCGCCGCTACCACCCACGCCACTACCTCCCGCCACCACCACCCACCGCCACCACAACCCGCCACTACCAACCACTAATACTGACATTTAATTTTTTTTATCAACTTGCAGACATTAAAAAACAAACACTTTTTTTTTCTTATAAAATCCAGACGTTTTGTCCACATCTTTTCTTATAAATTCCAAACGTTTTGTCCACATTAAAAAACAAACACCTTAGTGTATTTATATACTCCGATCATATCTGCCCGCTTGAATGTCACTGCATATGTAGAAACACTAACTTACTAACATGGTGTTAAAAAAAAAATACTCCAATCATATACAAGTCTCTAAAAGATTTTTGAAAAAAAAAATGTTAAAGGAGTGTACCATTGACATTGGCCATATTGTTACCGGACACCCGACCTAGCAACAGGTGCATTCCCCGGTAAATCTCCTAACAATGATATCCACGCCTCTGCTCGGGCTCGATATACGAGACCCAACATTTTCAGCACAGAGGGAGACCCATGCTTCAACGGAGGCTGATGGCCATATGGGGGTTTCATGGGGTTCGAGAAAATGTATAAATTGTCGATATGACATTACGTGGCATATTTTATAAATATTTTAAAACTCCGATCATATACAAGTCTCTAGAAGATTTTTGTATATTGAGTATAATAATTTTATAAACGAGAAAATAATTAGTGGTGAAAATGAGCCGAGCCGTTCGTGAGCTACTTGGGATTGGCTCTGTAAAAGCTCGAAACGAGCCGAGCTTAAACAAGTATGAGCCGAGTTTGAGCTTAACTAAAAGCTCGTTCATTAAACGAGTCCGAGCTTGATGCACTAAGATTGATTAGGCTCGCGAGCCTAAACGAGCATATATTAATTATTAATTATTACAAAAATATAATTATATATTATATATTTTTATACTTATGTGTGTATGTATACTATATATATATATGTATATAACATAATATAAAAATGAAGTGCTTACATAATATATTAAATATTATAATTAAATAATTTTTTTTTATATATTTTGTGTATATGAGAGCTTACATGAGACTAATCGAGCCGATCATGAACTGCGAAAACCTAAATGAGCCGCGCCCGCGCTTTACATATAAGACTCGAAACGAGCCGAGCTCGACACATTTACACCCCTAAGAAAATTTATAAATTGTCGATATGACATTACGTGGCATATTTTATAAATATTTTAGATTTTTGATCATAGTGGATGCCTCAAATATTACATAAGTTAGACACAGCAAAAACAAAAACTGTAATGAAAGTGTTCATATTAAAAGTCAAGTTCCCTATAAATACAACGTATAGAACATTTAATACATTTGGAACAAACAGTTTAACATTTATAATGGTGTAAGTTTATTATACATTTGGAACAAACCATGGGCTAGCTGTAAGAAATATAATATATAATGATGAAAAAAACGTAAGAAAATTATATGATCAACTATTATTAAAATGATGATTAAAGGTTTTGTTGTAAATGAATAATCGGTAAAAATAAATCAAAAAAGAATACGAAAATTTTATTATATAAGACGTTTGTTGTTGAGTTTGTATAGTTACCATCTTGGTCGCAATAAATAATTTTCAAGCATTTGTTTCTCTTTACTCTTGATACATCAACATATAGCTGGTCATGTGAGAATACTGATATTTGGACAAACAAATCAACCCGTGACAATGTTCGCCCATGGTTTTTTTAATAGTCATTGAAAAACTTACTTAAATAGGAAATTATCTTCGGCTCAATTTGAAAGGCGTAGTTTTGTCGTAAGGACTAATAATCATACGTGGGATAACACAAATTGTACAAACTTTGTCACGATATTACCTTCAATTATATTAGCCTAGTTCTATTGCGTAGATCTACTTTCTGATCAATGTTTTGCATACACATTACAGGAGCATCTATCTTTAACTTCAATATATGATGCGTGACACCTGACATTTTATAGTATACAAGAATTATGTGGTGTAAAGATCTAGGCTAAACGTAGTATCATCAACAATTTCATGTGTGAGTGTTGATAATAATATGTTTAGACTATAATATTTTTGGATCGTAATATTTTTAAACATTGATTATTATAACTTTCGATCATAATAAAATTGGATTATAATAAATTTGGATCGTAACATTTTGTGATCATAACATTTTGTGACCATAATAAATTTAAATTACATTTTTAGATCATAAGATTTTTTTCGTAAAATGTTTGTACCATGACATTTTTTGTTCAAATTTTAATGTCTATACTCATTTCGTAAAAAAATTTAATTTTAAAAACTTTTATATTCTTAAAATTTTTTTGATTATAACATTTTGTGATCATAATAAATTTAAACTACACTTTTAGATCATAAGATTTTTTTTCGTAAAATATTTGAACCATGACATTTTTTTTCCAAATTTCTATGACTATACTCATTTCGTAAATAATTTAATTTTAAGAACTTTGATTTTCTTAAATTTTTTGAGATTATAACATTTTGTGATCATAATAAATTTAAATTACATTTTTAGATCATAAGATTTTTTTTTCGTAAAATGTTTGAACCATTGTTGGGTCACATTTATTGTAACCAATAATCTAGGGATCATTTTGTATTTAGTTGAAACTTTGGCTAGGTATATATAGTAAGTAGTAACCTAATTTGCATAACCTTTGCCCAAATTGTAGCAGCCCCCATCAATATCAAAGTATTCAAATATTCCATCCATCTTAATCTTCCTATATTATCACTTGTTTATGCTTAATCTATGAATTAATCATTGAATTCACAATCTACAACCATGACATTTTTTTTAAATTTTTATGACTATACTCATTTCGTAAAAAAATTAATTTTAAGAACTTTGATTTCCTTAAAATATTTTGTTTACAAATAAAAAACAAAGTTATGGGCGAAAAACGAAGCGAGGGAAGACATGAGTATATAGTAAGTAGTAACCTAATTTGCATAACCTTTGCCCAAATTGTAGCAGCTCCCATCAATAGCAAAGTATTCAAATATTCCATCCATCTTAATCTTCCTATATTATCACTTGTTTATGCTTAATCTATGAATTAATCATTGAATTCACAATCTACAACCATGACATTTTTTTTTTCAAATTTTTATGACTATACTCATTTCGTAAAAAATTTAATTTTAAGAACTTTGATTTTTCTTAAAATATTTTGTTTACAAATAAAAAACAAAGCTATGGGCGAAAAACGAAGCGAGGGAAGACATGAATATGTTTCCATATAAAGAAGAAGTTAATTGCCTATTATGCCCTTTGAGTCAGCGTCCATGTCATCATTAAGAAGCAATGTTATTGGTACATGTCATCAAATTAAAATCATGTCCTTACTCCATATATAGGTGGGAGATAACTTTTTAATTGTGATAGGTGGTATTTTAAGAATAAATTAAGATTTGATGTTTAAAAAAAGAAATAATCTTTCACTTAGTGGTATGATGTTTGCCCCTATAGGATTAAAAATGTTGAGCACTCACCACCGGATATAGTCTAATACTTCCAGTAGGGGTGAGCATATGGACCGAAAAAACCAAAACGAACCGAAAATCGACTGAAACCGAATCGAAACCAATAACATGTTATTGGTTCGGTTTTAGTTTTGAAAATTCATCATTTTCGGTTTCGCTTAGGTTTTCGAATAACAATGAGCATTTGGCCTAAAAAAACGAACCGAACCCACCGAACCAAAACCGATAACATGTAATTGGTTCAGTTTCGGTTTTGAAAATTTATCGTTTTCGGTTTCGATTCTATCGTTTTCGGTTCGGTTTTTAAACCGAGCTCACTCCTAACTTCCCGGATAAAATATACTTTGTTTAAATTTTTTATTTTACTTTTTGCAAATATAATATTTAGTAGATGAAATAGTTACTTACGAAATGGTGTCGTGCCATAAATGAGCACTCCACTACATTAAAATGCTTACCTAAACCATTGCACTTCATAACATGACATTTTTCATGTCGTTTTTGTCCCACAATTTATGGTAAGTGGAGTTTCCTAGTGGAAATGAGATACACATATTGATAGGAAAATTACAATAAATCTAGAGTATTATATAAAAGAAAAGTTTTGATAATCTAAGAAAGAATCTTCCTTTTGAAAACTAATACAATTAATTAAATTAACTCAATGTGTGTTTTTTTTTTTTTTTTTTTTTTTTTTTTTTTTTTTGAAATGGCAAATCTAATCTATTCCTAATTATCACTTATGTCCACGATGGGACTCGAACTCCTGACCTCAAGGTTAAGAGACAGACACCATACCGCTATGTCAAACGTCCTTTGGTAACTCATGCTTGTTTTTAATAGTCCAATTTCTTCCATATTTATAGAAATATTAAATTACTCATACAATTAATTCAACTAACAATTTCCTTTTAAAAATGAAAGATTCTCTATTAGTGACAGCTCTTAGGGCTGTCATTATCAAAACCTTATAAAAAATCGTGATTCGTACAACATATATTTATTGTATATTACTAATTTATGCTTTAATTGTGTTATATATATGTAATACAATAATTTTTTTTTAAATTAATACTCAATAAATTAATAAACTCTCTAAAGTAATAAATTTATCCGGTCCCGACTTGTACCAATGAAAAAATTAGAAAAAATCGATAAACTAATAAGATAATAATTTTTTGGGAGATCCCTTTATAAATTCTGGTCCAAAGAAAATCATAAATTAATAATTCATATAAACTGAAAAAAATAATTATTACACTTTATTAAAATATGATTCAATATTTCTTTATTTCACTTTAAAGTTCAAGTCTATTTGAAGCTCATCATTAACTTTTCTTATTACATCCAATAGCTGAGGTGTTGTATTTTTGCATTGTATCATAAAGTTGTGAAGAGTGTTCGACGCCATAAGTTCATCCTTTAGCGTAACAGGTGTAACACCCGTATTTTTAAAACATTATTTAAAACAATAAAATACATTTATATCAACATATCGTGTTGTCCAAAATACAGTTTAACAAAAAGTTTAAAATCTTTATCAGAGTATCCAAAAATACGGTGTCACCAATATATCATAACCATAGGCAAACGGGATCTACCTACGAGCTCTCGAGCTAAACATCTTTAGGCCACTTCTAGTGCAACCTTCTATCACTTCAAACCTGTACCTGAGTACATAGCCACAAAACAAACGTAGTACGTGAGAAAAAATAGTCTCATGAGATACATGGGTTTTAGAGCCCAATAATAATAGTCATTTCATAAATATATAAACATATATATAGACTATATCACTACCGTCTAGTCACCATATTGTAACCCTATCGATCTTGCTTCCCTAGCAAACATATCTAGTTATCCAGTTGCCCCCGAACTAGCTAGAATCACAGACATATATAGTTATCGGGTTGCCCCCGAACAAACTAGAAGCACATTAACTTATTAACCGAAATCCGTCACCATTAATAAGCTTCAAAATAACGGCAATAGGGAATCGCCCAATCTACCGATACCTGCCTTACTCGCCGGACCTTCCTCCAGTTAGCAAAACTACTAACGTGGATGAGTCGATGGGAATCCAACCAACTGCCCCTCATTCCACACCTCATGACTGGGGGTCGCCCGCATAATCACATCATCTCATTCTTACCATAACTAAACAGTTATTGCAATCAAAGTCTTCGACTATCAGATAAATCATCAAACAAGTTAGTTATCTAATAATAACTATGTATAACTAGTTCACCATAGTGTGAACGTACATTGTATGGTCCTTTGGACCCGATTATAAGTAACCCACATTTACTTCTACCTCTATGACCCTAGGAGGTTCATACTTACTTATTTCATAAGATACATTTCTCACTTTATCGATATTCTAATACTTTTATCTCTTCTTTGACTATAATACATATTTATTACTAGTCACATCATATTCATTTTCATATATATTTGTTCTTCACTTTTATTAGTAAATCTTACCAATAGATATTCATTACTATAAAATCATCGCCACTTACTTTACTAATACATATTTATTAATAAATACTCAGTATACATTGTCTTAATTAATTACTTCATTATTATGGTTCATTAATAAGGATTCCATAACTACTTTAGTTTATCATGTTTACTTCCAAAATCGTCAATCATACTAGACATATTCTAGTATCACATTACACCTACTTTCTTATCTTTTCAGTCACTCTCTTTATTAAAACATTTATTAATAAAGATCCATAAAATATCATACGTTTTTTTCAAAAACTCTTTGCTATGTACCCAGTTAGAAAAAGTCTCATGTACACACCTTAGCAATAGCTAAATTCATATCGTGTTCATCAATATGAATCCTTGCTTCTCGCCTTTGGAATATCTCCAACCTTTAGGTTCTTGCAACCTAACAACATAGTCATCACAATTCTAGTTATCATCCATAACTAGACACATTAAACATCAACATAATCAACCCCAACCACCAAGTTCATAAACTTGGTGGAGATCCGTAAACCCTAGTTTATAATACTACTTTAAAGTTACAAATTAACCATAAATCCATTGTCTACATACTTCCTATGGGTGTTCTACACCCCCATTACCCATCTTTAACAAGATTCCAACATATCACTTTCAAAATCACAATTTCCCCCAAATCTTGTTTACAAAACTAACTAGGAGATGAAAATACCTTAGATCTTTAACAAGGTATGAAGATCTTCAAGAATGGTAGTGTTCTATGCCCAAGAATACCCAAAATCGCCCCCAAGAGCTCTCAAACCGGCTGCACATTTTGGAGTGGGAAGAAATGAGCAAAACCATAGTTTTTCCCGATTTTATTGTTGTGTTTGAACAGTTCGCGTTCGCGAACTGGAGTTCGCGTCGCGAACTTCCTCGATCATGAACTCTTCGCGTCGCCAACCTGGTCGTGAACTCCGATCATCAAAACCCAGAATTCTCTGCCCGATGTTCACGAACGCAAACTTGGGTTCGCGCCATGAACTACCCAGTGCAGCAAGGCTGCAACTTTTTGTTGCCTAATTCGACCCGCTTTCGACCTTAACCATATCAAATGATGTCCAAATCACACGAAACCAATTCCTACCTGTTTTAAATTATTTATCCGTATTTATCACATTTTTCCATAATTTATTCGATTCAAAATTTCGGGTCGTTACAACAGGCTCCAAACACATTGTATCATCTTCGTCATCATCCTCTTTATTGTTCTTAATGATAGTACCCCCAATTTCTTCTAAACTATGAACCTCCGAATATGCTTCATTTTCACATGGGTAGTTCATTAGATTGTCGATATGCATCGTATTACGATAGCCACATTGATTGATCATGGACTCGAGGTCTCGAGTTTCTTCATAAAAAATGGATTCATCCAAATTTTCACTAGCTTAAGAATACACTGAACACGTTCGACTCTTTGAATTAATAATTATTAATTTATCGATAAATTAATAACTCTCTAAATTAATAAATTTCTCAAGTCCCGACTTTATTAATTTAAAGAGATTTTACTGTAGTATGTTTTATTGGTATTCTACATGCAAGAATTAGTGAGATATGAGAAAACTAAGTGGTGTATGAATTATCGAATCACGACTCTTACATAAATAGTCATTAAGATCTATTTAAATTTATAGATATGTTAATGAACAAATTATTTACTGATATCACTCATACTCATACTCATTAGTTACACTTCCACTGATTCATTTAAACTAATATTGATTAATGTAAATAATATTGATTAATGTTTAAAGTTAAAAATAATAATAAATAAACAATATTTATTTTCGGTAAAATAAATCATAACTCCAATATTTCTATTGACAGGTCGCACCACCACTGCCACCGCTATATCCTCTTTACATCGTCGCCACATATGATCATGTATCATGTCACCTCCATCACCAAAACATGTCGATCTGTTAAAATAGAAAGGTAATCATCGATGATTAACTGAACTGAACGAAAAATTGATTATAGGCTTCGCACCCACATATATATCCTATAACAATTAATAATTTTGTCAACATGATAACAATTGCTAGATCCCCAATTCAAATGTGATATTGGAAAAATGAGTTTCCTAGTCATTTATAAAGGTGGTAATCCCGAGTGCCAACTATGACTGTTTAGCAAATATTATAAATTTTAAATTAAGTTACACAAATTGTCCATTTGGTCTTTTAAATTTTACTCCCTCCGTCCCACAAAAAAGTTCCCATTTCTAATGGGCACAAGTATTTAGGAGAGAGTTAGTGGTGGGGTCCATGGTTATATTTTGATTAAAATATAAGGTTTTCTGGAGAGAGAAAGTGCTTTTAGAAGATAATTAGTGGTGGGGTCCATAGTTTTAATATTATTTTATTAAGTGGTCCCTCACCATTTGAGAAATGGAAACTTTTTTGTGGGACAAAATTTAGAGGGGAAATGAGAACTTTTTTGTGGGACGGAGGGAGTATGATTTTGTCCCTATATCGGTAATTTCATTTTTGTATCCCCGTATTTTTTAATTTCGTGATTTTTGTCTATATGGTCATCAAATTTCATTTTTAGTCTATTTTGACATACAATGACCAAAATACTTTTAGATTTAATTTATCTCAATTTTTTATTATTTTTTTTTTCTTTTTACCGGTCATCTTCTCCGAAGACTCCAACGAACTTCCGACGATTTAAAATATCTCCGATCACTTGCAACTCGACTTCTCTGCCGAACTTCCGGTGACCTAAAATTTTTCTAGATTTTCTTGGGCAAACTTCCGGCGACCTCAATTTTTTTTCCGGTCATCTTCTCTTCTCCCTCTCCCACCTATATCTCTCCCTCTCCGGTTAAACATCTTCTCTCTTATTTTAAGGTAAAACTTCTCGCTTAGTTTAAGGTACGACTTCCGATGCACAATATACAACCAGAAACTAGACGACTGACGAGAAGTGGGTACGTAGGTCGATTAGACCTGAGCAAGTGGTCGTTTCCAACTAAAACCCTAACATCATAATGTTTAGTTACAAATAATCAATAGAAATTATGATTTCCAAAAAAGAGAGTAGATTTGACCTAAGCGAGTGAAATTATTACTTTCAGGAATCCACCTAAATTCGCCAAAAACTTAACTAGTTTATAAAACCCTTATCCTTTTCAGCTTGAAATCAGTAAAAAACTGAACCCAAATCACAACTTATCTTCACAAAAGAAAAGATGATATATCAACTACAAAAACTTATCCTAGTTTATAGGATTCTTATTTGACGCGATACATCAAATGTGAATTGCAAAAATAAGAAAAAATTAAATCATGGAGACGACAAGGAGTCTGTTAGGATCTTTAGTAGACATACAATATATCAGCCGGTGAACATGAAAGCGTCGCCTGAGCAGTCACCGACAACTTATATCGCTTTCTCTTTTTAAAAACACTTTTTTTCTCTACATCTCTCTAAAGTAATATGGATGGTTGTGGACCCTCGACTGAATTTCGACGGGAGAGAAGAAAGAAAAGAAATTAAAAAAAGAAATAAAAGAAAAATAAAGGTATTTAGGTCATTTTGTATCAAGATAGACAAAAAACGAAATTTGAATACCACATGGACAAAAATCCCGAAATTGAAAAGTACATATACATAAAATAACGAATTTAAAAGTATATGAATAACATCATAAAATTTAAAAGATTGCATGGACGATTTCTGTAGTTTTTACTAAAATTTTGATTTGATTCCTTTAAAACTGTATCTAGATTTGTGGTTTCTTTAAATAAGGAATACATGATATATACTGTTTACCACACGTATTATAAGTGATGATGCTTGGAAAAATTTATTTAATGAAGAATATTATAGTTATTTTCATATTTATTCTAAACTAATAGATGGATCAAACTTATTTAATAAAGTATGAGGCAACGTGGCGCGTGCGATACACGGACTTTGTTCATGATAAATGGTTATGTTGAATGTAAATTATATACATTGTATAGGTGTTACGGGCAAAGTACCTAAACCCTGATCACAATTTACCCTTATCCCCTATGTAATTAAATGTGGCGGGAGAAAAAGACGAAATTTGTAATTTTCGGGTTGACCCTCCACCATCATTATAGCTAGCGGAAAATATAATTATAAAATATCTATCATCGCATTGCATAAATTAAATAGTAACATAGTAACATCAATTATAAAATAGTAACAATTTTATTAGTAAGAACTTTTAAATATTTTATAACTAATTTAACTAACATCAATCATAAAATAGTAACAATATATATATATATATATATATATATATATATATATATATATATATATATATATATATATATATATATATATATATATATATATATACATCGACCCATCTATAACTTCACGGGTCAAAAATCCAAATTGCCACTTCTTATTATAAACAACAATTAGGAAGTTGTCTAATTACTCACATTTGTAGAACTTGAGATTGTGAGAAAACAAATGACAAACAAATATCAAGAGTGATGCCATACACGTTAATGAAGAAACCAATCTTTCTATCAGCTTCATTTCCAATTTTATTGCAAGTTAGGTTCACTGGACCAAAATTAGATTGTCTTTCTATAGTTGAATAGTTGCATATGTTATTCAACATTTCATATGTAGCATATGATATTAAACCATGTGACTAAAGATATTCCCCTCTCGAATTTAAATCCGTTTCAAAATCCAAAAGTGGATTTCCTATGTACAACAATACACTTTAATTTAACTAAATTGGATATTTAATAATAATAAAATAAAATTGTTGAAATTACTCATTGCAATCTTTTTGAGATTGATCTTGACTTTGGATGTAACTATGAGAATGGCTACTTGAGGAACATAGTGTCCTCCATAACTTTCTCCTACAATGTAAAAGTTCTAATGTGGTAAAGTAATCAGATCACCGCATGGCTTCTGGAAGAGAGGATGAAATTTGATTGGAGAGTAATTTTCTTATTATTTCTAAACAAAATAAGAAGGTATATACACCACAAACATGCATATATCCATTCTAGCACCACAACATACGTATAACCTGATGCGGTCCCTCATGTGGTAAAGTAATCACATAACCGCGTGACATTTGGAAGAGGTGATGGAATTTGATCGAGGTTTGGTTAAGAGGATGAGAAGATTGAGGGTGAATGAGAAGGAATTTATAAGGAAAGACTATGGTGTATCTCTTCAATGGAGAATTTGATGAGAAATAGGAATCTAAGGAGCCACAGAAGTTGCACAAACGTATAGTTGTAACGCCCCGAAATTTACCTGGTAAATTAATCTATATGGTACTTTAATTAAGTTCAATTAAGGGATAACTTTTATGAGAACAATGAATGGTTAAATAGGAATATTTAAGCGTATGAGTTATTATTGAGACTTAATATTACTTTTGAGAATTAATTATAAATGGGTTATAGTGTCATGTATTAAAATGGAGAAATGGTATATTGATAATCTGATACCCTTCCCTAGCCTAAACCTGTCTTTTCCCTTCGTAGTGTTTGTCGACTTGTAGGGCCGAGTAAGGAAGAATGAGGTGGGCTAGTGCCCAAAATTCTAGGAGGAAGGGCCCATCCTCTTGTCATTGAAATCGATACCTAGGGTCTCAATATAACAAGTTTTGGCAAAGTATATATATATATAGCTAATGCAACCCTAGCCGCAAATACCACAATTCCCATATTTCCTCTTTTGTTTGTCTGAGGTGTAACCCACTACAAGCTCTCGCCGGAGCTTCAATTCTGTCACCATCTCGCCACCACCTCCATTTTCTTCCATCGACACCATCGCTTCTGGCTTCCTTTCCGCCGGAGGTTACGCCCTCACCGTATCCCCTATCCTTCGGTTTTCACCACCGGAATTCCACCACGTCCGTACCAGTTTTTCATCACCATCGTGGGTTTTGCTTGGTTTTGCCAGAGAACGCCACCACCGTGAGCTTCTCCGTCACTGTTTCTGTCTCACCGTTGCAGTACGACTGAACTGTACTACTTCTCCGTCACTGTTCCTGTTTCACCGTTGTCGTATGACTGAACTGTACTACTTCTCCGTCACTGTTCCTATTTCACCGTTGTCGTACGACTGAACTGTGCTACCTCTCAGTCGCGTTCTAAGCTTGCTCGTTGGATTGTATCATTTCGGTAAGCCATCTTATCTCCCTTTCTGATTCTCCAACCTTTGATCCGGTATAACCCGTTAATATTTTCTGTGTGGTGACGTAACTCCGAGCAGCTGAAGATTCGAGGGTGGCGGTGAACTCAGCAGGCGATTCTGATAAGAGTACGAGCACAAGCGGGAGATCATATCGGTAGTAGTTTTGCTTTCCTTTATTCTATATGAAATCGCATGGCGTGAGAGTATGGTTATTCCGATGATCTGTGTTTTGTCTAATACCAATATAGAAACTTTTTATGCTCCTTTTGGTTCATTTTGTCTCACTGCATGAAATAAGAAATCGACTATACAGTCATTTCATGTAAGGTTTTCCATCATGTGGGTTGTCTTGTTTCATCAAAATGATTAGATAAGCATTTTTTGTCAAAATCGGTTATAGCATGGTATTTTATGGAAGCAAAAATATTTTATGAGCATTTTATTGAAGGAAATATATTTTTATTTAATTAAAGGAAAGATTTTTACTAGTATTTATTTTTCTTTTAAATAAGTTGTGAGTCAAGTTTAACTTGGGTTATATTACGTGCCTTAGGATCGTTTAGGGATTTGCCGGGCAAGAGTGTAGAGTGTTGGGAAAATCATCGGAGCTTACGTTTATCAGGTGAGTATTCTCACCGTGTTTTCAGTTATAACAATATACATGCATGACTTATGTTTTTTGAAATGCTTTAATTGATTCTGTGATTGAACTATTATATGTGTTTATTCTTTTATTGGTCTGAGATATTAGCGCCTGTGTATCTGAGCTCAGCATAGGGTTGTATTGTGCTGCGGTGAACTGTGATCTGAGTTATCTGTGATCTGAGTTATCTGTGATCTGAGCTATCTGTGATCTGAGTTAATTATGTTAAAGAGATAAAAACAAAATAAATAAACATCTGAGTTTTGGATATATGCCTATTTTGGGATCACCTAGCGTGTGAGTTATAGCATGAGTGGCAAATCTAGCCTGAGTGGCAAATCTGAATTTTAGCCTGAGTGGCAAATCTAGCCTGAGTTGCAAATCTGAGGTTTAGCCTGAGTGGCAATCTGAGGTGTGAGGAGGGGCGATCGACCCGAATCACACAAGCGCGCTATATAAATTTAAAATCTGAGTAATAAAATCCGAGTAAATTATTGAGTAGAATCTGAGTAGGAGTACACCTATGTGCTCTCATGTGTTGTATGTTATAGCGGTTTGCATTTTGGGATATTCACTCAGCTTCCCCGCTGACCCAAAAACTCTCCCCCCATTGTGCAGGTACTAGCAAGGGGAAGGGAAAGGTGGAGTGACTACTGTTGGATTGCTGATGTGGAGTTATCTTTTATTTTTATCTGTTATTTCAGACTCACTTTATGTTTGTTTTAAAACTTCCGCTGGTTCAAACATGTTTTAAATATTGACTTATCGTTTGAGTTTTATTATTTGGGACCTTTTTATTTAATTATCGAATCTTAAAAATTTTAAATTTTTGAGAAAATTTTGGGTGTTACAAGTTGGTATCAGATCGCTGATTTGAGGGATTTGAATTTACAAGGGGTGAATTCAAACTCAAGTTTGAGTTTTGAGTTTTTAAAATGAAAAACAAGTTAAAATATTTTCTGAGTAATGTTTCCACATCAAGCATACAACATGTCACGTCAACCTCTCGCTTTCCTGCTGCCGGTAATATTTAATAGTTTTATTTGAGATTTCTAGATATCATATCCTGAGTTTCACCGAGAAGGCCATTTTGGGAATTTAGAGTTGAAAATCCGTGGAGTAATCTGATCATATTTCGCGACATGGACGCCGAGAATATTATATATAAATATATACCTTCTGTGAAAATTATGTGTGATCTGTGATGGATATGGAAACGAAGAGTTGTGATGATCCCAATTTTTACCGGAAACTAGTTAAGGGTAGGTGCCGAAAAATAATAGAGGGCCCCTATTATTGTACGCACAGGACCTAAGACCACGTTTCCGGAGAAATTGAGAAAGTCATTAACTTGATGTCTAAGTATCCTAATAAGTGATTATTATCTGATATTTATTCCCTTTTACAAATATAGCAAGATGCCGCCATCACGAGCTACCATGGAGCAGATGAAGAGTATGATGACCCAGCTGTTGGGAGAGATGTTACCTGAGATGATCCAGGATATGTTTGAGGATATCACTGAGCAGGTCAGTGACATAATGCAGAAAGCGTTCGACGCCAGGGATGCCGCAGCACCGCCGCCGCCGCCGCCTCGGGCCAAGGCTTTCACATACTGAGATTTTTCTGTATGCTCGCCGCCAGAATTTGATGGCAAGTCGGGCCCGAAGGTGGCCATACGATGGGTCACCAATATGGAGGGTGTTTTTCGGATATCCAGGTGTCCCCCCGAGTTGCAAACGGCGTACGCCTGTCACTCACGGAAGGATACAGCAAATGACTGGTGGAGAGGCCAAGTGTCACACCCCGCCAAAAATGAGTTTTACTTCATTTAAAATGTTTTGCGGAAGAACGGAGGTGTAACGTTCATGACACATAGCAAAAATTAAGTAAACAAACAACCATGAAATAATGAAAAATAAAGGTTTGTTTCACTTTCCAAAAATAGAAAGTTTCCAAAAATAGCAATTGTTTGAAAATGAAATGATTGTTCGTAAACTTAATGTTTTAATCATGGCTCACGACAATCCCAATGCTCATATCCTCCAAACTCCACTGCACCTAATTACCTGGAAAAACATAAATAGTAAAAGGGTCAACAATAATGTTGAGTGAATCCACAGGGTTAATGTAAGAGTAAAGTAAAGTAAAGTGTTCTGCTACTCAAAATGTTTGTTATGAAAATGTTTTATGACTGAAAATGTATAAGGTTCAACACTCATATGATATGAGTAGTAAGTATGAAATGTTTAGTGTAGTTGTAGAAAGTATACAACTACTAGTTATGTTTATGAAAAAGTGTCGAACAAATGTTGTGTTTGACATCGCATGAACCGTTATCCCCAACAGGTAGCTAGTCTATTGAGTTAATATACCAACCCCTAAGTCCACAATCAACACTTCAACTCCAGTATGTTATGTTATTTTATGGATATACACTCCCGGAGATGTCTTGGATAAACCAAGTAATGATCAAACGTTGTTGGGAGGATGAGTGTCAGCCAATAGTACTATCTGCATATCCATGGTCTAGATCCACTAGTTAATGATTGCTGGTAACCTTAGTCCGGTATAATAATTGTTTGTCATGCCAACGCGAAAATGAAAATGTAACGATGTTGTTGTACAGTCATAGTAAAACAGTAGCAGTTGTGTTTATGTTTTCCACCCCAAGTTTATAAAACAGTTAAAAGAGTAAAAGGGGTCTGTGGACTCACCTGGCAAAGCTTAGCAATACGAGACTTAGGACAGAGAATCCTTGGGAGACTCCTAGCTTCCTAAATGATTTAACTATTGATTAGACTAAGCTAACACAGGCGATACTATATATGATATAAGATAAATAATATGTATTTCATGTTATGTTTCATGTTTTGTGACATCGAATGAACTTAGGTTATCGAACCTTAACAGGTCGAAATGAAATGAAATGAAATGAACTTTGAAATGAAATGAAATGAAATGGACTATGAAATGAAATGAAATGAAATGGGCTTGGGTTAGGCTTATTGGGCCTAGATTGGGCCTATTGGGCCTAATGGGCTTAATGGGCTTAATGGGCCACTAGATTGGGCCACTAGGGCCTCTTATTGGGCTTAGGTCCAATTAGATTGGGCCATGGATTGGGCTTGGCCCAATTGGGTTCGGTTTGGGTATAAGTGGGCCAAAGGTTTGGGCTTTGGTCCAAATGGGCTTGGATACTAATGGGCCAACTAATGTTTGGGCCCGATGGACTAAAGTAGATCGATATGGGCCAAGTACGGGCCTTGGCCCGATTAGGTATTCGGGTTTGGGTCCACGGTTTGGGTCAAGATCCGGCCTTGACCCGGTTTGACTTATTGGTCAATATCGGTCAAAATTAGTCAACAAAAGTCAACTAGGGTTTCTAGATTTCGGTTAGGGTTTAGGGTATGATGCAATTCAGTCAACCAAGGTCAAATATAGTCAAATTTGGTCAACCTAGGTTCGGTTTTGATAGCAATTAGGTTAGGGTTGGCCGGCTAGGCCGAAACCCTAATGGTTCGGTTCTAGTTTGGTCTAGATCGAGTCTAGGTACGGCTTTAGGTGTCTATATCGGTCATAGATCAAATCTAGAGTTCTAGATCTAGGGTTTTACATGTCATGGTCGAGATCTAGGGATCAAACACACGGATCTAGCGATAAAACAACAAATCAAGAACAATACACACACACATGAACCCGATCGGATGAGCACATGCATGCGTGTTCGATTTCTATAGCTAACCGAGACCACATGGCCTTGGGCCATGGTCTCGGGTTCAAATCAGTAGGTTAGCAAGGGTTTAAGCAAGTATAGACAAGGGTTTTTAGGGTTCATACCTTGGATTAAACGATCAAGAACGAAGGAAATGTTTTGGGGTTGCTTGCGATCGGAAAGTGGACGAACAAGATGATGATGGAGCTTGAATGAATCGGTTTTGGTAGGGTTTGGGAATGCTTGGCCGAAATTGATAAAGGGATTTAGGGTTGTGATGGCTTGGTTTATATAGGGTAGAGATCTAGGGTTTCCAATAAGAAGTTGAGTCAAACAAGGACTCATTCAACATAGATGTGGATAAGATTTGGAGGCTAGGAACCCTTACCCCTATAGGGTTCGGCCGAATGGGTCAAGAGAGGGCATAGAGACCGGCCACATTAGTGGTTGGTCTAGCCTTGGTGTCGGGTTTACATTATCGTTCAATTCGAGTCACGTTTATATTGAATCGTTACGTTTATTGCTTAACCGATAATAGTTACCATTTTAGGAATGTTTTTAAGCTCAATGTGTCACCATAAGAAAATAATAATGTTGTGTTGACTAAAATAATCAAACACTAATGTATGGTGTAAAAATAGATGTGTTGTTGTGTATAAGGAATGCCAAATATAGAAATGTCTATAAGTAGAAACTTTCTAAATAAGGAAAGTTCTAGAAATGAAATGAGGTTACATACCAGAAATATCGAGTTGTCACATTCTCCCCTGGTTGAAGAAATTTCGTCCCGAAATTTAAGACGAAGAACGAACAGGAGAGACAACGAGAAAAAGATGAGGATATTTCTTTCGCATCTGGTCCTCACGTTCCCACGTGAATTCAGGATCTCTTTTGGAGTTCCATCTGACCTTAACGATTTTGATCTTGCTTCTTCGCAACTTTTGCTCTTTCCAGTCAGATATTTCAATTGGTTCTTCAGTGAAATGGAGTTTGTCGTCGATGATAATTTCTTCAGTGGGGACGATAAGCGAAGGATCATGAATAAATTTCTTAAGATTAGAAACATGAAATGTGTTGTGAACATTACTGAGTTCATTAGGAAGACGAAGGCGATATGCAACAGCACCGATTCTTTCCAGAATCTCAAATGGTCCGACATAACGAGGACTGAGCTTTCCTTTCTTACCAAAACGTACAACACCTTTCCAAGGTGCTACTTTCAGTAAAACGTGGTCGCCAACAGCGAACTCTAAAGGCTTTCGACGATTATCAGCATAACTCTTTTGTCGATCTCTGGCAGCCTTAATACGATCTTTGATTTTGAAAATTTTGTCAGTCGTTTCTTGTAGCATCTCAGGACCAGTAATCTGACGATCACCAATTTCAATCCAACAAAGTGGCGAACGACACTTTCTTCCATACAGAGCTTCAAACGGTGCGGCCTTAATAGTTGTATGATAACTATTATTATACGAGAACTCAGCTAACGGGAGATGAGAATCCCAACTTCCACCAAAATCAATAACACATGCTCTCAGCATGTCTTCCAAAGTTTGAATTGTCCTTTCAGTCTGACCATCTGTTTGAGGATGATAGGCAGTACTCATATCGAGGCGAGTACCGAGAGATTTTTGCAACGATTGCCAAAAACGAGACGTAAAGCGACTATCACGATCAGAGATGATCGCGACTGGCACACCATGCCGAGATACAACTTCCTTCAAATAAATTCTTGTTAGCTTTTCCATCTGATCAGTTTCCTTAATAGGAATGAAGTGAGCTGATTTGGTCAATCGATCGACAATTACCCAAATTGTATCATGACCATTAGATGTTCGAGGCAATTTGGTTATAAAATCCATAGAGATTTCTTCCCATTTCCATTCAGGGATCTCTGGTTGTTGTAGAAGACCGGAAGGCTTCTGATTCTCTGCTTTCACTCTAGCACAAGTTAAACATTTGCTGACATAAACCGCGATCTCTTTCTTCATGTTTGGCCACCAATAAAATTCTTTGACATCTTTATACATCTTGTCGGCACCAGGATGAATAGAATATTTGGATCGGTGAGCTTCATTCAAGATGACGTTGCGAACACCTCCAAAATTTGGAACCCATAAACGATCCATGAAATAAAGAGTTCCATCCACCTTTGCTTCCAACTGCTTCTCCATACCACGCAAAGCTTCACCTTTGATATTCTCTACCTTCAGGGCTTCAGTTTGGAATTCATGAACTTGGGAAGATAGATTTGAACGAACAGAGATTGGAAGGGCGCGAACACGACGAGGTTTAGGTTGCTCTTTCCGACTTAAGGCATCAGCTACCACATTAGCCTTACCAGGATGATACTTAATTTCACATTCATAGTCATTCATCAACTCTATCCATCTACGCTGTCTCATATTGAGATCTTTCTGATTGAAGATATGCTGCAAACTCTTGTGATCAGTGAATATTGGGCATTTGGTACCATAGAGATAATGTCTCCAAATCTTCAATGCGAAAATAACGGCACCCAACTCAAGATCATGGGTTGTATAATTCTTCTCGTGGTTCTTCAGTTGTCGAGAGGCATAGGCGATCACTTTGTCATGTTGCATCAATACACAACCTAGCCCTTGGTGCGAAGCATCACAGTACACCACGAAATTATCGGTTCCTTCAGGGAGAGATAGAATAGGAGCAGAACATAATTTAGATTTTAGAGATTGGAAGGCTGATTCTTGCTTTTCACCCCAGACAAATTTCTCATCCTTGTGTGTTAACACCGTCAAATCCTTTGCAATCTTTGAGAAATTCTCTATGAATCTTCTATAATAACCAGCAAGACCAAGAAATTGTCTTACTTCCGTTGGGGTCTTCGGAGCTTCCCAATTCTTTATAGCTTCTATCTTTGCAGGATCAACGTGAATACCTTCTTCGTTGATAATATGACCCAGAAATTGGACTTCACGCAACCAAAATTCACACTTGGATAACTTGGCGTACAGCTTCTCTTTTTCCAACAACTCAAGAATGATTCTTAAGTGCTCTTCATGCTCTTCTCTAGAATGCGAATAGATGAGAATATCATCTATGAAGACGATAACGAATTTATCAAGATACTGTTTGCACACTCGGTTCATGAGATCCATAAACACAGCAGGTGCATTGGTCAAACCAAATGGCATTACCAAAATTCATAATGACCATAGCGAGTTCTAAAAGCAGTTTTGGGCACATCTTCATCACGAACTTTTAACTGATGGTAACCTGAACGAAGATCGATTTTGGAATAGAAACTCGATCCTTGGAGTTGATCGAATAGATCATCAATACGGGGAAGAGGATATCGATTCTTAATTGTTACTTTGTTCAATTCACGGTAATCAATGCACATTCTCATTGAACCATCTTTCTTCTTAACAAAAAGGACAGGAGCTCCCCAGGGCGAGAAACTCGGTCGAATAAAACCAAGATCAAGAAGTTCTTGTAACTGTGATGAAAGTTCTTGCATTTCAGACGGTGCAAGACGATAAGGAGAACGCGCGATAGGTGCGGCTCCTGGAATCAGATCAATACGAAATTCAACTTGTCTCTGAGGCGGCAGTCCAGGCAATTCACTAGGAAATACACCAGGAAATTCACGAACAATAGGAATGTCCTCAATCTTACGATCTTTGGACTTTGTGTCAACGACATGAGCAAGAAAGGCTTGGCATCCTTTACGAAGATATTTTTGAGCTTTCATAGAAGTTATGATTTTTATGTTTTTGTTTCGTTGTTCACCTTGAATTATTAATGTTTCTGTTTTGGATAAGGGAATTCGGATTTGTTTGGTGTAACATATTATTTCAGCACGGTTTTTAGACAACCAATCCATCCCTATGACGATATCAAAACTTCCTAGTTCTACAGGCACAAGGTCTATATCAAAAATGTGATCATCTAGGTCAAGCTTACAACCTTTAAAAACTTCACTAGACCTAACAACTTTGCCATTTGCTAACTCGATTTCATAATTCACTTTCAAACGATCAGGACTCTGATTTAAGAAACTTTTAAAGTCGGTCGATACGAAACTCAAGTCGGCTCCCGAGTCAAATAAAATAGAAGCAAAATGATTGTTGACGATAAACGTACCAGTGACGGTATCGGGGTTTTCACGAGCTTCTTGAGCATTCATAACAAATGCACGACCACGACCATTTTGACGATCATTGTTGTTGTTGTTGGCATTGCGATTGTTGTTACGATTGTTATTACGATTGCCATTGTTGTTGTTGCCATTCTGGTTATTGTTGTTCTGAAGTTTAGGGCAACGATTACGATAGTGGTTAGAATCACCACACTCGTAGCAGACAGGATTCTTAGGAGGATTGTTGGACGAACACTTTCTGAAATTATGACCCCAGCGGTCACACTTGAAACATTTCTCACACTGACCGTCATGATGCCAGTTACATCGGTTACACAGGGGCTTACTTCCAGCATAAAACTTAGAATCTGAGTTAGGCTGATTGTTATGCTGATTAGAGGCAGCATAATTCTTAGTCTTTTGATATTTGTTCCCTTTGTGATCACGTTTGTTGTCGTAGGAACGTTTTCCATTTTCATTGCTCACATTATCAGTAGATTTGCTAGACACCACTAGCTTGTCTTTAAACGATCCACTTCTCACTGCATCATCAATCAACCTTGTTGCACGATTCACAGCATCTTCAAATGTTGTCGGTTCGGAGGCAATAACATGAGTACGAATATGATCATGAAGACCTTGAAGATACTTTTCAATACGCTTGAATTCAGGAGAAACCATATGAGGAACGAGACGAGCGAGTTCTTGAAACTTAGTTGTGTAGGTAACAATATCAGATCCAACCATGGACAGATTCCATAGTTCCACCTCAACTTTTTGTAGCTCTCTCCTTGGACAAAACTTCTGGGTTAACTGATCCTTGAACGTATCCCAAGTCATAGCATCAACAGTTGCACGACCTAAGACTTGCACTTGAGAATTCCACCAGGACAACGCTTCCTTGGACAACGTACTAGCAGCAAACTTCGTCATATTCTCAGGGGCACATTGGATAACACTGAAAATGGATTCCACCTTCTCAATCCAGTGGATGATAGCAATAGCACCTTCAGATCCAGAGTAGGTCGGAGGATGACAGGACGTAAAGGTCTTAAATGACTGACCCTGACGATTGGGATCTGAAGTTTAAACAAATAAGGAAAGAAAAATGAGCAATAGGTTAAAATAAAATAGAAATAAATGAATCTTCTTTCATGGAGTCGTAGATTATACCATTGTTTCCCACATTAGACGCACCAGCGGCATTTCCTCTTGCAGCATTCATTTGAGCCATTGCTTCAGCGATACGGCGTTCCACCATTTGTTCGACAGTCTCAGCGTTTCCTCCTCGAGCCATTGATGAATTAGTGATACAAGTAATATGATAAGAAATATAGGAGGATTTACAAGGAAAATATGTACTTATAATAAGGATCAAAGAGTAGATATACAATAGACGTAATAGTAGTAATAGACGTAGATATAAATAGTCGTAATTATAGTAGTAGTAGTAGAGACGTATAGAAAATATAATTATAAGAACAATAGAAATTACTAAAATATCACTTTTATTAAACACATTCCTAATACATAATAGTTTTAAAAGTAGGGCATATATGCCAATACTAAAGAACAAAAATACCAAAATAGTTAAACATAAATCCTAAAAATAGAAATAGAAAACACATATAAACGATAGGTAGATGACTAATCATCTTCTTCAGGCTGCTGGTCGTTTTCGTGTTGTCATGTAGAGTTCACCATCTTTCACCAGTCGATAGAGATAAGGACGCTCTCCATGCTTGAGGTCAGGGGGTCCATTGGGATACACCGGGATAGGAGGCTGAGTAGGATGAAACCAATCTGCTGACGATATTGGGAAAGGCGTCGGTACGAACACTGGCCTTGGAGACGAAGGAGGCGTAGCACGTCTTCTAGACGTAGCAGTACTCTGATCACTGTCATACTCTGAGTCCGACGAAATATCAATAACACTTGCTGACGACATTCTACTAAACACGACGCATAAAAATCTATTAGATTATGAAGTTGTAAGGCTTACTGACATACGCTAGCTATATCACTAAGGCAATGCTAACTAAGGCAAATGTTCTAAACTAAGAACAATGGAACTTCAGGATATGAGACTGAGCATGCCATGATGATTTTGATTTTATAAAAGTGTTTGTTTTTCCCAAAAATCTTTTGTAGTTATAGACTAGGCTTGCTAATTCACTATAACTTAAGCTCTGATACCACTCTGTCACACCCCGCCAAAAATGAGTTTTACTTCATTTAAAATGTTTTGCGGAAGAACGGAGGTGTAACGTTCATGACACATAGCAAAAATTAAGTAAACAAACAACCATGAAATAATGAAAAATAAAGGTTTGTTTCACTTTCCAAAAATAGAAAGTTTCCAAAAATAGCAATTGTTTGAAAATGAAATGATTGTTCGTAAACTTAATGTTTTAATCATGGCTCACGACAATCCCAATGCTCATATCCTCCAAACTCCACTGCACCTAATTACCTGGAAAAACATAAATAGTAAAAGGGTCAACAATAATGTTGAGTGAATCCACAGGGTTAATGTAAGAGTAAAGTAAAGTAAAGTGTTCTGCTACTCAAAATGTTTGTTATGAAAATGTTTTATGACTGAAAATGTATAAGGTTCAACACTCATATGATATGAGTAGTAAGTATGAAATGTTTAGTGTAGTTGTAGAAAGTATACAACTACTAGTTATGTTTATGAAAAAGTGTCGAACAAATGTTGTGTTTGACATCGCATGAACCGTTATCCCCAACAGGTAGCTAGTCTATTGAGTTAATATACCAACCCCTAAGTCCACAATCAACACTTCAACTCCAGTATGTTATGTTATTTTATGGATATACACTCCCGGAGATGTCTTGGATAAACCAAGTAATGATCAAACGTTGTTGGGAGGATGAGTGTCAGCCAATAGTACTATCTGCATATCCATGGTCTAGATCCACTAGTTAATGATTGCTGGTAACCTTAGTCCGGTATAATAATTGTTTGTCATGCCAACGCGAAAATGAAAATGTAACGATGTTGTTGTACAGTCATAGTAAAACAGTAGCAGTTGTGTTTATGTTTTCCACCCCAAGTTTATAAAACAGTTAAAAGAGTAAAAGGGGTCTGTGGACTCACCTGGCAAAGCTTAGCAATACGAGACTTAGGACAGAGAATCCTTGGGAGACTCCTAACTTCCTAAATGATTTAACTATTGATTAGACTAAGCTAACACAGGCGATACTATATATGATATAAGATAATAATATGTATTTCATGTTATGTTTCATGTTTTGTGACATCGAATGAACTTAGGTTATCGAACCTTAACAGGTCGAAATGAAATGAAATGAAATGAACTTTGAAATGAAATGAAATGAAATGGACTATGAAATGAAATGAAATGAAATGGGCTTGGGTTAGGCTTATTGGGCCTAGATTGGGCCTATTGGGCCTAATGGGCTTAATGGGCTTAATGGGCTTAATGGGCCACTAGATTGGGCCACTTGGGCCTCTTATTGGGCTTAGGTCCAATTAGATTGGGCCATGGATTGGGCTTGGCCCAATTGGGTTCGGTTTGGGTATAAGTGGGCCAAAGGTTTGGGCTTTGGTCCAAATGGGCTTGGATACTAATGGGCCAACTAATGTTTGGGCCCGATGGACTAAAGTAGATCGATATGGGCCAAGTACGGGCCTTGGCCCGATTAGGTATTCGGGTTTGGGTCCACGGTTTGGGTCAAGATCCGGCCTTGACCCGGTTTGACTTATTGGTCAATATCGGTCAAAATTAGTCAACAAAAGTCAACTAGGGTTTCTAGATTTCGGTTAGGGTTTAGGGTATGATGCAATTCAGTCAACCAAGGTCAAATATAGTCAAATTTGGTCAACCTAGGTTCGGTTTTGATAGCAATTAGGTTAGGGTTGGCCGGCTAGGCCGAAACCCTAATGGTTCGGTTCTAGTTTGGTCTAGATCGAGTCTAGGTACGGCTTTAGGTGTCTATATCGGTCATAGATCAAATCTAGGGTTCTAGATCTAGGGTTTTACATGTCATGGTCGAGATCTAGGGATCAAACACACGGATCTAGCGATAAAACAACAAATCAAGAACAATACACACACACATGAACCCGATCGGATGAGCACATGCATGCGTGTTCGATTTCTATAGCTAACCGAGACCACATGGCCTTGGGCCATGGTCTCGGGTTCAAATCAGTAGGTTAGCAAGGGTTTAAGCAAGTATAGACAAGGGTTTTTAGGGTTCATACCTTGGATTAAACGATCAAGAACGAAGGAAATGTTTTGGGGTTGCTTGCGATCGGAAAGTGGACGAACAAGATGATGATGGAGCTTGAATGAATCGGTTTTGGTAGGGTTTGGGAATGCTTGGCCGAAATTGATAAAGGGATTTAGGGTTGTGATGGCTTGGTTTATATAGGGTAGAGATCTAGGGTTTCCAATAAGAAGTTGAGTCAAACAAGGACTCATTCAACATAGATGTGGATAAGATTTGGAGGCTAGGAACCCTTACCCCTATAGGGTTCGGCCGAATGGGTCAAGAGAGGGCATAGAGACCGGCCACATTAGTGGTTGGTCTAGCCTTGGTGTCGGGTTTACATTATCGTTCAATTCGAGTCACGTTTATATTGAATCGTTACGTTTATTGCTTAACCGATAATAGTTACCATTTTAGGAATGTTTTTAAGCTCAATGTGTCACCATAAGAAAATAATAATGTTGTGTTGACTAAAATAATCAAACACTAATGTATGGTGTAAAAATAGATGTGTTGTTGTGTATAAGGAATGCCAAATATAGAAATGTCTATAAGTAGAAACTTTCTAAATAAGGAAAGTTCTAGAAATGAAATGAGGTTACATACCAGAAATATCGAGTTGTCACACCAAGCAGCCAGGATGACCGAAGCGGAGTTGAGTGCTTTGCCATGGGAGGCATTCGTTGAGAAATTTAAGGAACAATACGTACCGCGGGTAGAGGTGGAACGGATTACCCGGGAGTTTCTAGAGTTGAAGCAAACACATGAATATGTCACTGCCATCACCACCAAGTTCAGAGAGATGGCTTCGTTTTTTCCCGACTATGCGGCTACCGAGGAGATGAGGATGTCTCGCTACCACTCCATGCTACGTAGCGATATTCGAGAGTTTGTAGGGATGATGCCCCGTAGTTCTCTGGAGGAGATGATCGAGGCGGCACGTAGACGGGAGATTGAGATGGAGCTTCAAAAGAAAGAAAAAAAAAGGGCGCTGCCATCCTCATACGGGAACCCTAGTCAGGGTAGAGAGAAAAAGCAACAGTTCGAATTCAAACCGTACAAAGGTGGTAATTCGGGTAGGAGCGGTCAGTATGGGAGTAGCACACGTGGAGGTGATATGAGGATTAAGCCACGTGAGGCACCTACCAGAGATGAGGGAAAGATGAGGTTATGCTACAAGTGTGGGAAATCTGGGCATATGGCGAATGCTTGCCCCACTCCAGGGTTGGTGTGTTTTTACTGCAAAGAAGAAGGTCATGTAAAAGAAAATTGCCCAAAGAAGAAGGACAGTTACAGAGGTGCCTAATTCTTTCATTAGCTATATTATCATGTGTTATAAATATGTTCTTTGATTTGACTGTGTGTATGTTCATGTGTTTATAAATTAATCATAGGTGGTTTTCGGAGCGGGCCAGTGGTGAGCCCGACTCCCGCTACTTATAGGGCTCTTGAGGGAGCATAGACCAGAGCTCGAGGACGAGCTTATTTGATGACTGGTGAGGAGACCAAGCGTGCTGCAAATGCTGTTGCTGGTATATATGTTTTTTATCTTCTGAGTTACATTCGGGGTTATATTTCCGAGTTATAATCTGAGTAAAATGCATGAGTACTTACTGTGTGAATATGAATTATGTGTGAATTATCTGAGTATATGAGATTTTTGTGTGTTAGGTACATTCCGTGTGAATAATGTGCCTGCTTTTGTGCTATTTGATAGTGGGGCGACCCACTCGTTTGTTTCTTATGCTTTTAGCAATATGATGTCCCATAAAGTAAAGGACCTTTCTGAGCCATTATTGATAGAGGTTGCGAATGATAAGACGGTACCTATTTCTAAAGTGTACCGTGGGTGTTTGATCGAATTGTGCGGGGAGAAATTCCCGATAAACCTTATTCCTATTGTTATGAGAGATCTATGTGTGATTGTGGGTATGGATTGGATGACCGAGTACCACGCAGAGATTTTATGTCATCAGAAACAAGTCCGTATCAAACCTCCAAGTGGGGTTGAACTGGTGATTCAAGGCGACCTTAACCGATGGGTGCCGGCACTGTGTTCGGCTGCGAGGGCAAGAAAATATCTTCAGCATGGTGCCGTGGGTTATTTGGCGTATAGTATCGACACTGTACTTGAGGTGAAACCGACATCAATTGAAAGTGTTCCTATTGTGAGTGATTATGCCGATGTATTTCCCGAGGATTTACCGGGGATACCGCCAGACAGACAAGTGGAGTTTCGTATTGATTTGGTACCAGGTGCGGCGCCGGTTGCCAAGGTCCCTTATCGACTCGCACCGCCAGAGATGAAGGAATTATATGATCAGTTAAACGAGTTGCAAGAGAAAGAGTTCATCCGACCGAGTAGTTCACCATGGGGAGCTCCTATTTTATTTGTGAAAAAGAAAGATGGTTTGCAAAGGATGTGTATCGATTACAGAGAGCTGAACAAATTGACAGTGAAAAACCGTTATCCATTGCCGAGGATTGATGATTTATTCGACCAACTCTAGGGTGCGTCATGGTTTTCAAAAATTGATTTGCGTTCCGGGTACCATCAGATGCGGGTGAAAGAGGAGGATATTGAGAAGACCGCTTTCCGGACGCGTTATGGTCATTATGAGTTTGTAGTGATGCCTTTCGGACTCACTAATGCACTAGCTGCCTTTATGGATCTTATGAATCGGGTGTGTAGTAGTATGTTGGATCGTTCGGTTATCGTGTTTATTGACGACATCTTGGTCTATTCAAAGACCAAGGCAGAGCACGAGGTTCATCTTCGCGAAGTACTAGAGACGTTGAGGCGTGAAGGTCTTTATGCAAAATTTTCCAAATGTGAATTTTGGCTACGTGAAGTGCGGTTTCTTGGCCATGTTGTGAATGCCGAGGGTATTAAAGTTGATCCGGCAAAGATTGCGGCAGTAATGAAGTGGGAGGTACCGAGGACACCATCAGAGATTCGTAGTTTTCTGGGTTTGGCTGGATATTATCGTTGTTTTATCCAGGATTTCTCCAAAATCGCGTCAACATTGACAAAGTTGACCAAGAAATCGGCTGCATTTAGCTGGGGTGAGAAACAACAAGAGGCTTTTAAGATATTGAGGAAACGTTTATGTGAGGCACCGATTCTAGCCTTGCCAGAAGGTGTGGAAGACTTTGTGGTTTATTGTGATGCGTCTATTCAGGGTTTGGTGTTGTATTGATGCAGAGGGGTAAATTGATCGCATATGCTTCTAGACAGTTGAAGCCTCATGAAGGTAATTATCCTACGCATGATCTTGAGCTGGGTGCAGTGGTTTATGCTTTAAAAATCTGGAGACATTATTTATACGGCGTAAAAATCACCGTTTACACTGATCATAAGAGCTTGAAGCATTTGATGGATCAGGAAAATTTGAATATGAGGCAGAGAAGATGGCTCGATGTGTTGAAAGATTATGATTGTGAGATTCTTTATCATCCGGGTAAAGCTAATGTGGTAGCAGACGCATTGAGCAGGAACCCTATTCGGGGCATTTGTATGAGATTGACTGCGGTGGCACCATTGTTAGAGTCCATTCGTGTTGCACAGGTAGAGGCTTCAGAGGCTGAGCAGGCCAAGAAAGAACGAGTTACAGGGGTGATTGCCAGTTTTGTAAAAGATAGCAAGGATTTGTTGACACATATGGGTAGAGTATGGGTACCCTCACATGGTGGTAATCGCGATATTTTGTTGGACGAGGTTCACAAGTCCAAATTTTCTATTCATCCAGGTGCAACAAAGATGTATCGAGATCTTCGTGAGAATTATTGGTGGCCGGGCATGAAGTTAGGAGTAGCTGAGTACGTTGAGAAATGCTTGACTTGCCACAAAGTCAAGGCCGAGCACCAGAGACCGCATGGTTTATTGCAACCATTAGAGATTCCAGTGTAGAAGTGGGAACAGATAACCATGGATCTGATCACCAAAATGCCGAAAACGTCGGGAGGTTATGATGCTATCTGGGTAGTTGTTGACCGTTTGACTAAAAGTGCCCATTTTATTCCGATTAAAGAGGCTTCTTCAGCTGAGAAGATGGCGGATATTTTTGTTTGTGAGATTGTAGTGAGACATGGTGTACCGGTGTCTATTGTATCAGACAGAGACACTCGTTTTACGTCGAGATTTTGTGAGAAATTCCAAGAGGAGATGGGAACGATGCTTCATTTCAGTACCGCGTTTCAAACACAGACTGACGGTCAGAGTGAGCGTACGATTCAGAAACTCGAGGATATGTTGAGAGCATGTGCACTTGATTTTGGAGGTAGCTGGGATAAGTACCTACCATTGGCAAAGTTTTCGTATAACAACAGTTACCACACGAGCATTGGTATGTGTAATTAATTCTTTTCTTTCTTTAATTTCTGAGTGAGTAATTTAATAATTTCTCTAAATTAATTAAGGCACCGTTCGAGATGTTATATGGCAGAAAGTGTCGGACGCCTATCTGTCGGGGCAAAGTTGGGCACAAAGTGCTGGGTAGTACTGAGATCGTGTTAAAAACTACCGAGCTGATTCAGATGGTTCGCGAAAGATTGGTTACCGCACAGAGTCGTTAGAAGAGTTATGCTGACAAGAGACGATCTGTTCTAGAGTTCCAGGTTGGAGATTATGTGTTGTTAAAAGTTTCCCCGTGGAAGGGTGTTATCCGGTTCAGGAAGAGAGGAAAATTGGGACCCCGTTATATTGGTCCCTATCGGGTGATTACCAGAGTTGGCAAAGTAGCTTATCGTTTAGACCTACCGGAGGAGCTACATCTTATTCATAACACCTTCCACGTTTCCCAGCTCAGAAAGTGTATCGTTGACGAGTCCGTAGTCGTGCCTTTAGAAGATATTCAGATTGATGAGCAGTTGAATTATATGTAGGGATTTACTACGCACCATGCGACTGATCAACCACTTGGGTCGACCACCTAGTACACGAGTTCGAACCTTGCTGACCAAGAACATGAACTTGTTCTTGACCGGTTAAAACTAACTAGCTGATTTAATCCCTAAATGTGGAACTGGGATTAAACCTAATCCTTAAATCCTAAAGGATTGGGATGTTGGAAAACTAGATTAGGTTAACAAGAAAGAAACCTTGTACGAAGAACTCGAACACACACACACATACTTGTGTGTATTCGTCGACTACTACCAAGAACCCTAGGGTTCTTGGTTCGACTTCGAACAAGAGGAGAAGAAGAAGATGTGTTCCATGAAACATAACTTAGGTTAATGCTTAAGATAAGTCCACTAATGATGAACACGACGAACGATCTTCTAGTTGATCACTTGCTTCGATCTTGATCTTCGAAACTCGAAGAACACGAAGAACGAACGAAGAACACGAAGAACACAAGCTTGTGTTCTTGTGTTTGTGGCTTCAGCCGAATGAGAGGAAAGGGGGCAAGGATTTCGTGATTAGGGTGTAATGAATCAACCTTTAGGGTTTAGCATAAGCCTTCTATTTATAATAGAAGATGTTACACTTAAAACCCTTCTAGTTTAATTAAGATTAACTTCTTAATTAAACTTCCTTTTTACACTTCCATCCCTTATAGTTTTAACTAGTTTATTATCATTGCACTTAACTATCAAATGTCTAGTATTAACACACTATAATTTCGGTACCCATATACACGAAATTATACACTTGTATTTATACTTTTAATAGTTAATTATATAATAACCTTTATATAATTTATACAATAATATTATCCAATTACTATATGATTTAATAGCTTTAAATCATATCATGGATAATCTATAACTAACACATTGTAAATTTACTTAACTAGTAAATGTACAACTACTTGTATTAATTAGTTAGTTAAACTAATCTAGTAATAAGTTAAACTTAACTTAATACTTAACTGATTCATAATGACTATTATGAATCATTCCTCTTCGTAGTATCATCATAGGTTGACCAACTGTGCACATAATTCCTTCATTATATTGAGAGACCGATTGCGATTCTTGACCGCAAGGTTAAGACCTTGCGCAATAAAGAGATTGTACTAGTTAAAGTGCAATGGCAGCACCAAAAGGGTTCTGAGTGGACCTGGGAGCCTGAGTCTGAGATGCGAAACCAATATCCTGATCTATTTCTGAGTGATGACTTCGGGGACGAAGTCTGATTCAAGTGGGGTTGAGTTGTAACGCCCCGAAATTTACCTGGTAAATTAATCTATATGGTACTTTAATTAAGTTCAATTAAGGGATAACTTTTATGAGAACAATGAATGGTTAAATAGGAATATTTAAGCGTATGAGTTATTATTGAGACTTAATATTACTTTTGAGAATTAATTATAAATGGGTTATAGTGTCATGTATTAAAACGGAGAAATGGTACATTGATAATCTGATACCCTTCCCTAGCCTAAACCTGTCTTTTCCCTTCGTAGTGTTTGTCGACTTGTAGGGCCGAGTAAGGAAGAATGAGGTGGGCTAGTGCCCAAAATTCTAGGAGGAAGGGCCCATCCTCTTGTCATTGAAATCGATACCTAGGGTCTCAATATAACAAGTTTTGGCAAAGTATATATATATATAGCTAATGCAACCCTAGCCACAAATACCACAATTCCCATATTTCCTCTTTTGTTTGTCTGAGGTGTAACCCACTAGAAGCTCTCGCCGGAGCTTCAATTCCGTCACCATCTCGCCACCACCTCCATTTTCTTCCATCGACACCATCGCTTCTGGCTTCCTTTCCGCCGGAGGTTACGCCCTCACCGTATCCCCTATCCTTCGGTTTTCACCACCGGAATTCCACCACGTCCGTACCAGTTTTTCATCACCATCGTGGGTTTTGCTTGGTTTTGCCAGAGAACGCCACCACCGTGAGCTTCTCCGTCACTATTTCTGTCTCACCGTTGCCGTACGACTGAACTGTACTACTTCTCCGTCACTGTTCCTGTTTCACCGTTGTCGTACGACTGAACTGTACTACTTCTCTGTCACTGTTCCTGTTTCACCGTTGTCGTACGACTGAACTGTGCTACCTCTCCGTCGCGTTCTGAGCTTGCTCGTTGGATTGTATCATTTCGGTAAGCCATCTTGTCTCCCTTTCTGATTCTCCAACCTTTGATCCGGTATAACCCGTTAATATTTTCTGTGTGGTGACGTAACTCCGAGCAGCTGAAGATTCGAGGGTGGCGGTGAACTCAACAGGCGATTCTGATAAGAGTACGAGCACAAGCGGGAGATCATATCGGTAGTAGTTTTGCTTTCGTTTATTCTATATGAAATCGCATGGCGTGAGAGTATGGTTATTCCGATGATCTGGGCTTTGTCTAATACCAATATAGAAACTTTTTATGCTCCTTTTGGTTCATTTTGTCTCACTGCATGAAATAAGAAATCGACTATACAGTCATTTCGTGTAAGGTTTTCCATCATGTGGGTTGTCTTGTTTCATCAAAATGATTAGATAAGCATTTTTGGTCAAAATCGGTTATAGCATGGTATTTTATGGAAGCAGAAATACTTTATGAGCATTTTATTGAAGGAAATATATTTTTATTTAATTAAAGGAAAGATTTTTACTAGTATTTATTTTTCTTTTAAATAAGTTGTGAGTCAAGTTTAACTTGGGTTATATTACGTGCCTTAGGATCGTTTAGGGATTTGCCGGGCAAGAGTGTAGAGTGTTGGGAAAATCATCGGAGCTTACGTTTATCAGGTGAGTATTCTCACCGTGTTTTCAGTTATAACAATATACATGCATGACTTATGTGTTTTGAAATGCTTTAATTGATTCTGTGATTGAACTATTATCTGTGTTTATTCTTTTATTGGTCTGAGATATTAGCGCCTGTGTATCTGAGCTCAGCATAGGGTTGTATTGTGCTGCTGTGAACTGTGATCTGAGTTATATGTGATCTGAGTTATCTGTGATCTGAGCTATCTGTGATATGAGCTATCTGTGATCTGAGTTAATTATGTTAAAGAGATAAAAACAAAATAAATAAACATCTGAGTTTTGGATATATGCCTATTTTGGGATCACCTAGCGTGTGAGTTATAGCATGAGTGGCAAATCTAGCCTGAGTGGCAAATCTAGCCTGAGTGGCAAATCTGAGTTTTAGCCTGAGTGGCAATCTGAGGTATGAGGAGGGGCGATCGACCAGAATCACACAAGCGCGGTATATAAATTTAAAATCTGAGTAATAAAATCCGAGTCAATAATTGAGTAGAATCTGAGTAGGAGTACACCTATGTGCCCTCATGTGTTGTATGTTATAGCTGTTTGCATTTTGGGATATTCACTCAGCTTCCCCGCTGACCCAAAAACTCTCCCCCCATTGTGCATGTACTAGCAAGGGGAAGGGAAAGGTGGAGTGACTACGGTTGGATTGCTAATGTGGAGTTATCTTTTATTTTTATGTGTTATTTCAGACTTACTTTAATTTTGTTTTAAAACTTCCGCTGGTTCAAACATGTTTTAAATATTGACTTATCGTTTGAGTTTTATTATTTGGGACCTTTTTATTTAATTATCGAATCTTAAAAATTTTAAATTTTTGAGAAAATTTTGGGTGTTACAATAATTGCATTCAAGCCAATAATCGAATTCTATTGTCTAAATGCATTCTCATTAAACTCAATTTTGGAACGTTTCTCTACGTATCTTAAATGCATTGTATACACTTAAATGTACGAATTCAATTTTGGAACTTAATTTGAAACTCAATTTATCACATGGTAATTAATGCAACTTCAATTTTGAAACTCAATTTTTATCTATACGAGTCAACATGGCCCGTGCGATGCACGGACTTTATTTTATTAGAAGCAAATTGTTTTATTCCTTTTAAAATGCATAATATTCTTTCTAACGTTTGTACACCAAATTCAATTATTACTCCAATAACTTCTAATATTTTTTTATCTTATTCTCGACTTTGTACAAATGAAGCATCAAAACCAGCATGTTTAGTTGCCGTTACAATTTCTTCTTTTGCTATTATTAACGGGTCGTATACAACTTTTCTATATTGTATAGTCATTTGGTTGCGGCTGGTGAAATATACAATAGATTGACACGTTTAAAATAAACACACCCCAAATTGACCAATTTATAAGTTAATGGATCAAGATAGCGAAAAGAAGTTATGTTTTTTTAACCGAATTCAATATAATCCACAATCAACTTTACAAAAAATCATATGTTTTTAATTGAGTTTTAATTCTTAGGTTATAAGTTCAGTGTCCGAGCAAAAGTAATTGGAGTTACACCAAATGGTCTACAAAGAAATGCTTATCATCATCTTCAATCAACAAAAAGATTATAATAGTCTATTCAAAATAAAAATGAATCCAAACCACAATTTAAATGTGGGTTAAAAAAATGACACAAATGCTTAGCAATATTTTAAGGCTATTAACTCTATATATTAAACAGATGTCGTTCATAATTCATCCAAAATATAATTCCGTTAAATATGATAGAATGAAACTAAAATACAATTTTTCCGGTGCAATTTGTTGAATATACTATAACATATATTCCGAATCATCGACTAAAAGATGGTAAACTGATCGATCATTTGATAACATGGTTCGTACATTCTAGATCATCATTTGTGCCGGATTTCTAGCGACCGAATATGAAGAAATATTAATCTTTTGCAACTTGTTTTTGATTCAGTTTCATGGGCATGATTCAGTTAAATGAATGTGGAAACAATTTAACTATTTCACACATAAATGAATGTAGGAACAACTAATTTTGATGGAAACAAAGTATGACAATTCGTGAACAAAATATCAAGATATATAAAAATATAGGATTATACCCCAAAATATACAAATGTCCTTAAAAATGGAGGAATTCCACATTACATTCAATATATTCACACTGAAATAGAGAATTTGTGTCTGGCGTTTGTTTTGAATAAGCAAGCAATGCAATTAGAAAAAACGTACCGTAATCAATTGAAGGTATCACTCTGGTGACGAAAGTCCGAGAATTAAATTGATCAAGCACAAAAACGTCATTCAACCAAAAGGCGAGTGATCGAAAGAAGATCGTTGAGAGAACCAAGTCAAAACTGTTAAAAGTATCATAGAGAAAACGTACCGTAATAAGACGACTATCAATTATAAAAAGATGAGTAAACATAGTTTCAAATTTCATGGATTCGATGTTGAAGTTGCAGATTCATACCTTTATTAGGGCTCAACGTGAAAATAGTGGGTGCAACAATTGGGGAAGAACCGAAACAACGGGTTGTCTGTCAAGAAAAGACATAACGATTGGTTATTGAAGCTTTGATTTAATGTTGTGTTTGTTGATGGAATACGGTTGAAGATAATCGATTGTCGATTACTGCCATGTTGCATGGAGAAGGATGATGATTTCATGGTTTATATAGAAATTGAACCGATGGAGAACTTTTGATAGGAGAAGGCGGTTGGAGTGAAACTATGGAGTGAAAGTGTGAAACTGTGGAGCAACGAAGATGTGCTGATTCATAACGTTGAGAAAAGAAATAGTCAATGAATATGAAATGATGGGATTTAATGCTATATATCGTTTCCTTTAATTAATTTTGTTATCAAATTGTCCCTATCGCTACTTTTCAATGAAACGGTCAGGGTAAATGTTATATACGTTTCCTTTAATCAAATTGTTCATGTTCTCTAATTAAATGCTACTTTTCAAATCGAAATTGAAACTCGTTTGCAACGTAATAAATGAAACTCGTTTGCAATGTAATAAATGCTACATCAAAATTGAAACTCATTTTTTAAGTATATATAGATTTATCCACCTAAATACTATATCAATAAGTTTGTGAAAAGAACATCACCTATATTATATTATATTATATTTTGAGAGTTCATTTTGGAATTGAATCTCATAACAAATACGTCCATGATTAAATAAAATATTTCAGACTTTATACATATAACAAGGAATGTATTTGTCGCGCTTCGCTGCGGGTCTATGAAAAATAAAATTTAGAAAAAACATTAAAAATATCAAGTGGTTTGCCTAAGGATTGAACCTGAGCATTTAGGGGAGCCAGTTGAGCTATAGCCACTATGCATGCCTACTTTCATACCCACTTGTATATATATATATTAGAAAAAAATTTCAACCAATCACAAAGCAGTGAACAGTATTTTCACTACCACATTTGTATAATAGGGATAATTAAATACTTTTTAGTAAAAAAAAAATATTCATGTTAGAACGGCTCCTTCAATGTGTTTGAAATTTACTTTCAATGCATACAACCGAATTATTATCATAAACATTTCTAAATTATCTGATAATATTTACATATAAAAAATTGAACCTTTAAAGAAATTTTTTAAAATCCCTTAGCACTAGTCTATCACCCATAATTATTAAATAAAATGGTATGTATCACAAATGAGAAATGATATTTATGCTTACAGTTTGTGCCTACTTGTGTGTCTACCCATTTGATCATGTTAAATGTCAAAATCTAGCGATGATATGAGTAAAAAGAATTAGTAAATTACACATTTCAAAACTCAAAAGTAGATAATCATATAAATAAGCACAAATAGTTGGCCTTAATACCTATTCTCATCACAAATGCACAATTATCCGGCTATCCGGTACATATTTAATATTTAATTTAAGGAAAATGCTAACAAATGACCTTAGGACATTGTTTAAGAAAAAAAAAGGAAGTTTCAATTTATAGTAAATTTACTATAAAAAAACTTCTCCCTGAATTTCATGACCATCTCAAAGTAGTTATGTTTTAAAACTTGTACATTAGTATCCTTAACCATTGCCCTAATAGTAATGGTTAGCTAAACCCTTAGGGTGTGTTTGGTACAGAGATTTGAAGGGAGAAAAAGGGAAATAAAGATAAAGTCTCTTGTTTGGTTACATTGAGAAAGGAAGATGGAGAAAAAAAACTTTTCCTTTTCCCTAATTTTAATTCCCTACTAAATAAGGGGAAAATGAGGGAATGATATATCGAGACTTAAAAAAAACACGTAGAGAATCACAAAGCCCTCTTCTTTTCTTTATACGAAACCTTTCGTCCTCAATTTCGTCCGCTGTCCACTACAATTCCGTCGTCAATTGTCTGCCACAATTCCGTCCAGCAACAATTCGTCCGCCATTTCTTCCAGGTTAATCTCATTATTTGTCTCTCGAACTTTATCTCTCTGTCTCTCTATTATACATTATTTGATGCATCACAAGTTAATCTCGCAATTCCGTCCAGCAACAATTATGTATCTGTGTTTCAATATTTAATGTATCACATGGTTCCTTTTGATTATATATATGTTTATGTATCACAATCGTCCGCCATATGTTTTATGTATCAATTTTGAATTTTTAACCAATATGAAAGCGAAGGTCAACTGATCAACTCCACAGACTGTCCAATTAAATTCCATCCATCTTCCTTTTAAAAAATTGCCCTTATATTTCATCAAAATTACGAAATTCTGCAACAATTGTCCACTTCACCATCAAAAGTATACTACACTTTGTTATAATGGTTATGAAGCTTACTACACTTTGTCCACTTCGCCACATGTTATAATTTTGTATTTATCAATGGGGCCAAGTATTATGTTGCAGGTTATAATAATTTGGAAAAATACTTTCAATTGACTGTTTTATGAATATTGTGTAGTTGAGATGCCAAGATTACCATTGAGAAAAAGAATGGTTGTCATAGGTGCATTTTATGCGATGTATGTTATCTATGAATTTTGTATGTTATAATGATGACTGTTGTGGGAAAAAAATATGTTTGCTAATTATAAAGTTTGTACAATTCTCTACTGATTTTTTTTGTTATACCAAACAAGAGAAATGATTCTCTGCTGCAATTCTTTATTGAAGTCTCTGTGCTACCAAACAGAGGAGTCAATTCTCTTTCTCCAGACTAATTCCCTTTCTCAGTAATTCCATTCTCTGCAACCATTTCCCTGCAATTCCATTCTCTGCAACCAATGGACAAATTAACCGAAAGCAAGGACAATTTTGTAACTTAACAATCCCATGAAAGATCACCTTCTGGAAGATGACATTAATACCCTTCACCCTCCACATAAAAACCCGTGTTTAGATTTCAACTGAATTCTGCTGCTTTTTTTTACTTAAATTCAGTGCTATAAATTCCTCTAATTCTCTCTGTTTTCCCAAACCCCAACGCCGAAATCTCCGGTCGCCGGAGTTCTTCACCGCCTTTCTACTGCGGTTTACAAAACAACGCTGGCACTGGCAGCATAATGATGAAGCTCTCTTTCCGGCGTTACACGGCGGTTGCTTGTTTTCAGGCATGCTTTCTATTTAATTTTACACTTCGAAAATGAATTTTATATGCATATGTGTCTTTTTCTACTTTTCGTCAAGCTATCGATGTAATGCTGCAATGGATTATCATTATAATTATTTTTTATTTTTATTTTTTCTCTATAAATAATGAATTTGTTGGTGAGATAATCAAGCGTCGTCATAGGATTACATAATTACCTAGCTGTGTATTGACTGTAAGCGTTTTGTTATATATAATTTACTTTTATTGATTAATTGATTGAAACAAATTTAATTCGAGTTTGGGAAAACAACACGAGATTTTCATTTTTTAATGTTATGATTTCATCTCTGTTTCTACTATTATTAGTCTAATTTATTTAATTTTGAAGAGAAAATCACGAACTTGACTAAAATAAGTTGATATAAAATTAAAATTGTTTAAATTTCCATACTGAAATTCGAAGTATTTCTTTTGGAAATGATAATGTAGCATTGAAGGTCACATGGAAACAGTAATTGATCCAAAATTAAATTTTAAGTTTTCTTTGTTTTTTTCCTCCTACTTGGAGAAATTTAGTTAGGTCATTCATGCATTTTTGACTGGATTGCCCTGATTTACGGGAATTTGGCTCAACTGAATCTCAATAATAAATAAAACACAAACAAATTATGCTTATCAAATCTAAAAAGTTAATATGAAGCCATTGACAATTAACCCCCAATTTTTTGTTTCTATCTTTAATATTCCTTTTATTTCTGAAAATAATTTAAAGTTGTCAATTGGTTGTACCTTAAAATTTTGAACTGTCCAAATCAAATGAACAAGACCAGAACTTTTTTTTTTGGTTTTATATGTCATGTATGTATCATTTATAACTGTGAGATGAGCCATTTAACTGTAAACCCTACACAAATTCAATAAGATTACTCATATAGTGGGCCCGTGATATAAGTCGATCAGCCCAACCACCTAAATCCCTTTTTTTATATTTTTTTGTCACAGTTTATATAATGTACTTGCGGTATCTTTGTTATCTTTTTTGATTTATTAATAAAGTCAATATGTTCATTTAAAAATGAAATGATATAATGTATGCATGATCCACATTTCATATATATTTAATACATATAGTAAGCATACAGAATGCTAGAAATATCATCACATTGACTTGAATACAATAATACATGAATCTATATTTATTATTTAGGATCTCATTTTACACTCTCATAAACACCTACAACAATTTTATGTTATATTTACAATTACATAAAATGAACCACAATATCAATAAAATATATTACGTAAATAAAATGAAAAAGATAACGGGGTAAATCAAAAATACCAAATCAATTTATAAAAATAAAAAATTAGAAAACAATTCTAATCCACGTTTATGTCATGTTTCACGTTTTATATATTTTTTGATCTTATATTTAATAATTTCATGTAAATAATAAAATTTTGATATATGTTTTTACAGGTATTGTTGCTTATATCTGTAAGCAATGCAGAAAGGTCTGATACTCGAATACTTTTGACTTCTAATGCCACATTGAGGTGAATTTTTTTTCAAATGTGCATAATTTTTTTAATTATTTTTTTAAAATTTATTTGATGATGCTAAATTAATTGCTTATGTTATAGGGAAAAACATGGTGAAAATTATTGTGCAATGTATGATATATGTGGAGCACGTAGTGATGGGAAGGTAGTTAACTGCCCTTTTGGTTCCTCATCTATAAAGGTAATTCTAATGTTATAATAATATCTAAATAATCAGAAAATAGAAATTATAGTTTTTATTAGTTTAATTATAATATGTTTTGCTTGTTTTACAGCCAGATGACTCATTATCGGCTAAGATCCAAAGTTTATGCCCAACCATTTCTGGGAACATTTGTTGTACAGAGACTCAATTTGATACATTACGTTCACAAGTCCAACAAGTAAGTCAATAATTAAAAGTCAAAGTCAACTCTAATTCATTGACTTCATTCTAATAGGTTGTTATGTTCTTGCAGGCTTTACCATTTCTAGTTGGATGTCCAGCATGCTTAAGAAATTTTTTGAATCTTTTTTGTGAGCTAACATGCTCCCCAAATCAGAGTCAATTCATCAATGTTACTTCTATCTCTAAGGTCAAAAGTCAATAGTCAAAATGTCTCTAAATTCTTGACCGTAACTAGTAGACTGCTATTCTTTTTTGTTCTTGAGATTTATTAGAGGTGGCAATTCTCAATTAAACTGCTTAGGGTTGGGTCGAAACATGTTTGGGCCATATATGGGTCGACCCGGCTTAGTAAACGGGTCAACCCGTTGAACTAATAAGCTAAAAAAATATAAATTTTTAATCCTACCCACTAGCCCGTGTACGAACCGCTTAACCCATTTACAACCCGATTACAACCCGTTTGACCCGTTTCAGTAAATGGGTTACATGGGTCATTTTTGGGTTAGGTGATATCAACCTGCCAACCCAATCCCAACCCGGATTACCACCCCTAAATATATCACAACATAAAACATACGCATGTTTCACATTTCTCCATACAAAAAAGGTTTTTTTTTTTTTTTTTTTTTTTTTTTTTTTATAATTTTGAATATATTTATTTCAGATGAAGAATAATTCGACTGTTGGTGGGATTGACTACTACATAACTGACACATTTGGAGAAGGTTTATTTGAATCCTGCAAGGAAGTAAAATTCGGCACCATGAATTCTCGAGCTATCGAGTTTGTTGGTAATGGTGCTAAGAATTTCAAAGGTAATTCTTTTTTTTCTCTCTTTTTTTCTCTTTTTCTCCTTTTACACACAGATGTATAAATTAAGGATTAAAAATGTGATTTTTTTTTTGGGCAGAGTGGTTTGCTTTCATTGGTCAAAAAGCGGGCCTTCAAATGCCCGGTTCACCATATGCAATAAATTTTCGGGCAGATGCTGACGTGGCAGTTGGAATGAAGAATATGAATTTGACTACTTATTCATGTGGTGACACATCATTAGGTTGTTCTTGTGGTGATTGTCCTTCTGCCCCTGTTTGTTCAAGTTCTGCCCCACAACAGACTCATGGAAAGGGTTCTTGTTCAGTTAAAATTGGATCTATTAAGGTGTGTTTATTATAAATGGGCGGGTCGGGTTGGGTAACGGGTCAAAATGCTAAATCTTTTTGCAATTTGCCCAAAGATATATTATTTTAATATTAATATAATTGTTTTTAATGAGAATTCAATTCTACACCACAATTTTTAATTAGTACAAGTTTTACAGCTAACTGTACCACCATACGAAACAATGATTGTGGTACATGCTATAAAAGTTGTGGTGTAAAAATCATCCCCTTTTTTAAATAAAATGATTTTGAGTTTATATGCCTTAGAAATACACTTTTAGCATCTTTCGACCCACCTGACCCGTTCCTTTTAATAAATTTAACCCGTTAGAGATAAACATAACCCGAAACGTAACGGGTCAAAATTTCCAAAACTAAATTAAATCCAAATTTCAAATATTTGCAACTAAGATGATATCATATGTATTTAGTATTTAAAAATTTTAAATCCTTACAGGCAAAATGCATTGAAGTTTCATTAGCAATAATCTATATAATATTGGCCTCCTTATTTCTTGGGTGGGGATTATTCCATAAAAGGAGAGCAACAAACCCTAATTTGAGAACTAAATCACCAACAAAAGTGACCAATGGTAAAAAAGACGATAATATCCCCATGCAGGTACATATGCAGGTATTATAATACTATTATTTAAATTCAGTTACATATTTAGAAATCACATACAATTTATATCTTCATTTTTCACATTATTATTTTTTAATATTAGATGATGGAGGATATTCCTCTCACAAGTGGGGTCCAGCTGTCACCTGTGCAAGGATACATGGCGAAAATGTTCAGGTCAAACCTCATAATATAGTCAATGCTGTTTTGTACAACTATAACTGACTCACAGCTTACATTTAACCAAACATAAACGTTATATAAAAAAACATAAATATTAATAATAAAAACATTAATTTTCAGGTTATATGGAACATGGGTTGCAAGAAATCCAACTCTTGTATTATGCTCTTCATTGGCTGTTGTTCTACTTCTTAGTTTAGGTTTATTCGGTTTTAAAGTAGAAACACGACCTGAGAAGGTATAAACATAGTTTCTTTTATTATTATTATTTTTATTATAATTATTATTATTAAAATAGATTTTTGTTTGTATTTTATAAATTTGTGTTATTGCAGCTTTGGGTAGGCCATGGGAGTAGAGCAGCAGAAGAGAAACAATACTTTGATAGCCACCTGGCACCTTTTTATAGAATCGAGCAGGTAAGGAGGTGTTTATGTGCATGAGTTTTTATTTAAAATTTTATGATATTTAAAAAAAAATGGTGTTGTGTTTTTTAAATTAGTTATTAATTACAGTTGATAACATTTTACAGCTCATATTGGCAACAAAACCTCATGCTGCACATGAGAAACCACCAACTATTGTCACTGGGGAAAATATTAAGTTGATTTTTGAATTACAAGATAAGGTACACTTATATTTTATTTTATTTTACTTTAATGATGTATATATGTCTTTACTTGGTTGTATAATCACTTATATTTTATTTTATTTTAATGATGTATATATGTCTTTAATTGGTTGTATAATTTGTAAATTGCATTGTTATAATAGGTAGACAGAATTCGAGCAAATTATAGTGGATCATTGGTTTCTTTAACAGACATATGCATGAAGCCTCTGGGCGAGGCTTGTGCCACACAAAGTATTCTCCAGGTAAGTTATTTATTTATTTATTTTCTTATAATTTTTTTTAATATCAAAAGCATCAGCATATAACATGTACTTTTAAATTTTAACCAAAATTTAAGTAGATTAACCAAAATTTCCAAGAAATTCATTGGTACTTTACAGTAAACATATATTTTTACCATATGTTTGACGATTCTTTTTTGCTTTTTTATTTTGTAGTATTTTAAAATGGATCCTAAAAACTATGACAACTTTGGGGGTGTTGACCATGCTGAATACTGCTTTCAGGTATAAACACTGTTGATATATGTACGGTTATAATTAATATAAATGGTTGAGAAAATGTATTCTTGGTCAAAATTAAGACCAAATTTGGAAACTATTAGAGATTAGAATAAATATTGAATTTGATAAATTATTATGTTTTAATTGGTTTTGTTTTATTATTGTCATTTATCATTAAAATATAAGTATTTGTAATTAATCAATGTAGCATTACACTTCTGATGCGAATTGTATGAGTGCATTCAAGGGCCCACTAGAACCAAGCACAGCATTAGGAGGTTTTTCTGGTAACAATTACACCGAGGTAATTATTTTATTTATTTTTTATTTAATTAAAATGTAAATTATGTTTTATAGTGACCCTTTAATAATGATGGTTTAAAGTCAGGCTTCTGCATTTATTATAACTTATCCTGTTAACAACGTCATTGATAAAGAAAGCAATGAAACTAAAAAGGCAGTTGCTTGGGAGAAAGCCTTCATTCAGTTAATCAAGGTTTGTCTTTTACACACACACACTGACACACACACACACACACACACTGATACGAACCGGTAATTAAAGACAAGTAATCGAATGCTTTATTGATAATCCTGGAGTTGGAGAAATAATAATAATAATATCCTAATACAAATTAGGATCGTACACACACACACACACACACACACACATATATATATATATATATATATTTTACAATTTGACTAAATCATTATATCAGGATGAGCTTGTGGCAATGGTAGAATCCAAGAATTTGACATTATCTTATTCCTCTGAAAGCTCCATTGAAGAAGAATTAAAACGAGAAAGCACTGCAGATGCGATAACAATTTTGGTTAGTTTTATAATCAACTTTAAACGCAATTTAATTATTAGCACTTTTTTATAATTAGTTTCTTTTTAAATTATTTATTTATTTATTAATTTTCAGATAAGTTATCTTGTGATGTTTGCTTATATATCTTTGGCATTAGGCGACACTCCTCGCTTCACTTCCTTTTATATATCTTCCAAGGTATTTTCCATTATCATTATTTATAATATATATATATTAATTATAATATATTTTATATATAATCATTATTAAATTCTAGGTATTGCTTGGGCTTTCTGGAGTGATACTTGTTATGCTCTCTGTTATTGCATCCGTTGGTTTTTTCAGTGCAATTGGAGTAAAATCTACACTCATTATCATGGAAGTCATCCCTTTCCTTGTTTTGGCTGTAAGTTTCATCCTTTTTTGTATTTTTTTATTTTAGATGTTGCAAAATGGGCGGGTTAAGTAACGGGTCAACACAGTCTGTGTCGGGTTGACCCGAAACTACTTTTTTACAATATTTTGGGTCACTAAAAGATGGTTTTACACCCCAATTGGATCATTAAAAGATGTTTTTTTACAATTTTTTTTTTTGTAAAATTGAACAGGTGGGAGTAGACAATATGTGCATTTTGGTACATGCAGTTAAAAGGCAGCAAGTGGAATTGGCTTTAGAATGGCGAATAAGTAATGCACTTGCAGAAGTGGGACCCTCTATAACCCTAGCAAGTCTATCTGAATTTCTAGCATTTGCAGTTGGAAGCTTTATACCTATGCCTGCATGTCGCATATTTTCCATGTTTGCAGGTCAGCCTTTAAAGAGTAAAGTACACAAATGGCCCTTTAGGTTTGTGTCATATTACATATTTGGTCCTTTAGTTTCATAAATTACACTGATAGTCCTTATTTCTGAAACTATTGACACGTTTGGTCCTTTGCCTATACCAGTGTTGTAAAAATCGGTCTTGGCGGCCGCCTAGGCGGCGCCTAGGCGCTTGGCGGTCGGCTGCCGAGTGAGAAATTGCCTAATCATTGGAGTTTGAAGGTTTTGGTCAAACTCGGTCCTAATCGGTCCTAGGCGGCCCTTGGCGGTCCTTGGCGGTCCTTGGCGGTCCTTGGCGGCCCTTGGCGGTCAAAAAAATGGTGATGAAGAAGATTGGAGTGGGCCTGTTTTTTTGTTTCAGTCGTTATGTTGAAGAGGAAAAAAGACGGCGATGAAGAAATTAGGTTTTCATTGGTATATTAATTGATAAATAAGTTGGAGTGGGCCTGTTTTAGAATGATAGATTGGTTGGGCTCATTATTGGGCTTCTTTTTATTATATTTCAAAACACCCTGATCCAACTTAAGTTTCCAAAATCCAGTATTCAAACTTATTGTTCGTATTTTATATATTGTTATTGACTAATTTAATTATTTTGTTAAGATATTATATATATTTTTCTAAAAAAATTAATTTTCTTTGTATTTAATAGTACCCGCCTAGAAACCGATTAATCGCCGCCGAGACCGATTAATCGCTTGAAGGTGGTCGACCGCCGAGGTACCGCCGAGCGATTTTTACAACATTGGCCTATACAGACGTTTATTTTTCCGTCAAGTATGGTCACGTGTGATGCACAAGGGGGTAAATCTGTCATTTTCCCTTTCCCTTCACCAATTTGAAACCCGTTCGTTTGACGGAAAAAGTTAACGTCTGTTTAGGTAAAGGACTAAACTTGTCAAATAGTTTCATAAATAAGGACTACCGATGTAATTTATGAAACTAAAGGACCAAATATGTGATATGGTACAAACTACAAACCTAAGGGACCATTTGTGTAATTTAGTCTTTTGTAAAAGGAATTAGTGAGACAAATTTGATTACAAAAGGTGTATTTCTTTATGTTGTATTCTTATATAAGTTTGGTTTACAATATATATTTCAGCACTGGCTATTTTATTGGACTTCCTTCTACAAGTTACTGCTTTTGTAGCTTTAATTGTTTTTGATTTCTTGAGAGCTGAAGACCACAGAATTGATTGTTTTCCTTGTATTAGAATTTCGGGTTCGGTGGTTGATACTGATCACGGTTTGTGAAATTACTTAATTATTTTAATATTTTTATTTTTATTTTGCATAACATCAAATGGTATTTGACATAAATGCTATTGTAGGTAGTGATCAAAGAAAAGATGGTTTACTTACTCGATATATGAAGGTAATAGCATCGTTGATGAAATCCAAAGGTGGCAAAATGAGCGGAATTAAAAAAAATAATTATAAATAAATATAGTGTTTTAAATAGGATAATAAAAATAATAATGTCTCAATATTAATAAAATAAGTTGGGAGGTTTTAGTCTTTTAGACCTATCTAATCCGTTTCCCTTTTAACTATATAACCCAAAACGACCCTTTATAAGTAAATGGGCAGTTATTGCAACATTTAATGATATGTTAACTTTTTATTATATTTAATTTTGGTATGTTGTCACATTATTTGAAATTTATGGTATTTTTCAGGAGGTTCATGCACCAATCCTAGGCGTATGGGGGGTCAAATTAGCAGTTATTGCTTTGTTTGCTGCATTATCATTAGCCAGCATTGTAAGTTATCTCATTAAAGTATTCTCAACCAATTTTCCAACTTTAATCACTTAAATATTTTATTAATTAAATAAAATCGTTAATTTAATATCATTTATTTACAAAGGCATTATGTACAAGGATTCAACCTGGTTTGGAACAACAAATAGTTTTGCCCCGAGACTCGTATCTCCAGGTATAAATAATTAAAATTTTAAAACGTGTGGTAATCTATTAATGATAAGTGATTAACTGCTATTTATTATGTAGGGTTATTTCAATAATGTTTCAGAGTATCTCAGAATCGGCCCACCTCTATATTTTGTTGTCAAAAAATATAATTACAGGTTTTTATCTATTTTTTCGATATGCATGCTATTATATATATATTTTTTATTAATTTCTTGCTAAGTACAGGGAAATTTACTTTTTTTTTTCTTTTTCTGTTTTTTCAGTTCAGAATCAAGACATACAAATCAGTTGTGTTCCATAAACCATTGTGATTCAAACTCACTTCTGAATGAGGTAAGACTATCATATGACCTTATTCCCATGTTAATTAATTAACGAGTAAATTACAGTCTATGTGGTTTTTCAAATTTTACGATTTTGTCCCTAAACATTTTTTTCGTGATTTTCGTCCCTCTGGTGTCTTCAAATTTCATTTTTTTCTTCCTATTTAACCTAAAATGACCAAAATACCCATACAAATATTATTCTGATTTTTTTTTATAATTTTTATTTTGAAGATATCTAAAGCGTCTTTGGTACCGAAATCCAGCTACATTGCTAAACCTGCTGCTTCATGGCTTGATGATTTTCTTGTTTGGGTCTCTCCAGAAGCTTTTGGCTGCTGCAGAAAGTTTATTAATGCAACTTATTGTCCTCCTGATGATCAGGTAAATTGTTCATACATAAATAAATAAAATAATTCGCCTAAAAAAATACAAATTTTTGCAACGAAATTAGCAATTGTAATCAAATATACCCTTTTATGATGTTTCTTTCAGCCTCCTTGTTGTACTTCAAGTGATGGTACTTGTACCCTAAACGGCGTTTGCAACGACTGTACTACGGTAATTATTTCTACCACTTTGTTACCTGAAAATTATTATTATTTTTTTACACTTTTACATATATTTCTGATACAAGATTGATTACAAGGAAAGTCACTATATGAGTTCTGAGTGACGCTTTGTAAATATTGTGGGTAAAAACTAAAAAGGTTATATTTTTGGGTTTTTGTATAAAAAATTGTCACAAAAAGATAAAAAGGTTATATTTTTGGGTTACTGATACTTTCGTGAAAACAAACACATGGACACTTTTGTGACTATTTTTACTTTTACGCTTTCTTAACTTGTAGCAACAATTTTTTGACTTATAGCGACACTTTTTGACCACCGTGTCTTGTAGTGATTTGAACTTTTCTTTGATGTAACATCTTGCAATGTCTAGTTTGCTATGGTGGATGATGATTAACTGAAATTTGGAGTATTTTTTTTCAGTGTTTTCGTCACTCAGATTTTGAAAACGATCGGCCAACTACTAGACAATTTAAGGAGAAGCTTCCATGGTTCCTTGATGCTCTGCCTTCAGCTGACTGTGCTAAAGGTGGTCATGGAGCCTACACTAATAGTGTGGAACTTAACGGTTAGTAGAGCTTCATTTTGTTAAAATAAAAGCTCCATTAAGAAAAAGGTGATCAATACGGTTATTATAGGGGTCATTTCTCATCACCAAAGTAGGCATGTTTAAAATTTCACAATTACCAAAATGGATAATTGTCTAAATTCTGTGACATTTTCCCTTGGTTAATGTATTGAATATTTCATTATCATATCAATTTACATATTGTCTTTCAGGCTTTGAGAATGGTGTTATTGAAGCATCCTCCTTCCGTACATATCACACCCCCCTAAACAAGCAGGTAACTCTATATATATGTATGTATTAGGATCTGGTGAGGACAATTCTCAACCAATAAGTATCTGAGAAATTTTGGATCTTTAGGAGGAAACATTTTTTGATAACCATCCAAAATGATTGGTCGAGAATTGTCCTTACGGTCCTCACCAAAATTTGAGTTGATCCCACTTCTATATATATATAACCAAATGACATATGTTATATTTTTTAATGACCAGAAATTGTTTTAATTCAGGCTGATTTTGTTAACTCAATGAGGGCTGCACGGGAATTTAGCTCGAGGGTTTCCAAATCCTTACAGGTTATACAACATTTCGGGCTAACTGCACAAAAAGATCATCTTTTTATGTAACATATTTCCAAGTGATCTTATGTGTGTCATAAGCTCTCAGTTCTTGCTATTGTATGTAGTTGATCCCCTATAACCGATGACGTGGCGACCTAAATGGAACAAAAAAGTGGTTACTTGATGAAGAGGTTGATAGCTTTGGCTATCGTTTTCTCACAACTCACAGAAAATAAGAACAATCAAATAGAAAAGATTAATTCATTCAAGATAATCCGAGAGGAGGAATGGGAGCTCTCCAAGTTCATAAGTTTACACAATTTTCTGAATGATTAATTAAAAATAAAAATAAAACTAAACATAATATAAGATAGAAATGGTTCTCTGCTCTGCAGGCCGACAACCTTAGTGGAGACATTCTTCCTATCCACCAATCAAGCTATTCCATGACTGTCATTCTCTGTCCTTGTTGTTTTGGGTACCGGGTCATGGGTTGGGGCAGCCCAGATCTTTGGGCTTGTGGGCTCTTCTTGTATACACTTTCAAAGGTGTATCAGAGTTCACCCGATACATACATACAATAGCAAAAATTTTAAGTTTATGACATTAATTAGAGTGTTCCAAAATACGGTATACAATACTCGATAAGTTGGATATATTTTTTCCATGCTTTAAGCCTCAAAATTTAAGCATGTAAGGCCTCACAACCAATCTTTTTTGTGGTTTTAATAATATATATTTATAATTTGCAGATTGAGGTGTTTCCTTATTCGGTATTTTATATGTTCTTTGAGCAATATCTTGACATATGGAAGACAGCATTAATCAGTCTTGCAGTAGCTACTGGTTAGTTAACAGTGATGTTCTGCACACGTTTAAATATATTTATTTAATTATTTCTCGAGAATTATAACTTTATTTCATTTGATTTTACAGGTGCTGTGTTTGTTGTTTGTTTGGTTATCACGTGTAGGTAAGTTTCATTCCCCTATGTTATATAAATTAGGGAAAATGTCATAAAATATCAATAGGTGGACCATTTTGGTAAATACAAGTTTTAACTGGTCTACTTTGGTAATTATTATTGTTATTTTCGTGTGTATGTAATTAAAAGAAGTTTTTTTTTTGGCAGTATGTTAGAACGCTATAATTACCAAAATAGACTTGCTAAATACTTGTAATTACCAAAAGAATCTTTTCTTTTTTGTCATTTTTTTTATTAAATAATCCGGATTTTCCAAATATTAAAACATCTGATAATTGAATTATGTTAACTTCAGCATATGGAGCTCAGGAATTATAGTTCTTGTGCTTATGATGATTCTTGTAGATCTCTTGGTATATTTCATTCTTGTGGTTTTTTTCATTTTTTTTTATTATAATATGTTGAAATGATATTTACTATTATACCCCTATGCAGGGAGTGATGGCTGTTTTGAACATCCAACTGAATGCTGTTTCTGTTGTTAACCTTGTGATGTCAGTGGGTATATCTGTCGAGTTTTGTGTACATATAACACATGCTTTCTTGGTAACTCACACTTTTCTTTTTTAATTAATTTATTTATTTATTTTATGGATGTGTATTATTAGTAAAGCTGAATGTTGTCATGGGTAAAAAGGTCATTTCTCATTTCTGTTTTTACTTTGCTGGCAGGTTAGTGGTGGAGATAGAGATCAGAGAACAAAGGAGGCTTTGGGTACAATGGGTGCTTCTGTTTTCAGGTTTCCATTTTTATTTAGGGTAAATTACACAATGGTCCTTTAGGTTGTACTGTATTACATATTTGGTCCTTTAGTTTCATAAATTACACTAGCAGTCCTTATTTCTGAAACTATTGACACGTTTGGTCCTTTACCTAAACAGAGGTTAACTTTTCCCGTCAAGTATGGTCACGTGTGATGCACCAGGGGGTAAATCAGTCCTTTTCCCCTTCCCTTCATCAATTTGAAACACATAAAACCTGTTTGTTTGATGCGAAAAGTTAACTATTGTTTAGAATTTAGATAAAGGACCAAACGTGTCCATAGTTTCAGAAATAAGGACTACCAGTTTTATTTATGAAACAAAAGGACCAAATATGTAATATAGTACAAACTTAAAAGACCATTTGTGTAATTGACTCTTTTATTTACTATTATTTTTTCATTCCATATTTTTTATTTGTCAAATATATAGAAAACAATAACTGTTTTGTTTTTGGTGTTTGCTTCTACAGTGGAATTACAATTACAAAGCTAGTAGGAGTAATCGTCCTTTGCTTCTCAAGGACTGAAATATTTGTGGTATCATTCTAAGCTTAAATATTATTTTGTAAATGTGGCAATTTCGACCCTTTTACTTATAAATTAATCAATTTGTGTTATTTTCTTTTATATATAAAACGGGTCAAATTAGAAAACATTAGCTAAAAGAGAAATGGGTCAACTAGGTTGACTGGGTCAAACGGGGTAAAAAGGTTGCCCAACATCTATTTTAAATGCATATGGCCTCATAGTCATATCTATTTAAAGACGACATTATTTTAATAATATCCTTTTCTGTAATTAAACCGACCCGTGAGTCTAAGATTAACTATATTCTTTAGTAGTTAAAAAGTCTAATTACTGTATGCAGGTTTACTACTTCCAAATGTACCTGGCCTTGGTTCTTCTAGGTTTCTTGCATGGACTGATATTCTTACCTGTAAGTTGGCAAAAACATATTTAATATATAACTTATTAAATAAAATAAAATGCAAACATAACACAATTAAGTAACTAATTGAGTATTGATCATGTGTTAATTTGCAGGTTGTGTTAAGCATGTTTGGGCCTCCTTCTAGACGAGTTGTTGTCGAATGATGACAAATCTTGTGCTTGACCACGATTATAACTTATGCGACACAAAAATAGTTCTTTCGTCTCATTTTATCAATATGTGCTGTGTACAAAACGAGTGGTAACATATATGTATATATTGGTACCTCAAGTTATATAGACTACAAATATATAGATGTAAGTTAACTTATAACCATTTATTTAGTTATCTATCAACTACTTCAAGTTTGTAACTCAATTATGGATTTTATTTTGATGTAACACCCATATGACACCTTTTTTAAATGTATTTGTATACACACAAGTTTAAATATAATCACTCTAAACTCAAAATGAACTCCATTATTAAATTGGTTATTGTGAACTAATTATTCTTTTGAGCTAAACATATCCACATATATTTGAGTCCATTAATTAAAGATTGCCAAGTGTATATAAATACAAGAAAGATGGAATTATTCTTACTATATCTTTTATTCATTTGATCAATATAAGTAGGGGTGCTCATCGGGTTTAACGGGTCGTGTTAGAGCTCTAAGTGGGCTGGGTCTGTCGGTTTGAGGAAAAAAAATCTTAACCCGAAACTCGACCCTATATAAGGATTCATGTTTGTCGGGTTCGGGTTGGTCGGGTTTCAGGTTTGTCGGGTTTGGGTTGGTTGGGTTTCGGGTTTATCGGGTTGACCCAATCGGGTTGGTCGAGTTACACTTGAGTTAGAGAATTTTATGTAAAAATGAAAAAATTATCTAATATATTGAATTTTGTGAGTTTTTATTTAACACTGTAATTGTTAATTAATTTTTATTTAATAATTTATTTAATAATATGATAATTCGTTGATTTAATTGTAAAGATAACTTAATTTTTAGAGGAAATAAAGCACTTAAACTTTAATCAGGTCTAATTGGGTCAACCCGAAACCCGACAAGCCTAAGAAATCCTAACCCGAAACCCGACCTAAAACGGATCGGGTTTGTTGGGTCGGGCATAAAAAACCAGATATTAACATAGGACCCGAATAGACCCGACCCGACTAGCATAATCGAGTTTGGGTTCGGGTTTAAGTTAGATCGGGTCAACCCTTTGGGCACCCCTAAATATAAGTTTATAAATCAAAGGATTATATTAAAAAAAATTAGTGGATTTTATATGTCAGTTAATTTTATAGGTGAAATATGAAGATTTAGTAGGGAGAAATATATATATTTTTAAATGAAGTGACATAATATGTGTATTTTACCAAAGAATTTTTTATTGATACTTCACCTCCTGCACACAACATATGTTTGTGGTTAATAAATAATGTGGGCCCTTTTCTTGAATGCGACCTATCAAGAGCAAAAAGGCAATGGGTCAATGTATTTTGATCTTTTTTCTTAATAGTTACAGTATTACATACAAAACAAAAATGTCATGGGGACAAACCAAACCACCCTTTATTGCAATGTCGACCACCATTTCAAAAAAATTCGTAATTTTCCTTTCTAGGCTTGTGCAGTCTAAAAACAGCTCGAAATCAAACCAAGAAAATAATTTCAGCCGGACCGAGGACAGAGCCGATACCGGCCAGAACCATAACGAACCGCATCGAAAACCGGCTGGAACCGATCCGAACCGAAAACCGAGAGGTTTTGTCGACTTTTTTCGGTAACCGGACCGAACTGAACTGAGAACCGATTTTGCACGAAAATTAAAACTGAGAACCGGACCGATATAACTCGATTCAGTCTAGCTAGATTCGGTTACAACCAGTTTTCGGTCCAGTTTGCACATGCTTACTCCTTTCGGAAATTGCCCTAGTGGGTACTCCACCTATTATAGACCAACATCAAGTGTTTATTAAATTACATCAACCAGTTTTACATGCACCTAAAATGGATATATAATTACAATGACACGCATATCTAATTTCTTAAAAAGATCGGTATGAAAAGAGATAAGGCGGGTGCCAACGACACATCTATTTTCCGCCAGTATTCCGCCAGTTGGGGGATACCATTGACACACGCCCCCGTCGGTGATTCCGCCAGTTGGGGTTCCGCCACTTTGGAGACGAGAGAAGGGGGATGTATTAGTTCGGTAGGTGGACCCAAAGGGGTATTTTGTGTGTGTATGGTTTTTAATGATGGGTCCCAAAAAATTAAAGGGAAGTGGTATTGTTGGCATGAGTACGTCAGTTTAATGTCGGTTGGAGGGTAAGCTGACGTGACGTTGATTTGGCAACAACTGACGGTATCAGTTGGGTGTACCATCAATCTAAGAAGTAGATATTAGACGATATAATCGACGTAATATTGTAGATATTATAATTGTAGACAGTCATTCATAGTACTTCTAGCCAGATATATAATTACTAAAATCCTAAAATTAACTTGATCTTTAAATCGGTGAATATATGTTAATAACAATAGCCAGACTCCTTTTGGGCTAAACATGTCCACATATATTGGAGTCAATGAATTATATAGATCGAAACAAATAAAAATAAAGTGACATAACATGTGTATCTTGCCAAAGATCTTATATATTTTAACTCATGCACACATCGTTTCTGTTTTGATTTAACACGCAATGCGCCCCTTATTGTTTGTTGAAACACATCAAGGCAATGGGTCAATTTATTTGGATTTTATTTTTCTTATTAATTACATAAAAAACAAAAATGTCCTTTGCATCAAAGGGCCAAACCACCTTTTATTGCAATAGTTGCCCACAAATTCAAGATTATGTAATTTACTTTCCCAAATTACTCTTTTGCCGCTCATGTGTGTACATAATACTAGATAAAATGACTTTTAAGATGCTTTTTGATGTTTTAAAGACTCGGTTGAATCGACCAGTCGAACCAGGAAACAAGATGCTATACGGTTAGAATGTGCCGGAAGTGACTGGTTGGACATAAAAATCTGGTCCAAGTGGCTGGTTGAACCGCATTAAACTGATTTTTCTACAAGAATTAGATAAATATAATAGACATGTATTTTTTTATTGTATTTATTTTGTATTTTATACTCTTTTAGGCATTTATATACCATTTACATAAATACTCAATAGTACTATCATCTGACTCAACCGGCTGGATAATTCGATCCGACCGGTTTAAGTATATTATTATTTAGAATATTTGACGATTAAAAGCAAAAATTGATTTTCAATATATTGATGCTTTCTAAGCAAATAGTTGTACACTGCACACACCATCAAATGTAGCACTAGGGTGGGGAAAGGGATGTGAGGTTGTGTAGATGACTTTTCCATGTGAAAATAACAACCTTATAATAAAGATAACACCATCCTAAAACAAATCTTCTCCTATATATGATTTGATCTAATTTTGACAACTATCAATTCCAAGCTCTCTGACACGTACCATCCTCCCAATAGCCTAGAAACCTCCGAACATCTTCTATTGCAGGAATACCGGCAGCCTTGAAATCCTCCATTCCTTTCCATTGCTAGCATCCACGGTCTTTTTTTTGGAAACGGCTAGCATCCACGATCTTAATTATTCAAGATTAGGGTTTGTTGATTTCTCTTTTTCATACAAATCTTTTGATAATTGGTGTGTTCTGCACATGAGGGGTTTCATGCGTAAGTCATCTTCGACTACTTTTTGGCCACAATTCGGTACGATGTCTACTATATTAGCCCCTTAAAGCTTTCTACTACATTTTCAAACCCTATAATTAGAACTTTCTGCTTCCATACTGTTATTGATTTCAAATGATTACCCATTTAACCTAAAGTGTGTGCAACCTATGATTTTGCAGAAATGGGTGCACATTCAGATCAAATCATCCCCAATCTCATGTTCTGCATATGTATCATCTTCTTTATCTGGTATGTAATTTGTATTTCTTATTCATAATAATTGTAATTAGTTAATAAATTTGGTTGGTGTCATATGTGGGATAATTAGCCGTGTCAATAAGATGGAGAATCATGTTTGAGTTGTGTAATATTTGTTTATGTGTAGCAGCTCTGTATACTGTTAATGTACTTTAACATGTTATTATGCATTTTACTTTTTTAGACCCTAAACATTAATTTAACCTTAATTTAATATCTTATTCCACCGCCGCTATTGGTTCCAACACTACCCTAATCTGCGTCACCTTATTCCACCGCCGCTACAACTTGAAGAATCATCAAAATCTAGGTATGAAATTCCATATATTATAGACTTCCAGTTTGTAAATACATATTTCATATTTCCATTTACCCAATTTTCAGTTAATAATCGATTCATGTCTCACAGTGTGTGTTACTTGATGGTTGTTTAATAGGTGAATATGGTAATATAATTACATTATTTTATTAAGGGTAAACATTGATCAATTATGCAGAGGCCTTTCAAGAATGTAAACCAGTGATTAAAATTGTTGACATTTGTGAGAATGGAGATTTTCGCATCAGAGAGTAAGTGCTTATAAATTTCATACATTATATAGGAGTTAATTATTACTCCATATATTCTTTTTTTATTGATATCAGTGTGAGTAAATGGTTAGTTTCACTTCAATTTCAAAATTGGATTAACGATCCATGTTTTGTTTTGATGAGAATTCTTCTTTTGGATATATAATTTTGAGCTGAAAAGGTTTCAATTATAATCGTTCTGTAAGCTAAACACATGTTCATAATTGTCAAATATTTTATCCATTCAATATTTTTCTACCTTTTTTATTTAAATTCAACATTGGGTAGTGTGGTTCATAGCTCAAATATACCAGATTATGATTTTGGGGATCTTTGAAAAGCACCAGATCCGATAATTGACCACATATGACCACCCCATGACCGCCAACATGACAATGAGCTCGGATTGTTCTCTAGCCATGTCAGTGAAATATGATACCAAACATTTTGTGGGTTGTTGGTTGCTTAGATCAACTTTTTATTTTATTTTATTTTCTCACTATTATTTTCTTACTAAATATGCATCTTTATATTTGGCAGCTATAAGTTTGTGTTGCTTAACTGCCTCTTGGGACCTCTGCAAAGGTGCCACTCACCCCTCATCAGAGTCAACTATGTGAAAGTAAGCTACCTCCAAAATATATCTTAATAGTTTTAATATAAATAAAGATTGATCAATATCAAGAGGCAGTGTATAAATGGGAAACATATAGGTGCATTTGCACCTTATTTTGATTTGCTTCCAGTTTACAAATTGTTAATTATTAGTATGCATATACTAATGGGGTCGATAATGACAGGTAGCCAAAGCGTTTGTGCGAGAGTTGTATCAGCTTTTGGTAGTGTTGCTGAAGCATTATTTGCACCTTATTTTTTACATTGTATGCTTGTGGAAAAATTAATTTTTTCAATTTACTACTAAAACCATCTGAAGACGACCTAAAAGTTGGCCTCACATGTTAACACTTGAACCTTTTCCTCAATTAAAAAAAAAACAACATCACTTTTATGGTCCATTTAATCATTAATAAATATTTGAAATCTTATTTTTCCAACTTTGAACTTTAAACATCAAATTATTTGAAAAGTTTGGAACTTTTTATGTGGGTACCTAGGAGGAAAATAGTTGGAGTATAGTTAGAGAACAATTTAAAAGCTGTTTTATTGTTACAGATTTTATTTTTGTTTTAACTTTTAAAGTTTACTGATTTGAATTGGGGATGTATTAGTGTTTCATGTAAGAGAGCAGATTTCCTGTATCTAAAGAATTGTATATGCTTCCTTATTAAACTTATGCAGGTGTCATTTACCCGGTGGCTACAATTTAAGATAGATTTAGTTTTATGTTGGTACTAATAATTTTATTGTTGTATTATTAATGTAATTTTTTGTTGTTTTATATTGATATATAGGTAACAGAGAATGATTGATAAATATGATGTTTATGCCAAATAGTTTTGACCCAAAAAGTTGTAAATATGATTTTCCATATAGGTATGATTAACAGAGATAACATGGATGAGATATTGAGATGTCAAGCACACGTGCTTAATACAAATTGTTATTATTATAATGATTGATATATATGATCTTTATAGCCAACTTGCATATCCTTAACACTTTCGAAACAACCCATTTTAAATATGAAAATTTCTCTACCATTTAAATCGAAGAATTTATGGAGGAAATCCAGTTTTAAATTCATTTTTGTATAAAAAATAGTTCTGGTCTATATGTTAAACATGGTAACTTTGCCATATAATGAAACGAAGTTTCAAATTGATTGTGTGTTAATTAGGGATGGCAATTCCCGACATGACCCGCAACCCAACGAGAACCCGTCGCAAATAAAATCGGGTCCGGGTTGACTTATGTATAAATAGGTCGACCACCAACCCATTTATAAATTATTATTTTCAAAAATATATAAATATATCATAAATAAAATCCTTAAATCCTGTCTAAATTTTGATATTCAATTCCAATCCTCACCATGCTCCTAAGTTTCGTCAGAATTTCCTTAACAATATTAATCGTGAATTTGGTACGTCCAAAAAACTTTCTATAAATAATCTCAATTCCAAATTAAAATCACAACTTCTTTTTCCTTTTGACTACAATTTTCGCACAATTTTCGCAATCATTATGAATTCAACATCGCATTTTCCTTTTCATATGATTGCACTTTGGTTTAAATGGGTTAAGAGGATCAGGTCCGGGTTATGATGGTTTAAATAAGTCCGGGTTAGGGTTGATTTTTCTAACCCAAAATTCTTATTGGCCGGGTTCGGGTAGACTGATTCCTACTCGCCAACCTGTCAACCCGAACCCGCTAACCCGAACCCAACCCAATTAACATAGTATGATATAAACCTTAAAAATAGAACTTCCGTAAATATGGCCCGGACTCTAAATTGCAATTCCATAATACACTGCATACAAAATAAAAAACACTGAAGCCATTCGAAATTCAAAAATCAAATAACAGGTCTGCTTTATATGTTGAACTTAAAAATTCAAATTTCAAACAAAAATTAAAAAGACTCGACAAAAAATGTTGTTTACAAAGAAGTTTTAAACCATCTCTAAATTTTGTATACCATTTGTTCATGTATAAAAAAAGTTTATCATCATTTCAATAAAAATTACTATATGATTTCAACAGTATTTTTTTTTGTTATTTTCTTATTTATTGCTTAAAGCATGCCCGCCCATTCACGCGGGCTATAAAGCTAGTTAAAAATATATATACTTACATAAAGGATGCAAAATTTAATCGTCTTTCATTTCTAATGTCTTTTTAACAATCAACTACAACAATGTACAAATTTTAATACACATAATACACTTCATTGCTACATAAAAAATATAAAAAGTACCTATTAAAACCTTAATTTGTACAGCAAACTACAATTACATCATTAAAAGCACATACATGATGCAAACATTTAGATTCAAAATTACCAAATATTTGACTCCACATTATCACATTATAACTAGCACCAACATTTTCTTGATTTCAACCAGCTGTACCCGGATCAATGATTGTACAGTACAACCCGTCTATGCATCAACTCAAATACCCCGAATCTTTATAACAAGCCCTTCAAGGGTTTGACTAGAAAACCTCGTATTGACACGTCGAGCACTTGCATCAAGAATTGTACTATACAACCCATCAATTAACGCATTGACACGACCCGAATCTTTTTCAGGTTTTACCAAAAAAAACCCGTACCTACACATTACTCGAATCCGTCAACCTGATGTGACGGGTCCAACTGATGAGCCGTGGGTTCGAACCCACGGTCCACCTTTCTATAAAACCACATTACTACCTAAACTACCACCCAAAGGTTGAGGTTCTAAAAGAGCAAGCTTAATCGTCCCGTTTTTACACGATCTATATACATCAACACATTCGTCTAAATCGGCATCACACGTCAAAAGAACCCATTCGGAATCATCATCAAAATACTTCAAATGAAACTCGTTGATATCATTTATACCAAACCTCTTGGAAATCTCGTGCAATAATTGATTGTACCCCCACTCTTTTTGCAACCGAAAACGCACCTTTTCTTCACCATATGTAACTTTAACTCTTAGAATAGTTTCATCTCGTGCATTCTCGGTTTTTGGTGGAAGTGGTTGCGTTTTTGGAAGCTCGGTGAGCGATTTATGGCTATGTGATCTTTGAAAAACTTTCGGTTCGTGTTCTTGATCGGGATTGTAAACCGAAACATGAACCTCGGCATCACTACGGGCTCTTTGCAGAACATTGTTACCCGGATGTGGGCACGGGTGGGTCCCACTAGAACACGATTGACCAGAACTCGAAGTTTGACTACATGATGGTGAAAGTGACGATTTTGTGACGATTAACTCACTGGTTTTTGAGTCGATTGTGTTGAATTTTGGATTTGTTTTGGGATCTGAAGAAGCGAGATTTGGGAAGTTTGAGTAAAAAGACTCGATTTGGAATGAACCCGGGGCCCCGTGAACTGAATCCATTACGAGTTGGATTTTTTGTAACGAATGGCCGACTTTTTTGATCTTTCGAGAAGGCCAACGTTGTATCCCGTGTTGTCGACAAATTCTTTTTAAAGTTGTTGGGCAAACTGCAATTGCAAAAAATATGGTCAGAGATAATCAGCCCAATTGATCGCTGGTTAAAGGTTAAAACTTGCCGGCTGGATATAAAAATCCTTCGAACGGTAAAAGAACTTATTTTTCTAAAAAGATTATGAAAATAAAAAATATATATGAATTGTTGATATAGATGTTGAAAACTACAAGTACTTCCTCCGATTCAAAATAAGTGATACACTTTCATTTTTGGGGTGTATCAAAATAAGTGATACACTTTGAAAATTTACCTTATTTGGCAAAAAATAGTGGGACTCACACCCACTAACTATCTACTTTAACAAAGTGAAAAGACCCCTTTACCCTTACTTTTACTTTTAAACATCATTAACTCCACTTTATTCAAAAAATGTGGGACCCATTTCCCACTAACCATCCAATTAATCTAATTTAACCATCATTATAAACTTTTGCCTCAAAATCCGTGAAATCCAAAGTGTATCACTTATTTTGAATCGGAGGAAGTATTAAGTTTAGTTGAAAAATAATGAATCTTTTTTTAATTCTTTATGACATTTGTTTTGTATTATTCTAGTTCTTTGACATTTGCATATCATTTATATAATTTTTACATCATCAATATTCAATAGTATTATCATCTGGTTAAATCAACCGGCTCATCTGGTCCAACCAGTTCGACCGTATTCAAAGCATTGGCCGGTTCAATGCAAAACTCGGTTTTAAAACATTGGAGATAATAGACAAATTGAGTAAGGGGTCAAGGGTTCAAACTAGTTCCGGTTGATATAGGTCACTTTAGTACAAAAATGATATTATCCATTTATTACAATATTTATTTAAACTTTGGATGAAACTATTTAGAACATGGATTAAGAAGAGATTTCGTGAAGAAAAAAAAGTTACGTTTTAATTCTCAAACATTCATTGATTTGGCGATATTTTAAGGCTTGGTTTTATCCGCTGACAAAAAGGGTAAAACACTAAGTCAACAGAAGTTTAATTAAAGATAAAAAGGTTTAAAACGTCAAATCGTTAAAAGTTTGAGGATTATAACATAATTAACCCTTTCTTATGTTACCAAATCACACAATAAAATACCAAATATATACTTACCACCAAGGTGTTTTGCCGCGTCTTTCAAACTGCCCGCAAAATACTGCCTAAGCATTTCCAAAGTAATCGTTTTCTCCGTCTTAGAACCGCCACGCCGCCGCCTAACACCGCCATCAGTGACCAAACTACCCTCGCCGGAACGTGAATCATTCGGTTGTTTTCTTACCAAATCCACCGATGTTTCCACAGCCTCTTCAACTTTCAACACTTTTTCCACAACATTTCCCCAACCTTCTTCCACCAACTCCTTATCCGTAACAATCCTCAAACTCTTACAAACATTTTGTATAATAACCGACAACGAATTCAACAAACTCTTTTGCGCTTCTTGATCTACACAATCAACCGGTAGAAAAAACTCCAAAACATAATCAATATCACCCGTAAAAGTGCTCCTTAATCGTATCGCAACCACCCCGCATAAACCGAAAACACGAGCATGGTGTGACAACGGGTACTCGGTTTTTGTCATTTTTGTAACATCGGGAAAATAACACGGTTGGTTTGTGGTAAAAGCTCGCCCTACAACACCTTGACCTTTTAACAAATGGTGTTCCGAACACGCTTCTTGAAAATCTCTAAAACGGGAATCGTGCACGTAACAAGCGGGGTCCACGGTTGATATGCAATGGATTAGATTTGTGTCTGAATGCCGACAACCATTTTTTCCTTGTTGAATGCACGGGACCCACGTTTGAGCCATTGGTAAATTGTGAGTTTTGCATGCTGATTTTAGGATGTCGAGAATTTCGGGCAGGGCGGCTTGGTGTAAACCATCGGTCACCTACAAAAAAAATGTTCATTAATGTTAAAAAATTATTACATGCAAAAAAGTTTGTATTTTCATTAAAGAAGGTGATTTTTACACCACAACTTTTGTTGCCATCACCATATCCATTGCTAAGTATAATTGTACAATTAGCTGTAAAACTTGTACCATATAATATGAGTTAAAGTTGTAGTGTACGAATGAATTCCATTTCGTTAATCTGGGTAAAACCCAAGGTGGTTATTGAGTGATGTACTAGTTCCTAATGCATGTCCTCACATACTAACATCAGGCTTAAGGTTGTTGCTATCATTTTACATTTATTAAATGTCAATATTTTTTAACTTGATATTTCATTAAAAGAAATTAGTTGTAATCACTGATTACCTTGAACTTTTGGGAGTTTGTAGATTCGGAACTCCTGAGGTCAACCGCCTGCATAAAAACGAAAACTTTTAAGGTTTGTCACAAAATAATTGTCGACGTACGTTTATAACTATTTGTCCACCTTTATAACTATTTACCACTTTCCCATTGTACCCATAAATACACTTAAAATGAAAAAGAAACATTAGTTGTACATACATATTACAAAGGGTAAAACTGTCATTAAGCTAATTAAAAGCTGCATATTTTTAAAACTGTGTGGGTTTTGTGCGTTGGACAATTATTTTGAGACGGAGAAAGTATATTGTTGAAGTAAATAAAAGTAAAATATGAGAATCTTTACTTTTATCAATATAAAAACAGTTTCTTTTGTTTATTTTATATAAAATGCTAGTTTTTCAATTGTTTGACCAGCAAATAATTAAATAACCATAATCAAATAACACAAATCCAAACTTATCACAAACATGTAGTTATAGTGACAACACAAACATACCTCAAGAGCCTTACAAACGCCTTCGATCTCGGGTGCATAATTACTCTTTTGAGTAGTCAAAACAACCTCAATAACACCAACACAACTTTGACTATTTTGGTCAAAGATCGGGACCGCAACACTCCCACGAACATCATATTGTTTAGCATGAACAACTCTCGGGTATTCTTCCGTTTTAAAAAACCGAACATCGGGAGTCCATTCCGGCACTTTTCCCATAAATACCCTTCCCGGTAACCCCACAATATCCTTGGAATCACCCTCGGCTGCAAAATAATAATTTTCTGATATATTTCTATAGTTAGAAAGTTGAGGGCAATTTGGTCCAAGTGAAAAAAGATGATCACTTGTGCTTAAAACCTTCTTTCCTCCCCGATTCTCGGGTAACCATATTTGAATAAGCGCGTTTTTATGTAGTGTAGAATGTTTTATATTCTCGATTGCGTGAATTAATCTTTCTTTTACCCCGCTCGGTGGGATCCACCATCTTCGGTTCATCTCGGAAGCTTCTAGAAAGTTTCCCGATTGATAATTATGAAATTCGACCGAATTACCGATCCCGGATTCGGTTTGACTTTGACTTTGACTAACTGAAAGATTCTCGTGAAATGACGATTTTGATCTTTCATCTTGAATGCTTTGTGGTAGATGATCGATGTTGTTGAACTCCAAAGTTGGCCATGTAAATGAAGGGTCGAAAACAGGATTATTTAAATTATTATTGTTCATCAATTCGGTTCCATTTGTTGCTTGTAACCAACATCCGTCTAATAAAAGTTCATCCATGTATTCAAAATCCATCGTTGATTCGGATGGATTACTGAACAAGTTATTAGTTGGAAACACACCATCATCCATAATTTTTGAGATCAAAAAAGCACAAAATTTTATCTACAAATTGCAACTTTTCTGTTCATATCACAAGCAAAATCTGTCAAAATTGTGGAAAAGAAAGAAAAAAAAAAACATTACTTGACCAATAATTACACTATAAAATAGAGGGATAAATTTACAAATCTATATAACTACTTTTTTTGGGATAAATTACCTGCTAGCTTCTTCTGGGCTCCATCTCTGGATCAAAATTCCATAGATTTGAACTAAAAATCTGAATTTGTTTTGTTCATATCTCAATCAAAATCTGTCAAAAATGGGAGGAAAAGAAAGAACAAGAACATTACTCAGATGACTCGAAACGAATTAACATTCAAATCCAAATATGTGAAAGACACTGTGATAACAAATTTTATCTAAAAATCAGCACTTTTTGTTCATACCCCAATCAAAATCTGTCAAGATTGTGGAATAAGAAAGAACAATCAAATGCCAAAAGTAAGCATTATCTGTACTCAAAATCCCACAATTTTGATCTAGAAAATAAGAACTTTATTAAACAAAATTTCAAGAAATTTGGAGGAAAAAAAAAGAATGTCAAGCAATCAAAAAACTAAAAAGACCAATTTATATCCAATTACCCAAACCTCTACTAAAATCCCACAAATTATACACAAAAATCAGAACTTTTTTCTTCATATTTCAAGCCAAATCTGTGAATAGAAAGAAAAATAAAATAAATATAAAATATTAAAAATCGAATGAATTCAACACCAAAAAAGTGGTAAAGATTATATGCTTGCAAATCAAAAGATTCTACCAACACAAAATATGAATACTATTCTAACTACATAAAAAGTCAGCAACAGACACAAAAAAATATCAATAAATGAACAGACCCTGTTTTTCAACTAGATTTAAGATTCCAAATTATAGGTAAATTAGAAAACAGACAAATAAGCAAGCAAACAAACAAAACTTATTAATCCTTACAGATTTTTCAAGATTGTACCAAACACCCCACTTGCAAAACTCTACCATCACTACAATAAAATTAAATAGAAAAAAAAAATGAAGAATGAGTAGAAAATACAGGAACAGTTTCTGTACTTTTAGATTCTTGAATATTCCAAATAAGGTTTTACCACATTTTTAACTGGGCAAGAATAATTTCCTAAAATACCCATGAAAATTAAAAAAAAAAAAGTAAAATAAAAAAAAAATAAAAAATTCAAGAAATCTTGTGGGGATGTTCCAGATGTACAAGCACATAAAAGATACCCAAAAAAGCCGTTGGATTTGGTGTTTTTGGTCTGAATCAAACAGAGACACATAGAAATCATCTGAATTCTTACCTTGTAATGATCATCATAAACTCTTTTGGTTCTTTAAACTTTTTCAAACTCAAAGCCGGTTTCTTTATTGTTGTTTGTTCAAGATTCTTGTTTCAGAAACCCCACCATAAAACTCTAGGGAATCCCACAGGCTAGTCAACCTTGCTCTAGAGAGAGAAGAAAGAAAGAGAGCGAGGGTGGATACTTTTGGGCTGAAAGATAAAGAAATGCAAGAAAGATTCAATTTTTAACGATGTGAAATTGTGTGACGTAAGATCAAATATATTATTTAAATTAAAAGTAGGCAAGAAATAAAAAAAAAGTATTGAATGTTGGTGCGTGGAAGATGGATATGTATCCAATTTGCAATTTGCAACTTACAAATGCAAAAGGCAAAAAGGTACAACTTTTTGAGTTACACATCTATCAGTAAGTTCATTTTACGTTTTGACTTGAGGAATATCACGCCAAAATTTTTAGAAGGTGATTTTAACACTAATGGTCATTTTATACACCAAATACCATTTAATATATATAATATAATTAGAGTAATTATATTATTTATATAAACTATAATTACTTGGCTAGTTATGTTTTAGTTAATTGTTAAATTAAAACGTATTAGTGAGTAATTTTAAAGAATAAAAAAGACAATGGGCTAAGTGTCATATCTCATAACTTGATTTTTCATGCTAAACTCTTTATCTTTATTGCTTAATTAGATTGTCAATATGTAGATCCTTGTGTGGTGATTTATGTTATATTTCCGATGCGTTTTCTTTGATTAAAACCGTAAATCACTAACAGTGGTATCACGAGTCATCATATTGATGATTTAATTAGCAAGTTTTTTGTAAAAAGTAGCAAATGTTTTTATAAAATTAGGTTAAAAATCTGATTTTTTGGAACCCTAATTGCTACTAGTTACAAAAACCTAAATAAAAATTAATCTTGATTATTGAATTTTTTATATTATTTGGCTTGGATTTTATTTAAATTTTTTTATATGGCAAAACATGTATTTTTACCATATACCAAGCCAAAACCTAGTCAAATGATGATTGATTATGCAAAACCGATGAAAACCTAGACCATTTGTGATTGTGTTGATTGTTTGGATTGTTTGGTTGTTTGGAAAGCCGTGTTTTTGGCGATGTTGTAATTTTTATTTTTATTTTGGTGCCATTTTTTTGGGGCAATTTTTTAATGTAAAAGAAATAGAATAGGTAGTATTTTCATTATTTTTTTGTGTTGTAAATTGTTGACCAAGATTGAAGAAAAATGAAGAAAACAACAAAATTTTCGTCACTTTGCGAGTGCTGTACGAAAACAGCGTTTCCAGGAGCATACAGACTCGGTTTTGGGCGTTTCAAAAGCCTAAATTGCATGCCAAATCGTGGGCTACAACGTTACAGAAGGCCGGGAAGACCAACGAGGACTCCTTCAGTGACTTTTCAGGCCTCAAAGTCTGCTGGAAATTTCTGGCAGATTGCATTTTTCAAAAATTTGGTTTCTACTTGCTCATGATTGTCTTGGAGCAAGTGGGAGCGCATTGGGTTCATGTAGGCCCGCTTGGGTTCATGTTGGCCCGTCCCCTAGTTTGACTCTTCAGTCCGTCGTGATGACTCACGTGACCGAAATTAGGTAATCATCGGTCGAGGTTTTGCACAAATTGTGTTGCATGTTTTACTTGTATGTTTGTGGTTGTTTAATTTCTATTAGATACAAATGATAAAACAATTAAAAATACGATTTTTAACACAAACATTAAAACATCCAAATCTTTTATCATCTACGATTACTTGTTAATCATTGATGATTAATCTTTAATCTAAACATGTTTTGAGATTAAATAAAGTTTAAATATGATTTGAAACTTAACACTTAATAATCGTTAAAAGTTTTACCCTTTATTAAACGACTTACGAAGTGGTATGAATGAAGTACATGATTCATTCATATCTTAATAAAACTTTTCTTAAAATTTCCATACCTAAAATTTAAGTCACGCCGTCCAATTGGTTGAAATCACTTGCTTCTACTTTTAAATTCGCGTGAGACGTGGTTTGAATTTAGATCCGAGGTCATTATTTTCTACGCGTGAGACCTAGATTTATTTTGACACGAGTTCACATTGGATGACTTAATCGAGTTAACGGTGAGACCTTGACACGAGGCGAAGATGCGACAAACATGCCACTTGACCCTGGATGCTTGTTCACTAGGTGCCATGAAGTCCGATAACTCTAAGAGTTGCACTTGTAATGCAATTGTTGATCGTCACCTACCTATTGGATCTATCATCACTGGCAGACTAATTGATGCAGTGATAGAAGCTTAATGAGGATCTTAGCTTTTAATTAAATTAATTGGGTAGTTAATTTTTTAAAAGAAATTATAATTGAAAATACTATTTTTTGAACTTTGTGTGTTATACAGATAACAACAACAAATCAAAACCTAAGTGTCTCCACTTTAAAATCAGTTCTTGAAAACTGAAACTGACTAATATCAACTTTATCGACTGATATCGAACTCTAAGGATTGTCCTTAGAGATGAGAACAAGTTAATACACCTATAAGAGGCCTTACCTGTGGCATCTCCTGTCAATGCTTCTGCTGATGTTCGTCAAGCCTTTACAGAAACGTTCAACGAACACCAAGAAGTCGCTACTCCTATGCTTGTGAGCATGAACCCCGAGATCCGAAAGAACTTCAAGGAACTCACAGTATATGACACGATAAGCGAGTTGAAAATGATGTTTCAACAACAAGCAGAACATGAACTGTTCAAAACAGTTAAAACATTCCACGCTTACAGGCAAGGGAGGCCAATCAGTTAGCACCTACATCTTGAATATGAAATGCTATCTTGATCAAATGGAGCGTCTTGGTTACCCATTGCCACAAGTTCTTGGAATGAGCTTGATTCGTACCTCACTATCCAAGGACTATGACCAGTTTGAAAAGAGTTTTAAAAATACATAGCATGGGGAAGAAAATTGGTGAATTACATGCTATGGTAAAACTGGTTGAGCAAAGGTTACCCAATACTTTTCTAGAAATCAGGGAAGGTAAACCGCAAGCACAAGGCAAGAGTCTAGGTAAGGGTAAACTAGTTTACTTTTCCAAACCTACGATTTCCCCACCTGATAAAAAGGAGCACCCTACAAAGGATATTTCTTGCCATCATTGCGATGAAACTGGCCATTGAAGGAGGATCTGTCCTGCCTACTTGGCAGAGTTAATGAAGGACAAATGTGTTCTGGCTAGCACATTAGGTATCTTCATTATAGAACTCTATACCTTTACTAATAAATCTTGAGTGTATGACACTAGTTGTGGAACTCACATTTACACAAATGTGCAAGATTAAAAGTAAACTAGAAAGCTAAGAGAATGGAAGCTGTGATCTAATCCTTCCTAATGCGTTAATTATTGTTTTGAACAATTGTCAATTATGTATTGTTTAGCTTTATCGTTTGTTGAATAATGAATTATTCAAACTATTATGGATTATGATATTTTGTTTTATGAAAATAACATGTTTTTATAACTATTTATTGTAATAGTGTACTTGAAATTGATAAGCATGATCCAGATTCAAATGATAGTTCTATATACAAATGTAGCACTCAATAATCCAAAACGGTTTGGATTCCATTACCTAGACCATTGTCATCTTTTCCGCATAAACAAGAAACACATTTTGATACTACAACTCGACGGGCTTCTTAACAAATGATTATGAATCATTTAAATGCCTCTCTTGTACATTATGGAAAGATAACAAGAAAGCTTTTCTCCCATGTTAGGCGAAAGGGCTAAAGATCTACTTGGACTCATACATACTGATGTATGCGGCCCTTTTAGAACAAAGACTAGGGAAAGTGCCACCTACTTTATCACTTTCACTGATGATATCAGTCGCTCTGGTTATGTTTACTTGATTAAACATCAACATGAAAGCTTTGATGATATCAGTCGCTATGGTTATGTTTACTTGATTAAACATAAACATGAAATCCTTGAAACGTTCAAAGCTTTCTAAAGTAAAGTAGAAAATCAACTCGACAAGACAACAAAGGCTTTCTGTCCTGATCAAGGAAGAAAGTACACGAGCCAAGAGTTTCTGGATCATCAAACACAACGTGAGATTGTCTCACAATTCACTCCTCCATACACTCCACAAGATAATGGTGTGTCTGGAAGGAGATATCGGACCCTGCGTGACATGGTTCGATCTATGATGAGTCCTACCACTCTTACACTATCCTTTTGAGGGGCATGCACTGAATTCTGCTGCTCGAATACTTAATATGGTTCCGACCAAAAGGTTAAAAAGACACCATATGAAATATGGCACAGGAAAGTCCCTAATTTGTCTTACTTAAAGATCTGGGGTTGTGAGTATCTCGTGGAACGAGACATGCCGAACAAACTTAAGCCCATATCTATCAACTGTATCTTCGTTACTATTTTACTACCCACTTGAGAACAAATTGTTGTTGCTCGGTATGCTGAGTTTCTTGAGAACAATGTCATTTCACAAAGCAAGTGGGAGCACTATAGACTTTGACAAGATTCAAAGTAAAGATGCACAACCTTCTGGTAACACTAGCAAATATCATATTGAGGCTGGACATATAGATGTTGGACCACACGATGATGTTGTTCCCATTCTTAGTTCCGCAAGGACACCTCATGCACCTGAACGATATAGTTTTATGTCAATGCTGAGGAGCAAAGTTTCGAGGATCATAATGAACCCCCTAACTATCAAGTTGCATTATCGAATTTTGAATTCGAAAAATGACTTGAAGCTATGAATGCGAAAATGAAATCCATGAGAGACAATCAAGTTTTGAACTTAGTTGGTCTTTCTCAAAACAGTAAGACTGTTGACATGGTTGAAAATATACACACCTATAAAGCTCTTGTAGTAGCAAGAGGTTACACTAAATCCTACGAGATTGACAATGATGAAACCTTCTCGCCTGTTACTAAAGACGTTAGGATTCTTATAGCCAAAGTAGTGTACTATGACTATGAGATTTGGTTGATGATGAAATAAAAACGTTTGTTTCACCTAAAACCCAAACTGAGCATGTGTATATATGAAAGCTAGTGGGAGCATTGTCATTTCTAAAATCATACATGTTGATGACATGTTACTCATGTGAAACAATATACCAATGCTACAAGATGAAAATCCTGGCTTGGAAAATGTTTTGACATGAAGGATTGTAGAAATACGACACACATACTTGAAGTTAAGAATCTATTGGGATAAATCAAAGCGGTTAATTGGTTTAAGTCAAAGTGCTTACATTGACAAAATTCTAAAATAGTTTAGAATGGAAGCTCCCAAACGAGGAAGTCCTCGTATGCAACACAATGTAAACTTGAGTGAGACTCAATGACCTTCCACACTTGATGTGGTGAAGCGCATGAATGTAATCCCCTATGAATCGGCTATTCCATTCATCATGTACGCTGTAAGGAGCTCTAGGCCAAATGTAACGTCCTTAGGGGACCTTACTAGAAAATACCATCAGAATCCACGAGAGAGTCACTGGATTGCTATTAAGAACACATTGAAGTATTTTTGAAATACTGGATATATGTTCTTTGGTTATGGTGGAGATACCAAATTAAAACTAAGTATACTTGCTATACTTATGCTGGTTTTGAAATAGGTCGTGATGACGCTAGATCCTATTTACGAAGGTTCACTAGATTCGAATGATTTATCGAGATATGTGAAATTCGTACTCTTAAAGTTCAAATAGATAACTAACTAGTTGACACTTTATCGAACTCAATGTATTGTACCAAACATATTGAATATGAATGGAACATTGGACTTCGACAAGCTAGTAGTTTCATGTAAATCTGTTTTAGTATTTGGATAATGGAACGATTGAGCAATTTTTTTTGGAATAAATTGATATATTTGATATGATCGTTTTTATATGAATATCTAATGTGTTCTATATTTGCATGTTTATATCCTTGAATATTTAATGAGTTTTATATTCTAAATTGTCCATTGTCATATTAATAATATGGGAATATTATTAAGACAAATCTGAGGGCGTTGATGACATGATCTTAGTATGACTAAGGATTATGAAATCAAACTCACATGTTGTTCATTGTGATGCACAACTGGACTGACCCAACCTATGAGAAATCACTTCCTGGATTTATGTCACAAGTGAATCTCACAAAGGCTTTATCGCTTATCCTCTGACTTGAGATGCAAGTTGGTTTGCGTATGTGGAGTGTCAAACTTTGATGTGGTTAAATGCTGACCTGAATAAGGCTGCTATAACAACCATTTCAGGTTTGATATTAAGCATATATCAAACACGTGTAGTCAATAAAGAATTTGTTCCTCCACATGTTTTGGATTTGATACTACTGGGCCCTCGATGATTTGAATAGATGCTTGTACGACCGTACTCAAAGGTAATCAAGATGAATCTTGATTGGTTTGGTAATCTACTTCAATGTAAAGATCGAGAAACGGAATCGTTGAAATTTTAGATTGACATTAATCCTTGTCTAAAATTCAACATGGTATCAGTAACAAAAGGATAACTGATTGAAAAAACTTTGAACCTGGACTTTTCTGAAACTCACTCATGTACTTCTAGGGGCATTGGCGGGTTCCTAGACTCTAACCTTTGCTTGTATAACTACTTGAGGTTACGACGTGCGCAAGTGGGAGCTGTTGGAATATGCTTCACGTACATGCCATATAGTTATATGGCTGGACATATGTGAGCCTAAAGGGTCACACACTTATACGCCAAACACCATTTAATATATATAATATAATTAGGGTAATTATATTATTTATATAAACTATAATTACTTGGCTAGTTATGTTTTAGTTAATTGTTAAGTTAAAACGTATTAGTGAGTAATTTTAAAGAATCAAAAAGACAAGGGGCTAAGTGTTATATCTCATAACTTGTATTAGGGATATATACTTAGATTAGGGAGCAAGAAAGATTAACCTAATCCTCCCTCCCTAAACCCTACGACCGATAATCAAGAGAAACAAGTGTATCCTTGTTTGGCTTTTGCGTCTGAACACGATCAAAAGAAAATAATTGAAACTTCCTTTTGGTATTTGTTTATAAGTGTGTGACCCTTTAGGCTCACATACGTCCAGCCATATAACTATCTGTCATGTACGTGAAGCATATTCCAACAAACACCACATAAAATATTCTTATATCACAATCACTACTATATAGTATTTATACAATATATCTTAAATGTTGTATTTATTGGGTTTCGTACAGATTTACCGTCACTATGTTTGTCGCGGAATTACAAACAATTATACGATAAACTACGAACATTAGGATCGCTTAGATCTACGAATCTAGGGCAACTAGTAATAAATAAATACTTACATTAGCGGTGCTCGGAGATGCTAATCCTTGAGATCGAGTAAGAGCCAGAACTTGCCAACGAATTAGGATTTAAGTTAGAACCCCTCTACTTGATCACACTTGAGGTTGACAACGAACGAGACGATACACCACAACGTAGTGTAAAGTACCCTTGAGAAAACCCAAACAAAACACCACCGAAAACGATTTCGGCGGCGGCGGAGGTACGACGGCCAGCGGTGGTTCTTCGGTTGACGGAAGTCAGACGAAGGGGAGGGGGGCCGAATGGGGTGTAGGGTTCTTAAGTATTGAGATTGGTGTATTAGGTCAATACCCCATGCACCCTATTTATAGGTTTTTGGGAAAAACTTGTTTCCTTATTTGAGTCTGGCTCAAATTAACCTAAGCCCGTCTTGTTTAATTAAACCATTAATTAAACTAAGCCCGATATGGAATAAGTAGTTAATTACCCAATAGCTTATTCCAGTCCACCTAGCCCGTTACGCATTTGATTAAACATTTAATCAAAGCCGGGTTCGTTTATTCTCGTGTTCGGTTGTGCCCCAAGAGCAATCCCAGTAAAACTTTAATTTACGTTGACCAAGTCAAACCATTTATTTGATGACGTTAGACACCATTTCCAACAGTACTATATGATGTGTGAAGTAATTTATGTGGTATTAAAATCATTTCCCAAGTTTTTAACTTTCTACTTTATCCTTTTTTTGGTAAAGGAGGGCGGCACCTCCGGTAAATTTTATTAATAAAAAAAAATTAATACAATAGCAGGCTGGGGACTCCCCACCTATGGAAATAGAAACAGTCCACGTGACAGGCCCGGGGTACTGAACAACCTAAACAGGCTAAACATGAGAAAACATAACAAAACATAACTTGACAAAACAAAACAGACAACAAAAACTAGCCCGAAACAAACCTGGATACCGAGTCACGGCGGGTGCTGGGTGGCTTTGTCTTCATTCTTCATCGGCAGCCTCCAAATAGTTTTAGCTTCACTGACATTGGTGGAGGGCTTGAACTTTAAACTCAAAAGACGAGCACGAACATCATCGTTGATAGTTTTCGCAATGGTCTGTAAGGTCTTCTCTTGTTCTTGAAGATCTTGTTATTTCTCTCAATCCAGATGTGATAGACCGTACCTGCGAGCACTAAACGCCTAATAATGGACCAAGCGGACTTGCCCTTGCAAGCCCGCTTGAACATAGCAATAATATCAATCCAGGTGTCAGGAACCATCCTGATATTAATCAGGGTCTGCATCTCGTGCCAGATTCTAGATGAAAAGGGGTAACTGAAAAAAAGATGGCTGATGGAGTCCGGGCAATCCTGACAGAAGCTGCAACACAGGTTTTGGGTGGCCTCCCAAACTTGAATTTTGTCATGAGTTTTGAGGCGATCCTTCAGGGTCACCCAGAGAAGAAAAGCATGACGGGGAATGTTTTGGGAAAACCACACAAGGTGGTGCCAGTCAACAACCAGCTCATCCAGCCTAAGGTAAGCCAGACTTCCCGAACAGAGAAGGGGACGAGGAGACCCGATTTATTACGCCAGAAGAGTTTATCGGGGGAAAGCGGAGAAAGAGAAGGAGGAGGATGAGTACATAGAGACCCTACCGGGTCACGCCAAAAGGTGAGGGCGGACCCAGTTACCACCAGAGACAATGTCCCCGACAGTGGCGTCAGTAGAGAACCCCGCCGCGTGGATATTACGGGGGTTAAGAAAACGAGAAAGAGGACCCGCAAGATGCCAATTATGAAGGATTTATGTGCACAGTTAGTCAACCTATAATGATACATCCATGCCTACGAAACACTTAAGGGTCACGCCGGTGAGTGCATGTAATACGAGCAAGATAAGTAATGATACTACGAAGAGGAATGATTCATAATAGTCATTATGAATCAGTTAAGTATTAAGTTAAGTTTAACTTATTACTAGATTAGTTTAACTAACTAATTAATACAAGTAGTTGTGTATTTACTAGTTGAGTAAATATACAATGTGTTAATTATAGATTATCCATGATATGATTTAAAGCCATTAAATCATATAGTAATTGGATAATATTGTTGTATAAATTATATAAAGGTTATTATATAATTAACTATTAAAAGTATAAATACTAGTATATAATTCGTGTATATGGGTACCGAATTAATAGTGTATTAATACTAGACATTTGATAGTTAAGTGCAACAATAATAAACTAGTTAAACTATATGGGATGAAAGTGTAAAAGGATAAGTTTAATTAAGAGATTAATCTTAATTAAACTAGAAGGGCACTAAGTGAAAGTCCTTCTATTATAAATAGAAGGCTTAGGGATCACTTATGGAGTTACACCAAAAAGCCGAAACCCTAGCCTCACACTTCCTCCATTCGGCCGAACCTAGAACACAACTCTTTGTGTTCTTCGTTCTTCGTTTTCTTCGTGTTCTTCAAGTATTGAAGAACAAGTTCATTACTTAGATCAACTAGAAGATCGCTCGATTTATTCATCATCAGTGGATCTAGCTTAAGCAAACAAAAAGGTATGTTTTGGGAAACACTTTTCTCCCTTCTCCCATCTTGGACGAATTCGACTAAAGAACCCTAGGGTTCTTTGGTTGATGGTCGAACGAACAACACAAGCTATGTGTGTGTTCGAGTTCTTCGTACAAGGTTTCTTTCTTGTTAATCTAATCCAGATTTCCAACATCCCAATCCTTTAGGGTTTAATAGGTTTAATCCCACTTCCACTTTTAGGGATTAAATCAACTAGTTGGTTTTAACCGGTCAAGAACAAGTTCATGTTCTTGGTCAGTCAGGGTTCGAACCAAGTAAACTAGGAGGTCGGTCCTATGGGTCGATCAGTTGCTAGATGCATGTGAAACCCTTCAGTGGTATCAGAGCATTGGTTTAGAGATCTAAACTAGATTAACAAAGTTTGTTTGTTTAATTTTTAATTACAAGTTTTTCTTTTTGTTCCAAGTTTCTTTTTCTTCTTCTTAAATTTTCGAAAAAGGGTAAGAACCCTAGGATCAAGAACATTAAACTAGTTTAGTTTAATTGATCAAAAGGCTTCTTTTCCTAACCCTAGTAATTTTCAAAGTAGTAGAAAGAACCCTAGGATCATGTATGTTAAACAAGATTTGTTTAATTGATCAAAAGGATTATTTCCTTTTTCCCCATAGATTTCGTGACCTAGGAAGAACCCTGGGACCAAGTATGTTAAACAAGATTTGTTTAATTGGTCAAAAGGTTTCTTTCCTAATTACCTTTAGATTTTAGAAATCTAGAAGGTCACTTGGACACCAAGTTTGATTAAACTAGCCTAGTTTAATTGGTGGAAAAGTTTCCTAGGCTTAAGGTATTTTTTCGAAATCTCTAGTAGTAACCCTAGGACCAAAAACATTAAACTAGTGTAGTTTACTTGTTTAAAAGAATTAATTAGGATAATAATCTAAAACCTAGATAATTAAACAAGTTTATGTTTAATAGGTTTAATTATTATTTTTGATAGATTTATTAAGACTAGTTCTTTAAACCTAGAAATTTAGACAAAGTTTTATTGTCTATAAAGTTTAAATAAGTTTATTAAGGTTATAATCTATCTTAGAATTTAAACAAAGTTTATTGTTTAAATAGGATTGATTAAAATTAATCTTTTAATAAAATAATGTCTTTTGATCAAGAAAGTCAAAACCCTAGTTTTGATTGATCAAGAACAAGATTAGGTTTAAGTAATTATTAATAAGGAATTAATAAGATTAAAGGAAGTGTTAATTTTTAAAGTTCTAAAATTAACAAGATGTATTTATCTATATATATCTATTTCGGAATTTTAAATATTTAAAAGGAAAAATAAATTTTTAATAGATATAATAAGTTTATACGTATTTTAATTAGATTAAGTTAAAATACATACGTATAAATTAGATGTAATATTCTTATTAGAATGTTACAAGTTTATTATAAAATAATGAAATATATATATGAATATATACTAAGTACAAGATAAAATGGAACAATTAAAAGATAATGTTACTTTGGTCTTTAAAGGATAATAGTATAACTAGTTATTGTATAAAATTGTTATATAATTAAAACTAGAAAGTACAAAGTTATAATTTCATTATAACTAGAAATTGTACTATGATTAACTAGAAATATACAAAGTTATATATATATATTAAGGTGTATAAGGTTATAAGTTATTATAACTAGATAAATATACAAGTATAATATAAGTATTTTACAAGTCATGTAATATACTAGATTAATGATCAAGTAATGAATAACAAGAAAACTTTATAACCTATATTTAACTAGTTCAAGTTAAACATAAGAAAAGTTTAAACAAACTAAGTATTATTATATATAGTTTTTATATAATAAGTTTATTAGTTTCACCAAGTATAAACCGGTGATTGTGTTACCTTAAGTTCCATCATAGTTGTTGGAGCTAGTGGGAGCTACACAAGAAAATCACAAAGTTTATAAGTGTGTCGTTAGGACATAAGTTTTGGTCGAATCTAATAAGTCAGAAACAAATGTTTAATTTTATTATTAGACATGTGAAAAACTAGGTGTGTTAAACTACATTTATTTTTCAAGTTTATGAATCAGAAAGGAATTAAAAGTTTAACATAAGTTTTAAGTTTTTCAAGTAAAATAAAACAAGTAAGTTTTATTATAGATAAGGTTTCTCACAAACCCTAATAAAACGTTTTGTACACCTCGTTTTAGGTATACATATAAGTCGCGCAATTCTTAAAATTATGAGTTTTAAAGAATAGTTCTTAAGTTTTAAAAAGGTGTCTTGTAGAATTCCTAAATTCACAAGTCACACATTTTAAATAAGGATTAAGATTGGAATAAAGGTTTAAGTTTAGTTTAAGACTTAAACAAATCCAAGAAAATCTTAGATCTAAGTACTATCTACCTAATGGAACACCTCACTTGTTAAACGATATTCATATTGTGAGGAGAAAGAACCTTAGATATGGATTCAAATCATTGCGAGTGTTAGAGTGCGTAAGGTTCTGTGATAATCGGGAGTCCCGACGCAGAACATCACACTGTCTTAGATGGTCTGATCTATTTTGGTGATAATCGGGAGTCCCGGCCCAAAAGGTACTTGAGTAGAATAAACATACTAGACTTTATTACTAACTTAGAAATGTACAATTAGATTGTACAAGGTTGTAATAAGTTACAAGTCTAAAGATTCTACGACCCCTAGGAATCGTGTCAAGTCTTGATACGATCGGTAAGGATGTTACCTACTAGAAACATCATGTCTCGACGGGAAGTGCCCAAACCTTGCGGCGAGAATGTGATATATGGATCCTAGGCCTAAAATATTAATTATGGGTTTATAATTTGATCAAAAGGATTCTTTTCTAAACCCTTAGGATTCTCGAAAATCTAGAGGTTACTTGGACACCAAGTTTATTAAACTAGCCTAGTTTAATTGGTGGAAAAGTTTCCTTGACTTAAGAATTTCGAAACCCTAAAGAACCCTAGAACATTAAACTAGTTTAAGTTTAATGGTTTAAAAGTACTAATTAGGATAATAATCTAAAACCTAGTTAATTAGACAAGTTTATGTCTAATAGGTTTAATTATTATTTTTGATAAATTTATTAAAGCTAGTTGTTTAAACCTAGTAATTTGGACAAAGTTTTATTGTCTATAAGGTTTAAATTAAAAAAAGTTTAAATGAATTTATTAAAAGTTATAATCTATCTTAGAATTTAAACAAAGCTTATTGTTTAAAAGGATTGATTAAAATTAGTCTTTTAATTAAAAATAATATCTTTGATCAAGAAAGTCAAAACCCTAGTTTTGATTGGTCAAAAACAAGATTAGGGTTCATCTAATTAATTTAGGGAATTGATAAAGAGGATGTTAATTTTTAAGTTCTAAAATTAACAAGGTGTATTTAATTATTTATATATATGTAATAAAATTTTCGGAATTTTTATTTATTAGATAAAATGAATTTTAAAAGGACATAATAAGTTTATACGTATTTTAGTTAGATTAAGTTAAAATACACATGTATAAGCTAGATGTAATATTCTTATTAGAATGTTACAAGTTTATTATAAATATACATATATACGAATATATATATATAAATACAAGATAAGATGGAACAATTAAAAAGGGTAATGTTATTTTGATCATTAAAGATAATATTATAATTAGTTATTGTATAAGTTATAATATAATTAAAACTAGAAAGTACAAAGTTATGATTTCATTATAACTAGAAATTGTAGAAGTTGAAATTATATGATTAACTAGAAATATACAAAGTTATATATATATTAAGATGTATAAAGTTATAAATTATTATAACTAGGTAATTATACAAGTATAACATAAGTATTTTACAAGTTATGTAATATACTAGATTGATGATCAAGTAAAAATAACAAGAACCTATATTTAACTAGTTCAAGTAAAATATAAGAAAAGTTTAAACAAACTAAGAATTATTATATATAGTTTTTATATAATAAGTTTATTAGTTCCACCAAGTATAAACCGGTGATTGTGTTAGCTTAAGTTTCATCATGGTTGTTGAAGCTAGTGGGAGCTACACAAGAAAATCACAAAGTTTATAAGTGTGTCGTTAAGACATAAGTTTTGGTCGAATCTAATAAGTCAAAACAAATGTTTGATTTCGTTATTAGACATATGAAGAACTAGGTGTGTTAAACTAGGTTTATGTTTCAAGTTCATGAATCATAAAAGAATTTAAAAGTTTAACATAAGTTTATAAGTTTTTCAAGTAAGATAAAACAAGTAAGTTTTATTCTAGATAAGATTTTTCACAAAATCTAGTAGAACGTTTTGTACACCTCGTTTTAGGTATACATGTAAGATCGTGCAAATTCTTGAAACTATAAGTTTTAAAGAATAGTTCTTAAGTTTTAAAAATGTGTCTTGTAGAAGGACTAAGATTGGAATAAAGGTTTAAGTTTAGTTTAAGACTTAAACAAACCCAAGAAAATCTTAGATCTAAGTACTATCCACCTAATGGAACACCTCACTTGTTAAACAATATTCATATTCTAAGGATAAAGAACCTTAGATATGGATTTAAATCATTGCGAGTGTTAGGGTGCGTAAGGTTCTGTGATAATTGAGAGTCCCGGCGCAGAACATCGCACTGTCTTAGATGGTCTGATCTACTTTGGTGATAATCGGGAGTCTTAGCCCAAAAAGTACTTGAGTAGAATAAACATACTAGACTTTATTACTAACTTAGAAATGTACAATTAGATGGTACAAGGTTGTAATAAGTTATAAGTCTAAAGATTCTACGACCCCTAGGAATCGTGTCAAGTCTTGATACGATCGGTAAGGAAGTTACCTACCAGAAATAGCATGTCTCATCGGGAAGTGCCCAAACCTTGCGGCGAGAATGTGATATATGGATCCTAGGCCTAAAATATTAATTATGGGTTTATAATATATTTTAGAGAATGTTTATTGATGATTACTAATTAAACTGGGTTTGATTTATAGTTGGCAGCAACAAACACAATCGCGACAACAAGTACCAACAATCTCTCACTTCGCTCAATCCTCGAAAAGGACAAGTTGACTGGGTCAAACTTTCTCAACTGGGAGCGCAATCTTCGTATTGTGCTCAGGCATGAGAGAAAGTGGTATGTCTTGGAGAGAGCAGTACCAAATGCCCCTAACGTTAATGCTAGAGCTGAAACAAGGCAAGCTTATGATAAGCATGTCAGTGATGCACTCGATGTGAGCTGTCTAATGCTCGCCACTATGAGTCCTGAGTTACAAGCAGGACTTATGGATGTGCCTGCATTTGAGATGATCCAGCAACTTAGGGATTCATTTCAAGAGCAAGCTCACACTGAGAGGTTCAACATCAATCGAGCCTTCAACTATTGCAAGATGGTCAAAGGAACGCTGGTGAGTGCCCACGTCATGAAAATAAAAGGGCACATGGATCACCTCGCTAGACTTGGTCACCCCATACCGTTGCAAATGGCAACATATACTATACCTAACTCGTTGTCTGATGACTACAAGTCTTTTGTGGTAAACTACAACATGCATAATATGGAGAAATCCATTGCTGAGCTATATTCCATGCTCAAGACAGCTGAATTGAGTTTGGGGACCAAATCTAAGGTCGTTCTCATGACCGGTAATAGCGGTGGCAGTGGAAAGATGAGAAAAGGGCATGCTGGTAAAGGAAAGGGTAAAACCTATCCTAACCAAGGAGTGCCAAATGGTAAAGGTGTCAAACAAAAGGTCAAGAAGGTTAAGCCTAACAATGCGAGGACCGAGAATCGGTGCTTCAAGTGTGGTGAGGCTGGGCATTGGAAAAGGAATTGTCCAAAGGGTGCAAGTGGTAGTGGAGGAAACGCAAGTTCCTCAGGTAACACAACCACACTTCTTAATCACTTTAAGATACTTGTAAAGTAAATTACTGTTAGGTCACAACAACCCTGGTTTGTAATGTTAATTGATAGATTATTATACTTAATGAAATATTAAAGTGATAACACAAGAATATAGTCAATGTATAAATCCACTAAGTGTGGCTTGTGGCGGAATAACAAGACCACTGATCAAATACAAATATATGGAAGTGTATAAGTGAATTAGTAAGTACTCCTTTGCAAGATGATCTCTATTTATAATGTTTATAGAGATCTTACATAATGGCAAAGGAGTAACCGAAGGACTAAATTAAGGAAATGACTAAGATCAAGGGATGTGATCTTAGTCCGTTACAGTATTGACTTGTAACTCAGTCCTTCTACTCAGTATTGGTTTTCCAATACCGAGTGCTGATACTGAGTGGCCAATACTGGCCAAACTCAGTATCACTCCTAACTTAGCTAATTTAATCTACTATTTAATCTAAGCTAGTCTAGGTTGTTTTGTTATCCTAAGATTCATAAAGGGGTAAGGCTTTTTGCCTTAACAATCTCCCCCTATCTAATGATAACAAAACAATTACAAAGAGAAATCAAAATTTAACAAATACAGGCTGCAAAGTCTTCTTCTTCATCCTTTGTTGATTGACTCAAACTCGTAGAAGACTTCTTTCTTAACATGGATGAACTCTTCTCTCTTCTTCAGTTCATCTTGCCTGTTGTTTAGCACAACAACTATCTTCTTTCTGAACCAAGAGTCTTCTTTCTTGGTTATCATCCATTTTAAGCCCACCAGATGGCTGATAGGAGCTGTTGGCAAATCTGCTTCTGTAATGAAGCACTCCCTATCATCTGAGTCAGTATACATATATCCAGATGTTGGATATATGGTACTCTTTTGATCCTGAAATATAAGATTAGGAGGAACAGTATATTTGGGAAAAATTCTGAAAGTGTTAAGGCACTCATCTTTGTTATTCTTGACAGCCTCAGTCATCACACTGAGTGCCTGTAATCTGCTGCATAAAGGATGCCCTTTTCATAGCATATAGCAGATACAGCCCAGATTTCATCCATCATCACTTGGGCTTCAGAAGATCTAGATGGCATCTCCTTTATCAGTCTTACAATTTTTATCAGTCTTGAAATCCCATATTCTGAATATCATGAAGGAAAATCTTCATTGGAGGACTGACTGGCCCAGTGCATGTTGCAATAATAGATCTGTCAACAGTTTTGACTTTTATTTTGTTGACAAATTCATTTAGCCAGTATATGTTCTTCACATTCAGAAAAGCTTTATTTCTCAGCATACCCATCCTGTTCTCCCTATATCTGAATCTTTGAGCAACAATGTTCCAATATTGTTGGAGAACATCATCACCTTGTCTTCTGACAGTATGAGGTTTCCATGAATCATCTGCCTCAGTATCAGTTTCAGGATCTTCTTCCTTGACAGGAAAATATCTTTGAGCTTCAATCTCATCCTCAGTATATTGAACAGATCTTCTAGGTCTAGAAGTCAGTAGAGCTGGATCTGATTCTTCACTTGATTCTGAGGACATAACCACATTTGACATTCTTCTGGTTATTGGTCTTCTAGGGATTCTAGAAGGTCCTTCAGCTTGAGGAGAGATTGGTTTTCTTGGAGGCTCTTCATCATCTGAGGATGATGATGAAGAGCTTTCTTTATTTGCTTCATCCAGTGCAAAGTTTAGAAAATTTTCGGATGGCACTGGATGTTCTTCATCTTCATCATCAGCAATAGGCCAAACAAAAGGCCTATACACTATAATCTGCAAGTTATTTTCCTCAGTAACAACTTGCTGTGGTTGGTAAGTTTCAGTCTCCCCCTGAGCAGATGGCTCAGATGGTTCTTCTTCAAGTTGTTCCAAAACTGACCTTCCCCTTTGTCTGCTTCTTTCATACCTAAACCTAAGTGGTTCAGTATGAGGTGTTTGTTGATGTTGTTGTTGTTGTTGCTGTGGAGGTTGATCTTCATTTAACTTCCTTCTTTTCTCCCCCTGAGCAGATGGCTCAGGTTGGTCAACCTCTTGGTCTCTTTGTCTTTTCTCCCCCTTATTGTTAGCATTGGATGGGGAGGGAATAGGTTCAGTATCACCACCTATGTCCCCCTGTGGATCTTCAGGAGTTGGGGAGAGCATAGGTTCAGTAGCAGCATCCTGTGCACCCTCAGTATGGGCAGGAGAGGGTGATCTTCGAGGCTCAGTATCAGGGCCTTCCTCATCATTAATTCCTCCAGTTGGAGATTCTGGAAGTGGTGGAGGCTGTTGTTGTTGCTGAAGAAGTGCCACTGACTTCTTTAAGGAGTCTATCTCAGTACTCATGGCATCCATCCTGGCCAGAATATTATTCTGAGTGGTCTGCATAGCCAGGATTTGATTCAGAATAGTCTGTAAAGCCCCATGTACTTCCTGAGACTGAGTGGCTTGTGCCCTTTGGCCCTGCACAGATGGTGCTAAAGAAACAAAAATAGAAAAACTGGTTAGTAAGAAAGGTTTATCAAATAGAATTATGGTGTTGTTTAACTCTATAATCATATAAACAGATATTTGAAGTCTTTATTTCATCTGGTTCATGATGAAATATTGTGAACTTGTGCATAGCATGTGTAAGAAAATTTTAGTAAAGGTGAGTGTGAAAATTTAAGTAGCTCAGTATAGGATAGGTCACATTTACTAAAAGGTTTTGGTTTGGGAAATCGAAGCCTGGGATGTGCTTCTTATTATTTTCAATGTATATCACTCGGTAACAGAGTGATAACAGAAATGTGGCTAAACCCATGGAAAATTTTGGCTAATGTGGCTTAAAAGGTTTGTGATCATTGCTTGAATCATGTGACCCAACTCAAAAATAAGTTGGACATAATTCAAGCAGCACCAGTGGGTGTCAGTATGACATCAACCACCATTGTCTCTTTAAATGTTGAGACAACTGTAGACTAACAATGATCATTGAGGTGCTCAGTATATGAATTTTGCGTAGCAGCAGTGGGCTAGCTATGTTGGCCATAAGTGGATATATTTGAAAGTTCGTTTGAGACTGTGGTCAGTATTGAGTTGGTACTGGCCAATACATAGTCTCTATTTGGGAAAATTTTATATATATATATAAAAGTTTAGGGCTTTTTAGAAATTCATAACTGAGACTTTGTCGTATTCTCTTCTTGCATCATTTGAGGTCGATGCTGGATCTTCTGTATGTTGATTTGAGGCACCAGCACCTTCAGGAGCCTCTTCTCTTCTGACAGCTGCACCTTCCAGTGTATGCTGCTCATACTGAATTTCTACGTCAAGAGGAGCATGGGGTTCCTCAATATGTTGAGCAGTTGGTTCTGGTTCAGGTCCTGGAAGGTCAGCATTGGCTGCAACTAAGCTTTGTGCTTGAAGAGATGCAGTTAATGAAGGAACATTTCCGGGTTGCATCTCTTCTGATGATAAGTTTCTCATAAGAACTGGGGAAAGATTTCTTCTTCTTCTTTGAATGACCAGTGGTGTATCTTCTGAGGGCTCAGTGTCAGAAGCTGTTTCAATATGAGGAGCATCAGGATCATGTGCAGGTGGAGAAATGTGTGTTGGTTCTTGTACCACTGCTGGTTGAGCTTCCACCATCTTAGTATCTTGATCATCATTCCCACCATTACCATTTTCATCATCAGTATCATCATTTTCTGATTCAGTAATAGAATTTTGTTCATCATTGATGTGTGCCTGGACTATAGCCCACATGGAGTGACTCAGTACAGGCTCTCCTTCTCTTGGTCTGTAAAAATAAATCTTCTCATGAAGTGGAGGAAGGTCCACCCTTGGACTATTGAACTCATCATAGACATGAGCAGGTATGCCACTTTGAAAAATGAGAGAAAGAAATCTGCAGAAAGGAACATTGAGTTCTCTGATTGGAGCCTGAATCAGAGAAGCTATTTCGTTAAAAATCAGTTTAGCATAGTCAATATCTCGACCATGATACATGGCATGAACAATCTGCATCCCGAATTCAATGATTTGATCCAATGCCCCTGTCTTGTGGGTCATACACCTAATAAGTGTGGAAATTAAGAGACCCCACATTGGACCAAATTCATTTCGTTTAATTATGCCCGTGGTACCTCTGCGTCCAATGAATGGTAACACTGAGCGAGCCTCTGTTCGGTCAACAAAGGGCTCATACTGAACGTGAGCAGGAAGCCTCAGTGTTTCCCGAATTATTGCTGTGGACACAAAAGCTCTTCTTTGTTCTCGAATAACCCAACCGGTAATCATGTCCGGAGAGTCAAATTTTGCAGAGTACCAGAATTCACACAGCATTTCCAGATAGATTGCACGAGGAGAAAGAATCAGTGCTTGAGTAATCGGACAATGCTTCAGATATGTGATCATGTGAGTGAATTCAGGGCACGCCCAAGCCTGAGGTATGTTAAAGTTTGCGGTGATGTTGTTCCTCGCAAATTTGGGCACTTCGTCGTTTCGAAACTGAGTTGCTGGTGCAGCCTCCGGTGCGACGAATCTATAATTAGCCATCTGCGATTTTGATTTAAGAAATTTGCTTGCAAAGAGATAGTGAAATCGTTAATCGCAGAGAGAATCGAAAGAGAAAGTAAGAAATAACTGTTGAATTTTTTTTTTTAAAGAAAGAGAAAATGGTTATTTATACTTAATTTACTGATAATTACGGTATTGGGAAGTAAAACCGGCTGATTTGACAGCCTTATCCTGTGTCAACGGTAACTTTCTTATTAAGAAAGGTTACCATTGGGGAGTATAAGGATTAAAAGTTAGTTTTATCACTCCAGGACTCCAATACCGAGTTAATAAAAAATTAAATTAAAAAAATTTAAAAATTATAAAAAACATTTAATTTTAACTATAAATTAATAAAAAATTAAAATTTATAAAATTTGATAAATCAGAGAGTGATACTGAGTTGGTCAGTATTGAAAGTAATACTGATCAGTCAGTATCAGAAAATTTTAAGAAAAATTAAGGATTCAGCATACCCAATTGTCCTAGTAAGTACATAAACCTTTCCTCAGAGAGAGGTTTAGTAAACACATCGGCTAATTGATCATCTGTAGGAACGAAATCTACCTCAACCTTTCCCTTTTCCACATTATCTCGAATATAGTGGTGTCTGATATCAATGTGCTTTGTTCTGGAGTGATGGACTGGCTTTTCAGTGATAGCAATAGCACTCTTTTTATCACAATGGATTGGTGTTTTCTGAAAATTGAACCCATGGTCCATTAGTTGATACTGCATCCACAAGAGTTGAGCACAACAACTTCCTGCAGCAACATATTCTGCTTCTGCAGTAGAAGTTGCTACTGAGTTTTGTTTCTTGGATGACCAACCAACTAGTCTGCCACCGAGGAATTGACATCCTCCACTTGTACTCTTCCTGTCCAATCTACATCCTGCAAAATCTGCATCTGTATACCCTTCAAGGTCAAAGTTTGAGTCTTTGGGATACCAAAGACCCATGTTAGGAGTACCTGAAAGATATCTAAAGATGCGCTTAACAGCTTTCATATGTGATTCTTTAGGATCAGCCTGATACCGAGCACACAAATAAGTTGCAAACATGATATCAGGCCTACTAGCTGTTAAGTAGAGTAAAGAACCAATCATACCTTGGTATGTGGATTGACATACTGGTTTACCAGTTTCATCTTTACTTATTTTATCCTGAGTACCCATAGGAGTGTGCATGGAAGATAAATTTTCAAATTTATATATCTTAAGCATGTCATGCACATACTTACTTTGATTTATGAAAGTGCCATCAGGCTTTTGTTCAACTTGTAAACCAAGAAAATAAGTAAGTTCTCCCATCATACTCATCTGATACTGAGATGACATTATCTTAGCAAACCAGTCACACATTGACTTGTAAGTGGAGCCAAAGATAATATCATCTACATATATCTGAATGAGTAAAATGTCAGAACCTTTCCTTTTTGAAAATAATGTTTTGTCAATTTTACTTCTTATAAACTTATTTTCAATTAAATACTCAGACATGGTATCATACCAGGCTCTGGGAGCTTGTTTGAGCCCATATAGAGCTTTATCAAGCTTAAAAACATAATTAGGAAATTTAGGATCAACAAACCTGGTGGTTGTTTAACATAAACTTCCTCCTGTAGTTTTCCATTAAGAAAAGCACTCTTGACATCCATTTGATAAACTTTGAAATTCTTGAAAGCTGCATATGCAAGATGCAGCCTAATAGCTTCAATTCTTGCAACTGGTGCAAAAGTTTCATCATAGTCAATGCCTTCTTCTTGCCTGTAACCCTGAGCAACCAATCTTGCTTTATTTCTGATGATAACACCATCCTTGTCCATCTTGTTTCTGAACACCCACTTAGTACCAATAATAGTTTTGCCAGCAGGAGGTGGTACTAAGTTCCAAACTTTATTTCTTTCAAACTCTGTCAGTTCTTCTTGCATAGCTTCTACCCAGTCTTCATCTAATAAAGCTTCATCAGCTTTCTTTGGTTCCATGGCAGATAAGAAGCTTGAGAAGAAACAAAAGTTTGCAGTTGCTTGGGGTTCAAATTCTAACCTTCTTCTTGTTTGGACACCTTGTTCAATTGGACCAATAATATTAGAATAAGGATGATCTCTGTGTTCCCTTAGATTGTTTCCTAAGGGAGCATTTGAAACAAGGTCAACAATATCTTGTTTTGTTGATGTATTGTCTGCCTGATACTGAGTGGAATTCTGGTCAGTATCAGACAATACTGGTTGCTGTTCTTCTGAAGTTTGCAAATTTGATGTGGATTCTTGAGCAGTAGTGGAAGATTCACCTTCCTCATAGGTGGAGTTGTTCAAGTCAAGAATTGGAAACTCAGTATTTGGGTTCTCAGTTATGGGAACCTCAGAATATGATACATTTGAGTTAGACTGAGTTATATCTTGATCAGTATCACTCATACCATGATCAACATAGTATGGGTGAGACTTGGGCTGTTCTGCAATTGGGTTTTCTGGATTACATAGAATTTCTATGCCACTGATGTCTTCTGTTGCTGAGGTAGAATACTCATTCTGATTTTCATCAAATGTAACGTGAATAGATTCTACAATCATCTTAGTTGAGATGACATACACTCTGAAGGCTTTAGAGTGTGGAGAGTAGCCCATGAACACACCTTCATTTGCTTTGGGAGCAAATTTGTTGAGATTTTGTTTAGTACTGAGTACAAAACATTTACTCCCAAAGATGTGGAAGTATTCCACATTAGGAACCTTGCCATTATATAACTCATAAGGAGTCTTTTGATGTCTTTGGACTATAGTAGGTCTGTTCTGAGTAAAATTTGCACAGTTGACAGCTTCTGCCCAGAAGCTCAGTGCCAGTCCAGCATGGCATAACAAAGTCCTTACAGCTTCAATCAAGGTTCTATTCTTTCGTTCTACAACACCATTTTGTTGTGGTGTGTAGGCTGCAGAGAAATTTTGAATGATTCCTTTTTCTTCACAGAAATCAACCAATACTGAGTTCTTAAACTCAGTACCATGGTCACTTCTTAATTGTTTGACCTTGTTGCCTTTTTGATGTTCTTCTCTTTTAATGAAGGCAATGATTTCTGTTGTTGCATCGGCTTTAGTCTTGAGAAAAATGACCTAAGTGTATCTTGAGAATTCATCAACCAGGACTAAAGTATAGATCTTTTTGGCCAAAGATGGTGTGCTGATGGGACCAAAAAGATCCATATGTATCATTGAAAGAGGTTCATTGATGGAATGATTAACCTTTGACTTGAATGAACTCTTCTTCTGCTTGCCCATTTCACATGCTGAGCATAACTTATCTTTTGAATAAGTAATAGTGGGCAGCCCTCTCACCAGTTTCTTAATACTGAGCTCATTTATATTTCTGAAATTTATGTGAGAGAGCTTCTTGTGCCATAACCAATGTAATTCTGGTTTGACTTTAGACAGCAGGCAAACTCGAATAGTGGGGTCTATTTCAGACAGATTGACCACATAGACATCCTTTTCTCTTCTAGCAACGAGTACAGGTTGCCCTTTATCATTGTAGATGATTCCTGCAATCTTTCTGAAACGAGCTTCATTATCATCATCACACATCTGGCTGATACTGAGCAGATTGTGTTTAAGACCCTCTACATAGGCAACTCTTTTAAATGTTATGTTCCCTGCCTTGATTACTCCATACCCTCTTGTTTTCCCTATAGAATCATCTCCAAACTTGACAGAAGGACCCTTCTCTGGAGTATAGTTGAGGAGATACTCCATACTGCCAGTCATGTGTCTTGAACAGCCACTATCTAAGTACCAAATTAAGAGTTAGTTCCTTTTAGGAACCCATTTTTGAATGGGACCTTTGGTGGGAAAAACAGAGGTTGACTTGATCTCTTTTGTTGGAGAGGTGAGTATCACTTCAGGAGAAAACTTTGAGGTTTTCTTTGGTGATACTGACTTGGTTTCTCTCCTTTTCTTTGGTACTGAGTACCTAGGACTTGAGAGATCAATCCAACATTCATCTCCTTTATGTCCAGTATGGTGACATCTATAACATTTTCTAGGTCTGTTTCGAAACATATTTTCATAAGGAATTTTGGAAAATTGTTTGACTTTTGGTTGATCAGTATTAGTGAGTTTTGCAAACTTTTGACTTAAGACTTTTATCTGATCACCAATAGATTTTAAAATGTTATCTTTGTCATTTTTTATTGGAGTTTTAATGTTATATTTGACTGGTTTTGAAGGAGATGGTTCTGGTGTCTTAGTTTTATTAGGCAGAGAAGTCTTTTTATCATTTGACTTCTTGTTTTTGCCACTTGAAGATCCTATTGAAGTTGTTTTCTTTTTATCATGTTTTAGAATGACAACTTGAACAGGTTCTTTAGATTCTTGAGTAGTTGACTTTGCTGTTCCTGTAGATTCAGTATTAGATAAAACATTTTGAGTAGTAGTGATTTTCTTTCCTGTAGACTCAGGTTCTTTATATATCTCAAAAGTAGTTGTGTTAAATAAAACTTCAAATGGAGGAACAGCAGAAGTGTCATACTGCACAACTTCGAAGTCAGTATCAAAAATTTCTTTTTCAGGAAATTCAATACTGAGTTCTTGTAGTTTAGTATAGCACTTAGAGTAGATGGAAGGACCAATTGGTTTTTTAAAAATGATTTTATCCTCATCATCTGACTCAGTTTGACATCCAACTTCACAAAAAGTTTTTGCTTTTACAAACTGAATAGGGTTCATATCAGAAAATTCTTCAAATAAATCAGCAGAATTATATCTATTTTTTAACTGAGGATCAACACCAAGTGCAGCCCTTACATTTTCTGGAAATTGTTGATTTAGACATTTATTTAATTTAATAGATGCATTTCCCCAAGATTTACATTGGTTTTCAAATTTTTCTTTTTCTAATTTGTGTAAGTGAGCTTTATCAGCTAATCTTTGGTTCATGTCTTGTAAGTTTAAAAAGTTTAGTTCTAAATCTTTAAATTTTGCTAATTTATCTAAATGTTCATTATTTACTCTTTCAAGTTCGAGAATTGTTAATTTTAAAGCTTTTTCTCTCTGTACTAAAGTTTTAAGATCAACAATCATATACTCAAAAATCTTTTCTTTTTCATTCACTGAATAAGTTTGAAAGGAACTCACCTTGTACAACTGAGTGGAATCCCAATCAGTATGGACACTCATTCTCTCAGCTTCTTTGATATCTCTTTCAAAGGAACTCTTCAAATCTTCTTAAGTAAAAGCCATGAAGGCTTTGTTCTCAATCTCTTCCTCATCATCACTTATCTCTTCATCCATCCAAGCCTCTGAGTAAAGTGCTTGATGAGGTGCTCCATTCCCTGCTGCATTCTTCCCCTTGCTCCAGTTCTTTAGCTTTACATACTTGTCTCTATACCTTTTAGCTCGGTATGCAATCTTGTCATTCTGATCAGTTTCAGTTGACTTGGTATGGCAATTAGCAGCAATGTGCCCAGGCTTTCCACACCTATAGCAAAGACCTGATCTTGGGTCAGTATTGGAAGAGCTAACACGAAGCCTCTTCTTTTTCAACTGATCCAGCTTCATAGACATAAGAGCCATTTGTGTTTCAAGCTCTTCTGCCTCAGCATCAGCAAGATCAACTTCTGGTTTTTCAGGCTCAGTTACAGTATATGCCTATTGCACAACTAGAGCCATGCCAGTGGAAGACTTGTCCGTTTTCTTCCAGTTGATCAGTCTTGCAGCATTATTCTCCTCATGATTCAACATTAAACCATACAGAGTTTGAAGAGTGTATGACTCAATGTTGTTGGCAGCATTGACAGAATTTGTCATGTCAAGAAACTGTTGAGGAAGACTATCCAAGAACTTTTGAACAAGCTCTCCTTCCTCCTTCACAATGCCTACACTGATTAAATCATGGACAACAGTATTGAACCTGTTATAGAGAGTAGTGATGTCTTCATTTGGACTAGAGAAGAAGTTTTCATGCTTCCTTCTCATGTTGCTTTTCCTCTGCAACTACACTTTTGGTGTGCCTTCATAAGTGATTGATAGACTATCCCACATAGCCTTTGCTGTTGGCAATTTCATAATTGCATTAAGTATTTCTTTGGTAACAACATTACCAATCACTCCCTTTGCTCTTGAGTCTAGACTGAATAACTGACGGTCAGTATCAGTCCAGGTGTGTTTCAGTTTAGGAACTGTTCTTGTGCTCTCAGGAGCATCATCAGTAGCAGCAACGGGTTCCACAGTTTGTGGAATGATAGGACCATCATTTAGCACAGTGAGCATCTCATGATGAATGGATTCAAGATACCACTGAGCTTTAAGCTTCTATTGATGAAAATCTTTTCCATCAAAGATGGGCACTCCCTTACCAGACATAATATGTGCAATGATTGTTGACATTTTTGATTTTTGAGTGTTTGAGGGATAAGTATATGGAATGGCTGCCAGGGTAATAGATCGACTAAATAATAATTAATTTAGCCTGCTCTGATACCAGTTGTTAGGTCACAACAACCCTGGTTTGTAATGTTAATTGATAGATTATTATACTTAATGAAATATTAAAGTGATAACACAAGAATATAGTCAATGTATAAATCCACTAAGTGTGGCATGTTGCGGAATAACAAGACCACTGATCAATTACAAATATATGGAAGTGAATAAGTGAATTAGTAAGTACTCCTTTGCAAGATGATCTCTATTTATAATGTTTATAGAGATCTTACATAATGGCAAAGGAGTAACCGAAGGACTAAACTAAGGAAATGACTAAGATCAAGGGATGTGATCTTAGTCCGTTACAGTACTGACTTGTAACTCAGTCCTTCTACTCAGTATTGGTTTTCCAATACTGAGTGCTGATACTGAGTGGCCAATACTGGCCAAACTCAGTATCACTCCTAACTTAGCTAATTTAATCTACTATTTAATCTAAGCTAGTCTAGGTTGTTTTGTTATCCTAAGATTCATAAAGGGGTAAGGCTTTTTGCCTTAACAATTACGAGTAATCTAACTTTTGCAATCGTTTATTGTAGGAGGAGATGGAAAGTGATGACGACCGACATGAGATGGTGATGATCCCACGAGCACCAAGTTTTTATAATTCAGTAGTTTTGTTGATTCAGTAAAAACAATTTCATTTTATTGTTTGGATAATTTTATTTTATGTTAAAACAAGTTTTCTTTGGTTTTAATTAATTTCGAATCCATGGTTGAATTATATTGTGTGCATGTGTGATAATTACGCTAGTCACGGTTTATGACTAGATTGTAAAATCAAGTTTTGATTTACTTATATTTCATGTTATATATTTGTTTGATTGTTGTATGAATAATGTCTTGATAGCTCAAGGTATTTAGATACTAGTAAATTAGAAAGTTTTTCTAGTGATAGTATTTAAAAGTTTTATGGAAGCATAAGGTTCAAAAAATCATTGAACTTAGTTAAAACATCTTAAGTAATAGTCATTACTTATGATAGTACGTTTTAAAGTATTAGTATTAATATAGTATGATTATATTGGATATAATAAAGATAGACTTTAAGCGTATTATTACAAGTCTTTTATACTTGTAATAAAGAATTTGATGAAGTCATAATTCCCTAATAGGTTTAATTGGATATTCGTGAAATCCAAGTAAAATGACTTAGACATTAAATGAACTCTTAAAAGAGACAAACTATATTAAAGTATTTAAGAATTAGAATGTATTATTGCAAGTCTTTTATACTTGTAATAAATACAATATTTAATCAAGTCATAATTCCCTTATAGGAATAATGGATATCTGAGAAATCCAAGAAATGACTTTGGCATTAAATAAAGTTCTTAAAGAATACTAATATGTTTAAGAATTGAAAGTATCATTTCAAGTGTTAGGTACAGTAATCAATAAAGGTCATGATTCACTAAACAGGAATGTTGGATATTCGCAAATCCAAAGAATGATCTTAATTATTGATAGAATTCTTAAAAGATTAAACTACAAGTTATTGACTAGGTCAAAATAGTTTAAGAGATGCTTAAATTCCATAAAAGTGAGTGGGACCTAAGACTAACATAATTCATTAAAGATGTTAACAACAAAGGTTTTACCAAGTCGTTAGCCAAAGAGTTAAGAGAAATAAATGATCATTAATTAGACAATTGCAAACCTAATAGCGTGATCACAAGTCTTGTGGTTAATTATTGCATATCTAATAGGTTATTCACACTCCAGTGGATAACATAATCATTTAAGGAAATTTCTTTAACTAGTAAGAATATCTACAAATCAAGTAACTAAAAGAGGCTTTAGTTACAAGAAGAATTTTATGAATTCAAGAAACTAAGGAGTTAATTTCCAATCCTCCTATGTTTACCGAATTACATAAAAGGCAAGACTAGAATATGTTCTAGATCGTTGCAAGAACAGTATCTAGCAAAGACAAAAGTAGTAGTATTCCTAAATGCTCGTCTCATGTCTTTAGTTTAATAGAAATGATTGGTTTAGTGATAAAGTTATAATTAAAGTTGTAAAAATCATTAAGTAATCAACACAAACGAAAGGAATAAGTAATGATCCAGTAATAATTCAGTTCTATGTCTAGTGAAGAATAATACATGAGTTAGTATCATTATTATTCAGACTTTGTATGTTTTACAACATCCATGAATAAAAGTCTATATATTCAAAAAGATGCAAATCCGTGACTACTCGTCTTGGTGGGAACCTTGATGGGACGTTAACGTCATCGCGATATTTGGTGGTAGATTCGAAGTTCTTCGAAGATAGCTACGCAAGTTTTGTGTAAACCAAATATCGGTGATATTCTGTTGGAGCTCAACGAATATTGGATTGACCACCGTGACAATACTTCGTGGTTGAAAAGTTCAAAAGTATTGTTCACTAGGATTGTCCTTAAGCCTGAGGTATTTGGTTTAAGATACAATGACTAATGTGCTTTGGTTCGTCTTAGACAATTCTGAAATATTCAATTCTGAAATATCTTTGTCATACGAGGCGATACTGGGTACAAAGGAAGTTGTATTTTAAATCGAAATATAACAAGATGGTAATTGCACCTCCTTTTTAGGAGAGATATTTATAGGTCCTTTGACATGATGAGAAACTGACAAGTGCACGACCGTGCCCAAACGAACTGATCTGTTCTTTGTCGTTTATCACAACAGTTTGAATCAAGAAGTCATATAATGATTTCGAATACATTAGTTGATAATTTCTACCATGCTCGGATTCGTTGTCACAAATATCCTGCTGCAAGGGATAAGCCTAACATATTTGCCCAAGAAGTAGAGACAGAGTGTTCTTTACTAGGAGACGCTATTAAAGAGTTTTTCATAAACTATACCTGGGTTACGTAAGCTGTTTTTATAGGGTTGGTTACCTACATGCCCATATAGAAGGCCACTGTAGCTCGTATCATTAAGACAAATGTTACGAACTTGCACAAGTGGGAGTCTGAAGGATTTATGTGCACAGTTAGTCAACCTATGATGATACATCCATGCCTACGAAACACTTAAGGGTCACACCGGTGAGTGCATGTAATACGAGCAAGATAAGCAATGATACTACGAAGAGGAATGATTCATAATAGTCATTATGAATCAGTTAAGTATTAAGTTAAGTTTAACTTATTAATAGATTAGTTTAACTAACTAATTAATACAAGTAGTTGTGTATTTACTAGTTGAGTAAAGACACATACGACGTCTTGTACTAACTCAGAAATATGAACAGTTTTATGACCATATCAACTTATTAAATTATGATATAAATAAAGTAGAATCATAGACCTTCGAAACGACTGGTCGCACGCCCAAAACGGAGTTACGGCTGATTTTATATGATTTTTTGCAATATCACCAAAATTTGGCCAAAAGCTGTCTTTTTTATGCTTACGGGTTTTTACCAAAAACACACCCAAACACTACCGAGATCATATAAAATTCATCAATTCAAGTAACCATTCATCATCCATCAATCATAAGTATTGTATTCAACATGTCATTTTAACCTAAATAACAACATTTAAACACCAAATCCTAATTTTGAGTTTTGACTCATCTTCTTCTAATCACCATTGATAGAGCTCTCATGAAATCTTCAACAATTCAAGTTTCTAACCAAGTATTCACATAAGATAATCACTAACAAGCATGTAGAAGCATAAATGATTCATCGATTTAACAATGCTAACAATAATTCATAGAAACCCAACAAAAATCCAAGAATCCTAATTTTTTCAACTAACAGGACTATGAACCCTAGCATCAAGAGGAAGATTTCTTACCTATGGCTTGCTTCAAATCCGAAAATCAGAGGAAGAAAAGAGCAAGAGGAGGTCTTCAACAGTGGAGAGCTTCAAAGAAAACCAAATGCATGTATGTGTGTTGTGTGGAGGTCGTGACAGGCAAGAGAAACAAAGGGGGAAAAACAATTCTTGACACCTGCCCCTCAAGGCCACGTACACCCCCTCCCCAAAACAGATAATTTCATTTAAACACAGTGTAATACTGAAAACCTGGTCCGCAGTTAATTAGTAGATATCAAATTGACTCAAATTTTAGAAATGAAGATATATTCAGATCCCTAGTTCAAAAACAGACCCAACAATATAACTCTCCTAATAATATTAATATTTCATTTTTCATTTATTTTAACCCCTTGGTTAAAATACAATTAAAATCACATAAACCAAATAAATTATAAAAATGATAAACAAATAGAATTACTTACCGAAAGTAATATAAAATTCTAGGCCGGGTCTCAGGATGTTACAAATCTACCCCCTTAAAAGGATTCCGTCCTCGGAATCGCAACGCTTACATATAACCCATAATAAATATATTTTATTTTATTTTCCGACTAGGTCTCATATTTTTTCTTTTTGACAAGTTATAACCCAAATATTTCGCTACTTGGTCAACATCTTCAAAATCGCCAATCAGATTATCTATGCCACAATTTCATTACATCCATAACTATCAACTCTTTCAAGTCGTGTCAACTAAATATCGTCCGTAATTCCTTTACAATCCAAAGCATAGGCATTAATAACGTTTTCGACTAGGTTTTAAGCTACATATCCAATTATAGCCCACCATTGTTCTCATTTCCACACGATAATCTATAACTGCTTCAACTACCCGAATGACAACCAACACTTTCTCTAAACCGGTGCACAATTATGATCTCATCCATCAAATTATGTAACAACTATTTTATTGTGGACCAATAATAAAAATTATATCTGAAAACTCCAAAGTAATGGTACCCAATAAGAGATTGATAAATCATTAATCTTCTAAAATTATCAATTAAATCCGCTTTTCTCATAGTTGTAATTTCAAAGTTAATGTCTTGCCCATCAAATTTTCTAAGTCATATAGTTTTCTTGTTTTTATATTCAGTCCTCTTGAGTAGTAATCGTTTTCATTCGCATACAAATCATAGTTTCTTTAGATAATTGCACACTATAAACTCCTTCGGTTTGTGAAATTCGCACGTTTTATATTTAAAAGTTAATAATTTCGCAAATTTGATGCAAAGTTATCAATCACAATCTCCAAGTTATGGTTCGGATAACTACTTATAAGGTTCAAACCATTGCATAGCATCGGCAGTCTAATTTATTTTACTATATTATAACATATCCCACTTCTGTAAGGTGAAAACCGCAACATATTACAAAATTCATCATATTCATCAGCTCGTGTAAGGGCATTAATTGAACAAAATGTTTTGCCTCGAAGTGTCAAATACCCTCTTATGTTCATTATCTCATCGAAATCTCACACTCTTATACAGTTTAACTTGCTAAAGTACCCGCAGTTCAAAATCGTCACTATTAATTTACGGTCATAATCCACTAAATTTTAGAGAATACACATTTCATAATCTAATTTCCCATCAATTTTATAACAACTCAGGATATCATCCATCGATATAATCACGATTCAATTTATGGAGGTCAACAACTTGATTGTTATAGGTCAATTTTCATTTATTCTTATAATTAATACTAGTCCTACCCGGACTACCTAGTTTACATCTAAGATTACATCAATCTTATCTAAAGCCATATTATTCAAGAAGTATATTATAATTACTACCCAAAACCAAATTAAACTTCAGGCACATATATTGTGACTTAATTCAAATTACCACCCATCATCTTCACTTCAAGTAGAATAAAACACAAAAGTACATAGTTTCGGCTTGTCACATAATTTTACAAACATATATGAGCTATCTGCTCCAATATAAATAACTTACACGTGTAAGAATAATATTGATCAGAAACGTACCGGTAATGACATCATCAGTAGTGGTAGCATCTTCAACCGTCATCTAATGGAGGGTGATTCTTTCTTTTCTTTTCTAACCGTCGACGATAACCATTCCCCATCCAACCCGGAACCCGACCCTGTCTCCTTCACCGAAGGGCATTCACCCGAACTATGACCTTCCTTTAACCATTTAACATACATCCCTTGAAAACTTACAATCTTTTGAGTCGTGCCCAAACTACCCACAATGCACATATCGCGCCATCTAAACCTAACAAGTATCAGTATAGGATGACATGTATCTAATATACCAAAATTGCCTTTAACATGTACCACCTCCCGACTGTCTACGGTTCAAGCTTCCCTGCTTTTTATTTCCTTGCCACCTCTCATTATGTTGGGGACTTGACTGAGTAGACTTTAATTTCTGAGAAAGTTCATCTGGTACCTACTGTTCCTTTGTCAAGTGCCCGGTCAATAAATCCCACAAAACGATATCATTCCCTTTCAACTTCCGAGTTGCATACATTACTCTTAACTCGTCTTCATATTTACACATGTTCAAATCTCATACCATTTTTTTTGTACTCTTGATTACTCATTTGATTATTTCCTGAAGGACCAACATCATGGATTTCCGGTCGGTGGGTTCGGAGGGTCCGCGCTATCGTTATCCGCCATGTCTGTAACAATCACAACATCTTACCATTGGGTTAGTTTAATCCGTTAGTACCTACATACTAACCACTAACACGAAACGATCCTTACTAATTCTAATCATCGCACTTTAGGAATGTTTGACCAAACTCGAGCCAAGATTTGGGAATGATACACCTAAATGTGCACACATCACCAAACCAAGGCTCTGATACCAAATTGTAACACCGCAAATTTAAACCCGATGTTTTATTAATAACTAGCGGAAGCGTAATATTCAAACCATATAAAGTTAAGTCATTTTAGAAAATACAACTTCAAACATAATATTAATCAAAACATAAAAAAGGTTTAACGTGTTACTATAAATATGGCTCGATTACAAAATACTATCAGAGCAACCATTGGTCAAGCATTCCTAAAAAGCACCCCTTGACCCGCCCATCAACTGAACCTGCAAAAGAGTCAACGAGGGAGGGATTAGCTAACAGCTAAGTGAATGAACTTAATCAAACAATATATAATTGAACAACCGATACAATTTCACACTTTCCCGATTAGTTAATTCTTGAAGAGTAACGGCGGTTCGGCCGAACCTTAAATCATTATCGGCCTAACAATGATAACCGATGGCCCTTTACTCAAAGACAGTGGGTATCCCATTAGAACAACCAGTGCTTCTAAGGGCGGTACACCTTGTCAATAGTAAACTTATGCCAGTAGAATGATCCAATTATTGACCTCTTCCCAAAAAGTGCACTTAATTAATTACCGAATTATTTATACCGAAGTGTGGGCTTGCAATAAACATTGCAACCAAAAACCTAAACCCGAGAAAGTTCTCATCGAAAACATCGCACGAAGAAATTTACATTGCGATCCCCAAATTTTGTGTTGCACGAAGAATGTTCGTGCTGCACGAAGAATATTTGTGTTGCATGAAAAACTTCGTGCGACACGAAAACGAGTTTCTGTCCAAGTTCGTGGCACGAAAACTCAGGTTCGTGCCACGAAAGCCGAAATCCTGCATTTTTACCAAAGTATCCAATTTCTATCCAAATTGTACACATATAAATTGAAGGCTCAATCCACTCACCCTACAACCGCAATCCTTCCAAACTCAGTTGTCTTATATCACTGAGTTTGCTTCCCAATTCCTGTACATAAAATGAATACCGAATTAGAACCGAATTCCACCAATTAAAGATAACAAGACAAATATGGTAAAAGGTTCTTAATTGCATAATTTTAACATGACCAATACACTTGTAACTTATCCAACTAAGAAATGGTCATACCAACATCTTCCAAAACAAAGTCTATCAAAGTTTATGCATTTATACCAATTATAACTCAAACGGGTCAAAATTACCGAATCAACGTCCAATTCCCATAAATCTCAACAACTAGTTATAGAATACTACCATATCATAGATAATGACCAGCTATCATTCTAAGACTTCCCAACTATCAGAATTATGCTTCTAAAGTCAAGTGTATACCAAATAAAGCATTTTTATTCCAACTTTAGCATATAGGCCCAAACGGGTCAAAACCGAGAACAAGGTTCTAATACTTCAAATGCATAATTTTTTAACATTTCTTAAACATACAATCACCATTTTATGACAAACCTCATGTTTACATATTATACATCGAAACACCCAAAGTTTTCAATACATATTTGACCCGAAAAAGACACATACGACCTCTTGTACTAACTCAGAAATATGAACAGTTTTATGACCATATCAGATTATTAAATTATGATATAAATAAAGTAGACTCATAGACCTTTGAAACGACTGGTCCCACGCCCAAAACGGAGTTACGGTTGATTTTATATGATTTTTGCAATATCACCAAAATTTGGCCAAAAGCTGTCTTTTTTTATGCTTACGGGTTTTTACCAAAAACTCACCCAAACACTACCTAGATCATATAAAATTCATCACTTCAAGTAACCATTCATCATCAATCATAAGTATTGTATTCAACATGTCATTTTAACCTAAATAATAACATTTAAACACCAAATCCTAATTTTGAGTTTTGACTCATCTTCTTCAAATCACCATTGATAGAGCTCTCATGAAATCTTCAACAATTCAAGTTTCTAACCAAGTATTCACGTAAGATAATCACTAACAAGCATGTAGAAGCATAAATGATTTATCAATTTAACAATGCTAACAATAATTCGTAGAAACCCACCAAAAATCCAAGAATCCTAATTTTTTCAACTAACAAGACTATGAACCCTAGCATCAAGAGGAAGATTTCTTACCTATAGCTTGCTTCAAATCCGAAAATCAGAGGAAGAAAAGAGCTAGAGGAGGTCTTCAACAGTGGAGAGCTTCAAAGAAAACTAAATGCATGTATGTGTGTTGTGTGGAGGTCGTGACAGGCAAGAGAAACAAAGGGGGAAAAGCAATTCTTGACACCTGCCCCTCAAGGCCACGTACACCCCCTCCCCAAAATAGATAATTTCATTTAAACACAGTGTAATACTGAAAACCTGGTCCGTAGTTAATTAGTAGATATCAAATTGACTCAAATTTTAGCAACGAAGATATATTCAGAATCCTAGTTCAAAAACAGACCCAACAATATAACTCTCCTAATAATATTAATATTTCATTTTTCATTTATTTTAACCCCTTGGTTAAAATACAATTAAAATCACATAAACCAAATAAATTATAAAAATGATAAACAAATAGAATTACTTACCGAAAGTAATATAAAATTCAAGGCCGGGTCTCAGGATGTTACACAAAACGAAGCCATCTCTCTGAACTTGGTGGTGATGGCAGTGACAGATTCATGTGTTTGCTTCAACTCTAGAAACTCCCGGGTAATTCGTTCCACCTCTACCCGTGGTACGTATTGTTCCTTAAATTTCTCAACGAATGCCTCCCATGGCAAAGCACTCAACTCCGCTTCAGTCATCCTGGCTGCTTGGCCTCTCCACCAGTCATTTGCTGTATCCTTCAGTGAGTGACAGGCGTACGCCATTTGCAATTCGGGGGGACACCTGGATATCCGAAAACACCCTCCATATCGGTGACCCATCGTATGGCCACCTTCGGGCCCGACTTGCCATTAAATTCCGGCGGCAAGCATACAGAAAAATCTCGGTATGTGAAGGCCTTGGCCGGAGGCGGCGACGGTGCTGCGGCATCCCTGGCGTCGAACGCTTTCTGCATCATGTCACTGACCTGCTCAGTGATATCCTCAAACATATCCTGGATCATCTCAGGTAACATCTCTCCCAACAGCTGGGTCATCATACTCTTCATCTGCTCTATGGTAGCTCGTGATGGCGGCATCTTGCTATATTTGTAAAAGGGAATAAATATCAGATAATAATCACTTATAAGGATACTTAGACATCAAGTTAATGACTTTCTCAATTTCTCCGGAAACGTGGTCTTAGGTCCTGTGCGTACAATAATAAGGACCCTCTATTATTTTTCGGCACCTACCCTTAACTAGTTTCCGATAAAAATTGGGATCATCACAACTCTTCGTTTCCATATCCATCACAGATCACACATAATTTTCACAGAAGGTATATATCTATATATAGCATTCTCGGCGTCGATGTCGCGAAATATGGTCAGATTACTCCACGGATTTTCAACTCAAATTTTCCGAAATGGCCTTCTCAGTGAAACTAAGAATATGATATATAGAATCTCAAATAAAAATATTAAATATTACCGGCAGCAGGAAAGCGAGAGGTTGACGTGACATGTTGTATGCTTGATGTGGAAACATTACTCAAAAAAATATTTTAACTCGTTTTTCATTTTTTTTTTTTAAAAAATACTCGAAACTCAAACTTGAGTTTGAATTCACCCCTTGTAAATTCAAATCCCTCAAATCAGCGCTCTGATACCAACTTGTAACACCCAAAATTTTCTCAAAAAATTTAAAATTTTAAAAATTGATAATTAAATAAAAAGGTCCCAAATAATAAAACTCAAACGATAATTCAATATTTAAAACATATTTGAACCAGCGGAAGTTTTTAAAACAAAATTAAAGTGAGTCTGAAATAACAGATAAAAATAAAAGATAACTCCACATCAGCAATCCAACAATAGTCACTCCACCTTTCCCTTCCCTTTGCTAGTACCTGCACAATGGGAGAGTTTTTGGGTCAGCGGGGAAGCTGAGTGAATATCCCAAAATGCAAGCAGATATAACATACAACACATGAGGGTACATAGGTGTAATCCTACTCAGATTCTACTCGATTATTTACTCGGATTTTATTACTCAGATTTTAAATTTATATAGCGCGCTTGTATGATTCGGGTCGATCGCCCCTCCTCACACCTCAGATAGGCGTAAGCCAAAAACTCAGACGGGAGTGATCCCAAAACTCAGACGGGAGGTGATCCCAAAATGGCATATAGCTAAAAACTCAGATGTTTATTATTATATTTTTATCTCTTTAACATAATTAACTCAGTTATCCCAGATAACTCAGATCACAGATAACTCAGATAACGGATAACTCAGATAGCAAATATGGTGCAAGTAATTTAACACGTAATTCATGCATGTTTAACGTTAAAATTGAATACACGGTGAGAATACACACCTGATAAATGTAAGCTCCGATGCTCTCTCACCACTCTACACAACGGCCCAGCTAACGTCTAGACGGTCCAAAATCACGTAAGGTATCCCAGATTAGACTCGACTCAAAGTCGTTTTGAAATACAAAGTTTTTCAACTAAGAAGACGATAATAGCTAAGTTTTCTTTTTGAGTTACTTATTCAAGCTAAAAAATGATTAAACAAAAAAATAAAATGACCATAAACCATTTTTTTGTTAAAAGATTCCAAATATCGAACTCATTGATTCCTCAAGAATCTTCATGAACTCTTACTATCAAAAACCAATTTCTTTTGCATTTTAACTTGGTATTTAAGAAAAACATTTCCTTTAACTTTTTATACAAAAACCTACACAACTTTCGAGATAGTTAAAGGTTCTCAAACATGCTATTATTCAAGGTTTAAAAACAAATTTCTACCACAAAGAACCAGTAGAATATCCATAACAGTGTTTGCCGAACTCCAAGGTTAAAAGTCATTTTAGAAAATGGAAGTAAACTCGAAACAGTAAAAGGATAATGACGGTGAGGAAGGTTTTTACCCACTTTTGGTTTAAGCTATGCACTCCACGAATCTTGGTATAGTAACTTACTCCTTTCGGTACTACTAGATGTACGTCGAGATGGTGACAACACACGGGAAGAAAAACAGTAACTTTATGTTAGAATAAGACACGGTTCAAAGAACGGGGAGAATGGGAAAGTAGCTCACCGGAATCGCAAAAAGATCCAAACGTCACCACACGGGCTGGGTTGATTGACTTTCTCCTCAGGAAGCTAGCATCTCATCGGAGCTTCTGCTGCTCCACATTATCGCACATACGGAAACGTTATAGAGTTAAAACCAAACAAGAAGATTCAAAAGAGATGGTGAAAATAACTGTTTGCAGCTTACCGGAATCGGCACTGAATTGAGTGGAGCTCACGGCGACAAAACGGAAATGTACAGCGATAACAGAAACTTAACCGGAAACCGATCAGAAAATAGAATCGAGCTCTGGCGACGTGGCGGAATCCAAGAAACAACAACTCCGGTGACACGGGATAAAGCTCGCTGGTAGAACAGAAACTAAATCGGTGATGGGTGTTGTATTCATGGTGGACGAATGGCTTCCCGAGAGGAAGAAGACAGTAAAAACACAAAGGATAATGGGTTGAGCTAACAGAATTACTACGGTTTTGGTGTTTTCCGATCGTACGGAATGAAGTGGTGACTGTGGGTTTTCAGGCTGCCATGGAATTTTGGGAAGGCAAACTTGCCAAAAATGGAAAATAGAGAAAAGATGTGTTGTCGGCTAGGTTGAAAAAGGGTTATGCATTTATATATATGACACTAGACCTAACCCTACTTATTACCTTGCAGGCCATATTTTCAGATTCTTACGTGTGTGGCCCAACCATCAATTTATTTACTATATTACATTTGACAACTGAATGAACAGTAAAACCACCGCCATCTTCCACCTCCTGCTTCGCCTTCTCATCCTACTAGCGCCACCTCCTGCTTCGCCTTCTCCTCCTACTAGCGCCACCTCCTGCTGCGTCACCTTCTGACTCAGTCAAATAGTTGCTTAAATGGTTGCCATTTGCCTTTACCTAGGAACCTCACGTTTTCCACCTTAGTCTACCTAGAATCCCAATTTTCTTCTAACCGTCCTGGGATTTCGTACTGTTCAATTAGGGTCTTCTTCCTTTTCTAGGTTTTTCTCTGATGTTTTCCTTTTTGAGCTTTTATTTTCGATTTTAGGGTTTCTTACATTTGATTTAGGGTATGCAGTCTACCTATTAGTTGTTTCCTTCCTACATCACGCCAGCCTCCTTCACGTATCTCTCCATTATTTTCCCGAATTTGGGGTTCAAACTTTCGAATCACAAGTTTACGGTCTCTAAAAGGAGTTACATTACCCTCCTGTAAAGGTGAGTTCAGCTTTTTCTTTTAACTTTTGTGTTTTTAATTTTCAACTTCGTGCTTTCAGATTAGGGTTTATATATCTGCTTTCATATTAAGGTTTGTAGATTTTTTGTTGTTAATTTGCTTGCTGTTTGACCTACAAAAGAAAAAATTGTTCCAAAATTATAGGCTGAAAGAAACCAGGTCACTCAACTTACTGAAACATCAGAAGATGATAACGGATTAATGTTTGCCACTCAAACCGATGTCAAAAGGTACCAATAAGACCTTTTCATTTTCTTCATATTTGTTTAGTTAAATTAAATTCTGTTATTTAACAGACACGGGAAAATTGATCATCATCTGTTAATGTATTATGTGCTGTTAAAAAATAAGCTCTTCATAAACTGTAGAATTGATTATCATATGTTACTGTATAATCTCGATGGGGTTTTGAGTGTATTGAATCTTGCAACTGTTTGTTTTAACTTTTAGTCTATTGGATTTCTTTTATAGATTTTGAGAAAAAGCAGAGGAATTTCCATTAGATTTTGTTAAAGGGAAGCGATTTATACGTGTTGATCGGTGGCCCGGGAAGCAAATTCAAGTCACAATTACCGTGTTCTAGATCATTTCCGAGAACAGGTAACCATATTTATTGTTCAAGTGGTTTTCTGGATATGAATTTTGAAAGTAATTATGCAATTTTGAATAACACTCCTACATTAAGTTGTAGAAAATATAGTTAAGATATAATCATTTGTTCAACAAATTTGGATTACTTGAACATGCTTAGCCCCTTTCAAACCATTCAATCAGTTTTATACGTTGTAGTATTTGACAAATCAAGAGCATCAACAAGTTGTTAGTGATATCGTCTTGCAAGTTCAATTATTAATAATATCCACTTACAATTTTTATTTATTAGAATGCCCTTTTAAGTTTTGACCTCTTAGGCTAATTATGAATCAAAATCATTGCCTTAGAGGTATTTTGACTTTTAGTTTTTCTAAGAACATATATGCATGTATGAAATGAGAAATTTTGGTTACCAACAATATATGTGATATGCGTATATGCAATTACAAGATATGCATGTACCGGAAATTGAATTGTGGAATTCCATACAGTAACAAGCCTTCATGAGAAATATTTGGCATATCTAAATGACTATTCTTCAAATCATTATCTTTTCTACAAAGGTTAGTTTAGTAGTTTACCATTGCTATGAAAACGTCATAAGAATTTACTGTTTTTAAATAATTAGGTGTCTACGTAATGGTTACAAAAATCATATTATTTTAATGAAAATTTGCCTTCTGAATTAAGTGTTTTAGTTTGTTTTCTATTAGAAAATTATAAGGTTTGTAATTGTTATTTTAACACTACAATTTTACCTTTAAATTCGTTCAGTATTTAAAATAATATGCATGTTGTAGTTGATTCGCACCAAAACATCATTTTGACCCGAACCTGTTGTGCCCTGTTACATTACCGACCCAGGTCATATTTTGCCTGTGAATGAAAGTTGTGGTTTTGTTTACTACAGGTTAGAGAATTTAAGACACAGATGCGAAAGTGGATAAGGTAGGATCTTTTTCTGTTATTCAAATCCTACATTTGATGTTATTAGTTCAGTTTTTTTAGGGTTATTAATATTGGAAACATTACTTACATTCTGAAAAAGGCCTATTTTCTAGAATTTTTTTTTTTAATTAGATTGAATCTTTAATGTTTTCCGTGTTTGTTGGATTTTTGTAGGGGGGGCCTGGCACTGATCCGAGGGCTTCCTATCATCCTCAATGATTACATTCCTGGACAACTAAGTATATACCACTCCTGATCCATTTGACCAATTTCCTCTTTAGTTAATTTTTTTGTTAGAAAAACACAACCACAATTTACTTATTTCGGTTCGTTCATTCTGAATAAAGTTTTTTAGTTTGTTTTTGTGGCAGGCTGGCACATTAAAAGGCATCAACACATATCTCCACTCTTAAAGTTGGGAGACCCAGGTAACCTACACCAGCTGCAAAATGACAACTATATAGTTTTGTATTAAAAATGTTCTACAAAACTACAATATTTTGATGACATTTTGTTTCCACTTACACACAGATAGTCAGATACTATGGATGAAAGAACAAAAAACTAAAGCAGCATGCCATAAATAGCCGAACAACATCTAAACTTACTGATGTGAATAATTTTTTTGAGTCATGTAAATATTACTTAAGAGACTTTTGGATGTAGTATGAATATTAGCAAATAATCTTTGAGGGTCATGTAAAAAAACCAGTTAATGATCTTTTGGATGTATTATAAATATTAACAAACAATCTTCTCGGTATCGCATGAAAATCCCCGCGGTAACGCGCGGGGTGAGAACCCACTAGTTTGATACATGAGTCCAATTAAGACATCTCAATAATTTGGTCCTATCTACTCGAACTTTACCTTAATTATAGCTAGCCACATAAATATAATATTGGACTTAGCTCCATATCATAACATATATTTTTAATTAATCATAAAATCAAAATAAAACTAATATTAAATTATCAGAATTCTCGGGGCGTTACAACTCAACCCCACTTAAATCAGACTTCGCCCCCAAAGTCATCACCCGGAAACAACTCAGGATAATTGCCACGCATCTCAGACTCAGGCTCCCAGGTCCACTCAGAACCCTTTCGGTGCTGCCATTGCACTTTAACAAGTACAATCTCTTTATTGCGCAAGGTCTTAACCTTACGGTCAAGAATCGCAATCGGTCTCTCAATATAATTCAACTGCTCATCAATCTGAATATCTTCTAAAGGCACGACCACAGACTCATCAACGATACACTTTCTCAGCTGGGAAACGTGGAAAGTGTTATGAATAAGATATATCTCCTCCGGTAGGTCTAAACGCTAAGCTACTTTGTCAACCCTGGCAATCACCCGATAGGGACCAATATAACGTGGTCCCAATTTTCCTCTCTTTCTGAACCGGATCACACCCTTCCACGGGGAAACTTTCAACAACACATAATCTCCAACCTGGAACTCTAGAACAGATCGTCTCTTGTCAGCATAACTCTTCTGATGACTCTGTGCAGTAACTAATCTTTCGCGGACCATCTGAATCAACTCGGTAGTTTTTAACACAATCTCAGTACTACCCAGCACTTTGTGCCCAACTTCGCCCCAACAGATAGGCGTCCGACACTTTCTGCCATATAACATCTCGAACGGTGCCTTATCTAATTTAGAGAAATTATTAAATTACTCGCTCAGAAATTAAAGAGAGAAAAGAATTAGCTACACATACCAATGCTCGCGTGGGAACTGTTGTTATACGAAAACTCTGCCAACGCTAGGTACTTATCCCAGCTACCTCCACAATCAAGTGCACATGCTCTCAACATATCCTCGAGTGTTTGAATCGTACTCAGTCTGTGGATGAAACGCGGTACTGAAATGAAGCTTCGTGCCCATCTCCTCTTGGAATTTCTCCCAAAATGTCGATGTAAAACGAGTGTCTCTGTCTGATACAATAGAAACAGGTACACCGTGTCTCACTACAATCTCGCGAACAAAAATATCTGCCATCCTCAGCTGAAGAAGCCTCTTTAATCATAATAAAATGGGAACTTTTAGTCAAACGGTCAACAATTACCCAGATAGCATCATAACCTGGCGTTTTCGGCAATTTGGTGATCAAATCCATGGTTATCTGTTCCCACTTCAACACTGGAATCTCTAATGGTTGCAATAAACCATGCGGTCTCTGGTGCTCGGCCTTGACTTTGCGACAAGTCAAGCATTTCTCAACGTACTCAGCCACTCCTAACTTCATGCCCGGCCACCAATAATTCTCACGAAGATCCCGATACATCTTTGTTGCACCCGGATGCATAGAAAATTTGGACTTGTGAGCCTCGTCCAACAAAATATCACGATTACCACTATGTGAGGGTACCCATACTCTACCCATATGTGTCAACAAATCCGTGCTATCTTTCGCAAAACCAGCAATCATCCATGTAACTCGTTCTTTTTTGGCTTGCTCAGCCTCTAAAGCCTCTACCTATGCAACACGAATGGACTCTAACAATGGTGCTACCATGGTCAATCTCATACAAATACCCCGAATAGGGTTCCTGCTCAATGCGTCAGCTACCACATTAGCTTTACCCGGATGATAAAGAATCTCACAATCATAATCTTTCAACACATCGAGCCATCTTCTCTGCCTCATATTCAAATTTTGCGGATCCATCAAATGCTTCAAGCTCTTATGATCAGTGTAGACGGTGATCTTTACGCCATATAAATAATGTCTCCAGATTTTTAAAGCAAAAACCACTGTACCCAGCTCAAGATCATGTGTAGGATAATTGCCTTCATGAGGCTTCAACTGTCTAGAAGCCTATGCGATCACTTTACCCCTCTGCATCAATACAGCACCCAGACCCTGGATAGACGCATCACAATAAACCACAAAGTCTTCTACACCTTCTGGCAAGGCTAGAATTGGTGCCTCACATAAACGTTTCCTAAAAATCTCAAAGCCTCTTGCTGTTTCTCACCCCAGCTAAAAGCAGCCGATTTCTTGGTCAACTTTATCAATGGTGACGCGATTTTGGAGAAATCCTGGATAAAACGACGATAATACCCAGCCAAACCCAGAAAACTACGAATCTCTGATGGTGTCCTTGGTACTTCCCACTTCATTACTGCCGCAATCTTTGCCGGATCAACTTTAATACCCTCGACATTCACAACATGACCAAGAAACTGCACTTCACGTAGCCAAAATTCACATTTGGAAAATTTTCCATAAAGACCCTCACGCCTCAATGTCTCTAGTACCTCGCGAAGATGAACCTCGTGCTCTGCCTTGGTCTTTGAATAGACTAAAATGTCGTCAATAAACACGATAACCGAACGATCCAACATACTACTGCACACCCGATTCATAAGATCCATAAAGGCCGCTGGTGCATTAGTGAGTCCAAAAGTCATCACTACAAACTCATAATGACCATAACGCGTCCGGAAAGCAGTCTTCTCAATATCCTCCTCTTTCACCCGCATCTGATGATACCCGGAACGCAAATCAATTTTTTAAAACCATGACGCACCCTGGAGTTGGTCGAATAAATCATCAATCCTCGGCAATGGATAACGGTTTTTCACTGTCAATTTGTTCAGCTCTCTGTAATCGACACACATCCTTTGCGACCCATCTTTCTTTTTCACATATAAAATAGGAGCTCCCCATGGTGAACTACTCGGTCGGATGAACTCTTTCACTTGCAACTCTTTTAACTGATCATATAATTCCTTCATTTCTGGCGGTGCGAGTCGATAAGGGGCCTTGGCAACCGGCGCCGCACCTGATACCAAATCAATACGAAACTCCACTTGTCTGTCTGGCGGTATCCCCGGCAAATCCTCGGGAAATACATCGGCATAATCACTCACAATAGGAACACTTTCAATTGATCTCGGTTTCACCTCAAGTACAGTGTCGATAATATACGCCAAATAACCCATGGCACCGTGCTGAAGATATTTTCTTGCCCTCGCAGCCGAACACAGTGCCGGCACCCATCGGTTAAGGTCGCCTTGAATCACCAGTTCAACCCCACTTGGAGGTTTGATACAAACTTGTTTCTGATGACATAAAATCTCTGCGTGGTACTCGGTCATCCAATCCATACCCACAATCACACATAGCTCTCTCATAGGAATAGGAATAAGGTTTATCGGGAATTTCTCCCCGCACAATTTGATCAAACACCCACGGTACACTTTAGAAACAGGTACCGTCTTATCATTCACAACCTCTATCAATAATGGCTCATAAAGGTCCCCTACTTTATGGGACATCATATCGCTAAAAACATAAGAAACAAACGAGTGGGTCGCCCCACTATCAAATAGCACAAAAGCAGGCATATTCTTCACACGGAATGTACCTATCACACAAAAATCTCATATACTCAGATAATGCACACATAATTCATATCCACACAGTAAGTACTCATGCATATTACTCAGACTGTAACTCAGAAATATAACACAAAATATAACTCAGAAGGTAAAAATTATTTACCAGCAACAGCATTTGGAGCACGCTTAGTCTCCTCACTAGTCATCAAATAAGCTCGTCCTCGAGCTCTCGTCTGTGCTCCCTCAGGAGTCCTATAAGTAGCGGGAGTCGGGCTCACCACTAGTCCGCTCCGAAAACCACCTTTGATCAATTTATAAACACATGAACATTCACACAGTCAACTCAGAGAATATATATATATATATATATATATATATATATATATATATATATATATATATATATATATATATATATATAACACAGAATAATATAGATAATAAAAGAATTAGGCACCTTTGTCGCCGTCCTTCTTCTTTAGGCAATTGTCTTTCACATGGCCCTCCTCCTTGCAATAAAAGCATAGCATTCCTTTAATAGGGCAAGAATTTGCCATATGCCCCGACTGCCCACACTTGTAGCATATCATCATCTCTCTAGTAGGTGCATCACGAGGCGTGATCCTCGTATTATCTCGCTGGCGTTCCCGACACGTATGCCACTCCCATACTGACCGCTCCTACCTGAATTACCACCCTTGTACGGTTTGAATTCGAACTATTGTCTTTTCTCTCTACCCTGACTAGAGTTCCCGTATGAGGATGGCAGCGCCCTTTTGTTATCTTTCTTTTGAAGCTCCATCTCAAGCTCTCGTCTACGTGCCGCCTCGATCATCTCCTCTAGGGAACTACGGGGCATCATCCCTACAAACTCTCGAATATCGCTACGTAGCATGGAGTGGTAGCGAGACATCCTCATCTCCTCGGTAGCCGCATAGTCGGGAGAAAACGAAGCCATCTCTCTGAACTTGGTGGTGATGGCAGTGACAAATTCATGTGTTTGCTTTAACTCTAGAGACTCCCGGGTAATTCGTTCCACCTCTACCCGTGGTACGTATTGTTCCATAAATTTCTCAACGAATGCCTCCCATGGCAAAGCACTCGACTCCGCTTCGGTCATCCTGGCTGCTTGGCCTCTCCACCAGTCATTTGCTGTATCCTTCAGTGAGTGACAGGCGTACGCCGTTTGCATTTCGGGGGGACACCTGGATATCTGAAAAACACCCTCCATATCGGTGACCCATCGTATGGCCACCGTCGGGCTCGACTTGCCATCAAATTCCGGCGGCGAGCATACAGAAAAATCTCGGTATGTGAAGTCCTTGGCCGGAGGCGGCGGCGGTGCTGCGGCATCCCTGGCGTCGAACGCTTTCTGCATCATGTCACTGACCTGCTCAGTGATATCCTCAAACGTATCCTGGATCATCTCATGTAACATCTCTCCCAACAACTGGGTCATCATACTCTTCATCTGCTCTATGGTAGCTCGTGATGGCGACATCTTGCTATATTTGTAAAAGGGAATAAATATCAGATAATTATCACTTATAAGGATACTTAGACATCAAGTTAATGAGTTTCTCAATTTCTCCGGAAACGTGGTCTTAGGTCCTGTGCGTACAATAATAGGGGCCCTTTATTATTTTTCGGCACCTACCCTTAACTAGTTTCCGGTAAAAATTAGGATCACCACAACTCTTCGTTTCCATATCCATCACAGATCACACATAATTTTCACAGAAGGTTTATATTTATATATAGCATTCTCGGCGTCGATGCCGCGAAATATGGTCAGATTACTCCACGGATTTTCAACTCAAATTTTCCGAAATGGCCTTCTCAGTGAAACTCAGAATATGATATATAGAATCTTAAATAAAAATATTAAATATTACCGGCAGTAGGAAAGCGAGAGGTTGACGTGACATGTTGTATGCTTGATGTGGAAACATTACTCAAAAAAATATTTTAACTCGTTTTTCATTTTTTTTTTAAAATAGTCGAAACTCAAACTTGAGTTTGAATTCACCCCTTGTAAATTCAAATCCCTCAAATCAGCGCTCTGATACCAACTTGAAACACCCAAATTTTCTCAAAAAAATTTAAAATTTTAAAAATTCGATAATTAAATAAAAAGGTCCCAAATAATAAAACTCAAACGATAATTCAATATTTAAAACATATTTGAACCAGCGGAAGTTTTTAAAACAAAATTAAAGTGAGTCTGAAATAACAGATAAAAATAAAAGATAACTCCACATCAGCAATCCAACAGTAGTCACTCCACCTTTCCCTTCCCTTTGCTAGTACCTACACAATGGGGGACTTTTTGGGTCAGCGGGGAAGCTGAGTGAATATCCCAAAATGCAAACAGATATAACATACAACACATGAGGGCACATAGGTGTACTCCTACTCAGATTCTACTCAATTATTTACTCGTATTTTATTACTCATATTTTAAATTTATATAGTGCGCTTGTGTGATTCGGGTCGATCGCCCCTCCTCACACCTCAGATAGGCGTAAGCCAAAAACTCAGACGGGAGTGATCCCAAAACTCAGACGGGAGGTGATCCCAAAATGGCATATAGCCAAAAACTCAGATGTTTATTATTATGTTTTTATCTCTTTAACATAATTAACTCAGTTAGCCCAGATAACTCAGATCACAGATAACTCAGATAACAAATAACTCAGAGAGCAAATATGGTGCAAGTAATTTAACACGTAAGTCATGCATGTATAACGTTAAAACTGAATACACGGTGAGAATACTCACATGATAAACGTAAGCTCCGATGCTCTCTCAGCACTCTACACAACGGCCCAGCTAACGTCTAGACGGTCCTAAATCACATAAGGTAACCCGGATTAGACTCGACTCAAACTCGTTTCGAAATACAAAGTTTTTCAACTAAGAAGACAATAATAGCTAAGTTTTCTTTTTGAGTTACTTATTCAAGCTAAAAATGATTAAACAAAAAAATAAAATGACCATAAACCATTTTTTTGTTAAAAGATTCCAAATATCGAACTCATTGATTCCTCAAGAATCTTCATGAACTCTTACTATCAAAAACCAATTTCTTTTGCATTTTAACTTGGTATTTAAGAAAAACATTTCCTTTAACTTTTTATACAAAAACCTAAACAACTTTCGAGATAGTTAAAGGTTCTCAAACATGCTATTATTCAAGGTTTAAAAACAGATTTCTACCAGAAAGAACCACTAGAATATCCATAATAGTGTTTGCCGAACTCCAAGGTTAAAAATCATTTAAGAACATGGAAGTAAACTCGAAACAGTGAAAGGAAAATGACGGTGAGGAAGGTTTTTACCCACTTTTGGTTTAAGCTATGCACTCCACGAATCTTGGTATAGTAACTTACTCCTTTCGGTACTACTAGCTGTACGTCGAGATGGTGACAACACACGGGAAGAAAAACAGTAACTTTATGTTAGAATAAGACACGGTTCAAAGAACGGGGAGAATGGGAAAGTAGCTCACCGGAATCGCAAAAAGATCCAAACGTCACCACACGGGCTGGGTTGATTGACTTTCTCCTCAGGAAGCTAGCATCTCATCGGAGCTTCTGCTGCTCCACATTATCGCACATACGGAAACGTTATAGAGTTAAAACCAAACCAGAAGATTCAAAAGAGATGGTGAAAATAACTGGTTGCAGCTTACCGGAATCGACACTGAATTGAGTGGAGCTCACGGCGACAATACGGAAAGGTACGGCTATAACAGAAACTTAACCGGAAACCGATCGAAAAATAGAATCGAGCTCCGGCGACGTGGCGGAATCCAAGAAACAACAACTCCGGTGATACGGGATAAAGATGTGTTGTCGGCTAGGTTGAAAAAGGGATATGGATTTATATATACGACACTAGACCTAACCCTACTTATTACCTTGCAGGCCATATTTTCAGATTCTTACGTGTGTGGCCCAACCATCAATTTGATACATGAGTCCAATTAAGACATCTCAATATTGGACCTATCTACTCGAACTTTACCTTATTCTGGCAATTATTTTTCTTTTCTTTAATCTATATCTATATAGACTAATAATCTATTCCCTTAATTATAATAACAAGCAAAAGAAACAAGCATGTAGCTAGCCACATAAATATAATATTGGACTTAGCTCCATATCATAACATATATTTTTAATTAATCATAAAATCAAAATAAAAGTAATATTAAATTATCAGAATTCTCGGGGCGTTACAAAGAACCCTAGGTTTCTTTGGTTGATGGTCGAACGAACCACACAAGCTATGTGTGTGCTCGAGTTCTTCGTACAAGGTTTCTTTCTTGTTAATCTAATCTAGATTTCCAACATCCCAATCCTTTAGGGTTTAAGGATTAGGTTTAATCACACTTCCGCTTTTAGGGATTAAATCAGCTAGTTGGTTTTAACCGGTCAACAACAAGTTCATGTTCTTGGTCAGTCATGGTTCGAACCAAGTAAACTAGGAGGTCGGTCCTATGGGTCGATCAGTTGCTAGATGCATGTGAAACCCTTCAAATTATCATACCAGGCAGAAACCAAGCTACCATCACCAATCTTAGAGACAATGAAATCTCTGATCTTATCACGCATTCCGAGCATGCTGCGCCAACCCCTCCCAATGCCGCTCCTGGCAGGGGGGACCCAGAAATTGCGACCAGCCAGACGATAAGAATGAATCCATTTAACCCAAAGCGAGTCCGTGCTTGTCATCAACCTCAGTTATGGGAAGCCATGAGAGAAATATTCCAAGTGGAGAGACTCTTTATGCCAAGCCCACCCTGGGATTTGGGCAGACAGACAGTCTTCCAAGAAACTTTGGCCTTGCCTCTCTTCAACTCCCCATGACACCACAGAAAACCACGCATGAGGTTCTTAATCTCCTTACTTATGGAGTTTGGGAGAATGAAAATGGACGCCCAATACACCTGCATAGAGGAAAGCACAGAAAGGATGAGCTGCAACCTCCTAGCAAAGGAAAGAGATTTGTTCTTCCAGTCCTCAATCTTAGATTTAACCTTGTCAACCAGGCACTTGCAGTCTCGATGAGAAAGGAGAGAAGATATCAGGGGCACACTAAGATACCTGACAGGGAGCGAACCCTCAGGGAATCGGACAATCTGGTTAATAGCACTCTTGTCCCTCGCGCGAACATTCCAATAGAAGACCTCACTCTTGGCCTCACTAGGATGGAGCCCCGAGATACCCGAGAATCATCCAGCGAATCGAGGATGACACAGACAGAATCACTATCACCATGGCAAAAAAGAATAAGATCATCAACAAAACAGAGGTGGGTAATACTCTGCTTCTCACACTTCCTGTGATAGGTGAAAGACCCGGTCTCAGCAACCCTTCTTTTGATGATAAGGTTGAGGACCTCCATGACCAGGGTAAACAGATACGGAGAAAGAGGATCGCCCTGCCAGAGGCCCCGCCTGCCCTCGTAGAAACCATGAATATTACCATTGACACTCATAGAGTAAGCAGCGATGGTAACACACGTCATAATCCAATCAACCATACGGGGAGTGAAACCAAAACCATTCAGAGCGGAACTGAGGAAACGCCAAGCGACCGTGTCGTATGCCTTTTGGATATCAACTTTGAAGGCACACCCGGAGGGTCCACGATTCCGATGATAATCATGCATGAGCTCCTGGACAAGCAACACATTATCGGTTATCAAGCGGCCAGGGATAAACGCAGACTGGTTCTCGTTAACTAGAGAAGAAAGGTGATCCTTCAACCGATCCGCAATAATCTTACTAATGCACTTGTAAACAACATTGCAGCAGGAAATGGGGCGGAAATCGGTGACTTTGGAGGGGGAAGCAGACTTAGGGATGAGGCCAAGAATGGTGGCGTTGATGCTTTTGAGTATCTTCCCCGAAACAAAGAACTCCTGGACAACAGAGTAGACAGCATGGCCGACAATATCCCACGAGGCCTTAAAGAATTTAGACGTATAACCATCGTGCCCGGGTGCTTTGTCATCGCCCATCTGGAAAATAGCTTTCTTCACCTGATATATACATTGTAACTATGTTTTGTAACGAATTGGTGGGTTAGTTATTTCAACTTATTAATGTTTAAGGAATTAATAAAGATAATTATAGTCAAATAATATACATATGATCTACTAGCTCAGTTCGTTAGACGATTATGTTTAATGCAGATGTTGCAAGTTCAAGTCTTTCTCTGCCTTCTGAATATTATTTAAAATAAATATTATTTAAAAACATATTAAAAAAATATTATTTAAAAAATATAATTTCGTAAATATTATTTAAAAAAATATTTAAAAAAAGAAAATTACCCTCTCTCATCTCTCTTTCATGCATTCCCTTCTTTCTCAGCTCTCTTTCATTTCTTCCTGTCTCTACTTTTCACTCTTTATACTTATAAATTCGTCCATTCTATTTCAGTTTTCCACCCTGAAATGGGAAGAGAAGAAAACCGAATAGTCGATGCAAACGATGGAAAAAGAATCGACGAGAAAAATGAACAACCACTAAGACCCCTGCCAACTGCAGGGGCATGATCCTCGTTGTGGGCATTTTGTAACTCGTCAGAGCTCTTCAGTAATCACAGGGGTTTATCACAAATCTCATCGGTAGGAGCCTCGTCAGTAGCAGGAAGAGTTTCAAGAACTCGTCGTGAGGCTTGGGAGAGGGGTGGTTTTAATATTTTTTTAACTTAGGGCATGTCTGAGATTTAAGTGATTATTAGTTTATAATTTTATATAAGCCATATCCAAAGAGCTTTATTAAGCTTACATAAGCTAATAAGTTTCTTAAATAAACTTTTCCAAACATGCCCACTAATTTTGAGATTTTCAGATGCAATACATTTTTATCCTATCAAATTCTCTCGTTATTTGACAAAATTATCACATATGTGAAATTGAGAATTGATTGTAAAATGTTCAAACTTATCGTGGGCAGATCGTAAAGAAAACAAACTAATTTGTGAAATTCAATTATCGATTAAGCACATTGGTCATGTATTATTGATATTAAAATTTTTAGTCGGCTACGTTTTTTCCCTAAAGTTTCTACCTTTTGAATAAATTTTCTAAATATAATTTGGTTTTTGAATATTTTTCATTAAACTTGACAAATTCTTTGGCATTATTGTTATGAAGATATTTTATTTGTCACATCAAAAATGGGGTATCTTCAGAGTTAAAAATGTTAAGAAACGTAATAGTATTATTATTATACTGAATACAATAATAATTTCAATTGGCAAAATAAAAAATTGCAGCCAGGTAATTCCGTAGTGAAAGTTTATAACTGCCATAGAATATTTTTGTTACTTTCTTATTAGAAAAATTTCTAATTGTATTATCAATATACAGTTGATCTAAGGATGAGTAAAGTTTAGAAATCAAACCGAACCACACAGAAATCGATAGAATCGAAATCGATAATAAAAAAATTTCAAACTTTGTAGATTACATTTTTGGGTTTCAGTTTCGGTTTTGGTTATCAGTCCTAGAACCAATTAGAACCAACTACCAAGTTACCCGCGTAATGCGGCGGCAGATACCCTATGACTAAATTTGACGGCGATCAAGTAGTGGGTGGTGACGACGGTAGTGATAGTGGTTGCTGGTTGTGGTCGTGCGAATAATGGCTGCTGTTAGTGGCTGTTGGTTGACTGGGCGTTTTAAGTTTATGCGTTATGTTGTATGTTTGGGATAAAACAAAGTATCAAGTAGATCAATTGGTTAACATAGAGTGCGTACTCGCAAAAGGTCTTGGGTTTGAATCCCCTAAACAATATTTTTTTATTTTGTGGTGTTTAAAATGTTTTACAAAATAGAAATTTAAGATTAAGACCTTAAAAACTTAGAAGGCATAAATATTTAAAAGAAAATACTAAGATAAGGATCAAATATTCAAAACAAACACCTACCAAAAATTGTCAGTTGCCTAAAATTTCTTATTATTTTTTTTTATAAAAAGGGATAATAAAGAGTTCCAACGCAACGTATGTTCTCCAAAGTAAAACGAAACAATAATAGAAGTAATAAAATTCGGGATTTCAAGGAGTTATAAATCAAACAAGGCTAAAATATGAAAAGATAAATTGTTTATAAACAAGTTGTTAGGGTCAAATTATGTTGTATCTAATAGTTAGAGGGCTAGTTATGTCAAGATGTAATAGTTATGATCTAGTCATTAGTCTTAGTCAATGGAGTCAAGCTTAATTAGTGTTAATTAAGCTTGTTTAGCTATGAGGTATAAATACCTTATGTTTAGGCTTAATTTGTAAGCTTTCCTTTCATTAATTGAATTACTCTTTTGAAAGCTAACCTTTCCCTCTCAACTAACTCACACACACTCAAACACCAAGAACACACACACTTAAGCAATTCTTCAATTTCTCACCTTGATTCATCATGAATTAGCTCAATCTTAGTTGTATATGATCTATCAAGTGGTATCAGAGCATAATCTCTATTAAGAGAAGATCCAAATCGAGCTAGATTGATGCAGATCTGAGAAAAAGTGAAGAAAAGTTTGTTACGTTCATGCAAAATTTAATGTTGTAAATTTTTCGTTGGAAATGAAGTTTTGAGCATGGATTAGTGTTTCTCCAGTGTTTCTAAGCATAATAGAATCAAAATTCAATCCAATCCGTCAACAGATCACTTCAATTTCGTGATTTTGATGAAAAAGTGAAAAAGTTGAAAAATCACTGTAAATCGAAGATTCGAAACTCTTGTGTAATGGAATGAAGAAATTGATCGGATCAAAGTGTTAGAAAGTGGATTTCGAACAGATAGAAAGAAGAATCATTCAAATCGGTTGAGAATTGAGCATAATAGGATTGAATTGGTGAAGTTTTTGTTCGAAGTGTTCATACGCTCGAAGTAGTTCGGCTTCATAACGATGAACAAGTTCGATCAGTAGTTCGGCCCGAACTAAGAAGTTCGGCCCAAGGTTAGTTCGGCCCGAAATTCTTTTTATTTTGTAGTTCGGCCCGAAGAATAAATCAAGTCTTTAAAAAGAAGTTCGGCCCAAGTCTTTAATACTAGTTCTACCCGAACTTGACTATAGTTCGGCCCGAAGTGTATAACTGCACAAGTTCGGCCCGAAGTTCATTTCATTTCTAGTTCGGCCCAGAGAACATCGTAGTAGTTCGGCCCGAAGTGAAAAGAACAAGTTCGGCCCAGATCGAAGTTGTACACAAGTTCGGCCCGAGCTATCATATCGAACTACTCACTACTTCGGCTCACTTCCTGAATTACTAGTTCGGCCCGAACTTGGTTAATAGTTCGGCCCGAAGTTCAACAACTAGTTCGGCCCGAGGTTTAAGAACAAAAGAAGTTCGGCCCGAACTTGTAGAAGTTCGGCCCAAACAATTTTCACCAAATTTGATACCTATTTCGGTTCAATTTTTTTTTTTACATAGTTTGACAACAAAATGACGTCAAAAGATGCATTGTCTATCGGAACCGATCTTAAACCTCCGGTTTTATACCGAGGTGAATACGCGCAATGGAAGACACGGTTCCTTCATTTTATCAAAAATCAAGAACTGGCAACTGAGATACGTGATTCACTCGAAAATGGTGAAGCAGTATTCTACGAAGACGTAGTAGCTGCACCAAACGCAACACCGCCAGTTCTTGGAGGTCGAACCCCGCTTCCTAAATCAAGATACAATGCTCAACAAAAACTACGAGCTAAAGCAGATCTACAATCGTTTTCATTTGTTCTCCAAAGTTTACCGAACGAAATTTATAACAGCTTGGACAGTTTAGAAACCGGTAAGGAGATTTGGGATGAAATTCGAAAGCAAATGGAAGGCACCGTTTTAGGGAATAAAGCCAAGATGGTAACCACTCTGAATGCTTATCAATCGTTTAAAGCTTCCACCGGGGAAGAATTAGAAAGCACATATCACCGTTACTGCAACTTGTTGAATGAACTTAGAAGGAATAACTTGAAGAAGGAAAATTTGGAGATTAACATTAAGTTCATCAACAGTTTACTACCTGAGTGGGCTACATTTGGTAACAGTGCCATGCAACATAAAGATCTGAGCTCAATTGATGTGCATGAACTGTATGAGTATTTACTTCAAAATGCTCCAATGGTGAAAGATATAGTCAAAACCAAACAGGAAAATGCAAACACTCTTGATACTCTTGCTCTTCTTACAAGACAATACCAGTCAAATTCATCTGGTAAACTGAAAGAAAAATCAGAAGAACCTGTCAAAGATACAGAAGAAGAGATGAAGAGCGAATTAGAACAACTGTTGCAAGCTATGTCTTTCATCTCAAGATATGAGAAGAAGTATTATCCAACTCCTACAAACAACAATCAGAGATCTTCATCCACTTTCAAGTCTGCTCCATCTGCATCAAACACTACTGATAAACCCACAATAACACCTTTGGATCCGACAAAGAAATGTTATAACTGTGGAATTCCTGGTCATTTCTCCCGAGATTGCAAGAAACCTAGAGTTAGGAATTCTGATTACTTCAAACGTAAGATGCTCATGGCTAAGCAGATTGAGTCAGGCAAGGTATTATTAGCAGAAGATCTTCAATGGATGGATGATTCTGATCCCGAAGATGAAGAGCATTCGGCAAACCTATGCTTTATGGCTCGTGAAAATGCTGAAATTTCTGATCGTTTCAATGAAGAGGCTAACAAAGAAATAGAGGTAATCAGTTCTCTCTTATCTAATTCTTCAAGTACAATTGATTCTGAAAATTGTTTTGTAACAAACCAGAATTCTGAAAATGAATCTTTAAAACAAAACCTTTTGGATGAAAAAGAATTAAATACCTTACTTCAAGGAAAATTAGATGAACTAGAAAACGAAAATGAACAATATCTTGATCATAATACACAACTTGTTCATATTCTTAGACAAAATACAAATTTTGAGAAAAAGAATCTGACGTTACAAAATCGAATTTCAGAATTGACTGTTAAATATGAGACTGATATTCAACGTTTGTCTCATATCATTTCTGAACAAGAAATTGAGTTGACCAATCTTAAAAATACACAAAGTTCCACATCAAATGCTGACAATGATAAATATTACAAGTTATACATTGATGCATGGAATGAATATCAAATCACTAAAAACTGGTTGGAACGTAAACAAAAAGAATTTGATGATAATGAAAATCAGTTTAAATCATTAACCTCACAAATTAAAGAATTATCAGAAACCATTCATGAAAATGACATTCAAACAAAACAAGAATTAAATAGCAAACAAAATGTCATTAATCAACTACAAAATGATAAAATTCAACTTTCTTCTCACGTCAAAAATCTTGAAGAAATCATTGCCAAACGAGGACAAACTGATCAAACAATTCACTTGAACAAGCCTAAAGATTTCAAATACTTCAATTCAAGAGAAGGACTGGGGGCGAACAATCCAGAATATCTGAAGATGGCTTGTAATGTGCTTCCAACACTATATGATTCCAAATACATACATGTTGATGTTTGGCAAAGTTTCCTTCGTATGACCGATGAGGAAGAAGAAATTGAAGCATTCAACAGAGCTAAATCAGAGAATGCACAAATTAGTTTCAATTACAATGAATTAAATAAAACTTATGAAACTAAAAAGGCAAATTTTACAAATGATGAATATTTTCCAATTATTACACCTGCAGAATTTGAGATCAAAGGAAATGCGGTACTTCAAGAAAAAGTAACCCGTAAAGTTTACATTCCTTCTCTAATTCTAGAAAAGAAAATCTATCAATTGGAAACCGAAATAGATGCAACCCAAAAGGCATTTGACAAAGAAAAATCTGCTTTACAATCAAAAATTCATGCTTTAGAAGATAAAATTGTTGAAATAAAATCTGTTTCAAGTCACAGTGCTTCTCCAAAATCAAAATCACTCAATGAGAATTCTTCTTCTCCTAAAACTCCAATTCTTTTAAGAAGAAATTCTAATTCTCATGTTTTACACTTTTCAGATAAAACTTTAAATTCCAAGCTTAAAACACCGATGCAAGATAGGATGAAAGCAGTTGAGAAGTCTCAGAAGTCTAAGTCGTCTAAGTCTAGTATGCTTAAGTCAAATGCACTTAAGAAGTCTAGCTCTTCCTCGTTTTTAGCTTCTTCTTTTTCAAATTCTAATAAATGTAATAACTCAACAACGTTGATTTCACCTGCTACATGTTATGGAATTGTATATGATTCAGCAATTTATCGTCCTGTTAATTTCACTGTGAATGGTGTTAATTTGATTGTTAAAACTGACAAAACTGGTAAAAAGGTTTATTTTGATAGAAAAACTAATACACCAATTTCTCAATATGATACACGATATTTTGTTCGAAAAGATGCTCTTTGTGGTCGACGACATGATGTCCTTCATAAAAACGGATCAATCATTCATTCATGTATCACTTGTTATCCAAAACATTGCAAAACAATGCTTGCTCGATCGCAAACGTCTTCATCTACACGTTCTTATCCTAATCCGTCAAAATCTGTTTATCGTGTAGTTTCTTCATCCAATACTTCAACATCCACATCTAAACCACAATCTCGGATTCAATCTAACTCGACAAAATCAGTAAATCGTGTGGTTTCTACACTTAAACCAACCAAATTAGTTTATCGAACTGTGACTCCAACTACATCATCAAACTCCAGTTTTTCGACTTCATCTAAAAAGAATTCCAAATTTGTTAAATATACATGGATCCAAAATGAAAATTCAAAATGGATTTTATCCTCACCTGAGAAATCCTTCAAATGGTCTATCAAAGTAACAAATCCAGAACTGCCTCCTTGCAGTTCTCCAACTCTCTAAATTCAAATCATATTCACTAATTCTTCATAAAACATGCATTACTAATCGTATAGGACCCATATCTGATTGGGTACCTTTTGTTAATTGTTTTATGTAGAATTTATGGTATCTTGATTCTGGTTGTTCAAGACATATGACCGGAAACAAGAATTTGTTAACAAATTTTAGAGACAAATATTTGGGTACCGTTAGATTTGGTAATGACCATTTAGCTGCTATTATGGGAATTGGAGATATTATCCGACACAACCTAATCATTCGAAATGTAACCTATGTTGAAGATCTCGCTCATAATCTGTTTAGTATCGGTCAATTTTGCGATAAAACATTAGAAGTCAATTTTCGTACAAAGAAATGTGCTGTTCGTACATATGATGGAGAAGAACTTCTTACTGGAACTCGAGAGACAAATCTGTTTACAATCAATCTCAACGATGTCGTTCCACTTGAAGAAGTTTGCTTAATGTCAACAGCTTCATCAGATGAATCTTGGTTATGGCACCGTCGCCTCTCTCATCTTAACTTCAAAAACATCAATAAGTTGGTGAAAGGTGGACATGTATCTGGTCTTCCAGATCTTAAATTTGAAAAAGATCATCTATGTTCTTCGTGCGAGATGGGAAAAATGACAAAGAAACCTCATAAGTCTAAACCAGTTCAAAGTACTTCAAAACCGCTTGAATTACTTCACATGGACTTATGTGGACCTATGAGCGTTCAATCTTTAGCAGGAAAACGGTATGTGTTGGTTATTGTTGATGATTATTCTCGATACACATGGGTTCATTTCCTCCGTACAAAAGATGAAGCAACTAATATCATCATATCCTTCATCAAGAAAACTCAAACCAATCTAGATTTAAAAGTACATACCATCCGCACTGATAATGGAACTGAATTTAAAAATCAAGTTTTAGATTCTTTTCTTGAATCAGTTGGTATTACTCACCAATTTTCCGCTGCAAGAACACCTCAACAAAATGGGGTTGTTGAACGAAGAAATCGAACTCTTGTTGAAGCTGCTCGTACCATGCTTTCATATTCAAAACTCCCATTATCTCTTTGGGCAGAAGCTATTAGTACAGCATGCTTCACTCAAAATCGTTCAATCATCAACAAAGCATACAACAAAACTCCATATGAACTGATCAATAACCGCATTCCAAATATTAAATTTTTACATATTTTTGGGAGTCGGTGTTTCATTCTGAATGATAAAGATAAGTTGAATAAATTTGATGAAAAAGCTGATGAAGGAATCTTTGTGGGATATTCAAGGGAATCTGCTTCTTATCGAGTTTATAATCGATCAAAACGAACGATCAGAGAAAGTGTTAACGTTAATTTTGATGAGACATTTCCTATCAATTCAGTTACTTCAAATGCTGAAACTCCTTCACCATCGTCAACGCCTTCAACATCTGAGAATGACTTGGATATTTTATTTCGTCATTTTTATGATGATTATCATAATATTCGACATATTTTACTGGAGGAAGCTGGCGTTCCATTTCCAACAGTAGCTGAAGTTCAATCTATTTCTGTTCCTGATATTCATACTTCAAGTTCTACGGATTCTCCTTCTCCAACTTCTGCTACTCCACATAATGATTCTTCTCAATCACCTACTGTTTCACAACCTGAGACTTCATCATCTCCGGAAAATTCTTCACCTTTACTACATCAAGCATCTCCGGACGATTCTCAACCCACAAATAATCAATCATCACCTTCTGGTCAAGCTGCTACTTCTTTCGATTTATCTATAGTTCCAGCTCAACCTCCACCTTTGGTGATAGATTTTTCTAAATTCAACGTTCAACGGGTTGTTCCTCCACAGTCTCCATCACCTACTCAAACTGCGATAATTCCTCATCCTGAATTCACTGATACCTCAAATATTAACCCATGGCAAATTCCACTTCCTCATTCTCTTAAATGGACAAGAGAGCACCCTTTACATCAGATAATCGGTGACCCTGAATCTTCTGTTCAAACCCGACGAGCTACTGCTGATGAATGTCAGTATACTGCATTCTTAAGCTCAAATGAACCAAAGAAGGTCAGTGAAGCTCTCTCAGACCCAGACTGGATTATTGCTATGCAAGAAGAAATAAATCAGTTTGAAAGATTAAAAGTCTGGCGTCTTGTTCCAAAACCTCCTGGCAAATCTGTTATTGGTACAAAGTGGATTTTCAAAAATAAAAAGGATGAAAATGGAATTGTAATTCGGAACAAAGCACGTCTAGTTGCAAAAGGGTATGCTCAGCAGGAAGGCATTGATTTTGAAGAAACTTTTGCTCCTGTAGCCCGTATAGAAGCCATTCGAATATTCTTAGCATATGCAGCACATAAGAATTTTACTATCTATCAGATGGATGTAAAAACTGCATTTTTAAATGGCATTCTCAAAGAAGAAGTGTACGTTCATCAACCCGACGGCTTTGTAGATCCACACTTTCCTAATCATGTTTATATTCTCGACAAGGCTTTGTACGGTTTAAAACAAGCTCCCCGGGCGTGGTATGATGTATTATCAAAATTCTTAGTTGAGTCTGGTTTTTCTAAAGGAAAAGTCGACACAACTCTCTTCATCAAACGTCAAGGGGAAGACATTGTTCTTATTCAAATTTATGTCGACGATATAATTTTTGGTTCTACAAATCCCAAATATTGCAAGAAGTTCTCTGCTCTTATGGTCAAAAGATTTGAGATGAGCATGATGGGTGAGATGAATTTTTTTCTGGGTCTTCAAGTTCGTCAATTACCAACCGGAATTTTCATCAATCAATCCAAATATATTAATGATTTATTGAAGAAATATCATATGGATGATTGTAAACCAATCTCGACGCCGATGTCGCCTGGTTCGAAATTACATGCTGATCCGGATGGCAAACTTGTTGATGTTACTCACTATCGGGGGATGATCGGATCCTTACTATATCTGACTTCGAGTAGACCAGACATTATGTTCTCTACTTGCATCTGTGCTCGGTATCAGGCAGCACCCAAAGAATCTCATCTTCAAGCGGTTAAACGAATCTTTAGGTATCTGAAGGGCACTCGAGATCTTGGTCTCTGGTATCCTAAATAAACTTCCTTTGATTTAACTGCATTTTCTGATGCTGACCATGCGGGATGTATGTTGGATCGAAAGAGTACGTCTGGGAGTGTTCAATTTCTGGGAGATAAACTAGTGAGCTGGTCGTCACGGAAACAAAATTGTGTGTCTCTTTCAACTGCAGAGGCAGAATATGTTGCTGCTGCAAGCTGCTTATCCCAGGTAATTTGGATGCAATCACAATTGAAAGATTATGGCTTTTTATACAGTCGTATTCCTTTATATTGTGATTCTCGAAGTGCAATTGCAATTTCATGCAATCCTGTTCAACATTCAAAAACTAAACATATCGATCTTCGATATCATTTTATAAAAGATCATGTTGAACATGGTAATGTGGAATTGTACTTTGTTTCTACAGATTATCAATTAGCTGATTTGTTTACCAAGGCATTAGACGAAAAACGTTTTAACTTTCTTGTGTCTAAACTTGGTATGCTAAATCTAAAAGCTTAAACTGTTTTAATCTTTCCTCATCATAATGGTTTATGCACACATCAGTGTATAACCCGTTCTTAATCACAATGACTTATATACACATCAGTATATGACTCAAACTTCAAAGAGATGGCTTTCAAATACATTTGTTTGAAACCCGCTCTTAACCAGATTTTCACATAAATGTAAAAACTCTTTCCCACCCCTCTTAAACTGTGTACTTTTCATTATCTTTATTTTGTCGAGGGGGAGAAATATTAATTCTAGGGGGAGAATTAGTATTTCCAGGGGGAGAAACATTCTAATATCAATACTTTTATACCCGTTTGAATTTTTTTTTAATCGAAATATTTTTTTTATCAAACGACAATATCTTCCCATGGTTTACCAGAACCGGCCTAACCTTCCAAGGGAATTACTTTTTAGCCAAAATTGGTAAATGTGAGGGTATATGTCTTAGGGTATAGATTTAGGTGAGTGCAAGGTGATGTGAAAACATGATAATTTTAAGAAAACACACCTTTGAGTGCATCCAAACCGAAAATAAACCAGGCAACCTCTCTAAATTGTGATCATTCATGTGTTGAATGATTCACCAGACTTAACTGGCCCAGTCAAGCATTTGCACTCCACCACCAACCACTCAGATTTCTCTCAACAGGAATTTGTTTCAATTCATTAGGGGACGTAGCACATAATCTATCGACTGCTCATTTTGAGTATGTTGGTATTGAAATAATTAACCTTCTGCCCCGGGTTACGTCTTCAATTGAATGCACAATGTGTCTAGATTTCACCGACAAATATTTCCAATTTAGGACACATACACTTTTATAAATGAATCTCCGTGTATTCATCGGAACACTCATAGTGGCATCACAATCTGGTGTTTCACGAGGATTGAGTGGAAATCCTGCTAGAGCTAAAATTGCGCCAACTCTAATCGCAGGTCACACATTTGAATCAATGGTTGTGCAAACGACTATCGATTCATACCGTGTGTTAACGGATACTCTATGTGAGTCCGGTATTTTCTCAATTCTTCAAGTTGCTATGCCTAAACTTTTAAATCATAAAGGCAACAACTTATGCCGGAAACACATTTTCCGATGAAAAATCCATGTTATTCTTACAAAGTAACATCATAAATGCTGATAATTTGCACATGAGCGTTATAGTTCACTCTCAAATTACTCCTATGATCTGCTATAACCGGCATGATCTTCCCCAGGAGCCACCTACAATATAGGACAATATGTAAGGGTACATAGGTCTAGGTGAGCAGAATCAAGTATCACGGGATCTTGATTGGGGTGCGCTGAGATAAAATTTGAGAGGGGGAATGTAGTATGGGGTGCAATTCAGCTATACATGGTAAAATGAAATGAGGGAGTAGTCGAAAAATGAATACGTAAGCTTGAGTGAGGAGGGTGTGACAGGGTTAAAGAAAACGAAAAACCCTTACCAAACTGTTAAAAAGCCGGGTAGCCACGTCTCTATCAGATTGCATGTGTTGCTCTCTGATATTGAAAAAGACATCATGGAACCCAGTGATGCAATGCACAACCCCCCCAGCCACTCAAGTATTTCTTAAAAAGTACTTGTTTCATTTCCACGGAGATTAGCTCATATGCTATCGACATCTCACTTGGAGATTGTTGATATTGAAACAGAGGACAAGTCTCTCCAGTCCTCGCCTTCGTTTGTCCACTAATTGAGTCTAGAACCGAAATACACTTTTAGGACACAAGGCATAATACCAAGCTTATCTTTGTGATAAAGCCGGAACATTCATAGTGATATCAACGTTCTTGGTATTCCACGATGATTGAATGGAAATCCTACCAGTGCTAACATCTATTCCAACACTGAATGTAGGTCACACAGTTTGTGTAACTGTTGTGTCAACGGGTAATCTATGTGATCCTGGTTTTCCCGACTTAGTTCGATCATTGAGATTAAATGCCAAATGATTTGATCGGATATCTATATCAACATCGGTTCGGTTTTCGATAATACACTATGATGTATATTGATTCATTCAAAATATGAATATATCATTATTCATCATATTTGTATCCATGGGCTTCGAAGATTTTCTTCATTTCACCTCGACGAACTTCACATTTTTCATGATGATTCCGATACATCTTAATCATCATGAGGGGGAGAAAATTTACTAAGAAGTTCAGTTTATGAAGAAAATGCTTACAAGATTTAAGAAGATATATTAGCCCAGTTTACTCCACTTCAAAAAGACATATGCACCGATTAAGGGGGAGTAAACAAGAAACCGAAGAAGATTTGTTGAAGAATAATTGTTTGTTTAAGGGGGAGCGTAAACTTCATCAGTGTTTTATCCTAAACAACAATTATCAAAGTTCATAAATCGACAAAGCCACAACTTCATCAAAAGACTTCCGCTACAAACAACTCTATCTATCTATGGGTCTACATTTTAGTCGATTTACATGAAATAATTTGTGAAGAAAAAGAAACCGACTCATCTTCAGAAATTTCTCACAAATTCTCAACATTTCCATTACAAATCTTAAACCGTCAAATCATCCTATCCATTTCACATTCTTATCCAAACCACAAATTCACATTGTTATCCATTTCAAAATCTAATCGAATAAATCATTCTTTCCAAATTCTATAACAATCATATCCATACAAAAGCTTAACTGTACAAATCTTTTGTATCATACAAAATACATATCATCCACATTCATTCAAGTCTTAAATGTATATATCATTCTTTCCTATATACAAACATACACACACATTCAAAACCTTTAACTTTCAAATCATTCTTTACATAATTCAAAACCATCATTATCCCATCCTCACAAATCTCTATCCAAAACTAAATTCCCAGCATTTCTAAATCCCAGTCAAATTCCTACCAATCAGATGTTTCATTTCCAGAATTTTCAAATTGATTAATATACTCGTTTGAAGGAAGACAGGGATGTAGTTCTAAAAGTTCAAAAAGAGGGTGATTGGATAATGATCAAGACAAATTAAGTCAAGACTCCATGAAATCTTCAGAAATACTTTATATTGGTTGAAAAGCCGATTAAAAGTTTCATTCTTATCTGATTATCATAAGCTGAAATTAATACTACATCAAAACTACTTAAACGATTAATTCAGTTTCAGACTTTGCTAGAGAAGAAGATTTCAAGAACATGCTATCCAAACTATTGATACAAAGGGGGAGATTGTTAGGGTCAAATTATGTTGTATCTAATAGTTAGAGGGCTAGTTATGTCAAGATGTAATAGTTATGATCTAGTCATTAGTCTTAGTCAATGGAGTCAAGCTTAATTAGTGTTAATTAAGCTTGTTTAGCTATGAGGTATAAATACCTTATGTTTAGGCTTAATTTGTAAGCTTTCCTTTCATTAATTGAATTACTCTTTTGAAAGCTAACCTTTCCCTCTCAACTAACTCACACACACTCAAACACCAAGAACACACACACTTAAGCAATTCTTCAATTTCTCACCTTGATTCATCATGAATTAGCTCAATCTTAGTTGTATATGATCTATCACAAGTGCAACCATAAATCATCACTCCTTGCGCGTCTCCCTATTTTCATTTCCATTGTAATGAAAAACATTAAATGCTGATAAAAGTAAAACTAATTTGACAGTTTTCAAATGATAATAAAATGACATGTAGCCTATCGGTATGGTATTTGTCCTCCATCATTGAAGTCGAGGGTTCAAGTCCCGTCATGAACATAAATGACAATTAGGAGTAGATTAGGATTTGCAGTTTAAAAAAAAGTTTTCAAATGATAATAAAATCTCATTTTGATTTGATTGTCAGAAGTTTTAAGTTTTATCTATAAGATTTATTCAAATAAACTAGGGGGAGTATTTTAGGCCGAAAATACCGAATTGAACTGAAAACCGATCAAAATGAATTTGTAAATATCTAATCGGTTCAATTTTTGGTATTGTAATTTTATGATTTTCAGTTTCGATGTGACTCGGTCCGGTCCGCGAATAAAGGTGAGCATTTTGGCTGGAAACCCGATTCGAACTTAAAAGTGACCGAAACTGAATCGAACCGAAAAGCGACCGAAACTGAACCGATCCAAACTGAAAACATATAATCCGTTTCGTTTTCGGATTTGAAAAGTCATTACTGCCGGTTCCGCGGGGTTTGTAACGAACCAAATTTTTGTGTTAAATAAATTATGTAAAATATGATAAATACGGATAAATCATTTATAACACGTGAGAATTGATTTCATGTCATTTGGATATCGTTTGATATGGTTAAGGTCGAAACCGTGTCGAAATAAAGGAACAAAAACTGCAGCCTGGGCTGCACTGGAGGGTTCGCGACGCGAACGAAAGTTTGCGAACGCGAAGGATTGGCAGCGATTTTGGGCATTAGGCGTGAGGATTTATGCAGCCGTTTTGAATGGTAGCGTTTTCCACCATTGTTGAATGGCAGCCGTTTTGAGAACTCTTGGGGGGCGATTTGGTGTTCTTGAGCTAAGATCTTCACTATCTTGAGGATTTATGCATCTAAGCTAAGATCTAAGGTATATTTCATCTCCTAACTAGTTTATGTACTTGATTTGGGGGAAAGTAGTGATAATGGTAACTTGTCAAAAGTCTTGGCTAAATATGTTGACGATGAGTGTAAAAAACACATAGGACGTGTGTAAACCATGTATTGTATCAGATCTATGATACGAGGTTAGTAACCAATAACTAGAGTTTATGGATCTCCACCAAATTTATGAACTTGGTGGTTGGGGATGAGTATGATGATGATAGATGATGTTTAGTTATGGATGATAACTAGAAATCTGATGATTTTGTTGATAGGTTGCAAAGACCTGAAAGTTGGAGACATTCCAGAGTCGGGAAGTAAGGACACATGTTGATAAACACGAATTGGATTTAGCTATCGCTAAGGTGAGTACATGAGACTTATAAACTGGGTACATAGCAAAGAGTTTGAAAATACGTATGTTATCTTTATGGGTCTTTAGTAATAAATGTTTTGATAAAAATAGTGACTGAAAAATATAAGAAAGTAGGTATAATGTGATACTAGAATAAGTCTAGCATGATTGATGATTTTGGAAGTAAATATGATAAACTAAAGTAATTATGGAATATTTACTAATGAACCATAATAAAAAAGTTATTGAGTATAAGAATGTATATTGAGTCTTTATTAATAAATATGTACTAATAAAGCAATTGGAATAGTAATGAGTATCTATTGGTAAGATTTACTAATAAAAGTAAAGAACGAATATACATGAAAATGAATATGATATGACGAGTAATAATTATGTATTAGAGTCAATGATGAGATAAAAGTATTATGATATAGCTAAATAAGAAATGTATCTTATGAAATAAGTAAGTATGGACCTCCGAGGGTTCATAGATGTGGAAGTATGTGAGAGTTGCTAAAAATCGAGCCCATGAGACTTTATGGATACGTTCACGTTATGTTGAACTAATTATATATTGTTATTATTAGATAACTAACTTGTTTGATGTTTGATGTAATAGCCGAAGGCTTTGACTGGCATAACTGTTAGGTTATGATAAGAGGTAGATGGTGGTGACGCGTGGGATCCTTGGTCACTGAGACGAGTGTATATATGTTTATACACCAGACACTTATGGACTTCTAGTACGCATATGTTTACGTACTTGTCGTGGTATGATTGAAGTACATAGAGTCCATTCTCACATTTACCACTAGCAAGAACCTTTTTGGTTTTCCGATCCTGAATATGAAAAAATGGTTGAGAAAATAATACGTCAACATGATGATCAGTGGTTAATTTGCTCACCGAAAGTAATTTTTTGGTGAGAAGAGGAATAACAAGAACATTACGTAAAGATATATTCTTTTTAATATGAGAAAGAGCCGTATGTGTAATAGGAAGAGATTTACCATTTCCAAATAACACTTGGGAGTTACCTTTATACGGACCCGTTTGATGTAGATTGTCAAATATGTTGCTCCCGAATCAACGTGCCAATCGGGAGCATTTGTGGTAATGTGACATTGAGAATGGAACGCCTTTGCTAACGATGCGTCGGTGGTCGATACTTGAGTTGCATAATTAGCAAGATTAGGACATGATAGCATAATGACCAGTGGTACGACATAGTTGGCAATGAGGTGGCCTACGAGTAGAGCCACGACCCCGACCGCGAGCATTATTTCCTCGATTGTTATTTGGTCGCTGTTGATTATTAGTGTTGGAATTCATGTTATGTTGTGCATGCAAGGCAACAGTAGGTGATGATGAGGTTCCATGCAATGATTTTAAAAAGAGCTCATGGCTATCTGATTGTGAAATGAGATCCCGGAATTTCGGAGCGGGATTTGTTGCTCGAATTGTGGTATAAAAAGTCTCGTATGAAGGACCCAATCCACAAAGAAACCAATGGATTTTATCAATCTCGACAACAGGATGTCCTATTGCCGAGAGTTGGTCACATATCGCTTTAAATTTTCGAGAAAAATCCGATACAGTAGAATCACCTTTAGTAAGCTGTCGGAGTGCATATCTTAAAGAGGGAACTCTCTCAACAGATGCATTGTTGTACGCTGTTTCGAGAGCTGCCCATAATTGAGACGCCGATGTGAGACCGAGGACCTCCGCCACAGCCTCTTCGGTAATAGAAGATTGGAGCAAAATGACAGCTTTTTGGTCCGTTTCAGCCCAAGCAAGGGCTGCCGGATTCGGGACTGTTTTGTCATCAATGGTGACGGTCGACGGAGGAGCAAGATCAGTACCGTTAATGTGACCAAGCTTCTTTTGAAACGTGAGGATTGAAAACATATTATTACTCCATAAGAGGTAATTTGATTAGGTGAGTTTGATGGTTAACATGTGTAGTAGGGTGTTCATAGGAAAGAGGGTTTTAGAGGAAGAAGACGAGGCTGACATGGTGAAATTGTGCAGCAGCGCCGGTGAAGAATTAAGGTTCCAGGGAAAGATTTCGAAAATAAGGAAAGAAGGAGAAGAGGATTTTCTAGGCTGATACCATGAGAAGATATGGTCAAAGACCTTGCCCTATGAAGAGGGCAATGTATTCCTTATATTGACAATATTACAACCGTTGCAGCATTGGTTTTGGTGTGAAACAAGGAAACAACATTATGACAGTAATTACATATATTGACTAATAGTTCCCAAATCTACAAGTGGTTATGTGTTTACCCTTGGAGGTACGGCTATATCTTGGAAGTCGTCCAAGCAAACGGTTATAGCTAGATCCACAATGGAATCTGAGTTTATCGCCTTGGATAAAAGTGGTGAAAAGGCGGAATGGCTACGCCAATTTGTGGAATGTATTCCAAATTGGTCAATGCCGTTGTCTTCCATTTGTATACATTGTGATAGCCAATTGGCTATTGGTAGATCCAAGAGTACAATGTATAATGGTAAATCAAGGCATATTCGGCGTAGACATAACTCGATACGCCAACTACTCTTAACTGGAGTTATCACGACTGACTACGTAAAGTCAAAAGATAACATCGCGGATCCGCTTACGAAAGGCTTAAGCAAAGAGTTAGTTAATAGGTCGTCCAATGGAATGGGACTAAAGCCCTTGGAATAAAAGTTTATGCGAAGGAAACCTAACCTAGTTGACTGGAGATCCCAACATCTAGGTTCAATAGGACAACCTAATTGTATAAACGAAGGGATGTCACTATGGGGGTAACGGAATTCCTCTAAACATTCTTACAGGGAGTAATTTTACTACTTCCTAGTACATTCATAGCTCAATGGCAATGAGGATAAGCACTATGGCTTTTAATGATTCCTTGTAGAGAATCACCTATGTGATAGAGAAGTGGGGTCACTTCGAATGGAATTGTTGGGGCACAATTCTTAGTAGCTCTCGCAGAACCAGGCAGTGTCGATGACCAAGGCGGGCACGACAAGAGGATATGAACAAGTTAGGGAGAGTCTTGTGAGAATGTATACTGTCGTCTACACAAAAGGCGGATTCAGTTCAAGGACATCGCGTCTACTGACTGCTAGGAGACTAAGTGTGTTTCTCAAGGGAAGGTTCAAAGGCTAACACCTTACCTAGCCTTTGCGTAATGAACATTTATCGATATTTTGTGGTGTTTTCAATCGATCTCTATTCATGTGGGGGATTGTTGGAAAAGTTTGTGATAAATGATTTTTCACCAACTTTGGACCTTGTTATATATAGTTATTAATTGGTAGCTTTGTGTTCTCCTTTGTGAGAGTTACGCAACGCTATATAGCATGTCCAAAGCAGAGTTGTGGTGAATGAGATATCAACTCTCAAAGTAGGGTGTTTGAAACAAGAAATCTTGAGTGGGAGAGTATCCCACATTGGAAAAAGATCAAACCATTTGTTGGTTATAAGGTTGGCAGTATGATGGAAGATTAAATCCTTATAGATGGGTTTTAATCTTCCGGGGGGGGGGGGTGAAATAATTTGGACCGAGTGGCACGAAATGGCTTGAACTCATGTGCGCCCGGGCGACCTGCGGACACGAATAAAGCTCCGAAATCCTGGGTTCGTGCGGGTCAATTTTTTGAATCTTATCGACACTGCAGTGAGCTCTTACAGACCACCTCAGTACTGACTTTTTCATACTGACCTCCTCATTACTGAACGGGTCAATATGGACCTCCTCGATACTGAATGTTCGACGTGTATTGTGTAGCAGTACTGAGTTGCATTTTCATACTGACCTGCGGAACAGATTTCTTGTACTGACCTGCGCATGAGACTTCCTATACTGACCTGCGTAGCACACTTCCAATACTGAGTTGATGCAACGCTAACATCCAATACAGACCTCTCGGACTGAACTCTCGGACTGACCTCTCGGACTGACCTCTCGGACTGACTTCCTGGACTGACCAGAAAGACCGAGTAGGCCAGTTACGAAAATTGAGCAGTAAATGCAGTTTGCTGTTTTGATTTCTTGTTGAATAACATTGAATGAATTATAATGTTTTTACTAAACAATACTTGTCATTCTACACTATAAATAAAGACCTTGGGAAATAGATGAATTTAATGTTTTTGCTGTTTTGATTTAATGTATTGATATCCGGTACTGTAAAACTACTCGGTTATTTTACCCTGGGAAATAGACGTCGAATCTATTTTAAGGGGATCATGAATTTCACGAGACTCAACCAAAACCTTATACTTGTTTGTTCTATTTTATTTGTGTCAATCTATTGTAAATGTTTATCGTCAATTTCCCTTATTGTAATTGTATTTTATTAATGCAAATTGGTATTAGCTTCTACAGTTACTCCGGTGGTGACAAACGATTTGGAAATTGTGTAATAAGGAAATGAATCGGTTAACGGTGGTTAATGTGTAAGTGAAACGGTAAATATCAATTGTAGATGTTATTAGTTTACCCGCGGGGTGCAATGCATTTGAGCTATGTGATGGCCTTCGAAGGCATATGACAATGGAAAGGTAATGTTATGTGGAACATGTTGAGTAATATGTCAAATGAGAAATACGTTAGATATGAAAGAAAACGATAATGTGATATTATGGGTAATGTGCTAAATTGCATGGTGAATTAATAGGCAATTGAACGAGTGAGAAAGTAATAAAGTTATGTGATGCGAAAAGATGAATAGTTGATGGTACTGGCATGACATATGCATATGTTTGTATATGTGCACAATAGAGGTATTTAAATTGTATTGGTGTGGCATATACATATGTTTGTATATGTGCACAATAGAGACGTTTAGATTGTATTGGCGTGATATATATATATATATATATATATATATATATATATATATATATATATATATATATATATTATCAGCATAACTTCTTTTTTTATTCAACATTAAATTGGCCTTTTATAACATATCAACAATTAACCACATGCCCAAGTCTAAAACCGTCCTCCAATGGATTTGACATCTTAATGTTTTTATCCCATTTTACAAGCTTGTCAAAGAACTTCTTAGCAATACTTTTCGGAAACATGATGACGTAGAACCGTTCCCGTGTTTGACTATCTTGTTGAACAGTGTAACTACCTAGATAACAAAAATGATAATTCCTTATATGAAGAACAAAAATTCTTTAATAATGGATTTAACTAACCTCGTGTTCGTATAGTTCTTGAATTTTTGTTGACAGTTTTTCAATCAAGTCAAGATATTTAGGCTTGCTCCTACCTACAAAAAGATCTGTAATGGGTCAAAACCTTCATATTTTACAAAATCAGGACGGGTCGGGTTACCAGATTACCTCTTGAACATCTTCAGTGAAAGATTCGTGTGAACCATCATAGAATCCTGAACCTAATCTGAGATAAATGGTCCTGAAATCTAACGGTCTTGAAACCGTTGTAGGATTGATGACATCATCAAATTCATAAGATTTCAAGAAAGATTATGCCAAAAGACCAAAAATAGATTTGTTTTCATCTTCAGCAGCAACAGAAGATAACACCATTCAAAAATATCTAAGCTGGGAACCAACCCAGCCCAGGACCAATAGACCCGAAACCTGATTTTCAGATAAAACAAGAACCAAATACCGGACTGAAAACCAAAACTCGGGTCCACTCAGTTCAGGTATTTCTGCACGTCTCTAATTCCCGCTGCCATTAACAAAAGAATACATTTATTATTTTTAAAAATCAACTTCCTAGAATATATCATCGTAAACTTGCAACAAAAAATGCATACATGTAAACATTACTACGTATGACTCTAAAAGTCAAAACTGCACAAACATGACCGAGTGATTCGATAAGCTAGGTTTTTCACAACAATATGTGGGTAGGAGGGAAGGGGTGCTCTCTGACCATGTGTCCTTCTGAACCATGTAAATAAAGAAATTGCATTTTAACAGAATTCATGGAAATACTTCCTGTGTTTGAGGAGATCCATTAGCTTGATCTGCTTTCGAAACAAGATTGCAAGAGTTCAATATCATAACAATTATTTAAAACTTACAATGAAATTAATAGATATGCAAATTGTGACTATCAAATGGCCATTATGTACCAATGTCACTACAATACTACATACACTATTGTTAATAACAAGTGGTGCAATAGGCTTACTTATTTGTATAATCTAAATAACTTTGCAACTTCTACCAGAAGCAACAAGCAAAATATTCACCATAGTTTCCAACAATGCTAGCCTTCTTGGTCCTCTTTGTCTGAAAAACAAGTTACCAACAAAATAATCAACATAAAATCGATGATTAATTTTATTTTTTTAACAGTGTTGATGGTAAGATCAATCAGTAAAAACAATTAATACTTTGTTACCAATTAATTGAAAATTTCAATAAATAAATCAAGCAAAAAACTCACTCGAGCAATACCGATGCACATACCTTGAATCTATATGAGCTAATATGAGGTGATTCAACCTTTGTATATCCCGTATATCAATCGGTAGAAGTTTGTAATGATCATTGATTACTTCTCCTTTCTCTGCACAACATTAAAAAATTGTGTAAGTTGAATGAAAATCAAAAGGGAGTTATAACCACAGCACGAAGGGACCGAGGTTGATGGTGATGATAAATGAGGGAATCGAGGCTTGAAGGAATCGAGGGCTTTGGAATTGAATCGACGGGAGAGGCTTGAACGAATCAGTGAAGGAAGAGGCTTGAAGCATTGAAGGATTCGAGGGTTTGAATGAACCAAGAAAGGTATTGAATCGACAGGTTGATTGATAAGGTGAGCACAGTAAACGTTAGGATAATTATATTGATTTCGAACAAACAAATGTAAGACCGTGTAGTTCAGTTGGTTAGCGAACATTACTGGTTTAGTAGTCGTCTCGTGTTCGAGTTCTTACTGCAACCTTATTTTTAAAAACGAATTTTTCACAAAAAAGGAAAGAAATTGGCCGAATTTTTGGCCGACTATTTATGGAAAGATCCTAAATGCATTATAGATAGTAGATATATATATATATATATATATATATATATATATATATATATAGGGTCCGGATCCGGTGAGGACTCAAAAACTGGTGAGGACTGCGAGGACTCAAAAAAAAACTCTAAAAATGACCAAAACAAACTTTTTTCAAATTTTTTAAGCATAAAAATCACAGCCTTTAAGATCCAAAAAAATAAAAAATTTCAAAGATGATCCAAAAAAAAAAAAATATGGATCACAATTTTGATTCACAAAAAAATATGGATCATTATTAACATCCGCAAAAAAAAGTCGATCATAATTTTTTTTTTCAAAATTCTTTTTGGTCAAATGTAGTAATAATCATGGGGATTTATATATATTTTTTCGGAATTTTTTGAAACTGTTTTGAGGTGTCCTCGCGAGTCCTCACCGTTTTTTGAGTCCTCATAGGATCCCACTTATATATATGTTTATGTATATATATGTTGAATGTAGAACCATGTGGTTAATGAGTATTGCTATTATGTTATGGTAATGAGAATTTGGTTGAAATGCGGGTTGCATTTAGGTCGTGTATGTGTAGGAGATGCCTATGATTTATAGAATGGGAGGAAAGAGAAACTCCTAGTGAACAAATTATTATTTGATAACCAAGATATGGTAACTTGTGTGAGATTAGGGAATGTGATGCGGTAGAGGATCTAATACCGATTGTTGAGAATAAATGTTATGAAATGATCGATGTGATACAAAGATGATTGAAAGGATACTAAGTAACGGGAACAATTGTTGAGGAAACAATAATGAGTAGAACCGGAAGTGATAAGTCGAGAATGGTATCCCGTGAGTAGAGAATTTGTTAGTTCGGATAGGTTAGTAAAATTGTGATTGGTTGACTTTTGGTCAAAATGGACTTTGACTCTCACTTTAGACGAATAGTGGATGTCGAGGGCATAATGTTTTGATTTCATGTATGTGAGGAGGATAATGGAATAGTTGAAAGAGTTTTAGTCGGATTATACAACTTTGACCCGTTTGTATGTTTACAAGATTGAATTTGGAAACCGAGTATACGATTGTAGATGAGTCATAGATTAAAGGTCGATTTTAAAGTAAAGGAGGATTGATGGAATCCTTAACGAGAAGGGAAAATGTTAAAGTATAGTTGACTTTTTTTCTTAAGTCAAAGGTTAGACGGTGTTGGAATATGGCGACTTGGTCGAAGCTAGACTTCGACATCCATGTTGATTAATTTAGATGATTGTAATGATTGGGCCATATCTTTAATATGTGTATACCGGGTTTGGTTAAAGGATTTAAAGTGCTATGGTCAAATTGTGCAATTTTGACCCATTATGAGTTTAAGATTGGGTTTTGACCGTTTGGACCTATCGGGGTTAAGCAAATGTTTAAATATATATTTTTGATTGAATGGTAATGAGAGAAGTTCGATGATAATAACCACGAGAATTGGAGCGGAATGCTCGGTCAAATGTGGATTGGAAATTTTCGAGTGATTCCGAGGATGGAATCCTTTTAAGGGGTAGATGGTTGTAACGACCCGAATCTTTGTGTTAAATAAATTATGTAAAATATGATAAATACAGATAAATCATTTAAAACACGCGAGAATTGGTTTCGTGTCAGTTGGAAAATGTTTGATATGGTTAAGGTCGAAACCGGGTCGAAATAAAGTAACAAAAACTGCAGCCTGGGCTGCACTGGAACGTTCGCGATTAGAAGGAGTGGCAGCTATTTTGGGCATCAGGCGTGAGGAATTCCCGATCGAGTTCGTGGTCGTGAGAAACGCGTGTCCGATCTGCGCGAACTAGGACTTCGCGGCGCCAACTCTTGTCTGGTGTTATAAAAATGGGAAAGGTAGGGTTTTCACCCATTTCCACCATTGTTGAATGGCAGCCATTTTGAGAGCTCTTTGGGGCGATTTTGGTGTTCTTGAGCTAAGCTAAGATCTAAGGTATATTTCATCTCCTAATTAGTTTATGTATTTGATTTGGGAGAAAGCGGTGATAATGGTAACTTGTCAGAAGTCTTGGCTAAATATGTTGTTGGTGAGTGTAAAACACACATAGGGCGTGTGTGATTCATGTATTATATCAGATCTATGATATGAAGTTAGTAACCATGAACTAGAGTTTATGGATGATAACTAGAAATGTGATGATTATGTTGATAGGTTGCAAGGATCTAAAAGTTGGAGACATTTCAAAGTTAGGAAGTAAGTACTCATGTTGATAAACACGATTTGGATTTAGCTATCGCTAAGGTGAGTACATAAGACTTTTAAACTGGGTACATAGCAAAGAATTTGAAAATACGTATGTTATCTTTATGGGTCTTTATTAAAAAATGTTTTGATAAAGATAGTGACTAAAAAGGATAAGAAAGTGTGTATAATGTGATATTAGAATAAGTCTAGTATGATTGATGATTTTTACTAAAGTAATTATAGAATATTTACTAATGAACCATAATAATAAAGTTATTGAGTATTAGAATGTATATTGAGTCTTTATAAATAAATATGTATTAATAAAGAAATTGAAATAGTAATGAGTATCTATTGGTAAGATTTACTAATAAAAGTAAAGAACGAATATACATGAAAATGAATATGATATGACGAGTAATAATTAAGTATTAGAGTCAACGATGAGATAAAAGTATTATGATATCGCTATATAAGAAATGTATCTTATGAAATAAGTAAGTATGGACCTCCTAGGGTTCATAGATGTTGAAGTATGTGAGAGTTGCTAAAGATCGAGTCCATGAGACTTTATGGATACGTTCACGTTATGTAGAGCTAATTATATATTGTTATTATTAGATAACTAACGTGTTTGATGTATGATGTAATAGCCGAAGGCTTTGACTGGCATAACTGTTAGGATATGATAAGAGGTAGATGTTGGTGACGCGGGAGATCCCCAGTAACTGAGACGAGTGTGTATATGTTTATACACCAGACACGTATGGACTTCTAGTACGCATATGTTTACGTACTAGTCGTGGTATGATTCTAGTACATATATGTTTATGTATTAGATATGTTGGGTTTCTAGTATATATATGTTTATGTACTCGATATAATTGTGCGTCTAGTTCATATATGTTTATGTGCTAGATATGATTGTGCTTCTGGTACCTATATAATTGTGCGTCTAGTACATATAGGGTGACTAGATGGTATTGATGTAGTTTATATATATGTTTATATATTTATAAAATGATTATTATTATTGGGATCTAAAACCCATATATCTCACGAGACTATTTTGTCTCACGTACTACGTTTGTTTTGTGGCTGTGTACTCAGGTACATGTGTGAAGTGATAGAAGGTTGCACTAGAAGTGGCATAGAGATGTTTAGTCTGGGAGCTGTTAGGTCACAACAACCCTGGTTTATTATGTTAATTGATAGATAATTATACTTAATGAAATATTAAAGTGATAACACAAGAATATAGTCAATGTATAAATCCACTATGTGTGGCTTGTTGCGGAATAACAAGACCACTGATCAATTACAAAATATGTGAATGTAAGTTCTTGAATTGGTAAGTACTCCTTTGCAAGATGATCTCTATTTATAATGGTATAGAGATCTTACATAATGAGCAAATGAGTAACCGAAGGACTAAACTAAGGAAATGGCTAAGATCAAGGGATTTGATCTTAGTCCGTTACAAAACTGACTCTAACTCAGTCCTTCTACTCAGTATTGGATATCCAATACTGAGTGCTGATACTGAGTGGCCAATACTGGCCAAACTCAGTATCACTCCTAAACTTAGCTATTTAGTTCTACTATTTATACTAAGCTTGTCTAGGTTGTTTTGTTATCTTAAGATCCCAAAGGGGTAAGGCTTTTTGCCTTAACAATCTCCCCCTATCTAATGATAACAAAACAATTTACAAAGACAATTCAAAAATAAGTAAATACAGGCTGCACAGTCTTCTTCTTCATCTTTTGTTGACTGACTCAAAATCATAGAAGACTTCTGTCTTCACATGGATGAACTCTTCTCGCTTCTTCAGTTCATCTTGCCTATTGTTCAGTACAACAACAATCTTCTTTCTAAACCAAGAATCCTCCTTCTTGGTTATCATCCATTTCAATCCCACCAGATGACTGATAGGGGCCTTAGGCAGATCTGCTTCAGTAATAAAGCATTCCCTATCTTCTGAGTCAGTGTACATATATCCAGAGGATGGATATATTGTGCTCTTTTGATCCTGAAAGATTAGGTTAGGGGGAACAGAGTATGAGTTAAAGATCCTGAAAGTGTTAAGGCACTCAGGTTTGTTGTTCTTTACAGCCTCAGTCATTACACTGAGTGCCCTATAGTTTGCTTGATATAAAATTCCTTGTTCAAAGCATATAGCGGAGACATCCCAGATTTCATCCATCATTACTTGGGCTTCTGAGGATCTTGATGGTAATTCTTTGATTAATCTGGAAATCTTCACCCAGTCTTGGAATCCCATATTCTGAATGTCATGAAGAAAGATCTTCATAGGAGGACTGACTGGTCCAGTGCAAGATGCAACAATGGACTTGTCAACTATTTTAACTTTTATTTTGTTGAGATACAGATTTAGCCAGTTTATCTCCTTTACATTTGGGAATACCCTATTCCTCAGCATACTCATTCTGGTTTCCCTATACCTTGTTCTTTGAGCAACAATGTTCCAGTATTGTTCAAGCAGTTCATCTCCTGTTCTTCTAACAATATGTGATTTCCTTGGAACATCTGCATCAGACTCAGTGTCAGGATCTTCTGCCTTAACAGGGAAGAATCTCTGAGCCTCAATCTCATCCTCAGCATCACTCTTTTCTTCAGTATACTGAGTAGATCTTCTAGGTCTAGAGATCAGAGGAGCTGGATCTTGTTCTTCACTTGATTCTGAGGACATAACCACATTTGAAATTCTTCTGGTTATTGGTCTTCTAGGAAATCTAGAAGGTCCTTCAGCTGGAGGAGTGATTGGTCTTCTTGGGGGCTCTTCATCATCTGAGGATGATGATGAAGAGCTTTCTTTATGAGCCACCTCCAGTGCAATGTTTAGAAAGTTTTGAGATGGCACTGGATGGTCTTCATCATCATCAGCAATAGGCCAAACAAAAGGCCTGTATACAATAATCTGCAAGTTGTTTGGGACTTGAGCAGGAGGCTCGGTATTAACTTGCTGTGGTTGGTCAGTACCAGTCTCCCCCTGAGCAGATGGCTCAGATAACTCTTCAAGTAATTCCAGGACTGACCTTCCTCTTTGTCTTCTTCTTTCATACTGAAACCTGAGTGGTTCAGTATGAGGAGTTTGCTGATGTGGTTGTTGTTGTTGTTGCTGTTGAGGTTGATCTTCATTTAACTTTCTTCTTTTCTCCCCCTGAGCAGATGGCTTAGGTTTATCAACCTCTTCTTCTTCTTCTCTCTGTCTCTTCTCCCCCTTATTGTTATCATTTGATGGGGAGGGAAGAGGTTCAGTATCACCACCTATGTCCTCCTGTTGATTATCAGGAGTTGGGGAGGGTATAGGTTCAGTAGCAGCATCTTGCTCACCCTCAGTATTGGCATGGGAGGGTGATCTTCGTGGCTCAGTGTCAGGGCCTTGTTCATCATTGTGTCCACCTAGTGGAGACTGAGGAGGTGGTGGAGAATGTTGTTGTTGTTGTAGGAGTGCCACCGACTGTTTTAATGAGTCTATCTCATTACTCATGGCATCCATCCTGGCCAAAATATTAGTCTGAGTGTTCTGCATGGCCAGGATTTGGTTGAGAATAGTTTTCAAAGCACCCTGCACTTCCTGAGATTGAGTAGCTTGTGCTCTTTGGCCCTGCACAGATGGTGCTAAAGAAACAAAAAAAAAATGTAAACTGGTTAGAATGAAAGGTTTATCAAATAGAATTGTGGTGTTGTTAAATTCTATAATCATGTAAACAGAATTTTGAAGTCTGTATTTCATCTGGTACATGATGAAATATTGTGAACTTGTGCATAGCATGTGTAAGAAATTGTTTAGTAAAAGGGAGTGTGAATAATTAAGTAGCTCAGTATAGGATAGGTCACATTTACTAAAAGGTTTTGGGTTGGGTAATCGAAGCCTGTGATGTGCTTCGGGTTATTTTCAATGTTTATCACTCGGTATTAGAGTGATAACAGAAATGTGGTTTATACCCATGGATAATTTTGGCTTATATGGCTTAAAAGGTTTGTGATCATTTCTTGAATTATGTGACCTTACTCAAAATAAGTAAGACATCATTCAAGCAGCACCAGTGAGTGTCAGTATGACATCACCACCATTGTCTCTTAAAATGTTGAGACAACTGTAGACTGACAATGATCATTGAGATGCTCAGTGTATGAATTTTGCATAGCTGCAGTGGGCTAACTATGTTGGCCATAAGTGGATATATTTGAAAGTTCGGTTGAGACTTTGGTCAGTATTGAGTTGGCACTGGCCAATACATAGTCTCTATTTGGGAAAGATATATATATATATATATATATATATATTATAGTTTGAGAGCTTTTTAGAAATTCATACCTGAGACTCTATTTGGGAAAGATATGTTTCTTCTTCTTCTTCGAATGACCATTGGTGTGTCTGCTGAGGACTCAGTATCAGAATCTGTTGTAATTAGAGGAGCATCAGGATCCTGTGCAGGTGGAGGAATATGTGGTGGTTCTTGTGCCGGTTCTGGTTGAGCATCCATCATCTCAATATCTTGATCATCATTTCCACCATCACCACTGTCATCATCATTATCATCACTTTCTGATTCAGTGTCAGAATGATGTTCATCATTAATGTGTGCCTGTACAATAGCCCACATGGAGTGACTCAGTACAGGCTCTCCTTCCCTTGGCCTGTAAAAATAAATCTTCTCATGTAAAGGAGGAAGATCTGCTCTTGGACTGTTGAATTCATCATAAACGTGAGCAGGCATGCCATTTTGAAAAATAAGAAAAAAAAATCTGCAGAAAGGAACATTGATTTCTCTGGTTTGAGCCCGAGTCCGAGAAGCTAGTTCATTAAAGATCAGTCTAGCTTAATCAATATCTCGACCATGATACATGGCATGACCAATCTGCATCCCAAAATCATTTATTTGATCCAAAGTTCCTGTCTTGTGGGTTATACATCGAATAAGTGTAGAAATTAAAATACCCCACATTGGACCAAATTCATTTCTTTTAATAATGCATGTGGTTCCTCTGCGTCCAATGAACGGTAACACTGAGCGAGCCTCTGTTCGATCAACAAAGGGCTCATACTGAGCGTGAGCGGGAAGCCTCAGTGTTTCCCGAATTATAGCTGTGGAAACAAAAGCCCTTCTTTGTTCTCGAATAACCCAACCGGTAATCATGTCTGGAGAGTCAAGTTTAGCATAATACCAGAATTCACATAGCATTTCCGGATAAATTGCCCGAGGAGAACGAATCAATGCTTGCGTGATCGGACAATGCTTCAGATATGTAATCATGTGAGTGAATTCAGGGCACGCCCAAGCCTGAGGGATGTTGAAATTGGCGGTTATGTTGTTCCGCGCAAACTTGGGCACTTCGTCGTTCCGAAACTGAGTTACAGGAGCAGCCTCCGGTGCGAAAAATCTGTAATTTGCCATCTACGATTTTGATTAAGTAATTTCCTTGCAAGGAGAAAGTGAAATCGTTAATCGCATAGAGAATTGAAAGAGAAAATATGAAATAACTGTTAGAAAATTCGAAAGAAAGAAAATAAACAGTTATTTATATTTAATTAGAGATAATTACGGTATTGGGAAGTAAAACCGACTGATTTAACAGCCTTATCCTGTTCCAACGGTAACTTTCTTATTAAGAAAGGTTACCGTTGGGGAGTATGAGGATTAAAAGTCAGTTTTACCACTCCAGGGCTACAATACCGAGTTAAAAAAATTAAATTAAAAAAAATTAAAAAAATATAAAAACATTTAATTTAATTTATAAATTAATAAAAAAATTAAAATTTATAACATTTGATAAATTAGACGAGTGATACTGAGCGGGTCAGTATTGGAACCAATACTGAGAGGTCAGTATCAGAAAATTTTAATAAAGATTAAGGATTCAACATACCCAATTGTCCTAGTATATACATAAACCTTTCCTCAGAGAGAGGTTTAGTAAATACATCGGCGAATTGATCATCTCTAGGAACAAAATCTACCTAAACCTTACCCTTTTCCACATTATCTCGAATAAAGTGGTGTCTGATATCAATGTGCTTTGTTCTTGAGTGATGGACTGGGTTTTCAGTGATAGCAATAGCACTCTTGTTATCACAATGAATAGGAGTTTTCTGGAAATTGAACCCATAGTCCATTAGTTGATACTGCATCCATAAGGGTTGAGCACAACAACTTCCTGCAGCAACATATTCTGCTTCTGCAGTAGAAGTGGCTACTGAATTTTGCTTCTTGGATGACCAACCAACTAGTCTACCACCGAGGAATTGACATCCTCCACTTGTACTTTTCCTGTCTAATCTACAACCTGCAAAATCTGCATCTGTATACCCTTCAAGATCAAAGTTTTAGTCTTTGGGATACCAAAGACCCATGTTAGGTGTACCTGAAAGATATCTAAAAATGCGCTTAACAGCTTTCATATGTGATTCTTTAGGATCAGCCTGATACCAAGCACACAAACAAGTTGCAAACATGATATCAGGCCTGCTAGCTGTTAAATAAAGTAAAGAACCAATCATACCTCGGTATGTGGATTGACATACTGGTTTACCAGTTTCATCTTTACTGATTTTATCCTGAGTACCCATAGGAGTATGCATGGAAGATAAATTTTCAAATTTATATTTCTTGAGCATGTCATGCACATACTTACTTTGATTAATAAAAGTGCCATCAGGCTTTTGATCAACTTGTAAACCAAGAAAGTAAGTAAGTTCACCCATCATACTCATCTGATACTGAGATGACATAATCTTAGCAAACCAGTCACACATTGACTTGTCAGTGGAGCCAAAGATAATGTCATCTACATATATCTGAATAAGTAAAATGTCAAAACCGTTCCTTTTTGAAAATAAAGTTTTGTCAATTTTACCTCTTATAAATTTATTTTCAATTAATTACTCAGACAGGGTATCATACCATGCTCTGGGAGCTTGTTTGAGCCCATACAAAGCTTTATCAAGTTTGAAAACATAATTTGGAAATTTAGGATCAACAAAACCTGGTGGTTGTTTAACATAAACCTCCTCTTGTAGTTTTCCATTTAGGAAGGCACTCTTGACATCCATCTGATAGACTTTGAAGTTCTTAAAAGCTGCATATGCAAGATACAACCTAATAGCTTTAATTCTCGCAACTGGTGCAAAAGTTTCATCATAATCAATGCCTTCTTCTTGCCTGTAACCCTGAGCAACCAGTCTTGCTTTGTTTCTAATGACAACACCATCCTTGTCGATTTTATTTCTGAATACCCACTTAGTACCAATGATAGTTTTGCCAGCACGGGGTGGTACTAAGTTCCAAACTTTGTTTCTTTCAAACTCTGTCAATTCTTCTTGCATAGCTTCTACCCAGTCTTCATCTAATAAAGCTTCATCAACTTTCTTTGGTTGCATGGTAGATAAGAAGCTTGAGAAGAAGCAAAAAATTGCAGTTGCTTGGGGTTCAAACTCTAACTTTCTTCTTGTTTGGACACCTTGTTCAATTGGACCAATAATATTAGAATGTGGATGATCTCTGTGGTCCCTTAGATTATTTCCTAAGGGAGCATTTGAAATAGGGTCAACAATTTCTTGTTGTACTGATGTGTTGTTTGTCTGATACTGAGTTGAATTCTGGTCAGTATCAGACAGTTCTGGTTTCTTTTCTTCTTGATTTTGCAAATCTGAGGTGGATTCTAGAATGGTACTGGAGGATTCACCTTCTTCATAGGTGAAATTTTTAAGAACAAGTGTTGGGAACTCAGTATTGGGATTCTCAGTTAAGGGAACCTCAGAATTTGATATACTAGAGTTAGACTGAGTTATCTCTTGATCAGTGTCACTCATACCATGATCAACATAATATGGGTGAGACTTGGGCTGTTGTTAGGTCACAACAACCCTGGTTTATGATGTTTATTGATAGAATATTATACTTAGAGAAATATTAAAGTGATAACACAAGAATATAGTCAATGTATAAATCCACTAAGTGTGGCTTGTTGCGGAATAACAAGACCACTGATCAATTACAAAAGATGTGAATGTGTAAAGTAAATTGGTGAGTACTCCTTTGCAAGATGATCTCTATTTATAATGTTATAGAGATCTTACATAATTAGCAAAGGAGTAACCGAAGGACTAAGTAAGGAAAATGACTAAGATCAAGGGATTTGATCTTAGTCCGTTACTATACTGAGTATCACTCAGTCCTTCTACTCAGTATCACTATCTGATACTGAGTACTGATACTGAGTTCTAATACTGATCACTCAGTATCAGACCTAAACTTAGCTATATTTTTCTACATATTATTCAAAGCTAGTCTAGGTTGTTTTGTTATCTTAAGATCCAAAGGGGTAAGGCTTTTTGCCTTAACAATCTCCCCCTATCTAATGATAACAAAACAATTACAAAGAAATAAACAAAAATTACAACAGCATAGGTAACAATATCTTCTTCTTCATTTGCTGTTGATGGCTTCATTCTCATAGAAGACTTCTTGTTTGATGTGGACAAACTCTTCTCTGCTTTTGAGTTCATCCCTTCTGCTATTCAGTACTGCAACAATCTTCTTTCTGAACCAAGAGTCTTCTTTCTTGGTGATCATCCATTTCAGTCCAACAAGGTGACTGATTTGAGCTCTTGGAAGATCTTCTTCAGAAATGAAGCATTCTCTATCCTCTGAGTCAGTATACATATATCCAGAAGTTGGATATATGACACTCTTTTGATCCTGAAAGACAAGGTTTGGAGGAAGAGGATACTTTCTAAGATACTTGTATGTATGAAGGCATTCTGGTCTGTTGTTTGAGTAAGCCTCAGTCATCACACTGAGTGTTATGTACTCTATTTCATGAAGTAAGTCCTTCTCATAACATACTGCAGCTACTGCACAGATCTCATCCAAGACTATTTGATCATAGGTTGATTTCTTTGGAAGCTCTTTGATCAGTCTTGTGATCTTCACCCAGTCTTGAAGACCAATTCTTTGAATATCATGAATAGATATCTTCATAGGGGGACTGGTTAAGCCAGTACAAGTGATAGTAATTCTTCCTTCTTTGAGCTTCACTTTTACTTTATTGACATCCAGATTTAACCAATGTATCCCCCTTACATTTTGAAATGTTTTGGTCCTCAAGAACTCCTTTCTTTGTTCCTTATACTGAGTCCTAGCAGCAACCATATTCCAATAATGTTGGATATGGTCTGGACCCTTTCTTGAGATTCTATGTGAAGGACCAGGAGTATCAGTATCTGGGTCAGATTCTGGTTCAGTTTTGACTCCCAACTCTTGCTCATATAAAAATCTTTCTTGTTCTGCCCAGAGTTGTTGAGGAGTCAGTCTTGGAGCCTGCTCGGTATCACTGTCCCTTGTAAGAACAGGTCTTCTTTGTCTTGTTACCAGAGGAGCAGATTCCTCACTTGATTCAGAAGAAGTGAGAACAGCATTGATAGGTCTTCTTGATAAGGAACTCCTTCTTCTGATTACCAGATTTTCTGGTTCTTCATCATCCGAGGATGATGATGAAGAACTTTCTTGTTCTACCAGATTTAGTGCATAGTTTACTAAATCTGGTTCTTCATCTTCATCATCAGCAATAGGCCAGATGAAAGGCCTATAGACCACAATTTGTAAATTATTCTCTTCAAGAGCAGGTGGCTCAGAATAAGTTTGCTGTGGTTGGTCAGTATGAGTCTCCCCCTGAGCAGATGGCTCAAGAGGGTCTTGAACTTGTAATGCTGACCTAGTTCTTTGTCTTCTTCTCTCATACTGAATCCGAATTGGCTCAGTATGAGGGCTTTGCTGATGTTGTTGTTCTTGTTGTGGAGGTTGATCTTCATTCAATTTTCTTCTTTTCTCCCCCTGAGCAGATGGCTCAGTTTGATCAACCTCAGTATCTCTTTGTCTCTTCTCCCCCTTTTTGTTATCATTTGATGAGGAGGGAAGAGGATCAGTATCACCACCCATGTCCCCTTCAGGTTGTTCAAGAGTAGGGGAGGGCATGGGCTCAGTTGCAGCATCAGTATCACCAGTACCTCCTTCTACTTCTCCTTCTTCATTGTGGTCATCATGTGAACCTGGTGGAGTTTGTGGAGGCTGCTGTGGTTGTTGAAGTAGTGAGACTGACTGTTTGATGGAGTCAATATCACCACTCATCTTGTCCATTCTGGCTAGTATTGTATTTTGAGTTTGTTGGATGGCCAGAATGTGCTGCATAATTGCTTGCAGAGTCACTTGGTCTGCAGCAGCCTGAGATGCCTGAATGCCCTGCACAGATGGTGCTAAAGAAACAAAAATATAAAACTGGTTAGAGAGAAAGGTTTATCAAATAGAATTGTGGTGTTGTTTAATTCTACAATCATATAAACAGAGTTTGTGAAGTCTGTATTTCATCTGGTATAGGATGAAATATTGTGGACTTGTGCATAGCATGTGTAAGAAGATTTTAGTAAAGGTGAGTGTGAAAATTTAAGTAGCTCAGTATAGGAGAAGTCACATTTACTAAAAGGTTTGGGTGTGGGAATTCGAAGCCTGGGATGTGCTTCTTGTTATTTTCAATGTTTATCACTCGGTATGAGAGTGATAACAGAAATGTGGCTAAACCCCATTGGATATTTTTGGATTTTGTGGCTTAAGGGTTTGGGATCATTTCTTGAATGATGCTACCCAACTCAAAAATAAGTTGGACATTATTCAAGCAGCACCAGTGGGTGTCAGTATGACATCAACCACCATTGTCTCTTTAAATGTTGAGACAACTGTAGACTGACAATGATCAATTTTGTGTGCTCAGTATATGAATTTTGCATAGCAGCAGTGGGCTAGCTATGTTGGCCATAAGAGAATATATATTTTGAAAGATCGTTTGAGACTTTGGTCAGTATTGAGTTGGTACTGGCCAATACTTAGTCTCTATTTGGGAATGAAATATATATATATAAGTTTAAGGGTTTTTAGAAATTCATACCTGAGACTCTGTCAGATTCCCTTCGAGCATCTGCAGAGGTCGGTGCAGGATCATGTGTTTGTTGATGTGCAGCACCAACATCTTCAATACCGACCCCTCTATCATGCTGAGCACCTTCCAGTGCAGTTTGTGCATATTGAATCTCCACATCAAGAGGAACATGAGGTTCCTCAATTGGCTGAGCAGGTGGAGGTTGTTCTGGACCTGGAAGGTCAGCGGTGGCTGCAATAAAGCTTTGGGCTTGAATAGATGCAGTTAATGATGGAACATTAGGCTGCACCTCTTCAGATGATAAGTTGCCCATAATGATAGGAGAAACATTTCTTCTTCTTCTTCGAAGGAGCAGTGGTGTGTCTTCTGAGGACTCAGTTTCACGATCGGTTTCAATATGAGGAGCAGCAAGATCTTGTGCAGGTGGAGAGATAGTTGGTTCTTGAACTTGTGGGACATCCTGCATCTCAATATCTTGACCAGCCTGTGCTCCATTACCACTATCATCATCATTATCATCATCATCATCATTGTCTGACTCAGTATCAGACAGATCTTCTTCATCATTTATATGTTCTTGAACAATGGCCCACATAGGAGGACTTAGAAGAGGTTCTCCTTCTCTTGGTCTGTAAAAGAAAATCTTCTCACTGAGTGGAGGAAGATCAACTCTTGGACTGTGAAAATCATCATAAATCTGTGGGGGCATTGAGTGTTGAAAGATGAGTGATAGAAATCTGCAGAAAGGGACATTGCATTCCCTTGTATTTGCTCGAACCAGTGTAGCTAATTCATTGAAAATTAGGCGAGCATAATCGATATTTCTTCCATAGTACAGAGCATGTACTATTTGCATCCCAAATTCGTTTATTTGGTCCAAAGCTCCCGTCTTGTGGGTCATACATCGAATGATTGTTGTGATAAGGATACCCCACATAGGACCAAATTCATTTCTTTTGATTGTGCCCGTTGTTCCTCTTCGACCCAGAAGAGGCAGTACAGAGCGTGCCTCTGATCGATCAACAAATGGGTCATACTGAGCGTGGGCGGGAAGTCTCAGTGCTTCACGAATGATTGCAGTAGAAACAAATGCCCTTCTTTGATCTCTAATTACCCACCCAGCAATCATATCTGGAGAATCGAGTGTAGCTGAGTACCAAAACTCGCAAAGCATTTCTGGGTAAATTGCTCGAGGAGACAAGGTCAGTGCACGAGCAATTGGGCAATTTTTCATAAAAGTGACGATGTTCGTGAATTCTTGACATGCCCAGGCTTGAGGAATATTGAAATTTGCTGTGATGTTGTTCCTCGCAAACCTGGGTACTTCATTATTTCGGAATTGGATTTCCGATTGAATTTCTGGAGCAACAAAAGTATAATTCGCCATCTGTGATTTTGATTTGAAAGTATTTGCTTGCTAAGAGAAAATGAAATCGTTAATCGCAGAGAGAATTGAAGTTGAAAGAAAGAAATAACAGTTAAAAAATTTGAAGTAAAAATAAACGGTTATTTATAGGAGATTTGAAAGATAAGTAAGGTATTGGGAAGTAAAAACGGCTGATTTGACTGCCTTATCCTCTGCCAACGGTAACTTTCTTATTAAGAAAGGTTACCGTTTGAGCAGTATGAGGATTAAGGTCGGTGTAAGAGCCGTCATACCCCAATACCGAGTAAAAAAAAATTTAATTAAAAAAAATTTTAAAAAATATAAAAACAATTAATTTACTCTGGAAATTAATAAAAAATAAAAAAATTTTAATTTTGATGATAACAGACAAGTGATACTGAGTGGTCAGTATCAACAGGAGTGATACTGAGTGCTCAGTTTTAAAGAAATTTAATAAAGATTAAGGATTCAACATACCTAATTGCCCTAGTAGATACATAAACCTTTCCTCAGGAAGAGGTTTAGTAAATACATCAGCCAATTGTTCATTTGTGGGTACATAATCTACCTCAACCTTACCTTTTTCCACATTATCTCGAATAAAGTGGTGTCTGATATCAATGTGCTTGGTTTTGGAGTGATAGACTGGGTTCTCTGTGATAGCAATAGCACTCTTGTTATCACAATGAATAGGAGTCTTATGAAAGTTGAACCCATAGTCTAAGAGTTGATACTGCATCCATAATAATTGAGCACAACAACTTCCTGCAGCAACATATTCTGCTTCTGCTGTGGAAGTTGCTACCGAATTTTGTTTCTTGGATGACCAGCCAACTAGTCTTCCACCTAGGAATTGACATCCTCTACTTGTGCTCTTTCTGTCCAATCTACAACCTGCAAAATCTGCATCTGTGTACCCTTCAAGGTCAAAGTTTGAGTCTTTGGGATACCAAAGACCCAGGTTAGGAGTACCTGTAAGATATCTAAAGATGCGCTTAACTGCTTTCATGTGTGATTCTTTAGGATCAGCCTGATACCGAGCACACAAACATGTGGCAAACATGATATCAGGCCTACTAGCAGTTAAGTAAAGTAAGGAACCAATCATACCTCGGTATGTGGATTGACATACTGGTTTACCAGTTTCATCCTTACTTATCTTATCCTGAGTACCCATAGGAGTGTGCATGGAGGATAAATTTTCAAATTTGTATTTCTTTAACATGTCATGCACATACTTACTTTGATTTATAAAAGTGCCATCAGGCTTTTGTTCAACTTGTAAACCAAGAAAGTAAGTAAGTTCTCCCATCATACTCATCTGATACTGAGTTGACATTATCTTAGCAAACCAGTCACACATTGACTTGTCAGTGGAACCAAAGATAATATCATCTACATATATCTGAATGAGTAAGATGTCAGAACCTTTCCTTTTTGAAAATAATGTTTTATCAATTTTGCCTCTTGTAAACTTATTTTCAATAAGATACTCAGATAAGGTGTCATACCAGGCTCTTGGAGCTTGTTTGAGCCCATATAGAGCTTTATCAAGCTTGAAAACATAATGAGGAAATTTGGGATCAACAAAACCTGGAGGTTGTTTAACATAAACTTCTTCTTGTAGTTTTCCATTTAGAAAAGCACTTTTGACATCCATCTGATAAACTTTGAAATTCTTAAAGGCTGCATATGCAAGATACAACCTAATAGCTTCAATTCTTGCAACTGGTGCAAAAGTTTCATCATAGTCAATGCCTTCTTCTTGCCTGTAACCTTGAGCAACTAGCCTTGCTTTGTTTCTGATGACAACACCATCCTTGTCCATCTTGTTTCTGAACACCCACTTAGTACCAATAATAGTTTTGCCAGAAGGAGGTGGTACTAAGTTCCAAACTTTGTTTCTTTCAAACTCTGTGAGCTCTTCTTGCATAGCCTCTACCCAATCTTCATCTAATAAAGCTTCATCAGCTTTCTTTGGTTCGATGGTAGATAGAAAACTTGAGAAGAAACAAAAGTTTGCAGTTGCTTGGGTTGGAAATTCTAATTTTCTTCTTGTTTGGACACCTTCTTCAATAGGACCAATAATGTTTGAGTGTGGATGGTCTCTGTGTTCCCTTAAATTGTTTCCTAAGGGAGCATTTGAAATAGGATCAACAATATCTTGTTGATTTGGTGTGTTGTCTGTCTGATACTGAGTGGAATTCTGATCAGTATTAGACAATGCAGGTTGCTGTTCATCTTCATTTTGCAGAGTTGATGTGGATTCTTGTGAAGTGTTGGATGTTTCACCTTCTTCATAAATAGAGTGGTTCAGATCATTAGTTTGAAACTCAGTATGGAGGTTCTCTGATACGGGAACCTCAGTATTAGTCTCATTTGAGTGATACTGAGTTTGAACTTGATCAGTTTCATTAAACTTATTAGGAATAAAGTGTGGATGAAACTTAGGCTGTTCAGCAATGGAGTGTTCTGGATTGCATAGAGTATCTATGCCACTTATGTCTTCACTTGCTGAGGTAGAATGCTCATTCTGATCTTCATCGAATGTGACATGAATGGATTCTACAATCATCTTGGTTGAGATGATATACACTCTGAAAGCTTTGGAGTGTGGAGAGTAGCCCATGAACACACCTTCATTTGCTTTGGGAGCAAATTTGTTGAGATTTTGTTTTGTACTTAGTACAAAACATTTACTCCCAAAGATGTGGAAATATTCCACATTAGGAATCTTGCCATTGTATAACTCATATGGAGTCTTCAGATGTCTTTGGACTATAGTGGCTCTATTTTGAGTGAAGTTTGCACAGTTTACAGCTTCAGCCCAGAAACTCAGTGCCAGTCCAGCATGGCATAATAAAGTTCTTGCAGCTTCAATCAGTGTTCTGTTCTTTCTTTCTACAACACCATTTTGTTGGGGTGTGTAGGCTGCAGAGAAGTTTTGAATGATTCCTTTTTCTTCACAGAAATCTGCTAATACTGAGTTCTTAAACTCAGTACCATGGTCACTTCTAAGTTGCTTGACCTTGTTGCCTTTTTGAAGTTCCTCTCTTTTTATAAAGGCAATGATTTCTGTTGTTGCATCTGACTTAGTCTTGAGGAAGATGACCCAAGTATATCTTGAGAATTCATCAACTAAGACTAGAGTATAGATCTTTTTGGCCAAAGATGGTGTGCTGATGGGGCCAAAAAGATCCATATGTATCATAGTAAGAGGTTCATTGATGGAATGATTGACTTTTGACTTGAATGAACTCTTCTTCTGCTTGCCCATTTCGCATGCTGAGCATAACTTATCTTTTGAATAAGTAATTGTGGGCAATCCTCTCACCAGTTTCTTCATACTGAGCTCGTTGATATTTCTAAAATTTATGTGAGAGAGTTTCTTGTGCCATAGCCAATGTAATTCTGGCTTGACTTTAGAAAGCAGGCATACTCGAATAGTTGGGTCTATTTCAGATAGGTTGACCACATATACGTGTTTTTCTCTTCTAGCAATGAGTACAGGCTGCCCTTTATCATTGTAGATGATTCCTGCAACCTTTCTGAATCGAGCTTCATTGTCATCATCACACATCTGGCTGATACTGAGCAGATTGTGTTTTAAACCCTCTACATAGGCAACTCTTTTAAAAGTTATGTTGCCTGCCTTGATCACACCATAACCTCTTGTCTTTCCCACCGAGTCATCTCCAAACTTGACAGAAGGACCCTTCTCTGGAGTATAATTGAGAAGGTACTCCATACTGCCTGTCATGTGTCTTGAGCAGCCACTATCTAAATACCACTTTCTGTCACCCTGCACAAGACACAAAATAAGAGTTAGTTCTTTTTAGGAACCCATTTTTGAATGGGACCTTTGGTGGGATAAACACAATTTGACTTGATCTCTTTATTTGGAGAGGTCGGTATCACTTCAGGGGTAACTTTAGAAGTTGTCTTTGGTGATACTGACTTAGTTTCTCTCCTTTTCTTTGGTACTGAGTACCTAGGACTTGAGAGATTAGTCCAGCATTCATCTCCCTTATGACCAGTATGATGACATCTATAACATTTTCTAGGTCTATTTCTAAACATATTTTCATATGGTATTTTAGAAAAATGTTTCACTTTTGGTAGGTCAGTATGAACGAGTTTTGCAAATTGTTTACTTAAAGATTTGACCTGATCACCAAGTGTTTTTAAAATGTTAATTTTGTTCTTTCTAATAGATGTATTAACATTGTTTTTAACTGGTTTAGGAGATGGAGGATCTGGTTGCTTATTTTTATTTGGCATAGAAGTCTTTCTAATATTGTTAGTGGTAGACTTCTTGTCTTTGCCAACCAAAGACCTAGTTGAAGTTGTCTTTTGTTTATTAATTTTTGAAGGAACAACTTTAACAGGTTCTTTAGATTTCTCAGTATATGATGTTTCTGTTCCTGCAACTTCTGTATTTGATGAAACATGTGAGATAGAAGTTGTCTTATTATCATTATATAATTCAAAAGTTGTTGTATTAAATAATAATTCAAAAGGTGGAACAGCAGAAGTGTCATACTGAACTATTGGTAGCTCGGTATCAGAAATTTCTGTTATTTGAAATTCAATACTGAGTTCTTGTAGCTCAGTATAGCACTTTGAGCAGATGGAAGGACCAATAGGTTTTTCTAAAATTTCATTTTCTTCATCATCTGACTCAGTTTGACATCCAACTTCACATAAAGTTTTAGCTTTTACAAAATTAATAGGGTTCATAGTAGAAAACTCTTCAAATAAATCAGCAAAATTGTTCCTGCTTTTAAATTGAGGATCAACACCAAGTGCAGCCCTCACATTTTCTGGAAATTGTTCATTTAAACATTTATTTAATTTTATTGAAGCATTTCCCCAAGATTTACACTGTTTTTCAAATTTTTCTTTTTCAAGTTTGTGTAAATGAGCTTTATTAGCTAATCTTTGGTTAATGTCTTTTAAATCTGAAAAATTTAGTTCTAAATCTTTATATTTTGCTAGTTTATCCAAGTTTTCATTATTTACCCTTTCAAGTTCTTTAATTGTTAATTTTAAAGCTTTTTCTTTTTGTATAGAAGTTTTAAGATCAACAAGCATATACTCAAAAATCTTGGTTTTTTCATTCACTGAATAAGTTTGAAAGGAACTTACCTTGTACAACTGAGTGGAATCCCAATCAGTATGAACACTCATCCTCTCAGCCTCTTTGATGTCCTTTTCAAAGGAACTCTTCAAATCATCTTCAGTGAAAGCCATAAAGGCTTTATTCTCAATCCCCTCTTCATCATCACTTAACTCTTCATCCATCCATGCTTCTGAGTAAAGTGCTTGATGAGGTGCTCCATTTCCTTCTGCCCTCTTTCCCTTGCTCCAATTCTTCAGCTTGACATATTTGTCTCTATATCTTTTTGCTCGGTATGCAATCTTGTCATTTTGGTCAGTCTCAGAAGACTTAGTATGACAATTTGCAGCAATATGTCCAGGCTTTCCACACCTATAGCACAGACCTGATCTAGGGTCAGTATTAGAAGAGCTAACACCAAGCCTCTTCTTCTTCAACTGATCCAGCTTCATAGACATGAGAGCCATTTGAGTTTCAAGCTCTTCTGCCTCAGCATCAGCAAGATCAACTTCTGGTTCATCTGGCTCAGTTACAGTATAAGCCTGTTGCACAACTAGAGCCATACCAGTGGAAGACTTGTCAGTTTTCTTCCAGTTGATCAGTCTTGTAGCATTATTCTCCTCATGATTCAGCATTAATCCATACAAGGTTTGAAGAGTGTATGACTCAATGTTGTTAGCAGCATTGACAGAGTTTGTCATGTCAAGAAATTGTTGAGGAAGGCTATCCAGAAACTTTTGAACGAGCTCTCCTTCCTCTTTCACAATGCCTACACTGATTAAATCATGGATAATAGTATTGAATCAGTTATAGAGAGTGGTGATGTCTTCATTTGGAGTTGAAAAGAAATTTTCATATTTCCTTCTCATGTTGCTTTTTCTTTGCAACTTCACCTTTGCTGTACCTTCATAAGTGACTGATAGGCTATCCCACATAGCCTTTGCTGTTGGCAATTTCATAATTGCATTTAGTATTTCTTTTGTAACAGCATTACCAATCACTCCTTTAGCTCTGGAGTCTAAAGCATACAACTGACGGTCAGTGTCAGTCCAGTTGTGCTTTAGTTTAGGTACAGATCTTATGCCCTCAGGAGCATCATCAGTAGCAGCAACCGGTTCCACAGTTTGTGGAATGATGGGACCATCATTTAGCACAGTGAGCATCTCATGGTGAATAGATTCAAGATACCACTGAGCTTTGAGCTTCCATTGATGGAAGTCTTTTCCATCAAAGATGGGTACTCCCTTTCCAGACATAACTGGTGCAATAATTGTAGACATTTTGGATTTTTGAGTATTGGAGGGATATATGTAGGAAATGGCTGCCAGGGTTATAGATCGACTAAATAGAAGATTATTTAGCCTGCTCTGATACCAGTTGTTAGGTCACAACAACCCTGGTTTATGATGTTTATTCATAGAATATTATACTTAGAGAAATATTAAAGTGATAACACAAGAATATAGTCAATGTATAAATCCACTAAGTGTGGCTTGTTGCGGAATAACAAGACCACTGATCAATTACAAAAGATGTGAATGTGTAAAGTAAATTGGTGAGTACTCCTTTGCAAGATGATCTCTATTTATAATGTTATAGAGATCTTACATAATTAGCAAAGGAGTAACCGAAGGACTAAGTAAGGAAAATGACTAAGATCAAGGGATTTGATCTTAGTCCGTTACTATACTGAGTATCACTCAGTCCTTCTACTCAGTATCACTATCTGATACTGAGTACTGATACTGAGTTCTAATACTGATCACTCAGTATCAGACCTAAACTTAGCTATATTTTTCTACATATTATTCAAAGCTAGTCTAGGTTGTTTTGTTATCTTAAGATCCAAAGGGGTAAGGCTTTTTGCCTTAACAGCTGTTCAGCAATTGAGTTTTCTTGATTGCATAGATTTTCTATGCCACTGATGTCTTCTGTTGCTGAGGTAGAAAGCTCATTCTGATCTTCATCAAACGTGACATGAATGGATTCTACAATCATCTTAGTTCAGATGATATACACTCTGAAAGCTTTAGAATGTGGAGAGTAGCCCATGAACACACCTTCATTTGCTTTGGGAGCAAATTTGTTTAGATTTTGTTTAGTACTGAGTACAAAACACTTGCTCCCAAAGATGTGGAAGTAATCCACTTTTGGAACCTTGCCATTGTATAACTCATAAGGAGTCTTTTGATGTCTCTGGACGATTGTAGCTCTGTTCTGAGTAAAATTTGCACAGTTGACAGCTTTTGCCCAGAAATTCAGTGCCAGTCCAGCATGGCATAACAAAGTTCTTGCAGCTTCAATTAATGTTCTGTTCTTTCTTTCTACAACACCATTTTGTTGTGGTGTGTAGGGTGCAGAGAAGTTTTGTACAATTCCTTTTTCTTCACAAAAATCTGTTAATACTGAGTTCTTAAACTCAGTACCATGGTCACTTCTAAGTTGCTTGACCTTGTTGCCTTTCTGAAGTTCTTCTCTTTTGATGAAGGCAATGATTTCTGTTGTTGCATGTGATTTAGTCTTGAGAAAGATGACCCAAGTAAATCTTGAGAATTCATCTACTAAGACTAAAGTATAGATCTTTTTGGCCAATGATGGTGCGCTGATGGGGCCAAAAAGATCCATATGTATCATTGTAAGAGGTTCATTGATGGAGCGATTAACCTTTGACTTGAATGAACTCTTCTTCTGCTTGCCCATTTCACATGCTGAGCATAACTTATCTTTTGAATAAGTAACAGTGGGCAACCCTCTCACCAGTTTCTTCATACTGAGCTCATTTATGTTTCTGAAGTTTATGTGAGAAAGTTTCTTGTGCCATAACCAGTGAAGTTCTGGCTTGACTTTAGACAGCAGGCAAACTCGAATAGTAGGGTCTATTTCAGATAGGTTGACTACATAGACATCTTTTTCACTTCTAGCAATGAGTATAGGTTTCCCTTTAGCATTGTAGATGATTCCTGCAACCTTTCTGAAATGAGCTTCATTGTCATCATCACACATCTGACTGATACTGAGCAGATTGTGTTTAAGACCATCTACATATGTAATTCTTTTAAAAGTTATGTTGCCTGCTTTGATTACTCCATACCCTCTTGTTTTTCCAATTGAATCATCTCCAAATTTGACAGAAGGACCCTTCTCTGGTGTATAATTTAGAAGGTACTCCATACTGCCAGTCATGTGTCTTGAGCAGCCACTATCTAAGTACCATTTTCTGTCACCCTGCACAAGACACAAAATAAGGATTAGTTCCTTTTAGGAACCCATTTTTTAATGGGACCTTTGGTAGGAGAAACAGGGGTAGACTTGATCTCTTTTGTTGAAGAGGTCAGTATCACTTCAGGAGAAACCTTGGAGGTTTCCTTGGGTGATACTGACTTAGTTTCTCTCCTTTTCTTTGGTACTGAGTACCTAGGATTTGAGAGATCAGTCCAGCATTCATCTCCTTTATGACCAGTGTGATGACATCTGTAACATTTTCTAGATCTGTTTCTGAACATGTTTTTATAAGGAATTTTAGAAAACTGTTTGACTTTTGGTTGATCAGTATGAGTAAGTTTTGCAAACTTTTGACTTAAGACTTTGATCTGATCACAAATAGATTTCAAAATGTTATTTTTTTCATTTAATGGAGTTTTAATGTTATGTTTGACTTGTTTTAAAGGAGATGGTTCTGGGTTCTTATTTTTATTTGACAAAGAAGTCTTTTTAATATTCAACATCTTGTTTTTGCCACTTGAAGATCCTGGGGAAGTTGTTTTCTTGTTATCATGTTTTAGAATGACAACTTGAACAGGTTCTTTAGATTCTTGAGTAGTTGACTTGTCTGTTCCTGCAACCTCAGTATTAGATATAACCTTTTGAGTAGAGGTGGTTTTATTTTCATTATATATCTCAAAAGTAGTTGTGTTAAATAAAAGTTCAAATGGAGGAACAACAGAAGTGTCATACTGCACCACTTCGAGGTCAGTATCAGAAATTTCTTTTTCAGGAAATTCAATACTGAGCTCTTGTAGTTCAGTATAGCACTTAGAACAGATAGAAGGACCAATTGGTTTTTCAAAAATGATTTTATCCTCATCATCTGATTCAGTTTGACATCCAACTTCACAAAAAGTTTTTGCTTTTACAAACTGAATAGGGTTCATATCAGAAAATTCTTCAAATAAATCAGCAAAATTGTTTCTATTTTTTAACTGAGGATCAACACCAAGTGCAGCCCTCACATTTTCTTGAAATTGTTGATTTAGACATTTATTCAATTTAATAGATGCATTTCCCCAAGATTTACAGTGGTTTTCAAATTTTTCTTTTTCTAATTTATGTAAATGAGCTTTATCAGCTAATCTTTGGTTCATGTCTTGTAAGTTTAAAAAATTTAGTTCTAAATCTTTAAATTTTGCTAATTTATCTAAATGTTCATTATTTACCCTTTCAAGTTCAAGAATTGTTAAGTTTAAAGCTTTTTCTCTCTGTACTAATGTTTTAAGATCAACAATCATATACTCAAAAATCTTTTCTTTTTCATTCACTGAATAAGTTTGAAAGGAACTCACCTTGTACAACTGAGTGGAATCCCAATCAGTATGAACACTCATCCTCTCAGCTTCTTTGATGTCCTTTTCAAAGGAACTTTTCAAATCATCTTCAGTGAAAGCCATAAAGGCTTTGTTTTCAACCTCTTCCTCATCATCACTGAGCTCTTCATCCATCCAAGCTTCAGAGTAAAGAGCTTGAAGAGGTGCTCCATTCCCTGCTGCATTCTTGCCCTTGCTCCAGTTCTTTAGCTTGATATACTTGTCTCTATACCGTTTAGCTCGGTATGCAATCTTGTCATTCTGATCAGTTTCAGTTGACTTAGTATGACAATTAGCAGCAATGTGCCCAGGCTTTCCACACCTATAGCAAAGACCTGATCTTGGGTCAGTATTGGAAGAGCTAACACCAAGCCTCTTCTTTTTCAACTGATCCAGCTTCATAGATGTTAGGTCACAACACCCTGGTTTAGATGGTTAATTGATTAGATAATTATAACTTAAGACAAATATTGTATAAGAACAAGATATGAGTCAAATGTATAATTCCACTAAGTGTGGCTTGTTGCGGAATAACAAGATCACTGATCAATTACAAAAGGTATGAAAGTGTAAAGTGAATTGGTGAGTTCTCCTTTGCAAGATGATCTCTATTTATAATGATATAGAGATCTTACATAATGGGCAAATGAGTAACCGAAGGACTAAACTAGGAAAATGACTAAGATCAAGGGAATTGATCTTAGTCCGTTACAAAATGTAACTCAGTCCTTCTACTCAGTCCTTGTACTCAGTATCAATATCTGATACTTAGCTCGGATACTGAGTTCCAATACTGATCACTCAGTATCAGACCTAAACTTGGCTATTTTATTCTACATATTAATCTAAGCTAGTCTAGGTTGTTTTGTTATCTTAAGATCCAAAGGGGTAAGGCTTTTTGCCTTAACAGTCTCCCCCAATCTAATGATAACAAAACAATTACAAAGAGGAGAGAAAAAAAATACAACAGCATAAGCAGTAAAATCTTCTTCTTTATCAACTGTTGATGGCTTCATTCTCATAGAGGACTTCTTGTTTGATGTGGACAAACTCTTCTCTGCTCTTGAGTTCATCCTTTCTACAATTAAGAACTGCAACAATCTTCTTTCTGAACCAAGAGTCTTCTTTCTTGGTGATCATCCATTTCAGTCCAACAAGGTGACTGATTTGAGCTCTTGGTAGATCTTCTTCAGAAATGAAGCACTCTCTATCCTCTGAGTCAGTATACATATATCCAGAAGTTGGATATATGACACTCTTTTGATCCTGAAAAACAAGGTTAGGAGGAAGAGGGTACTTTCTAAGATACTTGTATGTATGAAGGCATTCTGGTCTGTTGTTTGAATAAGCTTCAGTCATCACACTGAGCGTTCTATACTCTATCTCATGGAGCAAGCCCTTCTCATAACATACTGCAGAGACTGCACAGATCTCATCTAAGACTATTTGATCATATGTTGATTTCTTTGGAAGCTCTTTGATCAGTCTTGTGATCCTCACCCAGTCTTGAATACCAATTCTTTGAATATCATGAATAAATAACTTCACGGGAGGACTAGTTAAGCCAGTACAAGTGATAGTGATTCTTCCTTCTTTGAGCTTCACTTTTACTTTATTGACATCCAGGTTTAACCAATGTATCGCCCTTACATTTGGAAATGTTTTGGTCTTCAAGAACTCCTTTCTTTCCTCCTTATACTGAGTCCTGGCAGCAACCATATTCCAGTAATGTTGAATATGATCTGGACCCTTTCTTGAAATTCTATGGGAAGGACCAGGAGTATCAGTATCTGGGTCAGATTCTGGTTCAGCTTTGACTCCCAACTCTTGCTCATATAAAAATCTTTCTTGTTCTGCCCAGGGTTGTTGAGGAGTCAGTCTTGGAGCCTGCTCGGTATCACTGTCCCTTGTATGAACAGGTCTTCTTTGTCTTGTTACCAAAGGAGCAGATTCCTCACTTGATTCAGGAGAAGTGAGAACAGCATTGATAGGTCTTCTTGATAAGGAACTCCTTCTTCTAATCACCAGATTTTCTGGTTCTTCATCATCCGAGGATGATGATGAAGAACTTTCTTGTTCTACCAGATTTAGTGCATAGTTTACTAAATCTGGTTCTTCATCTTCATCATCAGCAATAGGCCAGATGAAAGGCCTATAGACCACAATTTGTAAGTTATTTTCTTCTTGAGCAGATGGCTTAGTATAAGCTTGTTGTGGTTGGTCAGTATGAGTCTCCCCCTGAGCAGATGGCTCAAGTTGACCTTGAACTTGTGTTGCTAACCTAGTTCTTTGTCTTCTTCTCTCATACTGAATCCGAAGTGGCTCAGTATGAGGGCTTTGCTAATGTTGTTGTTCTTGTTGTGGAGGTTGATCTTCATTCAATCGTCTTCTTTTCTCCCCCTGAGCAGATGGCTCAGTTTGATCAACCTCAGTATCTCTTTGACTCTTCTCCCCCTTTTTGTTATCATTTGATGGGGAGGGAAGAGGATCAGTATCACCACCCATGCCCCTTCAGGTTCTTCAAGAGTAGGGGAGGGCATGGGCTCCGTTGCAGCATCAGTATCACCAGCACCTCCTTCTCCTTCTCCTTCTTCATTGTGGTCACCATGTGAATATGGTGGAGTTTGTGGAGGCTGATGTGGTTGTTGAAGTAGTGACACTGACTGTTTTATTGAGTCAATATCACTACTCATCGTGTCCATTCTGGCCAGTATTATATTTTGAGTATGTTGGATGGCCAAAATTTGCTGCATGATTGCTTGCAGAGTCACTTGGTCTCCTGCAGCCTGTGATGCCTGAATGCCCTGCACAGATGGTGCTAAAGAAACAAAAAATAAAACTGGTTAAAAAGAAAGGTTTATCAAATAGAATTGTGGTGTTGGTTAACTCTAAAATCATATAAACAGAGTTTGTGAAGTCTGTATTTCATCTGGTTTAGGATGAAATATTGTGGACTTGTGCATAGCATGTGTAAGAAGATTTTAGTAAAAGTGAGTGTGTAAATTTAAGTAGCTCAGTATAGGATAAGTCACATTTACTGAAAGGTTTGGGTTTGGGTATTCGAAGCCTGGGATATGCTTCTTGTTATTTTCAATGTTTATCACTCGGTATTAGAGTGATAACAGAAATGTGGCTAAACCCCATGGAAAATTTTTGGATTTTGTGGCTTAAGGGTTTGTGATCATTTCTTGAATCATGCTATCCAACTCAAAAATAAGTTGGACATGATTCAAGCAGCACCAGTGGGTGTCAGTGTGACATCAACCACTATTGTCTCGTTAAGATGAGACAACTGTAGATTGACAATGATCAATTGTGTGCTCAGTATATGAATTTTGCATAGCATCAGTGGGCTAGCTATGTTGGCCATAAAAGGATATATATTTGAAAGATCGTGTGAGACTTTGGTCAGTATTGAGTTGGTACTGGCCAATACTTAGTCTCTATTTGGGAATGAAATATATATATATATATATAAGTTTAAGGGCTTTTTAGAAATTCATACCTGAGACACTGTCAGATTCCCTTCTAGCATCTGCTGAGGTCGGTGCAGGATCATGTGATTGTGGATTTGTAGCACCAATATCTTCAATACCGACCTCTCTGTTATGTGTGTTTGCTTGCTAAGAGAGAGTGAAACCGTTAATCGCCGAGAGAATTTTAAGAGAAATAATGAAATAACTGTTGAAAAATATTTGAAGTAAAAATAAACGGTTATTTATAGGAGATTTGAAAGATAATTAAGGTATTGGGAAGTAAAAACGGCTGATTTGACTGCCTTATCCTCTGCCAACGGTAACTTTCTTATTAAGAAAGGTTACCGTTGAGCAGTATGAGGATTAAGCTCGGTGTAAAAGCCGTCATACCCCAATATTGAGGTAAAAAAAAATTTAATTTTAAAAAAATTTTAAAAATATAAAAACAATTAATTTACTCTTGAAATTAATAAAAAAAATAAAAATTTTAAATTTTGATGATAACAGACTAGTGATACTGAGTGGTCAGTATCAACATGAGTGATACTGAGCGTTCAGTTTTCAAGAAAATTAAGGAAAATTAAGGATTCAACATACCTAATTGCCCTAGTAAATGCATAAACCTTTCCTCGGGGAGAGGTTTAGTAAACACATCGGCCAATTGTTCATCTGTTGGTACATAATCTACCTCAACCTTACCTTTTTCCACATTATCTCGAATAAAGTGGTGTCTGATATCAATGTGCTTGGTTTTGGAGTGATAGACTGGGTTCTCTGTGATAGCAATAGCACTCTTGTTATCACAATGAATGGGAGTCTTATGAAAGTTGAACCCATAGTCTAAGAGTTGATACTGCATCCATAATAATTGAGCACAACAACTTCCTGCAGCAACATATTCTGCTTCTGCTGTGGAAGTTGCTACCGAATTTTGCTTCTTGGATGACCAACCAACTAGTCTTCCACCTAGGAATTGACATCCTCCACTTGTGCTCTTTCTGTCCAATCTACAACCTGCAAAATCTGCATCTCTGTACCCTTCAAGGTCAAAGTTTGAGTCTTTGGGATACCAAAGACCCAGGTTAGGAGTACCTGTAAGATATCTAAAGATGCGCTTAACTGCTTTCATGTGTGATTCTTTAGGATCAGCCTGATACCGAGCACACAAACATGTTGCAAACATGATATCAGGCCTGCTAGCAGTTAAGTAAAGTAAGGAACGAATCATACCTCGGTATGTGGATTGACCTACTGGTTTACCAGTTTCATCCTTACTTATCTTATCCTGAGTACCCATAGGAGTGTATATGGAAGATAAATTTTCAAATTTGTATTTCTTTAACATGTCATGCACATACTTACTTCAATTTATAAAAGTGCCATAAGGCTTTTGTTCAACTTGTAAACCAAGAAAGTAAGTAAGTTCTCCCATCATACTCATCTGATACTGAGTTGACATTATCTTAGCAAACCAGTCACACATTGACTTGTCAGTGGAGCCAAAGATAATATCATCTACATATATCTGAATGAGTAAGATGTCAGAACCTTTCCATTTTGAAAATAATGTTTTTTCAATTTTACCTCTTGTAATTTTTTTTTCAATAAGGTACTCAGACAGAGTGTCATACCAGGCTCTTGGAGCTTGTTTGAGCCCATATAGAGCTTTATCAAGCTTGAAAACATAATTAGGAAATTTAGAATCAACAAAACCTGGTGGTTGTTTAACAAAAACTTCTTCTTGTAGTTTTCCATTTAGAAAAGCACTCTTGACATCCATCTGATAAACTTTGAAATTCTTAAAGGCTGCATATGCAAGATACAACCTAATAGCTTCAATTCTGGCAACTGGTGCAAAAGTTTCATCATAGTCAATGTCTTCTTCTTGCCTGTAACCTTGAGCAACTAACCTTGCTTTGTTTCTGATGACAACACCATCCTTGTCCATCTTGTTTCTGAACACCCACTTAGTACCAATAATAGTTTTGCCAGTAGGAGGTGGTACTAAGTTCCAAACTTTGTTTCTCTCAAACTCTGTGAGCTCTTCTTGCATAGCCTCTACCCAATCTTCATCTAATAAAGCTTCATCAGCTTTCTTTGGTTCAATGGTAGATAGAAAACTTGAGAAGAAACAAAAATTTGCAGTTGCTTGGGTTGGAAATTCTAATTTTCTTCTTGTTTGGACACCTTCTTCAATAGGACCAATAATGTTTGAGTGTGGATGGTCTCTGTGTTCCCTTAAATTGTTTCCTAAGGGAGCATTTGAAATAGGATCAACAATATCTTGTTGATTTGGTGTGTCTTGTGTCTGATACCGAGTGGAATTCTGGTCCGTATTAGATAGCGCAGGTTGCTGTTCATCTTCATTTTGCAGAGTTGATGTGGATTCTTCTGTAGTGTTGGATGTTTCACCTTCTTCATAGGTAGAGTGGTTCAGATCATTAGTTGGAAACTCAGTATGGAGGTCCTCTATTATGGGAACCTCAGTATTAGTCGCAGTTGAGTGATACTGAGTTTGAACTTGATCAGTTTCATTAAACTTATTGGGAATAAAGTGTGGATGAAACTTGGGCTGTTCAGCAATGGAGTGTTCTGGATTGCATAGAATATCTATGCCACTTATGTCTTCACTTGCTGAGGTAGAATGCTCATTCTGATCTTCATCGAATGTGACATGAATGGATTCTACAATTATCTTGGTTGAGATGATATACACTCTGAAAGCTGTAGAGTGTGGAGAGTAGCCCATGAACACACCTTCATTTGCTTTGGGAGCAAATTTGTTGAGGTTTTGGTTTGTACTGAGTACAAAGCATTTACTCCCAAAAGATGTGGAAGTATTCCACATTAGGAATCTTGCCATTGTATAACTCATATGGAGTCTTCAGATGTCTTTGGACTATAGTGGCTCTATTCTGAGTGAAGTTTGCACAGTTTACAGCTTCAGCCCAGAAACTCAGTGCCAGTCCAGCATGGCATAATAAAGTTCTTGCAGCTTCAATCAGTGTTCTATTCTTTCTTTCTACAACACCATTTTGTTGTGGTGTGTAGGCTGCAGAGAAGTTTTGAATGATTCCTTTTTCTACACAGAAATCAGCTAATACTGAGTTCTTAAACTCAGTACCATGGTCACTTCTAAGTTGCTTGACCTTGTTGCCTTTTTGAAGTTCCTCTCTTTTTATAAAGGCAATGATTTCTGTTGTTGCATCTGACTTAGTCTTGAGGAAGATGACCCAAGTATATCTTGAAAATTCATCAACCAAGACTAGAGTATAGATCTTTTTGGCCAAAGATGGTGTGCTGATGGGGCCAAAAAGATCCATATGTATCATAGTAAGTGGTTCATTAATGGAATGATTAAACCTTGGACTTGAATGAACTCTTCTTCTGCTTGCCCATTTCACATGCTGAGCATAACTTATCTTTTGAATAAGTAATAGTCGGCAACCCTCTCACCAGTTTCTTCATACTGAGCTCGTTGATATTTCTAAAGTTGATGTGAGAGAGTTTCTTGTGCCATAGCCAATGCAATTCTGGCTTGACTTTAGAAAGCAGGCATACTCGAATAGTTGGGTCTATTTCAGATAGGTTGACCACATATGGATCGAGCTTCATTGTCATCATCACACATATGGCTGATACTGAGCAGATTGTGTTTAAGACCCTCTACATAGGCAACTCTTTTAAAAGTTATGTCGCCTGCCTTGATCACACCATAACCTCTTGTCTTTCCCACCGAGTCATCTCCAAACTCAACAGAAGGACCCTTCTCTGGAGTATAATTTAGAAGGTATTCCATACTGCCAGTCATGTGTCTTGAGCAGCCACTATCTAAGTACCATTTTCTGTCACCCTGCACAAGACACACAATAATAATTAGTTCCTTTTAGGAACCCATTTTTGAATGGGACCTTTGGTGGGATAAACAGATTTTGATTTGATCTCTTTGTTTGGAGAGGTCAGTATCACTTCAGGGGAAACTTTAGAAGTTTTCTTTGGTGATAGTGACTTAGTATCTCTCCTTTTCTTTAGTACTGAGTACCTAGGACTTGAGAGATCAGTCCAGCATTCATCTCCCTTATGACCAATATGATGACATCTATAACATTTTCTAGGTTTATTTCGAAACATATTTTCATACGGTATTTTAGAAAACTGTTGCACTTTTGGTAGATCAGTATAAGTAAGTTTTGCAACCTTTTTACTTAAAACTTTAATCTGATCACTAAGTGTTTTTAAAACGTTATTTTTGTCACTTTTAATAGGTGTATTAACATTGTTTTTAACTGGTTTAGGAGATGGAGGATCTGGTTGCTTCTTTTTATTTGGCAGAGAAGTCTTTCTAATATTATTAGTGGTAGACTTCTTGTCTCTACCAACTAAAGACCTAGTTAAAGTTGTTTTCTGTTTATCATGTTTTGCAGAAACAACTTTAACAGGTCTTTTAGATGTCTCTGTATATGATGTTCCTGTTCCTGCAACTTCTGAATTAGATGAAACATTTAAGATAGAGGTAATTTTATTATCATTATATAATTCAAAAGTTGTTGTATTAAATAATAATTCAAAAGGTGGAACAGCAGAAGTGTCATACTGAACTATTGGGAGCTCAGTATCAGAAATTTCTTTCTCAGGAAATTCAATACTGGGTTCTTGTAGCTCAGTATAGCACTTTGAGCAGATGAAAGGACCAATAGGTTTTTCTAAAATTTCATTTTCCTCATCATCTGACTCAGTTTGACATCCAACTTCACATAAAGTTTTAGCTTTTACAAAATTAATAGGGTTCATAGTAGAAAACTCTTCAAATAAATCAGCAAAATTGTTCCTATTTTTAAATTGAGGATCAACACCAAGTGCAGCCCTCACATTTTCTGGGAATGGTTGATTTAAACATTTATTTAATTTTATTGAAGCATTTCCCCAAGATTTACACTGTTTTTCAAATTTCTCTTTTTCAAGTTTGTGTAAATGAGCTTTATCAGCTAATCTTTGGTTAATGTCTTTTAAATCTGAAAAATTTAATTCTAAATCTTTATACTTTGCTAATTTATCTAAGTTTTCATTATTTACCCTTTCAAGTTCTTGAATTGTTAATTTTAAAGCTTTTTCTTTTTGTACAGAAGTTTTAAGATCAACAATCATATACTCAAAAATCTTAGTTTTTTCATTCACTGAATAAGTTTGAAAGGAACTTACCTTGTACAACTGAGTGGAATCCCAATCAGTATGAACACTCATCATCTCAGCCTCTTTGATATCCTTTTCAAAAGAGCTTTTCAAATCATCTTCAGTGAAAGCCATAAAGGCTTTATTCTCAATCTCTTCCTCATCATCACTTAAGTCTTCATCCATCCAGGCTTCTGAGTAAAGTGCTTGATGAGGTGCTCTATTCCCTTCTGCCCTCTTGCCCTTGCTCCAATTCTTCAGCTTGACATATTTGTCTCTATACCTCTTTGCTCGGTATGCAATCTTGTCATTTTGATCAGTCTCAGAAGACTTGGTATGACAATTTGCAGCAATATGTCCAGGCCTTCCACACCTATAGCAAAGACCTGATCTTGGATCAGTATTAGAAGAGCTAACACCAAGCCTCTTCTTTTTCAACTGATCCAACTTCATAGACATAAGAGCCATTTGGGTCTCAAGCTCTTCTGCCTCAGCGTCAGCAAGATCAACTTCTGGTTCTTCTGGCTCAGTTACAGTATATGCCTGTTGCACAACTAGAGCCATGCCAGTGGAAGCTTTGTCAGTTTTCTTCCAGTTGATCAGTCTTGCAGCATTATTCTCCTCATGATTCAACATTAGACCTTACAAAGTTTGAAGAGTGTATGACTCAATGTTGTTAGCAGCATTGACAGAGTTTGTCATATCAAGAAATTGTTGAGGAAGACTATCCAGGAACTTTTGAACAAGCTCTCCTTCTTCTTTCACAATGCCTACACTGATTAAATCATGGATAACAGTATTGAACCTGTTATAGAGAGTGGCGATGTCTTCATTAGGAGTTGAGAAGAAGTTTTCATATTTCCTTCTCATGTTGCTTTTTCTTTGCAACTTCACCTTTGCTGTGCCTTCATAGGTGACTGATAGGCTATCCCACATAGCCTTTGCTGTTGGCAATATCATAATTGCATTAAGTATCTCTTTGGTAACAACATTACCAATCACTCCCTTTGCTCTTGAGTCTAGACTAAATAACTGACGGTCAGTATCAGTCCAGGTGTGTTTCAATTTTGGAACTGTCCTTATGCTCTCAGGAGCATCATCAGTAGCAGCAACAGGTTCCACAGTTTGTGGAATGATGGGACCATCATATAGCACAGTGAGCATCTCATGGTGAATAGATTCAAGATACCACTGAGCTTTAAGCTTCCATTGATGAAAGTCTTTTCCATCAAAGATGGGCACTCCCTTACCAGACATAACTGGTGCTATAATAGTAGACATTTTGGATTTTTGAGTGTTGGAGGGATAGATGTAGGGAATGGCTGCCAGGGTTATAGATCGACTAAATAAAGATTAATTTAGCCTGCTCTGATACCAGTTGTTAGGTCACAACACCCTGGTTTAGATGGTTAATTGATTAGATAATTATAACTTAAGACAAATATTGTATAAGAACAAGATATGAGTCAAATGTATAATTCCACTAAGTGTGGACTGTTGCGGAATAACAAGACCACCGATCAATTACAAAAGATATGAAAGTGTAAAGTGAATTGGTGAGTTCTCCTTTGCAAGATGATCTCTATTTATAATGATATAGAGATCTTACATAATGGGCAAAGGAGTAACCGAAGGACTAAACTAGGAAAATGACTAAGATCAAGGGAATTGATCTTAGTCCGTTACAAAATGTAACTCAGTCCTTCTACTCAGTCCTTGTACTCAGTATCAATATCTGATACTGAGCTCTGATACTGAGTTCCAATACTGATCACTCAGTATCAGACCTAAACTTGGCTATTTTATTCTACATATTAATCTAAGCTAGTCTAGGTTGTTTTGTTATCTTAAGATCCAAAGGGGTAAGGCTTTTTTGCCTTAACAATAGACATGAGAGCCATTTGGGTTTCAAGCTCTTCTGCCTCAGCATCAGCAAGATCAACTTCTGGTTCTTCAGGCTCTGTTACAGTGTATGCCTGTTGCACAACTAGAGCCATGCCAGTGGAAGACTTGTCAGTTTTCTTCCAGTTGATCAGTCTTGCAGCATTATTCTCCTCATGATTTAACATTAAACCATACAAAGTTTGAAGAGTGTATGACTCAATGTTGTTAGCAGCATTGACAGAATTGGTCATGTCAAGAAATTGTTGAGGAAGACTATCCAAGAACTTTTGAACAAGTTCTCCTTCCTCCTTCACAATGCCTACACTGATTAAATCATGGATAACAGTTTTGAACCTGTTATAGAGAGTAGTGATGTCTTCATTTGGACTTGAGAAGAAATTTTCATACTTCCTTCTCATGTTGCTCTTCCTCTGCAACTTCACGTTTGGTGTGCCTTCATAAGTGACTGATAGGCTATCCCACATAGCCTTTGATGTTGGCAATTTCATAATTGCATTAAGTATTTCTTTGGTAACAGCATTACCAATCACTCCCTTTGCTCTGGAGTCTAGACTGAATAACTGACGGTCAGTATCAGTCCAGGTGTGTTTCAGTTTAGGAACTGTTCTTGTGCTCTCAAGAGCATCATCAGTAGCAGCAACGGGTTCCACGGTTTGTGGAATGATAGGACCATCATTAAGCACAGTGAGCATCTCATGGTGAATAGATTCAAGATACCACTGAGCTTTAAGCTTCCATTGATGAAAATCTTTTCCATCAAAGATGGGCACTCCCTTACCAGACATAACAGGTCTTATGATTGTAGACATTTTGGATTTTTGAGTGTTTGAGGGATAAGTATAGGGAATGGCTGCCAGGGTAATAGATTGACTAAATAAGGATTAATTTAGCCTGCTCTTATACCAGTTGTTAGGTCACAACAACCCTGGTTTATTATGTTAATTGATAGATGATTATACTTAATGAAATATTAAAGTGATAACACAAGAATATAGTCAATGTATAAATCCACTAAGTGTGGCTTGTTGCGGAATAACAAGACCACTGATCAATTACAAAATATGTGAATGTAAGTTCGTGAATTGGTAAGTACTCCTTTGCAAGATGATCTCTTTTTATAATGGTATAGAGATCTTACATAATGAGCAAATGAGTAACCGAATGACTAAACTAAGGAAATGGCTAAGATCAAGGGATTTGATCTTAGTCCGTTACAAAACTGACTCTAACTCAGTCCTTCTACTCAGTATTGGATTTCCAATACTGAGTGCTGATACTGAGTGGCCAATACTGGCCAAAGTCAGTATCACTCCTAAACTTAGCTATTTAGTTCTACTATTTATACTAAGCTAGTCTAGGTTGTTTTGTTATCTTAAGATCCCAAAAGGGTAAGGCTTTTTGCCTTAATAGGAGCTCATAGGTAGATCCCATTTGCCTATGGTTTTGATATACTTTGTGACACCGTATTTTTGTATACTCTGATAAAGGTTTTAAAGTTTTTGTTAAACTGTATTTTGAACAACATGATGAATGTTGGAAATCGTATTTTAAATGTTTTAAACGATTTTATAAAAATACGGGTGTTACAGTGTTCGTTTTGGTTTCTGGACTATATCACCCCTAAAATAAACATTAAATATGAGGGATGAAAAGAAGAATTGGAAAAATAAAGAGGTAAATGAAATAAAAATATGGATAAAATGACATTATACAGGAAAAATTGTGTGAATAGTGCATTTGTTACTCTTATAAATACAGAATAGATTGATTATTGATTCGTGTATTTCATAGACAACTTTGATAATTTGATAAAATTTAGGTACAATATATATTTATATTACATGATGGTGATGAAACATTATATACAATTTATACAACATAAAAATACATTAACATACAAAATGAATATTAATTAAAACCTTAATATACAAAATGCATCTGATCTTGTTACTTGTTACTGTTTTAGAAGATGAAAACGAAATTAATGTGATACGAACCAACTAGAAAACATATAAACCACAGATTAAAGATAGATATACTGACTTCCAAGAGGGCGATAAGCTCTCTCACAGTTTGCTTCTGAGAGATAAACCAACTCTTCAGAATATCAAATCGACTACATTATATATTTCTTTTGAATGGTGCTTATATTACTAGAGTCTAGCAAAGAGCTAGACTAAACATAAAGAAGACATAATAGTTATATTACAAAGGATATTTAACCCAATCCAACCACAAAATCTTAAATTTTTTATTTTGGTGGCGTAACCAAGAAAACGAAAATAAAACTATGGTATCTACTAGTCTCTTTCAGGCATCTTTTCTGAATAAAAAAATGTTGAATTTCTAAATTTTCAAATCATCCAACACGTATTAAACCATATAACTTGAAATTTTAAGCGTCGATAGTTATGGTTCTTCCACCAAACTTCTTTAGCAAATGAGCACGGGAAAAAGGAATGCGAAATTCTTTTCATTCTCGAATTGCAAACCAGGCACATCATAGAACTAATTTCTAAACATCTTCTAGATAAATTTAATCTAGTCGGGAGTCTATCCAAGGAAAGCCTCCAAATAAAAACATTAACTGAAATGCTTAAAAAGACTAAATCAATCCATAACTTGATGTTTGATGATGAATATAGATGAAAAAGTGAAGAACAGTTTAGGGCTTTTAGAGAGATAATTAAGAGAGAGAGAGTGAACAAATGCAGAGAAATTGGAAATGATTAATGGCAAAAGTTGGGGAATTAAGGCTTACACTTTGGTTTATATACCATGGCCTTAATTCCCTAATTAATTAAGACTAATCCTAAGCTTAACTAATACAATATCCAATGTTACACACTGCCCCCTAGACTATTCTTTACAACAATTTAGTACCTAACAATCTCCTCCTTTGTAATAATAGTCTAGGTTGCATATCTTTGAAGTCTTCTTTGTTTGTAAAGCTGGAGCTGAGTGTTGAACCATTGAGCAGTTTTGTTGAAAAATCAGCATCAGCTTTTGATCATCGGTGACATACATACCTTTAATTGGCTTTTCAACCAATATAAAGTATTCCAGAAGACTTCATGCAAATCAACAGAATGTGGACCCATAGATAGGGCGGTTAGCAGCGGAAGTCCTTTCTTGAAGTTGTGGCGTTTGTCGATTTGCTGCTGATCCTCGGTTCCTGATGTTTGTTGAAGTCGTAGCGGTGCGGAATATTGATATGATTTGGATTTTCTGACCGTTGTTGATAATGTTGGAGTACAGTCATATAATCCCTTATCTGATGTATTGACTGTTGTTGATAAGACTAGAGTACAGTCATTAGATCCTCTATCAGAAATAGTGACCGTTGTTGATAACAATGGAGTACGGTCATCTCATCTTCGCACGAGAAGGTATCAGGGTAACCCAGGATCACATAGATTGCCTGTTAGCACAACAGTTACAGAAACTGTGTGACCTACGTTCAGTGTTGGCATTGATGTTAGCACTGGTAGGATTTCCATTCAATCATTGTGGAATACCAATATTTTTGGTATCACTATGAATGTTCCGGCAATATCCCAAAGATATGCTTGGTAGAGTGTCTGTGTCCTAGAGAGATTTAAATCGGTTCTAGACTCTATACGTGGACAAACGAAAGCGAGGACTAGAGGTGGGTCCTCTTTCTCAATTTCAACAATCTCCAAATGAGATGTCGATAGTGGATATGGTTATCTCCGTGATTTTGAAACAAGTACTTTTTGTACTTAACTGGGCAGTGGGGGTTGTGCATTGCATCACTTGGTCCACGATGTATTAATCAGAAAGCAACATATGCAATCCAATATAGATGAGGTTACCGGGTCATTTGTTCGGTTTAGGGAGGGTTTTCCGTTTTCTTTAACCCTTTCACACACGCTCCTCACTCAACTAACTTTTTCATTTTCAACCACACCCTTGTTTTTTGTGTTTACCATGTGATAAGCTGATTTGCACCCCATACTTCATTCCCCCTCTCAATTTTTACCTCAGTGCACCCCAATCAAGATCCCATGATACTTGATTCTGCTCACCTAGACCTAGGGACCCTCACTTTTTAGTTCTTATATTGTCGGTGGCTCCGGGGAAGATCATGCTGGGTTTAGCAGATCATAGGAGTAATTTGAGAGTGGACTACTACGCTCATGTGCATTTTAATCAGCTTTTAAAAGATGATGCATTTTAAGAGTTCACATGGATTTTTCTTCGGAATTTTATGTGTTTCCGGTATAAGTTGTTGCCTGAAAGAATGATAGATGTTACGGCACAGCAACTTGTTCTTTTTAGGTAACACCGGACTCACATAGAGTATCCGTTAGCACATGGTATAATCGGTAGTCGTTTGCACAACCGTTGATTCAAGTGTGTGACCTGCGTTTAGAGTTTGCGTGATTTTAGCTCTAGCACGATTTCCACTCGATCCTCGTGAAACATCAGATTGTGATGCCACTACGAGTGTTCCGATGGATTCACAGAGATCCATTTTTGTAGTGCAAGTGTCCTATATTGGAAGATTCTTGAGGGTGAGAACTAGACACACTGTGCATACAAAGAGACTTAACTCGGGGCAGGAGGTTATTTTGTTTCAATACCGACATACTCTGAATGAGTAGTCATTAGCTTTTGTGCTACGTCCCCTAATGAAATGAAACAAATTCCTGTTGAGAGGAATTTGAGTAGTTGGTGGTGGTGTGCATTTGCTTTACTGGGCCAGTAAAGTGTAGTGAAACATCCAACGCATGAATGATCACTCATTTATATGGTTTCCCGGTTTGTTAATGGTTTGGGTGCACTCAAAGGTGTGTTTTCTTAGATTTATCATGTTTTCACATCACCTTGCACTCACCTATTTCTATACCCTAGACGTATACCCTCACATTTACCAGTTGGCTGAAATATTTCCCTGGGAAGGTAAGGTCGGATCTGGCAGACCATGGGAAGGTATGTCTTTTGAAGTAGTAAGTAACGAGAATTAAAAGAATTTGTAATAAACAGATGCTATCTTTACTGGGGAACTAGTAAAGAGATCATTTACGGATATTACAACGACTTATAGTTAACGTTACAAACATAAAACTTTTTGATTTGGGCAATTTGTTTTCATTTTCTCAATTTTCTCCCCCTAGAAATAATAATTCTCCCCCTAGAATTAATATTTCTCCCCCTCGACAAAACAAAAGTATGAAAAGTTTTTAGATTTGAGGACGTACCTTATACATCATCGGAGGGTGGAAGGAGAGTATTTGCGGTGAAGGTTGATTGACCTTTGTGCTTTCTGTTGATGATCGGGTTCTGAATCTAATGTGATCAGAAGCCATTGTTTGGAATGTGGACACATTTTGATAGGTGAAGTGCCTCCCAGCGATTGATTATTGACGCGGGCCAATGTTGCTTTGTAGAGAGGTGTTCTTTGGGGTGCTGGGAACCCTGTTCAAGTGTCTCCCCTCTTTCTCCAATTTTTACTTTAGGAGTTTTAATGTGCCGTCACAGTACTTGGCAATGTCTGATACACGGAAAGAAACTCTTTCATTGAATAGGTTCGTGTAAGTCAATCCCAAGTTAGGTTCACCCAGAACAACTGTTCTCCGAGTTTGAATTTCGGAGGGAAGTGATCTGTAAGGTGCAGCCAGGTGAACCTTTGTTGTGCCACTCTCAACAGCCATCTGTACATCTTTCATCCGAGCAGCAAGAGATTTGACGAGCATGAAGCGCTTCAGAGCAGCCTTAGCGAAATTTCTCGCATGATTTTGAACTGGATGTGGAGTGTCTGGAAGTAAGCGTACTTTGTTGTATAGACATTCTATATCTCGAGGTTCGAGGATATAGAAGTCTCCTTCAGTAATCGTGTATAGTTGATCGTCTGCTCTGCGAATATGGAAGATGGTGTACCAGTAGTAGCCTGAGAAGTGGTCGGTCGTTATCTCTAGGAGCTGTGTGATTGGAGACTTCTTGTATCTATGTGTTTTTCCCCGAAGATAATGCATTGTGAGGTAATACATTCTCTTTTCTCTTGATGGCAGAATCACTTCTTTGTACAACTCTTGATAATTGATAGGCAGCTCTGTCTCCTGGAAAATAGCTGAGAATCGGTCTTCAACAAATGGCATTTTAACTTGTTGGAATAGCCATTTTTTAGAGATCTTTAGACGGCGTTTGTTAGCTCTATCCGCCGCTCTCTTCTCGCTATATGATAAGACCGGCACATCATGTTTTGGAGAGACAGTTGGTGATTCTGGTGCTGGTGTTCTGGAGGCAACCAGTTTATCGTAGTTGTGGAAGTATCGGTGATAGTTTTCTCGGGTGAAAGGGTATCTTTTTACCTCCACTCGTTCCTCCTCCCTTGGTTTGTCGCTGTCAGAGTCGTCATCTGGAGGAGAGTTGGCAGTTTGAGGTGGTTCGGTAAAAGCCTCCTTCATAATATTATCTTCTTCCGAGTCACTTTGTAGATCAATAACTGTGCCCGTCTCTTTTCGTAGAACCCGTTGAACGTTGCTTTTTCTATGATGCTCAACCTCAGAATTGATAGATTAGAGATGACTCATAGATTCGAGTTTTTCTTCTTCAGTCATCTCACTTGGCTTACGTTTGTTTTGTGGCAGGATGTCTTCAGTCTCATCCACACGCCACTGGTTGAGTGGTTCAACGTTCAACACCTGAGTATAATCAAACTCAACAACCTCCCAGTCATTGATATAATCGTAGTCTTGTGGGCCTCCTCCCTGTGTTTGATGAGAAGAGCTGGGTTATTGTTGTGACTGACTCGCACCTCCTCGAGAACTGGACCCTCCTAGTTCCAGTATCCTTCTTTGTCCTCCTCCCTGAGGATCATCCTCAGGATCTTCCGGCCTTCGGTAAATTTGGGGTCCTTGAGAGCAGGGCTCGAGCAGTTCTTCCAAGCGATAGTTGAACATCACTTTAATTTGTTCAATTGTAAATGGACGGGATGCTTGCAGGAGTAGCTCTCTGTTTAATGGATCAGATGCCGGAGGAGGAGCAACAGTCGCCAGTCTTCCCTCAAGGTTTTCTAGCCTTGTATTGAATGTTTGTATTGTTTAGGCAAGGTGAGGGATGAGCTGGAGTTCTTGAATTGGCATTGCAGTTGTGGTGGTTGAGGTAGCCTCATATAGTGTACTCTGATGAGGGAGGGTCATAACAACTGTTGCAGGTGGAGTTGTAACAACCCTCGAGGCAGTACCAGTTGTGATGGAGAAAGGTGGAAGTGAGGTTTCTGTTGGTGGGATTGTGGTTGTAACTGGTGGAATGGTGGTTGTCGTGGGTGGAACAGTGGTTGTGGTAGGTGGAACGATGGTTGTGGTAGGTGGAACGGTGGTTGTGGTAGGTGGAACGGTGATTGTGGAAGTTGGGATTATGGACGTGAGTGGTGGAATTGTTGTTATGGTAGTTGGGATGGTGGATGAGATTGGAGGAACGGAGGTTGTTGAAGTCGGAATTGTGGTTGTGAGTGGTGGTATGGTGTGTCGTGGAGGAGGATCTGAGAAAATAGGATCATCGAAAGGGTTTGGGGATCTTTGCGGTGTGGTGAAGGTGGACCGTGTGGTGATGGTGGTGAAGGTGGACCATGTGGTGATTGTGGTGATTCTGGTCGATCAAACAAAGTGGCAACTGAATCTTCTGAGGAGGAAGGAGAGGAAGTTTCAGCTGTTTGTCTGGGTTGTCGTATGATGGGTTGAGTTGGTGGAGCTGACTGCTGTTGTGAAGATGGAGTGGCAACCGACCGACTTCCTGAGGCATCACTGGGTGTAATGCGCATTCGTTTTGCACGTCGGTGAGCCTGTGGTTGTTGTGGTTCGGCTGCTCGACGTCTAGGTCATTGTTGACGAGGTGGTGGTTGTTGTTGTTGAGCATGTTGTTGTTGTGGAGCAGCTGGTTGTTGAGGAGCAGCTGGTTGGTCCGGTTGTTGTTGTACATCCTCGGGTCTCCATTCAGGATAATGAGTATCCCTGTATCGTCTGATGACATCAAGATTGATGTCACCAAGTTTAAAGAGTGGGAGAGGGACCGGTGCATCATTAACAGCAGTTGTACCACTTTGTGTTCTATGGAACGAGACACTTGATGGTATGAAACGATTTGCAGCATCTCTGATGTGAATGGTTGGGTATCGCTGCATGAAGTGTTCAATCATCATGGACCAGAACCTCGGGTATGGCAGATATTTTGGTTCTTTTTCTTTGGAGAGCTTGAATTCTTCCCACAAGTAGGCAGCAAAGTCGTAATGTCGGTTATAGCAGAGGGCATGATAGGCGTGGTGAACATTTATCGAGGCCCTATCATGACCAGCTGACTTTCCTATCATACATCGGTTGAAGATAGTGAAGACGTGGGACCAGCTCCTTGCCATATTTTTCTTTTTGAGTTCTCTGAGGTTGATCATATCCCGAGGAAGGTCAAGACCGAGATCGTGGAGTCCTTCATACATGTCCTTTAATGTTAGCTGTGGTTCAAATGTGGTAAGTGGTGGTCTTGAGTCGCCACGCGGTATCCGGAAGATATCATAGAGATAATCTTTTGTGAATTCCACCGGATGTTCATCAATCATAGTTTCGAATTGGTGTGAGTCAGTTGATGTCACTAGGGCGAGGTTAGTGAAGAATTGTTGAACATATACCGCTGGAACCTCTGGCCGAGCATTCAGCAAGTAGAATAGAGGGTGACGTTGGATAACATGTGAATGAACCGGAAAATCGATGCTGAAGGAGATCTCTTGGTCTGGGGCCCAGTACCAGTTGTTCTCTATTAATGGCTTGATCCTGTAGAGTGGAACCAGGGTGTTCTCGTCTAAGATTTGTTCTGCCGTCATCTGAGAATTAGACACTAAGAAAACGTGGCACAAAACAATAAGTAAAGTTAGTACTCAGTGTAAAAAAATGAAAACGATGATGATTTTCACTGATCGAGACGAGAATGTTCTAAGTGATTTTAATAGTATATAGATATATATAAATATAAGAATAATGTATAAATTTTAATTTTATTAAAAATATTTAATAAATAAAATTAATAAATTATAATTATATATAATATACTAATATAAAATTAAAAACTTAGTAAATAACAAAATTGAAAAAAGAGTTCGGGTCGAGGACCATTCAAGAGTTCGGGCCGAAGTTAATCAGAGAATATGAAAGAGTTCGGTTCGAACACTGGGAAAGAGTTCGGGCCGAAGACATCAAGTAGTTTGGGCCGAGCATTGCTAAATCTTCGGGCCGAAGACGGTTCAAAAATTCGGGCCGAACTCGAAGTAAGTGGAAATGTTCGGGCCGAACTCTTTTTGAAAGAGTTCGGGCCGAAGACTTTTACGATATTGGGGTTTTTAACAGTTCGAGGTTTCTGTACAATCCTAGATCAATACAACGTGAGAAAACTGGCCAATGATGATCGATTTCACTAGCCGTCTATCCTAGGAAACATATTACAGACTATAAAACCCTAGATCGATCAATTCAAGAAGTTGTAAACCCTAGATACGGTTCGGACTGAAATCAGTTGGAATCGATCGAGATAGCATAAAAAGGATGAAGATTAGGGTTAGAAACTTACCGAAATCAATTGAAGATGATGAATCGAGTGATTGGTGGTGCGATTTGAGTTCGAACAGACAAGAGTCGATGTAATTCGAGCTAGTGTGTGAAACGTGTGGTGTTTTTAGTGTGTGTGTTCGAGAACAGGTTGGAAAAAGTTTAAAGAGTTCGGTGAGGTGTATTTATAGGAGATGGGGAGTTCGAGTCGAACATTTTAGTAACCGACTTCAAACTTCGGGCCGGGAGCAGTAACTTGTTCGGCTCGAAGACTTTGGATTTTGAAAAATAAATTTTTAAATTTTGGATTTTAAATTTTAAAGGAAAATAAGTGAAAAAGAAGAATTAAGAATTAAAAATTAAAATTAAATTAAAAATAAATAAAAATCCTAGTAATTGTCGAGAGATGGAATTTTGAACACGAGAAACGCAGCATCAGCTCCCCCGTTACTGATGAGATGAGTGGATTCTCTCCTTTGACAGTTGAAGACTTTTTGACAACCGGGTTTCAAGACGACTTTCTGGAAAGCCATTGCGATGATACGAAGAATGCAACGATTTATCAAATTGAAAAATAAGAATTGAAGACAGTTAAGTTTTGAGATTTAGCATACCAAGCTTTGAGACCAGATAATTAAAACGTTTTTCGTCCAAAGCCTTGGTAAACAACTCAGCCAATTGAAAATCGGTGGATACGAAGTACAATTCAACATTGCCCAGTTCAACGTGATCTTTGATAAAATGATATCGATGATCGATATGTTTAGTTTTAGAATGTTGAACTGGATTGCAAGATATTGCAATTGCACTTCTGGAATCACAATATAAAGGAATGCGGCTATAGGAAAAGCCATTGTCCTTTAATTGTGATTGCATCCATATAACCTGGGACAGACAGCTAGCGGCTGCAACATATTCTGCTTCAGCGGTTGATAGTGAGACGCAGTTTTGCTTTCTTGATGACCAGCTGACTAGCTTATCTCCCAAAAATTGAACTCCCCCATATCTACTCTTCCTGTCCAGCATACACCCAGCATGATCAGCATTAGAGAAGGCAGAAAGATCAAACGAGGTCTCCTTGGGATACCAAATACCAAGATCTCTGGTGCCTTTTAGGTATCGGAAGATTCGTTTGACTGCCAGAAAATGAGACTCTTTGGGAGCAGCCTGATACCGAGCACAGATGCATGTGGAAAACATGATGTCCGGACGACTGGCCGTTAAGTAAAGTAGAGATCCAATCATACCCCGATAGTTTGTTACATCTACCGGTTTACCAGCCAGATCAACATTTAGTTTGGTGGTCGTGGACATCGGTGTTGCAATACGTTTACAGTCGTCCATGAGATACTTTGTCAGTAGATCAGATATATACTTTGATTGATTGATGAAGATGCCAGTGGGAAGTTGACGAACTTGAAGACCTAGGAAGAAGTTCATCTCCCCCATCATGCTCATTTCAAAGCGTTTTACCATGAGATCGGAAAAACGTTTGCAATATTTTGGATTTGTAGACCCAAAGATAATGTCATCGACATAGATTTGAATTAGGATGATATCTTCCCCTTGACGTTTGATGAACAAAGTTGTATCAACTTTTTCCTTTGAAAAGCCAGATTCGACTAAGAACTGGGAAAGAACATCATACCATGCCCGAGGGGCCTGTTTCAAACCATATAGAGCTTTGTCGAGAATATATACATAATCTGGATATTTGGGATCCACAAACCCTTCTGGTTGATGAACAAACACCTCCTCTTTTAGAATACCATTTAAGAATGCAGTCTTTACATCCATCTGATAGATAGTAAACTTTTTGTGAGCTGCATATGCTAAGAAAATGTGAATGGCTTCTATACGGGCAACATGAGAAAATGTTTCTTCGTAATCAATGCCTTCCTGTTGAGCGTAACCCTTAGCAACCAACCTTGCTTTGTTACGAATGACGATTCCATTTTCATCTTTCTTGTTCTTAAAAATCCACTTAGTTCCGATGACTGATGATCCCGAGGTTTTAGGAACTAAGCGCCAGTTTAATCTTTCAAATTGATTAATTTCTTCTTGCATTTCAATTATCCAGTCTGGATCGGAAAGCGCTTCACTGACTTTCTTAGGTTCAGTGGAACTTAAGAATGATGCATGGTGACATTCATCCGCTGAAGCCGTTCTAGTTTGGACTGAGGACTCTGGGTTTCCGATGATTTGGTCTAAAGGATGTTCCTTTGTCCACTTCGTAGAATGAGGAAGTGGGAGTCGACCAGGGTTAACGTTGGAATTATCCGTGAAAGCAGGATGTGGTATGATTGCAGTTTCAGTATTTAGGGGATTGATCTGAGGTGGTGGTTCAACACGAGGAAGATGAAATTTAGAGAAGTCAATCACCAGTGGAGCGATAATATCTGACGGAGGTGGGGGATTGACTGGTGTAGATTGAGTTCCTTGTGTTGATGTTGAAGGACCGGCATTTGATGTGGGTATTGGTGAGGTTGGAGCAGGTGATGTAGGGGATGGACATTCATTTGTTGAAGGAGTGTTGATTTCCGGAGCAGTGATTGATTGAACATCTGCCGGAGGTGGGGTGGTGGTGGTGGTGGTGGGGGTGGGGGTGTGTGTCTGATGTTGTGATATTCGTCAGAGAAGTGTTCAAATAGGATTTCATGGCTTCAGAGATGTTGAATGATCAGAGGAGGTTGTGGGTAGAGGTATTTCAATACCAGTTGTGCTCGAATCATGAGGGAATGTTTCATCAAATGATACATTAACACTTTCTCTGACCAATCTTGTGGATCGGTTGTAAATTCTGAATGAAGCTGATTCCTTTGAATATCCAATAAAGACTCCTTCCTTAGCTTTCTCTTCAAACTTGTTTAGTTTATCTTTATCATTCAGGATGAAGCATCGACTACCAAAGATGTGGAAGAAGTTTACATTTGGTATTTGATTGTTGATGAGCTCATATGGAGTTTTGCTGTATGTTTTGTTTATTATTGAGCGGTTTTGAGTAAAACTGCCGGTGCTGATGGCTTCTGCCCATAAAGGCAGAGGAAGTTTTGAGAATGAAAGCATCGTACGAGCAGCTTCTACTAAGGTGATGCCAGCAGATTCAAGATAAGAGTCAAGGACCCGATTCTTGAATTCAGTACCATTTTCGGCACGGATTGTTTGAACATTTAATTCCAGGTTCACTTGGGTTTTCTTGATGAATGAGATGATGATCTCTGCAGCTTCATCCTTTGAGCGGAGGAAATGAACCCATGTGTACCTTGAATAGTCATCAACAATAACCACAACATATCGTTTACCAGAAGGGCTTTGAACACTCATTAGACCACATAAATCCATATGCAGTAGTTCAAGAGGTTTGGAAGTACTTGGAGCCGGTTTAGGTTTGTGAGACTTTTTGGTCATTTTTCCCATTTCACATGATGAACATTTATGATCTTTTACGAGTTTGTTCATGGTTTTGAAGTTAAGATGAGACAAACGACGATGCCATAACCATGACTCATTTGAAGTAGCTTTTGATACGAGACATACTTCTTCCAGTGGAACCACATCATTAAGATTAATGGTGAAAAGGTTTGTATCATGGGTTCCGGTAAGAAGTTCTTCGCCATCATATGTACGAATAACACACTTTTTTGTGTGAAAGTTGACTTCCAGAGTTTTATCACATAATTTACCAATACTAAAGAGATTATGTGAGAGATCTTCGACAAAAGCAACATTTCTGGTAATAAGATTTGGGCGAATGATGTCACCAAGTCCTAAAATAGCAGCTAATGATCATTTCCAAATTTGACCGTTCCCAGATTTTTGTGACGAAAATTAGTCAATAGATTTTTGTTCCCCGTCATGTGCCTTGAACAGCCCGAGTCGAGGTACCATATATTATACATAAAACAAATAAAAAAATTTAGGTACCCAATCATGTATGGGTCCAGAACGATTAGTGACAGATGTTTTATGCAGATTTATGTGATGATCAATTTAGAGCGTTAGGGAACTGCTAGGAGGCAGTTCGGATTTGATTACCCATTTGAGAGATTTTTCAGAGGATTGAATAATCCAATGAGATTTTTTCATTCTTAATCCAGTTATATTTCACATGAGTAGTCGTTTTAGTGGACGGTTTGTTGCCTTTTGAGGAAACTGATGGTTTTGACTTTTGTGCAGAGTTTCCTCGAGAAGACTTGTGGCGAGAAGAAAGATGGGAGACAAAAGTTTGTGGAGTTTTAGAAGATTTCTTTGGTTGTTTGAAAGTTTTCTTTTGAGCTTTTGATGGAGACTCTGAGTTTGACGATGTTTGTTTAGAAACTTCCCGATACACGAGGGGACGACGAGACGAAGATTTTTCAGATGTAGGTTTTAATGGACGTGTAACGGTAGATTTTTCTGATCGAGAGTTTATTGATTTGCAAGGATCTGGATAGCAAGTGGTGCAAGACTGAATGATTTCACGACGTTTACCAAGAACATCATGTCTTTTACCACATGGAGTATCTATTTTAATACAATATCGTTCATCGTACCGAGAAATTGGTTTATCGGTCTTTTTATCAAAATAAATCTTTTTGCCATTTTTATCAGTTTTAATAATTAAATTTACATTATTAACAGTGTGATTAACTGGACGATAAATTGCATAATCATAAACAATGCCATAAGCTTCTTTCGGAGAAATAAACTGCCTAGAGTCATTACATTTATTTTTAACAGAAAAAGACGAAACTACAGACTTAGGTGGACTAGACTTCTTAAGTAGACTAGGATTCTTAAGCATACTGGAACCAGTCTGAATAGACTTCTTTGACTGCGAGACTCTTTTGACTTCATCTTGCTCCAAGGACTTCTTCCCTCCAGAATCTAATCTTCGATCTGCAAGATTCAAAATAGGTGGATTAGAGCTTCTCTTCAAGATGGTTGGAACTGGGTTTGTTGGTGCTGGTCCTAATAGAGAGGCTTTAGAATTTTGAGAAACAGTATTGTTCGTTTTAGCTTTTAATTCTAAAATTGTGTCCTCTAAATTATGTATTTTGTTTTGAAGTTTTTCTTTTTCTTTATCAAAGGCCTTATGAGTTTCATCAATTTCAGTTTCTAATTGGACAATTTTCTTCTCTAAAACTAATGTGGAACATATAGCTTTGGCTCTTTGATTTGTTTTAAAATTTGGTTTTCAGGAATGGTAAATTCAGCAGGTGTGATGATTGGAAAATATTCATTGTGTTCAAATTTTGCTTTCTTCTTTTCGTATGTTGAGTTTAAGGCATCATAATTGAAGCTAATTTGAGCATTTCTTCCTTTTCCCTGTTGAACTTTTCAATTTCTGCTTCTTCATCTGGCATATGAAGGAAGCTTTGCCATATTCCCAAGTTCAGGTAATCGTAATTGTATAGTGTGGGAAGAACATCAACAGCTTTTTCCAGAGGACGGATATTCTCAGCTCCGAGACCCACTTTTGACTTGAAAGATCTGAACTCTTTTGGCTGGTTTAATTTTATAGTTTGTTCAGTATGACCAGCTTTCACAATCGTCTGCTCCAGTTTTGAGATGTGTTCTTCAACATTTTCTTTTCTGACAGTAAGACTGTGTATGGTTGCTGATTGTTCATCGATTTCCTTTTTAAAGCTGTTTGTTATGTTTTTGATTTGTTCATTTAGTTTTTGAATTTCGTTGTCAGCCGTCTTCAACTTATCTTGGTAGTCTTTCATCTTGATGTCTGCGGACTTCATCCATTTTTGCTCTCGACTTAGTTGATTTGCCAAGTCATTTATCAGCTGCTTGGAGTCGTCTTTATCACTTGACACCGTCTTCATGTTTTTCAGGTTCGAAATTTCAAGGTTTTTGTATTAATAACGTGATTTAGACTATTGACCTCACTGGTGTGAGCAGCATGAAACGATGACAACTGTTGTTGTACCTCTTGTGTTTTTTGATTTGAAAGGTTATTTTGATTGACTTGAGGAACAAGAGTTTCAAGTTGACGACGAAAGGTTAAATTGTCTGCCTTTAATTTTCAGATTTGTGTATTTGATTCATTGGTTGTATTAACTTCTGTTTGTAGACTATTTTGTAATTCAGAAATTTGAAATTTATAAGCAGATTTTGACGTAAAAAACTGATTTTGTAATTCCTTGTTTACTTGAGTTATTTGAAGAGAACATTGACTTAAGTCACTTAAATCATTTAAAAGTTGTTCCTTTTCGGATTCTAAAGAAGTAATTTGTTTTGTCAGTTGTGATTTCTCATCAATTTTAAGAAAAAGTTTTTCATTAAACAAGGAATTCTCTGATTCATCAGTGTCTGAGTCAGGTAATAAAGAGTCAAAAGAAGAAGAGTGTACCTCATTTTCATCATTCTCAAGTATGCCTAGCTCTGCTCTTAGTTCGTTTGATCTCGCCATAAGAGCCAGGATGGCGGTGCATTCCTCTTCTTCTTGATCATCTGACTCTTCCAACCATTGTAGGTCCTCAGCCAGTAGGACCTTGCCATTTTCAACTTGCTTAGCCATGAGCATTTTCCTTTTGAAGTATTCAGAGTCTTTCACCTTAGGCTTCTTGCATTCTTTAGCAAAGTGCCCCGTCATACCACAATTGTAACATTTCTTAGGTGGCTCAGTAGATGAAGATGAGGATTTGTTGTTCGGGGTTTGTGAAGAGGAGTTGAATTTGAAGTTTGAGGATGATCTAAGGTTGTTGTTGGTTGGCTTGTTATAGTACTTGTTTTTATAACATGAAATGAGAGCCAAGGCTTGACGAACCGAATCGATTTCATCTTTCGTCCCCGCAGGGATCAGAGTCTCTGGTTCTTCATTTACCACTTCTTTTGAGTGTGGCGTGAAAAGACATCGAAAGGTCAACATTAAATGTTAGCGAAGAGTGATTGACCAATGGCACTCGAGTATCTGCATTGAAAAGATGTCCAATGAGAGTACCCCACCTTATGACTAACTGATGGATTTAAACATCCGACACAACATTTGATGGTCATTAACAATTTATGGTATCTGAACTCATGGACCATCTGAAGGGTGAATTTTTTTAATTATATATATATATATATATATATATATATATATATATATATATATATATATATATATATATATATATATATATATATATATATATATATATATATATATATATATATATATATGAAAAATTCATTCAGAAGAATGTGGCCATATTAAATATGTGATTTTAAGACACTAAAGGTTATGGTTCAGTGAGACATTGAATTTGGAAGTTCATATGCTAATCAACGCATAGACTTCATAGTTTAGTGTAATAAACACACCAACATCAGATAATAAAATATGGAAGATACAATAATCGGGGATCACTGTTTCTTTCGTATAACCTGGTCCTTGTTTACCCTAAAGTTAATATAAGCTAGGTTGACTGATTGATTAAGTTGTATTTATTTTCTTTCTTAAACTGATAAGATACCCTGTATCTGATCATAATGAGACGCTAAAACATGGCTGATAAATCAGGTGACATTTCAGTATTTCAAGTGATCAGATCCATATATATGAAAAACATTTGAGGCATTTGTAGCATCAAAGTGCAAGAAGATAGATTTTAAACCACATTTGAAAGAGAAGCTTGCAAGATGATGATTAGTGAGAAGAAAAACAAATTTAAAACAAAATCATGTCGGGCATCAGGAGACAGCCTTCATTCTTTGCAGCAAAGAAGATGAAAATAGTAGCAACAGTGGTTGGCTTGACATGAATTGAGATGACGAAGATAACTTTATATTGCCTTACTTTTTTATTAAAGAAAAACTTAGAGGTTTACAACTGATCATAAATCAGATGTCGTCATGTTGTTTGCCCTGCACGAACCTTCAAGCCATTAAGAGACTTTTTGGTACCCATTGCGAGATGGGTACCAAAAGGTTTTTGTTGTTATCAATGCCAGCTTCCTTCTTTGATTTGATCTTCTCAGTAGTGAATATTTGTATTGGTGTAACTAATGATTTCTCAGAACTTGACCATCACTTTTTCATAAGTGTGGGTTGGACAATCTTTGGCTTCATGATTCTTACCACCACAGTGATAAAATCTCCTTTTACTAACCTGAGCAGGAGAGTATTTGATTTTTGATTCAGACCGAGTTTTTGATTTTTTGGCTTCAATTTCAGATTCTTTTGATAGCTGAATTGTAATAATTTGTTGTTAAGGTGAAGCTTCTTTCTCAGCATACACGACATGTATAGTTTGAGAAACAGGGCTGTCATCAATCTCCATCTCTTCAGCTATCTCCACACCTTCATTTGCACTTTACTCTCGTGCATCAACCTTCCTTAAGTAGTCTTCCACTGATATTTGATGGATTGGTTGGAAAGCAGCTACATGTTCAACAATTGAATCCTCTAGAGGTGGATAGGTGATTCTAAGCATTCCACCTTGAGGATTCTTAATAAGCTGAGATCTTTGAATTATCTGTTGAATATCAATTAGATCATTATCACCAATTGGATCCTGAACACCTCTCTTCCCCTGACGAACTGGAGGAGGCTGAGCAATCACCTTCACAATTTCGACAGTTTGAGGTGCAAGTTCACATTGTTGAACTGGTAAAATGAAGGAAGCCAAATTTTGTAGAGGTCCCAGAAAAGCTTGTAACTGTTCATTTATCTGAGCAAAACTTGCCTTTATTTTAGTTCGGCCTTCAGTGGTGGTCTGCTCTAGTTCATATTTCATGTCAGCCACGAAGGAGGTCAAACGGCTGACTTGATTAATGAGAGTGTGTTTATTTCGGCAGAGTTCATCTGGTATGGTGAAAGGGTTTCTATTTGTTGCTTCATTCGATCAAAAGAGTTTCTATTATTGGTTTGAAAGAATTTCGCTGATGTTGGATTTGATCCATTTTACCACCAATACCAGATATAGTCTTTTCAGTTTGAAAGACATCCCGCGTCATCTCCTCATCCCGGATCATGGATCCCTCTGATGAAGGTACTCGGTCAGAGTGGCCAGAGTCAGCGATGATCAGGTTTTCTTTAACAAACTGGAACTCTTCTTTAACATGACAATTTTCTTTGGATCTGATAGCATGGACTTGAGCTGAAACATGTTCTTCCAAGACTTGCTTTGTGAGTTCAGATGACGCAGACGAGGAGTCACAAATTTTCGGAAGAGTTTCATATATATTAATTAACTCCATTTTTTGTTCTCTTAGAATCTTGTTGACATACTGAAGCCCGACTATCTTAAGTTTTGAATCTTTTACTTTGGAGGATTCTTGCTTAAGCTTCTCTAATTCTTCAGCCATTTTGGTTAAGGTAATTTCTAGCTCAATGTGTCTACCATGAACACACACTAAATTTTGGGTAAGCAATTGGAGTAGATATGAATATTCTTCAGGAGAAGCTTCACTAGATGTTCGTACCTTTTTCAGAGTTTCAGCATCCCATTGAAGGGTAAGACTCGGATTCTTGATATGCTCTGAATGACTGATGTTTTTCAGTTTCTTCATATTTGGCCATCAGACATTTTCAATCTTTGTGATTGTCTGACATGGATTCATATTCTTCTTCCACGGCAGCAAATATCCCTTTTGTTTTATTCTCGTTTCTATCCACTTCTTCGTCACTTGACTCTGAGTCACTCAACCATGTTTTAGCAGTTTCTTTTGAATGCTTTTGCATCTTTCTCAGCCTTATCAATCCGAGCTTTCAGATTTTGATACTTTTTCTCAGTGTCTTCATATTTCTTCTTGTACTTTGATGAAGAGGTTGTGATCTTTCAGGTGCTGAGTTCTCTTTGACTTTACAGTCAGCTTTGATCTGACCCGTTCTTACACATTTAAAGCATACCAATTCTCCTTTCTCATTTGGCCTCCTGATCTGTTTCGATTTAAGATTCTTTTATATCTTGATGCGAGCAACGCCATACTATCTGACAATTCTTTTATGTTATCAGTTTCATACCCTCCCGAGCTTTGATCTTGTTCCTCCAGATCCCCATCTTCGGCATCCTCAAAATGTTCGTCATCAGCATCATTTGGATCGGCTAGACTTTCTACTTTTGCTTTTAGAGCCCTTCGAGAGGATTTGGAAGAGCTTGCAATGAGAGAAGTGGATATTGGAATCTCATTCAGATCATCATACATTCTGTTTTCATTTTCAAAGTTCATTAACGTGCTGTAAAGACTGCTCATGTTCATATCTTTCATCTGACCACAAGTTCTTAACACTGTAGACATAACAGGCCAATCTTTTGGAAGGAATTCCAAGAACTTGTACATCAGTTCCTGGACTTCCTTGTTGATTCCAAACTCTCTTAATTCGTTTATTAGAATGGTGAACCTTCTGTATGACATTTTGAGTGATTCACCTCTAATAACTTTAAAGGCTTCATATTTTTGATTCAACATGGCTTTCTTGCTAGCTTTAACTTCATCGGTTCCTTCATAGGATGTTGTCAAGATATCCCAGATTTCTTTTGCAGTTCTACATTCTTTCACTGTGATAAGAATGTGGTTTGGGAGAGACGTTTAAAGGAGGAACCTGATTTCAGCATCTAAACCCGCTAACTTTTTATCCGCCTCCGTCCATTGATCCAAGGTTTAGGTTCTTCAACGTCTGACATATCTTGATCTTTTTCATCTTCGTATTCTCCTTCCTTCTTCTTTTTCTTTGAGATAGTTGTGCTTAGAACCAGAATTTTTGGAATGTATGGACCATTTATGAGAATATATAGTCCTATGTCATTTTAATGTTCAACAAAGCCCAGAAAACTTATTCTCCACATTCCAAAATCATCATCGGTGAAAATAGGGGCATTTGTTTTTGAAGCCAGGTTCATCCATGATAGTTTTTCACTCATTTTGATCAGTAAGTAAGCAGATCAACAATTATAGATTAATTGTCCCTACTCTGATACCAATTGTTGGTCCCGTATAAGTGATAAATTTCACTTATACAATTCTACTGGCCAAAATAAAAATTGATAACACTCAACAATAATTAAACTCTTATTTATTAATCAATAATGATAAACAAAGATACAAGTAGTTGCGAAATAGCTAAGAACACGAATCCTAACTAAATTACTTGCAAGATAGACAATGACAAATACTGCCTAAGACAAGTATTGATCAACAAATTGTCAAGCACGAGACCAGACACATTTGTTACTAAGAATCAATTCTTGAGACTAAGTAATAGAAGGTATCACTGGGTGTTCACACTTTTAGCAAGGTGAGTGTAAGAATTCCGTTGGTGCAGAGAATATTTCATGCGACGAGCACTACTTACGGAATCCTGACAGTACTTTCTGTTGTTTTATGATCGCAAATATCTTCTAGAAGATTTGCATAGGATTCCCTTTGTCGGCGACATAAAACTTGTGCTATACTTGTGTCTTTCTGTGTCACTGAAACTTCAGACCTTTAAACGCTTAAGATCACCATGAGTCTTCAGATACTCATGTTTCTGATGGCGGACAGCTTTAGTGACCTTCACTAAGAATTTTGCTTAGCGAAGTATATGTCTTCAAGACTCAACGTTATTGTCAAGTGTACGCTGAACCTACTACAACTATTTGATCGGTTGATCAGTCTCTGATTCCGCACGAGGAACTGATCAGTGTTTCTATTGTTGATCAGATAGTGTAGCCAGATAACTAAAATCCGAACTGATCAGATTCATTCACCCACAATCTGAAAACGCATCTTCAGATTGTCTTCTAACTATTGTCTTTTTCTCTTCATTAAAAATCCTATAGTGGAGGATGCTTTCAGCGACCCAACAAGAGGTAAGCAATATCATAACCCTACTGAAATTTAAATAATATAGAGTAACGTCTGCATTGTTTAAAATCGATACGTGTGGTGTAGTTGGCAAACTCTTGAAACCATGACCAGGGACTTGCTTTAAACCGTATAGAGAGACTTCTTAAGGAGACAAATGTACGTGGTTTAGATATCGTGAATCAACAATGGCAGACAGTTGGTGCATATAAACTGTTTTTGATAGTTTACCATTTAAGAAAGCATTTTTTTTACGTTAAGTTGATAGAATGTGCTAATTTTGAGATATTATTAGGTTGAGAGCAATTTTCATGGTTGCATGTTGAACTATAAGGATAAATGATTCATCATAATCAGTACCAAGTTACTAGCTATGACCGTTTGAGTGCTTCCTCCGCATTAATTTGTGTTTAAAAATCCATGTTTTTAACTCCTCTATCTTTTAATTTTTAATCAATCTCTAATGTATTGCCCTGATGACTAGATAATGCTGACGTGTTATGCAGCCTGTCATATGACATCTAAATGATGAGTCAAATGAAGACTCAAAGGGTAAAAACGTCGTCTTTTCATATATCTTTTTTTTTTTTTATTTATGGAAACTCATTTATATTCATTTTGAAATATTTATTATTTTAAATATGCGTATTATAGTAACTCACTTATATCATTTATTAACTTTGATATTTACCTGTATATATAGTTTTGAAAATATGGTTTGTTTTAATTATTAAAGTATTAAGGATGTATCAAAGAAGTTAAACATACGTCCATTTTTTCTCATATCTCATTGTCTAATCCGTAAATACTATTTCTTCCGTCCTAAAATTATTGTTCACATTTGAAAATCACACAGTTTAAAAAAATTCATTTATTATACTGTGCAACCAATAGAATTTTTTTCTTTAACACCTAAGTGTTTTTTGATTGGTTGAATTTTCAAGTGGGCAGTCATTTTGAGACATTTAAAAAAGGAAACATACACAATAAAAATGGGACGGGTGATGTAGGGTAAATAAGAACGATAGAATAGATTGACCCGTTGATTCTACGAATACCGGATAATCTAACCAAAAACACTTTGATTCAAAGAATACCGTGGATTGACCTTTAAAACTTGTTCAAACGAAGAACACAATTTTGGAGAGAAAAACTATTTTCTCAAAAGCTTCAACTTTTTTTTCATATAACATTTCACCTCCTTCCTATTACAATAGAAATGACTTAAATAAATCTAAAAGAAACATCCTAGCAATTACTTCAAAATGGTTATTGGAAAATGAAAAGACTAATGGCTTTAAGCCTTCTTAAAACATGAATTAATAACAGTTTAACATTTAGAGCTTCTTAATTTCTCATCACTCTCCCTTTAATGAAATTGTCTCCATTTTTTAACCCACACCAACCTTCCACATCCATGCATGTATCACTTCCACATCCATGCATGTATCAACAACCATCCACATCCATGCGATAATCCATGGCCACATCATGCATGCATCATTCCCTTCCTCTTCGAAATGAATTGTCCTCAATTCAAATTGTTCATCATTAATAAGAAATGATGAATTTATCTTTATGTATACATGTGCAACCATCTTATCTTTTGGTGTAAACAAATTCCAAGTAATCTTGAAATCTCTAACTTGGATAAAGATCACATATGCCTCCTTAGGATCAGATTCAATCATGACAAAGGCTGAAAATCCGTGGTACTTGTAATCCGTGGTTCTCAAAGTTGTGAGCTTTTGCAACGATTTTTGAATTTCAACAAAAACTAATTCTTCAATCATATTATTCTCAACAAAATTTATTACATCTCCAACGAAACATCTTCTTTCATTAATTTCTTCTTCGTCGTCGGTATCGTAGATGGGATCGGAATCATAAATTGATGTAGGGTACAAAATATAGATAAAGATTAGAATCCGTTGATTCAAAAGAATACCGGATTAATCTAACACAAAAACACGTTGATTCCAAAGAATACCGTGGATTGGCCTTCAAAATATGTTCATACACGAAGAACAATCTTGGGAGTGAAAAACAATTCACAAAAACCTCAAGTTTTTTCATAAAACATTCATCCTCCATTACAATGATTATAAATGACTTATATAAGCATAATGAAACATCACCTAACAATAATTACTTAAAAAAGAGTTACTAAAATGAAAAGACAAATGACTTAAAAAGCCTTCTTAAAAGCTAAATTAAAATCATCACTTTTTCTCATCACTCCCATTATAGATTCTTTAATTTCCCATGATTACATCTTTAATGAAATTGTATTCATTATCTAACTCACACCAACCTTCCACATCCATGCATGTATCACATCCACATTCATACATGTATCAACAACCATCCACATCCATGCAATAATCCATGACCACATCATGCTTGCATCATTCCCTCTCTCTTCAAAAAGAATTGTCCTCAGTTCAACTTGTTCATCATCAATAAGAAATGTTGAATCTATCTTAATGTTTACATGTGCAATAATCTTGCAATCCTTGGTTCTCAAAGTTGTGAGATTATGCAATGATTTTTGTTTTTCAACAAAAACCACTCCTTCATTAATTTTGCCATTACCAACAAAATTAATTTCTTCCACAATTGCTTCCAAAATTTCATCTCCGACCACGAAATTAGTTTCTTCATCAATTTCTTCAATAAATTTCTCTTCCTCATCGGTGTCATAGATAGGATCTGAATCATAAACTGAATTCGTCTCATCATCCTCTTCTCGTGGATTGGAAAATAAAATATTATCAATGCCGTCTTTTGGATCATAGAAAACTTTGTTGTTGTAGATGTAGGTGTTCTCATCAACTTCCTCGTCATCTTCAAGAAGTAACTTACGTAACATGATTTTTTTTATTTTTTTATTATTTTTTTTTTGTAGAAGTCTGAATAACACTTCTAGTAAGCAAACTTGCACCAAACTCAACAGGAATTTAGGCTCTGATACCAACTAATGTAAGGTAAATAAGAACGCTAGAATAGATTGACCCGTTGATTCTACGAATGCCGGATAATCTAACCAAAAACACGCTGATTCAAAGAATACCGTGGATTGGCCTTCAAAACTTGTTCAAACGAAGAACACAATTTTGGAGAGAAAAACTATTTTCTCAAAAGCTTCAACTTTTTTTCATATAACATTCCACCTCCTTCCTATTACAATAGAAATGACTTAAATAAGTCTAAAAGAAACATCCTAGCAATTACTTCAAAATGGTTATTGGAAAATGAAAAAACTAATGGCTTAAAGCTTTCTTAAAACATGAATTAATAACAGTTTAACAATTAGAGCTTCTTAATTTCTCATCACTCTCCCTTTAATGAAATTGTCTCCATTTTTTAACCCACACCAACCTTCCACATCCATGCATGTATCACTTCCACATCCATGCATGTATCAACAACCATCCACATCCATGCAATAATCCATGGCCACATCATGCATGCATCAACCGGGGGAGCATTTTATAATGTTACATATAACGAAATAGAAACGTTGATCAAACCTTGAAAATTTTATTATTTTGATGAAAACGTTATGATTTTGTCATTGTTTGTACACAAGATTAGCTTTTCAATTCAAATATTTTTGATTTAATACTTGATTACTGGTGTGTTCTTCAATGACCTCTTTCAAAGTAATCCAGTTTTTCAATTCATTATTTGTACCTTCAAAATGTATTCATAATTTCAATAATAGTTAACTATATGATTTCTTTCGTTTTTCAATTGTTATCATTTTATTTATCCAAGCTAGCCCAATTATCCGGGCGGGCTATGAAACTAGTTGGTTACATATTAAAATCTCATAATCTCATTCTTTTTAGTGCGATTATAATTGTTTTTCTATAACTAGGTTTATGGGATTTGAATTAATTGTTACATGCATTCTGACATGAGTGCAAAAGTCTTCACGGAAAATTAGCATTGCTCGCTTGAATTTAACTATAACAACAAAAGGTTTAAAGCCAAGTATATTGCAGGATTATTCTTATACCACCTACTATTTTTCAAAAACATTAATACTAATTTTTACTGAAATTATATTTGTAATTTGGCATTAACGAGTAGATCATGTGACAGAATTGATTAAGTCACGTCTTTTATAGTTCTATGATTTAAAAAATACACTTGAGATGTTAAAAGATTATTCATACTTCAGTGGATGTACGTAGGATGACAACTTGTTAAAGGATTATTCATATTTCTTTCTGGAAAACTAAAAAGGGTTTCTTGATGCAATATAAATCATATTACTAAATATAGAAATTAGACCAAATAATTGGTTTGTTGCACCATTGACCAACTCAGTCACATGTGCCAGCTTTCACACTCAAACTCTTTTATCCGCGAATAATTTTTTATTCCCTTAAATTACGTATGTAGTAATTTAGAAATGATAAAAAGTTGTGAAAATTGAATCAAAATACAACAAACTATTACGTTTTGGTTTGAACTTTTTCCTATAGTTTGATGCAACACTAGCATAACATTCATGCACTTCATTTCAGTTATAAATTGTTCAAATTTGAATTGTACACATTTATTAGTTTGAGTTATATGGTTTATCAAATGTGGAGAAACAGAAATTTTGGTTCTTTGAGGGCCAGATGTGTTAAAAAATGAGTTCACTGAGATAGACATAACTTTTAATTATGATTGGATGGTAATTTCTAAAAATACTGAATTTCTAAAAATAGGCATAACTTTTTATTGTGATTGGATGATAATTTCTAAAAATATGGAAATATAATTGTTAGTAGATTGTGATTTGATAAAAATATTTCATACAACCACCAAATTGTAAATGACGATAAAACATTTTCATTAAATGAAAGCGACAAGTCTTTGTTAGATCCCCATATCGCATTGTTTTGCGGACCACCAGATGAGGTTATCCTCAAGTAAACACAGTATCCTGAGGTTGAGCGTCATGTATCTGGACACCCAGCCCAGTCTACATCGGTATAGGAGACAAGGCGTTTGGTAGGTGTTTTGAAGAGATATAAACCATGAGAAAGTGTTCCTTTAACGTAGCGGAGAACACGTTTTAAAGCAACAAGATGTGAAGAACGTGGAGCACGCATATGAAGACAGAGTTGTTGCACGGCATAAGATATGTCCGGTCTCGTAAAGGTGAGGTATTGTAGGGCACCCACAAGATTTCGATATGAGGTAGGGTCCGCAATGGGTGTACCGGATTTCGCACTAAGCTTGGAGTTAATGTCGACCGAAGTAGCCACAGGATTACAAGAAGACATGCCCTCACGGTCTAGAATTTCCGAAGCATGCTTTTGTTGCGATAAGAAGATGTGATCTTTATCGCGATTGACCGAAATGCCGAGAAAATAACTTAATCTTCCGACATCTTTCATAGCAAATTCTTTAGCAAGAAGTGACATAAATCTTTCACGTAGCATATCGAATGAATTTGTGAGTATTATGTCGTCTACATATAAGAGGTTTGTTAAGGCAAAAAGTCTTACCCTTTAGGATCTTAAGATAACAAGACAACCTATACTAGCTTAGAATAGTTTGTAGAATAAATTAGCTGAGTCTCGTGCAATACTGAGTGGGCGGTATTGGCCACGCAGTATTGGAACTCAGTATTGAAATCCAATACCGATTAGAAGGACTGAGTTAAACATTTCCATGTTTAACTGACCAGATCAAATCCCTTTGATAGCGGTCACTTTCCTTTCTCAGTCCTTCTACTACTCCTTGCCACTTTTGTAAGATCTCTATAACACTATAATTAGAGATCACTTGGCATAGGAGTACTCACCAATTTACTTTACACGTTCATACATTTGTAGTTGATCAGTGGTCTTGTTATTCCGCAACAAGCCACACTTAGTGGATTTATACATTGACTATATTCTTGTGTTCATCACTTTAATATTTCTTAGGTATAAGAAATATATATCAATTGACAAACAAACCAGGGCCTAACAACTGGTATCAGAGCACGTTAAATTAACTTCTATTTAGTCGATCTATTACCCTGGCAGCCATTCCGTATACCTACCCTTCCCAACCTACAAAATCCAAAATGTCTACAATCATTGCCCTACTTATGTTAGGAAAGGGTGTGCCAATTTTTGTTGGCAAAGACTTTCATCAATGGAAGTTGAAAGCCCAATGGTATCTTGAATCTATCCATTGTGAAATTCCCACAGTGCTGACTGATGGTCCCATCATTCCACAAACCGTGGAACCCGTTACAGCTACTGATGATGCCCCTGCATCCACAAGAACCATTCCAAAACTGAAGCACACTTGGACTGATACTGATCGTCTTCTGTTCAGTCTTTACTCTAGAGCCAAAGGTGTGATTGGTAATGTAGTTACCAAGGAGAGACTGACTGCAATTATGCAGTTACCTACTACTAAAGCTATGTGGGATAGCTTAACCATCACCTATGAAGGCACACCAAAGGTGAAGTTGCAGAGAAAAAGCAACATGAGAAGAAATATGAAAACTTCTTCTCAAATCAAAATGAAGACATCAACTCTCTGTACAACAGGTTCAATATTGTTGTTCATGATTTGATCAGTGTTGGTATTGTGAAGGAAGAGGGAGAACTCTGTCAAAAGTTTTTGGACAGTCTTCCTCAACAGTTCCTTGATATAGGGGTGCTTATCGGGCCAAAACCGAACCGAACCGAACCGATAGAACCGATAACCGATAACGATGAATTTTCAAAACCGAAACCGAGCCGATAACATGTTATCGGTTTTGGTTCGGTTCCGTTTCGGTCGGTTTTCGGTTCGGTTCGGTTATTTTAGGCCAAATGTTCATCCTTTTCCGAAAACCGGACCGAACCGAACCGAACCGATAGAACCGATAACCGATAACGATGAATTTTCAAAACCGAAACCGAACCGATAACATGTTATCGGTTTTGGTTCGGTTCGGTTTCGGTCGGTTTTCGGTTCGGTTCGGTTTTTTCGGTTCAAATGCTCACCCCTACCTTGATATGACAAACTCTTTCAATGCTGCAAACAACATTGAGACATACACTCTTCAAACCTTGTATGGCTTAATGTTGAATCATGAAGAAAACAATGCTGCTAGACTGCTCAACTGGAAGAAGACTGACAAGACTTCCACTGGCATGGCCTTAATTCTCAAACCAGTATTTATACAAGGCATATATTTCGTGTATATACATTATACCGAAATATATATTAAAGTATATTAATACTAGACATTTAATAGTTAAGTGCAATAATAAAAGAGTAGTAACACTGTAGGAAAGAAACGTAAAAGGGAAAGTTTAATTAAGAAGTTAATCTTAATTAAACTAGAGGGTTCTAATCGCAACTTTTTTAACTATAAATAAGAGGCTTAGGGTAACCCTAAAACCCCTAGTAGCACCCCACAAATTCTCCCCCCTCACCCCCTTTGGCTTCAGCCGAATACACCCCAAGAGCACAAGCATTGTGTTCTTCGTTCTTCGTGTTCTTCATGTTCTTTAAGACTTGAAGAACAAGTTTCGTTACAAGTGATCAACTAGAGGATCGCTCGTCGTGTTCATCATCAGTGTACTTACTTAAGCAAGTTAAGGTATGTTTTGGAACACCCTCTTTCCCCTTCTCCTCTTGTTCGATCGACTCCCAAGAACCCTAGGGTTCTTGGTGGTAGTCGACGAACACACACAAGCATTGTGTGTGTTCGAGTTTTTCGTACAAAGCTTCTTTCTTGTTAATCTAGTTTAGATTTCCAACATCCCATAATCCTTTAGGGTTTAAGGATTAAGTTTAATCTCTGTTCCGCTTTTAGTGATTAAACTAGTTAATTGGTTTAACCGGCAAGAACAACCTTATGTTCTTGACAGTATGGTTCGAACCAAGCATACTAGGTGGTCGACACAATGGGTTGATCAGTGTTATAAAACCCTACAGCGGTATCAGAGCGTTGGTTTAGAAATCTAAACATTGTTTAATTTCCAAGTATTTAATTTTGTTCCAATTTCTTTCTTCCTCCTTAAAATTTTGATTGGTAGTAGAAGAACCCTAGGACCAAGAACATTAAACTAGCCTAGTTTAATTGGTCAAAAGGATTCTTTTCCCTCCCCATGATATTCAAAATTGTAGAAAGAACCCTAAGATCAAGAACATTAAACTAGCCTAGTTTAATTGATCAAAATGATTCTTGCCTTACAAGAATTTTCGAAATTGTGGAAGAACCCTAGACCAAGAATATTAAACTTGTTTAGTTTAATTGGTCAAAAGGATTCATTCCTAAAACCCTTAGATTTTCGAAATCTAGGAGAAAAATTGGACACCAAGTATGTTAAACTAGCATAGTTTAATTGGTGGAAAAGATTCTTAGGCTAGAATTTTCGAAACCCTAAAGAACCCTAAGACCAAGAACGTTAAACTAGTTTAGTTTAATTGGTTAAGTGGATTAATTAAAAACATAATCTAAAACCTAGTATAATTAAACAAGTTTATGTTTAATAGGTTTAATTATTATTTTAATGAATTTGTTAAAACTAATTATTTAAACCTAGAAATCTAGACAAAGATTTATTGTCTAAAAGGTTAATTAAATTAATAGATTTAAATAAATTTATTAAAGTTATAATCTATCATATAATTAAACAAAGTTCAATGTGAATATGATTAATTAGAATTAATCTTTAAAAGATGTCTTTGATCAAGAAAATTAAAACCTAGTTTTAGTTGATAAAAAACAAGATTAGGGTTAGTTACTAAGGATAGAAAGGAAGTGTTAATTTTAAAGGTTTAAAATTAACAAGATGTATTTTTGTATTAATATATAATTTTTCGGAATTTTTTAAAAATATTTAAAAGAAAATGCATATTTAAAAAGATAAAATAGTTCGTACGTATTTTAATTAGTCTAAGTTAAAATACATATGTATAAACTAGGTATAATATTCTTATTAGAATGTTATAAGGTTTTAAAGAAATAAATTTTATATATATATATATATATATATATATATATATATATATATATATATATATATATATATATATATATATATATATATATATATATATATATATATATATATATTAAAATACAAGATTAAATGGAACATTAAATATAAATGTTATATTGATCATATAGTTAAAATATTAAAGTAACTAATATTTTGTATTAAGTTATAATTAAACTAGAAATGTACAAAGTTGTAAACAACTAGAAATTATACAAAGTAAGGTTTTATTATAATGGGATAATAATACGAAAGTTATAGATTGTATAAAGTTATAAGGTATTATAACTAGTTATTTATACCAGTATATTACGAGTTACGTAAGATGCTAGATTAATGATCAAGAGTAAGATAGCATAGGAAATTTAAGAACCTATATTTAACTAGTCTAAAGTTAAATATAAGAACGGTTTAAACAAACTAAGAATGTTGTATATATAGTTTATATAAAATAAGTTTGTTAGTGTTCACCAAGTACAAACTAGTGATTGTGTTTGCTTAAGTTCCATCATGGTTGGGAGCTACACAAGAAAGTCGCAAAGTTTATTAATGTGTCCCTAGGACATATTTTGGATAATCTAATGAATAAATGTTAAATTTTATTATTAGACACAGAAAAACTAGATATGTTGAAACTAGAGTTATGACTTGTGTTCGTAAGTCATAAAGAATTAAAATCTCTATTTTAAAGTTTAAACATAAGGTTTAAAAGTTTTTCAAGTAAATAAAACAAGTATGTTCTATTAAGATAAGGTTTTTCACAAAACTTAGTAATATCTTTTTGTACACCTCGTTTTAAGGTATTCAAATAAAATCGAACAAAATTAAAACTCAGAGTTTTAAAAGATAATTAAAAGGGCGTCTTGTGGAATTAAGTACACGAATCACAATTTTTAAATAAGGATTAAAATTGGAATAAGGTTTAAGTTTAGTTTAAGACTTAAACAAACCCAAGAAAATCTTAGATTTAAGTACTATCCACCTAATGGAACACCTCACTTGTTAAACGATATTCATATTGTAAAGATAAAGAACCTTAGATATGGATTCAAATCATTGCGAATGTTAGGATCCGTAGGGTTTTATGATAATCGGGAGTCCCGGCGCAGAACATCACACTATCTTAGATGGTCTGATCTACTTTGGTGATAATCGGGAGTCCTGGCCCAATAAGTACTTAAGTAGAATAAACATATTAAACTTTATTACAAACTTAGAAATGTACGATTAAATTGTACAAAGTTGTAGTAAGTTATAAGTCTAAAGATTCTACGACCCCTAGGAATTGTATCAAGTCTTGGTACGATCGGTAAGGATGTTACCTACCAGAAACAACATGTCTCGTCGGGAAGTGCCCAAACCTTGCGGCGAGAATGTGATATATGGATCCTAGGCCTAAAATATTAATTATGGGTTTATAATATATTTTAGAGATGTTTATTGATGATTACTAATTAATCTGGGTTTGATTTGTAGATGGCAGTAACAACCACAACGACAAGTACCAACAATCTCTCACTTCGCTTAATCCTCGAATAGGACAAGTTGATTGGGTCAAATTTTCTCAATTGGGAGCGCGATCTTCGATTGTGCTCAGGCATGAGAGAAAGTGGTATTTCTTGGAGAGAGCAGTACCGAATGTCCCTGCCGCGAATGCTAGAGCTGAAAGAAGGCAAGCTTATGATAAGCATGTAAGTGATGCACTCGATGTGAGCTGTCTAATGCTCGCCAGCATGACTCCAGAATTACAAGCGGAACTTATGGACGTGCCGGCATTTGAGATGATCCAGCAACTAAGGGATTCATTTCATGAGCAAGCTCGCACTGAGAGGTTTGACATCAACCGAGCCTTCAACTCTTGAAATATGGCCAAAGGAACACCGGTGAGTGCCCATGTCATGAAAATGAAAGGGCTCATGGATCACCTCGCTAGACTTGGTGTGACAACTCGACATTTTGGGTATGTTACTATTTTTCATTTCTTACTTTCTATATTTAGAAAGTTTCTATTTTTAGAAACTTTCTCATTTCGTAACATTTCTAATTTTAGAAAGTTTCTATTTTTAGAAACTATCCTCGTTTCCTATTATTTCTAATTATAGAAAGTTTCTGTTTTTAGAAACTTTCCTCATTTCATATCATTTCTATATTTAGGAAGTTTCTATGTTTAGAAACTTTCCTCATTTAGTTTCATTTCTACTTTTGGCATCCAAACACATGACTACTTCACCGAACATTTAACATTTTCACCATACATCAGTGTTTGACTATTTTAGTCAACACAACATCTTATATTACTTGTGGTGACATTTCTACTCCAAAACATTTTTAATAATGATATTTAAGTAATATTTAATCAATAAAATCAAAATAATTAACGAAATGTGACTCGTAACGAATTTTATTCCAAACCGACACATCAATTGTTGTCCCGACCATCAAGTGGCCGAACCCTCCTTCTTGGCCTCCCTAATTTCGTCCCACCACCTCTTGGTGGTGTGATTATCGTCTTTTGAATGTTTAAAGCTTTATCGTTATCTCATTCTTTAATTTCTATCTATATCTTTGATTTAAAAGAGTTATAGTCCTACTACAACTCTAACTTAAACCCTAATCCTTGATCACTATAAATACCACACCCTATACATCCTTTTGTCTTTGTTGATTTCGTCCAAGGGCAGCCCCAAATCGATCCCGAACCCTTGTTCGTCCGCAAGCAATCCGCAACACCCCTTTTGCCGTTTTTCTTACTCGTTAGATCTCGTTTGCTCGTAGATTGCAAGGTATACCGAATTCTCCTTGTTTTGTATTTGTTTTCTTCTTTGTTTCAGTCCTAATACTCGAACCCGAGACCTTGGCCAAAGGCCAAGAGGTCTCGGAAATTGCATGATATCGATCCCGACGTGCATGCTTGCATGCATGTCACAGGATTACTCGATCTAGTCGTTTATTGATTCGTTTTGTTCATTGATTCGTTTGATATGTTATTATTCGTTGTGTTAGTTGTTTAACCCTTGTGATCTTGACTGAAACCCTAGATCTAGAGGTATTACTTGTGCTTAACCTTAGATCTAGACTTGTATGACCAAAATACCGAAAGCTAGCCAAGTCTAGCAATAGACCCGAACCATAGACCAAAACTATAGGGTCTTGGCCATTCGGCCGACCCACACATGAACACAAACCCTAGATTCTGAAACCCCAGACCTAGTTGACTTTTGTTGACTTTTGTTGACTATTTTGACCATTGTTGACCTCTAGATTTGACTAATTTTGACCCACAAGTCAAACCGGGTCAAGGCCGGATCTTGACCCAACCGATTGACCCAAACCCGAATACTTAATCGGGCCAAGGCCCGTACTTGGCCCATTCGATCTACCTTAGGCCATCGGGCCCAAACTTTAGTTGGCCCATTAGTATCCAAGCCCATTTGGACCAAGGCCCAAACCTTTGGCCCACTTAAACCCAAACCGAACCCAATTGGGCCCAAGCCCAATCCATGTCCCAATCTAATCGGATCTAAGCCCAATAAGAGGCCCAAGTAGCCCAACCTAGTGGCCCATTAAGCCCATCTAGGCCCATTAAGCCCATTAGGCCCAATAAGTCCATTTAGGCCCATTAAGTATAACCCAAGCCCATTTCATTTCATTTCATTTCGAAGTCCATTTCATGTTATTTCATTTCATTCCATATCATTTCATTTCATTCCATATCATTTCATTTCATTTCATTTCGACCTATTAAGGTCCAATAACCCAAATTCATTCGATGTCACAAAACATAAAACATAACATTAATTTCATATCATATATCATTATTATTAGATCGCCTGTGTTAGCTTAGTCTAATTAGAAGCGTTATTGCGTTTAGGCGCTAGGAGTCTTTGAAGAGATTCTTTGAGGTTTATCGAGAGCTAAGCTTTGCCCAGGTGAGTCCACAGACCCCTTTTACTCTTTTACTGTTTTATAAACTTTGGGGTGGAAAACATAAACAACTGCTACTGCTTTACTATGACTGTACAACATATACATTTTCATTATCGTGTTGGCATGACAAACAATTATTATACCGGACTAAGGTTTGCCAGCGATCATTAACTAGTGGATCTAGACCATGGATATGCAGATAGTACTATTGGCTGACACTCATCCTGCCAACAAACGATTGATCATTACTTGGTTTATCCAAGACATCTCAGGGAGTCTATATCCATAAAATAACGATAACATAATGGAGTTGAAGTGTTGATTGTGGACTTAGGGGTTGGTATATTAACTCAATAGACTAGCTACCTGTTGGGGATAACAGTTCATGCGATGTCAAACATAACAATTTGTTCAACACTTTTTCATAAACATAACTAGTAGTTGTAGATATTCTACAACTACACTACACATTTCATACTTACTACTCATATCGTATGAGTGTTGAACTTTATACTTTTCAGTCATAAACCATTTTCTTAATAAACATTTTGGGTAGCAAAACACTTTACTTTACCTTTTACTATAACCCTGTGGATTCACTCAACATTATTTGTTGACCCCCTTTTACTTATGTTTTTCCAGGTGATTAGGTGCACAATGAGACTGGAGGATATGAGCAGTGGGTTTGTCGTGAGCCATGAATGAACATTTAAGTTTACGAACAATCACTTCATTTTTAAAACTTACTATTTTTAGTAACTGCTATTTTTGGAAACTTTCCATTTTTAGAAGGTAAACCATTCTCATTATGTTTTTTACGCGGTTGTTTGTTTACTTAATTTTTTCTATGTAATCATGAACGTTACACCTCCGTTCTTCCGCAAAACATTTTAAATGAAGTAAAACTCATTTTTGGCGGGGTGTGACACTTGGTCACCCCATTCCGTTGCAGATGGCAACAGACACTATACTCAACTCTCCGTCTGATGACTTCAAAGCTTTTGTGGTCAACTACAATATGAATAATATGGAGAAATCCATTGCCGAACTACATTCTATGCTCAAGACGGCTGAGTTGAGTTTGGGATCAAAGTCTAAGGATGTTCTGGTAATCGGTAATGGCAGTTGCAATGGGAAGAAGAAGAGAAACATGCATGGTGGAAAGGGTAAGACCAATCCTAACCAAGGAGTGCCAAATGGTAAAGGTGTCAGACAAAAGGTCAAGAAGGTGAAGCCTAACATAGCGAAGACCAAGAATCAGTGCTTCAAATGTGGCGAGGTCGGGCATTGGAAAAGAAATTGTCCAAAGGATGCCAGTGGTGGAGGACTTGCTAGTTCCTCAGGTAACACCACCAAACTTCGAACTCACTTTAAATTACTTGTAAAGTACATTACGAGTAATCTAACCTTTGCAATCGTTCATTGCAGGAGGGAATGGAAAGTGATTATGACTGGCATGAGATGAAGATCCCACGAGCACCACTTTTTGATTCAGTATTTTCATTTGGATTCAGTAAAACAATTTTTGGTTTTAGTTGTTTTTGAACAAATTACATTTTTCTAGTTTATGATAAATTTTCGGTTTTAAGTTTGTTAGGTCACAACAACCCTGAATTACTTTGTTAATTGATAGAATTATTAATACTTAAGACAAATAATGTATTGAACAAGATTATAGTTAAATGTATAATTCCACTAAGTGTGGTATGCTGCGGAATAGCAATACCACTGACCAATTACAAAATGATATGAAAGTGAATACGTAAATTGGTGTGTACTTCTTTGCCAAGTGATCTATGTTTATAGTGTTATAGAGATCTTACAAAAGTGGCAAGGAGCAGTAGAAGGACTGAGATAAGGAAAGTGACCGAGATCAAAGGGATTTGATCGGGTCTGTTAAACATGGAAATGTTGAACTCAGTCCTTCTACTCAGTATTGGATTGCCATTACTGATTTCCAATACTGAGTGACCAATACTGTCTACTCAGTGTTGCACCGTGACTTAGCTAATATTTTACAAACTATTCTAAGCTAGTCTAGGTTTTCTTGTTATCTTTAGATCCTAAAGGGGTAAGGCTGTTTGCCTTAACAATCTGCCCTTATCTAATGATAACAAGAAACTATTACAAAGAGAAGAAATAAAATACAGTAAATAAACAAAAAGTAAGAAGATTTCAGAATCTTCTTCTTCATCCAACAACTGAATCTTCTTCTTCATTCTCTGTTGATGGATTCATGCTCATAGAAGACTTCTTGCTTGATGTGGATGAACTCTTCTCTCTTTCTCAGTTCATCCCTTCTATTGTTGAGCACAACAACAATCTTCTTTCTGAACCAAAAGTCCTCCTTATTGGTTATCATCCATTTCAGTCCAACCAGATGACTGATATGGGCCTTGGGCAGATCAGCTTCAGAGATAAAGCACTCCCTGTCCTCTGAGTCAGTATACATATATCCAGAGGTTGGATATATGACACTCTTCTGATCCTGAAATATAAGGTTAGGAGGAACATGGTACTTATGGAAATACTTGTATGTATGAATGCACTCTGGTCTGTTGTTTAAGTATGCTTCAGTCATCACACATAGTGCTCTAAACTCCACTTCATGGAGAATCCCCTTATCGTAGCATACTGCATAAACTGCACAGATTTCATCTAAGACTATCTAAGAAAATGTTGATCTTGTTGGTAGCTCTTTGATCAGTCTTGTGATTTTGACCCAGTCTTGAAGACCAATGTTCTGAATATCATGAAGAAAGATCTTCATGGGAGGAGTGATTAAGCCAGTGCAGGGGATACATTTCTTCCTTCTTGTGACTGCACTTTCACCTTATTGACATCAAGGTTTAACCAGTGTATAATCCTCACATTTGGAAATGATTTGTTCTTCAAGAGCTCCTTCCTATTCTCCTTATACTGGGTCCTTGCTGCAACCATATTCCAGTAATGTTGAATATGGTCAGGACCTTTTCTTGTAATTCTGTGAGAAAGGCCAGGAGTATCCGTATCCATATCATTATATGGTCCTTCTTTAACCCCCAACTCTTGTTCATATAAGAACTTCTCTTGTTCTTTGACGAGTTGTTGATTAGACTTTCTTGGAACCTGCTCATCATCACTGTCCACAGTATGGACAGGTCTTCTTGGTCTGGTGATCAAAGGGACAAGTTCCTCACTTGATTCAGAAGAAGTAAGAACCACATTTGTCATTCTTCTTGTGGGTGGTCTTCTTCTTCTGGCAACCAATTAGTCTTGAGGTTCTTCTGGATCTTCATCATCGGAGGATGATGATGAAGAGATTCCTTGTTCTGCCATATCCAGTGCATAGTTGATAAGATTCTGGATGGGCACTGAATTTGGTTCTTCATCATCAGCAATTGGCCAGATGAAAGGCATGTAGACAATAATTTGCAGGTTGTTCACTTCCTGAGCAGGTGGCTCAGTATCAACCTGTTGAGGTTCGTCAGTGTCAGTCTCCCCTGAGCAGATGGCTCAGACTGTTCTTCAAGTTGTTCCAGGACTGACCTTCCTCTTTGTGTTCTTCTCACATACTGAAACCTGAGTGGTTCAGTATGTGGTATATGCTGATGTTGTTGTTGTGGAGGTTGATCTTCATTAAGTTTTCTTCTTTTCTCCCCTGAGCAGATGGCTTGGGTTGATCAACCTCATCTTCTCTTTGTCTCTTCTCCCCCTTATTGTTATCATTGGATGGGGAGGGAAGAGGTTCAATATCACCACCTATGTCTCCTTCTTGATCATCATTTGTAGGAGAGGGCATAGGCTCAGTAGCAGCATCAGTATCACCCTCAGGATCTGCATTGGAGGGTGATTTCCTAGGATCAGTATCTGTAGGAAAACCTTGTAGTATTCACATGGCGGCACTTGAATACCACATTACTGGATCTCTACTAGTCAATGAGATCACGAGAAGAAGGAGAGGATGAACATTACCTTTAGATTGCTAATGAAGTGATCCACCTCTACTGCACCACCTGGACACGCTGCAAGACCACGTTGTACCAACAAAGCAACAGAACTCGTGTGTGTGTGTGTGTGTGTTCGTCGACCTCCAAAGAGCCAAAGAACCCTATGGGGTTCTTCCTTCATTCGATCGGCCGAGAGAGAGAGGGAGAGGTTTAGGGTTTTGAGTGTGTAAAGTGATTAACCCCTAAACCCTCACATAAGCCCTTTATTTATAAGGCTAGATGTTACGGTTAGTCCTTGGAGTTTAATTATGATTAATCTCATAATTAAACTTCCTATTAACACTTTAAACCCTTGGACTTTTCCTAATTTAATTAATAGACCATTAATTAACTGTCCGTTAAATACTTAACCTAATATTTAACCGTCCTCACAAATAATAATTAACTTATTATTATTTATTCTCTTCTTTGTAATTAACTTAACTAGTTAATTATTCCACACAACTTACTTTAATCGGTTGTCCATTATTGGGTGTGTAGCGGTGTGACCCTTTAGTGTCTTATAACATTGGACAAGGTGACACGTGTACTTATCTGTGCACATAAATCCTTCAGACTCCCACTTGTGCAATTTAAGAAAAACTTTCTGATCATCGTTGGCCTAAAGCGGTCCCTAGCCAGACATTTAGGATAACCAGGTTATAAAAACTCTTACATCCAGAGATAATATTCATAAAATGAATAACACTAACAGATTTTCCTTTCGCATCATGATATTTCTTAATTTGAGTAATAGACATGGAGCAGGGATCTTGTTCTATATACTCGAATTTTCTCGACTCTGATTTTGACTTTCTGCAGTAACGGATTACCGAATGATCTAATCATTCTCCGAGCGCGGCCATGCATTTCAGTAGTCTTAATCATCGAGCGGCCATGAAATATCTCTTCTAATTAAAGAAGGTGCAAATTCCATCTTGACATTTGCGTTATCTTGCCCACGACTTCCGCTGTCTTAGTCAAGTTCCTTATTATCACCCTTTTACGGTGTGACGTTAGATAAATGCTAAAGATCAGAAGTCATCGTGTCTCAAACCAAAACGTCTCAGGTCAGAGGACATCTACTCGAAATTACTCATGCTTGGGCTCCATGAAGTAATCTCGATCTTTTGGTCACGTCTAATGTTTAGCAAACTCTGTAAACATCTATGAATATTTATTTTAACAACCCTTGTTTCTCTATTCAATAACTATGAATAGATAAATATTCATAATGGTATTAACTCTTGAATCTAGCTCCCACTAAATTCAAGCAACCACTGACAATTTAGATACTCAAAAAACTTTTGTGTATCAAGGGTGGGTTTAAAACATGTTAAGAATAGACAATGTGAAAATATTGTGTAAAACCTTCTATTTCAATCCCACGAAATGTTATTACATAATGTATCGATTTCTAACATGTCTATGATTCTAATAAAAAAACTAGCTACCAATATTTAGGTACTGTATGCCTATAGCGTGCGCATGTTTCTCATGCCTTGGTCCAGCTAGTGGTTTTGTCAACGGGTCAGCAACGTTGTCATCCGTTGCTATTTTCTTGATTATAATATTACCCTCTCTAACATACTCAAGTATGAGGTGATATTTCTTGCGTACATGCCTGGTCTTTTGATGCTCTCTTGGCTCAACAGCTTGCACTAGTGCTCCACTGTAATCACAGAATATTTCGATGGGTCTAGAGATACTGGCAATAAGTCTAAGATCCTCGATAAAATTCTTAAGCCACATGGCTTCTTTCCCAGCATCATTTGTGGCAATGTACTCAGCCTCTGTAGTCGAATCTGCTATCGTATCTTGTTTCTGACTCTTCCAAGATATAGCTCCACCGTTTAGTGTGAAGAGAAATCCCGATTGAGATTTGTAATCATCTCTGTCGGTTTGGAAGCTTCCATCTGTGTAACTAGTTACACGCAATTCTTCCAATGAACCTCCAAAGACAAAGAACATTTCTTTCGTCTTTCTCAAATACTTGAGAATGTTCTTGACAGCCACCCAATGGGGTTCACCAGGATTCTTTTGATATCTGCTTGTGAGACTAATGGAGTAAGCAATATCGGGCCTAGTACATAACATGGCATACATGATTGATCCAATTGCCGAAGCATATGGTACCAAACTCATCCTAGCTATTTCCTTGCTAGATGTGGGACTCTGAGCTTTGCTCAGTGTAATGCCATGTGTCATTGGAATTAGTCCTCTCTTGGAATCACTCATACTGAATCTCTTCAGTACTTTGTCAATGTATGTACTTTAACTAAGTCCAATAAGCCGCCTAGATCTATCTCTATAGATCTTTATACCCAGTATAAACGCGGCTTCTCCCAAGTCCTTCATCTGGAAACATTTACCTAACCAGGATTTTACTCCTTGTAATGCTGGTATATCATTTCCTATAAGCAGTATGTCATCAACATACAAGACTAGGAAGATTACTATGCTCCCACTGAATTTTGTGTAGACACACGCCTCGAACTCACTTTTGAGAAAACCAAATTCCTTGATTCTTTTGTCAAAGTGTAAGTTCCAACTTCTAGATGCTTGATTCAATCCATAAATGTATTTTAGCAATTTGCATACTTTATCAGGATTCTTTGGATCAGTAAAACCATCCAGTTGTATCATGAATACATCCTCATTCAACTCCCCGTTAAGGAAGGCGATTTTAACATCCATTTGCCATATCTCATAGTCGTAATATGCTGATATGGCCATAAGAATTCTAATAGACTTAAGCATGGCGACTGACGAGTAGGTTTCAGAATAATCCACACCATGTGTTTGCGTGAAACCCTTCGCGACGAGTCATGCTTTGTAAGTATGCACCTTCCCATCCCTGTCAGTTTTCTTCTTAAAAACCCACTTACATCCAACAGCACGTGATTGTGGTGGCAAGTCTGATAACACCCAAACTTTGTTGTCATACGTGGATTGCATCTCTGCTTGCATAGCCTCGAGCCATCTTTCAGACTCTATGCCATCAGTAGCTTCGCTGTAGGTTAATGGTTCTAGTAGACTTCCATCATCTTCATCGATCATGAATCCAAGATACCTATCTGGTTCTTGGCGTGGTCTACTTGACCTACGCGGATTGCGTGTTTCTTCTTCCTCAACCGGTGGGTCTGGTTGGGAATCAACAATTCTTTGTTGAACTACTGGTTCGACTGAAGTCATCGGTGGATCTTCATTCTCTTCAATTTCTTGAAGCTCTATTTCTTATCTTGGAGTTTCAGTTCCTAGAAACTTCTCCTCCAAGAAGACACCTTTCCGAGCAAAAAAAACTTTGTTGTCTTCTTGATGATAGAAATAGTATCCTAAGGTTTCCCTTGGATATCCAACGAAGATACACTTATCTGACTTGGGGTTTAGTTTATCTGTGAAGTTACGTCTAATGTACGCTTCACAACCCCAAATCTTGAGAAAAGATAATTTTGGCTTTCTCCCCATCCAGTGCTCGGACGGAGTCTTTTCTACCGACTTGGTCGGAACCCAATTCAGTGTGATTGTTGCAGTCTCGAGTGCATGTCCCCAAAATGATAGTGGTAGTGGGGCGCAACACATCATTGTACGTACCATGTCTAACAAGGTGCGATTCCTCCTTTCTGATACACCATTCATCTGAGGTGTATACGGAGGTGTGAGTTGTGAAACAATCCCACATTCCTTCAAATGATCGTCGAACTCTTGGCTCAAATACTCACCTCCTCGTTTAGACCGAAGTGACTTGATTTTCTTGCCTAGTTGGTTCTCTACTTCCCTCTGATATTCTTTGAACTTGTCAAAGCTCTCAGTCTTTAGTCTCATAAGAAAGACATAACCATACCTACTGAAGTCGTCAGTAAAGGTAATGAAGTAGCGGTATCCTCCTCTGGCTTCTGGAGTAAAGGGTCCACACACATCTGTGTGTACAATCCCTAACAACTCGCCTGCCCTTTCATTAACGTGGTTGAAAGGGTCTTTTGTCATCTTGCCAGATAAACAAGCTTCGTATATTGCATATGATTCCAAATCAAATGGCTCTAGAATTCCATCATCGTGGAGCTTCTTTATGCGAGTCTCGTTTATATGACCTAAAAGACAATGCCAAAGATAAGTTTGATTCAAGTTACTCTTGGATCTTTTACTTATGTGATAAATGTCTCGTTCTATATTATTTAGATTTAACGTGTATAGATCATAATGAGAATTTGCGTTAAAATATAAAATGCATCTTTTAAACACGAAATTGTTTTTCCATAAAACACATAATAAAAACCACTGTCTATAAGTAAATCAAACGAAATAACATTTTCAATATGTCTAGGAACATAATAACAATCTTTAAGTTCCAAGACTCTTCCTGAAGGCAACTCGAGAAGATATGTTCCTACGGCTTTAGCTCCAACCTTGGAACATTCGCCTACTCGTAGTTGAACATCTCCTCGTCCCAGCCTCCTGTTCTTCTTAGATCCCTGCAAATGATTGCAAATGTGATGATCCACATCCGGTATCCAATACCCATGATTAACTAGAAGTAACGAGACAATCAATCATAAAGATACCTGAATCGCTGACAAAGTCAGCATCCAACAGCCCCACGTCGGATGTGTGCTCGCAAATATCCTTACCGCCATAAGCTGGGCAACACAAATCAGCAAAGTCATTCAACCATTCTTGGAATTCATCCTCCTGAATCTCAGGGAGAGATTCTTCCTCTACCCTTTGAACATCGCGTGTACACAAGAGATTCTCGTGTAGACCTGCGACACTCAGATCAAAATTCCTACTATACGTACTACCTTGTCCTGATAGTACTGAGTGAGAGACCCAAACAAGAACAAGACTTGTTCATGCTCATTTGATGTGCCAGTAACTAGGGTGAGACAATCTAGCAACCTTATTATGTTAACAAGATGGTCACTCAATGGTTGATCATATTTCGTCTTTGACGAAAAGGTTTCTTGAAAAGTGAACCACTTGCTATCTTCTGTACTATCTTTAAACGTCTCCTCAAGATACTGGACAAGCTCTGATAATGAAGTAAGAATAAGAATCGACATAACTTGTGATTCATCTGCCAGATACTGATAATAAGCATCAAGCTCATCATCCTGGGCATCTTGCCCTGGTTGTCCTTTGGGCACCTCGTCTATCACGTACAGTAGATTCTGTGCTTTTAGGTAACTCCTAAAGTGCACTTTCCAAACTTTGTAGTTTGGACCAGTAAGCTTCCATTTTCCAGTGATGAACTTTCGCGATTCGTTTGGTGAGTAAAACGGAATTTCTGACGGTACAGACATCTATAAGAAAAACAACAAACGGTTAGTAAGATTAGATAAATAAATGACTTCTAACATTATTTCCTTTTAAGAATAATAGTTAGACTAGGATCCATATTTCACGCCCTCTAATGCAAGGTTTGGGCACTTCCCATTAGAGCCACGCTATTTCCGGTAGGTATAGCCATACCGATCGCCTCTAGAGTAGAAACGATTCCTAGATCCTCGGGATATCAAGTTGAACAACAAACTTGTACATATTTTAAACCCTCTAGTGCATTTTGGGTCGGGACTCCTGATTATCACCAAAATAGATCGTACCACCTAAGACAGTGCGATGCCTTGCGCCCGGACTCCCGATTATCACAAGACCCTACGCACCCTAACACTCGCAATGATTTGAATCCACATCTAAGGTTCTTTCTCCTTACAATTTGAATATCGTTGAACAAGTGAGGTGTTCCATTAAGTGAGTTGCACTCTGATCTAAGATTTTCTAAAAAAGGATTTTCCTTTGTTCGAAAAATGTTTGCCAGTTTTTAATTACTTGGTTTTATAAATTACTGTTTATAAATTCCACTTTTAATTTTATCTTTATAAAACTTGGTTTAAAAACTTGGTTTTCTAAACAAACTGTTTATAATCGCCATCTTATTAATTTATACCTTGGTTTTCTAAACAAACTGTTTATAGTTACCATCTTATAATTAAATCTTGGTTTTCTAAACAAATTGTTTATAGTCACCATCTTTTTATTTCAACTATAATAAATAAACTAAATAAACTAAATATATGCAATTTACGAGAATTGTTATGCCATAACCCCAAAGACTTGGTTTTGTGTTTTGTAAATTTAAAAGATAAAAACTTTATAAAATTTCCGAAAAATATAAAAATTTCGAAAAATATAAAATAAACACAATGTCACTTCTTTTGGGTTATGTCATACTTAAGATAAATAAATTGATAATTTAAATTACCAAACTGATAATTAATAAATTACCTATAAACTGGTTTCTTATTTCCCCCTTAATTTAATGATTATCTTGATTTTAATAAACCTTATTATAATCAGTTTGAATTTAAATGTTATTGACTTTATTATAATAGACGAAAAAATAATAAAACTTGTCAAAAGAGTAAACTTTTGACACCCGATTTGATCCCGCGTACCTATATGCCCGAAACTGAGCCTTAGGTTAACGAAACTGGATTAAATACACAATGAGGGAAAAACTGGATCGATTAGACGAAGACAGAACCGTGGCTCGGTTCGGCTCGCCCGTTCAGCCCGTTCGTCCGAACTTGAGTTCGACCGTAGCTCGGTCTTACTCGGTTCGGTCGAACCCTATACCCCTTTTTTTATTAAAACCGAAAAATACTATAATATTAGTAATAACAAATAAATAAATGTGTTATTCTAATACTAAGAATAACATTTCTTTCCTTAATTTGTCTAAAGCCTAATTTGTCCATTGATTTACCAAATCTTGGTTAATCAATTACTTGGACTAATTTTTCTAGGGTTTTTACTAGACAAAAAGAAACCTAATTTCTTTTATCTTGAAACCTATTCAATCCAATTGTTCATAAACTTGAACAATGTTCTTGGATCAAACTTACTAGGTTTCTTTCTAAGATAAAAAAAACTTAATTATATATATACATATATACGAAATTTTGAAAAAAAAGAAGGGAAAAAAAACCTAATTTCTTTTTTATCTAGAACCCTATTCAATCCAATGTTCATTCAAAACTTGAAGAACATACACTTGGATTTCGAATTCTCTAGGGTTCTTTTCTAGACGAAAAGAAACTCAACCGAATCTCATTGAGATTAGTAGGGAGCTCTGATACCACTGTAGGAAAACCTTGTGGTATTCACATGGCGGAACTTGAATACCACATTACTGGATCTCTACTAGTCAATGAGATCACGAGAAGAAGGAGAGGATGAACATTTCCTTTAGATTGCTAAAGAAGTGATCCACCTCCACTGCACCACCTAGACACGCTGCAAGACCGCGTTGTACCAACAAAGAAACACACAAGAACTCGTGTGTGTTTGTGTGTTCGTCGACCTCCAAAGAGCCGAAGAACCCTATGGGGTTCTTCCTTCGTTCGATCGGCCGAGAGAGAGAGAGAGGGAGAGGTTTAAGGTTTTGAGTGTGTAAAGTGATTAACCTCTAAACCCTCACATAAGCCCTTTATTTATAAGGCTAGATGTTACGGTTTAGTCCTTGGAGTTTAATTATGATTAATCTCATAATTAAACTTCCTATTAACACTTTAAACCCTTGGACTTTTACTAGTTTAATTAATAGGCCATTAATTAAATGTCCGGTAAATACTTAACCTTATATTTAACCATCCTCACAAATAATAATTAACTTATTATTATTTATTCTCTTCTTTGTAATTAACTTAACTAGTTAATTATTCCACACAACTTACTTTATTCGGTTGTCCATTATTGGGTGTGTAGCGGTGTGACCCTTTAGTGTCTTATAACATTGGACACGGTGACACGTGTACTTATCTTTGCACATAATCACATTGATATGCATTGTCTCCACTAAGTTGAGAATGCGGAGTTAGTGGAGGTTGATTTTGTTGTTGGAGTAGAGCGACTAACTGTTTTAGTGTTTCAATCTCACTACTCATTGTCTCCATCCTGGTCAGAATTGTATTCTGAGTGTTCTTTATGGCCAGGATTTGTTGCATGATTGTCTGCAGAGACATTTGTTCTTCAGGAGCCTGTGCTGCTAGATTACCCTGCACAGATGGTGCAAAAGAAACAAAAATAGAAACTGGTTGTATTGGATGGTCTATCAAATAGAATTGTGGTGTTGTTTAACTATATAATCATTTAAACAGAATTTTTGAAGTCTGTATTTCATCTGGTTCATGTTGAACTATTGTGGACTTGTGCAAAGCATCTGGTTTTGGGTTTGGAAAATGATGCATGGGATATGCTTCTTTAATTTTTCAATGTTTATCACTCGGTATTAGAGTGATAACAGAAATGTGGCTAAAACCCCACAGAAAATATTTGGCTATTTGTGGCTTAAAGGTTTGTGATCACTTCTTAAATCTTGTGATCAAATTCAAAATAAGTTGGGCATGATGAAAGCAGCACCAGTGGGTGTCAGTGTGACATCAAACACCATCGTCTCTTTAAAGGTTGAGACAACTGTAGGCTGATAGTGATCAATTGAGTGCTCAGTGTATGAATGTTGCATAGTAGTAGTGGGCTAACTATGATGGCCATAAAAGGATATATATTTGGAAGTTCGATTGAGACTTTGGTTAGTATTGAGTTGGTAAAGGCCAATACTTAGTCTCTATTTGGAAATATATATATATATATATATATATATATATATATATATATATATATATATATATATATATATATATATATATATATATATATATATATATATATATATATATATATATATATATATATATATATATATATATATATATATATATATATATATATATATATATATATATATAAGTTTTAAGGTTTTATAGAAATTCATACCTGAGACTTTGTCAGACTCGCTTCTTACATCTGCAGAGCTCAGTGCTGGATAATTTGTGTTGATTTGTGCCTCCAACACCTTCTTCTTGTCTATACTGAGCACCTTCCTGAGTATGTTGCTCATATTCGATCTCCACATCAAGAGGAACATGAGGTTCCTCGATTGGTTGAGGAGTTGGTTCTTGTTCTTGATTTGGAAGGTATGCAGTTGCAGCTATTAAATTCTGCTCCTCAAGTGATGCAGTTAGTGATGGAACGTGTCTATGTTGCGCTGAGTCTGAGGATAAGGCTCCCATAATGACTAGAGTCAAACTTCGTCTTCGTCTTCTTCTTGCAATCAAAGGTTGCTGAAGTGACTTAGTATCAGTATCTGATGCAGTATGAGGAGCATCAGGATCCTGTTCTGGTTGTGGAATGTGTGGTTGTACTGGTTCCGGTTCTGGTTGGGCATCCACCATTTTCAACATCTTCACCAGCATTGCCACCAACACCATTATCATCATCATCATCACTGTCTGCATTTGATTTAGTATCAGAATCATCTTCATCATCATGATCTATGTGAGCCTGAGCAATGGCTAACATAGTTGCACTCAGTGGTGGTTCTTCTTCCCTTGGTTGATGAAAGAATATCTTCTCATGAATGGGAGGAAGATCAACCCGTATGCCTTCAAAATCATCATACATCTCCGCAGGCATTGAGTTTTGGAAAATGAGGGAGAGAAACCTGCAAAATGGAACATTTGGAGCTTGGAGTCTGGCTTGAACAAGTGAGGCCAACTCATTGAATATCCATCTAGGATAATCAATCTCCGTGTTATGGTACATGGCATATACCAATTGCATTCCAAAATCGTTGATTTGATCAAGGGCCCCTGTTTTGCGAGTCATACACCGGATTATTATTGAAATCATAATCCCCCACGTTGGGCCAAATTCTTCATACTGGGCATGTGCAGTTGTAAACGTAATGTTTCTTTGATGATTGCTGTTGAGATAAACGCCCTTCGTTGATCTCGAATAACCCACCCTTCAATCATGTTTGGTGAGTCCATTTCTGATGTATACCAAAACTCACACAACATTGCAGGGTATATAGCTCTCGGAGAAGGTTGGAGAGCATATGAGATTGGGATACATCGCAGATAAGTCACTATCTGTCGAAATAGAAGACATACCCAACCGTCAGGAATCACGAAATTTTCCGTGATGTTGTTCCTCGAAAACTAAGGAAGTTCATCACATTGAAAGGTCTTCGCCGGTGTACCATTCAGTGCTACGAACTGAAAATTTGCAATCTTTCCTTATCTGTGATTTACCAATCGAAAAAATGTTTTGCTTGCAAAGAGAGAGTGGAGTCGTTAATCGCATAGAGAATTAGAGATGAAAGAATTGAATAACTGTTAAAACGGCTGAAATGACAGCCTTATCCTGTTCCAACGGTAAATTTTCTATTAAGGAAAGTTATCGTTGGGGAATATGAGGTTTAGAATCAGTGTTAACACTCCAGGATCCCCAATACTGACTTTGTATAAAAAAATTAAATAATTTTTTTTTAAATAACTATAAAAACATTTAATTTAACCTATAAATTAATGAAAAATAAAAAATATTTAATTTTGATAAACCAGACGAGCTATACTGTGCTGGTCCAATACAGAGCAGACAGTATCGGAAAAATTCTAAAAGAGTTAAGGATTCAGCATAACCAATTGCCCTAGTAAATACATAAACCTTTCTTCTGAGAGAGGTTTAGTAAACACATCAGCCAATTGATCCTCTGTAGGAACAGAATTATGACAACTCGGTATTTTCCGTATGTAATCTCAATTTCATTTCTAGAACTTTCCTTATTGAGAACGTTTTTATATTTAGACATTTCGCATCTAAACACACAATAGACAATCAAATTTTTACACCATACATTAGTGTTTGACTATTTTAGTTAACACAACATATTATTTTACTTTTGGTGACACACTTGAGCTAAAAACATTCTAAAAATAGTAACTTTATATTGGTTACACATTAAATGAATTAATTAATTTAAACGTGACTCGAATGAACCAAACATCTAAACCCGACACCAAGTCTAAACCGACCACCAATGTGGCCGGCCTGCCCACCCTCTCTTGAACCCTATTCGGCCGAACACCCTTAGGTGTGATGTTGAATTGTTTTTGATCTTATCTTGTTCCTTTGAGACTTATCCACTCAAACACCAACACACACACATTATATAAATACCCCATTTGGCCGAAACCCTAACCCTTTTGTTCCCTTCATTCGGCCGAGCAACCCCAAGGATCTCCTAGATCGAATTCGTCCCAAAGCATCCCCATTCGATATCCTCTTCATTCGATCCAAGGTAATACCCGAAAGCTCTCTTTTTTTCTTGTGTTTTTCGTCCTATATTCGAACCCAAAACCATGGCTAAGAGCCATATGGTCTCGGTTATGCATTGATCTCCCAAAGTCGAAGCATACATGCATGCATGCATACGATCGTATGCATGTGTGTGTGTGTGTCTGATTTGCTCGTTTACTTGCTTGATTCCTTGATTTGTTGTTGTTATTGTTTTAAACCCTAGATTGATGATGAATTGTCAAAACCCTAGACTTTTGACCAAAAACCCCAAATCTAGAATTATTATGTATCCCTAGCCCTAGATCTAGTACTTGTATGACCAAACCCACCAAAGCCTAGCCAAACAAACCCTTGGAACCGAACCATAGCACAAAACGCGTAGGGTTTTGGCCTATTCGGCCAACCCTAGTCGAACTCTAACCCTTGACCGAAACCCTAATAGTCTAGTTGACTTTTGTTGACTTTAATTGATTACTTTGACCAATATTGACTTCTAGATTGGACTAATTTTGACCCATAAGTCAAACCGGGTCAAGGCCGGATTCTTGACCCAAAACCGTGACCCAAACCTGAATATCTAATCTGGCCAAGGCCCGTACTTGGCCCATTCGATCTATAGTAGTCCATCGGGCCTAAACTTTAGTTGGCCCATTACTATCCAAGCGCATTTGAACCAAAGCCCAAGCCTTTGGCCCATTATTACCCTAACCGAACCCAATTAGGCCCAATCCATGGCCCAATCTAATCGGACCTAAGCCCAATAAGAGGTCCAAGTGGCCCACATAGTGGCCTATTAAGCCCATCTAGGCCCATTAGGCCCAATCTAGGCCCATTAAGCCTAACCAAAGCCCATTTCATTTATTTCATTTCGAAGCCCATTTCATTTCATGTCAGGCCATTAAGGCCCAATAACCCTCATTCGATGTCACAAAACATAAAACATAACAATAATTGCATATCATATATCATTTATCATAACTAGATCGCCTGTGTTAGCTTAGTCTAATTAGAACGTTATATCGTTTCGGAAGCTAGGAGTCCGTGAAGGAGTCCCCTGTCCATCCTGTTGCTAAGCTTTGCCCGGGTGAGTCCACGTACCCCGTTTACTCTTTTTTCTATTTTATAAACTATTGGGGTGGACAACATAAACAAATGCTACTACTTTACTATGACTGTACAACATATACATTTTCATTATCGCGTTGGCATGACAAACAATTATTATATAGGACTAAGGTTGCCAGCAATCATTAACTAGTGGATCTAGACCATGGATATGCAGATAGTAATATTGGCTGACACTCATCCTCCCAACATTATTTGATCATTACTTGGTTATCTAAGACATATTTCGGGAGTGTATATCCATAAAAGAACGATAACATACTGGAGTTGAAGTGTTGATTGTGGACTTAGGGGTTGGTATATTAACTCAATAGATTAGCTACATGTTGGTGATAGCAGTCATGCGATGTGAAACATAACAACTTGTTCAACACTTTTTCATAAACAAAACTAGTAATTGTAGACCTTCTACAATTACACTTCACTTTTCATACTTATTTCTCATATCATATGAGTGTTGAACCTTATACTTTTGTAGTCATAAATCTATTTTCATAACAAACATTTTGGGTAGCAAACACTTTACTTTTACAATTAACATTAGCCCTGTGGATTCACTCAAAATTATTGTTGACCCTTTTATATTTATGTTTTTCCAGGTGATTAGGTGCACACTGGAACTGGAGGATATGAGCGGTGGGATTGTCGTGAGCCATGAATAAAACATTAAGTTTACGAACAATCATTTCATTTTCAAACAACTTCTATCTTAGGAAACTTGCTATTCTTGGAAACTTTCTTTTTTTAGAAAGTGAAACTATTTTTATTTCGTTATTACGTGGTTGTTTGTTTACTTAATTTTTGCTATGTTGTGATGAACGTTACACCTCCGTTCTTACGCAAAACATTATAAATGAAGTAAAACTCATTTTTGGCGGGGTGTGACAATAATCTACGTGAACCTTACCCTTTTCCACATTATCTCGGATAAAGTGGTGATATCAATGTGCTTTGTTCTTGAATGATGGACTGGGTTCTCAGTGATAGCAATAGCACTCTTGTTATCACAATGAATGGGTGTCTTCTGAAAATCGAACCCATAATCCATGAGTTGGTATTGCATCCATAAGAGTCGAGCACAACAACCTCCTGCAGCAACATAGTTTGCTTCTGCTGTGGAAGTTGCTACTGAATTTTTCTTCTTGGATGACCAACCAATCAATCTTCCACCGAGGAATTGACATCCTCCACTTGTACTTTTTCTATCCAACCTGCAACCTGCATAATCTGCATCTATATACCCTTCAAGGCCAAAGTCTGAGTCTTAGGGATACCAAAGACCCATGTTAGGAGTACCTGAAAGATATCTAAAAATTTTCTTAACAGCTTTCATATGTGATTCCTTGGGATCAGCCTGATACCGAGCACAAAAACATGCTGCAAACATGGTATCAGGCCCGCTAGCTATTAAGTAAAGTAAGGAACCAATCATTCCTCGGTATGTGGACTGACATACTAGCTTCCCAGTCTCATCCTTACTAATCTTATCCTGAGTACTTATAGGGGTGTGCATAGAAGATAAATTTTCAAATTTGTATATCTTCAGCATGTCATGCACATACTTACTTTGGTTTATAAAAGTTCCATCAGGCTTTTGATCAACTTTAAACCAAGAAAATAAGTAATTTCTCCCATCATACTCATCTGATACTGAGCTGACATTATCTTAGCAAACTAATCACACATGGATTTGTCAGTGGAGCCAAAGATAATGTCAACTACATATACCTGAATGAGTAAAATGTCAGACCCTTTTCTTTTTGAAAATAAAGTTTTATCTATTTTACCTCTTGTAAATTTATTTTCAATCAAGTACTCAGACAGGGTATCATACCAGGCTCTGGGAGCTTGTTTTAGCCCATACAAAGCTTTATCAAGCTTGAAAACATAATTAGGAAATTTAGGATCAACAAAACCTGGGGGTTGTTTAACATAAACTTCCTCTTGTATTTTTCCATTGAGGAAGGCACTCTTGACATCCATCTGATAAACCTTGAAGTTCTTGAAAGCTACATATGCAAGATACAGCCTAATTGCTTCAATTCTTACAACTGGTGCAAAAGTTTCATCATAGTCAATTCCTTCCTCTTGCCTGTAAACATGAGCAACCGGTCTTTCCTTATTCCTTATCACAACTCCATCATTGTCCATCTTGTTTCTGAACACCCACTTAGTACCAATAATAGTTTTGCCAGAGGGGAGGTGGTACTAAGTTCCAAATAGATATTTGCAGTGGCTTGGGGTTCAAATGCTAATTTTCTTCTGGTTTGGACATCTTGTTCAATAGGACCAATGATGTTTGAGTGTGGATGGTCTCTGTGTTCCCTTAGATTATTTCCTAAGGGAGCATTTGCAGCAAGGTCAACAACATCTTGTTGAACTGGATAGTTGTCTGTCTTGAAGGATTTATGTGCACAGATAAGTGCACGTGTCACCGTGTCCAATGTTATAAGACATTAGGGTCACACCATTACACACCAAATAATGGACAACCGAATAAAGTAAGTTGTGTGGAATAATTAACTAGTTAAGTTAATAGATAATAATAAGTTAATTATTATTTGTGAGGATGGTTAAATATTTAGCGGACAGTTAATTAATAGTTAATTAATTAACTAGTAAAAGTCCAAGTGTTTAAAGTATCAAAAAGAAGTTTAATTATGAGATTAATCATAATTAAACTCCAAGGACTTAACTGTAACTTAAGCCCTTATAAATAAAGGCTTAAGGTTAAGGTTTAAGGGTTAATCACTTTACACACTCAAAACCCTAAATCTCTCCCTCTCTCTCTCGGCCGTGCGAACGAAGAAAGAACCCCAAAAGGGGTTTCGGCTTTTTGCTTGTTCGGTTCGACCGAACACACACACACACACACAAATCTTTGTGTATTACTTTGTTGGTACAACGCGGTCTTGCAGCGTGTCCAGGTGGTGCAGTAGAGGTGGATCACTTCTTTAGCTATCTAAAGGTAATGTTCATCATCTTCTCTTTCTCGTGATCTCATTGACTAGTAGAGATCCAGTAATGTGGTATTCAAGTTCCGCCATGTGAATACTACAAGGTTTTCCTACATGTCTGATATTGATCTGAGTTTTGTTCAGTATGAGATAGTTTTGATCCCAATAACCCTCATTCGATGTCACAAAACATAAAACATAACAATAATTGCATATCATATATCATTTATCATAACTAGATCGCCTGTGTTAGCTTAGTCTAATTAGAACGTTATATCGTTTCTGAAGCTAGGAGTCCGTGAAGGAGTCCCCTGTCCATCCTGTTGCTAAGCTTTGCCCGGGTGAGTCCACGTACCCCGTTTACTCTTTTTTCTATTTTATAAACTATTGGGGTGGACAACATAAACAAATGCTACTACTTTACTATGACTGTACAACATATACATTTTCATTATCGCGTTGGCATGACAAACAATTATTATATAGGACTAAGGTTGCCAGCAATCATTAACTAGTGGATCTAGACCATGGATATGCAGATAGTAATATTGGCTGACACTCATCCTCCCAACATTATTTGATCATTACTTGGTTATCTAAGACATATTTCGGGAGTGTATATCCATAAAAGAACGATAACATACTGGAGTTGAAGTGTTGATTGTGGACTTAGGGGTTGGTATATTAACTCAATAGATTAGCTACATGTTGGTGATAGCAGTCATGCGATGTGAAACATAACAACTTGTTCAACACTTTTTCATAAACAAAACTAGTAATTGTAGACCTTCTACAATTACACTTCACTTTTCATACTTATTTCTCATATCATATGAGTGTTGAACCTTATACTTTTGTAGTCATAAATCTATTTTCATAACAAACATTTTGGGTAGCAAACACTTTACTTTTACAATAAACATTAGCCCTGTGGATTCACTCAAAATTATTGTTGACCCTTTTATATTTATGTTTTTCCAGGTGATTAGGTGCACACTGGAACTGGAGGATATGAGCGGTGGGATTGTCGTGAGCCATGAATAAAACATTAAGTTTACGAACAATCATTTCATTTTCAAACAACTTCTATCTTAGGAAACTTGCTATTCTTGGAAACTTTCTTTTTTTAGAAAGTGAAACTATTTTTATTTCGTTATTACGTGGTTGTTTGTTTACTTAATTTTTGCTATGTTGTGATGAACGTTACACCTCCGTTCTTACGCAAAACATTATAAATGAAGTAAAACTCATTTTTGGCGGGGTGTGACAATAATCTACGTGAACCTTACCCTTTTCCACATTATCTCGGATAAAGTGGTGATATCAATGTACTTTGTTCTTGAATGATGGACTGGGTTCTCAGTGATAGCAATAGCACTCTTGTTATCACAATGAATGGGTGTCTTCTGAAAATCGAACCCATAATCCATGAGTTGGTATTGCATCCATAAGAGTCGAGCACAACAACCTCCTGCAGCAACATAGTTTGCTTCTGCTGTGGAAGTTGCTACTGAATTTTTCTTCTTGGATGACCAACCAATCAATCTTCCACCGAGGAATTGACATCCTCCACTTGTACTTTTTCTATCCAACCTGCAACCTGCATAATCTGCATCTATATACCCTTCAAGGCCAAAGTCTGAGTCTTAGGGATACCAAAGACCCATGTTAGGAGTACCTGAAAGATATCTAAAAATTTTCTTAACAGCTTTCATATGTGATTCCTTGGGATCAGCCTGATACCGAGCACAAAAACATGCTGCAAACATGGTATCAGGCCCGCTAGCTATTAAGTAAAGTAAGGAACCAATCATTCCTCGGTATGTGGATTGACATACTAGCTTCCCAGTCTCATCCTTACTAATCTTATCCTGAGTACTTATAGGGGTGTGCATAGAAGATAAATTTTCAAATTTGTATATCTTCAGCATGTCATGCACATACTTACTTTGGTTTATAAAAGTTCCATCAGGCTTTTGATCAACTTTAAACCAAGAAAATAAGTAATTTCTCCCATCATACTCATCTGATACTGAGCTGACATTATCTTAGCAAACTAATCACACATGGATTTGTCAGTGGAGCCAAAGATAATGTCAACTACATATACCTGAATGAGTAAAATGTCAGACCCTTTTCTTTTTGAAAATAAAGTTTTATCTATTTTACCTCTTGTAAATTTATTTTCAATCAAGTACTCAGACAGGGTATCATACCAGGCTCTGGGAGCTTGTTTTAGCCCATACAAAGCTTTATCAAGCTTGAAAACATAATTAGGAAATTTAGGATCAACAAAACCTGAGGGTTGTTTAACATAAACTTCCTCTTGTATTTTTCCATTGAGGAAGGCACTCTTGACATCCATCTGATAAACCTTGAAGCTCTTGAAAGCTGCATATGCAAGATACAGCCTAATTGCTTCAATTCTTACAACTGGTGCAAAAGTTTCATCATAGTCAATTCCTTCCTCTTGCCTGTAAACATGAGCAACCGGTCTTTCCTTATTCCTTATCACAACTCCATCCTTGTCCATCTTGTTTCTGAACATCCACTTAGTACCAATAATAGTTTTGCCAGAGGGGAGGTGGTACTAAGTTCCAAATAGATATTTGCAGTGGCTTGGGGTTCAAATGCTAATTTTCTTCTGGTTTGGACATCTTGTTCAATAGGACCAATGATGTTTGAGTGTGGATGGTCTCTGTGTTCCCTTTGATTATTTCCTAAGGGAGCATTTGCAGCAAGGTCAACAACATCTTGTTGAACTGGATAGTTGTCTATCTTGAAGGATTTATGTGCACAGATAAGTGCACGTGTCACCGTGTCCAATGTTATAAGACATTAAAGGGTCACACCATTACACACCCAATAATGGACAACCGAATAAAGTAAGTTGTGTGGAATAATTAACTAGTTAAGTTAATAAATAATAATAAGTTAATTATTATTTGTGAGGATGGTTAAATATTTAACGGACAGTTAATTAATAGTTAATTAATTAACTAGTAAAAGTCCAAGTGTTTAAAGTATGAAAAAGAAGTTTAATTATGAGATTAATCATAATTAAAATCCAAGGACTTAACTGTAACTTAAGCCCTTATAAATAAAGGCTTAAGGTTAAGGTTTAAGGGTTAATCACTTTACACACTCAAAACCCTAAATCTCTCCCTCTCTCTCGGCCGTGCGAACGAAGAAAGAACCCCAAAAGGGGTTTCGGCTTTTTGCTTGTTCGGTTCGACCGAACACACACACACACACACAAATCTTTGTGTATTACTTTGTTGGTACAACGCGGTCTTGCAGCGTGTCCAGGTGGTGCAGTAGAGGTGGATCACTTCTTTAGCTATCTAAAGGTAATTTTCATCATCTTCTCTTTCTCGTGATCTCATTGACTAGTAGAGATCCAGTAATGTGGTATTCAAGTTCCGCCATGTGAATACTACAAGGTTTTCCTACATGTCTGATATTGATCTGAGTTTTGTTCAGTATGAGATAGTTCAGGTTGCTGGTCTTCTTCATTTTGCAGATTTGTGGTAGATTCTTTAAATGTGTTGGATGTTTTACCCTCTTCATAAGTGGAGTTATTCAGATCAAGATTTGAGAACTCAGTGTTGGGGTTCTCAGCAATGGGAACCTCAGTATTAGTTGAAGTTCTTCCTTACTGAGTTATATCGTGATCATCATCACTCATATCATGTGGAGCCTGATATGGGTGAGACTTGGGCTGTTCAGCATTGGAGTTGTCTGGATTACATAGGGTCTCAATACCACTTATGTCCTCCTTTGCTGAAGTAGAATGCTCATCCGGATTTTCATCAAAAGTAACATGGATGGATTCTTCAATCACCTTTGTAGATATAATATACACTCTGAAGGTCTTTGAGTGTGGTGAGTAGCCCATAAAAACACCTTGATTTTCTTTGGGAGCAAACTTGTTGAGATTTTATTTAGTACTGAGTACAAAACATTTGCTCCCAAAGATGTGGAAGTATTCCACATTAGGAATTCTGCCATGATATAACTCATAAGGAGTTTTGTGGTGTCTCTGGACTATAGCGGCTCTGTTCTGTGTGAAATTTGCACAATTTACAGCTTCAGCCCAGAAGCTCAGTGCTAGTCCAGCATGGCATAACAAAGTTCTTACAGCTTCAATCAATGTTCTATTCTTCCTTTCTACAACACCATTTTATTGTGGTGTGTAGGCTGCATAGAAGTTTTGTACGATTCCTTTTTCTTCACCTAAATATGCAAATACTGAGTTCTTGAACTCAGTACCATGGTCACTTCTTAGTTCCTTGACCTTGTTGTCCTTCTGAATTTCTTCTCTTTTTATGAAGGAAATGATTTCTGTGGTAGCATCTGCTTTGGTTTTAAGGAAGATGACCCAAGTGTATCTTGAGTATTTATCAACCAAGACAAGTGTATAGATCTTTTTGGCCAGAGATGGTGTACTGATGGGGCCAAATAGATCCATATGTATCATAGTAAGAGGTTCATTAATCGAATGGTTGGATGTTGACTTAAATGAACTCCTCTTCTGCCTGCCCATTTCACATGTTGTACACAACTTATCTTTTGAATAAGTAATTGTGGGCAACCCTCTCACCAACTTCTTCATACTGAGGTCATTGATTTTTCTGAAGTTGATGTGAGAGAGTTTCTTGTGCCACATCCAGTTTAGTTATGGATTGACTTTAGAAAGCAGGCATACTCGGATAGTAGGGTCTAATTCAGACAAGTTGACCACATAGACATCTTTCTCTCTTCGAGCAATGAGAACAAGTTGTCCCTTCTCATTATAGATGATACTGAGCAGATTGTGTTGTCAGCTTTGATTACTCCATATCCTCTTGTTTACCCTACTGAGTTATCCCCAAACCTGACCGAAGGACCCTTCTCTGGTGTATAATTTAGAAGGTATTCCATACTGCCAGTCATGTGTCTTGAGCAGCCACTATCAAAGTACCATTTTCTATCACCCTGCACAAGACACAAAATAAGGATTAGTTCTTTTTAGGAACCCATTTTTCACTGGGACCTTTGGTAGGGGTAACATGTTTAGTTTTAATCTCTTTAGATGGAGAGGTCAGTATCACTTCAGGTTAAACCTTGGAAGTTTTCTTTGGTGATGCTGACTTATTTTCTCTCCTTTTTTGTTGGTACTGAGTACCTAGAATTTGAGGGATCAGTCCAGCACTCATCTCCTTTATGACCAGTATGATGACACCTATAGCATTTTCTAGGCCTATTTCTGAACATGTTTTCATAAGGAATTTTAGAAAAAGTGTTTTTCTTTTGGTTGATCAGTATGAGTTAGTTTTGCAAACTTTTGACTTAAAACTTTAATCTGGTCACCTATATATTTTAAAATACTATTTTTGTCATTTTTAATAGATGGTCTAACATTATTTTTAACAAGTTTTGGAGGAGATGGATCTGGTTTTTTCTTTTTATTTGGCAAAGAAGTCTTATATTGTTTAGACTTCTTGATTTTGCCCGTTGAAGATCCTATTGAAGTTGGTTTTTGATTATCATGTTATAAAATGACAACTTTAATAGGCTCTTTTGGTTCTTCAGTACATGAATCATCTGTTCCTGCAACTTCAGTATCAGTTATTATAATAGGTGTAGAAGTTGATTCATTTGCATTATATTTTTCAAAAGTAGTTGTATTAAATAGTAATTCAAATGGTGGAACAGTAGAAGTGTCACACTGTACTACATCGGGTTCATGAATCAGAATTTTCTTGTGCAGGAAATTCAATACTGATCTCTTGTAGTTCAGTATAGCACTTTGAACAGATTGAGGGACCAATAGGTTGATCAAAATTATTTTCTCCTCATCATCTGACTCAGTTTGACATCCAACTTCACAAAATGTTTTAGATTTAACAAACTAAACAGGATTCATGTCTGAAAATTCCTCAAATAAATCAGCAAAATTGTTTCGATTTTTTAATTAAGGGTCAACACCAAGTGCATCCCTAACATTTTCTGGAAACTATTGATTTAGACATTTGTTTAATTTTATAGAAGCATTTCCCCAAGATTTACACTGATTTTCAAATTTTTCTTTTTCAAGTTTACGTACATGAGCTTTATCAGGTAATATTTGGTTCATTTCTTGTAAGTTTAAAAAATCTAATTCTAAATCTTTTAATTTTTCTAATTTAACTAAGTTTTCATTATTTACCCTTTCAAGTTCAAGAATAGTTAATTTTAAAGCTTTCTCTTTCTGTACTAAAGTTTTAAGATCAACAATCATGTACTCCAAAATCTTTTCCTTTTCATTTGAAGAATAAGTTTGAAAGACACTCACCTTGTACAATTGAGTGGATTCCCAATCATTATGGACACTCGTCCTCTCATCTTCTTTGATATCTCTATCAAAGGTACTCTTCAAATCATCTTCAGTAAAAGCCATAAAGGCTTTGTTCTCAACTTATTCCTCATCGTCACTGAGCTCTTCATCCATCCAAGCTTCAGAATAAAGTGCCTGATGAGGTGCTCCATTCCCTGCTGCACCCCTGCCATTGCTCCAGTTTTTCAACTTGACATACTTGTCCCTATATTCTTATCATTCTGATCAGTTTCAGATGACTTTGTATGACAGTTGGCAGCATTGTGTCCAGGCTTTCCACACATGTAACATAGACCTGATCTTGGGTCAGTATTGGAAGAGCTAACACCCAGCCTCTTCTTCTTCAACTGATCCAGTTTCATAGACATAAGAGCCATTTGAGTTTCTAGCTCCTCTGCCTCAGCATTATCAAGATCAACCTCTGGCTCTTCAGGCTCAGTGACAGTATAGGCCTGTTGCACAATGATGGCCATGCCATTGGAAGTCTTGTCAGTCTTCTTCCAGTTGATCAGTCTAGCAGCATTGTTCTCCTCATAATTTAACATCAAACCATACAATGTTTGAAGAGTGTATGTTTCAATGTTGTTAGCAGCATTGACATAGTTTGTCATGTCATGGAATTGTTGAGGAAGACTATCCAGAAATTTTTGACATAGTTCTCCTTCTTCCTTCACAATCCCAACACTGATAAGATCATAGATAACAATATTGAACCTGTTATAGAGAGAGGTGATATCTTCATTAGGATTTGAAAAGAAATTTCCGTATTTTCTTCTAATGTTGCTTTTTCTTTGCAACTTCACCTTTGTTGTGCCTTCATAGGTGATGGTTAAGCTATCCCACATAGCTTTTCCAGTTGGAAGCTGCATGATTGCAGTCATTATCTCTTTGGTAACTGCATTACCAATCACACCTTTGGCTCTAGAGTCAGGACTGAATAAGTGTCGGTCAGTATCAGTCCATGTGTGCTTCAGTTTTGGTATGGTTCTTGTGCCGGCAGGAGCATGATCAGTGGCTGCGATGGGTTCCACGGTTTGTGGAATGATGGGACCATCAGTGAGAACTGTAAGCATTTCACAATGGATAGATTCAAGATACCAGTAGGCTTTCAACTTCCACTGATGAAAGTCTTTGCCACTGAAGATAGGCACACCCTTTCCGGACATAATTGGAGAAGTGATTGAAGACATTTTTGTTTTTGTAGGTTGGGAAGGGTAAGTATATGGAAAGGTTGCCAGGGTAATAGATCAACTAAATAAGAGTTTATTTAGCCTGCTCTGATACCAGTTGTTAGGTCACAACAACCCTGGATTACTTTGTTAATTGATAGAAATATTAATAGTTAAGACAAATAATGTATTGAACAAGATTATAGTCAAATGTATAATTTCACTAAGTGTGGTATGCTACAGAATAGCAATACAACTGATCAATTACAAAATGATATCAAAGTGAATACGTAAATTGGTGTGTACTCCTTTGCCAAGTGATCTCTATTTATAGTGTTATAGAGATCTTACAAAAGTGGAAAGGAGTAGTAGAAGGACTGAGATAAGGAAAGTGACCGAGATCAAAGGGATTTGATCTGGTCTGTTAAACATGGAAATGTTTAAATCAGTCCTTCTACTTAGTATTGGATTTCCAATACTGAGTTCCAATACTGAGCGGCCAATACTGCCTACTCGGTATTGCACCGAAACTTAGCTAATATTTTACAAACTAATATAAGCTAGTCTAGGCTGTCTTGTTATCTTAAGATCCTAAAGGGGTAAGGATTGTTGCCTTAACAAAGTTTATCATCATTGAATCCATGGTTGAATTATATTGTGTGTGCATGTGTGATGATTATACTAGTCAAGTTTTATGACTAGATTATAAAGTCAAGTGTTGACTTAATAATAATCTCATTGTTTATATTTGTTTGATTTTTGTGATAATATCTTAAAGGCTTAAATTACTTAAATACTAGTATTTAGAAAGTTTTTCTAAATACAAGTGTTTAAGAGTTTTATGGAAGGATAAGGTTCAAAGTACATTGAACGTAATTAAAACATCTTAAGTAATGAATACTTATGATAGTAAGTTTTAAGGTATTAGTATTAATATAGTATGATTATATTGGATATAATCAAGATAGACTTTAAAGAGTATTATTACAAGTATCTCACACTTGTGATAAAGGAATTTAGTGAAGTCATAATTCCCTAATAGGAATACTGGATATCTGAGAAATCTAAGGAAATGACTTTGACATTAAATGAAGTTCATAAAAGGTACTAATGTATTTAAGAATTGGAAGTATCGTTTCAAGTGTCTTATACTTGTTAGATACAATGATCAATAAAAGTCATGATTCCCTAAACAGGAATATTGGATATTCGCAAATCCAAAGGATGACTTTAATGATTGATAAATTCTGAAAAGCTTAAACTATAAGATTTTGACTAGGTCAAAGTAATAGTTTAAGTGATGCTTATATTCCATAAAAGATAGTGGGAGCTATGACTAACATATTCATTAGAAGTAATAATAAATATAGTAAGTTAGTAAGATATTAACAACAGGGTATTACCAATTCGTTTGCCAAAGTGTTAAGAGAAATAATAAATGATCGTTAATTAGATTATTGAAAACCTAATAGCGTGATAACAAGTCTTGTGATTAATTATTGCATATCTAATAGGATATTCACATTCCAGTGAATAAGTTAATAATTTAAGGAAATTTTTTTAACTAGTTAATGATATATCTACAAATCAAGTAACTGAAAGAGGCTTTAGTTAAAAGGCAAATTTTAATAATTCAAGAAATTAAGGATTCGATTTCCAATACTCCAATGTTTACCGAATTGCAAAAAAGGCAAGACTAGAATATGTTCTAGAATGTTGCAAGAACAAATTCTAGCAAAGCCAAAAGTAATAGTGTTTTCCAAATACTTGTCTTATGTCTTTGGTTTAATAGGAATGACTAGATCAGTGATAAAGTTACAAGTAAAATTGTAAACATCATTAAGTAATCAACACGAACGAAAGGAATAAGTAATGATTCAGTAATAATCTATGTATGTATGTCCAGCGCGGAATAATACATGAGTTAGTATCATTGTTATTCAGACTTTGTATGTTTTACAATATCTATGAATAAAAGTCTATTTATTCAAAAGACATAATCCGTGACTACTCGTCTTGGTGGGAACCTTGATGGGACGTTAACGTTATTGCGGTATTTGGTGGAGATTCGAGTTTCTCGAAGATTGCTACACAAGTTTTGCTGTTAAGTAAATATCGGTGATATTATGTTGGAGGTCCGACGAATATAGGAATGACCACCGTGACAATACTTTGTGGTTGAAAAGTTCAAAAGTATTGTTCACTATGATTGTCCTTAAGCCTGAGGTATTTGGTTTAGGATACAATGACTAATGTACTTTGGTTCGTCTTAGACAAGTCTGAAATATGATTTTCATACGAGGCCTTACTAGGTACAAAGGAAGTTGTGTTTTGAATCGAAATATAACAAGATGGTAATTGTGCCTCCTTTTTAGAAGAGATATTTATGGGTCCTTTGACATGATGGAAAACTGGTAAGTGCATGGCCATGCCCAAACGAACCGATTTGTTCTTTGTGATTACCTTTGACATGATGGAAAACTGGTAAGTGCATGGCCATGCCCAAACGAACTGAATTGTTCTTTGTCGTTAATCACAACAGTTTGAATCAAGAAGTCGAGAAATGATTTCGAATACAGGAGTTGATATTTTCTACCATGCTTGTATTCGATATCACAAATATCTTGCTGCAAGGGATGAACCAAAACACGTTGCCCAAGAAGTAGAGACAGAGTGTTCTTTACTAGACGAAGCTATTAAAGAGTTTTTCAAAACTATAGCTGGGTTACATAAAGTTGTTTCTATGGGGTTGGTTACCTACATGCCTATCTAGAGGGCCACTGTACCTCATGTCATCAAGCTAAGGTAACGAACTTGCATAAGTGGGAGTCTGTTGGAATTATGTGCATAGTTAGTCAACCTATGGTGATACATCCATGCCTACGAAACACTTAAGGGTCTCACCGGTGAGTACATGTAATACGAGCAAGATGTGTAATGATACTACGGAGAGGAATCATTCATAATAGTCATTATGAATCGGTTAAGTAATAAGTTAAGTTTAACTTATTTCTGGATTAGTTTAACAAACTTATTAATACAAGTATTTGTTCATTTACTATTGAGTGAATGTACAATGTGTTAATTATAGATTATCCATAATATGATTTAATGTTATTAAATCATATAGGGTTTGGATAATATTATTGTATAATTATATAAAGGTTATTATATAATTCATTATTAAAAGTATTTATACAAGGCATATATTTCGTGTATATACATTATACCGAAATATATATTAAAGTGTATTAATACTAGACATTTAATAGTTAAGTGCAATAATAAAAGAGTAGTAAAACTATAAAGGAAAGAATCGTAAAAGGGAAAGTTTAATTAAGAAGTTAATTTTAATTAAACTAGAGGGTTCTAAGCGCAACTTGTTTAACTATAAATAAGAGGCTTAGGGTAACCCTAAAACCCCTAGTAGCACCCCACGAATTCTCCCCCCCTCCTCCCCTTTGGCTTCAGCCGAATACACCCCAAGAACACAATTGTGTTCTTGGTTCTTCGTGTTCTTCGTGTTCTTCAAGACTTGAAGAACAAGTTTCGTTACAAGTGATCAACTGGAGGATCGCTTGTCGTGTTCATCATCAGTGTACTTACTTAAGAAAGTTAAGGTATGTTTTGGAACAACCTCTTTCCTCTTCTCCTCTTGTTCGATCGACTCCCAAGAACCCTAGGATTCTTGGTGGTAGTCGACGAACACACACAAGCATTGTGTGTGTTCGATTTTTTCGTACAAGGCTTCTTTCTTGTTAATCTAGTTTAGATTTCCAACATCCCCTAGTCCTTTAGGGTTTAAGGAGTAAGTTTAATCTCAGTTCCGCGTTTAGGGATTAAACTAGCTAGTTGGTTTAACCGTCAATAATAACCTTATGTTCTTGACAGTATGGTTCGAACCAAGCATACTAGGTGGTCGACCCAATGGGTTGATCAGTGTTATAAAACCTTACAGAAGAGGTTGAGAACAATGCCTTTATGGCTTTTATTGAAGATGATTTGAAGAGTACTTTTGAGAGAGTTATCAAAGAGGCTGAGAGGATGAGTGTCCATAGTGATTGGGATTCCACTCAATTGTACAAGGTGAGTGCCTTTCAAACTTACTCTTTAAATGAAAAAAATAAAATTTGAGTACATGATTGTTGTTCTTAAAACTTTAGTACAGAGAGAAAAAGCTTTAAAATTAACTATTTTAGAACTTGAAAAGGTAAATAATGAAAACCTTGATAAATTAGCAAAATTAAAAGATTTATAATTAGAATTTTAAATTTACAAGAAATGAACCAAAGATTAGCTAAAAAAGCACAGTTACATAAACTTGAAAAAGAAAAATTTGAATACAGGAGTTGATAACTTCTACCATGCTCGTATTCGATATCTCAAATATCGTGCGGCAAGGGATGAACCTAAACATGTTGCCCAAGAAGTAGAGACAAAGTGTTCTTTACTAGACGACGCTATTAAAGAGTTTTTCAAAACTATACATCGGTTACATAAAGATATTTGTATGAGGTTGGTTACCTACATGCCTATCTAGAGGGCCACTGTAGCTCGTGTCATCAAGCTAAGGTTACGAACTTGCACAAGTGGGAGTCTGTTGGAATTATGTTTACACTTAGTCAACCTATGGTGATACATCTATGCCTACGAAACACTTAAGGGTCACACCGGTGAGTGCATGTAATACGAGCAAGATATGTAATGATACTACGGAGAGGAATGATTCATAATAGTCATTATGAATCGGTTAAGTAGTAAGTTATTTTTAACTTATTACAGGATTAGTTTAACTAACTAATTAATACATGTATTTGTACATTTACTAGTTGAGTGAATGTACAATGTGTTAATTATAGATTATCCATAATATGATTTAAAGCTATTAAATCATATAGTGTTTGGATAATATTATTGTATAAATTATATAAAGGTTATTATATAATTAATTACTAAAAGTATTTATACAAGGCATATATTTCGAGTATATACATTTTACCGAAATATGTATTAAAGTGTATTAGTACTAGACATTTAATAGTTAAGTGTAATAATAAAAGAGTAGTAAAACTATAAGGGAAAGAAATGTAAAAGGGAAAGTTTAATTAAGAAGAAAATCTTAATTAAACTAGAGGGTTCTAAGCGCAACTTGCTTAACTATAAATAAGAGGCTTAGGGTAACCCTAAAACCCCTAGTAGCACCCCACGAATTCTCCCCCTCCTCCCCTTTGGCTTCGGCCGAATACACCCCAAGAACACAATTGTGTTCTTGGTTCTTCGTGTTCTTTGTGTTCTTCAAGACTTGAAGAACAAGTTTCGTTACAAGTGATCAACTGGAGGATCGCTCATCGTGTTCATCATCAGTGTACTTACTTAAGAAAGTTAAGGTATGTTTTGGAACACCCTCTTTCCCTTCTCCTCTTGTTCGATCGACTCTCAAGAACCCTAGGGTTCTTGGTGGTTGTCGACGAACACACACAAGCATTGTGTGTGTTTGAGTTTTTCGTACAAGGCTTCTTTCTTGTTAATCTTGTTTAGATTTCCAACATCCCCTAGTCCTTTAGGGTTTAAGGAGTAAGTTTAATCTCAGTTTCGCTTTTAGGGATTAAACTAGCTAGTTGGTTTAACCCGTAAGAATAACCTTATGTTCTTGACAGTATGGTTCGAACCAAGCATACTAGGAGGTCGACCCAATGGGTTGATCAGTGTTATAAAACCCTACAGAAGAGGTTGAGAAGAATGCCTTTATGGCTTTTATTGAAGATGATTTGAAGAGTACTTTTGAGAGAGATATCAAAGAGGATGAGTGTCCATAGTATTTGGGATTCCACTCAATTGTAGAAGGTGAGTGCCTTTCAAACTTACTCTTTAAATGAAAAAAAATATAATTTGAGTACATGATTGTTGATCTTAAAACTTTAGTACAGAGAGAAAAAGCTTTAAAATTAACAACTTTAGAACTTGAAAGGGTAAATAATGAAAACCTTGATAAATTAGCAAAATTAAAAGATTTATAATTAGACTTTTAAATTTACAAGAAATGAACCAAAGATTAGCTAATAAAGCACAGTTACATAAACTTGAAAAAGGAAATTTTGAAAAATGTGAATACATGAGTTGATATCTTCTACCATGCTCGTATTTGATATCACAAATATCGTGCTGCAAGGGATGAACCTAAACATGTTGCCCAAGAAGTAGGGACAAAGTGTTCTTTACTAGACGACGCTATTAAAGAATTTTTCAAAACTATACATGGGTTACATAAAGAGATTTGTATGGGGTTGGTTACCTACATGCCTATCTAGAGGGCCACTATAGCTCGTGTCATCAAGCAAAGGTTACGAACTTGCACAGGTGGGAGTCTGTTGGAATTATGTGCACACTTAGTCAACCTATGGTGAATCATCTATGCCTACGAAACACTTAAGGGTCAGACCGGTGAGTGCATGTAATACGAGCAAGATATGTAATGATACTACAGAGAGGAATGATTCATAATAGTCATTATGAATCGGTTAAGTAATAAGTTATTTTTAACTTATTACAGGATTAGTTTAACTAACTAATTAATACATGTATTTGTACATTTACTAGTTGAGTGAATGTACAATGTGTTAATTATATATTATCCATAATATGATTTAAAGCTATTAAATCATATAGTGTTTGGATAATATTATTGTATAAATTATATAAAGGTTATTATATAATTGATTATTAAAAGTATTTATACAAGGCATATACTTCGTGTATATACATTATACCGAAATATATATTAAAGTGTATTAATACTAGACATTTAATTGTTAAGTGCAATAATAAAAGAGTAGTAAAACTATAAGGGAAAGAAACGTAAAAGGGAAAGTTTAATTAAGAAGAAAATCTTAATTAAACTAGAGGGTTCTAAATGCAACTTGTTTAACTATAAATAAGAGGCTAAGGGTAACCCTAAAACCCTTAGTAGCACCCCACAAATTCTTCCCCCTCCTCCCCTTTGGCTTCGGCCGAATACACCCCAAGAACACAAGCATTGTGTTCTTCGTAAGTCTTGAAGAACAAGTTTCGTTACAAGTGATCAACTAGAGGATCGCTCGTCGTGTTCATCATCATTGTACTTACTTAAGCAAGTTAAAGTATATTTTGGAACACCCTCTTTCCCCTTCTCCGCTTGTTCGATCGACTCCCAAGAACCCTAGGGTTCTTGGTGGTAGTCGACGAACACACACAAGCATTGTGTGTGTTCAAGTTTTTCGTACGAGGCTTCTTTCTTGTTAATCTAGTTTAGATTTCCAACATCCCCTAATCCTTTAGGGTTTAAGGAGTAAGTTTAATCTCAGTTCCGCTTTTAGGTATTAAACTAGCTAGTTGGTTTAACCAGCAAGAATAACCTTATCTTCTCGACAGTATGGTTCGAACCAAGCATACTAGGTGGTCGACCCAGTGGGTTGATAAGTATTATAAAACCCTACAGAAGGGGTTGAGAACAATGCCTTTATGGCTTTTATTGAAGATGATTTGAAGAGTACTTTTGAGAGAGATATCAAAGAGGCTGAGAGGATGAGTGTCCATAGTGATTGGGATTCCACTCAATTGTACAAGGTGAGTGCCTTTCAAACTTACTCTTTAAATGAAAAAAAATAAAATTTGAGTACATGATTGTTGATCTTAATAGTTTAGTACAGAGAAAGAAGAAATGAACCAAATATTAGCTAATAAAGCACAGTTACATAAACTTGAAAAAGAAAAATTTGAAAAATTTGAATACAGGAGTTGTTATCTTCTACCATGCTCGTATTCGATATCACAAATATCGTGCTGCAAGGGATGAACCTAAACATGTTGCCCAAGAAGTAGAGACAAAGTGTTCTTTACTAGACGACGCTATTAAAGAGTTTTTCAAAACTATACCCGGGTTACATAAAGATGTTTGTATGGGGTTGGTTACCTACATGCCTATTTTAAGGGCCACTGTAGCTCGTGTCATCAAGCTACGGTTACGAACTTGCACAAGTGGGAGTCTGTTGGAATTATGTGCACACTTAGTCAACCTATGGTAATACATCCATGCCTACGAAACACTTAAGGGTCGCACCGCTGAGTGCATGTAATACGAGCAAGATATGTAATGATACTACAGAGAGGAATGATTCGTAATAGTCATTATGAATCGGTTAAGTAATAAGTTAATTTTAACTTATTACAGGATTAGTTTAACTAACTAATTAATACAAGTATTTGTACATTTACTAGTTGAGTGAATGTACAATGTGTTAATTATAGATTACCCATAATATGATTTAAAGCTATTAAATCATATAGTATTTGGATAATATTATTGTACACGAAATATATACTTGTATTTAAACTTTTTAATAATTAATTATATAATAAACTTTATATAATCTAAACAATATAGTTATCCAAACACTATATGATTTAATAACTTTAAATCGTATTATTGATAATCTATAATTAACACATTGTATATTTTCTCAACTAGTAAATATACAAATACTTGTATTAATTAGTTAGTTAAACTAATCTAGTAATAAGTTAAACTTAACTTAATACTTACCTGATTCATATTGACTATTATGAATCATTCCTCTTCGTAGTATCATTACATATCTTGCTCGTATTACATGCACTCACCGGTGTGATCCATAAGTGTTTCGTAGGCATGGATGTATCACCATAGGTCGACTAACTGTGCACATAATTCCAACAGACTCCCACTTGTGCAAGTTCGTAACCTTAGCTTGATGACACGAGCTACAGTGGCCCTCTAGATAGGCATGTAGGTAACCAACTCCATATAAACAGCTTATGTAACCCAAGTATAGTTTTGAAAAACTATTTAATAGCGTCGTCTAGTAAAGAACACTCTGTCTCTACTTCTTGGGCAACGTGTTTAGGTTTATCCCGTGCAGCACGATACGTGATGATAACGAATACGAGCATGATAGAAGATATCAACTCCTGTATTCAAAATCATTCTTTACTTCTTGATTCAAACTGTTGTGATAAAACGACAAAGAACAAATCAGTTCGTTTGGCCATGGCCATGCACTTTCCAGTTTTCCATCATGTCAAGGGACCCATAAATATCTCTCCTAAAAAAGATGTGTAATTACCATCTTGTTATATTTCGATTCAAAATACAACTTCCTCTGTACCCAGTAAGGCCTCGTATGACAATCATATTTCAGACTTGTCTAAGACGAACCAAAGTACATTTGTCATTGTATCCCAAACCAAATACCTCAGGCTTAAGGACAATCCTAGTGAACAATACTTTTTAACTTTTCAACCACGAAGTATTGTCACGGTGGTCAATCCAGTATTTGTCGAGCTCCAACAGAATATCACTGATATTTGGTCCACAACAACACTTGTGTAGCTATCTTCGAAAATACTCGAATCTCCACCAAATACCGGGATGACCTTAACGTCCCATCGAGGTTCCCACCAAGACGAGTAGTCACGGATTAAATCTTTTGAATAAATAGACTTTTATTCATGGATATTGTAAAACACACAAAGTCTGAATAATAATGATAATAAGTCATGTATTATTCCACACTGGACATAAATACAGACTTATTACTGCATCATTACTTATTCCTTTCATTCGTGTTGTTTACTTAATGACTTTTACAATTCTACTTGTAACTATATCAATGATCTAGTCATTCCTATTAAACTAAAGACATAAGACAAGTACTTGGAAAAATACTATTACTTTTGTCTTTGCTAGATTTTGTTCTTGCAACATTCTAGAACATATTCTAGTCTTGCCCTTTTATGTAATTCGGTAAACATAGGAGGATTGGAAATTAACTCCTTAGTTTCTTGAATTCATAAAGTTCGCCTTGTAACTAAATCCTCTCTTAGTTACTTGATTTGTAGATATATCATTAACTAGTTAAAGAAATTTCCTTAAATGATTATAATATCCACTGGAGTGCGCATATTCTATTAGATATGCAATAATTAATCAATGATCATTTATTATTTCTCTTAACTCTTTGGCAAACGACTTGGTAAAACCTCGTTGTTAATATCCTACTAACTTACTATATTCATTAGTACTTTTAATGAATACGTTACTCATAGCTCCCACTAAATTTTATGAAAATAAGCATCACTTAAACTATTGCTTTGACCTAGTTAAAATCTTATAGTTTAACCTTTTAAGAATTTATCAATTATTAAAGTCACCCTTTGGATTTGCGAATATCCAACATTCCTTTTAAGGGAATCATGACTTTCATTGATCAACGTATCTAACAAGTATAAGACACTTGAAACGATATGTTCAATTCTTAAATATATTAGTGTCTTTTAGGAGCTTTATTTAATGCCAAAGTCATTTCTTGGATTGCTCAAATATCCATCATTACAATTAGGGAATTATGACTTGATCAAATATTGTATTTATTACAAGGGTGAAAGACTTGCAATAATACCTTTTAATTCTTAAATGCTTTAATATAGTTTGACCTTTTAAGAGTTCATTTAATGGCTAAGTCATTCTCCTTGGATTATACGAATATCCAATTATTCCTATTAGGGAATTATGACTTCATTAAATTCCTTTATCACAAGTATTAAAGACTTGTAATAATACCCTTTAAAGTCTATCTTGATTATATCCAATATAATCATACTATATTAATACTAATATTTTAAAACTTACTATCATAAGTAACCATTACTTAAGATGTTTTAGTTAAGTTCAATGTACCTTGAACTTTATGCTTTCCATAAAAACTCTTAGATACTTATAATTAGAAAGACTTTCTAATTACTAGTATCTAAGTAATTTGAGCTTCTAAGATATTACTCAACAATCAAACAAATGTAAACAATGAGATTATTATTAAGTCAACACTTGACTTTATAATCTAGTCATAAAACTTGACTAGTATAATCAACACACATGCACACACCATGGACATATAATTCAACCATGGATTCAATGATGATAAACTCAGAACCAAAATTTATCATAAAATAAAAATTGTAATTTGTTTAAAAGACAACTAAAACCAAAAACTTGTTTTACTAGAATCCAAATGAGAAATACTGAATTATAAAATCTTGGTGCTCGTGGGATCCATCTCATGTAGGTTACCATCACTTTCCATTTCCTCCTGCAATAAACGATTGCAAAGGTTGGATTACTCATAATGTACTTTACAAGTATCTCAAAGTGAACAAGAAGTTTGGTCGTGTTACCTGAGGAACTAGTAAGTCCCCCACTACCGGCAATCTTTGGACAATCCAATTTCCAATGCCCGACCTCTCCATACTTGAAGCACCGATTCTCGTCCTTTGCTATGTTGGGTCTCACCTTCTTGCCTTTATCCTTGACCATTTTACCACTCGGCATTCCCTGGCTAGGATTGGTTTTACCCTTTCCTTTACCATTTTGCCCTTCTCTATCGCCATCATCAGTTACTGTGCGATTCCTCTTAGAATTGGTCCCAATATTCAACTTAACATCCTCGAGCATGGATTGTAGCTCAGAAATGGATTTATCCATATTGTGTTCGTTGTAGTTGGCTACAAAGAACTTGTAGTCATCGGACAACGAGTTGAGTATAGTGTCAATTGCTAACTGCAATGGCATGAGGTGACCAAGTCTTGCAAGGTGATCAACGTGCACTTTCATTTTCATGACATGTGCACTCACTAATGTTCCCTTAGCCATCTTGCAAGAAGCGAACGCCTTACAAGCGTTAAATGCTTGTCCTGGTTCGTTCTTCGCATCCTTGGCAGGGGAATTCAATACATTTCTTTCTAGGTCATTTCTATTCCTTTCTTGTTTAATCATGATCTTAAGATCATGTCGCCAATTGAGGAAATTTGACCCAGTCAATTCTCTCTTTCCTAGAAATAAACGTCGCGAGAGTTTGTTGGTGTTTATCGTTGTGTTTGTTGCTGCCATCTACAAATCAAACCCAGTTTAATTAGTAATCATCAATAAACATCTCTAAAATATATTATAAACCCATAATTAATATTATAGACCTAGGATCCATATATAACATTCTCGCCGCAAGGTTTGGGCACTTCCGGACGAGACATGTTGTTTCTGGTAGGTAACATCCTTACCGACCGCATCAAGACTTGACACCATTTCTAGGGGTCGTAGAATCTTTAGACTTATAACTTACTACAACCATGTACAATTTAATCGTACATTTCTAAGTTGCAATAAAGTCTAGTATGTTTATTCTACTCAAGTACATTTTAGGACAGGACTCCCGATTATCACCAAAGTAGATCATACCATATAAGACAGTGTGATGCTCTGCGCCGGGACTCCCGATTATCACAGAACCCTACGCACCCTAACACTCGCAATGATTTGAATCCATATCTAAGGTTCTTTATCATTACAATATGAATATCGTTGAACAAGTGAGGTGTTCCATTAGGTGGATAGTACTTAGATCTAAGATTTTCTTGGGTTTGTTTAAGTCTTAAACTAAACTTAAACCTTATTCCAATTTTAATCCTTATTTAAAAAAATTGCGATTCGTGTACTTAATTCCTCAAGACGCCATTTTAAATATCTTTTATAACTTATAGTTTTAAACTTGTTCGATTTTATTTGTATACCTTAAAACGAGGTGTACAAAAAGATATTACTAAGTTTTGTGAAAAACCTTATTTTAATAAAACGTACTTATTTTATTTACTTGAAAAACTTTAATCCTTATATTGAACTTTAAAATAGAGATTTTAATTCTTTTTAACTTACGAACACAAGTCATAACTCTAGTTTTAACATATCTAGTTTTTCTATGTTTAATAATGAAATTAAACATTTATTCATAAGATTCTCCAAAATTTGTCCTAGGGACACATTTATAAACTTTGCGACTTTCTTGGGTAGCTCCCACTAATTCCAACAACCATGATGGAACTTAAGCAAACACAATCACTAGTTTGTACTTGGTGAACACTAATAAACTTATTATATATAAATTATATATAATAATCTTATTTTGTCTGAACCATTCTTATATTTAACTTATACTAGTTAAATATAGGTTCTAAATTTCCTATGTTATCTTACTCTTGATCATTAATCTAGTATCTTACGTGACTCGTAATATACTTGTATAATTAATTAGTTATAATTACTTATAACTTTATATAATCTAATATTTATAACTTTCGTATTATTATCTAATTATAATAAAACCTTACTTTGAACAATTTCTAGTTGTTTACAACTTTGTACATTTCAAGTTTAATTATAACCTAGTACAAATTTCTAGTTACTTAATATTACAACTAAATGATCAAAATAACATCTATATTTAATATTTCATTTAACCTTGTATTTAATATATATATATATATATATATATATATATATATATATATATATCTATATATATATATATATATATATATATATATATATAATTTATTTCTTTAAAACCTTATTACATTCTTATAAGAATATTACACCTAATTTGTACATATGTATTTCGACTTAATCTAATTAAAATACGTACAAACTATTTTATCTTTTAAAATCACTCTTCTTTTAAATATTTAAAAAATCCGAAAATTATATATTAATATAAATATATCTTGTTAATTTTAAACCTTATATTTAACACTTCCTTTTTATCCTTAATTAATTTTAATTAATTAACCCTTATCTTGCTCTTGATCAATTAAAACTAGGTTTCAATTTCCTTGATCAATAACATCTTTTTAGTTCAAGATTAATCCTAATCAATCCTATTCAAACAATTATTAAACTTTGTTTAAATTCTAGGATAGATTATAGCTTTTAATAAATTTATTTAAACCTTTTAGACAAAAAAAACTTTGTCTAGATTTCTAGATTTAAAGAATTAGTTTTAACAAATTCATTAAAACAATAATTAAACCTATTAAACATAAACTTGTTTAATTAAACTAGGTTTTAGATTATGTTTTTGATTAATCCTATTAACCAATTAAACTAAACTAGTTTAATGTTCTTGGTCTTAGGTTACTTCTAGGGTTCAAAATTTCTAAAGCTCAAGAAGCTTTTCCACCAATTAAACTAAACTTGTTTAACATACTTGGTGTCCAAGTTTCCACATGATTTTCGAAATCTTGGGAGAAAAGGAAAAGATCCTTTTTGACCAATTAAACTACACAAATTTAATATAATTGGTCCTAGATTTTGAAGATCAAGAGGAAAAAGGAAAGAATCCTTTTGACCAAAAACTTTGACATTTTTGATCCTAGGGTTCTTTGTATTTCCGAAATTTCTATGGTATAGGGAAAGAATCCTTTTGACCAATTAAACTAAACTAGTTTAACATACTTGGTCCTAGGGTTCTTTCTAGATTTCGATAATTCTAGGGTTATATTCCTTTGACTAATTAAACTAAAAAGTTTAAAATTCTTGGTCCTAGGGTTCTTGCCCTTTTTCGAAATCCATAGGAAAAAAAAGAAGAAGGAACAAAAAAAAACACTTGGAAATTAAACAAACACCATCGCTCTGATACCACTGAAGGGTTTCATAACACTGATCAACCCATTGGGTCGACCTCCTAGTATACTTGGTTCAAACCATACTGACAAGAACATGAGGTTGTTCTTGCCGGTTAAACCAACTAGCTAGTTTAATCCCTAAAAGTGGAACTGAGCTTAAACTTAATCCTTAAACCCTAAATGATTATAGTAACTTGGAAATCTAAACTAGATTAACAAGAAAGAAGCCTTGTACGAAAAACTCGAACACAAACAATGCTTGTGTGTATTCGTTCGACCATCACCAAGAACCCTAGGGTTCTTGGTCGAATTCGTCCAAAAGGGAAAAGGAAAAAGACTGTTCCAAAAGATACCTTAACTTTCTTAAGTAAGTACACTGATGATGAACACGACGAGCGATCCTCTAGTTGATCACTTGTAACGATCGTGGTTCTTCAACACTTGAATAACACGAAGAACGAAGAACACAAGATCTTGTGTCCAAGCTCTATTCGGCCGAAATAGGGAGAGGAGGCTAGGGTTCTTTTTTGTGGAGTGTTAAGCAATCTACAAGGGAACCCCAAGCCTTCTATTTATAATAGAAGGACTTTCACTTAGGGCCCTTCTAGTTTAATTAAGATTAATCTCCTAATTAAACTTATCTCTTACACATTAAACCCTTATAGTTTATCTAGTTATTATTGTTACACCTAATTATTAAATGTCTAGTATTAACACACGAATATATATTTCGGTATTATACATACACGAAATATATACTTGTATTTATATTTTTTTAATAATTAATTATATAATAAACTGTATATAATCTAAACAATAATGTTATCCAAACACTATATGATTTAATAGCTTTAAATCATATTATGGATAATCTATAATTAACACATTCTATATTTACTCAACTAGTAAATGTACAAATACTTGTGTTAATTAGTTAGTTAAACTCATCTAGGAATAAGTTAAACTTAACTTAATACTTAACTGATTCATAATGACTATTATGAATCATTCCTCTTCGTAGTATCATTACATATCTTGCTCGTATTACATGCACTCACCGGTGTGACCCTTAAGTGTTCGTAGGCATGGATGTATCACCATAGGTTGACTAACTGTGCAAAAAATTCCAACACATTCTACTTCAGCAAAGGAGGAAATAAGTGGTATTGAAACCATATGTAATCCAGACAAATCCAATGCTGAAAAGCCCAAGGGTCACCCATATCAGGTTTCACATGATATGAGTGATGATGATCAGGATTTAATTCAGTATGGTAAAACTGCAACAAATATTGAGGTTCCCAACACTAAGAACCTCATCAATGAGTTCTCAAATCTTGATCTAAATAATTCCACATATGAAGAGGGTGAAACATATAATCCATTTCAAGAATCAACTATAAATCTGCAAGATGAAGAAAACCATCACCCTGTACTGTTTAATACTGAAGAAAACTCAAATCAATATTAGACAAAGAACTCTCCAGTCCAACAAGAGGTTGTTGACCTTGCTTCAAATGCTGCCTTAGGAAACAATCTAAGGGAGCACAGAGACCATCCTCATTCAAATACTATTGGTCCTCTTGAACAAGGTGTTAAAACAAGAAGAAGATTAGCTTTTAAACTACAAGCTACTGCAAATTTGTGTTTCTTTTCAAGCTTTTTGTCTACCATGGAACCAAAGAAAGCTGATGAAGCTTTATTACAGAGTTTGAAAGAAACAAAGTTTGGAACTTAGTACCACCCCTACTTGCAAAACTATCACTGGTACTAAGTGGGTGTTCATAAACAAGATGGACAAAGATGGAGTTGTAATCAGGAACAAAGAAAGACTGGTCACTCAGGGTTACAGGCAAAAGGAAGGAATTGACTATGATGAAACCTTTGCACCAGTTGCAAGAATTGAAGCAATTAGATTGTATCTTGCATATGCAGCTTTCAAGAACTTCAAGGTTTACCAAATGGATTTCAAGAGTGCCTTTCTCAATGGAAACCTACAAGAGGAAGTTTATTTTAAACAATCCCCAGGTTTTGTTGATCCTAAATTTCCTAATTACGTTTTCAGCTTGATAAAGCTTTGTATGGGCTCAAACAAGCCCCCTGAGCCTAGTATGATACCCTGTCTGAGTACTTAATTTAAAATAAATTTACAAGAGGTAAACTTGATAAAACATTATTTTCAACAAGAAAAGGGTCTGACATCTTACTCATTCAGATATATGTAGATGACATTATTTTTGGCTCCACTGACAAATCAATGTGTGATTGGTTTGCCAAGATAATGTCAGCTCAGTATAAGATGAGTATGATGGGAGAACTTACTTATTTTCTAGGTTTACAAGTTGATCAAAAGCCAGATGGCACTTTCATAAACCAATGTAAGTATGTGCTTGACATGCTGAAGAAATATAAATTTGAAAACTTATCTTTTATGCACACCCCTATGAGTACTCAGGCTAAGATAAGTAAGGATGAAACTGGTAAACCAGTATGTCAATCCACATACCGAGGTATGATTGGTTCCTTACTTTACTTAACAGTTAGCAGGCCTGATATCATGTTTGCAACATGTTTGTGTGCTCGGTATCAGGCTTATCCAAAAGAATCCCATCTGAAAGCTGTTAAGAGGATTTTTAGATATCTTTCAGGTACACCTAAGATGGGTCTTTGGTTACCCAAAGACTCAGACTATGACCTTGAAGGGTATACAGATACAGATTATGCAGGTTGCTGGTTGGATAGAAAAATCACAAGTGGAGGATGTCAATTCCTCGGTGGAAGATTAGATGGTTGGTCATCCAAGAAGCAAAATTCAGTAGCAACCTCCACTGAAGAAGCAGAATATGTACATGTAGGAAGTTGTTGTGCTCAACTCTTATGAATGCAGTACCAACTCATGGACTATGGGTTTGGTTTTCAGAAGACACATATTCATTGTGATAACAAGAGTGCTATTGATATCACTGAAAACCCAGTCCATCATTCAAGGATCAAGCACATTGATATCAGACACCACTTTATCCGAGATATTCAAGGATCAAGTTTCAGGTAGAGTATGTCCCTGCAGAGGAACAATTAGCTGATGTGTTTACTAAACCTCTTTCAGAAGAAAGGTTTATGTATCTACTAAGCCAATTGGGTATGCTGTTTTTTCTTACACTATTTGTTCAGTATTGGTTCAATAATGACCAGCACAGTATAGCTCGTCTAAAATATCAAATTTAAATAATTTTAATTTTTTATTAATTTATAGATTAAATGAAATTTTTTTATTTTTTTTTTAAAAAATTTTAATTTAAATTTTTTTAACACTTATTCAGTAGTGGAAGTCCTAGAGTATAAAAATGATTTCTAATCCTCATACTCCCCAACGGTAACTTTCCTTAATAGAAAAGTTACCGTTGGAACAGGATAAGGCTGTCATTTCGCCGATTTTACTTCACAATACTGTAATGATTGACAATTAAGAGTATAAATAACCGTTTTTTATTTGAATTCATTTTATCGGTTATTTACGCTTTCTTTCTCTAAATTCTCTCTGCAATTAACGAATTTACTTTCTCCTTGCAAGCAAATTTCTTTTTCAATTCGTAATCACTGATCGATGGCAAACTTTCAATTTGTTGCACCGAATGCTGCACCAGCTAAGGAATTTCAACGTGATGAACTTCCAAAGTTTTCGAGGAACAACATCAATGCGAATTTTAAGATTCCTCAAGGTCGGGTATGTCCTCAATTCTGACAGATGGTTACTTAACTGAGGCATAGCGCAATTTCTCATGCTCTTCAAGCCTATCCACAAGCAATCTATCCTGCAATGCTCTGTGAATTCTGATTCACCAGATATGATTGCAGGATGGGTTATCAGGGAACAACGAAGAGCATTTATATCAACATGAATCATACGAAGAGAACTTCATCTTCCTGCACCTGTTCAGTATGATGAGTTTGTTGATCGTGATACTACAAGATCAGTATAGCCTCTACTTGGAAGACAAAGCTTAACAGGGATAACAAAGAGGCATGAATTTGGTCCCATGTGGGGAATTATGATTTCTATCATAATTCGATGTATAACCCACAAAACAGGGGCACTTGATCAAATCAATGATTTTGGAATGCAAATGGTATATACCATGTATCACAATAGACACATTGATTACGCAAAACTGATCTTTAATGTGTTGGCTTCACTTGTTCAAGCCAGACTTCGAGCACCAAATGTTCCATTCTACAGGTTTTTATTCATCATCTTTCAAAACTTAATGCCAGCCAACATGTATGATGATTTTGAAGGAGTAAGGGCAGATCTTGCTCCTATTCAGAAGAAGATCTTCTTTCATCCACCTAGGGAAGAAGAACCTCCCCTCAGTGCATCCATGTTGGCAAATGTACAGGCTCACATAAATGATGATGATGAAGATGAAGGATTTATGTGCACAGATAAGTACACGTGTCACCATGTCCAATGTTATAAGGCACTAAAGGGTCACACCACTACACACCCAATAATGGACAACAGAATAAAGTAAGTTGTGTGGAATAATTAACTAGTTAAGTTAATTATAAAGAAGAGAATAAATAATAATAATTAATTATTATTTGTGATGATGGTTAAATATTAGGTTAAGTATTTAACGGACAATTAATTAATAGGTAATTAATTAACTAGTAAAAGTCAAAGGTTTTAAAGTGTCAATAGGAAGTTTAATTATGAGATTAATCATAGTTAAACTCCAAGGACCTAAACGTAACATATAACCTTATTAATAAGAGGCTTATGTTAAGGGTTTTAGGTTAATCACATTACACACTCAAAACCCTAAAAGCTTTCCTCCCTCTCCCTCTCCTTCGGCCGAAGTCGACCGAAAAACCCCCATAGGGTTCTTCGGTTTGTGTTCGTCGATCGTAAAACACAGACACACGAGTTCGTGTGTTGCTTTGTTGGTACAACGCGGTCTTGCAGCGTGTTCAGATGGTGTTGTAGAGGTGGATCATACTTTAGCAATCTAAAGGTAATGTTCATCATCTCCTTCTTCTTGTGATCTCATTGACTAGTAGAGATCCAGTAATGTGGGATTTAAGTTCTGACATGTGAATCCTACAAGGTTATCCTACAGTGGTATCAGAGCTTTCTACTAATCTCAATGAGATTCGGTTGAGTTTCTTTTCATCTAGAAAATAACCCTAGAATTTTTGACCAAGTATATGTTCTTCAAGTTTTGAATGCACATTGTAATGAATAGGGTTCTAGATAAAAAGAAATTAGGTTTCTTTTTCCTCCCTTGCCTTTTACGAATTTTCCTACACACACACACACACACACACACACATATATATATATATATATATATATATATATATATATATATATATATATATATATATATATATATATATATATATATATATATATATATATATATATTTAGGTTTTTTTTATCTTAGAAAGAAGCCTAGAAAATTTAATCCAAGAATATTGTTCAAGTTTTGAATAATTGTGTTAAATAGGTTTCAAGATAAAAAGAATTAGGTTTCTTTTTGTCTAGTAAAAAACCCTAGAAAAATTAGTCCAAGTAATTGATTAACCAAGATTTGGTAAATCAATGGACAAATTAGGCTTTAGACAAATTAAGGAAAGTTGTGTTATTCTTAGTATTAGAATAACACATTTATTTATTTGTTATTATTATTATCATTTTCGGATATATAAAAAATAAAAAAAGGGATAAAGGGTTCGACCGAACCGAGTAAGACCGAGCCACGGTCGAACTCGAGTTTGGACGAACGGATCGAACGGGCAAGCCGAACCGAGTCACGGTTTGGTCTTCGTCTAAACGATCCCGTTTTTTTCCCTCATTGTGTATTTGATCGAGTTTCGTTTACCAAAGGCTCAGTTTCGGGATTATGAGTACGCGGGATCAAATCGGGTGTCAAAAGATTATCTTTTTGACAAGTTTTATTATTTTCCGTCTATTATAATAAAGTCAATAACATTTAAATTCAAACTGATTTTAATAAAGTTTATTAAAATCAAGATAATCATCAAATTAAAGGGGAAATAAGAAACCAGTTTATAGGTAATTTATTAATTATTAGTTTGGTAATTTAAAATTATCAGTTTATTTATTTATAAAGTATGACATAACCCAAAAGTCGTGATATTGTGTTTAATTTTAAAATTTCTGAATTTTTTTATTTATTTTCAGAAATTATTGAATTTTTATTTTTTTTTAAATATACAAAACACATAAACCAAGTCTTTGGGGTTATGACATAGCAATTCTTGAAATTGCATGTATTTATTTTTTTTGTTTTATTTATTTTTAGTTGAAATAAAAAGATTGGTGACTATAAACAGTTTGTTTAGAAAACCAAGATTTAATTATAAGATGGTGACTATAAACAGTTTGTTTAGAAAACCAAAGAATAAATTAATAAGATGGCGATTATAAACAGTTTGTTTAGAAAACCAAGTTTTAAATTAATAATGGTAAAGTAAACAGTTTGTTTATAAACCAAGTTCTATAAAGATAAAATTAAAAGGTGGAATTTATAAATAGTTAGTTTATTAAACAAAGTAATTAAAAACTGGCTAACGTTTTTCAAACAAAGGAAAATCCTTTTTAGAAAATCTTTGATCAGAGTTCAAACCACCTAATGGAACACCTCACTTGTTCAACGATATTCACATTGTAAGGAGTAATAACCTTAGATGTGGATTCAAATCATTGCGAATGTTAGGGTGCGTAGGGTCTTGTGATAATCGGGAGTCCCGACGCAAGGCATCGCACTGTCTTAGGTGGTACGATCTATTTTGGTGATAATCGGGAGTCCTGGCCCAAAATGCACTAGAGTGATTAATACATGTACAAGTTTGTTGTTCAACTTGATATCCCGAGGATCTAGGAATCGTTTCTAGTCTAGAGGCAATCGGTATGGCTATACCTACCAGAAATAGCGTGGCTCTAATGGGAAGTGCCCAAACCTTGCATTAGAGGGCGTGAAATATGGATCCTAGTCTAACTATTATTCTTAAAAGGTAATAATGTTAGAAGTTATTTATTTAACTAATCTCACTAACCGTTTGTTGTTTTTCTTATAGATGTATGTACCGTCAGAAATTTCGTTTTACTCACCAAACGAATCGCGAAAGTTCATCACTGGAAAATGGAAGATTACTGGTCCGAACTACAAAGTTTGGAAGGTGCACTTTAGGAGTTACCTAAAAGCACAGAATCTACTGTACGTGATAGACGAGGTGCCCAAGGGACAACTAGGGCAAGATGCCCAGGATGATGAGCTTGACGCTTATTATCAGTATCTGGCTGATGAATCACAAGTTATGTCGATTCTTATTCTTAATTCATTATCAGAGCTTACCGATAATCTACGTAAGAAACCATGCTATGAGTTTGTCCAGTATCTTGAGGAGACGTTTAAAGATAGTACTGAAGATAGCAAGCAGTTCATTTTGTAAGAAATCTTTTCGTCAAAGATGAAAGATAATCAACCATTGAGTGACCATCTTATTAACTTAAGAATGTTGCTAGATTTTCTCACCCAAGTTACTGGCACATCAAACGAGCCTGAACAAGTCTGGTTCTTGGTTGGATCTCTCACTCAGTACTATCAGGACAAGGTAGTACGTTTAGTCGGGAATTTTGATCTGAGTGTCGCAGGTCTACACGAGAATCTCTTGTGTATACGCGATGTTCAAAGGCTAGATGAAGAATCTCTCCCTGAGATTCAGCAGGATGAGTTCCAAGATTGGTTGAATGACTTTGTTGTTTTGTGTTGCCCAACTTGTGGCAACAAGGATATTTGCGAGCACACGTCTAACGTGGGGCTGTTGGACGCTGACTTTGTCAGCGATTCAGGTATCTTTATCATTGATTGTCTTGTTACTTCTAGTGAGTCTTGGGTATTGGATACCGGATGTGGTCATCACATTTGCAATCATTTGCAGGGATTTAAGAAGAACAGGAGGCTAGGACGACGAGGAGATGTTGAACTACGAGTAGGCGAAGGTTCCAAGGTTGGAGCTGAAGCCGTAGGAACATATCTTCTCAACTTGCCTTCAGGAAGAGTTTTGGAACCTAAAGATTGTTATTATGTTCCTAGACTTATTAAAAATGTTATTTCTTTTGATTTACTTATAGACAGTGGTTTTTATTATGAGTTTTATGGAAAAACAATTTCGTGTTTAAATGATGACATTTTATATTTAAACGCATATTCTCATAATGGTCTATACACGTTAAATCTAAATAACATAGAACGAGACGTTTATCACATAAGTAAAAGATCCAAGAGTAACTTGAATCAAACTTATATTTGGCATTGTCGTTTAGGTCATATAAACGACGCTCGCATAAAGAAGCTCCACGATGATGGAATTCTAGAGCCATTTGATTTGGAATCATATGCAATATGTGAAGCTTGTTTATCTGGCAAGATGAGAAAAGACCCTTTCAACCACTACAATGAAAGGGCAGGCGAGTTGATAGGGATTATACACACAGATGTGTGTGGACCCTGTACTCCAGAAGCGAGAGGAGGATATCGCACTTCATTACCTTTACTAACGACTTCAGTAGGTATGGTTATGTCTTTCTTATGAGACTAAAGTCTGAGAGCTTTGACAAGTTCAAAGAATTTCAGAGAGAATTAGAGAACCAACTGGCCAAAAAATTAAGTCACTTCGGTCTGACCGAGGAGGCGAATATTTGAGCCAAGAGTTCAATGATCATTTGAACGAATATGGGATCATTTCACAACTCACACCTCCGTATACACCTCTGATGAACGATGTATCAGAACGGAGGAATCGCACCTTGTTAGACATGGTACGTTCAATGATGTGTCGCGCCCCACTACCACTATCATTTTGTGGACATGCACTCGAGACTGCAGCATTCACAATGAATAGGGTTCCGACCAAGTCAGTAGAAAAGACTCCGTTCGAGCACTGGACGGGGAGGAAGCCAAAATTATCTTTTCTCAAGATTTAGGGTTGTGAAGTATGCGTTAGACGTAACTTCACAGACAAACTAAACCCCAAGTCAGAAAAGTGTATCTTCGTTGGATATCCAAGGGAAACCTTAGGATACTATTTCTATCATCCAGAAGACAACAAAGTCTTGGTTGCTCGGAAAGGTGTCTTCTTCGAGGAGAAGTATCTAGGAACTGAAATTCCAAGAAAAGAAATAGACTTCAAGAAATTGAAGAGAATGAAGATCTACCGACGACTTCCGTCGAACCAGTGGTTCAACAAAAGAATTCTTGATTCTGAACCAGACCCAGCGATTGAGGAAGAAGAAACACGCAATCCGCGTAGGTCCAGTAGACCACGCCAAGAACCAGATAGGTATCTTGGATTCATGATCGATGAAGATGATGGAAGTCTACTAGAACCATTAACCTACAGTGAAGCTGCTGACGGCATAGAGTCTGAAAGGTGGCTCGAGGCTATGCAAGCAGAGATGCAATCCATATATGACAACCAAGTCTGGGTATTATCAGACTTGCCACCACAGTCACATGCTGTTGGATGCAAGTGGGTTTTTTCAAGAAGAAAACTGACATGCATGGGAAAGTGCATACTTACAAAGCACGACTCGTCGCGAAGGGTTTCACGCAAACACATGGTGTGGATTATTATGAAACCTACTCGCCAGTCGCTATGCTTAAGTCTATTAGAATTCTCATGGCCATATCAGCATATTACGACTATGTGGCTTAAGAATTTTATCGAGGCTAATTCGACTACAGAGGCTGAGTACATTGCCGCAAATAATGCTGGAAAGGAAGCCATGTGGCTTAAGAATTTTATCCAGGATCTTAGAGTTATTGCCAGTATCTCTAGACCCATCGAAATATTCTGTGATAACAGTGGAACATTAGCGCAAGCTGTTGAGCCAAGAGAGCATCAAAAGACCAGGCATGTACGCAGGAAGTATCACCTCATACGTGAGTATGTTAGAGAAGGTGATATTATAATTAAGAAAATACCAACGGATGACAATGTTGCTGACCCTTGACAAAACCACTAGCTGGACCAAAGCATGAGAAACGCTTGAAACGTTGTTGACTCGTTGCTAACCCGTTGACAAAACCTCATACGCTATAGGCATGCAGTACCTAAATATTTGTAGCTAGTAATTTTGATTAGATTCATAGACACATTTGAAATCGACACATTATGTAATAACATTTCGTGGGACTGAAATAGGAGGTTTAACGTAATATTTTCACATTGTCTATTCTTAACATGTTTTAAACCTATCCTCGATACGCAAAGTTTTGAGTATCTAAAATGTCTATCGTTGCTTGAATTTAGTGGGAGCTAGATTCAAGAGTTAATACCATTATGAATATTTATCTATTCATAGTTATTGAATAGAGAAACAAGGGTTGTTAAAATAAATATTCATAGATGTTTACACAGTTTGCTAAACATTAGACGTGACCAACAGATCGAGATTACTTCATGGCACCCAAGCATGAGTAATTTCGAGTAGATGTCCTCTGACCTGAGACGTTTTGGTTTGAGACACGATGACTTCTGATCTTTAGCATTTATCTAACGTCACACCGTAAAAGGGTGATCATAAGGAACTTGACTAAGACAGCGGAAGTCGTGGGCAAGATAACGCAAATGTCAAGATGGAATTTGCACCTTCTTTAACTAGGAGAGATATTTCATAGCCGCTCGACGATTAAGACTACTGAAATGCGTGGTCGCGCTCGGAGAATGATTAGATCATTCGGTAATCCGTTAATGTAGAAAGTCAAAATCAGAGTCGAGAAAATTTGAGTATATAGAACTAGATCCCTGCTCCATGTCTATTACTCAAATTAAGAAATATCATGATGCGAAAGGAAAATTTGTTAGTGTTATTCATTTTATGAATATTATCTCTGGATGTAAGAGTTTTATAATGTGGTTATCTTAAATGTCTGGCTAGGGACCGGTTTAGGCCAACGATGATCAGAAAGTGATTCTTAACTTGCACAAGTGGGAGTCTGAAGGATTTATGTGCACAGATAAGTACATGTGTCACCGTGTCCAATGTTATAAGGCACTAAAGGGTCACACCACTACACCCCCAATAATGAACAACCGAATAAAGTAAGTTGTGTGGAATAATCTACTTCTGGATTGACAGTGCCAAACTACTTTGATTTCTTATCTTTGTGATAGCATGATCATACCTTACGTGTCAGACATGCTAATTTGAATTAATTTATTAAAATTCTAGTTTATATTATAATATTACTTATTCAACAAATTAGATTGACTTATACGAGTTGACTTTCTGTTACTATAAATTGATGAAACAATAGCGAGTCCAATAGCGGCTTCGGCAGCTGCAACAACTATAACAAAAATGGAGAAAATGACTCCTTTTAGTTGACGACTATAAAAAAAATCAGAAAATGTTACAAAATTTAGATTAACCACGTTTAATATAAGTTCAAGACACATAAGAGCCCTAACCATATTTCGACTTGTAATCAATCCATATAGACCAACAGAAAATAAATAGGCACTCAAAACAAGTACATGCTCGAGCATTATTAACCAACTCCTTATCAATCTCGATTCATTTTAATATGAACAACAATTTAACCGATTAGATTGACTAGAATATAACGAGTAATGTAATAAAGGAATATATTGGGAATAGATCAAACTAATAAAGAATTTATTTTTTTATATACAAAGTCAAATAGAAAAAGGAAATGCGTGTGATAGCTCATAACAAGGTTTTTCCAGTTCTAAAAAATTTTATTGACGAGCTACAGCAATTGCGCCGATTAACGCAACTAAAAGAATTATTGAAATAAATTCAAATGAAAGAAAAAAAAATGTTGATAAATGAATCCCAATTCATTGACTATTACTTATATGATCTTGCTCTATAATCTTATTTGCTTTTGTAGTCCAAATAATCCCATACCATGATGTATCTGAAATAGTAGTAATTAGTGAAACAAGAATACTTGTACAAACCATGGAAATTACTCCGTCTCCCACGGTCTAAAGATGGAAATCTTTGGAATATTCTGAACCATTTATGAACATCACAGCAAAAATGATTAAAACATTTATGGCTCCTACGTAAATAAGCAGCTGCGCCGCAGCTACAAAATGGGAGTTCGATAGAATATAGAATAAAGCTATACAAACAAAAACAAATCCCAATGAAAAGGCAGAATAAATGGGATTGGGAAGTAATACTACTCCAGAGCCCCTAATATAAGACCTAATCCCAGAAAGACTAAAAGAAACTCGTGTATTAGTCCAGGTAAATCCATTATATATAAAATAAGAGATAAATAAATCAAAATCTTTCATAACTTTATTGACCCGGTCAGGAAAAAGGAGGTAACTCTACTTTTTATAATAGTTCTTAATTATTAAATTTTGAAAATTTCATTTTCATGGATATGGATTGATGTAGATACAGTTATTGGCTTAATCTATCGAAATATTAATTTGAATCTATATATTTTTAAATCCGCAATACAGACATAGGAGTCTGTTTTAAATAGAAATTAAAACACAATTCTCGCCTCCTAATCAAGATAATTATGAATACAATTGGCATTATTCACCAAACAAAACCCCCCATTCTTTTAGATCAAAATGAGCTCTTAAATGAATCGATGAGTTCTCGAGTTTTTTTATTAATCTAATTATAATATAAATTAGAATATTAATAAATTAATTCAAATTAGCATGTCTGACACGTAAGGTATGATCATGTTATCACAAAGATAAGAAATCAAAGTAGTTTGGCACTGTCAATCTAGAAGTAGATTAATAAAAAAAACTCAGGAACTCATCGATTCATCTAGTACTAGTATTTAAATAAATAATTCATTTATCGATTTATGTGCACAGATAAGTACACGTGTCACCGTGTCTAATGTTATAAGGCACTAAAGGGTCACACCACTACACACCCAATAATGAACAACCGAATAAAGTAAGTTGTGTGGAATAACTAACTAGTTAAGTTAATTATAAAGAAGAGAATAAATAATAATAAGTTAATTATTATTTGTGAGGATGGTTAAATATTAGGTCAAGTATTTAACGGATAGTTAATTTATAGTTAATTAATTAACTAGCAAAAGTCAAAGGGTTTAAAGTGTCATAAGGAAGTTTAATTATGAGATTAATCATAATTAAACTCCAAGGACCTAAACGTAACATATAACCTTATAAATAAGAGGCTTATGTTAAGGCTTTTAGGTTAATCACATTACACACACAAAACCCTAAAAGCTTTCCTCCCTCTCCCTCTCCTTCGGCCGAAGTCGACCGAAAACCCCATAGGGTTCTTCGGTTTGTGTTAGCCGATCGTAACACACAGACACACGAGTTCGTGTGTTGCTTTGTTGGTACAACGCGGTCTTGCAGCGTGTTCAGGTGGTGCTGTAGAGGTGGATCATTCTTTAGCAATCTAAAGGTAATGTTCATCATCTCCTTCTTCTTGTGATCTCATTGACTAGTAGAGATCCAGTAATGTGGGATTCAAGTTGCGCCATGTGAATCCTACAAGGTTATCCTACAGAAGATGATGATGATAATGAAGATGAAGATGATATTGATGAAGATAATGATGACGATAATGATGATAATAATGATGATGATAATGCTGGTCCTGATGTTGAAATGGTGGACGTTCAACCTCCACCAGTACCAGAAGAGGAAAACATTCAACAAAATCAACCAGATCATGATGCCCCTCATACTACATCAGACACTAATACTGACTCACTTCAGCAACCACTGATTATAAGAAGAAGACCTAGAAAAAGTTTAAGTCCGGTAATTATGGGAGCTATGTCATAAGACACAGCATTGCCCAACAACAGTCCAACACTGACTCCCTCAGTGGCAGTCCAACATCAAATTGCTGAGCAAGCCATCCTTCAGGAACCAGATCAAGCACACATTGCTCAACCACCACCAATTGTGGAACCACATTTTCCCCTTGATGTTGAAGTAGAATATGATCAACATACTCTAGAAGGAGCTTAAGATAGAGGACAACCAGGTCCTGAAGGTGATGGAGGATCAAATCAACATACTCATGATCCAGCACCGACCCCTGAAGATGGAAGAAGGGAATCTGACAAAGTCTCAGGTATGAATTTTTAATAAAACCCTAATCTTATATATATATATATATATATATATATATATATATATATTCCCCAAATAGAGACTAAGTATTGGCCTATACTAACTCAATACTGACCAATGTCTCAAACGACTTTCAAATATATATCCTCTTATGGCCGACACAGTTAGCCCACTGCTACTATGCAAAATTCATACACTGAGTACTCAACATAGAAAGAGACAATGATGGTTGATGTCATACTGACACTCACTGGTGCTGCTTTTATCATGCCTAAATTATTTTAAGATTGGACCACATGATTTAAGAAATGAACACGAACCCTTAAGCCACAACAGCCAAATATTTTCCATGGGGTTTTAGCCACATTACTGTTATCACTCTAACACCGAGTGGTAAACATTGAAAATAAAAAGAAGCATATTCCAGGCTTCGATTCCCAAACCCAAACCTCTTTCGGAAAAAGTGACCTATCATACACTGAGCTACTCAAAAATCACACTCACTTTTTACTGAAAATTTTCTTACACATGCTATGCACAAGTCCACAATATTTCATCATAAACCAAATGAAATACAGACTTCACAAACTCTGTTTACATGATTTTAAATTTAAACAACACCACAATTCTATCTGATAAGCCATTCTTTACTAACCAGTTTCTATGTTTTGTTTCTTTAGCACCATATGTGCAGGGTCCTCAGGCTATAGTGGAACAAGTTGAACAAGTCACTCTGCAAACAATCATGCAGCAATGAGATTGACTCACTAAAAGAGTAAGTTACATTACTCCAACAACAACAACAACAACCTCCACTGACTCCACCATCTCAACATAGTGGAGATAATGCAGATCAAGGTGGAGATGATGATATCGAGCAAATGAAATCACCCATAAATGAATATCAAGAGGGTGATATTAATGCTGCTACTGAACCCATGCCATCTCCAACTAATGATGACACTCAAAGAGATGCAGGGGGTGATACTGAACCTCTTCCCTCCCCATTTAATGATAATAATAAAGGGGAAGAGACAAAGAGAAGAAGAGGTTGATCGCCATCTGCTCAGGGGGGAGAAAAGAAGAAAGTTAAATGAAGATCAACCTCCACAACAACAATCACAACAAATTATTCATAGTGAACCACTCAGGTTTCAGTATGAAAGAAGAAGAGAAAGAGGAAGGTCAGCCCTGGAACAACTTGAATAAAATCAGTCTGAGCCATCTGCTCAGGGGGAGACTGCACTTGACCAACCTTAGCAGGTTCAAACTGAGCCGTCTGCTCAGGATGAGAACAACCTGCAGATCATTGCCTATCGGCCTTTTGTATGGCCAATTGCTGATGATGATGAAGAACAAAATCCAGTGCCAACTCAGAATTTCCTCAACTATGCACTAGATATGGTAGATGAAGAAAGCTCTTCATCATCATCCTCCGATGATGAAGAGCCCCCACAAGAACCACAAGAACCTCAGGATTATCATGTTACTAGAGCACCTAGAAGGCCTGTAACAAGAAGAATATCAAGAGTTGTTATGTCCTCTGAATCTACTGAGGAACCTACTCCAGCTCCTTAAATCGCCAGACCAAGAAGATCAGTACGTGACGATGAGCAAGTTCCAAGGAAGACTGCACAACAAATTGAGGACGAGGCACAAAAATTCTTCTACTTGCATGCTCTTGGAATCAAAGAAGAACCAGGCACTGATCCTGATACTGAGACTGATGTTTCTTCAACATCTCATAGAATAAGAAGGAAAGGAGCTGACCTTCGACAAAAATGTTGGAACTCAGTTGCTCAAAGAACAAGGTACATGGAGACAAGGATGGATATACTCAGAAATAAAGAGTTTCTCAGTGTGAGGGACATATACAGGCTGGACATTGATGTCAACAAGATCAAGGTGAAGATGATTGATGGATCAATTGTTGCAACATGCACTGGGTTAGTAAGTCCTCCCATGAAGATTTTACTTCATGATAACCAAAACATGGGCCTCCAAGACTGTATCAGAATCACAAGATTGATCAAAGAGTTGCTCTCAAGATCTTCGGAAGCCCAAGTAATGATAGATGAAATCTGGGCTGTTTTTGCAGTATGCTTTGATAAAGGCATACTATTTCCAGGGGTGTACAGGGCACTCAGTGTAATGCCTGAGGCATACAGAAAAAAAAGACCTGAATGTCTTAACACATTCACATTCTTGAATAAATACCCTGTTCCCCCTAACCTAGTTTTTCAGGACCAAAAGAGCACTATATATCCAACCACTGGATATATGTACACTGACTCAGATGACAGGGAATGTTTCATAACAGAAGAAGATTCTCTCATGTAGTAGGGCTAAAGTGTGATAACCAAGAAAGAAGACTCTTGGTTCAGAAAGAAGATTGTCACTCCTCTACACAACAGAAGAGAAAAACTCAAGAAGAAAGATGAGTTCATTCACATAAAGCAGGAAGTCTTCTATGTAGGGATGCAAATTTAACCCACGGGTTTGGGTACCCGCGGGTACCCGAGTCTTAAGGGGTGGGCATTACCCGTCTAAACGGGTAACGGGTTGGGGATGGGTTTAAATTTCATACCCGAGAGCGGGTACGGGTTTTATAATATCCGCACCGTTTATACCCGACCCGAATATAGATATTAACGTGTAATTTTTTAATACAAATTTAGCACACTAGTCACTACTCAAACTTAGCCCAACTCTTAATCTATCATTAACCCAATTTAATAATGGTTAAAATCTGGCTCGTCTCCCGTTAATCCATTACGTATTGAATGAAATAAGCCTGAACGAACTAAGAGTATTAAATATTTTAACTATTTTTTTAAGTTTTTTTATTGAACGGGTACCCGTCCGGTTACCCGTACCCGGCGGGGATTTCTCTACCCGAATTTGACGGGTATTTGAACGGGTACGGGGCGGGTACGGATATGAGAATAGCGGGTCGGGTACGGGTTTTACAGTACCTGCTACTACCCGTACCTGTTTGCATCTCTACTTCTTTGAGTATGAATCCATCAACAGAGAATGAAAAGGAAGATTCAGCTGTTTAGATGAAGAAGTAGATTCTGCAATCTTCTTATTTATTTTGTTTTATTTTGCTTTATTCCTTCTCTCTGTAATATTGCCTTGTTATCATTAGATAGGGGAGATTGTTAAGGTAAAACGCCTTACCCTTTAGGATCTTAAGATAACAAGACAACCTAAATTAGATTAGAATAGTTTGTACAATAAATTAGCTAAGTCTCGGTGCAATACTGAGTGGGCAGTATTGGCCACTCAGTATTGGCCTCATTATTGAAATCCAATACTGATTAGAAGGATGGAGTTAAACATTTCCATGTTTAACAGAACAGATCAAATCCCTTTGATCTCGGTCACTTTCCTTTCTCAGTCCTTCTACTACTCCTTGCCACTTTTGTAAGATCTCTATAACACTATAAATAGAGATCACTTGGCATAGGAGTACTCACCAATTTACTTTACACGTTCATACGTTTTTCATTGATCAGTGGTATTGTTATTCCGCACCAAGCCACACTTAGTGGATTTATACATTGACTATCTTCTTGTGTTCATCACTTTGACATTTCTTAAGTATAATAAATCTATCAATTGACAAACAAACCAGGGTTGTTGTGACCTAACAAGGATGTATGCCATATCATTCCCATTGTTGTAAATAAAATTGAGTAATCACACTTGTGAGAGAAGCCAAGAGTGGAAACATAATCTATGAATCTTTGATACCATGCTCGAGGAGCTTGTTTCAAGCAGTAAAGTGATTTCTTGAGTAAACATACGTGGCCTGGTAAACTAGAATCTCGAAAACCCATAGGTTGGTGCATGTATACGGTTTCATCCAAATTTTCATGTAAGAATGTGTTTTTAACATTGAGTTGACGAATGGGCCAAGACTTGGATTAAGCAATGGTTAAAATTGTTCGAATATTTGATGGTCTTACCATTGGACTAAAAGTTTCTCCACAATCAGTGCCAACATGTTGAGACATGCCATCACAAACCAAACGAGCTTTGTGTCGCTCAAAAGAACCGTCAGATTTCTTTTTATGTTTATAAAATCCACATATATCATGTAATATTCATATTCGGTTTACGAGGGACTAACTCCCATGTCTTATTAGAAATAAGAGCATTAAACTCGCCAGTCATGGCGTGACTCTCATTTGGGTTTGAGAGAGCATAGGTAGGGTTTTTAGGATTTGGAGAGATAGTGGTGGAGGTGTGTAAGTGGAAGTTTTGTTTTGGTTTTGAGGTGTTGGTCATGTTTTGGGTAGTCATGGTTCGATTTCGAGCAGGGGTGGGGGTGGATGAGCGACGCGAGGTGTGGTGGTTTGAGATGGAGTTGGTTTTTTGTGGGGAGGTAGGGTGGGTAAAGTATGGGGTGTCGTTTGAGGTTGAGGTAATTGGGACGATGAGATAGTGGATTTGATGAAACGTCGGTAGTAGTAGATTTATATAGGAAGGAAGGGCGGATATCAGTGTGGAGAAATACATAACATGGTGTGGGTGTGTTGAGAGTGGTGAATGGAAATACCGACTCATCAGAAACAACATTGCGAGAGAGAATAATTTGACGTGTTGTAAGATCATAACACTTATACCCCCTGATGGTTCATAAGGTAGCCGAGAAAGACACAAGGGGATGATCGTTTATCTAACTTGTGTATAGTGGTGGATGGGAGTAGAGGATAACATATACAAACGAAAACGCGTAGATGATTATAAGAGGGTATTCAGTTATAAAGGAGAGTAGTAGGTGCGGCGGAGTGTAGGAGTTTGCTAGGTAAGATATTTAGAAGATAAGTGGCCATTTGTAAAGCATGGTGCCAAAAGGATGGAGGAACAGAAGAATGAGCTTGGAGTGTTCGTAGGATCTTATTTAAGGATCAAATTTTGCGTTCGGCTTTAACATTTTGAGAGGACGTATAAGGACATGAAAATCGAAAAAGCATACCATTTTGATTACAAAATTTTTGGAATTGGGTATTGGAGTATTCTTTTCCGTTATCGCATTAGAAAGTTTTAATAGAGCATTGAAATTGGGTTTTAGGTAAGTTAAAGACATTTAGAAAAATGGAATAAACTTGAGATTTGTGGCCAAGAGGAAAGGTCCATAGAAAATTTGTATAATCATCCAAGAATAAAATGTAGTAACGGTGGCCTCCCGAAAAGGGGATCGGAGAGGTCCATAAGTCGCTATGGATAACATCAAAAGGTAAAGAAGTGCAATTTATAGAATCATTAAAAGGTAATATAATATGTTTTGCAAAAACGCAAGATTGACAAATTAATTACTAGCTATTTCCCACAACTAATAGAGAAATTATTTTTAAGTGAACATAATTGAGATAGCCCCGGATGACAGAGGCGATGATGCCACAAATCTTGAGTCAAAACAGCAAAAGTAACACTGATCAACATAGAAAGAGACAATGATGGTTGATGTCATACTGACACTCACTGGTGCTGCTTTTATCATGCCTAAATTATTTTCCATGTGTCACCGGTGTCTAAATACCAATTTTGGGAAGGGGTATTAAGTGACATTGAAGGGTTTCATAACACTGATCAACCCATTGGGTCGACCACCTAGTCACTTGGTTCGAACCATATTGGTAAGAACTTGATGGTGTTCTTGACCGGTTAAATCAACTAGCTTGTTCAATCCCTAAAAGCGGAACTGAGATTGAACTTAATCCTTAACCCTAAAGGATTATAGGAACTTGGAAATCAAACTAGATTAACAAGAAATAAACCTTGTACGAAAAACTCAAACACACACAATACTTGTGTGTGTTCGTAGACTACCACCAAGAACCCTAGGGTTCTTGGGAATCGATCGAACAAGAGGGAAGAGGAGAAAGAGTGTTCCATAAATCATACCTTAGTTTAGCTTAACTAAGTACACTTATGATTAACACGACGAGCGATCCTCTAGATGATCAATTGCAATGATCTTGTTCTTCGAAACTTGAAGAACACGAAGAACACAAGCTTTTGTTCTTGGGTGTTGATGTTTGGCCGAATAGGGGAGAGGAGGGGGCAAGGATTTCGTCTAAGGTGTATCAAGGACTAAGGGTTACCCTAAGCATCTTATTTATACTTAAATAAGTTGCGCTGAGAACCCTCTAGTTTAATTATGATTAGATCTTTAATTAAACTTTCCTTTTAACACTTCCATCCCTTAATAGTTTTACTAGTTTATTATTGTCACACTTAATTATCAAATGCCTTAGTATTATACACTTATATTTCGGTATGCATATACACGAAATATATATACTTGTGTTTTATACCTTTAACAATTAATTAGACAATAATATTATCCAATCACTATATGATTTAATAGCTTTAAATGATATCATGGATAATCTTTAATTAACACATTGTATATTTACTCAACTAGTAAATGTACAAATACTTGTATTAATTAGTTAGTTAAACTAATCTAGTAATAAGTTAAACTTAACTTAATACTTAACTGATTCATAATGACTATTATGAATCATTCCTCTTCGTAGTATCATTGCATATCTTGCTCGTATTACATGCACTCACCGGTGTGACCCTTAAGTGTTTCGTAGGCATGGATGTATCCACATAGGTTGACTAACTGTGCACATAATTCCAACAGACATGGTGTAAAGATCATGTTCGATATCAATTGGAGTTAGACCTGCATTAGATGGAGCATGATACTTGGGGCCGTGCACCAAGGATACCTGGTGACTGGATGTTAAGCGGTGATGGTTGTTCCCATGACCATGTAGTAGTGGGGTAGGGGCATGGAGGGAATTTCCAAGTCCATGGGAAAGGCCACTATATTGTAGATAAGTTTGTACCATTTTCAATATTATTTGAATGTTGGTGCCCGCGACCCCGCCCCCTTCCTCGACCACGACCGTGTCCTCGACCATGGTAGTCGGAACTGCGACCAGGATTAGTGTTAGAAGACGACGTACTGTTTGGTTGTGCCTTGGGCTCATCGGCAGTGGTGGTAGCTGCAGTTGGATTAATGTGCACAGATAATCACACGTGCCATCGTGTTCAATGTTATAAGACACTAAAGGCTCACACCGCTACACACCCAATAATGGAAAACCGAATAAAGTAAGTTGTGTGGAATAATTAACTAGTTAAGATAATTATAAAGAATAGAATAAATAATAATAGTCTAATTATTATTTAAGAGGAAGGTTAAATATTAAGTTAAATATTTAACGGACAGTTAATTAATTGTCTATTAATTAACTAGTATAAGTCTAAGGGTTAAGAGTAACAAAAGAAGTTTAAGTTTTATTAAACTTCTAACTAAACTCTAAGGACCTAAGTGCAAGGCCTAAACCTATAATTAGGAGGGCAAGTCTTAGGTTTAGAGGTTAATCATATTACACATTCAAAACCCTAATACCCCCTCCCTCCCTCTCGGTCGTACGCACAAAGAACACCAAAGTGTTCTTCGAGTTCTTGCTCGTCGATCGAAACACACACATACACGAGTTCATGTATTGCTTTGTGTCAACAATGCGATCTTGCAGCGTGTTCAGGTGGTGCAGTAGAGGTGGATTACGCTTTAACTATTCAAGAGGTATTATTTTATTCATCTCTTTGTTCTAGTGATTCTATTGATTAGTAGTGATCAAGTGTGTGGGATTTAAGTTCCGCTATGTGAACCCTACAAGGTATTCCTACAGTGGTATCAGAGCTTTCTACTAATTTTAATGAGATTCAGTGTAGTTTCTTTTTATTTAGTAAAAAGAACCCTAGGAATTTTCGTCCCAAGTATGTGGTCATTCAAGTTTTGAATGATCATTGGATTAAATAGGGTTCAAGACACAAAGAAATTAGGTTTCTTTTTTTCCCCTCCTTGTTTTTTCGATTTTATATATATACATATATATAATTATTAAGGTTTTTTTGTCTAGAAAAAGAACCTAATATTTTCAGTCCAAGCATGTGTTCATTCAAGTCTTGAATGATCATTGGATTGATTAGGTTTTATTAGACAGAAAGAATTAGGTTTCTTTTTTAATTTTAGTAAAACATCCTAGAATAATCATCCAAGATCATGATCTTTCAAAGTTTTTGAAAGATTTGGTATGATTTGGCTATTAAAATTAATAGAAAAGAATTGTATCAATTTTTTGCTTAAAGTTAATTTTTTTTTGTTTGTTGTTATTATCATTACCGAAAATTAAGTAATAATAATACTTAAATTCCGAAAATAAAAAAAATAAAAATAAATAAAAAGGAAAAGGTTGCGATCGAATGGTGGGGTTCGACCGAGCCTCGGTCGAAAACCATCACAAGGTTGAGGAACCTTTTCTTAGATATTTTTCCAGTCCAAGTATTGTACCATTAAACTCAGTTTCAGGTTTAAGGGTATACAGATCCAAATTGAAAATTAAAATTACGATTTGGGGTAATGGGATTCGACCGAGTCACCGGTCGAATAACATCTTAAAATCGAGAAAATTTTTGTAACTTTTATTATTTATAAAGTCAATTTTTTTTATATGTATATTTTTATTTTTTATTCATTATCAAGATAAAAACAAAATGGAATTATATATATATATATATATATATATATATATATATATATATATATATATATATATATATATATATATATATATATATATATATATATATATATATATATATATATATATATATATATATATATATATATATATATATATATATATATAATGATTAGTTTATTATTTCGGTAAAAATAATAAATTTTAAATAAACAACTAATTAAAACCTAATGATTTTAATAGTTTATTAAAATCAAGATAATTTTGGAATTAAAGGAGAAATTGAAATTAATTGTTATGGGTAATTTTATAATTATCAGTTTTAATTCAGTTAGAATGACATAACCCAAAATTTGTGACCTTGTGTATTTTTTTAAAAATTTCGAGATTATTTTTTAATTTTTCGGGAATTCATATTTTTATTTTTAAATATACAAAAACAAAAAACCAAGTATTTGGGGTTATGGCATAGCAACTTAAATTGCATTTATTTTATTTCTTTAAATTATTTATTTGAAATAAAAAGTGGAATTTATAAAACTAAGTTTTTTAATAAAAATAGATTTTTATAAAAGTACATTTATAAAATCTAGTTTTAAAATAAAATGGCTTTATAAACAAGTCTTTGTTTATAAAACCAAGATTTAAAAAAAAAAGATAAAATTAAAAGTGGAATTTATAAACAAGTTTTGTTTATAAAACCAAGTAATTTTAAGACAATTAAAAATTGGCTAAAGTTTTCGAACAGAGAAAAATCTTTTTTAGAAAATCTTATATCAGAGTGCAACCCACCTAATGGAACACCTCACTTGTTCAACGATATTCACATTGTAAGGAGAAGGACCCTTAGATGTGGATTCAAATCATTGTGAGTGTTAGGGTGTGTAGCGTCTTGTGATAATCTGGAGTCCCTGCGCAAGGCATCACACTGTCTTAGCTGGTACGATCTATTTTGGTAATAATCATGAGTCCCGGCCAAAAATTCACTAGAGGGAGTAAAACATGTACAAGTTTGTTGTTTAACTTGATATCCCGAAGATCTAGGAATCGTTTATAGTCCAGAGGCGATCGGTATGGCTATACCTACCAGAAATAGCGTGGCTCCAATGGGAAGTGCCCAACCTTGCATTGGAGGGCGTGAAATATGGAACCTAGTCTAATGATTATTCTTTAAAGGTAATAATATTAGAAGTTATTTATTTACCTAATCATACTAACCGTTTGTTGTTTTTCTTATAGATGTCTGTATTGTCCGAAATTCCGTTTTACTCACCAACAGAATTGCGAAGGCTCATTACTGGCAAATGGAAGCTTACTGGTCCAAACTACAAGATTTGGAAGGTGCACTTTAGGAGTTACCTAAAAGCACAAATTTGATGTACGTTATTGACGAGGTGCCCAAGAGACAACCAGGACAAGATGCCCAGGATGATGAGCTTGATGCTTATTATCAGTATTTGGCTGATGAATCACAAGTAATGTCGATTTTTATTCTTACATTATTATCAGAGATCACTGGTAATCTTCGTAAGAAACCATGTTTTTAGTGTGTTCAGTATCTTGAGGAGACATTCAAGGAAAGTACAGAGGATAGTAAGCAAATCGTTTTGCAAGAAATCTTCTCACAGAAAATTGGAGAAGATAAACCATTGAGTGACCATCTTACTGACATAAGAAGGTTACTAGATTTTCACACCCTAGTTACTGGCACATCAAACCAGCATGAATAAGTTATGTTCTCGTTCGGATCTCTCACTCAATACTATCAGGATAAGGTAGTACGTCTAGTTGGGAATTTTGATTTGACTGTTGCAGGTTTACACGAGAATCTCTTGTGTATACGCGATGTTCAAAGGCTAGACGAAGAACCACTCCCTGAGGTTCAGATGGATGGGTTCGATGATTGGTTAAGAGACTTTGTTGATTAGTGTTGCCCAACTTGTGGCAGTAAGGATATTTGTGAGCACACATCCGATGTGGGACTGTTGGACATTGACTTTGTCAGCGATTCAGGTATCTTTATGATTGATTGTCTCGTTACTTCTAGTGAATCTTGGGTATTCGATACCGGATGTGGTCATCACATTTGCAATCATTTTCAGGGATTTAAGAAGAACAGGAGGCTGGGGCAAGGAGATGTTGAACTATGAGTAGGCGACGGTTCCAAGGTTAGAGCTGAAGCTGTAGGAACATATTCTCTCAAGTTGCCTTTAGGAAGAGTCTTGGAACTTAAAGATTGTTATTATGTTCCTAGACTTATTAAAAATGTTATTTCTTTTGATTTACTTATAGACAATGGTTTTTATTATGATTTTTGTGGTTAAACAATATCTTGTTTAAACGATGATATTTTATATTTAAAGCTAACTCTCATAATGGTCTATATACTTCAAATTTAAATAACATAGAACGAGACATCTATCACATAAGTAAAAGATCTAAAGAGTAACTTGAATCAAACTTATCTTTGGCATTGTGGTTTAGGTCATATAAACTAGACTCGCATAAAGAAGCTCCACGACGATGGAATTCTAGAACCATTTGATTTAGAATTATATGCAATATGTGAATCATGTTTATTTGGCAACATGACAAAAGACCCTTTCAACCATTACAATGAAAGGGCAGGAGAGTTGTTACGGATTATACACACTGATGAGTGTGGACCCTTTACTCCAGAAGCCAGAGGTGGATAGCGCTACTTCATTACCTTTACTGATGACTTCAGTAGGTATGGTTATTTCTTTCTCATGAGACTAAAGTCTGAGAGCTTTGACAAGTTCAAAGAGTATCAGAAGGAAGTAGAGAACCAACTAGGCAAGAAAATAAAGTCACTTCGCTCTGACCGAGGAGGCGAATATTTGAGCCAAGAGTTCGACAATCATTTGAAAGAATGAGGAATTGTTTCACAACTCACACCTCCGTATACACCTTAGATGAATGGTGCATCAGAAAGGAGAAATCGCACCTTGTTAGACATGGTACGTTCAATGATGTGTCGCGCTCCCCTACCACTATCATTTTGGAGACATACACTCGAGACTGCAGCATTCACACTGAATAAGGTTCCGACCAAGTCAGCAGAAAAGACTCCGTTCGAGCACTTGACAGGAAAAAAGCCAAAATTTCTTTTCTCAAGATTTGGGGTTGTGAGGCGTATGTTAGACGAACATACACAGACAAACGCAACCCCCTGAGTCAGATAAGTGTATATTCGTTGGATATTCAAGGGAAACCTTAGGATACTATTTCTATCATCAAGAAGACAACAAAGTTTTTGTTGCTCGGAAAGGTGTCTTCTTGGAGGAGAAGTTTCTCGGAACAGAAACTCCAAGAAAATAAATAGAGCTTCAAGAAATTAAAGAGAATGAGGATCCACCTACGCCTTCAGTCGAAGCAGTGGTTCAACAAAGAATTTTTTATCCTCAACCAGAACCACCGGTTGAGGAAGAAGAAACACGCAATCCTCGTAGGTCTACTAGACCACGCTAAGTACCAGGTAGGTATCTTGGATTCATTATCGATGAAGATGATGGAAATCTACTAGAACCATTAACCTATAGTGAGGCTGCCGATGGCAAAGAGTCCAAGAAATGGCTCGAAACTATGGAAGCAGAGATGCAATCCATGTGTGACAACCAAGTGGGTTTTCAAGAAGAAAATCGACATGGATGGGAATGTGCATAGTTACGAAGCACGACTAGTCGCGAAGGGTTTCACGCAAACACATGGTGTGGATTATTCTGAAACCTACTCGCCAGTCGCAATGCTTAAGTCCATTAGAATTCTAATGGCCATATCAGCATATTACGACTATGAGATATGGAAAATGGATGTTAAAACCGCCTTCCTTAATGGGGAGTTGAAAGAGGATGTAAATATGATACAACCGGATGGTTTTACTGATCCAAAGAATCTTAATAAAGTATTCAAATTGCTAAAATCCATTTATGGATTAAAGCAAGCATCTAGGAGCTGGAACTTACACTTTGACAAAAGAATTAAAGAATTTGGTTTTGTCAAGAGTGAGTTCGAGGCGTGTGTCTACAAAAAATTCAGTGGGAGCATAGTAATCTTCCTAATGTTGTATGTTGACGACATACTACTTATAGGAGTAAAATCATGGTTAGGTAAATGTTTCCAGATGAAAGACTTGGGAGAAGCCGCGTATATATTGGATATAAAGATCTACAGAAATAGATCTAGGCGGCTTATTAGACTTAGTCAAATTACATACATTGCCAAAGTACTGAAGAGATACAGTATGGATGAATCCAAGAGAGGGTTCATTCCAACTACACAAGCATTACACTGAGCAAAGCTCAGAGTCCTACATCTAGCAAGGAACAAGATAGGATGAGTTTGACTCCATATGCTTCGGCAATTGGATCAATAATGTATACCATGTTATGTACTAGGCCCGATATTGCTTACTCCATAAGTCTTACAATCATATATCAAAAGAATCCTGATGAGACCCATTGGGTGGCTATCAAGAACATTCTCAAGTATTTGAGAAGGACAAAAGATATGTTCTTGGTCTTTGGAGGTTCGATGGAGAATTGCATGTAATTGGATACGCAGATGCAAGTTTCCAAACTGACAGAGACAATTACATGTCACAATCAGGGTTTGTGTTTACACTTAACAAAGGAGCTATATCTTGGAAGAGTCAGAAACAAGATACGATAGCAGATTCGACTACAGAGGTTGAGTACATTCTAGCAAATGATGCTGGAAAGGAAGCCATGTGGCTTAAGAATTTTATCGAGTATCTTAGAGTTATTGCCAGTATCTCTAGACCCATCGAAATATTTTGTGATAACCTTGGTGCAATAGCGCAAACTGTTGAACCAGGAGAGCATCAAAAGACCAGGCATGTGCGTAGGAAATATCACCTGATACGTGAGTATGTCAGAGAAGGTGATATTGGGATTAAGAAAATACCAACGGATGACAACATCGCTGACCCGTTGACTAAACGACTAGCTAGACCAAAGCATGAGAAACATGCAAACGCTAGAGGCATGCAGTACCTAGATATTGGTAGCTTGTATTTTTTATTATGAACCATAGATATGTTTGAGATTGATACATTATGTAATGACATTTCATGGGATTGAAATAGAAAGTTTTACGTAATAATTTCACATTAACTATTCTTAACATGTTTTAAACTTGGACATGATACACAAGAGTTTGTTGAGTATCAAAATGTATGTGGCTGCTTGAATTTAGTGGGAGCTAGATCAGGAGTTAATGCCATTATGAATATTTATCGATTCATAGTTATTGAATAGAGATACAAGTGTTGTTAAAATAAATATTCGTAGATGTTTACAGAGTTTGCTAAACATTAGACGTGACCAAAGGATCGAGATTACTTCATGGAGCCCAAGCATAAGTAATTTCGAGTAAATGTCCTCTGACCTGAGATATTTAGTTTTGCGCCGCGATAACTTCTGATCTTTAGCTAGTATCTAAGGTCACACTGTAAAAAGGTGATTACAAAGAACTTGACTAGGACAGCGGAAGTCGTGCTCAAGAAGACGCAGATAGTCAAGATGGAATTTGCACCTTCTTTAATTAGAAGAGATCTTTCATGGCCGATCGACGATTAAGACTATTGAAATGTGTGGCCGCGTTCGGAGAATGATTAGATCATTCGGTAATCCGTAACTTCAGAAAGTCGAAATCAGGGCCGAGAAAATATGAGTATGCAGAACAAGACCCTGCTCCATGTCTATTACTCTTATTAAGAAATATCATGATGCGAAAGGAAAATCTGAAAGTGCTATTCATCATTATGAATACTATCTCTGGATGTAAGAGATCTTATAACCTGGTTATCCTAAATGTCTGGCTAGGCACCGCTTTAGGCTAACGATGATCGATAAGTGATGCTTATCTTGCACTAGTGGGAGTCTGTTGGATTTATGTGCACACATAATCACATGTGTCATCGTATCCAATGTTATAAGACACTAAAGGGTCACACCGCTAGACACCCAATAATGGACAACCGAATAAAGTAAGATGTGTGGAGTAATTAACTGGTTAAGTTAATTATAAAGAAGAGAATAAATAATAATATTCTAATTATTATTTAAGAGGAAGGTTAAATATTAAGTTAAATATTTAAGGAACACTTAATTAATTATCTATTAATTAAATACTATAAGTTCAAGGGTTAAAAGTAACAAAAAGAGTTTAAGTTTCATTAAACTTCTAATTAAACTCTAAGGACCTAAGTGCAAGGCCTAAACCTATAAATAGGAGGGAAAGTCTTGGGTTTAGAGGTTAATCATACTACACATTCAAAACCCTAATACCCCCTCCCTCCCTCCCTCTCGGCCGTACGCACGAAGAACACCAAAGTGTTCTTCGAGTTCTTGCTCGTCGATCGTAACACACACACACACACACACTTACACGAGTTCGTGTATTGCTTTGTTGGTACAACGCAGTCTTGCAGCGTGTTTAGGTGGTGCAGTAGAGGTGGATTACACGTTAGCTATTGAAGAGGTATTATTCTATTCATCTCTTTGTTCTAGTGATCCCATTCATTAGTAGTGATCAAGTATTTGGGATTCAAGTTTCAACATTTGAATCTTACAAGGTATTCCTACAGCTGCATGAAGAGCAGTAGCCGCATATGTTGCGGCGTTGTTGGTGATGTTCGATTTTCGGGTTTCCTCGAGACAAATTTCAAGCGGGCCTAGTAAAAACCGGGAAGAGGCTGCATCTGTTGAATCATCATAGCAACACCATCATCTTGCTCGCTGAGACCGGCAATAATTTGAAGAACTAATCGGTGTTCCGAAATCTCTGAGCCAACGTTGGCTAGTTGATCGGTGATCATCTTGATTTCCTGATAATAAGAAGAAACGTTTGGAAAGTTATCCTGACGAATATTAGAGAATTTATTCTCCAAATATACGGCCCGAGTATATTTATTATCTTTAAAGATGTTCGAGAGGGAAGTACATGCGTCGGCAGCCGTGGTGTCGGGTTTTAGAATGGTGTAAATAAAATTGCTCGATATAGTCCCGTAAAGCCATTGGAGAACTATGGCGTCGATTCTCGACCAATCATTGTCAGTTGATTCGGAGGAAGAAGAAGAAGATGTGGTGTCGGGTATGATGTGTTTAAGAACCTGGAATGCCTAACAATTGATCTTGAAAAGTTCGGCCCATGAGGTATATATATACTGCCCCTTTTCCATCTCGAGTGTAATGGGTATGAAGGAATAGATCGCGGGATGAAGTTTTGAAGTTACACGTTGTTGTTTATCGGCAGCCATTGGAGAAGGAGATGTGAGATGATGCAGCTGGGTTTTTTGGAGAAGGAAGAAAAGATAATTTTAGGTTTAGGATAGCAAAGCTTTTGATACCATAATAGAGTAGGAATCTTGTCTCTTTCTATTGATTACAAAACATTATATAGAATACAATCAGTAATCAGATCCTATAATATTGGAAGAGATCACTCCTAATTATTCAAATATTCAAAATACGATATATCAATATAATATTCGGTGGTGATCTCTAATAACTTCTTACTTGATCCATATTCCAATATATTATATACAACAAAAATTTACCCCTTTTCTTTTACCCTTTTCACTAAACTATCTTTCGCTTTAGTCTACTGCATTACAATGTTACAATTATTTCACATTAAGATTATATATTTTCCACTATCCCGGAACACAATACTTAACCTCAGATTATTGTGTATTTTAGGTGATAACCTACTACCGTGGTGTAAATGGTGTTCAAAGCGAAAACACACCATAACGCTATCTAGTGTTGACGCCAAATATTGGGAGGTTGCAAATACGGTGACAAAGATGCCATAGTTACGTAATTTGCTTCGTAAGCTACTCACACTAGTGTCATATTGTTTACTGCAATAATGTGTGTGTTGTCATATGTGTGCAAATTCGGTCGATTATTAACATACCAAGCACATCGTGATCGATATACATTTTTTTTGGGACACTGTTGTAATCGTATACGTTATTTAATTAATTTCAAACCACGGGAAAGGAGTAGGAGATAACATATTTGTATTATTAAATTATTATTATTTAGTGTAAGGCTTTAGGTGGTAATCTCTTTATACTATATGTATTACTCGATTAAGTGAATGGAAAAGACATAAGAATATCAAACTTTGTTTAAATCTCACATATATGAGTTATTTAAAACTTATATATTTATTTGTTTTTCATGTATAATGATCATAAAACTTTCTATGCCTTAGTTACTGTTGGAAAAAGTTGTGATAAATGATTTTTCACCAACTTTGGATCTATATAATTGTATATATATTTGTTATATATAGTTATTGGTTGGTAGCTTTGTGTTCTCCTTTGTGAGAGCTACGCAACGGTATATAGCGTATCCAAATTAGAGTTGTGGTCTCCTTTTCGATGTGTACTACGCTGCAGTACTGACATGCAGTCTCATACTGACATGCAGCCTCATACTGACATGCGCAGCAAGCTTCCTGTACTGACCTGTGTAGCAGGCTTCCAATACTGAGTTCTTGCACTGACCTGCAGTCCAGCGCTGAACTGCAGTACTGACCTGCTGCCAGACTTCCAATACTGACCTGCAGTACTGAGCTTCCAATACTGACCTGCAGCGCTGAGTTCGTATACTGACCAGAAGGACTGACCAGGCAGTTACGAAAATTGTATTCGTCAATTTCCCTTATTGTAATTGTATTTTATTTAATGAAAATTGGTATTAGCTCCTAAAAACTTAAAATAGATTTTTCCTCTCTTTGCTAATACCGGTTGGAAAATACATTTTTTTTCGGATTTTGCTTGTTGATAGCATAGATTCGGAAAAAGTGGTGATTGTGAAAAGCACAATAACACTGATTCAATCCATTTGATGGTGTTGGATGATGATTTTGGCTAGAAAAGTGAAGAATGAGATTAGGGCTTTTAGAGAGAGAAAGTAGAGAGATGGTAGAGAGAACAATTGCTGGAAATGAGAATTTGATTAATGGCAAAAGTTAAAGAATTGAGCCTTACACTTTGGTATTTATACCATGGCTCAATTCTTGGTTAGTTAGGACCATTTTGGTAATAAAACCTAACATCTATACATTGTTACACTATTACCCCCTAGACTAACTATTACAACATATCTAGTACCTAACAATCTCCCCCTTTGTAATAGTAGACTAGGTTGCATATCTTTGAAGACTTCTGTGATTGTAAGGCTGGAGCTGAGAATTGAACCGTTGAGCAGTTTTGTTGATAAAACAGCATCAGCCTTTGATCATCGGTGACAGATATACTTTTAATCGGCTTTTCAACCAATATAAAGTATTCCAGAAGACTTCATGCAAATCGACTGAATGTAGACCCATAGATAGAGCGGTTAGCAGCGGAAGTCCTTTCTTGAAGTTGTGGAGTTTGTCGATTTGCTGCAGATCCTTGGTTCCTGATGTTTGTTGAAGTTGAAGCAGTGCGGAATGTTGACATGTTGTGGATTTTTTCTGACCGTTGTTGATAATGTTGGAGTACGGTCATAAAATCCCTTATCTGATGTGTTGACTGTTGTTGATAAGATTGAAATACAGTCATCAGATCTTCTATCAGACATAGTGACCGTTGTTGATAACTATGGAGTACGGTCGTCTGATCTTCGCACTAGAATGTATCAGGGTAACCCAGGATCACATAGATTGCCTGTTAGCACAACAGTTACAGAAACCGTGTGACCTACGTTCAGTGTTGGCTTTGATGTTAGCACTGGTAGGATTTCCATTCAATCATCGTGGAATACCAATATTTTTGGTATCACTATGAATGTTCCGGCAATATCTCAAAGATATGCTTGGTAGAGTGCCTGTGTCCTAGAGAAATTTAATTCGGTTCTAGACTCTATACGTGGACAAACGAAGGCGAGGACTGGAGGTGGGTCCTCTTTTTCAATATCAACAATCTCCAAATGAGATGTCGATAGTGCATGTGGTAATCTCCGTGATTTTGAAACAAGTACTTTTTGTACTTGAGTGGTCAGTGGGGGTTGTGCATTGCATCACTGGGTCCATGATGTCTTAATCAGAAAGCAACATATGCAATCTGATATAGATGAGGTTACCCGGTCATTTGTTCGGTTTAGGGAGGGTTTTTCGTTTTCTTTTAACCCTTTCACACACGCTCCTCACTCAACTCACTTTTTCATTTTTCAACCACACCCTCATTTTTTTTGTTTTTACCATGTGATAAGCTGATTTGCACCCCATACTTCATACCCCCTCTCAATTTTTACCTCAGCGCACCCCAATCAAGATCCCATGATACTTGATTCTGCTCACCTAGACCTAGGGACCCTCACTTTTTAGTTCCTATATTGTCGGTGGCTCCGGGGAAGATCATGCTGGGTTTAGCAGATCATAGGAGTAATTTGAGAGTGGACTATTACGCTCATGTGCATTTTAATCAGCTTTCAAGATGTTGCATTTTAGTTCACATGGATTTTTCATCGGAATTTTATGTGTTTCCGGTATAAGTTGTTGCCTGAATGATTTTGAAGTTTAAGGCACAGCAACTTGTTCTTTTAAGGTAACACCGGACTCACATAGAGTATCCGTTAGCACACGGTATAAATCTGTAGTCGTTTGCACAACCGTTGATTCAAATGTGTGACCTGCGTTTAGAGTTGGCGTGATTTTAGCTCTAGCAGGATTTCCACTCGATCCTCGTGAAACATCAGATTGTGATGCCACTACAAGTGTTCCGATGGATTCACTGAGATCCATTTTTACAGTGCAAGTGTCCTATATTGGAAGGTTCTTGAGGGTGAGAACTAGACACACTGTGCATACAAATGAGACTTAACCCGGGGCAGGAGGTTATTATTATTCAATACCGACATACTCCGAATGAGTAGTCAGTAGCTTTTGTACTACGTCCCCTGATGAAATGAAACAAATCCCTGTTGAGAGGAATTTGAGTAGTTGGTGGTGGCGTGCATTTGCTTTACTGGGCCAGTAAAGTCTAGTGAAACATTCAACGAATGAATGATCACCTATTTAATTGGTTGCCCGGTTTGTTTTCGGTTTGGATGCACTCATAAGGTGTGTTTTCTTTGATTTATCATGTTTTCACATCACCTTGCACTCACCTATTACTATACCCTAGACCTAAACCCTCACATTTACCAGTTGGCTGAAATATTTCCCTGGGAAGGTGTGGCCGGATCTGGCAAACCATGGGAAGGTATGTCTTTTGAAGTAGTGAGTAACGAGAATTAAAAGAATTTGTAATAAACAGATGCAATCTTTACTAGAGAACTAGTAAAGAGATCGTTTACGGATATTACAACGACTTATAATTAGCGTTACAAACATAAAACTTTTTATTTGGGTAATTTGTTTTTGGTTTTCTGAATTTTCTCCCCCTAGAAATAATAATTCTCCCCCTAGAATTAATATTTCTCCCCCTCGACAAAATAAAAGTAATTGACAAGTTTGAGATCGAAGGACGTACCTTATACATCGTCGGAGGGTTGAAGGAGAGGTTTTGCGGTTAAACTTGATTGAGTTTTGTGGTTTCTTTTAAGATCGGGTTCTGAATCTGTTTTGATCAGAAGCCATATTGGAACAGGTGAAGTGCCTCCCAGCATTTGAATGTTAATGCCGCCCACGTCTTTCATACGGTTGTTGGCGATGAACTGATTCGTCCTGCCATCTGAGCCCATGATATTGACCGAAAGGTAGTGGCATGTTAGGAACTTCAGTTGTGTAGGTAGGCGTTTTTCTTCTGTCTCGTACACCCAGGTGAACCTCAAAGTGTCTAATCACTATGCGCCAGCTTAGTCTTTCCTTAATGGCAGTGATTAGTGTTTCAATATTGCTTCGAAGAGAGGTGTTTTCTGGGTTGCTGGGATCTCTGTTCATGTGCCTCCCCTTTTTCTCCAATTTCTTCTTAAGGATGTTCAATGTGCCGTCACAGTACTTGGCAATGTCAGACACACGGAAGAATACTCGTTCTTTGAAGTAGTTTGTGTAAGTCATTCCCAAGTTGGGTTCACCTAGCACAACTGTTCTCCGAGTTTTAATCTCGGAGGGAAGTGATCTGTAAGGAGCAGCTAAGTGAACCTTTGATGTACCACTCTCAACAGCCATCTGCACATCTTCCATTCGAGCAGCTAATGTTTTAACAAGCATGAAGCGCTTCAGAGCAGCCTGAGCGAAATTTCTCGCATGATTTTTAACTGGATGAGGCGTGTCTGGAAGTAAGCGTACTGTGTTGTAAAGAAATTCTATATCCCGAGGTTCAAGAATATAGAAGTCTCCTTCAGTAATTGTGTACAGTTGATTATCTGCTCTGCGAATATGGAAGATGGTGTACCAGTAGTAGCCTGAGAAATGGTCGGTCGTTACCTCCAGGAGTTGTGTTATCGGGAATTTGCTGTAGCGATCGGTTTTGCCCCTAAGGTAATGCATTGTAAGGTAATACATTTTCTTTTCTCTGAAAGGCAGTACCACATTTTTGTACAAATCCTGATAAATTACAGGCAGCTCTGTCTCCTGGAAAATAGCAGAGAAGCGATCTTCAACAAATGGCATTTTGACTTGTTGAAAGAGGCACGCTTTGGAGATCTTTAGGCGGCGTTTGTTAGCTTTTTCCGCCGCCCTCTTCTCGCTATATGATAATACCGGCACATCATGTGTAGGAGAGGCAGTTGGTGGTTCCGGTGCTGGAGTTCTGGCGGCAACCAGTTGATCGTAGTTTCGAAAGTAACGGTGATAATTTTCTCGGGTGAAGGGATATTTTTTGACGTCAAATGGTTCATCCTCCCCTGCTTTGTCGGTGTCGGAGTCATCGTTTGAAGGGGGGGTGGCTGGTTGAGTTGATTCGTTAAAAGCATCCCTCACAATGTTGTCTTCTTCCGGGTCACTCGGTAAATCGATAACTGTGTCTGCCTCTTTTCTCAGAACCTGTTGAACGTTGTCCTTTTTATTGTGCTCAACCTCAAAATTTACAGATTGGAGATGACACATAGATTCAAGTTTTTCGGCTTCAGTCATCTCACTGGATTTACGGTTATTTTGGGGCAAGATGTCTTCACTCTCATCTACTCGCCACTGGTTGAGTGGTTCAACGTTCAGCACCTGATTGTAATCAAACTCAACAATCGCCCAGTCATGTACATACTCATATTCTTGTTGGCCTCCTCCCCGTGTTTGATGAGAGGAGCTGGGTTGTTGTTGTGAATGACTTGCACCTCCGGAGTGTTGAGAACTGGATCCACCACGTTCTAGAATTCTCCTCTGTCCTCCTCTTCCCTGAGGATCATCCTCAGGGTCTCCCGGTCTTCTGTATATAAGGGATCCTTGACTGCATGGCTCGACTAGTTCTTCTAAGCGATAGTTGAACATCGCTTTAATTTGTTCAATTGTAAATGAACGGGATGCTTCCAGGAGCATTTCTCTGTTAAGTGGATCAGAAGTCGGTGGAAGAGGAGCAACAGTTGTCAGCCCACTCTCAATGTTCTCCAACATCGTACTTAGTGATTGGATTGTTGAGGTGAGATGAGGGATAAGCTGCATTTCAGGATTTGGCATTGCAGTTGTGGTGGTGGTGGTAGCCTCAGATGGTGTAGTCTGTTGAGGGAGGGTCATAACAACCGTTGTAGGTGAAGTTGTAACGACCCTCGAGGCAGTACCAGTAATGATGGTAAACGGGGGAAGTGAGGTGTCAATTGGAGGTGTTGTGGTTGTGACTGGCGGTGTTGTGGTTGTTACTGGTGGGGTTGTGGTTGTTACTAGTGGGGTTGTGGTGGCGACTGGTGGAGTTGTGGTTGTTACTGGTGGAGTTATGGTAACTGGTGGAGAAGTGATTGTGGAGGCTGGAATTGTGGATGATAGTGGGGGGACTGTTGTTGTGGTAGTTGTGATGGTTGACGTGATTGGTAGTTCGGAGGTTGCAGTTGTTGGGATGGTGGATGAGATAGGAGGAACGGAGGTTGTGGTAGTGGGAATTGTTGATGTGATTGGTTGTTGAATGTGTGGTGGAGAAGGATCCGTGAAGATAGGATCATCAAAAGGATTTGGGGATCCTTGTGGTGGCGGTAACGGTGGACCTTGTTGTGGTGGTGAAGGTGGACCTTGTTGTGGTGGTGAAGGTGGACCGTGTGGTGATGGTGGTGAACCTGGTCGATCAGATGTTGTTGCAGCGGAGTCTGTGGATGATGAAGAAGAGGACGGTTCAGCTGGTTGTTGTGGTTGTTGTATGATGGGTCGAGTTGGCGGAGGTAGAACTTGTTCAGATGATGTAGTGGCAACCGACCCACTTCCTGAGGCACCGCTGGATAAAATTGGAGGTCGTTTAGCACGTTGGTGAGTCGGTGGTTGTTGCTGTTCAGCCTGTCTACGTCTAGGCCGTGGTTGAGGTGGTGGTTGGTGTGGTTGAGCTGGTGGTTGTTGTACTGGGGCAGCTTGTTGTGCAGGAGCAGCTGGTTGAGCTGGAGCAGGAGGTGCTCCTTCAGGTGTCCAGTCAGGATAATGAAGAGCCCGGTAGTGGTTCACACTATCAAGATTGAAGTTTGCGATTTTAAGAAGTGGGAGTGGGATCGCGGCATCATTGACTGCAGTTGTACCACTGTTGCCCCGTAGAAAATTAACGCTCGATGGTATGAATCTTCGTGCAACATCTCTGGTATGAATGTTTTGGTATCTCTCCATGAAATGTTCTATCATAATTGCCCAGAACCTCGGGTATGGCAGAAATGCCGGTTCCTTTGATTTGGAGAGCTTGAATTCTTCCCACAAGTAGGCAGCATAGTCAAAGTGGCGGTTGTAGCACATGGCATGATAGGCATGGTGAACTTCTTTTGATGCCCTGTCGTGACCACCTTTCTTTGCTGTCATGCAGCGGTTAAAGATCGTGAAGACATGGGACCAGCTCCGTGCCATATTTTTCTTCTTGAATTCTCTGAGGTCAATAGTGTGCCGAGGAAGGTCTAGACCTAGGTCGTGTATTCCGAGATACACTTCCTCGAATGGCAGTTGTGGTTCAAATGCAGTCAGTGGTGGTCTAGAGTCGGCACGAGGTAAGTGGAAGATGTCATAAAGATCATCTTTTGTAAAGTGAATTTGTTGTTCATCAATTATGGTTTCGAAATGTGAGGGGGTTGTTGATGTCACCAAGGTTAGGTTGGCAAAGAACTGTTGTACATACACCGCTGGAACCGATGGTCTGGCATTTATTGAGTAGAAGAGAGGATGGCGTTGGAGAACATGAGAATGAATCGGGTAGTTGATGGAGAACGAGACTTCTTCTTCCGGTGACCAGTAGGGGTTGTTCTCCGCCATGGGTTTGAGCCTGTATGGAGGAACCAGGGTGTTCTCGTCAATGATATGTTGTGCTGCCATCTGTGATTTAGACACTAAGAACACATGGCACAAAATGATTAAAGTTAGTGCACAGTGTTAATAAAAGAAATGTAACGATGATGTTTCACACTAATCGAGACGAGAAGGTTCAAAGTAATTTTAATAGTATTTAAAATATAAGAATAATATAAAAATTTTAAATTTATTAAAAATATTTAATAAATAAAAATTAGTAAATTATAATTATAAAGAAAATAAAATTAAAATAAAAATAAAAAAACTTAAAAGAAGTTCGGGCCGAGCTACAGTAACAACTTCGGGCCGAACATGCTACAACTTCGGGTCGAACAACATTGAGGGAGAACTTCGGGCCGAAGTTGTTTAGGAACTTCGGGCCGAAGTGGTGACACAAGTTCGGGCCGAACTTGGAACACTAGTTCGGGCCGAAGACTTTTACGATCGAGGGTTTCTAAACGGTTTTTCAAGTCTGGCATTCCTAGATCGATATCTACTGTAAAAACAACTGGCCAATAGGGATCGAGTATACTAGGCGAGCATCCTAGTTGTACAAAAACGAACATGTAAACCCTAGATCGAACAAATCACTAACTGTTAAACCCTAGAAAAATTCGAACAGTTCGAACGATCGATTTTAGGTTCAAAAACAGTTAGACAGATGAAATTGAACGGTGAGATCTTACCGAAAGTGATTGTAGATGGTTTTGAGATGAGATTCGACGTAGTTCGAGCAATATAGAACGATAATCACTAGGTTTTTGTGAACTGTGTGTTTTCGTGGTGTGTCGACTGTGTGTGGTCGAGAATAGAATAAATGAAATAGTGAAGTTCGGCCGGACCTTTTATAGGTGAAATGTTCGTGCCAAACTTCTTAACCGACTAAGATCTTCGGGCCGGGAACAGTAAGAAGTTCGGCCCGAAGAACTTCCCCTTTTTTTTTTTTTTTTTTTAATTTAAAAACAGAATAAACACAAGTAAAATAGATCATTAAAAATTAAATGAAATTAAAAACTAGATAAAAATAAAGAAGAACTCCTAATGACTGTCGAGAGACGAAATTAAGGAACGCTGCATCAGCTCCCCCGATACTGATGAGAGAGTGAAATCTCTCCATAGACAGTTGACGACGATTTGACGATCGGGTTTCAAGACGAGTTTCTTGAAAGCCATTGTGATGATACGAAGAATACAACGATTTAACAATTTGAAAAATATGAATTGTAGACAATTAAGTTTTGAGATTTAGCATACCAAGCTTTGAAACAAGATAATTAAAACGTTTTTCGTCCAAAGCCTTGGTAAACAAATCTGCTAATTGAAAATCGGTGGATACGAAGTACAATTCAACATTGCCCAGTTCAACGTGATCTTTGATAAAGTGATATCGAAGATCGATATGTTTGGTTTTAGAATGTTGAACTGGATTGCAAGATATTGCAATTGCACTTCTGGAATCACAATATAAAGGAATGCGGCTATAGGAAAAGCCGTAGTCCTTTAATTGTGATTGCATCCATATCACCTGGGACAGACAGCTAGCGGCGGCAACATATTCTGCTTCAGCTGTTGATAGTGAGACGCAGTTTTGCTTTCTTGATGACCAGCTGACTAGCTTATCTCCCAAAAATTGAACTCCCCCAGATGTACTCTTCCTGTCCAGCATGCACCCAGCATGATCAGCATCAGAGAAGGCAGAAAGATCAAACGAGGTCTCCTTGGGATACCAAAGACCAAGATCTCTGGTGCCTTTCAGGTAACGGAAGATTCGTTTGACTGCCAGAAAGTGAGATTCTTTGGGAGCAGCCTGATACCGAGCACAGATGCATGTTGAAAACATGATGTCCGGACGATTGGCCGTTAAGTAAAGTAGTGATCCAATCATACCCCGATAGTTTGTCACATCTACCGGTTTACCATCCAGATCAGCATTTAGTTTGGCAGTCGTGGACATCGGTGTGGCGATAGGTTTACAGTCGTCCATGAGGTACTTCTTCAGCAGATCAGAGATATACTTTGATTGATTGATGAAGATGCCAGTTGGAAGTTGACGAACTTGAAGACCTAGGAAGAAGTTCATCTCACCCATCATGCTCATTTCAAAGCGTTTTACCATGAGATCGGAGAAACGTTTGCAATACTTCGGATTTGTAGACCCAAAAATAATGTCATCGACGTAGATCTGAATTAGGATGATGTCTTCCCCGTGTCGTTTGATAAACAATGTGGTATCCACTTTTCCCTTTGAAAAACCAGTTTCAACTAAGAACTGGGAAAGAACATCATACCATGCCCTAGGGGCCTGTTTCAAGCCATAGAGAGCTTTGTCGAGAACATAGACATAATCTGGATGTTTGGGATTTACAAACCCTTCTGGTTGATGAACAAACACCTCCTCTTTTAGAATACCATTTAAGAATGCAGTCTTTACATCCATCTGATAGATAGTAAAGTTTTTGTGAGCTGCATATGCTAAGAAAATGCGAATGGCTTCTATGCGGGCAACAGGAGCAAATGTTTCTTCGTAATCAATGCCTTCCTGTTGAGCGTAACCCTTAGCTACCAACCTTGCTTTGTTACGAATGACGATTCCATTTTCATCTTTCTTGTTCTTAAAAATCCACTTAGTTCCGATTACTGATGATCCCGGGGTTTTAGGAATTAAGCGCCAGACCTTTAATCTTTCGAATTGATTAATCTCTTCCTGCATCGCAATTATCCAGTCTGGATCGGTAAGCGCTGCACAGACTTTCTTCGGTTCAGTGGAGCTTAAGAATGATGCATGATGACATTCATCTGCTGAAGCCCGTCTAGTTTGGACCGAGGAGGCTGGGTTTCCGATGATTTGGTCCAAAGGATGTTCCTTTGTCCACTTCGTAGAATGAGGAAGTGGGAGTTGACCAGGGTTAACGTTGGAATTATCAGTGAAAGCAGGATGTGGTATGATTGCAGTTTCAGTATTGTGAGGATTGATCGGAGGTGGTGGATCGACTCGAGGAAGATGAAATTTAGAGAAATCAATCACCAGTGGAGCGATAATATCTGAGGGAGGTGGGGGATCGACTGGTGAAGATTGAGTTCCTTGTGTCGATGTTGAAGGACCAGCACTTGATGTGGGTATTGGTGAGTTTGGAGCAGGTGAGGTAGGTGATGGGGTCTCATTTGGGGATGGAGTGTTGATTTCCGGAGCTGTGATTGATTGAGCATCTGCCTGAGGTGGAGGTGGAGGTGGGGGTGTAGGTGGGGGTCGGGGTTGGGGTGTATGTGGAGGTGGAGGTGGGGGTGGGGGTGGAGGTGGAGGTGGGGGTGGGGGTGGGGGTGAGGGTGGGTGTCTGATGTTGTGATATTCATCATGGAAGTGTTGGAATAGGATTTCAAGATCATTCAGAGATGATGAATGGTTAGTGGAGGTTGTGGGTAGAGGTCGTTCAATGCCAGTTGAGCTTGAATCAAGCAGGAATGTTTCATCGAATGAGACATTGACACTTTCTCTGACCATTCTTGTAGAGCGGTTGTATACTCTGAATGAGGCTGAATCCTTTGAATAGCCTATAAAGACTCCTTCCTTGGCTTTCTCTTCAAACTTGTTGAGTTTCTCGTTATCAGATAGGATGAAGCATCGACTACCAAAGATGTGGAAGAAGTTAACATTTGGTATTCGATTGTTGATTAGCTCATAAGGAGTTTTGTTGTATGTTTTGTTTATGATTGAGCGGTTCTGTGTAAAACAGGCGGTGCTGATGGCTTCTGCCCATAACGACAGAGGAAGTTTTGAAAATGAAAGCATCGTACGAGCAGCTTCCACTAAAGTGCGGTTTCGTCTTTCAACAACACCGTTCTGTTGAGGAGTTCGTGCAGCGGAAAATTGATGGGTGATGCCAGCAGATTCAAGATAAGAGTCAAGAACCCGATTCTTGAATTCAGTACCATTGTCGGTACGGATTGTTTGAACGTTTAATTCCAGGTTAACTTGAGTTTTCTTGATAAATGAGATTATGATCTCTGCGGCTTCATCCTTTGAACGAAGGAAATAAACCCATGTGTATCTGGAATAGTCATCAACAATAACCAAAACATAACGTTTTCCTGCAAGACTGTGAACGCTCATTGGACCGCATAAGTCCATATGAAGAAGTTCAAGAGGTTTGGAAGTACTGGGAGCAGGTTTAGGTTTGTGAGACTTTTTGGTCATTTTTCCTTTTTTACACGAAGAACATTTGTGATCTTTGTTAAAGGCAACATCAGGCAATCCCGACACATGACCTCCTTTTACGAGTTTGTTCATGGTTTTAAAGTTGAGATGAGACAAACGTCGATGCCATAACCATGACTCATTGGCAGTAGCTTTAGACACGAGACAGACTTCTTCGGTTGTACTCAGGTCATTAAGATCAATAGTGAAGAGGTTTGTGTCACGAGTTCCAGTTAGAAGTTCATCCCCGTCATATGTCCGAATGGCACACTTCTTTGTGCGAAAGTTTACTTCTAGAGTCTTGTCACAAAATTTTCCGATGCTGAAGAGATTATGTGAGAGGTCTTCGACAAAGGCAACATTTCTGATTATCAGGTTATGGCAGATAAGATCACCAAGACCTAAGATGGCTGCTAAGTGATCATTTCCAAATTTGACCGTTCCTAAGTATTTTTCACGAAAGTTGGTCAGGAGATTTTTGTTTCCTGTCATGTACCTCGAACAGCCCGAGTCGAGGTACCACACATTCTACATAAAACAAATAAAACATTTTAGGTACCCAATCTTGTATGGGTCCAGAACGATTAGAGACATATGTTTTATGCAGATATTGTGAGATGATCAATTTAGAGCTTTTGGGAACTGCTAGGAGGCAGTTCAGATTTGATGATCCATTTGAGAGATTTTTCAGAGGATTGGATAATCCAATGAGATTTTTCGTTTTTAACCCAAGTATATTTCACATGAGTGGACTTTTTAATGGATGTTTTGTCGAATTTGGGGAGAACTGACGGTTTTGGCTTTTGTGCAGCTTTACCCTGAGGAGATGTGCGACTAGAAGAGAAGTGAGAAACAGAAATTTTTGGTTGTTTAGACGGCATCTTTGATTGTTTTGAGGGTAGCTTTTGAGCTTTTGATCTTTTGTTAGAAACAGAAGTTTGTGGAGTTTGAGAAGATTTCTTCTGTTGTTTGAAAACCGGAGATGATAAGATCTTTTGAGTTGATTTTGCTGGTTTAGTGACGTGTGATTTGCATAGATATGGATAGCACGTTCTGCATGTCTTTATAAGTTTACCAGATTTATGAGAGACGATGTTCTTATGAATACTGCAAGGTGCATCAAGTTTTACAAAAAAACGTTTATCAGTTTGAGTTATCTGTTTCTTTGTAATTTTGTCAAAAAATCTTTTTGTTCCATATTTGTCAGTTTTAACATACACAGCGCCAAAATCAGGAGAGTAACGGACAGGACGATAAACAGTAGAATCATAGTCTGTTCTAAAAGCAGTTAAAATAGTTTTCACAAAATTAGAGTTTTTACACATGCCATGAGCTTCTTTTGGAGAAATAAACTGTCTAGAGTCATTACATTTATTTTGAACAGAAAAAGATGAAACTACAGACTTAGGTGGACTAGACTTCTTAAGTAGACTAGGCTTCTTAAGCATACTGGATCCAGTCTGAATAGACTTCTTTGACTGTGTGGCTCTGTTGACTTCTGGTTGCTTCATGGACTTCTTCCCTCTGGACTCTAATCTTCCATCTGCAAGATTCAAAATAGGTGGATTAGAGCTTCTCTTCAAGATCGTTGGAACTGGGTTTGTCGGTGCTGGCCCTAATAGAGAGGCTTTAGAATTTTTGGAAACAGCATTGCTCGTTTTAGTTTTTAATTCTAAAATGGTGTCCTCTAAATTATGTATTTTGATTTGAAGTTTTTCCTTTTCTTTATCAAAGGCCTTGTGAGTGTCGTCAATTTCAGTTTCAAGTTGAACAATTTTCTTTTCTAAAATCAACGGTGGAACATAAAGCTTTGGTTCAATTGTTTGTTTTAAAACTTCATTATCAGAAATGGAAAATTCTTCTGGAGTGACAATCGGGAAGTACTCATTGTTTTGAAATTTTGCTTTATTCTTTTCATATGTATAGTTCAATTCAGAATAGTTAAAGCTGATTTGAGCGTATTCCTTCTTTTCTCTGTTGAATTTCTCGATTTCTGCTTCCTCGTCCGGCATATGAAGAAAGCTTTGCCATATTCCCAAGTTCATGTAATCGTAATTGTATAGTGTGGGAACAACATCAGCAGCTTTTTCCAGAAGACGGGAGTTCTCAGCGCCGAGACCCACTTTTGATTTGAAAGATCTGAACTCTTTTGGTTGATTTAATTTTATTATTTGTTCAGTGTGACCAGCTTTCACAATCGTCTGCTCCAGTTTGGAGATGTGTTCTTCAGCATTTTCTTTCTTGACAGTAAGACTGTGTATGGTTGCTGATTTGTCATCGATTTCCTTGTTAAAATTGTTTGTGATGTTTGTGATTTGTTCATTTAGTTTTTGAATTTCGTTATCAGCTGCCTTCAACTTATCTTGGTAATCCTTCATCTTGATGTCAGCAGACTTCATCCATGTTTGCTCTCGACTGAGTTGGATAGCTAAGTCACTTATCAGCTGCTTGGAGTCGTCTTTGTCATTTGATACCGTCTTCATCATTTTTAGGTTTGATATTTCAAGATTTTTTGTATTAATTATGTGATTTAGACGATTTACTTCACTGGTGTGAGCAGCATGAAATGTTGACAACTGTTGTTGTAACTCTTGTGTTTTTTGATTTGAATTATTAATTTGATTTACTTGAGGAACAAGAGTTTCAAGTTGGCGACGGAAGGTTAAATTTTCATCTTTTAATTTTTGGATTTGTGTGTTTGATACATTCGTTGTATTTATTTGTGTTTGTAGATCATTTTGTAACTCAGTAATTTGAAATTGAAAAGCTGATTTTGATGTAGACAACTGATTTTGTAAGTCCTTGTTTACTTGAGTTATTTGAAGAGAAACTTGACTTAATTCACTCAAATCATTTAAGAGTTGATCTTTTTCAGATTCCAAATCAGTTATTTGTTTTGTCAAGTGTGATTTCTCATCAATTTTAGTAAAGAGTTTTTCATTAAACAAGGAATTTTCTGATTCATCAGTTTCTGAATCAGTTAATAAAGAGTGTACCTCATTTTCATCATTCTCAGGAATGCCCAGTGCAGCTCTGAGTTCGTTAGATCTCGCCATGAGAGCCAGGCTTGCTGTGCATTCCTCTTCCTCTTGATCATCAGAGTCCTCCAACCACTGTAGATCCTCAGCCAGTAGAACTTTCCCATTTTCAACTTGTTTGGCCATGAGCATTTTCCGTTTAAAGTATTCTGAGTCCTTCACCTTTGGCTTCTGGCATTCTTTGGCAAAATGGCCAGTCAGACCACAGTTGTAACATTTCTGAGGTGGCTCGGTGGAGGAGGATGAGGATTTGTTGTTCGGGGTTTGAGAAGAGGAATTGAATTTGAAATTTGAGGATGATCTAAGATTGTTGTTGGTTGGTTTCTTATAGTACTTTTTGTTATAGGAGGAAATGAGAGCCAAGGCTTGACGAACTGAGTCGATTTCATCTTGTGTCCCCGCTGGGATCAGAGTTTCTGGTTCTTCATGTACCACTTCTTTTGTTTGTGCCGCAACCATTGCTTCGTTGATACCTTTGTTAAGAGCCAGATTTTGTTTGGTCAACATTGCCAAGGTGTCTGTCATATCTTGCCTGTTTTTGACGATTCCTTTCACCATAGGCTCGTTTTGATGTAGGTACTCATATAGTTCATGAATATCTATGGAGCTCAAATCCTTGTGCTGCATTGCACTGTTTCCAAACATCTCCCACTCCGGTAGTAGGGATTGGATGAATTTGATGTTGATCTCAAGCTTCTCTTTGATGAGGTTGTTCTTTCGGAGATCGTTGAGCATGTTGCAGAATCTAAGATACGTTTCCCCTAGTTCTTCCATTGGGGTAGCTTTGAATTGACCATAGGCATTTAAGGTCGAAACCATCTTGGCTTTATTACCCAGGTCGGTACCCTCCATTTGCTTTTGAATTTCATCCCAAAGCTCTTTCCCCGTGCTGAAACTATCAAGGCTGCTGTAGATTTCATTTGTTATGCCTTGTAGCATGTAGGAGTGTGCGAGCACATCCGCCCTAGCCCTATCCTTTTGCTCTTGAGTGTATTCCGCCGGGGGAATTTCGATTACACCTCCAGGTATTGCTGGTTCGGTGTTTAGGGCTGGAGCCACTGCACGATAGAACTTAGCGGGTCCGGTTGTAAGGGATTCAAGGATAGATGGACCAGCTTGTTGGCTCAGGATGAAATGGAGAAACCGTTTCTTCCATTGACCGTATTCTCCTCGGTAGAGAACAGGTGGTTTCGTGTCTGATCCAATAGACAAGGCGTCCTTGGAAGTCATATCTTGTTGGAAGAAAGAACGACCGAAAAAAAAATATTTAAATTTGGAAAAGAAGTTCGGGCCGAAGTACAAAGAAGTTCGGGCCGAGGTGCAGAAAAAGTTCGGGCCGAAGTACTGGTGAAGTTCGGGTCGAAGTGTAAAGGAAGTTCGGGCCGAAGTTCAAAAGAAGTTCGGGCCGAGGTTGTGAAAGAAGTTCGAGTCGAAGTGGGGTTTGAAGTTCGGGCCGAAGTTGGGTAGTAGTTCGGGCCGAAGTTATGTAGAAGTTCGGGTCGAAGTTGTGGTGTGAAGTTCGGGCCGAAGTTGTTGATGATGTTCGGGCCGAAGTTGTGGTGTGAAGTTCGGGCCGAACTTGTTACTGTTCTCGGGCCGAACAATTTCTTGAGCAGAACTGTTACGAGCAGACCTGAAAAACCCACTAATTTGATCCTAAAATGCTCGTTTCTTACCCAAATTCACTGATTCTTATAGCAAACTAACCCAAATACTATTTTCTTCAATCCATTGCAACTATATTACTCAAAAACAACCTAGATCTATTCGAAAATTTGAATTTAAAGGGTTTTTGAAGCTTTAATGGTTTTTCCTAAAACCCTTAATTCTTCATCAGTATGGATTAGATTCGATCCTAGCTTGATTCTAAGCTTAATATATCAATAAAAGGAAGCTATTCAATCCATAATAACAAGAAATAGTACCTTAAATCTGATTTTTGATCTTAAACCCCTTTTTCTTCAAAAACCTTCAAAAAACCCACTGATTCTTCTGATTTTAACACCAATTGATGGATTTGGATCGTTTTCAAGATGAAATTATGCTCTGATACCAATTGAAAAGCACAATAACACTGATTCAATCCATTTGATGGTGTTGGATGATGATTTTGGCTAGAAAAGTGAAGAATGAGATTATGGCTTTTAGAGAGAGAAAGTAGAGAGATGGTAGAGAGAACAATTGCTGGAAATGAGAATTTGATTAATGGCAAAAGTTAAAGAATTGAGCCTTACACTTTGGTATTTATACCATGGCTCAATTCTTGGTTAGTTAGGACCATTTTGGTAATAAAACCTAACATCTATACATTGTTACACTATTACCCCCTAGACTAACTATTACAACATATCTAGTACCTAACAGATTGAAACGTTTTATAGAACAAAAAGATTCAATCGAGTTTTTTTTCTAGAAAAAATTTCCAATTTTGTTTTGTTTAAATTGTTAAATCAAATTTTTGGATTTAAAGTTTATTATATCAAGTTTTAAAGTTTGATTTTAAATTACTTGATATATTGTTTAAAATAATTTTGGATTTAAAAATTTTTTGGTGATCAAGTTTGCTTTGGCTACTTGATTTTCTCATACTTGTGAAAAGCTTTGGAAATTATAAGATTTTGGAAATGAAAAGGTTCTATTGTTTTAGCTTTCAAGTTAACTTTGGTTACTTGAGTTTTCTCAAATTTGGTAAAAGTTAAATTGTTCGGATTTTATATCTATGGATTACTTTGGCATCTATAAATTTACTTTCAAATTGTGAGACTTGGGAAAAATGTTGGTTTATCTTAGTGAGTAAGACACAAGATAGTCTTTGGCTTCTTGAGTTGATTCTTGAAAAGATGATACTTGAAAGATATCTTACTACTAATTGGAACATTTTGATTGTTAAGGCTAATTGTGACAATGCCTAACATGGAAATGTACATTAAGGAAGATGTGCATAATGTGGCCATGATTTCCGATTTGTTTGAAGTGAATTTGGTGGGAACTGATTCAAGTGGATGCTATGTCGATACGGGTGCTACCCGTCATGTGTGTTTCGATAAAACTATGTTTATCATTTTCAAAGATGTTGAAAAATGAGTAAAAACTTCTTATGGGAAACTCGGCTACCACATATATCAAAGGTGAATGAAATGTTATCTTAAGGATGACTTTTGGAAATGATGTCATGTTGAGCAATATTTTGTATGTTCAGGATTCATAATAATCTTGTGACCGGATGGTTGTTCACTAAGTTTGTTTTCGGGTTGTGATTGAATGCGATAATATTATCAAAATGTGGAATTTTGTTGGTAAAAATGTTAAAATTAAATGTGACAACTTTTAAACATGATTTTAATAAAAATGTTGTAAGTTTGTTCATTTATTTGAATTGTTAAATATTTAACATGGTTGATTATGCCATTAAATTTGTTGTTAAAATAAATTAAATTGCATACCACCAACATTCAACATTGATTAAAGTCACAACTGTAACAAATTGACAAAATCATTCTTGCATTTGGTTGAAAGAAATAACCAAACTCTTTGATTGATTCATACAAAAGTGTGTGATTTGAAATCAACTTAAACTAAAGGTGGTCACAAGTAAATCATAATGTATATTGATGATTGTACTACAAAGTGATATGTACGAATTAAATTATATTGTTAATTTTACTCAATTAAAAGTAAAATTGAAGCAATTGATTTACTAAGTTGTACAAATGTGGGGGTATGTCGTGTGTCGACTAATTATCTTTTATATAAGATATCCCGTGAGGATAAGATGAAACATCGTACAAAGTTTGGTTTGAAAGAAAACCGTCCCATAAGTACGTACGAATATGGGGGTGCATTGCTAAGGTGTTCATTCATCATCTTAAAGTTACATCAATTAAGGAAGATATTCCAAATAATAGATGTATAAATTGGCATATATCGTTGTCTTACATTTACATTAGTCAAGTGTACAATGTATAATAGTAAGACATAATACGATATGATAACTACTCTCAGTTGATGTTATCAAGATTAACTATCAAAAGTTAAATGATAACATCACGGATCCGGTTATGAAAAAGGCTTAAGTAGAGAGTTAGTTATGGAATGGGACTAAAGTCGTTGGAATAAAAGTGTATGCGAAGTAAACCTAACCTAATTGACTGGAGGTCCCAAGATCTAGGTTCAATAGGACAACCTAATTGTATAAATGAAGGGATGTCACTGTGGGGGTAACGGAATTCCTCCAAACTTTCTTAAAGGGAGTACATTGTACAACTTCCTAGTCCATTCCAAGTTTAGTGACAATGAGGATAAGCATTATGGCTTTTAATGATTCGTTGTAGAGAATCACCTATGTGAGGGAGAAGTGGGGTCGCTTCGAATGGAATTCTTGGGCACAATTCTTAGTAGCTCTCGCAGAACCAGGCAGTGTCCATGACCAAGACGGGCAGGATAAGAGGATATGAACAAGTTAGGGAGAGTCTTGTAAGAATGTATATTGTCGTCTACACAAAAGGCATATTCAGTTCAAGGACACCGCGTCTACTGACTACTAGGACACTAAGTGTGCTTCTCAAGGGAAGGTTCAAAGGCTAACACCTACCTATCCTTTGCAAGACTTAACTGTTGAACATTTATCGATAGTTTGTGGTGTTTTCAATCGATCTCAATTCATGTGGGGGATTGTTGGAAAAAGTTGTGATAAATGATTTTTCACCAACTTTGGACCTATATAATTGTATATATATTTGTTATATATAGTTATTGGTTGGTAACCTTGTGTTCTCCTTTGTGAGAGCTACGCAACGGTATATAGCGTGTCCAAAGTAGAGTTGTGGTGAATGAGATATCGACTCTTAAAGTAGGGTGTTTGAAACAAGATATCTTGGAAGTGGGGATGTCGGGAGAGTATCCCACATTGGAAAAATGTCAAACCATTTGTTGGTTTATAAGGTTGGAAGTAGTATGGAAGATTAAATCCTTATACAGTGCAAATAATTTGGACTGAGTTGCCCGAAATGGCTTGAACTCGTGTACGCCCAAGCGACCCGCGGACACGAATGCAACTCCGAAATTTCGGGCTCGTGCGGGTAAATTTTTTGCATCTTGTCGACACTGCAGTGTGCTCGTACTGACCGCCTCAAAACTGATGTACTGACTGGTCAATACCGCCCACCTCGGTACTGAGTTTTTCGACGTGTACTGCGCTGCAGTACAGACCTGCAGTCTCATACTGACCTGCGCAGCAGGCTTCCTGTACTGACCTGCGTAGCAGGCTTCCAATATTGAGTTCCTGCACTGACCTGCAGTCCAGCGCTGAAGTGCAGTACGGACCTGCTGCCAGACTTCCAATATTGACCTGCAGTAATGAGCTTCCAATACTGACATGCAGCGCTGAGTTCGTATACTGACCAGAAGGACTGACCAGGCAGTTACGAAAATTCTTCATTTACAGCAGATTGAAGTTTTGGTTTCTTGTTTAATAGAACTTAATGCATTTAATGTTTTGGTTAAACATTACTTGGCATTCTACACTATAAATAGAGACCTTGAGTCTCATTTGTAGACACACATTCACTCACCTACTTACAAGATCACAAGTTTTCTCTCTAGAAAACTCTCTTAATCTTGGTACTTGTTCTGGCTTGGATTATATCTGGTACTATAAAACTACTCGGTTGTTTTACCTTGGGAAATAGACAACGACCCTATTTTAAGGGGATCGTGAATTTCACGTGACTCAACCAAAACATTATACTTGTTTGTTCTATTTATTTTGTTTCAATCTTTTGTAAAGATATTCGTCAAGTTCCCTTATTGTAATTGTATTTTATTTAATAAAAATTGGTATTAGCTCCTACATTTACAACCAAGTTTCCCCAAAATCTTTCGATTTGATTGACATGATAGTATGAGTAACAAAAAGTCAACTATTATTTTATTTCAAATCTACTAATATCATAATCCGTTTTGGATGCTAGTGGATACTTCTGTTAGCTTGATGATACCATATATCAGGTGGTCTCCATCTTATGTCCAAATCACTTATTATAATCAAAGTCATAGCCCTTTGACTTTTCAAAAGTCAACTATCCATAGTTTTATAAATTCAATCGATTCATTCCATGTTTGTGTAATTTAGAACTGCTTTGATATTAACTACTAAATTCTTCAAAGCATTTATAAAACTCTATAGCTACAAGTGTCATGTTATATCGCGGTAAACCTACCATAGATACTTGTATTTAGGGGTGTCAATTTCTGACTCCACACGAAATTCATCCTGAGACCGACAAGAAAATAAACAAGTTAGGGTCGACGCAAACAAGATCCAGTTCAGTTTGGGTTGACTTGACTGACTCATTTATTAAATGGATTAGGTTTGAGTTGATAATGATTTACATAGGTCGACCCTCCTGTTGAATGTGTATCCACTGACATCATATAAGTCGATAATATCTAACCTAATAATATGATCCTTTTGGGTTTCCCACATAATACAATTAGAAGCTACTCAGAAGAGTGGTTTGTCATTAGTTAAAAAGTAAATTAAAAGGTACAAAGTCCAGGGATCAACTAGTCATCAATGAAAGTTAATTAGAGTAAATCTCTAAGAGCATCTCCAACGGTAACTTTTTCAAAAGCTTATTATTATTTAAATAAGTCTTTGTATGACTTTTTGCTATTGGAGTGAAGGGCTTTTTTAAAAGTTTTTTTCAATGACTTATTCTTCCATAACCTCTTAACTATCTTTCAGTGTTTGATTTATTTAGTCCTCATATTTACTAATTTTACATTTTAAACCCTAGATAAATTTATATATGAATTCTTTATTATTTTTATAACTATAAATGATAATTTTGTCATATTTTAATATTTTTTATAAAGAACAAGAATGATGATAAGTTTTTCTTATTTTGTGGTATAGTAAGTATTATAAAATACTATAAAAATGGTCAAATTATATATGAGGGGCATTTATAAAACATTTGAGATACATAAAGGCAAACTAGTAATATTAATAAGAAAAAGCTTTTTGAAAGGTTAACCACTGGAGATGCTTTTTTTAAATAGGTTTTTTGTTAGTAGATAGTTGATGTGGCAAAAGTAATAAGTCTTTGTGAGGTTAACCATTGGGGATGCTCTAATTAGGAAACTATCATAATGAGCTATAAATATAGGCTTACGGGTTGTTTGATAGCTCTTGTCTGAGTTAGTTATGATCGAGTGAGAGGTTTGACTGGGCTAACAACATTATATTTATAAATAGGTAAGAGGTTGAGTAAGAGGATTTGACCGAGTAAGAGGTAAAGATTGTATTTATCAAACACTCTGACCGCTGATCAAGTCAGAGGTTACCTCTTATTGGACTAACTAAAAGGCAAATCAAACAACCCCTTAGGCTATGGGGTATGGGCCTCACTACCACACCATTTTTCTGTCACATCATCTGCCACCTCAGCAACCACACCACACCACACCACTTTATCCAGGAAATACTCACCACACCACACCATTTTTTTTCCATCTCATCATTTGTTTTCCATTTATTTTTTATAAAACAAAAACCAAATAATTAAATTATAATGCGAAATCTACAAATTATAATACCAGATTTTAATTAAAATTAAACTTTTAATATATATTTTAAATTTTAATATAACTAGCCCACCAATAAGCCCAAATAGAATTTTAAATCTAATTTTAATCTAAAACCCAAAAAAAACCCTAAAACCCAAAACCCATTTCCTCCTTCCTCATTCGTATTTTTCTTCAGACTTGTAGACAACACCAAAAAATTTCCATGGCTCCTTCACATCTCCATCTTTCCAGGTTTGTTTTCAGCTTCCAATCTCGCTTCCCCATGCTCCAACAGTCGAAAAAGCAACACCCCCACCCCGTTATTGTCTGTGCTCGTTACCACCGGCGTCCACCACCCACCCCCACGCCATGTAGGGGGCGGTGTTCGTTCTTGCCACCACGCCGTTAGCCCACTCCACCTCAGCACCACGGCCACGCAAATTGGCCCATACCGTTTAGCCTTAGGGGTAAACCATAATCAGTTGTTCTTTCGCCTCTTGTTCCCCTTCGGCCAAACCAAAACCGCTGCCTCCCTCTGTTCCAGCGGATTTGGATTATGTTTTAAAATCTGATAAAAAACTTTGGATCAAAACTGCTTTATTTCCCAATATAGTTTAAATCCATAAAAAAACCTTAATAAAATACAATATTGTTTATGTACGTGAACATATTTACTTTTTAGGGTGCTATAACTAATAAAAAGAACTAATAAATTGTTTGGAAAACTATTATTCATTAACTATTTACAGCCACAATACAATGGTTTATGTGGTTTATATAGAAATATCGTAACAGGAAGATCTTTGGTGCATAAAATAGGCCTAAAGACATCCTCATCTTCAGCGAAATCCAAAGTAACTCCTACATTTGGATTAAAAATAGGGCGAAATCTATTAGTTTAAACAATTGTTGCGTAGAATAGTGCAAGAATCCTATTTCGTGTTTTTAATTTGTTGTATTTCTTTTTCCTTTTTTGTCTTGTATTTCTCTTCTCGTTTGTAAGTTTCTAACTCCTTGTTAGTTTTAATGAAGCCGTTAAAAAATCAACTATTTATAGGAATAATGTATCTTTGGTAAATGTTATATTTTTATTTCACATTTATCTGCTTATAAACTCTGACATAAATGAACCATTCTTAGTACTAGTTTTTTTTTTTTTTTTTTTTTTTTTTGAAACGGCAAATCTAATCTACTCCTAATTACCGCCTATATACACGACGGGACTCGAACTCATGACCTCAAGGTTGAGAGTCAAACACCATACTGTTAGGCCAAAGGATCTTTGAAAAATAATCTCACATAAATAAATATAGTATTTTTTTTTTATTTATAGTTATGCTAAAAGTTGTTTATTTGTGTATCATTTTAATTCGTTTTGTATCTTTAGACTTTAACTGTTCTTGCTAGAAGCAAACTATAACAACTCGCAGCTACAATTAAAAACTATACTTCATAGTTTATAAACCATAGCTCATAGTTCACACCTTCAATTAATAACAGAGAAACAGAATATGTTTTTTTGAAAATAATTTATTAAGAAAAATATAACCAAGATAATTGCACTAGTCATAATAATTTATATTAAAATACACATAATTGATATATTATATATTAACAAGTTTAAATTTCTATGAAACTAAATAACTACATACATCTACGTCCACCACCGTCGCTAGCACCCCAAATGTAATAAACGAGTATTATTTTGCCCGCGTTATGCAGTGGGATTTTAAAGCATTCATTTTCATAAGCAAAATTAAAGATTCGGTTTATATCATATCTCGTTTTTTGTATTTCTATAGTATTTTGTAAGAACAAAAATGGATTTATATAAGAGCTACCACATTATCTACTATTTTTAATATTTTATATATATTTACAGTTATATAAAATAATGCGAATTAAAGTTAGAAGTTTTGTAATATTAAGCTCTTATCACCTTTTTAATGGTACACTTTATAGAATATATCATTTTTTTTTCTCTGTAGTAGTTTAATTAAAATAACAGCTAATCATTAGTAATTAGTTAAAACGTAAAAGCTAAAATATCTACCAATCATTATAATTATCGACTATATCAAGTATAAAGTATAGTAAATATTGTAGTAGAGATAGACTTCATGTATAATAAATACAGTGTATTCAAAGCCAGATGAAATATTGGATTCCGAGGAGAAAAGGTGAATGGTTCCCAGTTAAAGAAAAACAAAAGGCACCGCAGATTCTTAACGGAGGAGGTGTTAAAAAAGCATCACATGTCAAAAGATTATTGGAGGATTACAAAGGGAATTATAATTTCTTAATGAACAGTAGAAGCTACCACAATTGTACTTATTTTATAGAATTATAGAATATAGAATAATCATATTTTTTTCTCTGTAGAAGTTTAATTAAAATAACAGCTAATCATTAGTAATTAGTTAAAACTTAAAAGCTTAAATATTTATCAATCATTATAATTATCGACTATATCAAGTATAACGTATAGTAAATATTGTAGTAGATATAGACTTCATGTATAATAGATACAGTATATTCAAAGCCACATGAAATATTGGATTCAGAGGAGAAAAAGTGAATGGTTCACAGTTAAAGAAAAACAAAAGGCACCGAAGATTCTTAACGGAGGAGGCGTTAAAAAACCATCACATGTTAAAAGATTATTGGAGGATTACAAACGGGATTATAATTTCTTAATGAACAGTAGAAGCTACCACAATTGTACTATAAGTCCCTATAAAGGTAACTATTTTTATTTGGATACTTACTTTATACAGGTTGCCTACTAGGCTTAATCTCTCTAGAAAAGGTATAGAAATTCCCGTAATTTTTGCCCGATTTGCAACTTGGGAGTGGAATCAATTTCTCATTCTCTTTTCACATGTTCTTTTGCGATAGATATTTGGAAAAATGTGTTTCGTTGGTGTCAGCTTGACATACCGTCTTTGGTGTCTTTTGAAGCTTGGTGGGATTTTGCTGATTCCATTTCGAGTAGAAATTACCGTCGTTTGAAGTTTCAGGTGATTGGTTTTACTACGTGTTGGATGATTTGGAGATTTAGAAAGTCTACTCTTTTTCACAAAAGGAAGATACGTAAGGTAGATATTGTTGATAATATTGTTTTATTTTTCTTTTCTTAGTTAACCCATAGAAATCTTAAATGTAAGATTTCATGGACTGATTGGGTTAAATTTACTTTGCAATATGTTTTTTTAATCTAGCTCATTGCTAGACTCTGGTTATAAAATTGCCGTTAGAAAAAACAATTTAACTATAAGTACGATAACTGATATTATAACATGTTTTGTTGTATAAATTTTCAGCAGCAATCAGTATATATTTTAGATATTTGATGTACGATTTTTCTTACGTATATCGAAAAGCAAATGTTAAGTTGTAATAGATGAACTAAAAAATCCATAAAAAGTAGCAACTATTATTAAGTAGGGTTTTGCTAATATTTTATCATGGGCATATAATAACTAACGTTTAATAAACCAAAATTCTCTTAATTAGAGTAGAATGATATCTATGAGTTATTAAAAATTTTGTGTTCTACTGATTTTACCCTTTGCATAATTAAAAATGAAGGTTTTTGATAAATTAAATGAAGGGGCATAAAATATTTAATATTATAATGATGTGCTCTGAGATATAAACTAAAAATATTCCTACTAATAAAGCTCAAGATCTCTATTTTTATGTGATACAATAATTATTTTTTGTAATTTAATTGAAAGGTTGAAGATTTTTAAATGGCTTTCTGATATACACTTACTTACTATACATGATAGAAAATCCTTTAGGTATGATTTCCTTATTAAATAATACTCATAGTAATCTTCACAATATGCACTTTATTTGTATATTATCGTAATGACTTCATTAATTTCTTTAATTATTGAAACGCAACTTAAGTTGCGTTTGTTTTAGGGGAACATGACTATCAAGACGTGTGTACTAAGTTCATCAAGTTGCTCATTTGATTTATATAAAAGAACAAACAATTATATGTCAAATAGATATTAATATATTATAAATGGTCAAAGGATCTTTTATACTTAATCTGGCATTAGATGTATTAATTCTCAATTTATGTGCGTTTAATACAAAAAGTATAATAAAAGATTACACTTATAAACACAACTATATCACATATTATATATAACCAATTGGTGTATATGAACTGGTCCCCAAGCGAAACTTTGGAGGATTTGCTTTTACAAGATTTCGTATTTAAATCTTGTTAAAGATTTTTCCTCGGGTGAATTGATGGTGAGTTTATTCCTCATAAGTAGAGGATTCGAGAAAAAAGGCATACTGCCTATTGTGGATGTCACTATATAGGCTTAAACCACTAACTTACTAACTGATCGTTAAAAATATCACATATTATATCCCTTTTTAAAACACGAAAACAAACTATATTTAGAATTAATATTGATCAAATGATTAAATAGAATTTTGTTATAAGTATGTTAAAGTACAGAAACTTGTTATAATTAAATAGTTTATAGAAAAATATGATAAATATATAAATCAATATTATGTTTGAATTTTAGAATATCAGGAATGAGTTGCGTTCGAGGGAGTCCAACAAAATTATAAAGTCCCAAGGGACAACCCACAGCCATCGGATCAAATCTAATCAATGATCAAAATTACCCCCAAAATTATATACGGAGGGGTATTATTGTCATGTGAAAACTCCTGGAAGAACCTTCATCACCTCTCAGACATTTCACAAACAATTCATCATTCAATTGAGCTTTCCTTTCACTTCATCTCTTTAGCGATTGGAATCACAAATAATAGAGATTTCCGGCGATTTCTAAGGCAACAATTCATTAAATCGACTACAACAATTTAATCACAAACAGTGAATCACGTTTTTCTCGAATTCGAGCCCTAATCAAAATCGCGATCGAATGAAATCGACATAATCAAGAGCAGAAATTAGTTACGAAATCGAAATATATGACGCAATCAATGAATCTGGATCAAAATTTTGGTAATAGCGATGAAGATGATAATAATCGATGATTTAGGTACGTAAGATGTATAATTGAATGCCCTCAGGTGAGATTGAAAAGCAAATCACATGTGTTTTTTTTTTTTTGCATAAAACAGGGGAATTTACTAGATAACAAATCACAAGTGATTTGATTACGAATCACAAGTGATTTGCTTACGAATCACATTCGATTGCAAGTTGTGCGTTAATTAATTGAATGCACTCAGGTGAGATCGATAAGCGAATCACATGTGTTTTTTTTTTTTTGTAAACCAGAGTAGTTTATTAGATAAAAAATCACAAGTGATTCGCTTTACAAATCACATGTGATTGTGTGCTATGCATTAGTTGACTGCTTCATGTGAGGTTGCTAAGTGAATCACATGTGATTTCTTTGCTTAAAAATATGGGAGGTTGTTAAGAAACAAATCACAAGTGATTCGGTTCACAAATCACATGTGATTGTTTGCTTTATGTTATTTGACTGCGTTGAGATGAGGTTGCTGAGCGAATCACATGTGATTTCTTTGCTTAAAAAACAGGGGAGGTTGTTAAGAAACAAATCACATGTGATTTGCTTTATAAATCACATGTGATTGTATGAGCACAACTTTGCTAGTAGGATGAGAGTGTGCAGAGAAGTAACAAGTCTTTCAAGACTTAAAAAGATGGATTTTCAAACATATTTGGATGGTCAATGACCTTGGTTTGAGAAGAAAAGAAAAAGCAAAAAGGAATTTCCATTTTGGTGATTAACTTGAAAAGTGGAAAAGTAGTGTTATGTCATGTGTCTTGTGATCGACCGAAATGAAGGAGACGGAAGTTTGTGGGTGGTGTTTTAATGAGGAAAGTTGAACAACTTTGGGAATGCATATATGCATGAGAAAATGAGCTAATAACCAAAATATGAAAGTCTAGGGGATGGGAAATGGAATCTTGACAGGAGGAAGAGACAAGCCAAAAACCATTTGACTTTTGAGAAAAATGAGGAAGAGTATTAATTTTATATATTTGGTATAAGTGGGTATTTGTACTATCAAATGGTGTATTATTTTAACTAACATTTTATTTAATAATTAATGATGGTTAATTATTAGTTGTAGAATATTATTTTAGATGACTATTTTGTCATTATAAATATTTATGTTTAATTCACAAATTAACTTATTAGTCTTGTTGTTAAGTATTAAATCACATATGATTTTATTATATCACTTTTGATTTCGTTAAAAATCACATGTGATTTTGTTATGTAAAACAGAGTTTTTTTTATAAAACAGAATACTCTATATACATAACAAAATCACATGTGATTGGAAAGTAAACATCAAGTGCACAAAAACAGTGACATGTACATAGAAACAATAACATGTGAATGTTAATAAAAATCACAAGTAGTTGGAAAATAAACATCAATTGCACAAAAACAAAACATGTTATTTAGTATCAAATCACTGGTGATGTTATTCCCAATCACATTGCTAATTGATCTTTTAAGCGTTATTTTGATCTTCTTTGACACCTCAGCGGTTTTTGTTTTTGATGGTGATAGAGGTCTTTTTCTACCAATATTAACATTAGTTCGTATCTCAGGCAACTTAGATAACATAGTAGGATATTCATCATCACCACCTATAAAACACAAAGAAGCAAGTTATGACAACTAATAACAATATGAGATAGTTAAACTGAAATCACATGTGATTGAACTCACAATCTCACATAAACAACTGTAATTTAGCTTACTAATCACATGTGATTGAAAGATATGAATTATTTGACTGTGATTAGGTGAGATACTGAGAACAATCACATGTGATTGAACTTAAATAACATAATAATCAAATAATAAATAACAATCACATGTGATTTAAAAACAGAGTAAACATAAAAATAGTAAAACATGTGGACACAGTAAAATCACATGTGATTTACAGCTAAAAAACACTAGAAAGCTGAAAAATCTATAATAAAATCCGTAAAATCACATGTGATTTAAAAAACAGAGTAAACAAAAAAATAATAAACCGCAAATAACATGTGAATACAATAAAATCACATGTGATTTATAACTAAAAAACACTAGAAAGCTGAAATCTATAATAAGAACGATAAAATCACATGTGATTTACAACTAAAAAACACTAAAAAGCTAAGATCTATTATAAAAACAGTAAAATCACATGTGATTTACAACTAAAAAACAAATAATAACTTCAAAATCACATTTAATTTAAAATAAAATTACAAGCACATATGTTTAAACAAAAAAAAAAAAGATGATTTAAAACGAAATAGACTTAGAATCACATGTGATTAACTAAAAACATTTGTTTTAGAATAAAACAGATCTAAATCACATGTGATTAACTAATAAGAAACATCTGATATAAAATTAAACAAATATAAAATCACAGATGATTAACTAAAACAAATACGTGGTTTAAAATTAAATAGATGCACAATCACATGTGATTAACTAAAACACATGTGTTTTAAACTTAAGCAGATCTAAATCACATGTGATTTAAAACAGAGGTTTTCAAAAACAGGGGAGCTATTAACATTTCGCTAAATCACATGTGATTTACTAATACAAAACATTAGAAAGCTGAAGCACTTAATAATAAATTTGTTATTTTAATAGAAAACAACAAAATTAAGAGAAACGTATCAACAAACATCATATGAAATAGACAGATTATCATATAGAAACCCTAGAAAAGTTCAAAATACAAAAAAAAAAACCTATAAATGAACAAGTATTTGTGCATAAACTATAAAAACACATAATAATAACAACAAAATCACGTTTGAACTTACTTAGATTTTCATCAGAGTGATTTTTCGAAGAAGAACGAGAATTGGACACTGTAAATCGCGTAAAAGCTGAATGTAGAAGAAAACCGAAGTTGAAGGAGTGTAAAACTAGCGATCTTCGCAAAATGACGGTAGAAATCGGCGAAAATGAGTTTAATCACTTCGGTTTCCGATTGATTTGAGCGAGAGAGAATGAGCAGATGAAAGGGCAAAGAGAGAGAGAGAGAGAGAGAGAGAGAGAGAGAGAGAGAGAGAGAGAGAGAGAGAGAGAGAGAGAGAGAGAGAGAGAAATTACGTAGAGAGAGAGAGAGGAGAAAGAATGAAAAGTGAGGAAGAAGATAGTTTTAAGTCTAGGGTTAAATGACCAGCATACCCCTCCACCTAAAAAACCCATTTAATTTGTGGTTTAATCTGAACCATTGATCTTCTTGATCCAAGGGCCCATGATTGTCACTTGGGACTTTAAAATATATGTGAACCTCCTTGAACAATAGATTATCAGGAATATTATTATTTAATTAGCAATACAACAGCTCTCACTATTGATATTTATTATATTCAAATTATTATTAGTAAAATAGTTGAATTAATTATGATAGATGAATATGAATCTAAAATTCACATGCTTGCGTAATCATTTAGAAACAGATCCAACTAGGGGATAAAAAAATATATATTGAATTTAACATGGGAATTCTGCAAGTATGGCTTTAAAATTATTTAAATTGGTGGATGATTTTCAGTTGTGAAAAGTAAATCACAAGAGTTGAATACTCTTTTTATAAAATACCATGATTTGCCAATGACGTCACAGTTTTATTCATCATTTTTTAGTGAAATCTCTATATATAATGAGTGAATACGAGTTTCGAACTTAGTACTTCTACCAACACATTTATAAACCTTATCACTACATCACTTACAATATTTGTTAACCAAACGAAACATTTATACCCTATGCTTTCATGTGGGACGGAATTCATCCTAGCAATTAAAATTTACGTTTTTAACATTTATTTATAGAAAGCCTTAAATACCATAATCAGTTATGTGCACCATTAAAACTTACGTTTTTAACATCAATTCCCTATAAAAACATGCGTTTTAAAATAACAGTGAGAAAGAATTTGAAAGACATTTTAAAAGACATTTATAAACGAATTTTGATGTTTTGCATTTTAAAATTGGCATTCTAAAACCAATAATATATTATAACATGCGTTTTTTTCCCAATAGTTCAAACCACCAATTTTAAAGCTAGGCAAAACTTGCGGTTTTTTGTTCAAATGATCCACCCACCAAGATTTTTCGTCACTACAACCATAAAATGCCAAGATTTCCTCTCTCTACTTCCAATCGCATTTCAATGGAATTAGGCAATCCCATTGATTTTGTCTCCCCTTTATATGTAAGTTATCTTCTAATAGTATATATACACTCTATCTTAATGCGTCATATTATTCTTTCATGGCTTCAATCACCCAATATGCTACTTCAGTGCTCCAGGGCCCACCACGACCAGTTGAAGAACTTGAAGTAACGTATATTTGACTATTAGCAGAGTTTTAAATTCTTACTTTACAATCATTAATTGCGTGTTATCTCATATTTTTCGAATTCTCTTTTGAAGGAATTTGATGGATATTATCCGATTGAAAACTTTGAAGACGTCTGCTCAGTACTGGTACAAATGCATATTTGTTCGCGTTGAATATCTTTGACTTGACCAAAAACATAACAAACTATATTTGTTTCTGCTTGAAGATTTGTAAGTTACTATTATGTTAAATGTGATAATAATTTATTAATTATATACAATGAAATCTATTTATTTGCTAATTATTTTGTGAGATTGTATATAATCATTTATTAATTATATACAGTGAAGATTAAATTATTTGCTAATTAATTTGTGATAACCAGTTAAATACTCCATCTTTTTGGTAGCATATTTTATTATACTCTCTCTCTTTATTTTGCTACTAATAATCATTTATTTCAGTGGCACAAATTTGCAGCTATGATCCCCCCATGTTAGTTTCTGCATACCAAGGACGAAAATTAGGTGGTGTCTTCTCTTTAAAGTATTTCAAAATTGATTACAACAATCTCGAAGACTTTCCACGGTTTGCAACTATAGCTTTGTTCGTAATGAATGAGCAATAATATTCAACACTAAATCCGAGCTTGTCGAGACTACAAACAGAGAAGATGCCTGGTTTTCCAAGTACCCGTTGGTCAGATCTCCCACATGGCTCTTGGAGGATCACACAAGTCGATAAATTTTGATTGGTACATTTACATTTTGTTTTACCTTTTTCACCTTACAGCGGTACATTTTTTAATGTGTAACTTAAAAAAAAATTATTCTTTAACGTTTTGTCTTAATTATTAACCCTGTCACAGACGTTGCTGGAAACAAGTCGAACAGTTGCTTTTGTTTTTACATCCGGTCGGATACTGTGTGCAACTGCTGCATGATTGCCGGTTAGTCTTTATACCTAATTTACATGATCACCACACCTAGGAATTAACCCATTTAAAATGTAATCTCCGCCAGGGGCAACCAGATCAAGATCATCTTGTATCATATACCGGCATCCACAGCCACAATGATTGGGAGATCTGCTTCTGAAAACATAACTGTGTATGCAACTCGCATGAAACTGATTAGAACACAAACAGGTTCATTCCAATATTTCAATATTCTTTTTACTTTCTATAATTGGGCATACCCACTTACCTGACATGCTTTTTATCAATAAAATATTGATATCTCTTTTGGATTCGTTACATTTCAGTCAACTATATTGTTTCTACTGACGTTACAAACATTGAATTCAACCCAGTAATGCCAGAAGCATATGCACTTCAACGCATCCATCTGATAGTACAATATGATGATGTCGTCGTTATGTCTGATGAAGAACCCGAAGTTCCACCCCACACTCAACCAAAAAGTTTTTTCAGACGCTTACGAACTCCCCTCTTTGGAAATAAGCGTCTCTCGACTTACCCACGAAACGTCAAAACAGACCCATACATATTGAACACCAATAATTAATTGCATCATTATATCATTTCTGTAACACAAATGGTGCTTGTTTTTTATATTATGTTTTGCATTACTTATATAAATTACTCGCTTTCCCAATAACTCTTATTTTTATACGATTTAATTTAGTGCAACTCTACAGATACTAAATCTTTAAGTGCGAATTATCTGATTTGTCACACCATATTACTTATCTTTTCTCTGTTATTCGTTTACCATGATTTACGCCCAAATTTACTCCACATTTATGATAGAATCGAACACTTATATGACAAAAAAAATTAAAAAAAACCTCCAAAATTTAATTCGTCAAAATCTTCATTAAATATAACACATTGCCCACACATCTTTTTTCTAAACCTACAGAGGGGTTTTTTCGGACCTCCATAACCCCAATTAAAGCTTCATCCATGGCGCCTTTACCTCTTCTTATAACTGACCACTAAAAGTTAATATAGCACAATAACTCCTTATAAAAACTTGTATAACAGTCAATTATTAAACGTATTTTCGAATTAAATATTTTTCAGTTAATTTGTAAGGGTGAGTTGTAAAGGAGTATCTCTTCATATTAATTGCCAAATTAATATGACGTCAAAATTAATGCTTTTATTTCATCCCTAATTTATATAAGATTTCAGAAAAACGGTCAGTTACTGCTTTTAGTCCATAATTAAAGGAGTGTTAATATGACAATTAATATTAATATGAATAGATGTAATTCCGTCAGATTTATACGTTTTTATTCCACAATTAAATGAGTGTTAATATGACAATTAATATGAATTAATATATACATTTTTAGAGTGTTAATTTGTCATTTAGTGTTTGAATTACAATTATTTTTGCTGGTCAAATAATTACGTTTTTATTATTTGTCATTTAATGTGTTAATTACATTTTATTACAATTAATATTAATATGAAGAGATGTAAATCCGTAAGAATTATACGATTTAGTCCACAATTAAAGGAGTGTTAATATAACAATTAATATGAATTAATATATATGTTTTTTGAGTGTTAATTTGTCATTTAATGATTTGACTTACAATTATTTTTGCTGCTCAAATAAATACGTTTTTATTAAGTGTCATTTAATGTGTTAATTACGTTTTATTTCAATTAATATATATGTTTTTAATGTATATAAATAGACGACTCAACCATTTAATCTTTACATTCACGATACGAAACACATACCAGCTACCAGCACCCGTCACAGTTTTCATCAAAAATATGCAAACCATTGTAAACAACGGTATTAGTTATCAATCACTGCTCTATTTTTTTGTTCAATTCTTCAACTTTTGATACAAATTTTATTGCTATTGTGTATGACTTCTGTAAATTATAATCTTTTTATGTAAGGTATTCTTAACATGTCAACAACCGGATTGCACTTTATAAGAAACATTCATGATTTCAAGGACAAAATTCACCTCAAGGTCAGGGTTCTATGAATGTGGCCCCACACGAACTTCAACAATAAAATTGAGATAATATCACTTGAGATGTTGTTAATTGACGAGGAGGTATTACACTTAATCATATTCGATAAATGATCATTAGGTATATATATTATTTTTACTAAATTAACTATTAATTAACATCACATATATTATCCATTTTTTGTAGGGAGGCAAGATTCAAGCTTCTATTTACGTTAAATTGATGAGTAGATTTCAAAAAATATTGAAGGAAGACGGTGTTTACTATATCAGAGGAGGTAAGTTGTGGGAGACCATGTCAAGTTTTACATTTACTGGCCTGAATGAAAAACTTTCATTTCAATCAAACACAACGGTTAAAGAATGCGCTGACTGGTCTGGTCCATTACATGGTTTTGAGTTTGCTGTATACGAGAACATTTTGAATAACTCATTACTAGTCTCGAAGTCAATTGGTAAAATTGAATCCATTTTCGTATGTAGGAGTTATATGTTAAATTAACCTATACCACTACTAATTAATGATATTTTTTCAGATGTCATTGGAGAAATTTGCGTCGTTGAAAGCCTTAATTCTACAAGTGAAGACAGGAGCAAACACAAGCTGCCAATCGAAATAGAAAACATAGAGTTCGTTGCAATTATTAAACTTCCTCCGATTTAAAATAAGTCATACACTTTCTATATTTGGGTGTATCAAAATAAGTGAAACACTTTGAAACCTTACCTTAATTGGTAAAATGTAGTGGGACCCATACCCACTAACTATCTACTTTAATAAAGTGAAATGACATCTTTACACTTACTTTTACTTTTAAACATCATTAATCTTACTTTATTCAAAATTTGTGGGACCCATTCCCTACTAACCATCCAATTAATCTAATTTAATTATCATTGTCATATTTTTCCTAAAAAACCGTGAAACCAACAATGTATCACTTCTTTTAAATCGGAGGAAGTATATATAAATAATAACCTATTTGGTGCCAAAAAGTAATCCAATTTGCTTAATTACAGGGGTGCAAAAATCCTTATAAGCTTGTGGGGGGAACATGCTCATAGTTTGCATGATTACCTAGACTCCATCCAACCAACCGATCGTGTCGTAATAATACTTCAATTTGCCCAGATAGACAATTGAAAGGGTGCTTTTGAATAAATGATAATATAATTAGGTATTTTCATAACTGATATTATATTTGTCAATTGTATAATTTTCATGCTTGTTTCTTTCTGAATGTATAGGTCCAACATCGGTTACCAGTTACTTTGAAGCAACACGTATGTTCGTCAACAGTGCAATACAGGAGATACAAGATTTCAAACATAAGTAAGTTTCACTTACCATTTGATACATAAACTTTTTAATGGCACGTATATTAATTTTGGACTATATATTCACGTTTTCCTAACTACAGAATGAATAGGTTGATTGTTGAATCGGGTATTGACACTCCACCATCAAGCATCGCCAAGAAGATTACATCTTCTTACTCTTTTAAAGATGATTTTTTAATAAAACATCCGTTTGTAACTATCGCTGATATCTTGGCCCCTGCTGAGGTACAATTTTTAAAATTATGTATTTTAAGAAACATACACATAACGTGACTTTGCTTTAAAAGTTATTTTTAATACTTGGCCTATAATGTTTGCAACAGGTTAAAAACGTTAATGTGTTATGCACCATAACCGGCGTAGGTGCTGTTTTCCCGTGGTACTACAACGCGTGTGTCTATTGTAGAAGTGCAATGGAAGAAAATGTGTTGTTGGTGAAAAACGAAGACGGAACTCAAGGAAGTCATCAGGTATCTATCGAGGTGTGCTCTAAAGACGCATGTAAAGGAAAACGCTCGTCTTTTGTTCCAAGGTAAATATCACTAATTTATTGTTTCTTTCATTTACCCTAAATTTTTGTAACCTGTATAAAACATTATCCTAAATATGTCACCAAGGTTTAAAATTCCGGTGATTGTTGAAGACAACACTTGAGTAATAACTGTAACCATGTTTGATCGAGATGCTAACTACTTGCTCGGGAAAACTGCTAAGTACTATGTTAATGAAGTTGAAAAGGTGAACTTCTATATTAGTTTTATGGTTACATTCTAATGTGTATAATCCTTATATGTCTTCTTATTATTATCACGCTGGTTTGCCTCTGAAAACGATTTCTGCTGATTTTGATTCGCTTTTAAATAAAAAATTTGCTTTGAAGTTAGACATGAGGCAATATGATATCGATTCGGGTAGTAGCGTTTATGGGATTGCAACCATGACTAATAATAAAGAAATCCTATCAGAGTTAAAAAAAAAGTTTACCGAAAGTGTGACAACTCGATATTTCTGGTATGTAACTTCATTTCATTTCTAGAACTTTCCTTATTTAGAAAGTTTCTATTTTTAGACATTTCTATTTCTGGCATCCTAATACACAACAAACATACATATTTTTACACCATACATTAGTGTTTGACTATTTTAGTCAACACAACATTTCTACTTTCTTATGGTGACACATATGAGCATAAACCATTTCTAAAACAATAACTTTCTCGATAAAACAATAAACGTAACGAATTTAATATAAACGTGACTCGAATGTACGAACCATCTAACCCGACATCAAGGTTTGACCGACCACCAAAGTGGCCGGCCTCCCTCCTTGTTTGTGCCCATCTTGTTCGGCCGAACACCCCTTGGGGTGTTGATCAAGTTACTTTGATTCCTATCTTGTTCCTTAAGCCTTATCCATCTAGTTTTTAAAAGAAATTGTAGTTAGACTCAAACTCTAACTAACCCTACACTATAAATACCTACCATATACCAAACCCTAACACTATTTTGCCCCCTTTCTCTCCCTCGGCTGAAGCAAGCAAATCACCATCACCTTCGTCCGTTTTCCGATCGCAAGCAACCCTTTTTGCCGTTTTCTCTTCATTCGATCCAAGGTACAGTGCATTAACCTTTGTTTTTCCATGTTTCGTCCTTGATTGATCACTGTTTTGAACCCGAGACCATGTCCCTAGGCCATATGGTCTCGGTTAGCTCACAAATCCGTAGCTTACATGCATGTTTGTGTGTGTTGTTTGGTTAAATCGTTAGAACTCGCTAGATTTGTTGTTGATTCGTTGATCCATTTGTTTGAACTTTAGATCCAGTCGAACAATCCCCTTAGAACCCGAGCTAGCCTAATCTAGACATTAAACTCGGACCTATACTCGATCTAGACCAAACTAGAACCAAACCCTTAGGGTTTCGGCCTAGCATGCCAACCCTAACCGAATTACCCCCAAACCGAGCCTAGTTTGACTTAGATTGACCATGTTTGACCTTGGTTGACAAATAGTATCATAACCTAAACCCTAGCCGAAATCTAGAGCATTTAAGTTGACTTTTGTTGACTTTCATTGACCAATTTTGACCCATAAGTCAAACTGGGTCAAGGCCGGTACTTGACCCAAACCGTGGACCCAAACCCGAATACTCAATCGGGCCAAGGCCCGGACTTGGCCCATATCGATCTACCTTAGTCCATCGGGCCCAATTGTTAGTTGGCCCATTAGTATCCAAGCCCATTTGGACCAAAGCCCAAACCTTTGGCCCACTTATACCTAAACCGAACCCAATTGGGCTAAGCCCAATCCGTGGCCCAATCTAATTGGACCTAAGCCCAATAAGAGGCCCAAGTGGCCCAACCTAGTGGCCCATTAAGACCATCTAGGCCCATTAAGCCCAATAGGCCCAATCTAGGCCCATTAAGTCTAACCCAAGCCCATTTCATTTCATTTCGAAGCCCATTTCATTTCATTTCATTTCATTTCGGCCCATTAAGGCCCAATGATTCAAGTTCATTCGATGTCACAAAACATAAAACATAACATTAATTGCATATCATTTAACTTATATCGTATCTAGAATCGCCTGTATTAGCTTAGTCTAATTAGTAGTTATATCATTTAGGAAGCTAGGAGTGTCTGAAGGATTCCTCTGTCCTATGTACTGTGTCGCTAAGCTTTGCCAGGTGAGTCCACAGACCCCTTTACTCTTTTTAACTGTTTTATAAACTTTGGGGTGGAAAACATAAACACAATTGCTACTATTTTACTATGACTGTACAACATCTATACATTTTCATTATCGCGTTGGCATGACAAACAATTATTATACCGGACTAAGGTGCTAGCAATCAATAACTAGTGGATCTAGACTATTGGCTGACACTCATCCTCCCATTGAACGATTGATCATTACTTGGTTTATCCAAGACATTTTCGGGAGTGTATATCCATAAAAGAACGATAACATAATGGAGTTGAAGTGTTGATTGTGGACTTAGGGGTTGGTATATTAACTCAATAGACTAGCTAGCTGTTGGGGATAACAGTTCATGCGATGTCAAACATAACAATTTGTTCAACACTTTTTAATAAACATAACTAGTAGTTGTAGATATTCTACAACTACACTACACATTTCATACTTACTACTCATATCATATGAGTGATGAACTTTATACTTTTCAGTCATAAACTGTTTTATTAACAAATATTTTGGGTAGCGAAACACTTTACTTTACATTTACTTTAACCCTGTGGATTCACTCAACATTAATGTTGACCCTTTTATTATTTATGTTTTTCCAGGTAATTAGATGCAGTGGAACTGGAGGATATGAGCAGTGGGATTGTCGTGAGCCATGATTAAAACATTAAGTTTACGAACAATCATTTCATTTCAAAACAATTTCTATTTTAGGAAACTTACTATTTTTGGAAACTTTCTACTTTTGGAAAGTGAAACATCTTTTATTTTTCGTTATTGCGTGGTTGTTTGTTTACTTAATTTTTGCTAAGTAGTCATGAAAGTTACACCCTCGTTCTTTCGCAAAACATTTTAAATGAAGTAAAACTCATTTTTGGCGGGGTGTGACAGAGTGGTATCAGAGCTTAAGTTATAGTGACTTAGCAAACCTAGTCTATAACTACAAAAGATTTTTTGGGAAAAACAAAAACTTTTACAAAACAAAAATAATCATGGCATGCTCAGTCTCATATCCTGAAGTTACATTGTTCTTAAATTAGAACATTTTCCCTAGTTAGTATTGCCTTAGTATGATAGTTAGCATTCGTCAGAGAGCCCAAAACTTTCATAATCTAATAATTTTTATGCGTCGTGATCAGTAGAATGTCGCCTGCTCGTGTTCTCGATATTTCGTCTGATTCCGATAGTGATCGTGGTGCTGCTGTCCCAGTAGTCCCACTGCCTGTTGCTCTAGTGCCAGTAGTGGTACAACCTCCTGTTGTCCCATGGCATCGTCACCCAAGAAGACTTCATATTCCCATTATTCCTAACGGTCCTCCTACTCCAGCTCGTGGTCAGCGTCCTATTATCTATCGTTGACGGGAGGGTGGCATGATATGGTTATGTTCGCCTGCAAAATCGAAGCGTGATGTTGCTCCAAGAACTCCACGACGTCGAGAACTAGAGCCAGATGTGATATCAGAATCAGAGCCTGAAGAAGACTCTGAGCCAGAAGAAGAATCAGAACCAGAGGAAGAACCAGAAGAAGAGTCAGAGCCTATGGAAGACTCTGAGCCAGAGGAAGATGATTAGTCATCTACATATCGTCTATATTCATTTTCTAATACTATTATTAGGTTTTATGTTTAACTATTTTAGTATTTTCTTTATTTAGTATTGGCGTATGTGCCCTACTTTTAAAACTATTATGTATTAGGAATGTGCTTAATAAAGGTGATATTTATTAAAATTTTATTGTTTCTATTATATTTTCTATACGTCTCTACTACTACTACTATATCTACGACTATCTATATCTACGTCTACTACTACTACTACTCCTATTGTATATCTATTCTTCAATTCTTATAATAAATATATATTTCCTTTATAATCCTTCCATGTTATTCTTTCCTTAATTCCTTGTTTAAATCGTATTATTTGTATCAGCAATTCATTAATGTCTCGAGGAGGAAACGCTGAGACTGTTGAACAAATGGTGGAACGCCAAATCGCTGAAGCGATGGCTCAAATGAACGCTGCAAAAGGAAATGCCGCTGGTGCATCTAATGTGGGAAACAACGGTATATCATCGACTCCACAAAGAAAATTCATTGTTCATTTTTCTTTCCTTATGTGTTTAAACTTCAGATCCCAATGCTAATCGTCAAGGTCAGTCGTTTAAGACCTTTACGTCCTGAAATCCTCCGACATACTCTGGATCTGAAGGTGCCATTGCTATCATCCACTGGATTGAGAAGGTGGAATCTATCTTCAGTATCATCCAATGTGCCCCTGAGAATATGGCGAAGTTTGCTGCTAGCACATTGTCCAAAGAAGCGTTGTCCTGGTGGAATTCCAAGTGCAAGTCTTAGGTCGTGCAAATGCCGATGCTATGACCTGGGATACATTCAAGAATCAGTTAACTCAAAAGTTTTGTCCAAGGAGAAAGCTACAAAAACTTGAAGTGGAACTATGGAATCTGTCCATGGTTGGATCTGATGATGTTACCTACACGACTAAGTTCCAAGAACTCGCTCGTCTCGTTCCTCATATGGTTGAAGGATTTATGTGCACAGATAAGTACACGTGTCACCGTGTCCAATGTTATAAGACACTAAAGGGTCACACCACTACACACCCAATAATGGACAACCGAATAAAGTAAGTTGTGTGGAATAATTAACTAGTTAAGTTAATTATAAAGAAGAGAATAAATAATAATAAGTTAATTATTATTTGTGAGGATGGTTAAATATTAGGTTAAGTATTTAACGGACAGTTAATTAATAGTTAATTAATTAACTAGTAAAAGTCCAAGGGTTTAAAGTTTTAATAGAAAGTTTAATTATGAGATTAATCATAATTAAACTCCAAGGACTTAACTGTAACTTAAGTCATTATAAATAGAGGCTTAAGGTTAAGGTTTTAGGTTACACTTTTCATAACACCACAAAACCCTAGCCTCTCCCTCTTTCTCTCCTTTCGGCCGAAACCAAGAAACCCCAAGGGTTTCGGTTTGTGTTCGAGTTCGACGCAAGGCACACACACACAAGTTCTTGTGTGATACTTTGTTGGTACAACGCGGTCTTGCAGCGTGTCCAGGTGGTGCAGTAGAGGTGGATCACTTCTTTAGCAATCTAAAGGTAATGTTCATCTTCTTCTCTTTCTCGTGATCTCATTGATTTGTAGAGATCCAGTAATGTGGTATTCAAGTTCCGCCATGTGAATACTACAAGGTTTTCCTACAGTGGTATCAGAGCGATCTACTAATCTCAATGAGAACCCTAGAATTTTCGGCCAAGAACATTGTTCAAGTTTATGAACAATTGGTTTGAATAGGATTCTAGATAAAAAGAAATTAGGCTTTTTTTTTTTTCCTCGTAATTTTCGATTTTTCGTATACATATATATACTATATTAAGTTTTTTTTTTTGTCTTAGAAAGAAACCTAGTCAGTTTGATCCAAGAACATTGTTCAAGTTTATGAATAATTGGATTGAATGGGTTTCAAGATAAAAGAAATTAGGTTTCTTTTTTTATTTAGTAAGAAAACCCTAGAAAGTTTGATCCAAGAAAGTTATTGAAGTTTATGAATAATTGGATTGAATAGGATTTTTAGATAAAAAGGGAAAAGGTTATAATAATTATTAATATTATCATTAAAATAAAAGCGGGAGTCGAAACCAAACCAACCGAGATTCGGTAGGGCTTGGTTCGACGACCGAGTGGTCGACCAAAACCAAGTCCACCGAGTTTCGGTTGGATGATGGTTTCTTGGTGACCAAGTTATTGCATTTAGGGTACAAGATTTTATGTAACCTAAATCGGGAATAAAGAATCTACAAGATCTATGTATATTCTTTTAGTTGGTAAGTCAAATCTATGTAAATCTTTTGATTTTTTGACTAACTATCAAGAACAAATCAAAAGAATAGATTTACATAAATCTTGACTAGTTTATTTTTGTTTTATATAATAATAAACAATAATAGATTATAAAAACCTACATAATTTCGAAATTAAGGAGGAATTAATAAGAAATCAGTTTTTGGTAATTTAAAAATTATCAGTTTGGTAATTTAATAATTATCAGTTTATTTATTTAATTAGAATGACATAACCCAAAAGAATTGATATTGTGTGTATTTCAAATTTTTCGGAATTTTATTTATTTTTTGGAAATTTAATAAAAGTTTTTTTTTAAATACATAGAACACAAAACCAAGTCTTTGGGGTTATGGCATGACAATTTTTCGAAATTGCAAAGTATTATTTATTTTTTCGTTTATTTATTATAACATAAAATAATAAGGTGGTGATTATAAACAGTTTGTTTAGAAAACCAAGATTTAATTATAAGATGGTAATTATAAACAGTTTGTTTAGAAAGCCAAGATATAAATTAATATAATGGTAATTATAAACAGTTTGTTTAGAAAACCAAGTTTTAAAATTAATAATGGTAAAGTAAACAGTTTGTTTATAAACCAAGTTTTATGAAACAAATTAAAAGGTGGAATTTATAAACAGTCAGTTTATAAAACCAAGTAATTAAAACTGGCTAACTTTTCGAACAAAGGAAAATCCTTTTTAGAAAATCTTAGATCAGAGTGCAACCCATCTAATGGAACACCTCACTTGTTCAACGATATTCACATTGTAAGGAGAAAGAACCTTAGATGTGGATTTAAATCATTGCGAGTGTTAGGGTGCGTAGGGTCTTGTCGTAATCGGGAGTCCCGGCGCAAGGCATCGCACTGTCTTAGATGGTACGATCTATTTTGGTGATAATCGGGAGTCCCGGCCCAAAATGCACTAGAGGGATTAAAACATGTACAAGTTTGTTGTTCAACTTGATATCCCGAGGATCTAGGAATCGTTTCTAGTTTAGAGGCGATCGGTATGGCTATGCCTACCAGAAATAGCGTGGCTCTAATGGGAAGTGCCCAAAACTTGCATTAGAGGGCGTGAAATATGGGTCCTAGTCTATATATTATTATTAAAAGGTAATAATCTTAGAAGTTATTTATTTTATCTAATCTTACTAACCGTTTGTTTGTTTTTCTTATAGATGTCTGTACTGTCAGAAATTCCGTTTTATTCACCGATCGAATCGCGAAAGTTCATCACTGGAAAATGGAAGCTTACTGGTCCAAACTACAAAGTTTGGAGGGTGCATTTTAGGAGTTACCTAAAAGCACAAAATCTACTGTACGTGGTAGACGAGGTGCCCAAGGGACAACCGGGGCAAGATGCCCAGGATGATGAGCTTGACGCTTATTATCAGTATCTGGCTGATGAATCACAAGTTATGTCGATTCTTATTCTTACTTCATTATCAGAGCTTACTGATAATCTACGTAAGAAACCATGCTATGAGTTTGTCCAGTATCTTGAGGAGACGTTTAAAGATAGTACTGAAGATAGCAAGCAGTTCATTTTGCAAGAAATCATTTCGTCTAAAATGACAGATGATCAACCACTCAGTGACCACCTTATCAACATAAGGAGGTTACTAGATTGTCTCACCCTAGTTACTGGCACATCAAACGAGCATGAACAAGTCTTGTTCTTGTTTGGATCTCTCACTCAGTACTATCAGGACAAGGTAGTACGTATGATCGGGAATTTTTGATTTGAGTGTCGCAGGTCTACACGAGAACCTCTTGTGTATACGCGATGTTCAAAGGCTGGAGGAAGAATCTCTCCCCGAGATTCAGCAGGATGAGTTCTATGATTGTTTGAATGACTTTGCTGATTTGTGTTGCCCAACTTGTGGCAGCAAGGATATTTGCGAGCACACGTCGGACGTGGGCTGTTGGACGCTGACTTTGTCAGCGATTCAGGTATCTTTATGATTGATTATCTCGTTACTTCTAGTGAATCCTGGGTATTGGATACCGGATGTGGTCATCACATTTGCAATCATTTGCAGGGATTTAAGAAGAACAGGAGGATGGGACGAGGGGATGTTGAACTACGAGTAGGCGAAGGTTCCAAGGTTGGAGCTGAAGCCGTAGGGACATATCTTCTCAAGTTGCCTTCAGGAAGAGTTTTGGAACTTAAAGATTGTTATTATGTTCCTAGGCTTATTAAGAATCTTATTTCTCTTGATTTACTTATAGACAGTGGTTTTTATTATGAGTTTTATGGAAAAACAATTTCGTGTTTAAAAGATGACATGTTATATTATAATGCAAATTCTCATAATGGTCTATACACGTTAAATCTAAATAACATAGAACGAGACGTTTATCATATAAGTAAAAGATCCAAGAGTAACTTGAATCAAACTTATCTTTGGCATTGTCGTTTAGGTCATATAAACGAGACTCGCATTAAGAAGCTCCACGATGATGGAATTCTAGAGCCATTTGATTTGGAATCATATGCAATATGCGAAGCTTGTTTATCTGGCAAGATGAGAAAAGACCCTTTCAATCACTACAATGAAAGGCCTGGCGAGTTGTTAGGGATTATACACACAGATGTGTGTGGACCCTTTACTCCAGAAGCTAGAGGAGGATACCGCTACTTCATTACCTTTACTGACGACTTCAATAGGTATGGTTATGTCTTTCTTATGAGACTAAAGTCTGAAAGCTTTGACAAGTTCAAAGAATATCAGAGGGAAGTAGAAAACCAACTAGGCAAGAAAATTAAGTCGCTTCGGTCTGACCGAGGAGGCGAATATTTGAGCCAAGAGTTCGACGATCATTTGAAGGAATGTGGGATTGTTTCACAACTCACACCTCCGTATACACCTCAGATGAATGGCGTATCAGAAAGGAGGAATCACACCTTGTTAGACATGGTACGTTCAATGATGTGTCGCGCCCCACTACCATTATCATTTTGGGGACATGCACTCGAGACTGCAACATTCACACTGAATAGGGTTCCGACCAAGTCAGTAGAAAAGACTCCGTTCGAGCACTGGACGGGGAGAAAACCTAAGTTATCTTTTCTCAAGATTTGGGGTTGTGAAGCATACGTTAGACGTAACTTCACAGACAAACTAAACCCCAAGTTAGACAAGTGTATCTTCGTTGGATATCCAAGGGAAACCTTAGGATACTATTTCTATCATCAAGAAGACAACAAAGTCTTTGTTACTCGGAAAGGTGTCTTCTTGGAGGAGAAGTTTCTAGGAACTGAAACTCCAACAAAAAAAATAGAGCTTCAAGAAATTGAAGAGAACGAAGATCCACCGACGACTTCAGTCGAACCAATTGTTCAACAAAGAATTGTTGATCCCAACCCAGAACCACCGATTGAGGAAGAAGAAACACGCAATCCGCGTAGGTCCAGTAGACCACGCCAAGAACCAGATAGGTATCTTGGATTCATGATCGATGAAGATGATGGGAGTCTACTAGAACCATTAACCTACAGCGAAGCTGCTGACGGCATAGATTCTGAAAGATGGCTCGAGGCTATGCAAGCAGAGATGCAATCCATGTATGACAACCAAGTTTGGGTGTTATCAGACTTGCCACCGCAGTCTCGTGCTGTTGGATGCAAGTGGGTTTTCAAGAAGAAAACTGACATGGATGGAAAGGTGCATACTTACAAAGCACGACTCATCGCGAAGGGTTTCACGCAGACACATGGTGTTGATTATTCTGAAACCTACTCGCCAGTCGCCATGCTTAAGTCTATTAGAATTCTTATGGCCATATCAGCATATTACGACTATGAGATATGGCAGATGGATGTTAAAACCGCCTTCCTTAACGGGGAGTTGAAAGAGGACGTATTCATGATACAACCGGATGGTTTTACTGATCCAAAGAATCCTAATAAAGTATGTAAATTGCTAAAATCCATTTATGGATTGAAGCAAGCATCTAGAAGTTGGAACTTACACTTTGACAAAAGAATCATAGAATTTGGTTTTGTCAAGAGTGAGTTCGAGGCGTGTGTCTATACAAAATTCAGTGGGAGCGTAGTAATCTTCCTAGTCTTGTATGTTGATGACATACTGCTTATAGGAAACGATATACCAGCATTACAAGGAGTAAAATCCTGGTTAGGTAAATGTTTCCAGATGAAAGACTTGGGAGAAGCCGCATTTATACTAGGTATAAAGATCTATAGGGATAGATCTAGGCGGCTTGTTGGACTTAGTCAAAGTACATACATTGACAAAGTACTGAAGAGATTCAGTATGAGTGATTCCAAGAGAGGAATCATTCCGATGTCACATGGCATTACACTGAGCAAAGCTCAGAGTCCCACATCTAGCAAGGAAATAGCTAGGATGAGTTTGGTACCATATGCTTCGGCAATTGGATCAATCATGTATGCCATGTTATGTACTAGGCCCGATATTGCTTACTCCATAAGTCTCACGAGCAGATATCAAAAGAATCCTGGTGAACCCCATTGGATGGCTGTCAAGAACATTCTCAAATATTTGAGAAAGACGAAAGAAATGTTCTTAGTCTTTGGAGGTTCGATGGAAGAATTGTGTGTAACTGGTTACACAGATGCAAGCTTCCAAACCGACAGAGACGATTACAAATCCCAATCAGGATTTGTCTTCACACTAAGCGGGGGAGCTATATCTTGGAAGAGTCAGAAACAAGATACGATAGCAGATTCGACTACAGAAGCTGAGTACATTGCCGCAAATGATGCTGGGAAAGAAGCCATGTGGCTTAAGAATTTTATCGAGGATCTTAGAGTTATTGCCAGTATCTCTAGACCCATCGAAATATTCTGTGATAACAGTGGGGCAATAGCGCAAGCTGTTGAACCAAGAGAGCATCAAAAGACCAGACATGTACGGAGGAAATATCACCTCATACGCGAGTATGTTAGAGAGGGTGATATTATAATTAAGAAAATACCAACGGATGACAACGTCGCTGACCCGTTGACAAAACCACTAGTTGGACCAAAGCATGAGAAACATGCGCACGCTATAGGCATGCAGTACCTAAATATTGGTAGCTAGTATTATTGATTAGATTCATAGACATGTTTGAAATCGATACATTATGTAATAACATTTCGTGGGATTGAAATAGAAAGTTTTACGTAATATTTTCACACTGTCTATTCTTAACATGTTTTTAAACCTATCCTTGATACACAAAGTTTTTGAGTATCTAAATTGTCTGTGGTTTCTTGAATTTAGTGGGAGCTAGATTCAAGAGTTAATACCATTATGAATATTTATCTATTTCATAGGTATTGAATAAAGAAACAAGGGTTGTTAAAATAAATATTCATAGATGTTTACAGAGTTTGCTAAACATTAGACGTGACCAAAAGATCGATATTACTTCATGGAGCCCAAGCATGAGTAATTTCGAGTAGATGTCCTCTGACCTGAGACATTTTGGTTTGAGACACGATGACTTCTGATCTTTAGCATTTATCTACCGTCACACCATAAAAGGGTGATCATAAGGAACTTGACTAAGACAGCGGAAGTCGTGGGCAAGATAACGCAAATTGCAAGATGGAATTTGCACCTTCTTTAACTATAAGAGATATTTCATGGCCGCTTGACGATTAAGACTACTGAAATGCGTGGCCGCGCTCGGAGAATGATTAGATCATTTGGTAATCCGTTACTGCAGAGAGTCGAAATCAGAGTCGAGAAAATTCGAGTATATAGAACAAGATCCTTGCTCCATGTCTATTACTCAAATTAAGAAATATCGTGATGCGAAAGGAAAATCTGTTAGTGTTATTCATTGTATGAGTGTTATCTCTGGATGTAAGAGTTCTTATGACCAGGTTATCCTAAATGTCTGGCTAGGGACCGCTTTAGGCCAACGATGATCAGAAAGTGTTTCTTAACTTGCACAAGTGGGAGTCTGAAGGATTTATGTGCACAGATAAGTACACGTGTCACCGTGTCCAATGTTATAAGACACTAAAGGGTCACACCACTACACACCCAATAATGGACAACCGAATAAAGTAAGTTGTGTGGAATAATTAACTAGTTAAGTTAATTATAAAGAAGAGAATAAATAATAATAAGTTAATTATTATTTGTGAGGATGGTTAAATATTAGGTTAAGTATTTAACGGACAGTTAATTAATAGTTAATTAATTAACTAGTAAAAGTCCAAAGGTTTAAAGTGTTATTAGGAAGTTTAATTATGAGATTAATCATAATTAAACTCCAAGGACTTAACTGTAACTTAAGTCATTATAAATAGAGGCTTAAGGTTAAGGTTTTAGGTTACACTTTTCATAACACCACAAAACCCTAGCCTCTCCCTCTTTCTCTCCTTTCGGCCGAAACCAAGAAACCCCAAGGGTTTCGGTTTGTGTTCGAGTTCGACGCAAGGCACACACACAAGTTCTTGTGTGATACTTTGTTGGTACAACGCGGTCGTGCAGCGTGTCCAGGTGGTGCAGTAGAGGTGGATCACTTCTTTAGCAATCTAAAGGTAATGTTCATCTTCTTCTCTTTTTCGTGATCTCATTGATTAGTAGAGATCCAGTAATGTGGTATTCAAGTTCCGCCATGTGAATACTACAAGGTTTTCCTACAATGGTTTCCCCCGAATTTAAGCGTATTGAAAGGTATCTTCAAGGTCTTCATGATCTTATTCGTACTCATGTTATTGCTTCTGAACCGGCAACATTCGAAGATGTTGTGAATCGTGCAACAAGGTTGACTGATGATGCAATGAGAAGTGAATCGTTCAAAGACAAGCTAGTGGTGTATAGCAAATCCTCTGAAAATTCGAACAATGAAAATGGAAAGCGTTCCTACAACAACAAGCGTGATTACAAAGGGAACAAGTATCAGAAGACTAAGAATTATGCTACCTCTAATCAAAACAACAATCAGTCTAATTCAGATTCTAAGTCTTATGCTGGAAACAAACCCATGTGCAACAAGTGTAACTGGCATCATGATGGTCCGTGTGAGAAATGCCACAAGTGTGACCGCTGGGGTCACAATTTCAGAAAGTGTTCGTCCAACAATCCTCCTAAGAATCCTGTCTGCTATGAGTGTGGTGATCCTAACCACTATCGTAATCGTTGCCCTAAGCTTCAGAACAACAACAACCAGAATGGCAACAACAACAACAACAACAATAGCAATCGTAACAACAATCGCAACAATAATCGCAATGCCAACAACAACAATGATGGTCAGAATGGTCGTGGTCGTGCATTTGTTATGAATGCTCAGGAAGCTCGTGAAAATCATGAAACCGTCACTAGTACGTTTATCGTCAACAATCATTTTGGCTCTATTTTATTTGACTCAGGAGCCGACTTGAGTTTCGTATCGACCGACTTTAAAAGTTTCTTAAATTTGAATCATGATCGTTTGAAAGTTAATTATGAAATCGAGTTAGCGAATGGCAAAGTTGTTAGGTCTAGTGAAGTTTTTAAAGGCTGTAAGCTTGACCTAGATGACCACATTTTTTATATAGACATTGTGCCTGTAGAGCTAGGTAGTTTTGATATCGTCATAGGGATGGATTGGTTATCTAAAATCGTGCTGAAATAATATGCTACAACAAACAAATCCGAATTCCCTTATCCAAAACAGAAACTTTAATAATTCAAGGTGAACAAAGAAACACAAACATAAAAATCATAAATTCTATGAAAGCTCAAAAATATCTTTGTAAAGGATGCCAAGCCTTTCTTGTTCATGTCGTTGACACAAAGTCCAAAGATCGTAAGATTGAGGACATTCCTATCGTTCGTGAATTTCCTGGTGTATTTCCTAGTGAATTGCCTGGACTGCCGCCTCAGAGACAAGTCGAATTTCGTATTGATCTGATCCCAGGAGCCGCACATATTGCACGTTCTCCTTATCGTCTTGCACCGTCTGAAATGCAAGAACTTTCGTCGCAATTGCAAGAACTTCTTGATCTTGGTTTCACTCGACCGAGTTTCTCGCCCTGGGGAGCTCCGGTCCTCTTCGTTAAAAAGAAATATGGTTCAATGAGAATGTGCATTGACTATCGTGAATTGAACAAAGTAACTATTAAAAATCGATATCCTCTTCCCTGTATTGATGATCTATTCGATCAACTCCAAGGATCGAGTTTCTATTCCAAAATTGATCTTCGTTCAGGTTACCATCAGTTAAAAGTTCGGGATGAAGATGTGCCTAAAACTGCTTTCAGAACTCGCTATGGTCATTACGAATTTTTGTTAATGCCATTTGGTTTGACCAATGCACCTGCTGTGTTTATGGATCTCATGAACAGAGTGTGCAAGAAATATCTCGATAAATTCGTTATCATCTTCATAGATGATATTCTTATCTATTCGCATTCGAGAGAAGAGCATGAAGAGCATTTAAGAATTATTCTTGAGTTGTTGGAGAAGGAGAAGTTGTACGCCAAGTTGTCAAAGTGCGAATTCTGGTTGCGTGAAGTCCAATTTCTGGGTCATATTATCAACGAGGAAGGTATTCACGTTGATCCTGCCAAGATTGAAGCCATAAAGAATTGGGAAGCTCCAAAGACCCCAACTGAAGTAAGACAATTCCTTGGTCTTGCTGGTTACTAAAGAAGATTCATAGAAAATTTCTCGAAGATTGCAAAGGATTTAACGGTGTTAACACATAAGGATGAGAAATTTGTCTGGGGTGAAAAGCAAGATTCAGCCTTCCAATCTCTTAAATCTAAATTATGTTCTACTCTTATTCTATCTCTTCCTAAAGGAATCAATAATTTCGTGGTGCACTGTGATGCTTCGCACCAAGGGCTAGGTTGTGTATTGATGCAACATGACAAAGTGATCGCCAATGCCTCTCGATAACTGAAGAACCACGAGAAGAATTATACAACTCATGATCTTGAGTTGGGTGCCGTTGTATTCGCATTGAAGATTTGGAGACAATACCTCTACGGTACCAAGTGCACAGTATTTACCGATCACAGGAGTTTACAACATATCTTCAATCAGAAAGAGCTCAATATGAGACAGTGTAGATGGATAGAGTTGATGAATGACTATGAATGTGAGATTAAGTATCATCCTGGTAAGGCTAATGTGGTAGCTGATGCCTTAAGTCGAAAAGAGAAACCTAAAACTCGTCGTGTTCGAGCCCTTCCAATCTCTGTTCGTTCTAATCTATCTTCCCAAGTTCATGAATTCCAAACTAAAGCCTTGAAGGTAGAGATCATAAAAGTGAAGCTTTGCGTAGTATGGAAAACCAGTTAGAAGCAAAGGAAGATGGGACCCTTTATTTCATGGATCGTTTATGGGTTCCTAATCATGGAAGTGTTTGCGACGTCATCTTGAATGAAGCTCATCGATCCAAATATTCTATTCATCCTGGTGCTGACTAGATGTATAAAGATGTCAAAGAGTTATATAGGTGGCCAAACATGAAGAAAGAGATCGCGGTTTAAGTCAACAAATGTTTAACTTGTGTTAAAGTGAAAGCAGAGAATCAGAAGCCTTCCGGTCTTCTAGAACAGCCAGAGATCCCTGAATGGAAATGGGAAGAAATCTATATGGATTGCGATCATCTCTGATCGTGATAGTCGCTTTACATCTCATTTCTGGCAATCATTGCAAAAATCGCTCGGTACTCACCTCGATATGAGTACTGCTTATCATCCCCAAACTGATGGTCAGACTGAAAGAACAATTCAAACTTTGGAAGACATGCTGAGAGCATGTGTTATTGATTTTGGTGGAAGTTGGGATACTCATCTCCCTTTAGCTGAGTTCTCGTATAATAATAGTTATCATACAAATATTAAGGCCGCACCATTTGAAGCCCTTTATGGAAGAGAGTGTCGTTCGCCACTTTGTTGGATTGAGATTGGTGATCGTCAGATTAGTGGTCCTGAGATTCTACAAGAAACGACTGACAAGATTTTTAAGATCAAAGATCGCATCAAGGCTGCGAGAGATCGACAAAAGAGTTATGCTGATAATCGTCGAAAACCTTTAGAGTTCGCTGTTGGCGATCATGTATTGCTAAAAGTAGCACCTTGGAAAGGTGTTGTACGTTTTGGCAAGAAAGAAAAGCTCAGTCCTCGTTATGTTGGACCATTTGAGATTCTTGAAAGAATCAGTGCTGTTGCTTATCGTCTTCGTCTTCCTAAAGAACTCAACAATGTTCATAACACTTTTCATGTATCTAACTTGAAGAAGTTTATTCATGATCCTTTGCTCATCATTCCTGCTGAGGAAATTATCATCGGCGACAAACTCCATTTCACAGAGGAACCAATTGAGATATCTGACTGGAAAGAGCAAAAGTTGCGAAGAAGCAAGATCAAAATCATCTAGGTCAGATGGAACTCCAAAAGAGGTCCAGAATTCACGTGGGAACGTGAGGACCAGATGCGAAAGAAATATCCTCATCTTTTTCTCGTTGTCTCTCGTGTTCATGCTACGTCTTAAATTTCGGGACGAAATTTCTTCAACCAGGGGAGAATGTGACAACTCGATATTTCTGGTATGTAACTTCATTTCATTTCTAGAACTTTCCTTATTTAGAAAGTTTCTATTTTTAGACATTTCTATTTCTGGCATCCTAATACACAACAAACATTACATATTTTTACACCATACATTAGTGTTTGACTATTTTAGTCAACACAACATTTCTACTTTCTTATGGTGACACATATGAGCTTAAACCATTTCTAAAACAATAACTTTCACGATAAAACAATAAACGTAACGAATTTAATATAAACGTGACTCGAATGTACGAACCATCTAACCCGACATCAAGGTTTGACTGACCACCAAAGTGGCCGGCCTCCCTCCTTGTTTGTGCCCATCTTGTTCAGCCGAACACCCCTTGGGATGTTGATCAAGTTACTTTGATTCCTATCTTGTTCCTTAAGCCTTATCCATCTAGTTTTTAAAAGGAATTGTAGTTAGACTCAAACTCTAACTAACCCTACACTATAAATACCTACCATATACCAAACCCTAACACTATTTTGCCCCCTTTCTCTCCCTCGGCCGCATCAAGCAAACCACCATCACCTTCGTCCGTTTTCCGATCGCAAGCAACCCCTTTTGCCGTTTTCTCTTCATTCGATCCAAGGTATGGTGCATTAACCTTTGTTTTTCCATGTTTCGTCCTTGATTGATCACTGTTTTGAACCCGAGACCATGGCCCTAGGCCATTTGTTTGAACCCTAGATCTAGTCGAACAATCCCCTTAGAACCCGAGCTAGCGTAATCTAGACACTAAACTCGGACCTATACTCGATCTAGACCAAACTAGAACCAAACCCTTAGGGTTTCGGCCTAGCCGGCCAACCCTAACCGAATTACCCCCAAACCGAGCCTAGTTTGACTTAGATTGACCATGTTTGACCTTGGTTGACCGAAGAGTATCATAACCTAAACCCTAGCTGAAATCTAGAGCATTTAAGTTGACTTTTGTTGACTTTCATTGACCAATTTTGACCCATAAGTCAAACCGGGTCGACGCCGGTACTTGACCCAAACCGTGGACCCAAACCTGAATACTCAATCGGGCCAAGGCCCGTACTTGGCCCATATCGATCTACCTTAGTCCATCGGGCCCAATTGTTAGTTGGCCCATTAGTATCCAGCCCATTTGGACAAAAGCCCAAAGCTTTGGCCCACTTATACCCAAACCGCACCCAATCGGGCTAAGCCCAATCCGTGGCCCAATCTAATTGGATCTAAGCCCAATAAGAGGCCCAAGTGGCCCAACCTAGTGGCCCATTATGCCCAATAGGCCCAATCTAGGCCCATTAAGTCTAACCCAAGCCCATTTCATTTCATTTCGAAGCCCATTTCATTTCATTTCGGCCCATTAAGGCCCAATGATCCAAGTTCATTCGATGTCACAAAACATAAAACATAACATTAATTGCATATCATTTAACTTATATCGTATCTAGAATCGCCTGTATTAGCTTAGTCTAATTAGTAGTTATATCATTTAGGAAGCTAGGAGTCTCTGAAGGATTCCTCTGTCCTAAGTACTGTGTCGCTAAGCTTTGCCAGGTGAGTCCACAGACCCCTTTACTCTTTTTAACTGTTTTATAAACTTTCGGGTGGAAAACATAAACACAATTGCTACTATTTTACTATGACTGTACAACATCTATATATTTTCATTATGGCGTTGGCATGACAAACAATTATTATACCGGACTAAGGTGCCAGCAATCATTAACTAGTGGATCTAGACCATGGATATGCAGATAGTACTATTGGCTGACACTCATCCTCCCATCGTACGATTGATCATTACTTGGTTTATCCAAGACATTTCCAGGAGTGTCTATCCATAAAAGAACGATAACATAGTGGAGTTCAAGTGTTGATTGTGGACTTAGGGGTGAAGGAATTATGTGCACAGTCAGTCAACCTATGATGATACATCCATGCCTACGAAACACTTAAGGGTCACACCGGTGAGTACATGTAATACGAGCAAGATAAGCAATGAAACTACGAAGAGGAATGATTCATAATAGTCATTATGAATCGGTTAAGTATTAAGTTAAGTTTAACTTATTACTAGATTAGTTTAACTAACTAATTAATACAAGTAGTTGTACATTTACTAGTTGAGTAAATATACAATGTGTTAATTATAGATTATCCATGATATGATTTAAAGCTATTAAATCATATAGGAATTGGATAATATTGTTGTATAAATTATATAAAGGTTATTATATAATTAATTATTGGAAGTATAAATACAAGTATATATAATTAGTGTATATGGGTACCGAATTATTAGTGTATTAATACTAGACATTTGATAGTTAAGTGCAACAATAATAAACTAGTTAAACTATAAATGATGGAAGTGTTAAAAGGAAGTTTAATTAAAGGTCTAATATTAATTAAACTAGAAGGGTTCTAAGCGTAACTTATTTGTATATAAATAAGAGGCTTAGGGTAACCCTAAAACCTCTCTTACACCTACTCACGAAAATACTTCCCCTCTCCTCCTTGTTTCGGCCGAGAACAAGAACACCAAGCTTGGTGTTCTTTGTTCTTCGTGTTCTTCGTGTTCTTCAAGTCTTGAAGATCCAAGTTCATTGCTTAGATCAACTAGAAGATCGCTCGACTTGTTCATCATCGGTGGATCTATCTTAAGCAATCAACAAGGTATGTTTTGGGAAACCCTTTTCTCTCTTCTCCCTCTTGGACGAATTCGGCCAAAGAACCCTAGGGTTCTTTGGTTGATGGTCGACGAACACACAAGTATGTGTGTGTTCGAGTTCTTCGTACAAGGTTTCTTTCTTGTTAACCTAATCTAGTTCTCCAACATCCCAATCCTTTAGGGTTTAAGGATTAGGTTTAATCTCAGTTCCGCTTCTAGGGATTAAATCAGCTAGTTGGTTTTAACCGGTCAAGAACAAGTTCGTGTTCTTGGTCAGTATGGTCGAACCAAGCATACTAGGAGGTTGATCCAAGTAGTCGATCAGTGTCATGTGAAACCCTACAGTGGTATCAGAGCGTTGGTTTAGAGATCTAGACTAGATTAACAAAGATTGTTTGTTTACTTTAATTTTAAGTTTTTTTTTTGTTCCAAGTTTCTTCTTCTTCTTCATAATTTTCAGAAAAAGGGAAGAACCCTAGGACCAAGAATATTAAACTAGTCTAAGTTTAATTGGTCAAGAAGGTTTCTAGAAAACCCTAGCAATTTTCAAAAAATACATAGAAAGAACCCTAGGATCAAGTATATTAAACAAGATATGTTTAATTGATCAAAAGGATTCTTTCCATAATCCCTTAAATTTTCGTGACCAAGGAAAACCCTAGGATCAAGTATGTTAAACAAGATTTGTTTAATTGATCAAAATGATTCTTTCCTAAACCCTTAGGATTCTCGAAAATCTAGAGGTTACTTGAGCACCAAGTTTATTAAACTAGCCTAGTTTAATTGGTGGAAAAGTTTCCTAGGCTTAAGAATTTCGAAACCCTAAAGAACCCTAGAATATTAAACTAGTTTAAGTTTAATAGTTTAAAAGTATTAATTAGGATAATAATCTAAAACCTAGTTAATTAGACAAGTTTATGTCTAAAAGGTTTAATTATTATTTTGATAGATTTATTAAAGCTAGTTCTTTAAACCTAGTAATTTAGACAAAGTTTTATTGTCTATAAGGTTTAAATTAAAAAGTTTAAATAAATTTATTAAAGGTTATAATCTATCTTAGAATTTAAACAAAGTTTATTGTTTGAAAGGATTGATTAAAATTAATCTTTTAATTAAAATAATGTCTTTGATCAAGAAAGTCAAAACCCTAGTTTTGATTGGTCAAAAACAAGATTAGGGTTCATCAAATTAATTTAGGGAATTGATAAAGAGGATGTTAATTTTTAAGTTCTAAAATTAACAAGGTGTATTTAATTATTTATATATATGTATTAAAAAAATTCGGAATTTTTTAATAATTAGGTAAAATTGAATTTTAAAAGATATAATAAGTTTATACGTATTTTAATTAGATTAAGTTAAAATACACATGTATAAGCTAGATGTAATATTCTTATTAGAATGTTACAAGTTCATTATAAAATATACATATATACGAATACATTAAAATACAAGATAAAATGGAACAATTAAAAAGGGTAATGTTATTTTGATCTTTAAAGATAATATTATAATTAGTTATTGTATAAGTTATAATATAATTAAAACTAGAAAGTACAAAGTTATGATTTCATTATAACTAGAAATTTTACAAATTGAAATTATATGACTAACTAGAAACATACAAAGTTATATATTTTATCATATATTAAGGTGTATAAAGTTATAAGTTATTATAACTAGTTAATTATACAAGTATAATATAAGTATTTTACAAGTCATGTAATATACTAGATTAGTGATCAAGTAAAAATAACAAGAACCTATATTTAACTAGTTCAAGTTAAATATAAGAAAGGTTTAAACAAACTAAGAATTATTATATATAGTTTTTATATAATAAGTTTATTGGTTTCACCAAGTATAAACCGGTGATTGTGTTAGCTTAAGTTTCATCATGGTTGTTGAAGCTAGTGGGAGCTACACAAGAAAATCACAAAGTTTTGGTGGAATCTAATAAGTCAAAACAAATGTTTAATTTCATTATTAGACATATGAAAAACTAGATGTGTTAAACTAGGTTTATGTTTCAAGTTCATGAATCTAAAAGAATTTAAAAGTTTAACATAAGTTTATAAGTTTTTCAAATAAGATAAAACAAGTAAGTTTTAATCTAGATAAGATTTTTCACAAAATCTAGTAAAACGTTTTGTACACCTCGTTTTAGGTATACATGTAAAATCGTGTAAATTCTTGAAACTATAAGTTTTAAAGAATAGTTCTTAAGTTTTTAAAAGGTGTCTTGTAGAACTCTTCAATTCACAAGACACACATTTTAAACAAGGATTAAGATTGGAATAAAAGTTTAAGTTTAGTTTAAGACTTAAACAAACCCAAGAAAATCTTAGATCTAAGTACTATCCACCTAATGGAACACCTCACTTGTTAAACGATATTCATATTGTAAGGATAAAGAACCTTAGATATGGATTCAAATCATTGCGAGTGTTAGGGTGCGTAAGGTTTTGAGATAATCGGGAGTCCCGGCGCAGAACATCGCACTGTCTTAGATGGTCTGACTACTTTGGTGATAATCGGGAGTCCCGGCCCAAAAAGTACTTGAGTAGAATAAACATACTAGACTTTATTACTAACTTAGAAATATACAATTAGATTGTACAAAGTTGTAATAAGTTATAAGTCTAAAGATTCTACGACCCCTAGGAATCGTGTCAAGTCTTGATACGATCGGTAAGGAAGTTACCTACCAGAAATAGCATGTCTCGTCGGGAAGTGCCCAAACCTTGCGGCGAGAATGTGATATATGGATCCTAGGCCTAAAATATTAATTATGGGTTTATAATATATTTTAGAGAATGTTTATTGATGATTACTAATTAAACTGGGTTTGATTTGTAGATGGCAGCAACAAACACAACGATAACCTACAATAAACTCTCGCGACGTTTCTTTCTAGGAAAGAAAGAAAAGACTGGGTCAAATTTCCTCAATTGGAAGCGTGATTTTAAGATCATGCTCAGACAAGAGAGGGATAGGATTGACCGAGAAAGAAAAGTGTTGAAAACCCCTGCCAAGGATGAAGAAAACGAACCAGGACAAGCGTTTTATGCTTGTAAGGCGTTCGCTTCTTGCAAAATGGCTGAGGGCGCATCAGTAGGTGCACACGTCATGAGAATGAAAGTGCACGTTGATCACCTTACTAGACTTGGTCACCACATGCCATTGCAGTTCGCAATTGACATGATGCTCAACTCATTGTCTGATGACTACAAGTCTTTTGTAGCCAACTACAGCAAACGTAATATGGATAATTCCATTCCCGAGCTACAATTTATGCTCGAGACTATTGAGTTGAATATTGAGACCAATTCTAAAAGGGGTCGCATAACTGATGGCAGCGATGAGGATAGGCATGGTGGTAAAGGAAAGGGTAAAACCTATCCTAACCAAGGAGTGCCAAATGGTAAAAGTGTGAAACAAAAGGTCAAGAAGGTTAAGCCTAACACTGGGAGGACCGAGAACCGGTGCTTCAAGTGTGGTGAGGCTGGGCATTGGAAAAGGAATTGTCCAAAGGGTGCAAGTGGTAGTGGAGGAAACGTAAGTTCCTCAGGTAACACAACCACACTTCTTAATCACTTTAAGATACTTGTAAAGTACTTTACGCGTAATCTAACTTTTGCAATCGTTTATTGCAGGAGGAGATGGAAAGTGATAGTGACTGGTATGAGATGGTGATGATCCACGAGCACCAAGTTTTTATAATTCAGTATTTTTGTGGATTCATTTTAAACAATTTTACTTTATTGTTTGGATAATTTTATTTTTGTTAAAACAAGTTTTATTTTGGTTTTAATTAAATCTCGAATCCACGGTTGAATTATATTGTGTGCATGTGTGATAATTACACTAGTCAAGGTTTATGACTAGATTGTATGTCAAGTTTTGATTTACTTATATTTCATGTTTTATATATTTGTTTGATTGTTGTATAAATAATGTCTTGATAGCTCAAGGTATTTAGATACTAGTAATTAGAAAGTTTTTTTGAAAGCATTTAAGAGTTTTATGGAAGCATAAGGTTCAAAAGTTATTGAACTTAGTTAAAACATCTTAAGTAATAGTCATTACTTTTGATAGAAAGTTTTAAAGTATTAATATTAATATAGTATGATTATATTGGATATAATCAAGATAAACTTTAAGAGTATTATTGCAAGTTTTTTCATACTTGTAATAAAAGGTTTTAATGAAGTCATAATTCCCTAATAGGAATAATTGGATATTCGCATAATCCAAGTAAAATGACTTAGACATTAAACGACTCTTAAAAGGGACAAACTATATTAAAAGTATTTAAGAATTAAAAGGTATTATTGCAAGTCTTTTATACTTGTAATAAATACAATATTTAATCAAGTCATAGTTCCCTGATAGGAATAATGGATATTTGACAAATCCAAGTGATGACTTTGGCATTAAATAAGATTCTTAAAAGAATACTAATGTGTTTTAAGAATTGGAAGTATCATTTCAAGTGTTTCATACTTGTTAGATACAGTAGTCAATAAAGATCATAATTCCCTAAACAGGAATGTTGGATATTCGCAAATCCAAAAGATGATCTTAATTATAGAATTCTTAAAAGATTAAACTACAAGTTATTGACTAGGTCAAAGTAGTTTAAGAGATGCTCAAGTTCCATAAAAGTAAGTGGGAGCTAAGACTAACGTAATTCGTTAAAGATGTTGATGAATTCAGTAAGTTAGTAAGACATTAACAACAAGGTTTTACCAAGTCGTTAGCAAAGAGTTAAGAGAAATAATAAATGATCATTGATTAGATTATTGCAAACCTAATAGCGTGATCACAAGTCTTGTGATTAATTATTGCATATCTAATAGGTTGTTAACCCTTCAGTGGATAACCAAATCATTTAAGGAAATTTCTTTAACTAGTAAGAATATCTACAAATCAAGTAACTAAAAGAAGCTTTAGTTACAAGGATGATTTTATGAATTCAAGAAACTAAGGAGTTAATTTCCAATCCTCCTATGTTTACCGAATTACATAAGAGGCAAGACTAGAATATGTTCTAGATTGTTGCAAGAACAATATCTAGCAAAGGCAAAAGTAATAGTATTCCTAAATACTCGTCTTATGTCTTTAGTTTAATAGAAATGATTGGTTTAGTGATAAAATTACAATTAAGTTTGTAAGAATCATTAAGTAATCAACACGAACGAAAGGAATAAGTAATGATCCAGTAATAATTCAGTATCTATGTCCAGTGAGGAATAGTACATGAGTTAGTATCATTTTTATTCAGACTTTGTATGTTTCACATCATCCATGAATAAAATTCTATTTATTCAAAAAGATATAAATCCGTGACTACTCGTCTTGGTGGGAACCTCGATGGGACGTTAACGTCATCGCGGTATTTGGTGGTAGATTCGAAGTTCTTCGAAGATGGCTACACAAGTTTTGTGTAAACCAAATATCGGTGATATTCAGTTGGAGGCTCAACGAATATTGGATTGACCACCGTGACAATACTTCGTGGTTGAAAAGTTCAAAAGTATTGTTCACTAGGATTGTCCTTAAGCCCGAGGTATTTGATTTAGGATACAATGACTAATGTGCTTTGGTTCAACTCAGACAATTCTGAAATATGTTTGTCATACGAGGCGATACTGGGTACAAAGGAAGTTGTATTTTAAATCGTAATATACAAGATGGTAATTGCACCTCCTCTTTAGGAGAGATATTTATAGGTCCTTTGACTTGATAAGAAACTGGCAAGTGCACGGCCGTGTCCAAACGAACTGATCTGTTCTTTGTCGTTTATCACAGCAGTTTGAATCAAGAAGTTATAAAATGATTTCGAATACAGGAGTTGATAATTTCTACCATGCTCGTATTCGTTATCACAAATATCGTGCTGCAAGGGATAAGCCTAACATAGTTTGCCCAAGATGTAGAGACAGAGTGTTCTTTACTAGGAGACACTATTAAAGAGTTTTTCATAAACTACGCCTGGGTTACGTAAGCTGTTTTTATGGGTTGGTTACCTACATGCCCATCTAGAAGGCCACTGTAGCGCGTTTCATTATAACAAAGGTTATAGACTTGCACAAGTGGGAGTCTGAAGGAATTATGTGCACAGTCAGTCAACCTATGATGATACATCCATGCCTACAAAACACTTAAGGGTCACACCGGTGAGTACATGTAATACGAGCAAGATAAGCAATGAAACTACGAAGAGGAATGATTCATAATAGTCATTATGAATCAGTTAAGTATTAAGTTAAGTTTAACTTATTACTAGATTAGTTTAACTAACTAATTAATACAAGTAGTTGTACATTTACTAGTTGAGTAAATATACAATGTGTTAATTATAGATTATCCATGATATGATTTAAAGCTATTAAATCATATAGTACAATATAATATTGTTGTATAAATTATATAAAGGTTATTATATAATTAATTATTGGAAGTATAAATACAAGTATATATAATTCATGTATATGGGTACCGAATTATTAGTGTATTAATACTAGACATTTGATAGTTAAGTGCAACAATAATAAACTAGTTAAACTATAAATGATGGAAGTGTTAAAAGGAAGTTTAATTAAAGTTCTAATATTAATTAAACTAGAAGGGTTCTAAGCGTAACTTATTTGTATATAAATAAGAGGCTTAGGGTAACCCTAAAACCTCTCTTACACCTACTCACGAAAATACTTCCCCTCTCCTCCTTGTTTCGGCCGAGAACAAGAACACCAAGCTTGGCGTTCTTCGTGTTCTTCAAGTCTTGAAGATCCAAGTTCATTGCTTAGATCAACTATAAGATCGCTCCACTTGTTCATCATCGGTGGATCTATCTTAAGCAATCAATATGGTATGTTTTGGGAAACCCTTTTCTCCCTTCTCCCTCTTGGACGAATTCGGCCAAAGAACCCTAGGGTTCTTTGGTTGATGGTCGACGAACACACAAGTATGTGTGTGTTCGAGTTCTTCGTACAAGGTTTCTTTCTTGTTAACCTAATCTAGTTCTCCAACATCCCAATCCTTTAGGGTTTAAGGATTAGGTTTAATCTCAGTTCCACTTTTAGGGATTAAATCAGCTAGTTGGTATTAACCGGTCAAGAACAAGTTCATGTTCTTGGTCAGTATGGTCGAACCAAACATACTAGGAGGTTGACCCAAGTGGTCGATCAGTGTCATGTGAAACCCTACAAGGGGTTGGTATATTAACTCAATAGACTAGCTACATGTTGGGGATAACAGTTCATGCGATGTCAAACATAACAATTTGTTCAACACTTTTTCATAAACATAACTAGTAGTTGTAGATATTCTACAAGTACACTACACATTTCATACTTACTACTCATATCATATGAGTGTTGAACTTTATACTTTTCAGTCATAAACCGTTTTATTTACAAACATTTTGGGTAGCGAAACACTTTACTTTACTTTTACTTTAACCCTGTGGATTCACTCAACATTATTGTTGACCCTTTTATTATTTATGTTTTTCCAGGTAATTAGATGCAGTGGAACTTAATGATATGAGCAATGGGATTGTCGTGAGCCATGATTAAAACATTAAGTATACGAACAATCATTTCATTTCAAAACAATTTCTATTTTAGGAAACTTACTATTTATGGAAACTTTCTACTTTTGGAAAGTGAAACATCTTTTATTTTTCGTTATTGCGTGGTTGTTTGTTTACTTAATTTTTGCTATGTTGCCATGAAAGTTACACCCTCGTTCTTCCGAAAAACATTTTAAATGAAGTAAAACTCATTTTTGGCAGGGTGTGACAGAAACCCAGATAATTTTGGATAACCATTTTAAATTCTAAGTATATTATGTTAATTGCAACCTTTTTAATCATAATAACCTTTACGTAAATCTATTATGCAAAGTGTAATTTCAGAAGTCGGGGATGATATCACGCCAATTACAGTACACCCGTCACCCTCGGCAACTTTTTCAAAATTTGTCAGCACACCGGTGAACTTAAAGAGGCAATTAGATGATTGTTGCGAGATAGAGGGAAATGATGTCAAGACATCATCAAAATCTCAGAAGTTGCCAAGTATGTAAGATTGAAGAGGACCTGGCGAACGGAGTCTAACGCATGATGGAGTCATCAACGATTATTATAAAATAAAATTTCATTTTTAAGACAACAATTTTCGTCCTTTTAATTACTCTATTTGGTGATATATTATTACAATGTTTTGGGGATTTTGATTTATTTTCCTCTAATTTTTAATTGTTCAATATGCAACTAATTATTCGTTGTTGGCCAACTACTACGAGTCACACACACACGTAGACACACACTATTTAGTTTAAATACTTGTTTCAGGCAAAATCAAGTTTGACCTAAAAAGAATGCATAAGGTTGTATTAAAAGATTTTATGATCATAAAAATCTAAACTAATAAAGTTTTTAAATAGGACAGCAACCCGAATGACGAAAAACTAACATTACGGGAAACATGATAACTTTGTAAATCAAATTTAATTGTTTGTTATCATTTTGAATATTTTAACAGAAATTATAAACCGCCCATTACATAAGTATGCTGCAGTTTGCATATACTATACATTAAAATAAATATATATTTTTTTCTATATAGTGCATATCATCCATGTACTTTTAAACTGCTATGTAAACCATTACATATATAATTTATGAAAAAACATTAATAATTCCTGATTGTTTCGATTTTTTGATGCAAAAAAAACATTAAAAATTAAGGAATCCAAGCATAAGCTATTTTTTTAATTAGCGTATATTAAGGTAAAACTAATACAGATTACAATATTATGTATTTAAAATTCAATATTAATTCAATACCATATTTGTTGCAATTTATTCCGTAATTAGTTTTTTATTAATTGAGATCTATAATAGCTGTTGTCTATTAATTTCATTAATAATTCCTGATTGTTTCGATTTTTTGGTGCAATAAAACATTAAAAAATTAGGAATCCAAGCATAAGCTATTAAATAATTAAATAATTTCTATTAAAATAATTAAATAATTTTCAAGAAATTCTCGCCTATATTAAATTATGGAATATATTAAATTCTTACCGGTAATTAAGGTAAGTTTAAATAGGCTATTATTTTCAACAATGATAAATTCCAAATTTGATAAAATAGTTACCATAAATTATGATAAACTAGGTTAAAACCCGCGCGATTCGGCGGGCTGCGAACTACATATTTCTGGCGATTAAAAGTCCAGTGATTACATATTTTTATAACGAATACAGTACATAAGCATGAAAACTGTGTATAAAATAGAGGAAAAAGTCAATAATTAGCATTGGCGTTAAAATGTTGTTCGATTACATGTTTTGAAGTATAATAACACAAATGATACATCTCCAACTTTTCTTGTTATAAAAAATAAATCTAATTAAGTATAAAATAAAGGGAAATAAAGGTTTGTTTATGCGTATTAGTCATCATGTAAAACCTCCTGATACACCACGTTTGGTGTGTAAACACCGTTAATTATATTTTATGGTAACATGGTGGCAGTGGTAGTAGTGATGGTGGTTGGTGGCGGTTGCAGTGATTATGGTGGTGTACCTGCTGCCGCATCAGCGAAGCCATACCAATTAATTAATATCATAAGCTAACAATTTGATGCTAGTTAACAAAGAAAAAGATAGAAAAAATATTATTATAACGAATAGGATCAGAAATCAGAATTAGCATTCTTTTTTCTCTTTATGTTCAAACATCAAAATATAATATCTTACATGCAACACTTTTTTAATTGACAATCATAACCTCTGAAAAGTAAGTTCTAACCATAACAGTCAGTTACATCTTAACCAGATTGACACCTTTTAATTTGATCATCTCTAATTTTTTTCAGCTTCACAACTGCATCACCAAGTTTTAAAAAATAAACATAAAAAGAATAACTCCAACACCATATTTATCATTCTTTAACTATTTTTTTGAACTTGTTCATAATTCAACTTCAAGAAACTTCTTTATAATCCACATAATCTTACTTCCCAAAAATCGCCCAAGACATCACTTACCGTTTCATCGCCAATTGCACCAAAATATCTCTCAACCGACACAATGAAACAGTACAGGTTTGAAACGGTTATCTTTTAACATGTATGTTCTTGATATAGGGGGTGTTTGGGAAAACTTATTAAGGGGGATTGTGGTTATTAGGTTATAAGCTAATTAGCTTATTTAAGTTAAGAAGCTTTTTTAAAATAAAGTGTTTGGAAGAGCTTATTTAAGCTTATTGTAAAATTACAAAACAGGTATAAAAAAACAAGAATTTTAAAAAAATATTAATTTTTAAATAAAAAATTAAAAGATAAAAAATATATATTAAATAAAAAATAAAAAATAACAAAAAATTTAGATTAAATATAGTCAAAGGTGAGGACAAATGGGTAAAAAACCCTTAATAAGCTTAAAATCCCTTTCAAAAGGGATTATTTAAAACCATATAATTAAGCTTATAAGCCAAAAGAAACACTTAAAAGTACTTAAGTAACTTAAATAAGCTTAAAAGCTCACTAAATAAGCCCTCTCAAACACCCCCTTATTTCCACTTAATTTAGGTCCTTTTACAACCACCCCACATATGTGCTCTGTTGTGTACCTGAAAGCCTGAAACATATCTAAAATAGCCGAAGAACTATATAAAATTTTATAAAAAAATTAGTCATTTAATTAAAGGGGTTGAAACCTGACTCTCTAAATTCGTGCTAAAATTTTATTAGCTGAATTTGGACCATGGATATTTTGACAGCCTTCACATCGGCATCCATGAATGCATCCAACATTAGCCTATTGAAACAAACAAATTTAGTACTATAAAGCAACATATAAAAATAAAAAATAAAAATAACAATACACATATGATAGCAGTCACATTGAATTTCTACATCTGCAACCCATTTTGTGTTTAACTGCAAGTTTTGTCACATGATCTCCATCCACCTGCTATTTTTTAATACATCAATCTTTTATCATAAAAATTAGCTATAACACCAAAAAGTAAATTGGGTCAAACGGGTCCGTCAAATCAGTTGATTTTAGTGCATAATAGTTATATTCAAATTTTTTATATTGTTAACAAAATAAGGGGAATTAAGCAAGAAAAGAAATTAATAATCACAAATTATGGGTGGTGGTAAGCTGGAGTTATTTAACCCTTTTATAGTTGTATTATTAGCATCTGGATAATCCATATCAGGATATATTGAGTTTACAATCTGAGAGCAAAACATATAAGAAATCTTAAAAATTTGCAATATTTTAAAAATTAATAAAAAAATATTGGGAAGGAACCCGAATTACCAGATGATCGTCTACTTAAAGACACTGGTGCAAATGCTTGTCCACCAATAAGAACAACTCATGCAATTGCAGCTTCAATCATCACTGAATATAAGCTACACAAGCATATATATCGACATAACAAATGGAAATAACAGTGAATGCTAATAAACATACCAACTTTGTATTTCCATATTTCAAGAAGATATGAATCAATAAACTTCATAGATAATTAACTCACTAATGGTATTTGATAAACTTGCAGGCTCTAATGATCGGCCTAAAAAAACCATTGTTTCTCAACTTTCCACTAAACATGTATTAAAGCACTAATTATCATGTAGAAATCAAAAAGAAGAAAGTAAATTACAAATTACTTAGCTTCTTTCTCTACCAGTTGCAGGTCGCTTGTGCCAGGAAGCACGAGAGATGCCTGAAATAACAATGAATCATCGCCAAAAAAAATCAGGATCTATTATCACGAAGAAGGTAACAGATTAGCAAATTGATTAGATGATGAAACAGAAGTAGTAATGTCGTACCCATGGTTGCAGGCTCCCAACGATCCTCTGCGCCTCCGAACAAATAATTTCCACATTTTAGGTCAAAATATTCACTATATAATAAACCTGGCAATTAAAACGGTTGGGATTTAATGGAAATTGAAGCCACATCATTGTAAATTGAACCATTATTGTAAATCAAAACGGTACATATGCGTGAATTTGGGGGAAACACATTCACACAACAACACAGGAGGAAATTAAGTGACAAGATCAGTTATAATTCGAAGGGCTGGTCAATGATCTTATATATCGAAAGTAACCAAAACAAATGAATAAAGAAGGATCTGTTTGCTGTTACTTAGGATTGTGCAGATCAATGTTCAGGATTCTCAAAGTTGAGGAGAATAAAGAAGGATTTGTTTGCTGTTACCTAAGTAGACTTGTTCGGGTTCGTATTGGAGGTGGAATTCATGCCGAATGTAGACATTTGTAGGGAAAACTTCAACAAATTGTTGTTGATTTAACCCTAATTTAGGACGGTCTCCCATCAGTTACCAGATGTTAATGCGAACGTTTGATTAGTGAAAATCGGCGTAACGTATGTTGACCGGCCATAAAAAGGAAGGAATTAAAATCGGCGTAATACCAAGGAATCATTTAACCGATATAAGCAACTTGTTTATAAAAGGGAGGAATTAATTAGGTATACGTTTTTATTTAATATAGTCAAACGCGTTTCGGGACAGTATGTATATTAAGTTTACTAAACATAGTCACCAAATTCCTTATAGCCTAGTGGTAAGCTTCCAGGCTGGCCTACTTGCCCACCCGGGTTCCAATCTCGGCAGCAGCAATTTTAAAATTTTAATTTTAATGTGGGTTTGGACATTGTTAAAAATAGAAGGGTTGAATAACAGACTTCCTCTTTTAGAAATGTGCAATCTCCATTGTTAACTGAGTAAATTATTCTTCAATTATCATATTCAATTGAGGAAACTATTAAAATTAAAATAATAATAATTATCGTGATTTGCATAACTTCGAAGGAAGTTACCATATTTAAAGTTGATGAAAAATACGTTTTATAGTATAGTTAAAATTAGCAATTAGCCAATACTTTTTATGGTAATCCGCAGTTACTCAGTGTTTCTATTAATTTTCGACGTTTTCTTCATCAATATTACCAAGAAAATGTATTCTTCATAAACTTCACAATCGCCGTTTCCTAAATTATTTTGCGATCCCTGATTTTGTGTGTATTCTTTTACATTGAAGAAGATCATATGTGTAGCCATGTTTTATGCTTACCATATTGAATGGATCCTTATGTTTTTCCCCGTATTTAATGAGTTTTCACCTCAACTCAACATCACATCCTACGAAATATAACTATCGGGCAACTTACAAATGAGGTGCAGTTCTTACAATCTTGTATTTTAGTGTTCTATATGTTGTATTGCTAATTACTAATGTGTATACCATTCTCCGAATCTAATTCATCTTTTTTATTATTAGTAATTGCTAAAAGAATTTTTGAGACAATGTCATCATCAGAGAATTCAAACGAACAACAAGAAATGGATTGCATTTCTGTAAGTATTTCAACTGAAAACCTACTCCCTTGGCTCGGTAACAACTTACATCTCCTAATACACAACATTGATTTTTTCTATAAGTGATCACAATCAGACACATTAGTGATTTATTACTATTAATCTGCATTCTAATAAATTGTGTTATCTTGTTAGTTGATGCTCGAATAAGTCTGGGTTTTATAAGAAATTAATCGATTAATAGTTTACTGGTTTGTTAATTGGTTGTTATTTCTTAAAACATTTTTTCTCTAAGTATTTTATTATTTATTGAACTCGACGTCAATTGATTGATTAAAATTTTAAGTGGCAATTGATTCCCTGAATTAACCTTTACAAGCAACAATTTTTACAAGCAGTAAATTAAACATTTGTGAACTAACCTTTAGACGCACCAATTTTATAATACTAACCTTTAGACGCACCAATTTTATAATTCTGGCCTCTTTTTATAATAACTTGATAATTGTATTTTTTATAATAATAATAATACTATTACTAAATAAATAAATATTAATAATAAATTTAATCGATAAAGAAAATAAATATTTGTGCTTGTGTGTCCAATATATCCTCTCTAGGATCTTATTGCACCACTCGAAGCATAACATCTCTGGACTTGTTCTCTCTCTATTATTGTCATCTTAATGTTTCAAGTTTTGAATTATCACCTTGATATGTCTGGTTTAACTTTGTTCTTGAGATTGTTACTAACTTGTTTATATGGTGTTATTACATGTCTTTCTCTAAAATTTTCCTTTTCTTTTTCAAGATTGACATGCCACCACATGTCATTTGTTCTCCAACCCTGTGTGAAATCTTCCCAGCTACGCCTACCGCTCCTACCCTTGATCAACTCCTCCCTGCCACACCAATCCATGAGGTAACACCTCACTCGAAAACTTCATATTCATACTTGTACAAAATATTAACCGCACTTACTGTCACACCCCGCGAAAAATGAGTTTTACTTCATTTAAAATGTTTTGCGGAAGAACGAAGGTGTAACGTTCATGACAACATAACAAAAATTAAGTAAACAAACAACCACACAATAACGAAAAATAAAAGTTGTTTTCACTAAAGTTCCCAAAATAGTAAGTTTCTAAAATAGAAATTGTTTTGAAATGAAATGATTGTTCGTAAACTTAATGTTTTAATCGTGGCTCACGACAATTCCACTGCTCATATCCTCCAGTTCCACTGCACCTAATCACCTGGAAAAACATAAATAATAAAAGGGTAAACAATAATGTTGAGTGAATCTACAGGGTTAATGTTGAATGTAAAGTAAAGTGTTCGCTACCCAAAATGTTTGTTATGAAAATGGTTTATGACTGAAAATGTATAAAGTTCAACACTCATATGATATGAGGAGTAATTATAGAAAGTAAATTGTAATTGTAGAAGATCTACAATTACTTGTTTTGTTTATGAAAAAGTGTTGAACAAATTGTTATGTTTGACATCGCACGACTGTTATCCCCAACAGGTAGCTAGTCTATTGAGTTAATATACCAACCCATAAGTCCACAATAACCACTTCAACTCCAGTATGTTATCGTTCTTTTATGGATATACACTCCCGAAAGATGTCTTGGATATACCAAGTAGTGATCAAATTATGTTGGGAGGATGAGTGTCAGCCAATAGTACTATCTGCATATCCATGGTCTAGTTCCACTAGTTAGTGATTGCTGGCAAACCTTAGTCCGGTATAATAATTGTTTGTCATGCCAACGCGATAATGGAAATGTAAAGATGTTGTACAGTCATAGTAAAACAGTAGCAATTGTGTTTATGTTTTCCACCCCAAAGTTTATAAAATAGTAAAAGAGTAAAAGGGGTCTGTGGATTCACCTGGGCAAAGCTTAGCGACAAAATTAGGACAGAGGAATCCTTTAGAGACTCCTAGCTTCCTGAACGATATAACTTACTAATTAGACTAAGCTAATACAGGCGATTCTAGATATAATATAAGATAAATGATATACAATTAATGTTATGTTTTATGTTTTGTGACATCGAATGACCTTGGGTCATTGGGCCTTAATGGGCCGAAATGAAATGAAATGAAATGCGCTTCGAAATGAAATGAAATGAAATGTGCTTGGGTTAGGCTTAATGGACCTAGGTTGGGCCTATTGGGCCTAATGGGCTTAATAGGCCCAGATGCGCCTAATGGGCCACTAGGTTGTGCCACTTGGGCCTCTTATTGGGCTTAGGTCCAATTAGATTGGGCCATGAATTGGGCTTGGGCCCAATTGGGTTCGGTTTAGGTATAAGTGGGCTAAAGGTTTGGGCTTTGGTCCAAATGGGCTTGGATACTAATGGGCCAAATAAAGTTTGGGCCCGATAGACTAAGGTAGATCGAAATGGGCCAAGTACGGGCCTTGGCCCGATTAGGTATTCGCGTTTGGGTCCACGGTTTGGGTCAAGATCTGGTCTTGACCCGGTTTGACTTATGGGTCAACATTGGTCAATCCTAGAAGTCAACATAGGTCAAAATAGTCAAGGAAAGTCAACATTGGGGTTCTAGATTTCGGTTAGGGTTAGGATTCCGATTTAGGGTTTAGTCAAGTATAGATTTTGGTCAACAAAAGTCAAATCTAGTCAACATAAGGTCAACTAGGCTCGGTTTGGTCTAGGGTTGGCCGGCTAGGCCGAAACCCTTCGGGTTTGATTCTAGATCGAGCGAGATCGACTTGGTTCAAGGTTTGTGGGTCTAGGTTCGGCTAGATCTATGATCTACCACATCTAGTATACTAGATCTAGGGTATTCGGTCCAGCTAGGGTAGATCTAGGGTTTTCGGATCTATCAACAAATCAAGCAATTCAAGAACATTACACACACACATGAACCCGATCGGATGAGTACATGCATGTGTGTCCGACTATATAGACTAACCGAGACCACATGGCTCTTAGCCATGGTCTCGGGTTCGAACCAACAAGTAATCAAGGAAGAAATAACAAAAGCAAGGATCGGATATCATACCTAACAACCGAGATTTGGAATAGAATGAACAAGATCGAATGGGACGGCTTCAACTCGAACTCGGGACTTGCTCTAGGGTTAGGATCGGCCGAATTCAACAAAGAACAAATGAATTTGGTTGTGGTGTTTATATAGGGGTGAATTAGGGTTAGGAATAGGTGTTTGAGTCTAATAGGGACTCTTTCAGCTTATAGATGGGTAAGAGTTCAAGTATTTGGGATAAGAACAACTAATTAAAGCACATGGCCAACACCTCTAGGGTGTTTCGGCCGAGTTTGGGTCGAGTAAGGGAAGGGGAGGCCGGCCACTTATGTGGTCGGTCAAGCCTTGATGTCGGGTTTAAACCATTGTTCGGTTCGAGTCACGTTTAAATTTATTAAGTACTTTTATTGTTTAACCGGTAAAAGTTACCATTTTAGAAATGTTTTAGCTCAAATGTGTCACCATAAGGAAATAATAATGTTGGTTCGACTAAAATAGTCAAACACTAGTGTATGGTGTAAAAATATGTAAATTTGTTGTGTATTAGGATGCCAGAAATAGAAATGTCTAAAAATAGAAACTTTCTAAATGAGGAAAGTTCTAGAAATGAAATGAGTTTACATACCAGAAATATCGAGTTGTCACAATCTCCCGTGGTTGAAGAAATCTCGTCCCAAAATTTAAGACGAGGAGCGAACAGGAGAGACAACGAGAAATAAATGAGGATATTTCTTTCGCATTTAGTCCTCACGTTCCCACGTGAATTCAGGACCTCTTTTGGAGTTCCATCTGACCTTAACGCATCTGAACTTGCTTCTTCGTAGCTTTTGCTCTTTCCAGTCAGAGATCTCGATTGGTTCCTTAGTGAAATGGAGTTTGTCGTCGATAATAATTTCCTCAGCAGGAACAATAAGCGAGGGATCATGAATAAATTTCTTCAAGTTTGACACATGAAAAGTGTTGTGAACATTGCTGAGCTCTTTAGGAAGGCGACGACGATAAGCAACAACACCAATTCTTTCAAGAATTTCAAACGGTCCAACATAACGAGGACTGAGCTTTCCCTTCTTGCCAAAGCGTACAACACCTTTCCAAGGTGCTACCTTTAGCAACACATGGTCGCCAATGGCAAACTCTAAAGGCTTTCGACGATTATCAGCATAACTCTTTTGTCGATCTCTTGCAGCCTTGATACGATCTTTGATCTTGAAGATCTTGTGAGTCGTTTCTTGTAGAATCTCAGGACCAGTAATCTGACGATCACCAACTTCAATCCAACAAAGTGGTGAATGACACTTTCTTCCATAAAGGGCTTCAAATGATGTGGCCTTAATAGTTGTATGATAACTATTATTATACGAGAACTCAGCTAAATGGAGATGAGAATCCCAACTTCCACCAAAATAAATAACACAAGCTCTCAGCATGTCTTCCAAAGTTTGGATTGTTCTTTCAGTCTGACCATCGGTTTGGGGATGATAAGCAGTACTCATATCGAGGCGAGTACCGAGCAATTTTTTCAATGATTGCCAAAAACGAGATGTAAAGCGACTATCACGATCAGATATGATCGCGACTGGCACACCATGCCGAGATACGACTTCTTTCAGATAAACTCTCGTTAGCTTCTCCATTTGGTCAGTCTCTTTAATAGGAATGAAATGAACTGATTTGGTAAATCGATCAACAATTACCCAAATTGTGTCATGACCACTAGACGTTCGAGGCAACTTGGTTATAAAATCCATAGAGATTTCTTCCCATTTCCATTCAGGGATCTCTGGCTGTTGTAGAAGACCGGAAGGCTTCTGATTCTCTGTTTTCACTTTCGCACAAGTTAAACATTTGCTGACATAAATCGCGATCTCTTTCTTCATGTTTGGCCACCAGTATAATTCTTTGACATCTTTATACATCTTGTCAGCACCAGGATGAATAGAATAATTAGATCGATGAGCTTCATTCAAGATGACATCGCGAACACTTCCATGATTAGGAACCCATAAACGATCCATGATAAAAAGGATTCCATCCACCTTTGCTTCTAACTGCTTTTCCATACCACGCAAAGCTTCACTTTTGATGTTCTCTACCTTCAAGGCTTCTGTTTGGAATTCATGAACTTGGGAAGATAGATTAGAAAGAACAGAGATTGGAAGGGCTCGAACACGACAAGGTTTAGGCTGCTCTTTCCGACTTAAGGCATCAGCTACCACATTAGCTTTACCAGGATGATACTTGATATCACAGTCGGAATCATTCATCAACTCTACCCATCTGCGTTGTTTCATGTTGAGCTCTTTCTGATTGAAGATATGTTGCAAGCTCTTGTGATCGGTGAATATTGTGCACTTGGTACCGTAGAGATAATGTCTCCAAATCTTCAATGCGAACACAACGGCACCCAACTCAAGATCGTGAGTTGTATAATTCTTCTCGTGGTTCTTCGTTTGTCGAGAGGCATAGGCGATCACTTTGTCATATTGCATCAATACACAACCTAGCCCTTGGTGCGAAGCATCACAATAAACCACGAAATTGTCGATTCCTTCAGGGAGAGATAGAATAGGAGCAGAACATTATTTAGATTTAAGAGATTGGAAGGCTAATTCTTGCTTTTCACCCCAGACAAATTTCTCATCCTTATGTGTTAACACCGTTAAATCCTTTGCAATCTTCGAGAAATTTTCTATGAATCTTCTGTAGTAACCAGCAAGACCAAGGAATTGTCTCACTTCAGTTGGGGTCTGTGGAGCTTCCCAATTCTTTATGGCTTCTATCTTCGTAGGATCAACGTGGATACCTTCCTCGTTGATAATATGACCCAGAAATTGGACTTCACGCAACCAGAATTCACACTTGGACAACTTGGCATACAACTTCTCTTTCTTCAAAAGCTCAAGAATGATTCATAAGTGCTCTTCATGCTCTTCTCTCGAGTGCGAATAGATAAGAATATCATCTATGAAGGCGATAACCAATTTATCGAGATATTGCTTGCACACTCTGTTCATGAGATCCATAAACACAGCAGGTGCATTGGTCAAACCAAATGGCATTACCAAACATTCGTAATGACCATAGCGAGTTCTGAAAGCAGTTTTGGGCACCTCTTCATCACGAACTTTTAACTGATGGTAGCCTGAACGAAGATCAATTTTGGAATAAAAACTCGATCCTTGGAGTTGATCGAATAGATCATCAATACGGGGAAGAGGATATCGATTTTTAATAGTTACTTTGTTCAATTCACGATAGTCAATGCACATTCTCATTGAACCATCTTTCTTTTTAACAAAGAGGACCGGAGCTCCCAGGGCGAGAAACTTGGTCGAATAAAACCAAGATTAAGAAGTTCTTGCAATTGCGATGAAAGTTCTTGCATTTCAGACGGCGCAAAATGATATGGAGAACGCGCAATAGGTGCGGCTCCTGGAATCAGATCAATACGAAATTCAACTTGTCTCTGAGGTGGCAGTCCAGGTAATTCGCCAGGAAAACGCCAGGGAATTCACGAACGATAGGAATCTCCTCAATCTTAGGATCTTTGGACATCGTGTCAACGACATGAGCAAGAAAGGCTTGGCATCCTTTACGAAGATATTTTTGAGCTTTGATAGTGTTTATGTTTTTTATGTTTTTGTTTCGCTGTTCACCTTGAATTATCAAAGTTTTTCTGTTTTGGATAAAGGGATTCGAATTTGTTTGTTGTAGCATATTATTTCAGCACGATTTTTAGATAACCAATCCATCCCTATAACGATATCAAAACTACCTAGCTCTACAGGCACAAGGTCTATATCGAAAATGTGATCATCTAGGTCAAGCTTACAATATTTAAAAACTTCACTAGACCTAACAACTTTTCCATTCGCTAGCTCGATTTCATATTTAACTTTCAAACGTTCAGGATCCAAATTTAAGAAAAATGTAAAGTCGGTCGATACGAAACTCAAGTCGGCTCCCGAATCAAATAAAATAGAAGCAAAATGATTGTTGACGATAAATGTACCAGTAACAGTATCAGGATTTTCGCGAGCTTCCTGAGCATTCATAACAAATGCACGACCACGACCATTCTGACGATCATTGTTGTTGTTGGCATTGCGATTGTTGTTGCGATTGTTGTTATGATTGCCATTGTTGTTGTTGTTTCCATTTTGGTTGTTGTTGTTCTAAAGCTTAGGGCAACGATTACGATAGTGGTTAGGATCACCACACTCGTGGCAAACAGGATTCTTAGGAGGATTGTTGGACGAACATTTTCTGAAATTGTGACCCCAGCGGTCACACTTGTAGCACTTCTCACACCGACCTTCATGATGCCAATTGCATTTGTTGCACTTGGGCTTGCTTCCAGCATAAGACTTAGAATCAGAATTAGACTGATTGTTGTTCTGATTAGAGGCAGCATAATTCTTAGTCTTCTGATACTTGTTCCCTTTGTAATCACGCTTGTTGTCATAGGAACGCTTCCCATTTTCATTATTCGAAGTTTCAGAGGATTTTCTAGACACAACTAGCTTATCTTTGAACGATCCACTTCTCATAGCAACATCAGTCAACCTTGTAGCACGATTCACAGCATCTTCGAAAGTTGTCGGTTCAGAAGCGATAACATGAGTACGAATAAGATCATGAAGACCTTAAAGATATCTCTCAATACGCTTAAATTCAGGGGAAACCATATGAGGAACGAGACGAGCGAGTTCTTGGAACTTAGTCGTGTAGGCAACAATATCATATCCAATCATGGACAGATTCCATAGTTCCACTTCAACTTTCTGTAGCTCTTTCCTTGGACAAAACTTCTGAGTTAACTGATTCTTAAACGTATCCCATGTCATAGCATCAGCATTAGCACGACCTAAGACTTGCACTTGGGAATTCCACCAGGACAATGCTTCCTTGGACATTTTGCTAGTAGCAAACTTCGCCATATTCTCAGGGGCACATTGGATGATACTGAAAATAGATTCCACCTTCTCAATCCAGTGGATGATAGCAATGGCACCTTCAGATCCAGAGTATGTCGGAGGATGACAGGACGTAAAGGTCTTAAACGACTGACCTTGACGATTAGCATTGGGATCTGAAGTTTAAACAAATAAAGAAAGAAAGGGAAAGATTAGGTTAAAATAAAATGAAAATAAATGAATCTTCTTTTGTGGAGTCGAATGATATACCGTTGTTTCCACTGTTAGATGCACCACTGGCATTTCCTTTTGCTGCGTTCATTTGAGTCAACGCTTCAGCGATTCGGCGTTCCACCATTTGTTCGACAGTCTCTGCGTTTCCTCCTCGAGCCATTGATGAATTACTAATACAAATAATACGATTTAAACAAAGAATTTAGAAAAGAATAACATAGAAGGATTATAAAGGAAATATATATTTATTATAAGAATCGAAGAATATATATACAATAGACGTAATAGTAGTAGTAGAAGTAGATATAGTTAGACGTAGATATAGTAGTAGTAGAGACGTATAGAAAATACAATTTATAGAAACAACGAAGTTTTACTAAAATATCACTTTTATTAAACACATTCCTAATACATAATAGTTTTAAAAGTATGGCACATACGCCAATAAAGAAAATACTAAATTTAAAAATAGCTAAACATAAAACCTAATAATAGTAATAGAAAACAAATATAGACGAAATGTAGATGACTAATCATCTTCCTCTGGCTCAGAGTATTCCTCAGGCTCTGACTCTTCTTCTGGTTCTTCCTCTGGTTCTGATTCTTCTTCTGGCTCAGAGTCTTCTTCAGGCTCTGGTTCTGATATCACATCCGGTTCTGGTTCTCGACGTCGTGGAGTTCTTGGAGCAACATCACGCTTTGGTTTCGCAGGCGAACATAACCATATCATGCCACCCTCACGTCGACGATAGATAATAGGACGCTGACCACGAGCTGCAGTAGGAGGACCATTAGGAATAATGGGAATAGGACGTCTTCTTGGGCGATGATGCCATGGGACAACAGGAGGTTGTACCACCACTGGCACTGGAGCAACTGGCGCTGGGACTACTGGGATAGCAGCACCACGATCACTATCGGAATCAGACGAAATATCGAGGACACTAGCAGGCGACATTCCGCTAGTCACGACGCATAAAATTATTAGATTATGAAAATTTTTGGGCTCTCTGACAAATGCTAACTATCATACTAAGGCAATTCTAACTAGGGCAAATGTTCTAAGCTAAGAACAATAAAACTTCAGGATATGAGAGTCAGCGTGCCATGATTATTTTTGTTTTGTAAAAATTTTTGTTTTTCCCCAAAAATCTTTTGTAGTTATAGACTAGACTTGCTAATTCACTATAAGTTAAGCTCTGATACCACTCTGTCACACCCCACCAAAAATGAGTTTTACTTCATTTAAAATGTTTTGCGGAAGGACGAAGGTGTAACGTTCATGACAACATAGCAAAAATTAAGTAAACAAACAACCACGCAATAATGAAAAATAAAAGTTGTTTTCACTAAAGTTCCCAAAATAGTAAGTTTCTAAAATAGAAATTGTTTTGAAATGAAATGATTGTTCATAAACTTAATGTTTTAATCATGGCTCACGACAATTCCACTGCTCATATCCTCCAGTTCCACTACACCTAATCACCTGGAAAAACATAAATAATAAAAGGGTCAACAATAATGTTGAGTGAATCCACAGGTTTAATGTTGAATGTAAAGTAAAGTGTTTGCAACCCAAAATGTTTGTTATGAAAATGGTTTATGACTAAAAATGTATAAAGTTCAACACTCATATGATATGAGGAGTATTATAGAAAGTAAGTTGTAATTGTAGAAGATCTACAATTACTTGTTTTGTTTATGAAAAAGTGTTGAACAAATAGTTATGTTTGACATCGCACGACTGTTATCCCCAACAGGTAGCTAGTCTATTGAGTTAATATACCAACCCCTAAGTCCACAATCAACATTTCAACTCCAGTATGTTGTTCTTTTATGGATATACACTCCCGAAAGATGTCTTGGATATACCACGTAGTGATCAAATAATGTTGGGAGGATGAGTGTCAGCCAATAGTATTATCTGCATATCCATGGTCTGGTTCCACTAGTTAATGATTGCTGGCAAACCTTAGTCAGGTATAATAATTGTTTTTCATGCCAACGCGATAATGAAAATGTGAAGATGTTGTGTAGTCATAGTAAAACAGTAGCAATTGTGTTTTTGTTTTCCACCCCAAAGTTCATAAAACAGTAAAAGAGTAAAAGGGGTCTGTGGACTCACCTAGGCAAAGCTAGCAACAAAACTAGGACTGAGGAATCCTTCAGAGACTCCTAGCTTCCTAAACGATATAACTTACTAATTAGACTAAGCTAATACAGGCGATTCTAGATATAATATAAGATAAATGATATACAATTAATGTTATGTTTTAAGTTTTGTGACATCGAATGAACTTGGGTCATTGGGCCTTAATGGGCCGAAATAAAATGAAATGAAATGAAATGGGCTTCAAAATGAAATGAAATGAAATGGGCTTGGGTTAGGCTTAATGGGCCTCTGTTGGGCCTAATGGGTTTAACAGGCCTAGATGGGCTTAATGGGCCACTAGGTTGGGCCACTAGGTTGGGCCACTTGGGCCTTTTATTGGGTTTAGGTCCATTTAGATTGGGCCATGGATTGGGCTTGGGCCCAATTGGGTTCGGTTTGGGTATAAGTGGGCCAAAGGTTTGGGCTTTGGTCCAAATGGGCTTGGATACTAATGGGCCAACTAAAGTTTGGGCCCGATAGACTAAGGTAGATCGATATGGGCCAAGTACGGGCCTTGGCCCGATTAGGTATTCGGGTTTGGGTCCACGGTTTGGGTCAAGATCCGGTCTTGACCCCGTTTGACTTATGGGTCAATGTTGGTCAATCCTAGAAGTCAACATAGGTCAAAATAGTCAACGAAAGTCAACATTGGGGTTCTAGATTTCGGTTAGGGTTATGGCTGTCGAAAATAACCAAAACCCGCTCTACCCGCTCGACCCGTTTCGAATTCGGGTAGATCGGGTCGGGTAGTTCGGGTATCGGGTAGAAACATTTGGGTATTGGGTAACCCGAAAATAATACGAATCGGGTATAAGGTAATATTTTAAGTTGGCGGGTATACCCGAATAACCGAATTTTATTAAAAGGAATTTTTTAAAGGTAATATTTTATAGTTTTATAAATAAAATACGATCGTTAGGTTTGTAGTCCATGAATTTAATCTAAAAGTCAATGATAGAGTCTCATGTCAGTTGGAGTTTGGTAAAATTGCAGACAAATTTGGTATATTAAGATCGAATATAATCACTGTGGTCGCCGACAATACAAGTGTACAAATTCTTGGGTAGTAGTGGATATACCCGTACCCGACCCATTACCCGAACTACCCATACCCAAATACCCGAATTTAATTTGGTTCGGGTATTGGATATTTTTTATATTTGCAAATATCCGAGCTACCCGACCCGAACTACCCGATACCCCGATAGTTATACCCGATCAACACCCCTAGTTAGGGTTAGGATTCCGATTTAGGGTTTAGTCAAGCATAGATTTTGGTCAACAAAAGTCAAATCTAGTGAACATAAGGTCAACTAGGCTCGGTTTGGTCCAGGGTTGGCCGGCAAGGTCAAAACCCTTCGGGTTTGATTCTTGATCGAGCTAGATCGACTTGGTTCAAGGTTTGTGGGTCTAGGTTCGACTAGATCTATGATCTAACACATCTAGTATACTAGATCTAGGGTATTCGGCCCACTTAGGGTAGATCTAGGGTTTTCAGATCTATCAACAAATCAAGCAATTCAAGAATATTACACACACACATGAACCCGATCGGATGAGGACATGCATGTGTGTTCAGCTATATAGACTAACCGAGACCAAATGGCTCTTAGCCATGGTCTCGGGTTCGAACCAACAAGTAATCAAGGAAGAAATAACATAAGCAAGGATCAGATATCATACCTAGCAACCGAGATTTGGAATAGAATGAACAAGATCGAATGGGACGGCTTCAACTTGAATTCGGGACTTGCTCTAGGGTTAGGATCGGCCGAAATCAACAAAGAACAAATGAATTTGGTTGTGGTGTTTATATAGGGGCGAATTATGGTTAGGAATAGGTGTTTGAGTCAAATAGGGACTCTTTCAAGTTATAGATGGATAAGAGTTCAAGTATTCGGGATAAGAACAACTAATTAAAGCACATGGCCAACACCCCTAGGGTGTTTCGGCCGAGTTTGGGTCGAGTAAGGGAAGGGGAGGCCGGCCACTTATGTGGTCGGTCAAGCCTTGGTGTCGGGTTTAAACCATTGTTTGATTTGAGTCACGTTTAAATTTATTAAGTACGTTTATTATTTAACCGGTAAAAGTTACCATTTTAGAAATGTTTTAGCTCAAATATGTCACCATAAGGAAATAATAATGTTGTGTTTACTGAGATAGTCAAACACTAGTGTATGGTGTAAAAATATGTAAATTTGTTGTGTATTAGGATGCCAGAAATAGAAATGTCTAAAAATAGAAACTTTATAAATGAGGAAAGTTCTTGAAATGAAATGCGTTTACATACCAGAAATATCGAGTTGTCACACTTACTCCACTTATTCACGCCACATCTTTATATGCTACACCAATTTATAATAAAATCCAGACATTTATATACCTACCTCACTATTCAAACGTAGTTTATTTTACCAAACTTGTTGTTGATACATCACTTTATTAATTGAGTGCACTTATCTCTCCATTTTAACGTATTAAGGTGCCATCATATTTAACATCATCTTTGATTATAAATTAAAAGTCTAAACTGCTTGTTGTTCCAGATTAAGGGTCACATTTCAAAAAAGCGTAAACGAGAGACAAATTTGATGTCCTGGAAATGGGACCAAGTTATTGACATAGATAGTTGTGAAGATGGCCCCGAACACACTTTTAATTGTTCCAATAATTCCAGCGTGAAAATAAAATACAAAGTTTCAGATTTCACCCAAAACAAAGTCAATTACAGGCTAATTGACGAACCGGATGAAGATGACTTCTTTAAGTTTAGTGTATTATGTAAACAAACTATGTTTTGCTTATTTTAGTTTTATACATAATGGCATTTAGAACCCTCTAATACATACATAAACGCTTTTTAATTCAAGTTTTGGTCACATTATTTTGCCTAAAAATTTACCTTTCTATAATGTTTGCATTCATCTTCATCCGGTTAAAACCAACTTGACATTCCAAACACTCCTAAAACTAATTACTGTAGATTGAAATCAAATTACATGTAATAGCGATTAACGAAGTAGTTTGAGTTTATTTAAACTCAGTCGTTTAGAAATTGAACTGTTACCAAATAGATAATATAATATGATTAAAGAAGTCAACTATAATTATCAGATTTGTTTTGAGGTCATTAATTTACATCCCCAATTTATGATTTGTTTTGTTAATCTAATAGTATGTATTGCCACATACAATATATTAAAAGTACACATATTTTAACTTAAATACATCAAAATACATTTGTTTTCACTTAGTAATTGAATACAATTAAATTAAACAAAAAATTAGCAATACCAGTTTACATGTCGAGTACATTATACACTTAGAATCAAAAGTGGAGAAGATGCATCCCAAAAGTTAATAGCTCAATTATTATGCATAATTACGAAAAAATGTATGAAATCATATAGTCAATTATTTCTAATGGTGATTGACTATTTGGGGTAAATAAAAAAATAATAAATACAAAGAAAAATACAGTGAACATAAAGAACAAGAAAGGTGTTGTAATGTCATTTTAACTATAAAAGTCAAAATATTATTTTGACAAAAAAGAAAAATAACCTCGAATAATAGCATGTTTCCATCTCATTCAGTTTGAACATAAAAATATGCTTTGACCATGAAACTTTGGGTCAAATTGGGTAAGACGGTAACATTAATTGGTTAGCAATATAAATTTAGGGTCAAGTTGGTATAAATGATCAGAGAGTAACAGAATGCAATCAATATCATTTTGACTATAAAAGTCTAAATATTATTTAGACTAAATAAAAGTAACCCAAAATCATACCATGTTTCTAGGGGTGTTCACTATTCGGATATAACCTGATTGTCCAATTGGACATTTTGGATCGGACTATTTGGATTGGTTATTTGGTTTTTTGGATCGATTTGGACTTGAGCCAAATTAATAGTTTGGATTTCGGATTGGATTTGGTTTTCTTGTGAAAACCGGATTGTCCAAATAAACCGAATAGCAATACATAGTAAATTAATTTATATACTAACACTTGTGGTTTCCATTGTAAGCAATTATGGTACTCATTTGCTTTACATTTCTTATAGTAAATTGATCTATATATTAGTATTTGTTCCATTTTATACTGTATCAGTTGGCGATGTACCAATCTTTTTGGAGTTTTTGATAAAGTTGATATCAAGATTTTTGCTTATATAATTGTAAATGTCACAAGCTAAGAATTAGACATGTTTTTATGTACAAAGTATTATATCATTTTGGAATTTTACATATCGAACTTAATATTATATATGTTATATACTTTTGTAATATTTTGAAATTTTTAAGAAAAAACCAAACGGATAAACCAAACCAACCAAATTGTTATTTGGTTCGGATCGGTTTGGTTTTCGAATTAGTTTGGACAATTCGGTTTGAACTTTTGCAAACCGGACTTTATTTGGTTTCACCTATTTGGTTCAGATAAAACCAAACCATCCAAACGAACACCCCTACATGTTTCCATCCGATCCAGTTTGAACATAACAATATGTTTAGCCTTGAACTTTAGGGTCAAATTGGGTAAAACAGTAACACTAATTGGTTACCAAAGCTCCCTTTCCTCTTCATTTGTCATTCAAAAAAAAACTAATTGGTTAACAATAGAAATTTAGGGTCAAATTGGTCTACATGGTCAAACAGTAATAGAATGTAGTCAATGTCATTTTTACTATAAAAGTCAAAATATTATTTTGTATAAAAAAAGATAATCATACCATGTTTCTATTTTGACCATGTACATGAAATATGTTAGGGTTAGCCTTAAAATAGTAACCCTAATTCGGTTAACAATAGAAATTTAGGATCAAATTGGTCTACATGGCCAAATATGTTAGCAATAGAAATTTATGGTCTAATTTATCTTTTATGAAATTTATATAATTTTTAAGGTTGTTGAAATAAAAAACATAAAGAACCAATTGAAAAAACACAAATTCCACAAAAAATAAAGTCATTGTTATTCACGTAAAAAATTTAAAATATATTAGGTTGCTTCAATAACATAAACAGAAACAACAATATAAACACAAACACAAACTTTATATGGTTAATCAAGTGGGTCTATATGGTTCACTTTATACGTTCAAATCAAACAAATTAAAAAAATAACTTGAATAGATTGAACAAATTAAAAAAGAAAAGTATGCTTAGTTGTAGAGAATATTATCTTGTTTTTCATCCTTTCTCTTCCAAGAACAATTGCGTTTTTAGTACCATCACCGGTTAAATTATTTGTTTTAGTTGCAACATACAAATATTTACTATGATTTAACTTTTTTATTGTTACATATCTTTTATTTGTTTTCCTATTATCCTATTTACTATCACCTTTTTTTATTTTGAAGAACTTTGATTGTCAAATAGATGTTGACCATCTTTCTGCCCTTCAATACCACAATGTTTGGTATAATATCAAGGCAATACGTATAGAGTTTATATGGAAGGACCTGGATTCTAAAAAATTATATTTGTTTTTCCTAGACCCAATTGTAAGTAACATCTTTTATATGCATTCCTGTTGCTTCTAACCATATTACATGTTACAAAATTTTATAGCACAACATTACTACATTTATTTAGCGCTACATACTTGCGGCTGTTGTACCCACCAGTTTGGTACACGCATATGAATCGATTAAGTTGTTGGGAGGTGTTTTTGAGGTTAAACATTTCCAGGTTCAAGTCAGGGGCAATGATGACTACCCGATGTTCGAGCGCTATAGTTTAAATCGTCATCAATACGAAATAATTATTGATAATACCAAATCTACTCGACTAAACTATGTCACCAACATGTCGTTTCCATCTTTTCCCATCTTACTTTCTCTTAAAGATGTTGCTGGTGACAAAACTAATCGAAGAATGCTTATAGGTATATACATGTTTTATATGACCCTCATCTTTTAAGCATTTTTTAAATTATATATCTAAACGGTCAATGGGTTTTCTATTAATTATATATCTAAACGTCGAATGGGTTTTCTATTATAGATATCGTCGGAAGGATAACTAAAGGAACTAGGAAACGTGACCATTTTGGCAGAATTTCGTTTAATCTCTCCCTCTAAGATCAAAAATAACTTAAATTATCTTATATCACTAATAATATTTGTCCTGAAAGCATTTTTTTATAACTATTATAATCTAACCAATACATTTATATATTTTTGTCCAATAGTTGTCAGGGAATATCGCTTATTTTGGGTCCTAATTCGGAATTTCACCCTCCAAAAGTTCAATGCGCCATTAGGGGAACTTGGGTAATATATGTGTCTCGAGTAAAATAGGAGAGAGATTGAGAGAATGAAACAAGCCTGTCAAAATTGTAAAATATCTATATTGTATTCCTAACTAAACCGAATAAACATTTAAAAATACCTTTTAAATTCATCCCCACATTATAAAACACACCCTCAATGTAAGCCTAATACCATTTACGTACCCAAAACCAAATATAAAATGTAATTGATCAAATTGATGCATTAGTTAAGGAGTTATGTATAATTGTAATAAGAACATAAAACAAACATACCTTTCATAATAACCACCTTCTGGATCGTTTCCTACATCATAAAATAAGCGTCTAAAATAGAAAAAGAAATTGATCAATGAATACTTAGGGGATTAAATGAGAATGTATTTTTTGAGGCGTTGCATATGGAGGAACTGAATGTTTGAACTTTGAACTAAAGTAGCCCGTTGTAGAAGAGGAATTATCCCTCTTTCAATAGTTTTTCCTTCATGTGATAAAAAAATCATAATTAAGAACATTCTCACACATTCCTAGTGATTCAAAATAGTAGCCTTGTTTAGAGTTTTTTTCCCATTTTTAAACATACTCATCTACTTTAATTTGTGTGAACGTTGTAGTTATGAAATTCGACCGTTGAGGAAAACGCAAATGTAGTTGGCAACCAAGGCAACGTGCATACCAGAAAGCGTAAAGAAAATCCACGAGCCTCAAGTAGCACAGTGCTTAATAATGTTACTAGTGATATCTCTCAGGCAGATCTAGACAAACAGCATGGTACGCTTGTTATCTTCACACATTTTGATATTATGTTATCAACTATAAGCACGTTCATCTAATTTATTCTTGTAGCGAGGGCACAATGGAAGAAAGAATATAATAAACAATACTATGCTCGGAAAAAGGCAGACAGACTTCAACAATTAGCCTCTGGAGAAGGCAGTAGCCAACACCCCACAATTGTTGTGAATTTAACTCCGCCAGTGTCTACTCAAATGGATGTATAAACACCTAAAAGGGCGCCTTCATGATTCCTACAAGACCGAAGACTAAATTTCTTATCCTCGCATATGTATGCTAGTGAAGTGATAAATATTACGCAAAATGATAGTACGCCACTAGCCACACCTTGTGACGGTCATGTTGCGAACAAAGAAAACATATCCATACGCAAAACTGCGAAAAGAAATTATAATCATCTACGCAATCGAACTGACACGGTACCCTTGCACAAATATCAAAGTACTCGAACATCATTAGATACAACAAATGTCACTCATTTATCCGCTCATACTAATATAGCTGTACCTACCCGCATATCCTCGAGACTCACAGATGAAACAAAAAAACGGTAACACTTACCCTGGCCCTCGCACTAATTTTTTACCGTTTTAGTATATTTACAATCACGGTTTTCATAAATTTTATTTTGATTTTAAACACAGGGTTTTGAGGTGAAGCCTGTAGACTGCTACCTTCCTTTGATGTTGTAATGAGTGATTCGCCTGACACAACTGGTTAGTATTTAAATGCACAATTTCCACACTCAACCATTACATTGTAACCTTACATATAAATTTTTTCCTCATAAAAGGTTGTAATTGGTGATAAAAACCCACCACCAATACGTGACAACCAATACGTCGATCCATACGATTTCATTTATCAGGGCGTCCCTATGGAACACCGTGTTTTAGAGGAACAACCGTCGTGTGCATGCTGTGGAGCGTGGCGGATTAAATTTGAATTCCCGACGTTTTGTTGTATGAAGGGAAAGACAAAATTGGCATCCACAATCATTTCAGTAGAACTATATAAACTCTATACATCACAATGTGAATTAGGTAAAATGTTCATGCAGAACATACGTGCATACAACACAAATTTCTCATTCGCGTCGGTGGGTGTAAATTTTCATATTTCGATGACCAATATGACGTATGGAGTGTATAATTTTCGTGCACACAGAGGTATTTACCATAAAATTGATCAGCTGGTTCCAAGGAATGGCTTGCCTAGGTACCTACAGTTGTATTTTTACGATCCTGCCACTGAATTATCGCATAGGCTTGTATGGCCAAACCTTGATAGGCAAATGGTAGAAATTTTAACATGTGTTCTTGCTACAAACCCTTACGTTATAATGTTTTGAAGCCTTGCTAACCTAGGACCACTAGATGAATACAGAGTCACATTAAATGCTTCAGTGGAACTTGACCAAAGGAATTACAACATTCCCACCACATCTGAGGTTTGACTAATGGAATAATTTGCATGCACCTTTTCCACTACAATTTTTTATATAACCTTTTGGTTTCTACCATTAATCAGGTTGCTACCATTTGGGTTGAGGGTAACACCAATATTACTGCGTATGAGAGAAGCATTGTGGTGTATGGTACGTCTAATTTTCCAACTGAGATACAACCGCACTTTGCTTCCTATGATCCATTGTCTTATTTTTTGTTCTTTCCAAAGGTGAGCCTGGATGGCAAACAAAAATACCAAGGGCTTACGTACCCATAAATGAAATCATTGGGGATGAAGATAATATCGACTGCGATCTTGAAGGTAAAAACATGATCACTCTGTTTGTTTGGTAGCTAATGTCTTGTATTAAAATGCATACACCTTAACGAATCGATGTTTATATAATCAACACATATACTACATATGAGTTTCGTACTGAAAGGTAATTTTTGTTTTTTCAGATCCTAACGAAATCGTGAGCAGGAAGACTGTAAGCATGCGGGAGTACTACTGTTACAAGTTCCAGATTCGCCCTACTCCAAACGTGTTTCTATTGGGAAGGCGATTGGTACAACAATTTGTAGTTGACACGTACATAAAGATTGAGACTTCACGCTTACGATTTTGTGAGAATAACCAAACCAAAATTAGATCAGATTTTACCAAGGTATTGTGGATTGTGTCAATGTCGGTGAAGTTAACCCAAACAGAATCGGTCAACGAGTTGTATTGCCTGCTTCGTTCATTGGAGGAGCTCGTGACATGCGAAGATGTTTTTTAGATGCCATGACTTTAGTTCAAGATGACGGGAAACCTGATATTTTCCTTACTATGACATGCAATCCAAATTGGTCAGAAATCCAAACTCAACTATTGCCCGGCCAGGCTGCACAAGATCGACCAGACCTTGTTTCAAGAGTGTTCTGAGCCAAATTAGAGGATCTAAAGGCGCAACTCTTCAAAAGCCATGTACTCGGTGTTGTCGGTTCATTTGTTTACGTAATTGAGTTTCAAAAGTGTGCCCTGCCTCACGCTCATTTCCTCCTGATAATAAAATCAGATCACAAAAGGTCTAATCCAGATCAATATGATAACATCATGTGTAGTGAAATTCCAGATGCAACAAGGCATTTGGTAATGCACGAGTTGGTTAAAAAAAACACATGATCCATGGTCCATGCGGCAACTTAAGATCCAACAACCCTTGTATGCAGGGTGACCCGAAACAATGTCGTTTCAAATACCCCAGGCAGTTCAACGAGGTAACAACACAAGGACAAGACTCATATACATTATATCGAAGGAGAGACAATGGGGTATGAGTGAACGGCGTGGACAAACCCTCGACAATAGATGGGTCGTCCATCACAACCCAAATTTGCTGATAATGTTCAACTGTCACATAAACGTCGAGGTTTGTTCAAGTATTATTTCAGTGAATGCGTGAACGTGCGTGGACAAACCCTCGACAATAGATGGGTCGTCCCTCACAACCCAAAGTTGCTGATGATGTTCAACTGTCACATAAACGTCGAGGTTTGTTCAAGTATTATTTCAGTGAAGTACATATATAAGTATGTTTACAAGGGTCGCGACAGACAGGTTGTCCATGTCAACCCGGACGGTGAAAACACAGTTATTAACGAGATAAAGAGATTCCAAGATGCTCGATATGTGTCTCCCCCCTAGGCAATTTAGAGGATTTTTAGATTCAATCTTTCACAAATCCACCCATACGTAATGGCATTGCAAATTCATCTACCAAATAAATATGTGGCTAGGTGTCGAAATAAAGATGTAATTACCAACGTTGTTGATAGGGAAAGATACAAAAGATCCATGTTGACTACTTTTTTTGATATGAATAAATTCCTTGGAAGAGATAAACAATATTTGTACAAGGAATTTCCTAAGCACTTCACATGGAATAACACCTCACGACGTTGGAGTACTAGAAAAAAACAATCAATGAGGGGAAGAATGGTTTCCGCTAATCCCGCTGAAGGAGAAGGATTCGACTTACGCCTGTTGTTGTCCCATGTTCCCGGGCCTACGATTGGGAAGACCTCTGCACAGTCGACCACCTCGTGTACCCGACTTTTCGAAGAGCAGCTCTCGAGAGAGGATTAATTTAGTATGATAATAATCTCTCGACATGTCTTAGGGAGGATTCACTTTTTTAGTTTCCTCCGGCTCTTAGGAGGTTATTTGCAACTATTTTGATATTCTGTCAGCCAGGGGATGTTCATAAGTTGGGGGATGACCAATACGAATCACTTTCGGAAGATTACGGACGGCTGAATCCAAATGTGGTGGTCACCCGCAATATGGTCCTTAAGGACATCAAAGTTTTCCAACAATATATGGCTAAAGATCTTGATGATTTTGATCTTCCTAATCTAGATATCGATGTTAGTTAATCTTCTAGGGTTTTTCGGGAATTACAAGAAGAGTACTCCATAGTTGTGGAAGATGAACACCTGTTTGCTTCCGACTCTCTTAATTCCAATCAGCGAGACGCTTATGAGTCATGTGGATAACAATATTTCGGGCGTCTTCTTTATAGACGGGCCTAGAGGAACAGGATAAACGTTTTTGTATAAAGTGTTGCTTGCAAAGGTCCGATCTCGTAGTTTCATTGCAATCACGACAACCTCGTCGGGTGCGGCAGCTAATAACAAGCCGGGTGGGAGAACTTCTCACTCCCGATTCAATATTCCAATTAACCTTGATAACAACTCACTCTGTAACATTACAAAATAGAGTGCGACCGCAAAACTGCTTAGAGCTGCAAAACTAATCATATGGGACGAGGCTTTGATGGCTAAGAGGCAGGTTGTAGAGGCATTTAATCGTTCAATGCAAGACTTAATGGGAACGAGACTTCCTTTTGGTGGATAAGTTATGGTTTTAGGAGGTGATTTTAGACAGGTGTTACCGGTCGTTAGTGTCACACCCCGCCAAAAATGAGTTTTACTTCATTGAAAATGTTTTGTGGAAGAACAGAAGTGTAACGTTCATGACAACATAGAAAAAATTAAGTAAACAAACAACCACACAATAACGAAGTAAAAATAGTTTCACTTTCTAAAAATAGAAAGTTTCCAAAAATAGCAAGTTTCCTAAAATACAAATTGTTTGAAAATGAAATGATTTTTCGTAAACTTAATGTTTTATTCATGGCTCAAGACAATCTCACTGCTCATATCCTCCAGTTCCACTGCACCTAATCACCTAGAAAAACATAAATATAAAAGGGTCAACAATAATGTTGAGTGAATCCACAGGGTTAATGTTTGTTGTAAAAGTAAAGTGTTTGCTACCCAAAATGTTTGTTAGGAAAATAGATTTATGACTGAAAAATTATAAGGTTCAACACTCATATGATATGAGAAGTAAGTATGAAAAGTGAAGTGTAATTGTAGAAGAATTACAATTACTAGTTTTGTTTATGAAATAGTGTTGAACAAGTTGTTATGTTTGACATCGCATGACTGTTATCCCCAACAGGTAGCTAGTCTATTGAGTTAATATACCAACCCCTAAGTCCACAATCAACACTTCAACTCCAGTATGTTATCGTTCTTTTATGGATATACACTCCCGAAAGATGTCTTGGATAACCAAGTAATGATCAAATAATGTTGGGAGGATAAGTGTCAGCCAATAGTACTATCTGCATATCCATGGTCTAGATCCACTAGTTAACGATTGTTGGGAACCTTAGTCCGGTATTATAATTGTTTGTCATGCCAACGCAATAATGAAAATGTATATGTTGTATATTCATAGTAAAGTAGCATTTGTTTATGTTTTCCACCCTAATAGTTTGTCAAACAGTAAAAGAGTAAAAGGGGTCTGTGGACTCACCTGGGCAAAGCTTAGCAACAGATAGGACAGAGGATTCCTTCACAGACTCCTAGCTTCCTAAATGATATAACGTTCTAATTAGACTAAGCTAACACATGCGATCTAGTTATGATATATGATATAAGATAAATGTTATGTTTTATGTTTTGTGACATCGAACGACCTTGGTCATTGGGCCTTAATGGGCCGAAATGAAACGAAATGAAATGGGCTTCGAAATGAAATGAAATGAAATGGGCTTATGTTAGGCTTAATGGGCCTAATGGGCTTAATGGGCCACTAGGTGGGCCACTTGGTGTACAATCCCGAGACCCGATCTAGAATATTTTATTACTTTCGGTAAGTAATATTTTATTGTTTATTATTTTATATTATTTTATTTGATTTAATTGAATTAATTGTATTTTTAACCATGGAGTTAAAAATTAGTAAAATTAGTTAATTAGATATTAAAAATGATTTTTATATATTTGGGTTCACCTTTGTACCCGGGTTCCAAAAATATCTTCGTTGTTAAAATTGGAGTTAGTTAGGTCTAATTAGTTTATTTGCGAAGTAAATATCCTGTACTGTGTTTAATGAAATTATACTGTGTTGGGAGGGGGTGTGTGGCTCAGCGGGGGGGTTATGTGTCAAATTGCCTTTCTCTTCCTTCCTCCTTTGCCGGACACGACACAAACACACACACAACACGTTTTTTATGGTTCTTGCTAAAACTTGAAGATCATAGCTCAATCTCTTGCTTGTCATCTCTGTGATTTCGTTTTGAAGATATATTAAGTAAGTTTCCTTCCTTCTTAAGCTAGGGTTTCCTGTTCTTGAGCTTGGATGATTTTGGGTTCTTATGTTATTGGGTTTTTGATGGAGTTCTTGTCAAATCTTGCTTGTAATCCGAAATTGTTAGATGATTTAGGGTTTAAATGAGTTCTTGCAAGCTATATGTGTAATGTTGTTAGTTGTAGTTCATTTGGTGAAGCTTCCATAAAAGTTCCATCAATGGTGTTCATGGGAAGACGATGGAATCTTCCCCAATTTGATGAAATATGCATTCTTGTGTTCTTGAAGTTTTGATAGGTTAATCTTTCATGTTAGAATAATAATTGATAATTTTAGAACTTGTTAGTTAATTTGTTATGAATTTCAATTCATAAGTAGTGTTTCGCTAAGCAAGAATTTGGTAATAAACTAATGAATTCATGAATTGTTGACTTTGGTCAAACCTGGAAGTTGACTTTAATTTTGTATGACTTGAAATCTCTAATTTATCAATTTCATATCATCAATGTGTTACTTGGGTAATTGTTAGTATGATTATGTTAATTTCGGGTTTTGACCCGTTTGGTTAGCAATTTTTGTAAATTGACCTAATTTAGGTCAAAGGATGATTAAGCTTGCATAGGTATGCAAGTAGTATGAAAATTTCTTAGATGGATATTAAGTAGGTAACTTGGCAATGTGGAATTGGTAATTTGCAAGTGTGGACTCGATTATATGTTTGACCCGTTTGGGCCTAATGTGTGCAAGTTGGTTAAAATACATCATGAATTGTTTAGAAGTGACTTGATGGAATTCTAGACATTGTTAATTGATGTATGTTGAAATACAAGTGTTAAGTTGTCATTTGGTTGTACACAAATAAGGGTGTTTGGCTTATAGCACATTTGTTGTAAATTTAGTGATTTCAGGTAAGTAATTTGGTGTTCGTTTTGTACAGGAAAACGGAAGGAGCCTCAATAATATAAGCTTACTGAGCTCGGCACAAAAAGGAAGCTAAGGTGAGTGGATTTAACCTTCTTTCTTGTGTGATGTACAAAAATTATGGAATGGTGGAGTTCTTGAGCAAATTGCAGAATTTTGGATGGTCTGGTGGAGATAGCGGCACTATCTCTAGATAGTGGCGCTATCTCCCTGATTTTTTGGGAAACTGGACAGAAACTCGAAATAGCGTCGGAGCTTGAAATAGCGAACGCCAAGATAGCAACGCTATCTCTAGATAGCGGCGTTATCTTGCTGTTTCTGGCAAAAGTGTATTTTTTGTATACGTTTCGATTTTCAGTTGTACCATTATTAGTGGGATGTTAATGGTAGTATGTGCACATGTTTTTAGAGGTTATCTATAGTGGGTTTTGGCTACGCTTTGTTACTATTGGATGGGGGCGATCGGACTCCTTCGAATTCTTTACGTAAGGAGGGATCACCGTGCCAATATTAAAGGAGCCATCGGTAGACTGTTTTTGGGCCGACACCAGTCGAAGGTCTTCGCCCGACCGCCGGTCCTCTCATAACGTCCAATTGCTTGTGGAAGTTTGGACGGGTTTCCCGATTGATTTCTCTTGATTTCTAATTTGTTGTAGTTATGCAAATTGACGTTTATTTCTATTCAATTAGCTTTGTGCTAATCCCTCTTTGTTGACTCTTTTCAGGTTGTGGATTTGGGCTATGACTAGAGTCAGGTTTTGGAAGTCTTACCGTACTATGATTTTGTAAACCGGGTCGAGCCTGTTTTTAGTAACACCTTTAAATGTTTTATATATTTTGGTTAATATGTAAATGGCCTTTATGATATGTAATAATTAGGATTTATAGTTATCTTAAATCGCTTCCGTGTGCATATTTAAAAAAAAAAGAAATGGCTCTAAGATTGTGGCGTTACAATTTGGTATCAGAGCCTCGGTTTGGCGATGGTCGCACATTTACGTGTACCATTCCCAAATCTTGGCTCGAGTTGGTCAAACTTCCTTAATTATGGGAGTGGATTAGTAGAGTGAATGTGAATTGTGGGTTAGTAGGAGTTAGTAAAATAGGTACTAACGATTTAAACTAATAGTTCGTGAGATGTTGTGCTTGTTGCAGATACGACAGATAACGACCCCAATCCGTTGGTAAACCCGTCGAACCCCGAACAGGAAACTATTGGTACGTCTGGGGATGTAAATGCAGATCGAGAAGATTATATTATTAGGATGGAAAGCCGATTGGAACACCTCCAAAATCTGGTTGATAGCATGAACCATAATCAAAATAACCAAACACCAAACATTCCTTCCATGTTTACTCCAATAATGTCCGCCCCTACCATGCAAATTCCCACAACTCCAGCCTTTACAATGACGGTTCCCTTAATGTCAACCACATCCGAACCTCATCTTATAATATCACAACCACAATATTACTATGTTAATCCAAGCCAAGGTTTGCCTCAATACCAATTCACCAACCAACCTTATCCATTCGGTATGAAATCGAATTGCACTTTCAAACAATTTCTAGACTGTAAACCTTTTGATTCAGTGGGAGTAGAGATCTCAATGTCACGATGAACTGGTTAAGGGAAATGGAGAGAACCTTAGATGCTTGCGGGTGTGATGACCAACACCGGGTGATGTATGCCACACGAAAGTTAATAGGTGGCGCTATGAATTGGTGGGATACCTTGATTGAACATCTACCCAAAGAAATTAAAAACAGTATAACATGGGATCAATTTAGAGAACAAGTGTGTAAGCGTTATTGTAATTCATTCGAGATGGATAGAATTCGATCTGAATTTTTAAATTTGTGGATGACCGAGAGGATGACGGTTGATGATTTGATCGAACAATTTAATGAGAAGTTAAGATTTGTACAACAATGGGTGCCCGATGAGTCGTCAAAAATAAAGCATTTTATTGGTGCTATACGACCCGAATACCGAACTATAGCAAGGCTTGCAACCACTCTATCACAGGCTTTTGATTTGGCCAAAACCGTAGAAGGTGACTTAAATACTCGTGATTGGGTGACCAAAGAAAGGCCGGGGTATCAAAAGTTTAAGTCCAAAAATCGGGTTATCAACAAAGTAAGAAGGGGCAAGGAAATCAAAAGTATACGGGTTCGAATCGTAAACAGTCGGGTGGAAGTCCGGGTCAAAAAGCACAATGGTGTGCTAGGTGCAGATCTTCTCATAATGGGGCTTGTACAACTCAAATGATGCGGTGTGTCAGGTGTGGTCACTATGGGCACGAGTTGAATGATTGTAAATTTCCATGAAGTGTTTGTTGGAATTGTCATACAGAAGGGTTCCGGGTCGGTTGGGGGGTCGGCGGCATCATCTCCTCAAAAGAGGAAGAATCGTCCTACACTAGAGGGTCGAGCCTTCAAAATGACAGTCGAAGAGGCTAACACTACCGACGATGCCATTACCAGTATGTTCCCGATAAATAACATTGATGCTCGTGTGTTGTTTGATTCTGGAGCTAATCGCTCATTTATTTCTGTGGATTTTTATGCAAAATTAAATTTGCCAACATCTATCGTATCTACTCCATTGGAAGTGGAGGTAGCTGATGGTTATGTGGTACCGGTCACAACATCTGTGACTGGGGCTAAAATTGATATAGAAGGAGCATGTTTTAATATGTTTTTACTGTTAATGCCAATATCTGGTTTTGATGTGGTCCTCGGAATGGATTGGCTTAGTTTAAATAGAGCATTAATTGATAAGAAATTGATTTCATTTCCCTTGCCTGACGGGACACACGTAGTGGCCCGTGGGGATCGGGTTAATACATCTCTCCCTATTATTTCGTTTATGAAAGCTAGAAAATCTCTAGTCAAAGGATGTGAATCATTTCTTGCCTATGCCATCTCTTTATAAAAAGAAAAGCAGGTTGTTAGAGACATCCGGGTGGTATCGGAATACCCGGAGGTCTTTCCCGATGAGTTGCCTGGGTTACCTCCTATTCGGGAGGTAGAATTTAAAATTGATTTGGTTCCGAGAGCCAGTCCCGTAGCCAGGGACCCGTACTGATTAGCACCGTCGGAAATTCGGGAAATGATGACACAGATACAAGAATTATTGGATAAGGGTTTAATCACGCCGAGTTCGTCGCCTTGGGGTGCACCAGTCTTGTTTGTTAAAAAGAAAGACGGTACTATGAGAATGTGTATTGATTACCGTGAGTTGAATAAGCGAATAGTTAAGAATAAGTATCCGTTACCGCGTATTGATGACTTGTTTGATCAGTTACAAGGGGCCTCGTATTTTTCAAAGATTGATTTAAGGTCGGGTTATCATCGAGTCCGAGTTCATGAAAACGATATCCCAAAAACCGCGTTTCGAACGAGATACGGTCATTATGAATTTTTAGTCATGTCATTCGGCTTGACTAATGCCCCCGCAATATTCACAGATCTTATGAACCGGGTATGTCGACCGTTTCTTGATAAGTTTGTAATTGTTTTTAGTGATGATATACTAATATATTCCAAAACCGATTTGGACCATGAGAATCACTTAAGACAGGTTTTAGACACTTTGAAACGGGAACAACTTTATGCTAAGTTTTCGAACTGTGAGTTTTTGGCTCCGAGAAGTGCAGTTTTTGGGGCATGTGATTTGTAAAGAAGGGGTGAAAGTTGATCCATCAAAGATAACCGCGGTGATGAATTGGAGTGCCCCGAAGACTCCATCCGAAATTAAAAGCTTTCTACGTTTGGCCGGTTATTATAGAAGGTTTATCAAGAATTTTTCAAAGATTGCTAGTCCGTTGACAAAGTTGACACGAAAGGATGTTCAGTATCAGTGGGGTGATGAACAAGAAAATGCGTTTCGATTGTTAAAACAGTTATTGTGTCAAGCTCCAATACTTGCCCTACCCAATGGCCCAAATGATTTCATAGTTTATTGTGATGCATCTTTTGCGGGTTTGGGTTGTGTATTGATGCAAAGGGACCGGGTGATTGCTTATGCCTCTCGTCAACTAAAATCCCATGAAAAGAATTACCCGACCCATGATTTAGAGCTCGCGGCGGTGATTTTCGCATTAAAGTTGTGGAGACATTATCTTTATGGAACCAAATGTGTTATATGTACCGATCATAAAAGCCTTCAGTATGTCTTCACACAAAAAGATTTGAATGTAAGACAACGAAGGTGGTTAGAGCTCATTAAAGACTACGATTGTGAAATTCGGTATCACCCGGGGAAAGCTAAGTTAGTTGCCGATGCCTTAAGCCGTAAGGGATCATCGGACGTGGTTCAGTTCATGCGTATGGAAATCGTGTCAGATCTTGTTGACAGGTTGAGAATATGCCAAATAGAAGCCTTGAAAGATGAAAACTTGAAATCAGAAGTTATGTGTAAGCGAAAAGATGAGTTGGTTGATGATACTCGAAGGTTGAAAACGTTTCGGTCACGAATTTGGGTACCGTTACTTGGGGGATTATGGGAATTAATATTATTAGAATCACACAAATCACGTTTATCTATTCATCCGGGTTGTACAAAGATGTGCAATGATTTGAAGGTTTTGTATTGGTGGCCCTCTATGAAGTTGGATATTGCCCAATATGTTGAAAAATGCCATGTTTGTGCACAAGTCAAGGCCGAACATCAAAAACCGTATGGATCGTTAAAACAGTTAGATATACCCGAGTGGAAATGAGATAATATTACAATGGATTTCGTCACAAAATTAGCCCGTACTCAAAAGAATGACGATATGATATGGGTAATTGTCGATCGGTTGACCAAAAGCGCTCACTTTTTTGCCACAAATGAAACCACATCACTCGATAAGTTGGCTAGATTGTATATTGATGAGATAGTATCCCGACATGGTATTCCGTTATCTATTGTGTCCGATCGGGATCCTCGGTTTGTTTCCAATTTTTGGAAGAATTTGCAAAGAGAATTAGGTTCTCGGGTGAATTTGAGCACGGTGTATCACCCACAAACTGACGCTCAGACAGAAAGAACTATTCAAACTTTAAAAGATATGTTACGGGCTTGTGTGTAAGAATATGGTGCGTTGTGGGATTCTCATTTGCCTTTGATCGAGTTTGCTTATAACAACTCGTATCATTCGAGTATTAAAATGCCACCATATGAAATGTTGTATGGTAGACGGTGTAGAACTCCCAAATGTTGGCTTGAAGCGGGAGAAAATCAGTTTGCGGGTCCCGAGATTGTTCAGATAACGGCCGATAAGGTGGCGATTGCACGTGAGAAGTTAAAAGCCGCTCGGGATAGACAGAGAATGTATGCGGATCCACGGCGTCGACCCGTAACGTTTGTTGAGGGTGAACGGGTTTATTTGAAAGTAACTCCATGTAAAGGTGTTATACGTTTCGGGAAACGGGGAAAGTTAGCACCGAGATTTATTGGGCTGTTTTCTATTCGTAAAGTGATGAATGACCAAACCGTTGCACTCGATCTTCCTCCGGAATTTTCGGGTATTCATGACACGTTCAATGTGTGTTATTTGAGAAAGTGATTTAGAAGATGAAGTTCAGGTGTTACCAATCAAAGAGTTAAAGGTGGATTCGAGAAAGAGGTTAATTGAGGAGGCGGTAGAAATTTTGGATCGAAAGGTAACGAAATTGAGAAAGAAACAGATACCGATGGTCTTGGTTAAGTGGAAACATAGTTTGGGTGCCGATATGACGTGGGAAACCGAATCAGATATGAAGAATCGTTATCCGAATTTATTTGATCAAGGTGAGATTCCGGGGACGGAATCTCTTTAAGGAGGAGAGATTTGTAACATCTCGAGACCCGATCTAGTAAAATTACTTAATTAGATATTAAAAATGATTTTTATATATTTGGGTTCACCTTTGAACCCGGGTTCCAAAAATATCTTCGCTGTTAAAATTGGAGTTAGTTAGGTCTAATTAGTTTATCTGCGAAGTTAATATCATGTACTGTGTTTAATGAAATTATACTGTGTTGGGAGGGGGGTGCGTGGCTTAGGGGGGCAGGGGTTATGTGTCAAATTGCCTTTCTCTTCCCTCCTCCTTTGCCAGACACGACACAAACACACACACAACACATTTTTTATGGTTCTTGCTAAAACTTGAAGATCATAGCTCAATCTCTTGCTTGTCATCTCTGTGATTTCGTTTTGAAGATAGATTAAGTAAGTTTCCTTCCTTCTTAAGCTAGGGTTTCATGTTCTTGAGCTTGGATGATTTAGGGTTCTTGTGTTATTGGGTTTTTGATGGAGTTCTTGTCAAATCTTGCTTGTAATCCGAAATGGTTAGATGATTTAGGGTTTAAATGAGTTTTTGCAAGCTATATGTGTAATGTTGTTAGTTGTAGTTCATTTGGTGAAGCTTCCATAAAAGTTCCATCAATGGTGTTCATGGGAAGAAGATGGAATCTTCCCCAATTTGATGAAATGTGCATTCTTGTGTTCTTGAAGTTTTGATAGGTTAATCTTTCATGCTAGAATAATAATTGATAATTGTCGAACTTGTTACTTAACTTGTTAAGAATTGTCAATTCATTAGTAGTGTTTGGCTAAGCAAGAATTTGGTAATAAACTAGTGAATTCATGAATTGTTGACTTTGGTCAAACGTGGAAGTAGACTTTAATTTTGTATGACTTGATGTCACACCCCGCCAAAAATGAGTTTTACTTCATTTAAAATGTTTTGCGGAAGAACGAGGGTGTAACGCTCATGACAACATAGCAAAAATTAAGTAAACAAACAACCACGCAATAATGAAAATAAAAGATTGTTTCACTTTCCAAAAGTAGAAAGTTTCCGAAAATAGTATGTTTCCTAAAATAGAAATTGTTTTGAAATGAAATGATTGTTCGTAAACTTAATGTTTTAATCATGGCTCACGACAATCCCAATGCTCATATCCTCCAAACTCCACTGCTCCTAATTACCTGGAAAAACATAAATAGTAAAAGGGTCACCAATAATGTTGAGTGAATCCACAGGGTTAAAGTAAAGAGTAAAGTAAAGTAAAGTGTTTTGCTACTCAAAATGTTTGTTAAGAAAATGGTTTATGACTGAAAATGTATAAGGTTCAACACACATATGATATGAGTAGTAAGTATAAAATCTTTAGTGTAGTTGTAGAATATCTACAACTACTAGTTATGTTTATGAAAAAGTGTTAAACAACGTGTTATGTTTGACATCGCATGAACTGTTATCCCCAACAGGTAGCTAGTCTATTGAGTTAATATACCAACCCCTAAGTCCACAATCAACACTTCAACTCCAGTATGTTATGTTATTTTATGGATATACACTCCCGGAGATGTCTTGGATAAACCAAGTAATGATCTAACGTTTGTTTGGAGGATGAGTGTCAGCCAATAGTACTATCTGCATATCCATTGTCTAGATCCACTAGTTAATGATTGCTGGCAAACCTTAGTCCGGTATAATAATTTTTTGTCATGCCAACGCGATAATGAAAATGTAAATGTTGTATAGTCATAGTAAAACAGTAGCAGTTGTGTTTATGTTTTCCACCTCAAAGTTTATAAAACAGTAAAAGAGTAAAAGGGGTCTGTGGACTCACCTGGCAAAGCTTAGCGACAAAGAACTTAGGACAGAGGAATCCTTTGGAGACTCCTAGCGTCCTAAATGATTTAACTAATGATTAGACTAAGCTCACACAGGCGATTCTATATACGATATAAGTTAAATGATATGCATTTCATGTTATGTTTTATGTTTTGTGACATCGAATGAATTTGGGTTATTGGACCTTAATAGGTCGAAATGAAATGAATGAAATGAAATGAAATGAAATGAAATGGACTTCGAAATGAAATGAAAAGAAATGGGCTTGGGTTAGGCTTATTGGGCCTAGATTGGGCCTAATGGACTTAATGGGCTTAATGGGCCACTAGGTTGGGCCACTTGGGCCTCTTATTGGGCTTGGATACTAATGGGCCAACTAAAGTTTGGGCCCGATGGACTAAAGTAGATCCATATGGGCCAAGTACGGGCCTTGGCCCGATTAAGTATTCAGGTTTGGGTCCACGGTTTGGGTCAAGATCCGGCCTTGACCCGGTTTGACTTATTGGTCAACATTGGTCAAAATTAGTCAACAAAAGTCAACTATGGTCAATCTAGGTCAAACTAGGCTCGGTTTCGTGAAGGTTCGGCTAGGGTTGGCCGGCTAGGCCGAAACCCTAAGGGTTTGGTTCTAGTTCGGTCTAGATCGAGTCATGGGTCGAGTTTTGTGTCTAGATTAGGTGTAGTTCGAATCTAGGGTTCTAGATCTAGGGTTTTTCGGTCATTCTAGTGTAGATCTAGGGTTCGAGTATGAGATCTAAGCAAGGAATACAACAAAATCCCGATCAAGCTTATCACATATAGACACAATCGCACACAACCGTACGCATGCATGCATATAGCTACGGATTTGAAAGCTAACCGAGACCACATGGCCTAGGGCCATGGTCTCGGGTTCGAATCTATCAAGAACAAAGCAGAAAATAACAATGTAAGGATCGGATATCATACCTAGCAACCGAGATTTGGAAGAGAAAGAACAAGATCGAAAGGGGACGGCTTCAATTCGAACTCGGGACTTGCTCTAGGGTTAGGAATGGCCGAAATAAACAAAGAACAAATGAATGTGGTTGTGGTGTTTATATATATGGACGAAAATTAGGGTTAGAAATAGGTGTTTGAGGTGTCCTAGGACACTTTCAAATCATAGATGAAGATGAGGATCAAAGTGCAAGGATAAGGTCAAACAAGAAGGTTATGACCCCAAAGGGTGTTCGGCCATAATGAGATCCGTATGAGAGGGTGTAGGCCGGCCACATTGGTGGTCGGTCTAGGTTCGAGTCGTTTTCAGAAGTTTGGTTCATTCGTGTCACGTTTGTATTAAATCGTTACGTTTATTGTTTTACCGAGAACGTTATTGTTTTAGAAATGTTTTAGCTCAAAAGTGTGTCACCATAAGTAAATAAAAATGTTGTGTTGACTAAAATAATCAAACACTAATGCATGGTGTAAAAATTTGTATGTTTATTGTGTGTTAGGAATGCCAAAAATAGAAATGTCTAAAAATAGAAACTTTCTGAATAAGGAAAGTTCTAGAAATGAAATGAAGTTACATACCAGAAATATCGAGTTGTCACATTCTCCCCTGGTTGAAGAAATTTCGTCCCGAAATTTAAGACGAAGCACGAACAGGAGAGACAACGAGAAAAGATGAGGATATTTCTTTCGCATCTGGTCCTCACGTTCCCACGTGAATTCAGGACCTCGTTTAGAGTTCCATCTGACTTTAACAATTTTGATCTTGCTTCTTCGCAACTTTTGCTCTTTCCAATCAGATATCTCGATTGGTTTCTCAGTGAAATGGAGTTTGTCGTCGATGATAATTTCCTCAGCAGGAACGATAAGCGAAGGATCATGAATAAACTTCTTCAGATTAGAAACATGAAAAGTGTTGTGAACATTGCTGAGCTCTTTAGGAAGACGAAGGCGATAAGCAACAGCACCGATTCTTTCAAGAATCTCGAATGGTCCAACATAACGAGGACTAAGCTTCCCTTTCTTGCCAAAACGTACAACACCTTTCCAAGGTGCTACTTCTAGCAAAATGTGGTCGCCAACAGCGAACTCTAAAGGCTTTCGACGATTATCAGCATAACTCTTTTGTCGATCTCTGGCAGCCTTGATACGATCTTTGATCTTGAAAATATTGTCAGTCGTTTCTTGTAGAATCTCAGGACCAGTAATCTGACGATCACCAATTTCAATCCAACAAAGTGGTGAACGACACTTTCTTCCATAAAGGGCTTCAAACGGTGCGGCCTTAATATTTGTATGATAACTATTATTGTACGAGAACTCGGCTAAAGGGAGATGAGTATCCCAACTTCCACCAAAATCAATAAAACATGCTCTCAGCATGTCTTCCAAAGTTTGAATTGTTCTTTCAGTCTGACCATCGGTTTGGGGATGATAGGCAGTACTCATATCGAGACGAGTACCGAGAGATTTTTGCAATGATTGCCAAAAACGAGATGTAAAACGACTATCACGATCAGAGATGATCGCAACTGGCACACCATGCCGAGATACGACTTCCTTTAAATAAATTTTTGTTAACTTCTCCATTTGATCAGTTTCTTTAATAGGAATGAAATGAGCTGATTTGGTCAATCGATCAACAATTACCCAAATTGTATCATGACCATTAGATGTTCGAGGCAATTTAGTTATGAAATCCATAGAGATTTCTTCCCATTTCCAATCAGGGATCTCTGGCTGTTGTAGAAGACCGGAAGGCTTCAGATTCTCTGCTTTCACTCTGGCACAAGTTAAACATTTGCTGACATAAACCGCGATCTCTTTCTTCATATTTGGCCACCAATATAACTCTTTGACATCTTTATACATCTTGTCAGCACCAGGATGAATTGAATATTTGGATCGGTGAGCTTCATTCAAGATGACGTTGCGAACACTTCCATGATTAGGAACCCATAAACGATCCATGAAATAAAGAGTTCCATCTACCTTTGCTTCTAACTGCTTCTCCATACCACGCAAAGCTTCACTTTTGATGTTCTCTACCTTCAAGGCTTCAGTTTGGAATTCATGAACTTGGGAAGATAGATTAGAACGAACAGAGATTGGAAGGGCTCGAACACGACGAGGTTTAGGTTGCTCTTTCCAACTTAAGGCATCAGCTACCACATTAGCCTTACCAGGATGATACTTAATCTCACATTCATAGTCATTCATCAACTCTATCCACCTACGCTGTCTCATGTTGAGCTCTTTCTGATTGAAGATATGTTGTAAACTCTTGTGATCGGTGAATATTGTGAACTTGGTAGCGTAGAGGTAATGTCTCCAAATCTTCAACGCAAATACAACGGCACCCAACTCAAGATCATGAGTTGTATAATTCTTCTCGTGATTCTTCAGTTGTCGAGAGGCATAGGCGATCACTTTGTCATGTTGCATCAATACACAACCTAGCCCTTGGTGCGAAGCATCACAGTACACCACAAAATTATTGATTCCTTCAGGGAGAGATAGAATAGGAGCAGAACATAATTTAGATTTTAGAGATTGGAAGGCTGATTCTTGCTTTTCACCCCAGACAAATTTCTCATCCTTACGTGTTAACACCGTTAAATTCTTTGCAATCTTCGAGAAATTTTCTATGAACCTTCTATAATAGCCAGCAAGACCAAGGAATTGTCTTACTTCAGTTGGGGTCTTTGGAGCTTCCCAATTCTTTATAGCTTCTATCTTTGCAGGATCAACGTGAATACCTTCTTCATTGATAATATGACCCAGAAATTGGACTTCACGCAACCAAAATTCACACTTGGACAACTTGGCATACAACTTCTCCTTCTCCAACAACTCAAGAATGATTCTTAAGTGCTCTTCATGGTCTTTTCTCAAATGCGAATAGATAAGAATATCATCTATGAAGACGATAACGAATTTGTCGAGATATTGCTTGCACACTCTGTTCATGAGATCCATAAACACAGCAGGTGCATTGGTCAAACCAAATGGCATTACCAAAAATTCATAATGACCATAGCGAGTTCTAAAAGCAGTTTTGGGCACATCTTCATCACGAACTTTTAACTGATGGTAACCAAAACGAAGATCGATTTTGGAAAAGAAACTCGGTCCTTGGAGTTGATCGAATAGATCATCAATACGGGGAAGAGGATGTCGATTCTTAATTGTTACTTTGTTCAATTCACGATAGTCAATGCACATTCTCATTGAACCATCTTTCTTTTTAACAAAGAGGACCGGAGCTCCCCAGGGTGAGAAACTCGGTCGAATGAAACCAAGATCTAGAAGTTCTTGCAATTGCGATGAAAGTTCTTGCATTTCAGACGGTGCAAGATGATAAGGAGAACGCGCAATAGGTGCGGCTCCTGGAATCAGATCACTACGAAATTCGACTTGTCTCTGAGGCGGCAGTCCAGCCAATTCACTAGGAAATAAACCAGGAAATTCATGAACAATAGGAATGTCCTCAATCTTACGATCTTTGGACTTTGTGTCAACGACATGAGCAAGAAAGGCTTGGCATCCTTTACGAAGATATTTTTGAGCTTTCATAGAAGTTATGATTTTTATGTTTTTGTTTCTTTGTTTACCTTGAATTATTAAAGTTTCTGTTTTGGATAAGGGAATTCGGATTTGTTTGGTGTAACATATTATTTCAGCACGGTTTTTAGACAACCAATCCATCCCTATGACGATATCAAAACTACCTAGCTCTACAGGCACAAGGTCTATATCGAAAATGTGATCATCTAGGTCAAGCTTACAACCTTTAAAAACTTCACTAGACCTAACAACTTTGCCATTTGCTAACTCGATTTCATAATTAACTTTCAAGCGATCAGGATTCAAATTTAAGAAACTTTTAAAGTCGGTCGATACGAAACTCAAGTCGGCTCCCGAATCAAATAAAATAGAAGCAAAATGATTGTTGACGATAAACGTACTAGTGAGGGTATCAGGATTTTCACGAGCTTCCTGATCATACATAACAAATGCACGACCACGACCATTTTGACGATCATTGTTGTTGTTGGCATTACGATTGTTGTTGCGATTATTATTACGATTGCCATTGTTGTTGTTGTTGTTGCCATTCTGGTTGTTGTTGTTCTGAAGCTTAGGGCAACGATTACGATAGTGGTTAGGATCACCACACTCGTAGCAGACAGGGTTCTTAGGAGGATTGTTGGACGAACACTTTCTGAAATTATGACCCCAGCGGTCACACTTGAAGCACTTCTCACACTGACCATCATGATGCAAGTTACACCTGTTACACAGAGGCTTGCTTCCAGCATAAGACTTAGAATCTGAATTAGACTAATTGTTGTTCTGATTAGACGCAGCATAATTCTTAGTCTTTTGATATTTGTTTCCTTTGTAATCATGCTTGTTGTCGTAGGAACGCTTTCTATTTTCATTGCTCACATTATCAGAAGATTTGGTAGACACCACTAGCTTGTCATTGAACGGTCCACTTCTCATTGCATCATCAGTCAACCTTGTTGCACGATTCACAGCATCTTCGAATGTTGTCGGTTCAGAAGCAATAACATGAGTACGAATAAGATCATGAAGACCTTGAAGATACCTTTCGATACGCTTGAATTCAGGAGAAACCATATGAGGAACGAGACGAGCGAGTTCTTGGAACTTAGTCGTGTAGGTAACAATATCAGATCCAACCATGGACAGATTCCATAGTTCCACTTCAACTTTTTGTAGCTCTCTCCTTGGATAAAACTTCTGAGTTAACTGATTCTTGAATGTATCCCAAGTCATAGCATCCACAGTTGCACGGCCTAAGACTTGCACTTGAGAATTCCACCAAGACAACGCTTCCTTGGACAATGTACTAGCAGCAAACTTCGTCATATTCTCAGGGGCACATTGAATGACACTGAAAATGGATTCCACCTTCTCAATCCAGTGGATGATGCAATAGCACCTTCAGATCCAGAGTAGGTCGGAGGATGACATGACGTAAAGGTCTTAAATGACTAACCTTGACGATTGGGATCTGAAGTTTAAACAAATAAGGAAAGAAAATGAACAATAGGTTAAAATAAAATGGAAATAAATGAATCTTCTTTTGTGGAGTCGAATGATATACCGTTGTTTCCCACATTAGATGCACCAGCGGCATTTCCTCTTGCAGCGTTCATTTGAGCCATTGCTTCAGCGATTCGGCGTTCCACCATTTGTTCGACAGTCTCAGCGTTTCCTCCTCGAGCCATTGATGAATTTCTGATACAAATAATACGATTTAAATAAAGAATTTAGAAAAGAATAATATAGGAGGACTATAAAGGAAATATATACTTATAATAAGGATCAAAGAATAGATATACAATAGACATAATAGTAGTAGTAGACGTAGATATAAATAGTCGTGAATGTAGTAGTAGTAGTGGAGACGTATAGAAAATAAAATTTATAAGAACAATAGAAGTTACTAAAATATCCCTTTTATTAAACACATTCCTAATACATAATAGTTTTAAAATTTGGGCACATACGCCAATACTAAAGAAATAAAAATAGCTAAACATAAAACTTAATAATAGTAATAGAAAACAAATATAGACGATATGTAGATGACTAATCATCTTCCTCTGGCTCAGAGTCTTCCATAGGCTCTGACTCTTCTTCTGGTTCTTCCTCTGGTTCTGATTCTTCTTCAGGCTCAGAGTCTTCTTCGGGCTCTGATTCTGATATCACTTCTGGCTCTGGTTCTCGACGTCGTGGAGTTCTTGGAGCAACATCACGCTTTGGCTTAGTAAGCGAACATAGGAAGATCATACCTCCTTCACGAATACGATAAAGGATAGGACGCTGACCACGAGCTGGAGTAGGAGGACCATTAGGAATAATAGGAATAGGACGTCTTCTTGGGCGACGATGCCATGGGACAACAGGAGGTTGTACCACTGTTGGCACTGGAGCAACAGGCACTGGGACTACTGGGACAGCAGCACCACGATCACTATCGGAATCAGGCGAAATATCGAGGACACTAGCAGGCGACATTCTACTAAACACGAGGCATAAAAATTCATTAGATTATGAAAACTTAAGGCTCGCTGACGAATGCTAACTATAACACTAAGGCAAATGTTCTAAACTAAGAACAATAGAACTTCAGGATATGAGACTGAGCGTGCCATGATTATTTTGATTTTATAAAAGTGTTTATTTTTCCCAAAAATCTTTTGTAGTTATAGACTAGGCTTGCTAATTCACTATAACTTAAGCTCTGATACCACTCTGTCACACCCCGCCAAAAATGAGTTTTACTGCATTTAAAATGTTTTGCGGAAGAACGAGGGTGTAACGTTCATGACAACATAGCAAAAATTAAGTAAACAAACAACCACGCAATAATGAAAATAAAAGATTGTTTCACTTTCCAAAAGTAGAAAGTTTCCAAAAATAGTATGTTTCCTAAAATAGAAATTGTTTTGAAATGAAATGATTGTTCGTAAACTTAATGTTTTAATCATGGCTCACGACAATCCCAATGCTCATATCCTCCAAACTCCACTGCTCCTAATTACCTGGAAAAACATAAATAGTAAAAGGGTCAACAATAATGTTGAGTGAATCCACAGGGTTAAAGTAAAGAGTAAAGTAAAGTAAAGTGTTTTGCTACTCAAAATGTTTGTTAAGAAAATGGTTTATGACTGAAAATGTATAAGGTTCAACACTCATATGATATGAGTAGTAAGTATGAAATGTTTAGTGTAGTTGCAGAATATCTACTTTATGAAAAAGTGTTGAACAACGTGTTATGTTTGACATCGCATGAACTGTTATCCCCAACAGGTAGCTAGTCTATTGAGTTAATATACCAACCCCTAAGTACACAATCAATACTTCAACTCCAGTATGTTATGTTATTTTATGGATATACACTCCCGGAGATGTCTTGGATAAACCAAGTAATGATCTAACTTTTGTTGGGAGGATGAGTGTCAGCCAATAGTACTATCTGCATATCCATGGTCTAGATCCACTAGTTAATGATTCCTGGCAAACCTTAGTCCGGTATAATAATTATTTGTCATGACAACGCGATAATGAACATGTAAATGTTGTGCAGTCATAGTAAAACAGTAGCAGTTGTGTTTATGTTTTCCACCCCAAAGTTTATAAAACAGTAAAAGAGTAAAAGGGGTCTGTAGACTCACCTGGCAAAGCTTAGCGACAAAGAACTTAGGACAGAGGAATCCTTTGGAGACTCCTAGCTTTCTAAATGATTTAACTAATGATTAGACTAAGCTAACACAGGCGATTCTATATACGATATAAGTTAAATGATATGCATTTCATGTTATGTTTTATGTTTTGGGACATCGAATGAATTTGGGTTATTGGACCTTGATAGGTCGAAATGAAATGAATGAAATGAAATGAAATGAAATGAAATGTACTTCGAAATGAAATGAAATGAAATGAAATGAAATGGGCTTGGGTTAGGCTTATTAGGCCTAGGTTGGGCCTATTGGGCTTAATGGGCTTAATGGGCCACTAGGTTGGGCCACTTGGGCCTCTTATTGGGGTTGGATACTAATGGGCCAACTAAAGTTTGGGCCCGATGGACTAAAGTAGATCGATATGGGCCAAGTACGGGCCTTGGCCCGATTAAGTATTCGGGTTTGGGTCCACGGTTTGGGTCAAGATCCGGCCTTGACCTGGTTTGACTTATTGGTCAACATTGGTCAAAATTAGTCAACAAAAGTCAACTATGGTCAATCTAGGTCAAACTAGGCTCGGTTTGGTGAAGGTTCGGCTAGGGTTGGCCGGCTAGGCCGAAACCCTAAGGGTTTGGTTCTAGTTCGGTCTAGATCGAGTCATGGGTCGAGTTTTGTGTCTAGATTAGGTGTAGTTCGAATCTAGGGTTCTAGATCTAGGGTTTTTCAGTCATTCTAGTGTAGATCTAGGGTTCGAGTATCATATCTAAGCAAGGAATACAACAAAATCCCGATCAAGCTTATCACATACACACACAATCGCACACAACCGTACGCATGCATGCATGTAGCTACGGATTTGAAAGCTAACCGAGACCACATGGCCTAGGGCCATGGTCTTGGGTTCGAATCTATCAAGAACAAAGCAGAAAATAACAATGTAAAGATCGAATGTCATACCTAGCAGCCGAGATTTGGAAGAGAAAGAACAAGATCTAAAGGGGACGGCTTCAACTCGAACTCGGGACTTGCTCTAGGGTTAGGAACGGCCGAAATCAACAAAGACAAATGAATGTGGTTGTGGTGTTTATATATGGACGAAAATTAGGGTTAGAAATAGGTGTTTGAGTTGTACTAGGACACTTTCATATCATAGATGAAGATAAGGATCAAAGTGCAAGGATAAGGTCAAACAAGAAGGTTATCACCCCAAAGGGTGTTCGGCCATAATGGGATCCGTATGAGAGGGTGTAGGCTGGCCACATTGGTGGTCGGTCTAGGTTCGAGTCGTTTTCAGAAGTTTGGTTCATTCGTGTCACGTTTGTATTAAATCGTTACGTTTATTGTTTTACCGAGAACGTTAGTGTTTTAGAAATGTTTTAGCTCAAAAGTGTGTCACCATAAGTAAATAAAAATGTTGTGTTGACTAAAATAATCAAACACTAATGCATGGTGTAAAAATATGTATGTTTATTGTGTGTTAGGAATGCCAAAAATAGAAATGTCTTAAAATATAAACTTTCGGAATAAGGAAAGTTCTAGAAATGAAATGAAGTTACATACCAGAAATATCGAGTTGTCACACTTGAAATCTCTAATTTATCAATTTCATATCATAAATGTGTTACTTGGGTAATTGTTAGTATGATTATGTTAATTTCGGGTTTTGACCCGTTTGGTTGCCAATTTGTGTAAATTGACCTAATTTAGGTGAAAGGATAATTAAGCTTGCATAGGTATGCAAGTAGTATGAAAATTGCTTAGATGGATATTAAGTAGGTAACTTGGCAATGTGGAATTGGTAATTTTCAAGTGTGGACTCGATTATGTGTTTGAGCCGTTTGGGCCTAATGTGTGCAAGTTGGTTAAAATACATCATGAATTGTTTAGAAGTGACTTGATGGAATTCTAGACATTGTTAATTGATGTATGTTGAAATACAAGTGTTAAGTTGTCATTTGGTTGTACACAAATAAGGGTGTTTGGCTTATAGCACATTTGTTGTAAATTTAGTGATTTCGGGTAACTAATTCGGTGTTCGTTTTGTACAGGAAAAGGAAAGGAGCTCAGTAATATAAGCTTACTGAGCTCGGCACAAAAAGGAAGCTAAGGTGAGTGGATTTAACCTTCTTTCTTGTGTGATGAACAAAAATTATGGAATGGTGGAGTTCTTGAGAAAATTGCAGCATTTTGGCTGGTCTGGTGGAGATAGCAGCGCTATCTCTAGATAGCGGCGCTATCTCTCTGATTTTTTGGGAAACTGGACAGAAACTCGAAATAGCGTCGGGGCTTGAAATAGCGAACGCCAAGATAGCGACGCTATCTCTAAATAGCTGCGCTATCTCTAAATAGCGGCGCTATCTTGCTGTTTCTGGCAAAAGTGTATTTTTTTTTATACTTTTCGATTTTCAGTTGTACCATTATTAGTGGGATGTTAATGGTAGTATGTGAACATGTTTTTAGAGGTTAGCTATAGTGGGTTTTGGCTACGCTTCGTTACTATTGGATGGGCGCGATCGGACTCCTTCGAATTCATTACGTAAAGAGGGATCAACGTGCCAATAGTAAAGGAGCCATCAGTAGACTGTTGTTGGGCCGACAACAGTTGAAGGTCTTCGCCCGACCGCCGGTCCTCTCATAACGTCCAAGATTGTGGCGTTACACTTGGGCCTCTTATTGGGTTTAGGTCCGATTAGGTTGGGCCATGGATTGGGCTTCGGCCAATTGGATTCGGTTTGGGTAGTAATGGGCCAAAGGTTTGGGCTTTGGTCCAAATGGGCTTGGATACTAATGGGCCAACTAAAGTTTGGGCCCGATGGACTAACATAGATTGAATGCGCCAAGTACGGGTCTTGGCGAGGTTAGGAATTCGGGTTTGGGTCCACGGTTTGGGTCAAGATCCGGCCTTGACCCGGTTTGACTTGTGGGTCAAAATTAGTCCAATCTAAAGTCAATATTGGTCAAAATAGTTAACAAAAGTCCACTAGATTTCGGCTAGGGTTTGGGTTCCGAATTAGGGTTTGGTTTAGCATAAGTTCGGGTCAATGATGATCAAATCTAGTCAACTAAGGTCAAATAGTCAACCTATTAGTCAACTAGGGTTAGGGTTCTGCTAGGGTTTCGGTCAAGGGTTGGCCGAATGGCCAAAACGCTTCGGGATTGAGGCTAGATCCGGTTTAGGGTTCGAGTCCAAGGGTTTGATTTGGTTAGGTTTCGGTGTTTTGGTCATACAAGGCTAGATCTAGGGTTAAGCACTAGAATAGTTCTAGATCTAGGGTTTCTAGTGATCAAAAGTCTAGGTTTTTGGTCATAAATCAACAAAACAACAATGAATCAAGCGAATAAACAAACCAATCAAGATGAATAAACGATTAAACAACAAACCCTTTGACATGCATGCAAGCATGCACGTCAGGATCAAGATCAAGCAAGTGCCGGGACCTCTTGGCCTTTGGACTAGGTCTCGGGTTCGAGTATTAAGACCGAAACAAAGTGGAAACAACAAAAAGGAATCGTGTATTACCTTGCTACAACCGATCGATCAAGAACAAGAAGGGTCAAAGGGGTTTTCGGATTTGCTTGCTTCAAAACTCGAACTTGGGATGGCTTAAGATACTCGGTCGAATAGGGAGAAACAAAGGGTTTAGGGTTCGGTGGTGATGGTGTTTATATAGGGGAGAATTAGGGTTAGGAGCAAGTAGAGTTTGAATGGTACAAGGATTCATTTAAATTGCAAGTAGATAACGATCAAACGAAAGGATAAGGCCAACATCCCAAGGGGTGTTTTGGCCGAGTTTAACACGCACAAGAGAGGGGGAGGTCAGCCACTTAGGTGGTCGGTCAATGGCTTGGTGTCGGGTTTAGATCATAGTTCAATCGAGTCACGTTATATTAAATTAAAACGTTTATTGTGTAACCGATAAAAAGTTACTATTTTTAGTAGTGTTTTAGCTCAAGTGTGTCACCATAAGAAAAATAATATGTTGTGTTGACAAAAATAGTCAAACACTAATATATGGTGTAAAAATAGATGTTTTGTTGTGTGTTGGATGCAAAAAATAGAAATGTCTAAATATAGAAACTTTCTAAATAAGGAAAGTTGTAGAAATGAAATGAGATTACATACCGGAAATATCGAGTTGTCACAGTTAGACGTGGAAAACGAGCACAACTCCAGTCTAAGAATGTCACCGTTATGGTCTGTGATTAAGAAGATAAGGTTGACTCTTAATATGCGAGCGCAGACGGATCCATGGTTTTCTGATTTTCTTTTATGAGTCGGAGATGGGGATGAAGAAGTCATCGATGAAAAGTATATTCGAATTCTAGAAGGCATGACCATTTCGTACAAGGATGTGGCTCGGTCCAAGGAAGACCTGATCAATGCGATATTTCCTTCTCTGCATGTCAACGGAAATTCACCAGATTATATTATTTCTCGGGCTATCTTATCAACAAAAAATGACCATGTTGATGAGCTTAACGAGAGGTTGATCGATACATTTTGTGGGTCGAACAGATATATTAATATAGTTTTGATGAAGCGGAGGATGATAGAAACGGATTCTATCCTATAGAATTTTTGAACTCGCTTAATGTCAGTGGTATTCCCCCGCATGTTCTCCGGTTCAAAATTGGGTTCCCGATAATACTTTAACGGAATATCGATCCCTCCCAGGGGTTATGTAATGGCACAAGACTTATATGCAGAAAAGTTTGAGCCAAACCTAATTGATGCGGAAATAGCCGTTGGCCAGCATGCTGGAAAAAGGGTTTTCTTGCCAAGAATACATGTATCTTCCTCTGAAGCCGAGATGTTTCCTTTCAAGTTGAAAAGAAAACAGTTTCCGGTTAGGCTAAGCTTTACGACGAAAATCAACAAATCCCAAGGGCAGACAATTCCAAATGTGGGCGTTTATCTGCCGGAATCGGTGTTCTCGCATGGGCAACTTTACGTTGCCCTTTTAAGAGGAATTTCACGTGACAATACAAAAGTATTGGTAACTCCAGCAACATTTTTTAATCTCGACGGAGTTTACACAGCAAACGTGGTGTATCTAGAGGTTTTACATGATGAGTAACACGCATAAACAGACATTTCTTCCCTGGATTTTATACTTAATTAGGTTTATTCTTTTACCTCTACTTTATACACAGTTTTCATAGCTTATGTACTGTATTCATTATAAAAGTATGTAACCGGTGGACTTTTAATCACCAGGAATATATAGTTTGCAGCCGCCGCACCGCGCGGGTTTTAATCTAGTCTCTATAAACTGATATATAGTGATACGGACGCTCCCACGGCACGTCCCAAAACCTCGTTGGCACTAGGGGTGAGCAGAAAAAGAGAGTAACCGGACTCAGAACCGGAACCGTCTTGGAACCGGAGGTTCCGAACCCGGAACCTGCTAGGAGGTTCCGGTTCCGGTTCCTAAAATCATGGAACCGCCCTAAGAGGTTCCGGTTTCGGTTCTCAAAATTAAGGAACATGGAACCTGTGGATAACCTGGAGCCAGCGGTTACACGTTATATTTTTATTAAAATATATAATATATAACATTTATACATGATTAAATTAAATAGATTTATGATTTATAGTCTAAATAAAAATATAAAATATACCTTATTCGTTATAACTGAGTTAGAAATTATGTGACACATTTACTCGTCGTGAGGTCGTATCTTTGTGACTGACTTTCGAATCACACATTCACTATGTTTTTGTCATTCTTATTCACTTATTTTTATTTTGAACAATATTTATAATCGTTAGTTTGTGTGATTTATTGTGTTATTTATTCAGTAAGTAATATTAACAAATTTTGAATTTACATACAGGGTAACCGGAACCTGCCCGGGATCCGGCGGTTTCGGTTCTGGTTCCAAAAATTTAGGAACCTGTCTTCCAGGTTCTGGTTCCGGTTCCTATATCTCAGGCACCTGCGGTTCCGGTTCTGGTTCCGGTTCCAGTCGGAACCGGCGGGTTCCCTGTTATGCTCACCCCTAGTTGGCACAATCTACTTCTCACCGAAACGCATCTCCATTGACACCACCTATTCCTATATTTCTCCAGTAGGTTTCTCGTCGTTGTGTGGACGAGTTACACAACTCGTTGGCAAGCATTGTGAGGGTTAATACTTTTTAATTGATAATGAGTTAGTGATGAGTTGTTGTCGGCACGACCTTGTCAGTAACTCGTCAGGAGAGAAGAGGATGATGTGGCGCTATTGGCGAGTTAGAAAACGTGGTACGGTTGGGAGAGACCTAAGGAGTCTGAAATAGTGTCACAATTAAGTTTCTTTCCTAGATAAAATATAGTGTAAATTAGACAGATAATTTTTTAGGTTTATAACAAATTTCACCAATGTTACTTTAGTTTTAAATCTTACATTGATGATCCTTATTTTTGAAAGGTTTTTTACCCATGGTCCTTTACGAAAACAGGCGTCTATTTTTCACGTTAAGTGACATCACGTGTGATGCAGGTAAGGGTATTTTGATCAATTCGTCTTTTTCTTCTCATTTACTCCCTTTACACGGACGATCCTTTAGAATTATAGCAAAATTTCACTCATGGTTCTTTAGTTTGAATAACTACAATGATTGTCCTTATATCTGAAAGTTTTTTTCACCGATGGTACTTTACGAAAACAATCATTTATTTTCATGTTAAGTGACATCACATGTATTGCATGTGGGGGCACTTTGGTCAATTCATTTTTCCCTTCTCATTAACTCCCCTTTAAACGACTATTCTTCCTCAGGTCATTTTGTTTACCCTGATTGTTGAAGAGATGTATTGACGTACTTTGAATTAAAAATGATGGGTGCTTTTAGTTATGAAGCAAAAAGGTTGTGAATTAAAAAAAATGATGGGTGCTTTTAGTTATGAAGCAAATAGGTTGTGAATTAAAAAAATGAGGGATAAAGTTAAGTAGAGGGTAAAAAGAAAAAACGTAAAACACTTGATTTTCTTATATAAGCCAAAAGCTCCAACCATAGCTTCTCTAAAAGGGTTTAAATAAGCTTATAATCACGAATTCATATGAATTTATTAAGCTTAGATAACATATATTTGAGCACCATATGTTTGTGAGTAATTAGCTAATGAGCCTCATAAATAAGCTCTTTCAAACACTTCTATATCTATACATATATGTGGGATCCACATGTTTGTGTGTAATAAGCTAGGACTTTGGCCAATGCCTCTCTTGAAGCCGACGAATTCAGTCCCATTGGCCCCATCCGTCAGCTCTGACTCGTCGGTTCAACAAATCGGTTAGGGGAAGAGCGGGGGAGGGATTTTGGTGGGCGTCAAGGTAATTTAATAGGATATATGGTATTTTTTGTGTATGTATATTTTATAATGGTAGGTTCTAAAAAACTGAAAAGAAGATGTATTGTTGGCATGGATATATCAGTTGAATGTCAGTTGGAGTGTGAGTTGATGTGACACTTATTTAATAAAATTTGGTAACACATTTTGAGTCGATGTTTAGAGTGGTCTAATATCTCAAACGCCCCCTATATCTATTCATATATGTGGGCTCCACATATTTGTGTGTGAAAAATAAAATATGTACAAAGTTGTCAAAATGGGTCATGTAGTTATGGGAAAAAATCCTTAAAATTAATACTTTGTAAATTAATAAACTCTTTAAAAAATAGATTTGTCCAGTCCCTATTTGAACCAGTGTATAAAAATGAAAAATTCAATAAAATAATAAAATAACAATTTTATATGAAATATATGTGTGTATTAGTATTAACATTAGATTCCCTCACATCCCCTGGAGTAAAACTTGACAAAAAAATTTAACAGAATTCCACTTTATGAACTAAAAGTGTGACCGACCCCCCAAAATTTAAGGATCATCTATACGACTTAAGAACCGAGTCCAAAAGTTTAAGCAAATCACAAGGAGTATCATATGTTATTACTTGCTTTCATAATTTGTTTACACGAGAAGATTATAGCATTTTACTAACCATAGTACAACATTAGTGTTGTTATGGATCAACACTTACTATCTACGATACAATGTACTTAGACTATTTCAATGGTTAAGTTATTGCAATAACTTATTATAATTGACACTTGGGTGACGTTTGTTTTTTGACAGAAAGTCTTTTTGAGGTCTTATGTCTGCAGACAGGATAACATTTTGAAAAAAAACTGTTTGTTTTTTGAAAGTCAGAAGATGAGAAAAAATCTTTTTGAGGTTTGCTTGGAAAAGACTTGGACCATAATCTTCCAAGCTTGGAATACATTTTACCTACACCTAAAAAAAAGTTTATCTACAACTACCACCACCACATACCAACACAACCACTCGCCACCCACAACCACCACTTATCGCCACCGCCACCCACCACCATCTACCGCCACAACCCACCACCATCTACCGCCACCAGCCCACTACCCACCACATACTGCCACAACCATCTACCGCCACCCACCACCATCTACCGCCACCACCCAACACCACCCACCGCCATCTACCGCCACCATCCGCCATCACCCACCACCATCTACAACCACCACCCACCACCAACACTACATACCGCCACAACCACCCATCGCCACCGCCACCTCCACCTACCACCAACTACCACCACCACCACATACCGCCACAACCACCCACCGCCACCACTAGGGGTGTGCATGGGGCGGTTTGGGATGGTTTTAGGCTCAAACCGAACCGAATCCGCTAATTTCGGGTTTAGGATTTTCAAACCCAATGGTTTCGGTTTCTAACGGTTTCGGTTTTAACGGTTATTAGCCTTTAACGGTTCGGTTCCGGTTTTAAAACCGAAACCACCTCGTCTTAAACAAAGATACATAATTTCATGCACTAATCTTTATTTTTTCAAAATTAGATACAAATTTTAGTAATAATATCTAACTTATATCATTAAGTTTAATGTCTAATAACACATTTCAACAATGAATACCATTTTCAGCCCAAAATTCAAATTATAAACGTATTTTGTAGCATATAATAACGATATAGGCATCAATGGACCATAGTAGATGGACTTTTAAATACATAAATAGGCCGACTTCTATTTAATAATATAAAATTAAAAAATATATATAATATATTACTCCCTCCGTCCCTAAATAAAGTTCCCATTTGTGTTGGGCACAATATTTTAGGAGATAGTTAGTGGTGGGGTATTTGGTATTACTTTTGAATAAAATATAAGGTTTGATTGGAGAGAGAAAGTGTTTTAAGAGATAGTTAGTGGTGAAAGTATTGGTAATAATATTATTATATTAAGTGGGTCCCTTAAGTTTTAGAAATGGGAACTTTATTTAGGGACAAAACTTGAAGGTGAAATGGGAACTTTATTTAGGGACGGAGGGAGTAAATATTAGTGGGGCGGTTTCTTAATTGGGGTGGTTTTTGGTTAAAACTGAAACCGAACCGAATCCATCGGTTTTTTCAAAATCTAAAACCAAACCGTCGGTTTTGAAATGGTTTCGGTTTTAACGGTTTGGTTTTGTCGGTTTTAATGGTTTGGTTTCGGTTTTATGGTTTTTATGCTCACCCCTAGCCACCACCACCACATACCGCCACAACCACCCACCGACACCACCACCACCAACCACCACGTACTGCCTCCACCACCCACCACCACGTACTGCCTCCACCACCCACCGCCACCCACCACAAATAGTGCCATTTAATTTTTTTATCAACCTGCAGACATTAAAAAAAACAAACAATCTTCTTCTCATACACTGCAGACGTTTGGTCCAAATCTTCTCTGCAGATCTGATCCGCAGAATGCAGATCTTCTACCTCTTAAAAAAACAAACAACACCTTAGACTTCCACTAAAAATTTATAAATGAGTTTTCTAAAAAGATTTTTTCCAATGTGTATTAACCTACACACAATTTTTTTTGTGTCTTGAGAAAGACTTAGAGGATAATAAGCTTTTGAACTAAAACTTTTTGCTACAAGATAATTACCTTTAAATGACCTACACAAAAAGTAATAAGCTTTGTAATAAGCTACCATTGGAGATGCTTTTATAATAATAAAAAAAAAGTAGGGGTGAGTGAGCTCGGTCAAAAAACCGAACCGAAACCGAAACCGAAACCGATTAATTTTCAAAACCGAAACTGAATCGATAACATGTTATCGGTTTTGGTTGGGTTCGGTTTCAATTCAATTTATTTACGCCAAATGCTCAATTTATTTACGCCAAATGCTTATCCTTATCTGAAGAGCAAACTAAACTGAACTGAAACTAATAGAACTAAATCCAAAAACGAATAATTTTCACCCCCAAATGCTCACCCCTAGTAAAAAAAATCTAGCCTATTTAATTTTAGATGGAGATTACATGTAAACATAAATTATTATTTTATACAAATAATTTGATTTTACACCGACCGAAGTAAGATATCTCCCATCCGTGTGAGGAAAAGGCTTTGTGCTGGAAACAACATCACATCATCTTCTCCAATGGCTTCCTCTCTTCTCCCTCTTCAATCTCTCGCCCCTAATCTCAAGGTACATGTTTGCCACTCATATGTTTCACTACTACAGCACAAATGCACTCAAATTAACAGATTAAATTCAATTCATCTCTCTGTTACAATCAGGGTACTTGTGGGTTTGGTTTGAGAGGTCACAAATTGAGGCCTGGTTTCACCATTCGTAACGGATTTAGGGTTTCTGCTAGAGGTAATAGATGAAAGAATTCGCTATTGTTTTGTGTAATTCGATGCTTCTTTGTTGGTGTTTCTGTTTATCTTCTGTAAATAAGCTAACATATGTAAGCTTGTTAATGTTTGAGGTGAGTTTTAGTTGCAATGTGCTCTATGCACACCAAGTGTTTGTGAAAAATACTAACACTTAAAAGAAAAGAGATACATCCTAGGTATAAAATTGGACAAAATCAAAGTTACATTTCGGTATAAAATAGTGAAATTCCCCACCTAGGATATTATATGGTGATTATAATCCTTAGATATCAGATATTTTGCATTAATAATGAATAAAATAAAGGGAAAATGACCATGAAATATAACATAATACAATTTTGACAATGTGAGGCGTTTAAAATTTTGTTCGTTCATCAAACGGAACATTAATCAAATTTCCCACAATTAGGGGAACACTAGGCAAAAAATTGCAACTTTTACATACCCCACATTATGTCAAAATTGGAATTTAATGTCAGTTTAGTTCAAAGTTTAAGTTGGATTTTCCAGAACTGTAATGCAGGATATTAATTTTTCTGATTTTTGCTTGCAGATTTAATAATTGAAGAAGATGATGTTCTGCTTACATTTTTGAAGGATAGAGAATTGAATGGAGATTTGATAGCAAAAGTGTCTGATAAAATTTGGATGAGAGATGCAATTAAGATTGATAATATTGAAGCTGACTTAAAAAATGATGTTAATCAACTCAATGAGGTAACGATCATTGTAAAATTACATCTTTTCTGACATGAAGATAGATACTACAGGTGGCAAAGCGGGCAGGTCGGGCGGGTTGGGTAACTTGTCAAAACGGGCTGCCTGACCTACAAACACTTAATTTTATCCATTATTTTAAATTTTATAAATAACTAATCTGTTAAATATGATTAGCTAATATTACAATAATAATCTTGCTATTAATAATAAAGCAATTTATAAGCCTGTTTGACCCGTTTCCCTTTTAGTTAAGGGGTATAATTGCACAAAAATGTATGAACTTTTTGAAATTTTCCACGTTAGGTACTTAATTTTTCTTTTAATTTGGTATTAATTTAGTTTTTTGTGAGCAAAATGAGGACTTCTTTTACCTCTTAAAGATATTAAATTTTATAAATAACGATGACTTTTGTTGTACCTTTTAATGCATTTTGCTCTTTAGTTAAACACTTAAATCCTTTGACTTAACCCCTTTGACCCGTTACAGATATACACATAACCCATATCGACCCATTTATAAGTAAATGGGCCGAAATAGCTACATCCTGAGATTTACTTATGGTGTCAATTACAATTTCACATTTTTTTTTTTGGGTCAAATTTCATTACATTTTTTTACTTTTATTAATAGTGATTAGTGAAAAGTCTGTTATGACACACACACTTGATAATTGTAGCCATTTGTTGATGAAAATACGGGCGGTTTTCTGAAATTGACAACAACAAATGAGTGGCTTTTAGGAGAAAACACTGCACCAATGAACAAAAAAATGCGAGCTAAGGTATTACAGTATTTCATTTTTGCTTTAATAATATATATGATATATTGTCATTTTTCTGAAATTATATACATAAATTGTTTTAATAATATCGTGATTGTGATAACAGGAATTACGTGATGACAGAGAAAGAAGAACCAGATTAAACTTACTTCAATATGAAGCGGTATGCATCTCCTGCCTCAAAATAAATCATTATCTTTTGATAAAATAATTGAAATATCTAAAGTTATGGAGTCAATTATAAAAATTTAGATCATCATTGTTGCTAGTGAGTTTTCTATCTTATAAGTCCAATTTGAAGATGTTTTAAGAGGTTTCTTTGAAAACTTGTCTGGAAAATTGACAGGTTTTTGTATTTTTAATTTTAATTTTAATTTTAAATTTTAATTTTAATTTTACATTTGCAGGTGAAGAGGGAATTGTTTTATCTAACAATTGGTATTGGAAGTGCATGTAGTGGATATTGTTTAGTAGTTTTATCAATCCAGGTATTCAAGTAGAGGTATAATTTCAGTCATTTATGTTTGTTTAGTAGTTTTATCAATCCAGGTATTCAAGTAGAGGTATAATTTCAGTCATTTATGTTCTTCATATAATAATCACAATAGAGTAAATTACACCAATCGTCCTTATGGTTTGTATCATATTTCACATTTGGTCCTTTAGTTTCAAAAATTACATTGGCAGTCCTTATTTCTAAAACTTGTATCATCCGTAGTTTTAATAAATATTTGATCAGTTGATGAAAACATAATCATAATTGATAAACTTATGTATGATGTTCATATTTGCTTAGGCTGCTGTCAGTTATGCAACAGGCGTCCTTTTCAGGTTAGTTTAAACTTTCAACTGATTTAATAAAAACACATTCTTTTAGTTTTAAAGAATAAGTATTCATTATACAAAGGTTTGACCAAAAGTCAATGCTTGTCTCTATGATAATTATCACATGCAGTTGCTTGTATCTTCAACTGTTGTACCGGTATGTGGACAATCTTTCACGGGAAGCGGTCCCACAAATTTTCAGGGAAAGGAAAATAAAAAGGTATGATATAAATGATTCTTTTTTCTTTTTTTATTTATTTATTTAATTCATTTTATATTGGAAACTAGAATTGGTATTAGAAGCGATGATTTGGAGGATACTTTTGTAAAAGTAGTGAAAGGTTGTAGCATGGTTTTATCATCTCCACGCCTTGTAATCCCGGCTGCCATTTATGGATTGTGGGGTCTCTCTCAACATTTTGCAAATGATTATTTTCAGGTATTATTCTAAACTTTATTTATAAATGGGTCGGTTTGACCCGTTTCAACCCGGACTCATTTTGACCCGTTACTCAACCCACCATCTTGCCACCTCTACATTAAGTACCCTTTCGTTGGTGGTTGAATCAGGTTTTGGTTGAGCCTAAATGGATTCTAGTAAAAAACAAGTCGACCCACCCAACCTATTTTATAAATCGGGTCGTGTTTAGGTTGGCTTATTAACCAAGGTTGTAAAAATAATCAATTAGTCAATAACCATGCAAAAAAGTAAACAATGCTCAAAATAAAAACCTTAAATCCATAAGAAAATAACTAATTAATCAACAGAAACCCTAAAACTGATTTTTTTTTTTTAAATTAGTTTGACTTTCGTTGACTTTGACCAATTTTGACTGATTTTGACCTAGTTTGACCGATTAGGACAGACTAGGAACAATTACAAGGTTGGCCGCCGATTATCGCCTAGGCGGCCTCCTAGACTGATATTTACAACACTGGTGTTAAGTATTAACAAGTCGACTCGCCAGCCCGTTTAGTTTCATAAAGGTTTTTTTTTTTTTTTTTTTTTTTCAAAAGGATGTAACTACTATAAAATTTCATAAACGTTGTCTAAAACATGTCTGAATCTTTGTTAGTCCTTTCAGCTCCTCGCGATTACCATTATATTTGGGTCCATTTTTTTGTTTCTGACCCACTAACAAATGTGATCCACCAACCTATTAAGTTATATATATGGGTCAGATGAGTCTGGTCTGGGTTACCATGGTTTAATAATTCCGGGTTAGGGTCGGTATTTCTGACCCGAAATTTTAAACAGGTCGGGTTTGGGTTGACTGATTCCAACCCGCCAACCCAAACCCAACCTGATTGCCACCCCAGTTGAAACCTGATAGACAGTTATTTTGGATGTTGGTTTGTAGCTTACACCAGCAATGGTAGGAGTGTTTGCCTATAAAGCTGCTTGTTTGGTTCAAGTTTACAGAGACAATGAAGATCTTCAACTAATTCTTCCCGGAAATGACGACGTTGACTAAAGTAAAATATTTATTTTCTTACCTTTTTTATGCTACAAAACTTTTACAATATACATACATAACAAGACAACCAATTTATGTTACCTTACATTATAATTACTATTATTATAGCTAGGAATTTGTCCATTTTTACTCATAAGTTGCAAAATAGCAACCCTTTCGTTTTAGCTCTTTCGGTTCCATTTTGTGAAACCTCCAATACATGCTCGTATACACCGAATTGAAGTGCAACCACAAAATTGTTGTTATATTCATACAAACTTTATATAGGACCGAACATGCACATTTTTTATTCTTCGGGGTCCCTTCTCGTATAAACTTAACTAAAGTTTCAATACAAGAAAGTTGTTCAAGTTCTTTCCTTCCATCAGGATGGTCAGCAAGCAACAACAAAACCAAAAGATCTTCATCAACCATATTTAACCGCCTGTTTTCAAGAATTTTTAATAATGTTTTGATTGCACCGGATTCAATAGCTTTTGTTTTATTGGATTGTGACAATGTTAGTTTAAATAAAGCGGTTGCAGCGTCTTTTTTGCCTCTAATTGTGCATTCGGTTAGCAAAGGGATCCCTTTTGATGATCCGATCAACGGTTTGTTTTCATCCGAGTTTTTCTTTAGCTCCAATTGTCCCATTCTTGAAGAACTCCAATTAGGGTTAGGACTTTTTCACTTTGGGCTTTTTGGGGTGGTGGGGTTGGTTCTTCTTTGGGAATTTGGTAGTTATTATGGTTACACCGTTGTATGATTAAGTTGCGTAATGCAACGTTTGGTGTTAATGTTGTGTGTGTTAATGGTAACCCGGTTTTCGGGCATGTTCGGTCGGAATCTAATTATTGTTGTATGCTTGCTCTCTTGTACGTCTGCAAATTAAGATGAACAATTAAGACGAGAATTTGTTAGATAATTCTATACTAATTGTCTCAATAATCATATTTTTCGATTACAAAAATTGTTTATCATTGTATTTTCTGTTATTTTTAATAGAAAATGCATGAGATAGCTGACAACTTTTTATAGAAGTTTCAAATAGGTCATCTTACTATAAAAATGTCCGAAGAGGCTATCAAAATTAGGATTTAATACACAAAATTAGGAATTTAGCGACGCAACTTGTTTCAAACCAGCAAAAAGTTGTGCCCCTAAATGACTAAAATGCCCTTAAGTTATATTTGTTTGGTGGTCAAAACAAAGTTTCAACTTGTAAAACTAAATTTTAAGGCTATAATAGCTATTTACCATTTGTTATAAAATATGTGGACAAAGATAACCAAAGATCCTAAATTTGACAATATAATGTACTAAAAAATTTCTCGCTCATCAAAATGAATTTTGGAGAAATTCAAACATACTTGTCTCCCTAAATTTGTCAAAAATAAACCTATGTTCCTAAAATTCAACTTTCATGCATGTGGCGGGTACACCACATTGTCAAATTTGGGATCTTTAATTGCCTTATATTTTGGCCATTTTCTCTATATTTTTTGCTGGATTTGGGTAGCCACTTCATAGTCAATTTCCCTATTTTACAAATATTTATTTTTCTTTTAAAGTTTAATGGAGTAAACATGCTAGCTTTAAATGATAAAATCGCAATCAAGTAATCCCAGTTGACCTAAAAAAAGTCAAAAAAAACCTAGTAAAAATGGTAATGGGTCAGAAAAATAAAGTTTTTACCTCTAAACTTTTGTTAACCTTTAATTTTGATTTGTTTCTAATAGAATAGGTGAAAATTTAAGGATCAAACCACACTGAGAGTAATTAGCTAAATATGTGCAAATTCTTTGTGTTATATTATTATTTTTCTTAGGGTTAAATATAGTTTAACCCTCAAAGTTGCACATATATAGCTATTTACTCTCAGTGTGATTTGATCCTTAAACTTTCACCTATGATTTAATCCTTAATTTGGCATTTTTGTAAGTATTAAAACATGCGATAGTAAGTCACACCAGACCACACCGTCTATACATAAGACAATTGCAGTATGTTAATTATTCTTGTTAACGTAAAAATAGTATCTATAACTTTAGGGGCCTTTATGAAACATAGGCAACACAGATCCAACGGCTGTAATTAACTAGCCGTTAGTTTCAAATAAAGATTATGGGAAGAGAGCCGGACACAAATCCGCTCTGTACGATTCAATTTCGAACCCAAAAATTAAACTTGAAAACCCTTTTTTTACCTTTCAATTTTCATCACTCACCCACCCATCTAAACGTAGATCGACTTCAATATTATATGATCGATCGATCATACATGGAGTTTTCCTCTTAATCTTCGTCTTCTGTCACTACTTTCGGATTAACTTTGAAGATTTTAATTGAAATTTACAGGTGATTTTTGATCATTTGGCTTTTGATATGTTTCGTTATCGTTAAAAACTTATAATGTGTTATTCCTCGTTCATTAAGACTGATGGGTCTTTTTCTTTTACTTTATATTTAAAGTTTTTATTTATGAATTATGAAATTGTTTCTTTTGGTTTTTTGTCTCTATGTATATTGTCAGATGGCTGCATCAAAAGAGAATTTACCAGGTGTAAATCTCCAAACAAAAATACAAGGTAAATTAAATGAAGAGTTATTACAAGTTTTTACTATACATAACCTGTTTGATAAAATGCCTGACTGAAAACAAATGGTTATAAACCCTAATTAATTTAGAAAATTTCATTCATTGCAGGTGGATTAAAAGCAGATTATGGTAAAACAGGGGAAAACAGGAGGATATTGGGGGAAATTAGCAAGAACATTATCAGAGCTCCACCTGTTAATGGTTTTCCAGGGTAATACAAGTCAACTAATTTATCTTTCATTTTTAACTATAATATAGTATTTTTATGTACATATGTTTGATAATTTCTCATTTTCTTTTCATAGACAAAAGCCAATAATTAGTAAGAAACCAGTTCTTCCAGTTCGTCGACCAATTACTAGGTCTGTAACAATATAACATGCCTTTTTTCTTGTTTTTGTTAATAAAATTTTGTGTTTTGATATACTATATAAAAATTAATTATTGAATTCCAAATACTTTTACTGTTTCTGCAGGACTTTTAGTTCACAAATTGCCAGTAAACCATCCTTACCATTACCAGAGGTATAGGCTGTTTTTCTACTGTACTTTTTACACGTGGCAAAATGATGTTTGGGTGCTAATGATCCAAAATTGGTAATTTGCAAAAAATGCTATTTTGTAAAGATTTTATGCTAGTAAAATTATTAATTGAAGCTACTGTTTGAAATTATGTAAAAGATTAATAAATAAAAAAACCTTGTGAAAATAGGGGAAAAGGGCAAAGATTCACACAATCCCTGATGAAATTGACACTCAAATAAATGATATTGAAGATGATTTTAATGCACCTATGTTTGTTCAACATACTGAAGCAATGCTGGAAGAAATTGATAAAATGGTATGTTATTTTCCCTTTTTTTTATATTATTTAAATTAAATAGAGTAATGTGCTGAAAATTGTAATTTAGGACGAAGATGAACTGATTTTGGACATTGATAGTGCTGATAAAAATGATCAACTTTTTGTGGTTGAGTATGTCGATGAGATTTATGCACATTACAGGAAACAAGAGGTAATTAAGTTAATATTTATGGAAAATAAATAAATAATATTTATAACATTTATGCAATTTACATAACTTTTTACAAAATTTGCAGATATTAAGCTGTGTGTCACCAATGTACATCTCACAACAACATGACATAACCGAAAGAATGAGAGGGATTCTCATCGACTGGCTAATTGAGGTATTCTACATTTATTTTTGATGTCATGCTGATGTCATAATAATCTAATTATTAATTATAAAACAAAAAACAACACAGGTGCATTACAAATTTGAACTGATGGAAGAGACATTATATCTAACGGTCAACCTCATTGACCGATTCTTGGAACGAGAAAATGTGTCAAGAAAAAAACTGCAGCTTGTTGGAGTAACTGCTATGCTTTTAGCCTGTAAATATGAAGAAATATCGGTTCTGGTTGTTGAGGACTTTATTGTAATTTCTGATAAAGCTTATACAAGAGCACAAGTTCTTGATATGGTAATTAAATTAATTAAAGAAACAAAATTTAATTACTTTATTATTATCTTGTTATTGTTATTAATTGATCTCGGCGGTGATTAATCCGGTTTCTAGGCGGGCACCATAAAATACAAAGGAATTTATTTTTATATAGATAAATAAATATAAGCAATACCCTAAAAAAATAACTAATTAGTCAATAACCATGCAAAAAATTTAACAATGTTCAAAATAAAAAACCATAAGTTTATAACAAAAATAAACTAAGTCAGTCAATAAAAAGTAAAAACCCTAAAATTGTTTTTTTCATTTTTTAAGTAAGTTTGACTTTCATTGACCTTAACTATTTTTACTGATATTTACAGGAGAAGGTAATGGTGAATACCTTGCAGTTTAATCTCTCGGTTCCAACTGCTTATATGTTTGTTAGGAGGTTTCTTAAAGCTGCAGAATCTTACAAAGAGGTTGCTATTTTATACAAATATATTTATTTATTTATTTACTGATTGATGATGTGATTTTTAGGTGGAGTTATTATCGTTTTATTTGATGGATATGTGTTTGGTGGAATATGAGATGTTAAAATTCACACCTTCACTGCTAGCAGCAGCAGCAGTTTTCACTGCTGACTGTACTCTTAACAGATCCAAAAATTGGACCAAAACAAGTCAACATTATTCTAACTATTCTGACCATCATTTATTGTTAGTAAAGTTTCTACTTTTATTTTTAATTTTTAAATTTTTTTGCTTGTGTTGAAGAATTATTTATTTTTTTATTTTTTTTCAGAGAATGTTCGAAAATGATGGTTATTTTACACCAAAAATCAGGCAGTGGAAAATTGGTTTCTGTTTTCAAGAAATATGGAACATCAAAATATGGTCATGTTGCACGAACCAAGCCTGCTAATTTCATGTTGGACCCGAGTTTTTGGGAAGATTGATTATGGTTTCTTTTTACAATTTAATGAAAATTTCTAACTGTCGATTATTTTGGAAAAAAATTGGTATTTTGATGTATCGAGCAACACATATAGTTGCTCGTTAGTGTAGCTGATTTGAAGTTTAATTAGGATCCATGCAAGTATTTAGATCGTTTATGAGCTGTTTATTTGTGTGTTAAGATGTTTTTAAATCTGGTTTAAGATGTTTTAATGTGAATTGTGAAGTATTATGATATTTTTGGAAAGTCTATCAGAAAGATTATGTTATAATTGTTGTAACGTTTTTTAAATTCCAATATGGAAAGTTTATGTTTCTATAAAATACGTACTGCCTTTAGGGAAATAGATAAGTTCATTTATACTTTTTACATCAAATTTACACCTTTTTACATCAAATTTACACTTCCTAAATACGAATAATAATAAATTAATAACGGTACATTTTATTGTTGGACTAGTGTAACTCATGCCTTAAAGACATGTGATAAAAATTGTTAAATAAGCTTAAAATTTCATTATTCATATCAATAAAAACTAGTTAGATGTAGTAAATATGTTTTTAAATAAGAATTTACATTCAAATTATTAAATACTTCTTATCTCATGACTTAAGAGTATAAGTTAGGAAAAATCTTATCATAGCATTTTACCAATTTTGAAAACTATAAACTGATTATCCACAAAACACGGAAACTCTATAAAATATAAACGAATTAAAGTTTGGGTTGAACTAAATAAGTTCGGGTGTAAATGACCCAACGACGCAGCACGTCTAACTTGCTTTCATTTGTATAATTTTTGTAGTTATATTGATGGAGAACATGAGGTTGGTTTTTTATTTTAATTATATTCAACGGGTTAAACCAATTGAAAATATAGGTTAATTTTGATCTTATAGTTATATTACCCATTTACCCGTTAATTTGATTTATTTCATCTTTCTTTTAAGTTTTAAGAGTCAATTTTTAGATATTAATAATACTATTTATGTATGTTCGTTAACATATAAATACGACTAATCCATTTAACAAACGTATATGCATTTTTTTAACTTTTACTTAACTAAATAATCGAATTGAGTTTTCAACTTAACTAACTAATCGTATTGAGTTATATATACAACATGAGGCGTACTTTTCCGTACAATAAAGGGTTTTTGACCTACCAATATGGTCCTTGCCCCTATCTTTGTAGTCGTGGGTTTAAATCTCATTGTAAATATATGTATTTAGAGTAGATTAGAATCAAACGTTAAAAAGAAGAGTAACTTCCCATACAAAGAATATCCGAGAGCTGGGGTGAGCACGGTTTAGAAACCATACCAAAACCGATAGAAAGGAAACCGAAAATGATGAATTTTCAAGAACGAAACCGTACCGATTACATGTTTTCGGTTTTGGTTCGGTTCCGTTTCAGTTCGGTTTTTGTTTTAGCCTAAATGCCCATCCTATTCGAGGACCCAACCGAAAACGAAAATGATGAATTTTCAAACCAGAAACTGAACGGGTCACATATTCTCGGTTCGATTTGATTTTTAGTAAGTTTTCGGTTCGGTTTTTTGAGTCAAAATGCTCACCATTGAGTAGGAATGGCAACGGGGCGGGTTCGGGGCGGGTTTTGGCATACCCGAACCCGAAATCGAAAACCTTACCCGCACCCGCCCCGATACCCGTCGGGTATTTTCGGGTTTTCCCCCGTCGGGTATTTTATATTACCCGAACCCGCCCGATACCCGAAATCAGACCCCGAAAACCGAAACCCGAAAACGTGAAACCCGAACAGAAACATGAAAAAACAAAATCTGAACAAGAATCCGTGAAAAAGGATAATTAAATTTGTGAAAAAGCCTAAATCTGCCCAAAAAATCATAAATCTACCCTAAAATCATAAATCTGCCCTACAAAATCATAAATGTGCCTGAATCTTCATATTTGGTCCCAAACTTCATTATGTTAAAGCAATTAGCAATATCAGTATGTATTGAATCTTCAATAAGAAATCACCCAAACTTCGTCGGAGGGCAGCAACAGCGGTGGTTCGTGGTCGTCGTCCGTCAGAGGGCAGCAGCGGCGGCGGTCGTTGGTGGGAAGAGAAGCACAGCGGTCGTCGTTCGTCAGAGTAGCAGCAACGGTGGTTCGTGGTCGCAGGTCGTCGTATTCGCCGGTGGTCGTCGAAGTGGCTGGAGGGAATCGAAAATTCGAGAGGCTGGAGAAGATGGAAGTAAAAAACGGCTGGAGTGGTTTGGGTTTGGGAAAGTGCAGATCTAAAAAACCCTATATGTTTTTATGGCTTTATATTATATATATAAAATAATTAAAAAATAAATAAATAATACATATCGGGGTGGGTCGGGTTGGGGTAGCTAGATCCGCACCCGAACCCGATAAAATACCCGAAATCAGCCCCCGAACCCGACTCGATATCCGAAATAACATGCCCGACCCGACCCGAAAATTGTCGTGTTCGGGTTTTCCCCGTCGGGTTCGGGTTGTTATTTTCCGGAACTACCCCTAATTAGCAATGTAAAATTACAATGAATACCCTCGTTTCGAGGGCTAAAAATCCACGATTCATTCATCCTTTCTGTTCATTCCGGCATCGGCAGAAAGCAGCAGACACATCTTTCAATCGCAAGTTCATCCAAGGTATCTTCTGTGCCCTAATTTTGTATACTTATCACATCTGCAAAGTTATATTCTTTGTGCTATGTTCTAATCAGAGTTCTTCAGTTCCAAGCCAATAATCTGTTACTTCCAATTTATATTTTGGATGCTGTTTATCTTGTGATCATAAGGTGATCATTGCAACGAGTAATGTTACTCTCAAACGGTTACATATCATTGACCTTTTTTGGTGCACATTAGGTGTTCGATGTAATGTCTCAATCAACACAGGTGGGATAATGAGTATAAAAAACTTTGTTTTGCTCAAATTTGTTCACACACATGGTGGGAAGAGAAGCAAAAACATGACGATTAAATGGAAGATATTATTTTCTTTGCTTGATCACAAGAGATGCTAGTGAATTGTTAAATATTTTTTTTTTTGTTTATTTCTTACTAAAGAAGATGCAACAAAACAGGGCCTTGAAACTTAGTTAAGATTGTTGTAAAAGGAATAAGACAGACACGAAATGTTTCATTGTAATTTGTGTAGTAATGCAAAAGTGAACATGATATAGTGATCCTCAATGCAGGATGAGAATAATTTGATTTGAATTTACTGCTTTAAGTCTACTGAATTGTATTATGTCACTGAATTTTAATTTGTTTTTGCAGGTAGGAGAAGGAAGTTGTAAGATGGCAACAAATGCTGCTTCTAAGTGCTCTCATGGTATGTGGTTTAAAATTTGATATTCTTTATGAGATAATTGATTAAATTTCATAAAATTTATAAAGTATTCAATGGTTGTAAATTTTATATGCTGTTTTTTCCATTAAACATTTAGTCTCTGTAACAAACGGTTGCATTTTCTGATATTTTAAATACTATTTTATGCATGAAACAAAACAAAAGTAGTTGGGCGTTCACTGTTGAGGGGTCTAAGCAGTTACTCATCAGGAGTGCCACAGGGGCCCACCTGCAATAGTTTCTTGGCTCAGGTTTGTTATTTTATGTAAACAAATGTTGCAATTTTAACTCGTTTATTTATTAATAGGTTGATTTACTATGTTTTATATCTAATGGAAACTAGTTAAAAGGTAGCTGAAATGGGTCAAATTGGTCAAAGGGGTTGAAAATCACCCAAATTGTATTTTTAACGCACACATTTTTTTCAAATCGTCTTATTTAAAAGGTTAGATTTATTGCCAAGAAAGGTATCTAAATATCCTAAATTTAACAATAATTTTTGACAAATTTTAGGAGTGAAAGTTTAATTTTTAAACATACAGTGAATTCTTTTCTCTATATTTGGCTCCCTAAATTTATCAGAAATTGTACTCACTCCTAAAATTTGTCAAAAATTATACTCAGTTTGAAAATTTGTCACAAATTAAACTTTCACTTCTAAAATTGTCAAAAATTATACTCAGTTCTAAAATTTGTCAAAAATTAAACTCTCTCTTCTAAAATTGTCAAAATTTAAACTTTCACTCGTAAAATTGTCAAAATTTAAACTCACTTCTGAATTGTCAAAAATTAAACTTTCGCTTCTAAAATTGTCAAAAGTTAAACGTCACTTCTAAAATTGTCAAAATTTAAACTTTCATTTTATAAATTGTTAAAATTTAAACTTTTACATCTAAAATTGTCAAAATCCTAATATTGTCAAAATAAACTTTCATTTCTAAAATTGTCAAAAATTAAATTTTCGCTTCTAAAATTGTCAAAATTTAAACGTCACTTCTAAAATTGTCAAAATTTAAACTTTCACTTTAAAAATTGTCAAAATTTAAACTTTAACTTCTAAAGTTGTCAAATCCTAGTACTGTCAAAATAAAGTTTCATTTCTAAAATTGTCAAAATAAACTTTCATTTCTAAAATTGTCAAAATTTAAACTCACTCCTAAAATTGTCAAAATTTAAACTCTCACTCCTAAATTTGCCGAAAAGTTGAACTTTCACTCCTTTCAATGAGCGAGAAAAAATTTGGTACCCCACATTGTGAAATTTGAGATTTTCAATTACCTTTATTGCTAATTACCCTGAACTTTTGTAATCATATATGACACAATAATTACTTTCAAATGTATAAAATTTGTCTATAAATTACCTGTTGACAACCCAACCCGCCCATTTTCCCACCTATATATTTTCTTAATTTGTATTCTTTTTGCAGCAAATACGTACTTTCATACAAATGAGATCCAATCTGAAAGTGGTGGACAACTCAGGGGCAAAACGGGTAATGTGCATACAAGCTTTAAAAGGGAAAAAGGGGGCAAGATTAGGTGACACAATAGTTGCATCAGTAAAAGAGGCCCAACCCGGTGGCAAAGTGAAAAAAGGGCAGGTGGTTTATGGGGTAGTGGTTCGGGCAGCCATGCAAAAGGGCAGGTGTGATGGGAGTGAAGTCAAATTTGATGATAATGCAGTTGTTTTGGTCAACAAACAAGGTGAGCCCATTGGGACCCGGGTTTTTGGGCCGGTCCCACACGAGTTGAGGAAGAAAAAACATGTCAAGATACTCAGTCTTGCACAACATATTGCATGAGGTATGTTAAATGGGCGGGTTGGTTCAAAACGGACCGGGTTGGGTTGGCCCACAAATGGTCCTTTAGGTTTGTACCATATTACATATTTGGTCCTTTAGTTACATAAGTTACATTAGTAGTCCTTATTTCCGAAACTATTGACACGTCTGGTCCTTTACCTAAACAGAAGTTTATTTTTCCCATCACGTGTGATGCACGAGGGGGGTAAATATGTCCTTTTCCCTTTCCCTTCACCAATTTGAAACCCATAAAAACCCGTGTGTTTGACGGGAAAAGTTAACGTGTGTTTAGATAAAGGACCAAACGTGTCAGTAGTTTCAGAAATAAGGACTACCAGTGTAATTTATGAAACTAAAGGACCAAATATGTAGTATGGTACAAATCTAACGACCATTTGTGTAATTTACTCTTTTATAAAAAAGGGAAAACCTACTTTCCAAAATTTTAACGAACTTTTGTTGTTTTCTACTATTTTTCTTTTGAGATAAAGAAATACTCTTTTTTGTTTTTTAGGTTGGAAAATGATAACAAGAGTTCGGAAAATAAGTATTTTAAATTAATTATAAAAACAAAGTGCTGTTGATTTTCAGGTTTGAGCCGATAAGAGTGAGCAGTGTACCCAAATTTATGGTGGTTAGTTTGTTAGGAGAGTTGTAATTTGGGGCTCTTAGGCTCATGATGTTTTACATTTTCCTTGTTTTATTTTTAAAATATTTTTTCGATTTTGAAAAAATGATTCTTTCGGTTTACTATTTCATCGTTCGTTGGATCTCTTTGGGCATTGCCAAAACAAAATAAAATGTAAAAATTTCATTGAAAATAGTTAGGTTTCACATAACATAATATTGTGCTTATTAATTTTAAAAAAGAAAGTGACATTATTTTCTTTTATTTTTGTTAATTTCTTTGATTAGTAGTTAAACGAATTTTTATAAACTATATTATCATTCAAAGGTGCATTTCTTCTACCAAGATATAATCAGCATTTGCCTCCATTATTTATAAGGGTGATTTTTACATCAGATCTTTTAATTCATGTATCACAATAATTGATATAAGCTTGTACAATTTTCAAAAATAATTGTACAGTGTGGTGGATGCATTAAAAAGTTTAGTGTGAAAATTAATTCTCATTATTTATTACACTTTATATACAATTGTTATAATAGTAGTTATTGTTCACACAAGTTTACATTATTCCTCCTAAAGTTTGTGATATTTTAAATTTTGTCACATTAGCGTCATGTTAGCTGACATTGTTATTGACACATTCATACCAATGCTACCATTTCTATTCAGTTTTTTGAATTCCACCATTATAAAATATTTACACACAAAATACATCAATTCACTTCTTCCTACGTGTTACTTTTCTCTTCGGGTAACGGAAGAAATGAAACGACAGCAACCAACTGAAGGGTGGTGCTGATGGTTCAAGTCAACCGAAAGGATATAGAAAATTTGCGTTGGCACCCGTCTTAAATAGACACAGGGGCGGAATTAGAATCTTCGATCAGTAGTAGCACCATTGCGGAGATAAATAAAAAAGACGGAGGTCAAGAGTGTTGTGCTCTCTTGCAGGTCCTAGGAGCAGCACCCCTTATGGCGTCTAAGGAGCAGTTCGTCGTAACAAAAATGAATTTTACATAAATGACTATATTACATTTAATCATGTTTAATTATATATACTAAGTCTTCAATAACTAATTATTAACTTCATTAATCTACAAAAGAACTACTAATTTTATAGATGTAAAACTATAAAACTACCAGACACACACTCCAGATTCTTTTTAATTTAGTTTAGATTTTTGTTTAGGTTTTGAGTTTAGACTATGAGTTAATACTTCAATTCTTTTTAAGATTAATTTGGGCTATTGATGGGGTTTTTGAATTTTTGTTCCACTTGTTTGCAATGAGACTTAGTGATTCTTTAGGTGAGTAAAACGGAAATTCTGACAATATATTCATCTATAGAAAAATAAACCAATTTAGTATGATTATAAGAAACTTCTAATATAACTACCATTTAAAAATAAATATTAGACTAGGACGCATATATCATGCCCTCCAATTCAAGGTTTGGGCACTTCAGCGATTGAGGTTTGGTCAAAAGCGTTCAAGTGGTGCGTTCTCGGTCGTTTTACTAGCGCCTCTTTTGATGAATGGTGGAATTTTTGTGAAACTAATTCGTCTCGGAATTTTCGTCGTCTAAAAATTCAAGTCATTGGTTTCACCGTATGTTGGTTGCTGTGGAAATTTCGTAATGCAACTATTTTCGATCAAGGGATGATGAGAAGAGCCGACATTGTTGATGACGTTATTTTATTCTCTTTTATTTGGTTGAACCATCGAAACCGTAAATGTAAGGTTTCATGGTCAGATTGGGTTAAATTTCCTTTCTAATTTCATGTATTTCGTTTTTGTTTAGTCTAGCACATTGCTAGACTCTAGTTATCAATAAAATTGCCGTTCAAAAAAAAAAAAAAAAAAGGTTTGGGCACTTCTCATTAGAACCACGTTATTACTGGTAGGTATAGTCATACCAATCAATCCTTAACTAGAAACGACTCCTAGGTATTCGGGATATCAAATTGAACAATAAATTTGTACATGTTTTAATCCCTTTAGTGCGTTTTGGTCCGGGATTCCCGATTATCACCAAAGTAGATCGCACCACCTAAGACAGTGTGATGCCTTTTGTCGGGACTCCCGATTATCACAAGACCCTACACACCCTAACCCTCGCAATGATTTGAATTTGCATCTAAGGTTCTTTCTCGTTACAATGCAAATATCGTTTAACAAGAGAGGTGTTCCATTAGATGAGTTGCATTATGATCTAAGATTTTCAAAAAAGGATTTCCGTTTGCTAAAAAATTTAGCTAGTTTTTATTTCTTTTAAAATCTTCGTTATATAAACAAACTGTTTGGAAATCCCCTTTTATTTCGAATGTTATATAAAACATGCATATAAACAATATGTAGAGAAATAAAATAATGCAATAATAATAACTATGTCATAACCCCAAACCCTTATCTATTGTCGGTTTGTGGTCACACAAGAACCGACCGTCATAACCTAAATGAACATTACAACACACATGGCTTGAATTCTTTGATGCTCCCACGGCTCCAACATCCATCCTCGTGTTTCAACTCCTAGCTCCAATTTCTTTTCTTCGTGCATTGGTCTTTAATCACCATTCTATTACATTTAATCTATCTATTGAAAAAATACATAGAAAATTAAAAAAAACTAATCTAGTACATTTTACAATAATGAAAGGGATTAATTGGCACGTAGGCATCCCCATACCAAACTAATGAAAAAAATTAAAACCAAAAAACACAACCATGAAACGAAAAATAAAAAATCCAAAAGGTCTAGGCTATGGCATCCTAAACATTTATAATCAAAACTTATAATTATAAAATTACAACTGATTTCAATTTCCCTTCTTAATTTAACAATTATCTTGATTTTAATAAATAATTAAAATCATAAAATTTTATATTAAGTGTTTATTAAACTTTATTATTATTAATAAAGAAATAATAAACTAGTCAAATATATATGTTATTTGATTTTATACTTGATAATTAATTAATAATCAAATGGTATATAATTTGACTTAAATAATTTAAAATTACATTAAAAAAACTTGTAATTTTAATTCTCAATTTAAACCTAGTGTAATCTAAGAATCTGAAACTGAGTTAGGTAAACGATACCCGACCGTGAACCGTCAACCAACCGAAAAACTTTCGGCCGGCCCCACGTATCACCGTCGACCACCGCTACTCGACGGTTGACGTCACCACCGTTGGCGGTAAAACTTTTTATTTATTTATTATCTTCGACTATTTCGTCCAAATAATAACAACAATAAACAAATAATTACATAATGTTAAAATTTAAACGAAATAATAACATAATCTTTTCTTTTTATTTTAAAACCTAAACTATCCAGTAATTATTCAAAAACGTGAATAATTATATACTTTGACGCTTTTTCTAGGTTTTCTACTAAACAAAAAGAAACCTAATTCTTTTTACCTTAAAGCCTAAACAATCCAATAATTGTTCAAAATTTGAACAACTATTTACTTGGACCATTTTTTCTAGGCTTTTTACTAAATAAAAAAAAAATTAATCATAATTATCAAAAGAAAGAAATTAAAAGAAACCTAACTGAATCCTATTGAGATTAGGAGTATGTTCTAATACCACTGAAGGGTTACTGTGTAGGATTCATATAGCGAAATCTTGAATCCCGCAACGATCCCTCCTAATCAATAGGATCACTATATACAAGAGATGGTTAGACACATACCTTTAGGATTGCTAAAGATTGATCCACCACTACTACACAACCTGGACACATTGTAAGAACACGCTGTACCAACAAAGTGACACACAATCCGTGTGTGTATGTGCTCGTCGATCTCGAAAACCGAAACACACCTTCGGGTGTGTTTGTTGTTCGTCGAACTCGAAGACACCGAAACCCTTTAGGGTCGGTTTCGGCCATTGAAGGGAGGAGAGTGGGAGAGGGGTTTAGGGTTTTCTAAGTGGCAAGTGAATCAACCTAGAACCCTAAGCCTAGACCTCCTATTTATAGGTTTAGGTCTTGCACTTAGGTCCCTGGAGTTTTATAATAAGTTTAATTATAATTAAACTTCCTTTTGTCACCTTAACACTTGTACTTTTGATACTTAATCAATAAACAATTAATTAACTGTCCGTTAAATATTCAACTTGATATTTAACTATCCTCATGAATAATAATTAATTATTATTTATTCTCCTTTTTTATAATTAACTAACTAGTTAATTATCACACATAACTTACTTTATTCGGTTGTCCATTATTGGGTGTGTAGCAGTGTGACCCTTTATTGTATTATAACATTGGACACGATGACACGTGTGATTATCTGTGCACATAAATCCAGCATAACAGTGGGGGTTGCTCTCTTCCATCGCATTTTTGTCGCTGGCCAAGACGCGTCCCTCACCTAAGGTTAGGTTGCGGGTTTGATCATTGCTACGTGGGTTTGGTCGGAGTTTGTCATGTGTTTGGTCAGAGGAGGAAAAAAACAGATGTCCTGCTAATGTTCTAGGGGTGACCAAACACATAGTCTTAGACACAAAAAATGAAGAAACTATGTAGTTGTATACTTATTTGCTATCTATAAATGTTATCATAAATGCCCATATTATGATCCACTAAGTCCACAAACAAACGCTATATATCGTTAACCTAATATATTTATTTTTTCTAATGCTATTATATTAGCAGTAACTATAAATCTTATCATAAATGTTTATATATTGATGTCCTAAGTCAACAAACAAAAGCTATACATCGTTAACCTAATATATTTATTTTTGCTAATTGCTATTACATTAGTGGTATCTACAAATCTTTTCATAAAGGCTTATATATTGATCCACTAAGTCACCAAACAAAAACTATACATTGTTAACTTAATATATTTATTTTTGCTAATTGTTATTATATTAGCGGTAACTAATTGCTTATAAACTCAGGTTGGTTTAGGGATATAGAATCGAAGAACCGTACCCAGACCCGTACCGAACCAGAACCAGAACCGTTTGGAACTGGATTGCTAAATATCGGGGTAGGTATCGGGTCCGAATTTTACATGAAATCGGGTCCGGGTACACTGGGTATGGAACAAATCGGGTCTAGACCCGAAACCGAAATTTAATTAACTTTTTTATAACCCTAATTAATATTACCCTGATTTAGTTTAATATATAGCTGCCAATGCAAGCGCCAATACGATACTTCTTTTTTGATCGATCGCAACTTATGTTTCATAATATTAGAAAGTAGAAACTAATTTGGCTATGACCAATTGAGAATTTGTTATGTCAAATACCATTGGTAGTATTCGGTTTATGTTTATTATACGATTGCTATATATAAAATATTCTAATATTAAATGTATGAACTAATAAATATGATGCTAACACCCGAAACCGACTCTAATTACTATTTCGGTTCCAATCGGGTCTATACCCGATTTACCCGAACCGTACCCGGAACCGGAATCTATAAAACCGTTCGGTTCACAGGTCTACTAATTATCTAAAATCGGGTCTCGGGTATTTCGGGTGTGAGTCCATTCGAGGCGGTTCCAGACCCGATTCCATCCCTAGGTTGGTCACCCATTACACATAGTCTTAGACACAAAAAATGAAGGAACTAAATACTTGTGTACTTATTTACTAACTATAAATCGGATCATAAATAGTTGGGTCACATTCTAGAGTATTAAAATAGTCTAGGGGTGTAATGTGACAGTTTATTGTAATCAACAGTCTAGGGTTATTTTTTGTAATTAGTCAATACTAGGCCTAGGTATAAATACCTAGTTGTAACCTAGTATTGTTAAGCTTGCCGAATTGTAATACATCGTACGATCGTTTTGTGTGCTAAGCTTCTTCTTGTTCTTCCAATTCATCTTTGTTCTTGCTTAATTATTTGATTAATCGATATATACTGATTCACAATTGGTATCAGAGCATAAATCTCCTTTGATTCGATCCATTTCAGTGAAGATTAAGCAAGTTTTTGAAGTTTTTGGTGAAGAACTCAAGAATCAAAATCGGAATTTGAGGTATTAAATCGTTTATATTCTTTGTTCATTACATTCCTCTTGTAATTCTAAGCATATTAGAATCAAGTTTCGATTAAATCCATCAACAATTGATCCTAATTTTGTGATTTTAAAGAAAACCATTAAAATACATTTGTTCCTCTGTTAAATCGAAATTACCATCTGATTTGTTGTGTTTTGATCGATTTTATTATGCCATTACGTGAGAAATCAATTTTCGAGCATTTTTGGATTTGAATCACTCGATTTGGTTAAGTATTGAGCATTCTAGGATCGATTTAGTGAAAAATATAGCTGTGTTCGTTCGTCACTGTCAAGAATGTCTTCGGCCCGAGAACAGTGAATTGTTCGGCCGAACTCAGTCCTCAGCCCGAACTAGATCCTCGGCCCGAGCTCCATTCTCGGCCCGGCCCGAACTCCGAACTTTGGCCCAAACTTCGGCCCGAAAACCCTACTTCGGCCCGAACTTCTACATCCACTTCGGCCCGAACTTCTACATCCACTTCGGCCCGAACTTCTATATCCACTTCGGCCCGAACTTCTACATCCACTTCGGCCCGAACTTTTACATCCACTTCGGCCCGAACACCCCACTTCGGCCCGAACTTCTACATAGACTTCGGCCCGAACAACCCAAGATCGTGTAACAAAAGGGGCTATACTAAAACGATCATAACTTTCAGCTCGGGTGTCCGTTTCACGCCCACGAGTAACCAACCGTCAACCAACCGAAAAACTTTCGGCCGGCCCCACGTATCACCGTCGACCACCGCTACTCGACGGTTGACGTCACCACAGTTGGCGGTAAAACTTTTTATTTATTTATTATTTTCGACTATTTCGTCTAAATAATAACAACAATAAACAAATAATTACATAATGTTAAAATTTAAACGAAATAATAACATAATCTTTTCTTTTTATTTTAAAACCTAAACTATCCAGTAATTATTCAAAAACGTGAATAATTATATACTTTGACGCTTTTTCTAGGTTTTCTACTAAACAAAAAGAAACCTAATTCTTTTTACCTTAAAGCCTAAACAATCCAATAATTGTTCAAAACTTGAACAACTATTTACTTGGACCATTTTTTCTAGGCTTTTTACTAAATAAAAAAAAAATTAATCATAATTATCAAAAGAAAGAAATTAAAAGAAACCTAACTGAATCCTGTTGAGATTAGGAGTATGCTCTAATATCACTAAAGGGTAACTGTGTAGGATTCATATAGCGAAACCTTGAATCCCGCAACGATCCCTCCTAATCATTAGGATCACTATATACAAGAGATGGTTAGACATATACCTTTAGGATTGCAAAAGATTGATCCACCACTACTACACAACCAGGACACATTGCAAGACCACGCTGTACCAACAAAGTAACACACAATCCGTGTGTGTATGTGCTCGTCGATCTCGAAAACCGAAACACACCTTCGGGTGTGTTTGTTGTTCGTCGAACTCGAAGACACCGAAACCCTTTAGGGTCGGTTTCGGCCATCGAAGGGAGGAGAGTGGGAGAGGGGTTTAGGGTTTTCTAAGTGGAAAGTGAATCAACCTAGAACCCTATGCCTAGACCTCCTATTTATAGGTTTAGGTCTGGCACTTAGGTCCCTGGAGTTTTATAATAAGTTTAATTATAATTAAACTTCCTTTTGTCACCTTTAACCCTTGTACTTTTGATACTTAATCAATAAACAATTAATTAACTGTCCGTTAAATATTCAACTTGATATTTAACTATCCTATGGAATAATAATTAATTATTATTTATTCTACTTTTTATAATTAACTAAATTGTTAATTATCACACATAACTTACTTTATTCGGTTGTCCATTATTGGTTGTGTAGCAGTGTGACCCTTTAGTGTATTATAACATTGGACACGATGACATGTGTGATTATCTGTGCACATAAATCTAGCATAACAGTGGGGGTTGCTCTCTTCCATCGCATTTTTGTCGCTGGCCAAGACGCGTCCCTCACCTAAGGTTAGGTTGCGGGTTTGATCATTGCTACGTGGGTTTGGTCGGAGTTTGTCATGTGTTTGGTCAGAGGAGGAAAAAAACAGATGTCCTGCTAATGTGCTAGGGGTGACCAAACACACAGTCTTAGACACAAAAAATGAAGAAACTATATAGTTGTATACTTATTTGCTAACTATAAATGTTATCATAAATGCCCATATTATGATCCACTAAGTTAACAAACAAACGCTATATATCGTTAACCTAATATATTTATTTTTGCTAATGCTATTATATTAGCAGTAACTATAAATCTTATCATAAATGTTTATATATTGATGTCCTAAGTCAACAAACAAAAGCTATACATCGTTAACCTAATATATTTATTTTTGCTAATTGCTATTACATTAGTGGTAACTACAAATCTTTTCATAAAGGCTCATATATTGATCCACTAAGTCACCAAACAAAAACTATACATTGTTAACTTAATATATTTATTTTTGCTAATTGTTATTATATTAGCGGTAACTAATTGCTTATAAACTCAGGTTGGTTTACGGATGGGATATAGAATCGAAGAACCGTACCCAGACCCGTACCGAACCGGAACCGGAACCGTTTGGAACCGGATTGCTAAATATCGGGTTAGGTATCGGGTTAGGTATCGGGTCCGAATTTTACATGAAATCGGGTCCGGGTACACTGGGTATGGAACAAATCGGGTCTAGACCGAAACCGAAATTTAATTAACTCTTTTATAACCCTAATTAATATTACCCTGATTTAGTTTAATATATAGCTGCCAATGCAAGCCCCAATATGATACTTCTTTTTTGATCGATCGCAACTTATGTTTCATAATATTAGAAAGTAGAAACCATTCTGGCTATGACCAATTGAGAATTTGTTATGTCAAATACCATTGGTAGTATTCGTTTTATGTTTATTATACGATTGCTATATATAAAATATTCTAATATTAAATGTATGAACTAATAAATATGATGCTAACACCCGAAACCGACTCTAATTACTATTTCGGTTCCAATCGGGTCTATACCCGATTTAGCCGAACCGTACCCGGAACCAGATTCTATAAAACGGTTCGGTTCTCAGGTCTACTAATTATCTAAAATCGGGTCTCAGGTATTTCGGGTATGAGTCCATTCGGGGCGGTTCCAGACCCGATTCCATCCCTAGGTTGGTCACCCATTACACATAGTCTTAGACACAAAAAATGAAGGAACTAAATACTTGTATACTTATTTACTAACTATAAATCTGATCATAAATTGTTGGGTCACATTCTAGGGTATTAAAATAGTCTAGGGGTGTAATGTGACAGTTTATTGTAATCAATAGTCTAGGGTTGTTTTTTGTAATTAGTCAATACTAGGCCTAGGTATAAATACCTAGTTGTAACCTAGTATTGTTAAGCTTGCCGAATTGTAATACATCGTACGATCGTTTTGTGTGCTAAGCTTCTTCTTGTTCTTCCAATTCATCTTTGTTCTTGCTTAATTGTTTGATTAATCGATATATACTGATTCACAATTGGTATCAGAGCATAAATCTCCTTTGATTCGATCCATTTCAGTGAAGATTAAGCAAGTTTTTGAAGTTTTTGGTGAAGAACTCAAGAATCAAAATCGGAATTTGAGGTATTAAATCGTTTATATTCTTTGTTCATTACATTCCTCTTGTAATTCTAAGCATATTAGAATCAAGTTTCGATTAAATCCATCAACAATTGATCATAATTTTGTGATTTTAAAGAAAAAAACCATTAAAACACATTTTTTCCTCTGTTAAATTGAAATTACCATCTGATTTGTTGTGTTTTGATCGATTTTATTATACCATTACGTGCGAAATCAATTTTCGAGCATTTTGGGATTTGAATCACTCGATTTGGTTAAGTATTGAGTATTCTAGGATCGATTTAGTGAAAAATATAGCTGTGTTCGTTCGTCACTGTCAAGAACGTCTTCGGCCCGAGAACAGTGAATTGTTCGGCCCGAACTCAGTCCTCGGCCCGAACTAGATCCTCAGCCCGAACTCCATTCTCGGCCCGACCCGAACTCCAAACTTCGGCCCGAACTTCGGCCCGAACACCCTACTTCGGCCCGAACTTCTACATCCACTTCGGCCCGAACTTCTACATCCACTTCGGCCCGAACTTCTACATCCACTTCGGCCCGAACTTCTACATCTACTTCGGCCCGAACTTCGGCCCGAACACCCCACTTCGGCCCGAACTTCTACATAGACTTCGGCCCGAACAACCCAAGATCGTGTAACAAAAGGGGCTATACTAAAACGATCATAACTTTCAGCTCGGGTGTCCGTTTCACGCCCACGAGTAACCAAATTGAAGCTAAAGACGAATCCTACGACGTGATAAACCGCCGCACCCGACTTCCCGGCCCAAAAAGACTTGTTTCGATCACTTTATTTGCGTTTTTGTGATTTTTCGGTCAATTTCCAAACTTCGTTGAGCCCAAGTTTCTAACCCGATTGTCATTTTCGGCCAATTCGAGAATCTAGGACATATTAAAAGTGTCTTTTATCATCTTAGATCTTTTGAAAAAATTTCAAATTTAATTTTTTTTCCCTCGGTCGTAACCATACACACAATGACTTCAAGTGAAGCACTGTCGATTGGGTCTGATCTAAAACCTCCAGTCTTTTTCAGAGGTGAGTATGCCCAGTGGAAGAAAAGGTTTCTCCACTTCATCAGAAGCCAAGAATTAGCTACTGAAATTCTTGAGTCCCTTGAGAATGGAAACGCAAAATTCTATGAAGATGTTGTTGCGTTACCTGATGCAGATCCTCCGGTTATTGGCGATCGAGTTCTCATCCCTCCTTCCAGATATAATGCTATTCAAAAGCAAAGTGGCAAAGCTGATCGTCAAGCATATTCCTTCATGCTTCAAGGATTACCGAATGAAATATACAATAGTTTAGATAGTCTTGAGAGTGCTAAAGAACTCTGGGATGAAATAAGAAAACAAATGGAGGGCACGGTTCTTGGGAATAAGGCTAAGATGGTTACTACGTTAAACTCCTATGAAAATTTTAAAGCCTCAGTCGGGGAAGACTTGCAAAGCACTTACCATCGATACTGTAATCTGTTAAATGATCTCCGCAAAAACAGTCTATCAAAGGGAAACCTAGAGATCAACATCAAATTTATCAACAGTCTTCTTCCCGAATGGGAAATGTTTGGTAACAATGCTATGCAAAATAAAGATCTAAGTCAGATAGATATCCATGAGCTGTACGAATATTTATACCAAAATGCTCCAATGGTGAATAACATAGCAAAAACAAAACGAGAGACTCAGGATACTTTTGCTCTTCTCACCAAACAACATCATCAAATAAATGAGGCTGCTAAACTTAAAGAAAAAGTAGAAGAACCCACACCTCAAAAACATGATGATCTGGATAAAGAACTTCAAGAAGTGTTACAAGCTATGTCACTCATCTCTAAATATGAGAAGAAATATTACCCAAAGACCACAAACAACAATCTGCGATTTTCATCAAACTTTAAATCTGCTTCTGCTTCAACTGATAAGCCAGCCATGACACCTCTGGATCGTATAAAGAAATGTTATAATTGTGGTGTTGCTGGTCACTTCTCCTGTGATTGCACGAAACCTAAAGTTCGTGATTCTAAATATTTCAAAAAGAAGATGTTGATGGCAAAACAAACTGAATCTGGGAAAGTGCTGTTAGCTGAAGATCTTCAGTGGATGGAAGATTCTGATCAAGAAGTTGAAGAACATGCTGCAAACTTGTGTTTCATGGCAAGAGAAAATGCTGAGCTCCACGAACGTTCCAATGAGGAGGCCAACAAGGAAATTGAGGTAACCAGCTCTTCTTTATCTACTTCTGATCATTCCACTGATTCTGATACTTGTTTTGATAAAAAAACTGATTTCTGAAATTGATACCTTAAATCAAACAATTTTACTCAAAAAGGATATGAATACACAACTTTTAGAGCGTGTAAATATTTTAGAAAATCAATGCAAACAAACTGCTCATCTAGGTGAGCAACTTGTTAATCACATTAAACAAAATAAAATTTTTACACTGGAAATTCAGGATTTAAAAAGACAAGCATCAGAAATAAGGTCCAATATGAATCTGATATTCAACATTTGTCTCATACAATTTCCGAGAAAGAAGCTGAAATTACAAATCTTAAAAATGCACAAAATCCTATTTCAAAGGAACGAAATGACAAATATTACAAATTGTATATTGAAACGTTCCAAGAATGTCAATTCACAAAAAACTGGATGGAAAGTAAACAACAAGAATTTGATGATAATGAAAACCAATTTAAATCTTTAAATTCTGAAATAAAAGAATTAAAAGAAAAATTAACCGATCAAACTAATCAATCATCACAAGATAGAAATAGTCAACATGTTATCATACATCGTCTCACCTACGACAAAGATCAGTTAGTATCTCACATTAAACACCTTGAAGAGTTAATCGCCAAACGAGGACATACTGATCAAACCATCCATTTGAGCAAGCCTAAAGAGTTCAAATACTTCAACTCCAAACAAGGTCTAGGGGCAGACAATCCAGAATATCTGAGCAAGGCGTGCACGGTTCTTCCAACACTATATGACTCTCGCTACATGCAAAGAGATATCTGGCAGAGCTTCATGCGGGTGACAGATGAAGAAAAAGAAATCGAAGCATTCAACAGAGCAAAGCAGGAGAATGCACAAATCAATTTCAACTATGCAGAATTGAACAAAACTTATGAAATTAAAAAGGCTAAATTTGAAAATGATGAATATTTTCCTATAATAACCCCAGAAGAATTTGAAATTAAAGGGGATGCTGTCGTTCAACAAAAAGTGACACGAAAACTTTATATTCCATCATTAATTCTTGAAAAGAAAATCTACCAATTAGAAACAGAAATTGATGAAACACAAAAGGCATATGATAAAGAAAAATTAGTTTTACATACCAAAATTTATGAATTAGAAGATAAACTTGTTAAAACCAATTCTTCTTCTGTTCAAAATGGTTCTCAAATTAATTCTTCTGTTCAAACTAAAACTCTTGAAAAGACTTCTACAATTAAAATCCCTGCTATTTTAAAAAGAAGCTCTGACTCAACTGGTTTAAATGTTTCAGATAAAACCTTAAATTCAAAGCTTGAGAAGTCCATGCCAATCAGAGACAGAGGAGCAGCTCAGATTAAGAAGTCTAAGTCGTCCGGGTCTAGTATGCTTAAGTCAAAGGAAATTAAGAAGTCTAGTTCATCGTCCTTTTTAGTTTCTTCTTTTTCTGTTTATAATAAATGTAATAACTCAGGAGTCTGGCGTTCCATTCCCTGCAGCTGCAGATGTTCAGTCTATCAGTGTCCCTGAGACACACATTCCGAGTTCCTCTGATTCTCCATCTCCAACGTCTGCTGCTCCTGAGAACACTGAGTCAGTAACAAATTCAGACTGTACTTCATCATCAATGGAAACTCAATCATCGCCAGATGTTTCTTCATCGCCCACTCCAGTTGTCGGTGTTTCTGATTTACTTGTTGAACCCACTCAAGCTCGAAAGTTGGTGATTGATTTCTCCAAATTCCATGTTCAACAAGTCGATCTCCCACCCTCTTCATCCAATCCACAATCAACTATAATCCCGCAACCTGCATTTACTGATACCTCCAATATAACTCCAGGTCAACTTCCACTTCCTCATACTCTGAAATGGACCAAAGAGCATCCTTTACATCATGTAATTGGAAATCCTGAATCCTCGGTTCAAACTCGTAGAGCAACTGCTGATGAATGTCAATACTTATCTTTCTTAACTCCAATGAACCTAAGAAAGTCAGCGAAGCTTTATCAGACCCAGACTGGATTCTTGCAATGCAAGATGAAATCAATCAATTTGAACGAATGAAAGTTTGGCATCTAGTTCCAAAACCACCTGGAAAGTCTGTTGTTGGTACCAAATGGATCTTTAAGAACAAAAAGGATGAAAATGGGATTGTCATTCGAAATAAAGCACGATTGGTTGCTAAAGGGTATTCTCAACAAGAGGGCATCGATTATGAAGAAACTTTTGCCCCGGTTGCAAGAATAGAAGCCATCCGAATCTTTCTGGCATATGCAGCTCACAAGAATTTTACAATCTATCAAATGGATGTAAAAACTGCATTTCTTAATGGTATTCTCAGTATAGAAGTTTTTGTTCATCAACCAGAAGGATTTGTCGATCCACGATTGCCTAACCATGTCTACATCCTTGATAAAGCGTTATATGGTTTAAAGCCAGCTTCTTAGTCGACTCTAGTTTTTCAAAAGGCAAAGTGGACAAAACTCTATTCATCAAACGACAAGGAGAAGATATCGTCCTCATTCAGATTTATGTAGATGATATTATTTTTGGCTCCATAAATCCAAAATACTGTAAACGGTTTTCAGATCTTATGATCAAAAGATTTGAAATGAGTATGATGTGGGAGATGAATTTCTTTCTCGGTCTACAGGTTCGTCAGTTACCTACCGGGATCTTCATCAATCAATCCAAGTATATCACTGATTTGTTGAAGAAGTATCTGATGGATGACTGTAAACCCATTTCTACACCAATGTCACCCGGTTCAAAATTGCATACTGATCCTGACGGAAAGCTCGTTGATATCACAAACTATCGAGGCATGATAGGGTCATTATTATATCTAACTGCCAGTCGACTTGATATAATGTTCTCTATGTGCGTTTGTGCTCGGTATCAGGCTGCTCCTAAAGAGTCTCACTTTCAAGCAGTCAAACGTATCTTTCATTACTTAAAGGGTACTCGAGATCTTGGTCTTTGGTATCCCAAAGAAACTTCGTTTGACTTGTCTGCATTCTCTGATGCTGATCATGCTGGCTGTATGTTGGATCGTAAAAGCACTTCTGGAGGTGCTTAATTTCTTGGTGATAAATTGGTGAGCTGGTCATCAAGGAAACAAAATTGTGTATCTCTTTCAACTGCCGAAGCAGAGTATGTTGCTGCTGCAAGCTGCCTATCCCAGGTAATTTGGATGCAGTCACAATTGAAAGACTACGGCTTTTCATACAGCTGTATTCCTTTATATTGTGACTCCCGAAGTGCAATTGAAATTTCATGCAATCCTGTTCAACATTCCAAAACTAAACATATTGATCTTCGATATCATTTTATCAAAGATCACGTTGAACAAGGAACTGTGGAAATGTACTTCGTATCCACTGATTTTCAGTTAGCTGATTTATTTACCAGTTTAGATGAAAAACGGATTAACTTTCTTGTGTCTAAGCTTGGTATGTTAAATCTCAAAACATAAATCGTTTCTACTCTTTACCTTTCAATTTTGTTTCTTCAAAACGCTTTTCATTGATTAAAGCTTTAGAAATATGACTTATATACATTTCAGTATATGTCTCGCACATTAAAGCAATGGCTTATGCACACATCAGTGTATAACCCGTTCCTAATCGTCTATTGGTTTTCAATTACATCAACATGAAACCCGCTCTTAATCAGAAAACACAGAACTGTAAAAACTCTTCTCCAACCCTCTGCTGCTGTTAAAAGGTACATTTCTGATCTACAAACTTTTATATATCTTTATTTTGTCGAGGGGGAGTAATATTAATTCTAGGGGGAGAATTAGTATTTCCAGGGGGAGAAACTTTCTTATATCAATACTTTTATATCCGTTTGAATGTTTTTTTTTTCGATCAATTTTTTTTTATCAAATGACAATACCTTCCCATGGTTTGCCAGAACCGGCCTTACCTTCCAAGGGAATTCTTTTTCAGCCATTTGGTAAATGTGAGGGTATAAGTCTAGGGTATAGCAATAGGTGAGTGAAAGGTGATGTGAAAAACATGATAACTTTAAGAAAACACACCTTTGAGTGCATCCACACCGTAAATAAACCGGGCAACCATACAAAAGGGTGCTCATTTATGCGTTAAATGTTTCACCAGACTCTACTGGCCCAGTAAAGCACATGCACGCCACCACCAACCACTCAAATTTCTCTCCACAGGAATTTGTTTCAGTTCATTAGGGGACGTAGCACATAATCTACTGACTGCTCATTTGGAGTTGGTCGGTATTGAAAAATAACCTCCTGCCCCTGGATAAGTCTCTTTGTATGCACCGTGTGTCTAGTTATCACCCCTCAAGACTCTTTCACTATAGGACATTTGCACTACAAAATGGATTCAGAGATCACATTCTGATGTTTCACGAGGATCGAGTGGAAATCCTGCTAGAGCTAAAATCACGCCAACTCTAAAAGCAGGTCACACAATTGAATCAACGGTTGTGCAAATGACTACCGATGCATACCGTGTGCTAACGGACACTCTATGTGAGTCCGGTGTTACCCAAAAGAAAATTCAAGTTGCTGTGCCTCAACCTCAAACATCATAAAGGCAACGACTTATGCCGGACACACATACATTCCCGATAATAAAAAAAATAAAAAAATCCATGAAAATCATTCTTACAACGTAACATTTAAATGCTGATTAATTGCACATGAGCGTTATAGTTCACTCTCAAATAACTCCTATGATCTGTTATAACCGACATGATCTTCCCCAGGAGCCACCTATAATATAGGACATACTGTGAGGGTTCATAGGTCTAGGTGAGCAGAATCAAGTATCACGGAATCTTGATTGGGGTGCGCTGAGGTAAAAACTGAGAGCGGTATGAAGTATGGGGTGCAAATCAGCTTATCACATGGTAACACAAAAACGAGGGTGTGGTTGAAAATGAAAAAGTGAGTTGAGTGAGGAGTGTGTGAGAAAGGGTTAAAGAAAACGGAAAACCCTCCCTAAACCGAACAAAAGACCGGGTAACTACATCTATATCAGACTGCATGAGATGCTTTCTGATTCAGACATCATGGACCCAGTGATGCAATGCACAACCCCCACTGATCACTCAAGTACAAAAAGTACTTGTTTCAAAATCATGGAGATTACCACATCTACTATTGACATCTCATTTGGAGATTGTTGATATTGAAAAAGAGGACCTACCTCCAGTCCTCGCCTTCATTTGTCCACGTATAAAGTCTAGAACCGAATTAAATTTCTCTAGGACACAGGCATTCTACCAAGCATATCCTAGTGATATTACCGGAACATTCATAGTGATACCAAACTTATTGGTATTCCACGATGATTGAATGGAAATCATACCAGTGCTACCATCAAAGCCAACACTGAACGTAGGTCACACAGTTTTTCAACTGTCGTGTTAACGGGAAATCTATGTGATCCTGGTTTATCCTATTTGACTATGCTGTAAAATGTGTTATATATTGATTCATTCAAAAAATGAATGTATCATTATTCAACACATTTTTATCCCCAAGCTTCAGAGATTCTTCCTGTTACATGATGCTTCAGAAAAATCCTGCTCATCATGAGGGGGAGAATATACTAGCCTAACTTACTCCACATCAAAAGGACACATATGCATCAGTGAAGGGGGAGTAAACAAGGAACCGAAGACTCCATGAAGAAATAATTGTCTGTTTGAGGGGGAGCATAAACCTTATCAACAAATTTCCCGAACAACAATTATTAAAGATCATTGATCGACATAAAGCCACAAACTTCAAGAAAAGACTTCCGCTGTTAATCTCTCTATCATTATGGGTCTCAGTTTTGGTCGATCAATATGTATCTTCAAACTAAAGTCTTCAAAATACTTTTTGTGGTTGAAAAGCTACAAGAAGTATTCGTTTTTCACAGATCAACAAAGCCCAAGCCTGATCCTGATTATTATGCAACAAAATATCTACAAGGCTAGAGTTTTGCTAAAGATGAAGACTTCGAAGATATGCTTACCAGACTATTGTTACAAAGGGGGAGATTGTTGGGTCACATTCTAGAGTATTAAAAATAGTCTAGGGGTGTAATGTGACAGTTTATTGTAATCAATAGTCTAGGGTTATTATATGTAATTAGTCAATACTAGGCCTAGATATAAATACCTAGTTGTAACCTAGTATTGTTAAGCTTGCCGAATTGTAATACATCGTACGATCGTTTTGTGTGCTAAGCTTCTTCTTGTTCTTCCAATTCATCTTTGTTCTTGCTTAATTGTTTGATTAATCGATATATACTGATTCACATAAATGCTTATATATAGATCCACTAAGTAAACAAAAGCTATACATCGTTAACCTAATATATTTATTTTTGCTATTGCAATTATATTAGTAGTAACTATAAATCTTATCATAAATGCGTATATATTGATGAATTAAGTCAACAAACAATAGCTATACAAAGTTAACCTAATACATTTATTTTTGTTATAAATGATAGTTTATTTATTATATTTTCTTATCAGGTTTTTACTAATTAGGTAGAAAATTTTGAAAATTGGTTCATGAAACAAAATTCAGAATCATGTGAACAAAATAAACGAATTTGATGTTGTTCATGATGATTTTGGTATGGAAGCAACACTTGATAAGTTGATGGAAGATTTTATTCGTCATATTTCTAGAAGTATGTTTTATTATGAGTATGGGTTTGATAGTAGGGTGAAATAGGAATCAGAATCAATTTATTATTATTATTCTCTTTTTAAAATTTGTCAGTGTAGATTACAAGGATTGTATTAGCCGCGTGATGCTCCGGGTTTTAAATCGTACGTTTTGTTATGTACTTTTAAGTTGGTTAATTAAATAAAATATAGTATATGCATTATAACAAATAAAACTAATGTAAATTCACTCTCATAAAAATTATTTTTAAAATTTAACTAATATAAAAGTTCAATAAAAACATTTGATAACTAAATATTATATGTGGCAATCTACCAATCTCATCCATAATAATCTATTGAAATTTATTGAACACAGGGTGGGCTGGAAACATTGACTGGGCGTTAGCCACTATGACACGAAAGAATTATTCTTCTGAAATGCACCAATCACAATCAAGTTAACAATAACTTTCCTACCATAATTGTATTATAGGTAGAATTGTCATGATGTTGGAGGGTGTGCTCTTGATCCCCATAATGGATTTGTTGTTGATTATGGAATGGAAAGCGATGTTGAATTGGGTATGTGTGATAATTTAAGTTTTCATTTTTTTGTTAACATTACAATTATTACCAGCTCTTTGTTTTGATATTACTATGAATAAAAGTTAAAGGTTGATCTTTGTCAAAGGTTGATTTGTATTTGAAAGAATCTGTGTTTTCACACGGATAATTATGTGTAGCATTATCTAGAGTAAACAACCAGACAAGTTTTGAAGATTTTAATAGAAGATAAAGATGATCGTCTAACATATAAAATATCAAATGTTTGTATGCAAGGAAGTAGTTACAAATTTATCTTAACTTTCATTATTTTGTTAAAGAAATCATTTTGTAATCCTTATTTTTTTTGAACGGCAATCTAATCTACTTCTAAAACCACATATGTCCACTACGGGACTTGAACCCTCAATATCAAGGTTGGGGGCAAACATATTTACCGCTAGGCCATTGGCCCTTTGGCCAATCCTTATTTTGTTAAAGAGATTGTTTAGTAATTGTTAACATTTACTTACTAATGGTTTAATTCGTTTGGTACCTTCTTAAATAAATTTATTTAAACCATATTAATTCATTTTGTTAAAAAGATTACTAATGGTTTAATTTATTTAAACCATCTTAATTTATTTTGTTAAAGATATTGTTTCGTAATCTGTGATTGTTTCGCAAATTTTTAATTGTTATTGTATGATTACCATTTTATTATTACACCATCTTAAATTTTCTCATGTGGATATAATTTGTTAGCTCCTATTCCATATTTTGCGCTTTATTATTATATATCGATGTAATAATCATGCAATTAATGGTAATTTTTCTTATTCTATAAAAATTATAAAAATTAGGTATAGCAAAATTATTCGCAGCCCATGATTTTTCAAGGATTATAACCTAGTTAATTAAAAACTCAGGTTGGTCACCCATTACACATAGTCTTAGACACAAAAAATGAAGGAACTAAATACTTGTATACTTATTTACTAACTATAAATTTGATCATAAATGCTTATATATTGATTCACTAAGTCAACAAACAAAAGCTATACATTGTTAACCTAATATATTTATTTTTGCTAATTGCAATTATATTAGTAGTAACTATAAATCTTATCATAAATGCGTATATGTTGATGCATTAAGTCAACAAACAATAGCTATACAACGTTAACCTAATATATTTATTTTTGCTAATTGCAATTATATCAGTAGTAACTTTAAGTCTTATCATAAATGCGTATATATTGATGCGTTAAGTCAACAAACAAAAGCTATACAACATTAACCTAATATATTTATTTTTGCCAATTGTTATTACATTAGCGGTAACTATAAATCTTATCATAAATGCTTATATATTAATTCACTAAGTCACCAAACAAAAACTATACATTGTTAACTTAAAAATACTTATTTTTGCTAATTATTAGTACTATTTTAGCCGTAACTTTAGATCTATCATAAATGCTTATATATTGATCGAAATAAGTAAACAAACAAAAGCTATTCCTCATTAACCTACTATATTTATTGATTTAACCTAATTAGCTACTCTATATATTTTTTATTTCCCTTGATTGTAAACTCACTTTTCTTTTGATAATAATATGAAACCGAGATATTCTATGTTAATTCACATGCATCATATAAATTAATATATTACCAAATGGTGTATATGTGTAGATTTAAGCGGCGTGTGTGTTAGAAGTTAAAAAATATAACTTAACACTCCGTCGTTCCAAAAAAAAATTCTCATTTCTAATGAACATAAGTATTTAGGAGAGAGTTAGTGGTGGGTCCATAGTGATATTTTTGATTAAAATATAAAGTTTTTTTTTGGAGAGAGAAAGTGTTTTTAAAAGATAACTAGTGGTGGGGTCCATAATTTTAATATTATTTTATTAAGTGATCCCTCACCATTTGAGAAATGAGTACTTTTTTGTGGGAGAAAATGTGAGTTCCGATTTCAGTGATTAAGCAATAACAACAATGAAATTGGAAGATTTAGTTGAAGAACAAGATGGAGCTTTGCTCACAAAAACGTAAGTTCGATTACAATCAGTCGGCAAGCTATTTGATAATTAGGTTACAACTAGGTATTTATACCTAGGCCTAATATTGACTAATAACATAAAATACCCCTAGACTATTGATTACAATAAATGTCACATTACACCCCTTGACTATTGAATACACTAAAATGTGACCCAACAATCCCCCCTTTGTGACAATAGTCTGGGAAGCATATCTTCGAAGTCTTCATCTTTAGCAAAAGCCCAGCCTTGTAGATTTTTCGTTGTATAATAAGTATTTTGAAGACTTTACTTTGAAGATACATATTGATCGACCAAAACTGAGACCCATAATGATAGAGAGATTAACAACGGAAGTCTTTTCTTGAAGTTTGTGGCTTTATGTCGATCAATGATTCTTAATAATTGTTGTTTGGGAAAATTGTTGATAAGGTTTATGCTCCCCCTCAAACAGACGATTATTTCTTCATGGAGTCTTCGGTTCCTTGTTTACTCTACCTTCACTGGTGCATATGTGTCTTTTTGATGTGGAGTAGGTTAGGCTAATACATTCTCCCCCTCATGATGAACAAGATTTATCTGAATCATCATGTAACAGGAAGAATCTTCGAAGCATGTGGATGAAAATGTGTTGAATAATGATATATTCATATTTTGAATGAATAAATATATAACACATTTTACATCCTAATCAAATAGGGTAAACCAGGATCACATAGATTTCCCATTAACACGACAGTTGAAAAACTGTGTGACCTACGTTCAATGTTGGCTTTTATGTTAGCACTGGTAGGATTTCCATTCAATCATCGTGGAATACCAATAAGTTTGGTATCACTATGAATGTTCCGGCAATATCACTAGGATATGCTTGGTGGAATGTCTGTGTCCTAGAGAAATTTAATTCGGTTCTAGACTCTATACGTGGACAAACGAAGGCGAGGACTAGAGGTAGATCCTCTTTTTCAATATCAACAATCTCCAAATGAGATGTCGATAGTAGATGTGGTAATCTCCGTGATTTTGAAACAAGTACTTTCTGTACTTGAGTGGTCAGTGAGGGTTGTGCATTGCATCACTGGGTCCATGATGTCTTAATCAGAAAGCAACTTATGCAGTCTGATATATATAGATGTGGTTACCCGGTCTTTTGTTCGGTTTAGGGAGGGTTTTCCGTTTTCTGTAACCCTTTCTCACACACTCCTCACTCAACTCACTTTTTCATTTTCAACCACACCCTCTTTTTTGTGTTACCATGTGATAAGCTGATTTGCACCCCATACTTCATACCCCCTCTCAATGTTTACCTCAGCGCACCCCAATCAAGATCCCAAGATACTTGATTCTGCTCACGCCCTAGGACCCTCAATTTTTAGTTCCGATATTGTCGGTGGTGCTGGGGAAGATCATGCTGGATATAGCAGATCATAAGAGTAATTTGAGAGTGATCTATTACGCTTATGTGCATTGTAATCAGCTTTGGAAAGATGTTGCATTTTAGTAGGTTCACATGGATTTTTTCATCGGAATGTGATGTGTGTCCGGATAAGTTGTTGCCTGAATGATTGTGGATTTTAAGGCACAACAACTTGTTCTGTTAAGGTAACACCGGACTCACATAGAGTATCCGTTATCACACGGATATGAATCGGTAGTCATTTTCACAACCGTTGATTCAAATGTGTGACCTGCGTTTAGAGTTGGCGTGATTTTAGCTCTAGCAGGATTTCCACTCGATCCTCGTGAAACATCAGAATGTGATGCCACTACAAGTGTTCCGATGGATTCAGGGAGATCCATTTTTGTAGTGCAAGTGTCCTATAGTGAAAGATTCTTGAGGGTAAGAACTAGAAATACTGTGCATACAAAGAGACTTAACCCGGGGCAGGAGGTTATTATGTTTCAATATTGTCATACTCCGAATGAGTAGTCAGTAGATTTTGTGCCACGTCCCCTAATGAAATGAAAGGTGTGTTTTCTTGTTATTATCATGTTCTCACATCACCTTGCACTCACCTAGATCTATACCCTAGACTTATACCCTCACATTTACCAATCGGCTAAAAAGTATTTCCCTTGGAAGGTAAGACCGGTTCTGGCAAACCATGGGAAGGTATTGTCTTTTGAAAGAAAATTCGTTTATTTATGCAATCGGGTATAAAATTTATAATTTTCAAAGTTTCTCCCCGTTGAAATACTAATTCTCCCCCTAGAATTATTATTTCTCCCCCTCGACAAAATAAAGATATATAAAATTTTGTAGATCAGAAATGTACCTTGTAACATCAACAGAGGGGTGGAGAAGAGTTTTTACAGTTCTGTGTTTTCTGATTAAGAGCGGGTTTCAAGTTGATGAACTTGAAAGCCATTAAACGGTTAGGAACGGGTTATACACTGATGTGTGCATAAGGCATTGCTTTAAAGTGCGAGTCATATACTGAAGTGTATATAAGTCATTGCTTCGAAAGGTTTAATCAGTGAAAAGTATTTTGCAGAAACAAAATTGAAATTTAAAGCGTAGAAAACGATTTATGTTTTGAGATTTAACATACCAAGCTTAGACACAAGAAAGTTAAACCGTTTTTCATCTAAAGCTTTGGTAAATAAATCAGCTAACTGAAAATCAGTGCATACGAAGTACATTTCCACAGTTCCTTGTTCAACGTGATCTTTGATAAAATGATATCGAAGATCAATATGTTTAGTTTTGGAATGTTGAACCGGACTGCATGAAATTGCAATTGCACTTCGGGAGTCAAAATATAAAGGAATACAGCTGTATGAAAAGCCGTTGTCTTTTAATTGTGACTGCATCAAAAATACCTGGGATAGGCAGCTTGCAGCAGCAACATACTCCACTTCGGCAGTTGAAAGAGATACACAATTTTGTTTCCTTGACGACCAGCTCACCATTTTATCACCAAGAAATGGAGCACCTCCAGAAGTGCTTTTACGATCCAACATACAACCAGCATGATCAGCATCAGAGAATGCAAATAAGTCAAACGAAGTTTCCTTGGGATACCAGAGACCAAGATCTCGAGTACCTTTTAAGTAACGAAAGATGCGTTTGACTGCTTGAAAATGAGGCTCTTTGGGAGCAGCCTGATATCGAGCACAAACGCAAGTTGAGAACATTATATCTGGTCGACTGGCACTTAGATATAATAATGACCCTATCATGCCTCGATAGTTTGTGACATCAACTAGCTTTCCGTCATCCATTAGATACTTCTTTAACAGATCAGTGATGTATTTGGATGGATTAATGAAGATCCCGGTAGTTTGGAATATGAAAGCATTGTGCGGGCTGCTTCAACTAAGGTACGATTTCTTCGTTCAACTACTCCATTCTGTTGTGGAGTTCTAGCAGCGGAAAATTGATGGGTTATACCAACAGATTCAAGATAAGAATCTAGGGTTTGATTCTTAAACTCAGTTCCATTATCAGTCCGAATGGTATTGACTTTTAATTCCAAAGTTGTCTGAGTTTTCTTGATAAAGGCGATAATAATATCAGCAGCTTCATCTTTGGTACGTAAGAAATGAACCCATGTATAACGTGAGTAGTCATCAACAATTACTAACACATACCGTTTATCAGCAATTGATTGTACACTAATTGGTCCACATAGATCCATGTGAAGAAATTCAAGCGGTTTGGATGTACTTTGAACTGGTTTTGACTTATGTGATGTCTTCTTCATCGTTCACATTTCACAAGACGAACAGAGATGATCCTTTTCAAATTTAACATCTGGAAGACCAGATACATGGCCACCTTTTACCAATTTGTTGATGGTTTTGAAATTAAGGTGAGAGAGGCGACGGTGCCATAACCATGATTCATCTAACGACGCTGTTGACATTAAACATACTTCTTCAAGTGGGACCACATCATTTAGATTGATAGTAAACAGATTTGTGTCACGAGATCCGGTAAGAAGTTCTTTTCCCTTATAAGTGCGAACAACACACTTCTTTGTTCGAAAATTTACTTCTAACTCTTTATCACAGAATTGACCGATACTGAACAAATTGTGAGCAAGATCTTCGACATAAGTCACATTTCGAATGATTAAATTTTCACGAATGATATCTCCAATCCCTATGATAGCAGCCAAATGATCATTTCCAAACCGAACAGTTCCCAAATATTTATCTCAAAAATATTTTAATAATTCCTTGTTGCCAGTCATATGCCTTGAACAACCAGAATCAAGGTACCATATATTCTACATAAAACAATTAAAACAATTTAGGTACCCACTCAATTATGGGTCCTCTACGATTAGTAATGGATGTTTTATGTAGATTTTATTGAGGGATTAATTTAGAGATTTTGGGGAACTGCTAGCAGGCAGTTCTGTGTAGGTTGTTTTGACAGACCATTTAAATTTTTTCTCGGGGGAATGTAAAATCCAGTTTGAATGTTCATTCTTGATCCAATTGTAATGAACAAATGTGGATTTTGTGTTGCTCATTCTTGATTTGGTTTTCGGAGAATTGGAAGAGGTGCTTGTATTTGACGATTTAAGTGTGGAGATTCCTCGAGATGTTTGACGTTGAGAGGACAACAGTTTATTAGAGATGGGTGGGGTAGCGGAACGAACATGAGTCGGTTTGGAAGCTTGTGGAGATGGATGTTTTCGTTTATAGTTCAGAGGACGAGAAACAGATGTTGTGCTTGAGTACGGGAAACATGTTTTGTAGGACTTAATTATTTTACCAGATCAATGTAGAACATCGTTTCTAGGACCACATGGAGCATCCAGCCTAACAAAATATCGTTCATCATACTGAGAAATTCGTTTATTTGTTTGTTTGTCACAATATATCTTTTTACCGGTTTTATCATATTTAACAAACATATTATCACCATTAACATCATAATTCACAGGACGATAAACAACAGAATCATAAACAGTACCAAAAGCCAATTTAAGAGAAATAAAATTCATGGAGTTCTTACATTTATTATTAATAGAAAAAGAAGAAACTAAAAACGACGATGGACTAGACTTCTTAAGTTCCTTTGACTTAAGCATACTAGAGCCGGACGACTTAGAGTTCTTAATCTGAGCTGCTCCTCTGTCTCCGATTGGCATGGGCGTCTCAAGCTTCGATTCTAAGGTTTTATTTGAAACATTTAGAGCAGTGGAGTCAGAGCTTCTTTTTAAATTAGCAGGGATTTTAATTGTAGAAGTCTTTTCAAGAGTTTTAGTTTGAGCATAAGAATCAGATTGCGAATCATTTTGAACACAAAAAGAATTGGTTTTAACAAGTTTATCTTCTAAGTCATAAATTTTGGTTTGTAAAACTAATTTTTCTTTATCAAATGCCTTATGTGTTTCATGAATTTCAGTTTCCAGTTGGCAAATTTTCTTTTCGAGAATTAAGGATGGAATGTAAAGTTTTCGTGTTACTTTTTGTTGAACGATGGCATTCCCTTTAATCTCAAATTCTTCTGGAGTTATTATTGGAAAATATTCATCATTTTCAAATTTAGCCATTTTAGTTTCATATGTTTTGTTCAATTCGGCATAGTTGAAACTGATTTGTGAATTCTCCTTCTTTGCTCTATTGAATGTCTCAATTTCTTTTTCTTTATCGGTTACTCTCATGAAGCTCTGCCAGATATCTCTTTGCATGTAACTATAGTCAGATAGTGTTGGAAGCACCCTACACGCCTTGCTGAGATATCCTGGATTGTCCGCACCTAGACCTTGTTTGGAGTTGAAGTATTTGAACTCTTTTGGTTTAATCAAATGAATTGTTTGATCATTGTTTCCTCGTTTTGCAATTAATTTTTCAAGGTGTTTAACATGAGCGACTAGCCGATCTTTGTCGTAGGTGAGACGATTGATGAATGACTGTTGACTATTTATCTCTTGAGATGATTGGTTTATTTGATTGCTTAATTTGTCTGTAAATTCTTTGATTTGTTTGTTTAAAGATTTAAATTTATTTTCATTATCTTCAAATTCTTGTTGTTTACGTTCCAACCAGTTCTTTCTAAGTTGATATTCATGAAACGTTTCAATATATAATTTGTAATATTTATCATTACATTCATTTGATATTGAACCGTTGAATTTTTAAGATTCTGAATTTCAGTTTCTTTTTCTGAGATCGTATGTGACAAATTTTGAATTTCAGATTCATATTGGACCTTTATTTCTGATGCCTGTTTTTGTAAATCTTGAATTTCCAGTGTAAAAGATTTATTTTGTTAAAGTTATTAACAAGTTGCTCACCTAGATGAGCACTTTGTTCACATTGATTTTCTAAATCGGTTAAATGTTCCAAAAGTTGTGTATTCATATCCTTTTCGAGTAAAATCGTTTGTTTTAGAGAATCAATTTCAGAAATCAGATTTTTATCAAAACACGTATCAGAATCAGTGGAATAATCAGAAGTAGATAAAAGAGAACTGATTACCTCATTTTCCATGTTGGCTTCCTCATTGAAACAGTCTGAATCTTAGCATTCTCTCTTGCCATGAAACACAAGTTTGCAGAATGTTCTTCATCTTCTTGATCTGAATCTTCCATCCACTAAAGATCTTCTGCTAACAGCACTTTCCCAGACTCAATTTGTTTTGCCATTAACATCTTTCGTTTGAAATATTCAGAGTCACGAACTTTAGGTTTCGTGCAATCACGGGAGGAGTGACCAGCAACACCACAATTATAGCATTTCTTTGTAGGATCCAATGGTGTCATGGTTGGCTTATCAGTTGAAGCGGAAGCAGATTGAGCATGTTTAAAGTTGGATGAAGATCGCAGATTGTTGTTTGTGGGCTTTGAATAATATTTCTTCTCATAGTTAGAAATGAGTGACATGGCTTGCAGCACTTCTTGAAGTTCTTTATCCAAATCATCAATTTTTAGAGGAGTGGGTTCTTCTGCTTTTTCTTTCGATTTAGCAGTCTTATTTAACTGATGATGTTGTTTGGTAAGAAGTGCAAGAGTATCTTGTTTCTCTTGTTTTGTGTTTGCTATGTTATTCACCATTGGTGCATTTTGGTACAAATATTCATACAACTCATGAATATCTATCAGACTTAGATCTTTATGATGCATAACACTGTTACCAAACATTTCCAACTCGGGAAGAAGACTGTTGATGAATTTGATGTTGATCTCTAGATTTCCCTTTGATAGACTGTTTTTACGGAGATCATTCAGCAGATTACAATATCGATGGTAAGTGCTTTGCAAATCTTCCCCTGCTGTGGCTTTAAAGTTTTTATAGGAGTTTAATGTAGTGACCATTTTATCCTTATTCCCAAGGACTGTTCCCTCCATTTGTTTTCTAATCTCATCCCATAGTTCTTTACCGCTTTCAAGACTATCTAAGCTGTTGTATATGTCATTTGGTAAACCTTGTAGCATGAAAGAATATGCCTGTAGATCTGCTTTGGCACGTTGCCTTTGTTGAGCATTATATATGACAGGGGGAATGAGAAATCGACCGCCAACAACTGGAGGTTATGCATCAGGAGCATCAACAACATCTTCGTAAAATTTAGCATTTCCATTCTCAAGAGACTCGAGAATTTCAGTAGCTAACTCTTGGTTTTTGATAAAGTGGAGAAATCTTTTCTTCCACTGAGCATACTCTCCTCTGAATAAGACTGGAGGTTTTACATCAGACCCAATCGATAGTGTTTCTCTTGATGTCATTGTTTGTATGGTTAAACTTCAATTACTACCGGGAGGGAAAAAATTTTAATTTGAAATTTTTTCCAAGTGGCCGGATATGACAAAATACACTTTGAATATGTCCTAGATTTTCGAATTGGTCAAAGACGACGATCGAATTAGAAACTGGGGCTACACGAAGTTTTAAATTTGACCAAAAAATCACAAAAACACAAATAAAGTGATTGAAACAGGTCTTTTTGGGCAGGAGGTTGGGTAAACCGCCTTTGGCTGTTTATCACGTTGTATCCTTCTTCTCGAGCCTCGATTTAGTTACTCGTGGGCGTGAAACGGACACACGAGCTGAAAGTTATGATGGTTTTAGTACAGCCCCTTTTGTCACGCGATCTTGTGATGTTCAGGCCGAAGAGTATTGAAGCGTTTGGGCCGAACTTTGAAAGAGTTCGGGCCGAATAGTGAAAGAGTTCGGGCCGAGCAGGATTGACTGAGTTCGGGCCGAACAGTGGTAAGTTCTCGGGCCGATCACTTTTTGGAAGAGTTCGGACCGAACAGTGATAAGACCTCGGGCCGAACTGTGGTAAGTTCTCAGGCCGAACACTTTTTGGAAGAGTTCGGGCCGAACAGTTCACTGTTCTCGGGCCGAAGACGTTCTTGGTGTTCTTGACAGTGACGAACGCTACGCAGCTATATTTTTCAGTAAATGGATCCTATCTTGCTCAATTCTTAACCAAATTGAGTGATTCAAATCCCAATATGCTCGAAAATGATTTTCGCACGAAATGAGTCAATAAACTCGATTAAAACACAACAAATCAGACGATAATTTTGATTTTACAGTGGAAAAAATGTGTTTTCATGGTTTTCGTTAAAATCACAAAATTAGGATCAATTGTTGATGGATTTGATCGAAACTTGATTCTAAAGTACTTAGAATCACAAGAGGAAGCTAATGAACTATAGAAATCAACGAATCATACCTTTAATTTCGATTTCAGATTTGAGTTCTTCTCCTCCAAAACTTCAAAAAAATTGCTTAATCTTCACTGATATGGATCAAATCAATTAAGACTTTTGCTCTGATACCAATTGTGAGTTCCGAGTTCAGTGATTAAGCAATAACGAAATTGGAAGATTTTATTGAAGAACAAGATGGAGCTTTGCACACAAAAACGTACGTTCGATTACAATCAGTCGGCAAGCTAATTGATAATTAGGTTACAACTAGGTATTTATACCTAGGCCTAATATTGACTAATAACATAAGATACCCCTAGACTATTGATTACAATAAATGTCACATTACACCCCTTGACTATTGAATACACTAAAATGTGACCCAACAGAAACTTTAGAGGGCAAATGAGAACTTTTTTGTGGGACGGAGGGAGTATTACTTTACAGACTTATTTTTTTTATTACGTACACGATAAGCGTTCAAGGTAGTCATCCTTTTTGTGAAGTCTTAAGGATAAACCAAGTCTCAGACTTTGGATCAGTCAACCCCCAAATCACCACCACCACCACCATCATACATGATTCATTACATCAACACCACCACCACCCCATGTGTATTTCATCACATATGATTACACACCGCCGTCTTCCACCACCAGCAACCGCTCGCCACCGTCGGCTGCTTTCAATCACATGTGATTGCGTAACCAATTACACGTGATTGCGGTGGCTGGCGGCCGATGCCCACAGTGGCCGATGATGGTGGTGGTGGCCAGCGCTAGTGGTTGTGTATATTCAATCACATGTGAATTGATGATGGTGGTTGTTAAGTGATTTTTTTTATCAAATAACAAGAATTTATCTCTTGGGACTGTGTTTTAAAGGTGTAATAACTAAAATACAATCCTTACGTACACACTAATATATAGCTACATGTATTATTAATAGCTAAAAAACAATGGAAACCCGCATGTCAAAATTAGAACTATCATACATTACGAAAATGAATCTATTTTAAATGGGGTTTTGTATTGTATACTACCTATGTTTACAATTCATCATGAATATAGTAATTTATTAATAAAATGAACTCGCGTATTCGTGGGTCTATGAGCTAACAATGAACTAAAATGCAAAATTTTGTTGTTTTTGGGTTGTAGTTTATGACTCGATAAACTGTTGGGATTAATCAGTTCTACTACTGATTTAATACTTGTTACTGATGTTGCAGATATTACTGATCAAGTCTTAGTGCTGCTATAAGAGTTGATACTGACGATGCAATTACTACTGATGAAGCAACTTTCTACTGCTAATGAAGTTACTACTGATTGGGCTATTTACAGAGTAGATCGAGTCCGGGATCTTAGGAAGTTTGTTTAGAATATCGTATATGTTTAAATTTCATTGTAATCTAGTCCTAGAATAACTAGGTTAAAGTTTTAGGCTTCAAGTACTTTTATAAATAGTTCCTTATGAATTGTAAACATACGTGTGTATTGTTCGATTAATCAATATACATCGAAACTTTTTGTGATATTCAATGTTCTTAATAATTCATATTACTTTGCAGTTTATCATACAATTCTTGTTAATCACAATAGTGTTAATCCACTGTAACTTCTCACTGTGAGTAGATATGTGATTCTAATAACCATTCTGTGTTATTCGATCCTGACAAGTGGTATCAGAGCTTAAAGTTTTAGATCTACGAATCAAGAATTACAAAAAGTTTTCAATAGAAACAAAAACACTTCTTTCATCATGTCTGATAACAATGAAAGTACTCAAGCAAACAAGATTCCAATTCTCACCACCAACAACTTTGGGATGTAGAAAAACTGAATTAAGTAGTACATGCTTAAGACTGATTATTCCATGTGGGAAGTTGTTCAAGAAGGCAATAAAACCATTTGAACACTAATTACTAGCACATCCACTAAATCTGACAAAGTCAAATGTGATAAGGAAAAGAAAGACAGAGGAATTGAACTGAAAGCTTTAAGCACCTTATTTCTCTCCATTCCTAATTATTATCAACATCTCTTTGTTGAATATGATGATGCTAAAGGACTGTGGCAAGCCTTGGAGAAACGGTTTGTTGGTACAAAGAGCATCAAAAGAAACATGAAGTCTGTGCTGAAACAAGAGTTTGAAAACTTTAAAGGATAAAAGAATGAATCTTTGTCACAAGTTTTTGATAAATTCAATAAACTTGTTGGTGAACTCAATCAAGTTGGATTCAAACCAGACAAAGATGATGTCAATAGTTCAGATCTTTAGGTGAAGAATGGTCTATGTATATTGTTATATATAGACAAAGAGATGCACTAGAAGAAATTGAGTTTGATGAATTCTACAATGATTTAAGAGTGTTTGAATATGAGGTAAGTCAGAAAATACCTATTTTACCTTCAAAGAATGCTGCTTTTGTCTCTACTGCAGGTACACATCAGGATAATGAAGGGTTTCATAACACTGATCTACCCATTGGGTCGACCTCCTAGTATACTTGGTTCGAACCATACTAATAAGAACATGAGGTTGTTCTTGTCGGTTAAACCAACTAGCTAGTTTAATCCCTAAAAGCGGAACTGAGATTAAACTTAATCCTTAAACCCTAAAGGATTATAGGAACTTGATAATCCAAACTAGATTAATAAGAAAGAAGCCTTGTACGAAAAACTCGAACACGCACAATGCATGTGTGTGTTCGTTGACTTCCACCAAGAACCCTAGGGTTCTTGGGAATCGATCGAACAAGTGGGAAGAGGAGAAAGGGTGTTCCAAAAACATACCTTAAATGTACAACAAACAAGGGAACCCCAAGCCTTCTATTTATATTAGAAAAACTTTCACTTAGGGCCCTTCTAGTTTAATTACGATTAATCTCTTAATTAAACTTATCCATTTACACTTTAATCCCTTATAGTTTATCTAGTTATTATTGTAGCAGTTAATTATTAAATGTCTAGTATTAATACACTAATATATTTCGGTATATATACATACACGAAAAATACTTGTATTTATAGTTTTAATAATTAATTATATAATAAACTTTATATAATTTATATAATAATATTATCCAAACACTATATGATTTAATAGCTTTAAATCATATTATGTATAATCTTTAATTAACAAATTGTATATTTACTCAACTAGTAAGTGTACAAATACTTGTATTAAATAGTTAGTTAAACTAATCTAGTAATAAGTTGAACTTAACTTGTTACTTAACTGATTCATAATGACTATTATGAATCATTCCTCTTCGTAATATCATTACATATTTTGTTCGTATTAGATGCACTCACCGGTGTAACCCTTAAGTGTTTCGTAGGTTTGGATGTATCACCATAGGTTGACTAACTGTGCACATAATTCCAACAGACTCCCACTTGTGCAAGTTCGTAACCTTAGCTTGATGAAACGAGCTACAGTGGCCCTCTAGATAGGCATGTAGGTAACCAACCCCATAAATACAGCTTATGTAACCCAGGTATAGTTTCGAAAAACTCTTTTATAACTTCGTCTAGGAAAGAACACTCTGTCTCTACTTCTTGGGCAACGTTGTTAGGTTCATCCCTTGTAGCACGATATTTGATGATAATGAATACGAGCGAGGTAGAAGATATCAACTCCTGTATTCGAAATCATTTCTTGACTTCTTGATTCAAACTGTTATGATAAACGAAAAAGAACAAATCAGTTCGTTTGGGCATGGCCATGCACTTACCAGTTTTCCATCATGTCAAGGGACCCATAAATATCTCTCATAAAAAGGAGGCGCAAGTACCATCTTGTTATATTTCGATTCAAAATACAACTTCCTCTGTACCCTGTAAGGCATCGTATGACAATCATATTTCAGACTTGTCTAGGACGAACCAAAGTACATTAGTCATTGTATTCCAAACCATATACCTCAGGCTTAAGGAAAATCCTAGTGGAAAATACTTTTGAACTTTTCAACCACGAAGTATTGTCACGGTGGTCAATCCAATATTCTTCGAACTCCAACAGAATATCACCGATATTTGGTCCAAAACAACACTTGTGTAGCTATCTTCGAGAAAACTCGAATATCCACCAAATACCGCCATGACGTTAACGTCCCATCAAGGTTCCCACGAAGACGAGTAGTCACGGATTATATCTTTTGAATAAATAGACTTTTATTCATGGAGATTGTAAAACATACAAAGTCTGAATAACAATGATACTACCTCATATATTATTCCACACTAGACATAGATACATAATTATTACTGGATCATTACTTATTCCTTTTGTTCGTGTTGATTACTTAATGACTTTTACAATTTTACTTGTAACTTTATCACTGATCTAGTCATTCCTATTAAACTAAAGACATAAGACAAGTATTTGAAAAACACTATTCCTTTTGTCTTTGCTAGATTTTGTTCTTGCAACATTCTAGAACACATTCTAGAACACTATTCCTTAGTTTATTGAATTCATAAAATTCACCTTGTAACTAAATCCTCTTTTAGTTACTTGATTGTAGATATATCATTAACTAGTTAAAGAAATTTCCTTAAATGATTATAATATCCACTGGAGTGCGAATATTCTATTAGGTTTGCAATAGTCTAATTAATGATCATTTATTATTTCTCTTAACTCTTTGACAAACGACTTGGTAACACCTCGTTGTTAATATCCTACTAACTTACTATATTCATTAGTACTTTTAATGAATACGTTAGTCATAGCTCCCACTAAATTTTATGGAAAATAAGCATCACTTAAACTATTACTTTGACCTACTCAAAATCTTATAGTTTAACCTTTTAAGAATTTATCGATTATTAAAGTCATCATTTGGATTTGCGAATATCCAACATTCCTTTTAAGGGAATCATGACTTTCCTTGATCAACGTATCTAACAAGTATAAGACACTTGAAACAATACTCCAAATTCTTAAATATATTAGTATCTTTTAAGAAGTTTATTTAATACCAAATTCACTTCTTGGATTTCTCAAATATCCGTAATTCCTATTAGGGAATTATGACTTGATCAAATATTGTATTTATTACAAGAGTAAAAGACTTGCAATAATACCTTAGATTATTAATTACTATAATATAGTTTTATCTTTTAAGAGTTCATTTAATGTCTAAGTCATTCTCCTTGTATTATACGAATATCCAATTATTCCTATTAGGGAATTATGCCTTCATTAAACTCCTTTATCACAAGTGTTAAAGACTTTTAATAATCCTCTTAAAAGTCTATCTTGATTATATCTAGTATAATCATACTCTATTAATACTAATACTTTAAAACTTACTATCATAAGTAATCATTACTTAAGATGTTTTAATTAAGTTCAATGTACCTTGAACTTTATGGTTTCCATAAAAATTCTTAGATACTTATATTTAGAAAACTTTCTAATTACTAGTATCTAAGTAATTTGAGCTTCTAAGATATTACTCAACAATCAAACAAATGTAAACAATGAGATTATTATTAAGTCAACACTTGACTTTATAATCTAGCCATAAAAATTGACTAGTATAATCAACACACATGCGCACACACAATATAATTCAACCATGGATTCAACGATGATAAACTTAAAAACCAAAATTTATCATAAAATAGAAATTGTAATTTGTTCAAAACAATTAAAAACCAAAAATTGTTTTACTGAATCCATATGAAAAATACTGAATCAAAAAGTGGTGTTCGTGGGATCTTCATCTCATGCCGGTCATCATCACTTTCCATTCCCTCCTGCAATAAGCGATTGCAAATGTTAGATTACTCGTAATATACTTTACTAGTAACTTAAAGTGATTTAGAAGTTTAGTGGTGTTACCTGAAGAACTAGCAAGTCCTCCACCACTGGCAATCTTTGGAAAATCTCTTTTCCAATGCCCAGTCTCGCCATATTTGAAGCACCGATTTGCGGTCCTCGCTGTGTTAGGCTTCAACTTCTTGACCTTTTGTTTGATACATGTACCATTCGGCATTCCTTGGTTGGGATTGGTCTTACCCTTCCCACTATGCATGTTTCTCTTCTTCTTCCCATTGCCACCGCCGTTACCGATTATCAGAACATCCTTAGACTTTAATCCCAAACTCAACTCAACTGTCTTGAGCATAGAATGTAGCTCAGCAATGGATTTCTCAATATTATGCATGTTGTAGTTGACCACAAAAGGCTTGTAGTCATCAGACAACGAATTGAGTATAGTGTCCGTTGCCATCTGCAACAGAATGGGTGACCAAGTCTAGCAAGGTGATCCATGTGCCCTTACATTTTCATGACGTGGGCACTCACCGGTGTTCCTTTGAGGATCTTGCACGAGTTGAAGGCTCGATTGATGTCAAACCTCTCAGTGCGAGCTTGCTCTTGAAATGAATCCCTTAGTTGCTGGATCATCTCAAATGCATATACATCCATAAGTCCCGCTTGTAACTCGGGACTCATAGTGGCGAGCATCAGACAGCTCACATCAAGTGCATCACTGACATGCTTATTTTAAGCTTGCCCCGTTTCAGCTCTAGCATTTGCGGCAGGGACATTTGGTACTGCTCTCTCCAAGACATACCACTTTCTCTCATGCCTGAGCACAATGCGAAGATTGCGCTCCCAATTGAGGAAGTTTGACCCAGTCAACTTGTCTTTTGAGGATTGAGCGAAGTGAGAGATTGTTGGTACTTGTCGTTGTGGTTGTTGCTGCCATCTACAAATCAAACCGACTTTTGTTAGTAATCATCAATAAACATCCCTAAAATATATTATAAACCCATAATTAATATGTTAGGCCTAGGATCCATATATCACATTCTCGCCGCAAGGTTTGGGCACTTCCTGACGAGACATGCTGTTTCTGGTAGGCAACATCCTTACCGATTGTATCAAGACTTGACACGATTTCTAGGGGTCGTAGAATCTATAGACTTATAACTTACTAAAACCTTGTACAATTTAATTGTACATTTCTAAGTTGCAATAAAGTCTAGTATGTTTATTCTACTCAAGTACTTTTTGGGCCGGGACTCCCGATTATCACCAAAGTAGATCAGACCATCTAAGATAGTGCGATGTTCTGCGTCGGGACTCCCGATTATCACAAAACCCTACGCACCCTAACACTTGCAATGATTTGAATCCATATATAAGGTTCTTTATCCTTATAATATGAATATAATTGAACAAGTGAGGTGTTCCATTAGGTGGATAGTACTTAGATCTAAGATTTTCTTGGGTTTGTTTAAGTCTTAAACTAAACTTAAACCTTATTCCAATTTTAATCCTTATTTAAAAAATTTGTGATTCGTGTTCTTAATTCCACAAGACGCCCTTTTAGATATCCTTTAAAACTCTAAGGTTTAAATTTGTTGGATTTTATTTGTATCCTTAAAACGAGGTGTACAAAAAGATATTACTAAGTTTTGTGAAAAACCTTATCTTAGTAAAACGTACTTGTTTTATTTTCTTGAAAAACTTTTAAACCTTATGTTGAACTTTTAAAATAGAGATTTTAATTCTTTATGACTTACGAACACATGCCATAACTCTAATTTAACATATCTAGTTTTTCTATGTCTAATAAAATTAAACATTTATCCATTAGATTCTCCAAAATATGTACTAGGGACACATTTATAAACTTTGCGATTTTCTTGTGTAGCTCCCACTAATTCCTACAACCATGATGGAACTTGAGCAAACACAATCACTAGCTTTTACTTGGTGAACACTAATGAACTTATTATATATAAACTATATATAATAATTTTAGTTTGTTTGAACCATTTATATTTAGACTACTAAAATATAGGTTCTAAATTTCCTATGTTATTTTACTCTTGATCATTAATCTAGTATCTTACGTAACTCGTAATATACTTTTATAAATAGCTAGTTATAATTAATTATAACTTTATACAATCTAATATTTATAACTTTCATATTACTATCTAATTATAATAAAACCTTACTTTGTACAATTTCTAGTTGTTTACAACTTTGTACATTTCAAGTTTGATTATATCTTAATACAAATTTCTAGTTACTTTAATATTATAACTAAATGATCAAAATAACATTTATATTTAATGTTCCATTTAATCTTGTATTTAATATATATATATATATATATATATATATATATATATATATATATATATATATATATATATATATATATATATATATATATATATATATATATATATATATATATATATATATATATATATATATATATATATATATATATATAATTTATATCTTTAAAACCTTATGACATTCTAGTAAGAATATTACACCTAATTTGTACATGTGTATTCTAACTTAATCTAATTAAAATACGTACAACAATTTTACCTTTTAAAATTCATTTTCTTTTAAATATTTTAAAAATCCGAAATTTATATATTAATATAAATACATCTTGTTAATTTTAACCTTAAAATTAACACTTCCTTTTTTATCCTTAATTAAATTTAATTAATTAAACCCTTATCTTGTTTTTGATCAATTAAAACCTAGTTTTAACTTTCTTGATCAATAACATCTTTTAGTTAAAGATTAATCCTAATCAATCATATTCAAACAATTATTAAACTTCATTTAAATTATAATATAGATTATAACTTTAATAAATTTATTTAAACTTATTCATTTAAACCTTTTAGACAATAAAATTTTGTCTAGATTTCTAGGTTTAAAGAACTAGCTTTAATAAACTTATTAAAAACAATAATTAAACCTATTAAACATAAACTTGTTTAATTATACTAGGTTTTAGATTATGTTCTTGATTAATCCTATTAACCAATTAAAGTAAACAAGTTTAATGTTCTTGGTCCAGGGTTATTTCTGGGGTTTCGAAAATTTCTTAAGCCTAAGAAATTTTTTTACCAATTAAACTAAACTAGTTTTACATACTTGGTGTCCATGTCTCCTCATGATTCTTGAAAATCATGGAAAAAGGAAAGGATCCTTTTGACCAATTAAACTAGACAAGTTTAACATACTTGGTCCTAGATTTTGAAGATCAAGGGAAAAAGGAAAGAATTTTTTTGACCAAGAACTTTGACATTCTTGATCCTAGGGTTCTTCCTAATTTCGAAAATTCTAGGGTTAGGGAAAGAATCATTTTGACCAATTAAACTAAACTAGTTTAATGTTCTTGGTCCTATGGTTCTTTATGAATTTCAAAATCTCTAGGGTTAGAATCCCGAATTAAACTAAACTAGTTTAATATTCTTGGTCTAGGGTTCTTTACCCTTTTTCGAAAACCACAAGGAAGAAAAAAGAAGAAGGAACAAAAATAAAAAAAACTTGGAAATTAAACAAACAAAAACTTTGTTATTCTTGTTTAGATTTCTAAACCATCGCCCTGATACCACTGAAGGGTTTCATAACACTGATCAATCCATTGGGTCGACCTTCGAGTGTACTTGGTTCGAACCATACTGACAAGAACATGAGGTTGTTCTTGCCGGTTAAACCAACTAGCTAGTTTAATCCCAAAAAGCGGAACTGAGATTAAACTTAATCCTTAAATCATAAAGGATTATAGGAACTTGGAAATCTAAAGTAGATTAACAAGAAAGAAGCCTTGTACGAAAAACTCGAACACGCACAATGAATCTGTGTGTTCGTCGACTTCCACCAAGAACCCTAGGGTTCTTGGGACTCAATCGAACAAGAGGGAAAAGGAGAAAGGGTGTTCCAAAAACGTACCTTAACTTGCTTAAGTAATATACACTGATGATGAACACGACGAGCGATTCTCTAGTTGATCACTTGTAACGATCCTTGTTCTTCAAGACTTGAAGAACACGAAGAACACGAAGAGCGAACGAAGAACAACAAAGACTTGGTGTCTAGGGTTCGGCCGAAATTCCCCAAGAGAGGGAGGAGGACTTCGTGTAAGGTGTAGCAACAAACAAGGGAACCCCAAGCCTTCTATTTATATTAGAAAGACTTTCACTTAGGTCCCTTCTAGTTTAATTAAGATTAATCTCTTAATTAAACTTATCCTTTTACACTTTAATCCCTTATAGTTACTAGTTATTATTGTAGCACTTAATTATTAAATGTCTAGTACTAATACACTAATATATTTCGGTATATATACATACACGAAATATACTTGTATTTATACTTTTAATAATTAATTATATAATAAACTTTATATAATTTATACAATAATATTATCCAAACACTATATGATTTAATAGCTTTAAATCATATTATGGATAATCTTTAATTAACACATTGTATATTTACTCAACTAGTAAATGTACAAATACTTGTATTAATTAGTTAGTTAAACTAATCTAGTAATAAGTTGAACTTAACTTGTTACTTAACTGATTCATAATGACTATTATGAATAATTCCTCTTCGTAGTATCATTACATATCTTGCTCGTATTACATGCACTCACCGGTGTGACCCTTAAGTGTTTCGTAGGTTTGGATGTATCACCATAGGTTGACTAATTGTGCATATAATTCCAACAGACAATACAACTGGAAATCATAAAGAAACAGAGGATACTGCCAAAGAATCTTTCTTCACCAGTCATGTGCACACTGCACTAATTAGTGAAAATTTGGAACAAATCAATCCTGGTGACCTAGAAGAGATGGACATAAAGTGGCAGATGGCTATGTTAACTCTAAAAACAAAGAGATCTCTTCAAAGAACTGGAAGAAAAGACTTAAGCTTCAACAAAGGTGAAAGGGCTAGATTTGACAAAACCAAAGTCAAATGCTACAACTGTAATAATTTTGGTCACTTTTCTAGAGAATGTCCTAACAAAGATCAAAGATCAATTTATAACAAAGGAAACACATCAAACTCTACTGCACTTGTGTCTCAAGAAGGACAAGGTTATGATTGTAGCTTTCAAGTTGAAGAACATGCTCAAAATCAAGCACTCATGGCTTTTTCTGATCATAAAACGGAGGTAACTCCTAATCTTGCACACCAGAATGTATTAAATTATATAAAAATCTTGAAAAAAAACAAAGAAATTCTGGATGACTTAATTAAAAACACAAACAGAAGAATATAATTTAAAGGTGTTATATCTGATTTTGAAAACCAAATTAAAGTTTATCAAATAACAGATCAAAAATGTAAAGAAGAACTATTACAAGCTATTTATGATAAAGAATATGGTATTTTAAAAGCAAAAGAAGCTATAACTAAATTAGAGGAATGTCAATTAGAATTAGAACAAAATAAATTAAGTATTAAAATATTTGAAAGAAGTTCTAAAATAATTGATGAATTAACAAGCAATCAATCCACTGAAAAAGTAGTTCATGGAGTAGGATATCATGCAGTTCATCCTCCAACAAATTTGATTCCTCCATTAAAATATAGTTCAGAAAGAATCTTAGATGAATTAAAATTAGAAAATCAAACTGAAACAAGTGAGGAATCATCTGATGAAGAAAATTCTGTTAAAACATCTGATACAAGTTTTCACACCACACAATGTTAAGAATCTCCTAAATATAATGCATAATATATTCCAACTATCTTAAGAAGGGGAAATCAAAGAAAGTTGAATCAGTTAAAAGAAAAAAGAGAACCAGAATCCTTAAAATCAACTAAATTAAAATGTGTCATTTGCAATAAATTTAATCATTTAGCTAAATATTGTCACTTCAATCCAATTAATTGCAAAGAATTTAAGGAGTTTAAAGAAAATAAGCTGAAATTAAAAGAAATTAAATTAAAAGAATAAAAAAGAGAAGAAAACTTTAAACCTTCTCAAGTTGATGTTCCAAAGTTTGGAAGGACTGAAAAAAGATTTGTTCAAGATATCAGACATGGTGATCCAAAAACAAGCAAAAATTTTGAAAAAAATAGAAAACAAAATCAATTTCCAAACTAATCTGTTTATGCTAACATCAGTAGAAACAATAAAAAATTTACTACTGATCATAATCCAAGATATAATGCAGTGAGATATAACTACAAAGTTACTACTAATCATCCCAGAAACAATTACAACTCAGTTATTACTGCTCCATCAGTAGTAAAGAAATCAAAAGCTAAATCCTGGGGAAATAAATCTAAGCCAGTAGTAAAACCAAACCGCAGTAATAATCAGAACTCTCACAACAAATCCTCATCAAAAGTTAACAAAGTTAGACCTTTGTCTTATCAAAAGGATGAACCCAATACAAAACACGCTTGGGTTCCCAAAATGAATTAACTTTTTATTATTTGTGCCAAAGTATCCAGATAGATCAAGATGGAAACACATGGCATATTGATAGTGGAAGCTCTAGAAACATGACTGGGAACCTACAAATTCTCAGAAATTTCAAGTCTTTTGATGGTGGATATGTCGCTTTTGGAGAAAATCCAAAAGGTGGTAGAATCACTGGTAAAGGTACAATATCAAATGGTAAGATTACTTTTGATGATGTATTTTATGTTGCTGAACCCCAAGGAGAAATAATGTGTATTGCCTGGATATAGGGGGAGAAATCATTTCTTCTAATGAGATCAACTGTTTTATATCCAAGGCAAACACAAATGAATCCGAATTCTGGCATAGAAGGATGTGTCACACAAACCTTAAAAATATGAACAAATTAGTTAAAAAGAACTTAGTAATTGGTTTACCTCAAAAAGAATTTATGTGTGATCATCATTGTGTTGCATGCCTGAAAGGTAAACAACACAAGACTTCTCATAAGACCAAAGAAATTAATTCTATTTCTAACCCATTGCAGCTTCTTCATATGGATCTATTTGGGCCTACTAATGTAATGAGTATAAGAAAGAAGTGGTCTTGTTTAGTTATTACTGATGATTTTTCCAGATATAATTGGGTATTTTTTCTAACGACTAAAGATGAAACCAGCGAAATCATCAAGAACCTGATAATCAAACTGGAAAACACGAGAGATTTCAAAGTGAAAGCCATTAGATGTGATAATGGTACATAGTTTAAAAATGAAAATCTAATCTCTTTTTGTGATCTTAAAGGTATTGACAGACAGTACAGCTCTCCTTGAACTCCTCAACAAAATGGTGTAGCTGAAAGAAGAAATAGAACAAGTATTGAAGCAGCCATATCCATGCTCGCAAATTCAAAATTACCAACAACCTTTTGGGCATAAGTTGTTAATACTGCTTATTATGTTCAAAACAGAGTTTTAATAGTTAAGCCACATTTTAAAACATCTTATGAACTTTTTAATAAAAGAAAACTGTAAATAAGTTTTCTAAAATCATTTGGTTGTCCTTGTACTATTCTGATTACAAGAGAATAAATTGATAAATTTGATTGCAAAGCAGATGATGGAATTTTTGTGGGGTACTCAACTCAAAGTAAGTCATATAGAGTAGTCAACAAAAGGCTAAGGATCATTGAAGAAAGTGTAAATGTATCCTTTAATGAAAATCTTATGAATGAAAAAGGAAATGGTGCAGATTGGTTATTTAACATTGACTCACTAACCAAATCTCTTGATTTCAGTTACGACTTTAATGCAGGTGGATCAGACAATCAACCACTTAAAGGAGGTTCATCATCACTCAATGGAAATCAAGATCCAATGAAATATATCCTTGTTAATACTGCTCCTTCAGTTAATACTGAGGACAATAGTAACTCTGATAATACAAGCAATACTTATGACAGTAATAACTCAAATTCTCAAGGTTCTACTGACACCAGTAGGAACTCAGATACCCAAAATGGTGATGTTGAACCAAATGATACTAATGTAACTACCAACACAGAAACACATGATTTCAATGAAAATCAATATAATACTGATGTCAGTATCAATGAAGAAAATCTAGAAAATAACTGGTAAGATGCACAATTTCCTGAATCCAATGAATCAAACCTTGAAAGTCAATTTGTTGTTGATAAATTTCCTACCTCAAGAGCTCAAAAGAATCATCCTCTAGATTTAGTTCTTAGTGATGTTAACTCTGTAATTAATGTAGACAAGAAGTCAATTCAAGTCAAAACTATGTAACATCAGTTTAATTTCTAATGAATGTTTGTTTGCATGTTTTCTAGTCACATGATGAACCCAAGAAAATTCAACAAACAATGAAAGATTCAAACTGGATTGAAGCTATACAAGAAGAACTTCTTCAATTTAAATTACAAGCTGTTTGGACACTTGTTCCTCTACCCAAAGGAAAAAGACCTATTGGAACAAGATGGATATTTAGAAACAAGAAATATGAATGAGGAATAGTGATTAAAAACAAAGCAAGACTTGTAAAACAAGGATACACTCAAAAAGAATGAATAAACTATGATGAAGTATATGCTCCTGTAACAAGAATTGAAGCAATCAGAATATTCTTAGCATATGCATCATTCAAAAAGTTTAAAGTCTACTACCAAATGAATGTAAAGAGTGCTATCCTGTATGGGAAAATTGAAGAAGAAGTTTATGTGTGTCAACCTCCAGGATTTGAAGATCCTGATCATGGTGATTATGTGTTCAAATTAGACAAATCTCTGTATGGCCTTCATCAGGCACCAATAGCTTGGTATGATACATTGTCATCATATCTGTTGAATAACAACTTCCAAAGAGGAGCAATTGACAAAACCTTGTTCACAAGAAAAGTCCAAGATGATATTCTACTTGTTCAAATATATGTAGATGATATTATCTTTGGATCAACTGCGCAAAGAATTTGAAGAACTGATGCAAGCTAAATTCAAGATGAGTTTAGTGGGTCCAATGAACTTCTTTCTTGGACTCCAAATCAATCAAAGATTAGATGGAATTTTGATTAATCAATCAAAATACGTCAAAGACATCTTGGAGAAATTTGCAATGAAAGACTGCAAAAGTGCAAGTACTCCTATGAAAACACATAAACACCTACATCCTGACATTGAGGGGGAGGATGTAGATGAACACTTGTATAGACCAATGATAGGTTCTTTAATGTATTTAACTGCGTCAAGACCTGATATTACGTATAGTGTTTGTGTTTGTGCCAGGTATCAAGCAAGATCAAAGGAACTTCATTTGCAAGGTGTCAAAAGAATCTTGAGATACATGAAGGGAAAACCATCACTTGGTTTATGGTGTCCACATGATTCACTATTTGAGCTAATATCCTACACTGATTGCGATTATGGAAGTGAATGTAAAGACAAAAAGTTAACCACTGGTGGGTGTCAATTATTTGGATCAAGATTGGTGTCATGACAATGCAAGGAGCAAACAAATGTATCAACATCTTCTGCTGAAGCAGAGTATGTAGCTACATCTACATGTTGTGCCCAAATTCTATGGATTCAGAATCAACTAATGGACTTTAGTTTATCTATTCTTAAAAATCCTATTTATATTGATAATCAAAGTGCCATAAGTATTGTGAATAATCCAGTAAAGCATTCAAAAACTAAACATATTGAATTAAGATTTCATTTCATAAGAGATTGCAACGAAAATAAATTAATTAAAGTGGTTAAAATTCATACTGATAATCAATTAGCAGATCTTTTTACAAAAGTATTTGATATAGGAAGATTTACTTTCTTGGTTAGCAATATTGGAATGATTTTAATAAATTAATTTAATTATTAATTCATATGTATAGTTTTTGTAAATTATTATTTTAATTTTTGTTCATTTTTGTTACTGAATTATTCATTAGTACTGACCGTGGTATGTATTCATAAACTACTACTGATCAAGCAGTACTGAAAATCAAGTCATGTATGAAAACTACAGTTACTATTGATGTTCATTTCTACTGATGTTCATTACTACTGATCGACAGTTTGTTATTAAATACGTGTTTTTACCAAACTAACCCCCATGAAAATAGCCGTTAGGTTATGATTCGAAGGGTATTTCTGACTTTTTGCATGATAATTCAAAAATTATAAATAGCCGAAATCGTTTAATCTTGCATTATCCAAACCTCGATTTGCTAAACCCTACGATAAACCCTAAATCTGAAATCACGATCAAGAACTCAAACCGTTCAATTCCAAAAACTCTCAATCAAAATCAATTCGAATCAGGATGGCCATGATCAAACCCTTGTCTGTATCAATGGAACTAATATATTCAGAGTTTCACAACATGGTAGCTTTCCTAAGAAATCATGATGGAACAAAAGATTTCAGAGAAATTGTTTATGATTTTCAAAAACTCAAAAATCAGATATGCTTTAACATTGGAACAAAAAATGTACGAAAGCCATTTGGTCTGCTTTTGGGAAAATGCAGAGAAGATTGAGGAAGAAGGTGTTCCAAAAATAAAATCAACTATAGATGGAAAACCAGTCATTATAACAGAGCAATCAATCAGAACACATCTAAAACTAGATGATGCATCAGGTACATCTCTACTCCCTAAGGAGGATCTTGTTGAAACTTTAACAAAAATGGGGTTTGAAGGAAAGAAAACATTGTTACTTTTCAAAAAGGACTTCTTTCACCTCAATGGAAATTTTTAGTTCATAAAATTCAACACTGTATCTCTCCTAAAAAGAGTTCTTGTAATGAGTTCAATAAAACAATAGCCTCTGTTGTTTGTTTGGCCACTGATCTAGAATTCAACTTTTCCAAAATGATTTTTGATGGCATGCTTGGAAACCTATCTCCTTCAAAATATTTAATGTTTCCAAGGATTATTGGTCACATAATTAATTCTGCAATAAAAGATCTTTCAACCGCAAAAGGAATTTTTCCTCCACTTTCTTTAAACAAAAAAGTTTATTCAAATATGAGAAGAAAATTTAATTTTTCAGGAAAGGTTACACCACTGTTTCCAAATATGATATATGATCAACTCCCAATAGGAGAAGGTTCAAATCAACCAATTGAACCCCAACCCACTCCTCCACCAAATATATAAGACCAAACAGAATCGACATCAGTCACTCAATCTAAATCACCTGAAAATATCCTGAATGTGTCCCAGGTATATGAAATAGAACCTCAGAGTGCTACTCTTCACTCTGAGGTAGACCAGACCAAAAGCCATAAAATTTCTAAAACTTATAAAAGGAAAAGAATTACCAAGAAGGACACCAGGGGACCAATTGAGTCAAACCCCAGACTCCAAGAGTTGTCCTCCAAGAAGGAGAGAGGGCATGAGGAAAGGTCTCTCACTACTGATGTACCAAAGGTTGGTACACAGGCTAGTATCAGCATCATTAGGACCCAGACCTCGGCAACTTTAAGTGATGATTCATCTTTTGAATTAGCACTTAAAGGACCCCGGTGCCAAGAAACCACAATGGGAAGTACATCTGCTTCTGTTAGGCAGAGGAGTGTATCTAAATCACCCAATGAATCACCAAGAAGTGATGAGGGTAGACTGAAATAATCTGAATTGATTGAAAGGATGGAAAACCTTAAAGCCAATGTACCAAATCTACCCGATGATTTACCTGTGATGGATGAGGGTAGCATGCAACAAACTCAATTGACGCATAGGATGGAAAACCTTGAAACCATTGTACAAAGTCAGAACACTCTCATAAACAACCAAGGCAGAACCATGAGCTACATGAAGCACTACATCAACACAATGAACAGAAGGATGAAAAGATTCAAATACAGGCTTCAAAAGCAATCTTCTATGATCAGGAAGTTGAAGAAAAAGGTTGATGGTAGTGATGCACAACAAGTTGAGATCACTATGGGGGAGAAAGACAAAATACAAGGAATGATAGACACTTCTATAGCAGCAGCAGCCTCGCTCTTAATCTTAAAAGATACTCATGGTAAAAGTGGTCAAAGTAATGAAGACCTTGATAGGGGAGTTAGAAGTATGGATGAAGATGTATTTGTGTCTGCATCACAATCTCCAGTAGCAGAACACTTACCTTCTCCAATTACTACTGATGTCATCGATACTACTGATGTCATGGGTACTACTGATCCCATGGATACTGAGGTCATTGAAAATACTGAGGTACTTGATACTGATCCCATGGATACCGAGGTCATTGAAAATACTGAGGTACTTGATACTGATCCCAAAAAGAAGAACTGCAAGGAGTATCATCAGTATTAATCACTACAGCTGCAACAATAAGTCAACATGTTACTACTAATGTCTCAACAGCAATACCTATAGTAACTACAAAAGAAACAACAACAACCTCACCAGTAGTAGACTCCTCAAACTTGCAAATGGTACTTTATATTCCTCTTACTACTCAATATTTATTTCCAGTAGTAATTACATTGGTTACTACTGAATCTATAGTAGTAACATCACAAGTACCAGTTACTACTGACTCAACAGTAGTAACTACAACACCAGCAGTAGAAGAAATTGTCATTCCAGTTTTTGATGCTGATGTTAAATGGGAAGAGGTAGATGAATGTGAATTACCTCCTCAACCAAAAATAATTCATGTTTCCAAGGCTTATACATTTGCTCTAAGAATTGCTATAAATCCAGTTCTGGATATGAAGTACAAGCCACTTCCACATTGCATTGGAAAAGGGAAAGCTGTGTTTGATGATAATGTGCCTCACAGAGCATTAGGTCACCTTATACTCAACAAAATTAACTGTGGAAGATCATTGAAAGAATCTCATGAGAAGAAGAAGAGAATGAGATATCATGCAAAATGCGCTAAAACAGCTGCACTAGAAGAAAAAAAGAAAGCTGAAAGAGAAAGAATTGCAGCTGAAGCTATACAAGAAATTGAAGTATTTCTTCAACAAGATCAACAAAAAGAACTGGATAAAAAAGAAAAATTGAAAAAGTAAGACTCACTCTTCTTGAATAACAAGTTAAAGAGTGCAAGTATGAAAGGGTTGATATGCCTGAACAATTCTATGAGCAAAAAGCAGATATGGTTGATTATTTAAATCAAGAGGTCACATTGCAAAATCATTTGGAAGAATGAAGATGGTAAACATAGTAGAAAGATACTGCACTGAGAAGAAGAAAGAATTGACTGAAGAGATCAAAGAAGATAAAATTACAGAATTGAAAGAAACTGATCCTGAATTTGTGTTGAATAGCAAGAAATTGACTGATGAATCTTCCAATCAATCCTCAAAAAAAAGATAGTTAATTGATGCTGCAGAGTCAACCAAAAAGAAATTAAAACAAGGTCTCCCAATAATAGAAGATCCTCAAGCTCCTCAACAGAACAATCGTATTGTTAACTGGAGGGTAATGAATGAAATATTTGATGTTGCTAGAAAAGATAAGTCAGTTCAAAGGTTTAAAGCTTGGAAACCTGTGATAATGTCACTGTCCAGAAGCGATTTTATCAATATGCTGAAAATTGGAAAACTAAGAATGACTGACAACAAATGGAAGAACTCAGGAGCTGGATACTTGACTGAAATGATTGATGCTGCTTTTTATCCAGAAAAATATCCTGAAAGAATACAAAGTGAAGAAAATCTATTTGCCTGGAATGTACTTCGTACAGTAAACATGTATTTCTTTGAAAGATACAACAAAAATTGTGAATTGTACTTAATGGAAAAGGAGTACAATCATTCAACGAAGACTCTTTATCAAGTAATATGTTGTTCATTCATAAGACCACATGATCCAGTAATGTATGCAGAAAAGTATAAACATTTTCTTCAAATTAATAAAGCTTATGTGGATGAACAAAGAAGACTAAAGGAATTAAGAATGAAGGGAGGAAATGAAAGAAGAGAAAGAGAATAAAAAGAATAAAAAGAAAAACAAAAGAAACTTGATTAATTCACGAATGAATTAATAAGTTTAGGGGGAGATTTTGGGGATTAATTAGTTCTACTACTGATTTAATACTTGTTACTGATGTTGCAGATTTTACTGATCAAGTCTTGGTGCTGCTATAAGAGTTGATACTGACGATGCAATTACTACTGATGAAGCAACTTCCTACTGCTAATGAAGTTACTACTGATCGGGCTATTTACAAAGTATATCGAGTCCGAGATCTTAGGAAGTTTGTTTAGAAGATCGTATCTGTTTAAATTTCATTATAATCTAGTCCTAGAATAACTAGGTTAAAGTTTTAGGCTTCAATGACTTTTATAAATAGATCCTTATGAATTGTAAACATACGTGTCTATTGTTTGATTAATCAATATCCATTGAAGCTTTTTGTGATATTCTGTGTCTAATAAGTCATATCACTTTGCAGTTTATCATACAATTCTTCTTAATCACAATAGTGTTAATCCGCTGTAACTTCTCATTGTGAGTAGATCTGTGATTCTAATAACCATTCTGTGTTATTCGATCCTGACATAAACAAATTGGATTTTTCCTCTTTAGTTTATTTGTGAGGGTGATTCTTTAAATCAAATGTAGGTGGCCTTATCACCGTGTCTCCGTGACTGTTTTCAACCCATGCCCTGACTACCTCCAAGATTTGCACTGGTGAGGTTTGAAATGTAAGCTCACGGCTCACATTTTCTTTTATACTAGTGTTTCTTTTATTATATATCATCTTAGTATGTTTTTATGTGAAACGGAAAATATATTATAAAACAAAGGGACCCGACCTTGGCAAGACACTAAGACGAGCACAACAAAATTACAAACAAGACAAAAAAGGAGAAATTTCCCAATCCACCGAGTTACAAGTAAATTTACTCCTATGTTTCAACCATAAATAAGAAGTGGAGATTATATGCCCCGCAATGATCGAATAAGCCGTATGCTTGCCATTGAAAACAACATCATTTCTCGCCTTCCATACACACCAAATCAAGCAATTTCCCCAACGTGCCCCAAATTCAATTAATTCCTTTACCGTTAGGAAATTAGGCAATGAAATCCCACACCAACTGAAAATCCATGAAAGAACTTCCAATACAAGAGGACATCAAATAAAAGCATGTTCGACATCTTCAATACCGTTGTTACAAACTTTTCATATATTAGAACCAATAGTAACACCTCTTTTGTCTAAGTTCTTTGCAACTGGAATACGATCCAAGCCAACTCGCCATAAAAAACATTTGACCTTAAGTTGAACAATACTTAGCGATGGCATATTGACATACCCGATGGTAGTCTTGTCAATCCAGTTTCTTATATGATGCACCGCAAATCCACCATCATTAGACACTTTGCAATATAAACTATCCGGCATATTGTTTAACCGAATCCATTTGAATAGATGCAATAGTGAACAGAATTCATTGATCACAATATTGTTATTAAATCCATTTTTCCATCCCCATTTGAGCCCACTATCCGTGATCCTCTCCAGTAACAAACAATTCTTGCATTTTTCAAGCTTGTATAAATTCTGAAATCGAGATTGTAATGACGTATTATCAAGCCAATGGTCTTTCCAAAACTTGAAAATTCCACCAGAACCAACACGAAGAGAAAATGCATCAAACATACTGAAATTCAATTTAGTGAGTTCGGATTCAACACGTGTAATATTACGCCACACGCTTGCATATTTCTTTGAAGCCATGATATGAATCGGTTCGATATGCAAATTATGTATCACCGTAATGACATTCTTCCAAATGCTTTTTTTGCCATCCCGAAGCCTCCACCACTATTTAGCTAGAAGTGCATAATTTTGGGCTTTTAGTGATCCAATAGCAAGACCAACATCAAGTTTTTCAATGATACATGCGGGAGCTTTAAATAATGAGAAGTAGTAGAGAGGCAAACTACTTAATACCGATTTCACAAGAGTTAACCGCCCACCGAATGATAGATTTTTTGCTTTCCATCCGGATAATTTTGAGTTAAAACGACTAATCAGTGGTACCCAATGTTTTTTCAAATTCATGTTAACACCCACCGGGATCCCAAGATAAGTAAAAGGAAAAGTACCAGGAACACAATGGAGAATATTAGCCCAATTATTTATTTATGACGTAGAGACACCAATGCCGAATACATTTGACTTGTGAAAGTTGACTTGCAAACCCGAGGAGACATGGAAGCATTTTAAGATTCTAGCAAGAGTTTTTAAATTGTAGCTAGAACCCTCAGCAACAAAAATTGCGTCATTCGCATAAAATAAGTGTGAGATAGTGGGACCACAAAAACCAATGGAAAGTCCTTGATAAAGATCTTCTCACATGCGGATCGCATAACAACATTAAGCCCTTCCATAGCAATAATGAAGAGAAAAGGGGATAAAGGATTACCTTGACAAACGCCTTTTGTTACCTTGAATTCTTTAGTCGGTGACCCATTTATGAGTACCGAAGCATATGATGAAGACAAGCAACCCCGAATCCAACCACGCCATATATTGCCAAAGTTCAGTTATTCTAATACCGAATCCAAATAATCCCAGTTAATAGAGTCAAAAGCTTTCTCGAAGTCAACTTTAATAATGAACATCTTTTTTTCACATTTTTCCCACGAACACACTTCATTTATGACAAAGGGACTGTAACGACCGGAAATTTCGATTCATAAATTAAATGGAAATATTGTGAATTAAATGTGGTAAATATTTTAATTGAGCCTTGAAGGTGTTAAAATGGGTAAGCGATCGGTTATGACTTGCGTTATTTGGAGATGGGTCAAAAGTTGGTAAATGGTAAGTTGGAGAAGTGAAAGTGCGGACCTACACAAGTTCGTGTCGCGAAGTTATAGGTTCATGACGCGAAGAGAAACAGAAACTTGTTTTCGCGATCGTCGCTGAGTAAGAAGATTTGGGTTCGTGTCGTGAAGATAGCCCCGCTAAACTTCGTGTCGCGAAGATTCGGGTTCGTGGCGCGAAGATGGGCTGGACAACATAACACGGAAAAAAAACTACGATTTTGCTCATTTTCACCCCCAATTCTTGTGCAGCCGATTTTTGAGAGCCTTTGGGCGATTTTGGTGTTTTGGAGCAAAGAACTTCGCAAATCTTGGGAGTTCACAATCATATTCAAAGATCTAAGGTAAATTTCATCTCCTAGTTAGTTTATAAACTTGATTTGGGGAAATGTGTGATTTTGGGGTAGGTATGTTGAAGATCTTGTTACAGATATTGAAGGTGGATGTAAAACACTACAAGATAGTATGAGAACCTTGTGTTCTTGTTAGATCTATGATTTATTGGGTTAATCATGAACTAGGGTTTTGAGATTTCCACCAAGTTTGGGGAACTTGGTGGTTTATGATGATGTTAGATGATGTCTAGTTATGGATAATAACTAGGAATGTCATGTTTATGTTAATAGGTTGCAAGAAACTAAAAGTTGGAGATATTCCAAAGGTGGAAGCAAGGATTCGTGTTGATAAACACGATTTGGATTTAGCTTTGCTAAGGTGAGTACATGAGACTTTTACTGGGTACATAGCAAATGATTTTGAAAACTATGATGTTTTATGAGTCTTTATTGATAAATGTTTTTAATAAAGATATGATTGATAAGATAAGAAAATGCAAGTAATAGACTATCTAGTATGTCTAAATGATTAATGATTTTGAAAGAGATTATGATAATGAAAAGTAATTATTGATTCTTTATCAAAACAGTGTATGAATAAGGATAGTGATTAAAAGAGCATGACAATCGGTTTATTAATAATATGTATTAATAAAGCTTAAGAAAATGATTTTTAAGTAATGAGTATCGATTAGTATATTATACTAATAAAAGTAGTTACTGAATTACAAGGAGAATAAGTAAAAAGTGACTAGTAATGAATATGTATTCTAGTCAAAGAGAATTTAAAGTAATATGATTTTGATATATGATAAATATGTTTTAATTAGTAAAGGACATGGTAAAGTTAATATTGAAACTGAATAAGTAAAGAGAATGATATGATCAATTAGAATAGATGTATTCTAATAAGTGATGAATTTGATGAAAGGAGACAATTCTCATATTTGATGAAAGGAGCTGAGGCTCATAAGTGATGAGTGAGATATCCGGATTAAGACCGCCCAGAAATGGGGGAGCATGAGACGTCTACATAGGGTGGTACCTCCCTGCGCAAAGAGTAGAATGTCAAGTTTACGACACCCAATGTTGGGTGAGCATGACGACCCGGGAACGGGGAGAGTAGAATCTCACGAGACTATCTTTTCTCACGTACTACTTTTTTTTGGCTATGTACTCAGGTTCAGGATTGAAGAATTAGGAAGTCGCATAGAAGTGGCCTAGTGTTGATTAGCTCGGGAGCTCGTAGGTAGATCCGGTTATCCTATGGTTACGATATTGTTTTGTAACACCGGTTTTAATACTCTGATAAACTTTTCAATGGTTTTTGTTAAACCGTATTTCTGGGATATTGGACTTTGTAATATTTTTATTTAAAATAAGATTTGAATGATGTTTTAAAAATTGAGGTGTTTCAACTTGGTATCAGAGCTATAGTTTAAGTGAATTATGTAGGTTTGATCTCCCTAGTCTTAAGCTATGCTAGTAGGACCATATATTTTCCATAGGATGCCCATGATTCGTCTTTTGGGACCGTAAAGTATGAGAATATTAGGGTTAATCCCTAAGAGGAAAATGAAATTTTGGGCTATATGGGTTATAATTGTATGTTTAGTCAATCATCTGAGTTCTAATGGTTTAATGTGTTGATATAGCAAATGGTGAACCCAAGAAGTGGAGAAGCTCCACTAGATCATTATACGGATTCGAATCGAATCCCGATTTTGGATCGCCGTATTATTTAACTCATTGAGTTCTGTAATTCATTTCTCTTTTCTGAATAGAATCCCGACTCATCCAGGTAATGATGGAGAGGGTTTCGGTTTAAATGCAAACCAAACCCCGGTAACAATGGAAGCGATCAGAAATATGTTTAATCAAATGAGGGGGTTAGGTGAATGAGGATATGAACCGGATTATCGATATCCGGTTGAATGAGGATAGGCGGGAAGATTCTAAATCTCATGGTGGAAGTAAGTCTTCGGGTAGCAAGACCCGTACTGAGAAGCTGTCAATCGAAGATAGTGATGATTCGGGGTCGGAGGAAAGGGAAGGATGTACATACTAGACATTCATGACGTGCAACCCCGGTGCGTATTATGGGAGTTTAGAACCGAAGGTTACCATGCGTTGGATTCGGGAAACTGAGCAAATGCTAGAAAGTAGCAAGTGTTTGAAGAAGGATATGGTCACTTATTCGTCCCGACAGTTGAAGGATGAAGCGTTGACTTGGTGAGATACCATGTATGAGACTTTGGGTAGGAAAGTGTTGTAAAAGATGTCGTGGAAGGAGTTCACGAGCAGGTTAAAGGAAAAGTTTTGTCTCGAGAGAGATCTAGAAGAATTGCAAGAAGAGTTTATGTTCATTAAGAAAGGTAATATGTCGGTTGAAGAATACACCAAAAAGTTTACGGGATTACTCCCGTTTGTAACCGAGGCTTATCCGACTGAACGTTCGAAAGTGGTTCGGTATTCAAATGGGCTACCATCAGAGTTTGAATTGGAAGTCAAACGAACGGCCATGTTAGATGAGGCCATTTGTACCGCTCGAGGTGTTGAGAGGGTTTTTCGGAGAAAAGCACAAGAATCAGCACCAGAAAGGGAAAAGAAAAAGCTCGATAGTAGCTTGGGAACAATGAAGAAAGAAAGATTTGGATCGAGTTCGTCAAAGAAAGGTAGTGTTGGAAATTGTCAAAGTTGTGGAAAGAATCACCATGGGGAATGTAAAGCAAATACGGCTATATGCTTCAAGTGTGGACGAGTATGGCATCGAGCGAAGGATTGCAAAGTAAGGAACCTCGAGGAAGTGGAATGCTACACTTGTCACGAGGTGGGACACTATAGTAGTGCATGCCCGGGTAAAAGAACCGACACGTCAGTATCAAACGCCAACCGGAATCGGGTGAAGGAAGCTCATGGTCTAACACCACAATCTAAGAGCCATTTTTTTTTTTCTTTCTAAATATGCATACGGAAGCGATTTAAGAAAACTATAAATCCTAATTATTACATATCATAAAAGCCATTTACATATTAACCAAAATATATAAAACATTTAAAGGTGTTACTAAAAAAACAGGCTCGACCCGGTTTACAAAATCAGAGTACGGTCAGACTTCCAAAACCCGACTCTAGTCAAGCCAAATCCACAACCTGAAAAGAGTCAACAAATGAGGGATTAGCACAAAGCTAAGTGAATAGAAAGCTAAGGATTATACACTTTTTTCAAAAATCAGCAAGATAGCTAAGCGATCTAGTGATCGCTACGCTATCTTGAGATCGCTTAGCTATTTCTGACTCCTTAGCTATTTCGGTTTTCTGTTTCAATTTCCCAAAACGACCACCATTTCAACTTTTTTTTGTAGGTTACACAAGAAAGAAGGTTAAAACCACTCACCTTAGCTTCCTTACGTGCCGAGCTCAGTAATCTTATATTACTGAGGCTCCTTCCCTTTTCCTGTACAAAACGAACACCGAATTAGTTACCGAAATCACCAATTTTGCAACAAGTAATATAAGTTCAAGATTATATCTTTATACCACAACTTACATCTAATTACTTGCATTCCCACACATAGCAATTACCAAAGTTTAGAACTTCATCAAGTTAGTTCATTATACATTTTAATCAACTTACCCTTTAAGCCGAAATGGGTCAACACGAGAATAATGAATCGGGAATATACACAACACCTTCCAATGAGTTATTCTACTTATTCAATATCAAAATTACATAACTAACATGTTACTTGCATCCAATTGCAAGTTCAACTAACTTTGACCTTATTTAGGTCAATTTACATATTTTGACAACCATACGGGTCAAGACCCGAAACTATCACAATCATACTTCCAATTAATCAAGTAACATAATTATGGCATGAAATTGATAGTTTCAAGTTTACAAGTCATGCAAGACTAAGGTCAACAATTCATGAATTTGACTAACTATTATAGAAAACATGTCAAAACCACAAACTACCATGTAAAGATCAATTCATCACTTAACACTTTCATAAACATACTAATGCCATTTTACTTCCAACTAAACATTCAAAGTATAAGTCAAATGCTAAAAATATGCATTTAGTCAAGTTTCATCATATAAGGCCCAAACGGGTCAAAATCGTTTTATTAACTTCCAATGTTCACAAACACTTAATTATCATTTCATCAAGTATACCATTACCATATAATAACCAACTTCATGTTAATTAGTTATACTTTCAAACACCCAAAATAATCAATACAAGTTTAACCTGAAAAAGATGCATTCGACCACCTGTTACTAACTCAGAAATCTGATCATTTTTATCACCATATCAGTCCAGGGAAATATTATATTATTAAAGTAGACTCATAGACCTTCGAAACGACTGGTCGCACGCCCAAAACGGAGTTACGGTTGATTTTATATGATTTTTGCAAAATGGTCAAAATCTGCCATTTTTCTTTACCTACGGGATTTAGACCAAAAACTCATCCAAACTTGTTAATTCATGACAATTTCAACAAATCAAGTTACAATCAAACCTATACAACAATTATCACTTCTAACATGATTATATAACTTAACAACACTTCAAGAACACCAAAATACACATATTTTTCTCATCTTCTTCATCAAGCTTCTACAATGGTGGTTTCTTACACATTGATCAATTCAAGTTTCTTTAACTAACAATTAAGCATACAATACCTAAACGGTCATGTATTAACATGAAATAAACCATCAATTTTAACTTTTAACAAGAAATCATCAAAAACTCAAAAACTCATTTCATCTTTTAACAAAACTATGAACCCTATAATAGATGGAGAATTTCTTACCTTTGGATGGCTTCAATTCGAGATTTAGGGCAGAAATTAGAGATGAATGATCCAAAGAATTCTTCAATTTAACAACAGCATCAAAACTTCATATGCATGTGTGTGTTTTGTGTGAAATGTCGAAGGTAGCAGGCAAGAGAAAGATTTTGGCCACCTCACAAAGCACGTGTCCAACAAAAGAGAAAAAACACACCATTCATACCTCGGTTCAGAAGTGAACCCAAATATGTAAAAATTATTTTAATATTTAAATATCTCAGTTTTACTAATTTTAACCCCATGGTTAAAAATACAATTAAATATAATTAAATCAAGTAAATTATATAAATCAATAAACAAATAAATTACTTACCGAAAGTACTTCAAAATTCTAGGCCGAGTCTCAGGATGTTAGAATTCTACCCCCCTTAAAAGATTTCGTCATCGAAATCTCATTGATTACACACAAAAGAAATAAAAACAAGTTTATAAATATCATTACATCTCTGTCTCATATTTATATGTCAAAATATAATTCTTATTGTCCCTCCATTTTATTAATATTAACGAAATTTCATACACTTTTATAATTAATTCTGTCTCCAAATCCACAATTTTGGATTATCGCTAGCAAATATACGGTCATATTACATTATTTTTTAAAATTTATCTTCAATAAATTTCATAATCCAATCAAACTTGTTAGCAAATTAGTATAATATTTATCAATATAATCATAATTCAATTTATAATGGTCAATAAACTTGGTTCCTTTTGTGAGTTTTCAATTTTCACATTTAGCATAGATAGAAATTTAGGTAAATTCTTCAAATAAAATTTCAGGCTATTCAAAAATTATCCAAATATTTATATCTAGTCTTTAATTCCGACATCCATAATAAAGGTAAAACTCGATTCGCTCTTATTGGTCAAATAATTTCGGCTAACACTTATCGAGTCACTACATGTGACTTGATAGGTCACGATAAATAATTAAATTTCTTAAATTAAGTAGCAATTCTACACAAGACTAATTACTCTATGCCTAAGATTATATCAACCCAACTATAGGCATCACATTAACGGACAATTACAACAATCATTTATCAAAACAAATTGACCCTCAGACACATGGATTAATACTTGAATCCATATATCACTAACTATCTTTGTTCCTAATGGAGTAACACACACGTAAACAATTTCAGTTCATCACATAATTCATAATCACTAACAAGCAATTTGCTTCACTACAATTAACATACGTATAAGTAAATAGTTTGTCAAAAACATACCTGTGATATCATCATCAGTGGAGGTAGTATCTTCCACAATCATCTGAAATGACCTACCCTCAGGTGGAGGGTGATTCTTCCTCCTCTGGCCTATTGAAGATAACGACCCAGTCGTCGACCCCAAACCTGAACCCAATTTCCTCTCTGAATGACAATCACCGACCCTGTGACCCTCTTTCTGACAATTCCAACATACACTTCACGGAAACCTACAATCATTCCACTCGTGCCCGAACTGACCACACTTGACGCATCGCATAGTCCGAGTTGTACACGCCCCATAATGAGAAGATCTACACCTAGCACACCATTGTGCCTTCTGACCCAAACTACCTCCTGACTGTATATGATTCGAGTTTCCATGATTTTGATTTCCCTGCCCTTTCTTATTCTGTTTGGAATCCGATTGTGCAGACTTAAACTTTTGATGCTCTAACCTATCTCTGATCACCCAATCTCGAGTATTCAAATCACATTCTACTGTTTTGGCCAAATCGAAGGCCTGTGACAAAGTGGTTGCGAGCCTCGCTGTAGTTCGGTATCCGGGTCGTATAGCTCCAATAAAATGTTTTATTTTTGACGACTCATCGGGCACCCATTGTTGTACAAGTCTTAACTTCTCATTAAATTGTTCGATCAAATCATCAACCGTCATCCTCTCGGTCATCCGCAAATTTAAAAATTCAGATCGAATTCTATCCATCTCGAACGAATTACAATAACGCTTACACACTTGTTCTCTGAATTGATCTCATGTTATAGTGTTTTTAACTTCTTTGGGTAAATTTTCAATTAGGGTATCCCACCAATTCATTGCACCACCTATTAATTTTCGTGTGGCATACATCACCCGATACTTATCATCACAGCCGCAAGCATCCAAAGTTCTCTTCATTTCCCGCAACCAGTTCATTGTGACATTAGGGTCTCTACTTCCACTTAATTCAGGGGGTTTACAATCTAGGAATTGTTTGAAACTGCAATTTGGTTTCATACCGAATGGATAAGGTTGGTTTGTGAATTGATATTGGGGCATACCTTGGCTTGGGTTAACATAGTAGTATTGTGGTTGCGACATTATATGATGAGGTTCGGATGTGGTTGAAATTAGTGGGACTGACATTGTAAAGGCTGGAGTTGTGAGAATTTGCATGGTAGGGACGGATATTATAGGGGTAAACATGGGAGGGATGTTTGGTGTTTGGTTATTCTGATTCTGGTTCATATTATCAACAAGATTTTGGAGATGTTCCAATCGACTTTCCATTCTTGTTATATAATCTTCTCTATCTGCATTTGCATCTCTAGACGTACCAATGATTTCCGGATCGGGGTTCGACAGGGTTACCAACGGGTTGGGATCGTCATCGGCCATACCTGTAACAAACACAAGATCTCAGAACTCTTAGTTTAATCCGTTAGTACCTATCATACTAACTATTACTAAACCACAATTCATATTCACTCTACTAATCCACTCCAATATTAAGGAAGTTTGACCCACTCGAGCCAAGATTTGGGAATGGTACACCTAAATGTGCAACCGTCACCAAACCGAGGCTCTGAGACCAAATTTTAACACCACAATCTAAGAGCCATTTTGTTTTTCTAAATATGCATACGGAAGCGATTTAAGAAAACTATAAATCCTAATTATTACATATCATAAAAGCCATTTACATATTAACCAAAATATATAAAACATTTAAAGGTGTTACTAAAAAAACAGGCTCGACCCGGTTTACAAAATCATAGTACGGTCAGACTTCCAAAACCCGACTCTAGTCAAGCCAAATCCACAACCTGAAAAGAGTCAACAAATGAGGGATTAGCACAACGCTAAGTGAATAGAAAGCTAAGGATTATACACTTTTGTCAAAAATCAGCAAGATAGCTAAGCGATCTAGTGATCGCTACGCTATCTTGAGATCGCTTAGCTATTTCTGACTCCTTAGCTATTTCGGTTTTCTGTTTCAATTTCCCAAAACGACCACCATTTCAACTTTTTTTTGTACGTTACACAAGAAAGAAGGTTAAAACCACTCACCTTAGCTTCCTTACGTGCCGAGCTCAGTAATCTTATATTACTGAGGCTCCTTCCCTTTTCCTGTACAAAACAAACACCGAATTAGTTACCGAAATCACCAATTTTGCAACAAGTAATATAAGTTCAAGTTTATATCTTTATACCACAACTTACAACTAATTACTTGCATTCCCACACATAGCAATTACCAAAGTTTAGAACTTCATCAAGTTAGTTCATTATATATTTTAATCAACTTACCCTTTAAGCCGAAATGGGTCAACACGAGAATAATGAATCGGGAATATACACAACACCTTCCAATGAGTTATTCTACTTATTCAATATCAAAATTACATAACTAACATGTTACTTGCATCCAATTGCAAGTTCAACTAACTTTGACCTTATTTAGGTCAATTTGCATATTTTGACAACCATACGGGTCAAGACCCGAAACTATCACAATCATATTTCCAATTAATCCAGTAACACATATATGAAATGAAATTGATAGTTTCAAGTTTACAAGTCATCCAAGAATAAGGTCAACAATTCATGAATTTAACTAACTATTATAGAAAACAGGTCAAAACCACAAACTACCATGTAAAGATCAATTCATCACTTAACACTTTCATAAACAAACTAATGCCATTTTACTTCCATCTAAACATTCAAAGTATAAGTCAAATGCAAAAAATATGCATTTAGTCAAGTTTCATTATATAAGGCCCAAAGGGGTCAAAATCGTTTTATTAACTTCCAATGTTCACAAACACTTAATTATCATTTCATCAAGTATACCATTACCATATAATATCCAACTTCATGTTAATTAGTTATACTTTGAAACACCCAAAATAATCAATACAAGTTTAAACCGAAAAAGATGCATTCGACCACATGTTACTAACTCAGAAATCTGATCATTTTTATCACCATATCAGTCCAGGGAAATATTATATTATTAAAGTAGACTCATAGACTTTCGAAACGATTGGTCGCACGCCCAAAACGGAGTTACGGTTGATTTTATATGATTTTTACAAGATGGTCAAAATCTGCCATTTTTCTTTAGCTACGGGATTTAGACCAAAAACTCATCCAAACTTGTTAATTCATTTTTCAACAAATCAAGTTACAATCAAACCTATACAACAATTATCACTTCTTACATGATTATATAACTTAACAACACTTCAAGAACACCAAAATACACATATTTTTCTCATTTTCTTCATCAAGCTTCTACAATGGTGGTTTCTTACACATTGATCAATTCAAGTTTCTTTAACTAACAATTAAGCATACACTACCTAAACGGTCATGTATTAACATGAAATAAACCATCAATTTTTACTTTTAACAAGAAATCATCAAAAACTCAAAAACCCATTTCATCTTTTAACAAAACTATGAACCCTAGAATAGATGGAGAATTTCTTACCTTTGGATGGCTTCAATTCGAGATTTAGGGCAGAAATTAGAGATGAATGATCCAAAGAATTCTTCAATTTAACAAGAGCATCAAAACTTCATATGCATGTGTGTGTTTTGTGTGAAATGTCGAAGGTAGCAGGCAAGAGAAAGAGATTTTGGACACCTCACAAAGCACGTGTCCAACAAAAGAGAAAAAACACACCATTTATTTAATCACAGTATATTATACTGACTATTCCATTCGCAGATAATTAATTTAGACTTAACTAACTCCAATTTTAACAACGAAGATATTTTTGAAACCCCGGTTCAGAAGTGAACCCAAATATGTAAAAATCATTTTAATATTTAAATATCTCAGTTTTACTAATTTTAACCCCATGGTTAAAAAAACAATTAAATATAATTAAATCAAGTAAATTATATAAATCAATAAACAAATAAGTTACTTACCGAAACTACTTCAAAATTCTAGGCCGAGTATCAGGATGTTACACATGGAGTCGCCTCAGGTGTTTCATTTATGAAACTTTTGATATGTGATTAGGATTTAATTGCTTATCTGTCACACAATTTGGTGCTTATGTGAACCGCGTATGAAAATAATTATAGATGGAATTTATGATGTGAAAAATAAGTGTGGGAGATAATCTCCCTGGGTTATTATGTGTTTAGTTCAAAGGGTTGGCGACGGTATGTCGCGAGAAATAAGGATTGGAAGGATTATGTTATCATATAATATCGAAAGGCGAATCACGAGAATGGTAAACGCTTTTAACAAAAGGATGCTAGTACAATGAAGTACTAAGTGTTAGTGAGAATTGTGAAGTATGAACGGAAAACTATAGAAAAAGAGATTTCATAAAATGTAACCTTAGTGTTCTGTGGGAATACAGATAAATAATGCAATGTTATTATACGTGAATGTAAAAAAAAGAACGGATAAAGATTCTAGAGAAATGTTTTTAAAAAAACTTTTAAATAGAAAATATGTGGAATAGTGAATGTCGGGAATGGCAAATTTTAGATATCGGATATGGTCGATTGAATGTTGGCAGATAGCCATAGCAATTGTTTGTGTTAGGGATGTCGGGTGCGACATCAAGAGTGAATAATTTATTTTTGGTAAAAGTTTATAGAAAAAGTATGAGAGTTTACGTATGGGTACCGATCGAAATCAATTGGTTGACTCAAGATGACCGGGTGAAAGAAAGATTGGAAATTTTGATAATGAAAAAACGAATCGACTAAAGATGATTGATAAATGAGTAGATTGGTGGAAAGCACTAGAAATGATTATGTGTATACCGTGTGGTATAAGGTATAAGTGGGAGTAATGACCAAGGAAAGACAATGATTTTAGGAAGATAATGTTATGTAAAATATGGAAAATTATAAGTCAAATAAAGAATATGATTAATTATGAAAGAAAATGATAGCATGATACTAAGTGAATGATGCATACATGAATTGTATGCAAGATAGAACGGTATTGTTTGGATCTCGTTGGATCGGATGCTTTCCGGTTCACGAGATTTGATGAGTCACATTGGATTGGAGGCTTTCCGATCATTGTGACAGTTTGGATCTTGATGGATTGGAGGTTTTCCGATCATCTCGATATGATACTTAAAGTATGATAAGAGGTGTCAGTATTTTGATTTTTATATTTGACGTATGTAAAACCGTATGGTTAATTATTGCCATAATTAGAGGGTAAATGAGAACTTGGGTTGAAAACACAGGTCATGTTTAAGTATAGGTATGTATAGGAGATGCCTACAAGTATATAAATTATGGAAAGAGATGTTTATAGGAAGCAAAGTTTAATGGTAGCCGATGAGTGGAGAAAATCGTATGATAAGTGGTTAGGGCATAATTGGATGTGATGGAGGCTCTAAAGCCGGTAATCGGAATTACAAGTATGGTATGAGGACGTTTAGAAGAAATAGTAAATGGTATAAGTATTTGAATGGAAGTTAAAAAGAAATAGAGATTGGTATTGCTTTAGAAGTGATGCCTCGCTAGGATAGAGTATGTAAATTTTGCAAAGTAAGTTTGACTTTATGCATAAGTCAAGTATGGTCAGCTTTGGGGTTGTTGACTTTAGTCATAATTGGGCTTTGACTTCCTCTTAGAATGGTTAGACAATGGTAGGATCATAATGAGTCAGTTATATGTCTATAAGAATGGTTAATTGATTAATGGAAAGAGTTATAGTCGAGTTATAGAAGTTTGACTTGTTTGGGGTACTAAGGGCTTAAGATGGATTTTTGACCCGTTTAAGTATAAAGGGGTTGACTGATCTTTTAATTGTATAATTGTTATTGGATCATAATTTAAAAAGTTCAGTTGTAATAAACACAAGAGGATGGGAGCGGAATGCTCAGTTGAATGTGGAGTGGAAATCTTTGAGTTGATTCTGAGGACGGAATCCTTTTAAGGGTTTGATAGCTGTAACGACCGGAAATTTCGATTCATAAAATAAGTGGAAATATTGTGAATTAAATGTGGTAAATATTTTAATTGAGCCTTGAAGGTGTTAAAATGGGTAAGCGATCGGTTGTTGCGTTATATGGAGACGGGTTAAAAGTTGGTAAATGGTAAGTTGGAGAAGTGAAAGTGCAGACCTGCACAAGTTCGTGTCGCGAAGTTTTGGGTTCGTGACGCAAAGAGAAACAGAAACTTGTTTTCGCGATCGTCGTAGAACACGAAGATTTGGGTTCGCGTGGCGAAGATAGCCCCGCCAAACTTCGTCTCGCGAAGATTTGGGTTCGTGGCGCAAAGATGGGCTGGACAGCATAAAGCGGGAAAAAATTAGGGTTTTGCTAATTTTCACCCCCAATTCTTGTGCAACCGGTTTTGAGAGCCTTTGGGCGATTTTGGTGTTTTGGAGCAAAGAACTTCGCCAATCTTGGGAGTTCACAATCATATTCAAAGATCTAACGTAAATTTCATCTCCTAGTTAGTTTATAAACTTGATTTGTGGAAAGGTGTGATTTTGGGGTTGGTATGTTGAAGATCTTGTTAAAGATATTGATGGTGGGTATAAAACATTCCAAGATAGTATGAAAACCTTGTGTTCTTGTTACATCTGTGATTTAATGGGTTAATCATTAACTAGGGTTTTGAGATTTCCACCAAGTTTGGGGAACTTGGTGGTTAAGGGTATTATGATGATGTTAGATGATGTCTAGTTATGGATAATAACTAGGAATGTCATGTTTATGTTAATAGGTTGCAAGAACCTAAAAGTTGGAGATATTCCAAAGGTGGAATCAAGGATTCGTGTTGATAAACAAGATTTGGATTTAGCTTGGCTAAGGTGGGTACATGAGACTTTTACTGGGTACATAGCAAATGATTTTGAAAACTATGATGTTTTATGAGTCTTTATTGATAAATGTTTTTAATAAAGATATGATTGATAAGATAAGAAAATGCAAGTAATAGACTATTTAAGTATGTCTATATAATTAATGATTTTGAAAGAGATTATGATAATGAAAAGTAATTATTGATTCTTTATCAATTCGATGTATGAATAAAGATAATGATTAAAAGAGCATGACAATCGGTCTATTAATAATATGTATTAATAAAGCTTAAGACAATGATTTTTAAGTTATGAGTATTGATTAGTATATTATACTAATAAAAGTAGTTATTGAATTACAAGGAGAATAATTATAAAGTGACTAGTAATAAATATGTATTCTAGTCAAAGAGAAGTTAAAGTAATATGATTTTGATATATGATAAATATAGTTTATTTAGTAAAGGACTTGGTAAAGTTAATATTGAAACTGAATAAGTAAAGATAATGATATGATAAATTAGAATATATGTATTCTAATAAGTGATGAATTTGATGAAAGGAGCTAATGTTCAAATTTGATGAAAGGAGTTGAGGCTCATAAGTGATGAATGAGATATCCGGAATAAAACCGCCCAGAAATGGGGGAGCATAAGACGTCTACTTGGGGTGGTACCTCCCTGCGCAAAGAGTAGAATGTCAAGTTTACGACACCCAATGTTGGGTAAGCATGATAACCCGGGAACGGGGAGAGCTTATGAATCTTGGTAAGATGGGACTCCCAATTACCTTGATAGTTTACCTATGACATCTCATATAGGGAGAGTTGGCTTCGGAGAGGTCCATTATGTATATGATGAAGAAAGTGTAAGCTTAGAGATAGCTTACAAATATGTAATTAGATGATGAATAAGCTTATTAGTTTATACGATTAAATGAATAGAAGATGAGTTAAGAATTAATAGAAATGACGACGATAAGTATTTATATTTCTATAAATATTATTTATAAATCTTTATGAGAATGGGTCGAAAACCCATGTATCTCACGAGACTATTTTGTCTCACGTACTACTTTGTTTTTTGGCTATGTACCCAGGTTCAACATTGAAGAATTAGGAGGTCGCGATAGAAGTGGCCTAGTGTTGATTAGCTCGGGAGCTCGTAGGTAGATCCCGTTATCCTATGGTTATGATATTGTTATGTAACACCAGTTTTAATACTGTGATAAACTTTTCAATGGTTTTTGTTAAACCGTATTTCTGGGATATTAGACTTTTTAATAGAAATGACGACGATTTTATACATTCAAGCAAATCAGCAAGCAAATCATCAAGCACTTAAACTAACTTTTAATCAGTTAGATAACAATATAACATAATCGACACTTTATCTCAATCATCATTCATAAAAATCATCATAAAAGACAACAATTTATACATAACTCAATCAGTTAGATAACAATATAACATAATCGATACTTTATCTCAATCATCATTCATAGAGAAACAACAATTTTCAGAAGTTAGTACAATTTAGCAGTTATAATTTCATTATATTTTATGCCCAAGTTTGTGTACAGATTTAACTAACTTTTCATAAATCTAACTAATTTTCAACTATGCTAATTATACTAATTTTAACTTAGAACCTAATCATCCTTGCATAACCTATAAATATCATCTTTATGAAAATTACCCAACTAATAAGGTTAAATTAAGAAAAATTAGTTTAATTATTCATTGAACGGCTTATTTGCTTTATTCATACATACTTTATGCATGCTTACTTATTTATTTATTTATTTTTCATTTATTTTTCTCTTTTTTTTCTCTCTTTTTTTTGATGGTTTGGTAGAAAGAACCTCAGCTTACATTGTGAATCCGCGTAACAGACTTTCGACCAACATGTGCAGATCAGTTGACCTTAGAATGCTAGATTTGAAGGACCCCTCGGGCGTACTTGTCTGAAGACCCAAAGCCGGATGAATGTTCTCCCTAAATATTTAATTACGTATTTATTTAAGAATCGATTTGAACCAGAATCCGTGTAATAGACTTGCGACCAACATGTCCAGATCAGTTGACCTTAGAATGCTAAGTTTGATACTTGTCCGGAGACACAAGGCCGGATGAATGTTCTCACCGACTCTTAAATTTTTCATTTATATTTATTTTATTTTTGCAATTTATTCACGTAAACTAAAGACTCTTAACCTAACCTAATGTCATCGGGAGCTAGCTTTGCTAAACTTAATTCTCTAAAAGATGATTCTTATAAATTTTGCAAGGCATTTCAAATTTTCCAAGTAAAAACTTATATGATTAGGAAGCTTAAAAATTCTTAAATTCATGAAAAGCCACAAAAATTGACACATAAAAGCTAGATAAAATTTTGCCTTTTAAATTGAACTTTATTTTCCAAAATTGTTTCTAAAGCATTGAGATGTGTCATAAAAATATTTTCTAATTAAAACGGTTTTTGTATATTTAGATGATTTTCTAGAGAACTACAACAAGTGGTGGAACTCACCCCACATGCCCACACTTAAAGATTTGCATTGTCCTCAATGCAATAAAATTTTAAACTAACGGGTAAAAGTAAATAGGCAAAAGGAAGGGTACTCCCTGGGGGTGCTTTGTGCAGATTCCACACTGCCAGCATCATCATCCAAGCATCCTCATCTAGCAGTCATTCAGCTCGATCCAAGTTCCTATCACAAAAATAAAAACACACAAAACAAAATAAAAGCAAATAAGGTAAAATAAAAGTAAAAACACGGGTTGCCTCCGGAGAAGCGCTTCGTTTATTTCCGAGTCCTGAGCTTGACTCGTCCCCAAGTTAGATTACTTTGGGTAGATTACTGGACGGCCCTTATCAACGATGTCACTCGGGCCAAAATGGTTACAACTCAACCCTTTGTGACTTTTAAGTAAAAACTTTATGGCCTCAGTACCAAATACACATAAAGACACATCTTTTTGTATTGACTTGGTCATATGTAAGAACTCGTTGGAAAATGTGTCATCGACGATGTGTTCGTGGAGCTCTTTAAGAATTGGGTTTTCGAGTCGAAGAGGGTGATTTGTGGGTATATTTTCTATAACATTTTTGTACTGCTTCTCGATGTCAAACTCTTGTAGAAAGGCATACTCAAGGTGAGTAGGCGGAGGTTTAAGCTCAAGAGTTGGATGGTTTTCGAGAGATGGTTTTAGTAAGAAAACATGTTTAAGATGACATAGAGGTGGTTTTTGTTCAGGAATTTTCTCTTTTGTAGTATGAGTATAAGTGTGAATATGATAAGGAGGTTAAGTTCAAGAGGTGTGTCATTTTGAATCTTCTCATCTGGAGGACTTTGCTCGGGAACTCTGTTGGGCTTTTGGGCATCTGAGGCGTCAGCATATAGGAGTTCTTCCAACTCTCTTATCATATCATCAGGGCTCATGTCATCATCACCAAGTAAGGTATCATCAAGGTCATCGGATATTGAGAAATTCTCTAACTCGGCGGTAAGGTCATAATCAGTGGAATCATCATGAATGAGAGAATTATTAACAATATGTGCATGTGTTAAATCTTTATTCTCTAGCTCTACTTCGGTTTTGATCTCCTCGAGTTCCACCTCTTCTTCTTTTGATTCGCTCTCGTAGGCACACCACCACTCTGGAAGCTCTTCGTTGTCTTCCTCCTCGTCATCATGTACATCAATGAAATCATTAGTATCATTAAGAGGTGAACTTACATGTTTACCATTTTGGGTGGTTAGAACATTCTCATGAGCTAGATCGCTCGGTGGTCGTTCGGATAACATATGTGTTATCCTCTCCATATCTTTCTTCATGTTTTGAAAACTGCCTAGTGAAATTCTCATGGATTGTTGCCTATCTTAATCTATTTTGTCTTGCTTTGCCATGAACTTCTCAAGCATTATCTCTAACGAAGACATTTGTGAATTTAGTTTTGCTCTTTGGTCAGGAAAATCAACTCTTGGAGGATTTGTATAATTGTTCATGTAAAAATCAGGTGGGTCCTGCGTTTGGATATATTTGTAATTATTGTTGGTGTTCCACCAATGGTTAGCACTATCCTGATTAAATAAGTTCCATTCCTCCTCAGTCATCATCAGTTGTTTAACGTCCCCCACTGAATAGTAAATTGTAAAACAAAAAAAAAAACAAAAAAAAAACTGCAGGGGAGAAAAACAAACCGTAAAATACACCTGTTTGAAACAATAATAAAAAGAAAATGAAATGAAATGAAAACAAAATAAAGCAATAAACTCGTCCAAGAACAAGTTCTTAAACGAGGATCGATTAATAGACTAAGTTCTAATCTACTAAATCAAGCAACTATTCCCCGGAAGCGGCGCCAAAAAACTTGATGTGCTAAATCTATTTATAAAATAATCACCTAAATACGCTTATTCTAGATTACCACACTCATAGAAAAGTATGACCTAATCGTGTGCAATATAGTCCAGGTAAGTATTTCGGGTATTCGCCTCCATAGGGAACAATTAAGCTGATTATGTAAATTAAAATTAAGTAAATTAACCTAAACAAGTAATTGCAAAAAAGGGTTTTTTTGTTTTATTTATTAAACTACAAATAAAATAAATTAAACTAAACTAAAAGAAATTAACTTTAATTAAACAGACGAAATTGGGAAAAACTCCAATTGATAGGAGAAGACATTCACTATGACCGAATCCCTCTAGATCTAAGTTTGATTGTTTAAGTCCCGACTAATAAAATATTCTATAAGTTAGGGAGCTAGATTTCTCTCAACTCTCTACAATGTCCGTAATATGGTTCCTAGGAATTTCTTCTCTCAAGAAATATATTATGGTCACACTTCGGTTTACTAATTATAACTAAGGCTCGGATTTCCGCCACCTTATAATCCTAGGAATTTCTTCTCTAAAGATTAATCTTTTAGTCTCACCTAGGTTATCGGTATCTAGTCTCGGACCCCTATTTCTAGCGAGTCGCCTACTACGTGACCGAGGTGAATGTTGGATTTTGGTGGGTTCAAAAACGCAGCGGAAACGTATATTTAAAAATAAATTTAACCACCAAGATCCACCAATGACCGAATCTCTAAACCCAAATCGTGCAACAAAGAAGAAGGAGAGAACATCATACCCTCGAAGACACCCGCAAGGTTGATGATGAACTCTTTGACGGATGATGGTCACATAATTGTTCCCCTCTATCGATTGATCCACACCGAGTAAGCGATTCCTTTCGAGTTGCTAACCCGACGCCGAAAATGCTCAAGAACTCTTCTTAGATTTTCGGTAACTAAACACTTATGGCGAGAGAGAAAAACGATTTTGCATTAGCCTTAAACAACCTCCCACATCTCTCTTATATAGATAAGAGAGCATGTGGAGGTGGGTGGAAAAGCTCTACATGCATTGGACCAAAAGGTGGTCCAATAGAATTAAAGCAAGCATGTGGAGAAAGTAGTGGCTTTCCTTTACATGCATTGGATCATTAAATGGTCCAATGAAATAAAAGCTACTTTTATTTCTCCCAACATCTTTAATTATCTCTACTCTTTTTAGTGTTATCGGAAAGGAATTCCCCCGGCGTGTGACCCGATAGGCTCGCGCATCATCGGCCATGATACTCGTCCATGTGTGTCGGTGGGCACTAAATTAGAGTTTAATCACCTATGATTAAGCTGTCACGAGTCTGGCAGTTTAATAACTTATGATTAAGCTGTCACGAATCTGACAGTTCAATCATCTATGATTTAGGTCATGAATTCTAACAAACTCCCACTTGCACACGACACGACGTGTTATTGGTATCACAAACAAAGGGCGGCCCTAGCTAGGCATCTTTTTCCCTCGACAAAAACCAGTCATATAAATGATGGTTCCTTTAGATAAGTGATCGTATCTTCCTTTTGTACGTGATATCATTGTGAACACGAGACATGGATTAATGTTGTCATTCTCCAGATGGTTCGCGATTATGTTTCTCGGTCTTTTATTTAGTGGTGACCGAAATGAGTTGTAATTGAACCATTTTCAATATAACTCGAGCATGGCCATGCTTTTAGGTGTCAGCGCTAAATCGTCGAGGGGCCCATGGATATCTCTCTTCATTGAGGTACAAATCCTTTTGACTACATAGTCCCTCCACATAAGTTATCCTTGCCCAACTAAGCCCCTTATAACAGCCATTTACGAACCGTGTTAGAGCATTAATCTAAGTAAAGTAAACTTATGCTTTGGAAGCTCATGAATCTCTGGTCTAAGGATGAAATGACATTATCATCCCGAGATACTTGTGACAATTTCCATGAAGTAAACTCGGGTGTGGGTCACCAGTAACTTGAAACCCATTTCAAGTATAGGTAAGTGTTGCATCCAGTGTGATCAACCACTTACCTCAGTCTTCGTTCATTACTTACTTCCCTTTAAGTAGGACTGACTGTGGAGATTTAGATTAAATCTGGGAAGTGTTAAAACATGCAAAGATGGAACACAATAAAGATTTTGAAAGTAACTGCCACACGCATATGTATAGACATATTTATACATCAATACAATCAAAATTACAATATTGATTCAAGTTCCCAAAATAAACATCAAATTCAAACTAAACAGTACTCAAGCTAGATCACTGGCTAATCTCACACCTATTCCTCTAGTGTGAGAATCATGTACAGCCTGTGATAACGGCTTAGTATACAGATCGGCAAGATTCTCTTCCGATACTACTCTGCTTATGACAACATCACCACTTTCAACCTTATCACGGATGACGTGGTATTTACGAGCAATATGCCTCGTTCTTTTGTGAGCTCTAGCTTCCTTAGCCAATGCTACCGCACCCTCATTGTCACAAAATATTTCAATGGGATCGGCAATGCTAGGAACAACTACCAAGTCATTGATGAATTTCCTCATCCACACAGCTTCTTTTGCAGCTTCACTCGCTGCAATGTATTCTAATTCTGTCGTGGAATCAGCAATTGTGTCTTGCTTGGAGCTCCTCCAACTCACAGCACCACCATTCAATAGGAATACATAACCCGACTGCGATCGGAAATCATCCCTATCAGTTTGGAAGCTTGCGTCTGTGTATCCAACTACACGCAACTCTTCCATACCACCATATACCAAGAACATATCCTTCGTCCTTCGAAGATATTTCAAGATGTTCTTTAGGGTATCCAATGAGCTTCTCCAGGGTTTGATTGATATCTACTTGTCACGCTCAGCGCACATGATACATCAGGTCTAGTGCATAGCATGGCGTACATGATAGATCCAACTGCCGAGGCATAAGGGATCTTCTTCATTACGTCACGTTCCTTATCGGAACTTAGACATTGAGCCTTGCTCAAAGTCACTCCATGCAACATTGGAAGATTTCCTTTCTTGGAGTCCTCCATTCTAAACCGCTTTAGAACTTTGTCAATATATGCACTTTGACTCAAACCGAGAAGCCTTTTAGATATATCTCGATAGATCTTAATTCCCACGATGTACGATGCATTTCCTAAGTCCTTCATGGAAAAGCATTTTCCAAGAAATGTCTTGACATCGCTCAAAATTGGAATGTCGTTCCCAATGAGTAAGATGTCATCAACATATAGGACTAGGAATACAATCGCGCTCCCACTAGCCCTGACGTATACACAAGGTTCATCTATGCTTTTAGAAAATCCAAATTCCTTGATTTTCTCATCAAAGCAAAGATTCCAACTTCGAGATGCTTGCTTAAGTCCATAAATGGACTTCTTAAGCTGACAAACTTTATTGGGATACTTTGGATGTACGAAACCCTCAGGTTGTTTCATATATACCTCTTCAGTAAGCTTCCCGTTAAGGAAGGCGGTTTTTACATCCATTTGCCAAATTTCGTAATCATGAAAGGCGACAATTGCCAAAAGTATCCTAATAGATTTCAACATAGCCACTAGGGAAAAGGTTTCATCATAGTCAACACCATGGGTTTGAGTGAAGCCTTTAGCAACCAGTCGAGCTTTGAAAGTATCAGTCTGTCCATCCATGCCGGTCTTTACTTTATAGACCCATTTACACCCCACAAGCTTACACCTGGGTGTAGAATCAACCAGTTCCCATACTTGGTTGTCCTTCATGGATTGCATCTCGACTTCCATTGCATCTCTCCATTTGTCAGACTCTGGGCCTGCCATCGCTTCCTGGTAGGTAGAGGGTTCATCATGATCCCCTAGTAACTCGCTGCCCTCAGATATGAGAAAACCATATCTCTCTGGCTCACTGCGAGTTCTACCAGATCTACGAAGAGACAATGGTGGAACGTCAGTTTGTACCGCATCCTCTTGATCGGTACCAACCTCTCGAGGTTGTGTGCTAGTGCCAACATTAGGTAGTTCATTGGATATATCTTGTGTTTCCTCAAGATCTATATGCTTTCCACTAGGTTCATTGGATAAAATCTCTCTTTCAAGAAAGACTGTCCTTCGAGCAACAAATACCTTGTTCTCGGTAGGTTTGTAAAACAAATATCGGGGTTCTAATTTGTCATCGGCCTCCCGCTTTACGTAGGCTTGACAACCCCAAACTCTAAGATAGGATAGTGGAGGTTTACTCCCATGCCATATCTCGAAAGGTGTCTTTTCTACCTTCTTTGTTGGTACGAGATTAAGAAGCTTACATGCCGTTGCTAGAGCATATCCCCAAAAACTTAAGGGTATTTGGGTTCTTGCCATCATTGATCTGACCATGTCAAGTAATGTTCGATTTCTCCTCTCGGCGACTCCATTCCATTGTGGAGTCCTAGGAGGTGTTAATTGTGAGACAATCCCGCAATTCTTAAGATGGTCAATAAATTCTAGATTAAGATACTCTCTGCCTCTATCAGATCGAAGTATCTTGATTGATTTTCCCAATTGGTTTTCAACTTCGTTTTGGAATGTCTTGAACACCTCAATGGTTTCTGACTTATGTTTAATCAAGTAAACATATCCATACCTACTATAGTCATCTATAAAGGTTATGAAGTATCTACAATTATTCCTTGTAATGTGTTTAAATGGACCACACACATCGGTGTGTACAATGTCTAATAAACCCTTAGCCCTCTCACTAACACCGGTGAAGGGAGCCTTAGTCATCTTTCCTAATAAGCAAGATTCACATACATCATTTGAACTATTTTCAAACGATTCCAAGTACCCAATTGCTTGAAGCTTGGAGATCCGAGTCTTATTTATATGGCCAAGACGACTATGCCATAAGGATAATTTATCCAAACTATCTTTGGATGTAGAACCAATTTGCATGATTGATCTTTTGTTACTAACATGTGCATCTATCTCATATATGCCATTAACCGGTAATGCTTTAAAATAATAAACACCATTTTTATGACAAGAAATTGTGCCATCGTCATTAAAAGCAAACTTAAAACCGTCAATGTATAAAGCAAAATACGAAATAATATTTCTTGCCACAAGTGGCGAATAACGAACATGTTTTAACAGAATGGAGAAACTAGATCTAAAGGACAATAACATATTTCCTTTGGCTTCAACCAGGACAACTTCTATGTTTCCCATGATGAGATCTTGTTCTCCAACCACCAACCTCTCACTTTCCCATAGCACCTGCATTGTATTACAAATATGAGTGCCACAACCGGTATCTAAAACCCAGTTTTGCGAAGTAGAGGTTTGGTATAGTTCAATCATGTACATACCTTGTTTTGAGGTACCTCCAACTCCTTTAGCCTTTAGCTTGTTGAGTTCCTCAAGGTATGTTGGGCAACTACGGCGGAAATGCCCCTTTTTCCCGCAATAGAAGCAGTCCGCATCTTCCGGTGTCATGGCTTGAGGAACCTTTCCTTTTGCCATCTTTGCCGAAGTAGGCTTAGGCTTGGGCGCACCAACCTTGCCTTTACCCTTACCTTGAGGGTCGGGGTGGACTTCTTCTTCTTGGAGACCTTTCCTTCCCGAATTGCAAGGACGGAATGTGCTGGGTTGGGCTTTCTTTTGGTCATGGTAGACTCGGCGGTCTTCAACATACCATGAAGCTCCATGATGGATTTGTCCATCCCATGCATATGATAGTTCATTACAAACTGTTCATATGATGTAGGAAGTGACCGAAGGATAAAATCCACGGCCAATTCCTTCCCAATGGAGAAGCCTAACTTCTCCAAGCGTTCCACGTTTGCTTTCATACGCAACACGTGAGCGCTCACATCCCCGCCTTCGAGGAGTTTGCAATCAAGCACATTCTTGAGGCACTCGTACCGCTCTAGCTTTGCTTGTCGTTGGAACATGTCCCGCAACTGTACAATAAGCTCATAAGCGTTCAAATGATCCATTTGCTTTTGCAAATCAGGAGTCATTGTGCTCAACATTAAACATGAAATGTCCTCATTTTCTTTCATGAGACGTTCATGTGCATTGTGTGCTGTTTGAATTGCATCCTCCCCTGGTTCATCGGGAAGAGGTCTTTCAGTTACGTGCATCTTTCCTTCATGGCGGAGAACAAATTTTAGTTGTCTCTCCCAATCAAGGAAATTTGCACCATTGAGTTTCTCCTTTTCAAGGAAAACTCTTAAAGAAACATTGGTGGTGGTGGTGGGGTTTGAAGATGCCATCTATTAAAATAGCAAAGTAGTTTTAGTTAGTTTGATGGGTCCTTGTAAATATATTACCCAAAACTTTTATATTTAATAAGGGCTAAGAATCCGTATTTCACAATACATTATGACGGGTATACCGCGGATCATAACGTAAAGCTATTTCCGGTGGTATCCATTGTACCAATTGTAATCACCATATTGTACTAATGCCAAATTGTACCAATTGTACCAATAATCATATTGTACCAATTGCATTTATCTTGTACCAATTGTGACTTACAACTTCTAGCTTCTTGCGGGATCACTTGACAACCATTGTGTCAATTGGCATGTTTGATCCCTACATGCACTAACCTCAAACCAAACATTAAATGACTCGGTTTCGCTCGACAATCATTTAAAACCTAGTTTGAAGTTTGTAAATCGACCATCTAGATCCACGATAAGCCCTTCATTAAGTTGGCTCGGTTTCGCTCGACAACCAACTTAAATAAGGAACTTATACTCACCCTTATCTTGCTTCACAAGGCACGACTCGGTTTCGCTCGACAACCGACCTTGCTCCACAAGACTTAAGTGGTGACATTCCAATGGATAGTGCAAGATTTACATTTTGTGAGAAATCAAATAAATCATCCAACATGATACGCGGTGAAACATTTTGACTATAATGGTTCGGCTAATGCACGACGACCAATCATAGAAAAATGAGTCACACTCACCTTCCACACTGTCTATTCAAAATCGGCTCGGCTAATCCACGACAACCAACTTTGTCTAGCAAGATTTGGGTGGCGTCATCATTAGGATAACAAAAATGATATTCTCAAAAACGGGTTTTTGTTTTCTTTTAAAATTTTGATTAATTACTTTTGTGACAAAAACATTTTTCACCTTTTAATTAATCCATAGCGAGTGATTTAATTAAATCATTTTTAATTAATTTATTGATTTATTTAACATTGCGAAAATCTTACAACCAAGCAAATAAATAATCATCACACGCATACAACAAAAATTGGTAACCATGCCCAAACCCTATGCGTTTCTCCCGTGGGCCAACCCGGGAGAAACATGGTCAACAATGGACAAATAATTACCTTCCATGTGAGCTCCCACTAAATCCGCCGTCTTCATTAGACTTCATCGAATCCAAGGTTGCCTAGACATCACTTCATGATTCCATTCGGTTGTATCTTGATCTTCATTTTACAAGTACATAGAAAATAGAGAAATGGCAAACACGCCACAAAATCCTACTAAGTAGTACAATTACAAATGAAAATAAGTGGCATGCAAGCCATAATTAATAAATATTACATACCAAAATTAATAAATTATTAATTACAAACCATTATGACAAAGTCACCAAATGAATAAATAAAAATTAATCATACATGATTCACAATCAAACACACGGAAAAAGGTCTAGGGCATGATGGTTACCAATCTACTAGCTACTACATACATGAAAGCTAAAATGGTGTGCCAACAACCATTCATTAAAGTATTTTGACAAAGATTCGAAATCAAACATTCAAGGCACAAAGAATCTTTGCATGTAATAAATTACATACCTCAACACAAATATATGCATGCATGCATTTCATGCCAAAATCTTGACAAGCATATAAGTGTGTGAGTCAAAATATTATGGGTTTAGCAAGGCTAAAACCCGAAATCAAAAAAATGGCAAAACCGATCCTTAAATTGTTTGTCAAGCCCAAAAATGTGCGCGATTCAGTTAGAGTAGGCTCTGATACCACTGTTGGATTTTGGTGGGTTCAAAAATGCAGCGGAAACGTATATTTAAAAATAAATTCAACTCCCAAGATCCACCAATGACCGAATCTCTAAACCCAAATCGTGCAACAAAGAAGAAGGAGAGAACATCATACCCTCGAAGACACCCACAAGGTTGATGATGAACTCTTTGATGGATGATGGTCACGTAATCGTTCCCCTCTATCGATTGATCCACACCGAGTAAGCGATTCCTTTTGAGTTGCTAACCCGACGCCGAAAATGCTCAAGAACTCTTCTTAGATTTTCGGTAACTAAACACTTATGGTGAGAGAGAAAATCGATTTTGCATTAGCCTTAAACAACCTCCCACATCTCTCTTATATAGATAAGAGAGCATTTGGATGTGGGTGGAAAAGCTCTACATGCATTGGACCAAAAGATGGTCTAATAGAATTAAAGCAAGCATGTGGAGAAAGTAGTGGCTTTCCTTTACATGCATTGACCATTAAATGGTCCAATAAAATAAAAGCTACTGTTATTTCTCCCAACATCTTTAATTATCTCTACTCTTTTAAGTGTTATTGGAAAGGAATTCCCCAGGCGTGTGACCTGATAGGCTCGCGCATCATCGGCCATGATACCCGTCCATGTGTGTCGGTGGGCACTAAATTCTGACAGTATAATCACTTATGATTAAGTTGTCACGAGTCTGGCAGTTTAATCACTTATGATTAAGCTGCCACGAATCTGACAGTTCAATCATCTATGATTTAGGTCACGAATTCTAACAGTGAAAAGTAGGGGGAATTACTAAAGAGTTATGGTGTTGTCAATACCTAACAATTCAATAACAAACCGATCAAATATGCGAAGATTATAAGTTTAACAAAAAAGTTCCTCGTTATAAATAATAAATGTTCAAATACTCAAAGCAATTTTAAAAATAAATCAAACCTAAATATAAAGTTTATACAATCATAGTGAATAAAAAGGTCTAGCACATAGACATGCTAGATGAACCAAACATCAAATAATAATAAAAACTCAAAAGCATTGTTAATAAAAACAAAGAATTGAACCAAACAATTATTGATGTAGGTTGCCTTATGATATTCTCCTCCAATTTTTGTTCGTCCGTCTCTACGTTCGTAAGGGGTTCTTCCTTTATTTTTGTTTACGTTCGTAGCCTCCAAGTGGCAGCCTTGCGGCTACTGCCCTTTTTGAGTCAATCCCCCAAACGTGTACCAATTTGTGTTGTGGTATCCCTTTTAAATTAAGATTATGGGCTGGTGGGTTTTAATATAATTGTGGGCTTTGTTTCTTTGCTTGCCACCAACTTCCCCACCAATTTAAATATGCACGTGGGCTTCCCTTTAATTTGCAACCGATCATTTTTCAATTTGCCAAACTCACGTGGGCTTCATTTAAAATATCTATATGGCCACAATTTAATAATGTCTGACATGTGTTCTTTATAATTCGTGGCTTTAGACTTCCCAATTCATTCTTAATCAGTATGTACACTTTAGTTAATTTGATCCAATAAGCTTCTTTTACAATCAGACAGATCACGAGCTTATATGTTTTCATGATTTTTCTTTTTAACGCATATTTGGCTCGTTTCTTGTGTACTTTGGAATTAAAACCTGCATTTCACGAATAGCATACATTTAGGCATAAATAACATATTTTCTTTACAAAGCAAGCCTAAATTATATAATAGTGGCGGATTTAAATTTGTATAAATCCGCCAATACCATAAGCTTATTAGTTTATACGATTAAATGAATAGAAGATGAGTTAAGAATTAATAGAAATGACGACGATAAGTATTTATATTGCTATAAATATTATTTATAAATCTTTTTGAGAATGGGTCGAAAACCCATGTATCTCACGAGACTATTTTGTCTCACGAACTACTTTGTTTTTGGCTATGTACTCAGGTTCAACATTGAAGAATTAGAAGGTCGCGATAGAAGCGGCCTAGTGTTGATTAGCTCGGGAGCTCGTAGGTAGATCCCGTTATCTTATGTTTATGATATTGTTTTGTAACACCAGTTTTAATACTCTGATAAACTTTTCAATGGTTTTTGTTAAACCGTATTTCTGGGATATTAGACTTTGTAATATTTTTATATAAAATAAGATTTAAATGTTGTTTTAAAAATTGAGGTGTTATAGGGACCTTCCAATATATTCCTACCATTTATGTATGTCGATTGCGATTCACTAACAACATCATCAATTACCGTTTTCAATCTAAAAGACAACGCCTTGGCCACGATTTTATACATGCACCTAATAAGAGAAATGGGCCTAAAATCACATAAATTGATCAGATCTTTGATCTTTGGTAATAAAGTTATGAAAGAAGAATTACATCCTCTTGCAATGGTACATGTTTCTTCAAAAAATCTTACAAAGGACATCAAATCCCCTATAAGAATGTCAAAATGGGCCTTAATAAATTTAAAAGTTATCCCATCCGGTCCCGGAGCTTTATCACCACCGCAAGCCCAAACCGCCCTTTTTATCTCATCCGCTGAAAAAGGTTGTTCAATGTATTCCTTTTGCAACTCAGATAATTTAGAATAGTAAGGATTATGAAAAGGAGGTCTAAGCGGCCATGGATCAATAAATTTAGACGAGAAAAAAACGTAGTGCTTCCGCCTTTATATCACCGGGATCAGTGATCCAATTTCCATCAATAGACAAACCATGAATACGATTGTTTCTATTTTTCTTTTTGAGTGTCACATGAAAAAAAGACGTATTTTCATCACCGTCAACCGACCATTTTATGTGAGTTTTTTGTTTTAGATCAAGCTTGAGAAATCCTTCTAAATCTGCCAATTTTGATTTAGTTTGTTTGACATCGAGTATTTCTGCATCCGATAGAACCGTAGATTCAGCCCTTAAATCGAGAGTATTGAGGCGGTTTTTGAGGTCTTTAATTTATTTATTTTCCTTGGTGAATTCAATAGCTCTCCATTTTTTAATTTCAATTTTTATATGTTTCAACTTAGCTGCCAAAACTAAATCAGGTGTGCCAAAATCGTGAAAAGACAAGCATGCTTGTACCACCATATTATGAAAACCTTCTCGTAGCAGCCATGAATTATAGAATCTAAATGGTAATGGACCGATGTCAACCACTGATTTACACAGTATAATCGGAGAATGATCTGAGTGTTCACGTGGGAGCGTCGTGACCGAAGACCGAGGCTGTGCGATCAAAAAATTAGGGCACACCAAAATACGATCTAATTTACTAAGTTTCCGACAATGTGGGATAAGTGAACGTTCGCCCACCCATATTGAACTCGAATAACCCGGCTGATTTGATAAACTCAGTGAAGCAATTTGACTTGGCCGGACAAAAAGATGAATTAAATCGTTCATCAGCCCGACTGACAGAATTAAAATCACCGAAAAAAATCCAAATACCTTGACGGGAATTTTTTAAATTGATCAAATCATCCCACAATTGTCTCTTTTCAGCCAATAACTGCGGAGCATATACATTTACAAGATAGGTGCAACCGACAAATTCTTTCCAATTGCCACCCACCGTTAAGCTATATCTTGATTTATTACAAAAATTGACCTCAAACACCTCTTTGTTCCACATGCTAATTAGACCGCCCGATCTACCAACAGATTCTACTGATTCATACTCCACATCATTATTACCCCAACATCCGTGAATATCAATATTACAAGATGTAAGAACTATCTTTTTAATGTATGATATTAACACCTTGTATGAAAGTTATTATGATGGTTGTAAGATTAATGTGAAGTTATTGTGCTTAGAGGCATCAAATATAACTCTATTTATTTGAAAACACGCTAATTATAAATGCATGAGGTTTTTTCATTCGAGGTTACGTGGGGATGGTGGGCTTTAACTAATATGTGAGTGGTCTAACTAAAGTACTTATGTGGCCCTTTCTGAACCCAATCTCTCGCTACCTCCAAAATTTGTATCTAGTGAGGTTCGAACACATGAACTCTTGTGCGTAGGTTGCTATAGCTTTCACTGGGATATATACCCAGGGTGATGGAATCCAAACAATGAATGGAATAATTCTATAGCCTTTTGTTCATGCCAAGAGTTGAACCCACAACCATGTGAAATACTGTAAACACCGGATACCGCTGAACTATAAGCCCTTTGGTAAAAATGAAAGAATTTGAAACTCTCAAATGTTTTGATTAAGGAAATAAACAAACAGAAGAAAGTTGTATTTAAGAATTGTTACAAAGGAAAACTTTATATTTAATCTGCCTGCAGGAGGTTATAGATAAACTTATACATGTTTTAAAACATGGCAAAATCAAAAGCAAAAAAATATTAAAAGTAATTCACCTAATCCTAAGAATTCGTAACATGTCTCCTTTAAAATCGGTGAAAGAGTCTACCCACTCTTCAATTATGCAACCACTAACAATTCAAATTTAACTACTAAAACTTTATTAAATAAAACAAGTACTATTATTATCAAGATTAATCCAACATTCACCCCCTTAATCTTGATGGCCTTGACCTGTTTCTTTATCATCACCTCGAAAAAGTCGGTTCTTCCATGTCCTTTTCTTGACTTTTTACTAGTACATTTCAAAGTTTCAAAACTTTGTTCGATCAATTCCTGCTTCAGTCTTGCTTTCATTCTCAAGAAACCCGCTGGTCTCGGTTGTCTCTTTCTCAAGAAACCCGCTGGTCTCGGTTGTCTCTTTCGGTCTCAGACGAATCTTACTCTTGCTAGATGACACCCGGTGTTTTGCACCTCCTCGGTCTTCGGTGTCACGGTCTTCTCTTGCTAGCTTTGGCCTCTTCGATCAACTCCGGCCTATTTCGGTCTCACCGACGTCGGTCTTTTCGGTCTTTAATGGATATAACTTTCCAGCCATGGTCTTTCTTTCTTCTCGACATGCTTCTTTTTTTCTTTCATCTATATCGACACTTGCTACATGCTTTTCGTTTCTTGCTTGCTACTTGCTCTCTTCTTGATTGCATAAGGTTGAAATGAATTCTCTTTTCTTGCTAAAAACGGAAACCCGACTAGGGGTGTTCGCTATTCGGATATAACCGGATTATCCAATTGGACAATTTGGATTGGTTCATTTGGTTCTTTGGATCGGTTTGGACTTGAATCAAATTAATAGTTTGGTTTTCAGATTGTATTTGGTTTCCATTGAAAAAACCGGATTGTCCAAAAAACCGAATAACAATGTATATACATATTATAAATGTTAATTAATTGACACATTTTCAAATATAAACCAAATATCTATAGCAAAAAAAACAGAATAGGCCATGGCCAAAACAATTCTAAATTAATTAACTTAATTAACTCATTTCCATTAGACACGTGAATCACCCAAGGACTGACAACACGTCCACTGTCCACACATAACCTTAAATATACCGGCTCTCCCTTTAATCTGGATTCCTCCATTGACTTTATTCGATAATTGAATCACCCACATGTATTGAGCAACATAGACATATGTTAATTTGCCCGCAGTATCGACACCCTACTTTGAATTAGAGTATGGGTAACACCACCACTTGAAAATTTCTGGCATATCATATATCAGCTCAGCAATCATATTACACCACACCACACAACTTTATAGAGGAAATACCCACCACACCACACCATTTTTTTCCGTTTTATCATTTCTTTTCTCTTTATTTTTTAAACATAAAATTAAATTTTCATTAAAATAAAAAATTAAAAACTACAATATTAGAAATTAAAAAAATTATAATCGTAGAAATTAAAGAATACAATAATTGAAAAAAAAGAGTATTCTGGTAATAGCCTCTCTCGCCTTCTCTTTGACCGCCCTTAAAATCTTGAGATCCCTTCCCGTCATTCCTTCCTCACTTTGCTTCAAAATGGAAATGGTATTGAGCATTATTTGTCCCTCCTTAACGATCTTGTTCGTTTGCTGTTTTTCCCTCCTCAACTCAACTTTCTCTCTTGACGTCATACCATGGTCGGCCAACATCTTTGACACTTCTTCCATCGTCTTCCCCGTCGATGCCTACTCTGTCACAACCCGCCAAAAGTAGTTTGCAAAAGAACGGGCGTGCGACTATCATGAGTAAACATAGCATATGATTATCGTAAACAATAAATGTTTGATAAAAAGTAATGTAACCAGAATTTAATGTAAAAAAAGTAGTTGAACCAAAACATAATTTTTAACTAAAATTTGGAGGTGACATCTTTACAAAACGAAAGCTTGACTCCAATGCATGTGACTGAATGCTTAGCATTGTTCCATAGTTTTCGTATGCCAGTCATGGCAAAAGTAGAGTGATGATATAAAACGTTAAAGAAAATAGTCTGCTCCAAAAGCAGTTGTAAAAACATAATAGTATTCGTATGCCATCATTGGAAAAAATTGAGTGATGATATAAATGTTAAAATAGTTTGCTTAAAATCAGTAGTAGAAACAATAGTTTTCATATGCCATCATTGGCAAAAATAGTGTGATGATAATAAAGGTTATAAATAGTCTGCTAAAAGGCAGTAGCAGAAACAATAATGACAAAAATAGTGTGATGATGATAAACGTGATAATGACCTGCTCCAAGAACAGGGGCACGATATAAATCGCAAGAAGACACATGTGACAGTGATCCACCAAAAGGTCAGCTATACCCTTTTGAGTTAAAATCTCCACCCTAAGCCCATAACCAAAACTACAACTTTAGATGCATTTCAAATCTAGATATACAATCCTCGTGGTTCGATAAACATCGATAAACATGATCAATAACGTGTGGGAGGGTAAGTCTCAGCCAATAGTATTATCTGCATATACAGGGCCTACTCGCAAGTAGCTAATGATTATGGTATGTAAGCATATATGCACTTCCATGCACTAAATCTAAACCTAGTCTGAGATAAGGATTCGTTGTCAAGTTTCCAAAAATAGTTTCATCGCAAATAATCGTAAATAGTAAATAGTTTATATGTTTTTCACCCCAACAATAAAATAGTTAAAACGTAGTAAAAGAAGGGTTGTGACCGTACAGTCACAATAAGATTTGTGAAATACGATGTGATAAATAATGTAGACATTTGTAAAAGAAGTTGTTATGTTTTTCACCCCAAAGTTGTAAAACAATATAAAAATAGTAAAACTGGGGCTGTAAACTCACCCGAGTCACGCATCCTAGCAAAATGCAATATGATATAATAGGCAAGTCCAACAAATGATCTCCTAGCGCCTTAAACACATTAGATTAATATAGCAAGTAGACGGCTCTACCGGCTCATCTATGGTAGTTGTTTACTCAACTCAATGGTTTACAAATCATTAAGTGTTGATGACGACTCGTTGGTGACCCAAAAAATAGTCTTGCATATCATTTTAAAGTCTCAAAATAGTTTAAGAAATCAATACTTAGATCATAAGTCATTATGAAAATCATGATATTAGATTTGACGAGTTTTAAGTTATTGTACATTTTGACTTACGTCATTTCTAGCAACGTCACATTGTGACTATTATTATATAAATCTAAAAAAGTCTATTTATTTTATTATTCTCAAAATGTAGATCGTTTGACTGTCATTAGATTATTATCGCCTTTACATGGTCGGAAATCGTTGGTTTTCGGTATAAGTTAACGAGACTTGTATATTTCACAAATGACTAATTATATATTTTATTTCAAGTTCGTTACAGATTTTATAAAATTTAAAATCTAGACCATAACTTTCATGGGGCCGCCTCTGCCGATGGAAGGTTTCCAACCGGAGAATTTCCCGTTTATTTAGTTCGTATTTCCGGTTAAGGGAATTCAAGAACTGAAAAAGTTTTTGTTCTGATCTAATTCTTGAGTAAGTTTTGATGTCTTCAAGGCATTTCATAAGATTGGGGTCAATTCTATCAATTTCCCCCAGATCCCTTGTAGTGTGAACCATAGTTCTTCTAACGAGCTGTTGTTTTCATTGATTTCGTTGGCTTTGACACGGAGATTAAAGGTCTGAAGTTTCTCTTTTCCGCTGCTATATGAGGCCACCAAAGCATCCCACAAGCTCTTTGTAGTGGGGTATTCGGTGAGGTTGCCAGCAAGCGTCGGCTCAATATTTTGAATGACCCAAGAGAAGACAATCAATTCCAGCTCTGGGCCTTTTATTAGTTAGCCCTGGTAAAGCCCCCAGGCGACGTATTTTTTTTATATTACCCTTATTAAACCTAAACCTAAATTAAATAATTTGTTAGGTTGCTGAAGCTATAAGGGATTTAATGAAGATAAAAAGACAAATAGTTAGAAGACAATATGAGGATCAGTTCCTCAGATTATGGGTAACTGAATCTGACCAGTTAGGATTTCAGTTACCCAACTGCACTATCTGATCACCATCCGAAACAACGATCAGTTTCCCGTGCGGAATCAGATACTGATCAACATATCAGATAGTTGTAGCAGGTTCAGCGCACACTTGAAAATAACACTGAACCATGTGAACAGATACCTATCTAAGCAAAAGTCTTAGTGAAGGTCACTAAAGCTGAATGCCATCTGAAGAAGCATGAGTATCTGAAGACTCATGGCGATCTGAAGCGTACAAAGGCCTGAAGTTTCAATGTCACAGAAAGACACAAGTAAAGTACAAGTTTGTTTATCGCTGATAAAGGGAATATTATGCAAATGTTCTAGAAGATATCGGCGATCACAAGACGACATAAATTACTCTCAGAATTCCGTTAGTCGTGCTTGTCGCATGAAATATGCTCTGCACCAATGGAATTCTCACACGTGGATTCGATCGTTCATTCCTTTGGCACCACGTTTCCAAATACTATAAATTGAGGACTTAGCGAACGAATCCTGTGAGAACTCGATATTTCCGGTATATAATCTCATTTCAATTCTAAGACTTTCCTTATTTAGAAAGTTTCTATATTTAGACATTTCTATTTCTGGCATCCTATCACACAACAAAACATCTATTTCTATACCATACATTTGTGTTTGACTATTTTAGCCAACACAACATATTATTTTACTTATGGTGACACACTTGAGCTAAAACACTTCTAAAAAGCGTAACTTTATATCGGTTACACATTAAACAAATTTAATTAAATAAACGTGACTCGATTTGAACTATATTCTAAACCCGACACCCTGACCACTTGAGCGACCACCATAGGGCCGGTCTAGCCCTTGCTCGTGACCCTCTTTGGCCGAAACACCCGTTGTGGTGCTGGCCTTATCTTCTAATCTTGATGGTTATCATTATCTCCATTTGAATGAGTCCTTGTTTGACTCAAACACTAACCTTTAAACCCTAATCCTTCCCCTATATAAGCACCATTACCGAAACCCTAATGCCTTTTACAATTTTCGGCCAAGGCATCTCAAACCCGAGTTCCGATCGCAAGAATGTATCACTAAACCCTTGTTTTCTTTTCTTCTTCCTTGCTCGTTTTGTGACTCGAACCCGAGACCATGGCCCTAGGCCATATGGTCTCGGTTAGCCATTAAAAACCGAAGCATGCATGCATGCGTACGGTTGTATGCGTGCGTGTGTGTATGTCAATTGCTCGGTTATTGTTTCGTTAATTGATTTGTTTGATCCTTGATTTGAACCCTAGATCTATGTCGTTGTTATGGCCAAACCACAACCCTAGAACTGAACCACTACAAAACCGTAGGGTGGCCATTCGGCCAAACCCTAGACCGAAACCCTAATTGACCACTTTGTTGATTATTTGACCTTCGTTGACTAGATTTGACCATCATTGACCAGAAACCATGTAAAACCTAACCATAATGCGGAAACCCTAACCCTAGCCGAAATCTAGTCGACTTTGGTTGACTTTCGTTGACTATTTTGGCTATCGTTGACTAATTAGATTGACTAACTTTGACCCACAAGTCAAACCGGGTCAAGGCCGGATCATGACCCAAACCATGGAACCTAATGTAACACCTCAATTTTTAAAACATCATTTAAAACATATTTTTAAATAAAAATATTATAAAGTCCAATATCTAAAAATACGGTTTAACAAAACCTTAAAACATCTATCAGAGTTATAAAATCCGGTGTTACAAAAAGAATATCATAACCATAGGATAACGGGATCTACATACGAGCTCCGAGCTAATCAACACTAGGTCACTTCTATCGCGACCTTCTAATCCTTCGATCTCGAACCTGAGTACATAGCCAAAAACAAAGTAGTACGTGAGACAAAATAGTCTCGTGAGATACATGGGTTTTCGACCCATTCTCAGATATAATAAAAATCATGCTCATTTCTTTTCTTTATTCGCTTATTAGTTATCATCTTGTATTCTGATCGTTTATTCATATTTACTAGTAAGCTAACCATAAGCTTACCCATCACATAATCACATACATGTAAGCTATCCATAAGCTTACTCATTTTATCACATACGCTACAGATCATTCCGAGGCAAACTCCCCCGATGTGGGTTATCATAACAAGATCACATGGTAACTGGGGTTCTGCCAAATTTACCAAGATCACCAACTCCCCTGTCTCGCGGGTTATTGTAATACCCGTTTTTATCGGGTTATCATAGTCCCCCTATTGTCGGGTTATCATTCACATAGATATACTACCCTTGCACAGGGAGGGACCGCCCCAAGTAGCAATCTCACTCCCCCATAAATGGGTTATCGTTATCCGGATACTTTTGTTACACACATTGAATTTCATCAAATACGGCCTAAGCCCCATCAATTCATAATCAAACATAAATTAGAATACATATATTCTAATTATCATATTATTCTAGTTTCTTATTCAAATTCAATATTGACTTTACCAAGTCCTTTATCAAATAAAACATATTTATCATTTATCAAAATCATGTTACTTTAACTTCTCTTTGACTAGGATACAAATCTATTTCTAGTCACTTTATACTTATTCTCCTAGCAAATCAATCACTACTTTTATTAGTATAATATACTAATCAATACTTGATACTTAAAAATCATTGTTGTTAGCTTTATTAATACATATTATTAATAAACCAAATATCATACTTTCTTAATCATTACTCTTAATCAAACATCATATTAATAAAGAGTTATTAATTACTTTTCATTATCATAATCTCTTTCAAGAATCATTAGTCATTTAGACATACTTAAATAGTCTATTACTTGCATTTTCTTACCTTTTTAATCATATCTTTATTAAAAATATTTATTAATAAAGACTCATAAAACATCATAGTTTTCAAAATCATTTGCTATGTACTCAGTAAAAGTCTCATGTACTCACCTTAGCGATAGCTAAATCCGAATCGTGTATATTAACACGAATCCTTGCTTTCCAACTTGTGAAATGTCACCAATCTTTAGGTATTCTTGACCTACCATCAATATCATCATAAAGTCTAGTTATTACCCATAGAGTAAATTACACGGAAAGTCCCTGTGGTTTGGCTTGAGTTTTGGATTTGGTCCCTAAGTTTTAGAAATTACACTGATGGTCACTAAGTATTGGACTTCGTATCGGTTGTGGTCCCTAAGCCTAACAGCCGTTAAAAAGGTACGTTAAATTCTGTTCACATGAGGGTATTATTGTCCTCTGCCATTTTCTCTTATACAATGGTCCCCCTTTCTTCTCTCTCTCACCGTCTTCTCTCTTAACCCCTTTAGAAATCTTCTCTGCAAAATCCCCCCTCCTTTAGTATTTCTCTCTATCTACAATTTGGAAGATCAAAATAGAGTACAAAGGAATTAATGAATGGACCCACTTTTGATCACAATAATGAAACTTGAAGCTGCAAGATTCAAATCAAGAAGAATTAACCCCAACACAACTCCAACAAGGTATCACCTCCTTCTTCAGTAACACCAGAACCACTATCAAACCAACACACCCCCGAACAAAATCGCCGGAGGTGGACGGAGCCACCAGAAACAGAATCATCGGAGCCACCACCACCGGAGGTAGACAGATGTGGTAGGAAACTTGGAGGTTCGCCTACATCTGCCTGAACTCCGATTAGGTTTGCCCGGAACAGATGACCCGACGGATATAAACTATGTTTTTCCGGCAACAAAAGAAGTTGATACAAAATTTTGTAATGGTTTTCAGGGAACGAGTTGTTGGGTGGCCGCCGGTGAGGTCTTAACAAAAAAACATACTTCAAGGAAATAAAAATGAATCGGAAATTAGTTCAGTGATATTTGTGAAAGTAAGCATGGATGGAGATCCATATTTGAGGAATGGACTTAAATTCTATTAAGATTTTCCAATTCTCTGCAAAATTAAAATAAATATTGAAAGGATTCGTCGAGCGCCACCGAAATCATTTCGATGCATAGTACCTGATGAAATAACTCGTTATGGTGTGGTGGTTGGTGTGTACAGTGGTGGTAGGTCTGTGGTAGGGATGAAGTTTACGAAGAGAGATGATGATATTATGATGTAAAGGATGAAGTTTCTTGAAAAATACAATAATAAATAAAACAATCTGTAAATAAATAAGAATCAATTAGAAAATGTATATAATTAGTAAAATTAACATAAAAGGACAACAATACCCTCATGTCAACAGAATTTAACGGAACTTTTTAATGGTTGTTAGGCTTAGGGATCAAAACCGATACGAAGTCCGATACTTAGTGACCATCGGTGTAATTTCTTGAACTTAGGGACCAAATCCAAAACTCAGGTCAAACCACATGGACTATCCGTGTAATTTACTCTTACCCATAACTAGTTACCAATAACTTCATAACAACCTTCTTAACCGCCAAGTTCATCCAACTTGGTGGAACCCAAAACTCTAGTTCAAGATTTCTATCATCAAAACCCAAATCCAACAAGAACACAAAGTTCTTAAGCTTACTAGGAGTGTTTTACACCCATCTTAGTCATCTTCCCCAAAGATAAATTGGTAGGTTACCCAAACCTCCAATTTTCCCCAAATAAAGTTCACAAACTAACTACCAACTATCAAGGATCAAGAATTCTTACCTTTGATGTTTAGATCCTTCAATATGGTGAAGATTTGAGCAAGAAATCACCAAAAACTCCTCTTTCTCTTCCAAAAATGGCTCCAAGCTCAAGTGAGTTTTTAAATGTGAAAATCCTAGCTAAAACCCTCTTTTTATACTTCCTGCACGAATTAGCATTGTTAATCTTAAAATTCGCGTTGCTAAAAATCGCGGGTGCTCGAACTCGGAAAAGCTAAAATCAGGATTAGAGATCTCTAAATTTTTCTACTTGAAAATGCACTTTTGGCCATCAATACTTGCGATGCTAATCCTCGGATTAGAGATCTCTAAAACTTGCTGGAACAAAAATGCACTTTTCCAACTTGGCGTTTCAACTTTAACAAGGGAATACACATATCAAACTCCATCCGATTTACACGAAACCAATTCCCACATATTTTAAATGATTTATCCTTATTTATCATATTTTCATTTAATTTATTTGATACAAAAATTTCGGGTCGTTACACCAAACCCGAATATTTAATCGGGTCAAGTGCGTACTTGGCCCATTCGATCTATCCAAGCCCATCGGGCCAAACTTTAGTCAGCCCATTAGTAACCAAGCCCAAACCTTTGGCCCATTACTTATCCAAACCGAACCCAATTGGGCCCAAGCCCAATCCATGGGCCAACCTAATCGGATCTAAGCCCAACATGAGGCCCAAGAGGCCCACCTAGTGGCCCATTAAGCACATTAGGCCCATTAAACCCATCTAGGCCCATTAAGCCCATCTAGGCCCATTAAGCCTAACCCAATGCCATTACATTTCATTTCGAATCCCATTTCATTTCATTTCATTACATTTCGAAGCCCATTTCATTTCATTTCATTTCGGCCCATTAAGGCCCATTGACCCAAGTTCATTTGATGTCATAAAACATAACATTAATCGCATATCATAATTATTATTAGATCGCCTGTGTTAGCTTAGTCTAATTTGAAACGTTAATACGTTTAGGAAGCTTGGAGTCTGTGAAGGAGTCCTCTGTCCTATCAAGTTGCTAAGCTTTGCCCATGTGAGTTCACAACCCCCTTTTACTAATTTGTACTGCTTTATGAACTATCGGGGTGGAAAACATAAACATTGCTACTATTTCTATGATTGTACAACATTTACATTTTCATTATCGCGTTGGCATGACAAACAATTATTATACTAGACAAAGGATACCAACAATCATTAACTAGTAGATCTAGACCATGAATATGCAGATAGTACTATTGGCTGACACTCATCCTCCCAACATTATTTGATCATTACTTGGTTATCCAAGACATCTTTAGGGAGTGTATATCCATCAAAGAACGATAACATAATGGAGTTGAAGTGTTGATTGTGGACTTAGGGGTTGGTATATTAACTCAATAGACTAGCTACATGTTGGGGATAACAGTCATGTGATGTCAAACATAACAACTGTAGGGTTTCACTTGCATCTAGCAACTGATCGACCCATAGGGCCGACCTCCTAGTTAACTTGGTTCGAACCATAACTGACCAAGAACATGAACTTGATTTTGACCGGTTAAAACCAACTAGCTGATTTAATCCCTAAAAGCAGAAGTGGGATTAAACCTAATCCTTAAACCCTAAAGGATGGGGATGTTGGAAATCTAGATTAGATTAACAAGAAAGAAACCTTGTACAAAGAAATCGAACACACACATAGCTTGTGTGGTTCGTTCGACCATCAACCAAAGAACCCTAGGGTTCTTTGGTCGAATTCGTCCAAGAGGGGAGAAGGGAGAAATATGTTTCCCAAAACATACCTTGTTTATTGCTTAAGATAGATCCACTGGTGATGAACAAATCGAGCGATCTTCTAGTTGATCTAAGCAATGAACTTGTTCTTCAATACTTGAAGAACACGAAGAACACGAAGAACACAAAGGCTTGTGCTGTGTGTGTTTCGGCCGAAGCCAAGGGGGAGGAGAGGGAAGATTTTGTGTGTATGTCTAAGGGGTTTTAGGGTTACCCTAAGCCTCTTATTTATATACAAACAAGTTACGCTTAGAACCCTTTAAGTTTAATTAATATTAGATCTTTAATTAAACTTCCTTTTAACACTTCCATCTCTTATAGTTTAACTAGTTTATTATTGTTGCACTTAACTATTAAATGTCTAGTATTAATACACTAATAATTCGGTACCCATATACACGAATTATATACTTGTATTTATACTTTTAATAATTAATTATATAATAACCTTTATATAATTTATACAACAATATTATCCAATTACTATATGATTTAATGACTTTAAATCGCATCATGGATAATCTTTAATTAGCACATTGTATATTTACTCAACTAGTAAATGTACAACTACTTGTATTAATTAGTCAGTTAAACTAATCTAGTAATAAGTTAAACTTAACTTTATACTTAACTGATTCATAATGACTATTATGAATCATTCCTCTTCGTAATATCATTGCTTATCTTCCGCGTATTACATGCACTCACCAGTGTGACCCTTAAGTGTTTCGTAGGCATGGATCTATCATCATAGGTTGACTAACTATGCACATAAATCCTTCAGACTCCCACTTGTGCAAGTTCGTAACCTTTGTCTTAATGATATGAGCCACATTGGCCTTCTAGATGGGCATGTAAGTAACCAACCCCATAAAAACAGCTTACGTAACCCAGGTATAGTTTATGAAAAACTCTTTAATAGCGTCTCCTAGTAAAGAACACTTTGTCTCTACTTCTTGGGCAAATATGTTAGGCTTATCCCTTGCAGCACGATATTTGTGACAACGAATACGAGCATGGTAGAAATTATCAACTTCTGTATTCGAAATCATTTTATGACTTCTTGATTCAAACTGTTGTGATAAACGACAAAGAACAGACCATTTCGTTTGGGCACGGCCGTGCACTTGTCAGTTTCTCATCATGTCAAAGGACCCATAAATATCTCTCCTAAAGAGGAGGTGCAATTGCCATCGTGTTATATTTCGATTCAAAATACAACTTCCTCTGTACCCAGTAAGGCCTCGTATGACAATCATATTTCAGAATTGTCAAAGACGAACCAAAGCACATTAGTCATTGTATCTTAAACAAAATACCTCAGGCTTAAGGACAATCCTAGTGAACAATACTTTTGAACTTTTCAACCACGAAGTATTGTCACGGTGGTCAATCCAATATTCGTTGAGCCTCCAACAGAATATCACCGATATTTGGTTTACACAAAAACTTGTGTAGCTATCTTCGAAGAACTTCGAATCTACCACCAAATACCGCGATGACGTTAACGTCCCATCAAGGTTCCCACCAAGACGAGTAGTCACGGATTTATACCTTTTTGAATAAATAGCACTTTATTCATGGATGTTGTAAAACATACAAAGTCTAAATAATAATGATACTAACTCATGTATTATTTCTCACTGGACATAGATACTGAATTATTACTGGATCATTACTTATTCCCTTTTGTTTGTGTTGATTACTTAATGATTCTTACATTTTTAATTTTAACTTTATCACTAAACCAATCATATCTATTAAACTAAAAACATAAGACGAGTATTTTGGAATGCTATTACTTTTGTCTTTGTTAAATATTGTTCTTGCAACAATCTAGAACATATTCTAGTCTTGCCTTTTATGCAATTCGGTAAACATAGGAGGATTGGAAATTTCCTTAAATGATTATGTTATCCACTGAAGTGTTAACAACCTATTAGATATGCAATAATTAATCACAAGACTTGTGATCACGCTATTAGGTATGCAATAATCTAATCAACGATCATTTATCATTTCTCTTAACTCTTTTAGCTAACGACTTGGTAAAACCTTGTTGTTAATGTCTTACTAACTTAATAAATCCATTAATGCCTTTAATGAATTATGTTAGTCTTAGCTCCCACTAACTTTTATGGAACTTAAGCATCACTTAAACTACTACTTTGACCTAGTCAATAACTTGTAGTTCAATCTTTTAAGAATTCTATCAATGGTTAAGATTATACTTTGGATTTGCGAATATCCACTATTCCTGTTTAAGGAATCATGACCTTCATTGATTACTGTATCTAACAAGTATAAAACACTTGAGACGATACTTCCAATTCTTAAACATATTAGTATTCTTTAAGAACTTTATTTAATGCCAAAGTCATTTCTTGGATTTCTTAAATTTCCATTATTCCTATAAGGGAATTATGACTTGATTAAATAATGTATTTATTACAAGTATAAAAGACTTGCAATAATACCTTTTAATTCTTAAATACTTTAATATAGTTTGTCCCTTTTAAGAGTTCAGTTAATGTCTAAGTCATTTTACTTGGATTTTACGAATATCCAATTATTCCTATTAGGGAATTATGACTTCATCAAATTCTTTATTACGAGTATAAAAGACTTGTAATAATACTCTTAAAGTCTATCTTGATTATATCCAATATAATCATACTATATTAATACTAATACTTTAAAACCTTCTATCATAAGTAATGACTATTACTTAAGATGTTTTAACTAAGTTCAATAACTTCTGAACCTTATGCTTCCATAAAACTCTTAAATACTTTCATTAGAAAAACTTGCTAATTACTAGTATCCAAATACCATGAGCTATCAAAACATTATTCATACAACAATCAAACAAGTATATAACATGGAATATAAGTAAATAAAAAAAAAACTTGACTTACAATCTAGTCATAAACGTTGACTAGTGTAATTATCACACATGCACACAATATAATTCAACCATGGATTCGAAATTAATTAAAACCAAAGAAAAAACTTGTTCTAACATAAAATAAAATTATCCAAACAATAAAATGAAATTGTTTTACTGAATCCACAAAATACTGAATTATAAAAAAAAACTTGGTGCTCATGGGATCATCACCATCTCATGCCGGTCGTCATCACTTTCCATCTCCTCCTGCAATAAACGATTGCAAAAGTTAGATTACTCGTAATGTACTTTACAAGTATCTTAAAGTGATTAAGAAGTGTGGTTGTGTTCCCTGAGGAACTTGTGTTTCCTCCATCACCACTTGCACTCTTTGGACAATTCCTTTTCCAATGCCCAGCCTCACCACACTTGAAGCACCGATTCTCAGTCCTCGCCGTGTTAGGCTTAACCTTCTTGACCTTTTGTTTGACACCTTTACCATTTGGCACTCCTTGGTTAGGATAGGTTTTACCCTTTCCTTTACCACCATGCCCTTCGTCATCTCCATCATCAGTTGCGCGACCCCTTTTAGAATTGGTCTCGATATTCAACTCAACAGCCTCGAGCATGGATTGTAGCTCGGGAATGGAATTATCTATATTACGTTTGCTATAGTTGGCTACAAAGAACTTGTAGTCATCGGACAATGAGTTGAGTATCACGTCAATTGCTAACTGCAATGGCATGTGGTGACCAAGTCTAGTAAGATGATCAACGTGCACCTTCATTCTCATGACGTGTGCGCCTATTGATGCTCCCTCAGCCATCTTGCAAGAAGCGAACGCCTTACAAGCGTAAAATGCTTGTCCTGGTTCGTTTTCTTCATCCTTGGCAGGGGTTTTCAACACGTTTCTTTCTCGGTCAATCCTATCCCTCTCTTGTCTGAGCATGATCTTAAAATCACGCCTCCAATTGAGGAAATTTGACCCAGTCTTGTCTTTCTTTCCTAGAAAGAAACGTCGCGACAGTTTGTTGTAGCTCATCGTTGTGTTTGTTGCTGCCATCTACAAATCAAACTCAGTTTAATTAGTAATCATCAATAAACATTCTCTAAATTATATTATAAACCCGTAATTAATATTTTAGGCCTAGGATCCATATATCACATTCTCGCCGCAAGGTTTGGGCACTTCCCGACGAGAAATGCTGTTTCTGGTAGGTAACATCCTCACCGATCGTATCAAGACTTGACACGATTCCTAGGGGTCGTAGAGTCTTTAGACTTATAATTTATTACAACCTTGTACAATCTAATTGTACATTTCTAAGTTAGTAATAAAGTCTAGTATGTTTATTCTACTCAAGTACTTTTTGGGCCGGGACTCCCGATTATCACCAAAGTAGATCAGACCATCTAAGACAGTGCGATACTCTGCGCCGGGACTCCCGATTCTCACAGAACCTTACGCACCCTGACACTCGCAATGATTTGAATCCATATCTAAGGTTCTTTATCCTTACAATATGAATATCGTTTAACAAGTGAGGTGTTCCATTAGGTGGATAGTACCTCGATCTAAGATTTTCTTGGGCTTGTTTAAGTCTTGAACTAAACTTAAACCTTTATTCCAATCTTAATCCTTGTTTAAAATGTGTGACTTGTGAATTTAGGAATTCTACAAGACACCTTTTTAAGCTTAAGAACTATTCTTTAAAACTTATAGTTTCAAGATTTGCGTGACTTACATGTATACCTAAAACGAGGTGTACAAAACGTTTTTACTAGGTTTTGTGAAAAACCTTATCTTATTATAAAACTTACTTGTTTTATCTTTCTTTGAAAAACTTTAAAACTTATGTTAAACTTTTAACTCTTTTATGATTCATAAATCTAGTTTAAAACACCTAGTTTTTCACTTGTTTAATAATGAAATAGAACATTTGTTTTGATTTACTAGATTCGACCAAAACTTATGTCTTAGCGAGACACTTATAAACTTCGTGATTTTCTTGTGTGGCTCCCACTAGCTCCAACAACTATGATGGAACTTAAGCTAACACAATCACCGATTTATACTTGGTGAAACTAATAAACCTATTATATAAAAACTATATATAACAATTCTTTAGTTTGTTTAAACCTTTCTTACATTTAACTTGAACTAGTTAAATATAGGTTATAAAGTTTTCTTGTTATTTATTACTTGATCATTAATCTAGTATATTACATAACTTGTAAAATACTTATATTATACTTGTATAGCTATCTAGTTATAATAACTTATAACTTTATACATCTTAATAATGATAATATATATAATATATAACATTGTATATTTCTAGTTAATCATATAATTTGAACTTGTATAATTTCTAGTTATAATAAAAATCATAACTTTGTACTTTCTAGTTTTAATTATATAATAACATCATACAATAACTAGTTATATTATTATCCTTTAAGATCAAAATAACATTAACTTTATAATTGTTCCATTTTATCTTGTATTTAATATATATTCATATATATTCATATATATGTATATTTTTTATAATAAAGTTGTAACATTCTGATAAGAATATTAAATCTAATTTATACGTATGTATTTTAACTTAATCTAATTAAAATACGTATAAACTTACTATATCTATTAAAAAATCATTTTTCATTTTAAATATTTAAAATTTCCGAAATACATATATATAAATAAATAAATACATCTTGTTAATTTTAGAACTTAAAAATCAACACTTCTTTTATTAATTCCCTATTAATAACTACTTAAACCCTAATCTTGTTCTTGATCAATCAAAACTAGGGTTTTGGCTTTCTTGATCAAAAGACATCATTTTATTAAAAGATTAATTTTAATCAATCCTATTTAAACAATAAACTTTGTTTAAATTCTAAGATAGATTATAACCTTAATAAATTTATTTAAACTTTTTAATTTAAACCTTGTAGACAATAAAACTTTGTCTAAATTTCTAGGTTTAAAGAACTAGTCTTAATAAATCTATTAAAATAATAATTAAACCTATTAAACATAAACTTGTTTAATTATCTAGGTTATAGATTATTATCCTAATTAATTATTTTAAACAATTAAAGTACACTAGTTTAATGTTTTTGGTCCTAGGGTTACTACTAGAGATTTCGAAAAATACCTTAAGCCTAGGAAACTTTTCCACCAATTAAACTAGGCTAGTTTAATCAAACTTAGTGTCCAAGTAACCTTCTAGATTTCGAAAATCTAAAGGTAATTAGGAAAGAATCCTTTTGGCCAATTAAACAAATCTTGTTTAACATACTTGGTCCTAGGGTTCTTCCTAGGTCACGAAATCTATGGGGAAAAAAGGAAAGAATCCTTTTGATCAATTAAACAAATCTTGTTTAACATACTTGATCCTAGGGTTCTTTCTACTATTTCGAAAATTACAAGGGTTAGGAAAAGAAGCCTTTTGATCAATTAAAGTAAACTAGTTTAATGTTCTTGATCCTAGGGTTCTTACCCTTTTTCGGAAATTTAAGAAGAAGAAAAAGAAACTTGTAATTAAAAATTAAACAAACAAGCTTTGTTAATCTAGTTTAGATCTCTAAACCAACGCTCTGATACCACTGTACGGTTTCACTTGCATCTAGCAACTGATCGACCCATAGGACCGACCTCCTAGTTAACTTGGTTCGAACCATAACTGACCAAGAACATGAACTTGTTCTTGACCGGTTAAACCCAACGAGCTGATTTAATCGGTAAAAGCAAAAGTGGGATTAAACCTAATCCTTCAACCCTAAAGGATTGGGATGTTGGAAATATAGATTAGATTAACAAGAAAGAAACCTTGTATGAAGAACTCGAACACACACATAGCTTGTGTGGTTCGTTCGACCATCAACCAAAGAACCCTAGGGTTCTTTGGTCGAATTCGTCCAAGAGGGGAGAAGGGAGAAAGATGTTTCCGAAAACATACCTTGTTGATTGCTTAAGATAGATCCACTGATGATGAACAAATCGAGCGATCTTCTAGTTGATCTAAGCAATGAACTTGTTCTTCAATACTTGAAGAACACGAAGAACACAAAGGCTTGTGTTGTGTGTGTTTCGGCCGAAGCCAAGGGGAGGAGAGGGAAGATTTCGTGTGTATGTCTAAGGGGTTTTAGGGTTACCCTAAGCCTCTTATTATATACAAATAAGTTACGCTTAGAACCCTTTAAGTTTAATTAATATTAGATCTTTAATTAAACTTCCTTTTAACACTTCCATCCCTTATAGTTTAACTAGTTTATTATTGTTGCACTTAACTATTAAATGTCTAGTATTAATACACTAATAATTCGGTACCCATATACACGAATTATATACTTGTATTTATACTTTTAATAATTAATTATATAATAACCTTTATATAATTTATACAACAATATTATCCAATTACTATATGATTTAATGATTTTAAATCACATCATGGATAATCTTTAATTAACACATTGTATATTTACTCCACTAGTAAATGTACAACTACTTGTATTAATTAGTCAGTTAAACTAATCTAGTAATAAGTTAAACTTAACTTTATACTTAACTGATGTATAATGACTATTATGAATCCTTCCTCTTCGTAGTATCATTGCTTATCTTGCTCGTATTACATGCACTCACCGGTGTGACCCTTAAGTGTTTTGTAGGCATGGATGTATCATCATAGGTTGACTAACTGTGCACATAAATCCTTCAACAACTTATTCAACACTTTTTTATAAACAAAACTAGTAACTGTAGATCTTCTACAATTACACTTCATTTTCATACTTATTTCTCATATCATATCAAGTGTTAAACTTATACTTTTTCAGTCATAAAACTATTTTTATATCAATAATTTTGGGTAGCAAACATAATACTTTTACCATAAACATTAACCCTGTGGATTCCCTCGACCTTAGTTGTTGACCCTTTTATATTTATGTTTTTTAGGTGATTAGGTGCACAGTGAGACCGGAGGATATGAGTAGTGGATTGTCGTGAGCCATGAATAAAAACTTAAGTTTACGAACAATCATTTCATTTTCAAACAATTTCTATTTTAGGAAACTTGCTATTTTTGGAAACTTTCTAATTTTAGAAAGTGAAACTATTTTTATTTCGTTATTGCGTGGTTGTTTGTTTACTTAATTTTTGCTATGTTGTCATGAACGTTACACCTCCGTTCTTACGCAAAACATTTTAAATGAAGTAAAACTCATTTTTGGCGGGGTGTGACAAATCTGGTGTGCACCCAACAAGTTTACACGCTGCTAAAATTTCCTCAGCCTTTATTCTTTGAGTAGAGTGTAAACAGCCAGTGAAACATTTGTTACTTGATTTGAGAATTAAATCTCTGTATAAAGGTGTCTTATCTTGTGCCTGATCATTAGTTGATTAGAACTTGTCTTAGATAGTATTTGTTATTGTCTATCTCCTGCAAGTAGTTTAGTTAGGATTTGTTCTTAGCTATTCCGCAAACTACTTGCAGCTTTGTTATATCATTATTGATTAATAAAGAAAAGTTTAAAAAGTGTTGAGAGTAGGACAATTAATTCATAATTGTTGATCTGCTTATTTACTTATCAAAATGACTAAAAAGCTATCACATATGAACCTTGGTTCAAAGACAAATGCCCTTGTTTTTACCGATGATAATTTTGGTATGTGAAAAATTCATTTTCTAGGATTTGTCGAACATCAAAATGATATGGGACCAGATATTCTTATCAATGGTCAACACATCCCAAAAATGTTCTTTTCAAGCACAACTACCTCAAATAAAAAGAAGAAGGAAGGAGATGATAAAGACGAAGAAGATCTGTCTGATGTTGAAGAACCCAAACCCAAAGATCAATGGACAGAGGCGGATAAAAAGGTAGCTGGTTTGGATGCTGAAATCCGGTTTCTCCTTCAAACGTCCCTCCCAAATCACATTCTTATCACAGTACAAGAATGTAGAACAACCAAGGAGATGTGGGATATCTTGATAACATCTTATGAAGGAACCGATGAAGTTAAAGACAACAAGAAAGCTATGTTGAAACGTAAATATGAAGCTTTCAAAGTTATTAAAGGTGAATCACTCAACATGTCATACATAAGGTTCACCATTCTAATAAATGAGTTAAGGGAGTTCGGAATCAACAAGGAAGTTCAAGAACTGATGTACAAGTTTTTAGAAATTCTTCCAAAAGATTAGGCTGTTATATCTACAGTGCTGAGAACTTCCGGTCAGATGAAGGATATGAACATGAGTAGTCTTTAAAGCATGTTAATGAATCTTGAAAACGAAAATAAAATGTATGATGATCTGAATGAGGCTCCCACTTCCACCGCACTCATCGCAAGTTCCTCCTCTCGAAGGGCTCAAAAAGCCAAAGTAGGAGGCGGTGTTGATCCAAATGATGTTTACGATGAAAGATTTGAAGATGCTGAAGACACTTGAACTTTGCTTGTCCTCAAGCAAATCATCATAAAAAATTCAATCAACTAGATAACAAATTAACACAATCGACACTTATCTCAATTTCATTCATAGAAGTACAACAATTTTCAGAACTTAGTCCAATTTAGCAGTTAAAATTTTCACTATATTTTATGCCCAAGTTTGTGTAAGACATTAGCTAACTTTTCACAAATCTAATCAAATCTTTAACTATGCTAATTATACTACTTTTAACTTAGATCCTAATCAATCCTTGATAACCTATAAATACCATCTTTATGAAAATTACCCAACTAATAAAGTTAAATTAAGAAAATTTAGTTTAATTATTCATTTCATAGCTTATTCGCTTTATTTATTCATGCTTTGCATGTTTATTTATTTTATTTATTTATTTCATTTTATACATGCTTTGCATGTTTATTAATTTTCTTTATTTATTTTGTTTGGAAGAGAGAACCACAACTTTCATTGAGCACCCGCGTAGAAGACTTTCAGCCAACATATCCAGATCAGTTGACCTTAATATGCTAGGTTTAAAGGACCCCGCGAGCTTACTTGTCGGGAACCCAAGGCCGGTTAATTGTTCTCCCTAAGTATTTAATTAGGTATTTATTCAAGAATCGATTCGAACCTCAGCTTACATTGTGAACCCGCGTAAAAGACTTTCGACCAACATGTCCAGATCAGTTGACCTTAGAATGCTAGGTTTGAAGGACCCCTCGAGCGTACTTGTCGGGAGCACAAGGCCGGATGAATATTCTCACCGATTCTCAAAATTTTCTTTTATATTATTATTTAGCAATTTATTCACGTAAACCAAAAGCTCTTAATCCAACCTAATGTCATCGGGAGCTAGCTTTGCTAATCTTAATTTTCTAAAAGAAAATTCTTATAGGTTTACAAGACATTTCAAATTTTCCAAGTTAGGAAGTGGTTTAATTAACGAGTTAAAAAGATAATTAGATCGATGAAAAGCCACAAAAATTGACACATAAAAGCTAGGTAAAATTATGCCCTTTAAATTGAACTTTATTTTCCAAAATTGTTTATAGAGCATTGAGATGTGTCATAAACAAAATTTTTCTAATTAAAATGGTTTTGTATTGTTAGATGATTTTCTAGAGAACTTCAATAAGTGGTGGAACTCACTCCCCATGCCCACACTTAAAGATTTGCATTCTCCTCAATGCAATAAAATTTTAAACTAACTTGTAAAAGTAAATAGGCAAAAGGAAGGGTACTTCCTGGGGTGCTTTATGCAGATTCCACACTGCAAGCATCATCATCCAAGCATCCTCACCTAGCAGTCATTCAGTTCGATCCAAGTTCCTATCACAAAAAGAAAACACAAAACAAAATAAAATCAAACAAAATAGAATAAAAATAAAATAAAAAAACACGGGTTGCCTCCCGAGAAGCGTTTCGTTTATTTCCGAGTCCTGAGCTTGACTCGCCCCCAAGTTAGATTACTTGGGGTAGATTACCGGACGTTCTTTAGAAACGATGTCACTTGGGCCAAAATGGTTTCCACTCAGCACTTCGTGACTTTCAGTTAAAATAGATCTGGCCTCAGTACCAAATTCACAACAAAGTTCATAATTTTCTTCAGACTCGACCATATGTAAGAACTCATCGGAAAATGTGTCATTGACGATATGCTCATGGAGTTCTTTGAGAGGTGGATTTTCGAGTCGAGAGAGGAGATTTATGGTTATACTTATTTTGTACAGATCCTCGTTGTCGAACTCTTGTAGAAAGGCATACTCAAGATGAGTAGGCAGCGGTTTAAGTTCGAGAGTCGGAAAATTTTCGAGATTTGGTGTTGGTATGAAAACGTACTCAAAATGAGTATGAGGCGGTTTATGTTCAAGATTTGGATGACTTTCAAGGTTCGGAAATGGATTAGGCGCAGGAGTCGGATGATATTTGAGAGATGGCTCATTTCCAATATTTTCTTTTGAAGGTATTTGCTCGAAGACTCCGTCCATCTTTTGGGCACCTGAGGCGTCAGCATATAGGAGTTCTTCAAGCTCTCTCTTCATATCATCGGGGGTCTATGGCATTAGTATCATCACCCAGTAAGTCATCATCAAGATCATCAGACATTAAGAAATTTTCCAAATCAGAATTGAGACCTTCGTCAAAAAGGCAAGAATTGTCAAAAGTGTGTGCTTGTGTTACCACTTCATCATCTGATTCTTCTTCGATTTTGATCTCCACGAATTTCATTTCTTCTTCTTTAGATGCTTCCTCTTCTTCCTGTACATCAAATATATCATTAGTTTTAACAAGAGGTGAACTTACATGTTTACCAATTCGGGTAGTTATTGCATTCACTTGAGTGTAAGCATCAATACTTCTCTTTTGGTTCCCATGAGTGTTGGGATGTAGAAAACTTTGTGGTTGTTCAGCTAGTAATTGTGTCATCATCCCTACATCTCGTTTCAAGTGTTGTACAGAGGCATGTTTGTTTCTTGTAGATTCTCGTAATTCCTCGTTCATCTTTTCCTGTCCGATCATATTTTTTTCTAAAAGATTTTTTAACGATGCTTTTTCCGAGTTGGGGTTTTCTATATGATCGTTGATGTTTTCTCGATGAGGATTTCCTTGATTGTGTCGGTAGAAACTAGGTGGGTCCTGCCTTTGGGCATAATTGTAATTTTTATGCACGTCATCCTCGCTCATCATTCGTTTATCGCATCCAACTTGAAAAGCATATAAAGAAGTAGTTAGTTTATCTATTTTTCGTTCTAATACCTTTTGGTTGTTTTTCATGATTGACACTTCTTCACGTGAATGATAGTTGATGACATCGATTGAAGCATTTTTTTGCATGGTTTGGTTGTCTGACATCCATTCCAGGTTATGCACCGCCATGTCTTCCAAAAGTTGGTAACCAGCAGTAGGGGTATTGTACCAGAATACACCTCCACTAGATGAGTCGAGTGTTGAGTGAGAAGTGTAATCTAATCCCTTGTAAAAAATATCTGAACAATGTTACCTTTCTGGAAACCGTGGTTCGGGCACGTTCTTACCAACCTCTTGAATCTCTCCCAAGCTTCAGTTAGTGTTTCACCTGCATCCTGTTGGAAAGTCATAATGTCAATTTTAATTTTTTCAGCTCTAGCCGGTGGAAAGTAACGCAGGATAAACCGGCTTCTGAGTTCCTCCCATGTAGTGATGGAATCAGGCTCCAATGATCTTAGCCAAGCTTTTGCTTCTCCAACCAGGCTGAAGGGAAACAGTCTGAGTTTGATTGCAACATTTGATACACCCTGTTGCTTAAACAATTCACAGATATCTACGAAATCTTCGTCATGTTGGTAGGGATTATTGTAAATTTTACCGTCATAATTTAGCTCACGGACCATGCTCAGAAATTGGCCCTTGATCTCAAAATCTACCCCCGTAATATCTGGTCTCCTAATAACAGGAACAAGAGCATTCGGTACTTTGTGTCTCGTTATCCACATTGGTTGTTCTGCATCCCGCATTTAATAATAAGCTGCAAAGAAAAATAAACTGCAAGGGAGCAAAACAAACTATAAAATGCACTTGTGTGAAATAATAAAATAATAAAATTTAAAATTTAAAATAAAAGAAATAAAGGAATTAACTCGTCCAAGAACAAGTTCCTAGATGAGGATCGATTAATAGACTAAGTTCTAAACTACGTAATCAAGCAACCATTCCCCGGCAGCGGCGCCAAAAACTTAATGTGTATAAACTAGATATAAATTAAATGTCCTAAATACGCCTATTCTAGATTACCACACTAGTAGGAAAGTATGACCTAATTGTGTGCAATATAGACCAGGTAAGTATTTCGGGTATTCGTCTCCATAGGGAATAGTTAAGCTAGTTATGTAAATTAAAATTAAGTAAATTAACCTAAACAAGTAATTACAAAAAGGGTTTTGTTTTTATTTATTTTAACTATTAATTAAAAGAACTAAACTAAACAAAAAGAAATTTAATTTAATAAAACAAACGAAATTGGCAAACTCTACTTAGTTGGAGAAAATATTCACTATGATTGAATCCCTCTGAACGTAGGTTTGGTTGCTTAAGACCCGATTGATATAATATTCTAGAAGTTAGGCTGCTAGATTTCTCTCAACTTCCTACAATGTCCGTAAAATGGTTCCTAGGAATTTCTTCTCTCAAGAACTATATTATGGTCACACTTCGGTTTACTAAGTATAACTAAGGCTGCGATTTCCGCCACCTTCTAATCCTAGGAATTTCTTCAATAAGGATTAGTCTTTTAGTTTCGCCTAGGTTATCGGTATCTGGTCTCGGACCCCTATTTCTAGTGAGTCGCCTACTAGGTCACCGGGGTGAAAAGTAGAGGGAATTATCAAATAACTTGGATGTTGTCAATATCTAAACATTTTAATAATAAACAGATCAAATATGCGAAGCTTAAAAGTTTAACTAAAAGGTTCTTCGTTATAAAATAGCAAGTGTTCAAATATTCATAAAGACAATCCTAAGAATGAACCAAACCTAAAATATAAAGTTTATACAATCATAATGAATAAATGATCTAGCACATAGACATGCTAGATGAATCAAACATCAAACAAAGATAAAAGCTTAAAAACATTGTATAGGAACAAGAATTAAACCAAATGATTATTGATGTAGGATGCCTTATTATCTCCTCTTCCCAATTTGTTTCGTCCGTAGCCTTTCATTCTTTGGGCTTTTTTTGTTTCGTTCGTTCGACACCCCACGGCTGTGCGTGGGGTTCTTTTTTCGTCACTGCCTCCCCGTGAACTCTCTGTGACCAATTCCATGTTTTTATCTTATTTCCTAAGCACATGGGCTTGTTAATTCGTAATGGTCTTGTTATCTATTTTAACAATTTGCCAGCCCAGCTAAATTAAATACGTGGCCTCCAATTTCCATGTGGGCCTTGAATCTCTTTTATTCAACCGACCAACTCTTTCTTTTGTGTCAACTAATTTCGTGGCTAGCCCCAAATTGATGCTTATGAGTCTTTTTAATTCCGAACTTGCGTGGCCCTTTCAAAATAATAGAACAAGGTAGACTTCAGGTTCATTTTATCGCCGACTTGGCTTGTTTCTTGTCTATTTTTGAGATTTTACCTGCAATTCAGAAATAACATATATTTAGGTTTAAATAAAGTATTTTCCTTACAAAACAAGCCTAAACTATATAATATTGGCGTATTTAAATATGTATAAATGCGTCAATATCAGCAGTCTAGAAGAACAAGAATCAAACTCAATGGGATATTAAAGTGATGATATAAATGAGCTATCTGAAAGTATGACCCTATTTGCAAAAATATACAAGAGATTTCTGAATAGAAACAGGGCAGGATGACAAAATAAAAAAGGAGAAACGATTTGTTACAAATGTGGAAGAACTGGTCATGTCAAAGCTGACTGTAGAGTCAAGGAAAACACAGCACCTGGAAGATCAAGCTCAAACTCTTCAACAAATTATAAGAAGAAATATGAAGACACCGAAAAGAAATATCAAAATTTGAAAGCTCAGATTGCAAAAGTTGAGAAAGATGAAAAAGCCTTCATAGCAACAACTGAAACATGGGTAAGTGACTCAGAGTCAAGTGATGAAGAAATATTCAATATTAAAGGAGTCTCTGCTATCTTAAAGAAGAATCTGAAGTTGACCCAACGAACTACAAAATCGTCAAATGTCTAATGGCCAAAACTGAAGAATATGAAATACAACAATCATCAAATGACTCTCAAGAATTTGATGTGGCGGAAACTTCTTCTTCAAAGAAATTGGATGGTGAAACTCTAAAAAGAGTAACGAAATTTAGTAAAGCGTCTGATGAAGAAAAGTTATCCCTATTTGAAGTGCTTACTCGAAACTTAGTATGTGCTCACAATAGACATGCTGAGTTAGAAATCACTCTACCAAAATTGACCGAAGAATTAGAAAATCTTAAGCAAGAATCTATTCAAATAAAAGATTCAAAACATAAGGTTGATGAGCTTCAGATGATCAACAAGACTCTAAGAAAACAAAATGTGGAGCTGATAAAGAAGAGTGAAACTCTTCAAAAGATCTGTGACTCCTGGTCTAAGTCATCTAATATCTCAAAGAAAGTTCTAGAAGAACTGGTTCCAGCTCAACTTCAAGCAATTCTTGGAGGAAACTACAAGACTGCCGCAGTTCTCCCTAAAGTATACAAGGTAAACCCAAATCATAGAAATCCCATGTTCGGACGTCCAAAAGATTGTACTTCCAAATCAAATGTCTCTAATCCTAAAGAAAATTTCTTTGTTAAAGAATCTGAATCATCCTAAGATAATCACAACATTAAAATGTCTTCAAATTTCCAAAACACAGAGTCTGAAGAAAGGGTCTTGAATATCCAAAATATAAATACTGAAGAAGAATTACCGGCTACCCAAAAAGATGAAACGTCTCAACACACGGAAACTGAAGAATGAATCATTCCCTCTGAATCTAAACATGAAGATCTTACAACTGAAAATCCTTCGGCACTAAAGCTAAATGAGCCTAAGGTGAAGAACAAAGGAGTCAAAGTCACCAAACCAATCAAAACCATAAACCAAACTTCCAAAGAAAAATCTCAAAGTTCAAAAATTTCAATCGGGCTCAAATATCAAATAGTCACCTACTCCGGTTAACAAAAGGAAATGTTATCACTGTAATGATAAAAGTCATGAAGCAAAAGATTGCCCCAATCAAATTTACAAGAAAGTGACGACTTCAGAATCTGAAAGTTCATCAGATACATCAAAACAAGACGGAGCTACTGAGCATTCAATAGTAAAAAGGGAGGCTCATTTGGAAGACATCAAGAACCCTTCGGTACCCATCTCTCAATGGGTGCCTAAATGTAGCTGAACGATTTAAGGGTCTATGCAGGGCAGACGACATGACAACATCTGACTTTTGTTCAGTTGTAAGTCACTGCGTTCCTATCATCAAATAAGGCATGACAAAAAAATTTCTCATCTCAATTTCTTGTAAACCAACCAATATTATTACAATTTTCAAATTTTATTTTAATTGCTCATCATTATTCCAATGTTTGGATCTGATCACTTGAAATACTAAAACATTTCCTGACTTATCGGCAATGCTAGTATTTCTTTATGATCAGATACAGGGCATTTCATCAGTTATTTGTTAAAAAAATTATCTTCAGATATTATGTCACTTGTTATCAAACACTGAAACATTCAGATAGTCACAATATTATCAGATCTTTTACTTCTTCAGACAATGTATATCCTCAGCTAATGTCACTTGTCGTGTCTTTCTTCCATGTATCTGATGAGGTGGATCATTTTTATTGGACCCACTCTGCTTCTGCTAAGCTGTTTGATTTGATTGGACAACCTCATCGTGGGCAAGCAACTCAACTGTCACTATGTTGTACACCACTAGATCAACCCTTTCAAATCTCATCCGTTAATCTCATTCGTAGTAAACATCCTTCATATTATATAAAAACCCTAAACCCCGTGCTGAAATCTGTTTATCAAAATTTTCGCTCTCATCTTTCTTTAATTCTTCTCTTTCTTCATCATTCTCATCTCTGAAACTCCCAAATGGCTCCAAAGAAAGTGACGACTGAACCTCACGGGGTTGAACTTTCAAACAATGTCTTAAGAGCACCACACAGCACATCATTGTTTACCGTTTCATCCATCAAGCTAACAAAGAACAATCATCGAAGTAATGTGAATCCACGAGTAGCAAACCTCGATGATGATTTTCAGCCAATCTTACAATTCTTCAGAGAACATCCTATAAAAACTACTCTTCAAAAGGATGTTCTTCTTTCCAAATTTTTACTTGTTGAATTTTGGTACTCTTCTACACATTCTACAAATGACGAAAGCGATGATATCACTTCAGGAACTATCTTGGAAGGCACACACACTATTTCATTCAATCTTGAATCCTTCTGACGCGTCACAAGCATGAACTACTACGGAGATAATGCGTCAAATTATGAACCTCCACCATCTTCAGTAGAAGTAAAGCAGTCCGTCTAAAGTTTTCTTACATACATCAAAGAACCTTACAAAAATGTGTCAAGACAGGGTATGCCTAGGATTTGGTCTGCATGACCCTAAACCCATTCTTCATGACAGTATCTCAATGTCTTACAACTAAAACAGGGGGTGTGGAATGTGTATTTGCACATGAGCTGATTTTGGGAGATTCACTTGTCTACAACCGAAGGGTTGATTTTGGAAAATTAATCTTTGACAAACTCGTGTCGAAAGCCAAATCTCTCAAACGAGACACCATTGTTCCGTTTCCAAGATTTCTCTCTCTGATATTTGAACATTATCTTGGGAAAGCTGACTATGAGCTGATAAGTTCTAACGGACGTTACTTCTCCAGTAAGGTGGGCGACACAAATTTCTCAAGTGTCACTATAAAGGAGGTCAAGCCTATTCCCCAACGTATGTTGATCTTTTCTTCCTTAATCCCTCCACCCGGTCCCTCTAACGAAGATCAGACGAGGCCTGAAAACGTGGCATCGCACGCACATCCTTCAGGTCCTTCAGATGCCGGCTCTTTCCCAAAAGAGACCATGAATCTGAAAAACCAATCAGATTCCGACCAAGTTCCCCACCAAAACAATCCACAACTCGCACTGAGCAAAAATCACCATCTGGAGTTCTCCTCACAATAGGGCTCCCCAGGACCAAATAGGCTAAACTAGTATATAAGAAAAACCTCAAGCCCCAGGTATCTGCTATCTGCTGTCAGATGGATCAAGTCCAACATCAACAAAACTTCTTGCAAACGAACATTGGAATAGCCTTTGAATGAATGGAACATCGTGTGGAAACTCTATCCACCGAGCCACATGTTTTCTCTATAGTTTGGCAGTTCTAGGTGATTTAAATCAAGAAGTTTTCGTAAAACAACAATAAATTGAAGAGCAGAATCTGACCATCATGACCAACATGAAATCCTTAAATGAATATCAACATGTGATGATGGCCTGCCAGGATGCTTTGGCAAATAATCAAGATGTTGTTAATGATGTGATTAGCAAACCGTTAAAATGTATTGATCTTTTAAATTCATCTCATGATGAACTTTGTCCTACCCAACATACTCTCATCGATCAAGTCAGCAATCTAACGGCTGTAGTAGCTGATATGAAAGTTGAGCTAGTGAAAAACATCCAATGATATCCGAACAGAGATGAATGCTGGTTTCGATCGAATATATGAACAACTGCAAGCCTTTCTTGGGCCCTTTCAAAACCTTGCATTCTTTATTCAATCGGTTCAACAACCTAAGCCTGCACCCCAACTTGTCGAAATTGTAGAGGTGATCAATCAGCCTCCCCAGTTCGTCACGGGGAGATAGGTGTGTAGGTTGATCAGGGTGCTGATGTGGAAATAATATACTTTTAAGAGATATACCGAAGACATCGTAACACTCCTCGAGGTGGAATGCTCAAAATCACTTATCCACCTCAGGAGGAGTCAATTGTTGAACAAACTGCTAAATCTCAACCAATCCAACAAACAGTTATGGGTGAGCCCGAAAATAAAAATGAAGAGGAAGTTGAAAAAATGGAAATTAATGAAAGTCCGGTTGTGTCCAATGAGAAAGAAGCCACACCTGAACAAATCATGTCAGTTGAGCCGCCTAAAACAGAGAAAGAAGCCACACCTGAACAACAAATCATGCCAGTTGAGCCGTCTGAAACAGAAGTTGTTGTCACTCCTATCAAACTGAGATTAATTGCAAGAAATATTATCTCACTTGGAGGAAACAGAGAACCTACTCCGACGGGCGTTTTCTCAGAAGAAAAGAACTTTACTGTGGCTCCTGAAGACAAAGGAAAAGGAGCAAAGCAACCATCTCCAACAAAAATTAAAATTAAAATGAGTGAGGTTGGTGTGGAAGAAGAAGAAGAATATCTTCGTGTAGCCCAAGCAGCAAGTATCTCTCTTGAAGAATTCTTGGCAATAAAAATGAAATAAAAGAGCATGTTTGGCATTGGCAGTAGTAGCAATGTGGTGGTTTCAGCTCCCAAACCTCCAGTTAGACCCCCAAGAACATCTGACTTACAACCTGATGTGAAAAGCTCTGAATTAGTTGAGAAACGAACTACTCATAAGGCTTTTAGAATTCAACAAGTAGAAGAAGAGGAGGCAAAGCGTGTAAAAAATCCTCAGCATGAAAAAGAAGGGACCTTAAAAGCTTTGGAAACAAGCAACATGATGAAAGTGCTAAAAGATCTACCAAAATCTTCAGATGAATTCAAAAACATTAGGGGGATCGCTCAATATGTACAAATGTCTTTGGAGAACTATATAAAGTATTATGGTATATCATATGGAAGATTTCTAGCCTGGACACTACCATCGGCAAAGAAGAATCGAGAAGGGATGCTGAGAAAATAGGCCATAGAAGACAATCTTAAGGCTTCTCCTATAAATGCACAAGAGTTGTCTGAAAGAAGGGTTGCTCAGCGTTAACTGAAAAGAAGAAGGAGGTTCTTGAATGGCTAAGAGTAAAAGAAAACAGAATCAGAAAGGAACCAATTCTGAAGCTCAGAACTCTCCATTCCAAAGCCAAAGGCACTCGTGTGGAGGTCATCAGAGATCCGAAAGAAAAAGTGGATTATATACCCTTCAATAAACTTAATCATCTCAGCATAAATGAATGCAAAGAAATTCTGGCATCAACATAAGTTCACCGAAGCTGAATCCTCTCAAAAAGTGCTCAAAGAAATCCACAGGCTTGTTGAAGAGTACAACGATATAAAAGAAAATTGCACTAAAAAGAGAGAATTTGAAGCCAACGAATCTGAATCTCTGCCAAGAAAAAGAGCCAAAAGAACTTCTACAGCTAAAGAGATTCAGATGCTGATTGATACGGGTGAGTTACCCATTTGTGAAGGATTGAATACATCACTACCTCATGGTGCCGTTCCAGTTGAGGAAAAATGTATCAGATTACCAGAAGAAGGATTTTTCTTCAATGGTGCTCATGGGGAAATGAGGTTCCAGAGGATAGCTGAGCTGAAAAATGCGAATTTCAATCATCTGAAGTCGATCAGATTCACACCATCGCTTCAAATAATCAAACAACTGATCAAGGATCTTCTAAGAGAGAAGGAAAGGGATGTGAAAGATCTACTTATCCCGTTTAGCCCAAAAGATGAAGAGTGATGAAAATCAGTTGTCTTTATTTTCTATTTATCATGTAACTGAAATTTTACTTGTAATTCTCTAACTCTGATGAATGAATTATATCAGTTACAATGATATTATTTTAACATACTTGAGTTGATTGATTGCTATATCGTGAAAAGAACTCAATAAGAAAATATATGAGTCACTTAACTAAAGTATGATCTGAAATGTTTAGAATCATCATTTGCTGTAACATTTTCTAGGTATGTTGAAGACCTTCTAAATTGTGAAAATACTTAGGGGGAGTTGCCTAACTATTTGTCTACATCAAATATGGGGAGATTGTGGGGTCGCTGAAAAGCATCCACCACTGAAAGGGCTTTAATGAAGACAAAAAGGCAAATAGTTAGAAGACAATCTTAGGACCGGTTCCTTAGATTGTGAGTAACTAAATCTGATCAGTTTGGATTTCAGTTATCCAGCTACATTATCTGATCACCATCTGAAACAACGATCAGTTCCCCGTACAGAATCAGATACTGATCAACAGTGAATGCCATCTGAAGAAGCATGAGTATCTGAAGATTCATGGCAATCTAAAGCGTACAAAGGCCTGAAGTGTCACACCCCACCAAAAATGAGTTTTACTTCATTTAAAATGTTTTGCGGAAGAACGGAGGTGTAACGTTCATCATTACATATCAAAAATTAAGTAAACAAACAACCACGTAAATAACATAATGAAAATGGTTTACCTTCTAAAAATGTAAAGTTTCCAAAAATAGTAATTACTAAAAATAGTAAGTTTTGAAAATGAAGTGATTGTTCGTAAACATAAATGTTCATTCATGGCTCACAACAATCCACTGCTCATATCCTCCAGTCTCACTATGCACCTAATCACCTGGAAAAACATAAATAAAAATAGGGTCAACAATAATGTTGAGTGAATCCACAGGGTTAATGTTTATGGTAAAAGTAAAGTGTTTGCTACCCAAAATGTTTGTTATGAAAAGTAAAGTGTTTGCTACCCAAAATGTTTGCTACCCAACAATAATGTTTTCAACACTCATATGATATGAGAAGTAAGTATGAAAAGTGAAGTGTAATTGTAGAAGATCTACAATTACTAGTTTTGTTTATGAAAAAGTGTTGAAAAGTTCGTTATGTTTGACATCGCATGACTGTTATCCCCAACAGGTAGCTAGTTTATTGAGTTAATATACCAACCCTAAGTCCACAATCAACACTTCAACTCCCGTATGTTATCGTTCTTTTATGGATATACACTCCCGAAAGATGTCTTGGATAACCAAGTAATGATCAAATAATGTTGGGAGGATGAGTGTCAGCCAATAGTACTATCTGCATATCCATGGTCTAGATCCACTAGTTGTTGATTGCTGGCAACCTTAGTTCGGTATAATAATTGTTTTTAACGCCAACGCCAACGCGATAATGAAAATGTATATGTTGTACAGTCATAGTAAAACAGTAGCATTTGTTTATGTTTTCCACCCCAAAAGTGTATAAAACATATAAATTAGTAAAGGCGCTGTGGACTCACCTAGGCAAAGCTTAGCTCTCGATAAACCTCAAAAAATCTCTTCAAAGACTCCTAGTGCCTAAACGCAATAATAATCTAATCAACACTGCACAGGTGTACTAATAATAAATTGTACTCCCTCCGTCCCACAAAAAAGTTCCCATTTCTCCTTGGCATTTTGTCCCACAAAAAAGTTCCCATTTCTCAAATTTGAGGGGTTCACTTAATAAAATAATATTATTACCAATGATTCCATCAATAAAACACTTTCTCTCTCCAATCTAACTTTATATTTTAATCAAAAGTATTACAAGGACGCCACCACTAACTATCTCCTAAAAAGTTGTGCCCATGTGAAATGGGAACTTTTTTGTAGGACGGAGGGAGTATAAGTTTGTTTATGATATAAGTTTGTGTTATGTTTTATGTTTTGTGACATCGATTGAATTGGGGTTATTTGGCCTTAATGGAACGAAATGAAATGAAATGGGCTTCGAAATGAAATGAAATGGGCTTCGAAATGAAATGAAATGGCCTTGGGTTAGGCTTAATGGGCCTAGATGGGCTTAATGGGCCTAATGGGTTTAATGGGCCTAATGGGCTACTAGATGGGCCACTTGGGCCTCATGTTGGGCTTAGGTCCAATTAGGTTGGGCTATGGATTGGGCTTGGGCCCAATTGGGTTCGGTTTGGGTAAGTAATGGGCCAAAGGTTTGGGCTTTGGTCCGCATGGGCTTGGTTACTACTGGGCGACTAAAGTATGGCCCAATGGGCTTGGATAGATCGAATGGCCCAAGTACGGGCCTTGGCCCGATTAAGTATTAGGTTTTGGGTCAATCGGTTGGGTCAAGATCCGGCCTTGACCCGATAACACTTGTGGGTCAAACTAATAGTCCACGACGGTCAATTAGTAAACAAAAGTCAACTATTTTTCGGCTAGGGTTAGGGTTTCTGAATTAGGGTTAGGTTTAGCATAAGTCAATGACGGTCAAATCTAGTCAACAAAGGTCAATTATTCAATTAGGGTTTCAAAATGATCGCCTAGGGTTAGGGTTTCGGTTTGGGTTGGCCGAATAGGCCACATTACGATTGTGTTGGGGGTTTGCTTTTAGGGTTGAGGTTTGGTCATAACAACGACATAGATCTAGGGTTTCTAGGGTTCCACAAGTCATAACAAGTCTAGCGTTTTACAAGGATCAAAATGATAACAAATCAAAAAGAATAACAATAAACGAACAACTAGACGATCATGAGGACAAACCGTGGACATGCAAGCATGCATGTCGACATCGGGATCAAGAGTATTACCGAGACCATATGGCTTTTGGCCATGGTATCGGGTTCGAATGGTTACCGAAAGCAAAAGAACAACAAAAACACGAGATCGGGATCATACCTTGCTACGAACGAACGAGATCGAGAACAACAAAAAAAGGATTCGGTTTTTGGCTTGGGACGAACAAACTCGGGGCTGATTTGGGACTTTCTTTGGCCGAAATTCTCAAAGAAACAATAGGGTTTATTTGGTGGCTAGAGTAGGGTATTTATATGGGAGATATCTAGGGTTTCAAGTAGGTGTTTGAGTACAACTCAAACTAGTTTGAATTAGGATAACGATAATGATCAAGGAGATTAGGATTAACCTTTAAACTTTAAATTGAAGTTAACCACACCACCAAGGGTAATTTGCACGAAATTATGGACGAGGGGGACTAGTTTCGGCTACATAGTGGTCGGGACAACAATTGATGTGTCGGTTTGGAATAAAATTCGTTACGAGTCACGGTTAATTATTTATTTTAATTTATTGATTAAGTATTACTTAAATATCATTATTAGATATTTTTTGGAGTAATGTCACCACAAGTAATATAAGATGTTGTGTTGACTAAAATAGTCAAACATTGATGTATGGCGAAATGTTAAATGTTTGTTGAACTAGTCATGTGATTGGATGCCAAAAGTAGAAATAAAATGAAATGAGGAAAGTTTCTGAAAATAGAAACTTTCTAAATACTAAAATGATATGAAATGAGGGAAGTTTTTAAAAATAGAAACTTTCTAAAATTAGTAATGATAGGAAATGAGGAAAGTTTCTAAAATAGAAACTTTCTAAAATTAGAAATGATACGAAATGAGAAAGTTTTTCTAAAATAGAAACTTTCTAAATATAAGAAGTAAGAAATGAAACAAAGTAACATACCCAAAATAGCGAGTTGTCACATTCTCCCATGGTTGAAGAAATTTCGTCCCGAAATTTAAAACAAGTAACGAACAGGAGAGACAACGTGAAATAGATGTCGATGATAGGCAGTACTCGTATTAAGGCGAGTACCGAGAAAGTTTTGAAACGACTGCCAAAAACGAGAAGTGAAGCGAATGACACGATTAGAATTGATCAATATTGACACTCCATGCCGAGATACGACTTCCTTCAGGTAAATTCTTGTCAGATTCTTCATTTGGTCAATTTCCTTGATCGCGGTAAAGTGAGCTGATTTGGTCAAACGATTGACAATTACGTGAATTGTATTAGGACCACTAGACGTTCGAGGTAACTTGGTTACGAAATCCATTGAGATTTGTTCCCATTTCCATTTAGGAATCTCTGTTGTTGTAGAAGACCATACAGTTTTTTATTTTCAGCTTTCACTTGTAAGCACGATAGACATTTGTTGACGTAGATTGACATCTCTTTCTCCATGTTAGGCCACCAATAAAGTTCCTTGATATCTATGTACATCTTGCCGGCACCGGGATGAATATAATAGTTGGACTTGTGAGCTTCCTTTAGGATTGACATTGCAAACACTTCCATGATTAGGGACCCATATACGATCCATAAGTATAGGGTTCCATCCACATTCACTTCTAGTTGCTTCTTCATAACACGTACGGCTTCCCTCTTCATGTTCTCTATCTTCAACGCTTCAATTTGGAGTTTATGAATTTGGGAGGATAGATTAGAAAGAATGGAAATTGGAAGGGCTTGAATATGACGAGGGTTGGGTTGCTCTTTCCAACTTAAGGCATCAGCCAAGACGTTTGCTTTACCGGGATGATACCTGATCTCGTAGTTGTAATCATTCATCAACTCTACCCATCTGCACTGTTTAATGTTGAGCTCTTTCCGATCGAATATGTGATGCAGACTCTTGTGGTTGGTGAATATCATGCACTTGGTACCGTAGAGGTAATTTCTCCAAATCTGCAAAGCGAACACCACATCACCTAACTCGAGATCATGCGTTGTGTAGTTCTTCTCATGAATCTTCAATTTTAGAAAGGCGTAGGCGATCACCTTGTCATCTTGCATCAATACACAGCCTAGCCCTTGGTGCGAAGCATCACAATAAACTACGAAATTTTCGGTTCCTTCGAGAAGAGATAGAATTGGCGCGGAAAATATTATTGATTTTAGGGTTTGGAAGGCCGATTCTTGTTTTACGCCCAAGACAACTTGTAATTTTTTGCGTCAACACCATTATCTCTTTAGCTATCTTCATGAAATTCTTGATGAATCTTTTAGAATAGCCAGCAAGACTAATAAATTGTCTAATTTTTGTTGGGGTCTTTGGAGCTTCCCAATTTTTAATAGCCTTGATCTATGCAGTATCAACATGGATTCCTTCCTTGTTGGTGACATGCCCTAGGAATTGTAATTCACGCAACTAGAATTCAAACTTGGACAACTTGGGATACATCTTCTCCTTCTCCAACAACTCAAGAAGAATTCTTAAGTGCTTTTCATGCTCTGCTCTTGTTCGCGAATAGATGAGAATATCATCTATGAAGACGATGACGAATTTGTCGAGATATTGCTTACACACTCTATTCATGAGATCTATAAATACAACATGCGCATTGGTTAAACCAAATGGCATTACCAAGAATTTGTAATGCCATAGCGAGTTCCGAATGTTGTCTTGGGTGTAACTTCATCACGAACCTTCAACTGGTGATAGCTTGAACGAAGATCGATCTTGGAGTAGAAACTCGATCCTTGGAGTAGGTCGAAAAGATCATCAATACGAGTTTTAATGGTTGTTTTATTCAATTCTCGATAGTCAATACAAATCCTCATTGAACCATCTTTCTTTTAACGAAAAGGGACCGGAGCTCCAAGGATGAGAAACTCGATCGAATGAAACCAAGATCAAGATGTTCTTGTAATAGAGGAGAAAGTCCTTGCATTTCAGACGGTGCAAGACGATAAGGAGAACGTGCGATAGGAGTGAATTTTTGGAATCAAAATGATGCGGAATTCAACTTGTCTCTGAGGTGGCAGTCCAGGCAATTCGCCAGGAAAACAATAGGAAAATCACGAACGATAGGAATGTCCTCAATCTTACGATCTTTGGACTGCTTGCCAATGACATGAGGAAGAAAGGCTTGGCATCCTTTACGAAGGTATTTTATGCTTTCATAGCATTTATGATTTTGATATTTTTGTTTTTTTGTTCACCTTGAATTATTAATGTTTATGTTTTTGTTAAAAGGATTCGAATTTGTTTGTTGTGGCATAATATATCAGCATCGTTTTTAGATAACCAGTTAATCCCTATGACGATATCAAAACTACCTAGCTCTACAGGCACAAGGTCAATCTCGAATATATGATTGTCTAGATTAAGCTTACAACTCTTAAGAAAATCTCACTAGACATAATAACTTGCCATCTGCTAATTCAATCTCATAACTGACCGCTATAGGCGATGATTCGATGTCTGAGAATCTTTTAAAGCCGGTCGATAAAAAACTCAAATCGGCTCTCGAATCGAATAAAATAGAAGCAAAATAATTGTCGATAATAAACATACTGGTAACAGTATTTGGATCTTCACGAGCTTCTTAAGCACCAATGACGAACGCTCGACCACGAATATTCTGACAATCATTGTTGTTGTTGGCATTGAGGTTGTTGTTACGATTGGCGTTGTTGTTCTTGAAGCTTGAGGCCGCGATTTCGGTAGTGATTCAGGTCACCATACTCGTACAGACGAGAATTTTGGAGGAGTATTAGACGTACATTTTCTGAAATTGTGACCCCAACGGTAACATATATAACACTTCTCACACTGATCATCATGATGTCAATTGCACTTGTTACATTTGGGATTGCTTCCAGCACATGGTTTTTCATCAGGGTTCGACTGATCGTTGTTCTTCTGGTTGGATACAGCATAGCTCTTGATTTACAGATACTTGTTCCCTTTGTAGTTTGCTGATTGTTGTTGTAGTAACGCTTCCCATTGTCTTTGTTAGAGGGTCCAGATGATTTGCTAGACACAACCAATTGGTCTTTAAACGATCCACTTCTAAAAGCATCATCTATCAGTCTTGTTGCTAGATACACATCATCTTCAAAAGTTGTAGGCTGAGCGGCCGTGACGTGAGTACGAACGAGATCGTGTAGATCATAGATATATCTCCCAATTCGTGTAAACTCAGGGAAACCATATGAGGGATAAGACGATAAAGGGAATTTAAAGAAAGAAATTTTTATAGAGTAGACATAATAGAAACATTTAATACAAACAGCGAAAAATAGATACAATAGTCGTAGTAGTAGTAGACATAATAGTAGTAGTAGACATAATAGTAGTAGTAGTAGTAGTAGTAGTAGTAGTAATAGACGTAATAGTAGTAGTTGTAGTAGACGCTAAATAAGGAAATTACTCATTATAGTATGAAATAAATTTTTAAATAATCAAAATAAAATGATCTTTTTAATTGATAAAATAGGACTTTTATTAAAAACGTTTTCTAATGGTTAAGTTTTGAAAAGAATGACACATCCAGCCAAACTAGGTAACAAGAAAATTACTAAGTAAAACTAATTTTTAAAATAGTTAAGAACATAAAATATTTGTATAATGAAAAGTTGAATTAGACGCGCGGCGATGACTCGTCGTCTTCTTCTGGATCATGTTCTACTTCAGAGTCTTCTTTAGGCTCTGACTCTTCTTCTGTTTCTTATTCTGATACTGGTTCTGGTCCTGGTACTGATTCTTGTTGTCGAGGGGTTCTTGGAACTAAATTACGACGCGGCATCACATGTGTAGACAGAAATAAAATACCGCCCTCAAACATACGAAACAAAATTGGACGTCTTCTTGGTTGTTGATGCCATAGATAAACTTGAGACGAAGGAATACTTCTAGGCGTAGTAGTACTCTGATCACTATCATATTCGGAGTCGGACGAAATATCGATAACACTCGATAACGACATTTTGGTAATAAGTCTCAATACTGATAGAACATAAAATTAGGCACTCATACGATATGCTAAATATTACTCTAAGGCAATGCTAACTAAGGCAATGTTCTAATCTAAGAACAATGAAACTTCAGGATATGAGACTCAGTGTGCCATGAACATTTATTTTGTCAAAGTTTTGTTTTGTCCAAAAATCTTATGTAGTTATAGACTAGGCTTGCTAATTTACAATAACTTAAGCTCAGTTACCAATCTGTCATACGCCGCCAAAAATGAGTTTTACTTCATTTAAAATGTTTTGCGGAAGAACGGAGGTGTAACGTTCATGATTACATAGCAAAAATTAAGTAAACAAACATCCACGTAATTAACATAATGAAAACGGTTTACCTTCTAAAAATGGAAAGTTTCCAAAAAGAGTAGTTACTAAAAATAGTAAGTTTTGAAAATGAAGTGATTGTTCGTAAACTTAAATGTTCATTCATGGCTCGCGACAATCCACTGCTCATATCCTCCAGTCTCACTATGCACCTAATTAATCACCTGGAAAAACATAAATAAAAAAAAGGGTCAACAATAATGTTGAATGAATCCACAGGGTTAATGTTTATGGTAAAAGTAAAGTGTTTGCTACCCAAAATGTTTGTTATGAAAATAGATTTATGATTGAAAAAGTATAAGGTTCAACACTCATAAGATATGAGAAGTAAGTATGAAAAGTGAAGTGTAATTGTAGAAGATCTACAATTACTAGTTTTGTTTATGAAAAAGTGTTGAATAAGTTTGTTATGTTTGACATCGCATGACTGTTATCCCCAATAGGTAGCTAGTCTATTGAGTTAATATACCAACCCCTAAGTCCACAATCAACACTTCAACTCCAGTATGTTATCGTTCTTTTACGGATATACACTCCCGAAAGATGTCTTGGATAACCAAGTAATGATCAAATAATGTTGGGAGGATGAGTGTCAGCCAATAATACTATCAGCATATCCATGGTCTAGATCCACTGGTTAATGATTGCTGGCAACCTTAGTCTGGTATAATAATTTTTTGTAACGCCAATGCGATAATGAAAATGTATATGTTGTACAGTCATAGTAAAACAGTAGCATTTGTTTATGTTTTCCACCCCCAAAAGTTTATAAAACAATAAAAGTAGTAAAGGGGTTGTGGACTCACCTGGGTAAAGCTTAGCTCTCGATAAACCTCAAAGAATCTCTTCAAAGAATCCTAGCGCCTAAACGCAATAATAATCTAATCAACACTAAGCTAACGCACAGGCGTACTAAAAATAAATTGTATAAGTTTGTTTATGATATAAGTTTGTGTTATGTTTTATGTTTTGTGACATCGATTGAATTAGGGTTATTGGGCCTTAATGGACCGAAATGAAATGAAATGAAATGGGCTTCGAAATGAAATGAAATGGGCTTCAAAATGAAATGAAATGAAATGAAATGGCCTTGGGTTAGGCTTAATGGGACTAGATGGCCTTAATGGGCCTAATAGGTTTAATGGGCTTAATGGGCTACTAGATGGGCCACTTGGGCCTCATGTTGGGCTTAGGTCCAATTAGGTTGGGCCATGGATTGGGCTTGGGACCAATTGGGTTCGGTTTGGGTAAGTAATGGGCCAAAGGTTTGAGCTTTGGTCCTCATGGGCTTGGTATCTACTGGGCCGACTAAAGTATGGCCCAATGGGCTTGGATAGATCGAATGGGCCAAGTACACACACTAAATAGTATAAACTAACCTTGATGGTGTAAGCTTTCCCACATTCTAATTGAAACACCATTTTGAAAGCTCCCTCCCTCCTCCATCTTCTAGATCTCTCAAAACACACACACTAACTCATATCAATTTCTTCAAATCACCATGGATCATTGAGATTTCGATTGCTATAGCTCTCACAATTAGTATCAGAGCACAATCCACTTGGAATAGATCCAAATTCGTGCTCAATTGATCCAGATTTGAAGTTTTTGCAAAAAGAGCTGTGAAATTTAATTGTCAAAATTTTTGTTAGAAATCAGTGTTTTTATTGGATAATCATGATTCTCCATTGATTCTAAGCACAATAGAATCAAAATTCATTGCAATCCATCAACAATTGATCTCAATTTGAAGATTTTTGTGAAAAACTTGAAAACTCAAAATTTTGAATGAAAAATCAAAATCGAAGGCTGATTTGATACGTTTTGAGTTGTATGATTGCATCAAAATGTTAGAAAAGTGAAATAGAACGTTTTGTGATTTGAATAATTGATTTTGGTTAAGAATTGAAGAATCTATGATCAAAATTGTGAGTTTTTGAAGCTTACGTACGTGTTCGTATGAACTGATGAACGATCTCGGCTCCAACAAACTTGATCTCGGCAATTGATCTCGACCCGAGAACCTCAACAGTAACAATTAGACTCGAAAACATTGAATCACTGTTCCCGATCCTGACTCGACTCGAATTGTTCTCGACACGAGATCTTTTAAGTTCCCGACTTCGACTCGAGAACAAATTCCGACTTCCGACTCGAGATGTTTGCTGTTTGGAGAAACAATTCGACTCGAGATGTTTGATTTCCGATTCCGACTTCCGGCAACAATTGAATATTCTCAATTGCGAGTTCCTGAACTAATTCCGATCTATGTTGATTCCGACTTCAAACAGTTGAAGATTGATTCCGACTTGCAAGTTCATCTCGATCCCGTCTTGACTTCCTGGTCCAACATTTCTTCTTGGCCCTATCAACCCAAACAAAATTTTAAGCCCAAAACCGATTTCGGACCAATATCAATTTCGGCCCAAAACTTGATCTCGACTCAAAACAATTCAGGCCCAAAAATCATTAGAAACCAAATTTTAGCCCACTAAAACACGAGCAGATCTTGTTTATTCAACATTTAATGAACTATATTTCAATCCAATTAAAATCTCCAGTTATTTTTTATATACTTCTCGATTATACTTCTCAATCAAGTTCTCTCAAATTCAATATGAACACAAAACTTTTACATGTTTTTAAACCCGAACTCGAGAACTTTTACATTTTTTTTAACCCGAACCTGATAAGTTCTCAACTTTTTAAACACTTTTAATTTTTACATTTTTTTAAAGATCTTAAAAGAAAAATTACACTTTTTAAACACGAGAACTATTACTTAAACCTGAAAATTTTTACACTTCTCGACCCAAACTATAAAATTTTCTTTAAAACACGAGATCATATACTTTCAAACCCGAGAACCTGATTAACACAAGATCTTCTACTTATCAATCCGATAACTTAATCAACTTTATCGCAAAGAACAGAAAAACCTACATCAACTACATTTGATTATATGGAAAAGATCTTCAAGAAGTACTAAAAGCTATGTCACACATTTCAAACTATCAGAAAAAATACTACTCACGGCCAACAAACAATAATATGAGATCTTCATCCAACATTAAGCCTGATCCATCTGCTACAATCTCAACTGAAAATCCAATCATCACACCTTTGGATGCTACAAAGAAATCAATCATTCGTGATTCAAAGTATTTTAAACGTAAGATGTTGATAGCTAAACAAATTGAGACTGGAAAAGTGTTAGCTGAAGATGAAGAACATGTTGCAAATTTGTGCTTTATGGCAAGAGAGAATGTTGAGGTTTCTGATCGTTTCAATGAAGAAGCCAACAAAGAAATTGAGGTAATCAGTTCTCTCTTATCAAATTCTGATAATTCCATTGGTCCTGATACTTGTTTTGTTATTACTCAGATTTCTGAAATTCTTTAAAACAAACCATTTTATTTGAAAAATATTTAAATACTCAACTTCAAGAATGTTTAACCGATTTGGAAAAGCAAAATGAACAAAATGCTCATTTAGGTAATCAACTTGTTCATTATATTAAACAAAATAAAGTTTTCAAACAAGAGAATCTGGATTTACAAACGCAAATATTAGAATTGAGGGTTCAATATGATAATGATTTTAAGAATCTGTCTCGTACAATTTCAGAAAAAGACCTTGAAATACAGAATCTTAAAAATATACAAATTTCAAAAGCAAATGATCAAAATAATAAATATTACAAACTTTACACTAAAACATGGCATGAATATCAACTTACTAAAAACTGTTTGGAATGTAAAGAACAAGACTTTGATGATAATGAAAAACACTTTAAATCTTTAAACTCTCAAATTAAAGAATTATCTGAAAATTTACATGAACAACACATCAGTTCATCAAACGAAATGAAAGGCAAACAAAATATCATACAGAAACTTAAAAATGAAAACAATTAATTAAATTCCCACATCAAACGTCTTGAAGAGTTGATTGCCAATAGAGGACATCCTGATCAAACCATCCATTTGAACAAGCCTAAAGAGTTCAAATATTTCAATTCAAAAGAAGGGCTAGGACCTGATAACCCAGAATATCTTAAAAAGTCGTGGAGAGTGCTTCCAACATTATATGTTTACATATACACGCATCTCGATATCTAGCAGACTTTCATTCGGAGGACAGACGAGGAAGAAGAAATTGAGACATTCAATAGAGCTAAAAAGGAGAAAGTACAAATTTGTTTCAACTATGCTGAATTTAATAAAACATATGAAACTAAAAAGGCAAAATTTGAAAATGATGAATACTTTCCAATCGTGACTCCAGAAGCATTTGAAATTAAAGGAAATGATGTTATTCAACAAAAGGTTACACCAAAGATTTATATTCCAAATCTAATTCTAGAAAGGAAAATTTTCAACTGGAAACTGAAATGATGAAACACATAAGTCTTTTGATACAGAAAAATTTGATTTGCAAACCAAAATTTATGAATTAGAAAATAAAAATGATGAAATACATAAATTTTTTGATGAATAGAAATTAAAGTTAACAATACAGATTCAAAATTTAGAAGCTTCTTTAAACTCTCTAAAAAAACCTGTTACCAGAATTAAGTTACCTATTTCTAGTACTTCCACAAGTGGTTGTTCACTTTTCACAAAAATTCCAAAATCACACAACCCTAATGGAGATAGAGGAAGTCATCAGTTTAAGGAATCTAAATCATCTCATCTTCAGAAGCTTAAGAAGTCTAGTGCATCTATGAACTTAGATTCTCCATTTACTGCAACGAATAAATGTAATAACTCCAGAATGTTTTCTCCTGTCATGGCATATCATGATTTATATACAATCAAGCAATCTGATGTTAATAGAGGAAATTCTAAATGTAAACCGAAATCACAAGTAAGTTCCTCTACCAAGCCTAAGCCTAGGAGATCCACGGTCCCACTAAACTCTGATAAGAAATTGAATGCTCTCAAACAAATTATTAGAGGAAGTTCCGCACCTAAAAGTCCAAATAAATTAGGTTCCTCTTCTAGACTTAAGCGTTCTCAGATGGATAAGATTAAACAATCAACCGTGTTGAAACATTCTACTCCTTCAAAGAAAACCTATTCCAAAAATAAATCTTTGAAATACTCGAGAAAAGATTTACTTTCATTGGCACCTATAACAACTTTTTTTCAAGTGCCAAAAACAACTCCTAAAACACCCACGATCATAAAAGAAAAATGGGTTCCCAAAACTCCAAAATCTCAAATAATTACCCGAAAATTATTTGAAAGGGAAACATCGAGTTTCAGTTTTTCTTGGAACTCCAAATATTTAAATAAAATAGATACAACTTATCGATGGTTTCAATCAAACACTAATACCATCGGCCCCAAAACAAAATGGGTACCAAAAGTTGGTTGATGTGTTTTGCAGGAGAATGAGTTATACACAATTCAGTGTATAACTCGTTTTTCATCGCAAAATGGCTCTTCCACACTTCAGTGTAAGACCCGAGCTTCAAAGAAATGGCTTTCAAGTTGATCAGCTTGAAACCCGTGCCTCAATGATATTATTGGTTGAGGGGGAGAAAATTGCTATTCATTGGTTGAGGGGGAGAATTTCTATATTCAAATGTCAATGGGGATATATTCAATATTCACTCGTTAATGGGGGCATTTTTATGAAACTTCATTTGTAAAGGGGGAGCATCTTCATTGCTAACCCATTTTCTATTCATTCTTAAATTTTTTTCAGAAACTCAATCTCAAATTTTTCAAATTTTAACAAAATGTTTACCCAAATCCAATGTTGCAAACGTACGATACAAGTTTTTGTCAAATTCGTCGATCTCTTTACTAATTTCGATTAGTACTGATTGCATCTCTTTATGACAAACTCTTGTCTCTAGCGTTGATGACCTCACTTTCTATATTTTCCTCCAAACAACAAACTCAAATCTTTCACTGATTTTTTCATTCTTTGAGTGTGGTTGATGTCACACAAATTGGCATCATTTTGAACATAATACAAACTTTTTACTCACAGTGAGTTGTTATCTACGTAGGATACAATTTTTTGTCAAATCCATCGATCTCTCTACTAAGTTCGATTAGTATTGATTGCATCTGTTTATGACAAACTTTTGTCTCTTGAGTTGATGATATCATCTTCTCAGTTTTACTTTCAAACAAAAACTCAAAATCTTTCAAACACTATTTGAGTTTCGTTGTTGCCACACCAATGGCACAACTACATATTAAATTCAAAATTGTTTTTACTCAAAAACATATGTTACCAACGTAGGATACAAACTATTATCAAATTCGTCGATCTCTTTACTAATCCCAGTTAGTATTGATTGCATCTGTTTATTATAACCTTTTGTCTCTTGCGTTGTTGACATCACATTCTTATTTTTCAATTAATGTGAAACTCAAATATTTCAACAAAATTCAACTCTTTGAGTTTCGTTGGTGCTACAACTTTGGCCCAACTCAATCTTAACTGTTCAAATTTTTTTTAACTCAAAATTTTTGTGTTAATAACGTAGGATATAAGGTTTTGACAAATTCGTCGATCTCTTTACTAATCTCATTAGTACTGATTGCATCTGTTTATGTCAACTCTTTTCTCTTGCGTTGTTGACCTCACTTTCTAATACATAGTTAACATTATATGCTCAACATCTGTTTATTCTTCACAAAATTTGTAATCATACTTTGTGCTCACAATGATGTGTTCACAACGTAGGATATAAATTTTTGTCAAATTCGTCGACCTCATTACTAATCTAATTAGTAAAGATTGCATCTGTTTATGACCAACTTTTTTCTCTTGCGTTGCTGAAATAATTTTTCAAATCTTATTCTGATTTTGCACAACTTTTTCATTTTTCAAAGACTTGTTTGCAACACTCAACACAAGTTGTTGTTAAATTCGTCGATCTCTTTACTAATTTCGATTAGTACTGATTGCATCTGTTTATAACAACTTCTTGGATTGATTGTTCTTACCATTTTTTAAACGATTTTCGTACTTAAACGCTAAATGGAGAATTTTATTTATTTTTCTCTAAACCGTTCAGATTCACTTCTGCATTATTCATACAATCACACACACAAAATCATTTTTTTGCACTGATTTGTGCTCCATTTCAAATTGATCTCTTTTAAATTTCAAATCTTTTCTTAACAATGTCTTCAATCATCCTGTCTGTCAAATTCGTCGATCTCTTTACTGAAGTTCTTCAGTAAAGATTGCATCTGTTTATTACTTCAGGTGATTCTTGACAATGTTAATATCCATTTTTCAAATATTTTTCTCTAAGAACTTGGCTAAAATCAATTTTTATCTGGTTACTAAATGAGTACTACATGTTACTGGTTCTCGATTCCGAAATGCAACACACAAATAAACAATCTTGGCTCATGTATTACAAAGACACACAATTTCCTCTCTCAGTTTACACAAGGCAAACATTCCTCATTAACATGAGGATCCTGATCATGATCCTCATGAGGGGGAGAAATGAGCAAGAAATAGTTCAAGTACCGGGTTTATAACTGAACAACATCAAAAAGAACCACAAACATCTCATCAAAGAACAAAAAATTCATGTCTCATGTACTCAAATTAACTGCAAAATCAGAAATAGCTTTTATCAAGTGATATAGAGGAAGAGAAAGTGATAAACAATGTATTAAATGAAAAAACAAGTGAAGAAGAAGAAACCAACTCATCTACAGAAATTTCTCTCAAAATCTCAACCATTACACTCCAAATTTTCAACCATTTCAATCCGAAACTTAATCGTTCAAATCATTCTATCCAAAATTCAAATTCTCTACTACCACAATACAAATCATTAAACACAAATTCTCAACCACATCAATTCAGAACTTACACTTTTCAAATCATTCTTACCTACATACAAAACATTCACATTCTATCCAAATCTTAAACATTTTAAATCATTCTTTTCAAAATCCAAAACATTATCATCCTTTACTCACAAAACCTCTACCATGAAATCCAAAACAAAATCTCCTATAACCAAAATCCCAGACAAATCTTTCCCAATTGACATTACATTCCTAGAACTTTTAACCTTCAATGAACCATTTCTAGACCTTCCTTACACGAACAGATTCAACGAAAAATATTTCCTTTAAGTGCCTCAAGCTTCAAAATTATGACAGTACTTGAACTTTATAAAAGGTTAACAGATTGAAGAAGGAAGACTGGGATGAGGTGTTAAAGCTCAAAAAAGGGGAGATTGTTAGGACTAGTTTTAAGCTTTAATGATGTAATTAGTGTTAATAGACTAGTTAGTGATGATTAGTGATAGATGGTATAGATAGTATGAACTAACCTTGACGATGTAAACTTTCCCACATTCTAATTGAAACACCATTTTGAAAGCTCCTTCCCTCCTCCATCTTCTCTCTCAAAACACACACACTTTTACACACTAACTCATATCAATTTCTTCAAATCACCATGGATCATTGAGATTTCGATTGCTATAGCTCTCACACCTTTCAAAATTCAGGACCGAGTTTGGTTCGAAAAGCTCGGCTATTTATCTAAATCTTAAATTGGTACCAAACTAATTTTGAGTATGTATATGAAAATTACAACAAAACATGACCACAAGTTAAAACCAATTAGACAAGTGACAAATCTAAGTTTAAAAACAATAAGTTCCATCAATAACATCATTTCAAGTTCCAAGTTTAACATTCTCCAATTAATTCCTAAAGTAGACATAAAACTCTTAAGTAAGATAAGTAGATCTTAAGAAATACAAAGCTATGATTCTGCTTTGAGTTTAAGATAATTGAGGAGATGGATTTGAAATTATATAATTGTGTTTCATAATATAAGTCCCTATAAAATGAAGATTCATAATAATCAAGTTTGCAACGTTTATTGTTCTTACAAAAGACTCATCATATGACCACTTTCTCAATCAAACCCTTAGATACCAAAAGGAAGAAACTATACAAGAAACTATATCGTTATATACTTAATCATTATTATATTAGCCGTACTTACAAATCTTTTCATAAATATGTAGTTTTATACTTAATTCCTATTATATTAGCCGTAACTATGCATCTTATCATAAATGCTTATATATTAATCCACTAAGTCAACAAACAAAAGCTATCATTATATAAATTGATATTACTTTACACCATTTTTTTTTGTATTAGGCACACATCCGCATATTTGTACATTATATTATCAATAACGATACAACTAATTGAAACTTAAAATAAAAAATAAAACCAACATACATTACAAAAATTAACATATTTCAAACGATATTTTGTAATGTATGCTACCTATACATATATGCAGAAGGTAAAAGTTACTGATGGATGGTTATTAAAATAATTTTATAATTGATAACATCAACTCGAGTATTCGCGGGTTCATGAGCTAGCAGTGAACTAAATTATAGAATTTAGATCTCTCTTGGTTGGAGTTTATGACTCCATAAACAGATTTAGTTTTTCCTGTTGACTTTTTCCTGTTGCATGTCCAGGTTATCAGTGAGGGTTATTTACATGACTTCAGAAATTTTAAGAAAATTAAATATGTTTTGTCTCATGCCGTTAGGGCATGAGTTATTTACATAATTTTCGGGGCATTAGTTAGACAAACCTTCCTTTATTACTTTTTCGTTCTAATATTTAGAATTATTTTTTATATCTATTAAATTAAGAACTTGTATGAATGTTATTACGATGGTTGTGAGATTAACTCGATGTTATTGTGAATAGAGGCATCAATTTAAAATCTGTCTATTTGGAAACAAGATAATTATAAACGGGTGAGGTATTTTCAGTGGAGGTTACTTGGGGATTGTGAGTCTTTGATTTAGATGTGTGCGGTCTAACTGGAATACTTCCTTTGGCACTTTTATGAACCCAATCTCTCGCTATCGAACTCCAAGATTTGTGTCTAGAGAGGTTCGAACACAAGAACTCTTGCGAGTAGGATACTTTGGTGGTGGTTAGCGTATGACTCGATATATCCTCTGTATAATGGTGTTTGGATGACTTCTATTTTGCAATACACTAACATATATCTTGTGCACTTTTACCATAATTTTGTCCAATGGAAATCAAAATCGTTTCTATAGACACTGTGAAACCATCTTCCCAAACACCACACCATTCTTTCGGCCTTTGATCAGCTTGTTGTTCATAGTAATCTAAGATTCACCTTGTACTAACGTAGCTCGAATGGTTACAAGGTTGACAAAGCTCTTGAAAGGTCAAAGGCTCTGAAATTATCCTTGTCAAGAACCTTGACGCAATTTTACCCACTTGCGGGTACGATCAAAGATGACTTTTCTATTGATTTTAATGATACCGGCGCTGACTATGTGGTAGCTATGGTTGATCTTCATTTGGATGAGTTTCTAAGTGATCTTGATCTTCGGTTGGTGAATAAGTTCGTATCATTCGACCATGTTGTCAATCTTCACAGCGGTGTAGGTTCTCCTGTGACCAAAGTTCAAATCAACATATTCAAATGTGGTGGGATGGCCATCGGCTTATTAATCTCGCACAAAATCCTTGATGCATCTGGACTTAGTGTTTATCTAAGAGGATGGACCAACATGTCTCGTGGATCTGCAGAAGTTGTGTATCCAAACCTAACTGCACCATCTCTCTTCCCTGCCAAGGTCTTATCGGATAGAAACTTATCAATGGACGAGGGTAAGTCAATATTAATACAAGGAAAATCTATCATGAAAAGATTTGTATTTGATAAGGATGCGATAACCAAATTGAAAACCGAGACAGCGAAAAACGGATTGCAACAACCGAGACGTGTGAAACTTGCATCTGCTTTGATACGGCAGTGTTTAACGACAACATCCAAAGACTCCCAACCTTGTCAAAAGACATTCTTGGTAACCTTTTTATGGTTTGGTAGACCGAGGCATTTCAAAACTCGACAACGAGTTTGTGAAGAAAGCACAAGCTGATGAATGGTATGTTGCATTGCAGAAATCATCCCAAGAAAATTAAGGATATTGTCTCGAAAGAGACCATGGCCGATAACCATGGTTTATCAAGCTGGTGCAAGTTGGGTCTCTATGAAGCTGATTTCGGTTGGGGAAAGCCAATTTGGATGCATACTTTTGTAGACCATGGTAGCCCGGTGTTATGGAGTATTTTGGTTCTGATGGACACTCCATCTGGTGAAGGAATAGAAGCATGGGTGACCGCGGATGAACCAGAAATGGAGTTTTTTCAAAGTAATCCAGAGTTACTAGCATTTGCTTCAGTAGATCCAAGCCCTTTGATTTACCAACAGGCCAATGATGTTGTTGCAACCACAATAGTTTGACCATCTGATCCGTACTGTTTCAACAAAAATAATTAAATAAAACCACATGGTTGTTTAAGTAGTATACATGTATGATTAATAAGGCCTAAATCAAGGTAGTCAATCCGTAGGTTTATACATGTATAAATCTGCATGCTCAAAAAGTCCACAAACTGTTTCGATTATAAATGTGTAGATCTAATCACCAAGTCGATTAGAAAATTTAAGACACTCCAAACTTGAGGATTACGAAGTTTGAGATCAAATCTATTAATTTCTACACATTTCAAATTAATAATGTGGAAAAATTATTTATACTTTCAAATGTAGTTTCTTCATATTTCGCTACAAGTGATATGAATTTCAGTGCAACCTAATTTGCAAAAATGTGAAAGTCAAGTCTGTGTCTACAATCTTATAAAAGGAATCATTCAAATTATCATCGGACAAATTCAATGGCCAGTGACAAAATCAATTCAATGATTATCCCTAAGAATTTATATATCTATTGATTTATATAATATTTATATATGAAGTTTACAAAATTACATCAAATTTACAATTATATATCCCATCATTATTTTTCAAAAAATATTATTCTTTCAAAAAAAATTAAAATTTACAACACGCCTAGAAAACTCATGATAAGGCGCAAATTATATTGACTCATCGTGTTTTATCTTACGCCACGTCTTATACTGGCGCCATGTACTATTTCGTAATGGTGGAGTCGAGCCTGGCGCAACCATTGCATGTTTTTTAGACCCTTTGTTACAGTACTCTTTATTGTGCATTCATTAGCTGTAAATGGATTTCACTGGGTTCTTGTTTAGTTTTAATGTAAAATTAATTAATAAAGTGTTGTAGAAATTATGGACAAGATTAAAATAATAATAAATTACATAGCTAAAAAATAAATTACATAGCTAGAAATTTTAAAAACATTTGCGGTCAGAGAAGAAGCTGCTAGAAAACAAGGTTGCAATACCCACAAACTTAGGTCAAGAGAGGGGGGCACCATAACTCACTTGTGTGATCTTCAGCTGTGCTGATTCAATTTATTGGACAAGCTAGCATGCTAGAAAAGAAGATGTGTGGCTTGTTAAGGTGGGTATTCACTTAATTGGTATCATGGTCAAATCAGGGTTGTAATAAGGCCTAAGAGGGTAAAACAAACAACAAAATGTATAGATAATTTTTTTTTAAAACGAAAAATCTTAATCTACTCCTAAATCTCTCTTACGGCGACTATGGACTTGAACCCCACGAACACAAGGATGAGGGGCAAACAACTTAGCAATAGGCGAATAGCCTTTTGGTTATAGAGAACTTATCTAATTAATATTTAGAGATACAATTTATACTCAACTAGAGCTTATCTAATTGGGTTTAGAATTGGACTAATTAGAAGGATCGTTTAACGGTACTTGAAAAAGGTATTGTTCCCTTGCGCCTCATAAGAGTCTAGGCTTCAAACTTCACTCTGTAAACGATCTAGGATAACTATGGAAAATCTCCGAAAAACGGCTACGGGAATTTCCGGTTAGGCCTCGTACATCTGGGCTGACTTTCCCCATGTCACTTGAACAAGGATCTATCTTCGTTTACCCATTTGATGTTTTGAGGATATTAAGAATTTGAGTTGTTACCCTTTTGGTTGGGCCACTATGAAGCTGATTTTGGTTGGGAAAGCCAATTTGTTGCATACTTTTTTGAACCATAGAAGGCTGGTCATCACGAAAGCAAAACTGTGTCTCACTATCAACAGCTGAAGCAGAATATGTTGCGACCGCTAGCTGTCTGTCCCAGGTGATATGGATGCAATCAAAATTAAAGGACTATGACTTTTCCTATAGCCGCATTCCTTTATATTGTGATTCCAGAAGTGCAATTGCAATATACTGCAATCCAGTTTAACATTCTAAAACTAAACATATCGATCTCCGATATCATTTTATCAAAGATCACGTTGAACTGGGTAATGTTGAATTGTACTTCGTATCCACCGATTTTCAATTGGCTGATTTGTTTACCAAGGCTTTGGACGAAAACATTTTAATTATCTGGTCTCAAAGCTTGGTATGCTAAATCTCAAAACTTAGTTGTCTTCAATTCTTACTTTTCAAATTGTTAAATCGTTGCATTCTTCGTATCATCGTAATGGCTTTCAAGAAACCCGTCTTGAAACCCGGTCGTCAAAAGTCGTCACCTATCAAGGAGGAGAATTCACTCATCTCATCAGTAACGAGGGAGTTGATGTTGCGTTTCACATGTTCAACATTCCGTCTCTCGACAAGTGATAGAAGTTTTTCCTTATTTTTAAATCTTAATTTTTAATTTTTAATTTTTAATTTTTAATTTTCTTTTATTTTTCTTTAACAATTTAAAATCAAAAATTTTGAAATTTTTCTCAAAATCTCCTCGAGCCAAACACATCACTGTTCCGGGCCCGAGGTTCAAGTCGGTCATGGTGTTTGGCTGGGCCCCTCCTCGATATAAATACCCCCTCCGAACACCTCTACTCTCTTTACTCTATTCTCGAAGACACACACTCGATTACACCAAGCGAAACACACAGTTCACATCCCCGATCCTCGATTCTTCGTCATCCAGTCTCGCATCTGTTTCACAACACTCGATTCCTCATATATAATCGATTTCGGTAAGTTTCTAACCCTAAATTTCACCCTTTTCATGCTATTTCGATCGATCTCGACTGATTGTCGTCCGAACCGTATCTAGGGTTTCAAAGTTCTTGAATCGATTCGATCTAGGGTTTCATTGTTTGCAATACGTTACACAGGGTAGTCGCCTAGGTGAATAGATCTCTAATACGCAGTTTTTAACAGTTCAAACCGACCTAGGAACGATCTTCGCCCAGAACTTGCAAAATCACAAAAATCTGTCCAGGTCTTCGGCCCGAACTCTTTCCAAGAGAGTTCGGCCCGTACTCCTGAACTGTTTTCGGCTCGAAGACCTTTAGCAATGCTCAGCCCGATCTCATTAATGTCTTCGGCCCGAACTCTTTCAAAGAGTCCGGCCCGAACTCTTTCGCAATTCCCGGCCCGAACTCTTTTTAATCTACTGTTCTCGGGCCGAACACTTTCCACTTTTTCTTTTTTTTTCTATGTTTTTCTATTTATTTTTATATATATATATATATATATATATATATATATATATATATATATATATATATATATATATATATATATATATATATATATATATATATATTATAATTATACTGTATAAATTTTATTTATTAATATTTCTAATAAATTTAAATTTTTTATATTTTTCTTATATGTATATATATCTATATTTTATTAAAGGCACTTAGAATTGTCTCGTCTCGATCAGTGAATTATCATCGTAATATTTTTCTAAACACTGTGTACTTACCTTTTGTTGTTTGTGCCATCTTGTTTTTAATGTATAATTCTCAGATGGCCGATGCACAAATCATCGACGAGAACACACTTGTACCACTTTATAGGATCAAGCCACTGGCAAAAAACAACTCCTACTGGGCCCCGGAGGAAGAGGTCACCTTCAGCATAGATTATCCGGTGTTATCCCACGTTATTCAAAGACACCCGATATTCTACATGATAAATGCAAGGCCAGAGGTTCCATTCATATATATTCAACAATTTTTAAGCAACCTCGCCCTCGTACCATCAACCGACCCACACCAATTCGAAACTATGATTGACGAACAAGCGGTGCAATTCACAAAAGATGATCTATATGACATCTTTGGGCTACCTCGTGGCGATTCAAGACCACCATTCACTACACATGAACCGCAGCTACCATTCAAGGAAGTGTATGAAGGAATCCACGATCTTGGTCTCGCCCTTCCTCGGGGATACAATCGATCTCAGAGAATTCAAAAGGAAACATATGGCAAGGAGCTGGTCCCACGTCTTCACTATTTTCAACCGTTGTATGACAGGAAAGTCATATGGTCATGACAGGGCCTCTATAAATGTTCACCACGCCTATCATGCCCTCTACTACAACAGACATTATGACTATGCTGCGTATCTGTGGGAAGAATTCAGGCTCGCCAAAGAAAAGGAACCACAATATCTGATATACCCGAGGATCCGGTCCATCCGAATTGAACATTTTATGCAACGATACCCAACCATTCACATCAGGGATGCTGCAAATCGATTCAGGCCAGCTAGTGTTTCGTTCCTTAGAAAAGATAGTGGTACACTTGCTGTTGACCCAGCACTGGTCCCTCTCCCACTGCATCAAATTGGTGACATCAATCTTCATGTCATCAGACGATACCGGGATGCTCATTATCCTGAATGGAGACCAGAGGATGAACAACTGCAACCAGATCAACAAGCTGCTCAACAACAACCACCACCTGCTCAACAACAACAACCACCACCTCATCAACAACAACCTCGACGTCCAGCAGCAGAACCACGGCAACCACCGGCTGACCGACGTGAAAAACGACTTCGCATTACACCCAACGGTGCCTCTGGTAGTCGGTCGGTAGCCACTCCATCATCTCAACAGCTTGAAACTCCACCAACTCGACCCATTATACGACCAACCACACAAACAGTTGAACCTTCCTCTCCTTCCTCATCAGAAGATTCTGCTGCCACAGTCTCTGATCGACCAGATTCACCACCATCACCACCGGGTCCACCTTCACCACCACCACACAGATCTCCTAATCCATTCGATGATCCTTTTTTCTCGGATCCTTCTCCACAACACATGCAACCACCACCCTCATCCGTATCTCATTCTTCCTTCACTTCCACAACTACCATACCACCACTCACATCCACCATTCCAACTTCCACAACCACCGTTCCACCAATGACATCAACCGTTCCACCTACCACAACCACCATTCCACCACTCACGTCCATAATCCTAACTTCCACAACCACCGTCCAACCTACCACAACCACCATTCCACCACTCACATCCACCATTCCAACTTCCACAACCACCATCCCACCTACCACAACCACCATTCCACCACTCACGTCCATAATCCCAACACCCACAACCACCGTTCCACCAGTTACAACCACAATACCACCATCAGAAACCTCACTTCCACCATTCTCCATCACAACTGGTATTGCCACGAGGGTCTTTATAACTCCACCGACAACAATGGTTATGACCCTCCCTCATCAGACTACATTATGAGAGGCTACCACCACCACCTCAACTGCAATGCCAACTCCAGATCTGCAGATCATCCCTCATCTCGCCTCAACGATACAAACATTTAATACAAGGCTGGAAAACCTTGAGAGTAGAGTGGCATCTATTGCTCCTGCACATGGTCCAAAAACTAGAGAGCAGCTCCTGCAAGCATCTCGTCCATTTACCATGGAACAAATTAAAGCGATGTTCAACTATCGCATGGAAGAACTGCTCGAGCCCTGATCTCAAGGACCCCCCATTTACAGAAGGCCGGAAGACCCTAAGGATGATCCTCGGGGAGGGGGTAAGGAGGATCCAGTTCTCAATATCAAGCAGGAGGTAGTCTATCACAACACCACCCCAGTTCCTATCATCAAGGACAGGGAGGAGGCCCTCAAGATGAAGATTATATCGATGACTGGGTGGTTGTTGAGTTTGATTATTCTCAGGTGTTTAACGTTGAACCACTCAACCAGTGGCGTATGGATGAAAGTGAAGACATCTTGCCACAAAACAAACTTAAGCCAAGTGAGATGACTGAAGAAGAAAAAATAGAATCTATGTGTCATCTCCAATCTATAAATGTTGAGGTTGAGCATCATCGAAAGGGCAACGTTCAACGGGTTATAAGAAAAGAGGCGGACACAGTGATTGATCTACAAAGTGATTCAGATGAAGATAATATTGTGAAGGAGGCTTTTACGGAACCACCTCAAAATGCCAACTCTCCTCAAGATGACAACTCTGACAGCGAAAAACCAAAGTAGGAGGAACGCGTGGAGGTTGAAAGATTCCCTTTCACCCGAGAAAACTATCACAGATTCTTCTACAACTACGATCAACTGGTTGCCTCCAGAACAAAAGAACCCGAACCACCACCTGCCTCTCCAAAACATGATGTGCCGGTCTTATCAGATAGCGAGAAGAGAGTGGCGGATAGAGCTAACAAACGATGTTTAAAAATCTCCAAAATGTTCCTATTTCAACACGTTAAATTACCATTTGTTGAAGACCGCTTCTCTGCTATCTTCCAGGAGAATGAGCTGCCAATCAATTATCAAAATCTGTACAAAGAAGTGATTCTGCCACCGAGAGAAAAGAGAATGTATTATCTCACAATGCACAATCTTAGGGGCAAAACACATCGATACAACAGGTCACCAATCACACAGCTCCTAGAGATAACGACCAACCACTTCTCAGGCTACTACTGGTACACCATCTTCCATATTCGCAGAGCAGACGATCAACTGTACACGATTGATGAAGGAGACTTCTATATCCTCGAACGTCGAGATATAGAATGTCTATACAACAAAGTACGAGAACTTCCAGACACCCCACATCTAGTCAAAAATCATTCGAGAAATTTCGCTCAGGCTGCTCTGAAGCGCTTCATGCTCGTCAAATCTCTTGCTGCTCGAATGGAAGATGTACAGATGGATGGTGAGAGTGGCACAGAAAAGGTCCACCTGGCTGCACCTTACAGATCACTTCCCTCCGAAATTCAAACTCGGAGAACAGTTGTTCTGGGTGAACCTAACTTAGGAATGACTTACACGAACCTATTCAATGAAAGACTTTTCTTCCGTGTGTCAGACATTGCCCAGTTCTGTGACGGCACATTAAAACTCCTGAAGAAAAAAATGGAGAAAAAGGGGAGACACTTGAACAGGCTTCCCAGCACCCCAGAGAACACCTCCCTACAAAGGAACGTTGACAAACTAATCACTGCCATTAAGGAAAGATTAAACTAGCGCATAGTGATTAGACACTTGAAGGTTCATCTGGGGGTACGAGACCGAAGCAAAATGCCCACCTACACAACTGAAGTTTCTAATCCGCCACAAAATTTTGGTCAATATCATGGAATCCGATGGCCGGATGAACCAGTTGCTCTTCGATGACCAAACGAGAGATGTGGTCCGCGTTATCTTTCAATTGCTAGGAGGCACTTCACCTGTCAAAAAGTGTCCACATTCCAAACAATGGCTTCTGATCACAACAGATTCAGAACCCGCTCTCAAAAGACAGCACAAAGCTCAATCAAGCTTCACCGAAAATACGCTCCTTCAACCCTCCGACGATGATTAAGGTACGTCCTCAAACCTGTAGACTTTTTAATACATTTGTTTTGTCGAGGGGGAGAAATATTAATTCTAGGGGGAATTACTATTTCTAGGGGGAGAAAATATAGAAAATCATAACAAATTACCCAAATCAAAAAGTTTTATGTTTGTAACGTTAATTATAAGTTGTTGTAATATCCGTAAACGATCTCTTTACTAGAGATATCATCTGTTTATTACAAATTATTTTAATTCTCGTTACTTACTACTTCAAAAGACATACCTTCCCATGGTTTGCCAGATCCAGCCTAACCTTCCCCGGGAAATATTTCTGCCAACCGGTAAATGTGATGGTATACGTCTACGGTATAGAACTAGGTGAGTGCAAGGTGATGTGAAAACATGATAAATTTAAGAAAACACACCTTTGAGTGCATCCAAACCGTTAACAAACCGAGCAACCATACAAATTGGTGATCATTCATGCGTTGGATGTTTCACTAGACTTTACTGGCCCAGTAAAGCAAATGCACGCCACCACCAACTTCTCAAATTCCTCTCAACAGGAATTTGTTTCATTTCATTAGGGGACGTAGCACAAAAGCTACTGATTACTCATTCAGAGTATGTCGGTATTGAATCATAATAACCTCCTGCCCCGGGTTAAGTCTCTTTGCATGCATAGTGTGTCTAGTTCTCACCCTCAAGAACCTTCCATTATAGGACACTTGCACTACAAATATGGATCTCTGTGAATCCATCGGAACACTCGTAGTGGCATCACAATCTGATGTTTCACGAGGATCGAGTGGAAATCCTGCTAGAGCTAAAATCATGCCAACTCTAAACGCATGTCACATATTTGAATCAACGGTTGTGCAAACGACTACCGATTCATACCGTGTGCTAACGGATACTCTATGTGAGTCCGGTGTTACCTTAAAAGAACAAGTTGATGTGCCTTAAAATCCACAATCATTCAGGCACCAACTTTTACCGGAATTACATCAAAATCCGAAGAAAAATCCATGTGAATTTCTAAGATGCAACATCTCTTGAAAGCTGATTAAAATGCACATGAGCGTAATAGACCACTCTCAAATTACTCCTATGATCTGCTAAACCCAACATGATCTTCCCCGGAGCCACCGACAATATAGGAACTAAAAAGTGAGGGTCCCTAAGTCTAGGTGAGCAGAATCAAGTATCGTGGGATCTTGATTGGGGTGCACTGAGGTAAAAATTGAGAGGGGGTATGAAGTATGGGAAATCAGCTTATCACATGGTAAAAACAAAAACGAGGGTGTGGTTGAAAATGTAAAAGTGAGTTGAGTGAGGAGCGTGTGTGAAAGGGTTAAAGAAAACGGAAAACCCTCCCTAAACCGAACAAATGACCGGGTAACCTCATCTATATCGAATTGCATATGTTGCTTTCTGATTAAAACATCATGGTCCCAGTGATGCAATGCACAACCCCCACTGACCACTCAAGTACAAATAGTAGTTGTTTCAAAATCACGGAGATAACCACATCCACTATCGACATCTCATTTGGAGATTGTTGATATTGAAAAAGAGGACCCACGTCCAGTCCTCGCCTTCGTTTGTCCACGTATAGAGTCTAGAACCAAATTAAATCTCTGTAGGACACAGGCACTCTACCAAGCATATCTTTGTGATATTGTCGGAACATTCGTAGTGATACCAAGCATATCTTTGTGATATTGCTAACATCAAAGCCAACACTGAACGTAGGTCACACTGTTTCTGCAACTATTGTGCTAACAGGGAATCTATGTAATCCTGGGTTACGCTGATACCTTCTTGTGCGAAGATCAGACGACTGTACTACATTCTTATCAACAGCAGTCACTATGTCTGATAGAGGATCTGATGACTGTACTCCAGTCTTATCAACAACAGTCAATACATCAGATAAGGGATTCTATGACCGTACTCCAACATTATCAACAACGGTCTAGAAAATACAAATCAAATCAAGATACCGCACCTCTACGACTTCAACAAATATCAGAAACCAAGGAACATCAGAAAATCGACAACGCCACAACTTCAAGAAAGGACTTCCGCTGCTAACCGCTCTATCTATGGGTCTACATTTCATCGATTTGCCTAAAAGTCTTCTGGAATACTTTATATTGGTTGAAAAGCCAATTAAAAGTATGTCTAACACCGATCATCAAAAGCTGAAGCTGATTTTTCAACAAAACTACACAACGGTTTAACACACAGCTCCAGCTTTACAAACAAAGAAGACTTCAAAGATATCCAACCTAGACTATTGTTACAAAGGGGGAGATTGTTAGGTCTTAAAAGATTGTAATTAATAGTCTACGGGGGGCAATGTGTAACATTGCATATTAGTTAGTTAGTTAATTAGGATTAGGTAAGGCAATTAGGGTAAACATATATATACTCAATTGTAATGTTTAATCGTCAACTTTTGCAATTAATCAAGAACACTTTTCAGCAATTGTTCTCTCCACCTTCTCTCTACTCTCTCTCTAAAACCCTAAACTTACTTCTCAAGTTTTCATACAAATCCATCATCTAGTCATCAAGCTATGGATTGATTGTTGTTTTAAGCTTTTCAGCTGGTGTTCTGAAATTTGATCTATCTAATGGTCACTCCATCTGGTGAAAGAATAGAAGCATGGGTGAACCAGAAATGGAGGCTTTTCAACATAATCCTGAGTTACTAGCATTTTTTTTCAGTAGATACGAGCCCTTTAATTTACAAACAAGCCAACCACAATAGTTCAACCATCTGATCCGTACTGTTTCAAAAAAATTTAAATAATCTGGGGTTTGATCGATTGGTGTAGAACCGATTTTCCGGTGTAGTTACAAAACAAGGATAAAAACAAGATGTTGGATTTATGTGCACAGTTAGTCAACCTATGTTTGTCTTAATTTCCTTATGAAATTCCTTAGAAGTGCACCAAGACGACACACTAAAGCTGAAAAAAAAGTTGTTAATTTGTAGCACACAATGTCAAGGCAAAATGATAAAGTTATGTGTACCGTGATTTCAGCCCATAGTTTATCTCTTTCTTTTAAATCCACCTTCTTCCATGATAAAATCTTTAGACCTGTATGCTCACGAACTAGGTCGCCTAAAATACTCGACAACAGTGCACTGTTTGGCCAAGCTATCCTATTCATCTTATCGAATATTACACTGAGCTTAGCTCCACGGGGTTTGCCATAAACATTGTGAAACCTGGATAACCTTGTTATGCCCTCTTAACTACAGAATGTTCTTCGTCATTATCACTACACCGCTCTGAATCATATCTAGCAGAATCATAGCCTTCTGTATTCTGATTACGAACAAGCTCCTGGTTATCGGCTTCAATTTGAATGATTATTGAACACAGATGTATAAAATAAAATAGAGAGTTTCTGGAATGAAAAAAATCAAACGAAGAAGTACTAGTTGAGAATAAATACAGAGTGGGTTCATGATCGACATAATAGAAATTGAACTTTTGTAGTTGCCGCCACTATTAATTAACCTAAAGGAAGATCGAAAATTAAGGAATTAGGGTTTAATTATGAAAATTTTGAATTTTCGTCCAAATTTTGGCTCCAATTAGCAAATTTAATTAGGATTTTGAAAATTTCATATAACTTTTAAATATTAACACTTTAGAACCTTTTAAACCTTAATACTTTTAATGTATATATAATAACGACATATAATAAATATATATTTTGTTAAAAAAATAATATAGAAAAGTTTATATTATATACTTTACATATATAGTAGAAAAATGAGTATAACATTTTTTTTTAGTACATTAAATTAAATAATAAAAAATGGGACTCATAACTGTCTGAGGTGTTATGTGTCTAATGGCCTATACATAACCTATGACCTATACATATCCAATGTAACCCGTAATAGGTGACTGTAATCCGTGAACCATTATAACCACTACACAAGACCAATGGAATACACATGACCTATGACCTAGACACATCCAATGTAACCCGTAATAGGTGAGCCTAACCCGTTCACATGACCCATGAACCATTATAACCACTACACAAGACTAATGGCATACATATGACCTATGACATAAACACATCCAATGTTAACCGTACTAAGTGACCCTAACTCATTCATTCCAAATCAGTCACACATGGTCAAAGTTGGTCAACAGTTGGTCAAAGTTGGTCAAAATTGTTTCAAAACTCATGCCAAATTGATTCCAAACTAGTTACACATGGTCAACGTTGGTCAATGTGGTCAAAGTTGGTCAATATCGTTTCAATATTCATGCCAAATTGATTCCAAACTAGTCACACATGGTCATTGTTGGTCAAAATTGGTCAACATTTGGTCAACAGTTGGTCAAATCGGTCAAAATTGTTTCAAAATTCATGCCAAACTGATTCCAAACTAGTCACACATGGTCATTATTCTTCAAAGTTGGTCAAAATTGTTTCAATATTCATGCCAAATTGATTCCAACCTAGTCACACATGGTAATTTTTGGTCAAAATTGGTCAACATTTGGTCAACGGTTAGTCAAATCGGCCAAAATTGTTTCAAAATTCATGCCAAATTGATTCCAAACTAGTCATACATGGTCATTGTTCGTCAAAGTTGGTCAAAATTGGTCAACATTTGGTCAAAATTGGTCAAAATTCACTCCAAATCAGTAACACATGGTCAAAGTTGGTCAACATTTGGTCAACACAGAGTAAAATTGGTCAAAATTCATCCAACTCTTAAATTTTTCAAAATGATCAGTCAACACACAATACATTACAAAATAATACATCCAAACATACACTTGACATTCAAACACACATATAGAAAAGAAGCATCTATATATAAATCCCAAAAAGATGATATTTTGCAACCACAATAGTTTGAACATCTGATCCGTACTGTTTCAACAAAAATAATTAAATAAAACCACATGGTTGTTTAAGTAGTATGCATGTATGATTAATAAGGCCTAAATCAAGGTAGTAAATCATACCACGTAAGTTTGCAAAAATGTGAAAGTCAAGTCTGTGTCGAGAATCTTATAAAAGGAATCATTGAAATTATCATCGGACAAATTCAATAGTGACAAAATCAATTCAATGATTATCCCTAAGAATTTATATATCTATTGATTTGTATAATATTTATATATGAAGTTTACAAAATTACATCAACTATACAATTATATATCCCATCATTATTTTTCAAAAAATATTATTCTTTCCAAAAAAAATTAAAATTTATAACACGCCTAAAAAAGTCATGATAAGGCGCAAATTATATTGACTCATTGTGTTTTATCTTACGCCGCGTCTTATACTTGCGCCATGTACTATTTCGTAATGGTGGAGTCGAGCCTGGCGCAACCATTACATGTTTTTTAGACCCTTTGTTACAGTACTCTTTATTGTGCATTCAATAGTTGTAAATGTATTTCACTGGGTTTTTGTTTAGTTTTAATGTAAAACTAATTAATAAAGTGTTGTAAAAAATATGGACAAGTGAGAGATCAAATGATGATGAATTCAAGCTAATCCATGGTGTTTTTGGAAGAATTGAATATCAAGTGTGTATGGTGTGTGTGTTCTTGAGAGAGAGATTGAGATGGAGATGGAGCTTTCAAAACAAATGTTTCAATAAGTGTGGGGAAAGCTTACATTCAAAGTCAACATAGCCAATTTGTGTCTGTATTAATTTCTGACCGCACGGAATCTCCATAGCCAATTTTCCATTTTTTATTATGAAATCAGAAGGTGCTGCCTTTGGTACTACTCTGATTTGACACGATCCAGGAACTTCCATAACGTTGGCGTGATTCGGTTTGAGCAACGGATCCTGACGTGATAAGAAGCCCTAACTACGGACTAATGGGCAAAGGAGGTAAAAGAAAGCCCGACACTGCTCACTGACCTCGTAAACTTTCTTGGAGTCATAGTGGCAAGGGTCGTGAACTCTACTCACTCTCCCGGGGCAGCAGAGGAAGGCAAGATTTATTAGGAGGTGGGGCAACTAGCTAGCCTTAAACCCCCAGCAAGCCATAGGGGTAGGCGGAAGACTTTCTCCTCTCGCTGCAAGAAAAGCCCTTAAATTGTTTTGGCTTTGCTAGAAACTTTTTAAAAAGTCTTCAAATAGCCATTGCATAGTTTACGAATTATGCTTAGTAGGGACCTAAACACAGGAATGGTTCAGAGTCAGACCACGCCTTATGATGAAAGGGGGAGAAGACTAGAAACCTTCTTTCATCAAAGCAGAAAGCCGAGAACTACGATTTATGAATAGCAGTTACAGATCGAAGGAAGTGATAACGTTCAAAAACGCCCGCTTTCTTGGATCAATTCCATCACTGATTTAAGGAAGAAAACTCCCTAAATAGGAATAGAGCTACTTTACAAATAGGGCTAATTACTTCGCACCTGACTGTGATAGCCCTCTCGATACCTTATTGGAGCTTTGTAACTAGTGGCCGGCTCATTCTATCGATACTGGTAAATAAAAAAAAAGAATGTTGACACTCAATTTTCATTACGAAGATGTATCACGTCAGGATCCGTTGCTCAAACCGAATCACGCCAACGTTATGGAAGTTCCTGGATCGTGCTTCCAACGTTTTTAGCAAAGGCCCGGAGAGAAAGCATAGTCTAGTTAGTAGTCCTACAGAAGCCAGAATAAATCATATAGATTAGAAACTGTAACCAGATCGATACCCCGATGCACCCCAACCACGTGATCGAGACCTATACCCCTCCCTTCCCCTTCCTTTGTTTGGGATGCTTGAGTGTTTGGATGCACCTCTTTTGTTCATATTCCTGCGCAGTTAAGAGAGAAATTCTCCCCAAGGAAACCACTTGTGTCTTTCTTGGATATGCTCAGTCCGGGTATAGACGCTATGACGTGAAATCCAAGAGACTCGATGTATCCTTGAACCTTTTCCTTTCCTTGGGCAGTACCTCCCAACAAGATTGATCCCTTTGGATCTTGGTCCATGATGGCCTTTTTATTGATTTTGACGATTGGATCTCTCTATGAATGGAAAAGGGGCGCCTCGGATCGGGTGAGCCTTGCCAATGATTTAAAGTTCATATAATAAAGCTGGGCTAACTGGGCCTAGAGTCGACCGAACTGTAAGGAGGGATCGCATAGACACTGGAGATAAGTCTTCTTGAACAGACTTAACCCAAAACTTCTTTGCGAATTATAAAGCTCCAGAGTGATAAATTAAACTATTCTCCTTGGATATAGAAAGTCCGCGAGGATGATCTTATTCATGATCGGCCAAGTCCGAAAGCTGCAAGAAAAGGGGCCAGAGAGAAGGTCGTAACTACGACCAGCTACTGCTACCCCAATCTACGATACCTTCTCATCTCCTTCGATTGGTTCCGTGTGGGGCATCCTGCTGAGAGACATTAGCTAATATAGCCTGCCCCTTTTTGCGTAATACCTCTTTCTTGGTCTTCTGCTTCTTGTTGTCCTCTTTAACTCGTTGACTCGGTCGGCCTTACTTAGGCCTTAGGTAGAGTCCTGGTAAGGTAGAGAGGGATAGGATCTCTAGTCCGGTAAGCTTGTAGTGGATGAACTTGCAATGGCTCTGTGAGGATCTAGCCGTTGCTTCATGCTCACCTTCCTTCATAAGAATAGGCTAGGATTAGTCCGGATCTAGCCTTAGTGTAGTAAATACCATCAACAGGATGAACTATATTTGAAGGAAGGCATCTATTCAAGTCTTTACTGAATTCGATATGCGTAGATTCGATTCGGAGAAGAGATTCTTTCTTGTAAGAACATGGCAAGCTAAGTGAAGTCATTCAGAACTGGCAAGCACCCGGAAGCACTAGACCAATAAGCTAGATCTCCCTACGGGGCATTGCACGTTTAGCCAGACCGCTCCGCTCGTGCTTCTCCTTGCGTCTTGCACTAGAACATGGAAATCGCTACTAAAGCACTTTCTCTCATGAATTGAAAGAGTTCTATCTCATATAGGGTCAAAATGCTACGGCTTGCTTATACTCTTGCAAGCAAGGCGAGAAGCGATTCTCTTAGCCGGCATACCCGACGAATCAAAAAAGCTATAATAAGGCAATCCATGGGCATGGAACCCCGAAATAGCCAATCTACAATCAAACTTTTAATCAGGTCGAAAAATTATTGCCGGTGGGTAGAACCAAGACTCATTTTAGCCAGGAGCTTACTTTAACTACTTATTTAGCTACTTTAGGTCGTTGTAGTCCATAAATAAGAAAAAAACTTTATCAGAGCTTGCATTCGATGCCGTTGATTCAATTTCTTCACCACCGGTAGCAATAAATTCTAAAAAGAAGCTTCCTTCGCAGGAAAGATATTCTAGTAAATAGAAAACTCGCCATTCATTCATGAACTGTCTTGCCCGTGCCATCAAGAGCTACAGCTATATCTCTCGAAGGTGTCTTAGCTCCACCGATAGGAACTGCCCACCTATCCAGGTAACCTCACCCGTGAACCACGAACTACACTTACAGACAACCTAAGAAGAAACGGAATATCACCCAGTTTTTCATAAGCATAAGAAACAAAAACTAGAAGAATAAACAAGAGATAACGCGCATACAAAGAGGATTCTTAACCGTTCGCGAAGAGAATAGAGTTGTTTTAGGCAAGGAAAAAAGCCAACCATAGCAGAACGCAATCAAAGCTTTCGTCCTTGGCCGCTCCTTCAACTGACGTACACAGGACCTTTGTTTGTGCTACCAAGGTGGCACAGGACAGGCATTCTCCTTATGCGGATACCCCTATTAGATTAGTCAAGCTTGGCAGCCCCTACCAAACAAAAAAAAAAAAAAAATTGAAAGCAGGAGACCTAGAAGAGCTTAAGTCTACCACGTGATATTGGTTTACACATGGGGGAGGAGCTTTGCTGGCACGCGGAGTATAGCTACTACTACACGAGTCCCACACACCACTCCACAGCTCTAGGCTTTCAATTCAAGCTTCATCAGCTACAAGACAATCAAAATCAACAGCTGCTACGAGATTGAATCAGCTTCAGGCTTTCAAGCAAAATAAGCGTCTGCCAACGGTAAGACTTTAATTAAAAGGGTAAAAGCCCGTTGTTATACTTGGTCTAGAGGCGCTATTTACGCCCATATTACCCAAAAGAGGCAACTTCAGGACCATCTCCCGCTTCTTGATTAGGGCGAGTAGGTAAACCCCCTCAACCTTGAAACAGTCTTAGTAAGCAAGGTCCTTTCGAAGGGTTTAACAAATCACTCTACGAAACCCAACTCATAGTAATAGGCAGGACATGAGATGACTACGTTAATGCGAGTTAGGCTCCTCGATTGCATTCTGGTCATGAATGGCGGGACGATTAATAAATTGCAATATATACCCTTTAGAGAACAGAACGTGGCCTCTAAAGCACGAATGAAAGCGAAACAAACGAGCCCTCTCTTCCCACTACTGTCAAAACTCTCGGATCTCTTTCCCTGAAGCCTCCTATCAAGTAAGGCGTGTAAGTCAACTTTCTATTGAATGGGGCGAGGAGGGCAACCGAAAAACCGCTTCTTTTTTCCGGTTCTGAAACAACTTGGGCGAAATAGGGTTCTACCGGGAAACCATGGATTTTTTAGTTTTCGCCATTGGTTACTGGTTGAGCCACTGGAATGGAATGAGATAAGAATCTCTGGAGATCTTTCCTCTCCACTTACTCGTAACAGGCTTTCCCTCTGTAGAAGACTTCTTCCGAATGGCATAATTGGGAGATTGATTCCTCGATCTTCAAAGAAAACTGACTCCTCCTACTCCTTCTTCTCCTTTAGGATAGGATCGTCGTTGGTCCTTCTTTCACTAATGATCTAATGATCTCACCATTTTCTAGTAGTTCTCGCGAACGCGCGAGGGACTATCCTTTCTATCGCTTGCCCTTTCTTTTCACTCTCAAGACAAGGCTCTCTCTCTTTTATAAAGCGAAGCAAAGCGCATGGCGCTGAAAGCTCAATAAACACAGACGAACACGATGCAGGGCATAGCATAAATGAAACCGCGGATCATTTCATAAAACATATATGCTTGACCTTTCTCGATGCTTTTTTTGGGTGACTCACCAACCGACCCAGCAGTGATCGATGACAGAATGGTACGAACAAATAAAAGTCATTGGATTTGGTAGTTCTCCATGGACTTCTCTCTTTAGCCCTTTGTATATGTTCATAAATGGGTGTGCACCTCCAGATGGGCGGGGGCCGGCCTCCCACTCTCTTATCTTATGCAGCATTTATTAGCTTAGTTGGGTTGGGTGGATCGTGCAATAAGCCTCTCTCGACCCTCCGTTTATCATACGTCTTTATGAAAGCCTCTCGCCTTTCGAGATTCGGTCCATCATCAACTCAGTCAGATCTTCTTGTTTGCCCGCTTTGATTAGGCTTCCTTTAACGGATTTTATCGGCATTTCGTGCCTGCAGTCCTGCTGAATTCGACCTTTTATCAGGGTAGCGTAGTAAGGTTAGAGGCATGCTTTCCGGATCTATGGTGAGTTGTTAAGGTATGTAAAGATACATTTGTTAATCATATTTGTAGTAAGCATCATGCCCCAAGTCCGTGTGATTGTGGAGAGTTGGCCACAAAAGATCTTTTTGAAGGACACTTTGACAACAATAACAACAAGAACTGCAGGAACTACAGAGCTACAAAAACCAGGAACAACAGAGCTACAAAAACCAGTAACTACAAAAACAAAAAGCAGTACAAACAATAACCCGTTCGTGCTCCTCATACGAGGATCACTCTCTCCACCGGCCGGACAAGCTACTCCTTCTCCATCTAGCAGTGCAAGCGAGATCGCTCGCCCCGAGCTGCTCAACAAGACTATATGAGCTTTGCTTGAGTTGTTGAAGGAATTCACAAGACCCTTCGTAAAGCACTCAAATGACAATTCCTGCCTACCCTAGTACATAACCTCTCACATTTGTTCGAGTGTAATTATTCCTTTATTACTCAATTACTCATATAACTTAACTGGCTAGCTTGAACGACATATAATAAATATATATTTTATTAACAAAATAATATAGAAAAGTTAGATTATATTATATACTTTACATATATAGTAGAAAAATGAGTATAACATTTTTTTTCTAGTACATTAAATTAAATAATAAAAAATGGGACTCATAACTGTCTGAGGTGTTATGTGTCTAATGGCCTATACATAACCTATGACCTATACATATCCAATGTAACCCGTAATAGGTGACTGTAATCCGTGAACCATTATAACCACTACACAAGACCAATGGAATACACATGACCTATGACCTAGACACATCCAATGTAACCCGTAATAGGTGAGCCTAACCCGTTCACGTGACCCATGAACCATTATAACCACTACACAAGACTAATGGCATACATATGACCTATGACATAAACACATCCAATGTTAACCGTACTAAGTGACCCTAACTCATTCATTCCAAATCAGTCACACATGGTCAAAGTTGGTCAACAGTTGGTCAAAGTTGGTCAAAATTGTTTCAAAACTCATGCCAAATTGATTCCAAACTAGTTACACATGGTCAACGTTGGTCAATGTGGTCAAAGTTGGTCAATATCGTTTCAATATTCATGCCAAATTGATTCCAAACTAGTCACACATGGTCATTGTTGGTCAAAATTGGTCAACATTTGGTCAACAGTTGGTCAAATCGGTCAAAATTATTTCAAAATTCATGCCAAACTGATTCCAAACTAGTCACACATGGTCATTATTCTTCAAAGTTGGTCAAAATTGGTGATCATTCATGCGTTGGATGTTTCACTAGACTTTACTGGCCCAGTAAAGCAAAATGCACGCCACCACCAACTACTCAAATTCCTCTCAACAGGAATTTGTTTCATTTCATTAGGGGACGTAGCACAAAAGCTACTGATTACTCATTCAAAGTATGTCGGTATTGAATCATAATAACCTCCTGCCCCGGGTTAAGTCTCTTTGTATGCATAGTGTGTCTAGTTCTCACCCTCAAGAACCTTCCATTATAGGACACTTGCACTACAAATATGGATCTCCGTGAATCCATCGGAACACTCGTAGTGGCATCACAATCTGATGTTTCACGAGGATCGAGTGGAAATCCTGCTAGAGCTAAAATCATGCCAACTCTAAACGCATGTCACATATTTGAATCAATGGTTGTGCAAACGACTACCGATTCATACCGTGTGCTAACAGATACTCTATGTGAGTCCGGTGTTACCTTAAAAGAACAAGTTGATGTGCCTTAAAATCCACAATCATTCAGGCAACAACTTTTACCGGAATTACATCAAAATCCGAAGAAAAATCCATGTGAATTTCTAAAATGCAACATCTCTTGAAAGCTGATTAAAATGCACATGAGTGTAATAGACCACTCTCAAATTACTCCTATGATCTGCTAAACCCAACATGATCTTCCCCGGAGCCACCGACAATATAGGAACTAAAAAGTGAGGGTCCCTAAGTCTAGGTGAGCAGAATCAAGTATCGTGGGATCTTGATTGGGGTGCACTGAGGTAAAAATTGAGAGGGGGTATGAAGTATGGGGTGCAAATCAGCTTATCACATGGTAAAAACAAAAACGAGGGTGTGGTTGAAAATGTAAAAGTGAGTTGAGTGAGGAGCGTGTGTGAAAGGGTTAAAGAAAACGGAAAACCCTCCCTAAACCGAACAAATGACCGGGTAACCTCATCTATATCGAATTGCATATGTTGCTTTCTGATTAAGACATCATGGACCCAGTGATGCAATGCACAACCCCCACTGACCACTCAAGTACAAATAGTAGTTGTTTCAAAATCACGGAGATAACCACATCCACTATTGACATCTCATTTGGAGATTGTTGATATTGAAAAAGAGGACCCACCTCCAGTCCTCGCCTTCGTTTGTCCACGTATAGAGTCTAGAACCAAATTAAATCTCTCTAGGACACAGGCACTCTACCAAGCATATCTTTGTGATATTGTCGGGACATTCATAGTGATACCAAGCATATCTTTGTGATATTGCTAACATCAAAGCCAACACTGAACGTAGGTCACACAGTTTCTGCAACTATTGTGCTAACAGGGAATCTATGTAATCCTGGGTTACACTGATACCTTCTTGTGCGAAGATCAGACGACTGTACTACATTCTTATCAACAACAGTCACTATGTCTGATAGAGGATCTGATGACTGTACTCCAATCTTATCAACAACAGTCAATACATCAGATAAGGGATTCTATGACCGTACTCCAACATTATCCACAACGGTCTAGAAAATACAAATCAAATCAAGATACCGCACCTCTACGACTTCAACAAATATCAGGAACCAAGGAACATCAGCAAATCGACAACGCCACAACTTCAAGAAAGGACTTCCGCTGCTAACCGCTCTATCTATGGGTCTACATTTCATCGATTTGCCTAAAAGTCTTCTGGAATACTTTATATTGGTTGAAAAGCCAATTAAAAGTATGTCTAACACCGATCATCAAAAGCTGAAGCTGATTTTTCAACAAAACTACACAACGGTTTAACACACAGCTCCAGCTTTACAAACAAAGAAGACTTCAAAGATATCCAACCTAGACTATTGTTACAAAGGGGGACATTGTTAGGTCTTAAAAGATTGTAATTAATAGTCTACGGGGGGCAATGTGTAACGTTGCATATTAGTTAGTTAGTTAATTAGGATTAGGTAAGGCAATTAGGGTAAACATATATATACTCAATTGTAATGTTTAATCGTCAACTTTTGCAATTAATCAAGAACACTTTTCAGCAATTGTTCTCTCCACCTTCTCTCTACTCTCTCTCTAAAACCCTAAACTTACTTCTCAAGTTTTCATACAAATCCATCATCTAGTCATCAAGCTATGGATTGATTGTTGTTTTAAGCTTTTCAGCTGGTGTTCCAAAATTTGATCTATCTAATGGTCACTCCATCTGGTGAAAGAATAGAAGCATGGGTGAACCAGAAATGGAGGCTTTTCAACATAATCCTGAGTTACTAGCATTTTTTTCAGTAGACACGAGCCCTTTAATTTACAAACAAGCCAACCACAATAGTTCAACCACTGATCCGTACTGTTTCAAAAAAATTTAAATAATCTGGGGTTTGATCGATTGGTGTAGAACCGATTTTCCGGTGTAGTTACAAAACAAGGATAAAAACAAGATGTTGGATTTATGTGCACAGTTAGTCAACCTATGTTTGTCTTAATTTCCTTATGAAATTCCTTAGAAGTGCACCAAGACGACACAATAAAGCTGAAAAAAAAAGTTGTTAATTTGTAGCACACAATGTCAAGGCAAAATGATAAAGTTATGTGTACCGTGATTTCAGCCCATAGTTTATCTCTTTCTTTTAAATCCACCTTCTTCCATGATAAAATCTTTAGACCTGTATGCTCACGAACTAGGTCGCCTAAAATACTCGACAACAGTGCACTGTTTGGCCAAGCTATCCTATTCATCTTATCGAATATTACACTGAGCTTAGCTCCACGGGGTTTGCCATAAACATTGCGAAACCTGGATAACCTTGTTATGCCCTCTTAACTACAGAATGTTCTTCGTCATTATCACTACACCGCTCTGAATCATATCTAGCAGAATCATAGCCTTCTATATTCTGATTACGAACAAGCTCCTGGTTATCGGCTTCAATTTGAATGATTATTGAACACAGATGTATAAAATAAAATAGAGAGTTTCTGGAATGAAAAAAATCAAACGAAGAAGTACTAGTTGAGAATAAATACAGAGTGGGTTCATGATCGACATAATAGAAATTGAACTTTTGTAGTTGCCGCCGCTATTAATTAACCTAAAGGAAGATCGAAAATTAAGGAATTAGGGTTTAATTATGAAAATTTTGAATTTTCGTCCAAATTTTGGCTCCAATTAGCAAATTTAATTAGGATTTTGAAAATTTCATATCACTTTTAAATATTAACACTTTAGAACCTTTTAAACCTTAATACTTTTAATGTATATATAATAACGACATATAATAAATATATATTTTGTTAAAAAAATAATATAGAAAAGTTAGTTTATATTATATACTTTACATATATAGTAGAAAAATGAGTATAACATTTTTTTTCTAGTACATTAAATTAAATAATAAAAAATGGGACTCATAACTGTCTGAGGTGTTATGTGTCTAATGGCCTATACATAACCTATGACCTATACATATCCAATGTAACCCGTAATAGGTGATTGTAATCCGTGAACCATTATAACCACTACACAAGACCAATGGAATACACATGACCTATGACCTAGACACATCCAATGTAACCCGTAATAGGTGAGCCTAACTCGTTCACATGACCCATGAACCATTATAACCACTACACAAGACTAATGGCATACATATGACCTATGACATAAACACATCCAATGTTAACCGTACTAAGTGACCCTAACTCATTCATTCCAAATCAGTCACACATGGTCAAAGTTGGTCAACAGTTGGTCAAAGTTGGTCAAAATTGTTTCAAAACTCATGCCAAATTGATTCCAAACTAGTTACACATGGTCAACGTTGGTCAATGTGGTCAAAGTTGGTCAATATCGTTTCAATATTCATGCCAAATTGATTCCAAACTAGTCACACATGGTCATTGTTGGTCAAAATTGGTCAACATTTGTTCAACAGTTGGTCAAATCGGTCAAAATTGTTTCAAAATTCATGCCAAACTGATTCCAAACTAGTCACACATGGTCATTATTCTTCAAAGTTGGTCAAAATTGTTTCAATATTCATGCCAAATTGATTCCAACCTAGTCACACATGGTAATTGTTGGTCAAAATTGGTCAACATTTGGTCAACGGTTAGTCAAATCGGCCAAAATTGTTTCAAAATTCATGCCAAATTGATTCCAAACTAGTCATACATGGTCATTGTTCGTCAAAGTTGGTCAAAATTGGTCAACATTTGGTCAAAATTGGTCAACATTTGGTCAAAATTGGTCAAAATTCACTCCAAATCAGTAACACATGGTCAAAGTTGGTCAACATTTGGTCAACACAGAGTAAAATTGGTCAAAATTCATCCAACTCTTAAATTTTTCAAAATGATCAGTCAACACACAATACATTACAAAATAATGCATCCAAACATACACTTGACATTCAAACACACATATAGAAAAGAAGCATCTATATATAAATCCCAAAAAGATGATATTTTGCAACCACAATAGTTTGAACATCTGATCCGTACTGTTTCAACAAAAATAATTAAATAAAACCACATGGTTGTTTAAGTAGTATGCATGTATGATTAATAAGGCCTAAATCAAGGTAGTAAATCATACCACGTAAGTTTGCAAAAATGTGAAAGTCAAGTCTGTGTCGAGAATCTTATAAAAGGAATCATTGAAATTATCATCGGACAAATTCAATAGTGACAAAATCAATTCAATGATTATCCCTAAGAATTTATATATCTATTGATTTGTATAATATTTATATATGAAGTTTACAAAATTACATCAACTATACAGTTATATATCCCATCATTATTTTTCAAAAAATATTATTCTTTCCAAAAAAAATTAAAATTTATAACACGCCTAAAAAAGTCATGATAAGGCGCAAATTATATTGACTCATTGTGTTTTATCTTACGCCGCGTCTTATACTTGCGCCATGTACTATTTCGTAATGGTGGAGTCGAGCCTGGCGCAACCATTACATGTTTTTTAGACCCTTTGTTACAGTACTCTTTATTGTGCATTCAATAGTTGTAAATGTATTTCACTGGGTTTTTGTTTAGTTTTAATGTAAAACTAATTAATAAAGTGTTGTAAAAAATATGGACAAGTGAGAGATCAAATGATGATGAATTCAAGCTAATCCATGGTGTTTTTGGAAGAATTGAATATCAAGTGTGTATGGTGTGTGTGTTCTTGAGAGAGAGATTGAGATGGAGATGGAGCTTTCAAAACAAATGTTTCAATAAGTGTGGGGAAAGCTTACATTCAAAGTCAACATAAAGCCTTATATACTCCAACCTCTAAACACAATTAAGCCTTTCTAATTAAGCCTAATTACATAACTAAGCTCAAAACTAGACTTAACAATCTCCCCCTTTTTGAGCTTTAGCATCTGATTCCAATCTTCAGAAATGATATTTGTCTTACTGTTGAATTACTGACCAATGTTTACATCTGTTGAATTACTGACCAATGTTTACATCTGAGCAGCCTGTGAAGTAATTAAGATCTTTGTCTCTGGCAAGAAAATGATTTCTAAATTCCAAGAACATACCATTGCAGAAATTTGAAAGTTTCAGATACTCAAAGAAAATATATTTTTCGTTGAATCTGTTTGAGTAAGAAAGACCTAAAAACTGATTTACTAAAGATTTGAAAATTCTGGAAATGGAATATCAGTTAGGTAAGGATTTGTCTGGGATTTTCAGATATTGGGGATTTTGTTTCGGATTTTGTGGTAGAGGTTTTCCTGAGGATAGGATAATGATGATTTTGAATGATTTGAAAGTTAACGTTTTGGATGTGTGTGTTTGTTTTGGTAAGAATGATTTGAAAGTTAAAAGTTTTGGATATGTATGTATGGAAGTTTTGTATGTAGGAAAGAATGATATGTACATTTTAGGATTTGATTTGATGTGGATAATTTGTATTTTGTATGTAACAAAAGATTAGAACAATTAAGCTTTTGAATGGATATGTATGTTATATAATTTGGAAAGAATGATTTAAACGATTTAATTTCGAATGGAAATGGATGTGAATTTGCGGTTTGACATTTCTGTGAATGTATTGGTTTCTTCATTTTCACAAATTGTAAATCGACGAAAATATAGACCCATAGATAGAGTTGTTTTGTAGCGGAAGTCTTTTGTTGAAGTTGTGGCTTTGTCGATTTGTGATTATTTGATAATTGTTGTTAGCGAAAAATGTTGATGAAGTTTAAGCTCCCCCTCAAACAAAAAGTTAATGCTTAACGGATCTTTGCTTTCTTATTTACTCCCCCTTAACTGGTGCATATGTCTTTTTTTAATGCGGAGTAAACCAAGCTTAATATATTCTCCCCTCATATTCTCCCCCTCATGATGAACAAGATATATCTGAATCATCATGTAAAATATGAAGCTCAGCAAGGTGGAAGTAGGAAAAATCTTCGAAGCCCAATGGGAAAAAAAAATGTGTTGAATAATGATATATTCATATTGTGAATGAATTAATATATAACACATGTCATCAGATAAACCCAAATCGTTGTTGAGTATGATGAAATACGATCAAATCTTTTAGCGTTTAATCTCAATGACCGTTGTTGATGAAATACAAGAACAGTCTTGTGTTTATCAATTGATATCCCGATTGTTGTTGAGAACATTGGAATATAGTCATCAGATATGGACAATGTAATCAAACAAGGTAAACCTGGATCACATAGATTACCCGTTAACACAACAGTTACACAAACTGTGTGACCTACGTCCAGTGTTAGCTTTGATATTAGCACTGGTAGGATTTCCATTCAATCATTGTGAAATATCAACATATGTGATATCACTATGAATGTTCCGGCTTTATCACAAAGATAAGCTTGGTAGTTTGCATGTGTCCTAAAAGTGTTTATACCGGTTTTAGACTCAATTAGTGGACAAACGAAGGCGAGGACTGGAGAGACTTGTCCTCTTGTTCAATATCAACAATCTCCAAGTGAGATGTCGATAGCATATGAGCATGTCTTCGTGAAAATGAAACAAGTACTTTTTAAGAAATACTTGAGTGGCTGGGGGGGTTGTGCATTGCATCACTGGGTCCATGATGTCTTTTTCAATATCAGAGCGCAACACATGCAATCTGATAGAGACGTTGCAACCCGGCTTTTAATCGTTTTGGTAAGGGTTTTTTGTTTTCTTTAACCCTTTCACACCCTCCTCACTCAAGCTTACTTTTTCAAATTTTTACTACTCCCTCATTTCATTTTACCATGTTTAGCTGAATTGCACCCCATACTTCATTCCCCCTCTCAAATTTTATCTCAGCGCACCCCAATCAAGATCCCGTGATACTTGATTCTGCTCACCTAGACCTATGTACCCTTACATTTTGTCCTATATAGTAGGTGGCTCCTGGGAAGATCATGCCGGTTATAGCAGATCATAGGAGTAATTTGAGAGTAAACTATAACGCTCATGTGCAATTTATCAGCATTTATGATGTTACTTTGTATGAATAACATCGAATTTTCATCGGAAAATGTATGTGTTTCCGGCATAAGTTTTTGCCTTTATGATTGATAAGTTTAGGCACAGGAAACTTGAACAATTTAGGTAATACCGGACTCACATAGAGTATCCGCTAACACACCATATTAATCGGTAGTCGTATGCATAACCGTTGATTCAAATGTGTGACCTGCATTTAGAGTTGGCGCGATTTTAGCTCTAGCAGGATTTCCACTCAATCCTCGTGAAACACCAGATTGTGATGCCACCATGAGTGTTCCGATGAATACATGGAGATTCATTTATAAAAGTGTATGTGTCCTAAATTGGAAATATTTGACGGTGAGATCTAGACACACTGTGCATTCAATAAAGACGTAACCCGGGGCAGGAGGTTAATGATTTCAATACCAACATACTCCGAATGAGCAGTAGATATATTATGTGCTACGTCCCTTGATGAATTGAAACAAATTCCTATTGAGAGGAATCTGAGTGGGTGGTGGTGGAGTGCAAATGCTTGACTGGGCCAATTAAGTCTGGTGAAACATTCAACACGTGAATGAACACATTTTAGTGAGATTGCCCGGTTTATTGACGGTTTGGATGCACTCAAAGGTGTGTTTTCTTGATATTATCATGTTTTCACATCATCTTGCACTCACCTATATCTATACCCTAGACTTATACCCTCATATTTACCAATCGACTAAAAAATATTTCCTTTGGAAGGTAAGGCCGGTTCTGGCAAACCATGGGAAGGTATTGTCTTTTGAGAGAAAAAAAAATTTATCATTAAAAAAATTATTCAATCGGGTATAACAGTTTTGATATAAGAAAGTTTCTCCCCGTGTAAATACTAATTCTCCCCCTAGAATTAATATTTCTCCCCCTCGACAAAATAAAGGTAGTGAAAAATTTACAGTTTTAGAGGGGTGGGAAAGAGTTTTTACATTTATGTGATTAACAAATATGAGCGGGTTTCTAGCTGATGTACTTGAAAGCCATTATAAATGAAACAAATAAAAACGGTTTAAGCCTTGAGATTTAGCATACCAAGTTTAGACACAAGAAAGTTAAAACTTTTTTCGTCTAAAGCCTTGGTAAACAAATCAGCTAATTGACAGTCGGTTTAAACGAAGTACAATTCCACATAACCTTGTTCAACATGGTCTTTTATAAAATGATATCGAAGATCAATATATTTAGTTTTGGAATGTTGAACAGGATTGCATGAAATTGCAATCGCACTTCGTGAATCACAATATAAAGGAATACGGCTGTATAAAAAGCCATAATCTTTTCATTGTGATTGCATCCAAATTACATGGGATAATTAACTTGCAGCAGCAACATATTCTGCTTCTGCAGTTGAAAGAGATACGCAATTTTGCTTCCGTGAAGACCAGCTCACCAATTTATCTCCCAGAAATTGGACACTTCCAGATGTACTCTTGCGATCCAGCATACATCCAGCATGGTCAGCATCAGAGAATGCAGTTAAGTCAAAAGAAGTTTCTTTAGGATACCAAAGACCAAGATCTCGAGTACCCTTTAGATAACGAAATATACGTTTGATTGCTTGAAGATGTGATTATTTAGGAGCAGTCTGATACCGAGCACATATGCAAGTACAGAACATAATGTCTGGTCGACTCGAAGTGAGATATAACAAGGATCCGATCATCCCCCGATAAGTTGTAATATCAACAAGTTTGCCATCAGGATCAGCATGTAATTTAGAACTAGGTGACATCGGCGTCGGTATTGGTTTACAATCATCCATGAGATATTTCTTCAAGAGATCAGTGATATACTTGGATTGATAGATGAAGATCCCGGTAGGTAATTGGCAAACTTGAAGACCAAGAAAGAAATTCATTTCACCCATCATACTCATCTCAAAACGTTTAACCACAAGATCGGAGAACTTTTTGCAGTATTTGGGATTTGTAGAACCAAAAATGATATCATCGACATAAATTTGAATGAGAACTATATCTTCCCCTTGTCGTTTGATGAAAAGAGTTGTATCGATTTTTCCTTTTGAAAAACCAGAATCAACTAAGAATTTAGAGAGAACATCATACCACGCGCGAGGAGCTTGTTTCAAGCCATACAAAGCTTTGTCGAGAATATACACATGATTAGGAAAACTTGGATCTACAAAACCTTCGGGTTGATGAATGAACACTTCTTCATTTAGAATGCCATTTAAAAATGCAGTTTTGACATCCATTTGAGAAATTGTGAAATGCTTATGTGCTGCATATGCCAAAAATATTTGAATGGCTTCTATTCGTGCAACAGGAGCAAACGTTTCTTCAAAGTCAATACCCTCCTGTTGAGCATATCCTTTCGCAACAAGACGTGTTTTATTACGAATTACTATCCCATTTTCGTCCTTTTTGTTTTTGAAAATCCACTTTGTACTAATAACATATTTCCCAGGTGGTTTTCGAACTAGACGCCAAACTTTTAATCGTTCAAATTGATTAATTTCTTCTTGCATAGCAAGGATCCAGTCTGGGTCTGAGAGAGCTTCACTGACTTTCTTAGGTTCAATAGAGCTTAGAAAAGAATAATATTGACATTCGTCAGCAGTGGCTCTACGGGTTTGAACAGAAGATTCAGGATCACTGATTATTTGATGCAAAGGATGCTCTCTTGTCCATTTAAGAGAATGAGGAAGTGGAAGTTGACCTGGAATTATATTTGAGGTATCAGTGAATACAGGATGAGGGATTATTGCAGTTTGAGCATTTGATGTAGAAGGTGGAGGATCTACTCGTTTAACGTTGAATTTAGAGAAATCAATCACCAATGATGGAGGTTGTGCTGGAACTAAAGATAAATCTAAAGGATTAGCAGCTTGACCAGAAGGTGGGGAATCGTCGGGAGATGATTGATTTTGCAAAGGTGAAGAAGTATCAGGAGATGATTGATTTTGCAAAGATGGGGTATTTTCCGGTGATGATTGAGTTTCCAACGGTGAAACTGAATTTGAAGGAAAAAAGTTGTTAGTTGGTTCAACAGAAATAGGAGATGGAAAATCAGTTGAACTTGTATTTTGCACTGCAGGTACAGTTATAGATTGAACATCGGCTACAGATGGAAATGAAACGCCAGCCTCCTCAAGTAAAGTATGTCGAATGTTATGATAATCATCATAAAACTTTTCAAACAAGACATCTAAATCATTTTGAGAGGAGGAAGGCGACGACGAAGGTGGAGGAATTTCAACATTTGTAGTTAATGAATCTATTGGAAAAGTTTCATCAAAGTTAACGTTGACACTTTCTCTAACCGTCCGTTTTGACCGATTCTATACTCTGAACGATGCAGATTCACGTGAAATACCCGACAAAAACTCCTTTATTAGCTTTAGCTTCAAATTTATTTAATTTGTCTTTGTCATTTAGGATGAAGCATCGACTCCCAAAAATATGAAAAAATTTGACATTTGGAATTCGGTTATTAATGAGTTCATATGGAGTTTTGTTGTAGGTTTTGTTGATGATTGAACGATTTTGAGTGAAACTTGTCGTACTAATGACTTCAGCCCAAAGAGATAATGAGAGTTTTGAAAATGAAAGCATGGTACGAGCAGCTTCAACTAAAGTACGATTTCTTCGTTCAACGACCCCATTTTGTTGAGGAGTTCGGACAGCAGAAAATTGATGAGATATAACAACTGATTCAATGAAAGAATATAAAGTTTGATTTTTGAATTCGGTCCCATTGTCAGTTCGAATGGTATGAACTTTTAATTCCAAATTTGTCTGGGTTTTCTTGATGAAGGCAATGATAGTCTCGGTTGCTTCATCTTTTGTGCGTAAGAAATAAACCCATGTATAACATGAATAATCATCAACAATAAACAACACATATCGTTTACCAGCCATGGTTTGAACGCTCATTGGGCCACATAAATCCATATGAAGTAATTCAAGCGGTTTTGAAGTACTTGGAACTAGTTTGGACTTATGAGGTTTCTTCGTCATTTTGCCCATTTCGCAAGACGAACAGAGATGATCCTTAGCAAAGTTAACATCTGGAAGACCAGAGACATGACCACCTTTAACCAATTTGTTAATCAATTTGAAATTAAGATGAGAAAGACGATGGTGCCATAACCATGATTCATTTGATGACGCCGTTGACATTAAACATACTTCGTCAAGTGGGGTCACATAGTCCAAATTAATTGTAAAAAGATTCGTCTCAAGAGTTCCGGTAAGAAGTTCTTCTCCATCATAGGTTTGAACAGCACATTTCTTTGTTCGAAAATTAACTTCCAATGTTTTATCACAAAATTGACCAATACTAAAAAGATTGTGTGCAAAATCTTCAACATAGGTCACATTCCGGATGATTAAATTGTGACGAATTATATCTCCAGTACCCACTATTGCAGCTAAATGGTCATTCCCAAACCGAACAGTTCCCAAAAATTTGTCTCTAAAATTTGTTAATAACATCTTGTTTCCGGTCATGTGTCTTGAACTACCAGAATCAAGATACCAAACATTCTAAATAAGACAATTAAAAATGTGGTACCCAATCAGTTATGGGTCCTGAACGATTAGTAATATATGTCTTATGAAGAATTTTAAGTAAGAAAGTATTTAGAGAACTGGAGAACTGCTAGGAGGCAGTTCTGTGTTTGTGAATTTGATAGACCATTTTAGGGATTTCTCAGGATAAATTAAAAACAAGTTCGATTGTTCATTTTGAATCCATTTATATTTAACAAACTTGGATGGTTTTTTATTTAGCTTAGGAGACGGAGTTGAGGAACCGGAATTTGGCGATTTAGGTGCAGACACAACGCGATAGACGGATTTAGGTGATTTATGTGTAGGAATTACTCGATAAGCTGATTTAGGAGATTTAGGTGCAGATACTACACGATAAATTGATATTGGATATTTAGGTGCAGAAACTACACGATAAACTGATTTTGAAGATTTAGATGCAGAAACTACACGATAAACTGATTTTGTGAATTTAGATGAAGAATGTGTAGTTAGAGATGTTTGAGATCGAGCAAGCATTGTATTGCGGGGTTTTGGATAACAAATTGTACATGAAAGAATGATCGAACCATTTTTAGGCAGTACATCATGTCGAGGACCACATGGAGCATCTTTTCTAAAAAATATCGTGTATCATATTGAGAAATTGGTTGATCAGTTTTTCTGTCAAAATAAACTTTGTTTCCATTTTTATCTATTTTAACAACCAAATTTACACCATTAACAGTGAAATTAAGAGGACGATAAATTGCAGAATCATACACAATACCATAAAGTGTAGCAGGAGAAATAAACTTTGTTGAGTTATTACATTTATTGGAATTAGAAAAAGAAGAAGCTAAAAACAAAGGAGATCTAGACTTCTTAAGCTCCTTGGACTTAAGCATACTAGACTTAGTCGAATTAGACTTCTTAAACTGCTCAACTTCTTTTAATCCGCTTTGCCCTGGCTTCTTAAGCTTAGATTTTAAATTTTGATCTGAAAAATTTAAAATAGGGGAATTAGAATATCGTCTTAAAAGAATTGGAGTTTTAGGAGAAGACGAATTAGCATTTTGAGACGTTGGTTTTGAAGAAGCATTTTGATTAGAATCATGTTCATTAGAAATAGATTTTATTGCTACGGTTTTATCTTCTAATTCATGTATTTTAGTTTGTAGATAAGATTTTTCTTTGTCAAAAGCCTGATGGGTTTCATCGATTTCATTTTCCAGTTGGTAAATTTTCTTTTCAAGAATGAGAGATGGAACATAAATCTTTGGTGTTATCTTCTGTTGAAGTACAACATTACCTTTTATCTCAAATTCTTCAGGTGTTATAATTGGAAAATAATCATCATTTTCAAAGTGAGCCTTTTTAGTTTCATATGATTTATTTAATTCAGTGTAATTAAAACTAATTTGGACATTCTCCTTTCTAGCTCGGTTGAAAGTCTCTATTTCTTCTTCCTCATCAGTTATACGAACAAATCTTTATAAGATCCCATGGTGCATGTATCTTGAATCATATAATGTAGGAACCATTTTGCATGCATTCTTAAGATATTCAGGATTGTCAGCACCAAGCCCTTCTCTTGAATTAAAATATATAAAGTCTTTGGGCTTGTTAAGATGAATGGTTTGATCAGTGTGTCCTCTTTTGACAATCAATTCCTCAAGATGTTTGATATGGGAATTCAATTTATTGGTTTCATGCTTGAGTGTGTTTATGATATTTTGTTTGGTTTTCATTTCATTTAATGAATTTATTTTTTGTTCATGAATATTTTCAGTTAATTCTTTGATATGTGAGTTTAAAGATTTAAACTGTTTTTCATTGTCGTCAAAATCTTGTTGTTTACGTACCAACGCATTTTTATTATATTGATATTCATGCCATGTTTTTGTGTATAATTTGTGATTGTGATCAAACTTAGCCTGTAATTCGGATATTTGACTTTGTAACTCTAGATTCTCTTGTTTAAAAACTTGATTTTGTTGAATATGATGAACAAGTTGATCACCTAGATGAACATTTTGTTTATTTTGTTTTTCCAAAATATTTAAACGATCCTTAAGTTGATCATTTAAATCTGTTTCTTCTAAAAGTTTTTGGGTTAATAATTCTATTTGAGACATCTGAGTTTGGATTAAACAAGTATCATAATTATTGGAAGTATTATCATTTGAGAGAAGAGAAGTGTGTACTTTGCCATCCTCATCGATTTCATTAATACGATCAGCAACCTCAGCATTTTCTCTTGCCATAAAACACAAGTTGGCTGAATGTTCTTCGTCTTCAGGTTCAGAATCTTCCATCCAACTAAGGTATGCAGCTAATAACACCTTTCCAGCCTCTATTTGCTTAGCCATGAGCATCTTCCGTCTAAAGTAATCAGAATCACAAACTTTGGGTTCTTTGTAGCATTCAAAGGTGTGATGGTTGGCTTATCATTTGAGATTGTAGTAGATAGATCGGGATTAACGTCGGATGAAGATATCAGATTATTTTTTGTAGACTTTGAGTACCATTTCTTCTTATAGGTTGAAATAAATGACATAGCCTTTAGCACTGCCTGAGGGTCTTTTTCCATATCATCAAATGTGGTTGAGGTAGATTTTTTTATTCTTTGCGATTATTAGGATTTTTGGTAATAGTTCTTGGGTTAAAAAAAATTTGAAAATTTTCTTAAACTTAATCGGGTTTGGGAAAAAAATGTAAAAGATTTAAATTTTGTGATTGGGTTTTAAAAATATTTAAACGTTTTCGGTCCCACACATTCAATCTTTAAGAATGTTCTTTTAAATTTGTTTTAAAAAATTTGTGTAAAAAAAATGAAGCGTAATTAAAAAAATTTGTTAAAAAAAAAAAAATCATATTTGTTTGGACTTTGACGTTTTGGGCTGAGATTTGAGCTTTCAATTCCTTGGGCTTTTATTTCTTTGGGCCAAGAAGATTGAAGTTTGGGCCAAATCAATCAAGAGCCGAACTCCTCAACTTATATTGGATCGATGCTAAGATCGGCACGAAGAGATTACACAGAGCGATTGATTAAACACAAACTTATACACGAATTCAGTGGTTGGTCGAATTTCAGTACAGGATTGAGCAATTCAGAATTGACCGAGATCAATTTCAATTTCAGATATCAATTTCACGAGATCGAGAATCTGTAATTTAATTGCCGAACACAGTTCTTGAATTCTTAACAAGCCGAATACTTATGGATCGAAGATTTTGAATCAATTGACGAATTGGTTGTGATCGTTTTAATCTGAATTGAATAAAGGTTGAGATCAATTTGTTTAATTGATTGGCAGATTGTTGAATTGATTTCAATTGACGAAGCCGAACACTTGATCGATATTGAACAGAGATTGATCGAACACTCTATGCCGACCAATTGATCGATATTGAATAGGGATTGATCAAACACTATTGACGAAGACTGCACAGAGTCGAGGACTACACAGAGCCGAAGACAGCCTAGCCGAACTCAAGATTTTGGGCCTGTGTTCGGGCCGAACCCTTGGGCCGGTGTTCGGACCGAAGAAGATATTCGGGCCGAAGTCTTGAGAGCCGAACACTGTAAAGTGTTCGTGAGATCGAACACTTCGACGTACGAACGGTACGTACAAAAACTTCACAATTTTGATTCAATTAGGCTCAATTCTCAACCAAATTCAGTGATTCCAATCCCAAAACATTCGAAATTCAATTTCTAACAGTTTGATGCAATCAATCAACTCAAAACATATCAAATCTGCACTCGATTTTGATTTTACAGTCCGTATTTTGAGTTTTTAAGTTTTTCACTAAAATCACGAATTTGAGATGATTTGTTGATGGATTGGATTGAAATTTGATTCTATTCTCATTAGAATCACTGAAGAAACATGAATCTTCAATCAAAATGCCAATTCCATTCAAAAAAATTTCATTTTAATTTCACAGCTTCATACGAACTTTTTTTCTTCAAATTCTCAGATCTTGATCGAATCACCACGAAATTGGATCTACCACTAAATTGAAGATCAAGTGAGTGTATGGTGTGTGTGTTCTTGAGAGAGAGATTGAGATGGAGATGGAGCTTTCAAAACAAAATGATTCAATACGTGTGGAAAAAGCTTACAATTAGTGAAATGAAAGTTCCCTTAAATACCTATTTCACTAATCATCATGATTAAGGCTAATGACTAGTTTATCATTTATACAATATTACACAACTAGTCCCCTAACTATTGAATACAACTTAATTAACCCTAACAATCTCCCCCTTTGTATCAATAGTTTGGATTAGCATGTTCTTGAATCTTCTTCTCTAGCAAAGTCTGAAACTGAATTATCCGTTGAGTAGTTTTGATCTAGTATCAGCTTCAGCTTTTGATGAACAATGAAAAATAATACTTTTTAATTGGTTTTTCAACGAATATAAAGTATCTCAGAAGATTTCATGAATTCTTGACTTAATATGTTTTCATCATTATCCAATCTCCCTATTTTTGAGTTTTAGAACCTCATCCATGTCTTTCTTCAATGGACCTAAATTTTTATCGTTGAATTTGTTGGTGTAAGAGATTGCTTATCAGTTGTGTTGTTTGTTGTTGAAGCAGATGGAGCATATTTAAAGTCTGAGGACGATCTTAAGTTGTTGTTTGTGGGTTTTTTGTAATACTTCTTCTCATAATTTGAAATAAGTGACATAGCTTGAAGTACGTCTTCGAGTTCTTTTTGCAAATCATCAGTTGTAGATGTTACAGGTACTTCAACACTTTCTTTCATTTTTGTTGCTGATGCGTACAGATGATGTTGTTTTGTGAGCAGTGCTAGAGTATCATCAGTCTCTTGTTTAGTTTTCACTATGTTCTTAACCATAGGTTCATTTTGGTGCAAGTATTCATAGAGTTCATGAATATCGATGAGACTGATATCTTTGTGTTGCATTGCACTATTCCCAAATATTTCCCATTTTGGTAACACACTATGAATGAATTTGATATTGAGCTCCAAATTTTCTTTACGCAAATGGTTTTTGCGAAGTTCATTCATCAATGTACAATATCTATGATATGTACTTTCCAAATCTTCTCCATTTATAGCCTTGAATGATTGATAAGGGTTCAGGGTAGTAACCATCTTTGCTTTGTTACCTAACACTGTACCCTCCATTTCCTTTCTGATCTCATCCCACAGCTCTTTACCAGTTTCAAGACTATATAAACTGTTGTAGATGTAGTTTGGTAAGGCTTGAAGCATAAATGAATATGATTGTACATCGGCTTTGGCCCTTCGTGCTTGTTGAACTGAATATTCAGCAGGAGGAATATGACGTTTTCCACTAATAACTACAGGAGTAGCATCCGGATCAGCAATAGCATCTTCATAAAATACTGCATTTCCATGCTCGAGGGATTCAAGAATTTCCACAGATAGCTCCTGATTCTTGATGAAGTGGAGAAATCTTTTCTTCCACTGAGGATATTCTCCTCAATATAACACGGGAGGTTTGAGATCAGATCCAATCGAAAGTGCATCTTTAGAAGTCATTTTAAATTGATTTAGAATGGTTGTGGACTTAAATTGTTAATAGGCCGAAGACTTAGTTCGGACCGAAGAATTGTAATACTGAACACTAGAAGCACGATTGAGCCTAACGCTAGAATTTTCTTAGGGCCGAACAGTTGGGCCGAACAGTTGAAATGTCTTCGGGCCGAACAAGTTTATGGATCAAACAAGTTTAAAGGCCGAACAGTTGAAATGTCTTCGGGCCGAACAAGTTTATGGATCAAACAAGTTTAAGGGCCGAACAGTTGAAATGTCTTCGGGCCGAACAAGTTAATGGATCGAACAAGTTTATGGGCCGAACAAGTTTATGGATCAAACAAGTTTAAGGGCCGAACAGTTGAAATGTCTTCGGGCCGAACAAGTTTATGGATCGAACAAGTTTATGGGCCGAACAGTTGAAATGTCTTCGGGCCGAACAAGTTTATGGATCGAACAAGTTTATGGGCCGAACAGTTGTAGTGTTCGGGCCGAACTTGAATAGCCCAAGATAAGCCGACGAATTATAAAACGAACACTTACAAAATGAACTGGAAATGGGCCGAATAAGATGTTCGGGCCGAATAAGATGTTCGGGCCGAAGAAATGGGTCGAACACTTATAAAACGAAGACTTGGATCAAAGAAGCTCGGGCCGAACAACTTGTGAAGTTCGGGCCGACCAACTTGTTCGAATGTTCTTGAAACAGAGGATTTTGACTGAAGAACACCGTTCGTTCAAAACTTCACCATTTCAATCCGATTCTGCTCAATACTTGATCAATTTCAGTGATTCCAATCACAATATGATCGAAATTTCTTTTCTAACAATCTGATCCGATAATATCCTTCAATCCATAACAACACATCTCGAATTCTTCGATTTTTAGAGATTTTTTGAGTTTTTCACTTTTTCACAAAAATCACTGAATCATGATCAATTGTTGATAGAATTGATCGAAATTTGATTCTATTCCTATTAGAATTGACGGAGAAACGTTTATCTTCAATAAATTCATCAATTCGAACACAAAAATTTTCGATTTAATTTCACAGTGGTCGAACACAACTTTTCTTCAAAATTTCCAGATCTTGATCGAATTACCACGAATTTGGATCTACTCACAGAGAGTTTATGCTCTGATTCCAAATGAGAGATCAAATGATGATGATTTCAAGCTAATCCCTGGTGTTTTTGGAAGAATTGAAGATCAAGTGTGTGTTCTTGAGAGAGAGATTGAGATGGAGATGGAGCTTTCAAAACAAATGTTTCAATAAGTGTGGGGAAAGCTTACATTCAAAGTCAACATAAAGCCTTATATACTCTAACCTCTAAACACAATTAAGCCTTTCTAATTAAGCCAAATTACGTAACTAAGCTCAAAACTAGACTTAACAACAAGATTAAAATTAAAATAAATTAAAAAGCTATAAATTTTAAAAACATTTGCGGTCGGTGACAGAGAAGAAGCTGCTAGAAAACAAGGTTGCAATAACCCACAAACTTAGGTCAAGAGAGGGGGGCACCATAACTCACTTGTGTGATCTTCAGTTGTGCTTATTCAATTTGTTGGACAAGCTAGCAAGCTAGAAAAGAAGATGTGTGGCTTTTTAAGGTGGGTATTCACTTAATTGGTATCATGGTCAAATCAGGGTTGTAATAAGACCAAAAAGGCTAAACCAAACAACAAAATGAATAGATAATTTTTTTTTTAAAACGGAAAATCCTAATCTACTCCTAAATCTCTCTTACGACCACTATGAGACTTCAACACCAAGAACACAAGGATGAGGGGCAATCACCTTAGCAATAGGCGAATAGCCTTTTGGTTATAGAGAACTTATCTAATTAATACTTAGAGATAGAATTTATACTCAACTAGAACTTATCTAAATGGGTTTAGAGTTGGGACTAATTAGAAGGATTGTTTAATGGTACTTGAAAAAGGTATTGTTCCCTTGCGCCTCAGAAGAGTCTAGGGTTTAAACTTCACTATGTAAACAATCTAGGATAACTACGGAAAATCTCCGAAAAACGGCTTCAGGAATTTCCGGTTAGGCCTCGTACATCTGGGCTAACTTTCCCCATGTCACTTGAACAAGGATCTATCTTCGTTTACCCATTTGATGTTTTGAGGATATTAAGAATTAGAGTTTTTACCCTTTTGGTTGGGCCACTATGAAGCTGATTTTGGTTGGGGAAAGCCAATTTGTTGCATACTTTTGTGAACCATGGAAGGCTGGTGTTCTGAAATTTGATATTTCTGATGGACACTCCATCTAGTGAAGGAATAGAAGCATGGGTGAACCAGAAATGGAGGCTTTTCAACGTAATCCTGAGTTACTAGCATTTGCTTCAGTAGACACAAGCCCTTTAATTTACAAACAATCCGACCACAATAGTTTAACCATTTGATCCATACTGTTTAAAAAAAATAATAATAATCTGGGGTTTGATCGATTGGTGTAGAACCGATTTTCCGATGTAGTAACAAAACATGGATAAGAACAAAATGTTGGATTTATGTGCACAGTTAGTCAACCTATGATGTTACATCCAAACTTATAGCACACTCATGGGAAAGTTTAATTAAGAAGTTAATCTTAATTAAACTAGAAAGACCTAAGTGCAACTTATTCCAATATAAATAAGAGGCTTAGGGTAACCCTTTTTCCCCCTTGATCCCCATTCGAAACCCCATCCCCCTCCCTCCTTGGTTCCGGCCGAACACCCCAAGACACAAGCTTTGTGTTCTTCGTGTTCTTCGCGTTCTTCGTTCTTTCTTCGCGTTCTTCATGCATTCGAGCAAGGATCGATCATTGCAAGTGCTTGCTAGTGGGCATCTCGTTCTGCAGATTACTGGTGGATCTATCTTGAGAAACAAATGTATTAACCAACTTTTTTCTCCCCCTTCCCCCTTCGTGCGAACGGACCAAAAATCTTGGGTTCTTGGTGTTCGACGAACACACACAAGTGTGTGTGTGTGTGTGTTCGAGTTTTTCTTACGAGTTAATCTTCTTGTTAATTTGTCTAGATTTCCAACATCCTAATCCTGTATGGGTTTAAGGAATGTGGTTGATCTCAGTCCGCTTTTAGGGATTAAATAGTTACTTAGTTCAACCGGTATGAACAAGTTCGTGTTCGTATCAGTGTGGTTCGAATCAGTTTGACTAAGTGATTAGTGAAACCCTACACAAAAGAAAAATACTTTTTATTGATTCGGAACTTTACAATTCGAATGATTACAATTGATTAAAGTCTACATATTTATACTAATCGGTTCGAATGATTACATTTGGGCTGAAAAAACCAAACCAAACTGAAAATCGGCCGAAACCAAACTGAACCGATACAGATAGGTTTCGGTTTGAAATTTCATCGTTTAAGGTTTCGGTATTACCGGTTTCGATTCGTTATTTGGAAGGATGGTGTCCTATCGGTAGAAACTGAAAAAAAAAAAAACCAAACCTGAAGAAACCGAAACCGAACCAAAACCGAACACATGTAATCGATTCGGTTTCGATTTTGAAAATTCATCATTTCGGTTTAGGTCCTATCGGTATCGGTACGGTTAAGTTCGGTTTTTGGACCGCGTTCACCCCTATCACTGGTAAAAAAACGGGATTTCGTCACACCGAAAACGTGTGACGATATGCATACAGTCATACACAAAGTTTTCAACGTAGTGTGACTAAAGGTCGAGTAACCATAGGTATATACGGTTACATAAGCGTTTTAGTGAACAAAGATGGGGATTCCCCCCGCCCATTACATACGTCCAAAAGAGAAAAGGAGGGAACCCCCCCCCCCCCTCTTCACAAAAATCAGCTTTTAACAGTCTAATACTATATATCCGGTTCGCAGTTTATTTATTTAAAATACCAAACTAACTTTGTTTTTAGCAACGAATATATATTCGGAATCGTAATTCTAAAGCGAATCCAAAAACATAAAAATCATATTTCGAATACAAAAAACTCATTTATTGTTTACTTAATTGAATGCTTGTGTTACACAAGAAAGTCCCCAATTCTTTCGCAGACCATTTTCCTTTAAAAACCACATTTTGGCGGAGCGTAACATGGTGATACTCCTTTATGGTGGAATATCATAGTTCTCTGATTTGAGAATTATGATTGTCGGTTTAGACAATGTTTCTTTAAATGTGGCATGAATGTTTTTTCTTTTATTGTAGCTTAGGTGGAAGTTGATAAAAATTTAGGTAAATATAAAAGAAAAAGGCTTTAGCGATTAATCTATGTGATTGTAATATTTATCATTTAGTGAAGTTTTTTTTCTTTGGATGCCCGTGGTTTTTCTCCGGATTTGGGGTTTCCACGTAATTCTTGTGGTCATTTTTATTATCGTTTTTAGTATGGTGGTTTTTGTTGAGAATTTCGGAGACCACTTTCCCAATAGTAATTTCATTGGACCACCACATGCTGATAGTAAGAGGCTTTGAACTGCAAATCTGCAATTGAGGATTTTTGAACAACAAGTAGTCGAATTCTAATGGAACAAATCAGAACAAATTGACACGACGAAGAATTACAACTACGAAATTGCTGGCAGAACACAAAAGTTTCTTAATTGTTATCATCCTAAATTTAAGGAAACAACAAATTTATATAGTTAAAGTTTCAATTTTGAAGCAAAACCCAAGCACTTATAAACACCAAATTGGAAACCCAGATGAATAAAAATGGGTGAATTGCATCAGTCTCTTTTTCTTTTGAATTACAGTTATATACATCCATATGACAGACGTTATATACATGGTTTTTAAAGTCATGTAAATCACAATTTGTGTGTGACTATTATACATCTAATGGCCACATGCATATTATATTTGTGTGGCATTTTATTATATTTACTTACGCATGAAACTAAGCAAATCGTGGCCAAAAGTGCGACCAATTTATGTGAGTGAATTATTTAGTCACACATAACAACTCCTAAATTTGTGTGACAGTATGAATAAATATATATATATATATATATATATATATATATATATATATATATATATATATATATATATATATATATATATATATATATATATATATAAATATCTCCTGAGTGCAGTTTTTAAACCATTATTTCTTGAGTCCGGTATGACTGCAGCATCGAACAATGATTTGTCAACTGAAACTTTGAAGCAATCCTTTGGGAGTTTTATGTAATGAAGCTTTTGTTTTCCATCAGCTGAATTGTATACAGTATCAAGAGCAATTACGTTTGTTTTCTTTAGGGTCCACAATTCACACTTATATTCCTAACACATTATTAATAATTTTGACATATAAGCATCATAACTTAATTAAACTAATCCAAGAATGTATGAACATGGTGAAATACATACTTTTGGTGCAAACAAAATTGGTTGCGATTCACACTCTATATGGGAACCCGTGTATTCTTGTGAATCAGGCGTTTTGTTAGATCCGACTGAGTTGACCAAACATTTGGGTGAGTTGTTTTCAGCTGGAGAAGATGTTATATTACTTAACACTACGTCCTTCTGAATGCTGTCATCATCCTCTCATACAATAGCACTTGATGGTGTTCCGCTCGCCTAATCTGTACAGATATGTTTAGTATTAATGTCCACTTAGCTATCCTCCAATATATATAGAGAAATGCATTTGTTAGTAATAAACTAATTAAGATAAATTTTAATTGAATTAAAATAAATGTATTTCCTGTGGTGCACTAAATTGAGCCGTGAAGCGTTTTAACTTCTCATCTTGTGCCTTGAGCTGTAGCATCATCCTTTCAACCAATCCAATTGTTTCTGTGACCTGCTCCGACGAAGTCTTGATTTCTACTTCTTTTTCTTGACGCTTTCGTCTCTCAACATCAAGCTCAGATTCAAGTGAAAAATACTCTTTCATCGGTTGCTTTTCAGTTTCGAGGAAGACCAACCTCTATTGGTCCATCTTTGATCTTCTCCTCTGTTTCTTTCTAAACACTAAGTAATTAGATATGGAAGAAAAAAAAATTTAAAAAACATAAAATAAAGTAAATATTAAAATTGCAGTCAAATTTACTATTTGGTCTCCCACTGCTCTGGTTTTATCATCTGGAAATTCTCCGTCTTTGTTTTGCCTTGCTTTCAACCACATTAAAGAGGGGGGGGGGGGGGGGGGGGGGGGGGGGGTTGGGTCGGGTCCGAAGTCTGCGTCAACTTCTTTGTTTTCAATCTATACACATCAAATACATACACATGTAAACTAACTAAATCAAGATAATTAACGGAAGTATGATGCTATTAAGTGCAATTGTATAAACAAACATTAAGTAATCTTACCATTTTTTCTTTCAAATATATGTATCCACCTCTTACCATTTTATGGTGATAAACACAGTTGGAACGGGCCAGTTTGGTTGAAGTTGACTTCCCCTTGATAGAAGGACGTATAGATGCAAATTGACTTCCCCTTGATAGAAGGACGTATAGATGCAAAAAGTGGATCATAATTTTTTTTGAATTTTTTTTGGTCAAATGTAGTAATAATCATGGGGAGTTATATATTTTTTTCGGTATTTTTTAAAACTTTTTTGAGGTTTCCTTGCGAGTCCTCACCATTTTTTTGAGTCCTCACAGAATATATATATATATATATATATATATATATATATATATATATATATATATATATATATATATATATATATAGATGTGAGATCGGGTGAGGACTCAAAAAAATGGTGAGGACTCGCAAGGAAACCTCAAAAAAGTTTCAAAAAATACCGAAAAAAATATATAACTCCCCATGATTATTACTACATTTGACCAAAAAAAATTCAAAAAAAATTATGATCCACTTTTTCTTGCGGATCATAACAATGATCCATATTTTTTTTGTGGATCAAAATTATGATCCATATATTTTTGGATCATTTTTTAAATTTGTTTTTTTTTTGGATCTTATAGGCTGCGATTTTGATATTTAAAAAAGATTTTTTTTTTGAAAAAAGTTTGTTTTCGATCATTATTAGAGTTTTTTTTTGAGTCCTCGCAGTCCTCACCAGGAAAAGAGTCGTCACCGGATCCGGACCCTATATATATATATATATTGGGTCCGATTCAGCGCAAAACCGTTTAAAGGTGCAGAACCGCAGAACCATCCTAACATCCAATGTTTACTATGTTATATATAAGGTGTACATTTTCATACACGTTGTAACACATTTATACATTCAATGTTTCCAATTTTTTATACACATAATATATAATTATATTTATATAGTATTTTTATAAAAAATTGGAAACATTGGATGTTTGGATGGTTCTGCAGTTCTGCACCTTTAAACGGTTATGCGCTGAATCGGACACTATATATATATATATATATATATATATATATATATATATATATATATATAGTGGAGAGTTATATAGAGAACCCACAATATTATGCAGAACTCGTAGAACTCCTATTAACCAATAAGAAATTAGTATTGGATTTTACATTTATTAAATTGATAAGGGTAGAAAAGGTATTTTACATATTTTCATTTTTTAGGAAGTAATTAATTTATTCCCTACAATTATAGGGAGTGGATATTTGATCATATCTATTGTAACTTCCTGTTGAAACGTAATTCACCATATCTCCCCGAATTATAGCAAATTGAACTGATTTTATTTATAACCAGTATACACGTTCTTATTTTCTCGATTTGCAGGAGACAAAGTCTTTTTGGTATTGCTTTAAAAATTTCGTCGATATTATTTGACTGCATCGTATATCGTCATGGTAGAATTAGATGTGCCTGGTTGGTCGACAGATATTCCAGACAATAATGAATTGGTAGACGACCCTCTGATGGATATTGAAGATGAGTTGATGGATGATTGCTTTGAAAATAATCTAGTTGATGAAGACGGTTGTTTTTTTTTTGGTGGTCACTGTTAATATCTTATTTTTTAGTTAATATGTTTTTTGACCAACGATTCTAACAGAAACTTGTTAATAGGCTGGTTTTTTATTTTAATGTAAAACGGTTATTTATTTGACTTATCTATTGATATATTGTTTTTGCACATATGCATTATTATGGGTTTAAAAAGTTGTGTTTTTCATGATATAATTTTATGTAGCTAGTTTGGTTATAACAATGTCATTTGCAGAATGGTCCAATTTTGTTAGGATACTCTACTATCTCCTGATGTGGTAATTAAACTAATCGAATTGTGTAGTTTGGTCATTGGTGATTATAGCTTTTTACCCAATATATGGTAATTGATGTTATTTAATGGGACATGCCTGATGTTATTAAAAAGTTGTATTTTCATGATATACTTTTACGTATAAAAAATCCACAATTATTTATAGCTAGTGTTTTAGTTCTTAATTTTTTTTTTTTACGGCAACGGTGTTTTGTTTGTGCAGAAGAATGCATTTTTAATGTGATTAACAATGAAATTGATGTTTTATCAACACCTGGAGGAACTAAAAATTGGTTCCCTAATGTCCCTATCGTTGATAAACCAATTGTTGGGTCCACTTACGAATCATTTGAAGCTGCATATCAAATGTATAAATTGTGTGCTGATAATGGTGGGTTCAACATACGCAAGTCTGGTATTAAGCGACACAAGGGTAAAATAACCCATAGATATGTGTATTGTAATCGTGCTGGAAAGTGTAGATCAAAATTTGACATGGATTCATTGAAAGTGGCTAACTATGATGATAATTTGGAAGGAGGAGGTGACGTCAAGAGGAAGCGAAAAGCAGTGACCACCGTAACCGGTTGCCTTGCCTAGATATGTTTTAAAGCTGTATATGGTATTGATGCATTCAAGGTTAATGCTTTTGTCGAAGAGCACAATCATCCACTTTTGAGTGATAGTAATATGGACTTGTCACGAACACGTAGACAACTACAGTTTACTGATTATGTGTTATTCATCGTGCATCTTTGTCTAACCTTGGGGCTACAAAAGCCCATCGACTTAAAGTTTGTCTAATGGGTGGTTATGAACGAGTCCGTGGGACACCAATGGACCGGAGGAATGTTAGACGTTCCGTCAACTTATTTATTAGAGATAGGGATGCTCAAATGCTTGTTAATAAAATGGTAGATAGGAGCACACACATGTCCCTGGTTTTTCGTTTGAACATCGTGTGGTGAATTCTGAACTTGTTAGCATTCTATGGGCGGATGAGACCATGAAGGCAAATTACGAGTTATTTGGTGATGTAGTCTCATTTGCCGCAACATTCAAAACAAATAAGTAAACTTCATTATATAATTAATTAATTTTACAATGGTTTACATTAAGTATATTTTTTGCTGCTGCCCTTTTATCAGATGAGACATATGATTCGTATTGTTGGTTGTTGGAGGCGTTCAAAAAAGTAAACAAAAGGGAGCCACCGTTAGTCCTTACTGATCAAGACCCTGCTCTTCGAAAGGCGATATTAAAATCATTACCAGAGTCACGTCATAGGCTGTGTATGTGGCACATAACACAGAAACTACCTGGAAAGGTAACGATACACATTACCAAGTTGCATTTATGTTTTTATTATTACGTTTTACAACTACGATTAGGTGCATGTATGTTTTCATCTTATCTAATGTTACACTGAGCTTAGCTCCACCGGGTTTGCCATAAGCTTTGTGAAAACTAGATAACCTTGTTATGTTCCTCTTAACTACGGAATGGTCTTTGTCATTATCACTACACCGCTCTGAATCATATCCAGCATAATCATAGCCGTTTGTATTCTGATTACGAACAAGCTCCTGGTTATCGGCTTCCATTTGAATGATTCTTGAACAGAGATGTATAAAATAAAATAGAGAAATTTTGGTTTGAAAAAAATCAAACGAAGAATTATTAGGTGAGAATAAATACAGAGTTAGTTCATGATCGGCATATTAGAAATTGAACTTTTGGTTGCCGCCTGGTAAAAAAATTGAAATTTTGTTTGAGATTGAAGTTTTGTGATTGCCGCTACTAATTAACCTAAAGGAAGATCAAAAATTAAGGAATCCGGATTTAATTATGAAAATTTTGAATTTTCGCCCACATTTTGACTCCAATTAGCAGATTTAATTAGGATTTTGAATATTTCAAATCACTTTTAAAGATTAACACTTTTGAACCTTTTAAACCTTAATACTTTTAATGTATATATAATAACGAGATATAATAAATAATATATTTTGTTAAAAAAAATAATACAGAAAAGTTAGATTATAGTATATACTTTATATATATAGTAGAAAAATGAGTATAACATTTGTTTTTCTAGTACATTAAATTAAATAATAAAAAATGGGACCTATAACTGTCTGATGTGTCATGTGTCTAATGGACTATACATGACCTATGACCTATACATATCGAATGTAACCCGTAATAGGTGACCGTAATCCGTGAACCATTATAACCATTACACAAGACCAATGGCATACACATGACCTATGATCTAGACACATCCAATGTAGCTCGTAATAGGTGAGCCTAACCCGTTCACATGACCCCTGAACCATGTTGGAATTATGTGCACAGTTAGTCACCCTAAGATGATACATCCATGCCTACGAAACACTTAAGGGTCACACCGGTGTGGGCATGTAATACGAGTAAGACATGTAATGATACTTGGAAGAGGAATGATTCATAATAGTCATTATGAATCAATTAAGTATTAAGTTAAGATTAACTTATTACTAGATTAGTTTAACTAATTAATTAATACAAGTAGTTGTGCATTGACTATTCGAGTAAATATACAATGTGTTAATTATAGATTATCCATAATATGATTTAAAGCTAATAAATCATATAAGTATTTGGATAATATTATTTTGTAAATTATATAAAGGTTATTATATAATAAATTATTAAAACTATAAAATACAAAGTATATATTTCGTATATATATTATACTGAAATATATAAGTGTATAATACTATACAATTAATAATTAAGTGCAACAATAATAGCTAGATGAACTATAATGGATGGAAGCGTAAAAGGGAAATTTTAATTAAGAAGTTATTCTTAATTAAAATAGAAGGGCCTAAAGTGCAAGTTGTTTAACTATAAATAAGAGGCTTAGGGTAACCCTAATTCCCTTCTTGCTTGCTAGTTTAGTTTAATTGGTTAAGAACATTAAGACTAAGAATTCTAAGACTAAGAACATTAAGACTAAGAATTCTAAGACTAAGAACATTAAACTAGTTTAGTTTAATTGGTTAAGAGGATTAATTAAAAACATAATCTACAACCTAGTAAAATTAAACAAGTTCATGTTTAAAAGTTTGATTATTGTTTTAATAGGTTTATTAAAATTAGTTCTTTAAACCTAGAAATTTAGACAAAGTTTTTGTTTATAAGGTTTAAATTAAAAAGTTTAAATAAATTTATTAAAGTTATAATCTATCCTTGAATTTAAACAAGGATAATTGTTTAGATAGGATTGATTAGGATTAATCTTTTAATAAAATATATTTTTGATCAAGAAAGTTAAAACCTAGTTTAATTGATCAAGAACTTAGGGTTTGATTAATTAAAAATTAATAAGGATTAAAAGGCAGTATTAATTTTATTAATTTTAAAGTCTTAAAATTAACAAGATGTATTTATATATTATTTTGAAATTTTTAAATATTTAAAAGGAGATGCATTTTTTAAAAGGATAAAAACATATTTTATATGTATTTTAATTAATTCAAGTTAAAATACAAAAAAATAAACTAATATGATATTCTAGTTAGAATATTATAAGTTTTTAAGTAACAAATTATATATATATAATAATACAAGATTAAATGCAACATTCAATAAAGTGTTATTTTGATCATGTAGTTATAATATTAGTATAACTAGAATTTGTATGAGTTATAATTAAACTAGAATGTACAAAGTTGTAAACAACTAGAAATTATACAAAATAAAGTTTTATTATAATTAGATAATACAAAAATTATATAAATAAATTGTATACAGTTATAAGTTATTGTAACTAATTAATTATACAAGTATAACATATGTAGATCACGAGTTACGTAATATACTAGATTAATGACCAAGAGTTGAATAACATTAAAAATTTAGAACCTATATTTAACTAGTCTAAGTTACATGTAGGAATGGTTTAAACAAACTAAAATTATTATATATAGTTTTTATATAATAAGTTTATTAGTGTTCACCAAGTATAGACCGGTGATTGTGTTTGCTTAAGTTCCATCATGGTTGTTGGAGCTAGTGGGAGCTACAAAAGAAAATCGCAAAGTTTATCAAGATGTCCTTAGGACATAGTTTTGGTGAATCTAATAAGTTAAAATAAATGTTTAATTTTATTATTATACAAAGAAAAACTAGATGTGTTAAACTAGAGTTATGAGTTAAGTTCGTGAGTCATAAAGAATTAAAATCTCTATTTTAAAAGTTTAACATAAGGTTCAAGTTTTTCAAGTAAATAAAACAAGTTTGTTTTAGTAAGAAAATGTTTTTCACAAAACTTAGTAAAAACATTTTGTACACCTCGTTTTAGGTATACAAGTAAAATCGAACAAATTTAAAACTATAAGTTTTAAAAGAGTTTAAAAAGGCTGTGGAATTCTTGAGTACACAAGTCGCACATTTTAAATAAGGATTAAAATTGGAATAAAGTATATGTTTAGTTTAAGACTTAAACAATACCCAATAAAATCTTAGATCTAAGTAGTACCCATCTAATGGAACACCTCACTAGTTCAACGATATTCATAATGTAAGGAGAAAGAACCTTAGATATGGATTCAAATCATTGCGAGTATTAGGGTGCGTAAGGTTCTGTGATAATCGGGAGTCCCGGCGCAGAGCATCACACTTTCTTAGATGATATGATATACTTTGGTAATAATCGATAGTCCTGACACAAAACGTATTTGAGTAGAGTAAACATACTAAACTTCATTGAAATTAGAAATGTGCAGTTAGATTATACAAAGTGGTAGTAAGTTAATAGTCTATACATTCTACGACGCCTAGGAATCCTGTCAAATAGCAATACTAAATACCCATGTCGCGAATGCTAGAAATGGACCAGGACAAGCATATTACGCTTGTAGAGTGTTCAACTCTTGCAAGATGGTTAAGGGATCATCAGTGAGTGCTCACATCATGAAAATGAAAGAGCACATGGATCATCTTGAATGACTAGGACATCCGATATCGTTGCAGTTGCAATAGTAATGATACTCAACTCATTGTTAGATGACTATAAGCCTTATATAGTCAACTACAACATTCACAACATGAAGCAATACATTGTTGAGCTACATTCCATGCTTAAGACTACTGAGTTGATTATAGGGACCAAGTTTAAGAATGATCTCGTAGTAATCGATAATGGTATTGAAAAGAAAAAGAGGCGCAGTGGAAAGGTGTCACACCCCGCCAAAAATGAGTTTTACTTCATTTAAAATGTTTTGCGAAAGACGAGGGTGTAACGTTCATGACAACATCGCAAAAAAAAAAAACAAACAACCACGCAATAACGAAAAATAAAAGTTGTTGTCACTTTCCAAAAATAGAAAGTTCCCAAAATAGTAAGTTTCCTAAAATAGAAATTGTTTTGAAATGAAATGATTGTTTGTAAACTTAATGTTTTAATCATGGCTCATGAAAATCCCACTGCTCGTATCCTCCAGTTCCACTAAACCTAATTACCTGGAAAAACATAAATAATAAAAGGGTCAACAATAACGTTGAGTGAATCCACATGGTTAATATTGTATGAAAAGTAAAGTGTTTGCTACCCAAAAATGTTTGTTATTAAAATGGTTTATGACTGAAAAACTATAAGATTCAACACTCATATGATTTGAGAAGTAAGTATGAAAAGTGAAGTGTAATTGTAGAAGATCTACAATTACTTATTTTGTTTATGAAAAAGTGTTGAACAAATTGTTATGTTTGACATCGCATGAACTGTTATCCCCAACAGGTAGCTAGTCTATTGAGTTAATATACCAACCCCTAAGTCCACAATCAGCACTTCAACTCCAGTATGTTATCGTTTTTATGGATATACACTCCCGAAAGATGTCTTGGATAAACCAAGTAGTGATCAATTAATGTTGGGAGGATGAGTGTCAGCCAATAGTACTATCTGCATATCCATGGTCTAGATCCACTAGTTAATGATTGCTGGCAAACCTTAGTCCGGTATAATAATTGTTTGTCATGCCAACGCGATAATGAAAATGTATATGTTGTACAGTCACAGTAAAACAGTAGCAATTGTGTTTATGTTTTCCACCCCAAAGTTTATTAAAAAAAGTATAAGTAGTAAAGGGGTCTGTGGACTCACCTGGGCAGAGCTTAGCGATAGATTAGGATAGAGGATTCCTTAACAGACTCCTAGCTTCCTAAACGATATAACTTACTAATTAGACTAAGCTAATACAGGCGATTCTAGATATGATATAAGATAAATGGTATACAAATAATGTTATGTTTTATGTTTTGTGACATCGAATGAACTTGGATCATTGGGCCTTAATGGGCCGAAATGAAATGAAATGAAATGGGCTTCGAAATGAAATGAAATGAAATGGGATTGGGCTAGGCTTTAATGGGCCTAGATTGGGCCTATTGGACCTAATGGGGTTAATGGGCCTAGATGGGCTTAATGGGCCACTGGGTTGGGCCACTTGGGCCTCTTATTGTGAAGGAGTTATGTGCACAGTCAGTCAACCTATGATGATACATCCATGCCTACGAAACACTTAAGGGTCACACCGGTGAGTGCATGTAATACGAGCAAGATAAGCAATGATACTACGAAGAGGAATGATTCATAATAGTCATTATGAATCAGGTAAGTATTAAGTTAAGTTTAACTTATTACTAGATTAGTTTAACGAACTAATTAATACAAGTAGTTGTACATTTACTAGTTGAGTAAATATACAATGTGTTAATTAAAGACTATCCATGATATGATTTAAAGCTATGAAATCATATAGTGATTGGATAATATTGTTGTATAAATTATATAAAGGTTATTATATACTCCCTCCGTCCCACAAAAAACATCCCATTTGTATTGGCACAAGTTTTTAGGATATAGTTTGTGGTGGGGTATTTGGTAATAAATTTGATTAAAATATAGGATTAGTTTAGATATTGACATAAAGTGAGTGAGAGAAACTTTAAAAAATGATAAAAAATACAATAAAGTTAATGAGATAATATTAATTTATTAAGTGGGTCCCTCCAATTCTCAAATGGGAAGTTTTTTGTGGGACAAAATTTTTGGGTGAAATGGGAAGTTTTTTGTGGGACAGAGGGAGTAATTAATTATTAAAAGTATAAATACAAGTATATAATTCGTGTATATGGGTACCGAATTATTAGTGTGTTAATACTAGACATTTAGTAGTTAAGTGGAACAATAATAAACTAGTTAAACTATAAGGGTTTAAAGTGTAAAGATAAGTTTAATTAAGAGATTAATCTTAATTAAACTAGGAGGACTTAAATGAAACTTATTCTATTATAAATAGAAGGCTTAAGGTTTCATTTAAACCTAATCAATCATTCCCTTTACACCTAGAATTCGAAACCCTAGCCTCTCCTCTCCTAGTTTCGGCCGAGAACAAGCAACAAGGGAAGAACACAAGTTTGTGTTCTTCATGTTCTTCGTTCTTCGTGTTCTTCGTGTTCTTCAAGTCTTGAAGATCCAAGTTCATTGCTTAGATCAACTAGAAGATCGCTCGACTTGTTCATCATAAGTGGATCTATCTTAAGCAATCAACAAGGTATGTTTTGGGAAACCCTTTTCTCCCTTCTCCCTCTTGGACGAATTTCGGCCAAAGAACCCTAGGGTTCTTTGGTTGATGGTCAACGAACACACAAGTATGTGTGTGTTCTTGTTCTTCGTACAAGGTTTTTTTCTTGTTAACCTAATCTAGTTCTCCAACATCCCAATCCTTTAGGGTTTAAGGATTAGGTTTAATCCCAGTTCCGCATTTAGGGATTAAATCAGCTAGTTGGTTTTAACCGGTCAAGAACAAGTTCATGTTCTTGGTCAGTATGGTCGAACCAAGTTTACTAGGAGGTTGACCCAAGTGGTCGATCAGTGTTATGAAACCCTTCAGTGGTCTCAGAGCATTGGTTTAGAGATCTAGACTAGATTAACAAAGATTGTTTGTTTACTTTAATTTTAAGTTTTTTTTGTTTCAAGTTTTTTTTTCCTTCTTCTTAAATTTCGAAATGGGTAAAGAACCCTAGGACCAAGAATATTAAACTAGTCTAAGTTTAATTGGTCAAGAGGTTTCTAAGACCCTAGAATTTTCGAAAAGCAAGAAAGAACCTAGGACCAACAACATTAAACTAGTTTAGTTTAATTGGTCAAAAGGCTTCTTTCCCTAACCCTAGAACTTTCGAAAAATTGGAAGAACCCTAGGATCAAGAATTTCAAAGTTCTTGATCAAGAGGATTCTTTCCTTATTGTTTGATCTTCAAAATCTAGGATCAAGTATGTTAAACCAAGTTTTGGTTTAATTGATCAAAAAGGATACTTTCCTTTTCTAAAAGATTTCGAAATCAAGGAGGTTACTTGGACACCAAGTTTGTTAAACTAGCTTAGTTTAATTGGTGGAAAAGTTCCCTAGGCTTTAAGCAAATTTTCGAAACCCTAGATATAATCTAGGATTAAACTAGTTTAGTTTAATTAAAAGAATTAATTAGTACAATAATAATCTAAAACCTAGATAATTAAACAAGTTTATGTTTAATAAGTTTCATTATTATTTTAATAGATTTATTAAGACTAGTTCTTTAAACCTAGTAATTTAGACAAAGTTTTATTGTCTATAAGGTTTAATTTAAAGAGTTTAAATAAATTTATTAAAGGTTATAATCTATCTTAGAATTTAAACAAAGTTTATTGTTTAGATAGGATTGATTAAAAGAAATTAATCTTTTAAATAAAATGATGTCTTTGATCAAGAAAGTCAAAACCCTAGTTTTGATTGATCAAAAACAAGATTAAGGTTCATCTAATTAATTTAGGGAATTGATAAAGAAGATGTTAATTTTTAAGTTCTAAAATTAACATGATGTATTTAATTATTTATATATATGTATTTAATTTTTCGGAATTTTTTAATAATTAGGTAAAATTGAATTTTAAAGGATATAATAAGTTTATACGTATTTTAATTAGATTAAGTTAAAATACACATGTGTAAGCTAGATGTAATATTCTTATTAGAATGTTACAAGTTTATTATAAAATATACATATATACGAATACATTAAAATACAAGATAAAATGAAACAATTAAAAAGGGTAATGTTATTTTGATATTTAAAAGATAATATTATAATTAGTTATAGTATAAGTTATAATATAATTAAAACTAGAAAGTACAAAGTTATGATTTAATTATAACTAGAAATTGTACAAGTTGAAATTATATGATTAACTAGAAATATACATAGTTATATATTAAGATGTATAAAGTTATAAGTTATTATAACTAGATAATTATACAAGTAAGTATTTTACAAGTCATGTAATATACTAGACTAATGATCAAGTAAAAAATAACAAGAACCTATATTTAACTAGTTCAAGTTAAATATAAGAAAGGTTTAAACAAACTAAGAATTATTATATATAGTCTTTATATAGTAAGTTTATTATTTTCACCAAGTATAAACCGGTGATTGTGTTAGCTTAAGTTTCATCATGGTTGTTGAAGCTAGTGGGAGCTACGCAAGAAAATCACAAAGTTTGTAAGTGTGTCGTTAAGACATAAGTTTTGGTCGAATCTAATAAGTCATAAGAAATGTTTGATTTGATTATTAGACATATGAAAAACTAGATGTGTTAAACTAGATTTATGATTCAAGTTTACGAATTATAATACATTTAAAAAGTTTAACATAAGTTTATAAGTTTTTCAAGTAAGATAAAACAAGTAAGTTTTATTCTAGATAAAAAATCTAGTAAAACGTTTTGTACACCTCGTTTTAGGTATACATGTAAAATCGTGCAAATTCTTGAAACTATAAGTTTTAAAGAATAGTTCTTAAGTTTTAAAAGGGTGTCTTGTAGAACTCTTCAATTCACAAGTCCCACATTTTAAACAAGGATTAAGATTGGAATAAAAGCTTAAGTTTAGTTTAAAGACTTAAACAAACCCAAGAAAATCTTAGATCTAAGTACTATCCATCTAATGGAACACCTCACTTGTTAAACGATATTCATACTGTAAGGATAAAGAACCTTAGATATGGATTCAAATCATTGCGAGTGTTAGGGTGCGTAAGATTTTGTGATAATCGGGAGTCCCGGCGCAGAGCATCGCACTGTCTTAGATGGTCTGATCTACTTTGGTGATAATCGGGAGTCCCGGCCCAAAAAGTACTTGAGTAGAATAAACATACTAGACTTTATTACTAACTTAGAAATGTACAATTAGATTGTACAAAGTTGTAATAAGTTATAAGTCTAAAGATTCTACGACCCCTAGGAATCGTGTCAAGTCTTGATACGATCGGTAAGGATGTTACCTACCAGAAATAGCATGTCTCGTCGGGAAGTGCCCAAACCTTGCGGCGAGAATGTGATATATGGATCCTAGGCCTAAAATATTAATTATGGGTTTATAATATATTTTAGAGAATGTTTATTGATGATTACTAATTAAACCGGGTTTGATTTGTAGATGGCAGCAACAAACGTGTATGCGACAACAAGTACCAACAATCTCTCACTTCGCTCAATCCTCGAAAAAGACAAGTTGACTGGGTCAAACTTTCTCAACTGGGAGCGCAATCTTCGTATTGTGCTCAGGCATGAGAGAAAGTGGTATGTCTTGGAGAGAGCAGTACCAAACACACCTGCTGTTAATGCCAGAGCTGAAATGAAGCAAGCTTATGATAAGCATGTCAGTGATGCACTCGATGTGAGCTGTCTGATGCTAGCCACCATGAGTCCTGAGTTACAAGCGGGACTTATGGATGTGCCTGCATTTGAGATGATCCAGCAACTTAGGGATTCATTTCAAGAGCAAGCTCGCACTGAGAGGTTTGACATCAATCGAGCCTTCAACTCTTGCAAGATGGTCAAAGGAATGCCGGTGAGTGCCCACATCATGAAAATGAAAGGACACATGGATCACCTCGCTAGACTTGGTCACCCCATACCGTTGCAAATGGCAACAGATACTATACTCAACTCGTTGTCTGATGACTACAAGTCTTTTGTGGTCAATTACAACATGCATAATATGGAGAAATCCATTGCTAAGCTACATTCCATTCTCAAGACAGCTGAGTTGAGTTCGGGGACCAAATCAAAGGACGTTCTCTTGATCGGTAATGGCGGTGGTGGTGGGAAGAAGAGAAAGGGGCATGGTGGTAAAGGAAAGGGTAAAACCTATCCTAACCAAGGAGTGCCAAATGGTAAAGGTGTCAAAATAAAGGTCAAAAAGGTTAAGCCTAACACTGCGAGGACCGAGAACCGGTGCTTCAAGTGTGGTGAGGCTGGGCATTGGAAAAGGAATTGTCCAAAGGGTGCAAGTGGTAGTGGAGGAAACGCAAGTTCCTCAGGTAACACAACCACACTTCTTAATCACTTTAAGATACTTGTAAAGTACATTACGAGTAATCTAACTTTTGCAATCGTTTATTGCAGGAGGAGATGGAAAGTGATAGTGACCAGCATGAGATGATGATGATCCCACGAGCACCAAGTTTTTATAATTCAGTATTTTATGGATTCGTTTTGAACAATTTTAGTTTATTGTTTTTGGATAATTTTATTTTATGTTAAAACAAGTTTTATTTTGGTTTTAAATAAATTTCGAATCCATGGTTGAATTATATTGTGTGCATGTGTGATAATTACACTAGTCAAGGTTTATGACTAGATTGTAAGTCAAGTTTTGATTTACTTATATTTCATGTGTTATATATTTGTTTGATTGTTGTATAAATAATGTCTTGATAGCTCAAGGTATTTAGATGCTAGTAATTAGAAAAGTTTTTCTAATGAAAGTGTTTAAGAGTTTTATGGAAGCATAAGGTTCAAAGGTTATTGAATTTAGTTAAAACATCTTAAGTAATAGTCATTACTTATGATAGAAAGTTTTAAAGTATTAGTATTAATATAGTATGATTATATTGGATATAATCAAGATAGACTTTAAAGAGTATTATTACAAGTATTTTACACTTGTAGTAAAGGTTTTAATGAACTCATAATTCCCTAGTAGGAATAATTGGATATTCGTATAATCCAAGTAAAATGACTTAGACATTAAACGAATCTTTAAAGGGACAAACTATATTAAAGTATTTAAGAATTAAAAGGTATTATTGCAAGTCTTTTATAATTGTAATAAATACAATATTTAATCAAGTCATAATTCCCTAATAGGAATAATGGATATTTGACAAATCCAAGTAATGACTGTGGCATTAAATAAGATTCTTAAAAATACTAATGTGTTTAAGAATTGATAGTATCATTTCAAGTGTTTCATACTTGTGAGATACAGTAATCAATAAAGATCATAATTCCCTAAACAAGAATGTTGGATATTCGCAAATCCAAAGGATGATCTTAATTATTGATAGAATTCTTAAAAGATTAAACTACAAGTTATTGACTAGGTTAAAGTAGTTTAAGAGATGCTTAAGTTCCATAAAAGTAAGTGGGTGCTAAGACTAACGTAATTCATTAAAGATGTTAGTGAATTCAGTAAGTTAGTAAGACATTAACAACAAGGTTTTACCAAGTCGTTAGCCAAAGAGTTAAGAGAAATAATAAATGATCATTGATTAGATTATTGCAAACCTAATAGCGTGATCACAAGTCTTGTGATTAATTATTGCATATCTAATAGGTTGTTAACACTTAAGTGGATAACACAATCATTTAAGGAAATTTCTTTAACTAGTAAGAATATCTACAAATCAAGTAACTAATAGAGACTTTAGTTACAAGGATAATTTTATGAATTCAAGAAACTAAGGAGTTAATTTCCAATCCTCCTATGTTTACAGAATTGCATAAAAGGCAAAACTAGAGTATATGTTCTAGATAGTTGCGAGAACAATATCTAGCAAAGACAAAAGTAATAGTATTCCTAAATACTCGTCTTATGTCTTTAGTTTAATAGAAATGATTGGGTTAGTGATAAAGTTACAATTAAGTTTGTAAGAATCATTAAGTAATCAACACGAACGAAAGGAATAAGTAATGATCCAGTAATAATTCAGTATCTTTGTCTAGTGAGGAATAATACTTGAGTTAGTATCATTTTTATTCAGACTTTGTATGTTTTACAAGATCCATGAATAAAAGTCTATTTATTCAAGAAGACACAAAATCCGTGACTACTCGTCTTGATGGGAACCTCGATGGGACGTTAACGTCATCGCGGTATTTGGTGGTAGATTCGAAAGTTCTTCGAAGATAGCTACACAAGTTTTGTGTAAACCAAATATCGGTGATATTCTGTTGGAGGCTCAACGAATATTGGATTGACCACCGTGACAATACTTCGTGGTTGAAAAGTTCAAAAGTATTGTTCACTAGGATTGTCCTTAAGCCTGAGGTATTTGGTTTAGGATACAATGACTAATGTGCTTTAGTTCAACTTAGACAATTATGTGCACAATCAGTCAACCTATGATGATACATCCATGCCTACGAAACACTTAAGGGTCACACCGGTGAGTGCATGTAATACGAGCAAGATTAGCAATGATACTACGAAGAGGAATGATTCATAATAGTCATTATGAATCAGTTAAGTATTAAGTTAAGTTTAACTTACTACTACATTAGTTTAACTAACTAATTAATACAAGTAGTTGTACATTTACTAGTTGAGTAAATATACAATGTGTTAATTAAAGACTATCCATGATATGATTTAAAGCTATTAAATCATATAGTGATTGAATAATATTGTTGTATAAATTATATAAAGGTTATTATATAATTAATTATTAAAAGTATAAATACAAGTATATAATTCGTGTATATGGGTACCGAATTATTAGTGTGTTAATACTAGGCATTTAGTAGTTAAGTGCAACAATAATAAACAAGTTAAACTATAAGGGTTTAAAGTGTGAAGATAAGTTTAATTAAGAGATTAATCTTAATTAAACTAGGAGGACTTAAATGAAACTTATTCTATTATAAATAGAAGGCTTAAGGTTTCATTTTAAACCTAATCGATCATTCCCTTTACACCTAAAATTCGAAACCCTAGCCTCTCCTCTCATAGTTTCGGCCGAGAACAAGCAACAAGGGAAGAACACAAGTTTGTGTTCTTCGTGTTCTTCGTTCTTCATGTTCTTCGTACTTCGTGTTCTTCGTGTTCTTCAAGTCTTGAAGATCCAAGTTCATTGCTTAGATCAACTAGAAGATCGCTCGACTTGTTCATCATCAGTAGATCTATCTTAAGCAATCAACAAGGTATGTTTTGGGAAACCCTTTTCTCCCTTCTCCCTCTTGGAAGAATTTCGGCCAAAGAACCCTAGGGTTCTTTGGTTGATGGTCGACGAACACACAAGTATGTGTGTGTTCTTGTTCTTCGTACAAGGTTTCTTTCTTGTTAACCTAATCTAGTTCTCCAACATCCCAATCCTTTAGTGTTTAAGGATTAGGTTTAATCCCAGTTCCGCCTTTAGGGATTAAATCAGCTAGTTGGTTTTAACCAGTCAAGAACAAGTTCATGTTCTTGGTCAGTATGCTCGAACCAAGTTTACTAGGAGGTTGACCCAAGTGGTCGATCAGTTTTATGAAACCCTTCATATTGGGCTTAGGTCTGATTAGATTGGGCCATGGATTGGGCTTGGGCCCAATTGGGTTCGGTTTAGGTATAAGTGGGCAAACGGTTTGGGCTTTGGTCCAAATGGACTTGGATACTAATGGGCCCAAACTTGGACTAAGGTAGATCGATATGGGCCAAGTACGGGCCTTGGCCCGATTAGGTATTCGGGTTTGGGTTGATCGGTTGGGTCAAGATCCGGCCTTGACCCAGTTTGACTTATTGGTCAAAATTGATCAATTCTAGAAGTCAACATAGGTCAAAATAGTCAACAAAAGTCAACTTAGAGGTTCTAGATTTCGGTTAGGGTTAGGGTTCCGATTTATGGTTTAGTCTAGCATAGGTTTCGGTCAACAAAAGGCAAATCTAGTCAACCTATGGTCCACTAAGATCGGTTTGGTCTAGGGTTGGCCGGCTAGGCCGAAACCCTACGGGTTTGGTTCTAGATCGGGCTAGATTCGAGCTAGATCGGTTAGCTTAGTCTAGATCTAGGGTTTAACATGTCTAGGGTTCTAGATCTAAGATTTTCGGTCACATCTAGTATAGATCTAGTGGTTCGAGCAATAAATCACGAGTTTTAAACACTATCATACGCACATGTATACGATCTAAGATTTTCGGTCACATCTAGTCTAGATCTAGGGTTTAACATGTCTAGGGTTCTAGATCTAATATTTTCGGTCACATCTAGTATAGATCTAGTGGTTCGAGCAATAAATCACGAGTTTTAAACACTATCATACGCACATGTATACGATCGATTGAATACATGCATGTATACTTGGTTTTGGGGGGTTAGGGGTTATGCCGAGACCAAATGGCCTTGGCCATGGTCTCGGGTTCGATCAAGAGATAATTTGAGTAGGGTTGTGGGTTGCTTGGGACGATCGGACGAACAAAGGGGATGCTTGGGGTTCTTGCGGCCAGGATCAACAAAGGAACAAAGGGTTTCGGTAATGGGGTATTTATATGGTAGCTTTTAGGGTTTAGGAAGTAGAGTTGGGGTACCACAAGGACTCTTTCAAGTGTAGATGGATAAGGATGCAAATGATGAGGATAGAATCAAAGAAAAGGGATTTGACCTCACCACACAAGGAGGTTCGGCCGAGTAGAGTAGAGCACAAGCAAAGGTATGGCCGGCCATTTAGGTGGTCGGTCATGGTTCGATGTATTCGAGTCACGTTTAAATTAAGTTAATACGTTTATTGTTTTAACCGATAAATTTGTCATTTTAGAAATGTTTTAAGCTCAATGTGTCACTATAAGAAAATAAAAATGTTGTGTTGACTAAAGTAGTCAAACACTAGTGTATGGTGTAAAAATATATAAATTTGTTGTGTGTTAGGATGCCAGAAATACAAATATCTAAAAATAGAAACTTTCTAAATAAGGAAAGTTCTAGAATTGAAATGAGTTTACATACTAGAAATATCAAGTTGTCACATTCTCCTCTGGTTGAAGAAATTTCGTCCCGAAATCTAAGACGAAGAGCGAACAAGAGAGACAACGAGAAATAGATGAGGATACTTCTTTCGCATTTGGTCCTCACGTTCCCACGTGAATTCAGGACCTCTTTTGGAGTTCCATCTGATTTTAACGATTCTGATCTTGCTTCTTCTTAGCTTTTGCTCTTTCCAGTCAGATATTTCGATCGGTTCCTCGGGAAATGAAGTTTGTCGTCGATAATAATTTCCTCAGCAGGAACAATGAGCGAGGGATGATGAATAAATTTCTTCAAATTCGACACATGAAAAGTGTTATGAACATTACTGAGCTCTTTAGGAAGGCGAAGACGATAAGCAACAGCACCGATTCTTTCAAGATTTTTCAAACGGTCCAACATAACGAGGACTGAGATTTCCCTTCTTTCCAAAGCGTACAACACCTTTCCAAGGTGCTACCTTTAGCAACACATGGTCGCCAACAGCGAACTCTAAAGGCTTTCGACGATTATCAGCATAACTCTTTTGTCGATCTCTTGCACGCATGATGCGATCTTTGATCTTGAAGATTTTGTCAGTTGTTTCTTGTAGAATCTTAGGACTAGTAATCTGATGATCACCAACTTCAATCCAACCAAGTGGCGAACGACACTTCCTTCCATACAGGGCTTCAAACGGTGCGGCCTTAATAGTTGTATGATAACTGTTGTTGTACGAGAACTTAGCTAAAGGGAGATGAGAATCCCAACTTCCACCAAAATCAATAACACAAGCTCTCAGCATGTCTTGCAAGGTTTGGATTGTTCTTTTAGTCTGACCGTCAGTTTGGGGATGATAAGCAGTACTCATATCGAGGCGAGTACCGAGAGATTTTTGCAATGATTGCCAAAAACGAGATGTAAAGCGACTATCACGATCAGATATGATCGCGACTGGCACACCATGCCGGGATACGACTTCTTTCAGATAAATTCTCGTTAGCTTCTCCATTTGGTCAGTCTCTTTAATAGGAATGAAATGAGTTGATTTGGTCAATCGATCAACAATTACCCAATTTGTGTCATGACCACTAGACGTTCGAGGCAACTTGGTTATGAAATCCATAGAGATTTCTTCCCATTTCCATTCAGGGATCTCTGGCTATTGTAGAAGACCGGAAGGTTTCTGATTCTCTGCTTTCACTTTGGCACAAGTTAAACATTTGCTGACATAAATCGCGATCTCTTTCTTCATGTTTGGCCACCAGTATAACTCTTTGACATCTTTATACATCTTGTCAGCACCACGATGAATAGAATAATTAGATCGATGAGCTTCATTCAAGATGACATCGCGAACACTTCCATGATTAGGAACCCATAAGTGATCCATGAAATAAAGGGTCCCATCCACCTTTGCTTCTAACTGCTTTTCTATACCACACAAAGCTTCACTTTTGATGTTCTCTACCTTCAAGGCTTCAGTTTGGAATTCATGAACTTGGGAAGATAGATTAGAACGAACAGCGATTGGAAGGGCTCAAACACGATGAGGTTTGGGCTGCTCTTTTTGACTTAAGGCATCAGCTACCACATTAGCTTTACCAGGATGATACTCAATCCGACAGTCGTAATCATTCATCAACTCTACCCATCTGCGCTGTTTCAAGTTGAGCTCTTTCTGATTGAAGATATGTTGCAAGCTCCTGTGATCGGTAATATTGTGCACTTGGTACCGTAGTGATAATGTCTCCAAATCTTCAATGCGAACACAACGGCACCCAACTCAAGATCATGAGTTGTATAATTCTTCTCGTGGTTCTTCAGTTGTCGAGAGGCATAGGCGATCACTTTGTCATGTTGCATCAATACACAACCTAGCCCTTGGTGCGAAGCATCACAGTACACCACGAAATTATCGATTTCTTCAGGAAGAGATAGAATAGGAGCATAACATAATTTAGATTTAAGAGATTGGAAGGCGGATTCTTGCTTTTCACCCCAGACGAAATTCTCATCCTTATGTCTTAACACCGTTAAATCCTTTGCAATCTTCGAGAAATTTTCTATGAACCTTATGTAGTAACCAGCAGAACCAAGGAATTGTCTTACTTCAGTTGGGGTCTTTGGAGCTTCACAATTCTTTATGGCTTCTATCTTTGTAGGATCAACATGGATACCTTCCTCGTTAATAATATGACCCATAAATTGGACTTCACGAAATCAGAATTCACACTTGGACAACTTGGCGTACAACTTATCTTTCTCCAACAACTCAAGAATAATTCTTAAGTGCTCTTCATGCTCTTCTCTCGAATGCGAATAGATAAGAATATCATCTATGAAGACGATAACGAATTTATCGAGATATTGCTTGCACAATCTGTTCATGAGATCCATAAACACAGCAGGTGCATTGGTCAAACCAAATGGCATTACCAACTGATGGTAGCCTGAACGAAGATCAATTTTGGAATAGAAACTCGATCCTTGGAGTTGATCGAATAGATCATCAATACGGGAAAGAGGATATCGATTTTTAATAGTTACTTTGTTTAATTGACGATAGTCAATGCACATTCTCATTGAACAATCTTTCTTTTTAACGAAGAGGACTGGAGCTTCCCACGGTGAGAAACTCGGTCGAATGAAACCAAGATCAAGAAGTTCTTGCAATTGCGATGAAAGTTCTTGCAATTCAGACTCTGCAAGAAGATAAGGAGAACACACAATAGGTGCGGCTCCTGGAATCAGATCAATATGAAATTCGACTTGTCTCTGAGGTGGCAGTCCAGGCAATTCGCCAGGAAATTCACGAACGATAGGAATGTACTCAATCTTACGATCTTTGGACTTTGTGACAACGACATGAGCAAGAAAGGCTTGGCATCCTTTACGAAGATATTTTTGAGCTTTCATAGAATTTATGATTTTTATGTTTTTGTTTCGCTGTTCATCTTAAATTATTAAAGTTTTTGTTTTGGTTAAAGGGATTCAAATTTGTTTGTTGTAGCATATTATTTCAGCACGGTTTTTAGATAACCAATCCATCCATATGACGATATCAAAACTACCTAGCTCTACAGGCACAAGGTCTATATCGAAAATGTGATCATCTAGGTCAAGCTTACAACCTTTATAAACTTCACTACACCTAACAACTTTGCCATTCGCTAGCTCGATTTCATAATTAACTTTCAACGTCCAGGATTCAAATCTAAGAAACTTTTAAAGTCTGTCGATACGAAACTCAAGTCGGCTCCCGAATCAAATAAAATAGAAGCAAAATGGTTGTTGACGATAAACGTACTAGTAACAGTATCAGGATTTTCGCGAGCTTCCTGAGTATTCATAACAAATGCACGACCACGACCATTCTGATGATCATTTTTGTTGTTGGCATTGCGATTGTTGATGCGATTGTTGTTACGATTGCCATTGTTGTTGTTGCCGTTCTGATTGTTGTTGTTGTTCTGAAGCTTAGGGCAACTATGACGATAGTGGTTAGGATCACCACACTCGTAACAAACAGGATTCTTAGGAGGATTGTTGGACGAACATTTTCTGAAATTGTGACCCCAGCAGTCACACTTGTAGCACTTCTCACACTGACCATCATGATGCCAATTACATTTGTTGCACTTGGGCTTGCTTCCAACATAAGACTTAGAATCAGAATTAGACTGATTGTTGTTCTGATTAGACACAGCATAATTCTTAGTCTTCTGATACTTGTTCCCTTTGTAATCACGCTTGTTGTCGTAGGAACGCTTCCCATTTTCATTATTCGAAGTTTCAGAGGATTTGCTAGACACAACTAGCTTGTCTTTGAACGATCCACTTCTCATAGCATCATTAGTTACCCTTGTTGCATGATTCACAGCATCTTCGAATGTTGCCGGTTCAGAAGCAATAACATGAGTACGAATAAGATCATGAAGACCCTGGAGATACCTCTCAATATGCTTAAATTCCGGGGAAACCATATGAGGAACGAGACGAGCGAATTCTTGGAACTTAGTCGTGTAGGTAACAATATCGGATCCAACCATGGAGAGATTCCATAGTTCCACTTCAGCTTTCTGTAGCTCTCTCCTTGGACAAAACTTCCGAGTTAACTGATTCTTGAACGTATCCCAAGTCATAGCATCAGCATTAGCACGACCTAAGACTTGCACTTGGGAATTCCACCAGGACAACGCTTCCTTGGACAATGTGCTAGCAGCAAACTTCACCATATTCTCATGGGCACATTGGATGACACTGAAAATAGATTCCACCTTCTCAATCCAGTGGATGATAGCAATGGCACCTTCAGATCCAGAGTATGTCGGAGGATGACAGGACGTAAATGTCTTAAACGACTGACCTTGACGATTAGCATTGGGATCTGAAGTTTAAACAAATAAAGAAAGAAAGGGAAAAATTAAGCTAAAATAAAATGAAGAAAATAAACGAATCTTCTCTTGTGGAGTCGAATGATATACCGTTGTTTCAACTGTTAGATGCACCACCAGCATTTCCTCTTGCTGCATTCATTTGAGCCATCGCTTCAGCGATTCGGCATTCCACCATCTGTTCAACAGTCTCTGCGTTTCCTCCACGAGCCATTGATGAATTGCTGATACAAATAATACGATTTAAACAAAGAATTAAGAAAAGAATAATATAGGAGGACTACAGAGAAAAATATAGTTAATATAAGAAATAAAGGATAGATATACAATAGACGTAGTAGTAGTAGTAGTAGACGTAGATATAGATAGACGTGGATATAATAGTAGTAGAGACGTATAGAAAAATACAATTTATAGAAACAACGAGATTTTACAAAAATAACACCTTTATTAAACACATTCCTAATACATAATAGTTTTTAAAAGTATGGCACATATGCCAATAAAGAAAATACTAAATTTAGAAATAGCTAAACATAAAACCTAATAATAGTAATAGAAAACAAATATAGACGAAATGTAGATGACTAATCATCTTCCTCTAGCTGCTGGTTGTTGTCTTGTAGTCATGTAGAGATCACCATCCTTCACCAGTCGATAGAGATAAGGACGCTCTCCAGGCTTGAGATCAGGGGGTCCATTAGGATACACCGGGACAGGAGGCTAAGTGGGATGAAACCAATCTGCTGACGATATCGGGAAAGGCGTCGGTACAAACACTGGCTTTGGAGTCGAAGGAGGCATAGCGCGTCTTCTTGACGTAGCAGTACTCTGATCGCTGTCGTACTCTGAGTCTGACATAATATTAATAACACTCGCTGACAACATTCCACTTATCACGACGCATAAAAATTATTAGATTATGAAAAATTTTGGGCTCTCTGACGAATGCTAACTATAACACTAAGGTAATATTAACTAGGGCAAATGTTCTAAGCTAAGAACATTGAAACTTCAGGATATGAGACTCAGCGTGCCATGATTATTTTTGTTTTGTAAAAGTTTTTGTTTTTCCCAAAAATCTTTTGTAGTTATAGACTAGGCTTGCTAATTCACTATAACTTAAGCACTGATACAACTCTGTCACACCCCGCTAAAAATGAGTTTTACTTCTTTTAAAATGTTTTGCGGAAGAACGAGGGTGTATGTTCATGACAACATAGCAAAAATTAAGTAAACAAACAACCACGCAATAACGAAAAATAAAAGTTGTTTTCACTTTCCAATAATAGAAAGTTCCCGAAATAGTAAGTTTCCTAAAATAAAATTGTTTTGAAATGAAATGATTGTTCGTAAATTTAATGTTTTAATCATGGCTCACGACAATCCTACTGCTCATATCCTCCAGTTCCACTGCACCTAATTACATGGAAAAACATAAATAATAAAAGGGTCAACAATAAACTTGAGTGAATCCACAGGGTTAATATTGTATGAAAAGTAAAGTGTTTGCTACCCAAAAATGTTTGTTATGAAAATGGTTTATGACTGAAAAAGTATAAGGTTCAACACTCATATGATATGAGAAGTAAGTATGAAAAGTGAAGTGTAATTGTAGAAGATCTATAATTACTTATTTTGTTTATGAAAAAGTGTTGAACAAATTGTTATGTTTGACATCGTATGAACTATTATCCCCAACAGGTAGCTAGTGTATTGAGTTAATATACCAACCCTTAAGTCCACAATCAACACTTCAACTCCAGTGTGTTCTTTTATGGATATACACTCCCGAAAGATGTCTTGGATAAACCAAGTAGTGATCAATTAATGTTGGGAGGATGAGTGTCAGCCAATAGTACTATCTGCATATCCATGGTCTAGATCCACTAGTTAATGATTGCTGGCAAACCTTAGTCCGATATAATAATTGTTTGTCATACCAACGCGATAATGAAAATGTATATGTTGTACAGTCACATTAAAACATTAGCAGTTGTGTTTATGTTTTCCAACCCAAAGTTTATAAAAAGAGTAAAAGTAGTAAAGGGGTCTGTGGACTCACCTGGGCAGAGCTTAACGACATATTAGGATAGAGGATTCCTTCACAGACTCCTAGCTTCCTAAATGATATAACTTACTAATTAGACTAAGCTAATACAGGCGATTCTAGATACGATATAAGATAAATGATATAGAATTAATGTTATGTTTTATGTTTTGTGACATCGAATGAACTTGGATCATTGGGCCTTAATGGGTCGAAATGAAATGAAATGAAATGAAATGAAATGGGCTTCAAAATGAAATGAAATGGGCTTGAGTTAGGCTTTAATGGGCCTAGATTGGGCCTATTGGGCCTAATGGTTCTAGATCGGGCTAGATTCGAGCTAGATCGGTTAGGTTAGTCTAGTTCTAGGGTTTAACATGTCTAGGGTTCTAGATCTAAGATTTTCGGTCACATCTAGTATAGATCTAGTGGTTCGAGTAATAAATCACGAGTTTTAAACACTATCATATACGCACATGTATACGACCGATTGCATACATGCATGTATACTCGGTTTTGGGGGTTAGGGGTCATGCCGAGACCAAATGGCCTTGGCCATGGTCTCGGGTTCGAGCTAATGATCAGAATAATCAAAGAAAACAAACAACAAGGATTGATATCAAACCTTGGGATCGATCAAGAGAGAAATCGAGTAGGGTTGTGGGTTGCTTGGGATGATCGGACGAACAAAGGGGATGCTTGGGGATCTTGCGGCCGGGATCAACAAAGAAACAAAGGGTTTCGCTAATGGGGTATTTATATGCTAGCTTTTAGGGTTTAGGAAGTGGAGTTGGGGTACCACAAGGGCTCTTTCAAGCGTGGATGGATAAGGTAGCAAATGATGAGGATAGAATCAAAGAAAAGGGATTAGACCTCACCACACAAGGTGGTTCGGCCGAGTAGAGTAGAGCACAAGCAAAGGTATGGCCGACCACTTAGGTGGTCGGTCATGGTTCGATGTATTCGAGTCACGTTTAAATTAAGTTAATACGTTTATTGTTTAACCGATAAAGTTGTCATTTCAGAAATGTTTTAAGCTCAATGTGTCACCATAAGAAAATAAAAATGTTGTGTTGACTAAAATAGTCAAACACTAATGTATGGTGTAAAAATATATAAATTTATTGTGTGTTAGGATGCCAGAAATAGAAATGTCTATAAATAGAAACATTCTAAATAAGGAAAGTTCTAGAAATGAAATGAGTTTACATACCAGAAATATCGAGTTGTCATAAAAGGGAAAGGGTAAATCCAATCCCAACCAAGATGTGCCTAAGGGTAATGGAATCAAACAAAAGGTCAAGAAGGTGAAGCCAAACAAGGCAAGGACCGAGAAATGATGTCTTGGTTGTGGCAAGGGTAAAAGGGTAGGAAGCAATGCAAGATCCTCAGTTAACTTGACCAACTTCTAGATACTCGCTTTCTACTTGTAAAGTTTATTACTAGTAACTCAATTTTAGCAATTGTTTATTGCATGATGTGATGGAAAGTGAGATGGCCTAACACAAGATACTGATAACCCACGAGCACCAATTTTATAATTCAGTATTCTTCGTTTGGATTCATGGAAAACAATTTTTTTAATCTGTTGGATAATTTTTTGTTTAAGCTAAAACTAGGTTTTTGGTATAATCAAATTATGAATGCATAGTTGAATTATATTATGTGTGCATGTGTGCTAATTACACTAGTCAAGTTTTATGAGTAGATTGTAAGTCAAGTCTTGACTTACTAATAATCTCGTGATTTCTATTTATTTGATTGTTGTATGAATGATCATATCTTAGAAGCTCAATTACTTAGATAATAAAAATTAGAAAGTTTTTCTAATACAAGTATTTAAGATTTTTATGGAAAGATCAAGTTCAAAGTTTATTGAACTTAGTTAAAACATCCGAAGTAATAATCATTACTTATGATAGTACGTTTTAAAGAATTAGTATTAATATAGTATGGTTATATTGGATATAGTCAAGATGGACTTTAAGAGTATCATTACAAGTATCTCACACTTGTGATAAAGGAATTTAATGAAGTCATAATTCCCTAATAGGAATGACTGGATAATCGCAAAATCCAAAGAGAAGGACTTAGACATTAAATAAACTCTTAAAAGGTCAAACTATATTAAAGCATTTAAGAATTAGACGTATTAATACAAGTCTTTCATACTTGTAATAAATACAGTATTTAATGAAGTCATAATTCCCTAATATGAATATTGGACATTTATGAAATTCAAGAAATGACTTTGGCATTAAATGAAGTTCTTAAAAGATATTAAACTATATAAGAATTGGAAGTATCATTACAAGTGTTTCGTACATGTTACATATAACAGGAATATTGGATATTCGCAAAATCCAAAGGATGACTTTAATAATTGATAAATTCTTAAAAGATTAAACTATAAGTTCTTGACCAAGAAAGTCAAAGTCTTGACTTTTTCTAAGTGATAGTTTAAGCAATGCTTATATTCCATAAAAGTTAGTGGGAGCTACGACTAACATATTCATTAAAGGTGTTAATGAACTTAGTAAGATATTACCTACAAGATATTACCATGCCGTTAGCCAAATAGTTAAGAGAAATAATAAATGATCGTTAATTAGATTATTGCAAGCCTAATAGCGTGGTCACAAGTCTTGTGATTAATTATTGCAAATCTAATAGGATATTCACTGTAACATCCTAATACCGGATTAATAGTTTGAGGTATATATTGATATTTAATAAATGTTTATTTGACCTTATGTGGAATGAATTGACTAAATGTTAAACGAATTGTTTGACCTTTTGTCCTTTTGTGATATTTTAATCAAGGGATTAAAATATCCGGTTTTGAAATGTTTAAATGATTTTATGATATTTATATTTTAGATTCTCTTTTAAATTTTGTTTCTGAAAATGTATTCATTTTTAAAAACAGAGTTCGTTTGGTATTTTAAATAAATTAACTACGAACGGTACCTTTTGTATTTTTTGCTACAAATCGAAATCAACCAAGTGGGCCCCTCCCCTCATATTTTGGACGAATATGGAGGATAAGGGTGAGACGTTATCCTCATGTTTTCTTCTTGCAATTCTTTCTAAACAAAAAACCACCTAAATACCCATTTGTGTTCTTGGCACTTTTTGAATTCAACAAGCTTTAATCCTTCCTAATCTAGCTCATAATCTCGTGTGTGCAAATATTCAAGTATGATGTTATTCCTTTTTGTTGATTCTTGAGTTATTGCAAGTTCATGAACCATGGGCTAAGATTTAGTGGGTTTTTAGAAGATGTTAAAAGTTATGAATCTTTTATGTTTTATTTGTTAGTAAAACTTGTTATATGCTTTATATTTAGTGAAATCATGGTTGTAGGGGAAGATCCATAAATCACCACTGTAGGTGATTTTGGAGAAGAAGATGAGTTTTATGAAATTTTGGATTTCATGGAGTTTCTTGGTTGTAGATGTTGTATAAGTTGTAATAATACGTTTGATGAGTTATTTATGTTGATTGGTGGATTATGACTTGAAAAGATAAATATTGTTAATTATAATGTGGTAAACTGTTAATTGTTTTTATTATGGGTTTTTGTGACAAGTTGGTGTGATTATGTTAATGATAGGTTTTATGGGTTTTGTTACTTGTTTATGTTAAAATAATATTTTAGATATGTTAGTTATGGATTATGGCGAGTTTAGGTAACCTTGACAAACTTTAGAGGTGAGCTTGAGAAACTTTAAATGTGAGCTTGAGAAACTTGAGAGGTAAGCTTGTGAAACTTGAAAGGTGAGCTTGAGAATTTTGAGAGGTGAGCTTGAGAATATGAACTAGTATTGGAACTTGTTGATATTAGTGTAGAAATGGAGTTTTGATCTTGCAAAGATGTCTATGTAATTATGAATTAGTAATTGGTATGATTATGATTATGATGTGATAAATTGAATATTATAATTGAAATATGCGGTTTTGACTCGTTTGGGCCAATTGGTAGAAAAATGACTTTGTAGCCGAGGATTGGGAAGTCAGTGTCAGAAGGATAACGGTTGGGCATAATGTATCGACAATCGCGGTATTCGGACCTTACCTGTATTTGTTGCACGTAAGCGGGTTTACCGGGTTGTTGGGTACAACGCTATCGAGTACCGTCGTTGGGCCGACGATGGTTTTAGGCTCCAGCAGGACCACCGATCTCCCTGACAAAACAGTGGTTAAGTGGTTTCGTGGATTACCGATCGTGTTAGCTTGTTGTGCTATGTTTGTGCTTGCTTGTTGTGCTATGTTTGTGCTTGCTTGTTCTGTTCAGCATAATTTGTAGATTATGTTCATTCACTTAGCTTTGTGCAAATCCCTCCCTCGTTGACTCTTTTCAGGTTGATCGGTGCTTTGGACGGGATGATTGACCGAGCTCAGGAAAATATGTTTTGCAATATGAATCATTTCGTTAAGTGACACCGTTTGAACAATGTTTATTTTGGAAATTAATTTGGGACGTTTGGTTGTAAACCTAAACCTAAAACTTAGTTATTATCTTTATGCATCCGCACTTCTTAAACAAAACAAAAACTGCTTTCTAAAATTTGCGGTGTTACATTCACAATCTAGTGAATAAGTTAATCATTTAAGGATATTTATTTAACTAGTAATGATATAACTACAAATCAAGTAACTAAAAGAGGTTTATTTATAAGGCGAATTTTTTGAATTTCAAGAAACTAAGGAGTTAATTTCCAATCCTCCTAATTTTACCGAATTGTAAAAAAAAAGGCAAGACTAGAATATGTTCTAATGTTGCAAGAACAAAATCTAGCAAAGACAAAAGTAATATGTTAGTCCCAAGACTAAGTAAATAAGATTTGATGATCGATAGCCAAGAAGAATAAATATCAGCTGAAGTATGTATCTCAGCTGAAGCAAGTATATACAATAAACCTTCAGCTGAGTACGTACTTAGCTTTAGGATACAAGTCAAATCAGCAGCTATTAACGAGAGTTCATTCGAAGTCTATGACAAAAGGACAAAGACAAGAAGAAGACTATTCAGCTGATTGTGGAATCAGCTGATAGTATCTGCTGCAGATAAAGACAAAGGAAATGTTCATTGACACCTTGAACATTTCCCTTTCCCGCTCAAAGAAGAAGAAAACGATGAAGATCTTCTATTTTGGAATAGAAGATAATGTCAGTACATTATCATCGTTTGTCCCTCAAGCATGTAAAGAGAAAGTCAACTATTTTTGTACTTATGTAGTACACCTTTCACTGTGCGTCAGAAAGGGTACCGGAAGTGAAGGAATTATGTGCACAGTTAGTCAACCTATGATGATACATCCATGCCTACGAAACACTTAAGGGTCACACCGGTGAGTACATGTAATACGAGCAAGATAAGCAATGATACTACGAAGAGGAATGATTCATAATAGTCATTATGAATCAGTTAAGTATTAAGTTAAGTTTAACTTATTACTAAATTAGTTTAACTAACTAATTAATACAAGTAGTTGTACATTTACTAGTTGAGTAAATATACAATGTGTTAATTATAGATTATCCATGATATGATTTAAAGCTATTAAATCATATAGTAATTGGATAATATTGTTGTATAAATTATATAAAGGTTATTATATAATTAATTATTGAAAGTATAAATACAAGTATATAATTCGTGTATATGGGTACCGAATTATTAGTGTGTTTATACTAGACATTTAATAGTTAAGTGCAACAATAATAAACTAGTTAAACTATAAGGGATGGAAGTGTAAAAGGATAAGTTTAATTAAGAGTTTAATCTTAATTAAACTAGAAGGGCCCTAAGTGAAAGGCCTTCTATTATAATTAGAAGGCTTGGGATTCCCTTATTGTTGTTCATTAACCTTAAACGAAATCACTCCCTCCTCCCTCTAGGCTTCGGCCGAAAGACACACAAGAACACCAAGTTTGGTGTTCTTCGTTCTTCGTGTTCTTTGTGTTCTTCAAGTCTTGAAGATCCAAGTTCATTGCTTAGATTAACTAGAAGATCGCTCGACTTGTTCATCATCAGTGGATCTATCTTAAGCAATCAACAAGGTATGTTTTGGGAAACCCTTTTCTCCCTTCTCCCTCTTGGACGAATTCGGCCAAAGAACCCTAGGGTTCTTTGGTTGATGGTCGAACGAACCACACAAGCAATGTGTGTGTTCGAGTTCTTTGTACAAGGTTTCTTTCTTGTTAACCTAATCTAGAACTCCAACATCCCAATCTTTTAGGGTTTAAGGATTAGGTTTAATCCCAGTTCCACATTTAGGGATTAAATCAGCTAGTTGGTTTTAACTTGCCAAGAACAAGTTCATGTTCTTGGTCAGTCATGGTTCGAACCAAGTACACTAGGAGGTCCACCCAAGTGGTTGATCAGTCGCATGGTGTCATGTGAAACCCTACAGTGCTATCAAAGCCAGGTTTAGAGATCTAGACTAGATTAACAAAGATTGTTTGTTTACTTTAATTTAAGTTTTTTTTGTTTCAAGTATTTCTTCTTCTTCTTCATCTATTCGAAAAAGGGAAGAACTAGGACCAAGAACGTTAAACTAGTCTAAGTTTAATTGGTCAAGAAGGTTTCTAGAAAAACCCTAGCAATTTTCGAAAATCATAGAAAGAACCCTAGGATCAAGTATATTAAACAAGATATGTTTAATTGATCAAAAGGATTCTTTCCATAATCCCTTAAATTTTCGTGACCAAGGAAAACCCTAGGATCAAGTATGTTAAACAAGATTTGTTTAATTGATCAAAATGATTCTTTCCTAATCCCTTAGAGATTTTGAAATATCTAGAGGTTACTTGGACACCAAGTTTATTAAACTAGCCTAGTTTAATTGGTGGAAAAGTTTCCTAGCGTTAAGTTTTCGAAAACCCTAAAGAACCCTAGAACGTTAAACTAGTTTAAGTTTAATAGTTTAAAAGTATTAATTAGGATAATAATCTAAAACCTAGTTAATTAGACAAGTTTATGTCTAATAGGTTTAATTATTATTTTAATAGATTTATTAAAGCTAGTTCTTTAAACCTAGTAATTTAGACAAAGTTTTATTGTCTATAAGGTTTAATTTAAAGAGTTTAAATAAATTTATTAAAAGTTATAATCTATCTTAGAATTTAAACAAAGTTTATTGTTTAAAAGGATTGATTAAAATTAGTCTTTTAATTAAAAATAATATCATTGATCAAGAAAGTCAAAACCCTAGTTTTGATTGGTCAAAAACAAGATTAGGGTTCATCTAATTAATTTAAGGAATTGATAAAGAGGATGTTAATTTTTAAGTTCTAAAGTTAACAAGGTGTATTTATGTATTTATATATATGTATTTAATTTTTCAAAATTTTAATAATTAGGTAAAATTGAATTTTAAAAAGGATATAATAAGTTTATACGTATTTTAATTAGTTTAAGTTAAAATACACATGTATAAGCTAGATGTAATATTCTTATTAGAAAATTACAAGTTTATTATAGAATATATACATATATACGAATACGTTAAAATACAAGATAAAAATGGAACAATTAAAAAGGGTAATGTCATTTTGATCATAAAAGATAATATTATAATTAGTTATTGTATAAGTTATAATATAATTAAAACTAGAAAGTACAAAGTTATGATTTCATTATAACTAGAAATTGTACAAGTTGGAATTATATGATTAACTAGAAATATACAAAGTTATATATATTAGGATGTATAAAGTTATAAGTTATTATAACTAGATAATTATACAAGTAAGTATTTTACAAGTCATGTAATATACTAGATTAATGATCAAGTAAAAATAACAAGAACCTATATTTAACTAGTTCAAGTTAAATATAAGAAAGGTTTAAAAAAACTAAAAAATTATTATATATAGTCTTTATATAATAAGTTTATTATTTTCACCAAGTATAAACTGGTGATTGTGTTAGCTTAAGTTTCATCATGGTTGTTGAAGCTAGTGGGAGCTACACAAGAAAATCACAAAGTTTGTAAGTGTGTCATTAAGACATAAGTTTTGGTCGAATCTAATAAGTCATAAGAAATGTTTGATTTCATTATTAGACATATGAAAAACTAGATGTGTTAAACAAGGTTTATGTTTCAAGTTCATGAACCATAAAAGAATAAAAGTTTAACATAAGTTTATAAGTTTTTCAAGTTCATGAACCATAAGAAATGTCTGATTTTATTCTAGATAAGATTTTTCACAAAATCTAGTAGAACGTTTTGTACACCTCGTTTTAGGTATACATTTAAAATCGTGCAAATTCTTGAAACTATAAGTTTTAAAGAATAGTTCTTAAGATTTTAAAAAAGATGTCTTGTAGAACGCTTCAATTCACAAGTCACACATTTTAAACAAGGATTAAAATTGGAATAAAAGTTTAAGTTTAGTTTAAGACTTAAACAAACCCAAGAAAATCTTAGATCTAAGTACTATCCACCTAATGGAACGCCTCACTTGTTAAACGATATTCATATTGTAAGGATAAAGAACCTTAGATATGGATTCAAATCATTGCGAGTGTTAGGGTGCGTAAGGTTCTGTGATAATCGGGAGTCCCGGCACAGAGCATCACACTGTCTTAGATGGTCTGATCTACTTTGGTGATAAACGGGAGTCCCGGCCCAAAAAGTACTTGAGTGGACTAAACATACTAGACTTTATTACTAACTTAGAAATGTACAATTAGATTGTACAAGGTTGTAATAAGTTATAAGTCTAAAGATTCTACGACCCCTAGGAATCGTGTCAAGTCTTGATACGACCGGTAAGGATGTTACCTACCAGAAACAGCATGTCTCGTCGGGAAGTGCCCAAACCTTGCGGCGAGAATGTGATATATGAATCCTAGGCCTAAAATATAAATTATGGGTTTATAATATATTTTAGAGAATGTTTATTGATGATTAATAATTAAACTAGGTTTGATTTGTAGATGGCAGCAACAACCATAGCGACACGTACCAACAATCTCTCACTACGCTTGTTTATAGAAAAGGGCGAATTGACTGGGTCAATGTTTCTCTATTGGAAGCGTGATCTTCGGATTATGCTTACGCATGAGAGAAAAGGAAATGTCCTAGAAAAAGCAATACTAAATGCTCCTACCGCGAATGCTAGAAATGAACCAGGATAAGCATATTACACTTATAGGGTGTTCAAATCTTGCAAGATGGTTAAGGGATCATCGGTAAGTGCTCACGTCATGAAAAAGAAAGAGCACATGGATCATCTTGAATGAATAGGATACCCAGTACCGTTGCAGTTAGCAACAGTAATGATACTCAACTCGTTGTTAGATGACTATAAGTCTTATGTAGTCAACTACAACATGCATAACATGGAGCAATCCATTGTTGAGCTACATTCCATGCTCAAGACTACTGAGTTGATTTGGGGACCAAGTTTAAGAATGATCTCATAGTAACCGATGATGGTAGTGATAAGAGAAAGTGGCACAGTGGAAAGGGAAAGGATAAAACCGATCCCAGCCACGGCGCGCCTAAAGGGTAGTAGAGTCAAACAAAAAGGTTAAGAAGGTCAAGCCAAAACCGAGAAACGGTGTCTTGGTTGTGGCAAGGGTCAAAGGGTAGGAGGCAATGCTTGCTCCTTAGTTAACTTGACCAATTTCTAGATTCTCGCTTCCTACTTGTAAAGGTTTATTACAAGTAACTCAACTTTAGCAATCGTTTATTGCATAAGATGATAGGTGAGATGACCGGCATGAGATAGTGATAATCCCACGAGCACCAAGTTTTTTATAATTCAGTATTTTTGTGGATTCGTTTTAAACAATTTTACTTTATTGTTTGGATAATTTTATTTTGTTAAAACAAGTTTTATTTTGGTTTTATTTTTATTCTCGAATCTATGGTTGAATTATATTGTGTGCATGTGTGATAATTACTCTAGTCAAGTTTTATGTCTAAATTGTAAGTCAAGTTTTGATTTACTTATATTTCATGTTTTTTTTTATATATTTGTTTGATTGTTGTATAAAAATAATGTCTTGATAGCTCAATGTATTTAGATACTAGTAATTAGAAAGTTTTTCTAATGAAAGTATTTAAGAGTTTTATGGAAGCATAAGGTTCAAGAGTTATTGAACTTAGTTAAAACATCTTAAGTAATAGTCATTACTTATGATAGAAAGTTTTAAAGTATTAGTATTAATATAGTATGATTATATTGGATATAATTAAGATAGACTTTAAGGGTATTATTACAAGTCTTTTATACTTGTAGTAAAGGATTTAATGAAGTCATAATTCCCTAACAGGAATAATTGGATATTCGTATAATCCAAGTAAAATGACTTAGACATTAAATGACTCTTAAAAAGGGACAAACTATATTAAAGCATTTAAGAATTAAAGGGTATTATTGCAAGTCTCTTATACTTGTAATAAATACAATGTTTAATCAAGTCATAATTCCCTTATAGGAATGGTGGATATTTGAGAAATCCAAGTGATGACTTTGGCATTAAATAAGATTCTTAAAAGAATACTAATATGTTTAAGAATTGATAGTATCATTTCAAGTGTTTCATACTTGTTAGATACAATAATCAATAAAGATCATAATCCCCTAAATAGGAATGTTGGATATTCGCAAATCCAAGGATGATCTTAATTATAGAATTCTTAAAAGATTAAACTACAAGTTATTGACTAGGTGAAAGTAGTTTAAGAGATGCTTAAGTTCCATAAAAGTAAGTGGGAGCTAAGACTAACGTAGTTCATTAGAGATGTTAATGAATTCAGTAAGTTAGTAAGACATTAACAACAAGGTTTTACCAAGTCGTTAGCCAAAGAGTTAAGAGAAATAATAAATGATCGTTGATTATATTATTGCAAACCTAATGGCATGATCACAAGTCTTGTGATTAATTATTGCATATCCAATAGGTTGTTAACCCTTCAGTGGATAACATAGTCATTTAAGGAAATTTCTTTAACTAGTAAGAATATCTACAAATCAAGTAACTAAAAGAGGCTTTAGTTACAAGAATGATTTTATGAATTCAAGAAACTAAGGAGTTAATTTCCAATCCTCCTATGTTTACCGAATTACATAAAAGGCAAGACTTGAATATGTTCTAGACTGTTGCAAGAATAATATCTAGCAAAGACAAAAGTAATAGTATTCCTAAATACTCGTCTTATGTCTTTAGTTTAATAGAAATGATTTGTTTAGTGATAAAGTTTCAATTAAGTTTGTAAGAATCATTAAGTAATCAACACGAACAAAATGAATAAGTAATGATCCAGTAATAATTCAGTATCTATGTCCAGTGAGGAATAATACTTGAGTTAGTATCATTTTTATTCAGACTTTGTATGTTTTACAAGATCCATGAATAAAAGTCTATTTATTCAACAAGACACAAAATCCGTGACTACTCGTCTTGGTGGGAACCTTGATGGGACGTTAACGTCATCGCGGTATTTGGTGGTAGATTCGAAGTTCTTCGAAGATAGCTACACAAGTTTTGTGTAAACCAAATATCGGTGATATTTTGTTGGAGGCTCAACGAATATTTGATTAACTACCTTGACAATACTTCGTGGTTGAAAAGTTCAAAAGTATTGTTCACTAGGATTGTCCTTAAGCCTGAGGTATTTGGTTTAGGATACAATGACTAATGTGCTTTGGTTCAACTCAGACAATTCTGAAATACGTTTGTCATACGACGAAGATACTGGGTACAAAGGAAGTTGTATTTTAAATCGAAATATACAAGATGGTAATTGCACCTCCTCTTTAGGAGAAATATTTATAGGTCCTTTGACTTGATAAGAAACTGGCAAGTGCACGGCCGTGCCCAAACGAACTGATCTGTTCTTTGTCGTTTATCACAGCAGTTTGAATCAAGAAGTCATAAAATGATTTCGAATACAGGAGTTGATAATTTCTACCATGCTCGTATTCGTTATCACAAATATCGTGCTGCAAGGGATAAGCCTAACATAGTTTGCCCAAGAAGTAGAGACAAAGTGTTCTTTACTAGGAGACGCTATTAAAGAGTTTTTCATAAAACTATACCTGGGTTACGTAAGCTGTTTTTATGGGTTGGTTACCTACATGCCCATCTAGAAGGCCACTATAGCTCGTATCATTAAGACAAAGGTTACAAACTTGCACAACTGGGAGTCTGAAGGAATTATGTGCACAGTTAGTCAACCTATGATGATACATCCATGCCTACGAAACACTTAAGGGTCACACCGGTGAGTACATGTAATACGAGCAAGATAAGTAATGATACTACGAAGAGGAATGATTCATTATAGTCATTATGAATCAATTAAGTATTATGTTAAGTTTAACTTATTACTAGATTAGTTTAACTAACTAATTAATACAAGTAGTTGTACATTTACTAGTTGAGTAAATATACAATGTGTTAATTATAGATTAAGCATGATATGATTTAAAGCTATTAAATCATATAGTAATTGGATAATATTGTTGTATAAATTATATAAAGGTTATTATATAATTAATTATTGAAAGTATAAATACAAGTATATAATTCGTGTATATGGGTACCGAATTATTAGTGTGTTAATACTAGACATTTAATAGCTAAGTGCAACAATAATAAACTAGTTAAACTATAAGGGATGGAAGTGTAAAAGGATAAGTTTAATTAAGAGTTTAATCTTAATTAAACTAGAAGGGCGCTAAGTGAAAGTCCTTCTATTATAAATAGAAGGCTTGGGGTTCCCTTATTGTTGTTCATTAACCTTAAACAAAATCACTCCCTCCTCCCTCTAGGCTTCGGCCGAAACACACCCAAGAACACCAAGTTTGGTGTTCTTCGTTCTTCGTGTTCTTCGTGTTCTTCAAGTCTTGAAGATCCAAGTTCATTGCTTAGATCAACTAGAAGATCGCTCGACTTGTTCATCATCAGTGGATCTATCTTAAGCAATCAACAAGGTATGTTTTGGGAAACTCTTTTCTCCCTTCTCCCTCTTGGACGAATTCGGCCAAAGAACCCTAGGGTTCTTTGGTTGATGGTCGAACGAACCACACAAGCAATGTGTGTGTTCGAGTTCTTCGTACAAGGTTTCTTTCTTGTTAACCTAATCTAGAACTCCAACATCCCAATCCTTTAGGGTTTAAGGATTAGGTTTAATCCCAGTTCCGCATTTATGGATTAAATCAGCTAGTTGGTTTTAACCGGCCAAGAACAAGTTCATGTTCTTGGTCAGTCATGGTTCGAACCAAGTACACTAGGAGGTCGACCCAAGTGGTTGATCAGTCGCATGGTGTCATGTGAAACCCTACAGGAAGTAGTTGACACAAAGTACACTTGGGACAATAACTTGTGCAAGAGCATTTAATGATCCATAGACAAGTCCACATCGACGAATAATATGTTTACACGTCGTCAAACTTGTGGACTAAGGAACATGGATCTTGGGCTATAAATACAGACGTAAATGCTTGCATTTACACACACCTTTAGAAATCATGGCACAAGGACATTCTCTGAGAGTTAGTTATTTGTCTAAGTATTAAATCCTCCATAGTTATTACTAAGGCATTAATATCAGATGTTGGTATCAGCTGATATAACTCTCACTGTATACTCTTCTAGTTTAGAGCGGTCTAAAGTGTCATTTCAAGTATAGAGTTTTAGTTAGTTTTGTACTATCTATTTCCGCAAACTTTGTACTGTATTAAGTTGTTTTAATAAACTCTTAATCATTGAAATCTTGTTGTTCATTTATCTTATCTTCGTTACTCGGTCATAACGCAACACGTTTGTGTTGTTGGGATCCAACAACTGGTATCAGAGCAAGTGTCAAAATTGTTTTCCATCAATTTTGAGCATCTGTTATGGCTGAACCTACATCATCAGATCTTTCATCATCTGGAAAACCTCCCAAACTCACTCAAACCAACTACCCCATGTGGAAAACCCGTATGTTGTCCCACATGGTTACCTATCACCCAAAACTCAAGGATAACCTCACGATAGGAAAATATGTTCCCAAAACCCTCATTCCTGGTACTTCTGAAATACCAGAACACTATGTGGTGAAGTCTGAGGCTCAGTGGACAGACGCTGAAAAACGTCTTATTCATCTTGAGAACAAGGGTCGAGATATGCTTTTTCAAGCAGTTGGTGATGAACTGTATCACAATATTCAGTTTTGTGACTCAGTTAAAGAGATGTGGGAACGACTGGCTGAATTTTATGAAGGCACATCTGTTGTGCATGAACATAACAAAAACATGCTCATACATGATTATGAACTGTTTAAAGCCAAGCCAAGTGAGACTATAGCACAAACTTTCAATCGTTATAACATTCTGTTAAACGAGCTGAAGTCTCATGGGGTTGATAAGGATGATATGTCCAAAATGTGTAAGTTTATGGCAGCCTTACCTTCTAAATGGGCTACCATCATAACTTGCATGAGTACATCTCCTACTCTGAAAGATTATACTCTTTCGTCTCTCTATGGTATGTTTTTAAGACATGAGAGAACTGTACTCAATAAATTTCAACCTCCAAAGGACTCTAAAGTGAGTTCAGCTGGATCTTCGACTGCTCTTGTCTCCTTAAACAAGCCTAGCAGAATCGAATATCCACCATCAGATGATGAAGCTGACAACACTTCAGCTGTTGGTTTGTTCAACATGCCTGAAGTCAGCATTGAAGAAGTCAATGAAGACGAAGACAACGATGCCCTTATATCTGAGCTGGCCTTACTTGTTAAAAATAGAAAATTCTTCAAAAACAAGTCTGGGACCTCAGCTAGAGGCTTGAGTAGCAGATCTATCTCATCAGCTGTTTCTTCTAGACCTTCTGGAAGTACACCTGACATCTCTGAGATAACTTGCTACAACTGCAACAAGAAGGGACACTATGCTAACGACTGCAAGCAGAAGAAAGCTAGTTCATCATCTTCAACTGGTGAGTCCATTGAAGATAAATACAAAAAGCTACAAGCCTTCACAAAAAAGATTCTAGAAGAAAAGAAGGCACTTGAAGGCAAAGGTGCTGACAAGGGTCTCGTAGCTGAAACTCATGATTGGGCTGACTCTGGTGACAGCTCATCTGATGACGATGAACAAATGGCCACAATGTGTTTGATGGCTCGTGCTGATGATGATGAAAGTATTACAGCTGATGATGTTAGTTCCTATATATGGGTCAACATTGTTCATAAAAAGGTAACCTCTCTAATCTCCGCTGAGGCTACTAAAGCCAAAGATATTGTTGATTCCATTATTTGTGACTTGCACTTCATTGATCAGCTGAAAGGTGAATGTTTGGTTAAACATAGTGCTATTCTACGTGAAAATGCATTCTTAAAAGCACGTTTAACTGACCACATAACTTTAAAAGAAGAACTTTCTGAAACAAAATTTATTAACTCAGTTCTACAACATGATCTAAGTGAAAAAGTTAAAGAACTTGAAGCAATTAAAAAGATTTGTGAATCATGGTCTCGTTCATCCAAACGTGTGAGTGAATGTGTTAACTCACAAATCCCTAGTCAAGTACCAGCTGTACTAGGAGGAGATTTCCTTGTTGCAGCCGCTGTACCTGACAGCAGTACAGATGATCTGTACTACTCGTCGGCTGATGCTTCTGTGCCAGCTGAAGAGTTGGTTTTTGGTTCCTTTGTAAGGTCTACCAAAACCTATGCTACCGAGATGTCCTCAGAAGATCCTTCTGAAGCTACTGGTGAAGAGTCATCGACTGACTCCTCTGCCATAAAAGTCAGGACACCAACTGTAGTAATTGTTGAACCAAGGAAATCTATCTTGGGTTCAACACCTGCTGCCTCCTCTGCTAAATCTCAGCAGAAGACTAGAAGGACAGCAGGAAAGAAAACTGTTCTTACACCCTCCAAGGGTGAGCCAGTTGGAGTTCATACTCGAGCTGCAAAGAACAAAGGTAAGAGTATTCCTAAGAATACTCCAAGTCCTTCTTTAGCCGTGTCTGTCAGACGGCTGAAAGGAAAGGACAGCAAGCTGACATCACTCGTTCAAACTCTTACTATCTCCGATAATCAGAAAATGAAAGGGATTTTGGGTCCAGTTCCCAATCATATTGCCTCGCCCTCTACTCCACTGCAAAGAAACAGAAAATGCTATAAGTGTCGAGATCGTGGGCACATGGCAAGTGAGTGTGACAGCACATGCCTGAGACCTTCCCCGACTTCAGTATGTGAGCCTACTGAAAAGCCAACTTCTGTGAGTCCCAGCGGGAAGTCACAAGGACCCACCGAAGTGTGGGTTCCCAAAAAGAACTAACTCTTTTATTTTATGTGTAAGGTGATGAAAGCAAACATGTCTGGTACTTAGATAGTGGTTGCTCGAGACACATGACTGGTTACAAATCCCTGCTGGAAGAGTTTGAAGTTTGTGATGGTCCCTCAGTAGTGTTTGGCAATAATGGTAGAGGCTCAACTGAAGGTTATGGAACCATTTCTAATGGATCCGTAAAAATCACAAGAGTTGGTTATGTAAATGGGCTGAAACATAATCTAATCAGCATTAACCAACTTTGTGATGCAAAGTTCTCAGTTAACTTTAACGAATACAGAGGAACGGTGACGGATAAGAATGGAAAGGTAGTATTAGTTGCTCCAAGAACCAAGAATGTCTATACACTTGACATGAATCCTCAAAATCAAGAAGTCCGTCTCTTCTCCCATTCTACTGAAGAGCTGAATTGGTTGTGGCATAAGAGGCTATCTCACCTGAACTTCAAAAATATATCGAAGCTGGCTCGAGGTCAGCTGGTGGACGGTCTGCCACAAATCAAATATGAAAAAGATAATCTTTGTTCTGCCTGTGAACAAGGCAAGCAACATAAAAGCTCCTTCAAATCAAAGCAATGTTTCTCCATCGACAGATGCCTTCACATGCTCCATATGGACCTTTTTGGCCCTATGAGTACTGAAAGTCTAGGTGGAAAGAAATATACACTTGTTATCGTTGATGAATATTCACAATATACTTGGGTAATATTTCTTCGTCACAAAAGTGATGCAGCTGAAGAGATTATCAAGTTCATCAAAAGGATGGAACTTCTAAATGGGTCTAGATTCAAAATGCTGAGATCAGACAATGGTACTGAGTTCAGGAACAAGACTTTAGAAGATTTCTGTTCAGATGTTGGGATCTCCCAAAACTTCTCAACTGCAAGAACACCTCAACAAAATGGTGTCGCTGAAAGAAGGAACAGAACCCTAATAGAAGTTGCAAGAACAATGCTTGCTGAGTCAAACATGCCTAAACAATTTTGGGCAGAAGCTGTTAACACAGCGTGTTTTACTCAAAATAGGTCTCTCTATGTGAAGAGACACAAGAAGACTTCTTATGAGATTTTTCGTCAGAGGAAACCATTAATAGGTTTCTTTCATGTGTTTGGCTGTGTGTGTTTTGTGTTAAACACACGAGATCAGCTGAGCAAATTTGACTCTAAAGCTGATGAAGCCATTTTCTTGGGATACTCCACTCTATCCAAAGCATATAGAGTTTTCAACAAATGAAGACAAACATTGGAAGAGTCCATAAATGTTACTTTTGAAGAACACTCAAAGGCTATGAACCCCACCTCTGCAAACTCGTCTGATGCATTTTAGAGATCAGCTGAACCATCACCAGATGATACAGCTGAAGCATTTTCCGATGCTTTAAATCTCTTTGAGGTTCCCATAAATGAATCAGATGAGACGTTCCATGATGCTCCTACATATCTTGTAGATATCGCAGCTGTTCAACAAGAGATTCCAACAGCTAGAGCATCATCCAAGGCTATCTCTAAGCCACCTCTTCATACTTCAAGAAGATCCATTCAAAATTAAGTAATTCATCCTGCTGAGCAGACAGCCGCTCAACAAGGATCTAATTCTGCTAAATCTTCCTCTTCTACAGCTGCTCCTCAATCTAAGTGGACCTCAGAACATCCAATTGAGTTAATCATTGGAGATCCACAACAAGGAGTTGTTACAAGAAGAAAAGCATCATGCAATCTTTGCTTAAGGTCTTGTTTTCTAGCAACTGAAGAACCGAAAAATATTAAAGCTGCTTTAGAAGACTCAAGTTGGATTCAAGCGATGCAGGAAGAACTTAACCAATTTGAGGTCAACAAAGTATGGCAGCTGGTGCCCCCGCTAGCTGGAAAGACTATAATTGGTACTAAATGGGTATTTAGGAATAAAATGGATGAAGAAGGTGTGGTTATTCGCAACAAAGCTAGACTTGTTGCACAAGGATACAGACAGGAGGAAGGAATCGATTTTATGAAACATTTGCTCCAGTGGCTAGGCTTGAGGCAATTAGAATATTTCTAGCCTACGCTGCTTACAAAAACTTCACAGTTTTTCAAATGGACGTGAAGAGTGCGTTCCTGAACGGAAAGCTGCAAGAGGAGGTATACGTTAAGCAACCACCAGGGTTCGAACATCCTAAATATTTAGACTATGTGTTTAAATTGGATAAGGCGTTGTATTGGTTGAAACAAGCTCCTCGTGCACGGTATGATACATTCTCCACGTTCCTCATAGCAAATGATTTCACCAGGGGAAAGATTGATAAAACCTTATTCATTCGCATAATCAAAGGTGATATCATTCTAGTTCAAATTTATGTGGACGACATAATTTTCGGTGCTACTGATGAAAAACTTTGTAGACGTTTTTCTAAACTTATGTCTACAAAGTATGAGATGAGTATGATGGGTAAATTAACTTATTTTCTTGGCTTACAAGTTAAGCAATCTAAAAATGGAATTATCATAAATCAAGAAAAATACATCAAAGATCTTTTAACGAAATTTGATATGAATTCACCATCATCCATGAAAACTCCAATGGCTCCTCCAAACAATCTAGATGCTGACATAACTGGTAAGTCAATTGATGTCACATTCTATAGAGGAATCATTGGATCATTACTCTATCTCACCGCCAGCAGACCAGATATTATGTTTGCTACTTGCATGTGTGCTAGGTATCAAGCTGATCCTAGAAAATCTCACCTAATAGCTGCAAAAAGAATTTTGAGATACCTTAAGGGTACTCCAAGCCTAGGTCTTTGGTATGCCAAAGACTCCGGGTTTGATCTAATTGGCTATTCAGATTCAGACTTTGTAGGTTGCAAAATGGATAGAAAGAGCACCACTGGAGGATGTCAGCTACTTGGTGAAAAGCTAGTCAGCTGGACAAGCAAGAAACAAAGTACTGTCTCTACCTCCACAGCTGAAGCAGAATACGTTGCTGCTAGAAGCTGTTGTGCTCAAGTCCTTTGGATGAAGAATCAGCTTGTTGATTTCGATATGAACTTCTGCAAAGTTCCTATCTATTGTGATAACACGAGTGCTATTACAATCAGCAACAACCCAGTTCTTCATTCTAGAACCAAACATATCGATATAAGGTATCATTTTATTAGAGATCACATTGAACAAGGTGACGTGAAACTCCACTTCATTTCAACAGACCTTCAGATGGTTGATCAATTCACTAAGCCTTTAGATGAAAAATGATTCACTTTTTTGATCAGCGAGCTAGGTATGTTGAATGCTTGAATCAATTGCTGAAGTACTATCAGCAGCTGATAAGATTCACCTTGTTACTTAGTACATTCAGCTGGCTAAAACCGTTAGAATATATCAGTCAGCCGAATAAAATCTCTAAAATGATAACTTATCATGTTTTATAAGTTAAAACGTTTGGTTCTCCTATAAAAAGGCATCTTTTAACCCTATCCACAAGACACCCTAACACAGAAACGGCTCCACTACCCTGACACGGAAACGGCTCCACTTTCTCACTGTCACATCCAACCACCTTTGCACGATAACCAATGTGTCTATAGTTGGTTTGTAACTATCCAATTATGACCCGGTTTGAATTCAAAACTTTACCCAAACCGACCCATAAATCTCCTATAAATACCCACCTCTCTTCTTCACTTCATCCTCATCACTCCCATAATTCTCTCTTCAAAAACCCTCTATTTCTAACATTTATCTTTCTTCTCTCTCTCTCTCCCCCATAATGTCGAAGAAAGCTCAGAAGGTTTTTCTTACTAGGGCTGCCATTGAGTTCTCTCAGAACTCAAATCTTGTAGCCAACACTTCCCCACTGGATGATCTTGTCGATATTTATCGACCGGTTGTGACGTTTGTGCGTCACTGCCCTATCCGTGGTGCTTTTACCAGAGTCACCAAGAGTATCATTGAACTCTTGCGTGATTTCTGGATGACCGCCTCCGCTTCTGGAGACGACATCACTGCGCAAGTAGGGAATCATCAAATCACCATTACTCTTGATGATTTCCGAGTTGCTTGCGGATTCGATTATCTGCAACCTGGAGAAGAATATCAGCAGACTAAATCTGCTGATGAAGCTAAAGCGAGTCTAATCCGTATCACTGGATACAGATTAGAAAATGAAGAAGACAAGGTGCCGATCTTCAAGAAGTCTCAGCTGACGAGACCCTGGGCCTATTTCTTTACCCACATCATTCAGGGTATAGGCGGCAATTCCGGGTCTCTCAACCAGTGCAACTCCAGCATGCAAGTCTTTGCTGAAGCCCTAGTCACCGGTCAGCGGATCGACTACGGGAGACTGGTGTACGATGAGGTCAAGACCAAGCTGAAAGGCAAGGGAAATCATATTCCCTATCTTCGCTTTTTCACATTGTGCGTCGCACATGTGATGCTTGAAACGCTGAAGATAGATTATGAAGACATCCCTGGGGAATCGGTGATGGTCCGTTCCATTTCCAGCATCATCTTCCAGAAGAAGGATGATGAGAAGGCATTTCCCCTCACCTCGTACATGCTGAAGATCAGTGATGGTCGAGTCAGATCCAAAAGGGATCGAAAGAAGGGCGCAACATCGAAGAAATCTGCCCTACAAGAAGGTTCGTCCTTTTCTCATCTGAAGTGTTTTCCATCAACTGATCGTACACAAACTATTGATGGAAATACCACCACTTCCACTGGGATCTCAATGCCCATTGGCGTGGAAAATGTGGAAACGGGTGATATTCCACGTGGTGGGAAGAAGCGTGTGAAGCGATCTGCTCACCGTCGTCCTTCTTACTCTTCATTCTTTTTATCATATGTTTCCACTTCCAGCGCCCCTGTTTCTCCTTAGCTGAGGGTAAAAGGGTCTGCTACCTGTGGAGATGATGATGTTGTTGATGATGTTGAGCTGGCGATCGCAGCATCATCAGGATTCAGCCAGAATCCGTTGGGTTCTCACTCGAGATCCCAATTGGAAGGATTACAATCAGAAGCTGTGTCAGCATCTGAGAGCAGTCCTTCTCAGTTTCACTCTTACAGTGTTTTTCCAGGAACTCTACCAACAATTAGAATTTCGGTCCAGACACTTCCGGCTGATTCTCCTTTTCCCTTTCCTTCTCTCTCTGCTTATTTCTCAACAAGTCAGCAGACTTCAAAACGGCAATTTCGTTCTCCAGGAGTTAGTGTCGGCTCCACACCTCTGCGTAGCTTCTCGACTGATTCATTATCTGTCGTTGTAACACGGTAACAAACTCCACAAGCAACCTCAGTCTCTCAACAGACTGTTGGTGAAGTTTTCGGCTCAACCCAAGCCACCCGAGAGTCAGCTGCACACACACCACCCCCAACTTCTTCATCACCCCCTGAGTCTTCAGCTGATGATAGATTGACTTGAAACCAAGTCAATCTTGAAGCTGACCCTTCTGTTTCCCACGATGTCATCAGCTTAAACCAGCAGGTGATCAAGGAAACCACCACCGCCAATGAAGAGACAACTTTAAACCAAGTTGTTACTTAGGCACTAACCCCAGCTGCCAATGATCGTGAAAGTAATCGCCAACCGAGCTGTGAGGCAGCTAACACACCACCCAGAGGAACTCTTCCTCCAGTCTCCATACTAGTATCGCCGGCTGGTGAGACCGAAGCTCCAGAGACTAAAACAGCTTTTCATCTAATGTTTGAGTCGACTGATGATCTTATTCAGTCTTACTATTCGTCATCCGACGGAGAACATTCTGAGCTTCACACTGTTTTCACAACTGATGTAGGCACTTCTGTTAAAACCCCAGAAGTTTCAGTTGGACCCAACTCACCCCTCATAGTCCCTGAGCAACCCATAGGAGCCATTCCTCCTAACTCAGGAACACTCACTCCCACAGCTGAGGTTACCCCTCAAGCTGGAGACATGTCAGACCTCTTCCCCCAAATCGTCCAAGTGTCCCATGCTGAATCCAGCAAAGCTGGAGGACGCATTCCCATCAGAGCAGTTGCTGCTCTGATATCTAGAGTTGTTACATCCTAGATTCGACTTGGGATGGCCACGCTGAGTAAGCAGATGGACTCCCTTCGCAAGGATGATCCAAAGAAGTTTGCCCAAACTGCTGAGAATCTCTCTTCTAGCATAACTTCTCTGCACACTGAGGTTCATTCTCAGGCTCCTCAGCTGGTTCTTTTTTCTGATCAGATTTGCCTCAACATCAGCGGGTTCATCTCTCTTAACGACTACGTGCGTCAAGCGTTGAACTCCCTTCGCGATTCTGACAGAGTCGATCAAGACCAACTTCTCTCTGAAGTTCGGGACAGCCTGGCTCTTGCCCAATCAAAGCAAGAGTCTCTGCTGACACTTACTCATAGCCACCTTTCTAAGGCTATTGAGGAGTCAGCTTCTGTTGTGTCCACCAGGTTGGACAAAATGGAGACTGAAGTCAGCTCGCTGACTTCCCAAGTCGCTGGTCTCCAAGGCTCCCTTGACCTCATTCTTGCAAAGTTCAATGAGGGTGCCGCTGTTGTCCGTGGCTTCAGCACCAGAGAGTACCCCTCTTCTTCGGGCACTCTCTGAGGGGGAGAAAGAGGCCACTTCAGCAGGTGAACAACACAAATCTTTAGTCACCTCTGCTGTTGGAGCCAATACTGAAGACATTCCAGCAGGTGATAACTCAAGAATTCCACCTATCACCTCTGCTGGAACACAAGAAGAAGAAGCTGTACCCTCAACTGGTTTTGTTAAAATCATTGATTCCTTTGAATCAGTTGAGGGCCCACAAGTCCAAGCCCCGCAAATCCAAAACCCTCAGCCTATTATACAGGAGATCCCTTATCCTGTTGAGGGGGAGCCTACATCTGTTGTGGTTAAATACTTCATCCTAAATGAAGTTGGAACCGCAACTGATCTTAATACAGCCATTGCCCTTCAAAGAAAAACTCATGAAGAGCTGTATCAAAGAGCTGAAGCTCAAAGAGTTGAGAACATTAGGTTGTTCAACAAAGTTCTTTATCAGCGTAGGCAAGAAGCAAAGATCACCAGTGTAAGGGCCCCCAGATTCGATCCCAGCTCTCCTGATGAAATTGTAATAACAAGAGCTGGAGGAACTATAGTCAATGAAAAGTTCCCTCTGAACAAGATCAGCTTCGTTCTCAACTACGATGAATGGAAAGAAGCTGAAGCAGCTGCCAGATCTGCAAAACCATCGCGGATTATAAAAGATCTGGAAAAGGAGATAAAATTCACAATCCACTCTTTCAAGATTCTATGCGAGGCAATCAGGAGACAAGCTCCGGAGTTGGTATATCGCATACCTCCTGAATTGTGTGAATCTCAAACAGCTGTTGTCGGAGGATCTGCTGGTGAAAGCTCCTCAGCAAGAGGGGAGAAACGTAAGTCCGTTCTCCTCGAGCCCCTTGCTGACTCCAGACCACTGGATATTGGGTCATCAATCATATTTGCAAAACGACCAAGACCCAATATCACAAAAGCCATCCCCACGGGAGTTAACTTCGTCCTTGGGCTGATCGTAAAAGAACCAATTTATGGCTTTTGCTATCTGGAGAAGAACAAGGAGCAGTGCTTTCAGCGAGCAGATAAGTTGGATCTATGTGATGTGGATCAACTTATGATCTATCACAAGCTGCTGAGTTCCTCCACTGAAGAGGGAAGAGAAATGAAGAAATTAATAACCTCAGCCTTCAACTCACTGTATCGCAATGTCGTTGGGTAAGCTATATCCAAGGCATTATAGTTTTTTTTTTTTTTTCCTTGTAATTTTAATTGCCTTATCAATAGAAAATCAAAAGTTGTGTAATATACTTGTAAAAATTGTAAAAAGTTAAACATATACAAAAGAACCCTAAGGGCCAAAGCACATAAGTATTCAGCTGACCTCATCAGCTGAATCATTACAGGGTTACACTTATACGGCTATTCGATTGCATCAAATAGGGGGAGATTGTTAGTCCCAAGACTAAGTAAATAAGATTTGATGATTGATAGCCAAGAAGAATAAATATCAGCTGAAGTATGTATCTTAGCTGAAGCAAGTATATATAATAAACCTTCAGCTGAGTACGTACTTAGCTTTAGGATACAAGTCAAATCAGCAGCTATTAACGAGAGTTCATTCGAAGTCTATGACCAAAGGACAAAGACAAGAAGAAGACTATTCAGCTGATTGTGGAATCAGCTGATAGTATGTGCTGCAGATAAAGACTTAAAAGAAATGTTCATTGACACCTTGAACATTTCCCTTTCCCGCTCAAAGAAGAAGAAAACAATGAAGATCTTCTATTTTGGAATAGAAGATAATGTCAGTACATTATCATCGTTTGTCCCTCAAGCATGTGAAGAGAAAGTCAACTATTTCTGTACTTATGTAGTACACCTTTCAATGTGCGTCAGAAAGGGTACCGGAAGTAGTTGACACAAAGTACACTTGGGACAATAACTTGTGCAAGAGCATTTAATGATCCATAGACAAGTCCACATCGACGAATAATATGTTTACACGTCGTCAAACTTGTGGTCTAAGGAACATGGATCTTGGGCTATAAATACAGACGTAAATGCTTGCATTTACACACACCTTTAGAAATCATAGCACAAGAACATTGTCTGAGAGTTAGTTATTTGTCTAAGTATTAACTCCTCCATAGTTATTACTAAGGCATTAATATCAGTTGTTGGTATCAGCTGATATAACTCTCAGTGTATACTCTTCTAGTTTAGAGCGGTCTAAAGTGTCATTTCGAGTATAGAGTTTTAGTTAGTTTTGTACTATCTATTTCCGCAAACTTTGTACTCGGTCATAACCCAACACGTTTTTGTTGTTGGGATCCAACATAATAGTATTTTTCAAATACTTGTCTTATGTCTTTAGTTTAATAGAATTGACTAGATTAGTGATATAGTTACAATTGTAAAGTCATTAAGTAATCTACACGAACAAAAGGAATAAGTAATGATCTAGTAATAATCCGGTATCTATGTTCACTGAGGAATAATACATGAGTTAGTATCATTGTTATTCAGACTTTGTATATTTTACAATATCCATGAATAAAAGTCTCTTTATTCAAAAGGAATAAATCCGTGACTACTCGTCTTGGTGGGAACCTCGATAGGACGTTAACGTTATCGCGGTATTTGGTGGAGATTCGAGTTTTCTCGAAGATAGCTACACAAGTTTTGTTGTAAACCATATATCGGTGATATTCTGTCGTATCGACGAATATTGGATTGACCACTGTGATAATACTTAGTGGTTGAAAAGTTCAAAAGTATTAATCACTAGGATTGTCCTTAATCCGGATGTATTTGGCTTGGGATACAATGACTAATGTACTTTGGGTCGTCTTAGATAATTCTGGAATATGATTGTCATACGAGGCCTTTCTGGGTACAGAGGAAGTTGTATTTCGAATCGAAATATAACAAGATGGTAATTGAGCCTCCTTTTTAGGAGAGATATTTATGGGTCCCTTGACATGATTAAAAACTGATAGATTGCATGGCCATGCCCAAACGAACTGATTTGTTCTTTGTCGTTAATCACAACAGTTTAAATCAAGAACTTAAGAAATGATTTTGAATACAAGAGTTGATACTTTCTACTATGCTCGTATTCGTTTTCACAAATATGGTGCTGTAAGGGATAAACCTAACATGTTGCCCAAGAAGTAAAGACATAGTGTTCTTTACTAGATGACGCTATTAAAGAGTTTTTCAATAACTATACCTGGGTTACAAAGCTGTTTCTACGGGGTTGTTACCTACATGCTTATCTAGAAGGCCACTTCCGCCAGTGTCATCAAGCTAAGGTTACGAACTTGCACAAATGGGAGTTTGTTGGAATTATGTGCGCAGTTAGTCAACCTATGATGATACACCCATGCCTACGAAACACTTAAGGGTCTCACTGGTGAGTGCATGTAATACGAGTAAGATATGTAATGATACTTGGAAGAGGAATGATTTATATATAATAGTCATTATGAATCAGTTATGTATTAAGTTAAGTTTAACTTATTACTAGATTAGTTTAACTAATTAATTAATACAAGTAGTTGTACATTTACTAGTCGAGTAAATATACAATGTGTTAATTACAGATTATCCATAATATGATTTAAAGCTATTAAATCATATAAGTATTTGGAGAATATTATTGTGTAAATTATATAAAGGTTATTATATAATTAATTATTAAAAGTATAAAATAAAAAGTATATACTTCATATATATATTATACCGAAATATATAAGTGTATAATACTAGACATTTAATAATTAAGTGCAACAATAATAACTAGATAAACTATAAGGGATGGAAACGTAAAAGGGAAAGTTTAATTAAGAAGTTATTCTGAATTAAAATAGAAGGGCCTAAAGTGCAACTTGTTTAACTATAAATAAGAGGCTTAGGATAACCCTAATTCCCTCCTTGCTTGCTCACGAATCCACCTCCTTCACACTCTCTTGTTCGGCCGAAATCAAGGAAGAACACAAGGCCTGTGTTCTTCAATTGTTCTTCGTTCTTTCTTAGTATTCTTTATGTCTTTGAAGATCAAGGATCGTTGCATCAACCAACTAGAAGGTTTCTCGTTGTGTTCATCATCAGTGGACTTACATAAGCAAGACTAATGTATGATTGGTGTTCGACGAACACACACAATTATGTGTGTATGTTCGATTTTTTCGTACAAGGTTTCTTTCTTGTTAATCTAGTTTAGATTTCCAACATTCATAATCCTTTAGGGTTTATAGATTAAGTTTAATCTCAGTTCCGCTTTAGGGATTAAACTAGCTAGTTGGTCTAACCGACAAAACAAGTTCATGTTCTTGTCACTAATGGTTCGAACCAAGTGAACTAGAAGGTTGATCTAAGTGGTCGATCAGGTTATGTGAAACCCTACAAACCATTATAACCCTTACACAAGACCAATGGAATACACATGACCTATGACCTAGACACATCCAATGTTATATGCCCGTAATAAGTGACCCTAACCGGTTCCCATGACCCATGAACCATTATAACCACTACATAAGACCAATGGCATAGATATGACCTATGACATAGACACGTCCAATATTAACTGTACTAGGTGACCCTAACCCGTTCCCATGACCCATGAACCATTATAACCAATACACAAGACCAATGGCATACACATGACCTATGACCTAGACACATCCAATGTTAACCGTACTAAGTGACCCTTACCCATTCATTCCAAATCAATCACACATAGTCAAAGTTGGTCAACAGTTGGTCAAAGTTGGTCAAAATTGTTTCAAAACTCATGCCAAATTGATTCCAAAGTAGTCACACTAGGTCAAAGTTGGTCAAAATTATTTCAATATTCATGCCAATTTGAGTCCAAATTAGTCACACATGGTCATTGTTGGTCAAAATTGGTCATCATAACGGTTGGTCAAATTGGTCAAAATTGTTTCAAAATTCATGCCAAATTGATTCCACACTTGTCACACATGGTCATTGTTCGTCAAAGTTGGTAAACATTTGGTCAAAATTGGTCAACATTTGGTCAAAATTGGTCAAAATTCCTTCTAAATCAGTCACACATGGTCATAGTTGGTCAACATCTGGTCAACACATAGTTAATATTGGCCAAAATTCATCCAACACGTAAATTTTTCAAAATGATCAGTCAACACACAATACATTACAAAATAAGACATCCAAACATACACTTGACATTCAAACACACATATAGAAAACAAGCATATATATATATATATATATATATATATATATATATATATATATATATATATACATAGAAAAGGGTCCTTATTTGAAGAAGTTGAAGAAGCAATGCATTTTCGTAAAATATACATATATGTATACATATACATATATGTATATATACATATATATTCATACTATAGATATATATATATATGTGCATATTCATGCCCAATATATATGTATATATACACATATATACACATGCATTTTATGTAACTTGCATTTTCAATCGGAACTTGCATTTTCATTTACGAAAATGCATATGCATATCGTATATATATGTGTATATATATACATATATACGGTATAAATATGAACATATGTATATCTATGGTATGCATATATATGTATATTTACATATATGTATGTATATGTATACATATATGTATATTTTACGAAAATGCATTGCTTATTCAACTTCTTCAAATAAGGATGCTTCTTTCTTGATCCTTATTCTATATATATATATATATATATATATATATATATATATATATATATATATATATATATATATATATATATATATATATATATATATATATATATATCCCAAAAAGATGATTTTGTTAATTACACAGCAGGTGAATTAAAGTTGTACCCAAAATTGCTAACAAATGGGATATATGATAATCCCACCTACATATTTCACATAGGGTCCGGATCCGGTGAGGAATGCGAGGACTCCAAAAAAGACTCTAAAATAATCCAAAACAAATTTTTTCAGAAAATTTCTTTTTAAACATTAAATCGCAGCATATAAGATCAAAATAAAATAGAAAATGATCCAAAAAAAATTATGGATCATAATTTTGATCCACAAAAAAAATATGGATCATTATTATGATCCACAAAAAAAAGTAGATCATAATTGTTTTTCAAAATTTTTATTTGGTCAAATGTAGTAATAATCATGGGGAGTTATATATTTTTTTTCTGAATTTTTTAGGAATTTTTTTGAGGTGTCTTCACGATTCCTTACCATTTTTTGGGTACTCACATGATCTCACTTATATATATATATATATATATATATATATATATATATATATATATATATATATATATATATATAGAGAGAGAGAGAGAGAGAGAGAAAAGTGAGTGTGTGGCTGTGATGTATATAATCTTAGGTTTGGAACCATCCAAAACGACGTAGGGTTGTCTAAAAATTTAAAAGCCCCATCTAGACCAACCCTAGTCGTTCAAAACGTCAAAAGCTGTGTAACCCCAGTTTCTTCTTCTCGTCGTGAGTTAAAAAACGTCTTTTAAATTCCTGATTAGCGTTCTTGTTCAATCCCCTATTTTTTATTCCCTTTAATTCTCATCTAAACACATGTTCAATGTCAGTTTAGATTTCTGCTCTCACATGATCGTCAAGGCTTTGTTCTCCCATCGTGAGTTTAATAATTCATTAAAAGCAAGTAATGTTAATTACGTATTCAATTCAGTTCCATTATGTAATATCAATTCGATTCCATTTTGAGTTTAATATATCATAAAAAGCAATTTATATCTGCTGATGGTATTATCCAAGCAGAATTTAAATTGATATGCTTTTGTACTTGGATTAATTCCATTACCTAAAGTCAGTTTTTATTGTCTTTAAAGTGAATTTAAATATATTAAAAAGGATACATGTAGAATTTTAATTTCCTACTGTGTAATCTTTGTAGAATTTTTTGTCGCAGGTTAACGAACCTGCTCAAATTGGTTTAATTGAAAACATTGATTTAAATGGTTATCTTGTAAACTCTTAGGAAAATTGTTAAGTATAGTTTTGGTCTTAAACATGTAATTAGTGGTAATTAATCTAGACTAGAGGTAAGGGTATAAATAGATACCTTTAAGCTTGATGATGTAAGCTTTCCCACATTCTAATTGAAACACCATTTTGAAAGCTCCTTCCCTCCTCCATCTTCTCTCTCAAAACACACACACTTTCACACACTAACTCATATCAATTTCTTCAAATCACCATGGATCATTGAGATTTCGATTGTTATAGCTCTCACAATTGTATCAGAGCTTTCTAAATGTTTAAATCAAATCAAATCTTTAAATCAAATCGATACAACTTATCGGTGGTTTCATTCCCACACTAACAATGTTGGACCCAAACAAAAATGGGTACCAAAAGTTGTATAATTTGTTTGTTTAAATCAAATCAAATCTTTAAATCAAATCGATACAACTTATCGGTGGTTTCATTCCCACACTAACAATGTTGGACCCAAACAAAAATGGGTACCAAAAGTTGTATAATTTGTTTTGCAGGAGAATGAATTATACACAATTCAGTGTATAAGTCACTTTTCATCGCAAAATGGCTCTTCCACACTTCAGTGTAAGACCCGAGCTTCAAAGAAATGACTTTCAAGTACATCAGCTTGAATCCTGCTCTTCAATGATATTATTGGTTGAGGGGGAGAAAATCGCTACTCATTGGTTGAGGGGGAGAATTTCTATATTCACTTGTCAAGGGTGAGAAAATCGATATTCATAAGTCAAGGGGGAGCATTTTTATGAAACTTCATCGGTAAAGGGGGAGCATATTCATTGCTAACCCATTTTCTTTTCATTACTCAATTTTTTCAGAAACTCAATATCAAATTTTTCAAACTTTAGTACATTGAGTTTCATTGATTGAGTTAAAAAATGTTTTCCTCACTCATATGTTGCCAACGTAGGATACAAGTTTTTGTCAAATTCGTCGATCTCTTTACTAATTTCGGTTAGTACTGATTGCATTTGTTTATGACAAACTCTTGTCTCTTGCGTTGATTCCATTACTTTCTATATTTTCCTCCAAACAACAAACTCAAATATTTCACCAGTTTTTCATTCTTTGAGTTTAGTTGATGCCACACAAGTTGGCATGATTTCGGACATAATAAACTCTTTTTACTCACAATGAGTTGTTATCTACGTAGGATACAAATTTTTGTCAAATTCGTCGATCTCTCTACTAATTTCGATTAGTATTGATTGTGTATGTTTATGACAAACTTTTGTCTCTTGCGTTGATGACATCATCTTCTCAGTTTTGCTTTCAAACTTAAACTCAAACTCTTTCAAACACTATTTGAGTTTCGTTGTTTCCATACCTTGGCACAACTTCACACTAAATTCAAAATTTTTACTCAAACACTTATGTCACCAATGTAGGATACAAACTGTTGTCAAATTCATCGATCTCTTTACTAATCTAATTAGTAAAGATTGCATCTGTTTATGACCACCTTTTATCTCTTGCGTTGTTGACATCACATTCTTATTTTTCATTTAATGTGAAACTCAAATTTTTCAAAAAATTCAACTCTTTGAGTTTCGTTGTTGCCAACAACTTTGGCACAACTCAATCTTGACTGTTCAAATGTTTTGTTACTCAAAATCATGTGTTAACTACGTAGGATATAAGTTTTTGACAAATTCGTCGATCTCTTTACTAATCTCATTATTACTGATTGCATCTGTTTATGTCAAACTCTTTTCTCTTGCGTTGTTGACCTCACTTTCTCATACAGAGTTGACATTATAGGCTCAACATCTGTTTATCCTCACAAAAAGTTTTACTCATACTTTGTGCTCACAATGATGTGTTCACAACGTAGTATATAAATTTTGGTCAAATTCGTCGATCTCTTTACTAATCTATTTAGTAAAGATTGCATCTGTTTATGACCAACTTTTTTCTCTCGCGTTGCTGACATAATTTTTCAAAACTTATTCTGATTTTGCACAACTTTTTCATTTTTCAAAGACTTGTTTGCAACACTCAACACGAGTTGTTGTTAAATCCGTCGATCTCTTTACTAATTTTGATTAGTACTGATTGCATCTGTTTATAACAACTTCTTGGATTAATTGTTCTTACCATTTTTCAAATAATTTTGCAAACATATATCAATGAAGAAATTATTATTATTTGTCTCCAAACGGTTCAGATTTATTTCTGAATTATTCATATGAATACACACAAAAATCATTTTAATGCACTAACCTCTGTCAGGTCATTGATCTAAGTATATCCGTCGATCTTTTCTCTGAACACGTTCAGAGAAGATTGCATCTTTGTAAGTGGTATACGTCACTGATCTTTGATCTACTCCAACAAATCGATCTCTTTTAAATCTCAAATCTTTTCTTAACAATGTCTTCAATCATCCTGACTGTCAAATTCATCGATCTCTTTACTGAAGTTCTTCAGTAAAGATTGCATCTGTTTATGACTTCAGGTAATTCTTGACACTGTTAATCTCCATTTTTCAAATATTTTTCTCCAAGATTCTTGGCTAAAATCATTTTTTTATCTGGTTAGTTCATGAGTACTACATGTTACTGGTTCTCGATTTCGAAATGCAACACACAAATATACAATCTTCGATCTTGTATTACAAAGACATATAATTTCCTCTCCCAGTTTTCACAAGGCAAATATTCAACATTAACATGATGCTCCTGATCATGATCCTCATGAGGGGGAGATCGAAATGAGCAAGAAATAGTTCAAACATCGGGTTTATAACTGAACAACATTAAGAAGAACCACAAACATCTCATAAAAGAATAAAATTCATGTCTCATGTACTCAACTGCAAAATCAGAAATAGTTTATATCAAGTGATTCAGAGGAAGAGAAAGTGATAAACAATGTATTAAACGGAAAAACAAGTGAAGCAGAAGAAACCGATTCATCTACAGAAATTTCTCTCAAAATTTCAACCATTACATTCTAAATCTCAACCATTACACTCCAAATCTTACACTTTACAAATCATTCTTTCCAAAACACAAAACAATCACATTATCCAAATCATACACTTTACAAATCATTCTTTCCAAAACACAAAACAATCACACTATTCAAAATCTTAAACATTTCAAATCATTCTTTTCAAAATTCAAAACATCATCATCCTATCCTCACAAAAAACCACTACCACAAAATCCAAAACAAACTCTCAATTATCTGAAATCCCAGACAAATCCTTACCTAACTGATATTCCATTTCCAGAACTTTAAATCATTATTGAATCGGTTCCAGGTCTTTCTTACACCAAGAGATTCAACGAAAAATATTTCCTATGATTGTCTGAAACTTCAAAATTCTGCGATGATATGTTCTTAAATGTCAGAAAAACATTTCATGACAAAGGCAAAAATCTCAATTTCTTATCAAGCCAATCAAATGTAAACACTGAAGAGCAAAACATAGATACGTTGAATACAATTTTTAACAAAGAATTAAATTGAAGAAAAGTAATTCAACATTTTGACGCACATCTGGGAGTAACTAAAGATTATAACAGGCCAATAGAAGATATTTAAGAAGGAGGATTGGGATTTGGTGCTTAAGCCCAAAAAGGGGGAGATTGTTAAGTATAATTTTGGTCTTAAACATGTAATTAGTGGTAATTAATCTAGATTAGAGGTAAGGGTATAAATAGATTGAAGGATTTATGTGCACAGATAAGTACACGTGTCACTGTGTCCAATGTTATAAGACACTAAAGGGTCACACCACTACACACCCAATAATGGACAACCGCATAAAATAAGTTGTGTGGAATAATTAACTAGTTAAGTTAATTATAAAGAAGAGAATAAATAATAATAAGTTAATTATTATTTGTGAGGATGGTAAAATATTAGGTTAAGTATTAGGTTAAGTATTTAACGGACAGTTAATTAATAGTTAATTAATTAACTAGTAAAAGTCCAAGGGTTTAAAGTGTTAATAGGTAGTTTAATTATGAGATTAATCATAATTAAACTCCAAGGACTTAACTGTAACTTAAGTCCTTATAAATAAGGACTTAAGGTTAAGGCTTAGGGGTTGATTCACTTGCTTAGAGAAACCCTAAACACCCTCTCCCTCTCCCTCTCCTTTGCCGTTCGTACGAACCAAAACCCCAAGGGGTTTCGGCTTTGAGCATTCGACACAACACACACACATACACAAGTCTTTGTGTATTGCTTTGTTGGTACAACGCGGTCTTGCAGCGTGTCCATGTGGTGTAGTAGAGGTGGATCACTTCTTTAGCTATCTAAAGGTAATGTTCATCATCTTCTCTTTCTCGTGATCTCATTGACTAGTAGAGATCCAGTGATGTGGTATTCAAGTTCCGCCATGTTAATACTACAAGGTTTTCCTACAGTGGTATTAGAGCTTTCTACTAATCTCAATGAGATTCGGTTGAGTTTCTTTTCGTCTAGAAAAGAACCCTAGAATTTTCGGCCAAGAACATTGTTCAAGTTTATGAACAATTGGTTTGAATAAGGTTATAGATAAAAAGAAATTAGGCTTCTTTTTCCTTCCTTGCTTTTTCCGATTTCGTGTATATATGTATATATTATATTAATTTTTTTTTATCTTAGAAATAACCCTAGAAAATTTAATCCAAGAAAATTGTTCAAGTTTTGAATAATTGGGTTGAATAGGTTTCGAGATAAAAAGAATTAGGTTTCTTTTCTTGTCTAGTAAAAACCCTAGAAAAATTGGTCCAAGAATATAATCAACCAAGATCATGGTAGATTATTGGACAAATTAGGCTTTAGACAAATTAAGGAAAGTTGTGTTATTCTTAGTATTAGAATAACACATTTATTTATTTGTTATTACTAGTATCATTATTATAATTTTCAGTATTATTAAAATAAAAGGGATAGGTTTCGGTCGAACCAAGCGAGACCGAGTTCTGGTCGAGCATGGTTCGGACGAACGGGCCGAACGGACGAACCGAACCGAGCCACGGTTCGGTCTTCGTTTGATCGATCCAGTTTTTTTCCTCGTTGTGTATTTGATCCAGTTTCGTTAACCTAAGGCTCAGTTTCGGGCACATAGGGTGCACGGGATCAAATCGGATGTTAAAAAGTTTACTTTTTTGACAAGTTTAATTATTTATTCGTTTATTATAATAATAAGTATTAACATTTAAAATAAACCTAATGATTTTAAACAGTTAGTTTAAAATCAAGACAATTATGAAATTAAGGAGGAAATATGAAACCAGTTTATGGGTAATTTAATAATTATCAGTTTGGTAATTTAAATTATCAGTTTATTTAATTAATTAGAATGACATAACCCAAAAGAAATGATATTGTGTTTACTTTAATTTTTCCGAATTATTTTTTATTTTTCAGCAATATTTATAAAGTTTTATTTTTTTTAAATACACAAAAACACAAAAACAAGTCTTTGGGCTTTTGGCATGGCAATTTTCAAAATTGCAAGTATTATTTATCTTTTCGTTTATTTATTATAACATAAAATAATAAGGTGGTGATTATAAACATTTTGTTTAGAAAACCAAGATTTAATTATAAGATGGTAATTATAAACAGTTTGTTTAGAAAGCCAAGGTATAAATTAATAAGATGGTAATTATAAACAGTTTGTTTAGAAAACCAAGTTTAAAAATTAATAATGGTAAAGTAAACAATTTGTTTATAAACCAAGTTTTATGAAACAAATTAAAAGTGGAATTTATAAACAGTTAGTTTATAAAGCCAAGTAATTAAAAACTGGCTAACGTTTTCGAACAAAGGAAAATCCTTTTTAGAAAATCTTAGATCAGAGTGCAACCCACCAAATGGAACACCTCACTTTTTAAACGATATTCACATTGTAAGGTGAAAGAACATTAGATGTGGATTCAAATCATTACGAGTGTTAGGGTGCGTAGGGTCTTGTGATAATCGGGAATCCCAGCGCAAGGCATCACACTATCTTAGGTGGTACGATCTATTTTGGTGATAATCGGGAGTCCCGACCCAAAATGCACTAGAGGGATTAAAACATGTACAAGTTTGTTGTTCAACTTGATATCCCGAGGATCTAGGAATCGTTCTAGTCTAGAGGCGATCGGTATGGCTATACCTAACAAAAATAGCGTGGCTCTAATGGGAAGTGCCCAAACCTTGCATTAGAGGACGTGAAATATGGGTCCTAGTCTAACTATTATTATTAAAAGGTAATAATGTTAGAAGTTATTTATTTATTTATCTAATCTTAGTAACCGTTTGTTGTTTTTCTTATAGATGTCTGTACCGTTAGAATTTCCGTTTTACTCACCAAACGAATCGCGAAAGTTCATCACTGGAAAATGGAAGCTTACTGGTCCGAACTACAAAGTTTGGAAAGTGCACTTTAGGAGTTACCTAAAAGCACAGAATCTACTGTACGTGATAGACGAGGTGCCCAAGGGAAAACCAGGGCAAGATGCCCAGGATGATGAGCTTGACGCTTATTATCAGTATCTGGCAGATGAATCACAAGTTATGTCAATTCTTATTCTTACTTCACTATCAGAGCTTACTGATAATCTACGTAAGAAACCATACTATGAGTTTGTCCAGTATCTTGAGGAGACGTTTAAATATAGTACTGAAGATAGCAAGCAGTTCATTTTGCAAGAAATCATTTCGTCGAAAATGAAAGATGATCAGCCACTGAGTGACCACCTTATCAACATAAGGAGGATACTAGATTGTCTCACCCTAGTTACTGGCACATCAAACGAGCATGAACAAGTCTTGTTCTTGTTTTGATCTCTCACTCAGTACTATCAGGACAAGGTAGTACGTATGATCGGGAATTTTGATGTGAGTGTCGCAGGTCTACACGAGAATCTCTTGTGTATACGCGATGTTCAAAGGCTGGAGGAAGAATCTCTCCCTGAGATTCAGCATGATGAGTTCTATGATTGGTTGAATGACTTTGCTGATTTGTGTTGCCCAACTTGTGGCAGCAAGGATATTTGCGAGCACACGTCGGACGTGGGGCTGTTGGACGCTGACTTTGTCAGCGATTAAGGTATCTTTATGATTGATTGTCTCGTTACTTCTAGTGAATCCTGGGTATTGGATAGCGGATGTGGTCATAACATTTGCAATCATTTTCAGGGATTTAAGAAGAACAGGAGGCTGGGACGAGGGGATGTTGAACTACGAGTAGGCGAAGGTTCCAAGGTTGGAGCTGAAGCCGTAGGAACATATCTTCTCAAGTTGCCTTCAGGAAGAGACTTGGAACTTAAAGATTGTTATTATGTTCCTAGACTTATTAAAAATGTTATTTCTTTTGATTTACTTATAGACAATGGTTTTCATTATGAGTTTTATGGAAAAACAATTTCGTGTTTAAAAGATGACATTTTATATTTTAACGCAAATTCTCATAATGGTCTATATACGTTAAATCTAAATAACATAGAACGAGACGTTTATCATATAAGTAAAAGATCCAAGAGTAACTTGAATCAAACTTATCTTTGGCATTGTCGTTTAGGTCATATAAACGAGACTCGCATTAAGAAGCTCCACGATGATGGAATTCTAGAGCCATTTGATTTGGAATCATATGCTATATGCGAAGCTTGTTTATCTGGCAAGATGACAAAAGACCCTTTCAACCACTACAATGAAAGGGCAGGCGAGTTGTTAGGGATTATACACACAGATGTGTGTGGACCCTTTACTCCAGAAGCTAGAGGAGGATACCGCTACTTCATTACCTTTACTGACGACTTCAGTAGGTATGGTTATGTCTTTCTTATGAGACTAAAGTCTGAGAGCTTTGAAAAGTTCAAAGAATATCAGAGGGAGGTAGAAAACCAACTAGGCAAGAAAATTAAGTCACTTCGGTCTGACCAAGGAGGTGAATATTTGAGCCAAGAGTTCGACGATCATTTGAAGGAATGTGGGATTGTTTCACAACTCACACCTCCGTATACACCTCAGATGAATGGCGTATCTGAAAGGAGGAATCGCACCTTGTTAGACATGGTACTATCAATGATGTGTCGCGCCCCACTACCACTATCATTTTGGGGACATGCACTCGAGACTGCAGCATTTACACTGAAAAGGGTTCCGACCAAGTCAGTAGAAAAGACTTTGTTCGAGCACTGGGCGGGAAGAAAACCTAAAATATCTTTTCTTAAGATTTGGGGTTGTGAAGCGTACGTTAGATGTAACTTCACAGACAAACTAAACCCCAATTCAGATAAGTATATCTTCGTTGGATATCCAAGGGAAACCTTAGGATACTATTTCTATCACCAAGAAAACAATAAAGTCTTTGTTGCTCGGAAAGGTGTCTTCTTGGAGGAGAAGTTTCTAGGAACTGAAACTCCAAGAAAAGAAATAGAGCTTCAAGATATTGAAGAGAACGGAGATCCACCGACGACTTCAGTCGAACCAGTAGTTCAACAAAGAATTTTTTATTCCCAACCAGACCCACCGGTTGAGGAAGAAGAGACACGCAATCTGCGTAGGTCCAGTAGACCACGCCAAGAACCAGATAGGTATCTTGGATTCATGATCGATGAAGATGATGGAAGTCTACTAGAACCATTAACCTACAGCGAAGCTGCTAACAGCATAGAGTCTGAAAGATGGCTCGAGGCTATGCAAGCAGAGATGTAATCCATGTATGACAACCAAGTCTGGGTGTTATCAGACTTGCCACCACAGTCTCGTGCTGTTGGATGCAAGTGGGTTTTCAAGAAGAAAACCGACATGGATGGGAAAGTACATACTTATAAAGCACGACTGGTTGCGAAGGGTTTCACGCAAACACATGGTGTGGATTATTCTGAAACCTACTCGCCAGTCACCATGCTTAAGTCTATTAGAATTCTTATGGCCATATCAGCATATTACGACTATGAGATATGGCAGATGGATGTTAAAACCGCCTTCCTTAACGGGGAGTTGAATGAGGACGTATTCATGATACAACCGTATGGTTTTACTGATCCAAAGAATCCTAATAAAGTATGTAAATTGCTAAAATCCATTTATGGATTGAAGCAAGCATCTAGAAGTTGGAACTTACACTTTGACAAAAGAATCAAAGAATTTGGTTTTGTCAAAAGTGAGTTCGAGGCGTGTGTCTATACAAAATTCAGTGGGAGCATAGTAACCTTCCTAGTCTTGTATGTTGATGACATACTGCTTATAGGAAACGATATACCAGCATGACAAGGAGTAAAATCCTGGTTAGGTAAATGTTTCCAGATGAAGGACTTGGGAGAAGCCGCATTTATACCGGGTATAAAGATCTATAGAGATAGATCTAGGCGGCTTATTGGACTTAGTCAAAGTACATACATTGACAAAGTACTGAAGAGATTCAGTATGAGTGATTCCAAGAGAGGACTCATTCCAATGACACATGGCATTACACTGAGCAAAGCTCAGAGTCCCACACCTAGCAAAGAAATTGCTAGGATGAGTTTGGTACCATATGCTTCGGCAATTGGATCAATCATGTATGTCATGTTATGTACTAGGCCCGATATTGCTTACTCAATAAGTCTCACAAGCAGATATCAAAAGAATCCTGGTGAACCCCATTGGGTGGCTGTCAAGAACATTCTCAAGTATTTGAGAAGGACAAAAGAAATGTTCTTGGTCTTTGGAGGTTCGTTGGAAGAATTGTGTGTAACTGGTTACACAGATGCAAGCTTCCAAACCGACAGAGACGATTACAAATCTCAATCGGGATTTGTATTCACACTAAATGGAGGAGCTATATCTTGGAAGAGTCAGAAACAAGATACGATAGCAGATTCAACTACAGAGGCTGAGTACATTGCCGCAAATGATGCTGGGAAAGAAGCCATGTGGCTTAAGAATTTTATCGAGGATCTTAGAGTTATTGCCAGTATATCTAGACCCATCGAAATATTCTGTGATAATAGTGGAACAATAGCGCAAGCTGTTGAACCAAGAGAGCATCAAAAGACCAGACATGTACGTAGTAAATATCACCGCATACGTGAGTATGTGAGAGAAGGTGATATTGTAATTAAGAAAATACCAACGGATGACAACGTCGCTGACCCGTTGAAAAAACCACTAGCTGGACCAAAGCATGAGAAACATGCGCACGCTATAGGCATGCAGTACCTAAATATTGGTAGCTAGTAATTTTGATTAGAATCATAGACATGTTTGAAATCGATACATTATGTAATAACATTTCGTGGGATTGAAATAGAAAGTTTTACGTAATATTTTCACATTGTCTATTCTTAACATGTTTTAAACCTATCCTTGATACATAAAGTTTTTGAGTATCTAAATTGTCTGTGGTTGCTTGAATTTAGGGGGAGCTAGATTCAAGAGTTAATACCATTATGAATGTTTATCGATTTCATAGTTATTGAATAGAGAAACAAGGTTTGTTAAAATAAATATTCATAGATGTTTACAGAGTTTGCTAAACATTAGACGTGACCAAAAGATCGATATTACTTCATGGATCCTAAGCATGAGTAATTTCGAGTGGATGTCCTCTGACCTGAGACGTTTTGGTTTGAGACACGATGACTTCTGATCTTTAGCATTTATCTACCGTCACACCGTAAAAGGGTGATCATAAGGAACTTGACTAAGACAGCGGAAGTCATGGGCAAGATAACGCAAATGTCAAGATGGATTTGCACCTTCTTTAGCTAGAAGAGATATTTCATGGCCGCTCGACGATTAAGACTACCGAAATGCGTGGCCGCGCTCGGAGAATGATTAGATCATTTGGTAATCCGTTACTGCAGAAAGTCGAAATCAGAGTTGAGAAAATTCGAGTATATAGAACAAGATCCCTGCTCCATGTCTATTACTCAAATTAAGAAATATCGTGATGCGAAAGGAAAATCTGTTAGTGTTATTCATTTTATGAATATTATCACTGGATGTAAGAGTTCTTATGATGTGGTTATCCTAAATGTCTGGCTAGGGACCGCTTTAGGCCAACGATGATCAGAAAGTGTTCATTAACTTGCACAAGTGGGAGTCTGAATGATTTATGTGCACAGATAAGTACACGTGTCACCGTGTCCAATGTTATAAGACACTAAAGGGTCACACCACTACACACCCAATAATGGACAACTGAATAAAGTAAGTTGTGTGGAATAATTAACTAGTTAAGTTAATTATAAAGAAGAGAATAAATAATAATAAGTTAATTATTATTTGTGAGGATGGTTAAATATTAGGTTAAGTATTTAACGGACAGTTAATTAATAGTTAATTAATTAACTAGTAAAAGTCCAAGGGTTTAAAGTGTTAATAGGTAGTTTAATTATGAGATTAATCATAATTAAACTCCAAGGACTTAACTGTAACTTAAGTCCTCATAAATAAGGACTTAAGGTTAAGGATTAGGGGTTGATTCACTTGCTTAGAGAAACCCTTTACACCCTCTCCCTCTCCCTCTACTTTGCGTTCTTACGAACCAAAACCCCAAGAGGTTTCGGCTTTGAGCATTCGACGCAACACACACATATACACAAGTCTTTGTGTATTGCTTTGTTGGTACAACGCGGTCTTGCAGTGTGTCCAGGTGGTGCAGTAGAGGTGGATCACTTCTTTAGCTATCTAAAGGTAATGTTCATCATCTTCTCTTTCTCATGATCTCATTGACTAGTAGAGATCCAGTGATGTGGTATTCAAGTTCCGCCATGTGAATACTACAAGGATTTCCTACACAGATACCTTTAAGCTTGATGATGTAAGCTTTCCCACATTCTAATTGAAACACCATTTTGAAAGCTCCTTCCCTCCTCCATCTTCTCTCTCAAAACACACACACTTTCACACACTAACTCATAGCAATTTCTTCAAATCACCATGGATCATTGAGATTTCGATTGCTATAGCTCTCACAATAAAACCTAGTTTTACACCCATGTTTTATAATTATATATGTAGTTGACCACTTTTTTATCAACAGAAAAATGCTTTTGGACGATATGTTGAAACTGTTCATCATGACAAAGCATATGTCATAATCGGGGCGTATTTGTTTGCGGGTTCTTTCAAATGGCAAGGCGAACGATACAGGAAAGTTAGTGGGCTATGTATGATGCGAATGATGGAAACATACTCGGGTGAGGATCTATAAAGGTGGGATTGCGGGCTAGATGGAGATAAGGGGAAATTAGAAAAGCAACTTGGTATCCTAGCCAAAAGGTATGTGGCAAAAATTATGTTGTCGGAGAGCAACATAATCATGGCAACGGTCCGAAGCAAACTTGCGACATTCAAAATCTGAAAGACACTCATGTTACTGAACTAGTTTATTTTGATGCTAATTTTTATAAAAGTTTGGTTTTTTTATGATAACAATTTAGGCTTCTTTGATGTGTTTGTTTGTGGATTTTGGTTTTTATTAAATAGTTTAATGTTAAATAGGTTGATGGAAGGTTTTTTTATGATAACAATTTAGGCTTCTTTGATCTCTGCCGCACTTTTAATTCTTTTAGAACCCTTGTTGCTGGATCTTTGCGGATTAAGGTCACCATCATCTTGAGTTACTTGCTTTCCAATAACTTTAGAACTTAAATCTCGCTTGGTTTTACCATTTTTAAACAACCCAACGTCATCTTCTAGTGATTTCCGTGATTATTTCAATGATTCAATAAACTGTTTAAACTTTGGGACATCATCATGCACCAAACTGATGCAATCGTTGAGTATAGAGTGACATTCTGCTGACATATTACGAGTTTCATCTTCACAAGTACCATAAGTGGGGGCATTTTCGATTAAATGTGTAGGTACCGCATTTTTTGTCCATCGTCGACTAATGTAGATATCTGGAATTCTGTCCACAAAGTTGTTACGAAAAACATAGAAAATGTGACGACACAAATATCCATGACGAGTAAAATGACCACATGAGCATGTAATCGTTCCATCCTGATTGTTAACGAGAACCTGCAAATAAAATAATGACGATTAAAAATTTTGGTTTCGTTTAGATACATATATGTTTTTTAGACATAAAAAATATGAATTTGTAAATTCGTAATACAAAACCTTTGTTTTGACCACAATTTCAAGCGAATTATCCGGGGACTTTTCCTTATGTAAAATAATGAACGACTGAACATCGCATTCAACATCATCCACTTTATCATCATCAGGCAACAGTGAACATGTATACAACCCTTTGTGTATTTCATCTTGTACGTCTATGAATACCTCATGTGAATATACATCACGTGCATGTATCTCGATAGGTAAATCAGTACGAATGGGTAGGGTTGAGCCTTTATATTTGTAGCCAAGTTGACGTACTGTGTACCATTGTATCTCCATAGCTTATTCAAAAGAAGACATAAACTCAATAAACATGTCATCTTTGTCAGTAGTAATATAGAAAAATGCGTTGGTACTCTCTGAACGAGATGTAGTTTTCATCAAACCACACATGGGGTAGTCTTTAAAGTATGCAGGGATCCAACGTTGCCTTATTGCATACATGCCGGTCAACCATTTATTTCCATTCAAACCATAACGACTTATTAAATCATCCCACCGTTCTTCAAAAACATTTGGGTCAATATAAACGTTCCAAATAAGGTTATGAAAATCACTCCTAAACATCGAATCAGTTGGCAAATCATGTATAACTTGCGAAAATCATTATAACAAGTGTTTAAATATTATATTTTTGAATATTAGCAACATAAAAGTTTAATTACTATAGTATACACGTATATACCTTGGCAGGAAGTTTTTGAGTTATATGCCACATACATAACCTATGACGGGTTTCTGGGAAAAATTTCATAATAGTCTTTTTTAACGCAAGATCTTGGTCAGTTAATGCTATTGGCGGCTGCTTCCCGTGAACCTTCAAAAATGCTTCCAACATCCAACAGTAAGATTCATATGTTTCGTCGGAAAGTAGAGCAGCCCCAATAGTAACACAACGCCGGTGGTTGTCAACCCCGGTAAAAGGGACAAAAACAAAATCGTATCTAAAAAAAATGAAAACTTAATTAATTAATGAAAAATGTAATTAAATAATAAAATTGACACGAATGTTACTTGTTCGTCCGAAAGTAGCGTCGAAAGAAATGACGTCGCCAAAAGCAATATAATTTGCCTTCACTATTTCATCAGACCAAAACATGCTTGCAAGCTTAGATTCACGAAGGTGATATTCAAATGAGAACTCGGGGACATGAAGTTGCCTGTTCTTCATCTTATCCAGAATCAAGCTCGCATCATGGTCACCAATGAACAATTTCATTGATGTTTTAGCATTTCTCCAATCGTCGGGAGTTCCGGGTACACCTTTGTATCCTCCATTTAGAGCAACTTTTAATCTATGGGCTTTAGTGGCTGTTATATTGGTCAACGAAGCTCGCTGGAGATATAGATAATGACTATAATTCAACTCTCTGTGAGCTTTAGAAAAATCCATATTACCCTCGCTTATTAAAGGATGATTGTGGTGCTCAATAAATTTATGCACCATAAACGATTCTGGCCCATCAATTGCTTTAAAGCCGATCATCGCCGGGCACTCAGTTACCCTAGAAGATTGTATACGTTTTATTTTCTTCTTAACCTCATCTGCTGGTTCATCTTGTGCATTGTCCAATAGTGAATTTTTTTCCACCTTAGACCTTAACTTACCGGCACGACTACATAATACATATTTGTGCGTAACTGTCCGTTTTTCCATTTTATACCAGACTTACGAATGTCAAATCTAGCCCTCTGAGAATATGACTTGTACATTTCATAACATATATCAAAGCTCTAAAAAATATCACCCCCTTTTGGTTTTCCGTCGTCATGGACTTCTGGAACCCATATTTCAATACCACTTTGACCAGCGCCTTTCTCACTTGTATCGTCATCACCATCTACAATTTTTTAAAAAAATATTTTATATTCATGATAATGAATGCTGTCATTTAACGTAATACATGTATGTATTGTTGTAGAACATATAATTAATTATATACTGATTACCGTCGTTTTACACAATACATGTATGTATTAATGTAAAACACGGCATATAGACTACTCTACAAATTGCGATTATTAATTTTAAATTTATTGTGTTTGAATTAAACAAATAAAATGAAGCAATATATGACCAGTACAAAATGAAGATGACGAAAATGTAAAATACATCAAAAAAATATTATAATACATTAAAAAAGTACCAGAATGAACTTGATAGGGTTCGCAATAATCAAATTGCTGAAATTGATTTGCTGCTTCAATTACAAAACTCTCGACTGGATCTATTATATCGGTGCATACATTTTGTTGATAACTTGATGCGTGTTCTTCACCGTTCGTCATTTAGTCTGACAAAATTCTATATGCTACTTCTGTAATCGATTATAGAGATGAATATGGTGTGAAATTTAACACATATTAAGAAGATATGGAATTAAAACCCAGTATCGTATTGATTTGGGAGAAATTAAACATGTAAAACACATTTCCATAAAACTAGGGATATTCCAAATTGAATGATCAGTTACCAAATAACTCGAAATGGCAATAATACCCCTCACGAATTTAGGAGGGAAATTTAAACTTCCTTAAATCTGCTTGGTCGAATTTAGTTCTTACGGTTCTGAAGGCTAAATTGGTTCTGATTTTAATTCTTCACTATATATATATATATATATATATATATATATATATATATATATATATATATATATATATATATATATCTTTCTGAACCGACTATAAAATGTATTACATGAGCGGTCTAGGCATGTGTTGACGCAGCCAATGCATTCTAGATTGGCCTCTATTCCGTGCAAGATTTGGCAAACTCTGTTTGAGCTCTCATCAAATTTCCACGTTCTTCGTGATCTCACATACTCTCCATTCAGAAGCTTCAGAGCCTCTCCTTTCTTCTCATGCCCTTTTGCCATCAACAACATTCCCATTAGAAATACAACATCCTTATTCCCGTTTGATGTTGCGTCTTCAAACATCTTCATGCCAACCTCTTTGTCAATAAAAAAAGTACTTGCCCTGAAACACACGTACATAAAGCAACTTAATTAATCAATTTATACACAATTTAATTATAAATTTCATAAAACAGAGTACGTACAATTGCATCCTGGAAAAACAACTCTTGATTTTCATTTTTCCTGCATTTGGTTACAATAACATATATTCTAGATCGGTATCTCCAACCAATAGTACTTCGTTTGTAGAGTTCATTGAGGTTCAGACGTTTATACACCAAACCAGAGGCAGATGCTTCCCTAAATGTTTTGCAACTGTAATATAGACAAAAAACTAATTACGGGCTTAAATCAAAATAGATACATGCACAATAAACATATTAATTATTCATAAGAGACTTACACAAACTTGCATTGGAACACAGATTTCGGCGATTTCGCCCCAACACGACTTAAAATTTCTTCGAGTACACCTATCGGAAGTTCATCAACAGAAAGGTTTCGAGGTTTCTTAAGCTCAACTTCCATATTGTCGCTCAGTTTCAAGGGTTGCAGACGGTTTGAAGGTGGTTATTTGGGCGTGATGGTAATGTCAGATATACAGGTCTCGCCACAAACTGAAACGCCATGAGAAAATTTCTTCGAGTACACCTATCGGAAGTTCATCAACTGAAAGGTTTCGAGGTTTCTTAAGCTCAACTTCCATATTGTCGCTCGGTTTCAAGGGTTGCAGACGGTTTGAAGGTGGTTATTTGGGCGTGATGGTAATGTCAGATATACAGGTCTCGCCACAAACTGAAACGCCGTGAGAAAATTTCTTCGAGTACACCTATAGGAAGTTCATCAACAGAAAGGTTTCGAGGTTTCTTAAGCTCAACTTCCATATTGTCGCTCGGTTTCAAGGGTTGCAGACGTTTTGGTGGTTATTTGGGCGTGATGGTAATGTCAGATATACAGGTCTCGCCACAAACTGAAACGCCGTGAGAAAAAGAAACGCAACCGGCCATAATAATCCCGCGCCTGCAACTTCAATTAGAAAATGACATATTTGCCCCTATAACTCCAATTATTCGAATTTAACTAGTAAGGGTATTTTTGACAAAATACATCTTTATTTTGTTTTATTATTTATAACGTGAACAAGGGTTTTATTTGAATATCTAAAGTCATCTACTTTCTAAATATTGTAATATGTAAATTAGCAATTTATACACAATCTACCAACTTGATTTTACGGTTCAAATTATTTATAATACCCAAATTAACACACAGTTGGTCAAAGTTGGTCAAAATTGTTTCAATGTTCTTGCCAAATTGATTCCAAACTAGTCACACATGATCATGGTTGATCAAAATTGGTCAACATTTGGTCAACGGTTGGTCAAATCGGTCAAAATTGTTTCAAAATTCATGCCAAATTGATTCCAAACTAGTCTCACATGGTCATTGTTCGTCAAAGTTAGTCAACATTTGGTCAACATTTGGTCAAAATTTATCCAACACGTAAATTGTTCATAATGATCAGTCAACACACAATTAATACATTACAAAATAATACATCCAAACATATTCAAAACACATATATAAAAGAAATATATGTAGTAAATAATAATCCCGAAAAGATGATATTTTGTTTACAAATTATACAAACATCAAACTAAAGTCATACCCAAAAACACTAGCAAACTTGATGAAATGATGATCCCATCTACAGACTTCACATATCGATGAACATACATATACCCTAGTGAACCGATTATAAAAATTATTACATGAGCGGTATGGGTATATGTTGTGCCACCCAATGCATTTTAGTTTGGCGTCTTTTTTAGTCAACAATTTGCAAACTCTGTCTGAGCTCTCATGAAATTTCCACATTCCTCCTGATCTCGTATACTCTCCATTCAGAAGCTTTAGACCTTGTTGTCTCTGCTCAAGCCCTTGTGTCGTCAACAACATGCCCATTAGAAATAGAGAATCCCTATTCCCGTTTAACGCTGCCTCTTCAAACATTTTCATGCCAACCTCTTTGTCAATAAAAAATACTTTCCCTGAAACACGTACATAAAGCAACTTCATTAATTAATTTATACACAATTTAATTATAAATTTCATAAAACAGAGTACGTACAATTGCATCCCTGAAAAACAACTCTTGATTTCCATTTTTCCTGCATTTGGTTAAAATATCGTATATTCTAGATCGGTATCTCCATCCATAGAACTTGTTGGATCCCAACAACACTAACGTGTTGCGTTATGGCTAAGTAAAGACAAGAAAGTAAAGAACACACAATATTTTCAATGATTAAGAGTTTATTAAAACAACTTAATACGGTACAAAGTTTGCGGAGAAAGATAGTACACACTAACTAACACTTTATACTTGAAGTGACACTTTTGATCGCTCAAATTAAGATCCTATGCAAGGAGACTTTATCAGCTGATACTAACAGCTGATATTTAATGCCTGAGTATTAACTATGAGGGAATTAATAGCAGACAATAACAAACTCTCAGATAATGTTCTTGTGCTATGAATGTTAAAAGGTGTGTAAATGCAAGCATTTACGTCTCTATATATAGCCCAAGAACCATGTTTCTTTGTCCACAAGTTAATCCACGTGTAAACATATTATTCGTTGATATAGACTTGTCCACGGAAACATTAAATGCACTTGCTTAGGTTGGAGTCTCGATTGTACTTTGTGTCAACTTCTTTTACCACCTTTTCTGACGCACAGTGAAAAGGTGTACTATGATAGTACAAAAGAAGTTGACTTTCCCTTTTTATGTTTGAAGGGACAAACGATGAAGTACTGAAAAGTTATCTTCTATTCCAAAATAGAAGATCTTCATCATTTTCTTCTTCTTTGAGCGGGAAAAGAAAATGTTCAAAGTGTCAAGAACATTTTCCACCAAGTCTTTATTTGCAGCTGGTATCATCAGCTGATTCCACTATCAGTTGAATGGTCTTCTTCGGGTTTCTGTCCTTCGGCTATAAACTTCGAATGATCACACTATATGTAGCTAGTGATTTGACTTGATTCCTTGAGCTAAGTACGTACTCAGCTGAAGGTTAATGAACATACTTGTACTTCAGCTGAGATACATACTTCAGCTGATTTATTCTTCTTTGCTATTGATCATCAAATCTTATTTACTTAGTCTGGGGACTAACAGAACTCCATTTGTAGAGTTAATTGATGTTCAGACGTTAATACACCAAACCATAGTCAGATGCTTCCCTAAATTTTTTGCAACTGTAATGTAGACAAAAAACTAATTAAGGGCTTAAATCAAAATAGATACATGCACAATAAACATATTAATTGTTCATAAGAGACTTACACAGACTTGCATTTCAACACAGATTTCGGCGATTTCGGCCCAACACGACTTAAAATTTCTTCGAGTACAACCATCGGAAGTTCATCAACAGAAGGGTTTCGAGGTTTCTTAAGCGCTACTTACATATTGTCGCTCGGTTAAATGAATTTGCAGATGGTTTGATGGTGGTTATTTGGGCGTGATGGTAATGTCAGATATACAGGTCTCGCCACAAACTGAAACGACGTGAGAAGAAGAAACGCCAATGATAATCCCGCGTCTGCAACTTCAATTACAAAATGACGTATTTTCCCTTATAACTCCAATGATTCGAATTTAACTAGTAAGGATATTTTTGACAAAATAAATCTTTATTTTGTTTTATAATTAATACCAATAATTATAATACATATTGGCATTGGATAAACATTTGAGTTTTGTCCTTTTGAGAACAAGGGTTTTATTTGAAAATCTAAAGTCAAACCAAATGCAATTGGGAGCTTTGACTATATAAAGTCAAATCATGTCATTACAAAATAAATTTAGACGGAATAAACTTGTATTAACATTCATCACTACGAATTTAGAATACATCCTACAAATTTACGAAATTCACATACCATAATTAATAAACTTTCAAAATATTACAAAAACGTAAAATTGTTTAAAAACATGGATATTGTTTAAAAGAAACCAAACGTAATTTTGGGATAATAATCATAACCACATATGTGAGCAAAGCTAACAAAGAGCACTTCCCACATACACACACCACACTCATAAGCAAACGCCAAATCCCGCAATCGATCCAAACTCCCCGGGGGGGAGAAAACCATGATCCAAACTTCCAGGCATCCGAAACTGGTGCACATTCTCCCGGCTCTGTCTAACGCTTCTTTCTTTTTATGGTTGCACTCATACATTATCATCATCCCCTTCAGAAAAATGGCATCCCTTTGCCCCAATGAGGAAGCCTCTTCCAGCATCCTCTCACCCTCCGCATTGTCCCCAAAAAAGTAATTGTTCTAATTAAACACATAAAAAAAAATTTAATCAACAAATCACATATGCAAGAGAAATTAATCAACAGAGTAGTACCATAAAAGTCCTGAACATCAGGAATGGGTTTCCAGCCTTTTTGCAATCGACAAATTACTTATAATTAAACATGAAATTGACATATGCAAGAGGAAATTCATATTTCAAAAAAATCCATGAAACAGAGTAGTACCATGGCATCCCAGAACATGAGGTTTGGGTTTCCAGCCTATGTGAATGTCTGGTAAATCCCGTAAACCTGCGGATTGAGTCTTCTTCTTCCAGGAAGATCAAATTCCAGACTTTTAAGCACTAAGGTTGATTGTACCGCTTCATTAAGGGATTTACACCTATGATGCAATCACGTACCCACAAAATTACAATCTAATTAATAATGTACAAAATACAAAATAAGTATATGAAATCGGTAAAAAGTAGAAGAAACTTACACTAATGTGCATTGGAATACTTGTTTGGCAGATTTTGCCCCGACAAACGATAAAATCAACTCCACCAGTGGCATTGGAAGGTCAAGCAGGTTTATTTGGGCTGAGGACGTCGAAGAAGAACTTCTGGCTTGATCCATCGTTCTACTTGCTAGATTTCGAGTGATAATTTCGTTAGCTAGGGTTTTTGAAATTGATCAATGGGAATGGGTAGTGACGAATGATGATCCCACGGGAAGGTTGCAGACGTTTAGACTGACAATGATTATGTGAAAATGGCGTATATAGAGTGTCCATTGTAAAATGACCTCTTTGCCCTTATAATACAATGCCTTGTTGTTAACTAGTAAGGGTACTTTTGACAACACAAATATTTCTTTTGTTTAAAATGTCCACGTCTGCACAACTTATAATGTCTACACCACAATATACAAGTTTTAAAGCTAATTGTACAACTCTTTAATGCAACAGTAGTGCTATATGTATTAAAAGTTGTGGTGTATAAATCACTATCTTTTAAAAAATGGGAACTAATTTTTGCAACGGGTAAATATCCGGTATACCCCGTACATAACTTAGGCATATCACACCAGGCATAACTATCAACCATGCCCAATAACATGTAAATATCCGGTATACCCCGTACATATCCAATGTTAATCGTACTAGGTGACCCTAATCCGTTCCCATGATCCGGGAACCATTATAACCTCTACACAAGACCAATGGCATACACATGACCTATGACCTAGACACATCCAATGTTACCCGTAATAGGCCATGGTGACCATAACCTGTTCCCATGACATATGAACCATTATAACCATTACACAAGACAGATGCCATACACATGTCCTATGACCTAGACACATCCAATGTTACCCGTAATAGGTGACCATAACCCGTTCCATGACCCGTGAACCACTATAACCACTACACAAGACCAATGGCATACACATGACCTATGACCTAGACACATCCAAGGTTACCCGTAATAGGTTACTCTAACCCATTCCCATGACCCGTGAACCACTATAACCACTACACAATACCAATGGCATACACATGACCTATGACCTAGACACATCCAATGTTACACGTAATAGGTTACCCTAACCCATTCATGTAAAGTTTCAGGATTTACTATTAGACGCAGAGAAACCACTTTACAAAGGATGTCCTGACTTCACAAAGTTGTCTGCAATATTTCAACTACTCAACTTGAAGAGCAAGTATGGATGCTCTGATAAGTTCTTTACTGTATTACTTGGGTTGTTAAAACAGATGCTACCTGAGGGTAACGGATTGGTGGAAACCACTTATGAGGCCAAAAATTTTATGAAATTGATGGGGTCAGGATACAAAAAGATATATGCTTGTATCAACAACTGTATGCTTTACTAGAAGGAGGATGAGAAAATTACCGGCCAGTTGCCGAAGTTGTGGCATATCAAGATGGAAGGTGGATGAGAAGACACATAAAGTGTAGAAAAACATCCTATTAAACGCAATGTGGTACATTCCAATTATACCAAGACTGCAACGACTCTTTAAGATACAAAGTATTGAAGAAGACTTACAATGGCACGCGACAAGGAGGAAAACATATGGTGTTTTACGTCACCCCGCAGATTCCGAGGCATGGAGAACTATAGATGCAAAATACCCAGAATTTGCTAATTATGCAAGAAATCTACGGCTAAGATTATCAGCTGATGGGGTTGACGTGAACAGAGGAAATAGGCATCATAGTGTATGGCTAGTGTTAATTGTCATATACAACCTTCCTCCATGGTTGTGTATGAAAAGAAAGTTTATCATGCTTTCGGTATTAATATCAGGATACCCCGGAAATGATATCGATGTTTTTTTAGAACCGTTGGTTAATGATCTGCAACTTTTATTCCATGAAGGGGGCAATACATATGATGCTTCCACAAATAATGATAGATCGTATTCAACTAAGATCGAGCTAATTCATGTTGATTCAAGAGAGATTGAAGCTTAAGTGTGTGTGTTCTTGGTGTTTGAGTGTGTGTGAGTTGAGAGAGAAAGATGGAGGGAGTTTTAGCTTTCAAAAGTGTAATTCAGTTAATGATTGGAAAGCTTACAAATTAAGCCTACATTAGAAGTATTTATACCTCCTTTCTAAATATGCTTAATTAACACCTAATTAAGCATAACCCATTTGACTAAGACTAATGACTAGATTAAAACCTATTACAACTTGTCATATCTAGTCCCTAAACTATTTAATACAATATAAATGGTCCTAACAATCTCCCCCTTTGTATCAATAGTTTGAATTAGCCTGTTCTTGAAATCTTCTTCTCTAGCAAAGTCTGAAACTTAAATATCCGTTGAGTAGTTTTAATGTTGTATTAGTTTCAGCTTTTGAATATTAGTGACAAATAAGACTTTTAATTGGCTTTTCAACCAATACTAATTATCTCAGAAGATTTCATGAATTGTTTGACTTAATTTGTCTTGATCATTATCCAATCTCCCTCTTTTCGAACTTATAGTATCTCATCCCTGTCTTCCTTTGTAGAAACTATATTTTTATCGTTGAGGTTGTTGGTCTATGAAATGCCTAAAACTGATATTTGATAAGATTTTAAGGTTCTAGAAATGAAACATCAGTTAGGAAAGGAGTTGACTGGGATTTAGAAATGTTGGAGATTTAATTTTGGATAGAGATTTGTGAGGATAGGATAATGATGGTTTGTAGTGTGAAAGAAATGATTTGAACGTTAAAGGTTTCGGATGTGTGTGTGTATGAATGTTTGAATATAGGAATTCAATTTATTTGTTTCATGCTTGAGTGTGTTTATGATATTCTGATTGGTTTTCATTTCATTTAATGAATTTATCTTTTGTTCATGAATATTTTCAGTTAATTCTTTGATTTGTGATGTTAAAGATTTAAATTGTTTTTCATTATCATCAAAATCTTGTTGTTTACGTGTCAACGCATTTTTATTATATTGATATTCATGCCATGTTTTTGTGTATAGTTTGTGATTGTGATCAAACTTAGCCTGTAATTCTGATATTTGACTTTGTAACTCCAGATTCTCTTGTTTAAAAATTTGAGTTTGTTTAATATAATGAACAAGTTTCTCACTTAGATGAGCTTTTTGTTTGTTTGGATATTCTAAAATATTTAAACGATCTTGAAGTTGATCATTTAAATCTTTTTCTTCTAAATATTTTGGAGTTAATAATTATATTTGAGACATCTGAGTTTGGATAAGGCAAGTATCAGAATTATTGGAAGTATTTTCTTTAGAAAGAAGAGAAGTATGTACCTTGCCATCCTTGTCGAGTTTATTAATACGAGCAGCAATCGAAGTATTTACTTTTGGCGTATAGCACAAATTTGCTATTTGTTCTTCATCTTCAGCTAACACTTTAGCAATCTGAATTTGTTTATAGTATTTGCTAGCTTTTATCGCTTTTGCAAGGTCTGGATCCATATTTTTGCGATTATTGTGATTGATTGCTTTCTCAGGGTGATATGAAGAAGATCTCGTAAAAAAAATTAATCGTGTGATTCGAGAAATGTAAAAATTTCAGATTTAGGTTAGAGTTCTCGTGTCTTAAAAATGTGAAAATCTTCTTTGAAAACCCTAAACAAAAATGTAAAAAATTTAAAAGTGTTTAAGTTTTAAAAATGATGTGATAAACCAAGAAGAAAGAAAAGAAAAAAAATTGACAAAATCAAACAAAATGTTTAACTCTAAAAAAAAATTCGTTAAAAGTTTAACTTTGAAAATGTCTAAAAAACGTTTAATTTTGAAAATCTCTAATTTTGAAATCAAAACTAGATATCATTTTCATTTTCAGCATTTGATTAATTTCTTTTGCTGCTGCTTTTGTTATTCGCAAAACCAAAACCATAAATTTGGACTTGAAAAATTGATTTGGGCTTTTGAACTAAAAGGTTTGTTTTGGGCTAAAAAGACTTGGACAACGATTTGTGCCAGTTGGGCTTGTAACACATTTGGGCCTGACTAATCAAATTAGATCGAACAAGTTCACTTGGGCAGTATCTGGCGTCGTTGAAACACAGATCGAAGATCGTACGAAGACCGAAGATCGTACGAAGACCGAAGATCGATTTTTTAAATCAATTGAAATCAGAAGTCATCCGAAATCGAATTCTGATCAATCGATAGATTGTCTTAAACGAACACTTTTGATTAGGTTTGAATCGAATTCTGATAAATTTCTGAAACTGAATTTCTGAAGCCGAATTTATGAAGTCGAAATAATTTTGATTTTGATGATTTCGATTTTGAACAGTGATTTTGAACCCCGAACTTCTTTTGATCAAATCCTAAGACTGCACTGCCGAAGATCGATTATTTGTTAAATCAATTTCAGAATTTAATTTGACTGCCGAACTTTTGATTGAAATTGATGTCGAAATTTTTGTTGAACAATGAAGATATGCCGAACTTTTGTTCAAAATTGATAGTTTGATTGATAGTCTGTTTAATTGTTCAAAGTAAGGACTGTTTGATGTATGAATTGATGATTGATGAATTGTAGTCGAACTAGGTGTCGAATCACAAGAAGAATGCCGAACTATGTGAAGATGCTCTTTAGAATTGGGCCGAAGTATGATACAAGTTCGGGCCGAACTTCAAGTTGGGCCGAACTTCCTTGGGCCGAACTACAACATTGGGTCAACTTCGGGCCGAACTTATATCGAACTTGTTCTTGGTATCGGCCGAAGACTAGCTACGACGAACACAGACGTCTTTTCTTTCACGTTTCTGATCCGATGTTGCTCATTTCTTAACCAATTTGAATGATTCTTCTTGCTAAATGCTCGAAATCAAATTGCTAACACTTTGATCCGATCAATTTCTTCAATCCATAACACACAAGCTTCGATTCTTCGATTTACAGCAACTTTTGAACTTTTTCACTTTTTCTCTAAAATCTTCAAATTGAAGTGATCTGTTAACGGAATGGATCGATTTTTGATTATAGATTGTTTAATTGATTGTGTTGAATCATATAGAGATCGATTTGAAGATTGTGAGCAGAACAATTTAGCCGAACTATTGCCGAAGTTCTACTTGATCAATGCCGAACTTCAAGTGGACCAATACTTCGGGCCGAACTACTAGAGAAATTCGATATGGTCTGAAGTTGTAAGGTAGTTCGGGCCGAACTTCTACTGGGCCGAAATACTATTGGGCCGAACTTCTACTATTGAACTTGAGCCGAACTACAAGTGCCGAACTTGTTCTTCGTGTCGAACACGTACGAGCACAGACATCTTCTTCATCACTTTTTCAATCCGAATTTGCTCAAAACTTGACCGATTTCAGTGATTCTTTTTGCTAGACGTTCGAAATCCAATTGCTAACACTTTGATCCGATCACTTTCTTCAATCCATAACACAATAGCTTCAATTCTTCGATTTTCAGTGGTTTTTGAACTTTTTCACTTTTTCACCAAAATCACGAAATTGAAGTGATCTGTTAACGGAATGGATCGATTTTTGGTTCTATTCTGCTTAGAATCACTGGAGAAACACAAATCCATGATCAAATCTTCGATTTGGACAAAAAATTTACAACATTAAATTTCATTGACGAACATCAACTTTTTCTTCAATTTTCTCAGATCTTGATCATTGTAGCTCGATTTGGATCTTCTCTAATAGAGATTTTGCTCTGATACCACTTGATAGATCGTATTCAACTAAGATCGAGCTAATTCATGTTGATTCAAGAGAGATTGAAGCTTAAGTGTGTGTTCTTGGTGTTTGAGTGTGTGTGAGTTGAGAGAGAAAGATGGAGGGAGTTTTAGCTTTCAAAAGTGTAATCCAGTTAATGATTGGAAAGCTTACAAATTAAGCCTACATTAGAAGTATTTATAACTCCTTTCTAAATATGCTTAATTAACACCTAATTAAGCATAACCCATTTGACTAAGACTAATGACTAGATTAAAAACTATTACAACTTGTCATATCTAGTCCCTAAACTATTTAATACAATATAAATGGTCCTAACAAATAATAACTTTAATCTACGTGCGGTTCTGTTATGGACAATAAATGATTACCCTGCACTAGGTACATTATGTGGCTGCCCTTGCAGTGGATACCACGGGTGTGTGGTTTGTGGGAAAGATACATACTGTGTTAGACTTCATGCCTTAAAAAAGCAGAGTTATGTTGGTCATAGATGATATTTACCATCTACCCATCCGTTCAGAAAGCAGAAGATGGCGTTTAATGGACAACAAGAATTTGCCCGCGTTCCAAATCCATAGACCGGGTTACAAATATACAACGATGTAAAGCATATTGAAAATAACTGAGGAAAAGGAAAACGAACAAATAATAAGGCATCAGATAACCAAGAAGATGCAAGAAGCAGAGGTGGGAAGATCCAAAAGCAGAAAAAGAAAAGGAGCAGAAAGAAGACGGTAGTTCTAGCCAAGTAAATGATCAAAATGAGGCGTATTGGAAGAGATTCAACATTTGGTATCGAAAGCTTAAGTGTCGGAGGCATAATTTTGTTCAACATTGTATTGATTTCATGCATATAAAAAGAATGTAGGTGAGAGTCTAGTCGGGACTTTGCTAAATGTTCCGGGAAAGACAAAAGATGGAGTGAATGCCCGATTGGATCTGGCAGAGATGGGGATAAAACCAGAGTTGTTTGCTAGGCAATAAGAAGACAACACAACACTACCTCCAGCAGGTTACACATTAACGAATGTTGAAAAAGACATCTTTTTTCAAACATTACACAACATCAGGGTACCACAAGGCTATTGTTCAAATTTCTCTAGTTTGGCTAGCCTAAAGGATAGGAAGCTCATCGGCCTTAAATCACATGACTATCACATGCTAATGCAGGAGTTTTTGCCCATTGCAATACGTTCAATCATGCACCAACCCACCTGATATGCTATAATTATCAGGTTTTGCTTTTTCTTTAAATCGATATGTAGCAAAGAAATCATATTAGAAGAACTAAACAAAATGCAACAAAAACTTTGTGTTACACTATGCCTCCTTGATATCCAGTGAGGAGACTATTGCAGAAGAAACAATAGAATTTTTCAGCGAATTTCAAAAATCCATGAAAACAATTGGTATCCCACCCGATAAACATGAAACTTATGAAAATCGGGAAGGAGAGCCACTGACAACCGGTAAATCATTTGAAGTTTGTGGAGAACAATTTGAGAAAGGACATTTGTATGTCAGATGAAATTGTGTCGTATATCCAGTAATAATGATCTAAGACCTTTTTTCTTACTAACATTTTTAGTTTCCAAATATTTAATGAAAGACTATGTCTCATTTCAGGCGACACAAAGACGTTTTGGAAAAAGAAAATCCAGGTAAACGAATAGCATTACTTGAGAATGAGCATAGTAAATCTTTTGCTAAGTAATTACGCAAAGAGGTAATTAATTAAATCATATATGTAAAATATTTTTTATAATTGTAGCTACATGTAGTTATGCTGGTGGTGACCATAAGCCTATTTGTAGACACGTAATTCTACATACAATTGTGGCAAATTCATACTATTTAGCCACATACTATTAAATTGGGAGTAGTTGTAATCCTAACTTTAGAGACACTATTTTTTATACACCGTGTCCGTGGCTAATGGTCACCATATAGCCACATGCAGTTATGCTGGTAATGACCATAAGCCTGATTGTAGACACGTAATTTACTTACAACTGTGGCTATTTCGTAAAATATAGCCACACATAATTAAAGTGACAGTAGTTGTAATCCTACTTTTAGAGACACTATTTTTTATACATCGTGACTAATGCTCACCTTATAGCCACATACAGTTATGCTGGTGGTGACCATAAGCCTGATTGTAGACACGTAATTTACTTACAACAGTGGCTATTTCGTAATATATAGCCACACATAATTAAAGTGACAGTAGTTGTAATCCTACTTTTAAAGACATTATTTTTTATACACCGTGGCTAATGGTCACCATATAGTCACATACAATGTAAAGTCCCAAATTTTCGCAAATTTTAAAAATAATGTTAAACTTATTTAAATTAATAAGATCATTAAATCATAAATAAGTTTTCCCATTAAATTCCAAACTCAGTTAAATACTAAAAAAATATAGAATAAAAGTATTAAATATCATAAAATGTAAAAATTGTATAAATAGAAATCCAACGGTCTTCAATGTCAGGTCAGTGTCATCCGTCAACCTTTTCCTTGCCCTTTGAACTGATGGTACCTGCACAATACCGATAACCACACACAACCAATTATAAATAACCATCACAATAAATACAAAATTATCATCATTAGTACTAACGCACACAGGTAAGGAACTCACCTTTGCGGAGCTAACAGTCCAAAGTATCCAAGAATGTTGACAAGGAGATTCAGGCAACAATAGAACTAGATAAACAATTAACGAGACTTACATTAGTTCCCACCACAATAATTACAAAAATTCAGAATCTGAGTTCCTACAACAACTCTACACCGAAAATGGCGTATCTCCCAAACCATTTACCCGAAAATTACCAAATTTAAACTGCGAATATTAGACATCTAGGGCTGTTCAGAACTCTCTGCCCGAATCTGTCCCGAGGGGTCCTGAAACCGTCCCCACAATAGAGCAGATTCGTGCAGTGAATTCAGCACTGCGACAGTGAACGAAAACAACTATATCTTTCAAACAGTAAGTCCTATTGTTCGCTCGGCGGCCACAGATGAGATAATAAAGCAATCTTGAAACATATCAGTACACCTTTATTAATGAATTGGAAATCTGGGTTATATTTTAATTAAAACGAGTTAACGGGTTAAATATAAGAAAGGAAACGGGTCAAAAGTCGCCCAAAGTGGGTTTTAAATATTCTCAACCCTCTTATTCAAAAGTGGATTATATTCAGAAATGAATAATGGTTCAGATTGTTCATACCAGTTACAATGCATACTTGGAGGTTTTGCACATGCTCCTATGAACTCCACGACATTCTTATGCCTTACTTAACTGCATAATAATATATTATTAATGTTTATTGCAAACCGCTGCACCTAAATCAAATGGTCTTAATCCTGCATCTCAGTTATCACCAAGTCAACCCTTTCCCTCTTAAAGTAATGTTTCTCACCAACCTAGTGCAACTCAGAACTGTAGCAGATTCGGTGCAAAACAAAAGCAGGTCAATAAATTCGGTGCAAAACAGAAGCAGATCAGCAGATTCGGGTGAAAAGTAACTAGAAAAATTATTAAACCTGAGTGTTCATTCTGATTCTGATCTTAGCAGAAATTTAATCAAGGTTTGACGAAGATTTTTACCCTACAGGTTCAAAAAAAGGTTAGAATAGGTTCGATTATTACCCTACAGGTTCAAAATCTGATCCGAAAAAGTTCATGCAGCAACAACAAAGTTCAAATTTGTACTGAAATCACAACTTATCACAATTTTGGAACTCGAAATCAGTTTTTAGCTTACCTTAAAAGTCAAAATCGTTGTTCAAGCTACGACCGGTGATGGAGAAACCAATAGGCGGGCAGGATGCGATGGAAAAACCTGTTCTACGGCGATGGATGCATAAAGCAATACGCCCGATCGATGAACCATGGATGCAGAAAATCAGGTTAAACGATGGATGCAGAAAGCATTACGCCTAATTGATGACCTGCGATGGTGGCCGGACAGCTGAACGTGAACCAGAATACCGCATGGAAGGGCACGAAATAGAATTCATACGAAATTTGACCTAATTTTTTTTTTATAAGGTTTTGCTAATACTGCATTTAGGGCAACGATTAAAGAAAATTTAAAGGGGTGATAAACATTTACTACATAGTTAAAAAAATTTCTCAAGTTGATTTTTATTAGTTACTTACGATTTAAATTTTCTTAACCATTGTTCTTAGGGTAATATTTAGGGTTTTGTTAATAATAGACTGTCATTAAGAGGTGGTTACGTTCATAAAACGTTTATACTTTAATATTGATGGTGGTTTATTCCTAAAATGCAGGGGGCAGTTATTTATTATTGTACAAGTTTTTGATGTGTGTCACGGGGTCAGCCCTTAGGGCTGTCATTATCATTTTCATAATATTTAACTTTTCTTTTCTTAATACCCTCCAAAAACAATTTAAATTTAGTTAAAAAAATTACTAGTAGTTACACATACATTTAATCATGGCTATTGTTCGCCCTCTAGCCTCATAAGGCGTTATCACATGTGACCCCTGATAACATTTAGTCATATTTAACATCATTAACGTGACAATTTGCTACTTTTAAACACACATTCATAGTCAATTAAATCGTGGATATAAACTAATTATAGAGACATGATTTTAATTTTACCTTTACCATTTCTATTATTTAAGTTATAGTCACATGTAATTTTAGTTATATTGTGACGTGTTTTAGGGTGTGACAAATATCTATCATATAGCCACACAGACAAAAAAAAAATTGAGTGACTATTCTTTATCGTATAACCACATGACACACACTATAATGAGTGTGGATGTATACTTCTTTCAACAACAATGAATTCATGTGGCGAATGAATACCAATTTTTGGACACATAAGCAGTTGATTCATGTGGCTAAAATGTGTCTTTCGCCTCACCTATTAACCGTGACAAAATCATGTTACATTTTAACAAAAAAATCTCGGCGAAAAGTCTGACATTTGGCCACGCTACATGACCATGGCTAGCAATGGACACGTTTATCATGTTAAATTGTGACAACTCGATATTTCTGGTATATAACTTCATTTCATTTCTAGAACTTTCCTTATTTAGAAAGTTTCTATTTTTAGACATTTCTATTTCTGGCATCCTAATACACAACAAACTTACATATTTTTACACCATACATTAGTGTTTGATTATTTTAGTCAACACAACATTTTTATTTACTTATGGTGACACTCTTGAGCTTAAATTATTTCTAAAACAATAAGTTTCTCGATAAAACAATAAACGTAACGATTTAACTTAAACGTGACTCGAATTGAACTACGTTCTAAACCAACACCTAATCTAGACTGACCACTCATGTGGCCGGCCTTCCCTTGGTTCGAATCCCACTCCACTCGGCCGAATCCTTCTAAGGATGAGGTTGAGTTGGTTTTATCCCTTGTATTCTTATCCATTCTTCATTTAAAAAGAAACCTAGTTCTAGTATAACTCTTCCTTGCTAAACCTAATCCCCACACACTATAAATACCCTCATTTAGCAACCTTAACCTCTTTTTGTTTACCCTATTCGGCCGAGATCACAACCCCACATACTCCCTTCGTTCGTTCGTCGACCAAGCAATCCCCAAGCCCCTTTGCTCGTTTTCTCCCAATTCCGATCAAGGTATGATGCTTAAACCATTGTTTTACCATGTTTTCTTCCTTGCATGAACCTTGACTCGAACCCGAGACCATGACCCTAGGCCATATGGTCTCGGTTAGCTATTGAAAACCGAGTATATGTGCTTGTATGCATCCGATCGTGTACATGTATGTATGAATCTGTTTAAATCTTGCTTAATCAAGTACTCGAACCCTAGATCTCCATTAGGTGTGACCGGATTCATTTGATCTAGAAACCTAGACTTGTTAAACCCTAGATCTAGTCCCTAGTTTCGAACCTATGACCAATCTAGTACCAAACCCGAACCCTAGACGTGATCTAGTTCGGATCTAGCTCAAACCCTTAGGGTTTCGGCCTAGCCGGCCAACCCTAATCGAATTTCCATTAAAACCGAGCCTAGTTGACCTAGATTGACCATGTTTGACCTTGGTTGACCGAATAGCATCTTGGGGTAAACCCTAGCCGAAACCTAGAAACCCTAGTTGACTTTTGTTGACTAATTTTGACCAATGTTGACCCATAAGTCAAACCGGGTCAAGACCGGATCTTGACCCAAACCGTGGACCCAAACCCGAATACCCAATCGGTCCAAGGCCCGTACTTGGCCCATATCGATCTATCTTAGTCCATCGGGCCCAAACTTTAGTTGGCCCATTAGTATCCAAGCCCATTTGGACCAAAGCCCAAACCTTTGGCCCACTTATACCCAAACCGAACCCAATTGGGCCAAGCCCAATCCATGGCCCAACCAAAATTGGACCTAAGCCCAGTAAGAGGCCCAAGTGGCCCAACCTAGTGGCCCATTAAGCCCATCTAGGCCCATTAAGCCCATTAGACCCAATATGCCCAATCTAGGCCCAATAAGCCTAACCCAAGCCCATTTCATTTCATTTCGTTTCATTTCATTACGGTCCATTAAGGCCCAATGATCCAAATTCATTCGATGTCACTAAACATAAAACATAACATAAATTGCATATCATTTAACTTATATCGTATATAGAATCGCCTGTATTAGCTTAGTCTAATTAGTAGTTATACCATTTAGGAAGCTAAGAGTCTCTGAAGGATTCCTCTGTCCTAGTACTGTACCGCTAAGCTTTGCCAGGTGAGTCCACATACCCCTTTTACTCTTTTACTGTTTTATAAACTTTGGGGTGGAAAACATAAACATAATTGCTACTGTTTTACTATGACTGTACAATATCGTTACATTTTCATTATCGCGTTGGCATGACCAACAATTATTATACCGGACTAAGGTTTGCCAGCAATCATTAACTAGTGGATCTAGACCATGGATATGCAGATAGTACTATTGGCTGACACTCATCCTCCCAACGAACGATTGATCATTACTTGGTTTATCCAAGACATCTCCGAGAGTGTATATCCATAAAAGAACATAACATACTGGAGTTGAAGTGTTGATTGTGGACTTAGGGGTTGGTATATTAACTCAATAGACTAGCTACATGTTGGGGATAACAGTTCATGCGATGTCAAACATAACAACTTGTTCAACACTTTTTCATAAACATAACTAGTAGTTGTAGATATTCTACAACTACACTACATATTTCATACTTACTACTCATATTATATGAGTGTTGAACTTTATACTTTTCAGTCATAAACTTATTTTCATAACAAACATTTTGGGTAGCAAAACACTATACTTTAACTTTTACTAATAACCCTGTGGATTCACTCAACATTATTGTTGACCCTTTTATTATTTATGTTTTTCCAGGTGTTTAGGTGCAGTGGAACTGGAGGATATAAGCAGTGGGATTGTCGTGAGCCATGATTAAAACATTAAGTTTACGAACAATCATTTCATTTCAAAACAATTTCTATTTTAGGAAACTTACTATTTTTGGAAACTTTCTACTTTTGGAAAGTGAAACATCTTTTATTTTTCGTTATTGCGTGGTTGTTTGTTTACTTAATTTTCGATATGTTGTCATGAAAGTTACACCATCGTTCTTCCGCAAAACATTTTAAATGAAGTAAAACTCATTTTTGGCGGGGTGTGACATAAATCGTGGCTAATGTGCTCAAATCTAATTTGAAATTGTCACGGCAATTTAGTTAAAATGTGGCTAAAACAACATTAGAACATTATTTGTCGCATTTAGCCACACGAACATGTCAAACTGTGGCGAGACTGTTTAAAAAAACCGTGGCTAACAGCTATTTTTGTACTACTAGATAAAAAAATTTCTATCGTCTTCAACACACTACCCAAGAACTACAAAGATACATATGACGACGTCGATGAGGAATTTATTATCATCATTCACCCGCACAATGATAACATATTGCCACGTGTCGATCGAAATGACTTGGGGAATGAATCACGGATTCATTACTTTCGAACCGACTGTGGCGGTACTGTTATACGAAAATCCTAGTAACAATTTATTGAATGTATTTTTTGGACTTGTAGTACAATAACCTTCATGTAAATAATCGGATTTCCCCCTTTTTTGTTCAAAATTAAATGATAATCGTTTTTTCCCACGTTCGCATTTGGATAGTAGCCACATAAATATTTAACAAGGTGACTATAAAGAAATTATTGGTCACATATAATCCCCTAAACGGTGGCCATTAACATCATTTAGATACACATTTGTAATATGGTGTGGCTATTACAAACTCATATGGTCACATTGTCGTCCTATAAATATGTGTGGCCATAAACATTAGACACATAGAATAAAGTGTGTGACCATATATAACGGAGGTTGGCTACACTGGACTCATGTGTGACAAAGTCCAAACCATTAGTTAGACACATAAACAATTACTTTATGTGACCATGTAAACTAGCATGATTTAGACACACTCACACACTAAATGTGACTAATATCAAATTAAATGATAACCGATTGCACATTTTTTCATTTGCATATTAGCCACATGAATATTTTAAAAGTGACTATAAAGAATATACCGGTCACATATGATTACCAAAGCCATGGCCATTAACATCATTTAGATACACATTTGTGACATGTTGTGGCTATTACAAACCCATATGGTCACATTATCGTCCTATAAAAATATGTGACCATAAACATTAGTCACATAGAATAAGCTGTGTGACCATATATACCGGAGGTTTGCTACACTGGAATCATGTGTCACAATGTCCAAACCATTAGTTAGACACATAAACAATTACTTTATGTGACCATATAAACTACCATGATTTACACACACTCACACACTAAATGTGACTAATATCATATTAAATGATAACCGATTGCACATTTATTTCATTTGCATATTGGCCACATGATTATTTTAAAACGTGACTATAGAGAATATACTGGTCACATATAATCACCAAAACCATGGCCATTAACATCATTTAGATACACATTTGTGATATGGTGTGGCTATTACAAACCCATATGGTCACATTATCTTCCTATAAATATGCGTGACCGTAAACATTAGACACAAAGAATAAGGTGTGTGACCATATATATCGGAGGTTTCCTACACTAGACTCATGTGTGACAAAGTCAAAACCATTAGTTAGACACATAAACATTTAATTTATGTGACAAAATAAACTACCATGATTTAGACACATTGACACACTAAATGTGACTAATATGAAATTAAATGATAAGCGATTGCATATTTTTTCATTTACATATTGCCACATGAATATTTTAAAACGTGACTACAGAGAATATACTAGTCACATATAATCACCAAAACGGTGGCCATTAACATCATTTAGATACACATTTGTGATATCGTGTGGGTATTACAAACCCATATGGTCACATTATCGTCCTATAAATATGCGTGACCAAAAACATTAGAGACACGGAATAAGCTATGTGACCATATATACCGGAGGTTTGCTACACTGGACCCACGTGTGACAAAGTCCAAACCATTAGTTAGACACATAAAAAATTACTTCATGTGACCATATATGTCATTTGGTAACACTATACAATTGAGTGACAAAGATTTGTCACTTTTTATATTTATATCATGACTAATGCTTCGAACTTACGCTATATTTGTCACACGTCGCAATTCATGTGTGGCTAAATAATCGACGTAAACGTATCAGATACCTTTAGCCACATAAATGTTCGAAGATGTGGCAATACATTTCCGAATGGTCACACAATAAGGGTTCATATGTGGCTAACTAATAACCTGAAATTTATTTTCGGACCTTTAGTCACACAAATATATCAATGTCTGACTGTTCCAATCGGAGTATGTGTGACGAAAGCCCAAATTTGGCCTAGTGGGTTTTGTAATGTACGCTACCTATACATATATGCAGAAAGTAAAAGTTACCAATTAATGTTTAAGATAATTTAATAACTAATAACATCAACCCGTGTTACCTGTGTGGGTTGTTTACATAATTATAAAAGTATTAAGTTAGGGGCAAATGTTAGACAAACCTTTATTTTGTTACTTTTTGTTTTAATATTTTGAATAACTTTTTATATTAATTAAATTAAGAACTTGTATGAAAGTTATTATGATTGTTATTATGCTGCATTTTATCCAGACAAGTATCCTGAAATATTCACAAATAAAGAAAATGTATATGCTTGGAATGTGCTCAGCACAGTAAACATGTACTTCTTTGAAAGATTAAGCAGAAATTGTGAATTATACTTATATGAAAAAGAATATCCACATCCAGAAGAAACATTGTATCAGATATTCACAAACACTTTAATGAAACCGTATGATGCTGTGATGTTTCAAGAAAAGTTTAATTACTTTGTTAAAAGAAACAGCAAGTACATTATAGCTCAAAGAAAGCTGCAAAATCAGAGAACTATTGAAGGCAGACAAAGAAGAGCTAAATTGTTAGAAGAACAAAATAAGAAGAATGAAGAACAGAAGAAACTTGATTAATTGCAAATGAATTAACAAGTTTAGGGAGAGATTGTTGGGATATGAAATAGATAAACATTCTATTACTGATGCTGCAGTTGGTACTGATCAATGAAGATTGAAGTTAGTACTGATGCGGCAGAAATGTTATATACTACTGATGCTAATCTTGGAAGTTACTACTGATGATGAATACTACTGACGATCAACAATTACTACTGATCCTATTTATGGTGCTGATCGAGTCTGAGATTCTAGCTTAGTTTGTTATAGAATGTATATCTTGATGTATATTGATTGTAATCAATTCCTAGAATAACTAGGTTAATAGTTTAGGCTTCAAGGACTATTATAAATAGTTCCTTACGAATTATAAACGTACGTGTGTATTGATCGATCAAATTAATATACATTGAAGCTTTTTGTGATTACTGTGTTCTTATACTTATTCGTATTCATTAAACAGTATTCATTGTTCTTAATCAATTAACATAAGTGTTGATCCGCTGCAACTTCTTATTGTTAGTAGATCTTAGATTAATTAATCTATCTGGGTTAATCGATCCTGACACCATCTTCCCAAACAACACACAATTTGAAAAGTTTTAAGCTTTCATCCTTTGATGAGCATGCTGTTCATAGTTATATAGCATTCACCTTGTACTATCGTAGCTCGAATAGTGACAACATTCACAAAGCTCTTGAAAGGTCAAAGGCTCTGAAATTATCCTTGTCTAGAACCTTGACGCAATTTTACCCACTTGCGGGTACAATCAAAGATGACTTTTCTATTGACTGTAATGATACCGGCACTGACTATGTGGTAGCTATGGTTGATCTTCATTTGGATGAGTTTCTAAGTGATCTTGATCTTCGGTTGGTGAATAAGTTCGTATCATTCGACCATGTTGTCAATCTTCACAGCGGTGTCGGTTCTCCTGTGACCAAAGTTCAAATCAACATATTCAAATGTGGTGGGGTGGCCATCGGCTTATTAATCTCGCACAAAATCCTTGATGCATCTGGACTTAGTGTTTATCTAAGAGGATGGACCAACATGTCTCGTGGATCTGCAGAAGTTGTGTATCCAAACCTAACTACACCATCTCTCTTCCCTGTCAGGTCTTATCGGATAGAAACTTATCAATGGACGAGGGTAAGTCAATATTAATACAAGGAAAATCTATCATGAAAAGATTTGTATTTGATAAGGATGCGATAACCAAATTGAAAACCGAGGCATCAAAAAACGGATTGCAACAACCGAGACGTGTGAAACTTGCATCTGCTTTGATACGGAAGTGTTTAACGACAACATCCAAAGACTCCCAACCTTGTCAAAAGACTTTCTTGGTAACCTTTTTATGGTTTGGTAGACCGAGGCATTTCAAAACTCGACAACGAGTTTGTGAAGAAAGCACAAGCTGATGAATGGTATGTTGCATTGCAGAAATCATCCCAAGAAATTAAGGATATTGTCTCGAAAGAGACCTGTTGGATCGAAATCTAAGAACACAGAATATAATCAAACAATTTCTTCTTATTATTCTTAAATTTCGTCAATTTACAATGATTGAAACTAGTACATATTTATACTAAATGAAAAGGTGTCATGGACGGACACATCCCTTGGCGCCACCGGTTGGTGTGGCAGTTGGTGGCGGTTAGCGGCGGTTGCCGTTGACAGTTACTGTGGTGGTGCCTCTTCGGAGGTGTTGTACCCTTTCACTTAATTTATCCTAAGTTTAATTAAAAACAAATACAAATACTAATAATAACACTAATACTAAACTAAGTTTTGTTTAAATTCCAACACTCCCCCTTAAACTAAACATAGTTTAAGCGAGGTCTTAATTTACTTAAGGCTCGTCTATAGTAGCACACGAAATCTTGGTTCATCATCTTCAGTTTGGAGTAAGTTAATCTCCTCATTTTTTTTCGTGCATTCGTAACTGAAGTGTCCAAATTTGTTGCATTTGAAGCATTTTATATGACTCTTGTCTTGTTGGTGTTGGTTACCATCTTTTTTCTTCCATTTCCAAGTTCTACTTCGTCCTCTTACTTTGATATCTTGAATTGACTTATTATGACCGCAATGTTCACAACTATGTTCTTTGTCTTCTTCTTTTCCGTTTGTTTCGGTGTATAGAAGTCCATCATGCATATCTTCTTCTTTGTTTTGCTTCTTGATGCGTTCTTCATATGCTTTTAATCTTCCAACAGCTTCTTGAAATGACATGGTATTTAGGTTTGCAAATTATTCAATTGCCGCAACAATTTGAATGAATTTTGCTGGTGCGGATCCTAGGAGTTTTCGAACCAATATTTTATTCTCTATTGTAGGTCCAAGACTGTTTGCTTGTGACACAAGTTGACTAAGTTTTCCTGTAAATTCATCGAGTGATTCCGAGTCTTTCATTTTCAAGGATTCAAATTCTGATTCTAATGTTTGTAGTCTAGCCTCCTTGACTCTGTCAGCGCCCACGAATCGAGCTTTCAAGTCTTCCCATATATCTACAGCCTTTGTATGGTGAGCAACTTGTAGAACAAGTTGTTCGGGCAAAGCTTGAAATAGATAAACAATAGCCATTGTGTCTTTCTTTGTATCCACATCTCCTTCTGGTTCAAGTGCTTCCATATTCCATAGACATTAAAAAGTGCTTTAATCTTCACAGCCCAAATAGTATAATTCGTAGAATTTAAAATCGGGCATTGGAATGTTATCGGCATCCCATCTTCGTTTTTCTTCGATGTTTCGGGAACCATCCTTTCTGTGTCGTCTTTGGGTAATTCGCAATCCTTTGATCGTTTCTTCTTTCTTCCAATTTTTTCGGCTTCCTTTTAAGCGGAAAAAATTCTTGTTTGCGGGGCGAATCAAACCGACTGTCTCTAACAGTCTACCGGTTCTTTTTTCAACCTGGCAACCTCCTCTTTTTTTCTTAATTTGCGGGGCAAATCAAACCGACTGTCTCTAACAGTCCAACGGTTCTTTTTTTAACCTAGCAAATTACTCTCTTTTCTTGTTTTACGGGGCAAATCAAACCGACTGTCTATAACAGTCCACCAGTTCTTTTTTTGACCTGGCAAAACTACTCTCTTTTCTTAAAAGATCTTCCTCCTTTAAAATATTTATTATTTCATTTACAAATTACTTTATTATTAAAAAACAATTTGTCTTTTATAAAAGGATTTTAAAACAAATTTATATTAAAAGTTATCTTAATATTAACTTTCTTTCTTTTCCAAAACAACAAAACGTGTCAGTGAGTAAGTTTTCAAAACGTGTGAGTGGGTGTAAAAATCTTCTCTCTCTCTGGCTGTTCGTTTTTCGTTTTTCCTTTCAATTCATCGGCTGTTTCAGTCTTTCTTCTCTGTTTGATTTCCGGTGATGGTTTCTTCTGTTGAATCAATTGATGGCTATATGTTCGTCTCTCTGGGCGACGATGTTTCTGTTTATCTGAGCCCTAATTTTGAATCGGTGGTTCAAATCTGCCGATGATTCGAATTTTCCGATCTTCCGTTCGTCTTCTCCGATAAAGGTACTTTTTTTTATTTAACGGTGTTGAACCTGGCTCTGATACCAATTGTTGGATCGAAATCTAAGAACACATAATATAACCAAACAATTTCTTCTTATTATTCTTAAATTTCGTCAATTTACAATGATTGAAACTAGTACATATTTATACTAAAAGAAAAGGTGTCATGGACGGACACATCCCTTGGCGGCACCGGTTGGTGTGGCAGTTGGTGGCGGTTAGCGGCGGTTGCCGTTGACAGTTACTGTGGTGGTGCCTCTTCGGAGGTGTTGTACCCTTTCACTTAATTTATCCTAAGTTTAATTAAAAACAAATACAAATACTAATAATAACACTAATACTAAACTAAGTTTTGTTTAAATTCCAACAAGACCATGGCCGATAACCATGGTTTATCAAGCTGGTGCAAGTTGGGTCTCTATGAAGTTGATTTCGGTTGGGGAAAGCCAATTTGGATGCATACTTTTGTAGACCATGGTAGCCCGGTGTTATGGAGTATTTTGGTTCTGATGGACACTCCATCTGGTGAAGGAATAGAAGCATGGGTGACCGCGGATGAACCAGAAATGGAGTTTTTTCAAAGTAATCTAGAGTTACGAGCATTTGCTTCAGTAGATCCAAGCCCTTTGATTTACCAACAGGCCGATGATGTTGTTGCAACAACAATAGATTGACCATCTGATCCGTACTGTTTCAACAAAAATAATTAAATAAAACCACATGGTTATTTAAGTAGTATACATGTATGATTAATAAGGCCTAAATCAAGGTAGTCAATCATGCCACGTAGGTTTGTACATGTATAAATCTGCATGCTTAAAAAGTCCACAAACTGTTTCGATTATAAATGTGTAGATCTAATCACCAAGTCGATTAGAAAATTTAAGACACTCCAAACTTGAGGATTACGAAGTTTGAGATCAAATCTATTAATTTCTGCACATTTCAAATTAATAATGTGGAAAAATTATTTATACTTTCAAATGTAGTTTCTTCATATTTCGCTACAAGTGATATGAATTTCAGTGCAACCTAATTTGCAAAAATGTGAAAGTCAATTCTGTGTCTAGAATCTTATAAAAGGAATCATTCAAATTATCATCGGACAAATTCAATAGTGACAAAATCAATTCAATGATTATCCCTGAGAATTTATATATCTATTGATTTATAAATGAAGTTTACAAAATTACATCAAATTTACAATTATATATCCCATCATTATTTTTCAAAAAACATTTTTCTTTCCAAAAAAAATTAAAATTTATAACACGCCTACAAAACTCATGATAAGGTGCGAATTATATTAACTCATCGTGTTTTATCTTACGCCACGTCTTATACTTTCGCCATGTACTATTTCGTAATGGTGGAGTCAACCTGGCGTAACCATTACACGTTTTTTAGAACCTTTGTTACAGTACTCTTAATTGTGCATTCATTAGTTGTAAATGGATTTCACTGGGTTTTTGTTTAGTTTTAATGTAAAAGAAATTAATAAAGTGTTAGAAAACAACGTTGCAATAGCCCACAAACTTAGGTCAAGAGAGGGGGGCACCATAACTCACTTGTGTGATCTTCAGTTGTGCTGATTCAATTTGTTGGACAAGCTAGCAAGCTAGAAAAGATGATGTGTGGGTTTTTAAGGTGGGTATTCACTTAATTGGAATCATGGTCAAATCAGGGTTGTAATAAGACCTAAAAGGGTAAAACAAACAACAATATGTATACATACTTTTTTTTTTAAAACGGAAAATCCTAATCTACTCCTAAATCTCTCTTACAACCACTATGAGACTTGAACCCCACGAACACAAGGATGAGGGGCAAACACCTTAGCAACAGGCGAATGGCCTTTTGGTTAAAGAGAACTTATCTAATTAATACTTAGAGATACAATTTATACTCAACTAAAACGTATCTAATTGGGTTTAGAGTTGGGACTAATTAGAAGGATTGTTTAACGGTACTTGAAAAAGGTATTGTTCCCATGCGCCTCAGAAGAGTCTAGGGTTCAAACTTCACTATGTAAACGATCTAGAATGACTATGGAAAATATCCGAAAAACGGCTACGGGAATTTCCGGTTAGGCCTCGTACATCTGGGCTGACTTTCCCCATGTCGCTTGAACATGGATCTATCTTCGTTTACCCATTTTATGTTTTGAGGATATTAAGAATTAGAGTTGTTACCCTTTTGGTTGGGCCATTATGAAGCTGATTTTGGTTGGGGAAAGCCAATTTGTTGCATACTTTTTTGAACCATGGAAGGCTGGTGTTCCCAAATTTGATCTTTCTAATGGACACTCCATCTCGTGAAGGAATAGAAGCATGGGTGAACCAGAAATGGAGGCTTTTCAATGTTTAACCATCTGATCCGTACGAGCATTTGCATCAGTAGATACAAGCCCTTTAATTTACAAACAAGCTGACCACAATAGTTTAACCATCTGGGGTTTGATCGATTGGTGTAGAACCGATTTTCCGGTGTAGCAACAAAATAGGTATAAGAACAAAATGTTGGATTTATGTGCACAGTTAGTCAACCTATGATGTCACATCCAGACATATAGGACACTCAAGGGTCACACCAGTGAGTGCATGTAACAATCGAGTAGTTATGTAATGATACTTGGAGAGGAATGATTTATAATAGTTATTATAGATCAATAAGTATTGAGTTAAGATTAATTTATTACTGGATTAGTTTAACTAACTAATTAATACAAGTATTTGTGTATTTACTAGTTGATTAAATATACATTGTGTTAATTATAGATTATACATAATATGATTTAAAGCAATTAAATCATATAGTATTTAGATAATGTTATTGTCTAAATTATATAAAGTTATTATATAATTAGTTATTAAAAGTATTATATATGTGTATATTTCGGTATATTTAATACCGAATTATATAAAGTCTATAATGCTAGATATTTAATAGTTAAGTAACATAATAATAACTAGTTTAACTATAAGGGTTGAAAAAGAAAAAGGGAAAGTTTAATTAAGAAGTTAATCTTAATTAAAGTAGAAAGACCTAAGTGAAACTTATTCCAACATAAATAAGAGGCTTAGAGTAACCCTTTTCCCCCCCTTGCTCCCCATTCGAAACCCTAGCCCCCTCCATCCTTGGTTTCGGCCGAACACCCCAAGACACAAGCTTTGTGTTCTTCGTGTTCTTCGTGTTCTTTGCCTTCTTCGTTCGTTCTTCGCGTTCTTCATGGATTCGAGCAAGGATCGATCATTGCAAGTGCTTGCTAGTAGGCATCTCGATTTAGATCACTGGTGGATCTATCTTGCAAAACAAATATATTAACCAACTTTTTTCTCCCACTTCCCCCTTCGTGCGCACGGACCAAGAACCCTAGGGTTCTTGGTGTTCGACGAACACACACAAGTGTGTGTGTTCGAGTTTTTCGTACGAGTTAATCTTCTTGTTAATCTTGTCTAGATTTCTGACACCCTAATCCTTTATGGGTTTAAGGATTGTGTTTGATCTCAGTTCCGCTTTTAGGGATTAAACCAGTTAGTTAGTTCAACCAGTATGAACAAGTTCATGTTCGTATTAGTGTGGTTCGAATCAGTTTGACTAAGTGATTAATGAAAGCCTACACAAAAGAAAGTACTTTTTATTGATTCGGAACTTTACAATTCGGATGATTACAATTGATTGAAGTCTACATATTTATACTAATCGGTTCGAATGATTACATTTGGGCTGAAAAAACCAAACCAACCTGAAAACTGGCCGAAACCAAACTGAACCAAAACAGATAGGTCTCGGTTTAAAATTTCATCGTTTGCGGTTTCGGTTCTACTGGTTTCGGTTCGTTCTATGGATAAGGATGAGGTTTTGACCTAAAAAAACCAAACCGGCAGAACCCGAAACCGAACCAAAACCGAACACATGGAATCGATTTGGTTTCGGTTTTGAAAATTCATCATTTCAGTTTAGGTCCTATCGGTTTCGTTACAACATTGTTCGGTTTTTGGACCGCGTTCACCCTATCACTGGTATAAAATCGGGATTTCTTCACACCGAAAACGCGTGACGATATGCATACAGTCACACACAATTTTTTCAGCGTACTGCGACTATAGGTCGAGTAACCATAGATATATACGGTTACATAAGTGTTTTAGTGAACAAAGATGGGGTTCCCCCCGCCCATTAGATACGGTCGCAATTTATTTATTTAAAATACCAAACTAACTTTTTTTTAGCAACAAAGATATATCTGGAATCGTAATTCAAAAGCAAACCCAAAAACATAAAAATCATATTTCCAATACAAAAAACTCATTTATTGTTTACGTAATTGTATGCTCGTGTTACACATGAAAGTCATAACCCAATTCTTTCGTAGACCATTTTCATTTAAAAACCATTATGGTGGGGTGTGACATGGTGATACTCTTTTATGGTGGAATATCATAGTTCTCCAATTTGAGAATTATGATTGTCGGTTTAGACAATGTTTCTTTAAATGCGGCATGAATGTTTTTTCTTTTAGTGTAGCTAAGGTGGAAGTTGATAAAAATTTAGGTATATTTAAAAGAAAAAGGCTTTAGAGATTAATCTATATGATTGTAATATTTATCATTTAGTGAAGTTTTTTTCTTTGGATGCCCATGGGTTTTCTCCAGTTTTGGGGTTTCCACGTAATTCGTTTGTTCATTTTTATTACCGTTTTTAGTATGGTGGTTTTTGTTGAGATTTTCGGAGACCACTTTCCCAACAATACTTTCATTGGACCACCACATGCTGATAGAAAGAGGCTTTGAACTGCAAATATGCAATTGAGGATTTTTAAACAACAATAAGTAGTCGAATTCTAATGGAACAAATCAGAACAAATTGTCACGACGAATAATTACAACTACGAAATTGCTGGCAGAACACGAAAGTTTCTTAATTGTTATCATCCTAAATTTAAGGAAACAACAAATTTATATAGTTAAAGTGTCAATTTTGAAGCAAAAAAACCAAGCACTTATAAACACTAAATTGGAAACCCTGACGAATAAAAATGGGTGAATTGCATCAATCTCTTTTTCTTTTGAATTACAGTTTTACATCCATATGACAGACGTGAAGATAGAGAATATGGTCTATTGTGGGAAGTCAAGTTTAAATTAGACGTAATCGAAGACGGTGAATTAGCGATTCACAAACTAAAATCAGAGAATAAACAATTCATCAACTTGTTAGGATTAGAGGGTTGCAAACCATGTGTCAAGGTGACACGACTTTCTTGTTGAGGTGGTATTATCATGGCATTATTAGGTGGAGTTTAAGATTAAAAAAATGTTCTTTTATTATATTTTAGAGCAGAGATATAAATAAAAATTATTATTGTTGTTGTTGCTGTGGTCGTCGTCGTTATTATTATTGTTATTATTATTATTATTATTATTATTATTATTATTATTATTATTATTATTATTATTATTATTATTATTATTATTATTATTAACCAATAGTGTGAATGGAGTAGAATTTAACTATAACTTTTCTTGGGTTAAAAATATAATTCGGTCTTATCATAATTAGCCTATATTATCACATGGTTACACAACCCTTTTATATTGTACACTATTTGAAAATAACTTTGAAACTCTCGTGTGTGAGGGCGAATTGACAACTCATTCTTAATTGCATACACAATCATTTGCAAACATCAGGGCTCCACACAACAAATTAACTATTTCAATTATAATAGTGAAATGACCAATTTACCCTTACTTTGCATCATTAAACTCACTTTAATCAAAATGTGTGGAACTCATACCCCACTAACTGTCTAATTTAATTTAATCAAACCTTCATTATAATTTTTTGCCTCAAAAAGGGTGAATCTGTCACACCCCGCCAAAAATGAGTTTTACTTCATTTAAAATGTTTTGCGGAAAAACGGAGGTGTAACGTTCATGACAACATAGCAAAAATTAAGTAAACGAACAACCACGCAAATAACAAATGAAAATAGATTTACTTTCTAAAAATAGAAAGTTTCCAAAAGTAGCAGTTTCCTAAAATAGAAATTGTTTGTAGATGAAATGATTGTTCCTAAACTTAATGTTTTATTCATGGCTCGCGACATTCCACTTGCTCATATCCTCCACTCTCACTGTGCTCCTAATTCACCTAAAAAATATAAAGATAAAAGGGTCAACAAATAATGTTGAGTGAATTCACAGGGTTATTGTTTATGGTAAAAGTATTGTATTTGCTACCCAAAATGATTGTTATAAAAATAGTTTTATGACTGAAAAAGTATAAGCTCAACACTGATATGTCATGAGAAATAAGTATGGAAATGAAATGTAATTGTAGAAGATCTAGAATTACTAGCTTTGTTTATGAAAATGTGTTGAATAAGTGGTTATGTATGATATCACATGACTGTTATCCCCAACATGTAGCTAGTCTATTGAGTTAATATACCAACCCCTAAGTCCACAATCAACACTTCAACTCTAGTATGTTATCGTGCTTTTATGGATAAACACTCCCGAAAGATGTCTTTGATAACCAAGTAATGATCATATAAAGTTGGGATAAACACTCCCAACACCAATATCGTTGGACGAAAATGGGTGTTCAGAAACAAACTCGATCAAGATGGAACCGTGATAAGAAACAATCAAGATTAGTGCCCAAGGATATCGACAAGAAGAAGGCATCAATTTTGATGAATCTTTTGCCCCAGTTGCTAGACTAGAAGCTATTCGAATGTTTCTCGCATATAGATGTCAAGAGTGCTTTTCTCAATGGCAAGCTTCAAGAACTAGTCTTTGTAAAACAACCTCCAGGGTTCGAAGATCACAGACATCCAGAATACGTTTACCAGCTTGATAAGGCTCTTTACGGGTTAAAACAAGCTCCAAGAGCATGGTATGATACTCTATCTCATTTTCTACTCAAAAGTGGATTTACTGTGGGAACATTTGATAACACTCTGTTCATTCGCAAACACAAGTCAGACGTCTTGTTGGTTCAAATATACATTGATGACATCATATTCGGGTCAACAAATGAGAACTTGTGTCAAAAGTTCTCAAAACTCATGACAGACAATTATGAGATGAGCATGATGAGTGAATTAACATACTTTTTGGGCCTACAAATCAAACAATCTGATGATGGAATCTTCATAAATCAAGAAAAATATGCTTCCGAACTCCTGAAGAAATTTGATCTCGAAAAATGTTCCTCTATGAAAACCCCAATGGCAACTAATCTAAAATTAACCGAACATCTCTCAGGAAAAGTTGAAAATACAACTATTTACAGAGGAATGATAGGCTCACTACTCTATCTGACAACAAGCAGACCTGATATCATGTTCTCCACACGTTTATGTGCACGATATTAGGCAAATCCCAAAAATTTCACATGCATGCCGTGAAACGAATTCTCAAATATCTGAAAGGCACGCCTAACCTGGGTCTCTGGTATCCAAAAGAAAATCGATTTGATCTTGTCGGATACTCTAATGCAGACTATGCGGGTTGTAATCTGGATAGAAAAAGCACAAGCGGTGGGTGTCGGTTTTTAGGAGGAAAATTGATAAGCTGGTCAAGCAAGAAACAATCATCCGTTTCAACCTCCACTTGTGAAGCTTAATACATTGCAGTTGGAGCATGCGTTGCTCAAATTCTCTGGATGAAGAATCAACTCTCAGACTTCGATCAACATTACGAAAAGATTACAGTCTATTGTGACAACACCAGTGCTATAGCGATCACCAACAATCTGGTATTTCATTCTCGAACAAAACACATCGATGTTAGATATCACTTTATTCGAGATCATGTTGTGAAGAGTGATGTTGAAGTCCATTTCATTCCCATTGAACGTCAACTTGCTGACCTTTTCACAAAACCATTGGAACCAGGCTCAATTATCTTATTGGCAGGCTTGGTATGCTGAATGCGTAAAAAAAAAGAACTATGTCATTGGTTAGGCTTGGCAGGCTCCGATCGATAAATCATGCACCATTTGATGACTCTTCAGCACTATCTGAAAACTCTATGCTATCTGAAAAGTCTTCAGCGAGTAATAACGTGGCATTTTCTCATAAGACCTCATCTAAACAGCGTACTCAAATGTGATTGGTCATCATCTCTGGTACCTAATTAATGATGACCCTTAGATGTCTTTTCCCGCCAGTTTATCTCTGACCTGTTGATTGACCTCTATCATCACACCTACCCTACACTCATCCCAACCATTCGATCTTTAACCGCTTTACATTAAACCTTTGATCGCAAAATTTCTCCATTCTGATACACACTCTGCTCACTTTTCATCTCTTTTCCCCAAATTACCTCCATACACTCATCACCATACTCTCTCTGCGAATCAATTTCTTCATGGCTTCATCATCTAGAATCCCATTCAATACATCTTTACCTGCTACAATCAAACATGCTCCTGCAGTACCATGCCATTACACAGATCTCTACTACACCAAAAACAACTCATGCTGCAACTTAAATCCCAAAGGTACATTAAAACTAGAGTTTCAAGCACTGGTCAGCTTCTTCCGCAACCATCCTCTAAAGGAGGCTTTTCACTATGATGTTGCATTGTCCAAAAGCATGTTCCTTGAGTTCTGGTATACGCGCACAACCTCATATGCGAATGGAAAAGCCTCCATCTCCGGAACAATTATGCAAGGACGTCACCGGGTATCCTTCGATATTGACTTTTTCCGAACGGTCACAAAAATGGATTATCTTCCTGAAAGTGATGAAGCCAGAGCGCTCATTCTTCCATACATCAAATACTGGGGGTCGTTCTCAGCAGGGATATCGAGAACTAAAATGGGTCCCCTATGGTCTGGATTTTTCATGACGGTCTCACAATGCCTAACCAGCAAAACAGGGGGATTTGATGTTGTCTCCTAACATGCTTTTATCTTAGGATTTGCCCTATTTTCAGATACTCGGATCGACTATGCATCTCGTGTCTTTTTACAACTGTATCAAAAAGTTAGTCCTCTGAAAAGGGAAAGTCTGGTACCTTTTCCTCGCTTTCTGTGTATGGTGTTCTTACAATCTCTAGGCGAAGAGGCTTTCTATGCAAACATTGGGCCTCATTTCACATCAGGTGTCGTAGGTGACTCAAACTTCACTAGTCAAGGAAGAGAAGAGGCTCCCAGTCTTCCTCCAAGTATGTTAATGTTTATCAGCTCTCCTCCACCCAGTCCTCCTAGAGAAGAGGCACCTGGTTCAGTAAACAGTGCCTCACACACAAACCCTTCCAATTCTGAACAACATAGCTCCCACCACTCTCCACCATCTAAGAAACCCTCCGCTCGATCCCTACTTCAAACTCCACAAACACACCGTTACTCGTTCAGAAACTCAAGAACCAGGAATCGTCAACCTTTGACCGGGTCTGTCAAAGGTTGGTCGATCGCTGATCCCCTGGATTTGGAAGAAAGTGCTGACCTCATCAATGAAACCCCACTAAACGATGAAGCTTCTAAATCACCTCAACAGGTGTCTGAGCTAGGGAGTCAGAAAAGGAAAAAGGAATCATGGTGATCCTCAGATGATGTTGGGTGATGTTTTCTATTTCAAAAACAATTCCATTTCCTATTGCATGCTACAAAACAGTTAACTCTTTTATTATTGCTTGGCCGTTATGCATGAATATCATCAGTAAACGATGATGATTTTGACATACCTGAGTTTACTTGCTTGCCAGATACTTAGAAAACTCAAAAAGAAAACATGAGTTATGAACTGTAGTGTGATCAGATTCTTCCAGATCACCATATATTGTAATGTTTTCTAGGTACGTCGAAGACCCTCTGAAGTGTGAAAAATACTCAAGGTTAAATATAAAACCATCACATATTCAGGGGGAGTTCCCTAACTAATTGTCTACATCAAATATGGGGAGATTGTTGGGTCGCTAAAAAGCATCCCCACTGAAGAGATTTAATGAAGACAAAAAGACAAATAGTTAGAAGACAATATGAGGATGATTTCTTAAGATTTTGGGTAACTGTATCTGAGCAGTTCGGATTTCAGTTACCACTTACACTATCTGATCACTATCTGAAACAACGATCAGTTCCCCGTGCGGAATCAAATACTGGTTAACAGATCAAATAGTGTAACAGGTTCAACGCATTGGACAAAACGCTTAACCATCAAACATATACTTCTCTAAGCAAAACTCTTAGTGAAGTTCGTTGAAGCTGAAGGCCATCTGAAGAAGCATGAGTATCAAAAATCTCATGGCTGCCAAAAGTGTACATAGGCCCAAAGTCTCTGCGTCACAGAAAGACACAAGTAAAGCACAAGTTTGTGCATCGCTGATTATGGGAATATCTTGCAAATCTTCTAGAAGTTATCAGCGAACAAAAGACAACATAAAGTATTGTCATAATTCCATTAGTCGTGTGCGTCCCATGATATATCCTCTGCACCAACGGAATTCTCACACGTGGAATCAATCGATCGTTCCTTTGGCTCTACGTTTCCCAATGATATAAATTGAGGACTTGGACAATCAATTCCAGTGTGCACCCAACAAGGTTACACACTGCTGCATTTACTCCAGAACTTTATTCCCTCGAGCAGAGTGTAAACCACCAGTTAACTCTAGTTATCTGATTCAAGAATTGAATCTGTATAACGGAAGTGTCTAGTCTTGTGCTTGATCATTTGTTGATCATAAACTTATCTTAGATAATATATGTTGTTGTCTATCACATGCAAGCAGTTTAGTTAGGATTTGTTCTTAGCTATTGCACAAACTGCTTTCATCTTTATTGTATCAATTTGATGAATAAAGAAAAGTTTAAAAAGTGGTGAGTGTCTCCATAAAATTTAAATTGGTCAGTGAAAGCGCATAGGTGTAGAAATTCACCTATCCGGGACTAACATACTTGTATTTATACTTTTAATAATTAATTATATAATAAACTTTATATAATCTAAACAATAATATTATCCAATCACTATATGATTTAATAGCTTTAAATCATATTATGGATAATCTATAATTAACACATTGTATATTTACTCAACTAGTAATGTACAAATATTTGTATTAATTAGTTAGTTAAACTAATCTAGTAATAAGTTAAACTTATCTTAATACTTAACTGATTCATAATGACTATTATGAATCATTCCTCTTTGTAGTATCATTACATATCTTGCTCGTATTACATGCACTCACCGGTGTGACCCTTAAGTGTTTCGAAGGCATGGATGTATCATCATAGGTTGACTAACTGTGCACATAATTCCAACGGTAAAAGTAGTAAAAGGGGTTGTGGACTCACCTGGGCAACGCTTAGCACTTGATAAGACAAAGGACTCCTTCACAGACTCCTAGTTTCCTAAACGTAATAACGTTTCTAATTAGACTAAGCTAACACATGCGATCTAATTTATAAATGCTTATGATATATGATTTGTGTTATGTTTTATGTTTTGTGACATCACGTGAACTTGGGTTATTGGGCCTTAATGGGCCGAAATGAATTGCTTAATGGGCTTCAAATGAATTGGGCTTGGGTTAGGCTTAATGAGCCTAGATTGGCTTAATGGGCCGGCACTTGGGCCAAGGCCCGCCAAGATGGGCTAATTGGGCATAACAATGACATATGGGCCGATTGGGCCACTAGATGGGCCACAGATTGGGCTTAGGTCTGAATAGGATGGCCCATGGATTGGGCTTGAGCCCAATTGGGTTCGGTTTGGGCTAGGAATAGGCCACGAGTTTGGGCTTTGGCCCAAATAGGTTTGGTTACTAATGGGCCGACTAAAGTTTTGGCCCGTTGGGCTTGGATAGATCGAATGGGCCAAGTACGGGCCTTGGCCGATTAGATATTCGGGTTTGGGTCGATCGGTTGGGTCAAGCACAAGCCTTTACCCGATTTCACTTGTGGGCCAAACTACACATAAACCTTAGTCAATAAAAGTCAACAATTGTCAACTAGGGTTTATAGGTTTCGGCTAGGGTTTAGGGTTCGGTCTAGGATTAGCCGAATAGGTTAGGGTTTCGGTCTAGGGTTCGAACCAAAACGGTTGTCACCGACTACCGACGTTGGTGACTCGAGTCTGGGTTCACGTCAATATTACAACATCAATTGTTCTAGGTTTTCTAGGGTTTTGGTCATCATAATGACATTAGATCTAGGGTTTCCAGGGTTATGGAAGATCAAGACAATTGGCTAGCAAGGCATACAAAAATTTAGGGACACATACATACACACACACGCGTCGGCTTGGGTTCGAGCATGGGGTATGCCAAGACCATATGGCCTTTGGCCATGGTGTCGGGTTCGAGTATGGACCGAAATCAAAAGGAAAACAAGAGGAAATCAAAAATACCTTGGGATCGGACGAACTAGGGACAAAAATAAATGGGATTTGCTTGTCGTTGCTTGGTGTCGAACTCGAGAGGGTGAGGGAGCTTGGGTTCGGCCGAGAGAGAGAGAGAGAGAGAGATCAAGCAGGTTTAGGGTTTGCCAATGCGATGTATTTATAGTGGTAGATAATTAGGGTTTCAAGGAAGAGCTTAAGTAAAACTCAAATAGGTTTGAATCAAAGAAAGGACAAGGATGACTAGAAGATAAAGCCAAAACAAATAACCTCACACCCCACGGGTGGTTCGGCCGAACTTGGGTTCGAGTGGGGGTCTAGGCCGGCCACTTAGTGGTCGATCTATGGCTCAATGTGTCGAATTTAGGTTTTAGTTCAATCGAGTCACGTTTAACTAATTAAATTTGTTTATTGTGTAACCAATATAAAGTTACCATTTTTAGAAATGTTTTAGTTCAAATGTGTCACCGTAAATTAAATAATATGTTGTGTTGATTAAAATAGTCAAACACTGATGTATGGTGTAAAAATAAATGTTTTGTTGTGTGTTTGGATGCTAAAAATTGAAATATCTAAATATAGAAACTTTCTAAATAAGGAAAGTTTAGAAATGAAATGAGATTGCATACCGGAAATATCAAGTTGTTACAGAATTGCAAGATGTATCATATATTTTTTAAACATTAGAAGTAAAGAAACTCAAAATAAACTCAAAAACGCCAACCTGAAAAAGTGTCCAACCCACCAAAAAACGGTTTCCTAGTGGTTAAATTTAATCTGCATTCAGAGATCTTAGATTTAATCCGCATTAGCAAAATAAATAAATAAAAAAATCCCCTTGTAGTCATAGTGAATCGCCCACGCCGACTCCAGACTGCTCAGAAAGAGTGTGGTAGACGTAAGATTAGTCGTGGTAGAACTCGGCTTAAAAAAAGAAAAAAGAATGTCATCACATCACCACTTTCTCAATCAACCCGTTAGAAACGAAAAGGAAGAAACTATAAAAGAAACTGTATCGTTGTATACTTAATTATTATTATTATTATATTAGTTGTACCTATTAATCTTTTCATAAATATATAGTTGTATATTTAATTGCTACTATATTAGCTGTAACTATAGATCTTTTCATAAATGCTTATATATTGATCCACTAAGTCAAAAAACAAAACATATACGTACATTACATAGATTGATATTACTTTACACCATTATTTTTTTGTATTAGGCATAAATTCGCATATTTAAACATTATATTATCAATAACGATAAAAACAATTCAGACCTACAAATCAAAAATAAAACTAACATACATTAAGAAATGAATATACTTCAAACGATATTTTGTAATGTACGTTATCTATACATATATGCAGAAAGTAGAAGTGACCCATTCATGTTTAAGAAATTTAATAATTAATAATATCAACTCGTGTATTCATCGGTTCGTGAGCTAGCAATGAGCTAAATTACATAATTTAGATCTTTCATAGTTGGAGTATATGACTCCAAAAACAGATTGAGGTTTTTCTGTTGAGTTTTTCCTGTTTATGTTACCTGTGAGGATTGTTTACATAATTATAGAAATTTTAAGTTAGGGGCAATAGTTAGACAAACCTTTATCTTATTACTTATCGTTTTAATATTTGAATAACTTTTTATATCTATAAAATTAAAAACTTGTATGAAAGTTATTATGATTGCTGTAAGATTAATTCAAAGTTATTTTGATTAGAGCGTCAAATTAAAATCTGTCTATTTGGAATCAAGATAATAATAAATGGATGTCGAATTTTCAATGGAGGTTACTTGGGGATTCTGAGTCTTTTACTTAGATATGTGTGGTCTAACTGGAGTACTTCCATGGCCCTTTTATGAACCCAATCTCTCACGATTGATCTCCAAAAGGGTTACTATAGCTTTCACTAGGATACCTTGGTGGTGGTTAGTGTATAACTCGGTATATCCAATATATAATGGTGTTTGGATGACTTCTATTTTGTAATACACTAACATATATCTTGTTCACTTTTACTATAATTTGGTCCAATGGAAATCAAAATCATTTCGAAAGACACTGTGAAACCATCTTCCCAAACACCACACAATTTGAAAAGTTTTAAGCTTTCAGCCTTTGATGAGCATGCTGTTCATAGTTATATAGCATTCACCTTGTACTATCGTAGCTCGAATGGTGACAACATTCACAAAGCTCTTGAAAGGGCAAAGGCTCTGAAATTATCCTTGTCTAGAACCTTGACGCAATTTTACCCACTTGTGGGTACGATCAAAGATAGCTTTTCTATTGGCTGTAATGATACCGGCGCTGACTATGTGGTAGCTATGGTTGATCCTCATTTGCATGAGTTTCAAAGTGATCTTGATCTTCGGTTGGTGAATAGGTTCGTAGCATTCGACCATGTTGTCAATCTTTACAGCGGTGTAGGTTCTCCTGTGACCAAAGTTCAAATCAACATATTCAAATGTGGTGGGGTGGCCAACGGCTTATTAATCTCGCACAGAATCCTTGATGCATCTGGGCTTAGTTTTTTTTAAAGAGGATGGACCAACATGTCTCGTGGATCTGCAGAAGTTGTGTATTGATATCGACGGATTTATACATATTTAAATCCGTCAATATTGTATTTTTAGGCTTGTTTTATAGTAAAAAGAAGTGTTTATGCCTAATTTATGATGTTGTTGATAAATGCAGGTCAAAAGTCCAAATTATAGAAGAAAAGGGCCAAAAACGTACAAATTAAGCAAAAATCCGAATTTCAGACATGCTTGAGCGAGTGTCCCTGTGTCGAGGGCTCGACAGACCCTTGGTAGAGTGCTCGAGCAAATCGAAAAAAAAGGGGTATTTAAGCCAAATTCAGCCATTCTTTGAGGATCTTTTTGGCAGCCGACTTTTGACCTAGGGACACCATTGTGCACGAATTCAAGGGGTTTCAAGCTTCAAGATCTTCAATTCCATTCATAATTTTCGGATCAAAATCATTACGATCTTTATTATGTTTGTTCTAATGAATATTTACGTTTGTTTTGTGATGTTTAGCATGTCTATGTGCTAATCATTTAATATTCGCTATGATTAGATGAAATCTAGGCTTTAGGTTTGGTATTTTTAGGATTTTAACAATGGTTTTGAACACTTGTTTATCTATATAAAAGACCCTTTCGATTAATTCTTGAATTTTTGATTGTTTTAATTGTTGGTTATTAATTATTTTGTTGAGTGACCACTTGTAATTGTAGTTAATAATTACTTCAACTTTTCACCACGGTGACGTAGTTGGCAATCCACTAGATCTAGGGATTCGAGTTTAAGCATCAAATAACTTAGATGAAACCGAAAGTCTAATCTTAATAACGACCGAATTCGAGATTAGAAGGCGACGGAAATCCGGGCCTAGATATAATTAACATGCCGAAGTGTGACCATAGTATGATTCTCTAGGAAAACATTTCTTAGGAACGATAATACGGCCATTGTAGGAAGCTAGAGACCACTGCTTACCTGACTTCTAGAACGCCAATTAAATCGGGACTTAACCAACCAAACCTAGAACTAGATGGAATCGATCATAGTGAATATTCCCTCTCATATTTGAACACAGTTTTAATACTTTGTCAACTTGTCTCAGTTTTCAAAAGCTCAAATTTACTTTTTATCAGTTTCTTCATTTAAATAGTTTAAAAACAAAAACCCCTACTTTATGCATTCGTTTAGATTAAATCATTAGTTTTAGACTAGTTAGTCGGCTTAACTGTTTCCTGCGAAAACGAACACCCGAAGTACTTAACTGAACTATATTGCTCACGATTAGGTCATACTTGCCTAAGAGTGTGGTAATCTAGAGAAGGCGTATTTTAGGTTATTTTTTTATAACTAGTTTTATCACATCATGTTTTTGGCGCCGCTGCCAGGGAACAGTTGCCTGATGAGTTATTTGAAACTAATCTTTTAATCGATCCTCGTCTAGGGATTTATTTTTAGACAAGTTAGTTTTTATTAATTGTGTTAAACAGTTGCATTTTTAAAAAATTGCTTTGAGTTTTGTAGGTGTACGACCCGTAGCTCTGACTCTGATCCGATATCACCGTATTCTGATCCAGAGAGACTTCTTCGCCAGCGACGTAGAGCAGTTTTAGCAACACAATACCTAGAGTCAATCAACTTTCAGACTATCGAAAATCCTATTTCTGATAATCAAATGGGAGATCAACCACCACATGTGGAGTACCAGGCAGACAGCACCAACTCCCCCTACTCCATCCATCACAGTTCCCGAATTAAATAATATAAATTTCGAGATTAAAGGACAATTCCTTAGTATGGTGCGGGATCTAAACTTCGATGGCAGATTATGCAATGATCCCAACAAACATCTCAAAAACTTTTTGGAAATTTGTGAGCTGTTTAAACAACGAGATGTAACGTTGGATGCCATGAGACTAAGATTGTTTCCTTTCAGTTTAACTGGGGATACACGAGATTGGGTTAAATCGTTACAGCCAGGCTCTATTACGACTTGGGATGAACTCCGAAGTTGCTTTATTACACGTTATTTTTCACCAGCTAAGGCTGACAAACTAAAAACTGATATAATGGCTTTTATGCAGGATACAGGTGAAAAGATAACAGTAGCTTGGGAAAGATTAAAAAGCATACTGAGGAAGTCCCCAAGTCATGGTTTCGAGAAAGAATACATTGTACACATTTTTTTTATAGGGGATTAGATCATACATCTCGTTCCCTACTCGATTCATCAAATGGTGAGCTATTCATGTACAAAACCCCAACTCAATCATATCAAATTCTCGAAGACATCTCCATGAACAGTCTGGAATGGACATCTGACAGACGAGTTGGACAATTAAATACGGTTGATGATCGACAAAATGATGAAGTGGCCGCGATGAAGAATAACCAACATGTATTTGAACGTAAATTAGAAAAAATAACAAGTTGTTTACATGCCATACAGGTTGGATGCGATAAATGCAGAGGACCACATCTAACTAAAGATTTCCAACAACATCAACCGATGATGTCTGCGGAAGAAGAGTTGAACTACATCAACAATGGGTACCGAGGTAATTACCAGGGAGGAAATCAGGGGTACAACAACAATAATCAGGGGTACAATAACAACAGAGGTTATAATAACAATAACCGAAACAATAATTATGCCCCGAAAAACTCGAATCCCCCTGGTTTCCAACGTGATAATCAAACAAACCAACAGCCTCGAGAGAATGCTGCGGGTCAAGGATCAAGGTCCTCAATGGAACTAATGCTTGAAAAATTTATGGAAAAGCACGATAAGAAAGCTGAGGAACAAGACCAGATTATTAGAAATCGGCAAGCAGCAATTCACAGTTTAGAAAGAAACATGGACAGGATGGTTGAAGTATTACAAGAACGACCACAAGGCAGTCTACCACCCAGAACGGAAGACAATCCAAAAAGGGGACTCGAAAACATTAAAGCTATCACTACTCGAAGTGGTAGAACAGTAAGTTCACCTGTTTTAAATACTAATGGAAATATTTTTGATGAATAGGTTACCGAGGAGACTTTAATTGATGATGAGGAGAGGGCAACGAAAAAGATGGAAAACCCAATAGTGCCAGAGCAGACAAAACCAAATAAGATGCATGAACCGACTAAACCGGAAGCAACAAACCCGTGCACACCGAAGGTTCCTTTCCCTCAAAGGTTGAGAAAGGAAAAATTAAAAGAAAAATACAGTAAGTTTGTTGACATGATTAAACAGATGCGCATTAACGTTCCTTCGGTTGACATGTTAGCAGGGATGCCGAACTATGGAAAATTTATCAAGGATCTCGTTTCTAGCAAGACACAAATGGAGGAGGCATCTTCAGCAATATTAAGTGAGGAGTGCTCAGCAATCCTCCAATCGAATATGCCACCGAAAAAGGGTGATCCAGGGAGTTTCATAATCCCTTGTCTTATAGATAAATTACCACCCTGTAAAGCACTAGCGGACAGCGAGCATAAGTTTAATGCCCTTGTCGATGTACCTTAAACTAGGATTAACAGATCTTAAACCAGCAGACCTTTCATTCAAATACCCGTTAGGCATAGCAGAGAACGTCCCAGTGAAAGTCGATAAATTCATATTTCCGGCCGACTTTGTGATCTTAGACATACCAGAAGAACCGAACGTCCCTCTTATCTTAGGGAGACCATTTCTGAACACCGCAAGTGCCATTATCTTAGTGGCCGAAAAACAGCTCAGTTTAGGTGTTGGAAATGACCAAGTCACTTTCTCCATTGAGAAAGCAATGAAACATACTTCTACCTCTGATGATACATGCAATTTCATCGACATCATCAATGTGTGCATGGAGGAGGAAATCACTTCATTTCTCTACCTAGATTGTAATGAAATCACTACTCATGGTGATGTCACTCTAGAATCCATCCAAGACCTCTCAGAGCTCGAGGAATTACTTCACTTTGATGGAGAGGATTCGAGTGAAATTGAAGATGATTTTGAGAAATTCGACCCTGAACAAAATCTTTGAATCAAAACATCTTTAGAGGACCCTCCTTCCTTAGAACTTAAACCATTATCTGACCATCTAAGATATGCTTTCCTACTAGGAGAATCTGAACTGCCGGTCATCATATCTTCAAACCTATCCTCTACTGAAAAAACCCAATTAGTAACAATCTTGAAATCTCACAAACGGGCTCTTGCCTGGAAAACTGCGGACATACCGGGAATCCAACTTGTTTTCTGTACACACAAAATCCTCATGGAGGACAACTTCAAGCCAAGTGTACAAAGACAAAGGAGGTTGAACCCGAATGTGAAAGATGTGGTCAAAAAGGATGTTTTAAAGCTACTTGATGCAGGCCTCATCTATCCCATCTCAGATAGTCCATGGGTGAGTCCGGTCCAAGTGGTTCCATAAAAAGGAGGGATGACAGTTGTTCGTAACGATAAGAACGAACTTGTTCCAACTCGAACTTTCACGGGATGGAGAGTGTGCATTGACTACCGAAAACTCAATGATGCAACTTGCAAGGATCACTTTCCTCTGCCTTTCATTGATCAAATGTTAGAGAGACTAGCCGGAAATAACTTTTATTGTTTCTTGGACGGTTTCTCTGGCTACTTCCAAATCCCCATCGATCCCGAGGACCAAGAAAAAACCACCTTCACATGTCCCGTTCGGTACCTTTTCATATATAAGGATGCCATTTGGGTTGTGCAACGCGCCTGCTACATTTCAGCATTGCATGACATCTATTTTTCAAGACATGATCGAAGATTGTATGGAAGTTTTCATGGACGACTTTTCAGTCTTTGGAAATTCCTTTGATTCATGTCCTGAAAGTCTTGAGCGTGTTCTCATTAGGTGAGAATTCTCATCTCGTACTTAATTGGGAACAGTGTCACTTTATGGTGCGTGAAGGCATCGTATTGGGACACAAAATTTCTAGACAAGGGTTGGAGGTCGATAAATCCAAAATCGGCGTTGTTTCTAAACTCCCTCCTCCCTCAAATGTCATAGCAGTGAGGAGCTTTCTCGGTCATGTGGGGTTTTACCGTAGGTTTATCAAGGACTTCTCCAAGATAACCCGACCCATGACTCATCTTTTTGAGAAGGACACACCCTTCGTGTTTGACCCCGAGTGTGTGGAGGCCTTCAATATTTTGAAAGACCGTCTCACTAATGCTCATATCATGGTATCTTCCGATTGGGATTTACCATTCGAACTCATGTGTGATGCGAGTGATTACGCACTCGGTGCGGTATTGGGACAGCGTGTGAACAATCACTTCCAACCGATATACTACGCTAGTCGAACACTCACCGGTGCTCAAGCGAATTACACCACCACCGAAAAAGAGCTTTTAGCTGTGGTATTCGCTTTTGACAAATTCCGTTCGTATCTGGTTCTATCTAAAACCACTATCTATACAGATCACTCTGCATTGAAGTATCTCTTCGCCAAGCAAGATGCTAAACCAAGACTCATTCGTTGGATTCTTCTCCTACAAGAATTCGACATTAAGATCAAGGATAAAAAAGGGGCGGAAAACCTTGTTGCGGATCATTTATCTCGTCTCGAGAACCCTCACCTTGAGGAGTTTAATAAGAATGAGATTAATGATACCTTTCCCGTAGAATTCCTCGAGGCCGTCAATGCTTTACAAGACACCAAGGAAGATGACCCATGGTTCGCCGACTTTGCAAATTATCTAGCGGCGGGTGTTCTTGTGAAAGGGATGACCCATCAACAAAAGGGGAAGTTCTTTTCTGATCTTAAGCATTATCATTGGGAATCCCCATATCTTTTCCGACTCGGTGCTGATTTCATGCATAGACGTTGTGTTGCCGGTGATCAAGCAAAATACATTCTCAACGAATGTCATAAAGGGCCTACCAGGGGTCACTTCGGTCCAAACTACACCGCTCGAAAAGTGTTGGATGTGGGATTCTATTGGCCTACCATCTTTAAAGATGCTTACACTTTGGTCAAGACATGTGACGCATGTCAATGAACCGGAAACATCTCCAACCGGAATGAAATTCCCCAACATGGCATCCAAGTTTGTGAGATATTTGACGTGTGGGGCATTGACTTCATGGGACCATTCCCAAGTTCTCATGGCAACAAGTTCATACTTGTGGCGGTTGACTACGTCTCTAAATGGGCCGAGGCCAAAGCATTACCAACTAATGATGCCCGAGTTGTAGTTAATTTCGTGAGGACCTTATTTTGTTGTTTCGGATGCCCAAGGGCTGTTATTAGCGATCGTGGCACTCACTTTGCAAATCATCTTATGGAGAAAACTCTCCAACGATATGGTGTCCACCATCGGTTCTCAACGGCTTATCACCCACAAACGAGTGGTCAAGTCGAGAACACTAATAGAGCCTTGAAAAGAATTCTTGAAAAATCCATTGTGAAAAATCCCAAGACGTGGTCTCAACGTCTTGATGATGCTTTATGGGCATTCCGAACCGCCTTCAAAACCCCTATCGGATGCACACCATACCGAATGGTGTACGGAATAGCTTGTCACCTTCCTTTTGAAATTGAACATAAAGCATATTGGGCCATCAAGGAATGTGACATGGATGCTATCTTAGGAGGGACCGAAAGGCGTCAACAACTCAACGAGCTCGATGAAGAAAGATTCCATGCTTATGAGAACTCCCGGATTCACAAGGAAAGGAGTAAACATTGGCATGACATGAGGTTGAGAATTTGTAAGTATTTTGAGGTGGGTAATAAGGTTTTTATATATCAGTCTCGATATAAGTTTTCGCCTGGAAAATGTCAAAATGGGTTGGTCCATAAACAGTTGTCAAACAACACCCATCGGGATATGTCGACCTTGTTATCGAGAAGGGTGGTCATTTTAGTGTCAATGGTCACCGCCTTAAACAATACTACGAAGGAATGGATGAAGAAGAGAAAGAAGGAGAGGTTGTGCATTTCGCCTCGATGAAGCAAAAGAAGTAGGAGAGCGGTACCGAGTCAAGCTCTAGACTCGTAAATCCATGAAGCGCTTCTTGGGAGGCAACCCGTGGTTATTAATATTTTTGTCCACTTTATGTCTGCATTTGTGTTAAAAAAAATTGTTTTTTTTGTATCCGTGTTGTCGAGTTCGCGACACTCTTATCGCTCCGTGCGACGAATCGAGCAAAACGTCCTCCAAAGCAGAAGACCATTCGCGTACGGGACACTTCCGTCGAGCCCCGTGACCCGTATCGAGTCCCTTGTCGCGTTCTCGAGCCTCGCGAGCGGATAGTCGAGCCGCGCGAGACCCTCTGGGGATTCTGTGGCGTTTCCGAGCCCCTCGAGCCTCTACCTGTCGCGCGCGCACGTAACCTGATCAAAAACTCGTTCCGTTTCCATAGTGTGTCGCGTCCTTGACGGCTGGCTTGTCGCGCGCGCATGCCACTCGATCCAAATCTCCGGTCCAGGTCCGTCTCTGTCGCGCCCTCAAGGCGTAGCACGTCGCGCTCGCGTCCCGTATCTGCTAGGGTTTAAAACCCCTTTCTCGTTTTTGTCGCGTCCAGAACCCCAAACCCTCGCCCATCGTCGTTCTTTTCCCGTTCGATCCCACCACCGAAACCTCAATTCCAGCCCTAATCTCCGACGAATCTTCTTCCCTTCTTCAATTATATGGCGTCTAAGGTTCGTAATCACTTCTTTTCGTCAATAAATCTTGTTTTAAAGATAGAAATCCTAGTTTTTATTGATTGGTGCAGATTTGATCCGAATTTGTTGAAAAAAAAATTTAATTTTCGAAATTTCTTGGTGATTATAGGGTAATCTAATTATTTGTTGCAATATAGTTAATTTACACTATACATTAGTAGAAATTCCGAATTTTTGAACTTAGAATAGCATATTGAGAAAAAAATTCATGAATTAGGGTAGAAATTGAACCCAATTTCTGAAAAATCATGTAGTTTAGGGCTTACAAATTATCACATTATGATATAAACATCGATTTAAGTAGAATTAGTAGCAATACTAGTTTATATTTATACAATGTGCTTTAATTTTCATCTTTACACATGATTTTCAGTTTTAAAAGACAATTGTTAGCAAGTTGATGAAAAAAAAATTATATGAACTTCAATGTAAAATTTATTTTAAGTGTTACATTAAATCACACTTAGTTAAACACAATTGTACAATTATGTTTATAACTAAGTGTGGGTAAGGCTAAACGGTATTATCAACTAGTTTAAATCTTCTATCGTATCCCTTATATGTTTTGAAAAATTTTCTGTTGTATAACACTTCTAATGAATTATTTTCTTATGTGATTGTTTGACAGAGACCAAGAGGTGATGCCGGGTCATCCAAGTCCACTTCGGTAAACGAAGATGGCCTTCCCCGAGAATTAATTGTACGGAGAAAACATTTTTTCATGAACTTCAACACCATTCCTAACCTCGATACAAAAGATAAAGTTAAAGCTAAATATGAAGATATCAAAAACAGATCAGTTGCACCGGGCAGAACTCTAGATTGGAAATATATGGAAGACGTTTGAAAAGTTCAGAACTTACGGGAATACTAACCAAGATATCTCTTTGATGAGAACGATGAACCAATTGTAGAGTGTAATGCATGGGAAGTGGCCTTACAAATGAGAAAATCGATCTACACGGAACTGGTTTACCAATTCCTATCATCCTTCCACTTCAACAGAGCGGACGCCAAAGAGGGTTTTGATATTCCCTGTATGCGGTTCTGGTTAGGGGTGAATATCGGGAACTATCTTTGAAAGGTTTAGCTACACGCCTTAAGCTCTATAAGGAAGACGTGATGGAACAACCCGAATCTCACCGTTACTTATCCTTATGTGAGATTGAACCCGCAGATGATATCCGTTATGGACCCATTTGGGCAGAAATTGGTGCTTGCAAGTATGAAAACGCCAATACAAAATCATCAAAAATGTACTCAACCGAGGATAAAGTCCTCCACCGGATAATTGTCAATACTATAAACCAAAGGAAAGACAATAGAGAGAAAGTGGGTCAAATGGACCTTTGGTTATTAAGTCATTTGAGGGATTCATGAGCTTTCACTCACTTGCCATACGTTATCGCCCAATTTTTGAGTCAAGCCACAAGGGAAAAAACCGCCAGTGGTCTGTGTGGGGGTCAGTACATCTCCCGAATTGCAAAAACCTACGGTATACTTACTCCGCGAGTTAAGGCTTCTTTAAAAACCCTAGAGATGGGATGGCTCGATAAAAACTCCTTAAAGGGTATGGGGGCAATCAAAAGAATTGGAAAAACCAGACATTATGAATAGGATTTCGCAATTGAAAGAGCAGAAGAACTAAGGAGACAAGAAGAAATAAGGCTGAGAAAGGAAGCAAGACGGGAACAAGGGTTAGAAAGTGAAGACGAAGAAGTGGCGCCGCCACTAAATCAAGAGGTGATGCAAGTAGATGTGGAAGATACCATTCAAAGTCAAGGTCAAGCATCAGGTTCTCGCACAACACCGTCCGCATTTGACCCGTTTCAATGTTTTCAACAACTAGACATGCGGATGGGTGGTTTTCATAAAGATTTAGAAAATTTGAAGGTACACATGGCGGGCCTACAAACCGAGTACGTTGGAGTCAGGAAATATATGGGAGACGTGCAATTGCAACTTCAACGCAATTATTACCAGGGCGAGCGGTTGCAAATGTCTCAGAATTGGCAAGCTCGGGCCACAACAACATCATTTGGGTCTCAACCTGCCTATACAGTTGGCTACAACCCAATTCCATAATGGGCCCCAAGCATGACAGTACCACCGAACTTCGATACCTATGACGCATGGTACCAGCAGCATGACTCGACACCGCACCGCGATGATCTTAGCCAGTGATCCATCTGTTTGTCTTTGAATTTGAACAATTTTATTTTCAATGTATTTCTTTTCGTTCGATTGGGTTGTACTTTACTATCCGACTATGTTACCGCTTTACTTTATTTTATGTTTTCTACTTTTATTTGTGTTTATGTTGGTTGTGATGTTTAGAACAAAATTCATGTTTGGAGTTGAAACTTGGAATTGGAGCATATTCTTTTGGACCACAAAAGCATGGAATCAACACAAAGCACCCCCAGGGAGTACCTTTCCTTTACTTATTTATTTACTTTTACCCACTTGTTTAAAATATTATTGCATTGGGGACAATGCAAAGCTTTAAGTGTGGGCATGGGGGTGAGTTCCACCACTTGTAGTTCTCTAGAAAATCATCTAAATATACAAAAACCGTTTTAATTAGCAAAAATTTTTTAGACACATCTCAACCTTAGAAAACAATTTTTGGACAATAAAGTTCACTTTAAAAGGAAAAATTTACCTAGCTTTTATGTGTCAATTTTTGTGGCTTTTCGCCAACCTAATTATCTTTTTAACTCGTTAACTAAACAACTTCTTAGCTAGGAAAATTTGAAATGCCTTGTATAATCTATAAGAATTGTCTTTTAGAAAATTAGGATTAGCAAAGCTAGCTCCCGATGACATTAGGTTGGATTAAGAGCTTTTAGTTAACGTGAATAAATTGCTAAATAATAATATAAATGAAAATTTTGAGAATCGGTGAGAATATTCATCCAACCTTGTGCTCTCGACAAGTACGCCCGAGGGGTCCTTCAAACCTAGCATTCTAAGGTCAACTGATCTGGACATGTTGGTCAAAAGTCTTTTACGCGGGTTCACAATGTAAGCTGAGGTTCGAATCGATTCTTGAATAAATACCTAATTAAATACTTATGGAGAACAATTAGCCGACCTTGGGTTCCCGACGAGTACGCCCGAGGGGTCCTTCAAACCTAGCATTCTAAGGTCAACAGATCTGGACATGTTGGTCGAAAGTCTTTTACGCGGGTGCTCAATGAAAGTTGTGGTTCTCTCTTCCAAACAAAATAAATAAATAAAGTTAGCAAGCATGCAAAGCATGTATAAAAAGAAATGAAAATAAATAACTAAAATAAATAAGCATGCAAAGCATGAATAAAAAAAGCAAATATGCTATGAAATTAATAATTAAACTAAAATTTTTTAATTAAATTTTATTAGTTGGGTAATTTTCATAAAGATGGTATTTATAGTTTATGCAAGGATGGAATAGGATCTATGTTAAAAGTAGTATAATTAGTATAGTTAAAGATTTAATTAGATTTGTGAAAAGTTAGCTAATTTCTAACACAAATTTGGGCATAAAATATAGTGAAAATTTTAACTGCTAAATTGGACTAGGTTCTGAAAATTGTTATATTTATATGAATGAAATTGAGAAAGGTGTCTATTGTGATCATTCATTATCTAGTTAATTAATTTTTCTTATGATGATTTGCTTGATGACAAGCAATGTTCAAGTGTGGGCATCTTGATATCGATGGATTTATACATATTTAAATCCGTCAATATTGTATTTTTTAGGCTTCTTTTATAGTAAAAAGAAGTGTTTATGCCTAATTTATGATGTTGTTGATAAATGCAGGTCAAAAGTCCAAATTATAGAAGATAAGGGCCAAAAACGTACAAATTAAGCAAAAATCCGAATTTCAGACATGCTCGAGCGAGTGTCCCTGTGTCGAGGGCTCGACAGACCCTTGGTAGAGTGCTCGAGCAAATCGAAAAAAAGGGGTATTTAAGCCAAAATTCAGCCATTCTTTGAGGATCTTTTTGGTAGCCGACTTTTGACCTAGGGACACCATTGTGCACGAATTCAAGGGGTTTCAAGCTTCAAGATCTTCAATTCCATTCATAATTTTCGGTTCTAAATCATTACGATCTTTATTATGTTTGTTCTATTGAATATTTACGTTTGTTTTGTGATGTTTAGCATGTCTATGTTCTAATCATTTAATATTCGCTATGATTAGATGAAATCTAGGCTTTAGGTTTGGTATTTTTAGGATTTTAACAATGGTTTTGAACACTTGTTTATCTATATCAAAGACCCTTTCGATTAATTCTTGAATTTTTTATTGTTTTAACTGTTGGTTATTAATTATTTTGTTGAGTGACCACTTGTAATTGTAGTTAATAATTACTTCAACTTTTCACCACGGTGACGTAGTTGGCAATCCACTAGATCTAGGGATTCGAGTTTAAGCATCAAATAACTTAGATGAAACCGAAAGTCTAATCTTAATAACGACCGAATTCGAGATTAGAAGGCGACGGAAATCCGGGCCTAGATATAATTAACATGTCGAAGTGTGACCATAGTATGATTCTCTAGGAAAACATTTCTTAGGAACGATAATACGGCCATTGTAGGAAGCTAGAGCCCACTGCTTACCTGACTTCTAGAAAGCCAATTAAATCGGGACTTAACCAACCAAACCTAGAACTAGATGGAATCGATCATAGTGAATATTCCCTCTCATATTTGAACACAGTTTTAATACTTTGTCAACTTGTCTAAGTTTTCGAAAGCTCAAATTTACTTTTAATCAGTTTCTTCATTTAAATAGTTAAAAAACAAAAACCCCTAGTTTATGCATTCGTTTAGATTAAATCATTAGTTTTAGACTAGTTAGTTGGCTTAACTGTTCCCTGTGGAAACGAACACCCGAAGTACTTACCTGAACTATATTGCTCACGATTAGGTCATACTTGCCTACGAGTGTGGTAAACTAGAGAAGGCGTATTTTAGGTTATTATTTTATAACTAGTTGTATCACATCAAGTTTTTGGCGCCGCTGCCGGGGAACAGTTGCCTGATTAGTTATTTGAAACTAATCTTTTAATCGATCCTTGTCTAGGGATTTATTTTTAGACAAGTTAGTTTTTATTAATTGTGTTAAACAGTTGAATTTTTATCAATTGCTTTGAGTTTTGCATGTGTATGACCAGTAGCTCTGACTCTGATCCGATATCACCGTATTCTGAGCCAGAGAGACTTCTTCGCTAGCGACGTAGAGCAGTTTTAGCAACACAATACCTAGAGTCAATCAACTTTCAGACTATCGAAAATGCTATTTTTGATAATCAAATGGGAGATCAACCACCACAAGAGCAACCCATGTGGAGTACCAGGCACACAGCACCAACTGCCCCTACTCCATCCATCACAGTTCCCGAATTAAATAATATAAATTTCGAGATTAAAGGACAATTCCTTAGTATGGTGCAGGATCTGAACTTCGATGGCAGATTATGCAATGATCCCAACAGACATCTCGAAAACTTTTTGGAAATTTGTGAGCTGTTTAAACAACGAGACGTAACATTGGATGCCATGAGACTAAGATTGTTTCCTTTTAGTTTAACTGGCGATGCACGATATTGGGTTAAATCGTTAGAGCCAAGCTCTATTACGACTTAGGATGAACTCCGAAGTCGTTTTATTACACGTTATTATTCACCAGCTAAGGCTAACAAACTAAAAACTGATATAATGGCTTTTATGCAGGATACAAGTGAAAAGATAACAGAAGCTTGCGAAAGATTCAAAAGCCTACTGAGGAAGTGCCCAAATCATGGTTTCGAGAAAAACAACATTGTACACATTTTTTTATAGGGGATTAGATCATACATCTCGTTCCCTACTCGATTCATCAAGTGGTGGGCTATTCATGTACAAAACCCCAACTCAAACATATCAACTTCTCGAAGACATCTCCATGATCAGTCTGGAATGGACATCCGACAGACGAGTTGGACAATAAAATGCGGTTGATGATCGACAAAAGGATGAAGTGGCCGCGATGAAGAATAACCAACAGGTATTTGAACGTAAATTAGATAAAATAACAAGTTTCTTACATGCCATACAGGTTGGATGCGATAAATGCAGAGGACCACATCTAACTAAACATTGCCAACAACATCAACTGATGATGTCTGCGGAACAAGAGTTGAACTACATCAACAATGGGTACCGAGGTCATTATCAGGGAGGAAATCAGGGGTACAACAACAATAATCAGGGGTACAATAACAACAGAGGTTATAATAACAACAGAGGTTATAATAACAATAACCAAAATAATAACTATCCCCCGAGAAACTCAAACCCCCCTGATTTCCAACGTGATAATCAAACAAACCAACCACCTCGAGAGAATGCTGCAAATCAAGGATCAAAGTCCTCAATGGAACTAATGCTTGATAAATTTATGGAAAAGCATGATAAGAAAGTTGAGGAACAAGACCATATTATCAGAAATTAGCTAGCAACAATTCAAAGTTTAGAAAGAAAAATGGGCAGGATGGCTGAAGTATTCCAAGAACGATCGCAAGGCAGTCTACCACCCAGAACGAAGACAATCCATAAATGGGATTCGAAAACATTAAAGCTATCACTACTCGAAGTGGTAGAATAGTAAGTTCACATGTTTTAAATACTAATGAAAATTTTTCTGATGAACAGGTTACTGAGGAGACTTTAATTGTTGAAGAGGAGAGGGCAATGAAAAAGATGGAAAACCCGAAAGTGCCAGAGCAGACAAAACCAAAGGAGATGCATGAACCGACTAAACCGGAAGCAACAAACCCGTACACACCGAAAGTTTCTTTCCATCAAAGGTTAAGAAAGGAAAAATTAAAAGAAAAATACGGTAAGTTTGTTGACATGATTAAACAGGTGCGCATTAACGTTCCTTTGGTTGACATGTTAGCAGGGATGCCGAACTATGGAAAATTTATCAACGATCTGGTTTCTAGCAAGACACAAATGGAGGAGGCATCTTCAGCAATATTAAGTGAGGAGTGCTCATCAATCCTCCAATCGAATATGCCACCGAAAAAGGGTGATCCAGGGAATTTCATAATCCCTTGTCTTATAGATAATTTACCACCCTGTAAAGCACTAGCGGACAACTAGCATAAGTTTAATGCCCTTGTCGATGTACCTTAAACTAGGATTAACAGATCTTAAATCGACTAGGATGAGGGTTAGATTAGCAGACCTTTCATTCAAATACCCGATAGGCATAGCAGAGAACGTCCCAGTGAAAGTCGATAAATTCATATTTCCGGCCGACTTTGTGATCTTAGACATAACAGAAGAGCCGAATGTCCCTCTTATCTTAGGGAGACCATTTCTGTACACCGCAAGTGCCATTATCTTAGTGGCCGAAAAACAGCTCAGTTTAGGTGTTGGAAATTACCGAGTCACTTTCTCCATTGAGAAAGAAATGAAACATACTTCTACCTCTGATGATACATGCAATTTCATCGACATCATCGATGTGTGCATGGAGGAGGAAATCACTTCATTTCTCGACCTAGATTGTAATGACATCACTACTCATGGTGATGTCGCTCTAGACTCTCCCGAATCCATCCTAGATCTCTCAGAGCTCGAGGAATTACTTCACTTTGATGAAGAGGATTCGGGAGAAAATGAAGATGATTTTGAGAAATTCGACCCTGAACAAAATCTCTGAATCAAAACATCTTTAGAGGACCCTCCTTCCTTAGAACTTAAACCATTATCTGACCATCTAGAATATGCTTTCCTACAAGGAGAATCTGAACTGCCGGTCATCATATCTTCAAACCTATCCTCTACTGAAAAAACCCAATTAGTAACAATCTTGAAATCTCACAAACGGGCTCTTGCCTGGAAAACTGCGGATATACCGGGAATCCAACTTGTTTTCTGTACACACAAAATCCTCATGGAGGACAACTTCAAGCCAAGTGTACAAAGACAAAGGAGGTTGAACTCGAATGTGAAAGATGTGGTCAAAAAGGAGGTTTTAAAACTACTCGATCCAGGCCTCATCTATCCCATCTCAAATAGTCCATGGGTGAGTCCGGTCCAAGTGGTTCCGAAAAAAGGAGGGATGGCAGTTGTTCGTAACGATAAGAACGAACTTGTTCCAACTCGAACTGTCACGGGATGGAGAGTGTGCATTGACTACCGAAAACTCAATGTTGCAACTCGCAAGGATCACTTTCCTCTGCCTTTCATTGATCAAATGTTAGAGAGACTTGCCGGAAATAACTTTTATTGTTTCTTGGACGGGTTCTCTGGCTACTTCCAAATCCCCATCGATCCCGAGGACCAAGAAAAAACCACCTTCACATGTCCGTTCGGTACCTTTGCATATAGAAGGATGCCATTTGGGTTGTGCAACGCGCCTGCTACATTTCAGCGTTGCATGACATCTATTTTTCATGACATGATCGAAGATTGTATGGGAGTTTTCATGGACGACTTTTCAGTCTTTGGAAATTCCTTTTATTCATGTCTTGAAAGTCTTGAGCATGTTCTCATTAGGTGCGAGAATTCTCATCTCGTACTTAATTGGGAAAAGTGTCACTTTATGGTGTGTGAAGGCATCGTATTGGGACACAAAATTTCTAGACAAGGCTTGGAGGTCGATAAATCCAAAATCATCGTTATTTCTAAAATCCCTCCACCCTCAAATGTCAAAGCAGTGAGGAGCTTTCTCGGTCATGCGGGGTTTTACCGTAGGTATATCAAGGACTTCTCCAAGATAACCCGACCCATGACTCATCTTCTTGAGAAGGACACGCCCTTCGTGTTTGATCCCGAGTGTGTGGAGGCCTTCAAGCTTTTGAAAGACCGTCTCACTAATGCTCCTATCATGGTATCTCCCGATTGGGATTTACCATTTGAACTCATGTGTGATGCGAGTGATTACGCACTCGGTGCGGTGTTGGGACAGCGTGTGAACAAGTAAACAAACGCTCTCATCTCATTAAAAAAAACAAGTAGGTAAACATTTTCCCCAAAACCATCAAAGGTTTTAAATGCGGAATAAATAAACGATTTTAAATGCGGAATAATAAGTATGTAAAAAAACAATTGTTTGACTCGACAAACATAACTCTAAATCAAAAACAAGAAAACTCGAGTGCAGCCCATCAACCGGTAACCTTCTCTTTGCCCTTGTTAGTACCTGCAAAATGGGGGGAAGTGTGTGGGGTCAGCCACACGCTGAATGGATAAAATCAAAATAAACAAACACATACAAACAATCCATGCCACATACATGTTCCCTAAAGATTCTACTCATTTCTCGCTATTAGGCCTTTATTAATTCTCATTAGGTTCGCCGTGGGTCGTGACGATACTCAACACACGCCCACCGCCATGCGCTCGTCACAACACCCTCTTCCAACACCCGTCCTCTAGGTGTCCCGCAGTACCACGCTGACAGTCGTGTAGTGTACTTGGCTACTCGGGGAAGAGTTGGCTCTCGCCGTCGCCTCTTGCGAACGATATTAAATCGCATAATTATTAGGTTAGTTTTATTAACGTGTTGACTCATATAACATGTACTCGTATAAAACAAACCAGCTCAAACTCAACACATATCATCTCAATAGATATGTAACCAGTTAGCACATCTCATATGCATATAACTCATAAACTAATCAAGTACACAAATCAACACATAATGATATGGTACTCATCTCGGTTACTCAGCATCCATATCTAAGTTTAGGATGAAACTAAAATAACAACACTTAGGACATCATCAAATAAACAAGCTCATCTCAAAGCAATAGCAATTCATGACATATAGCACATAATCATGAAGCAAATGTAAATGCAAGTTTATAGTGAGATCACCCACCTCCATAAACGTATGCTCCTAGAAGTATCCTCGGCACATACGAGTCGCAACTCAGTTCCGAGAAGGTCCTACATCACATAATAAGGCTAGGATTAAAACTCGGCTCAAAACTCGACTCATAGTAATCTGCCAGAACCCGACACCCCCGCGGGAACTGTTATAACTCCCAAACCGTGTGTTAGATTATTCCCAAATTTTAACCACTGCTAAAGAAAACTCAGATTACTACACTTTACTCTCTCACGACCCCTGTCCAAAACAGATTCTAAGTATCTCAAAAAGTAGTTACAAAACAGGATAGCTGAACCGAAAAGGTTTTTGTGACACTTTATTAAAACAGTGTTATCTATTAAACGACAAATCAGATTAACAAGCCGTCAGCGGAAACGGAAAGAGGACTTAGAAAACTGGATACTTACTCGGGCCAAAATTCCAAAAACCTATTTTAAGTGTGGTAAAAATGGACTCAAACTCAGATTACAGATTCTGTCAAAATTCCGCATGTTAAATAAAAACCCGTTTTAAAACCCGACATCAACCCGTTTATTCCCGAGACACCCGTCAGTCCCGGAACTCACTTTTATCTCAAAATCTCATTTTAACAATAGTTTACTTAATTCTCTAATAAATTTCCCAGTTTAGGAAACTAAGAACCCCAAGGTTCGGTTTTTGGGTTTTTTTTCGATCAATGACACGTTTAACCAATCAACAACGGTCAATCTCAACAAAACATAAACTTGATCACGGCCCGTGCCAAAATTAAATAAATTGAAACTATAAAGAAAGGGTTAGGATTTATACCCTTACGAGCCACCACGTGATCAAACGGTAACACCCGAATTACTACTGAAGATCGTCCTTGTTTCCTCTTTGGCTGGGATTTACGGACAGAAAACAAAAGAGGGAAATGCAATATATTTGTTGAAAACTCCAAACCAGCTACCACCAATTATTGTTCTTTTTCTTTGACTCACGTGACCACAAGAGGAACAAACAAATTAATCACCATGAGATGCAATTAAAATCGATACTCATCAAGAATTGACGTCACCAACTATGAGATGTGTGCGTGTCATTTACCTGATTGCCAATTAATCGGAGCACCTTCTTTGCCGACAACACCACAAGACACCAACGTGATTTCCAAGGCTTGCCACGATTCTTTTGCTCCTGTATCTCTTTTTGACTGCCGCCTGCCTCACAAGAAGAACTATGGCTGCCAATTACTTTTCTTCCCACTGCCCCAAAGACAAAAGAAGTCGTCGAAGTAACATTTTGAGGTACGGACAGAATCAGAAAAGGGGTTTAAAATATAACTAGGTTTAACATATAATACAAGGGATAATCAAAATGGCCTCAAGCCCGACACTTCTCTACCGGAAATATCGAGTTGTCACAGAATTGCCAGATGTATCATATATTTTTTAAACATTAGAAGTAAAGAAACTCAAAATAAACTCAAAAACGCCAACCTGAAAAAGTGTCCAACCCACCAGAAAACTGTGTCCTAGTGGTTAAATTTAATCTACATTCAGAGATCTTAGATTTAATCCGTATTAGCAAAAAAAAATAAAAAAAATCCCCTTGTAGTCAAAGTGAATCACCCACGTCGACTCCAGGCTGCTCAGAACGAGTGTGATAGACGTAAGAGTAGTCATAGTAGAACTCAGCTAAAAAAAGAAAAAAGAATGTCATCACATCACCACTTTCTCAATCAACCCGTTAGAAACCAAAAGGAAGAAACTATACAAGAAACTATATCGTTGTATACTTAATTATTATTATTATATTAGTTGTACCTATTAATCTTTTCATAAATATATATATAGTTGTATATTTAATTGCTACTATATTAGCTGTAACTATATATCATTTCATAAATGCTTATATATTGATCCACTAAGTCAAAAAACAAAACATATACGTACATTATATAGATTGATATTACTTTACACCATTATTTTTTTGTATTAGGCACAAATTCACATATTTAAACATTATATATCAATAACGATAAAAACAATTCAGAGCTACAAATCAAAAATAAAACTAACATACATTAAGAAATGAATATACTTCAAACGATGTTTTGTAATGTACGTTATCTATACATATATGCAGAAAGTAAAAGTTACCCATTCATGTTTAAGAAAATTTAATAATTAATAACATCAACTCGTGTATTCTCCTGTTCGTGAGCTAGCAATGAGCTAAATTTCATAATTTAGATCTTTCTTGGTTGGACTCTATGACTCCAAAAACAGATTGAGGTTTTTCTGTTGAGTTTTTCCTGTTTATGTTACCTGTGAGGATTGTTTACATAATTATAGAAATTTTAAGTTAGGGGCAATAGTTAGACAATACTTTATTTTATTACTTTTCGTTTTAATATTTAGAATAACTTTTTATATCTATAAAATTAAGAACTTGTATGAAAGTTATTATGATTGTTGTAAGATTAATTCGAAGTTATTTTGATTAGAGCGTCAAATTAAAATCTGTCTATATGGAATCAAGATAATAATAAATGGATGTGGAATTTTCAATGGAGGTTACTTGGGGATTCTAAGTCTTTTACTTAGATATGTGTGGTCTAACTGGAGTACTTCCATGGCCCTTTTATGAACCCAGTCTCTCACGATTGATCTCCAAAAGGGTTACTATAGCTTTCACTAGGATACTTTGGTGGTGGTTAGTGTATAACTCGGTATATCCTCTATATAATGGTGTTTGGATGACTTCTATTTCGCAATACACTAACATATATCTTGTTCACTTTTACCATAATTTGGTCCAATGGAAATCAAAATCATTTCGAAAGACACTGTGAAACCATCTTCCCAAACACCACACAATTTGAAAATTTTAAGCTTTCAGCCTTTGATGAGCATGCTGTTCATAGTTATATAGCATTCACCTTGTACTATCGTAGCTCGAATTGTGACAACATTCACAAAGCTCTTGAAAGGGCAAAGGCTCTGAAATTATCCTTGTCTAGAACCTTGACGCAATTTTACCCACTTGCGGGTACGATCAAAGATAACTTTTCTATTGACTGTAATGATACCGGCGCTGACTATGTGGTAGCTATGGTTGATCTTCATCTGGATGAGTTTCTAAGTGATCTTGATCTTCGGTTGGTGAATAAGTTCGTATCATTCGACCATGTTGTCACGCTTTACAGCGGTGTAGATTCTCCTATGACCAAAGTTCAAATCAACATATTCAAATGTGGTGGGATGGCCATCGGCTTATTAATCTCGCACAAAATCCTTGATGCATCTGGACTTAGTGCTTATCTAAGAGGATGGACCAACATGTCTCGTGGATCTGCAGAAGTTGTGTATCCAAACCTAACTGCACCATCTCTCTTCCCTGCCAAGGTCTTGTCGGACAGAAACTTATCAATGGACGAGGGTAAGTCAATATTAATACAAGGAACATCTATCACGAAAAGATTTGTATTTGACATGGATGCGATAACCAAATTGAAAACCGAGGCAGCGAAAAACAGATTGCAACAACCGACACGTGTGAAACTTGTATCTGCTTTGATATGGAAGTGTTTAATGACAACATCCAAAGAAATACGTGGCTTCCCTAAGCCTTCCAATTTAATGATAGCAGTGAACCTCCGTCCAAAACTCCCAACCTTGTCAAAAGACTTCCTTGGTAACCTCACTTGGCTGGCGGTGCCATCGTGTGAAGCTAACTGCGACACCGCATTATTTTATGGTTTGGTAGACCGAAGTATTTCAAAATTCGACAACGAGTTTGTGAAGAAAGCACAAGGTGATGATTGGTATGTTGCATTGCAGAAATCATCCCAAGAAATTAAGGATATTGTCTCGAAAGAGACCATGGCCGATAACCATGGTTTATCAAGCTGGTGCAAGTTGGGTCTCTATGAAGCTGATTTTGGTTGGGGAAAGCCAATTTGGATGCATACATTTGTAGACCATGGTAGCCCGGTGTCACGGAGTATTTTGGTTCTGATGGACATTCCATCTGGTAAAGGAATAGAAGCATGGGTGACGGCGGATGAACCAGAAATGGAGTTTTTTCAAAGTAATCCAGAGCTACTAGCATTTGCTTCAGTAGATCCAAGCCCTTTGATTTACCAACAGGCCGATGATGTTGCTGCAACCACAATAGTATCACCATTGGATCCGTACTATTGGAAGGTAATTCTTTCATTGAATTCCAAGGTACAATATACAAGGATATATATACTAGAGATTAACCTAACTAACTAGGTAAAGATAATGACTAATGATATACAAGATTCTAATAGATCTCTATCTATAATACAAGGTTATACATTGACTAATACACCCCCTCAGTCTTAACGGTAGCTTGGCGAACGTTAAGGCTGTCTCGAAAAGAAGTAAATAGCGGTTTGGGCAAGCCTTTTGTGAAAATATCCGCAAATTGATGTGAGGAGGGAACATGTAATACCCGAATTTGTCCAAGTTTCACCTTTTCTCTGACAAAGGGAATGTCAAGTTCTACGTGTTTCGTCCGTTGGTGTTGAGCTGGATTCCCCGTGAGATAAATTGTTGATACGTTGTCGCAAAAAATAATCGTCGATCTTTTAATAGGCATTTGTAATTCGAGTAAAAGATTGCGGAGCCAAGAAGTTTCAGCCACGGCATTTGCAACCGCGCGGTATTCGGCCTCCGCGCTTGATCGGGATACGGTTGGTTGGCGCTTGGCTGACCATGATACTAGGTTGTCCCCGAGAAAGACACAATATCCTGAAGTGGACCGTCGTGAATCCGGACATCCCGCCCAATCGGCATGGGAATATGTGGTTAGTGTGTGCGATTGAGAAGATGTTATGCTGAGGCCATGGTCGATCGTCCCCTTAACATATCGTAAAACCCGTTTGAGAAAGTTGAAATGCGGATCGCGGGGAGCGTGCATAAATAAACATATTTGTTGTACGGCATAAGCGATGTCTGGTCGGGTAATCGTTAAATACTATAGAGCCTCAGCTAATTGTCTATAATGTTGCGGATCACTCATAAGCGGACCATGCGTGGCACTTAATTTTCCAGAAGTATCTACGGGTGTGGTAGTAGGATTACACGTTGTCATTTTGGCCCGAGATAAAATTTCTTTTGCATATTGTGCTTGTGACAAAAATAATTCATTCTTGGTGCGGGTGACATTGATGCCTAGAAAGTGATGCAGTGGACCCAAATCTGTCATAGCAAACTCATTTGATAATGTATGAATTATAGAGGTTAGTAAAGTTTGCGTTGAAGCGGTTAAAATAATATCGTCCACGTATAATAATAAATAAGCAGTGTCACGTCCATGGTTCTACATAAATAGAGAGGTGTCACATTTGCTGCTAATAAAGCCCTTGGTGTGTAAAAATGTAGCAAACCTGTGATACCAAGACCGGGGTGCCTGTTTAAGACCATACAAAGATTTACGTAATCGACAAACATGTTGCGGTTTTTGGGGATCAACAAATCCGGGCGGTTGATGCATAAATACGGTTTCGGTCAAGTGTCCATGGAGAAAATCATTTTTCACATCAAGTTGGTGTATATGCCACGACCTTGAGACCGCTAAGCTAAGAACCGTGTGTATAGTAGTTGGTTTAACCACAGGGCTAAAGGTTTCATCACAATCAATATCAACCTGTTGGGTTTTACCATTAACTACAAGGCGCGCTTTGTAGCGCTGAAGAGTACCATCCGAGTTAAATTTATGCCTGAATAGCCACATGCACCTAATAATTGGTGCATTGGATGGTCTCGGTACTAACTCCCACGTATCATTGACCTGTAAAGCCCCAAATTCATCGTTTATGGCATTAGTCCAGTTTGGATCGGATAGGGCAGCACAAGGTGATTTGGGTTTAGGGGATATGGGCGGTTTGGTGGACACATGGAGGTCAGGTATTTCACGGGGTTTGTGTATGCCGTGCTGCGACCGGGTTTGCATTGGGTGGGTGGACGTGGTCTGCGAAGGGGGGATGTGGTTGGGCAGTCGGAAGGGAGTCTGGTGTGGGGTGTTGGGTTGGTGGTTGCGGGGTAGGTTGGGGAGTTAGGTTGGTGACGGATGGGCAGGGTGGGGTAGCGGATGAGGGTGGGGGTGGCGGATTGAGTGCAGGTGGTGGTGGAGGTGGGGGTGGGCGGAGGGATGGTGGTGATGGAGGTGGGGGTGGGGGTGATGGTGGGGGTGGCGGTGGTGTATGAGGATGGATGTCCTCATAGAGGTGGGGTGGGAAAGAGTCAAGGAATGAGTAAGCTGAAGGGTTCGGTGGGTTGGGTCCGGCAAGAAGGAAGATAGACTCGTCAAAGTTGACGTGGCGGGAAATGATGACCTTCCCGGTGGAAAGATCGAGGCAACGGTAGAGTCGGGATTGTGGTTAATAGCCTAGGAAGACGCATAGAGTGGATCGGGTGGCTAATTTGTGGGGCCGTTTGGCGGATTGATTAGGGTAGCATGCACATCCAAAGACGCGCAAGTGATCTAGGGAAGGTTCGCGAAGGGGGATTTGTTAACTAGAGTTTTGGTGGGTAGGATGTTGTGTAAGTAAGTGGCGGTATTGAGTGCCTCAACCCAAAAGGAGGGTGGAGAGAGGCGTGGTATAGGAGGGCTAGAACGATTTCATTTAAGCAACGGAGCATACGTTCGGTTTTGCCGTTTTGAGGGGATGTTTGGGGACACGAGAACCGGAAGGTTAGACCGACGGAGGTAGCAAACGTGTGAAAGTCTGAGTTGTCAGATTCTTTCCTTAAGTCACACTGTAATGATTTAATGGGTATGCCGAATTGGGTTTTGATAAGTTGATAGAATTGTTTAAATTTAGAAAATGTTACTGATTTTGCTTTTAGAGGGTAGACCCAAACAAAGTGTGCAAAATTGTCGATTAAAACGAGATAATATTTATAGGCACTTTTACTTAAAATTGGAGATGTCCATAAATCACTATGAATAATGTCAAACAGTAAAAAAGTACGAGAACTGGAATCACTAAACGGTAAACGCGTGTGTTTACTAATTTGACAAGAATTGCATAAATGGGAGTTAGGCTCCTTACAAGAAATAAAAGACCTAGAACGAAGACTAGCTAAGATAGATCCGCCGGGATGTCCCAAGCGGTTGTGATGAATCGATGGAGAGATGGCGGCAAGACATGTGGATGAAGGGCCGGTGGTGGTGACGGCGGTTGGGAATGGGTAGAGATCACTCGTACTGTTGATCCTCCTTAGGAGCGTCCCATCCTTGAGATCCTTGATAGAAAAACCAAACGGGTCAAATTCGATAGATACCCAATTATCAATAGTAAATTTACGAACAGAAATAAGGTTTTTAATAATTTGAGGTGTGTGAAGGATGTTTTGAAGGTGGAGTGTGCGGTTTCCAAGGGGAATTTGGGTTGATCTGGATCCAACTACTGGAATACTATTGCCATTCCCAACAAAAATGGATCTTACAGGACTACAATTTGTAGGGTTAGAAATCATACCAGAGTCAGCCGTAAGGTGGGGCGATGCCCCGGTGTCCATGTACCATGATTGATCCGGTGGAACGTTGAGACTCATGGCTTGAAACACTTGGCCGAGGTCCGTGGGCTGCAGTGGATTGTAATCCGTAATGTGGGCATGTCCAGCGGCGGCAGGTGGCTGTTGTTGTCGCTGTGGAGGGGCTGCCGGTGGTTGCATATTCCACGGGTTCCACGGTGGAGCGGACCAAGGACCGGTGGGGTACGGGCACGGAGGAAGTTGCCATTGGGGCGGCCACGGTGACCACTGCTGTCCATGGTTGGATGGAGGCTGGCGATTGCCGGAGCCACGGCCTCGACCTCGGTTGTTGGAGTTACGGTTGTCACGGCCACGCTGATGCGGCGGGTGGTAGGCTGACTGTTGCTGCTGATTACTGCGATCCGGTGTGGCCGAGTCCGAATCAAGACTCTTCGGTGCAACAAGGACGGCAGGCTGCGATGGGGAGTCCTCACGCCCGGTTTTACGGTGCAATTCCAGCTCGAGCATGCTTTGGGCAGTCTCGAATGGGGGAAGGGTTTGATGGATGTATGAGGCAACTGTATTGTAATCAGCTGGCAAACCCCTCACTAGCTGCAAAACAAGTCGTTGTTCGGTGACCGTAGCATCCACATCTTTGAGTTGTGAGGCTAGATCGCGAAGTTTTTGACAGTAAGCTTGAAGGGATGGCATGGTTTCAAGCTTTAGGTTGTTAAATTCTTGTTCAAGGGATGCAGCCCGCGCACCCTTGTTATTCAAGAAGATGTTGCGAACCCGATTCCATGCTGCGTGAGCAGTGGATTCGTCTTCCAGGATGAGTGGAAGGAGGTCGTCGGAAAGGGTACCGTAAATCCATTGAAGCACGTGTGCATCAATCTCTCTCCAAGCATTGTATGTTGCATCGGTGGCGGCCGGAGCAGGGGTGCCATCGATGTGAGAGAGAACCTTATACGCCCGGGCATGAAGCTGAAACAACTTCACCCATGCGGAATACGTCACTTTGGTGCCGTCTAGCACACAAACTTTGTGCTGAATGTTAGAGACGGTGTAAACCGGATGGAGCTTGGTGTCCGAGGAAGAGGGATTGCCAACGTTAACCATGGCGAATGATGAAGGAAGCTTGGACGGAATTGATTACGGCGGCGGCAGTGGACAATCGTGATTGACCGACGGCGGCTAGGGTTTATCGGGTGTTTTCATCTGATACCATATTGGAAGGTAATTCTTTCATTGAATTCCAAGGTACAATATACAAGGATATATATACTAGAGATTAACCTAACTAACTAGGTAAAGATAATGACTAATGATATACAAGATTCTAATAGATCTCTATCTATAATACAAAGATATACATTGACTAATACGTACTGTTTCAAGAAAAACTAATTAAATATAAACACATGGTTGTTTAAGTAGTATACATGTACGATTAATAAGGCCTAAATTAAAGTAGTAAATCATGCCACGTAGGTTTATACATGTATAAATCTGCATGCTTAAAAAGTCCACAAACTGTTTCGATTATAAATGTGTAGATGTGTAGATCTAACCACCAAGTCAATTAGGAAATGTAACACACTTTATAACTTGAAGATTAAGAATTTTGAGATCAAATCTATTAATTTCTACACACTTCAAACTAATAATGTGGAAAAATTATTTATACTTTCAAATGTAGTTTCTTCATATTTCGTTACAAGTGATATGAATTTCAGTGCAACCTGATTTGCAAAAATGTGAAAGTCAAGTCTGTTTCTAGAATCTTAGGCTATAAGGTATGGGTACCCACATCCCACACCACTTTTTCCTACCACATCATCTGCCACCTCAGCAACCACACCACCCCCACACCACATCATCTCTAGGAAATACTCACCTCACCACACCAACTTAATTTCCATCTAATCATTTTATTTCCATTTATTTTTTAAAACATATACTTGTATAACATTTTATTGAACTATTTGACAATTCTTTTTCGATCAACATAAGCATTTTGCTTTTTTATTATATTACCCAATAACTATTTCCTAGTAGGCTAGCCCAAAAAAGAAAAAGCCCAAAATATATCATACAAAATTTGTTTTTAAATGGCCCAAAACATAACCCTAGCTTTTATACTAAGACGCAGTAACTGGAAGAGAACGGAAGAGAAGAAGCAGCGACGTACATTATTTACGGCTTTTATTTTCCGGAAACTGGTACGTTTTTCTAGCCGTTGAACGGCTACTTTCCCCTCAACGGTCACAAATGCCCGCCCCCACGCCCGTGCCAAGCCGTGGTCGTGGCCACCCTCCTTGCACGCCGGCCCCCCACGCCGTTGTGGGGGTGGTGTTGTCTGTTGGAATTAACCCTACGTATTAATGTATCAAAGCTTACAAAATATAGAAATGAATGTCTCACAAAAGAGAATAAGTTTTGGTATGAGAGAATATAAAAGTTCACTGCAAAAGGGTTATTTCATTCATAGAAATAACAGGCTTTATATAGCCTTTCTGAAAGAACCTAACAAACACAAAACGTGCATACCCACTAAACCTAATAAAATGCAACTTACTACACCAACTACCCATAAAATTCGGTCAACCTAAAGACTCTATCAACTATTAATTTAAATACCAAATAAAACATATAATCCTATCAAGATTAAACCCAACATTCACCCCCTTAATCTTGATGATCTTGACCCGATTCTTCCATGTTCTCCTTCGTCACATATACTTAACATAGAAGTCAAAAACTTGCAGCCTGCGGTCTTGCTTTCATTCTTAGACAACCCGCCGGTCTCGGTTGTCTCTTTCGGTCTCGGACTAATCTTACTCTTGCTGGATACCGACAGGTCTTTTGAGGGTCCTTGGTCTTTGCTCTTTGCTTGCATGCGTCGTTCTTCGGTCTCGGTCTTCGCTTGCTAACTTCGGTCTTTTCGGTCTATGCCGGACTATTTCGGTCTCACCGGCATCGGTCTTTTCGGTCGCACGCCGGAGTTTTCTCGGTCTTCTCGACGGCGTCGGTCTTTTTCGGTCTTCGGTCACACGCCGGAGCTTTCTCGGTCGTCTCGACGGCGTCAGTCTTTAGGGTCTAGTATTAGCTATCAAACTTTGTTGTGGCTTCACGGTCTTTCGATCTTATTTTTCTTAGAGGATGTGCCCAAAAACTTTGACGTCTCCTTTAAGATCAATATTTCTTCTTGCTCTCTTCTCTTCTTGATTGCATAAGGTTGCAATCGGTTCTTTCTTTCTTGCTACGTACCAATTATTAAACCCGGTTTCATGACTTTCCCCTTCAAAAAAAACAAAACCCGGTTCCTGCCTTCCCGGTGCTTCCTTCTTTTGATCACCACCCCATCTCTCATTGCCTCTAACTCGAATAACAACCATGAACCAAAATGTTTGTCAGTCCTTTTTTAAAAAAAAAAAAAACAGACCACACACAACAGTCATTTCGGTTCTCTTCTTTCTCGAGCAACGGCAAATCTCTCAGAACGAACCATTATTTGATCGTAACTAACAACCACGAATCACCTTTGTTCATCGCCGGCCACACTGTCGTATCAAACGCTACACCCTGTCTCCATCTCCATCACGATAATGGCTGACATAAAACACCCCACCTGCAGTTCCGTCTACTGCTGAAAAACAGCCCCGAATCAGCGCTTACAAACCTAAGCACACTTCTTTCTTTAGCTGCGTTTTTTCTTCTCCCCGCAGCCAAGGGCTACACCACTTCTTGAAACGACTCTCAAACCGGCCTTCACTCGAACACTAGCCCTAGGCTTTGATACCAATTGTTGGAATTAACCCTACATATTATTGTATCAAAGCTTACAAAATATAGAAATGAATGTCTCACAAAAGAGAATAAGTTTTGATATGAGAGAATATAAAAGTTCACTGCAAAAGGGTTATTTCATTCATAGAAATAACAGGCTTTATATAGCCTTCTGAAAGAACCTAACAAACACAAAACGTGCATACCCACTAAACCTAATAAAAAACAACTTACTATACCAACTACCCATAAAATTCGGTCAACCTAAAGACTCTATCACTATTAATTTATATACCAAATAAAACATATAATCCTACCAAGATTAAACCCAACATTGTCACACCCCGCCAAAAATGAGTTTTACGTCATTAAAATGTTTTTCGGAAAAACGGAAGTATAACATTCATGTTATAAAAGCAAGTGACATAGTAATCAAACAACCACGCAATAAAATCTAAAATAAGTTTCATTGCTAAAAATAGAAATTTCTAAAAATAGAAATTTTCCTAAAATAGTAAGTTTGAAATGGAAAGATTGTTTCAAAACTAAAATGTAATGATAGTTCATGGCCAGAAGACAATTGCTGCTCACATCTCCTTTGCTCACTGAGTCTCTAAATTACCTGAAAAACATAACTTAAAAATGTCAACTAAATTGTTGAGTGAATCCACAGGGTTTGGTAAAATATGTGAAAAAAATGTTTGTATTTGCTACTATAAGTGAGTAAAATGCTTTATGACTGTTTGAAAATATGTAATTGTATAAAAAGTTTGATAAACCAAAATGAAATGTAAAGTGTTGGGTCACATTCTAGAGTATTAAAATAGTCTAGGGTGTAATGTGACAGTTTATTGTAATCAATAGTCTAGGGTTATTTTATGTAATTAGTCAATACTAGGCCTAGGTATAAATACCTAGTTGTAACCTAGTATTGTTAAATTTTGCCGTCTATTGAAAACGTACGATCATTGTGGGTGTGTGCAAAGCTTCATAGTGTTCTTCCAATTCATCTTTGTTCTTGCTTAATCTGTTGTTTAATCGATAGATACGGATTCACAATTGGTATTAGAGCAAACACAGAACTGTAAAAACTCTTCTCCACCCCTCTGCTGCTGTTACAATAGGTGAGTGCAAGGTGATGTGAAAAACATGATAACTTTAAGAAAACACACCTTTGAGTGCATCCACACCGTAAATAAACCGGGCAACCATACAAAAGGGTGCTCATTTATGCGTTAAATGTTTCACCAGACTCTACTCGCCCAGTAAAGCACATGCACTCCACCACCAACCACTCAAATTTCTCTCCACAGGAATTTGTTTCAATTCATTAGGGGACGTAGCACATAATCTACTGACTGCTCATTCGGAGTTGGTCGGTATTGAAACATAATAACCTCCTGCCCCGGGTTAAGTCTCTTTGTATGCACTGTGTGTCTAGTTATCACCCTCAAGAATCTTCCAATATAGGACACTTGCACTACAAAAATGGATCTCTGTGAATCCATCGGAACACTCGTAGTGGCATCACAATCTGATGTTTCACGAGGATCGAGTGGAAATCCTGCTAGAGCTAACATCACGCCAACTCTAAACGCAGGTCACACACTTGAATCAACGGTTGTGCAAACGACTACCGATTCATACCGTGTGCTAACGGATACTCTATGTGAGTCCGGTGTTACCTAAAAAGAACAAGTTGCTGTGCCGTAACATCTATCTTTCTTTCAGGAAACAACTTGTACCGGAAACACATACAATTCCGAAGAAAAATCCATGTGAACTCTTAAAATGCAACATCTTTTGAAAGCTGATTAAAATGCACATGAGCGTAATAGTCCACTCTCAAATTACTCCTATGATCTGCTAAACCCAGCATGATCTTCCCCGGAGCCACCGACAATATAGGAACTAAAAAGTGAGGGTCTCTAGGTCTAGGTGAGCAGAATCAAGTATCATGGGATCTTGATTGGGGTGCGCTGAGGTAAACATTGAGAGGGGGTATGAAGTATGGGGTGCAAATCAGCTTATCACATGGTAACATAAAAACGAGGATGTGGTTAAAAATGAAAAAGTGAGTTGAGTGAGGAGTGTGTGAGAAAGGGTTAAAGAAAACGGAAAACCCTCCCTAAACCGAACAAAATATCGGGTAACCACATCGTTATCAGACTGCATAAGATGCTTTCTGATTCAGACATCATGGACCCAGTGATGCAATGCACAACCCCCACTGACCACTCAAGTACAAAAAGTACTTGTTTCAAAATCACGGAGATTACCACATCTACTATTGACATCTCATTTGGAGATTGCTGATATTGAAAAAGAGGACCTACCTCCAGTCCTCGCCTTCGTTTGTCCACATATAGAGTCTAGAACCGAATTAAATTTCTCTAGGACACAGGAATTCTACCAAGCATATCCTAGTGATATTGCCGGAACATTCATAGTGATACCAAAGTTGTTGGTATTCCACGATGATTGAATGGAAATCCTACCAGTCATCAAAGCCAACACTGAATGTAGGTCACACAGTTTTTCAAATGTCGTGTTAACGGGATATCTATGAGATCCCGGTTTATCCTATTTGACTATGCTTTAAAATGTGTTATATATTGATTCATTCAGAAAATGAATGTATCATTATTCAACACATTTTCATCACCTACCTTCGGAGATTCTTCCTGTTACATGATGCTTCAGATAAATCTTGTTCATCGTGAGGGGGAGAATATACTAGCCTAACTTACTCCACATCAAAAGGACACATATGCACCAGTGAAGGGGGAGTAAACAAGGAACCGAAGACTCCATGAAGAAATAATTGTCTGTTTGAGGGGGAGCATAAACCTTATCAACAAATTTCCCGAACAACAATTATTAAAGATCATTGACCGACATAAAGCCACAAACTTCAAGAAAAGACTTCCGCTGTTAATCTCTCTATATTATGGGTCTCAGTTTTGGTCGATCAATATGTATCTTCAAAGTAAAGTCTTCAAAATACTTTTTGTGGTTGAAAAGCTACAAGAAGTATTCGTTTTTCACAGATCAACAAAGCTCAAGCCTGATCCTGATTATTGTGCAACGAAATATCTACAAGGCTAAGTTTTTGCTAAAGACGAAGACTTCGAAGATATGCTTCCCAGACTATTGTTACAAAGGGGGAGATTGTTGGGTCACATTCTAGAGTATTAAAATAGTCTAGGGGTGTAATGTGACAGTTTATTGTAATCAATAGTCTAGGGTTATTTTATGTAATTAATCAATACTAGGCCTAGGTATAAATACCTAGTTGTAACCTAGTATTGTTGAGTTTTGCCGTCTATTGAAAACGTACGATCATTGTGTGTGTGCAAAGCTTCATAGTGTTCTTCCAATTCATCTTTGTTCTTGCTTAATCTGTTGTTTAATCGATAGATACGGATTCACATAAAGGCATTGTAGGTAAACCACAATTCCTAGGTTTGATGTAAAATATTTTGTATAAAATGGTTTATCAATAGTTTGGCATTAGAAGACAGTTATTCCCAACAGGTAGCTACTCACATTGAGGTATTATACTCATCCCCTAAGTTCACAATCAATAATGTGACTCCCATGGTTATGTTATAAGGTCGTAGATATACAATCCCGAGTGTCTTGGATAAACGAAGTATGATAAAAAAAAATGTAGGAGGCTGAGTATTGGCTGATAGTACTATATTTATATCTAGGGTGTAGGTACTCTACTTAATGAAGGCTGAACTTAGTACGGTATAATGAATTGTTTGTCATGCCAAAATAAAAAATGAAATGATAATATCATACAGTCAAATTATTAAACATTAAATGTAGCAAGTTATCTTTTTCACCCCATAAGTTATAAAAACAGTGAAAAGAGTAAAAGGGGTTGTGGACACTTGATGCTTAGCTTAGATCACAAATAATTCAACTGATGGTCCTTATAGATTCCTAGCGCCTAAACGCACAAGATTCCTAATTAGTCTAAGATATCACGCACAGGTGACCTAAATTGCATTGTTTGTGTGTTTGTTATTGTTTGTATTGCATGTGTGTTCATAAAAATAGTTTTGGTTTATTAAAACATTTGTGTTTACACGACTTTGTAATGATTTAGGGTTATTGGGCCTATTGGGCCTAGGTTTGGGCTAACGGGCCGCCACTTGGGCCATAGCCCGCTATAACGGGCTTGGTTAGATTAAATGGTCCAAATGAAATAGATTGGGCTTATAAATGGGTCGAATGGGCTAATGGGCCACGGTTTGGGCTTGCTTTGGACCAAGTATGGGACTCGGCCCAATGGGCTTTCGGATCTGTTTTGGGCTTCGGTTGGGCCTAGCATTGGGCTTGGCCCGAATAGGTTTTGGTTCGGTTTGGACCTAAATGAACGGGCTCGGCCCGATTAGGTTTAGGGTTTACAATTTAGGCCGGTCGGATTAGGGTTTTGTTGAATGGGCCAAGTTCTGGCCTTGGCTCGGTCGCTTGTGGGTCAACATCGGTCAAACAGTCAACGAGCAGGTCAAACAGTCAACGAGCAGGTCAACGGTCAAGGGTTCGGATCTAGGGTTGGTCCGGTTAGGGTTTGGTTTGGGTCAATGGTTCCCGGTTAGGGTTTCAATACTAGGATTTCACAAACGGTTTTCAATCTAGAAACGAGTCAAAACAATACCAAAAATTATGGGTTTAGCAAGGCTTTTCATTGTGGTTACTATATGTAAAAATCTAGGGTTTTGGGTTTGACAAAACGAAGAACAAACAAACGAACCCGAAACAAAGTACATAAGCACACCCATACGCACGTATGCATGCATGCATGCGTCGGGTTTGGCCACATCACCGAGACCATATGGCCTTCGGCCATGGTCTTGGTCGAATATTATGATAATCGAAACAAAGGAAAACTAGAAAGGGTTTCGGTATACCTTTGCAAATTGCCGAACGTGACTCGAAACGAAAAGAGGTACGGTATTGCTTGGGATAGAACACAACTCGGAGGTGATGGTGTGTGCTTGGCCGACAGATCAAATGAGGGAAAAACTAGGGTTTTTGGCATAAGTGTGGTATTTATAGGTAGAGGTATAAGTGTTTGACTACAACTAGGATTCGATTCAAACGAGTTAATGATAACCACAACTAAATCAAAGAGGATAAGCACACACCCTTTTAGGGTTTTGGCCGAATATGGGTCACAAGAGGGTTAGGGTTCGGCCACTTAGGTGGTCGGGAAGGCTAGAAGTGTCGATTTAGGTGTTGGTACGTTAATTGTCAACGTTTTATAAATTATTTAACCTTTGATTTATAAGTATTAGATTTTTAGAAATGATTTTGTTTAATATCACCATAATAATAAAAATGAAATGTTGTGTTGTGTTGACCAAAATAGTCAAACAATGATGTATGGTGAAAATGATGGTGTTTTGTTATGTATATGTTTCAAAAATATAGAAATGATATTAAGTGAGGAAAGTTTCTAAAAAATAAAACTTTCTAAATATAGAAAGTATGAAATGAAAAGTTTTGACTTACCCAAAATGTCGAGTTGTCACAGTTGTTCTCCAGCCTTGCCACGACGTGGCTTCGCCACATCACCACCACATCCATACCGACCAGCCTTATAAAAGGAATCATTCAAATAGCCATCGAACAAGTTCAAATGTGACAAAATCAATTCAATGATTATCCCTAAGAATTTATATATCTGTTGATTTATATACTATTTATGTTAAAAATCGGAGATTTGACACCGGTGTTGATCGATTGGCGGAGAACTGCTTCTCCGACGGTGCTCCGGCGAAGTAATAGAACACGAATAAGAACAAAAATAAAACACTTTTATTGATTCTAAACTTTATAATTCGGAATGATTACATTTGAGAAATTCGATTCCTATTTATACTTAACGAACGGGTGCGATGAATAGTCACAACAGTTGGTTGTGACGGTTACTAGCGGAAGTTCCCGGCGGTTGTTGGTGCCCGGTGGTACCCCTTGGTTAATTGCACGCTTTCACTAATTAACATTATAACCTAAGTTTTATACCCTAAGTTATACAAAAATACTAATACAAATACTAATAATAACACTAATATTAAACTAAGTGTAGTTTAGTATAATTTCCAACACTCCCCCTTAAACTAAACATAGTTTAAGCGAGGTCTTCATTTACTTCCTTTGATATCTTGAATTGACTTCTTATGACCACAACATTCACATCTGTGCTCTTTGTCGTCTTCTTTTCCATTTGTTTCGGTGTATAGAAGTCCATCATGCGCATATTCTTCTTTCTTTGGCTTCTTGATGCATTCTACATAGACTTTTAATCTTTCAACATCTTTTTTAAATGTTATTGGCATCCCTTCTTCAATTATCTTCAAAGGTCCGGAATCCATTCCTCCATGTCTTTGAGTGATTCGGGATCTTTAATCATTTCTTATTTCATCCAAATTTTTTTGCGGGGCGAATCAAACCAACTGCATCTGACAGTCCCCTGGATCTTTTTTCACCGGACAAAAATTCCTTCTTTTTTGTTTTCGGGGCGAATCAAAGCAACTGCCTCTAACAGTCCACAGGTTCTTTTTTCCATCGGACAAACTACTATCATCTCCTCTTTTGCGGGGCGAATCAAACCAACTGTCTCAAACAGTCCACTAGTTCTTTTTTCAACCTGGCAAATTACTATCTTCTCTTGTTTTGCGGGGTAAATCAAACCGGTTGTCTCTAACAGTCCACCGGTTCTTTTTTTTAACCCGACAAAACTACTCTCTTTTCTTGTTTTGTGGGGAAAATCCAACCGACAGTCTCTAACAGTCTGTCGGTTCTTTTTTTAACCCGGCAAAACCATACTTCTCTAAAAAAATATTTGGTCCTTATATTTAAAAAATATTGAATTAAAATTCAATAAAAACTTTATCATATAAAACATTTTAAACAAAACTATATTATAATTCTTTTAACTTAATATAGTTTCTCTTTTTTACTTTTAGTCAACAAAAATGAGTAGTCAGATTTGGGAAAACAAAACCCTTGTTTTTCTTTCAATTTGGGGAAAAACGTGTTTCCCTTTCTTCTCTCCTCCCACGTTCTTCTCTCCTCCTTTCTTGCTGACCGTTTCTTCTTCGACACTTCCGAACTCTGGCGGAGGTTTCTGATGAATACCGTCCGTGATCAATGCTTCTCTGTTCGTTGTTCTGGGCGATGAAGTTTATGTGCCCTAATTTTCGAGCTGCGGTGTTGCGGCGGTCTTCTTCTCCGACCATGTAAGTCCCTTTCTTTTTCTTTGTTCTTCCCTGTTCTTCATGCTAGCTTCTGTTCCGATCAATTAGCCTTGGGCTCTGATACCATGTTAAAAATCAGAGATTTCTCTCCGGTGTTGATCGATTGGCGGAGAACCGCTTCTCCGGCGGTGCTCCGGCGGAGAACCGCTTCTCCGGCGGTGCTCCGGCGAAGTAATAGAACAGGGACAAGAACAAAAATAAAACACTTTTATTTATTCTAAACTTTATATTCAGAATGATTACATTTGAGAAATTCGATTCCTATTTATACTTAATGAACGTGTGCGATGAATAGTCACAACCGTTGGTTGTGACGGTTACTGGCGGCAGTTACCGTCGGTTGTCGACGGTTGTTGGTGGCCGGTGGTACCCCAAGGTTAATTGCACCCTTTCACTAATTAATATTATAACCTAAGTTTTATACACTAAGTTATACAAAAATACGAATAGAAATACTAATAATAACACTAATATTAAACTAAGTTTAGTTTAATTTCCAACAATTTATATATGAAGTTTACAAAACTACACCAAATTTACAATTATATACCCCATCATAGTTTTTCGAAAATATTAAAATTTATAACGCGCCTAAAAAACTAGGATAAGGCGCGCCTTATATTGACTCGTCGTGTTTTATCTTACGCCATGTTTTATACTTACGCCATGTACTATTTCGTAATGGTGGAGTCGAGCCTGGCGCAACCATTACGCGTTTTTTAGACCCTTTATTACAGTAGTACTCTTTATTGTGCATTCATTAGTTGTAAATGGATTTCACTAGTTTTGGTTTAGTTTTAATGTAAAAGAAATTAATAAAGTGTTGTAGAAATTATGGACAAGATTAAAATAAATATAAATTACAAAGCTAGAAATTTTAAAAGAAATTGCGGTCGGTTTCAGAGAAGAAGCTGCTAGAAAACAAGGTTGCAATAGCCCACAAACTTAGGTCAAGAGAGGGGGCACCATAACTCACTTGTGTGATCTTTAATTGTGTTAATTCAATATGTTGGACAAGTTAACAAGCCAGAAAAGAAGACGTCCGGCTTTTTAAGGGTGGGTATTCACTTAATAGGAATGATGGTCAAATCAGGGTTGTAATAAGACCTAAAAGGCTAAAACAAGCAACGAAATGTATAGATAAACTTTTTTTAAAACACAAAATCCTAATCTACTCCTAAATCTCTCTTACGACCACTATGAGACTTCAACCCCACGAACACAAGGATGAGGGGCAAACATGAGAGAGCTATGGCAATCATAATCTAAGCAATTCATGTTGATTCAATGTGATTTGAAGATTCAAGTAGGTGTTTCTAGAGAGAGAAAGTTAGAGAGAAGATGGAGAGTGTTGGAGCTTTCAAATGATCATTCAATTAGAAAGTGTGGGAAAGCTTACACCAGCAAACTTAAAGGTACCTATTTATACCCTCACCTCTAAACTAGTTTAATTAAGGCTAATTACATGTTAAAGCTTAAAACTAGCCTAACAATATCCCTATTTTTGAGATTTAGTACCCAATCCCAATCTTATCTCATTAATTTCTTCCAGCAGCCCTTTGCTTCTTTCTCGCTTATGTATGAGATTCATGTTCCCATCGCAAATCATTGTACTAACCGAATGTAGGTAAAGTGTTGCATATCTTTGTAGTAAGGTGAGCGTACTACGATGTTCAGGAACCCTCAGTTGTACTTCAAGATGTCTAATTACGTTTCTTCAATTTAATTTATTGTTAATTGTCGTAATTAGCATATCTTGGTTTCGCTGTTCAAAGATTATATCTGACTAGTTGTGGAAGCAATTAGGATTTCTGCCTTTAACATGTAAATATTTTCTAAATGTTGAGAGAGTACCATCACAGAACTTTGAAGTTTCAGACATCCAAAAAGAAAATTATTTTTCGTTGAATCCGTTGGTGTAAGAAAGATCTAAACATGGTTCTCTTAAGATTGAAAATTCTGCAAATGGAATATCTGTTTGGAAAGATTTGTCTGGGATTTTAGTTAATGGATAGTTTGTTTTGGATTTTGTGGTAGAGGTTTTTGTGAGGACAAGATGATGATGTTTTAGATTTTGAAAAGAATGATTTGTACGGTTAAGAATTGGATAGATGTGGATGTTTTGTATTTTGGAAGGAATGATTTGTAAGATTAAGTTTTGGATAGATGTGGATGTTTTGGATATTGGAAAGAAAAATTTGTCATATTAAGATTTGGATTGAAACGGTTTGAGATTTTGTGAGAGAAATTTCTATTTATGAATCTATTTTTTCTTCTTCACTCGTTTTTCCGTTTAATACATTGATTGACATTTTCTCTTCCTCTGAATCAATTGATATAAACTATTTCTGATTTTGCATTTAATTTGCGTACATGAGATATGAATTTTCTTCTTTGATGAGATATTTGTGGTTCTTCATGATGTTGTTCAGTTATAAACCCGGTATTTGAACTATTTCCTGCTCATTTCCCCCCTCATGAGGATCATGATCAGGATCCTCATGTTTACGCTTAGGGTATGTTTGGTACAGAGATTTGAAGGCAGGGAAAGGGAAATAAAGGTAAAGTCTCTTGTTTGGTTACATTGAGAAAAGAAGATGGAGAAAATAATATTTTCCTTTTCTCTAATTTTCATTCCCTAATAAATAAGGAGAAAAGAAGAGAATCACAAAACGAGAATTAAAAAGGAAAACACGGAGATTAGAAAGCCCACCTATTTAAAACATCTAATTTGATTGGAAAGGATGTCCTTCTAGGACGGTTATTTCTTGGATTGACACAAGAAGAGAAAATATGCATGGTAGAATCTTACACTGATGGCTCTATTGGATAATTGTTTATGGTTCAAATATTGTTCTTGGTTACATTGTGGTTTTAAGTACTTAGAACTGGTTTTTTTTTTGTTACATTTTGATTGAATTGATGTTTTTGAAAGTGACAATAGTTTATGTTTTTGGATGTTATTATTGATTTTATTAATGCGCTTTCGTTATTAATTTATCCATGAATTTTGTATGTTATAATAATGATTGTTATGGGAAAAAATATGTTTGCTAATTATAAAGTTTGTACAATTCTCTACTGATTTTTTTTGTTATACCAAACAAGAGAAATGATTCTCTGCTGCAATTCTCTGTTGAAGTCTCTGTGCTACCAAACAGAGGAGTCAATTCTCTTTCTCCAGACTAATTCCCTTTCTCTGCAATTCCATTCTCTGCAACCATTTCCTACGATTCCATTCTCTGTACCAAACGTACCCTTAATGAATGCCTTGTTTAAACTGAGCAGATTTCAAACTTTTAGGAACATAAACTAGATTGTGTGTAGCAGTACGTGCACTGATGAGAGAGTAGATTGTGTGTTTTTGAAATACATGAGCCAAGATTGGATATTCGTGTGTTGTGTATCGGAATCGAGAACCAGTAACATTTAGTACCCATGAAGTAACCAGATAAAAATTGATTTTAGCCAAGAATCTTGGAGAAAAAATATTTGAAAAATGTAGTATTATAGTGTCAATAATCACTTGACGTCATAAACAGATGCAATCTTTTACTAGAAAACGAGTAAAAAGATCGTTTACGAATATGATGAACAAGATGATTAAAGACATTGTGTGACAACCCAAAATTTCGGGCATTTATTTCGACATTTATTGTAACCCTAATAGTGCCCAAGAACCCTAAATAATTTATACAAACATTTACTCGCATTTATATCTAGCGAAAAACCTTAATAGCATTTATGATAACAATTAGGGTGCATTTAAGTTTAGTGAAACCCTAAAAATCATGTCTTATCGGTACACATCATCATTTGATGCATTGATCATTTTGTTGCATTAAATCAACATTCAATTAGTCAGCGAGTTGGTGACACAACATAACCTATGAATCAAATCAAAATCATATAATTTGTGTAGTTATCATTAGCTCAACCAAGTCAGTTGGTACAGAAAGCAACAATCAAAACATTACACCCAATTATAAATCACAAACAACACGCAGTACAATACGCAAACATTAAAAATGAGAAAATAAATATTCAAAGATATACTTTTTCTATCAGGAAATAACTATCGTCAAGAACCAAGTAAAACCCCGATGAAAACATTATTTTATACATAGTATCTATAATTACATATAACTAATAACAATAAATTAAAGTAAATAATCATTTAAATTATTACTTCTCTTTTTCCTTATGTCAACCGAACATTTCCCATTTTCCTTTATTAGTTTCTTTTTCTTTTAATAAAGACTTTAATTGTCCCAAAATATCCACTAAGTTGGGAGGAATGTTTCCAAAAGCACTCTCTTTATAATTCAGTCGACCCCCACCGAACCGAAATTTACTTCCTTTCTTTTATATATTCTTTAATTAATAATTATTAATATTAATTACTAATTGAATAACCAATAAAACGTCTCCTACCATAAACTTAAACAATTTCCCTCTAATAGCTCTGAAACCGTCATTCCCCTTCCCTTTCTAATTGATATTTAATTTTTAATTAAATGTCTCAAAATAAGCACCAATTAAATTAAGCCTTCCAAAATCACCGTCTTCTCATCCTAATAACAGTCATCAACCATTGTCTCCCTCACTCAAAACTAAACCAGAATAAAGAATGCAGCCATCTCTCTCTCGCAAACATCTCAGCCAAAAGAAAAGAGTATAAATTCTTAATGTCACTTTTAAATCTCTTATGCATGTCAGCAATGGTGTGTCTCCACCTTGTGTGCTCGTCTTCCGATACACCTCCAGCCAAACAAAAATCTACCTCCGAGCAGCAGCGATCTCCGGCGCATCAGAAATTCCGACAGTAACCTTCATCTTCATCTCGAGCTCTTTCTCTCTCTCCAAAGGTATAATTTTTTAACACATTTGATTTTGTTTATAAGTGTGCGAGTATGTTTGTGTGAGTTTCCGGCGGATGTCTGTGTTGTACCGGAGCCGGCCAAATAATATTCCGACCTCTGTTCGCCGGCCAAGACTGACAGACTAACCCAACCGAATGTTTGTTGGGCCATGGCCTAATGGCCGGCCCAGAATCTCGAACCCACGACAAATTCGTAGCCCAGCTTCTGTCAAACTCAATTCAATTTAACCTTTTATTTTAAGCCCAATTTAAATATGATTTATTTGTTTTAAATCAGTTTTAATGAATCACTGGATAATTAATATTCTTATTAATTATTTTATTTAAGAATTATTTAATCATTACTTTTCGATTAATATTATTAATAAATAATTTGAATATAATCATTTGATCATTTAACATACATCTATTTATTTATAATTATTTTGAATAATTATCCATTGTACAAATACCTATCAATTTGATCAGGTAAATAAATTCTTCAAAATTATATAAGGCCAACAAGTCGTAATTTAAATCTAATATAAATTCATCAAGCGTCACCAACATATTGCTCATCTAGTTATCCTTTAATGCATATAGGAAGCTAGCACTGTTTGGTTGGAATGATGATATCATTATTTGAATCATTTGGAAACTTTGCATCAGGTGAGTCCACAGCCCCACTTTTTATCGCATTTTTATATACTATTTTACAACAGGGGTGAAAAACATACAAAATCACTTTTACTATTCATATTTTATTGTGATGATACATTACTCAGAACATGACATTCAGTCCTTTATGCTCGAACTAAGACAAGATGTAGTGACATTGGTAGATGCCTACATACTGTAACCATTAGCTAGTTGCGACTAGACCCTGGATATGTAGATAGTACTATCGACTGAGACTCACCCTCCCACATTTGTTTGATCACTTTTAACGGTCTACCGAACCGTCATGGGAGCGCATATCTTAGATTCAGTAACATCATTTTGGAGTTGTAGTTTGATTATGGGCTTAGGGTCGGCATTTTAACTCGAGAGTTTAGCTAACCTTAGAGGGATATCAGTTCATGTTATTTTTAATATCCTTTTGAGGATATCAGTTCACTTACCTTTTTAATATCCTTTTGAGGATATCAGTTATAAAATTTTATTATTATGCACTTCTCTTGAAGTCATACAAAATCTCAACATTTATCATTTGCAAAATCAAATTATTTTACATGTCTCTACATGTCAAACATCATTTCAATATTGCCTCTGGGCAAATCATTTTCAAACATCATATCATCACAACAACATTTTTATGCCATGGTTGGCACATGAAGCATCAATATTTCAAAACATTACAAACCTGTGGATTCACTCAATAATTTTGTTGATCATTTTTCATATGTTTTTCAGGTAGTTAATTGAAGCATGAGTCTTAGTAGCATTGGATCACGAGCATGCATATTGTCAATATGCCACGAACGTCTTTTCATTTCTAAACATTAATTTTTATTTTAACCCTTTTCAATTAGATATAAATTTTGGATAATACTTATTTCAAGTATTTATTTTCATTATTAAATGTTTGCAATAATCATAATTGTGTTACTCATGAATGTTACATCTCGTTCTTCCGCAAATCATTTATTACTACTAAACCATTTTTGGCGGGGTGTGATACATTGTTAATCAAAGATTTGATATTTAAAAGAGATCAGTTTGTTGGAGTAGATCAAAGATCAGTGGAGTATACTACTTACAAAGATGCAATCTTCTCGGAACGTGTTCAGAGAAAAGATCGATGGATATACAAAGATCAATGAACTAAGAAAGGTTAGGGCATTAAAACGATTTTGTGTGTGTGATTGTATGAGGAATTTAGAATTGAATCTGAATCGTTTGGAGAAAGATAAAAATTATTTCTCCATTGATCGTATAAGTATGAAAATCGTTTGAAAAATGGTAAGAACAACAAATCCAAGAAGGTGTTATAAACAGATGCAATTAGTACTAATCGAAATTAGTAAGGAGATCGACGAATTTAACAACAGCTCGTGTTGAGTGTTGCAAGCAAGCCTTTGAAAAATTAAAAAGTTGTGCAAAATATGAATAAGTTTTGAAAAAGTATGTCAGCAACGCAAGAGAAAAACGTTGGTCATAAACAGATGCAATCAAACTGACCTAAATCAATAAAGAGATCGACGAATTTGTCCAAAATTTATATCCTACGTTGTGAACACATCATTGTGAGCACAAAGTATGATTAAAAATTTTGTGAGGAATAAACAGATGTTGAGCAGATCATGTCAACACTGTATGAGAAAGTTAGGTCAACAGCGCAAGAGAAAAGAGTTTGTTATAAACATATGTAATCAGTACTAATTAAGATTAGTAAGGAGATCGACGAATTTCACAAAAACTTATATCCTACATAGTTAACACATGAGTTGATAATAAAAAAAATTGAACAGTTAAGATTGAGTTGGGCCAAACCTGTAGCAGCAACGAAACTCAAAGAGTGATTAAAGATTTGAGTTTCATTTTGAATGCAAAACTTGAGAAGATGATGTCATCAACGCAAGAGACAAAAGTTTGTCATAAACAGATGCAATCAATACCAATCGAGATTAGTAAAGAGATCGATGAATTTGACAAAAATTTGTATCCGACGTAGCTAACAACTCAATGTGAGTAAAAAGTTTTGAATGTGTTTGAAATTATGCCATGTTGTGTGGCATCAACAAAAACTCGAAGAATCGAAAACTTTTGAAAGGTTGAGTATGTTGAAAAAGAAATAATTGATTTACACTTGAAAAACATTTGACAGTCGAGGAACACACAGTCAACAATGAAAAATAAGAGAATTTGTAATAAACAGATGCAATCAGTACCAACCAAGATTGGTAAAGAGATCCTTTACGAATATTACAAAATCTGATACTCAACATTGAAAAACTTTGTGTGTTTGTAAATTAGAAAATTTGAAATATTCACGGATTCTCCCCCTCAACCAATGATATCATTGAAGAACGGGTTTCAAGCTGATGTACTTGAAAGCCATTTCTTTGAAGCTCGAGTTATACACTGAAATGTGTATAAGTCATCCTTCGCTGAAATGCGAGTTATACACAGAATTGTGTATAAGTAATTCTCCTTCAAAACAAATCATATAACTTTTGGTACCCATTTTTGTTTGGACCCGATGGTATTAGGATAAGAATGAAACCATCTATAAGTTGTATCGATTTGATTTAATATAACATACCAAAAATCAGGGGAAATTTAAAAAAAATTAATAAAGAAAATAAAGCATTTTCCCCAAAAGTACAAGTAAACAAACGGTCTCATTAAAATAAAATTAAACGTCTCATGGTTTTAAATGCGGGATAAATAAATGATTTTAAATGCGGAATAATAAGTATGAAAAGACAATTGTTTGACTCGACAAACATAACCAATGTTTTAAAACCCGGATTTTGAATCGGACCGACCGATGCTCTAAAAACGGTCGGACCGGTTAAACCGGCTGGTTGAACCGGATTACTATATATTTATGATAAATATAACTTATATAGAAATCTTTATACATAATGTCAAATGCTCGAAGCCATGTTGCTGTTGCTGTATGTGTTTTATAGTTTTTTTTCTTTGAATGAGATCTCCCACATTCTTGCAGCATGTGTTTTACACTCTTTTTCCTTGAGATGGTCTATCCCATATTCCTGCACCGTGTATTTTTAAAATTTTTTCCTTGGGTTGAGATATCCCACATCGCTGAAGGATTCTTCACAGAAACCTCAACGATGTATATAAATAAACCACCAGAACTGTCAATCTAATGTGGGATTTACATGTAAAAAATATATGTATTTACGATCCGGGTCACTGGTTGAACCCGAGTCTGTCCCTTAACCGGCCGGTTCTCTTTGGTTCAGATTTTCCTTTTGGACCGCCATAGTCGGACTGGACTTTGTGGTGGATCCCGGTTTGACCGGTTCAACCGGGCGGTTGAACTTGGTCACGAAAACACTGAACATAACTCTAAATCCAAAACAAGAAAACTCGAGTGTAGCCCATCAACAGGTAACCTTCTCTTTGTCCTTGCTAGTACCTGCAAAATGGGGGGAAGTGTTTGGGGTCAGCCACACGCTGAGTGGATAAAATCAAAATAAACAAACACATACAAACAATCCATGCTACATACATGTTCCCTAAAGACTCTACTCATTTCTCATTATTAGGCCTTTATTAATTCTCATTAGGTTCACCGTGGGTCGTGACGATACTCAACGCACGCCCACCACCATGCGCTCGTCACAACACCCTCTTCCAACACCCGTCCTCTAGGTGTCCCGCAGTACCACGCTGACAGTCGTGTAGTGTACTTGGCTACTCAAGGAAGAGTTGGCTCTCGTCGTTGCCTCTTGCGAACGTATTATATCTCATAATTATTAGGTTAGTTTTATTAATGTGTTGACTCATACAACATGTAATGTATAAAACAAACCAGCTCAAACTCAACACATATCATCTCAATAGATATGTAACCAATTAGCACATCTCATATGCATATAATTCATAAACAAGTCAAGTAAACAGATCAACACATAATGATATGGTACTCAACTCGGTTATTCAGCATCCATATCTATGTTTAGGATGAAACAAAAATAACAACACTTAGCACATCATCAAATAAACAAGTTTATCTCAAAGCAATAGCAATTAATGACACATAGCACATAATCATGAAGCAAATGTAAATGCATGTTTATAGTGAGATCACCCACCTCCATAAACGTAAGCTCCTAGAAGTATCCTCGGCACGTACGAGTCGCAACTCAGTTCCTAGAAAGTTCTACATCACATAATAAGGCTAGGATTAAAACTCGGCTCAAAACTCGACTCATAGTAATCTGCCAGAACCCGACACCCCCACGGGAACTGTTATAACTCCCAAACCTTGTGTTAGATTATTCCCAAATTTGAACCACTGCTAAAAAAAAAACTCAGATTAATACACTTTACTCTCTCTCACGACCCCTATCCAAAACGGATTCTAAGTATCTCAAAAACTATTTACAAAACAGGATAGCTGAACCGAAAAAGCTTTTGCGACACTTTATTAAAACAGTGTTATCTTTTAAACGACAAATCTGATTAACGACCCATCAGAGGCAACGGAAAGAGGACTCACAAAACTAGAGATCAACGCGGGCCAAAATTCTAAAAACGTATTTTAAGTGTGGTAAAAACGGACTCAAACTCAGATTACAGATTCTGTATAAATTCAGCATGTTAAATAAAAACCCGTTTTGAAACCCGACATCAACCCGTTTATTCCCGAGACACCCGTCAGTACCAAAACTAACTTTTATCTCAAAATCTTGTTTTAACAATAGTTTACTTAATTCTCTATTAAAATTTCCCGGTTTAGGAAACCAAGAACCCCAGAGTTCGGTTTTTGTGTTTTTTTCCGATCAATAACACGTTTAACCAATCAACAACGGTCAATCTCAACAAAACATAAACATAATCACGGCTCGTGCCAAAATTAAATAACTCAAAACTATAAAGAAAAGGGTTAGGATTTATACCCTTACGATCCACCACGTGATCAAACGGTAACACCCGAATTACCACTGAAGGGCGTCCTTGTTCCACCACCAATTGTTGTTCTTTTTCTTTGACTCACGTGACCACAAGAGGAACAAACAAATTATTCACCATGAGATGCAATTAAAATCGATACTCATCAAGAATTGACCTCACCAACTATGAGATGTGTGCGTGTCATTTACCTGATTGCCAATTAATTGGAGTACCTTCTTTGCCGACAACACCACAAGACACCAACGTGATTTCCAAGGCTTGCCACGCTTCTTGTGGTAATGTATCTCTTTTTGGCTCCCAATTACTTTTCTTCCCACCGCCCCAAACACAAAAGAAGTCGTCGAACTAACATTTTGAGGTGCGGCCAGAATCAGAAAAGGTGTTTAAAATATAACTAGGTTTAACATATAATACAAGGGATAATCAAAATGGCCTCAAGCCCGACACTTCACTACCGGCCTGAAATCTCATCCATCGAACTCGAAAACACCTCCTTTGGGTTTTGGCCTTGGCCTTTGGCCGGCCCGACCCACTAAACTTATATAAAACCCGACGCACATAAACTCGACAAACTAATAACTCGGTTCAAACCCGACATGAACTATTTATTACATTTAATAATATACGAACGTCTATTAATTCATAAAATGTCCAATTAGTTAAAACGTCCAAATAGTAACGAACCGTCTAACGTCATTATAATTAATTTACTAATTATAAATTTTAAATTTAAATATGACGATTAAATTAATATTATTTAATTATTAAAATTTCAGGGTGTTACAACTCAACTCCACTTGCAATAAACTTCGTCCCCGAAGTCATGGCTCAGAAGAAGCTTAGGGTAGCGATCTCGCATCTCAGACTCAGACTCGTCAATGACGCACGTTCTCAAATAGGAAAAACGATAATGCTATGAATGAAAAGGAAACTCCTCTGGGTGACCCACTCGTTCAGAATGAACTCCAGCTCTTGCTCCAACAAATCTTCCGTCTCGAACAGCGCAAAATGATAAGGCTAAAAGAATTGAAATCGGAATGTTGTCTAAGGATCTCGGTTTATCGATGAAAACAATGTCGAAAATAACACAAAATCACTCACGATACTGCTGAATATGTCTTCTTGCTCTCGCAGCCGGAGACGGTCCCTGCCCCATCGATTTTCCGGTGTAGTAACAATACAGGGATAAGAACAAAAGAAAAATACTTTTTATTGATTAGGAACTTTACAATTCGAATGATTACAGCTGACTGAAGTCTACATATAGATACTAATCGGTTTGAATGATTACATCTGGGCCGAAAAACCAAACCTAACTGAAAACCGGCCGAAACCAAACTAAACCGAAATAGATCGGTTTCGGTTTGAAATTTCATCGTTTTCGGTTTCGGTTCGATCTTTGGATAAGAATGACCATTTGACCTAAAAAAATCGAACCGGACCGAAACCGAAATCGAACCAAAACCGAAAACAGGTAATCGGTTCGGTTTTGGTTTTGAAAATTCATCATTTCGGTTTAGGTCCTATCGGTTTCGGTTCGGTTCCGTTCGGTTATTGGACCGCATTCACACCTATCACTGGTATAAAATCGGGATTTCGTCACACCTAAAACTTTGTGACGATATGCATACAGTCGCACGCAAATTTTTCAGCGTAGTGTGACTAAAGGTCGAGTAACCATAGGTATATACGGTTACATTAGCGTTTTAGTAGAAAAAAGATGGTGTTTCCCCCCACCCATTACATACATCCAAAAGAGAGAAGGAGGGAACCCTCCCCCCCCCCCCCCCCCCTCCAAAAATCAACTTTTAACAGTCTAAACTATGTATCTGGCTTGCATTTTATTTATTTAAAACACCAAACTAACTTAGTTTTTAGCAACGAAGATATATATAGAATCGTAATTCAAAAGCGAATCCATAAACGTAAAAATCATATTCCCAATCAAATATTTCGCTTAAAAAATATTTTAATAAAATATCACACTACATAATAAATAACCAAATAATTTCACATAAGGTTAAATAGGTATTTATCATTTACCATATATACATAAAACTATTAGGTCGAGTTTTAGGATGTTACATCGCATTTCTCTACTTTAGCAATTTTCGTCCAAAAATCACTTTTTTCTCTCCACATCTCTCATTTATCATGAAATCATAGAATAAACAAGATTTTGAAGTATATGTCCATTTTTTTTTATGATTTCTACTTAAAATGCGTTACGTATAACCAAAATTCAAAATGTGTTTTTTGTATAATTTTGGCCTATAGCATCTACTACATGTTGCAATGAAGCTTTCCAGCTCGTAACACAATCAATAACAACTAATACAAAACAAATGATATTGACGGATTTATACATGTTTGTTGGGTCACATTTTAGTGTATTCAATAGTCAAGGGGTCACCCAGAGCAAGTGGGTCACCCACTCGTTCAGAATGACCCACTCTGTGAAATCCGAACTCACAATGTTTTTATTTGTCAATAATCTAACATTTATGCATGATTTTTAGAAAATAACGCTTTCCGTTCCTAATCCTTATGTGTTCGTAAATTTCACGTCATAACTCCAAAGTAAAAAAGGAATGAGCTAAAAACGCAAAACATGAACAACTCCTGAAAATCGCGACGCGGGAGGAGAGACTTGCACCGGGACGTGCCTCGCGGCGTGAAGGAAAATATGTCGCGGGGTGAAGCATTCTCTGTCGAGGTTGGAGAACAGCACCTCACATCGCATATATGACACGGTAAAGTAGCTCACCCCGCGAGTGTCTAACAGGTCCAGAAGCTTATAAATATGAACTTAAACCCCATTTGAAAAGGACTTTTGGCCAAATAAAAAACCCTAATTGTGGCTGTTTTCTGGGGAGCTTCAAGGCTGTGAAGCATAGGAGGGGACGCTAGATAATCGGAGGGGAAGATCCAAAAGAACCTTACATTAAGCATCATTTGGTTTGATACTTTGTTCTGGTAAATAATATTTTCAAGTTTCTACATTTGTTTGATGTTTGATTGTTCTAGCATGTCTATGTGCTAGAACCCTTTAATTCACTATGATTGTATGAACCCTAGTCTAGGTTTGGTTAATCTTCGGGATTGATAATGATTACTTGATTTAATTACTAGTTTAATGCTTGAACCTTTCTAGTGTACCGCTTTAACCTTTGCATATTTGGTTTGTTAATTACACGTATTTTTAGATCACGAAAGTGTCAATGTCATGTGATTTTATCTACTTTTCATCTAGGTGGCCTAGTAGGCGACTTACTAGAAATAGAGGTCGAACCCAAGTACCAATAACCTAGGCGTTAGCTTAAAAACTAATTTTTTGAAACGAAAGTTCTAAGATTAGAGGTGACGAGAAATCCGATCCTATAATTAGACCTGTAGATCGAAGTGAGTTTTGGAATAGACTTAAGAAGAAATTCCTAGGAACCGTGTTATAGACATTGCTGGAAGTTGAGTGAAAACTAGCTAACCAACTTCTAGAGTTCATGTCATTCGGGTCTTAACAACCAAAGCTACGTCTAGGGGGTTTAATCATAGTGGATGTCTTTTCCATTCAATTAGAGTTTTACCAAATCTTGTTCGTCCATCTTTTTAATTAAAATTAATTTCTTTAGTTCGTAGTTTAACTAATAAAAAGAACGCGTTAGAAATTTTCATTTTTAGGTTAATTAACTTAGTTCTAGTTTCCAATCGTTCCTTGTGGAAACGATACCCGTTTTACTTACCTTCGCTATATTATCGTGCGATTATGTCGTACTTGCCTAATAGTGTACTAATCTAGAATATGTGTCAAAAGGAAATAAATTTATAACTATATATAGGACATCAACTACTAATAAACCTTCTCTATATAGAGAATAAGAAGTGGTTTGTTGGCATAATTTTTTGTGAAACCTTGATTTTATTTTAAAAGGTGCTCTCCTCATGAATTATTATATAAATAGAGTTATTTCATTTTGCTTAAGTAGAACAAGGTGGCAGTAACTTAATTCATAAAAAAACACCTGCATACAAATGAAAATGGTTTGCATTTTTAACCCACATGTTCCTATTATGTTAATTTCTTGGTTAGAAAAATATTAACCCTTTTTATCATTCTCTTATAAGAATACTTTGGTTGTTTTTGAAAGCTTAAGAATATCAAATATACAAGACGAACTACCATCGAAATCGAGGCATACTTGATGTTTTTGAGTCTTTTGTGTTAGAGTGGTGCCAATGGTTGTGTCTGGTCCCTTTTCGATACCGTCACTATTTTCAAACTGTTAGCACCATGCATTTGGTTGGAGAGAGAAAGCAATTTCCTTGGTGATGTGAAGCAAAGAAAAGGGAAGGAAAATGAGTATTTTAATAGTTTATTAGTATTTTGTATTTGTATATTTTATAATAATAGTGAGATCTAAATAATTGACCAGAAAGTGTGTTGTTTACATGAATGTATTAGTTATAGTATCAGATACATGACAAAAAAACTAAAGATCTCATTCATTTATTGGCACGATTCTCATTTTTATATTCCGAATCAGTGGCGGTCTGGTGGGCAAGGTGGGCACTCCTAAGAATTTTACTACAGATTTTGTAATATAATAAAATGTTGTGTGCCTTTAAAGATTGAATCATTCAAGTAGAAATGTATTGATTGTAGGCTTCTGCCAGCCCACCCCACCCTTCGTTTTCCTTTTTTTTCCCCTTCCTACTGTGTTTTTTCATTCATTCAAATTCTTTTTTTTTCAAGATCTTTCTTCTGTTATGTATAAACATATTATTACAAATATTACTAATATTTATACTATAATTATGTTAGTTTTGTTGGTTTTATATTCCATAGTCTAAGGTGGCGTTTGGTTCGCTGGAATGTTTCTGATGGAATTGGAATCTGTGAAGGAATTGGAATTGTCATGAATTGAATTCCAATTCCGTACTGTGTTTGGTTGGCAGGAAATGGAATTGAAATTCAATTCAATATTATGTTTGGTTGCCAGGAAATGAATTGAAATTCTGTAAAAAGACAATTTTGCCCTTATTAGTATAGGTAGTGGTGGCGGTGGTGGTGGCGGCGACAATGGCAGTGGTGGAGGCGAGGCGGTGGGTGGGTGGTGGAGGCAGCGGTGGTGGGTGGTGGTGGAGGGTAGTCGTAGCGGTGGGTGGCGGTGTTGGTGGGTGGTGGTGGAGGGTAGTCGTATATATCACTTTCCAAGTCTCATTTGGATGAGGCGCCGGTGGGTGACGGTGTTGGTGGGTGGTGGTGGCGGGAGGTGGTGGTGGTGGCGGGTGGTGGTGGAGGTGGTGGTGGCGGGTGGTGGTGGCGGGTGGTGGTGGAGGTGGTGGGTGGCGGTGGTGGTTGAGGGTGGTTGTAGTGGTGATGGGTGGCGGTGGTAGTCGGTGGGTGCTGGTGGACGGTGGTGGCGGGTGGTGGTGGTGGCGGCGGCAGTGGGTGGTGGTGGAGGTGGTGGGTGGCGACAACGGTAGTGGTGGGTGGCGGTAGCGGTGGTGGGTGGCGGGTGGTGATGGTGGGTGGCGGTAGCGTGGTGGGCGGCGGGTAGCGGTGGTGGGCGGCGGGTGGTGATGGTAGGTGGCGGTGGGCGGTGGTCGTCGGCGGGTGGCGGTGGTGGATGGTGGCGGCTGGTGGTGGCGGCGGGTGGTGGGGTGTTTAAGGTTCAAAGGTGTTTAAGGGTAATATGGTAAGCCACACATTCCTTCATTCATGAGATTTCAAAATCCTTCCAACTTTGGATGGAATTCACATTCCTTTGTTTGATGGAATGTTTTCCAACCAAGGATTCCAATTCCGTCCAACCAAACATAGGAATCCATAGGAATTGGATTCCAATTTGTAACACCGCATTTTTTTTTTAAATATCTAATTTAGCATTAACTACGGTTACGGAAGCATTTAGTCCAATTCCTAATAACGTTAGTTTTACAAACCATGGTCCCACAAAATATTACAAACCGAGAGTTAGTTTAAAAGACGGTATTACTAAACACGGCTCATTTAACAAACATAAATTTAAGCATGGTCAAACTTCCCGTCCGAGCCCGACCCGTTTAAGCCTTCCAACCTGAAATGTGTCAAAGAGGGAGGGATTAGCACAAAGGCTAATCACATAAACACGGAAGTTATAAAGCATCTCCGGTTGGGTAGTCAATAAAAACGCGGAAGTTATAAAACATCTCCGGTTGGGTAGTCAATAAAAATGCGGAAGTTATAAAACATCTCCGGTTGGGTAGTCAATTAGATGATCGGCGGCTTTGCGGGCCTTAAACCATGGTCGGCCAAAACCACGGTAACCGATAGCGTTTCATATCCAACACCCGGGCAACTCCCTCCCCTTAACCATGCAACAAATACAGGTAAGGTCGGATACCCCATTAGTCGATACCCTGTGCCCAGAACACTGACCTCATCCCGAATGTGCACATAGTCATGTATGGTATTCCCTAACACTAAGCATACATAACAAGTAGACTAACTACGAAAAACACCGCGAAAAAACGTCACAACAGAGTTCCCAATCGCGAACTCTAGTTCATGATCGCGAACTAGAGTTCGCGACGTGAACTCTGATCGTGAGCTCTTCGCGGTGAATCAACAACTTCGCTGGAGCTACTTCACGATCGCGAACTACTTCGCGTCGTGAACTCTCCACGACTGGTAATTTTCCTGCATTTTTCACCAACAAGCCAATACCAAATGACAAATAACCGAAACCCGAGTTGTAGGTCGAATCCACTCACCTTTCAACCTTCGGTTCCTTGACTCAGTGAGCTAGTATCACTGAGTATCCTTCCCGATTCCTGTCAACCATTGTACCGAGTTAGTGATCGATCTATTAAATTGTTAAAACCGTCAATTTAGCAATTTACCAACTCAATATCTCCAAGGCACATTCAAATGACCTTAACAACATATCATCATTAACAACAAGTCAATTGACCGATTATGACCATCTAGCAATTCCCTACAACTAATTGACCCAAACGGGCCAAAAACCCGAAAATTGCTACAACACTTCTAAGGCTATAAAAACTAGCACACATTCCATAGACTAAGAGTTCATCATAAACAAGCAATTTACAATCACTTAACAATTCCATCCAGATCATAATCATCACAATTCCAAGTATGATACTTCCAAGATCACTAGTTAACCATTTTGACAAAATCATCCAAACATTAGTTAAACTACTTCACCAATTAATCAATACTAGGTTTTTAACATCCATAACTTACCAAACATGATTTCACAACCTAATAAACAATTCTATCCATCCAAAGCTCAAGAAATCCAAGATTCATCAAAACTCACCTTCAACATCCACCATTAATGGAGGTTGAAGGTGTTTTTCACCAAAACTTGTCTTCCGACCACAAACAACCATACATTTCATGTAAAAGCTTGCATAAACATAAAATACAACATCCCTAACAAGATTCATCCATAAAAACCAAAAATCACAAACCCTAGTTCATAACCAAGTTCAAGAACACCATAAACAAGTCAAAGAGAAGGTGTAGCTTACTTCTAGTCTTCTCCTACACAAACTTTAGTGTAGAATTCGGATCCTAGCACAAGCAATCACCAAGCACAAGTGAAGAAAGCTCAAGAACAAGTATGGAGTATAGAGAGAGCAATGGAATAGTGTGGGTGTGTGTTTTGGATAATGTTCAAGTGAGAGGGAAAAGGAAAAGAGAGAGGGTTTTCCTCTCTCTCTCGTGGCCGGTCCAAACAAGAGGGGGGTGGGACCCCTTTTGGTCTTTCTTTTACTAAAACAGTGTATGTCTGAAAAGTCCCTTTCGAAATTAATTTATTTAAAATAGCAAACGGACTCCAATTTTAAAAAAGAAAGTACTTCCGGAAACGATATTTAACAAGGAATCCAAATATATAAAAATCACGTTTTCATTCCAATTAAATCACAAGTCGGGTATTTTAACCCCTTGGTTAAAATACCGCAAAGGACAACAGGCTAATTAAATTAACTAAGCATTTAATCAGATAATCATTTAATAAGATACTTTAAGGTCAATAAACTACTAGGCCGGGTTTTGGGATGTTACACAATTCCTTCAAATTCTCAAGGATTCCAGCGAACCAAACACCCCCTAAGTCTAAAAAGGAGTCTACCATTATATTAAACTTTAATATAAGTGTGTATTATGAAAGCATATGTCCATGTTTCGGGACGAGTTTATAATTAAGGATTCCTATTAAAATCATAAAATAATACTACCTCCGTATCAAAATAAGTGATACATTTGAGAAATTGCGGTTTTTGAGGCAAAAGATTGGAAAGTGATTTAAAATAGTATAAAGTGGATAGTTAGTGGATAATGGGACCCACTTCTTTTGGATGTAGTGAAATTAATGATGTTTAAAAGTAAAAGTAAGGGTAAAAGAGTAATTTTACTTTATTAAAGTAGATAGTTAGTGGAGAAGGGGTCCCACTTTTTTGCCAAATAAGGAAAGATTTTGAAGTGTATCACTTATTTTGTTCCACCCCTTTTAGGAAAGTGTATCACTTATTTTGATACGGATGTAGTATATTTTTTAGAACTACATTTAAAAAAATTATACTTCCTCCGATTCAAAATAAGTGATACACTTTGAGTTTCACGGTTTTTGAGGCAAAAGATTATAATGATGGTTAAATTAGATTAATTGGATGGTTAGTGGGGAATGGGTCCCACACCTTTTGAATAAAGTAAGGTTAATGATGTTTAAAAGTAAAAAGTAAGGGTAAAGAGGTCATTTCACTTTGTTAAACTAGATAGTTAATGAGTGTGGGTCCCATTTTATTTGTCAAATAAGGAAACTTTTCAAAGTGTATCACTTATTTTGAATCACCCCAAAAAGGAAAGTGTATCACTTATTTTGAATCGGAGGAAGTAGTTGATAAATACTTAATTATATTAGGTTTATTAATTTTACCCATTATAATAAATTTAATCTTGCTCGACCCGGCCCGATCTTATCAGAAGTCCATACCTGGCCCGGTTCTCTATCTGCAATTCTGCATGCTTACCACCAAAAACCCACACGTCACTCTCATCCACTATAGAAACACACCACAAATAAATCGCAATCATGTACCAAATTAAAATTCAAAACCACACACTTCTTCCAAAACCCCCCCAAATTTTTGCCTTTTTTCCAATTTGTGAAAAGAAATCAATCAATCAATGGAAGGTACCATTCGGTGCGACGCGAATTACGTTCCTCTTTCTCCAATCAGCTTCCTAGAGAGATCTGCTGTTGTTTACAGAGACCGATTATCAATTGTTTATGGCGACCATGTGAAATTCACTTGGCGAGAGACTCGTGATCGATGTGTAAAGCTTGCTTCATCTCTCGCTTCTCGTTTTCGGATTGATCGTGGAGATGTTGTAAGTTTTTTCAGGAATTGGTGTTTTGAGGTTTTGATTTTATGCTCAATTTAAATTAATTTGTTTTGGATTGCTGTTAATTGCTTTACCTGCTTACAGAAAATAGATCTCGAATTGATGATTAGGGTATGCTGAAAGCTGAATCTATTAACTTCAGTTATACTGCCTATGATTTGATTCTTAACAAAAGTGTAATGGATTGTGGTAAATTAATCAATGTGTACAACTGTATATTGTTGTTAGGCCTGTAAACAAACTGGCTAGTTAAATTTTCTTTTATATTCGACAACTATATATATTATATAACTTGAATAAAATAGATTTACTTAGATGAATAAGCACAAACAACCATATACCAAATGATTATATATTTTATTGTATTAGTTTAATATGTTCCTTAGTTTATGTTCATTTAGCTTCGAAATGATATGTTTTCGAACCGTTCATGAACAAACTTATTATCCTAACAAATGAACACGAACACAAACGAATTCATTTGGTTCGTTTGCAGGCCTGATTGTTGTAATCTGTTTTAAACTTTGATTTTGACTTTTTGAAGTCAACTATTTCATAGTTTGACAAATGCATTTGATGAATTAACCTCATATGTCTTTATCTAATTCTATAACGTCTGGCATGTTTGCATATGGGTTTTCAGGAAACCAATTTTAGGGTTCGGGTCAAAGTATATAATTTTTGGACGGAAAATTCTATAAAAAGGTACTGAAAATTTTCATTTGAAGTATTAACCATTTTTGTCTATCATTTAAAGGTATTTATCCCGACTAGAAGGAGGATTTCTTAATTTAATGTATTTTTTAGAATCTTTTGGTTACGTGTTAGTATATGTTAGAGAAATTTTCAGAAACTTCAGTACCTTTGTGCATTTTAAATAGTTAATAGTTACGACTTTTTCGTATAATGAATATCAAATATGATTGTCTTTGCAACACGAACAAAGATGTTTGACTGAATCATACATCTACATTGACTTTAATCTCTGAATCAATTGATATTAAAATTTGAAGTAGAATCACTTCAGTTGACTAAAAAAGTTCACTTTTCAGAACTTAACTTGGCGTAAATGAAACCAAATTGTGTTACCTAGCTCTTATTTGGTAGTTAATATGTTTTATATTTTCTTAATTTAATTCAATAAATAATCAAAACAGTTTTTGTTCATACTGATTTTTGAGGTCTCAATTTATGACCAGGTGGCCGTCTTGGCGCCAAACATCCCTGAAATGTACGAGCTCCATTTTGCAGTCCCGATGGCCGGTGCAATTCTTTGCACCCTCAACATCCGCCATGATTCAAAAATGGTGTCAACTTTACTTAAACATTCAACTGCAAAACTCATATTTGTTGATTACCAGTTTATAGATATTGCCAATGGTGCAATTGAGATCATGTCAAAATCAACAGCTACCGTTCCTCAGATAGTCTTGATCCAGGATTCCGGCAGACTTTCCGGCAAGGTCTCCGGCCAAGTCTTGGAATATGAAGCCCTTTTGGCAATGGGGGGGATTGATTTTGAGATTAAAAGACCGAAGGATGAGTGTGATCCGATTGCACTTAATTACACATCGGGAACAACATCGAGCCCGAAAGGCGTTGTTTATAGTCACGGAGGTGCTTATTTAAACTCATTAGCAGCAGCGTTACTTAACGAGATGCCGTCAATGTGTGTCTACTTATGGACGGTTCCTATGTTTCACTGCAACGGGTGGTGTCTAACGTGGGCTGTGGCGGCACAAGGCGGCACAAATGTCTGTCTCCGGGAGGTTACCGCCAAGGGAATCTTTGATTCCATATCTCGACATAAAGTCACACACATGAGCGGTGCACCGACGGTGTTAAACATGATAGTCAACGCTCCGGCCACCGAGCGGGCCCTGCTACCGGGAAAGGTGGCGGTGATGACTGGCGGAGCACCGCCGCCTTCTCAGGTGGTGTTCGGTATGGAGGAGCTAGGGTTCAACGTTTGCCACTCGTACGGTTTAACCGAAACGTACGGTCCTGCAACTGTGTGCACGTGGAAACCCGAGTGGGATTCACTCCCGTTAGAAACACGAGCTAAAATAAAATCCCGACAAGGAGTGAACCATGTCGGATTAGAACAAGTTGATATTAAGGATCCAAAAACCATGAAAAGCGTCCCGTGGGACGGTAAAACAATCGGGGAGGTCATGTTACGTGGAAACACGGTTATGAACGGTTACTTAAAAGACACAAAAGCGACACAAGAAGCTTTCAAATACGGGTGGTTTCGTAGTGGTGATCTAGGTGTGAGGCATCCCGACGGTTACATTGAACTAAAAGATCGGTCAAAAGACATTATAATTTCGGGTGGCGAGAATATAAGTACAATCGAAGTGGAATCGGTGCTTTTCCGGCATCCGGCGGTTCTCGAGGCGGCGGTTGTAGGGCGGCCGGATGATCATTGGGGGGAGACACCGTGTGCTTTTGTGAAGCTAAAGGAAGGATATAATGTAAAGAGTGATGAGTTGATAGAATATTGCCGTGAAAATTTACCGCATTATATGGCGCCAAAAACGGTGGTCTTTGAGGAGTTACCAAAAACGTCCACCGGGAAGACGCAGAAGTTTGTTCTCCGGGAACGGGCGAATGCGATGGGGAGTCTGTCGGTTAGAGGGAAGAGTAAACTATGATGTGGGTTTATGCCATTGGGTTGATTGTATTTTTTTTGTTGAATGGATTGGGATTCTTGTGCATTGGAAGGTTGTACCTTGTGCAATATGTATTGTGAATTGTTGATGTGAATTAAGAACACTGATTCATGTAGTTAATAAATAATAAGTTGAAGTTCTATACTTGGGGTCGTTTTGTACTTGTTAACCGAGTTAGTGTTGATTGAGTTAGTTGCTAACTGACTCAGAACGATTGAATCCATGTATTTGATTGTATAACTTTGAATGTGTTGATTAATGAAAAATGACCCTATTACCTTCTCTTTGGTTGATGTGGTGGCTACAAAATCATTAGCAAAAATCATAGTTTACTGCTCTCAATAAATATAAAAATCAATAGCAAAAATCAAATTTGTCCACAAACTTGCTCTCAATCAAAAATCATAATTTATGCAGCAAAATCATTTCAAATACTCAGAAACAAATCGTAAATCAAAGTTACATGTGGCTACAAAATCATTCCACACAATTTGTAAATCAAATTCACATATTGACACAATTCCAAATATTAATTCACATTCCAAATACCCATATTCACATATTAAATCATTCCATCAAATCAGATTCTTGCGACTTGTTAAAAACACATATTTGAAAACATACATACATGATTCATTGAAATCGCTACACTTCAAAACAATCATTAAAGAGTTATAACAGACCACGGAGGTAGGTCGTGGCTAGGGGTGCCCAACAGGTCAACCCGACCCGGCTCTTATAGGGTCGGGTCCTTCGGGTTTGAGGTTAAAAAATTGCTAACCCGAAACCCGACCTGATGAGGATTCGGGTTTGTCGGGTTTCGGGTTTGTCGGGTTGACCCAATCGGGTTGGTCGGGTTATACTTGAGTTAGGAATTTGATAAAAATTAAAGAAATTATTTAATATATTAAATCTTATTACTTTTTATTTAACAATTGTAATTATTAATTGATTTTTATTGAATAATTTATCATATAATTTGTTAATTAATTGATTTAATAGTAAAAATATCTTATTTTTTATAGGAAATAAAATACTTAAACTTTAATCGGGTATCATCGGGTCAACCCGAACCCGACAAAGGTAAGAAATTCTAACCTGAAACCCGACCCAATAACGAATCGGGTTGGTCAGGTCGGGTTTAAAAAACCCGATAATAACATGAAACCCGAATAAACCCGACCCGATTAGCATAATCGGGTTCGGGTTTGAGTCGGGCCGGGTCAACCCTTTGGGCACCCCTAGTCGTGGCCAAGGCGGAGGAAGGAGGAATCAGGCTTTTGAGTCTCATGTCTACCGTCGATTGGAGATTAGTACAAGAAAGTGGCCGGGTCCAAGCCCTTTTCGATTTGGAGTGGATCAGTGATTTTGGTTGGACCGAATCGGAGCTACTGACCGAGTCAGACACAATCTGATGAAAACAAACAAACAGATTTGGACCGGGTCCGTAGTCGGAGACTGGGTCTGAAAAATAAGCCCAAGTCAAACAGCCCTGGATTACAAAATGAAGTGATATATTTTTTTTTTTTTTGAACGCCAAGATTTATATAAAGCTAGAATGCTAGAAAATTATAAAGGATTACAAAGCCAATCAATCCAACTAGTAATTTTTCTAGCCCTATGTCTTAACCAAGAAAAGGAAAATAAGCGAATTAAGTCAAACAAATCACATTTTCTCATTTGGATGTGAAGAAAACGTGAAACTATTACGATATTTCCAAAGCACCCAAAACACAGATGCTACGATAACATATAGACGATTCTTGTTGTTGATATGGAATTACATTTTTGAGTTTAGACTACCTATAGTGGTAATCAAATTTAAGTTTGGTTAGTGTTGCCACATCAGTCTCGCATCAGCTTTTTCTTGTTCGACCAAACTCACGTAGCAGTGACCAAATCCGTTCCATTTCAAATTCGGCGATCTCCAACGGTCGCTGGGGCGACGGACCACCCTGGACGGACGTGTCGCCGGTTAGTTTTTAGCCCGTTTATGGCTCGTTTGTTGTTTATGGCTCGTTCAAAATTTTGGACCATCTCTAAAATGTGTTTTAGTGAATGGAATAAGGAGTTGACGTTTTTACAAAAATCAAATTTTCTCTCTCAAAATTGTGTTTTTGTGATGAACAAGTTTCAAAGGTCGTACGTAATTTTTGAATTAACGCGCTTTTGGTTAGAGGGTCCCGATATTCATTGAATTAACGGTCCAATCTATAATATCATCCTTTTGAGTCTACACAATTATTCTTCTATTGCTCTCATCGCCAAGGTTTGCGACCCTCTATTTATCAATGATTTTAGATCTGTTAGTTTTATTGGAATATAGGGCGATTTCTTAATATAAACCAAATGAAACCAAAGTTTCCTTAGAAAAGTATTGTATTCTGAATTCTTCTCAAAATAGACCGTGCGATTAAGTGTGACTAAGATCCTCGTGCTACTCCACTAGAACGCCGGCACGTGTCCGATTTAGTACTGCTCAGTTTTGTTACTACTGTTCGTTAGTACTTCTCAACCGTCTTACTACTGTTACTACTGCTCTCAACCTTGTTACTACTGTTCTCAACCTTATTATTCGTTAAAACTGTTCAACAGTTAGTGATACTCAAAGTTAGTGCTGCTCTATGGAGTCGCCCAGTCGCACAGGGTATTTTGGGAATATTGAAGTCTATCTTAATCTATATATGAGGCTACATTTGAAATTTGTTTGACAACTCAGCACTTTCAAACATTCCTATTGGCTACCAATGCCACCTGTAATTACCCCATTGGTCCTCTGTTCTCTCGCCATCGTCTCCCATATATTCCATCACAGTTTCTCTTCTCGAACCCCCGTTTAAATCTAACATTTTTCTTCTTTGCAACCATCGGCCTATTTCTTGATAACCATCGCCGTATATTTGTCTCAAGGATTTCGGATTTGGCTGGTAATGATTTCTTCTTCGCAATCATCATCGTTCTTTAATTCCGTGTATAATTAGGTATTTCGATTCTTTTTTTGAACAGGTATTTCGATTTAATTAGGTATTTCGATTCTTTTTTAATTCCATGTTTAATTAGCTATCCTCTAGAAAATTTCCAGTTACTTTCTGTTGTATTCGCCTCAACCAATTTTTATTTTTTGGTAAAAAACGATCTTAATCAGTTTGAAACCCTTGATTTTTGTTCCAGAACAATATATCATTTACTTGATTTTGGTTCTTTCTTTCTGATTTCACATGATCGGTTGATTTGTTCCTTTAAAATCGATTTTCAATTTCATAGATAATTAATCTGAATTCAAGTCATTTAAAACACTTTGATATGTGACCTTAATTTGGGAGATTAATCCACACAAAAATTTCAGATGATTGTATACAAACTATGTAAGATTATATATCTTTCAGTTTTGATCAATTTGCAATTTTGTATACCTGTGTAACTTGATTATTAATTATTGATTCTTACTTATTGCAGCAAATAAACTACCTGATGGATTTGTTGATTGATAACTTTTGAATCCCTACAGGTACATTCAACCTTCATAAGCTGTAGATAGTTGACCTTTCATTGGGCATGTTGAAAAATGAGTTTTCTCTTTTTTCTGAATTTTTTACTTAAAAATTACAATTTTAAATTTTAAATTAATTGTTCACTCATGAAATGAAAGATGATTGGGACTAGCAACTGATTTTGGAACCAATAGATCATCTTCCTTATATAATGAATCCAAAAACAATGAAAGGCTTATGATTTTATATGATTAATGCATTCTATAGAAATTTTTATATTTCATCATCGAATCTAATTTTTCTATTGTTGATGCAGCTATAATAGAGCATGTTGTTTACATAAAGGCTATGGAGTGTGTAACCTGTGTGAATTAGATTACATAAACAATGAAGTTTGAGCAAACGTTTGGCACGTACATTAATATTTTTGCCCTAACTAATTAGTAGAGCTGTCAAAATGGGCGGGTTGGATAACGGGTCAACATAGGTTCAGGTATGAACATGTTCTAATCACCTATGTTTTTGGTATTCATCTAAACCTATTTTTATTACTCACTAATTTTGAAGTTATAAAAACATGTTTGGCATGAACATGTTCTAATCAAATCAGGTTATATATTAATTTCGGCTGCCATTATGATGATTTTTCTCTATAAAGAATGTACAATTTTGTTGCAGAGGAACCGCTAAAAAGGCCTAAAAGCATAACTGATTTTGGTTGTGGTATTGGTGGTAGCTCGAGGTGCTTATCGAAAAAAATAGTGGTGCTTAGTCGAAAAAGGTTGGTATTTTTACTCAATATCATTATTTTCTTGATAATCACCCATATGTGTTTGATTTTAAATCAACTAAAAGGAGCCTCTTTTTGGTTGTTTGATTAGAGACTAAAGTATTGGAGTTTGAAGCCTAATTGATGTTTCCTTTTTGCTAAAAAGATTTTTAATATTATTTGATATTGATGCACTCTATAAATATTGTAACGACCTGAAATTTGTAAATAAATAAATTGAATAAAAATATGATAAATATGGATAAATCGTTTAAAGAACGTAGGAATTGGTTTAGTGTCGTTTGGAGACCGTATGAGAAAGTTATGGGCGAAACCGGGTCGAGACCTAGACCGAAAAGTGCAGCCCTGCTGTACGAGGGAAGTTCACGGCGTGAACTTTAGTTCACGATCGTGAACTCCCTCCAGGGATTGTTGTATCTGGCGATGGTAGATCACGATCCGTTAACGATCGCGAAGTTCACGTGCAAGGGAGAGTTAGCGACGCGAACTTAGTTCACGCCGTGAACTCTGGTCGACAGCATTAAAGTCGGGTTTTAGCTCATTAAATGCATTTCCAAAACCCTAGTTTTCTTCTTGGTGATTTTGGAGCTCTAGTGCAGATTGTGGTTGATCTATTCACAAATCTTTGGTAGATTTCACTCCTAAGTGAAGATTAAAGGTATATCTTCACTCCTTGATCTTTGTAGCTTTAGATCTATGTATTTGGTGGTTGGGTTGAAACCCTAGTTATTGGGGGTTATGGTTTATGGTGAATAAATAATGTATACACTTAATAGATGGTATATTAACAAGGGAAACAAGTGTATGATTTCGATTGGTAAGAATCTTAAGGGTTGGTTAAACCTAGGGTTTGGTAAATTACCATAATTGGGGGAAAGTATTAGTTGATGGTATCTAGTGATTAATGGATACATTATTAGTAGTATGAGATGTTGAACATCTTGTGATTGTTGTATTAGGCTTTTGGTGAAGTCTTGGAAGTTTGACCGAATTGTGGAAGCAAGAGTTTTGGTGTCAAGATCACGGTTGGAGCATTAATTGCTAAGGTGAGTACGTGTGGAAATTTACTTAGTACATAGCCTATGAAATCCCTTTATTACTTGTGTTATGGTCTATTTGCTTAATTGTGTAGACTATTAGTTAGTAGTTAGTTATACCGATAATAGTATTGAACTAACTTGTTTGTTGATAGACGTGATAGCCGAGAGCTAGATTGACATAACCATAGGGTTATGATATGTTGAGATGATGTGATGATGCGGGGGACTCCCGGTCATGAGGTGTGGTGTGAGGGGCAGTTGGGTGGATTCCCATCGACTCCACCACGATAGTAGTCTTGCTAACTGGAGGTAGTCCGGTGAGTAAGGCAGGTATTGGTAGATTGGGCGAATCACTCTTGCCGGTATCTTGACATTAATGGCGATGGATTTCGGTTAATAAGTCAAGGTGGTTCTAGTTAGTGCGGGGGCAACCCGATAACTAGATATGATTGCTAGGAAAGCAAAATATTAGAGTCACAATAGGGTGACTAGTTAGATGGATGATTTACTTACACGTTTGTCTATATGTCATACGATTATTATCATTATTATTGGGTCTAAATCCATGTAGCTCACGAGACTTTTGTCTCACGTACTCCTTGTTTGTTTTGCTATGTACTCAGGTTCGGGATCGAAGGTTTAGGTACGCATGGATAGAGATGCGGGGCCTAGAGTAGAAGAACTTTAGATTGGATTTATGCTTAGCTTTGGTTTTGATCTATTTTGTAACATCAAACTTTATACTCTGATTTTCATACTAAAGGTTTTTGTAAATCCATATTTTGGAATAGTTCTTCTATTTATGAAAAATGATTTATTTTGGGCAAATGTTTTGTATTAAAAATTGAGGTGTTACAAATATTTTGAAGGAGAGGAAGATGAAAATGAATGTGAAATGAAATGTTGATTTTGAAAATTTAAAGTGGGAAATTCTTTGACAGAATCAAATGTTATAGATGATTAATATTAATATTTGGGTATATACATTGTTTTAAGTTTCTTTTTTCTTCTTACATTTTTTATCAGGCAAAACAGTTGCTGGCCAATTTTGTGCATCTCGGTATTTTAAGCAAGTGTCTCTTTTGTTGTTTGCTTTTATTTGTATTAATATTTTGCTGAATACCAGGAGTAGTCATTATTCATTCTAAAAGTTTATTGATGCTCATTTTTAGGAGATCTAGGGTTGTGGTTTGCAAAGTATCATGAAATTAGTATTCATATTGCAGAATCCCATGATGTGGTGAAGAATCATGGGCAGGTTTAGGTACTTCAAGAAACAGGAGTGGTTCAAACTGGCCAAATGAATATTTATACATAACTTTTTTTGTTTTTTGTTTTTTTGCAGCTTAAAAAAATACATTAATGATTTGTATATTTAAAATGGTAAAAAGTTTTGACCCGTTACACAAATGTCTCATTTTCAACCCGACCATTTTGCTCTATCTTATTGTAGGAGGTTGTAAGCCTTAAGAATACACTTTGGTTGATTTATGGTTGTCTCAACTAGGCATTTGAGCATGTTTGTAACCTACCCGTTTGAGTCTCCTAAAATAAGATATAGAAGGTTACATCAAGTTCCGGGTTGACCGCCCATTTTAATTGCACGTTTTGACAGGATACCCATTTGAATGTCTACCCAACCCACGTGTTTCACACAGGGCTGGCCCAAGCACCAAGCACCGTGCAGACCGTGCGTAGGCCCAGGGCAGCAATAGACTTTGGGGCATCAAATGTTTAGTCCAATATTCATATACCTAGGCCCATGTGGGCACTGTGCAGCTGTTATTGCGAATTTGTGATTTCGAGAAAGTCTCCTGGACTTCGCAATGGGGATGAAATTTCTCGACTAATAGACTGGCCGATTAATATTTCACAGTTACATTCAGGGTGTTGTTCAAGTTTTCAAGGGTAAACATATGGTTTTTATTTTATCCTCAAACTGATTACAATTTGTTTGTTTATCCATTAGCTATTATGTCTATGTTCCAGCATATGATTCTGTGAGACTGTGATCCATTAAATCTGCTATGCTGGTGTACATTGTATGCTGAAATCAGTCTCTTTGGCCCATGATCATCAAGCAATTCTCCTCAAGGAATTCTTCGGTAATCATGTTCTATTTCCACCAGAGCAAATCTCTTGGTTAAATACTCTTCGAGGTAGAAATTAATTGCTTACTTTGTTTGTATTGTTGTAATTATCTTTAATAATTGAGTCAAATGGTTGCCTGGATTTTTCATTATCTCAAATTTGAAACCCGTGCTGGATATGATCTTAGGTTGAAAATCTGTATAGGCTTTAATTGTGATTAGTGTTTTAGAATAAGAAGTTATTTTGTATAAAAGTTAAAAGTGGCCTGTATAGAGTATCAAACTACAATTGGTAGAATGTATTTCATTGATTGAATGAAGATTACAAAGTATGATTAAATTATTTAATGGTTGTTAATTGTTAGAGGTCAGTTTCAATTCCACGTTATTAATTAGTAGTATTAGCTAGGATTGGATTATATTTTTATGTTGTATGAATCTGGAATTGGCTTTAACAAATGGTGATGAATGCGATATTAATGGGAATTATTTGTAGACGAAGTTCCAGATTTTGCAGAATGTGTTGTTGGATGAAGCAACTGATGTAGATAGTCTTTGGACATCTATTTAGGTATGGAGTTTGCTAAAAGGATGAACATGTTTCCGAATGTGTTACTCGCATATAAAATATGTTCATTTAAAATGACATCGGCCGGTTTGAACTTAAAAGTATTTACTTTTTTGTTTTTACATGTACATTAACATGTATATTTCTGGTGGTCCCTCTAGGTGGGGGTAATGGCAATGCCGAAGCTTCCCCTAGGGTTACCCTTTTTGTAAAAAAAAAAAAACATGTCTCATTTGGGGCATTAATAGTCCACTTCGCCCGGGGCATACAAACCGGCTCTGGTTTCACACCTTTCATGATTAGTAGATTATCTTAGCTAATCATTTTAACCAATGAACCTACACCAGTACATATCTTTGCTCATAATCCAGGAATGACATTTAAACACAAAGTGCTATTTTGTATATTAAAGTTTCCATCTTAAGATACAATGCTACTGCTTCTCTACAACTCGGGTGAGTTTATTATTTTATTTAGACTAAAACTACACTACAACAATGCTTTTATTTGTAACTTTTATGCTAAATTGATCAAATAAAAGGTGGATGGCAAACGTGGCAGAAGTCCTTCAAATTTGAGCTAACAAACGTGACAAAGATGACAATTACACTAATTCAATAATAAAAATCATTTACAAAGAAATCTTATTTCGTCTATAAATTTTCTGTAACATTTATTAATGTATCAAAATTTGTACAAACTTATCATTACAACTATGGATTGTTATGTCATTTAAACTGTATTAATATTTTTGTTATTTTTATTTAATCTCTTTTGAAGCATGCCCGCCCAGTTGGGCGGGCTTTGAAGCTAGTTAGTCTTATATATGAATTGAATCAGTCGCACGGTCTAGATTAGTAATTATTTCTTTTTCTATAAAATAATTGTTAAATTTTTTGCAATAGACTCAAAATGTGATCTTGCCGGTTAAATTAGGTATGATCCGCCTACATTAAAGATGGACAAGCAATCGATGGTCCCAACATGGTTAAAGAAATAGTTGCATGCAGGGGCGGATGCAGTATGTAGCACACGGTGGCACGTGCTACTACTCGAAAAAATTACGGTACGGTAAAGTTTTAGAACTTTTTTTTGTTATTGTATTTTGAATACATTAATATATATCCGAAAAGTCATAATAACATATGTATGTTGGCTAGCATAACTGGCTAACACCTTGTGCATGTGTAGAGGAGGTCTAGAGTTCAAATCTTGTCTCTTACTTTTATAAATCAACTTTTTTTCCTTTCTTAGCCTATATTACAAGTATTTTTTTTTTCTCAGCCGTATATTTAAACTTTGAGTAAATTACTGTTTTTGTCCCTGTGGTTTACTAGATTCTGCGTTTTTGTCCATGTAGTTTTTTTCCGTTTTTTTGTCCTTCCGTCCACCTTCCATTTCTTTTTGGCCGTTAAACCCCTCACGTGCTGAAAACGTGAGGGTATTTTAGTCATTTTCCTTGAATTACATGTACCATGTATTTTAAGACTTGTACATTCATATTATCTTCTTCATCATCAAGAACACCCAACTCATTCCATGTCTCTCTCCTATATTCTTCATCAAAAACAACACCACAAAATCAAAACCCAAAATTAAAACCACAAAATCCATACAAATCCACACAAAAATACTTAAAATCTTGAATCAAAATACTTAAAAGTAGAGTACGAACATAGAGTGCGAACAAACATAGAGGTTTAAACATGCATCTCTTTCCGTCTTGTGTTTATGGAAGGTGGAACGAACATAGAGTACGAACAAAGAGGGGAGGGAACCTCCGAGGAAGGACAAAATCGGGGGACGGGGTTTCTCGGCGGCCGCCATTAAAATGGATGCATAATTTATTCATCTTCTTCATGAGGTTTAAACTCTAACCCTAAATCGGTGCCTATCACTTCATCTTCTTCCATGTTCATTTGATTTTAATTTGCCCTAATTTGATTAAAGTTAGAAGAAGTAGATGAAACCATTGGTCCCTGAACACTCGATTTATTGATTTCAATTGAAAAAGTAGAAGTAGATGAAATCGGTAAACTAAGAACCTAATTTATTTTTTGAGAAAGCTGTTGCCTTTTGGGGGATGGAGGTGTAGATGTTGATGAGTTTATATTTGATTTATTGTATCTTTTAGCAGTAATTAAATCCATTTGAAAATGGTTTTCTGATTAATGTCTGGTTCAAGCTTTAATGGCGTATGTATCGTGTTCATGGTAGCCGGTGAAACAAGAAGAACAAGGATGACATCAGAAGTCCTATTTCATGTTTGGGGCTTTAAAAACGAGATCTCATATGGTGTTTACGTTTAGGGTTCTTCAAAAGGGGGTTGGCATCTGGTGTTTACATTGAGTGATGAAGATGAAACTTTTGTGGGTTTTGATCTTCAAACAAATACAGTAAGAATAATAAGGAGAAAGAAAAAAAGTAGAAATAAAATAGAAAATGGAAAAAGACCAAAATGCCCTCACGTTTTCAGCACGTGAGGAGTTTAACGGCCAAACAGAAACGGAGGGTGGACGGAAGGACAAAAAAACGGAATTTGGCATAGTTCAGGGACAAAAAAAGGGAAAAAAAACGGAAAAAAAAACCACAGGGATAAAAACGCAGAATCGGGTAAATCACAGGGACAAAAACAGTAATTTACTCTTAAACTTTTTTCTTTTTAACCCTATATATTTCAAAAAAATTTCTTTATATCACCATAAGGGTGCTACCACTGATGGAATTTTCTAGTTCCGCCCCTGGTTGCATGGGTTTTAAAAAAAAAGAAGGTATTTCATAATGTTGAAAGTTGATTTCCAAAAAACGTTTCACTTCTAATTCACATAGCAAACTCGGAATTTAAACATTCACACACTCGGATAGGGGTTTTCACTATTCGGATATAATCGGATTGTCCAAATGGACAATTTGGATTGAATCGTTTGGATTGGATTTTTGGATCGGTTTGGACTTAGAACCAAATTAATAGTTTGGTTTTTAGATTGGATTTGGTTTTCATTGTAAAATCCGGATTGTCCAAAAAATCCAAATAGTAATATGATTTAGATCGCAAATGCGGTGCTGGAAGGCATTAGCAAAATCGATGTCGAGTTTGTGAAAAACGCGCAAGGGGACGAAGGGTATGTGGCCAGTGGCAATGCAAAAGTAACTTCAAGAATTGGGACAAATTGGGTCTAAAGGGCCTTTAGACATCTATAGTTTTACAAGTTGGTGTAACATGGGCTTCTATGAGATTGATTTCGGGTGGTGTAAACCGAGTTGGGTGACTGGTCTTGTGGGTGATGGTTTACCGGTGTTCATGGATCTGGTCAGTCTGATTCATACAAAATGCGGTGGAGGGATAGAAGCATGGGTGAATTTGGATGAAGAAAATATGGAGATTTTGGAAGCCAACCAAGAATTACTTGCTTATGCTTCATTAAATCCGAGTCCTATTTGAAATGAAGAAATTGCATTTTGCATTCAGTTAACACGCTATGAAGATCCAACTCCATGGTTTTATTTACTGAAACGATTGTGGTTGTACCATCCCTTGTTTTTTTTCTTCTTATTTTGTTTTGTGTGTGTCAAAATATGTAAGGATATATTACATTCTAAATTGATGTGAATAAGGCTCATCATATTATTTGGGCTATTAGTTGTACTAAACTCACGTAATTTTCAATTCAAAGCAAAGAAATTATATTATTTTCTATTAAATTTTTAATATTATCTTATTGCTCATAAAATAATTATTATATGTACTAATTCTTATGCACAGTCTTATTTTTTGATTTATACATTTGTATTGATCAAATGACTAGAAAGATAAATAGCAACATCTAATATGAAACAATACTATCTTCAAATTCTCTATACGTATATAAAGAGTTAATTACACAAATGGTTCTTTAAGTTGATACCAAATTTCACGTTTGGTCCTAATTTTTTATAACTGATAAGGATAGTCCTTTAGTTTGACACTATTGTCACGTTTGGTCCTTTTTAAGCCAAACGGTGTTAACTTTTTTTGTAAAGTGACTCCATGTGCAATGCACATGAGGGGTATTTTCGTCTTTTCCGATTTCATTTAAAAATAAATAAAAACTGTTGTCTATGTACAACTTTCTATGCAAGAAGTATCATACCCACTTCATCTTCTTCACACCCACCTTATCTTCTTCACAACTACTACCACCACCGTCCTGAATCGAAAAACCCTAATGCCAATAATTCCAGTTTCATCACCACCTCCACCTTACGCCATCTCTGTCACCACTGTACGCCACCACTAAAACCGCCACCGGAATACACCTCCAGATCAAAAAGCGTTTTTCCGGCCGCATCTGCAGATCCGGCGAAATGTGACCTCTCGGAGGAAATCGGGTCTCCGGAATACATTAAGTGTCTCCGTGATCGAAACAAGGTTGGGATATACTACCATTGCTCGTTACATACCGGAATCAAAAGATCCAAACTTCCGGCTTCTGATTTGGTTGCAGGCAGTGATTCCGGCAAAATGGGACCGGCCTACCAGTACGAATCGACTCAGAATGTTGAAAATGAGGAGACTATTTTGCCAATTGCTCAAAAAGCTTCACCCCTGAAGACCCCTAATTTGGTCGGAATCCCTTCAGCCGCATACGTCGTTGCCGGAAAAACAAGTTCACCGGACCCTGGGGATTTTACTCGGAAGGCTCCACGGATGAATACCCCAAGCCAATTCCATTGTAAGTGAATATGTACCTATTGCATAAAAAATTGTACATAGGCTTGGTTTTTAATTTTTTTTATAAAATATATGTAAAAATACTAGTTTGCCCTCATGTGCATTGCACATGCGGGGACTTAATGGAAAAAGTTGACGCAGTTTGGCCTAAAGGACCAAACGTGACAAAAGTGTCAAACTAAAGGATTATCCTTGTTAGTTTTAAAAGATTATAACCAAACATGAAATCTGATATCAACTTGAAGGACCATTTGTGTAATTAACTCGTATATAAACTGACACTAATTTATCTTTTACTAGGTTAAATCCCGTGAAAAATCACGGGTTGTTGTATATTACATTGAAAGTTAATAATATGTAAAATAAACTTTGAGAAATGATATTTGTACCTACTAATTGTGCCTATCCATGTGCCTAATCACTTCTGAGCTTGACATGTGTACTCCACTAATTCTCTTTGCTCATATCCTCCGTTGATTATGACACGTATCATGATCAAATTAGTAGGCACCAATACCATTACTCATAAATTTTTCCTCCTATATACATCATAACTACAATGATGTAACAAAATACAAACAGGAATTAAAGTATCTAAAAATATGTTATATTGAATAATAGCAATTAGCCAATTTTCCTAATCACATCTCAGTGTACAAATGTACAATCTGTTGTTTTGATAAATGATAACCACATATTTGTTAAAAAGTTGGTTTCTTCATAACTCATGAACCATGAATGAAAATTGGTTACATAAATATGGAAAATGACATACACAGATTTAGGATCTGAAAACGTTAGTTAAAAAATGAATCTATCATCTTCCTTTAACGTACCTGAAAGCCAATTATATGTGAAGATCAAATGAGAATTATAAATTAAATTAAATTGGTTACTAATATATGTTATTTTACCTGGTGAAATTACTAAGATGTCCCCCATGCTTTTTAAATTCAGAAATGTGTTTTATTATAGTATTTTTAGAAGTTTAATTATTTGAATGACACGTTATTAGTACAATATTATGTCATTCTTTAATACTGATTGGTATCAAACAAAGTCAAAGTCAAAGAAACAAATAGATAATTGACTTTCAAAGTGAAATTGATAAAAGTCAAACTGTTTCACAGCTTTTAATTTTGTTTCTTTATGTAAAATTTATAAAATATAAAATCAATTAACGTTTCAAAAAAAGTTAATCTTGATTTTAAAGAGTCAAAACAAAAACGCTTTCTTAATATAGCAGGGTACCCGCACAATGCGACGACGGGTACCCGTAACTATATTTCGAAGTGACGACAGTACCGGTGGTGGTGACAATAGCGATGGTGATGAGTGGTGGTGCATAGTGATGGTAGGTGCTGACATTAGTGATGGTAGGATTAGATCCGAAATTGACCTTTTTCGTGAAAGTAAATATGGGCCTTTTAAATAGAGAAATGATGATTGAGTTCTGGTGACGTTAAAGCTTATATATATTAGTATCTGGAATAAATCAAAATAATCAAGTAGTTGAAGTGGTTAACACACACTGACTACTTAGGAGAGGTCTTGTGTTCGAATCCTGTAAGCAACACTTTATTTTTTTAGTTAAAGAACTTACTAAAAGTGGAAATCTCCTTAAACTTAAAATTAAGGAGCTCCTTAAACTTACTAAAAGAGGTAGACCTAAACGCATTAGTAAGTAGTAAGATAAGTAGAGCATATATTAGCATATTAAAATTTGAAGTGCACCTTATGTAATCCACATTAGCAGCACCAAGTTTCAATATATTTAATTCCATACCCTTATTAGTCATATCTATTAAAGCTCTACTGCTCAACACCAACTCTGACTGTGTTTTCATATTTAGATTCGTCACTATAACCTGAGTTCCAGATTTAGAGATTTAGAGCACAGTTTACCAGCCCTGCAAATGACATTTATAACCACACATTTCCAAGCAAAATAATTAAAAACCAAGGCCGAAAATGTAAACTTGTACATTTATAATTTAAGAAACAATAATTATAACCACAATTTCCATCTACATTTTTTCCAAAAAATGATTATTACCCATTATTTTAGTTTAAGAAATATTATCATGTTCAATACAAAAAGGACATTATTTTAGTTTAAGAAATAATTATTACCCATTATTTTAAAAACAAATTGTATATGTAGGCCAAAATGGCAGAATCTATACAAAAAGGACAATAATGCATAGTTCACTTTGAAAAAAAAATAGTTCTTTGAGGCAACTCATCAAACATGTGTGACGCATTTGTAACAGGGGCGGTACCAGACATAATTTTAAAGGTGGGCAAAATTTTGAAGTGCAGGTCAGGTTCTTTGAGTGAGATTTTATTTAAAGTCAAATCGTAAAGCAAATTATATCAGTTTTAGTTTGAAGAAAGTTTAAACGTAAACTAAATTAATCGAAATCAAAATTCACGTGTTAGTTAGTTCGAGAATAAAATTTTTAAAATTTAGTAATATAAAAATAGATTACAATTTTTAATAGTGGTAGATTTCGTATACACAGTTTATGTTTTTAACTCATATTCAGTTTTGTTATAACGTTCAAGTAAATTTTTAAAGTGTTCATACATAGATGATGTGGACTAATATGTCACTGGTTAAAATATATATGTGATCAAATAAATGATAAGCATAATATTTTTAAAACAATAAACCTAGGGGAAAATGAATCAAAAGAAAAGAAAATTTTAATAAGAAATATATTAAAAGAAACCTTAAAACGGGAAAGAAAAAAAAAGATTAAAAAAAATTAAATATGTATATGGAAGAGATTTAAACTAAATGTTACATGTTTTAAGATACATGAGTTAGCCACTGAGCTAATGTTTGACGTGTATTAGTTATCGCTCATATATTATGTATATTTGGATGAACCAAGCCAAAAAATGAACCGAGCCCTAAAAAATTTATACTAATCGGAAAAATTTTGGGGTGGGCAGATGTCCACCCTGCCCACCCCTTAGTACCGCCCCTGATTTGTAACATCCTGTGTAAAAACAAAAATATCACAATATGAAATTTAAAAAAAAAAACTGACCTGAAGAGACATTGGTTAGTTCCACCACACTTTAAAAAACCACTTACACCTATTTTACAGTCTATTATCATCACGACCTTTTATGGGTCTTGCTTTCTTCTCAAGTCCCTCAATTAAACCCAAAATTGTTTTATCAAAACATTTTTTCAATGAAATCAGTTTAGCAACAGATGTGACACTCAGAAGCCCGAGTTTAGTAAGTTCATGGGCCAGGCCCAGAAGTGAGGCGGTTGATGTACCATCACCAGCTGAGTCATTGGTTTTGCTTGGAACCCATGAAAGAAAAATTAACCATCATTGTGTAGTCCAAAAGTGTAAACATTACTTATTATTGCAAGTTGCAATTATGCTTAAAACTTGGAAGATGGATGCAATAAGTTTTGCAACAGAACAAATGACTTAACCAAACTAACCAGTATGATGTGTAATTTACATTTTAGTGAGAATATTTGTTCATTTGCAATGACAAGAAATTGAACAAATTGTAGCAAAAAAAAATTAAAGCATACTTTTATATAATAGTAGCTTATCTCTACTATATTATAAAGAGTTTATCCCTACCATAATTAGCAAGGCTGAAAATTCAACCAACATACTTTCTATTTTTGTGTCTCCTTTGCATTTAAAAAAATTGCATCCGACCAGAATCGAACATGCGACCGCCTCTTTAACATGGCAGCGCTCCAACCACTACGCTATATAGTGTTATGTTACATTCTTGTGTAATAATACTCTTTATTAATGACCAGATTTATCTAGGGCATTTTGCTTAGCAAGCTGAAAGAGTTTGGGGAAACACAAAAGTTTTTATCGGATACTGTACAAAATCATCACACCTGCTCTCACCAATGCTTGTCGTGAACCCTTTAATGCTTGCCGTTTCGATTCCCACACCTACATTTAAATGTTTGCCATGAACGTTTCATCACCTACCCCACCGTTATATTATGCTTGCCGTGACTGTCCCTTTAGGGTTTCACTTTTAAGACTCAATACTCGGCAACCTCTGACCTTGAACCTCTAATCTGTTTCTCAAATGGATTTATATTCAAATCTTTAATTTCCCCAGGTTTCCAGGTAATATTACCTTTTTACTTGATTGTTATTCATGGTGATGATTGTAAGCTATTATTAATCAGTTTTTCTTTGGAAAATTTGGATTGCAGGCGTTTGTATATGTGATCCCACATAGTTTTTTTCTAACACAGTAAAACTCTTTTTAATTATTATTATTTATTAGGTTCCTATTATGTTGATAATGTAAGCCATGGGTATGGAAAGGGATCAGCAAGTTTACAACCGGCAACAAATCGACATCAATAGGGATATTTGTAGTTTTGCAAGTTTCCAGTTTTTTGCACTTTGCAAATGAAGATTTTTAAAACGGATGATGATTCGATTTCAAGAACCGAAGATGGTGATGGATGTGCGATTACACCCACCGATTCTTCAGAAACCGCTTGTTTTTGTTTTCGTTGATAGGGAGCGATTGCAGGTGTTGATTTTTTTTCCTAAAGACTCAAACGGTGTTGATAGGGAGCGATTGCAGGCGATTGCAGGTGTTTATCTACACTTTAGTAATATTTAAGGTTTATGATCATTTATAAGTTGTTATTAATAGGTTTAAGCCCAGATCTGTAATTGACCTTGATGCAAAGAAATGGCCAGATGCACCAGCAGTTGATGCTTCTAAGCTTCTTCCTACTATTAGGTTCACTTCTTTTAATTATTCATATGAATATTTCTTTTAACTGTATTGTTTGTCTTTCTAAACTGTTTAGGTCTTGTTTTTTAATGTTGTTTACATTGAACTATCTGATCTCTGAATGAAAGATTCTAAAGACTACAATATACCAGCCCGTTTTGCAGACAACGAGTTTTCTCAAATTTGCAGACATTATAAAGATTTGGAAAAAGAAGTTTTACAACTCGAATGTTATGTAAGTTGACTTATGTTGATAACTTTTGAAATGTTATGTAAGTTGACTTATGTTGATAACTTTTGAAATTCATAATATGTTTTCATTTAATGTTACGACAATTGGTAGGTTGTTCTTATATATAAGTTCACCACAACTGATGTTCTTTAGTTTTTTTGGTTGTTTTTTATTCTTTTATAGCTGTCAATTTACCATATTAATAATGCTTACTTTAATTATTCAGGGGGTTATCTCATTGATATTTGATAAAGTTGTATTCAAGCTGATATTTTGGAAAAGAGTGGTTAAAGTGGTCAGTGATGGGATGATGTAAAAAACAAGAGGTGAGTTATGAATGAAATTTCTATAATCTTATTTTTTGTCTTGTGATTTGTTACGATAGACAGAATAGTTTTATGTGCTTCAAAACAAAAAAGGTGGACACATTGCAGTGAATTTTGAGATCTTGAGTAGCCTACTTGAGTGGTGACAAGGATAATTTTGTTTTAGTTTTTTTTTTTTTTGTGACTTTGGAGTTAAATTTGAATTTGATTATTGTCGAGACTTGGAAGTTCATAAAAGTAAATGTTATATTTTATTGAAATCTCGTTGTTATATTAAGCATAATTGACATGCTTTTGGGTGTATATGTTAGGTTGGTTTTATGTTAGAAGTTGAATAGGAGCATGCTAAGGTTGGCATCCTATGAGTTTTGTGTTGTGGTTCTTTTTCCCATACTATTGTGGTCTATTGTGTTGTAGTTTTGACATACCTCTATGTGACCCAATCTGGTTTTGAAACAGGTTTACCTCCCAGATCTCAATCTGATCTCGTTCTGTAGGATTTCCGAGTTGACTTGAAGTTTTAAGGTTGAATTTGGTTCGGATCTGGTTCTGGAACCAGTCCCATGTCACGAATTGTTTTTTTTTTTTTTGCGCATGTGTATTTCTGTATAGTTCATAGCAATTTTGGAAACAAAACTTGTATTTGGCTCACAACTTTTGTCGGGATTGGTTTGGTGGTATCCAAAGTCAAACTTAAAAGTTACATGTTAGCCAAAAATGGTGTAACATATACCTTGAGGGCATACAATTGGAAGTATTTAATTAACTTAAATTTATTTTTTTAAATTAAACAAGCCATTTAATGCATTTTAAAAAAACCGTAAGAATATACTTCATTAATACTTATTAATTCATATTTTAGAAAACGATTGTTATTTAATGCTTCTAAATGTATGTCCTTAGGGCATATGATAAGATTTTTTTTTCACAAATAGGTCATAACTTTTTTTTTAAAGTAAGGACGAACAAAGTTTGGGTTTGTTAGAGTCATCATCGATGATGAATATAGTTTTGAAAGGCTTACGATGACAAAACAAGAGGTTGATTGTCAATCTCGTAAAGCATAAATTTCAAGGCATTACGATAACCCACTATTACTACGCACTATCATTTATCACTGTCATTATTGCTGCCACAACAATCATTATCACCATCGTAAAATATAATTACACGGTACCCACCGCCGCATTGCGCGGGTACCTGCTAGTTTTTCTAAAACATAAAGCTTTTAAGCTCTAAAAAAGCTAATTTTAAACATACCCTAAATCAAAACAAATTCACCACTCATATCAATCAACCTAAATTGCCAAATTGATGAGCCACTTAATCACAACACTATGAAATGAAAATGTGATACCTGTAGGGCCACGAATAAGGCCAACAACATCTGCAAGTTTATGGATTCCTGCCTGCATAGCCGCCCATTAATTAAACGCTGATCAAAGGCAACATCTTTAGCCGAAACTCGAACCGCAAATCTCTGATGTGGCTGCCTCATCTTTTGACCGGTCTACAATTTCGTGTCCATAATTCTTGTTAAAAATTTAACATGCTACTCAGTCACTCTGCAAATAAAAAAACATATAAATTTACAACACGTCAAACAGGTTGAAAGTAATAATTTACATTGAAGTCATAATTTACAACACCATAAGTAAATTTGGTGGTTTAGTTTACGTCAAATTCTGTGTGGTCAATAAAAAGTCAATGACTTCTAATAACTATTTTAATCTCTAAAAGAATTTAGGTTTTATCCATAATATTGTAGTCAAAACATTAAATTAGGTTTATTGACTTTACCTATATGTACATTTTTAACTACTATAGTCAATAATTTGACTTATTCCTTACAGTAGATTTATGTTTAAGTTTTTTTAAAAATTTTAGTTTTTTTAAAAATTTTAGTTTTTTTTAAATAGCTTTGACTTTTGATGAAATAATTCAGAAATTATTTAAAAGTTAATTATTATTGTTTATTTGAAAGTCAAGAGTCAGTTTTATGAGTCAATAGTTAGCCGTTAATTTGTTCCTTCAATTAAGGCCATGTGGGCCATGTTTTCCTATTTTGTAGTACTAGTGAAGTCATGGGTAGTTAGTACTTGCTTTGTTTTGTTTCAGTATTTATAGACGTAAAGAGTCAGTAGGCAAATTGTAGCCTTTTCCATTTTAATGAAATATACAAGAAAATTGCCCCAAAACCTTTCACCAAATTTAGCCTATTTCGTGTTCTGTTCTACTTGCTAGTTGTCTGCAAGTTGTTTGATTCCAACATTTGGTATCAGAGCCAAATCCCGGTGTATGCCAAAATATCAACCAAAGCCAATAAAGATGGGAGACAAGTCTGATAAGGAAGGCCAGATTTCCTTGCAATACCCGATGTTGTCCCGATCCAATTATGCTGCATGGGCCATGAAGATGAAAGTGTTCATGCAGGCACAAGGGGCCTGGGAAGCCGTCGAACCCAAGAACCAACATATTATAGGTTTTATAGCTACTGTGTATATGATTTAAGGCTATATCATAAACATATCACAGGCTATTTGTAACATTAATATAGGTTCACAAGTTCAATCTATTTGTGACAAATTTCACAAAATCAAATATCACAAAGTCTTACACTTTCACAATTTACTAACCTTTTCTACTTCCAAATGAGAAATGAACTCTTCCAACAACTTTTTTCCATTTCAGCTATTTTTTATAATTCCTCATCTCCACAGTCTGCAAATAATTAATCCCATCAATAGAACACTAAACTACAACTAATAGAAAACAAAATTATAAGCTTAGAAAAGAAATTTAAGTGAATCGCTTAAAGGAGTCAACAACCAATTTTGCCTGAATTAACACATTAAAATATGTTTGTGATGAATTAGCAACAAAATATAAAAAAGATGGGACCCACTTGAAGAGTATTTAATATAACACAGAGTTTGACACATGTCAACCCTTTTAATTTCTCATCAACTCGTTCATCAATAAGTAGAGTCTCTACAACTTTTTTCTCTGATTCATCAAGTCTTACCCTAACTCTTACCCAAAAATCATTTATGGCCAGAAGTCTATTATATTTATTAGTTTATGACTACTTGAAGGAAACAAAGTCAATAGGCATGGCCTAACTGCTACAATGATATAGAATATGCTGCATAAAGTGTTCTATTTTCAATCGCAAAATTGATAAAAAAAAACATTTGATCAAACACCTTGTAAGCATAGAATCTTAATACCTCATCAAGCGAGCAACAACAAATCTCTTTTAATAAACACAAGGGAATTCCAGCGTTTAGTTGTTTTTATGAATACACCATGTAAATCAAAGAACGTTTTGAAATTATATATGAAAACACCATGTATATGTGGCGTTAATCAGGGCACAAATTAATTATGTTGATCATGCAATACAAATTAATTAATAATTGCTTTTTAATAATCTTAAAAAAATACCTCGATAGCTTGAACCCATCATCATAAGACGTTCAAAAACATTTGAGAATGTTCACATTTGTCAACTATAAGTTTCAATTTAATCAGCAGGGGGTACTAAAGTTTCTGCAAGAAAAAACCCATAATTCTTAAAGATACCAATTTTTTTATAACGTTAAACAAATCTAATTTGGTTTTTGAATGAACATCCAATTCTTTAGAAAATATTAAAACATACAGTGTAGTTGAACCTATGGATGTGGTGGGCGGTGGCAGCATGTGCTTAATGTAGAAACCCTCTTATAAGATGTATTCGTGTCTAACAACCTTGATCCATTAATCATATACCTAGAAATGTGAACATTCTCAAATTGAAACCTAAAACCAATGATTAAACACTTAAGCCCATGATTACTCAACAAACACATGAAAACAATTCAATGAAGCATTCCGTCAAACACATGGTATGCATGCCGTAAGAACACTATTATCTATAACCAATGATTGATCAACCCCTTTTCATATTTCAAGTAAATGAGTTAAGGAAAATCAGATCGTGATAAAATATCAAATTATGAAAACAAACGAAATTAACATGAAAACTTACAGGTTAAATGGGAACATGAAACTCTTTCATCAAAAGTTGACTTACTATCAGAGATGCTAGATACGGCGGTCGCTGTTGAAACGGATCTGGTGGTGGAGATGGCGTCGGCGAGAGTCCGGTGAGAGAACTTTAGGGGAGAGGTGGTGGAGGGGGCAGACAATAGGATTTGAAAGATGTAAAATAGATTTAGGATTTCTCTTGCGGCAGTTTCTACTTTCTAAATAGATGTAAAATAGATGTAAAATAGATTTAGATTTAAGATCCCTGGTCGAGACGGGTAACTATCCCCAAGTATTTATCATGAGTGTTGGATAGAAGAGTTTTAATTCTAAACATGTGTCTTGAACAAACCAAGTGAAGGTACCTGAAGGTACCTCAGATTCTACATAAAACAATTAAAACAAGTTTGGCACCCAATTAATGTAAGGGTCCTGAACGATTAGTGACAGATGTTTTATATAGAAATTATGTGATGATGAAATTACAGGTTTGGAGAACTACAGGGAGGCAGTTCAGAGGTTGTGGATTTGATGACCCATTTTAATGATTTTTCAGAGGATTGAACAACCCAATGAGATTTTTCATTTTTAATCCAGTTGTACTTCACAAATGTTGAAGATTTTGTAGATGTTTCGTTGTCGCATTTTGAGGAACCTGAAGATTTTGGCTTAGGTGCGGAATTTCCTCGAGAAGATTTGCGACGGGAGAAAGAGTGGGTATCAGAGGTTGGTGGTTTTTGGAAAAAAGTTTCGGTTGTTTGGAAACTGGAGATGATGAGATCTTTTGATTTGATTTTTCTGGTTTAGTGACGTATGATTTGCATTGATATGGATAGCACGTTTTGCATGTGTTTATAAGTTTACCAGATTTATGATATACTATGTTCTTATGAATACTGCAAGGTGCATCAAGTTTTACAAAAAAACGTTTATCAGTTTGAGTTATCTGTTTCTTTGTAATTTTGTCAAAAAATCTTTTTGTTCCAGATTTGTCAGTTTTAACATACACATCACCAAAATCAGGAGAGTATCGGACATGACGATAAACAGTAGAATCATAATCAGTTCTAAAAGCCGTTAAAAGAGTTTTCACACAATTAGAGTTATTACTTTTATTTTGAACCGAAAAAGAAGAAACTACAGACGTACGAGAACTAGACTTCTTAAGCAGGCTGGACTTCTTAAGCATACTAGGTCCAGTCTGAATAGACTTCTCGGACTTCTTGGCTCTTGTGACTCGATTGGGCTTCTTGACCTTCTCACTCTGAGACTCTAATTTACTATTGGAAGCATTTAAGACAGGTGAATTAGAGTTTCTCCTCAAGATGATTGGAACTGGGTTTGTTGGTACTGGTCCTAATAAAGAGGCTTTAGAATTTTGAGAAACAGTATTGTTCGTTTTAGCTTTTAATTCTAAAATGGTGTCCTCTAAATTATGTATTTTGTTTTGAAGTTTTTCTTTTTCTTTATCAAAGGCCGTATGAGTTTCATTAATTTCAGATTCTAATTGTACAATTTTCTTTTCTAAAATTAATGGAGGAACGTAAAGCTTTGGTTCTTTGATTTGTTTTAACACTTCATTTTCAGGAATGGAAAATTCAGCTGGTGTGATGATTGGAAAATGTTCGTTGTGTTCAAATTTTGCTTTCTTCTTTTCGTATGTTGAGTTTAAGGCATCATAATTGAAGCTAATTTGAGTATTTTCTTCCTTTTCCCTGTTGAACTTTTCAATTTCTGCTTCTTCATCTGGCATATGAAGGAATCTTTGCCATATTCCCAAGTTCATGTAATCGTAATTGTATAGTGTGGGAAGAACATCAGCATGACCAGCTTTCACAATCGTCTGCTCCAGTTTTGAGATGTGTTCTTCATCATTTTCTTTTCAGACAGTAAGACTGTGTATGGTTGCTGATTGTTCATCGATTTCCTTTTTAAAATTGGTTGTTATGTTTTTGATTTGTTCATTCAGTTTTTGAATTTCGATGTCAGCTGTCTTCAACTGTTCTTGGTAGTCATTCATCTTGATGTCTGCGGACTTCATCCATTTTTTCTCTCGAGTTAGTTGATTCGCCAAGTCATTTATCAGCTGCTTGGTGTCGTCTTTATCACTTGACACCGTCTTCATGTTTTTCAGGTTCGAAATTTCAAGGTTTTTTGTATTAATAATGTGATTTGGACGATTGACCTCACTGGTGTGAGCAGCATGAAACGATGACAACTGTTGTTGTAACTCTTGTGTTTTTTGATTTGAAAGGTTATTTTGATTGACTTGAGGAACAAGAGTTTCAAGTTGACGACGAAAGGTTAAATTTTCTGCCTTTAATTTTGAGATTTGTGTATTTGATTCATTGGTTGTATTTACTTGTTTTTGTAGACTATTTTGTAATTCAGAAATTTGAAATTTATAAGCAGATTTTGACGTAGACAACTGATTTTGTAATTCCTTGTTTACTTGAGTTATTTGAAGAGAACATTGACTTAAATCACTTAAATCATTTAAAAGTTGTTGCTTTTTGGATTCTAAAGAAGTAATTTGTTTTGTTAGTTGTGATTTCTCATCAATTTTAAGAAAAAAAAAATCATTAAACAAGGAATTCTCTGATTTATCAGTGTCTGAGTCAGATAGAAAAGAGTCAAAAAAAGAAGAGTGTACCTCATTTTCATCATTTTGTGGAACAACCAGATCATACCTCAGTTCAGTGGGATTATCAGAGTTTGATGAAAAAGTACTGATTATCTCAATTTCCTTGTTGGCTTCTTCATTGAATCTATCAGAACCCTCAGTATTCTCTCTTGGCATACTGCACAAATTTACTCTTTGTTCTTCATCTTTAGCTAACACTTTTTCAGTCTGAATTTGTTTATAATATATGCTAGCTTTTATCGCATCTGCAAGGTCTTTATCCATATTTTTGCAATTAGGGGTAAAAGTCCTTGTGTTTAAAAATGTGAAAATTTTCTTTTAATTTTTTTTTTTTATAATCTCGGGCCGAACTTTTTTATAACCTTCGGGCCGAACTTTTTTATAACCTTCGGGCCGAATTTTTTATAACCTTCGGGCCGAACTTTGTTTATAACCTTCGGGCCGAACTTTTTTATAACCTTCGGGCCGAACTTTTTTATAATCTTCGGGCCGAACTTTTTTTTATAACCTTCAGGCCGAATTTTTTTTTTATAACCTTCGGGCCGAACTTTTTTTATAACCTTCGGGCCGAACTTTTTTATAATCTTCGGGCCGAACTTTTTCTTGAGGACGAAGACTTTGACGTAAGAACACCGTTCATTCTTTTCTTCACTTTTTCGATCCAATCTCGCTCAATACTTGACCAAATTCAGTGATTCCAATCACAATATACTCGAAATTGCTTTTCTAACGATCTGATCCGATCATATATCCCAAATCATAACACATCTGATCGAATTTTGCGATTTTTAGAGACTTTTTGAGTTTTTCTAGTTTTTCATTAAAATCATCAAATTGAGAGCTATACTTGATGGAATGAACTGAAATTTGATTCCAACTTGCTTAGAATTGACGGAGAAACACAATCATCCAATAAAATCTTCCAATTGAACACAAAAATTTGCAACTTCGATTTCATAGAGACGAACGGGCATGAACTTCAAAAATCTCAGATCTGAACGAATTTAGCTTGAATTTGGATCTACTCACAGAGAGTTTTTGCTCTGATACCAATTGTATGTTAAGATTCAAAGATAGAACTAGAGATTTAGCATAAACAAGTAGAAATTAGAAGATTAGGATTGATAGAAATGAAGAACACTTTGCAAATAGATGGAGGCTGTGACAAGTTTGGCAAAGGTTAGTGACAATTAACTAAGAACAAGGTATTTATACCTAGACCTAGTTTCGACAAATTACATAATGCCCCCTAGACTATTGGTTACAATATATGAGACCCAACACATTCCACACAAAAGACCGTGCCAATGGTGTTAGTGGAGAGACGCTTTTCACATGTGCAGCTGATGAGTTTAGTTTGGGATGCTCCGTTAGGAGTTGTCTCATTCGATAGATATTTGTATATATGTGAGTCATGCCATTTCTTAGCATTTGAGACCAATTGTGCAAGTTAATTACCAAGATTCTAAATAATGTGAGGCGTGACGTGGCGGCATGGTTAACTCTCATGCTTTAGAAGACACGACGAAATCATGGCGAGGTCATATCGTTTCCTAACGTGTAATGTAAAACGCTAATTTTGTACATAAATTATAATTATACAAACAAAGAAAAATAATTATAAATTTATAACATAGTTCATCAAATTTTTATCTTTCAGTTTATCCAACCATTCTTATAGCTAATTAATTATATATATTTGGCTTGTATATCTCAGTTGCTTGAATACGCCTATAAACACAACTTATTACTAATAAATGTGAGCTAAGTTGAATATCATCAATTCATCATACATAAGCCTTACACCTCAAGCCTTGTACCATTCTCTAGTGACATGGTCAAGCCGCGAGGTTTGGCGTGTCATAGAGAAAGTCAAGATGGGCATTTTAGAACCATGTTAATGACACAAAAAAACATCATTTAGGTTTTGTTATGTCTTATACGTCTTCAGTGTTGAATCGCCATTTCATGTAAATTATATTAATATAAGTAAAAAAAACATTTAATACCCTGAATTTAGTTAACGACAACGACACTCAAGCAGATATACATGTTTGTTGTAAATATATTATGTACAGATATACCAAAATAATCAAAATTATCAAATGTAACGTACAAATTTGAACATCGACGACGATGGAATAAAAGAATTGTGTTCTATAAGGTTTATACACGCTCTATGTGCTGCAACTCCAAGCCTCGTCGTAAAACCCCAGGATTTGATGCAGTTTATCGATATCTTCTTACAACAAAAGAAAGACCGACAACACAAAGTTGTTACTCGGAAACAAGAAGAACACTAGAACCACAACACCAGTAACTAGAGGGGAGCATCACTAAGGAGATGAAAGATTATTTTTTCGTGTGTAGAAACTACACCTCTCGAGTTTGTTTTATAGTGTATCAATAGTCACAAAACGAATGGCTTCAATGAAGGAACTAACTCTGCGTTAACCAGTTTTTAATGTCATAGACGTTACTCTCTCAACTGTTACGATTTTTCAAGGGTGTTGTTAAAAATAAAGCTGCTCAGCTCCCCGTGAATGGCAAAGTGCGCTTAAATCGCGCGGTGTTTTAAAAAATAAAGCTGCTCAGCTCCCCTCGAATGGCAAAGTGCGCTTAAATCCAACCATTTCGCGTATACGGTATCGGCTTTTGTGGTAAAAGGAAAAAAAGGTCATGATTATCAATCATCTTCCATATTTTATATTTTAAGAGCTATTATTATTATTATTATTATTATTATTATTATTATTATTATTATTATTATTATTACTACTACTACTACTACTACTATTATTATTATTATTATTATTATTATTATTATTATTATTATTATTATTATCATTATTATTATTATTATTATTATTATTATTATTATTATTATTATTATTATTATTATTATTTGATTGAGCGTATCGCACGACCAAATGGGGGGTCGCGACCGGCCACCTCACCCACCGCGACACGTCCCTCCGGTTACGAGGACTCTCTCCCGACGCGTCCCAAGCGCTTAAAGGTCGTCTACACGACCGTTGGAGATCGTAGGTCGTGGCCATTCTTTCTCCTTCTTCATCCTTTCTCTTCCTCCTTCTTCCTCTTTTCTCATTTCTATCCTGCCGTCTTTCTCTATCTTGCCGTCTTTCTCTCTGTTCTCTGTTCTACACAGATAGGACACAGAACATATACTCAATGGGCCAATTGAGTTTAATATATATAAATATATGGGCTAACTCCTTTAAATTTGAAATATATTAATGAAATTAAAGAAAAAAGATACCGGTCACCCATTATGTGGGTTTGGTCGCGATTTGGTCATGTGTTTGATCAGGAGAGAGAAAACTGATGTGACGCAGATGCGGCAGGGGTGACCGATACCCATTATGCACAGTCTTAATGTTTTGATAATGAGAAGTGATTTTGGGACCACATAAATTACTCCAAATAACACAACCACTGCTTTACAGTACTTGTACATTATGTTTTAAATGTTATCCATAGTAGTTGTACTTGTACATTATGTTTTAAATGTTATCCATAGTAGTTGAAGTAATTTATGTATCCCAAAATCATTACCCTTTGATAATTACAACCCCTTATTATTATTTTTCATTAATAAATTAGTAAACTCGTTTAAGTAGGAACCCCGACCAGATAATTCACTTTTGTCTGTTTTTTATTTTCTACCTAATAAGATCGCCATCGCCATCGCCATCGCCATCTTGCTCTTCAACTCCATTGTTGATTTGATCGCTCACGAACAACAAAATTCAGAAACCGATTACGAAGCTGACAGTTGTCCGGTACTCATTGATTCGATTACCAATCGCGATTCAAATTTAGAAATTGAGATCGGAATGATAAGATTTGACTGATATTTTTGCTGATTCAGATGGCCTTTAATCTTCATCGTAGTCGTCACTTAATTATTTCATCTTCTCTGTTGTTATTTTATTGTTTTTGGAGCATTCATTGTAGCAGTGATGATGATTTCTTACAACAGCCTCCTGTTACGCCTATCAATCGCGATCTCTATCGCACTAGGTAAACTCAATGTTCTCCAAACAATGCTTCTAGATTTGATTTCGAGTCCGATTTGTTTCCGTGTGCTGTAAGTGTGTTTAATTTGATTTAGTTAAATTCTTAATTGATGTTGATTTTATTTTAGTTTTACATAATGAAACATTTTTTTCAACTAACCTGGATCTCATCCCAAAAAATGACAAGAGTAATTGTCTAATTGATCTGTTTTGTAACTGTAAAAGAGTTGTAAAGCGAGCAATTTAATTTTTAAGTCAAATAACTAAATTGAACTGCAAAAAGTTGTGTATTTTGAAGAATTTGGGAGAACTACTTTTGGTAATTGGATACTGATAATAAGAGGTACAAGAAATTAAAAAATGCTGGCTCTAGATTTTGCATATCCTTATCAAAATTGAAACTGGAAACTGTTGTGTGCAATCTAAGTCAAATTATATCTCTCATTATTACATTTAATATGTAATAATTTTGTTGTACAAACTGAGATATACTTGTGAAAAGCTTGGAATTATATACACCTTTTTATAAACTCATTCTTTTTATTTAGTGATGCTTTGATGGAAGAAATAGCAGCATTGGTTAACAGACATCAAGATAGACTACATGTGAGTACTCTCAGGCTCTTCCTATTCATTATTCTCCATCCTCTTTTGTCTAATTTTTCATATTTGCTCATAATTTGGTAATTTTTTTTTTTACAGATGGAGACATTTCAAAGTACAAATAAGGGCTACCATGCAGAACTAAATGTAGTTACATATTGCAGAAACAGGACAGCTATAGAAGACAAATCTAAGTTTCGAATACTTCTCGTAAGTTTAATCTTGTAATGTAGCCTTGATATATCCAGTAAAGAAACCAAAAGATTTAAAACAAATAAAAATAAAAAATTTAAGTTTTTGACATGTATTGTGATTTGTGATTATTGATTTTTTTGACAGATGATTACTTGTCTTCCAGAGTTTTGGGCAGCATGCACGGGAGCTTATAACCTCTGAGCTGGCATTAAGGATTCTCTCTATCTTAAGTGAGGAACAATTTTTACCTAAAATGGATCCACTCTTGCTGAACAAGACCCTTGAGAAGATTGTTATAAAGGTTAGACTTTACTTTACTTGTATTAAACTATTTCATTATATAATTATTAAAAGTTATGATTTAATTAACGCATAATTATCTTTTAGGTGGTACCAATGGAAAATATGAATGGACGCAAAAAAGTCGAAGCAGGAGACCTTTGTGAAAGAAGAAATGGTCTTTCTTTTACTCTTAGTTACTTTTGTTATTTTGTATATAAAGTGTTTACTTATATTGCTCAAATTCATGACTTTTTTTTCTGTTTATTCTTTGCAGGTAGAGGAGTTGATCTCAACAGAAATTGGAGTGTAGATTGGGGTAAAAAAGAAAAGGTTAGTCATTAAAAAAATTGGAAACCGTTGAGATCTTAATAAAAAAATTTATGGGATAATGATACGAATTGAATAAACAATAAACCAAACCGAATGCTTATATTGATAATCCTGGAATTAGAGAACCAGGTTTCTCCCTGAGAACAATAAAAGAGAGACTAAAACAAATAATTCGACAATTCAAGGGATTTGGCCGATTCCCTTTAAATAGGGTTGGGTCCCAATACTAATCGAATAAGGAAACTAGATAAGCACTAAAAAATAATTAAGCATTCGAATCTTCAATCAAGATAGACTTCAATCTTTTGGTTTACGCCTTTGATATACTTGACCCCACCTCTTGACCGGCTCCTCAATTCTGATCGTATCATTACCCCCGCCCCAAAGACTCACCTTGTCCTCAAGGTGAAAATTTGGGTACTGCATCTTGATGTGATCTGCCTGTTCCCATGTAGCTTCTTCGCTTGGTAAATCTTTCCATTTGACAAGTACCTCGGACCCTTCATTGCTATTCCTGATGCCCAAAACATTTTCAGGTTGCCACATTGTGTTGGGCGTGACGGATGTTTCCGGGGGTAACCTTGTTTCGACTAAATGATCCCCCACCACTGCCTTTAGTTGTGATACATGAAAAACCGAGTGGATGGTAGACGTATCCGGTAATTGCAGCCTATATGCCACTTTTCCGATGCGAGCCAGTACCGGGTACGGTCCATAAAAATGCGGAGCCAATTTTACGTTAGCCCGTTGAGTAACTGTCTTCTGCCGGTAAGGTCGTAATTTGAGAAACACTTGATCACCCACATTAAACGTGATATCGCGTCGATGTCCGTCGGCTTTGCTTTTCATGATTTGTTGGGCTCGGTTCATGTGCACTTTGAGCTCATCTAAGATTGAATCCCGTTCGCTTAAGTACGTATCAACCGTGAAAGTGGAGGCGTTCCCGTGATCATAGCTGAGAATTGTTGGAGGGTCTCGCCCATATAATACCTTAAAGGGTGTCATGCCAATTGATGAATGGAAAGACGTGTTATACCAATATTCCGCCCATGGCAACCATTTGACCCACTGTTTCGGTGTTGATGAAGTGAAACAACGGAGGTAGGTTTCCAAGCTACGATTCATCACTTCTGTTTGTCCATCCGTTTGAGGGTGGTAAGCCGTGCTATGTTTGAGTGTCGTGCCCTGTAGTTTAAACAACTCTTTCCAAGATAAAAACACGGTCCCGGTCGGACACGATGGAGAGGGGGATTCCATGAAGGCGGACGATGTTTCTGATGAACTCTGCGGCTACTGAGGAGGCCGTGTAGGGGTGTTTGAGTGCCAAAAAATGAGCCGATTTGCTTAAGCGGTCAACGACGACCATAATTACACTATACCCCTCAGACTTTGGCAAACCGTCTATGAAATAGACAAATCTTCCCATATACGTTGGGGTAGTTCCAGTGGTTGCAATAGCCCCGCCGGCGACATGTTTGAGTATTTGTTTCGTTGGCACACGAGACACTCCGAAACCAATTTAGCGATATCACGCTTCATTCCGACCCAAAAAAATTCTGTCGCCACTCGGTGGTAAGTCTTTTGTACGCCCCGTGACCGCCAATGGTGGCCGTATGTAGCTCATGGAACACCCAAGGAATGCATGGCGATGTGCGAGGCAAAACTAGTCTTCCTTTGTACAGAAGATTCGTGTCCTGCACTGAATAGTGTTCTAACCCGTCTTCCCGTGCTTCGACTCATGCCCGAATCGCAATAATTTAATTTCCGGATTTTTGCGTAACTCGTCCAAGAGCGCCGGACTATTGCCTGGTTTGCTGATAATGAGCTCACGACGTTCAAGCAACTTTTCTTTTCGCGATAACGCGTCCGCGGCTCCATTTTCTTTTCCTGGTCGGTAAACGATGTCAAATTCATAGCCCGATAATTTGGAGATCCACCGCTCGTGCCCGCCGGTGATCACACGCTGGTCCAGGAGGTACTTAAGACTGCGTTGGTCCGTGATGACCGTAAACTTGCGGCCTAACAGGTATGGTCGCCACTTTTGAATTGCTGAAAACCGTGGTCCCGTGTAATTCATCTAACAATTCATCAATTACGGGTATCGGGAACTTGTCTAACACCGTGGCTTTGTTCAGTGCTCGATAGTCGACACAAAATCGCCAGTTCCCGTCCTTTTTCTTTACTAACAGGACCGGGCTCGAGAACGGGCTGGTGCTCGGTTGGATTACCCCGGCTTCGAGCATTTCTTTCACCAATCGTTCGATCTCGTCTTTCTGTAATTGCGGGTATCGGTACGGTCGCACATTGATGGGCTCGGTGCCGCTCTTCAAATTGATTGCGTGCTCGTGACTGCGGGGTGGCGATAAACCTGTAGGTAAATCAAAAACATCAGCATAGTTAGTTAATAACGACCGCAGACCGGGATGTATGTCTGGTGGTGATTCGGGCTGCTCCACGTTCATCAGGGTCACCAAATATCCTTCGGCGATGTCGGGCATGGATCGGGCGATCGATTGTAGGGATGCTTGGGACCGGCGCAGGCCGGGCTCCCTTTCCAGTAAAACGACATGATTTGAGTCTTCCAGTTCACCTCCATGTCGCCTAATTCCTCCAGCCATTTCATACCCAAAATGGCGTCGGTGCCACCGAGCTCTAATGGGTAAAACTCCTCTTCTACCAACATGCCCGGTAACTGCAGTTCCACGCTACGGCAAATTCCGTACGTAGCATCCTTGCCTCCATTGCCCAAGATGATGCCCCTTCTTTTTCGCCCTTGTACCGTCAGTTGCAGCGGCTCGATTAACCTGACAGACAAAAAATTATGGGATGCCCCACAGTCGATTAGTACAATTACCTCGACTCCTCTGATGGTACCGCGTAGTTTCATGGTTCGCGGGGATGTGAGACCGGTAACCAATTGGGCGGAGACCTCTAAGTGGTCTAAATGAACATGCTCGTCCTCATGCTCGCCCTCGGATTCGTCCTCCTCGCCTTCCGTCACTATAAGTACCCGTAAGGTTTTGTCCGGGCATCGATGACCGGGCCGTAGCGCCCATTGCATCGAAAGCAGAGCCCTTTGGCCCGTTTGTCGGCATACTCGGTGTCGGTCATCTTACGGTAGGGTTGCTTGTTCGCCATCGCGGTTGTCAGCTTCCCATTAGTGGTGTTTGCCCCGGTTGCAGTGGTTACGGGTCCGCTTTGTCCGCCTCCCTGGTTCCGGTTAAAAATCCGTTTTTGGGGCCGGCTTCACTTTGTCACTTACCGCCCCTGACCTTGCTTCGTCTATCATGAGTGCAATTTTCATAACGTTGGTGAGACCGTTGGGTTGTAACACGCGTACCGAGGTGCGGATATCAGTTTTTACCTTTGATAAAGGTGCTTTCGAGCACTTTCTCGGATAGACCCTCCAGCTGGGCTGCCATGGACTCGAACATGCTCACGAATTCTCGTACCGTACCAGTTTGGGTGATGTTTAAAAATTGCTCGTGCATATCTCCGTCTTGTGACGGTTGAAACCTCTCTAATAATCGTGATTTAAAGTGATCCCATCCCCGGAATGGATCTCTCTGGTCGGTCCATCGGTACCACGACAATGCTTGCCCTTCGAGACAGATTACCGTGGCTCGTAATCGTTCTTCCGATGTTATGAACCCCTGAACCTCAAAAAAGCGTTCAAAAAAGCGTTCAGCTCTATAAACCCACCCATAGGCGTCCTCCCCTTCGAATATGGGCATCTTTAATTTCCGCAATCGATGGTCTATGCCGGCGTCCAGGTTCCATCGCCATTAGATCCCGAACCGTGGCCGGATCCCATACCCCCAGATGGTCGTGGCTTGTATCCAAACGGATACTGAACGTAGCCGTCGTCCGGTTCACCCATGGACCGGGAATTCTCGTATCCCGTTTGTTGCTTCAACTTTCCGTTTGATGAACCGACGGGTCCATCGAATGAAAATACCGGAAAACCCCAGATCATCAAATTTCATACCATGGGTACCCCTGACCAGCTGCGGACCGGTGGTCTGCGAGGGTTGTCGGGCGGTGGATTGCGGCGTGGTCGATTTAGTTGGTACGGTGGTGACGGTCATTGGTAGGGTTTGCACTAAAGCGGCGGTAGGCGGCGGCGGTGGTGTTGGCTGCTTCTGCTGGAGACTGAGCAAAATCGCCATCATCTCGGTATGTTTCCGATTTGTTTCGTCAAATCGCCGTTGGGTTTCGGTTTGCATCGACTCCATGCGCTGCTGGTTTTCGATCTGCATGGCTAGGTGAACCCTAGCTCGATCTGTCCGAACTGCGCTGCTGTTTTGGCTTTGTGCTCAGCCAAATCGCTGTCGACATCAACAATTTTCTTTGTCATCCCGAAATCGAATGCTCTGATACCAATTTGATACGAATTGAATAAACAATATACCAAACCGAATGCTTATATTGATAATCCTGGAATTGGAGAACCAGGTTTCTCCCTAAGAACAATAAAAGAGAGACTAAAACAAATAATTCGACAATTCAAGGGATTTGGCCGATTCCCTTTAAATAGGGTTGGGTCCCAATACTAATCGAATAAGGAAACTAGATGAGCACTAAAAACTAATTAAGCATTTGAATCTTCAATCAAGATAGACTTCAATCTTTTGGTTTACGCCTTTGATATACTTGACCCCACCTCTTGACCGGCTCCTCAATTCCGATCGTATCAGATAAACTGTTAATATTTAGTTTTTGTAGTTAGTAATTAGTGCATTAAATTGTTACAAGAACATGATTGTTACAATGACGATGTAAATATAAATCTGTGAAGAATATGATGAGGAGTTTGCCTAAAATGCCAACATACTTTTCAATATGTCCTTAAAGTCTTGTCCTATTGGGTCATCAAAAGATCCTTTTTACGAAAGTGACGGTTTTTAATAAAGATAAAATTTTATTATTATATGTACATAAAAGTTAAATTTCTGTATAATGATAAATGACATATGAACTGATTTAAATAGTTTTTAATGACCAAAACAGGAAAGAAAACCATCTTTTCATGACCCAATAAGACAAACCTTTTTTTTTTGCTGTCAAAAATAATAAAAAAATAAAATAAAATAGTTTTATATACACTTGTTATTTTTTTAAATATAATTCAGGATTATAATCCATATGAAGAGTACCCTGGGACTGCCCCTTTTAGTGAGCCCGAAGCTCAGCTAATGAGGAAGCTTTCAATGTCATTTGACCCTCACATTTGGGTCAACGTTCATTCTGGAATGGAGGTTAGCAATACCACCTTTGATTTTTTTTAATCAATATAATTTAATGAATTGTTTGTTACATATAAAATAAGGGTTATTTATTCGTTCTTTTTTCTTTCTAGGCTCTGTTTATGCCATATGATCACAAAAACACAACGCCAGCTGGACTGCAATCACAGAAAATGAAGTTGATGCTTGAGAAATTAAACCATCTTCATTGTGGAGACCGTTGTGTGGTTGGATCAGGGGGTGGATCTGTTGGGTCAGTCTTATCTATTCATATATATGTTTATTTATATACATATATACATAAATTATCATGAAACGTTAATAGTGGATTTTTTTAAAACAATATTTTGAAATGACTATAGGTGGTCAAATTGGTGGGTTGACCAGAAACACTTTTTGTCCTTTAAAAAAAGTTAATTTGTCTAATATGATTACAAGTTTTTTATATGAATCCAATAATAGACTATTTTTTTAATAAACAGATTTCAAAGGTGTCAGTAGTTTGATAAATAAGGACTTCATTGTAACATATGAAACTAAAAGACTAAGTATGTAATATGATACAAACTTAAATGACCATTTGTAAAATTTAGTCTTTTTCATTTTACTAGGTTAAGCGGGTCATTAGGGAAAAACATAACTGAATCGCCCATTTATAAGTAAATGGTCAAAATTGCCACCTCAGCGAGCATCCTATTAAGGTTGTTATTGGTACTCATTTCAACTATTGTTTGGAACAGGTATTTGGCACATGGTACCACAACGGATTACATGTATGATGTGGCAAGAGTCCCCATGTCTTTCACCTTTGAGGTTTGTATACACACACACACACACACACACCTAAATGTTTTCTACCCCATGTTTACTTTGAGCTCAATTTGTTGACTTTCATTGACTTTCCAGATCTATGGAGATGAAAAAGCTTCCTCAATAGATTGCTTTAAAATGTTCAACCCTGTGGACCATCCCACCTTCAATGTATGTGCCATAAATCCCTATTATGATTCTCACTTTATTTATTTTCAGTCGATTAAATTATCTAGCAAAAATAACCCTTATATTTGATACATAATATAAGTATGAAATTCAAGAAAAAAAATACAAAAATGTTTGTGGGGCGACCCGTTTTTTACTTGCCCATTGTGCCATATTTAGGAGTGAATAACCATATATTTCAATATTAAAATTTGTGATAATTTTATATATATCCTTACAAACTTCCAATATTACATACATATCCTTAACTTCATTATTACATACGTATCCTTACAAAACCTCAAAATTCACACATATATATCCTTTTAGCTAATTTAAAATAGGTAAAAGGATATACGTGCGAATTTTGATATTTTGGAATGATATATACGAATATTATAAGTTTGCAAGGACGTATATAAAATTATCCAAAACTTACCCTCTTGATTTCAGAGAGTGCTCAACGAATGGTCAACAACATTCTTTGCAATGTTCAACATGGGAGCACACCAAATGACCGACCCACAAGAACCAACCCCTTTTAACGTGGACCACTTAATATCCATAGACGATTATTTAAACGGATATTTAATCGAAAGAAAAAACAGATACGGTGAAAAAAAGGAATTTATAGACCTCGGTTTGCAAGAAATCAGAACGTATTTCAGACTCTTTTTGCTTTCTTCGGTGATGTTAATGTTCATGTTCTGTTCTAGAATTGCAAAGAGTAATAGATCCCACTTGCCTTCCATTTCTCTTTGAAAATGGAGAAAGTTATGTGTCATTTACTTGTTTTTTATTATGGGTTGTATTGTTTCATGCCCTTATATTTGTTAGCATTTTTTTCGAAATGGGGAGTTTTAGGTTAGTATATGATTTATGATTTGTACGATATTATTGGTATGTTATGTACGATGATTTATTTGTGCACTAATAGAAATGTGAAGGTTTTGGATGTATCCTGTTTAGCATAAAGATTGTTTCAAGTTGGTCTTTTTTCCTGTCCATAGTTTTTGTATCATGTTATCTTGTTTTTTGGGGAATGTCTTGTTACTCAGTAAAACCAAGCAATATTTTTCATTACTTTTATCATTCCTAACCCCCTAATGTTGTGTTCTACACTTTTTAAGCGAAAGAAAAGAGAAGAAGATAAGAAGAGTAAAAAGAAAATGAGATATTAACAAGAAAATATTTTTCTCTTTTGTTTATTTGGGTTGGATAGAAAAGAAAAGATATTATTATATTTTATGTTTTTAAGTTGGAAAGAAAAGAAAAAAAATTAACACATTTTTAATTTTGATTAGGTAATATCAAGGATAATTTGATAATTTCAAATATTTTAATTAATTAAAATTCTCTTTCTTTTCTAATCTTTCCTTGAAGGAAGATTAGTTGAGAAAAATGCCTAAATCTTTTTTCCACTTTTTTTTGTCTTTCTTTTAAAATTTAAACTATAGAACATCGTAAAAATCATCAAACATTCAATAAAACTTAAATCTTAATTTTGGATAAGGAAAAAAAATAGCAAAATTGCATTATTTAGATTGGACATATCTTTATACCTAATTCCCTGTTGTTTGTAGTGGCACCTACTCTAAACGAACCGAACGAACACGAACGGGGTCTTGTTCGTGTTTGTTTGTTAAGGAAAAAATGTGTTCGTGAACGGTTCACGAACACTTATCGAACGGAATTTTGTGTTCGTGTTCGTTTGTTAAGAAAATTTAGTGTTCACAAACGGTTCGTGAACGAGGGTAACCAACATAAACGAACACAAACGAACATAAACAAGCACAAACGTACACGAAACGTACACAGACAAACACAAACGAACATAAACAAACACAAATGTACAAAAACGAACATAAACAAGCACACACGAACATAAATAAACTCAAACGAACACAAACGAACATAAACAAACACAAACGAACATAAACAAACACAAACGAACACTAACAAACGAACGTAAACAAACGAACACGAACGGATGTTCACGAACGTAAACGAACGAACGGGCCTTTGTTCGTGTTCGTTTGTTTAACTAAACGAACACAAAATCTTGTTTGTGTTCGTTTGTTTAGCTAAACGAACGAACATAAACGAACTCCCGCCGAACAGTTCGCGAACGGTGTGTTGAACGTTACAGGCCTAGTGGCACCTCTATATTATCTAGGGCTAAAACTCATGATTTGAATTATCAACCCAATAATTCCCGCGAAATATAATGAAACCCTAATTGCTTACCGACTTATAGTAGCCTCCAATTCCGAACCCTCTTATATAATCCTCAAAATTGGAGCCCGTCGCTTCATCAATTCCATCTTCAAAGCGTAGTTCTTCAATCAAGGTAAACACTGAATTCACCTTAATTTATGATTTTGATAATTTCATTTTGTTTCGAATTTGTGAGTTCCAATCTGACATCTTTCAGTTAATTCGGTCCAGTTTACCGTAGATATCAGAATGGCGTTGAAGCAAACAGCAGTGATGTATCATTATCCATGTCCAGATGGTGCTTTTGCTGCTTTGGCAGCTCATATTTATTTCTCTGTTTCTTCTGCTCCAGTTCGCTTCTTCCCCAACACTGTTTATTCTCCTATCAAGTAATCTCTCAATTACTGTTGATTAATTTTGTGTTATGTCACACCCCGCCAAAAGTGGTTTGCGGAAGAACGGGCATGCGACTATCATGGGTAAACATAGCATATGATTATCGTCAACAATAAATGTATGATAAAAATAATGTCACCAAAATTTAAAGTAAACAAAGTAGTTGAACCAAAACATAATTTTTTTAACTAAAATTTGGAGATGACATCTTTACAAAACGAAAGGTTGACTCCAATGCATGTGACTCAATGCTTAGCTTAGATACCTGAAAAACATAAGTAAAAGTATCAACAAAATTGTTGAGTGAATTCACAGGTTTTATAATAAGTTCAATTTGTTCCACAGTTTTCGTATGCCAGTCATGGCAAAAATAGAGTGATGATATAAAACGTTAAAAATAGTATGCTCCAAAAGCAGTAGTAAAAACATAATAGTTTTCGCATGTCATTGTTGGCAAAAATAGTGTGATGATATAAACGTTAAAAATAGTCTGCTCAAAAGCAGTATTCGTTTTCGTATGCCATCGTTGGCAAAAATAGTGTGATGATATAAACGTTAAAAATAGTATGCTCAAAAGCAGTAATCGTTTTCGTACGCCATCGTTGGCAAAAATAGTGTGATGATATAAACGTTAAAATGACCTGCTCCGAGAACAGGGGCACGATAAAATCACAAGAAGAAACATATGACGGTGATCCCCCAAAAGGTTAGCTATACCCTTTTGAGTTAAAATCTCGACCCTAAGCCCATAACCAAAACAACAACTTTCAAACGTATTTCACTTTCTGGATATACACTCCACGGGTTCGATAAACATCGTTAGTTAGCGCGACCAACCAAATACGGGGGAGGGTAAGTCTCAGCCAATAGTACTATCTGCATATCCAGGGCCTAGTCACAACTAGCTAATGATTATGTATGTAAGCATATACGCACTTCCATGCACTACATCTAAACCTAGTCCGAGATAAGGATTCGTTGTCAAGTTTCCAAAAATAGTTTCATCACAAATAATCGAAAACAATAATAGTTTATATGTTTTTCACCCCAATAGTAATTAAAATAGTTAAAACGTAGTAAAAAGAGGGGTTGTGAACTTACAGTCACAATAAGATTTGTTAAATACGATGTGATAAATAATGTAAACATGAAGTTGTTATGTTTTTCACCCCAAAGTTGTAAAAATAATAATAATAATAAAATGCGGTAAAAAGTGGGGCTGTGAACTCACCTGATGAGTCAGTAAAGCTAGAAAGCAATAAATAGGAATAATAGTGCTCGATAATATGCCCCAGCTACCTATAGGTGTGAGGTAAAACAATTTTAGTAAACCGCTCTATAGGCGCATCTATGCTAGTGGTTCACTCTAATGATTGCTTTAGAAATGTCGTTAGACCCGAGTGATTCGTTGGTGACTTTATGAAAATGTAGTCTCGATTGACTAATATATTTGTATTTCGTAGATACACATATTAATATATTTATATAATTCTGAAAATGTTATCATTTATTTGCACTTAAAATATCAAGTTTAATGTAATTTAGTAATTGTATGAATAAGACTATTAACTAAGTATTAAATCGTTTGTGTCAACTGACAAATTTATATGCCAAGAATCAATCTTTATGTAATCTGCGAATTAACATATCGAATACCATTCCTATATTACGTTCTTATATAAAGTCTAGTAAATTATGTATCCATTTATTTTTGCATGAACTACATACTTGGGCAGAAGCCAAAATTTGGATGGCAAGAATAAGTACCATCATATCTAGTGTTTCTATCCACTAACACTTAGATCCAAGGTTTGTGGTGTTTATTTTAGCTTCAAAAATCATTTTTATTTTCTTTTTCATTTGTATGGGTGTTTAACCAAGATTTTCGTGTGTAGTTGAAACTCGTATAAAAACATATTTTGGGTAGCATTTCATTAGGAGTGAATGTTTCTAGCATAAATAACAAAGATTAGTTGGGTTTAAACAAGAAAAGGTGGTTTTCTTACAAAGCTTTTCGATAACGGTATTTGAGACTTAGTGTGTTCCTCCTTCTCCAAAGGACCAAAAGAGATGGTTCTTCTTGGGGAACTTCTCAAAATGAAGTGGAAATGAGTATACTAGAAAATCTAAGCAAGAAATGAAGTGGAAAATAAAGAAATCGAACTTACACAAAGAGGTAAAAATTTCAAATCTGGGCAGCAGCTTGAGGACGGATTTCGACATTTTTCCAGTCCAGAAGGTGGGGTTTCAATAGTACTATGTTGTAGAGGAAAGTCTTATGGTGATTTGGCAATTTGAATGAGTTAATTTGGACTTATGAGTCAAAAGTTATGGTGATTTGAAGTCGAGATTGTGGGTGTCGGAAGCACAACCGGGATTTGAGTATGGAGGGACACTTATTGGAGGTTTCTTGAGTTGTGGATGGTTATGAGAGTGCAATTTAAAAGGTGGATACATTGTAGGAAGATGTACGATTGTGTGTATGCGTGTGTTAGATAAACATGGCAAGGTGACATTGTGGGGATGAGGAGTTTGCATTAAAAGTATGAGGGCATATATGAAATTGTGAAAGAAACGTGCAAGACATGGAGTGTGGTCTAATATCTTTTGGTTATTATCTAGTTTAAAGATGTGGAGGATAGTAGATAACAATGAAGTTATTAACTAGCTTTGATATATACAGGATAAAAGCAGAGCATGATGACATTTGGGTTGGTTTTCAAGCACATGGGAGAGATGAAGAGTACGAAAAAGTTGATAGATTGCAGGGCATGGTTATACATAGTTATAGAGACGTGAGAGGGGGTGTGAGAGTGAGCCAAAATAGAGTTTGACTTTTAAAAGTGTAGAGTCGGTGGGTTGTCATGATTTCATTTGATTTGTTAATTAATTAACATATAATGCCTTTTTTTTTTTTTTCTTTTGATATGAAATATCTAGTATAGATTTAGTAGATATTTAATGGATCTCAAACATTTAGCTGGTGATTGAATATTATTTTATATTTGGTAGCGTTTATTATTGAGTTTAGTTTCCACGTATCAAGTGATTGGGTTGGGATCAATTACCTTATTAAAGTTGTGATTTATTAGGTTCTACTAAGAGACTAGCTTGGTCTCAATTATTATACTATCATGATGGCTCATGCTAGACTTATAATGTCTATAAATTTGTTTATTCGTGGATAATCGTTTTACCAAGTAGCACCCGGTCACAATCGGTGCCAGGAGATTAACCCCGTTTCGAGGGTTGTCACATTCTCCCCATGTTAAAAGAATTTCGTCCCGAAATTCAAGACGATTTGTTAAAGTGGTTTGCGACTATGTGAACAAGTGCGGGTGTTTACATTTTAGATGGCCTTCCCGCCCCTAAGTAAATTTAGGACTTTAGAGTAGAATTTCAGTACCCTTCAACTAGTTATACTTAACTCCTATACGGCTGAGTCTATAAATCAAAGATTCTAATTGGTTCCTTGGTGATTGATTTGTATATCATACTTCGTATGCCAAATATTTATTTTCTTTATATCTCCACATAAATTAGTTTTGGTGTCAAAATAATAATAGTTTTAATAAATTTTAGAATTCGACACTTAATTCGTATAATGTGAAATAATGGATGCCCATCTTTGTGTAGAGAATATGTGTTAAATCAAACTTCATGTAACATACGATATTTTTATGCTATTGATCTTTATTTTATCTCATTTTAAATTTTTCGTTAACTGTTCAAAATATAACTTTTTATACCCGCTCCAACATACGAGCTAGGATTCCTCGTTAGTAAACATATTACCATGATTTTTATTTTGGACAATTTAAGTTGGTCAAATAAGTGCTCGTATGGACCCAAATAATAGTTTTAGAAATCTGGATAATAGATTTAGTTATTATTACCCAAATTATCATACAATTGAAGAAATACGACAAACTATTCAAGTCATTTAAATACTTGGTTTTACTACCGGTCTTTATGTATCCATACCTTGGTTTTCTATAATTGGTAAAACTAGCATATATATTAGTATCTTATACTAAATTGACTTTTGAATGGTATATCAATTTGAACGATAATAGTGTGTGTTATTGGATTTCATGTATAAATATACATTTTTTTTTATGGATATATTTGGGTGAAGTATTATCGTACATTCCTGACACATGATACCCTCTAAATTCATCTATTGTTATGTATTTATTATCCATACTCTTTCTTGAGTGGTTCGTTGTCAATACGAATTTTATCGTTGTAGAAATCTTATAACGTGACTAGTTCACTCAACATTATCATTAATTTCAAGTTCCAGTCATTAGCCAGGTGGGATCCTTTCCCAACGTGACCCCTTTTTTTTCATGTTTGAAATATATATTAAACCCCGGAACAAAACCCACTTTGAGACTACTTCTTTTATTAAGTAAATCTTCATTTTAAGTCTGCGTTCGATTGTATGTATTGTATGTGTGTAAGTAAAAATAAATAATACTTTAATTTAGCTACTATCCAAAATGCTTTTTTTTTTTTTTTTTAGCCTTAGGATAATTTATGATTTTGAAAAGATTATGTTTACCTGTTACTAGCTTTGTTTGTAAATCCATAATTTCATATTTAACTAGTTATGAAGTAGTTTTTAGAAACATTTGAAACTTTAAGAATTAAAATGTTATTAAATAATCACGGTCATTTCTTATATAGTCCTCTTTATTTACATATATAGAAATTTACATAAGTATTATTATTATATATTTTTTTTTTAGCCCGACACTACTCGTTGGATGACATAATATCTTCGATTTATTAATGCAATAATACATATTTTGGTTCTCTATCCAAAATATTTTCAAAACGAACGTTTAGTGTGACAAAATCCTATATGTGTTCAAGTTTGTGATTACAGAAGGTTGTCTATTTATATATGTGACATCTTGATTTATTTATCAAGTTATGTATTCGATCACGCAAGGCATGTATATATTATATTAGGTGTATTGGTAACAATTAGAAATTATTGTTTTTACCTTAAAGATGTCTTGTCTTAATCTTTGACTAAGTTTTAAAGTTATCAGTTGATTATGACTATTTGCACGTGAGGTTAAAACTATGCTTATATTAATAAAGTAGCGAGAACCAAGGTCTCTATTTGTAACGTTTTGATTTCTTTCATGACACTTTTTGAATGGTGATAAAAGTGTATTGATGTAGCTTTTCAAAGTTGACAGAAGAAATGTCAAGTTCTCTTTTATTTTTCTTAGTTTCTTTTTGGTAATCCATGACTCTGATAATTCTACATTGTACTATGCCATTATAAACACGTTGGCCACCCGTTTTTATAATATCATTGTACAATATGTCGTCATCATTATCACTTCATATAGTTATTCATGGATTAGAGTACCTTTCTCATGTACCCTTATTGTACGGTCAACACCCAAAATTATGAGATTATGTTAATGAATTTACGATTATGATACAACTCTCATAAAATATTCTACTAATTCAATTCGTGTCTTGGATATATTCGGAATCATCCTTAGTGATCGATGACGTGTGACGTCTTTTCTGATTTAGTCGTTATTTCTACTCATTGTGTGTACGGAGGTTAGTGTAAGTGTACAATGTGTAGTGTATGTATGTTGTGTTTAGTGTCAGTGTCCCGTATATAGTATAGGTGTACAACGTATAGTGTAGGTATAAGCATGTGACCTACAACTAAGGCATATAATGTTCAATCTACTGTATCCATGTAGACTATATGCAATGCGACACAATATACAATGAAAACGTTTTGACCAAAAATCTTTTTAAAGTTATAGACTAGACTCGCTAGTTCACTATAACCAATAGCTCTGATACCAATCTGTCACACCCCGCCAAAAGTGGTTTCCGGAAGAACGGGCATGCGACTATCATGGGTAAACATAGCATATGATTATCGTCAACAATAAATGTATGATAAAAATAATGTCACCAAAATTTAAAGTAAACAAAGTAGTTGAACCAAAACATAATTTTTTTAACTAAAATTTGGAGATGACATCTTTACAAAACGAAAGGTTGACTCCAATGCATGTGACTCAATGCTTAGCTTAGATACCTGAAAAACATAAGTAAAAGTATCAACAAAATTGTTGAGTGAATTCACAGGTTTTATAATAAGTTCAATTTGTTCCACAGTTTTCGTATGCCAGTCATGGCAAAAATAGAGTGATGATATAAAACGTTAAAAATAGTATGCTCCAAAAGCAGTAGTAAAAACATAATAGTTTTCGCATGTCATTGTTGGCAAAAATAGTGTGATGATATAAACGTTAAAAATAGTCTGCTCAAAAGCAGTATTCGTTTTCGTATGCCATCGTTGGCAAAAATAGTGTGATGATATAAACGTTAAAAATAGTATGCTCAAAAGCAGTAATCGTTTTCGTACGCCATCGTTGGCAAAAATAGTGTGATGATATAAACGTTAAAATGACCTGCTCCGAGAACAGGGGCACGATAAAATCACAAGAAGAAACATATGACGGTGATCCCCCAAAAGGTTAGCTATACCCTTTTGAGTTAAAATCTCGACCCTAAGCCCATAACCAAAACAACAACTTTCAAACGTATTTCACTTTCTGGATATACACTCCACGGGTTCGATAAACATCGTTAGTTAGCGCGACCAACCAAATACGGGGGAGGGTAAGTCTCAGCCAATAGTACTATCTGCATATCCAGGGCCTAGTCACAACTAGCTAATGATTATGTATGTAAGCATATACGCACTTCCATGCACTACATCTAAACCTAGTCCGAGATAAGGATTCGTTGTCAAGTTTCCAAAAATAGTTTCATCACAAATAATCGAAAACAATAATAGTTTATATGTTTTTCACCCCAATAGTAATTAAAATAGTTAAAACGTAGTAAAAAGAGGGGTTGTGAACTTACAGTCACAATAAGATTTGTTAAATACGATGTGATAAATAATGTAAACATGAAGTTGTTATGTTTTTCACCCCAAAGTTGTAAAAATAATAATAATAATAAAATGCGGTAAAAAGTGGGGCTGTGAACTCACCTGATGAGTCAGTAAAGCTAGAAAGCAATAAATAGGAATAATAGTGCTCGATAATATGCCCCAGCTACCTATAGGTGTGAGGTAAAACAATTTTAGTAAACCGCTCTATAGGCGCATCTATGCTAGTGGTTCACTCTAATGATTGCTTTAGAAATGTCGTTAGACCCGAGTGATTCGTTGGTGACTTTATGAAAATGTAGTCTCGATTGACTAATATATTTGTATTTCGTAGATACACATATTAATATATTTATATAATTCTGAAAATGTTATCATTTATTTGCACTTAAAATATCAAGTTTAATGTAATTTAGTAATTGTATGAATAAGACTATTAACTAAGTATTAAATCGTTTGTGTCAACTGACAAATTTATATGCCAAGAATCAATCTTTATGTAATCTGCGAATTAACATATCGAATACCATTCCTATATTACGTTCTTATATAAAGTCTAGTAAATTATGTATCCATTTATTTTTGCATGAACTACATACTTGGGCAGAAGCCAAAATTTGGATGGCAAGAATAAGTACCATCATATCTAGTGTTTCTATCCACCAACACTTAGATCCAAGGTTTGTGGTGTTTATTTTAGCTTCAAAAATCATTTTTATTTTCTTTTTCATTTGTATGGGTGTTTAACCAAGATTTTCGTGTGTAGTTGAAACTCGTATAAAAACATATTTTGGGTAGCATTTCATTAGGAGTGAATGTTTCTAGCATAAATAACAAAGATTAGTTGGGTTTAAACAAGAAAAGGTGGTTTTCTTACAAAGCTTTTCGATAACGGTATTTGAGACTTAGTGTGTTCCTCCTTCTCCAAAGGACCAAAAGAGATGGTTCTTCTTGGGGAACTTCTCAAAATGAAGTGGAAATGAGTATACTAGAAAATCTAAGCAAGAAATGAAGTGGAAAATAAAGAAATCGAACTTACACAAAGAGGTAAAAATTTCAAATCTGGGCAGCAGCTTGAGGACGGATTTCGACATTTTTCCAGTCCAGAAGGTGGGGTTTCAATAGTACTATGTTGTAGAGGAAAGTCTTATGGTGATTTGGCAATTTGAATGAGTTAATTTGGACTTATGAGTCAAAAGTTATGGTGATTTGAAGTCGAGATTGTGGGTGTCGGAAGCACAACCGGGATTTGAGTATGGAGGGACACTTATTGGAGGTTTCTTGAGTTGTGGATGGTTATGAGAGTGCAATTTAAAAGGTGGATACATTGTAGGAAGATGTACGATTGTGTGTATGCGTGTGTTAGATAAACATGGCAAGGTGACATTGTGGGGATGAGGAGTTTGCATTAAAAGTATGAGGGCATATATGAAATTGTGAAAGAAACGTGCAAGACATGGAGTGTGGTCTAATATCTTTTGGTTATTATCTAGTTTAAAGATGTGGAGGATAGTAGATAACAATGAAGTTATTAACTAGCTTTGATATATACAGGATAAAAGCAGAGCATGATGACATTTGGGTTGGTTTTCAAGCACATGGGAGAGATGAAGAGTACGAAAAAGTTGATAGATTGCAGGGCATGGTTATACATAGTTATAGAGACGTGAGAGGGGGTGTGAGAGTGAGCCAAAATAGAGTTTGACTTTTAAAAGTGTAGAGTCGGTGGGTTGTCATGATTTCATTTGATTTGTTAATTAATTAACATATAATGCCTTTTTTTTTTTTTTCTTTTGATATGAAATATCTAGTATAGATTTAGTAGATATTTAATGGATCTCAAACATTTAGCTGGTGATTGAATATTATTTTATATTTGGTAGCGTTTATTATTGAGTTTAGTTTCCACGTATCAAGTGATTGGGTTGGGATCAATTACCTTATTAAAGTTGTGATTTATTAGGTTCTACTAAGAGACTAGCTTGGTCTCAATTATTATACTATCATGATGGCTCATGCTAGACTTATAATGTCTATAAATTTGTTTATTCGTGGATAATCGTTTTACCAAGTAGCACCCGGTCACAATCGGTGCCAGGAGATTAACCCCGTTTCGAGGGTTGTCACATGTTAGGATATTGAAATGGACAGATTAAATCATTTTGAATACAGATTTGTATATGACTTCATTGGTTTGGCTAACATCTGTATGAAGATCTCTGATTACGCGTATTCTCAACTGGTCCTTATGAGATCATAATACAACATTTTAAACATAAAGCAAAACTGTAAAATAGAAAATTTAATATATTTAGAGATGATCTGTAAAATGATTGATAAGTTATGGGATTCTAATTCTAATTCTAATTCTAATTAGTAATTATTATAGTAGCAATTATAAGTTTAAAAAACTCACATCCAAACACCCCTTTACTACATTATTTATCATCATATGTTACAGAGTTGAAGAGCTTCCTCTGGATCAAATTGGTGATGCATATCTCCTTGATTTTGTGGGACCCCCGGGTTTTGTTCAGCAGCTTTCCCCCAAAGTTGACCGGTTTCTTCTTTTTCCCAATTTTTATTGGACTTTAATTTTAACATTTTCCCCAATTTTTTATAGATTTTTCAGTTTATTTAATTCTGTGTTTTTATTGTAAATAGCATGAAATCATGGTTTAAGTCAAACATGCACTATCTTAGGTACAGTTGTAGAAGAATTTTTTGTGCGGGTCAAAACAGGTTGGATTGATCCGCGGACATTTTTTGGTTAATATATTTTAATTTAATAAGTAATAAATATATTTCACTCACATTAGGCACACATTAGGCGACGTGTGACCTTCTTAGCCCATAATATCTGTAACTCGAGCCAAAAGATGTATATGTTGATGTATAATTCATTTTTTGTCTTTTTATTTATTTATTTATTTATTTTTGCAGTGTGATAATATTAGATCACCATAAAACCGCACTGAAAATGGTTGATGATGGTAAATTTGATGGTGAGAATGTGCAAAAAGTGATAGATATGGGAAGGAGTGGTGCTACAATTGCTTATGATTATTTTAATGAAAAAATATTAAATATTGAGAATGGGAGTGCACGTGAATCTGGTATTCATAAGTTTGAATGCTCCCAAAAATTGTTTAAATATATTGAAGATGCAGATTTATGGAAGTGGTGTCTTCCTAATAGCAAAGCTTTCAGTAGCGGTTTGAAAGATATGAATATTGAATTTAATGTAACATTAAATCCATCATTATTTCACCAGGTAATTTTTTTTTTCTTTCTTTAAGCTCAATTGAACCCTAGAATCTGTATCAAAACAATTTAATAGTGTCATACGATTAGAAATTATGTTGTTTTAGTAATAATCTAATTTTTTTAATTAAAGTTAGAGTAAATTACACAAATGGCCCTTTAGGTTTGTACCATATTACATATTTGGTCCCTTAGTTTCATAAATTACAGAAGTTAATTTAGTCCTTATTCTGAAAGTATTGACACGTTTGGTCTTTTACCTAAACAGACGTTAACTTTTCCCGTCAAACAGACGGGTTTTGATATGTTTCAAATTGGTGAATGGAAAGGGAAAATGACATATTTACCCCCTCGTTCATCATACGTGACCATACTTGACGAGAAAAATAAACTTATGTTTAGGTAAAAGACCGATGGTGTCAATAGTTTTAGAAATAAGGACTAACAATGTAATTTATGAAACTAAATGACCAAATATGTAATATGGTACAAACCTAAAGGACCATTTGTGTAATTTACTCATAAAATTATGCTCCCTATGTATATAATGATGGTGTACAGTTGCTATGTTTAGATGTGGAACATGTGATTAATCAAGGCATGAGCAGTTTATCTCAGAAGCAAACTTTAATAAATGAGGTCCTTAACCAATCCTATGAAATTTTGCTTGATCATGGACGTTGTCTGGTATTTTCCATAACACTTTTTTAGTTCCATAAATTGTTAATAAATGAAATTATAAAACCCAAATCTGATTTTTTTTTTGGATATGAGCTAGATTTGATTTAGTGTCCATATATGTAAGTTTATATTTGCAAATTCAAGGTTTTAAAATAATTTTCAAACATGTTTTATACTTGTATTCAGGTCTGCAAGTTAGGATTTTTTAGTTCTAGGTCCAGGTTTTAAAAGGAGTCTTTTTTAAGAGATAATTTCATATATATCCTTGCAAACTTCAAATATTACATATATATCCTTGCAAACTTCATTATTACGTATATATCCTTCAAAACCCAGAAAATTCTCATATATTTAGGACATTTTACCATTAATTTAGATTAGGATTTATGTTTTTTAAATTCTAAATAATTTAAATATTATTAAATCAGGTAAAAGGATATATGTGAGAATTTTGAGGTTTTGGAAGGATACTTGCGTAATAATGAAGTTTGCAAGGATATATACGTAATATCGGAAGTTTGCAAGGACGTATATGATATTATACCTTTTTTTAAATTAATTAATATTGTTAAAATCTTGTCAGGCGGTTGATGCTGATGCTGTATCTGAATTAAGGAGTGAGCTTGGCCACCAATTAGCTGAAAAAAGCCGCAATCATAACTTGAGGTTTGTTTTTTTACCATTTTATCTTTTTAACCTCTTTACTTCGTTTTAACCATTGTGGATATACAACTAAGACTATATATAATAAAACTGTGTGGTAATTATTTATCACAATAATATACAAATATTATATGATCAATTATTTATAATGATTTTATGTTTTTAGGGGGATAGGTGCCGTAGTCTACAGAGTAGCCGAGCTCAAAAATGACCAAATTCTAAAAATAAGCCTTAGAAGTATTAATGATGAAGACACAACATCCATATCACAGGTTTCATTTTTCTCCCTAATTCTCACCTTAAATTTGGCAAGACTGGTTGGATCTGGTCAAATACACATTGTCTTTTCTTGAATTTTATAAATAATTACTGACTTCAGGTTGATTATGAAACTATATTATTACAATTATAATCTGATAATTGAAATAAAATAAACGAGGAGGTTTGAACTTTTATGCATTTTTAATACACTTTTGACCCAGTCAACCTGCTTCCATAGTAGCTAATAATATAAAAAGTGGAAAGTATCCAACCATGTTAATTTTGTTATTGTATTCATCATACTTCAAATTTCAAAACATACTATGTAATTGCTAGGTGTCATCAGTATTTGCACATGCGTTAACCTTTTTGGTATATTGAACTTTCCAAAACTTACTATTGTATGTATCAATTTGTACGGACTAAGGAGAAGTTAGGTAAATCGAGACATACAATAGTAGGTTTGGGAAGTTTAGTACATCAAAAGGTTAGTTTTGGACACATTTACCCCCTCGTGCGTCACACATGACTATACGTGATGGGAAAATTTAATGTCTGTTTAGGTAAAGGACTAAACATGTCAATAGTTTAAAAAATAAGGACTACCAGTGTAATTTATGAAATTAAGTGACCAAATATGTAATATGGCACAAACCCATTTGTGTAATTTAGTCTATTATAAAATAAGGTGTAACTTGCCCTTAAAAGTTAGCCATTAAAAAGAATGACATGTGTACCCATAATAGGTCGGTCAAAATTGTCACATATATGCTCAAACCATATGTGAACCATGCGACATTTGTGTAAGACTCATAACACTTTTCTTATATTATAGAAACATGGAGGCGGTGGCCACCGAAATGCAAGTTCGTTTATGCTAAGTTGTCGTGAGTTTGACCAATGGAAGGTACTTTGAATCTAAGCAAGTTCATTAGGCTTTTTGGCTACTTTGGTCTGCCTATGTGATTTGATTTCATGAAAATAATCACTTTGTTGTAGTATGTCTTGCTTAGTGGAACATTGTAATTTATGTCTTTTTTTTTTTTTTTTTTTTTTTTTTTACAGTAATCAAGAAATCCTAATGACTGACGCCAATTTTACACCATTATTTAACATACATGTGAATAAATTCAACAAGTCGGTACTCTTAACCTTCTAAATTGACATTTCAATAACACACAGGAAACTGAAGTTTTAACTCCTAATCACCCGTTGCACTCTAACTCGTGCTGTATATACTACTAATTATTAAGAATTGATTGAATTTTTCAGAAACGCAATTTTATAAAACTTAACCAACCGAGATGATACAAATTCAAGATACGAAACAATTGACACTATAGGAGCAGATCTACCACACTAAACCCTTACAAAGACCGTTCAAAACAAAGCTAAACAACAAATAAGCTTTGAGCACATGCCTAAACGAGAACCCAACAAAAAAACAATTAATCATCGACCACTTGTGAGGCGGCATGTTAGCCATTCTTCCCATGCTCCACAAAGGAAGATATTGTAAGTTGAGCTCGGACTTCTATTAGATAAAACAAGAGGCTTACTGGCATTGGCTATGGGTTGGATTAGATGACTTGTAATTTTATTTTGTTTCTATACAATTTTCTTTCATCGCTATAATAGATAGTCGATATGGTTAACTCTCAAATATTCATGTAATGTGGTTATCAAGTATAAAGTAAAGAACCCAAAAAGAATAAGTACCGGGGTCACTACACAAATGACAATTTTCTTTGACTCCAATCTTATGAATTTATCCTAAGTGTTCAGTCGTTGATTTGAGTTTGAACTACTTATCATCAAAAGTGATAAATTGTTAGGCCGATTGTATAGACTTCTGATGATGACAATTTATAATGAATATTTAGTATAAATTATATAGTTGTAAATGAAGTTAAGTCGCTCCATGTATAAACACTTCACTAAGTATAAGTTGTGTGATATGTGTATAGTTGTAGGTGTCGCAATTGGGTTGGGTTTGGGTTAGCGGGTTCGGGTTGACGGGTTGGAATCAGTCAACCCGAACCCGACCTGTTAAAATTTTTGGTCAGAAAAATCAACCCTAACCCGGACTTGTTTAAATCATGGTAATGTTTGACTCATTTATACAAAAGTGCAATCACATGGAAAGGAAAATGTGATGTTGAAATCTTGATGATTATGAACTTGCAGTCAAAAGAAAAGGAAGTTGTGATTTTAAATTTGAAATTGAGATTACTAATAAAAGTTTATTGGATGCCAAAAATTTACAATTAACTTTGTTATTAAAATTTAAGATCATGCGAAGGATTTGAATTGAAAAGTCAAATTTAGGTGGGATTTAGGGAATTTATTTATAGTATTTCCATATTTTTGAAAAAAAATAATTTATAAATCTAAACGGGTTGGTGGGTCGATCCGTTTAATTAGTCAACCCGGACCCGACCTGATTTAAGATCATCATGCACAAGGATTAGACTTGAAAAGTCAAATTTAAGCGGGATTTAGGGACTTTATTTATAGTATTCACATATGGGTTGAACGGGTTGACCTATTTTTGACCCAAACCTGAATTTATTCGTGTCAGGTTTCTGTTGGGTTGCGGGTCGTGTCAGGGATTGCCACTCCTATATAATTGTGTGCATATGATTAGGTTTTAGTATGCTCTCGTTGATTAGTGCATTCAAGAAATCAAATATAAAGTCGAAGAAACAACACAACATAGTATGGTCATGATAATACTAACCGTTCTTATTAGGGATCATGGTACTTAGGTTTTTGTGGAGTTGCTAAGTGCTCTTCACTAACCTTTCTTATTATCCATTAGATAATAACTTCTCGCAGTCGTACAATTGTGTGATCAAGTAAAAGATATTGATAACATATTTTATGATTGAGGGTATTAAATGACATCTAATATACGCTTGGTACATTAAACAGTCGAGCGCACAAGAGGACAAATCATATCAACTTTCATGAGTAAGAGTAAAATGTTGGGCGCATGCTTGTCTAGAATAGTACACATATGCACAGTACTTTAGTTGTTGGCGAATCAGAAGTTGACATGTAACCCTAAAGGTACAATTCATCAAGTCAATCTTCGGGAATAAATTCCCCTTTAACAATCGACGTCAAGGCATGATTCACCAACACTCAAACATTAAACTTACAAAGCAAGTATCGAAGGTGTTCTTGCAAGAGCCTACTCATTGTCATTAAAGATACTAAGAAACTTGCTTATTGATGTAAAGTGAAGACACACTTTACTTTCAACTGAATTCTCGTTAGATATTTTGTATTTTATTTCCACACAACTAACACTTGTAATCATTTATTATTTCTAACTAGATTATAATTCGTGAAAATTATAATTTTGTTGAACTTATATAATATAAATATGATTCGTTATTTGTATGATCATTACATATAGAATAAGAAATTATATAATCTTCAGTGAATTATTAAAAGTAAATTGTTACTTATGATACAAACGTGAACATATTATTACGGAATAATAAACATATCATATACATAAAATAAATTAAAAGTTTAAATAAACTATTGCTAAAAAATGGTTTCCTTGATAATCGTATGATATTTATGTAACACCCTGAAACCCGACCTGATATTTTATTACTTAAGTAAGTGATAAATATTATTTATTTGAATTAATATATATTTTAGCCAAGGGGTTTAAATTAGTTGAAATAAAAATGTTTAAGTATTTTAATGATTTTTATATCATTAGATTCATTTTTGAACCAAAGTTTTAAAAATATCCTTATTGTTAGAAATGGAGTTAATTAGGTATTTTAAATAAATTAATTATGAATTAGATAATAGGTATTTTTACTGTATTTTAAAAATTTTAACCCTCCCTTCTAACTTACACGTGTGTGTGAGGTGTAAAAAGTGTTGTTGTCTTTTGGCTTCTCATTTGATACGTGTACTGCCATCACCAACTCCTTTTCATTTTGTGTTTTATTCTAGTAAATGTATGTATGTGTTCTTGGTTTTGAAGTGACGAAAGATTAAAACCAACCTAAATTCCAACCGCTGATTTAAAAATCAAAGCTTGAAAAGGTAAACTATTTTTCCTAGTGTTAGGGTTCTTGTAGTCTTACAAAGGGTTAAACTAATTTATGAATTTGCTTATTGTCAAAATTCGTTTGGCTTATATATGCTTCTAGGTTAAGTATATGCTTAATTGTTTGATAAATTAATGAACTGTTAAGTTTTCACAAAACCACTATTTTTGGGGTTTTAAAGAAAAAGGTAGGGGTGAGCATGGGGCGGTATGAGGCGGTTTTTAACTAAAACCAAACCCCGCCCCGAAAGTTCGGGTTTTGAGAATTACACCCCGTTCGGTTTCGGGTTTTTCGGTTTCGGTTTTTCGGGTTTTTCGGTTCGGTTTCGGGTTTTTCGGTTCGGTTTCGGGTTTTTTTCGGTTTTTTAGTTTCCTTTAAATTTACCAATTTATTACCTTAAAAACTAATATCATGATTCAAACTTCCAAACCTTAACTCATTTCATTATAAATAAAAAACAACTAGTAAGTTTAATATAATGTAATAATAAATTCAACTAACATAATTTGAAAAAAATTAATAATAGAATAACATCCAACCATTTTTTCGCAATAATCTTAGTTAATGTCTTCATCCGTAGAAGTTTCATTGCATGGTTGCTTTCCTTTTGCAAACAAATTTATATCAAATCTTTTAAAAATATAAGAATATTTTTATAAAACTTGAAATATATTTAAAGGCGGGGCGGGGCGGGTTTTTAGGTTTGGTTTTTCATATGCCCCCGAAAACCGCCCCAAACATTCGGGTTTTCCAAAAATCAAAACCGTTGATGTCGGTTTTTCAAATGGTTCGGTTTTTTCGGTTCGCTTTTTTCGGGTTTTTCGGGTTCGGTTCGGTTTTTCGGTTTTTATGCTCACCCCTAGAAAAAGGTCAAAAAACTCTTTAAGTTTTATATATATGAAATATTATGCTTGAAAAAATATACGTTTAGGGTTAAATGAAATACAGTGATAATATTTGTGATTTATGTCACATTATAATTATAAATTGGTATTTTTTCTAAATGAAAATGGTGTTTGGAAGATTTCTAGTTAAAGTGAAGAGTTAGTTAAATTAAGGATTATTGATAATTGATTTTGAAAAGTTGGACAATTCGTTGGAATTAATTAGTCATTGAAATTGTTTATCAATACTTAGTGTTAATTCAAATTGGTTACTAATGTGCACATCTAAAAGTATATAGGTCAGCCTGGCTATAGGGGGCTGGTCTTTCGTTTACTGTTAAATAATGATAATTGTGTTGTAAATTTTATATATTCGGTGATTAAATAATTAGACACTTATGATATTAAAACCATATTTGATATTGATAATTCAATATCAAACTCAATACATAAGAAAGAACCAAATGGAATGAACAAACCTGATTCTTGATGAAATAACGAACCGCACAGAATTGTGATTCCTGTCCTTTAAGGTTTTTACGCGCTCTATATGCTGCAAGCCTCAGCGTAGAACCCAGGATTTGATGCAGTTGATCGGTATGTTCTTACAGCAAAAGAATCACCGACAACACAAAGTGATTACTTGGAAACACATGATGAATATCAAAACACAACATCATGAGAGGAGAGCTTATGAGATGAGAGCTTATGATTTTTGGTGTTGGTGTTTTTGAACTTTCACCCCAATGGTTCCTTTTATAGGCACAAACCTTTACTCAAATTAATGAGAGAAAAGAATAACTCTTATTATTTTAATGTAACATTATTGTCAACATTAGTGTCAACATTAGTGTCAACATTATTGTCAATATTATGACTATTCAAGCGGCTTAACCAAAAACAAAGCTCCACAACTCCCCACAACAAATAGGAAATTTGCCAACTTATAAATACCATTATATTTTCCAACAATCCCCCACCAAGTTGGAAAGTTTCCTTTCACTCAGACAGATGCTGTCACCTGGGTGTCACGAAGATTAAACCCAAGTTTAGTGTGAGCAAACAAGAAGAGACTGATTCAATGGCATCCTAATAGGTTTAAACCAAGAACCTTAATAACCTCCTCGGTTTACCCCCACACAACATATGTCATCTTTGTGTTCTCTCTGAGCACTAATAATATGACCATGTGCTAAAATCCTTTTCATGACCCTTTAGAAGACAAACCAAAAGTCTTCATTTGAGGCGGCACCACCTCAAGATCAGATAGGCAAAATTTTACAACACCTTCGTTGCTTAGATGTCTCCAAAATTTTGTTAAGAGTATTAACTCATCCTCGTTCTCGGCAACGACGTACTATCATACCTCACATGGATCTATCTCAATTGATAGTACCTTCTATCATTAGTAATTTCGTTGTTACCCATTAAACTTGAAAATAGGAGCACTAAGTTCAAGTTGGGTTTCCATTACTAACAATTCTAGTTTGGTTTTAGACCCATGACTCTCGCGGTAGATGTAACCAAACCTCTGTCAGAGGTTTGGTAAACGGATCTGCCAAGTTCTTCGATGTCTTGACATAAACAACTTTGATGGTACCACTATCAATTAGTTGTCTCACAGAATGATGTCGAAGACCTACGTGTCTCAACTTCCCATTATTTATAGAATTATATACTTTAGACAGTGTGGCCTCACTGTCACAGTACATGGGAATTGAAGGCATCGGAATATCCCACAAACGGATATCCAAGAGTAGATCTCTAATCCACTCTGCCTCTTTGCCTGCAGCGGCTAAAGTAATAAGCTCAGCTTCCATCGTTGAGTGATCTATACATGATTGTTTCTTGCTCGCCCAAGAAATAATTCCACCAGCTAGTGTTTAAATCCATCCACTTATGGATTTAGAATCACTCATGTTATCAATCCAGCTGGCATCTGAATACCACTATAGTATACTAGAATTTGACGTGTAAGTCAATTCAAGATTACTAGTCCTTTTTAGGTATCCTAGTACTCTTCCTACTGCCTTCCAGTGCTCTGTACAAGGATTTACAGTATATTGACTTAGTTTGCTTACAACAAAAGCAATGTCATGTCTGGTACAGTGTGTAGCATACATCATGCTTCCAATTTGCACTAGCATATTCTAGTTGAGCCACTGCTCTACCAGAGTTCACTTCAAGTTTTACACTAGAATCGAAAGGAGTGTTAAATTCCTTAATATTCAAGTGCTGAAACTTTGTCAATATTTTCTCTATGTAATGAGATTGACTTAGAGAAATTTGACTATCTGTCCTTTTGACCTTAATACCAAGAATGGTATCCACTTCCCTTAGATCTTTCATCTTAAAGTTCGAGGATAAGTATTCCTTCGTATCAAGTATACCTTGTAGGTGAGTGCCAATGATCAACATATCATCAACATAAAGACAGATAACTACGGTGTACGTATTCAGTTGTGCATTTAGTGTTGATACATCTATCAACACTATTATGCTTCAAACAAAATGCAGATACAGTGGTGTCAAATCTCTCATGCCACTGTTTTGGAGCTTGTTTCAAACCGTACAGTGAAACCTTCATGTTGCTCCAAGTATATCTCCTCCTTGAGATATCCAATTCGAAAGGATGTCTTCACATCCATTTGATGAATGTACAATCCTTTCAATGCTGATTTTGCTATAAGAGTTCTAATATAACTAATTCTAGCAAGCGTTGCATATGTATCGAAATAATCAATACCTTCTTTTTGTCTATAACCTTTAGCGACTACTCTCGCTTTATAGACAGATATTGATCCATCTGGATGATACTTCCTCTTGAAGATGCATTTAGATTCTATGGGTCTCATACCCTTGCGAAGATTAGCTAACTCCCAAGTTCCATTTCCCATAATTGAATCCATTTCATCATTAATGACATCCTTCCATAAAGGAGCATCTCGCGATGTTATGGCTTCAGTAAAAGTCTTAGGATCATTATCTAAATTAATAGCTAAAATGACCTCTCTCGTCACCTTAGATTGAGATCCTTCAACTAAGTATGAAAGAAAACGTCTCCAAAAATATTTTCCCTTCTAACCCTTGTACTTCTCTTTGGGTCTTCTACAACAGAAGAATGTGGTTCTTCTACAACAGAAGAAGATGAGATAATGTCTCGAGAAGTACTGGGTGCTAGAATATGATTAAAGCTGGGATTGGAGTTTTCATCATCTCCTATTAACTTATCCTCGAAGAACTCCACATCTCTGGATTCTACACGATACCTGATTCTTTATCCAACAATCGGTAGACCTTTCTATTCTGAGCATACCCGATGAATATGCTCTTCATAGCTCGAGCTCCCATCTTGGATCGTTTAGGACCAGGTGTATGATAATAAGTTAAACACCCCCACATTCTTAGATAATCTAAATGTTTAGGATCAGGTGTAAGATAATAAGCTAAACACCCCCACACTCTTAGATAATCTAAGTTAGGTTTTCTTTCATTCCATAACTCATATGGACTAGAAGGAATCACACTACTAGTGATTCTGTTGTGCACATAACATGCAGTTTACAAAGCTTCCCCCCCACAGATTGTGTGGCAATCCCGATTGGTTCAACATACAATTGACGATTTCAATAAGGGTTTAACTCTCTCTTTCAGCTAATCCATTCGGTTGGGGAGTATATAGTGAAATTCTTTCATGCTTGATACCATTCTCTTCCCAGAATGTATCAAACTCATGATTAAAGTATTATCTGCCTCTTTCCAAGCGAAGAATGTTAATGTGTTTGTCATGTTGGTTTTCAACCTTGCACTTATACATTTTGAATGCATTAAAAGCTTCATCTTTTGAATGCAACAAGTAAACATGTAAATAGCGGCTATAGTCACCACAAATTGGAATGAAGTAACTTTTACCTCCACGTGTGAGTATTCCATTCAGTTCACAAATATCTGAATAGATCAACTCTAGTAATGATGTGATTCTTTTGACACTTGAAAAGTTTCTTTGTAAACTTTGATAAAATCTTTATTATTTACTTTTATCAATACTTTAGATTGTGTCTTTTCAATATTATTTAATGTTAGTGTGAGCTAACCTTTTATGACACAAAGAAATTGAATACACAATATAATTTGAAAAACTATTTCATTAATTCGAAACTTAGTTACATCATCACTAGCGATATTGTCACTAACGCTGACAGTATCATATTCTCACGATTACAAAGATCAACATTTAACACATAATCATTGGATATAGATACAACATTATCTTATCCATCACCACATAGATCAAGCTTATACATTCCACCCATGTTGATGGTTAGACCCCAAGTAACCCATCTTTGGAGAACACAATATGACCATTTTATTACCAACTTGTAACCATTTTTGTCAAAATTGTTCTCCGATATAAATCCCTTGGAGATTCAACGAACATGTAGGAACTCTCGAAGGGTAACCATAATTCCATTTCAGAATGTTAGCACCACCGTGCCAATATCATGAACACGTACTCTATGGCGGTCTACACATGTCACCACAGTTCCTTCTCGAACCATACCATAAATTTGGAAACTATCACGATTTCCACAAACATGAATGTTAACTCCAGAATCCTACATGACCCACACTTGCACCCAAGTGGGTTAGATTTGCAACAACATTTGCAATTCCTTTTACATAAGCAAAATCCGAGATCCCACCTAACACGTGGTACACACTCAATTTGAGTTTACTCTTTTGATCTCTTATGAGATTTTCCTTCTCAATAAGGTAGTGTTTCAACAAAACACCCAAAGAGTAGTCCTCAAATTTGTGAAACTCCAAGTATTTAACCACATTCAAGGAAAACATTATTTAGTCAACCCTTTTCGGTAGCTCTATTCGAATACAACCAGGAAAGACGGTGAGGGTAGACAGCGCTAGTGCGTATCGGAACCACCCCCATTTGGAGTCAGAAAAACCGCCTTTATCTTTCCTAGACATTGTAATATGAATAGGTGAGCCTATTTGGAGATGATTGATAATTTATTCCACTTATAGGTTCAATACAATGCTTAATGATTTAACTTGGAAAGATTCCGTTTAACACTAAAATTATTTGGAAAGATTCCGTTTAACACTAAAATTATTTAACTTGTATAATCATAATTTTTCAAATAGTACACTTTTCAAACATAAAAGTATCTTGAAATAATCTATATACAAGATATAATAATTAACTCAATTATAATGCTTCAACCATAAGCATGATAATTAATCTACCATCCACTTTATACGAGATTATATATTTTTTTTACTAGAAAAAACCTTTTGTTTTAACGTGTCTATTAGATTAAAATAGATATTTAAATGTGTCATAACAAAATAAGTCTATTAAATACCCATAATTAGAAAAAATATAACTCATACAATTTAAACTAAATAGCCATTATAATATCTTTTAAAGAATTAATCAATATATATATATATATATATATATATATATATATATATATATATATATATATATATATATATATATATATATATATATATATATATATATATATATATATATATATATATATATATATATATATATATATATTAAACATTTACATAATGTCTCATTTTCCATTTGTCTAATATTTTATTGATCACATAATATATATATAAAGAAAATATGTGTATATATAGACAATAATATATATCATTTAAAAACCTTAAAGATTGTTGTAAATTTTATATATTCGGTGATTAAATAATTAGACACTTATGATATTAAAACCATATTTGATATTGATAATTCAATATCAAACTCAATACATAAGAAAGAACCAAATGGAATGAACAAACCTGATTCTTGATGAAATAATGAACCGCACGGAATTGTGATTCCTGTCCTTTAAGGTTTTTACGCGCTCTATATGCTGCAAGCCTCAGCGTAGAACCCCAGGATTTGATGCAGTTGATCGGTATGTTCTTACAGCAAAAGAATCACCGACAACACAAAGTGATTACTTGGAAACACATGATGAATATCAAAACACAACATCATGAGAGGAGAGCTTATGAGATGAGAGCTTATGATTTTTGGTGTTGGTGTTTTTGAACTTTCACCCCAATGGTTCCTTTTATAGGCACAAACCTTTACTCAAATTAATGAGAGAAAAGAATAACTCTTATTATTTTAATGTAACATTATTGTCAACATTAGTGTCAACATTAGTGTCAACATTATTGTCAATATTATGACTATTCAAGAGGCTTAACCAAAAACAAAGCTCCACAACTCCCCACAACAAATAGGAAATTTGCCAACTTGCAAATACCATTAGATTTTCCAACAAATTGTACCTTGGCATATTCATTGTGTTTTAAGGAAGCTTTACCATTACTGCTGAGTAAAGGGCTATCGGTAAGCTGTTGTTAGGCCCACAACAGTTGTAAGGTTCGGCAGAACCGCCGATCCTTTCGTTTTTGTGAATCTGTGAAGATTGTGAATCTATAAAGAGTGTAAATATATGAAGATTGTGAATCGAGATTGTTGTACTTAGACAATATAAAATGTTATATTTTCATTTACTTAGCTTCGTGCTAATCCCCCATTATGTTGAATCTTTTACAGGTTGTAAATGAATGAGTCTTTTACAGATTAAGATTAGGAATGATTGACCAAGACTAGGAATGATTTTTGAGATCGAGCCGTTTTGGTTAAGTAACACTATTTTTCAAATACAACTTTTGGTAATAACAATACTTATTAGTGTTTTTATAACGCTTGTAAATAGAATGTTTATTATATGAAACGCTTCCGTAAAGTTATTAAAACAAAAAAAATTGGCTTGAAAATTGCGGTGTTACAATTTATATTCAGTAATATTTATCTTCAATAATAATGTTTAAAAAGTTTATCTTCAATGGTATTTATCTTAATTGATCGTATGTGGCAATTTAAGGTGACGTAGAATGATTTCCTTGGTAGATGATTTATGATGTGGCAAACACTACAAGAAAAAAGACCTATGGTCACCAAGTTTTTTAGCGAGGACAAAATGTCCTCACCATAGGTCACTAAAAGACAAAAACATATGACTATTAAAAACATAGTTTGACTAACTCTATAGTAAGGACATGTCCTCACAACATATATTTAGATTTTATTTTTGATTTTTCTTTCCCCAAAAAAATTAAAACGATCCAGAATAATTGAATTTGCTGACTTTTTTACCTTGACCAACCTTTTAGAGAGGATACATCCTCATCATAGGTTTAATTTATATTTTAGTTTTAATTTTTGATTTTTCATAACAAATTAAATAAGGTTTAAAAAAAATTAATTTCACAGCAAAATAAATAAAATTGCAGATTATTTTTAGTGTGGATATGTCCTCAACCTAAGTGAATCTTGTATTTCACTTTTAATTTTAGATTTCCCTCCTATATTAAATAAAATCGCGGGTTAAAAGGTTTTAAAAATTTGAATTTTCGTAAAGAAGAGTGTACAAGTGTAAAAGCACATTGTGCAACCCACATGTTGTTGTTCTTTATACCCTTTAACCCTTATCACTTTCATTTTGTTTTAGCCCTACACCTCCAGGCTCCAACGCAGAACAACAAACATACACACGAACTCCATCTCTCGATTGATCGATCTGTTCGGTCCATCCTATTCTCCGGCGGACAGCTACCAGAATCACTATCTTCTCCGGTGGACATCAAACGGTAATCATCTTCCTCTTTTAGATCTTTAGTTCTTTCGATTTCGTCTCACACGGTGTCACACCCCGCTAAAAGTGAGTTTTACGTCATTCAAATGTTTTGCAGAAGAACGGAAGTGTAACGTTCATGTTATAAACGCAAATGATATAGTATCAAACAACCAAGCAATAAAATCTAATAATAAGTTTCGTTGCTAAAAAATATAAATTTCTAAAAATAGAAAGTTTCTTAAAATAGTAAGTTTTGAAATACAAAGATTGTTTGAAAACTGAAGTGTAAAGATAGTTCATGGCCAGAAGACAATTGCTGCTCACATCCCCATTGCTCACTGAGTCTCTAGATTACCTGAAAAACATAACTTAAAAAGGTCAACTAAATTGGTGAGTGAATCCAAATGGTTTAGATAAAATGTACGTAAAAATGTTTATGTTTGCTACTATGAGTAAGTAAAATGTTTTATGACTATTTAGAAGCAATATGATTGTATAAAAAGATTGATAAACCAATATGATATGAATAGGAATTGTAGATAAACCACAATTCAAATGTTTAATGTAAAATGCTTTGTTGTAAACGGTTTATCGTAAGTTTGACATTATATGACTGTTGTTCCCAACAGGTAGCTACTCCCATTAAGGTATTATATCCAACCCCTAAGTCCACAATCAAAACTGCAACTCCCATGTGTGTGTTATAAGTTAATGGATAATACGTTCCAGATATCTTGGATAACCAAGTAGTGATCAAAATGTAGGAGGCTGAGTATTGGCCAATAGTACTATTCTTATATCTAGGGTGTAGGTACTTTACTTAATGAAGGCTGAACTTAGTACGTTATAATGAATTGTTTGTCATGCCAGATGAAAATGAAAACATAATGTAACACAATCAAATATGAAATAGTAAGTGTAGCATGTTATGTTTTTCACCCCATAAGTTATAAAAGCAGTAAAAGAGTAAAAGGGGCTGTTGTGACAACTCGACATTTTGGGTATGTTACTATGTTTCATTTCTTACTTTCTATATTTTAAAAGTTTCTATTTTTAGAAACTTTCCCATTTCGTATAATTTCTATTTTTAGAAAGTTTCTATTTTTAGAAACTTTCCTCATTTCCTATCATTTCTAATTTTAAAAACTTTCTATTTTTAGAAACTTTCCTCATTTCATATCATTTTAGTATTTAGAAAGTTTCTATTTTTAGAAACTTCCCTCATTTCGTTTCATTTCTACTTTTGGCATCCAATCACATGACTAATTCACCAAACATTTAACATTTTTACCATACATCAGTGTTTGACTATTTTAGTCAACACATCATCTTATATTACTTGTGGTGACATTTTTACTCCAAAACATTTTTAGTAATGATATTTAAGTAATATTTAATCAATAAATCAAAATAATTAATTAAACGTGACTCGTAACGAAATTTTATTCCAAACCGACACATAAATTGTTGACCCGACCACATTGTGACCGAAACCTAGTCCCCTCCTCTTCAAAATTTCGTCCAAACCACCCATGGTGGTGTGGTCATGTTGATTTAAAGAGTTCATTCTTATCCCCATTTTGTTTAAACCCTTATCTCTATCCCTCTTTTATTGTAATCTTCATCCTTGATTTAAAAGAGTTTAAATCCTACTTGAACTCTTCCATCTTAACCCTCATTCTCCCCCCTATATAAACCCACATAAAACCTTCTTTTCTTCTTTGTTGAATTCGGCCAAGGGCAGCCCCAAAACCAATCTCGAGCTCCATTTGTCCCAATCAAGCCAAACACCCCTTTTGCTCATCTTCTTCTTCGATCGTCCGTTCGTAGCAAGGTATACCCGATCCCTTTTATTGTTTTCTTTGGTTTCTTGCACCCTTCGAACCCGAGACCATGGCCAAAGGCCAAATGGTCTCGGCAATTTGTTGTTTAGATCGAACCCGAGCCATGCCAAGCATGGTGACGACATGCATGCAAGCATACAAGTCGACGGTATTGTTTGTTTGTTACTTCCTTGTTATTCTTTCGTTTTAATCATTGTCTTGTTCATTGTGTTGATTGTCCATAAACCCTAGATCTATGACACTAAGATGACCTAAACCTTAGATCTAATACCTTACAATGACCAAAACACCGAGATCTAGCCAAACAACCCATGGGAACCGAACCATAGACCAAACTGAAGGGTTTTGGCCTATTCGGCCAACCCTAGACCGAACTCAAACCCTGGAAACCAAAACCCTAACCCTAGTTGACTTTTGTTAACTTTTGTTGACTATTTTGACCATTGTTGACCTCTAGATTTGACTAATTTTGACCCACAAGTCAAACCGGGTCAAGGCCGGATCTTGACCCAACCAATCGACCCAAACCCGAATACCTAATCGGGCCAAGGCCCGTACTTGGCCCATTCAATCTATCTAAGCCCATTGGGCCAAACTTTAGTCGGCCCATCAGTAACCAAGCCCATTTGGACCAAAGCCCAATCCTTTGGCCCATTACTTACCCAAGCCAAACCCAATTGGGCCCAAGCCCAATCCATGGCCCAACCTAATCGGACCTAAGCCCAACATGAGGCCCAAGTGGCCCATCTAGTGGCCCATTAAGCCCATTAAGCCCATCTAGGTCCATTAAGCCTAACCCAAGCCCATTTCATTTTATTTTATTTCGAAGCCTATTTCATTCCATTTCATTTCGGAACTCATTTCATTTCATTTCATTTCGGCCCATTAAGGACCAATAACTCAAGTTCATTCGATGTCACAAAACATAAAACATAATGTTGATCATATATCATATATCATTTATTATTAAATCGTCTGTGTTAGCTTAGTCTAATTAGAAACGTTATTGCGTTTTGGAGCTAGGAGTCTTTGAAGAGATTCTTTGAGGTTTATCGAGAGCTAAGCTTTGCCCAGGAGGGTCCACAAACCCCTTTACTACTTTTATTGTTTTTATAAATTTTGGGGTGGAAAACATAAACAATGCTACTACTTTACTATGACTGTACAACAACATCTATACATTTTCATTATCGCGATGGCATGACAAACAATTATTATACCGGACTAAGGTGCTAGCAATCATTAACTAGTGGATCTAGACCATGGATATGCAGATAGTACTATTTGCTGACACTCATCCTCCCAACATTATTTGATCATTACTTGGTTTATCCAAGACATCTTTCGGGAGTGTATATCCATAAAAGAACGATAACATACTGGAGTTGAAGTGTTGATTGTGGACTTAGGGGTTGGTATATTAACTCAATAGACTAGCAATTTGTTGTGGATAATGGTCATGCGATGTTAAACATAACAACTTGTTCAACACACTTTCATAAACAAAACTAGTAATTGTAGATCTTCTACAATTACACTTCACTTTTCATAGTTACTTCTCATATCATATGAGTGTTGAACCTTATACTTTTTCAGTCATAAATCTATTTTCATAACAAACATTTTTGGGTAGCAAACACTATACTTTTACCATAAACAATAACCCTGTGGATTCACTCAACATTATTGTTGACCCTTTTATACTTATGTTTTCCAGGAGATTTGGTGCACAGTGAGACTGGAGGATATGAGCAGTGGATTGTCGTGAGCCATGAATGAACATTTAAGTTTACGAACAATCACTTCATTTTCAAAACTTACTATTTTTAGTAACTACTATTTTTGGAAACTTTCCATTTTCAGAAGGTAAACCATTTTCATTATGTTATTTACGTGGTTGTTTGTTTACTTAATTTTTGCTATGTAATCATGAACGTTACACCTCCGTTCTTCCGCAAAACATTTTAAATCAAGTAAAACTCATTTTTAGCGGGGTGTGACAGCTGTGGACTCACCTGATGCTTAGCTTATATCACAAAACTTCACTGATGATTCCTTAGAGATTCCTAACGCCTAAATGCAAAAGGTTCCTAATTAGTTTAAGCTATCACGCACATGAAAAGAGTTTGGTTTGTTTGAAAACGTTTTTGTTTACGCAACTTTGTAACGATTTTGGGTTATTGGGCCTAGATTTGGGCTAACGGGCCGGCACTTGGGCCAAGGCCCGCCATAATGCGCTTATTGGGCTTGGATGGACTAACTGGGCCGAAATGAAATGAATTAGGCTTAGAAATGGCCCGAAATGAAAGGGATTGGGCTATTGGGCCACAACATGGGTCACTTGGGCCGATATGGGCTACGGTTAGGGCTTTGGTTTGGGCCAAGTATTGGGCTTGGCCCAATATGGTTCGGGACTATTTTGGGCTTGCGGATGGGTCAAGCAATTGGGCTTGGCCCAATGTGGCTCGGTTCCGGTTTGGGCTAAATGCAAATGGGCTCGGCCCGGTAAAGGTTTAAGGTTTGATTGGTTTGGGCCAAGATCCGGCCTGAAGGAATTAAGTGCACAGTTAGTCAACCTATGATGATACATCCATGCCTACGAAACACTTAAGGGTCACACCGGTGAGTGCATGTAGTACGAGCAAGTTATGCAATACTACGAAGAGGAATGATTCATAATAGTCATTATGAATCAGTTAAGTATTAAGTTAAGTTTAACTTATTACTAGATTAGTTCAACTAACTAATTAATACAAGTAGTTGTACATTTACTAGTTGAGTAAATATACAATGTGTTAATTAAAGGTTATCCATGATATGATTTAAAGCTATTAAATCATATGGTAATTGGATAATATTATTGTGTAAATTATATAAAGGTTATTATATAATTAACTATTAAAAGTATAAATACAAGTATATATAATTCGTGTATATGGGTACCGAATTATTAGTGTGTTAATACTAGACATTTGATAGTTAAGTGCAACAATAATAAACTAGTTAAACTATAAGGGATGGAAGTGTAAAAGGATAAGTTTAATTAAGATATTAATCTTAATTAAACTAGAAGGGCCCTAAGTGAAAGTCCATCTATTATAAATAGAAGGCTTAGGCATCACTTATTAGGTTACACCTAAAAAGCCGAAACCCTTGCCCCCTTTCTTCCATTCGGCCGAGATCAAGACACCACCACTTGGTGTTCTTCGTTCGTTCTTCGTGTTCTTCGAGTTTCGAAGATCAAGGATCATTGCAAGTGATCATCTAGAGGATCGTTCGTCGTGTTCATCATCAATGGACTTATCTTAAGCATTAACCTAACCTAAGATATGTTTAATTGATCAAAAGGATTCTTTCCTTACTTCCTAGAATTTTCGTGGACTAGGAAGATCCCTAGGATCAAGTATGTTAAACAAGATTTGTTTAATTGATCAAAAGGATTCTTTCCTAATCCCTTAGGATTCTCGAAAATCTAGAGGTTACTTGGACACCAAGATTATTAAACTAGCCTAGTTTAATTGGTGGAAAAGTTTCCTAGGCTTAAGAATTTTGAAACCCTAAAGAACCCTAGAACATTAAACTAGTTTAAGTTTAATAGTTTAAAAGTATTAATTAGGATAATAATCTAAAACCTAGTTAATTAGACAAGTTTATGTCTAATAGGTTTAATTATTATTTTGATAGATTTATTAAAGCTAGTTCTTTAAACCTAGTAATTTAGACAAAGTTTTATTGTCTATAAGGTTTAAATTAAAAGGTTTAAATAAATTTATTAAAAGTTATAATCTATCTTAGAATTTAAACAAAGTTTATTGTTTAAAAGGATTGATTAAAATTAGTCTTTTAATTAGTTTAATAATGTCTTTGATCAAGAAAGTCAAAACCCTAGTTTTGATTGGTCAAAAACAAGATTAGGGCTCATCTAATTAATTTAGGGAATTGATAAAGAGGATGTTAATTTTTAAGTTCTAAAATTAACAAGGTGTATTTAATTATTTATATATATGTATTAAAATTTTTGGAATTTTTATTTATTAGGTAAAATTGAATTTTAAACAGACATAATAAGTTTATACGTATTTTAATTAGATTAAGTTAAAATACACATGTAAAAGCTAGATGTAATATCCTTATTAGAATATTACAAGTTTATTATAAAATATACATATATACAAATACATTAAAATGCAAGATAAAATGGAACAATTAAAAAGGGTAATGTTATTTTGATCATTAAAGATAATATTATAATTAGTTATTGTATAAGTTATAATATAATTAAAACTAGAAAGTACAAAGTTATGATTTCATTATAACTAGAAATTGTACAAGTTGAAATTATATGATTAACTAGAAATATACAAAGTTATATATATTAAGATGTATAAAGTTATAAATTATTATAACTAGATAATTATACAAGTATAATATAAGTATTTTTGTAACACCGCAAAATTTAGAAAGCGTTTTTTTTAAATGCCCGAAGGCGATTAGGTTATCCTCTAGGTTAGTTTAGTTTAGTTTAGTTTAATTTAGTTTACAAACAAGGTCCCACAATAAGCTTCCAAAATGAACATTGCTTAAACAATACAATAACGGTGTCACTTAAACGACATGACTCACTTTACAAACACAACCCATTGAGCTTGGTCAATCATCACGTCCAAAGCGCCGGTCAACCTGAAAAGATTCAACGAGGGAGGGATTAGCACAAAGCTAAGTGAATGAACATAAACTACAAATTATGCAAAGCTCGACAAGCAAGCACCAACATCTCCACGATTGTTACTCCTCGTAACCGCTTAACCGTTGTTCCACTGAATCACTGTTCCAACGAACCGGTAACCGCTAACTGTCTAATCACTAAGCACGGAAGTAACTCTACATCTCCGCCTACTAACCTCGGAAGTAGATTCTACATCTCCGATTGCTAACACGGAAGTTATAAAACATCTCCGCGTTGGGTAAACACTATCACTGAGGAACGGTGGCTTTGCGGGCCTTAAACCGTGGTTGGCCAGAACCATAGTAACCGTTGGCGCTTCGTATCCAACACCCCGGGAAACTCCCTCCCCTTAACCATGTAACGCATACAGGTAAGGTCGGATACCCTATTAGTCGATACCCTTTGCCCAGCCGTTATCCATCCGACACTGACCTCTTACCTATCCTCGATTTCCACTAACCGAGTAATTGCTACCAATCAAGCAAAACCTTTCCATCTATGTGCACATATCCTATTTCGTCTAACCCGATCGAACAGGTACCAAACAAGCAAGCTGTCAAGATTCGCGCCCGAAAACGACCCGAAAAACCTGAAATCTGAAGTTCACGATCGTGAACAATAGTTCACGAACGTGAACTGGAGTTCACGCCGTGAACTAGAGTTCACGATCGTGAACTCTCTACAGGGAAGTTCCCTGCATGTTTCCTGTATTTTCCTGCACCTTTCTCCCAACAGGCAATACCAAACCGATTGTAACCGAACACAAGTTTGAGGTTAAGTCCACTCACCGTTACTTCCACTTGTCGAACTCAGAGGTCTAATGTTTCTGAGTCTCGATCCCGGTTCCTGTACACCAAAGGAATACCGAATTAGTATATAATTCCACCAAATTATAAACAATGTTAAATATACATTTAACACTAACACTTGCACCACATAAATAACTAAACACTTATAATATTGTATAAACATGTCATGGTCAAGTTACACTTTTGCAATTCAAGTCAAGTACAACCAAGCCGTATCTAACCAATATAGCATAATACATCCAAACAGGTCGAGACCCGTATATAACTCCAACAAGTCAACATATTACAATTTACCAAAAATGTAATTATCATGTTATTGGCATTCCTAGACCAAATAAATCCATACTAAATACATTTAGTCAAACTTTCACCCTATTTACCCAAACGGGTCAAAACCTTATATTTGACTTCAACACTTTCCAAACACCACTTTAAAGCTATAATCACACCATTTAACAATTCATGACTAACTAGACATTTCAACAAGACCAAATTCTATCTTTTATACAAGATCACCTACATACCACTTACTAGTTCATAATCTAACATAAATTATCCAAACACTATGAAAACTAGCATTTTTATCAAATCTCACCAATCCTTGGCATAAACCATAACTAACATATCTAACATGTTATTTTAACATAAACAAGTAACATGACCTATAAAAACCTATCATTGACGAAAACACACCAACTTGTCACAAAACCCATAAAATACACCAATGACATATTTCTTCACCAACTAGTTATTTAACCCAATAACTAGTTTATAATTAAAACATAAAATCCATACAACTTTTTAACTAACAATTTCATTCAAACAAGTCATAATTAAACAACCATATAATCACCACTTTAGCAAGTCATAGCTAGTAACCATTTCAACAAGATTAACACCCTTCTAAACTAATATTTTAGTTTATAATAAATTCATGTTTTGCAATTAACTTTCTATTTATTTATCTATTTATTTCTATGCCTTTATTTAGAAAACCTCCACCTTTTTGTACAACTTACTTGTACAACTTAATTTGCTAAAACCATTAGATTATGAAATATAATTGTGTCATGCATAAGTTAGTAGGACAACCTTCTAAAACTCTTGTACAATTGTTGTCCCATCTACACAAAAGTCCAAAACCCACCTTCTAACACTCACACACACAAACACCTCCACGCACACTGCACACACACACACACCTAAACATCCATTTGCTAAAAAATAAGCTTAAACTCATTCACATAACACACACACTCACGTATATACAGATACACTCACGTACACACACATACACTTGAACAACCCACATGTATTTTCATGTAATCCACCTAATGAACTCATATAATCATCAAGATACCATTATTATACTTATTGTCAATTAAACCTTATAAAACCCCAAAGTCTATAGATTTATAACTAGTCAAGACTTCAAGAACAACAAGGACCAAGAACTTACCCACAAGCTTCCACAAATTCGAGATCCAAGCCAAAAAAGAGAAGATTGAGCTATGTTTTCTTTAAAAATGATCAAGAACTTCAAAGTGAGTTTATTTCTAGAGAGAGGTTAGAGAGAGAGAGAAGGAGGGTGTTATGGATAAGAAATGAAGAGAAGGAAAGGAAGAAGGGGTTGCCCCCCTCCCCTTGGCTGCCGAAATTCACAAAGGGGGGCCCACTTGGTTAATTTCCAACTTTTAAGAAATACAATACAAAAGTCCCGTTCGTAGTTAATTTATTTAAAATAGCAAACGGACTCCAATTTTAAAAACGAAAGCATTCCTGGAAACGAAATCCGACAAGGAATCTAAAGATATAAAAATCACATTTCCATTTAAACATTTCGGAAAACGGATATTTTAATCCCTTGATTAAAATATCAGTAAAGGACAAAAGGTCAACTAATTCATTTAACATTTAGTCAATTTATTCCATACAAGTCAAATAGATATTTTTCAAATATCAATATATACCTAAAACAACTAGGCCGGTTTTAGGATGTTACAACTCTACCCTCCTTAAAAAGGATTCCGTCCTCGGAATCCAAAAACAATATTCAATTAACAAGAATTTAACACAATAAGGCTACGGCTCTATTCCAATCAATTTCAATACTTATATAACATTTACCATTCACAAAAAGTTAGCATTTTCTCAAGCCATAAAAGTTAATCAACTAGCATAAGTTACAATATAATTTCCTTATATCTGATCAAGATAATTATTTCAAGTTTCAAATACCTACTTGTTTTCTTCCTCATTCCATCCAAATTTACAATCTTGCACATTTTAACTCGTTAAACGACCCGCAATTTTAACAATTTCAATAAAAATTTTCCGGTCTAAATCAACTACTTTCAAAATCTACACTTTCATAAGACAAAGTCACATCAATTTTGCATACAAGACCCTGGCGGGTCAAAATCGACCCATTGATCGTATCACTATCTAAGTCATTAGTTAACCATACCTCAAATAATCATAACTATTTTATGCATAATTAGCCATATTACAAGGATGACAAAGTTTCACAAAGTCAAGTTGCACGTTTTGACAAACAAGTCAAGTTTACATCATTCAAGTCTATACCACAATCTCTTTACTAACATGGTAATGTAAATAAAAATATCTTTTATACTCAATTAGTCATACTCGTGACCTAACGGATAAAAACAAGTGTTATTATCCAAAAATTGTTTTTATTACTTCCATAACATGTCAAGCTATCACCAAACCAACTCATGCAATTATCAAACGATTATCATCATAATCAAGGTCTAGCAACTAACAATGCATTCAATCAAGTTTGGACACTAATTACCTTTAACGGGCCAAGATTGAAAAAATTATCATAACAATTCCAAACATACAACTGACGGTTCATTAAGCAAGTCAAACTCGTGTTATGAGTAATAAGCATTTTCAATTAAACATCCACTCAACTAAATATCATTCAACTAGTTCTTGACTCTTACCTATTAACATCCAAATAGCATGGTAAATTCACCGATTCACTCCACAATTAAGCATAAACAACATTTATCATTCTAATATGTTATTTGATCTAGAAACATATTTCTTAATGCATAAAACCTCATGACCTTAATTTGACAACTTCTATTATAATTAATAAAACATCATCATCACCTTGAGTAATTTAAAAATTACCAATTCAAACTATGATCAATTTTTTTTCCATTAACATAAATCATTTTAATATAATCATCTAATTTCCAAACTTGTCTCAAATAATTTCATGGACAATGCAAATTATTTAACAACTCGTTTATCTCAATCATTACTATCGCAAGTCATCTCATGAAGATCTACACACACAATTTATTAGTCACCTTTCAGACTCCAAACTCAATATAGGAAACAAATCACGATTTGCATCCTAACATTTCAGGTCATTTAGATAATTAACATTGACTGACGGTCATAATTAATGGCTATAACATAAGCAAGCATCAATTTATTCACTTTGGACATGCATTTCCGACTCTCACTATACAAGTCACTACATGTGACCCGACAAGTCACAATAAAAGTTTCAACTTTTCACATAACAAACACTAGTCCTACTTGGACTATTCAATTCACGTATACAATTCTATTCATTTTCATTACAAGCATCACCTTCACGAAGTTTACAATAATTACTATTATACTCAATTTGATCCATGGTCACATATGTTGTGACCGAAACCGACATACAACCGATTCTCTTCGCTTCTCCTAAAGTGAAGGAACAAACAAACAGTTACAATCCACTTATCACCAATTTGCACAATATGGAAACAAGCAACTTTAACCACCAAGACACTATGTGTGTCCAGACAAACCAGAAAAGATTCAATCGTTTATAACATTATTCATAACTTTGATTAAACTAGACTAGTCCATACATCATAACACACTAATATTAGTCCAAGTTTCAATAAAAGGGACATGTAAGCATGCATCACTTATATCTACACAACTCCCGACACATATGAGGTGTCCCAAATAAAAAAAGCAATCAATTATTATAATTCAAGTGACATAGAACACCACGGGTAAGCACTTCAGTTCATCACAACATTTCACAAATCTTAGTTAAGCAATCTTCTCAATTAACAATTCTACATAAACACAAGTATTGAGTTTATTAAAGCATACCCGAGCTATCATTGTCGGTCCACGGTTGGTGAAGATTCCCCGACCGCCCCCGTCCTTGACCCACAACCCATTTTCTTTTCCCAAGGTCAACTTCCATCTTGCCCAAATTGACCACCTCTAATGTACTTCATATCCCCACGTGCGTATATAGGCTCCTCGGGTAGTTCCCACATCGTTACTTGATGTGCCAACATTTCCTAGGGCCAAGGGGGTCGGGTTCTCTTTACCTGTTATATCTATAACAATCACAACAACTCACGAAAGCTTAGTTTAAATCGTAAGTAACTACATACTAACTACAACTAACTTCATTTACCTTTGCTCTAATCCCACTCGTCCGGAATGCTTGACCAAACTTGAGCCACGATTTGGGAATGAAACACCAACCCCGTGTATTCATTGCCAAACCGAAGCTCTAATACCAAGTTGTAACACCGCAAAATTTAGAAAGCGTTTTTTTTTAAAATGCCCGAAGGCGATTAGGTTATCCTCTAGGTTAGTTTAGTTTAGTTTAGTTTAGTTTACAAACAAGGTCCCACAATAAGCTTCCAAAATGAACATTGCTTAAACAATACAATAACGGTGTCACTTAAACGACATGGCTCACTTTACAAACACAACCCATTGAGCTTCGTCAATCATCCCGTCCAAAGCACCGGTCAACCTGAAAAGATTCAACGAGGGAGGGATTAGCACAAAGTTAAGTGAATGAACATAAACTACAAATTATGCAAAGCTCGACAAGCAAGCACCAACATCTCTACGATTGTTACTCCTCGTAACCGCTTAACCGTTGTTCCACTGAATCACTGTTCCACCGAACCGGTAACCGCTAACTGTCTAATCACTAAGCACGGAAGTAACTCTACATCTCCGCCTACTAACCTCGGAAGTAGATTCTACATCTCCGATTGCTAACACGGAAGTTAGAAAACATCTCCGCGTTGGGTAAACACTATCACTGAGGAACGGTGGCTTTGCGTGCCTTAAACCATGGTTGGCCTGAACCACAGTAAACGTTGGCGCTTCGTATCCAACACCCCGGGAAACTCCCTCCCCTTAACCATCTAACGCATACAGGTAAGGTCGGATACCCTATTAGTCGATACCCTTTGCCCAGCCGTTATCCATCTGACACTGACCTCTTACCTATCCTCGATTTCCACTAACCGAGTAATTGCTACCAATCAAGCAAAACCTTTCCATCTATGTGCACATATCCTATTTCGTCTAACCCGATCGAACAGGTACCAAACAAGCAAGCTGTCAAGATTCGCGCCCGAAAACGACCCGAAAAACCTGAAATCTGAAGTTCACGATCGTGAACAATAGTTCATGAACGTGAACTGGAGTTCACGCCGTGAACTAGAGTTCACGATCGTGAACTCTCTACAGGGAAGTTCCCTGCATTTTTCCTGCATGTTTCCTGTATTTTCCGGCACCTTTCTCCCAACAGGCAATACCAAACCGATTGTAACCGAACACAAGTTTGAGGTTAAGTCCACTCACCGTTACTTCCCCTTGTCGAACTCAGAGGTCTAATGTTTCTGAGTCTCGATCCCAGTTCCTGTACACCAAAGGAATACCGAATTAGTATATAATTCCACCAAATTATAAACAATGTTAAATATACATGTAACACTAACACTTGCACCACATGAATAACTAAACACTTATAATATTGTATAAACATGTCATGGTCAAGTTACACTTATGCAATTCAAGTCAAGTACAACCAAGCCGTATCTAACCAATATAGCATAATACATCCAAACAGGTCGAGACCCGTATATAACTCCAACAAGTCAACATATTACAATTTACCAAAAATGTAATTATCATGTTATTGGCATTCCTAGACCAAATAAATCCATACTAAATACATTTAGTCAAACTTTCACCCTATTTACCCAAACGGGTCAAAACCTTATATTTGACTTCAACACTTTCCAAACACCACTTTAAAGCTATAATCACACCATTTAACAATTCATGACTAACTAGACATTTCAACAAGACCAAATTCTATCTTTTATACAAGATCACCTACATACCACTTACTAGTTCATAATCTAACATAAATTATCCAAACACTATGAAAACTAGCATTTTTATCAAATCTCACCAATCCTTGGCATAAACCATAACTAACATATCTAACATGTTATATTAACATAAACAAGTAACATAACCTATAAAAACCTATCATTGACGAAAACACACCAACTTGTCACAAAACCCATAAAATACACCAATGACATATTTCTTCACCAACTAGTTATTTAACCCAATAACTAGTTTATAATTTAAACATAAAATCCATACAACTTTTTAACTAACAATTTCATTCAAACAAGTCATAATTAAACAACCATATAATCACCACTTTAGCAAGTCATAACTAGTAACCATTTCAACAAGATTAACACCCTTCTAAACTAATATTTTAGTTTATAATAAATTTATGTTTTGCAATTAACTTTCTATTTATTTATCTATTTATTTCTATGCCTTTATTTAGAAAACCTCCACCTTTTTGTACAACTTACTTGTACAACTTAATTTGCTAAAACATTTAGATTATGAAATATAATTGTGTCATGCATAAGTTAGTAGGACAACCTTCTAAAACTCTTGTACAATTGTTGTCCCATCTACACAAAAGTCCAAAACCCACCTTCTAACACTCACACACACAAACACCTCCACGCACACTGCACACACACACACCTAAACATCCATTTGCTAAAAAATAAGCTTAAACTCATTCACATAACACACACACACTCACGTATATACACATACACTCACGTACACACACATACACTTGAACAACCCACATGTATTTTAATGTAATCCACCTAATAAACTCATATAATCATCAAGATACCATTATTATACTTATTGTCAATTAAACCTTATAAAACCCCAAAGTCTATAGATTTATAACTAGTGAAGACTTCAAGAACAACAAGGACCAAGAACTTACCCACAAGCTTCCACAAATTCGAGATCCAACCAAAGAAGAGAAGATTGAGCTATGTTTTCTTTAAAAATGATCAAGAACTTCAAAGTGGGTTGATTTCTAGAGAGAGGTTAGAGAGAGAGAGAAGGAGGGTGTTATGGATAAGAAATGAAGAGAAGGAAAGGAAGAAGGGGTTGCCCCCCTCCCCTTGGCTGCCGAAATTCACAAAGGGGGGCCCACTTGGTTAATTTCCAACTTTTAAGAAATACAATACAAAAGTCCCGTTCGTAGTTAATTTATTTAAAATAGCAAACGGACTCCAATTTTAAAAACGAAAGCATTCCTGGAAACGAAATCCGACAAGGAATCTAAAGATATAAAAATCACATTTCCATTTAAACATTTCGGAAAACGGATATTTTAATCCCTTGATTAAAATATCAGTAAAGGACAAAAGGTCAACTAATTCATTTAACATTTAGTCAATTTATTCCATACAAGTCAAATAGATATTTTTCAAATATCAATATATACCTTTATCAACTAGGCCGGTTTTAGGATGTTACAATTTTACAAGTTATGTAATATACTAGATTAATGATCAAGTGAAAATTACAAGAACATATATTTAACTAGTTCAAGTTAAATATAAGAAAAGTTTAAACAAACTAAGAATTATTGTATATAGTCTTTATATAATAAGTTTATTAGTTTCACCAAGTATAAACCGGTGATTGTGTTAGCTTAAGTTTCATCATGGTTGTTGAAGCTAGTGGGAGCTACACAAGAAAATCACAAAGTTTGTAAGTGTGTCGTTAAGACATAAGTCTTGGTCGAATCTAATAAGTCATAAGAAATGTTTGATTTCATTATTAGACATATGGAAAACTAGATGTGTTAAAACTAGGTTTATGTTTCAAGTTCATGAATCATAAAAGAATTTAAAAGTTTGACATAAGTTTATAAGTTTTTCAAGTAAGATAAAACAAGTAAGTTTTATTATAGATAAGATTTTTCACAAAATCTAGTAAAACGTTTTGTACACCTCGTTTTAGGTATACATGTAAAATCGTGCAAATTCTTGAAACTATAAGTTTTAAAGAATAGTTCTTATGTTTTAAAAAGGTGTCTTGTAGAACTCTTCAATTCACAAGTCACACATTTTAAACAAGGATTAAGATTGGAATAAAGGTTTAAGTTTAGTTTAAGACTTAAACAAACCCAAGAAAATCTTAGATCTAAGTACTATCCACCTAATGGAACACCTCACTTGTTAAACAATATTCATATTGTAAGGATAAAGAACCTTAGATATGGATTCAAATCATTGCGAGTGTTAGGGTGCGTAAGGTTTTGTGATAATAGGGAGTCCCGGCGCAGAGCATCGCACTGACCTAGATGGTCTGATCTACTTTGGTGATAATCGGGAGTCCCGGCCCAAAAAGTACTTGAGTAGAATAAACATACTAGACTTTATTACTAACTTAGAAATGTACAATTAGATTGTACAAAGTTGTAATAAGTTATAAGTTTAAAGATTCTACTACCCCTAGGAATCGTGTCAAGTCTTGATATGATCGGTAAGGATGTTACCTACAAGAAATAGCATGTCTTGTCGGGAAGTGCCCAAACCTTGCGGCGAGAATGTGATATATGGATCCTAGGCCTAAAATATTAATTATGGGTTTATAATATATTTTAGAGAATGTTTATTGATGATTACTAATTAAAGTGCGTTTGATTTGTAGATGGCAGCAACAAACACAACGATAACCTATAACAAACTCTCGCAACGTTTCTTCCTAGGAAAGAAAGAAAAGACTGGGTCAAATTTCCTCAATTGGAAGCGTGATTTTAAGATCATGCTCAGACAAGAGAGGGAAAGGATTGACCGAGAAAGAAACGTATTGAGAACCCCTGCCAAGGATGAAGAAAACGAACCAGGACAAGCATTTTACGCTTGCAAGGCGTTCGCTTCTTGCAAAATGGCTAAGGGAGCATCAGTAGGTGCACACGTCATGAGAATGAAAGTGCATGTTGATCACCTTACTAGACTTGGTCACCACATGCCATTGCAGTTTGCAATTGACATGATACTCAACTCATTGTCCGATGACTACAAATTCTTTGTAGCCAAGTACAGCAAACCTGATATGGATAATTCCATTCCCGAGCTACAATCTATGCTCGAGGTTGTTGAGTTGAATATTGAGACCAATTCTAAAAGGGGTCTCACAACTGATAACAGCGATGAGGATGGGCATGGTGGTAAAGGAAAGGGTAAAACCTATCCTAACCAAGGAGTGCCAAATGGTAAAGGTGTCAAACAAAAGGTCAAGAAGGTTAAGCCTAACACTGCGAGGACCGAGAACCGGTGCTTCAAGTGTGGTGAGGCTGGGCATTGGAAAAGGAATTATCCAAAGAGTGCAAGTGGCAGTGGAGGAAACGCAAGTTCCTCAGGTAACACAACCACACTTCTTAATCACTTTAAGATACTTGTAAAGTACATTACAAGTAATCTAACTTTTGCAATCGTTTATTGCAGGAGGAGATGGAAAGTGATAGTGGCCGGCATGAGATGGTGATGATCCCACGAGCACCAAGTTTTTAAAATTCAGTATTTTGTGGATTCATTTTAAACAATTTTACTTTATTGGTTGGATAATTTTATTTTGTTAATACAAGTTTTATTTTTGGTTTTAATTAATCTCGAATCCATGGTTGAATTATATTGTGTGCATGTGTGATAATTACACTAGTCAAGGTTTATGACTAGATTGTAAGTCAAGTTTTGATTTACTTATATTTCATGTTTTATATATTTGTTTGATTGTTGTACAAATAATGTCTTGATAGCTCAAGGTATTTAGATACTAGTAATTAGAAAGTTTTTCTAATGAAAGTATTTAAAAGTTTTATGGAAGCATAAGGTTCAAGAGTTATTGAACTTAGCTAAAACATCTTAAGTAATAGTCATTACTTATGATAGAAAGTTTTAGAGTATTAGTATTAATATAGTGTGATTATATTGGATATAATCAAGATAGAATTTAAGAGTATTATTACAAGTCTTTTATACTTGTAGTAAAGGTTTTAATGAAGTCATAATTCCCTAATAGGAATAATTGGATATTCGTATAATCCAAGTAAAATGACTTAGACATTAAATGACTCTTAAAAGGGACAAACTATATTAAAGCATTTAAGAATTAAAAGGTATTATCCCAAGTCTCTTATACTTGTAATAACTACAATATTTAATCAAGTCATAATTCTCTTATAGGAATAAATGGATATTTAAGAAATCCAAGTAGTGACTTTGGCATTAAATAAAGTTCTTAAAGAATACTAATGTATTTAAGAATTGGAAGTATCGTTTCAAGTGTTTTATACTTGTTGGACACGATAATCAATAAAGATCATAATTCCCTAAACAGGAATGTTAGATATTCGCAAATCCCAAGGATGATCTTAATTATTGATAGAATTCTTAAAAGATTGAACTACAATTTATTGACTAGGTCAAAGTAGTAGTTTAAGAGATGCTTAAGTTTCATAAAAGTAAGTGGGAGCTAAGACTAACGTAATTCATTAAAGATGTTAGTGAATTCAGTAAGGTAGTAAGACATTAACAACAATGTTTTACCAAGTCGTTAGCCAAAGAGTTAAGAGAAATAATAAATGATCGTTGATTAGATTATTGCAAACCTAATAGCGTGATCACAAGTCTTGTGATTAATTATTGCATATCTAATAGGTTGTTAACACTTCAGTGGATAACACAATCATTTAAGGAAATTTCTTTAACTAGTAAGAATATCTACAAATCAAGTAACTAAAAGAAGCTTTAGTTACAAGGAGAATTTTATGAATTCAAGAAACCAAGGAGTTAATTTCCAATCCTCCTATGTTTACCGAATTACATAAAAGGCAAGACTAGAATATGTTCTAGATTGTTGCAAGAACAATATCTAGCAAAGGCAAAAGTAATAGTATTCCTAAATACTCGTCTTATGTCTTTAGTTTAATAGAAATGATTGGTTTAGTGATAAAGTTACAATTAAGGTGGTAAGAATCATTAAGTAATCAACACAAACAAAAGGAATAAGTAATGATCCAGTAATAATTCAGTATCTATGTCCAGTGAGGAATAGTACATGAGTTAGTATCATTTTTATTCAGACTTTGTATGTTTTACATCATCCATGAATAAAAGTCTATTTATTCAAAAAGATATAAATCCGTGACTACTCGTCTTGGTGGGAACCTCGATGAGACGTTAACGTCATCGCGGTATTTGGTGGTAGATTCGAAGTTCTTCGAAGATAGCTACACAAGTTTCGTGTAAACCAAATATCGGTGATATTCTGTTGGAGGCTCAACGAATATTGGATTGACCACCGTGACAATACTTCGTGGTTGAAAAGTTCAAAAGTATTGTTCACTAGGATTGTCCTTAAGCCTGAGGTATGTGGTTTAGGATACAATGACTAATGTGCTTTGGTTCAACTCAGACAATTCTGAAATACGTTTGTCATACGAGGCGATACTGGGTACAAAGGAAGTTGTATTTTTAAATCGAAATATAACAAGATGGTAATTGCACCTCCTCTTTAGGAGAGATATTTATAGGTCCTTTGAATTGATAAGAAATTGGCAAGTGCACGGCCGTGCCCAAACGAACTGATCTGTTCTTTGTCGTTTATCACAGCAGTTTGAATCAAGAAGTCATAAAATGATTTCGAATACAGGAATTGATATTTTTCTACCATGCTCGTATTCATTATCACAAATATCGTGCTGCAAGGGATAAGCCTGACAACGTTACCCAAGAAGTAAAGACAGAGTGTTCTTTACTAGGAGACACTATTAAGAGTTTTTCATAAAACTATACCAAGGGTTACATAAGCTGTTTTTATGGGGTTGGTTACCTACATGCCCATCTAGAAAGGCCACTGTAGCTCGTATCATTAAGACAAAGGAATTATGTGCACACCGGTGAGTGCATGTAATACGAGCAAGTTATGCAACAATACTACGAAGATGAATGATTCATAATAGTCATTATGAATCAGTTGAGTATTAAGTTAAGTTTAACTTATTACTAGATTAGTTCAACTAACTAATTAATACAAGTAGTTGTACATTTACTAGTTGAGTAAATATACAATGAGTTAAATTAAAGGTTATCCATGATATGATTTAAAGCTATTAAATCATATAGTAATTGGATAATATTATTGTGTAAATTATATAAAGGTTATTATATAATTAACTATTAAAAGTATAAATACAAGTATATATAATTCGTGTATATGGGTACCGAATTATTAGTGTGTTAATACTAGACATTTGATAGTTAAGTGCAACAATAATAAACTAGTTAAACTATAAGGGATGGAAGTGTAAAAGGATAAGTTTAATTAAGATATTAATCTTAATTAAACTAGAAGGGCCCTAAGTGAAAGTCCATCTATTATAAATAGAAGGCTTAGGCATCACTTATTAGGTTACACCTAAAAAGCCGAAACCTTTGCCCCCTTTCTTCCATTCGGCCGAGATCAAGACACCACCACTTGGTGTTCTTCGTTCTTCGTGTTCTTCGTTCGTTCTTCGTGTTCTTCGAGTTTTGAAGATCAAGGATCGTTCCAAGTGATCATCTAGAGGATCGTTCATCGTGTTCATCATCAGTGGACATATCTTAAGCATTAACCTAAGGTATGATTCATGGAACACTCTTCCTCCTTCTCCTCTTGTTCGAAGTCGAACCAAGAACCCTAGGGTTCTTGGTAGTAGTCGACGAACACACACAAGTATGTGTGTGTTCGAGTTCTTCGTACAAGGTTTCTTTCTTGTTAACCTAATCTAGATTTCCAACATCCCAATCCTTTAGGGTTTAAGGACTAGGTTTAATCCCAGTTCCGCATTTAGGGATTAAATCAGCTAGTTCATGTTCTTGGTCAGTATGGTCGAACCAAGCATACTAGGAGGTTGACCCAAGTGGTCGATCAGTGTTATTCAAATCCCTACACGGCCTTGGTCCGAGTCACCTAATTGGTCAACTGTGGTCAACACCGAGTCAACTCAACCAGCGAGCAACTCAGTGAGTTTCAAGTCAAAAGTGTTCGGATTTTAGGGTTTAGCTGCTTAGGGTTTGGTGTTAGGGTTTCAGTTAGGGTTTGCTACCAGTTTTGGTGTCTAAAGCGAATCAAAATGGTACCAAAGTTGATGAGACTCTAGGGTTTCGTGTGGTTTATCATTGTGGTTACAATATAAAAATTTAGGGTTTTTAGGTTTTGTGGAAACAAGAAAACAATACAAAACGAATTTGAACAATACCGAAACATAACACAAGAATACACACGAATGCATGCATGGGAAACCATGCACACATGGTTCGAATCTAGCATGATGCCGATACCATTTGGCCTTCGGCCATGGTCTCGGTTGTGTGTATAAAATCGAAAATAAAAATAAACAAGCAAGGATTTCGGTATTCCTTTGCGATATGAAGAACAAACGAACAAGGGTTGTTTGCGGATTGAAGCTTGGCCGAATGAAACAAGATTTCGGTGCTGGTGCTTGGCCGAATGAAACAAGGAAACAAAAAGGGTTTCTAGGGTTGATTTAATGGTTGTATTTATAGGTAGGGAGTTTGAGTTGGACTCAAACTAGTTTAAGTTGAGATAAGGATAGAATTTGCAACAAGATAGACACCACCCCTTAGGGTTTCTACCGAACTAGGGTTTCAAGGAGGGATGATTCAACCAATGGGTGTCCAACATGACATATGATGTGTCGGTTATAGTCTAGAATACGTTACATGTCGCGTTTTTTATTAGTTATTTGCGTTTTGGGTTCATAAGTATTGTTTTTTAGAAATGATTTTATGTAATGTCACCATAATAATAAAAATGAAATATTGTGTTGACCAAAATAGTCAAATACTGATGTATGGTGAAAATGATGATGTTTTGATATGTTTATTTGTCAAAAATATAGAAATGAAATGAAATGAGGAAAGTTTCTAAAAATGGAAACTTTCTAAATATAGAAAGTATGCAATGGAAAGTTTTGACTTACCCAAAATGTCGAGTTGTCACACACGGTATATCGAATCACACTCAGCAGATTGAAATCGACTAACAGCATCCGGTTCGGTGGCTGCACCGTTACAGAAGAGACCACTTCCACAGCCAGCGATGGTGCACCATAAAATTAACCGGTAACCCGGTTCGGCCCCAAATCCGACCTGACCATCTTTTCGGGGCAGTCAAGTTTCTTGTTTGTAATGATTTCTATCAACCGGTAATCTCGTCTCACACAATATAATCAATTTTCTAATTCGTGATTTACTTTTGTGATTACTAAACTAATGTGAATATATATAAGCTATTGTGAAATTGTTACTGTGACGTTAATCAATTTGAGATATGAAGAAAGAAAAATGGTATTCTCATGAAGTTGATCCCATAATTTATAGCAAGAAAGTGATTTAGTATATCACATTAGTTGAGATATGACGGGGATGGCAACGGGGACAAGGGTTGAATAGTATGTTTTTTTAGTTATAAAACTATATTATTTGTTAAGTATTCTTGCGTTGATATTTGTTTTTTTGTTAAATCTTTAGGATATTTTTGTATTGTTGACGATGCTATATTGTTAAGTATTTTGTTGTTGTCGATGTTCTTGTTTATGATGTTTGAAATTTTAAGCCTGCAGAGTTTTAAGCTTGCGGAAAATAGGTAAAAAGCCAAGAAAATGAGCTGGAAATAGCAAAATACTTCCAAAAGAGAATTAGCCTATTGTAAGGACATGTCCTCACCATAGATAATTGTATTATAGTCTGCATGTTCTCAATTGTTAATGTGTATAATGACATTATAATTATGTATAATTAAATATAGTGAGAACATGTCCTCACCATAGATAAATATATACCGTATAATTCAATTAACTATCGTGAAGACATATCCTCACTATATCTAATATCAATTTCGTTTTCATTCATTTTATAATAGTTAGATGTCCAATTGTCCTCACAATACATATTGCGGTGGCCTTATAGTGAGGACTTTAAGGTGAGGATATGTTCTCACTGTTGAACTTAAGTGAGGACTTTCGGACTTTTAGTGAGGACTTTTTTCCTCACTTTTGCTTCTTTTTTTTTTTGTAGTGAAAGATGACATGAATTAGGTAACATGAAATGCTTTAATAAAATTAGATATAAGAATTAAATATTAAAAACTACTTTATTGCATTATAATTTTTAACAAGTGTATTCACCCATACATATTTCAAACTAATAATTATGTATAAATTGTACCAAAGGGCATTTGACCTACCGGTATGGTGTTTGCGTTACAACCTTAAGGTTAGAGGTTTAACACCTGTCTTGAACATAGGTGAAAAATAAGTATAAGATTATAATTTGTTGTTAAAAAAAAACTGTGTATATATTTTTGTATTTATCCTTTATGGGACCAACATTTACCTTCTGCCATTTTGGACAATAAATAAATATTTTCAGTAACTTTCAACCTTCTGCCATTTTGGATAAATAATTAGATTTAGTAACTTTCAAAATAGCAGAATGATTTTTTTTTTTTTTTTTTTTTGATGTGTGTTAGGGTCATTTAAGTTGTATTCAATAGTTAGGGGACTAGTTGTGATATATTGTAAAAGTGATAATTAAGTCATTAGTCTAAACCTTGATGATTAGTGAGATATGTATTTAAGGGAAATGTGATCTCACTAATTGTAAGCTTTTCCTCACATTTAATAGTCAAACAATTTGAAAGCCTTTCTTCCATCTCCATTCTCTCTCAATACACACACTAAATACACACACTTTAATCTTCAATTTCTTAGCAAATCACCATGAATTAAGCTCATTTCAATCACAACTGATCTCTCATTTGGTATCAGAGCAAAAACCCTCTAAGAGTAGATCCAAATTCGTGGTGAATTCGTTCAAATCTGGAAATTATTGAAGAAAAAGTTGTTCGTCTCTGTGAAATCGAAGTGCAAATTTTTCTGTTTAAATCGATGAATTGATTGAAGATTATTGTTTCTCCATTGATTCTAATAGGAATAGAATCAAATTTCGATCAATTCCATCAACAATCGATCTTGATTCAGTGATTTTGGTGAAAAAGTTGAAAAACTCAAAAAGTCTATGAAAATCGAAGAATTCAAGTTGTATTGTTATGGATTGAAGGATATTATCGGATCCGATTGTTAGAAAATCATTTTCGAGCAAATAGGGATTGGAATCATTGAATTTGATCGAGTATTGAGCGAAATCGAATAAAAAATGGTGAAGTTTTGAACGTAGTATTCGTGCGTACAAGTCCTCGGCTTCAAGAACAGCTCAAGAACAAGTTCGGCCCGAACTCTGAAATTGTTCGGCTCATTTGGTGTTCGGCCCATTTAGTGTTCGGCCCGAACTCTGAAGTTATTCGGCCCACATCTTCGATCTTAGTGTTCGGCCCAATCAAGTTCGGCCCGAACACCGGCCCAAATCTTGAGTGTTCGGCTAACTACACACTAAGTCCTCGGCTACAGACTTCGGATCTCAATAGGTCTCTCAACATCGATCAAGTGTTCGTCATAAAGTGTTCGATCAATCCCTGTTCTATATCGATCAAGTGTTCGGCATAAAGTGTTCGATCAATCCCTGTTCAATATCGATCAAGAGTCCGGCTTCTTGAAATTCGATTTAAAAAATTCAGTCAATCAACAAATTAACAATTCAACAATTCCGAACAATTTCGTATATCAATTTCAAAGTGTTCGACTTTGAATTGAGATCGTCTCAAGCTTGGTGATTCTGCGTTCAAAATAAAAGAATCAATCCGCTATTCAATCTGCTTCTGAATCGATTTTGACTCGAAACTAATTCTGAATTCAATCAATTCCGAAACTAATTCCAAAAGTAGGTGGAGAATCGATCTGCTTCTCAATTCTCGACTCCGACTCCGACTCAAATTTGTTCGCTTGTCAATAACTTGTTCGGCCCTACTTGTTCAATCAAGAGTTCGACCCAAGTTCAATGTTGTAGAAAGACAAAGCCCAAATCACGTTTTAAGCCCATATCAATTTTAATAAAAACCATAACTTGTTCGGCGCAATTTTGTTTTGTTTTAATACAATAACTTGTTCGGCCTTCATTTGTTCAAAATGATAATTTGATCTGTTAATTGTTCGGCCCAGGTTAAAATTTGTTCAAATCAAAACAATTCTTTTAAATCCAATCCATCTTTAACCCAAACTTTAAAACTTTTACATTTTTAATAAAACCCGAACACAGAATTTTTAAATTTTTTTTAAAAACCCAAACCCGATCAAATTCTCAAGTTTTTAAACATTTTAAACACTTTTAAACATTTTTAAACACAAGAATCAATTTTAACGTTCACATTTAAAAAAAAGAGGTTTTAGAAGAAAATTTTCACATTTTTAAACACAAGGACTTTTACCCCTAATTGCAAAAATATGGATAAAGACCTTGCAGATGCGATAAAAGCTATCAAATATTATAAACAAATGGAGACTAAAAAAGTGTTAGCTGAAGATAAAGAACAAGTAGCAAATTTGTGCTATAAGCCAAAAGAAAATACCGAGGTTTCTGATAGATTCAATGCAAAGGCCAACAAGGAAAACGAGGTAATCAGTTCTCTCTTATCAAAATCTGATAATTCCATTGGTCCTGATACTTGTTTTGTTAAAACTCAGATATCTGAAGTTGATTCTTTAAAACAAACCATTTTATTTGAAAAAGATTTAAATACTCAACTTCAAAAACGTTTATACGATTTGGAAAAACAAAATAAAGTTTTTAAACAAGAGAATCTGGATTTACAAACTCAAGTATCAGAATTGACGGCTAGGCATGATCACAATCATAAACAATACACTAAGACATGATATGAATATCAAAGTACTAAAAATTGTTTGGCACGTAAACAACAAGAGTTTGACGACAATGAAAAACAGTTTAAATCTTTAAACTCACAAATCAAAGAATTAACTGAAAATCTTCATGAACAAAAAATAATTTCATTAAATGAAATGAAAACCAAACAAAATATCATAAACACACTCAAGCAAGAAACCAATAAATTGAATTCTCATATTAAACATCTTGAGGAAATGAGTGCCAAAATCAACCAAGAAGTTTCTGAAAATAAAGTATTACTCTTGAAGATTGAAACTCTAACAAAAGATTCTGAAACAAAGCAACTTCAGATTGCTGAATTAATAATGAAACTTCATGACACAAATACTATTAATACTTTGAACATCGAAAAATATGCTTCTTTTTGTGCTGAAAATTATATTTTGACTGATAAAATCAAACAACTTGAATGTAATTTTGGATCTGATTTACAAAAACAAATCAATATTTTAAATATTGAGAAAACAAAATTGCTAGATAAAATTACATCTCTTGAAACAGACCTTTCTTTGTCTCAAAATAAAAACGAAGGTTTGAAAAGTTAAGCTAGAAGAAAGTTTTAAATCTAAAATCTTTGACAAAGAAAAATCAGTTTTACAAACCAAAATTTTTGAATTAGAAAATAAAATTGATGAGTCACATAAATCATTTGATGAAGAGAAACTAAAGTTGCAAACACAAATTCAAAATTTAGAATCTAAATCATCTTATCTTCAAAAGCTTAAGAAGCCTAGTGCATCTATTAACTTAGATTCTCTTTTAACTGCAAAGAACAAATGTAATAACTTCAGAATGTTTTCTCCTGTCATGGCATATCGTGATTTATATACAATCAATCAATCTAAGGTTAATAGAGGAAATTCTAAACCTAAACCAAAATCACAGGTAAGTTCCTCTACCAAGCCTAAGCCTAGGAGATCAACGGTCCCACTAAACTCTGATAAGAAACTGAATGCTCTCAAACAAGATATTAGAGGAAATTCTGCACCTAAAACTCCAATTAAATTAGGTTCCTCTTCTAGACTTCAGCATTCTCAAATGGATAAGATTAAACCATCAACCGTGTTGAAACATTCTATTCCTTCAAAAAATCTTTTCAAAAACTAAATCTGTAAAATACTCAAGAAACGATTTACTTTCACTGGGACCAATAACAACTTTTAATCAAGTGCCAAAAACAACTCCTAAAACATTCACGATCTTCAAAGAACAATGGGTTCCTAAAACTCCAAATTCTCAAATAATTCCCCGGAAATTATTTGAATGTGAAACATCAAGTTTCAGTTTTTCTTGGAATTCCAAATCTATAAATCAAATTTTTACAACTTTTCAATGGTTTCACTCACCATTAGCACCGTCGGCCCCAAAACAAAATGGGTACCAAAAGTTGTTTGATGTGTTTGCAGGCAAAGGACTTATACATACTTCAGTGTATAACTCGAACCTCATCGTATATGACTTATACACAAGTTAGTGTATAACTCGCATTTCAACGTAAATGGATTATGCACACTTCAGTGTATGACCCGAGCTTCAACAAAATGGCTTTCAAGTACATCAGCTAGAAACCCGCTCATAATCAGTAAATCACATAAATGTAAAAACTCTTTCCTACGCCTCTACTGCTGTTATCAGGTACATTTCTGGTCTACATTTTTTTTGCCTATCTTCGAGGGGGAGAAATATTAATTCTAGGGGGAGAATTAGTATTTCCAGGGGGAGGAACATTCTTATATCAAAACTTTTATACCCGATTGGATATTTTTTTTAACGATAAAATTTTTTTCTTCAAAAGACATTACCTTCCCATGGTTTGCCAGAACCGGCCTTACCTTCCAAGGGAAATATTTTTTAGTCGATTGGTAAATGTGAGGGTATAAGTCTAGGGTATAGATTTAGGTGAGTGCAAGGTGATGTGAAAACATGATAATAACAAGAACACACACCTTTGAGTGCATCCAAACCGTCAATAAACCGGGCAACCTCACTAAAATGTATTCATTCATGTGTTGGATGTTTCACCAGACTTAACTGGCCCAGTCAAGCATTTGCACTCCACCACCAACCACTTAGATTCCTCTCAATAGGAATTTGTTTCAATTCATCAGGGGACGTAGCACATAATCTATCGACTGCTCATTCGGAGTATGTTGATATTGAAATCATTAACCTCCTGCCCCGGGTTACGTCTTTATTCAATGCACAAAGTGTCTAGATCTCACCGCCACATATTTCCAATTTAGGACACATACACTATTGACATTGAATCTCCGTGAATTCATCAGAACACTCATAGTGGCATCACAATCTGGTGCTTCACGAGGATTGAGTGGAAATCCTGCTAGAGCTAAAATTGAGCCAACTCTAAACACAGGTCACACATTTTAATCAACGGTTGTGCACACGACTATCGATTCTTACGGTGTGTCAACGGTTACTCTATGTGAGACCGGTATTACCTAAATTGTTCAAGTTGCTGTGCCTAAACTTTTCCATCATAAAGGCAACAACTTATGCCGGAAACACATATATTTCCGATGCAAAAGCCATGTTATTCATTCTTTCATCGCAACATCATAAATGCTGATAAATTGCACATGAGCGTTATAGTTCACTCTCAAATTACTTATATGATCTACTATAACCGGCATGATCTTCCCCAGGAGCCACCTACAATATAGGACATAATGTGAGGGTCCATAGGTATAGGTGAGCAGAATCAAGTATCACGGGATCTTGACTGGGGTGCGCTGAGATAAAATTTGAGAGGGGGAATGTAGTATCGGGTGCAATTCAGCTAAACACACGGTAAAATGAAATGAGGGAGTAGTTGAAAATTTAAAAAGTAAGCTTGAGTGAGGAGGGTGTGACAGGGTTAAAGAAAGCGAAAAACCCTATCCAAACCGATTAAAAAGCCGGGTTGCCACGTCTCTATCAGATTGCATGTGTTGCTCTCTGATATTGAAAAAGACATCATGGACCCAGTGATGCAATGCACAACCCCCCCAGCCACTCAAGTATTTATTAAAAAGTACTTGTTTCATTTTCTCGGAGACAAACTCATATGCTATCGACATCTCATTTGGAGATTGTTGATATTGAAATAGAGGACAAGTCTCTCTAGTCCTCGCCTTCTATTGTCCACTAATTGAGTCTAGAACCGGAATAAACATTTTAGGACACAGGCAAAATACCAAGCTTATCTTTGTGATATAGCCGGAACATTCATAGTGATATCTCATATGTTGATATTTCACAATGATTGAATGGAAATCCTACCAGTGCTAACATCAAAGCCAACACTGAACGTAGGTCACACAATTTTTGTAACTGTTGTGTTAACGGGTAATCTATGTGATCCCGGATTACCTTTTTTGATTCCATGTACATATCTGATGACTGTTCTCCAACGTTATCAACAACAGTCAGGATATCGGATGATAAACACATGACTGTTCTTTTATGTCATCAACAACGGTCATTGAGATTAAACGATAAAAGATTTGATCGTACTTCTTTATACTCAACAACGATCTGGTTTATCTGATAAAATGTGTTATATATTGATTCATTCAAAATATGAATATATCATTATTCAACACATTTTTATCCTTGAGCATCGAAAATTCTTTCTAATTCCAACTCAAAGAACTTCAAATTTTACATGATGATTCAGATAAATCTTGTTCATCATGAGGGGGAGAAAATATTACAGAAGTTCTTATTATAAAGATAGATGCTTACATTTAGGAGATAGAATATATTAGCTCAGTTTACTCCGCATTAAAAAGACATATGCACCGGTTAAGGGGAGTAAACAAGAAACTGAAGATTCATTAGGAAATAATTGTTTGTTTAAGGGAGAGCATAAACTGCATCAACATTTTACCCTAACAACAGTTATCAATGATCACAAATCGACAAAGCCACAACTTCAATAAAAGACTTCCGCTACAAACAACTCTATCTATGGCTCTACATTTCGTCGTCGATTTATATTTGAGAAAAAGAAGAAACCAATACATTCACAGAAATGTCAAACCACAAATTCACATTCATTTCCATTCGAAATTTAGTCGTTTAAATCATTCTTTCCAAATTCCATAACATCCATATCCATTCAAACGCTTAACTGTTCTAATCTTTTGTTACATACCAAATACAAATCATTCACATTCATCCAAATCTTAAATGTACATATCATTCTTTCCTATGTTCAAAACATTTACATTTCAATTCAAATTTTAACCGATACAAATCATTCTTACCAAAATTTACACACACATCCAAAACTTACTTTAGCTTTCAAATCATTCTTTTCATAATACAAAACATCATTATCCTATCCACACAAAAAACCTCCACACAACATCTCAAAATCTCAGTCAAATCCTTACCTAACTGATGTTTCATTTCTGGAACCTTCAAATCTTTAATATATCAGTTTTAGGCATTTCTTACACCAACAAACTCAACGGTAAAAATTTAGTTCCTTTGAAGGAAGACATGGATGAGATTCAAAAAGCTCAAAAAGAGGAAGATTGGATAATGATAAAGACATATTAAGTCAAGAATTCATAAAATCTTCCGAGATACTTTATATTGGTTGAAAAGCCAATTAAAAGTATTATTATTCCACTGATCTTCAAAAGCTGAAGCTGATACTACATCAAAACTACTCAACGGATAATTCAGTTTCAGACTTTGCTAGAGAAGAAGATTTCAAGAACAGGGTAATCCAAACTATTGATACAAAGGGGGAGATTGTTAGGGTCATTTAAGTTGTATTCAATAGTTAGGGGACTAGTTCTGATATATTGTAAAAGTGATAATCTAGTCATTAGTCTAAACCTTGATGATTAGCGAGATAGGTATTTAAGGGAAATGTGAACTCACTAATTGTAAGCTTTCCATTTCACATAATTGAATCAACCTTTTGAAAGCATTCCCTCCATCTTTCTCTCTCAACTCACACACTCAAGAACACACACACTTCACACAATAGTTTCTTCTACTTTGATCAATTCACCATGAATTAGCTAGATTTCTACATCATTCGATCTCTCAATGTGGAACATCAAATTAAATCGCAATCACATAACAAATAATCTCGGCTCTGATATCAGTCCTTGTGAAGTAATAATAATGCTAATTATTCAACGTACCGGGTAAATAATGTGTCGTGTTGTTTTCGTGTTGAACGAATTCGTGTCATGTCGTGTCGTGTTACCCAGAAACACGAAACGATAACACGATTTGACAGCCCTACCTATAATATACAGAGTTGTGTTCTAAGTAATTCACCTTTAAAACATAGTTACAATGGATAAATCCTAGTCACTGAATCAAAAAATCACTTAACAACTACCATCATCAAATCACATGTAATTGAATACAAAACCACCACCCCCGGCCACCACCATGATCGTCGGCCACTGCCGCCGCGACCACCGCCCGCCGCCTCCGGCCTCCGCAATCACATGTGATTGGATACGCAATCACATGTGATTCAAAGCAGCCGACGATGGCGAGGGGTTGCCAGTGGTGGAGACAGTGGCTGGCAAAGGTTTGTGGTGGTGGTGGTGGTCGGCGGTGTGGAATCACATGTGATTTAATACACATGGGGTGATGGTGGCGGTCGGTGATGTGCAATCACATATGGTTTAATACATGTGGGGTGGTGGTGATGTTGATGTATTAAATTACATGTGATGGTGGTGATGGATGGTGATCATTTGGGTTGATTGATCCAAGGTCAAAATTTGTCTCTCAGTACTTAGAAAAAAATAATAAACTACGTTCAAGGTTTCTCATAATAGAAAACTGTGAATAAACAATACGAAAAAGACACCAAGAGATTTTAACGACATTGTTCCGAATTTTTGTACACTTCCACCACCATTATACATAATTCTAATGAAATAAATATTACAAATAAAAGATAGAGAGATCATAAGACACTGAAGGAAATGTTTGTACGTACTTTATGTGTTGTATGTTCTATGTGATTTCTTTGCAAGGAAATGTCTAATTTATAGATTCCATTCACCTCCTCAAACTTCTTGTCAACTTACTCGATTTGATCTCACATTTGCCGACTTGTTTCTTTCTAAAAGTATTTGAGCAAGCAACGGACCATAGGAAAAATTCCGAGGAATGTCACAGTTGCACATTTTTTTTGGGTATCAGACTAGGCGTAAAGGGAGTAGTCGCGCCCTCCGCCGCTCCTTGCGCCCCCTTCAAGACGCTTACCTCTTACGCATAGTCTCACATACATTAAAAGAGATTAAAAAAAAATTAACGGGAAAGAGTAATTTCCCTACTATAGAAGGGAAATAGTAATTTCAAAATGGAAAGACTAATTTCAAAGAGAAATGGTTTGGTCGTATGCTACATGGGTTTGGTCGAGGTTGGTAATGTGTTTGGTCAAGATGATGAGGCGCCGATGCGTTGGTCGCCCCTTACGCATAGTCTCACGTACATTCAAAAATATTTAAAAGAATTAACACTTTTTGAAAAATTTTATAGAGTTGCACAAACTGCCATATGCTACATCACATAATTTGAGCCATACAAAATAAATGAGCCATACTTAAACAAGCGGAAGAGAAAGGATGCGAGAGTATAAATGTCATTGTGGACCGATATTGCCATGTATGAAGTAAATGTCATCGTGTAGGTATTACTACCCATTATAGCTGATATTACTAGACATGTTAAAATCAAACATAATACGACAACTTGACATGAATCTGAAATTAGTGGGCTTGAGTTATGTAACAACTCGACATTTTGGGTAAATCAAAACATTTCATTTCATACTTTCTATATTTCATAAAATTAATATTTTTAGAAACTTTCCTCATTTTATATCATTTAGATATTTTTGGCACATAAACATAACAAAAATCATCATTTTCACCATACATTAGTGTTTGACTATTTTATTCAACACAACATTTCATTTCTATTATTTTGGTGACATTAATTAAAATCATTTCTAAAAATCAAGACTTGTGCATTAAAACACTAAATATTTAATGAAACGCGACGCGTATCGATTTTAGTACTAAACCGACATTTCTAGTGACTCGACCACCTAAGTGGCCGAGCACCCTACCCTTCGTGACCCTCTATGTTCGGCCGAACCCCTTATGGGGTGAGGTTATTATCTCTTTTGTAAGTAAAAGTTTCATCCTTATCTAAAACTCGATTGTTAAACGAATCCTAATCCTATCCCAATACCAAAAACCCTAATTTGATGGTTTATATACCATCATAGCCGAACCCTACTTCCTCTGCAAATTTTCGGCCAACACACACACATCACACCATCGAGTTCGATCCAAGCAATCCGCAATCTCTATAGCTTCGTTTTCGAGTTAATCGCATGGTATTTCGAATCCCTTTCTCTTTGTCTTTGTTTTCGATCACATAACCGTGCAAACGAGACCATGGTCGAAGGCCATATGGTCTCGGCACCATCTCGATCTAAGCAAGCCCATGATCGCATACGTGCATGGTTACCCATGCATGCATCTGTGCGAATCGGGTATTCGTTTATTATTGTTTCGTGTTTGTTTTGTTCTTTGTTTTCATAAACCCTAAAATCTTTGATTTTTACATAATTGTAACCACAACTAAAAACCTTGCAAAACCCTAAAATTTCATAATTTTTGGTACTACTTTTGCCTCGTTTTGACACAAAAAACGGTCAAAACCCTAAACCGAAACCCTAGCAACCAACCACCACCAAACCGGACCCAAAACCCTAGATCCGAACCATTAGAACCACTGAGTTGACTCGTAACCCACTGAGTTGACCATGTGTTGACTGTTTGACTGATGTTGACCCGAATATTAATCGGGCCAAGGCTTGAACTTGGCCCAAACTAATTTAACCCAAACCGGCCCAAATCGTGAACCCTAATCGGGCCGAGCCCAATTCTTTTTGGCCCAAAACAGTCCCCAAAGCCCATTGGGTCGAGGCCCGAACTCGGTCCATGGCAAGCCCAAACCAATGTTGGAATATGCTTATGTCATGGCATATAATTATATGGCCAGACGTACGTAAGCTTATAGGGTCACACACTTATAAACTGAGATATCATTTAATATATATAATGTAAATATTGTATTTACATTATTTATATATCGTAAGTAATAAGAGATAATTAAATAGACTTAATGGTTAAGTTTAATTTAATTATAAGTAAATAAAAGGCTTAAATGAAAAAACCGAAAGATCATTAGGCTTGAATAATATAAAATATTTAACCCTAATGATCTCAAGTTTTAACCCTAACCAAAAACTTAGCCGCCCCTTTATTTCACACATACACGGCCTTAACCTGAAAAAGGGGAATGCCCCTTTTTTTGTTTGGTGAGATATTACGTGCACACAAGGAAGCAAATAAAAACCAATCTTTGGTTTTATTGGCTGATTAAAAAAACGTGAGATTCAAAAGAGGCGCAAGAGAAAAGTAGTTTTGGTTACCTTTTTCATCGGTTGTTTCTTAGAGGGACTAGCATCATAGTGGTATTATTTGAGGTGTAATGTGGACTATTCTAGATGATTCTACTTTGAATTCTTGGTTTCATCCCTACAAACCGTCCCCAATCATTGGTGTAATCAAAGGCTTCAAGGGTAAGAATTCTACATACAAATCTCTTTGATATTACTGTTTAATTACTTTTTCAATATGTAAATCCTTTATTATTGATTTATATAATTTTACGATGCGTTTTACTTTATTAAACCATATATCACTAACAGTGGTATCACGAGTCATCATATTGATGATATAATTAACACGTTTTTTTGTAAAAAGTAGCAAAAAACGACTTTTTTTGGGCCCCTTGTTTAAAAATTTGATTTTTTTACAAATATGGGTTAAGAATTTGATTTTTTTGAACCCTTATTGCTACTAGTTACAAAAATCTATATAAAATATTAATCTTTTTTATTGAATTTTTTATATTTTTTGCTTGAATTTTTATTTTAATTGTTATATATGGCAAAACATGTATTTTGCCATATCCCAAGCCAATACCTTGTCAAATGTTGATTGATTGTGCAAAACCGATGAAAACCTAGACCCATTTTGTGTTGTGAATGAATGTGTTGCGATTGATTGTTGTGTTCGGAAAAACCGTGTTTGGCTCTTATTGTAATTTCAAGTTTTTATTTATTTTTGGTGCCAATTTTTGGGGCAAATTTCAGTTGTAAATGTATTAGAATAGTTGTATTTTTGTTACTTTTATTTCTTGTAATTTGTTGACCAAGAATAAAGAAAATATTGAAGAAAAACAAGATTTTCGGCACCTCCTGCGCAGCTGCACGAAAATAGAACTATAGGAGTTCCCGAACTCCGTTGGACCTAAAACCACCGCCAAAATTTCCGTATCTCAAAGCTCTAGAAAAGACAAGAAGGTCGGGAAGACTGAAATTGGCGTCTTCTAGGCCGAATTTAACTCCGAACGAAGCAGAAACTTTTGAATAGATTCTTCAATTCACTGTTTTGGGTAATTTTGGGTTTTACTTGCTCTTGGAGCAAGTGGGAGCCCATTGGGTTTATGTAGGCCCGCTCGGGGTCATGTTGGCACGTCCCCTAGCTTGACCCTTCGGTCCGTCGTGATGACTCACGTGACCGAACATAGGTTATTACCGGTCGAGATTTTGCACAAATTGTGTTGCATGTTTTACTTGTATGTTTGTGGTTGTTATTAATTTTCTAGTCGATACAAAACATAACGACTAATATAATATTTTTGAAATACAAACATTAAAACATTCAAAATTTTAATCATCAATGATTACTTGTTAAGCATCAATGATTATTGTTTTATCTTCAATGATTACTTGTTAATCATTGATGATTATTCTTTAATCTAAACTAATCTTTTAAGATTATTAATGTAAGTTTAAATACGATTTAAAACTTCAAACTTAATAATCGTTAAACGTTTTACCGATTATTAAACCGACTTGTGAAGTGGTATGAATGAAGTACATGATTCATTCACATCTTAATAATTTTTTCTTAAAATTTCATACCTAAAATTTAAGTTACGCCGTCCAATTGGTTGAAATCACTTGCTTCTACTTTTAAATTCACGTGAGACGTGGTTTGAATTTAGATCTGAGGTCATTATTGTTTATGCGTGAGACCTAGACTTATTTTGACATGATTTCACATTGGATGACTTAATCGAGTTAACGGTGAGACCTTGACACGAGGCGAAGATGTGACAAACATGCCACTTGACCCTGGATCACTAGGTGCCATGAAGTCCCATAACATCTAAGAGTTGCACTTGTAATGCAATTGTTGATCGTCACCTACCTATTGGATCTATCATTGCTAGCAGATCAACTGATGTAATGATAGATGCTCAATGAGGATCTTAGCTTTTAATAAAATTAATTGGGTAGTTAATTTTATAAAAGAAATTATTATTGAAAATACTATTTTTTGAACTTTGTGGGTTATACAGATAACAACAACAAATCAAAACCTAAGTATCTCCACTCTAAGATCAGTTCTCGAAAACAGAAACTGACTAATATCAACTTCATTGACTGGTATCGAACTCTAATGATTGTCCTTAAAGATGAGAACAAGTTGATACACCTATAAGAGGCCTTACCTGCGGCACCCCCTGCCAATGCTTTTGCTGCTGTTTGCCAAGCCTTTACCGAAACGTTTCACGAACACCAAAAAGTCGCTACTCCTATGCTTGTGAGCATGAACCCCAAGATCTGAAAGAACTCCGAAGAACTCACAGCATATGACACGTTAAGCGAGTTGAAAATGATATTTCACAACAAGGAGAACATGAACTGTTCGAAACAGTTAAAGCATTCCACGCTTACAAGCAGGAGGACGGCCAATCAGTTAGCACTTACATCTTGAATATGAAATGCTATCTTGATCAAATAGAGTGTCTTGGTTACCCATTTCCACAAATTCTTGGAATCAGCTTGATTCTTACCTCACTATCCAAGGACTATGACCAGTTTGAAAAGAGTTTTAAAAGTACATAGCATGGGGAAGACAATTGGTGAATAACATGCTATGGTAAAACTGGTTAAGCAAGGTTTACCCAATACTTTTCTAGCAATCAGGCTAGGTAAAACCGAAAGCACAGGGAATGAGTATAGGTAAGGGTGATGAAATATATCTAGTTATAAAATAAAGCTCCAAATATTACTAATCTAGATTACCACATTCATAAGCAAGTATACCTAATCGTAGATAATATAGCTTTGGTAAGTATTAGGGTTATCGATCCTCAGGGAGCAATTTATGTAATCCAATGATCAAAAGTTAACAAATTAATTATTTTGATTAAAAGTTTCATTGTTTGAATTATAAAGATTAAATTGATTGAACAAATACTTAGAAAATGTAGTGAGAATTGGTTTAGAAAACTTGTTTTTCAAGAGATTAAAGTATATTCACTATGTCTGACTTCATCTAGGTTTATGTCTGGTTATTAAGTCCCGATTACTTCTAATGTTCTAGAGGTCACGGTACTAGATTCCTCTTAATTCCGTTTAATAAACTAGACACAACTAATAGGAATTCCTTCTCTCAAAAGTTGTAATCTAATTACACCTCGGGTTGTTAATTTTAATAGGTTTGGATCACCTAAACCCTCTAACCTAGAACTCCCGTCACTACGGTTAGACTTATAATTTACCCTAACTTATTGGAATCTAATTTCAATCCCTATTCCTAGTGAATTGCCATCTAGGTCACTTGGGTGAAAAGATGAGGGTAAAAATAACTATTCAATTGTTGTCAATAATCAACTAGTTACCTTTAAACAAATTAGACAACAAAGATCAAAGTGTAAACCGAAAGATTAATGCGTTAATTAACAATTGTTCAAACACAAGATAGAAAATCCTAAAATTTAACCAAACATAACCCTAAAATTTGTCAAACATAGCAAATATTAAGATTATTAGCCCATGGAAGTGCTAATAATCATCAAACATACAAAAGATATCAAAATACCGAACATTGTTTTGATCGAAATGATAAAAATCCAATGAATTGCTTGATTTGATGAAGAATTCTCTTGAGAACTGTTGTAGTTCGTCGCTTAACCGTCCAAAAACACAGTCACGTTCAAAGATACTTTTAATTTTGACTAAATCTGATATAGAAAACGAATTCCCGCGTTAACTCGCGCCGAGCTCGCGGCGCGAGGTCTGGAAAACTGCTTCGATTTTTGGGCGCGAGAAGGAGTTTCAACGCGAGTAAGAGACGCGAGGTTAAACAGATTGTTTCTATGCTCGGCGCGACATTTTCGCGTCTGGCTCCCGCCCAGACTCGCGCCCAGAAGCCTTCGATTTTCACGCATTGTCCGTTTTAGCTCCCTTTTTCGCTCGTTTTCGCCATATCTTTCCTCTTCGGGCCTGAAATACACAGGAACAAGTAAATTGAGTAATATCAAATGAAATTTATTAAAAACACGCTCAATTTACGCGATATTGACGACAAAGAATATGTATAAAAACATCAATATCAAAATCCCCACACTTAAACTTTGCTTGTCCTCAAGCAAATCATCATGTAAATATATTTTTCACTAGCCACAATAAAGATCTATTCTTGACATTTCTTTCAATGCATGATTCTAACAAGTTTCGGAAAATTATTTGTTTTAGCGGATAAAATTTGTTAAAGCTTTTATGCCAAGATTTGTGTACATTTTTACCCAACTTTTCATTATCTTAATCCCCTTTTAGTTAAGTTATTCAATTTTTATTAGCCTAAGGTCTACTCATTCTTGCATAATCCAAAATTTTTTACTTTTGCGAAAACTCCCAACTTGAAGATATTTTGAATTGAACACAGTTTAAACTTTTTTGCCAATGTGCCTATTTATGATTGTTATGTACATTGTACATCACATTTATTCAGCTTTATGAATTTTTCGATAATTAACACCAGAACCAACCCTTACTTCGACTTTCCAACGGACCCCTTATTGATCTATGATATAAATTAGACATCCAATTGGGCCGAAGGGAGCTGAAACTGGTGCAACATCTTAGTTCTTTGACTGCTTTAATTCTCGGCTTTTGCCGGCGTATTTCGTACACAAAGGTATTTTTTTAAACTAAGTACCCAATCTCAACCTTTTGGGTTAAAAGTTAACTTAAGAAAAGATTTTGACTTATGCAAGACTTGTTGTATTACTTAGGCCACTAAAAATTTAGTAAGCTAATAAAAAGGATTTTAAAATAATGGAAAGCCACAAATTTTTGAACATAAAAACTAAAATAAATTTTATCGTTTAAATCAAAAAAAATTCCTAGTTTGTCTTCCTCGAAGCATTGAGAAGTGTCTAAAAACAAAATTTGGCTAATGTTAATTAGAATTATATTATCAATTTAACCATTATATGTATTTAGACGATTCTTTTAAAGATTTCACAATATTAAGTGGTGGAATTTTTTTAATTCGCCCCCCTCCCACACTTGAAATTTGCATTGTCCTCAATGCAATGAATTGAACACTAACGGGGAATTAAAAAGTTAAAAGAGTAAATACGACCTGGGGGTGGTGTGCAATTTTGTTCCGAAATCAACAATCTTCAAGAATTCCAATCTTCAATCAGCAACCGTTGGTTTTCTTTTTTATTTTTTTATTTAGCTGCTGCTGCTTACTGCGGTGGCGGGTCCCGACGATACCCATCTGTGTAATGCTGGTTCCAAGCGTCATAATCTGGGTACCCGGGCGGAAAATTTCCGGATGTCCAATCCGGCATAGGTGCAAATCTATCGGGTGGGGGAACATCGTTATACAACAAGCTACTAATGCCACGAGTTTGCCAATTTGTTTCATATCGTTGTTGCAGATTCTCGTAATAAAAACGTTGCATGCGAGAATGTATCAATGCATTTGAAGCTTGGAAATCAACCCGTAAGGCACCCATCGACTCATTTAACTGTTGATATGAGTAATAAGGATCAAAAGTCGATGGGCCTGCACCGGGTCCCGATGGCCCTGCATGACCCGTACCTGAACCGGAAGCTCCCGCAAAAAACTGATCTTGACCCGTAAATGGTGGTATTGAATCCATCATCAGTTCATCACCCATTTCATCACCCAGTTGTGCATCTTCTTGTTCCTCTTCGTCAGATTGTGGAGGTGGTACTCGCCATTTTTCGGCCAATACAGGATAGTCCACCCATTGATATTTGTTATTTTGATCGCGGTTTAGAACTTTCATTCAGGCCAATAAAGTCGCATCAATATAACCCATCTCTAAGGGGGTCAAAGTGTCTAAAACTCGGGGTGGAAGGCCACCGTGTGCCTTAGCTAACCACATGATGTAATGTCCACCACATAAACCACTCTTGGGTCGAAAACCCTTGGCACCGTCACTTAAAAAATCAGCCAACACATAGGGTATGTTAGTGAATTTATGATGGTGTCGGAGTTGATCGAGTAACCACATTTCGTATTTGTTCACTTTTTCCGACCCGTCTTTTCTTTGACAAATCGTATTAGAGATCATACAGTGTAAATACCGGTAATCACTAAAGAAGATTCGGGATTCGGTAGTGTCTGACCCATCATATCCACCCGCTCCAATTTCACTCCATAACGTATCAACATCCTTAGGAGCCTCCCAATCACAACTTCTTAAATAATGCATGAAATATGAATCAGTAATTTCGTCTTCCGTGTACAAACCCATGTTAATGGCAAAATCACGTAGAGAAGTGTTATACTAATTTCCCGTGATTCGGTATTCCAAACAAAGTGCATTTGGATTATTTAATGCTAGGGTCGCTTTGAATCGTATTGTGGAAAGAAATTCGAAAACCAATTCACGATAAACCGGTTCACGCATGGTGAGAGCCCGTTTCCATGCATGACACGTAAATAAAATATCCCCGTTGGCATGTGTGAATTTACGTGAAAGATATTCCACAATGTCGTCTTTCTTGTCATACTTGGCTAACAGTCTCCAATCGGGGGTTTTCCCCGCTTCTACCGGTTTTCTAGTGAAATCACTGAATTCTTTTTCTGCATGTTGTCTTTGCTCCAATGATGGTGCATTTAAGAAATCTAAAAACACATGTGTGCCTCTGATTTCAAGATTAACAGGAAATTCATCATCAGCCATTGGTGGGGGCGATGGTGGTGCATAAGGTCGGGATGATGAACCTTTAGTTCTCTTTGTAGCCTAAAAAAAAATAATCAAGCAAACGTGTTAAATTGTACAATATAAAATATAGAAGGGTGTTATAATAATAAGTGATACAATTAAAATGAACATTACGCTTTCCCACACTTAGTTTTTAAAGTTATGTAAAATTTTTAAATTAAGTATAATTAATCCATTTCTATTTAAAAAATTTACTTATTATAACTAAGTGGTGTATGTATTAACACTTTTAAGATGATTAATTTGACAATAAATTTGTATTTCATTATACAAGGAAGCATAAAAATATGAAGTACCAATGTTACCCAAACCACCATTTTGAACTAGTTGTTCTAAAAAAAAGTTTTTAACAATAAAATCAGTTGCACTAGTTCAAAAATATCCCATTTATGTATCTTCCCAAAATTCTTAACCAATTTCTAAGAATCAACCCAAATAATCAACAAAAATCTGAAAATTAAAAGATTTTGACAATGTAGGCTATAATTTCCAAACTCAAACTAAGGGTTTGTCTAAGAGCAACTAGAGACTAACTTAAACCTAGAATCAACAATTTCTTCAAAAAGCCCTAAAATGTTCGGAATAAGAACAAGTATTCAAAGAAAAGTGAAGAAATTAGCAAGAAACTTACGCTAGGAGGCATCTTAGCACGAGATTGGAGAGAAAGAAGGAAGAAATCGGCCGGAAAAGCTTGAAAGATGGAAGAAATCGCCGGAGAGAAGGCTGGCGTCGAAGTCGCGTCGAGTGGCTAGGGCTCCAATTTTGAAATGAGCAGAAAAAAAGAAACCGATCAGTTTAAATAATTCAGTTCTCGCGTCGACATGAAACGCGACCCAAACGCGACCCTAAACGCGACCCGACACGGACCCGCGACCTGAAATGGTTCGGATTGGATTCCAACGCGACTTGAAACGCGACCCAAACGCGAGATTCTCGCGTCGAGTCTTCAACCCCACTGTTTGACTTCGTGGTATCCCTCGCGCTGAGCTCGGCGCGAGCTCAAACGCGAGACAGCCCAGAAACGGATTTTTTCCAGAAATTTGCATACAACAGCAGATAAATGAACCTAAACAACTAAAAAAAATGCCGAAAGGAAAAGGAAACAAACCACAATACACACGGGTTGCCTCCCGAGAAGCGCTTCAAAGATTTACGAGACTAGAGCTTGACTCGGATTCCTCTTAAAAATCAAAATTCACCAACCGAGGTGAAATTAATCACCTCCACCTCATCACTTCTCATATTCTCAACTTCATCCCCAAAATAATGCTTCAAATGGTGACCATTTACTTTAAAATGATCACGGTAACCAATGAGTTCTTCATACCAGGACGGGTATTGTTGAAAAACGGTAAAAGGACCAACCCATTTAGATTTCAATTTTCCGGGAGAAAATTTATACCGAGATTCATAAACAAGAACTTTATCTCCCGGTTTGAAGCATTTTTGGGCTCTCAATTTCTTATCATGCCAAAGTTTGGTTTTTTCCTTATAAATTTTGGAATTTTCATAGGCAAGAAATCGATCTTCATCAAGAATATTCAATTGATACTTTCTTTCGGTACCCGCAAGATTCACATCCATATCACACTCCTTAATTTCCCAATAAGCTTTATGCTCGATTTCTAATGGGAGGTGACATGCTTTCCCGTAAACCATGCGATACGGGGTATAACCGGTTGGATTTTTGTGAGCGGTTCGGAATGCCCAAAGAGCATCATCTAACTTTTGAGACCATAATTTAGGATTTCTCTCAATAGTTTTTTTCAAGAATTCGTTTTAGTGCTCGATTTGTATTCTCAACTTGTCCACTTGTTTGTGGATGATATGAAGTTGAGAATCGGTGATGGACACCATATCGCTGTAAAGTTTTCTCCATGAGGTGATTAGCGAAATGTGTACCCCGGTCACTATTGAGAGCACGGGGACATCCGAACCGACAAAACAAAGATTGCACAAATTTGACTACAACCCGGGCATCATTTGTTGGGAGAGCTTTTGCCTCGGCCCATTTTGATACGTAGTCAACGGCAACCAAAATATACCTATTACCTTGGGAATTCGGGAATGGACCCATGAAGTCGATACCTCATATATCGAAGATTTCACAAACTTGGATGCCATGCTGAGGCATTTCATCCCGTTTGGATATACTCCATGTTCTTTGACAGGCATCACAAGTCTTGACCAAACCATATGCATATTTAAAGATCGTAGGCCAATAAAATCCCGCATCTAAAACCTTTCGGGCTGTGTAATTAGGACCAAAATGACCCCTGGTTGGTCCCTTATGACATTCGTTGAGAATGTCATAAGCCTCCTCACCGGAAACACATCTCCTATGCACAAAATCTGCACCGACCCGGAAAAGGTAGGGATGTTCCCAATGGTAATGCTTCAAATCAGAGTAAAATTTCCTTTTTTGTTGATGAGTCATGCCTTTTACAAGAACACCCGCTGTCAAATAATTAGCCAAATCAGCGTACTACGGGTCATTTGTGTCTTGTAAGGCATTCACTACTTCAAAGAACTCATCGGGAAATTTATCATTTATCTCGTTTTCATCACATTTCTCCAAATGAGGATTTTCAAGCCGGGATAAATGATCGGCTGCAAGGTTTTCCGCCCCTTTCTTATCCTTGATCTCAATGTCGAATTCTTGCAAGAGGAGAATCCAACGTATGAGTCTCAGTTTGGCGTCTTGCTTAGCAAAAAGATGTTTTAATGCGGAGTGATCGGTGTACACAATGGTTTTAGACAACACGAGATACTGTCTAAACTTGTCAAAAGCAAACACAACATCAAGTAATTCTTTTTCGGTAGTTGTGTAGTTGACTTGAGCACCATTTAGTGTTCGACTAGCATAATAAATGGGTTGAAAGTGGGTATTCTTTCGCTGCCCTAACACCGCACCGAGTGCATAATCACTCGCATCACACATTAATTCAAATGGTAATTCCCAATCGGAGGAAACCATCATGGGAGCTTCGGTGAGTTTTTCCTTTAACAAATTAAAGGACTCCACACATTCACTTGAGAAAATGAATGGTGTATCCTTCTCTAACAAATGGGTCATCGGTCGGGTGATTTTAGAAAAATCTTTTATGAACCGATGATAAAAACCCGCATGTCCAAGGAAACTTCTCACGGCTTTAACATTTGTAGGAGGAGGTAGCTTAGATATAACATCGATTTTAGCTTTATCAACCTCTATTCCCTTTTCAGAAATTTTATGCCCTAACACGATGCCTTCACGCCCCATGAAGTGGCATTTCTCCCAATTCAACACCAAATTGGTCTCCTCACACCTCCTTAAAACTTTTTTAAGATTTGCTAGACATGAATCGAATGCATTCCTGAATACCGAGAAATCATCCATGAATACTTCCATACAATCTTCTATCATGTCTTGGAAAATAGCCGTCATGCAACGTAGGAATGTGGCCGGAGCGTTGCATAAACCAAACGGCATTCTCCTATAAGCAAACGTGCCAAATGGGCATGTGAATGTGGTCTTTTCTTGATCAAGGGGGTCTATCGGGATCTGAAAATAGCCGGAGAAGCCATCGAGGAAACAATATAGGTTGTTTCCCGCGAGTCTCTCCAACATTTGATCGATAAACGGTAAAGGAAAGTGATCCTTACGGGTGGCATCATTTAGCTTGCGGTAATCGATACACACACGCCAACCCGTGACAGTTCGAGTAGGGATTAATTCACCCTTTTCATTTGTGATAACTGTCATACCCCCTTTTTTTGGCACAACTTGTACCGGACTCACCCACGGACTATCGGAGATAGGGTAGATAAGTCCTGTATCAAGAAGCTTAAGCACTTCTTTCTTGACCACATCTTTGACATTGGGATTTGACCTTCTTTGCCTTTGTACACTTGGCTTGAAATTTTCCTCCATGGGGATTTTATGTGTACAATAAGCGGGGTTAATTCCCGGGATGTCAGCAGTTTTGCAGGCTATGGCCCGTTTGTGAGATTTAAGGATTTTAATTAATTTGAGTTTTTCGTTGGAAGATAATTTGGATGAGATGATAACCGGGAGATCGGATTTACCTTCTAAGAAAGCATACTCTAAATGATTAGGTAATTGTTTAAGCTCTAGAGTAGGTGGATCTTCTAAAGATGTTTTGATACGAAGATTGTCATTAGGGTCAATTTTTTCAACTTCTACATCCCCTACCTCGGATTCCTCATCCTCAACATGAAGCAAATCCTCGAACTCTTGGAGATCGCGGATTATATCATTGGAATCAAATGTGAAATCACCTTTTGTGGTGATTTCATCACAATCGAGGTTTAGAAATGAAGTGACCTCCTCATCGATACATGAATCGATAACATCAATGACATAACAAGCGTCATCGGATTTTGAGGTATGCTTCATGGCTTTTTCTATAGAAAAGGTGACCCTATCATCATCAATTCCCAGACTTAGTTGTTGTTTTTGCACGTGGAACATGGCATCCGCCGTGTTCAAAAAAGGTCTTCCTAGAATTAATGGGACTTTGGGGTCCACATCCATTTCTAGGATAACGAAGTCTACGGGAAACACGAATTTATCTACTCTAACCGGGACATTCTCCGCAATGCTAATGGGATATGTGTAAGAAAGGTTTGCTAATCTTAAAATCATCCTAGTCGGTTTAAAATGGGTTAATCCTATTTTTGTAGCTATCGACAAGGGCATTAAACTTATGCTAGCACCTAAATCTGCTAGACCATTACAAACCGGTAAATTATCAAAAAGACAAGGGATTATGAAACTCCATGGGTCTTCTAGCTTTGGCGGCATCTTTGCTTGTATAATCGCCGAGCACTCATCACTCAACACAGCTGAAGATGCTTCCTCCATTTGAGCTTTATTTGACACCAAGTCTTTGATGAATTTCCCATAATTTGGCATACCTGCCAACATATCAACCAAAGGCACGTTAATGCGTACCTGTTTAATCATATCAACAAATTTACCGTATTTTTCTTTGAGTTTTTCCTTTCTTAACCGTTGTGGGAAAGGAACTTTAGGTAGGTAAGAACTTGTTGCTTCCTCTTTCTTTGACTCGATCTTTTCTTTTTGCTTCATCTTTTCTGGTTCATCCTTCTTTACTATCTTCTCTACAAACACCTCTTCTTCATTCACCGGTGTTTCATCTTCTAACAAAACCTGTTCATCAAAAGCATTAACATTAGTTGAAACTAATGGAGAACTTACCTCTTTACCACTTCGTGTGGTGATAACTTTTAGATCTCTTGTATTGTTAAATTCTCCTTTTGGATTTGCTTGAGTGGAAGGAGGTAGATTGCCTTGTGGTCTATCTTGTAAGGCTTGTGAAATTCTTCCTATGTCTCTTTCTAAGTTTTGTATGGCCGCTTGTTGGTTTCTCAAGTTTTGTTTCATTTCTTTGGAGTCTTGTTTAGTCTCCTCATTTGTCTTGGCTTGACTAACCAAGAACTTTTCAATTGCACTTTCTAAAGGTGACATTTGATTTGTGGGTTTTGAGCTTGATTCGGGAATATTGGCATTGTTTCGAGGAGGGTAATTGGTTTGGTTATTTTGGCTATTTTGGGGAAAACCAGGTGGGTGTGTTGGTCTAGGGGGATAGTTGTTATTATTGTTATTATTGTTGAAACCCCTATTGTTATTGAAATTATTGTCATACCCTTGGTTTCCACGTTGGTAATTATTACCATAACCTTGGTTTAAATAGTTGACCTCCTCCTCGGTCATCATTGGTTGATGTTGTTGACACTCTTTAGTAAGGTGTGGCCCGCTACAACTATCGCATCCAACCTGTATAGCATGTAAGGAAGATGTTATTTTGTCTAACTTACGCTATATCATGATTTGGTTGTTTTTGATGGCGGCAACTTCATCATTTTGCCTATCATCAACCGCATTTACCGAACTTGATTGCTTCCCGGCTCTTCTATCGGTGGCCCATTCCGCATTGTGCATTGCCATATCCTCCAAAAGTTGGTATCCTTCCGTAGGGGTCTTGTACATGAATATTCCACCACTCGACGAATTGAGAGTGGACCGAGCATTATTTAACAAGCCCCTATAGAAAAGATGGACAATATTGCTTTTTTCAAATCCATGATTCGGGCACCTTCTCAGCATACCTTTAAACCGTTCCCAAGCTTTCGTTAAAGTTTCCCCTGCTTCCTGTTGAAAAGCCATAATTTCAGTTTTTAGTTTATCCGCTTTCGCGGGTGGAAAATAACGGTGAATAAATCGACTTCGGAGTTCCTCCCAAGTTGAGATGGAGTTTGGCTCGAGAGACTTGATCCAAGTTCTCGCCACTCCCATTAGACTAAATGGAAAGAGTCTAAGCCTTATCGCATCTTGTGAAACGTTAGGTATTTTAAATAAATGAAAAATATCATTAAAACACTCGATATGGTGATTTGGGTCACTTGTAAGCCTACCATCGTAACCCAAATCATGAACCATAACGAGGAATTGACTTTTAATTTCAAAGTTTTGGCCATTTATTTCCGGCATTCGAATTGCCGGTATGGGATCAACCGGGGCTGTTTGCCTCGTTTGCCACATTGGTTGTTCCGGGGGTGGATCTCGTTCACCCATTTGATTATCAAGAATTTGTTCTTGATTTTCAATAAAATGTTCCTGATTATCAGAAATCGGCTCCTGATCTTCAAGACTTTGTACTTGAACTTCAAAAAGTGGATTTTGATTTTCAAGAATTGGTTCTTCAATACTTTGAGGTTTCTTGATTGATGCTAAATAGTTTGTTTGCAATTGAGCTCCCTTATTCCTTCGAAAATATTTTTCTGGATCCGAAGATGGTGAAGGTTGATCAGGTTTAGACTTTTTACCTCTAAGATTTATCTTATTGCTCATACACCTGCACACTCAATGCTGTTAAGGCAAAAAGCCTTACCCCTTGGGATCTTTAGATAACAAAACAACCTAGACTAGCTTAGAATAAAATGTAGATTAAAATAGCTAAGTTTAGGTCTGATACTGAGTGATCAGTATTGGCACTCAGTATCAGAGCTCAGTATCAGATAATGATACTGAGCACAACGACTGAGTAGTTTACTCGACTAAATCAAATCCCTTTGATTTAGCTCTCTTTCCTTTCTTAGTCCTTGTAGTATTCCATGCCATAAATGTAAGATCTCTATGAGCAATATAAATAGAGATCACTTGGCTTTGGAATACTCACCAATTCACACTTTCACGTTCATATATTGTAATTGATCAGTGGTATTGCTTTTCCGCAGCATACCACACTTAGTGGATTTGTACACCGACTCTAATACTGTGTTTTACACTTTAATTGTCTTTTGTATAATCAATCTAATCAATTAACTAACAAACCAGGGGTGTTGTGACCTAACAACTGGTATCAGAGCGGTTCAAAGTTATCTACAACTTTGATGATCTTATAACCCTATATATTGTTGAAGATCAAGTCTTTTCATAAAGAAGAACTATGCAGAATTTTTGTCATATTCTGCGCACGGGTAGAAGAAATATCGGATCTCCTTCGTTAATGGTCGAATCTGTGTGAAATTTAAACAGGAGGTTCTCAACACATAGACACACAATATGACCGTTCAGAATTGCAATTCGAATTTCTGGTAGAGAGTTATGTATGGCGCAAAAAGTCAGATTCTATGCTTTTTATTCCTTACTTTCCGGACAGCCATGGTAGAAAAATCAAATCTCTTTCTTCAACCTTCGAATAAGCGTGAAATTTGGACAGAAGGTTCACCATAATGTGTTTAACGTTTTCAACGTTCAGATCTTCAAAAGGAATCGTTTATTGAGAGATATATATTTTTGAAGATTATTGACGAATATTTATGGTATGTTTTTAATTCTGCACAACTCTGTTAAAACGGCTATTGTATCTTTTGTAACCGTTGGATTTTCACAAATTTTGGATATTATATCCATAACTCATATGTGTACTCGGTATCAAAATTTCATACTGATCAGAAACGTATACTGAGAGATACATATTTTCAAAGTTGACGCTTTTCTGATACCGACTGTCTCATACTGAGTGGTTAGTATGAGACTGCTGTGATCGTTTCAACCGTTGGATCAATATGATCTTTGGATATAATGTCGAAGACAGGTATATGTATGTCGTGTAAAAAATTCATAATGATCAGAAGAACCTACATGGAGATATGATTTTTTGAAGTTGCTGCAAAATTAGAGAAACGAAATTCTGAAAGCTGAATTTTACAAGTGAGTATGTTTCACATGTTTTTCTCTTTATAATCATATAAAATCATCTTAAACTGAGGAAATCCATAAGTTGATTGATTCTTTGGTGGGGTTTCAAGTCAAAGATAAAATATACTGAACGGTTTAAGGTGACAGTATATGATTCAGGGGGAGAAAAACTCAATGCGATATATATTTTCTCTTAATATGAAGCTAAAGTTCTTGAAGCTAAAGTGTTCATACTAAGTTATTCAAGGGGGTACATGTCACATATTATTTTACAATCATTTGAATCGTTCCAAACTGAGGAAATCTACTAGTTGAATGATTCTTGGGATATGTTTCATTTCAACTCAAATATACCGGACAATTTAAGGAGGAGTCAATGATTGTGGGGGAGAAAAGTTAATGTGACATACATTTTCTTGAAGTACTTAGTGAATAAAGAATATGAAAAGATCTCAAAAAGAAGACCATACAAGACAAGATCGTTATTATTTATTAGTTTAAACATATTCATTTGTTATCATCAGATGGGGGCGATTGTTAGGGTAGAAAACCCGGTCAAACCTATTACTTTGTGAATCTGATGAATAAAGGAATATATAAGTTTAACTTATATAAATAATCTTAGTGAAAAAATTTTAAATTTTGATGATAACAGACTAGTGATACTGAGTGGTCAGTATCAACAGGAGTGATACTGAGCGCGCAGTTTTAGAAAATTTAAGAAAGATTAAGGATTCAGCATACCTAATTGTCCTAGTAAATACATAAACCTTTCCTCAGAAAGGGGTATAGTAAACACATCGGGCAATTGGTCATCTGTAGGAACATAATCTACCTCAACCTTACCCTTTTCCACATTATCTCGAATAAAGTGGTGTCTGATATCAATGTGCTTTGTCTTTGAATGATGGACTGGGTTTTCAGTGATAGCAATAGCACTCTTGTTATCACAATGAATTGGTGTCTTCTGGAAATTGAACCCACAGTCCAAGAGTTGATCTTCCTCCTCTTAGTGAGAAGATTTTCTTTTACAGGCCAAGGGAAGGGGAGCCTGTACTGAGTCATGCTATGTGGGCCATTGTTCAAGAGCATATCTATGATGCTGATACTGAGTCAGAAAATGAAGATTATGATGATGATACTGATGATGACAGTGGTGATGGTGGAAATAATGATCCAGATATTGAGATGATGGATGCTCAACAAGAACCAGTACAAGAACCACCACATATTTCTCCTCTTGCACAGGATCCTAATGCTCCTCATATTGAAACAGCTTCGGATACTGAATCTTCAGAAGACACACCACTAGTCCTACGACGAAGAAGAAGAAACATATCCCCAGTAATTATGGGTGCATTATCATCAGAAGAGATGCAGCATACTCCGATTCCATCCTTAACTGCATCTATTCAACATCACAGTCAAGCTGCAGCCACCGCTGACCTTCCAGGAACTGAACCAGAACCAACTGCTCAACATATTGAGGAACCTCATGTTCCTCTTGATGTCGAAATTCAGTATGAGCAACAAACATTGGAAGGTGCAGATGATAGAAGAGGAGAGGTTCCTGAAGGTGCTGGTGCTTTAAATCAACATACAGATGATCCAGCACTGACCTCTCATGATGCAAGAAGAGAATTCGACAAAGTCTCAGGTATGAATTTCTAGAAAACCTTCAAACTTATATACATATATTTCATTCCTAAATAGATACTAAGTATTGGCCAGTACCAACTCAATACTGACCAAAGTCTCAAATGAACTTTCAAATATATCCATTTATGGCCAACATAGTTAGCCCACTGCTGCTATGCAAAATTCATATACTGAGCACCAAAATGATCATTGCCAGTCTACAATTGTCTCACCATTTAAAGAGATAATAGTGGGTGATGTCATACTGACACCCACTGGTGTTGCTTGAATTATGTCTAACTTATTTTTGAGTTGGGTCACATAATTCAAGAAATGATCACAAACCCTTAAGCCACAACAGCCAAAATTTCCCATGGGGTTCAGCCACATTTCTGTTATCACTCTGATACCGAGTGATAAACATTGAACATAACAAGAGGCACATCCCAGGCTTCAATCACCCAAACCAAAACCTTTTAGTAAAAGTGACCTTTCCTATACTGAACTACTCAATTTTTCACATTCATCTTTACTAAATTTCTTTTCTTACACATACTATGCACAAGTTCACAATCTTTCATCATACACCAGATGAAACACAGACTTCCAAATTCTGTTTATATGATTATAGAGTTAATCAACAACACAACTCTATATGATAAACCTTTCAATCTAACCAGTTTCTTTTTATGTTTCTTTAGCACCATCTGTGCAGGGTATTCAAGCACCACAGGTTGCATAAGAACAGGTGATTCTGCAAGCAATCATGCAGCACATTCTGGCCATACAACATACTCAGACTACCATTTTGACCAGAATGGACACTATGTGTAGTGACATTAACTCTCTCAAACAGTCAGTCTCACTACTTCAACAACCACATCACCCTCCGTCACCTCCACCATCTCCACATGGTGGACACAATGCAGAAAGAGAAGGAGATGATGCTTCTGAGCAAATGAAATCACCCTCAAATGCAAATCTTGAGGGTGCTACTGATGCTGCGACTGAACCCATTCCGTCACCTACCATTGAAGAACAACACGGGGACATGGGTGGTGATACTGAACCTCTTCCCTCCCCATCCAATGATAACAATAAGGGGGAGAAGAGACAAAGAGATGATTTTGAGGTTGATCAACCTGAGTCATCTGCTCAGGGGGAGAAAAGAAGAAAATTAAATGAAGATCAACCTCCACCACAAGAACAACAACAACAACAACATCAGCAAAGCCCTCATACTGAGCCACTTCGGTTTCAGTATGAGAGGAGAAGACAAAGAAGTAGGTCAGTATTACAATTTGAAGACACACTTGAGCCATCTGCTCAGGGGGAGACTCACACTGACCAACCACAGCAAGTTAATACTGAGCCACCTACTCTTGAAGAAAATAACTTGCAAATTGTGGTTTATAGGCCTTTCATCTGGCCTATTGCTGATGATGAAGATGAAGAACCAGATTTAGTGCTAAGTAATAATCCTTTCAACTATGCACTAACTATGGCAGCACAAGAAAGCTCTTCATCATCATCCTCAGATGATGAAGAGCCAGAAAATCTGGTGATTAGAAGAAGAAGGTTCTTATCAAGAAAACCTATCAATGCAATTCTTACTTCTTCTGAATCAAGTGAGGAACCTGCTCCATTAGTAACAAGACGAAGAAGACCTGTCCATACAATGGATAGTGATACTGAGCAGGCTCCAAGACTGACTCCTCAACAACTCTGTGCAGAACAAGAAAGATTTTTATATGAGCAAGAGTTGGGAGTCAAAGAAGAACCAGAGTCTGACCTAGAGAGTGATATTCCTGTTCCTTCTCACAGAATCTCTAGAAAGGGTCCAGACCATATTCAACATTATTGGAATATGGTTGCTACTCGGACTCAGTATAAAGGAGAATAGGAAGGAATTTCTGAAGACCAAAACATTTCCAAATGTAAGGGGGATACACTGGTTGAATCTGGATGTTAATAAAGTAAAAGTGAATCTCAAAGAAGGAAAAATTGTTATCACTTGTACTGGTTTAATCAGTCCTCCCACGAAGATTTTTCTTCATGATATTCAAAGAATTGGTCTTCAAGACTGGGTAAGAATCACAAGACTGATCAAAGAGCTTCCAAAGAAATCAACTTATGATCAGATAGTCTTGGATGAAATCTGTGCAGTATCTTCAGTATGTTATGAGAGGGGCTTACTCCATGAGATAGAATATAGAACACTATGTGTGATTACTGAATCATACTTCAACAATAGAGCAGAGTGCCTTCATACATACAAATATCTTCATAAGTACCCTTTTCCTCATAACCTTGTTTTTCGTGATCAAACGAGTGTTATATACCCAACATCTGGATATATGTATACTGATTCAGAGGATAGGGAGTGCTTCATATCTGAAGAAGATCTGACAAGAGCCCAAATCAGTCATCTTGTTGGACTGAAGTGGATGATAAACAAGAAAGAAGACTCTTGGTTCAGAAAGAAGATTGTTGCAGTTCTTAACAGTAGAAGGGATGAACTCATGAGAAGAGAAGAATTTGTTCACATCAAACAAGAAGTCTTCTATGAGAATGAAGCCATCAACAGCAGATGAAGAAGAAGATCTTGCTACCCATGCTGCTGTATTATTAATTTTTTTCTTTGTAACTGTTTTGTTATCATTAGATAGGGGGAGATTGTTAAGGCAAAAAGCCTTACCCCTTGGGATCTTAAGATAACAAAACAACCTAGACTAGCTTAGAATAAAATGTAGATTAAAATAGCTAAGTTTAGGTCTGATACTGAGTGATCAGTATTGGCACTCACTATCAGAGCTCAGTATCAGATAGTGATACTGAGCACAAGGACTGAGTAGTTTACTCGACTAAATCAAATCCCTTTGATTTAGCTCTCTTTCCTTTCTTAGTCCTTGTAGTATTCCATGCCATAAATGTAAGATCTCTATGAGCAATATAAATAGAGATCACTTGGCTTTGGAATACTCACCAATTCACACTTTCACGTTCATATCTTGTAATTGATCAGTGGTATTGCTTTTCCGCAGCATACCACACTTAGTGGATTTGTACACCGACTCTAATACTGTGTTTTACACTTTAATTGTCTTTTGTATAATCAATCAAATCAATTAACTAACAAACCAGGGGTGTTGTGACCTAACAAATTCAAATGATCAAACGCAACTAATATTCAAAGTAAAGAATAATAGAAAATACATTAAATAACTTGTCTAAGAATAAATTCACAAACAAGGATCAATTAACAAATTAACTTTCAATTATTAAACACGTAAAACCGTTCCCCGGCAGCGGCGCCAAAAACTTGATATCACTAATCTAGATTACCACATTCATAGGCAAGTATACCTAATCGTGGATAATATAGCTTAGGTCAGTATTAGGGTTATCGATCCTCAGGGAGCAATTTATGTAATCCAATGATCAAAAGTTAACAAATTAATTATTTTGATTAAAAGTTTCATTGTTTGAATTATAAAGATTAAATTGATTGAACAAATACTTAGAAAATGTAGTGAGAATTGGTTTAGAAAACTTGTTTTTCAAGAGATTAAAGTATATTCACTATGTCTGACTTCATCTAGGTTTATGGCTGGTTATTAAGTCCCGATTACTTCTAATGTTCTAGAGGTAACTGTACTAGATTCCTCTTAATTCCGTTTAATAAACTAGACACAACTAATAGGAATTCCTTCTCTCAAAAGTTGTAATCTAATTACACCTCGGGTTGTTAATTTTAATAGGTTTGGATCACCTAAACCCTCTAACCTAGAACTCCCGTCACTACGGTTAGACTTTCAATTTACCCTAACTTATTGGAATCTAATTTCAATCCCTATTCCTAGTGAGTTGCCATCTAGGTCACTTGGGTGAAAAGATGAGGGTAAAAATAACTATTCAATTGTTGTCAATAATCAACTAGTTACCTTTAAACAAATTAGACAACAAAGATCAAAGTGTAAACCGAAAGATTAATGCGTTAATTAACAATTGTTCAAACACAAGATAGAAAATTCTAAAATTTAACCAAACATAACCCTAAAATCTGTCAAACATAGCAAATATTAAGATTATTAGCCCATGGAAGTGCTAATAATCATCAAACATACAAAAGATATCAAAATACCGAACATTGTTTTGATCGAAATGATAAAAATCCAATGAATTGCTTGATTTGATGAAGAATTCTCTTGAGAATTGCTGTAGTTCGTCGCTTAACCGTCCAAAAACACAGTCACCTTCAAAGATACTTTTAATTTTGACTAAATCTGATATAAAAAACGATTTCCCGCGTCAACTCGCGCCGAGCTCGCGGCACGAGGTCTGGAAAACTGCTTCGATTTTTGGGCGCGAGAAGGAGTTTCAACGCGAGTAAGAGACACGAGGATAAACATATTGTTTCTATACTCGGCGCGACATTTTCGCGTCTGGCTCGCGTCCAGACTCGCGCCCAGAAGCCTTCGATTTTCACGCATTGTCCGTTTTAGCTCCTTTTTTCGCTCGTTTTCGCCATATCTTTCCTCTTCGGGCATGAAATACACATGAACAAGTAAATTGAGTACTATCAAATGAAATTTATTAAAAACACGCTGAATTTACGCGATATTGACGATAAAGAATATGTATAAAAACGTCAATATCAAAGGGTAAGCTAGTTTACTTTTCCAAACCTATGATTCCCCCACATGCTAAAAACGAGCACCCAGTAAAGGATATTTTTTGCCATCATTGCGATGAACCCGACCATTGAAGGAGGAACTGTCCTGCCTACTTGGCAGAGTTGATGAAAGACAAATGTGTTCTAGCTAGCACATAAGGTATCTTCATTATAGAACTCTATACTTTTCCTAATAAATCTTGAGAGTATGACACTAGTTGTCGAACTCACATTTACGTAAATGTGAAAGATTAAAAGTGAAGTAGAAAGCTCAAAAATGGAAGCTGTGATTTAATCCTTCCTAATGCGTTAATTATTCTTTTGAACAATTGTCAATTATGCATTGTTTAGCTTTATCGTTTGATTAATAATGATTTATTCAAACTATTATGGATTATGATATTATGTTTTATGAAAAATAACATATTTTATAACTATTCGTTGTAATAGTATACTTGAAATTGATATGTATGATCCAAATTCAAACGATATTTCTATATAAAAATGTAGCACTCAAGAATCCAAAACGACTTGGATTCCACTTACCTAGAGCATTGTCATCTTTTCCACATAAACAAGAACGCATTTTGAGGTTGCAACACGTTGGGCTTCTTATGAAATGATTATAAATCATTTAATAAATGCATCTCTTAAATATTTGGAAAGATATCAAGAAAGCTTTTCTCCCGTGTTGGCGAAAGAGCTAAAAATCTGCTTGGACTCATACATACTGATGTATGTGGCCCTTTTAGAACTAAGACTAGGGAATGTGCCACCTACTTTATCACTTTCACTTATGATATCAATCGTTGTGGTTATGTTTACTTGATTAAAGATCAACATGAAAGCTTTGATGATATCAGTCGCTATGGTTATGTTTACTTGATTAAACATAAACATGAAATCTTTGAAACGTTTCAAGTTTTTTAAAGTAAAGTAGAAAATCAACTCGGCATGACTACAAAGGCTTTCCGTCCAGATCAAGGAGGAAAGTACATGAGCCAAGAGTTTCTGAATCATCCGACACAACGTGAGATTGTCTCATGATTCACTCCTCCATACACTCCACAAGATAATGACGTGTCTGAAAGGAGATATCGTACCCTGCTTGACATGGTTCGATCTATGATGAGTCCTACTACTCTTCCACTATCCATTTGAGGGGCATGCACTGAAGTCTGCTGCTCGAATACTTAATATGTTCCCGACCCAAAGGTTAAAAAGACACCATATGAAATATGGCATGGGAAGGTCCCTAATTTGTCTTACTTGAAGATCTGAGGTTGTGAGGATATCATGGAATGAGACATGCCAAACAAACTTGAGCCCATATCTATCAAGTGTATATTCATTACTATTTTACTACCCACCTGAGAACAAATTGTTGTTGCTCGGTATGCTGAGTTTCTTGAGAACAGTCTCATTTCACAAAGCAAGTGGGATCACTATAGACTTTGACAAGATTCAAAGAGAAGATGCACAACCTTCTAGTAACACTAGAAAATATCACACTGAGGCTGAACATATAGATGTTGGACCACAAGATGATGTTGTTCCCATTCATAAGTCCGCAAGGACACCTCATGCACCTGAACGATATAGTTTTATGTCGATGCTGATGAGAAATGTTTCGAGGATCATAATGAACCCTCTACCTATCAAGTTGCATTATCAAAATTCAATTTCGACAAATGACTATGAATGCGAAAATGATATCCATGAGAGACAATCAAGTTTGGAACTTAGTTGATCTTTCTCAAAACAGTAAGACTGTTGACATGGATGATAATATACACACCTATAAATCTCTTTTAGTAGCAAAAGGTTACACTCAATCCTACGGGATTGACAATGATGAAACCTTCTCGCCTGTTACTATAGACATTAGGATTCTTATAGCCAAAGTAGCGTACAATGACTATGAGATTTGGTTAATGATGAAATCAAAACGTGTATTTCACCAAAAACCGAAAGTAAGCATGTGTATATATGAAAGCTAGTGGGAGCATTATCGTTTCTCAAATCATACATGTTGATGACATATCACTTATGTGAAACAATATACCAATGCTATAGATGAAAATCCTGGCTTAGAAAATGTTTTGACATGAAAGATTGGAGGAACACATACTTAAAGTTAAGAATCTATTGTGATAGATTAAAGTGGTTAGTTGGTTTAAGTCAAAGTGATTACATTGACAAAATTCTAAAACGCTTTAGAATGGATGCACCCGTACGAGGAAGTCCTCATATGCAACACAATGTAGCTTTGAGTAAGACTCAAGGACCTTCCACACCTGATGTGGTGAAGCGAATGAATGTAATCCCCTATGCCTCGGCTATTGCATTCATCATGTACACTGTAAGGTGCACTAAACCTAATGTAACGTCCTTATGGAACCTTACTAGAGAATACCAACAAAATCCACGAGAGAGTCACTGGACTACTGTTCAGAACACATTGAAGTATTTTTGAAATACTGGATATATGTTCCTTGGTTGTGGTGGAGATACCAAACTAAAACTAAGTATACTTTCTATACTTATGTTGGTTTTGAAAATAGGTCGTAATGACGCTGGATCCTATTTGCGAAGGTTCACTACATTCGAAAGATTAATCGAGATGTGTGAAAATCGTCATATTAAAGTTCATACAGATGACAGCCTAGCTGATCCCTTTATGAAGCCAATGTCTTGTACCAAAACTCTTAAGAATGTTAGGAACATTGGACTTTGACCATCATGAATACTAAGGATGTTAGGAACATTGGACTTTGACCAGCATGAATACTAAGAATGTTAGGAACATTTGAATAATGGAACATTAAGCAGTTTTTATTGGAATAAATTGATAAATTTGATATCATCGTTTTTATATGAATATCTACTGTGTTCTATATTTGCATGTTTATATCCTTGAATATTTACTGTGTTTTATATTCTAAATTGTCCATTGTCATATTAATAATATGAGAATATTATTAAAACAAATCTGAGGGCATTAATGACATGACTTAGTATGAATACTAAGGATGATGGTATCAAACTCACATGTTGTTCATTGTGATGCACAATTGAACTGACCCAACCTATGAGAAATCACTTCTTGGATTTATCTCACAAGTGAATATCACAAAGGCTTTGTCGCTTATCCTCTGACTTGAGATGCAAGTTGGTTTGCGTATGTGGAGTGTCAAACTTTGTTGTAGTTAAACGCTGACCTAAATAAGGCTGCTATAACAACCATCTTCAGGTTTGACATTAAGCATATATCAAACATGTGTAGTTGTTAGGACCATTATTGTAATAGGTTTTGACCTTTAACCTTGCTAACTAACACTTGTAGTGTTAAGTGGTAGGAAGTATAAATACTTGTAAGATTGACTTGTAATGTAAGCTTTTTCCCAGTTCATTGATTACACGTTACAGAAAGCTTCATCTTCATCTCCAATCTCTCTCAACTCACACACACTAAATACACACACACATTGTTCTTCAATTCATCCTTAAACTCCACGGATTAGCTTGAATTCATCCTTGTTTGATATCTCATTTGGTATCAGAGCAAAAACTCTCTGTGAGTGGATCCAAATTCATGCTAATTCGATGAAGATCTGAGAAACTGAAGATATTGTTCGTTCGTCATCTGAGAATTTAATCTGCAAAATTTTTGTGAGATATTGAAGATTTGATTGAAGAATCATGTATCTCCAGTGATTCTAATAAGAATAGAATCTTACTTCAATCAATTCCATCAACAGATCACTTCAATTTAGTGATTTTAGTGAAAAACTAGAAAAGTTTAAAAAGTCGACTGAAATAAAAAATCCGATCAGATGTGTTATGTTTTGGGATATATGATCGGATCAATGTGTTAGAAAAGCAATTTCGAGCATATTGTGATTGGAATCACTGAAATTGATCAAGAATTGAGTGAAATCGAATAAAAAAAGTGAAGAAAAGACCGTATCCGTGTTCGTCAAAGTTGTCCGTCACTATCTTCGGCTGTATGAACAATCTCGGCCTAAACATTAAACAAGCCCAAGTCTTCGGCCCGAATACATCTCATAACTAAGTTCGGCCCAATAACTCTGAAGTGCATCTAGTTGTTCGGCCCAATCAAGTTCGCCCCGAACATAAAATCATCTTCGGCCCGAGCATTATCTTCGGCCCAAACTAGAGTTCGGCCCGAACATACTTGAACAACATCTTCGGCTTGTTGAAAGTTCGGCTCAGGTAAAGTGTTCGGCATCTCAATTTTCCGACTTCAATATATAAATCATATTCCGACTTCCAACTTCATGGCATCAAAATCAGATTCCTAATTCTATACATAAATCAATTCATTCTCAATTTGATTTCCCGATTAACAGAATCTGAAAGTGTTCGGCATCTTGATTTGAATTTGATTCTCCAACTTTGGCATCTTGATTTCTTCAACTTTAACAGTTGTTCTGCTTTAATAATATCCAGATTGATTGTTAATCTAGTTTGCTTCGATTCTTTCCTATTGTCCAAAATCAATTCATGTGATCGAATTGACCGCCTGCTTAGATCGTCGGCTGTTAAATCTCGAATATTCAATTTCAGCTTTCAGTTTTAAAGTGTTCTGCCCAATTTCATTTTAAGTGTTCGGCCCAATTTCAGCTTTAAACACCGCATGCCCAATTTCAACTTTAAACAACGCATGCTCAATTTCAGATTTTAAGTGTTTGGTCCACATTCAATATACAAGCCCACAGTTAAAAACCACCTGAACCGAAACCATCTCACAGTTAAATTCAACGATTATACATCAAGCTTAAAACCCGAGAATTTTAAATGTCGTTAAACCTTAAACCGAAAAACACGAACAATATTTGTACAAATTTAAAATCATTTTAAAAAATGACTTCAAAAGACGCTCTTTCGATCGGATCTGATCTCAAACCTCCCGTGTTATATCGAGGAGAATATCCTCAGTGGAAGAAACGTTTTCTCCACTTTATTAGAAACCAGGAGCTAGCTACAGAAACTCAGGAATCTCTCGAGAATGGGAATGCAGTATTTTATGAAGATGTTATTGCTGAACAGATGCTGTTCCTGTAGTTATCAGTGGTAAATGTTTTCTTACTCCTGATAAATATTCAGCTACACAAAAATGAAGGGCTAAAGGTGATTTACAAGCGTACTCATTTATGCTTCAAAGCTTACCTAATGACATCTACAACAGTTTGGATAGCCTTGAAACCGCTAAAGAGTTGTGGAATGAGATCAGAAAGCAAATGGAGGGTACTACGTTAGGCAACAAAGCAAAAATGGTTACTACCCTAAATTCTTATCAATCATTCAAAGCCAAAATTGGAGAAGATTTAGAAAGTACATATCATCGATACTGTACATTGATGAATGACCTTCGCAAAAACCACTTGCTAAAAGAAAATTTGGAGCTCAATATAAAATTCATTCACAGTCTTTTACCAGAATGGGAAATGTTTGGGAATAGTGCCATGCAACACAAAGATCTCAGTCTCATTGATATGCATGAACTGTATGAATACTTGCACCAAAATGAACCTATGGTTAAAAACATAGTGAAAACTAAACAAGAGAATGATGATACTCTTGCACTACTCGCAAAACAACATCAATTGTATGCAACAACTACTCAAAACAGAGAAATTGTTGAAGCACCTGTGTCATCTACAACTAATGATTTGCAAAAAGAACTCGAAGATGTACTTCATGCTATGTCACTTATTTCAAATTATGAGAAGAAGTATTACAAAACACCCATAAACAACAACTTGAGATCGTCTTCAAACTTTAAATCTGCTCCATCTGCTTCAGCAACAAACAACACAAATGATAAGCAAACTCTTACACCACTGGATCCAACGAAAAAATGTTACAATAGTGGTATTGCTGGTCATTACTCACGTGATTGCAAGAAACCTAGGGTTCGTAATTCTGATTACTTTAAACGAAAGATGCTCATGGCTAAGCAAATAGAGGCTGGAAAAGTGTTGTTAGCTGAAGATCTTAGTTGGATGGAAGATTCTGAACCGGAAGTTGAAGAACATTCAGCCAACTTATGTTTTATGGCAAGAGAAAATGTTGAGGTTGCTGATCGTATTAATGGCCTCGACAAGGATGGCAAGGTACATACTTCTCTTCTCTCTAATGAAAATACTTCCACTAATTCTGATACTTGTTTTATTCAAAATCAGATATGTCAAATAGAATTTTTAACTCAACAACTTTTAGTAGAAAAAGATTTAAATGTTCAACTTCAAGATCGTTTAAATATTTTCGAAAAACAAAATCAACAAAATGCTCATCTAGGTGATCAACTTGTTCATCATATTCAACAAACTAAAATTTTGAAACAAGAGAATCAAGATTTACAAACTAAAGTATCAGAATTGACGGCAAGGCATGATCACAATCACAAACAATATGCTAAGACATGGTATGAATATCAAAGTAAACAAGAATTTGATGAAAATGAACAACAATTTAAATCTTTAAATTCACAAATCAAAGAATTAACTGAAAATCTTCATGAACAAAACATCATTTCATCAAATGAAATGCTAAACAAACAAAATATTATAAACACACTCAAGCATGAAACCATTAAATTGAATTCACATATCAAACATCTTGAGGAATTGATTGTTAAAAGAGGACACACTGATCAAACCATTCATCTTAACAAGCCCAAAGACTTCAATTAATTCAACACACGAGAAGGGCTAGGAGCTGACAATCCAGAATACCTTAAGACCGCGTGCAAAATTGTTCCTACATTATACGATTCAAGATACCTACTCAATGGAATCTTGCAACGTTTCATTAGGATGACTGACGAGGAAGAAGAAATAGAGACTTTCAACCGAGCTAGAAAGGAGAATGTCCAAATTAGTTTCAATTACACTGAATTAAATAAATCATATGAAACTAAAAAGGCTCAATTTGAAAATGATGATTATTTTCCAATTATAACACCTGAAGAATTTGAGATAAAAGGTAATGTTGTCCTTCAACAGAGGATAACACAAAAGATTTATGTTCCATCTCTCATTCTTGAAAAGAAAATTTACCAACTGGAAAATGAAATACATGAAACCCATAAGGCTTTTGACAAAGAAAAATCTGATCTACAAACTAAAATACATGAATTAGAAGATAAAATCGTAGCAATAAAATCTATTTGTAATGAACAGATTTCCACTCAAAATGCTTCTTCAAAACCAACGTCTCAAAATGTCAATTCTTCTTCTCCTAAAACTCCAATTCTTTTAAGAAGATATTCTATTTCCCCTGTTTTAAATTTTTCAGATCGAAATTTTGAAAACCAAGCTTAAGAAGCCAGTGCGAGGAGGAGTAAAAGAAGTTGAGCAGTTTAAGAAGTCTAATTCGACTAAGTCTAGTATGCTTAAGTCAAAGGAGCTTAAGAAGTCTAGATCTCCTTCGTTTTTAGCTTCTTCTTTTGCTAATTCAAATAAATGTAATAACTCAACAAAGTTTATTTCTCCTGCTACACGTTATGGTATTGTGTATGATTCAACAATTTATCGTCCTGTTAATTTTGCTGTTAATGGTGTAAATTTGGTTGTTAAAATAGATAAAAATGGAAACAAAGTTTATCTTGACAGAAAAACTGATCAACCAATTTCTCAATATGATACACGATATTTTGTTAGAAAAGATGCTCCATGTGGTCCTCGACATGATGTATTGCATAAAAATGGTTCAATCATTCATTCATGCACAATTTGTTATCCAGAACCCTGCAAAACAATGCTTGCTCAATCTCAAACATCTAAAACTACACGTTCTTCATCTAAATCCCCAAATTCAGTTTATCGTGTAGTTTCAGCACCTAAAACTCCAACATCAATTTCTCGTGTAATTCCTACACATAAATCTCCAAAATCAGTTAATCGTATAGTTTCTGCACCTAAATCTTCAAAATCAGTTTCTCGGTTAATTTTAACACATAAATCACCTAAATCTGTCTATCGGGTTGTGTCTGCACCTAAATTGCCAAATTCCGGTTCCTCAACTCCATCTCCTAAGCTAAATAAAAAACAATCCAAGTTTGTTAAATATAAATGGATTCAAAATGCAAAATCAAACTGGATTTTAATTTCTCCTTTGAAATCCCTAAAATGGTCTCCAGTTCTCTAAATACATTTTTACTTAAAAATTATTCATAAGACATATATTACTAATCGTTCCGGACCCATAACTGATTGGATACCACATTTTTATTTGTCTTATGTAGAATGTTTGGTATCTTGATTCTGGTTGTTCCCGACACATGACTAGAAACAAGAAATTATTAACAAATTTTAGAGACAAATATTTGGGAACTGTTCGGTTTGGAAACGACCATTTAGCAGCCATAATGGGTAATGGAGATATAATTCGAAAAAACTTAATCATTCGGAATGTGACCTATGTTAAAGATCTTGCTCACAATCTTTTTAGTATTGGTCAATTCTGTGATAAAACATTGGAAGTTAATTTTCGAACAAAGAAATGTGTTGTTCGCACCTATGATGGAGAAGAGCTTCTTACCGGAACTCGTGAGACGAATATTTTTACAATTAATTTGGACGACGTGACCCCACTTGATGAAGTTTGTTTAATGTCAACGGCGTCATCAAATGAATCTTGGTTATGGCACTGTCGTCTTTCTCATCTTAATTTCAAATCGATTAACAAATTGGTTAAAGGTGGTCATGTCTCTGGTCTTCCAGATGTTAAATTTGCTAAAGATCATCTATGTTCGTCTTGCGAAATGGGAAAAATGACAAAGAATCATCATAAATCCAAACCAGTTCCAAGTACTTCAAAACCGCTTGAATTACTTCATATTGATTTATGTGGCCCAATGAGCGTTCAAACCATGGCTGGTAAACGATATGTGTTGGTTATTGTTGATGATTATTCACGTTATACATGGGTGTATTTCTTACAGACAAAAGATTAAGCTATTGAGAACATCATTGCCTTCATTAAGAAAACCCAGACAAATTTGGAACTCAAAGTTCATACCATTCGTACTGACAATGGGACTGAATTTAAAAATCAAACTTTAGATTCTTTCCTGGAATCAATTGGTATATCTCATCAATTTTCCGCTGCTCGAACTCCTCAACAAAATGGGGTTGTTGAACGAATAAATCGTACTTTAGTTGAAGCTGCTCGTACCATGCTTTCATTTTCAAAACTCCCATTATCTCTTTGGGCTGAAGCCATTAGTACAGCATGTTTCACTCAAAATCATTCAATCATCAACAAAACCTACAACAAAACTCCATATGAACTCATTAATAACCGAATTCCGAATGTCAAATTTTTCCATATTTTTGGGAGTCGATGCTTCATTCTGAATGACAAAGACAAATTAAATAAATTTGAAGCTAAAGCTAATGAAGGAGTTTTTGTCGGGTACTCACGAGAATCTGCATCGTTCAGAGTATATAATCGGTCAAAACGGACTGTTAGAGAAAGTGTCAACGTTACTTTTGATGAGACTTTTCCAATAGATTCCTTAACTTCAAATGTTGAAATTCCGCTACCTTCGTCACCTTCCACATCTAAAAGTGATTCAGATGTCTTGTTTGAAAAGTTTTATGATGATTATCATAACATTCGACATACTTTACTTGAGGAGGCTGGCGTTCCATTTCCATCCGTAACCGATGTTCAATCTCTTTCTGTACCTGAAATGCAAAATTCAAGTTCAACTGATTCTCCATCTCCTACTTCTGCTGCACCATCTAACAACTTTTCTCCTTCACATTCAGTTTCATCTTTGGAAACTCAATCTTCACCGGAAGATTCCCCACCTTTGCAATATCAATCATCTACGGACAATTCTCCACCTTCTGGAAATGCTGCAAATCCTTTAGATTTATCTTTAGTTCCAGCACAAACTCCACCTTCTGGTCAAGCTGCTAATTCTTTAGAGTTACCTTTAGTAGCAGGACAACCTCCACCATTGGTGATTGATTTCTTTAAATTCAACGTTAAATGAGTAGATCCTCCACCTTCTACATAAAAGGCTCAAACTGCAATAATCCCTCATCCTGAATGCACTGATACCTCAAATATATTTCCAGGTCAACTTCCACTTCCTCATTCTCTTAAATGGACAAGAGAGCATCCTTTGCATCAAATAATCGGTGATCCTGACTCTTCTGTTCAAACCCATAGCGCCACTGCTGACGAATGTCAATATTCTTCCTTTCTAAGCTCTATTGAACCTAAGAAAGTCAGTGAAGCTCTCTCAGACCCAGACTGGATCCTTGCTATGCAAGAAGAAATCAATCAATTTGAACTTTTAAAAGTTTGGCGTCTGGTTCCGAAACCAGCTGGGAAATCTGTTATTAGTACAAAGTGGATTTTCAAAAACAAAAAGGATGAAAATGGGATAGTAATTCATAATAAAGCACGTCTCGTTGTGAAGGGTTATGCACAACAGGAGGGTATTGACTTTGAAGAAACGTTTGCTCCTGTTGCCCGAATAGAAGCCATTCGAATATTTTTAGCATATGCAGCACATAAAAAAAAATATTTATCAAATGGATGTCAAAACTGCATTTTTAAATGGTATTCTTAATGAAGAAGTGTTTATTCTTCAACCCGAAGGTTTTGTAGATCCAAGTTTTCCTAATCATGTGTATATTCTCGACAACGCTTTCTATGGCTTGAAACAAGCTCCTCGCGCGTGGTATGATGTGCTCTCTAAATTTTTAGTTGATTCTGGTTTTTTAAAAGGAAAAATCAATACAACTCTTTTTATCAAACGACAAGGGGAAGATATAGTTCTCATTCAAGTATATTATTGATTGCATATGTTTATAACAACTTCTTGGATTGATTGTTCTTACCATTTTTCAAACAATTTTTACAACCCTAAAACAATGGAGAAATTATTTTAATTTTTCTCCAAATGGTTCAGATTTAATTCTGAATTATTCATATGATCTCACACAGAAAATCATTTTTGTGCAGTGATCTTTGATCCACTTCAAATTGATTTCTTTTAAAGCTCAAATCTTTGCTTAACAATGTCTTCAATCATCCTGTCTGTCAAATTCGTCGATCTCTTTACTGAAGTTCTTCAGTAAAGATTGCATCTGTTTATGACTTCAGGTGATTCTTGACACTGTTAATATCTATTTTTCAAATATTTTTTCTCAAAGATTCTTGGCGAAAATCAATTCTTGATTCCGAAATGCAACGTACAACTATCGATTCCTAGCTCTTATATTACAACGACATACAATTTCCTCTCTTAGTTTCAACATTAGCATGAGGCTCCTGGTCATGATCTTCACGAGGGGGAGAAATGAGCAAGAAATAAATAAGCAAGATATGTACAACATTAAGAAGAACCACAAACATATCATCAATGAAGAAAATTCATGTCTCTCGTACTCAAATCATCGGCAAAATCAGAAATAGTTTATATCAAGTATTTCAGAGGAAGAGAAGGTGATAAACAAAGTTTTAAAAGGAAAAACAAGTGAAGAAGAAGAAATCGACATATCTACAGAAATCTCTCTCAAATTCTCAACCATTACATTAAAAACTCAACCAGTTCAAACCGAAACTTACTCATATAAATCTTTCTGTCCAAACTACAAACATCCATATCAATTAAAAATTCCAAATTTCTCAACAACCGTTCTTTCGAAAATTCCATAACAACCACATACATTCAAAAGCTTAACCGTTTAAATCCATATTTCCAAACAAAATACAAATCATCCACACCAAATCAAATCCTAAAATTTACATATCATTCTTTCCTACATACAAAACTTACATACATACATATCCAAAACTTTTAACTTTCAAATCATTCTTACCAAAATAAACATACACATCAAAAACTTTAACTGACAAATCATTCAAAAACATTATCATTCTATCCTCAATAAAATCCCCTACCACAAAATTTCAAAACAAACTCTCCATTATCTGAAATCCCAGACAAATCCTTACCTAACTGATATTCCATTTCCTGAAATTTTAAATCTTTAGTAAAACATTTCCTCACTCAAACATCTTCAACGAAAAACATACTTTCTTTGAGTATCTGAAACTTTCAGATTTCTGCAATGTTATTCAGAAAAATATTTTCTTGCCAAAGACAACTATAAGAAGAAACTGAAGTCAGAAAACTGGGATGACGAAATAAAGCTCAAAAAGGGGGAGATTGTTAGGACCATTATTGTAATAGGTTTTGACCTTTAATCTTGTTAACTAACACTTGTAGTGTTAAGTGGTAGGAAGTATAAATACTTGTAAGATTGACTTGTAATGTAAGCTTTTTCCCAGTTCATTGATTACACGTTACAGAAAGCTTCATCTTCATCTCCAATCTCTCTCAACTCACACACACTAAATACACACACACATTGTTCTTCAATTCATTCTTAAACTCCATGGTTTAGCTTGAATTAATCCTTGTTTGATCTCTCAGTAGTCAATAAAGAATTTGTTCCTCCACATGTTTGGATTAGATACTACTGGGCCCCTCGATGGTTTTGAATAGATGCTTGTACGGTCGTACCCAAAGGTAATCAAGATGAATCTTGATTGTTTTGATAATCTACTTCAATTTAAAGATCGAGAAATTACATAATCGTTGAAATTTTAGATTGTCATTAATCTTTATCTAAAATTCAACATGGTATCAGTAACAAAATGATAACTGGTTGATAATCCTTTAAACTAGACTTTTCTGAAACTCACTTCTTGTATATCTAGGGGCATTGACGTGTTGCTAGACGCTAACCATTTCTTGTATAATTACTGGTTGTTATGACGTGCGCAAGTGGGAGCTGTTGGAATGTGCTTATGTCATTACATATAATCATATGGCTAGACGTACGTGAGCTTATAGGGACACACACTTATACACCGAGATATCATTTAATATATATAATGTAAATATTGTATTTACATTATTTATATATCGTAAGTAACAAGGGATAATTAAATGGGCTTAATGGTTAAGTTTGATTTAATTAAAGGTAAATAAAATGCTTAAGTGAAAAAGCCCAAAGATCATTATACTTGACTAATATAAAATATTTAACCCTAATGATATCAAGTTTTAACCCTAACCAAAAACTTAGCCGCCCCTTTTGTTTCTCACATACACGGCCGTATCCTGAAAAAGGGGAATGCCCCTTTTTTGTTCGGTGAGATATTACGTGCACACAAGGAAGCAAATAAAAACCAATCTTTGGTTTTATTGGCGGATTAAAAAACGTGAGATTCAAAAGAGGCGCAAGAGAAAAGTAGCTTTGGTTACCTTGTTCATCGGTTGTTTCTTAGAGGGACTAGCATCATAGTGGTATTATTTGAGGTGAAGTGTAGACTACTCTTGATGAATTCTACTTTGAATTCTTGGTTTCATCCCTACTAGGGGTGAGCATTTTGACCGAAAAAACCGAACCGAACCGATAACCGACCGAAACCGAACCGAACCGAAACCGATAACATGTTATCGGCTCGGTTTCGGTTTTGAAAATTCATCGTTATCGGTTATCGGTTCTATCGGTTCGGTTCGGTTTTCGGAAAAGGATGAACATTTGGCCTAAAATAACCGAACCGAAACCGGACCGAACCGATACCGAACCGAACCGAAACCGATAACATGTTATCGGTTCGGTTTCGGTTTTGAAAATCCATCGTTATCGATTATCGGTTCTATCGGTTCGGTTCGGTTCGGTTTTGGCCCGATAAGCACCCCTAATCCCTACAAACCGTCCCAAATCATTGATGTAATCAAAGGCTTCAAGGGTATGGATTATACATACAAATCTATTTGATATTAATATTTAATTACTTTGTCAATATGTAGATCCGTTATTGGTGATTCATATAATTTTCCGCTGCGTTTTACCTGATTAAACCGGAAATCACTAACAAACAAAGCCCAAACAATTCGGCCCATAGTCCAATACCGGCCATGTGGCCCATGTCGTGGCCCAATAGCCCATTTCATTTCATGTCGGCCCATTTCTAAGCCCATTTCTTTTCATTTCGGCGCATTAAATCCAACCAAGCCCAATAAGCCCATTAAGGCGGGCCTTGGCCCAAGTGCCGGCTCGTTAGCCCAAATCTAGGCCCAATAACCCAAAATTCGTTACAAAGTTGGGTAAACATAAAACGTTTTCAATAAACTAAACTTTTTTTATAAACAAACATGCAATACAAACAATAACAACACACAAACAATACATCATTGGTCACCTGTGCGTGATAGCTTAGACTAATTAGGAACCTTGTGCATTTAGGCGCTAGGAATCTCTAAGGAACCATCAGTTGAAGTGATTGTGATCTAAGTTAAGCATCAGGTGAGTCCACACTCCACAACCCCTTTTACTCTTTTACTGTTTTTATAACTTATGGGGTGAAAAACATAACATGCTACTGCTTCACATACAAACTGTTTGAGAGAGCTAACACAATCATAATCTAAGCAATGCATGTTGATTGAAGGTGATTTGAAGATTTCAAGTGTGTGTAAGTGTGTGTTTTTGAGAGAGAGAGCTAGAGAGATTGAGGAGGGAAGATGAGCTTTCAAAGTGTGTTTCAATTAGAAATTGTGAAAACCTTACATCATTAGTGTTAATCTCACCTATTTTACCATCTATCACTAATCACTACTCACTAGTTAATTAAGGCTAATTACTTCATTTTAAGTACAAAACTAGTCCCAACAATCCCCACCCCCCCCCCCTTTTTGTGCTTAATGCACCTCATCCCAGTTTTTATTCTTCAGTTTCTTCTGATGGCCCGTTATGATATTCATTTACTCTCAGATGTGCGTCAAGATGTTTAATTATATTGATTTCTCTTGATTTTGCAGTTCAATGAATACACCTGAGTGGCTTGAGAAGCAATTAAGATTTATGCCTTTGATATGTAAATGTTTTCTGAGTTTCCGGAGAGTACCATAGCAGAAATTTGAAGTTTCAGACACTCAAAGGAAATAATTTTGTTTCACTGAATCTGTTGGTGTAAGAAAGACGTAAAACTGATTCACTAAAGATTGAAAGTTCTGAGAATGGAATATCAGTTAGGTAAGGATTTGTCTAGGATTTTCAGTTATTGGAGATTTTGTTTTTGAAATTTGTGGTAGAGATTTTGTGAGGACAGGATAATGATGTTTTGAATTTTGAAAAGAATGACTTGTAAAGTTAGAATCTATATTCGAATGGTTGAAAATTTTGGTAAGAATGATTTGTAATGTTTAAGTTTTGGAGTGTAATGGTTGAGATTTTGAGAGAAATTTCTGTAGATGAATCGATTTCTTCTTCTTCACTTGTTTTTCTGTTTAATACATAGATTATCACATTCTCTTCCTATGAATCACTTGATATAAAATATTTCTGATTTTGCAGTTAATTTGAGTACATTCGATGTGAATTGTCTTCTTTGATGAGGTAGTTGTGGTTCTTTTTGATGTTGTCCAGTTATAAACCCGGTACTTGAACTATTCGCCTTGTGTAAACTGAGAGAGGAAATTGTGTGTCTTTGTAATACGAGAGCCAAGATTTGATAGTCGTATGTTGCATTTTGGTATCGAGAACCAGTAACATGTAGTACTCATTAAGTAACCAGATAAAAATTGATTTTAGCCAAGAATCTTGGAGAAAAATATTTGAAAAATACAGTGTCAAGAAGCACCTGAAGCCATAAATAGATGCAATCTTTACTGAAGAACTTCAATAAAGAGATCAACGAATTTGACAGACAGGATGATTGAAGACATTGTTAAGCAAAGATTTGATATTTAAAAGAGATCAATTTGTAGTGTGGATCAAAGATCAGTGCACAAAACTATTTTATGTGTGTGATTGTATGAATAATTTAGAAGTGAATCTGAATTGTTTGGAGAAAAATAAAAATTATTTCTCTATTGATGTATATTTGCAAAAATTGTTTGAAAAATGGTAAGAACAATCAATCTAAGAAGTTGTTATAAACATATGCAATTAGTACTAATCGAAATTAGTAGAGAGATCGACGAATTTAACAACAACTTGTGTTGAGTGTTGCAAACATGTATTTGAAAAACGAAACATTTGTGCAAAATCAAAATAAGATTTGAAAAATTATGTCAGCAACACAAGAGAAAAAAGTTGGTCATAAACAGATGCAATCAGTACTGACCTAAATCAGTAAAGATATCGAAGAATTTGACAAAAAATTATATCCTACTTTGTGAACACATCATTGTGAGCACAAAGTATGATAAAAAATTTTGTGAGGAATAAATAGAAGTTGAGCATAGAATGTCAACTCTGTATGAGAAAGTGAGGTCAATAACGCAAGAGAAAAGAGTTTGACATAAACAGATGCAATCAGTTCTAATGAGATTAGTAAAGAGATCGACGAATTTGTCAAAAACTTATATCCTACGTTATTAACACAAGAATTTGAGTTAAAAAAAATTGAACAGTTAAGATTGAGTTGAGCCAAAGTTCAATTCAAACTAATTTGAAACTAATTTATACATTCTCCTATTTAGCTCTATTGAATATCTCAATTTCTTCTTCTTCATTTGTCATTCGAATAAAGTTCTGCCAAATATCTAGATGCATGTATCTGTAGTCATATAGTGTTGGAAGCATATCACACGCCTTTCTTAAATATCCTGGATTATCAGCTCCTAACCCTTCTTTTGAATTGAAGTATATGAATTCTTTAGGCTTATTCAAATGAATGGTTTGATCAGTTTGTCCTCTTTTGGCGATTAACTCTTCAAGATGTTTGATGTGGGAAGACAATTGATCGTTAACATTTTTTAGTTGATTTATTATATTTTGTTTGCTATTCATTTCGTTTGATGACTTGATGTGTTGTTCATTTAATTTTCAGATAATTCTTTAATTTAAGCGTTTAAAGATTTAAACTGTTTTTCATTATCATCAAAATCTTGTTGTATACGTTCCAAACAATTTTTAGTAATTTTATATTCATGAAACGTTTCAATGTGCAATTTGTAATATTTATTATTTCGGTCATTTGATATTGAATTCTGTATATTTTAAAGATTCTGTATTTCGAGTTCTTTTTCTGAAATTGTATGAGACGGATTCTTAATATCATTATCATATTTGACCCTCATTTCTGATATTTGAGTTTATTAATCCAGATTCTCTTGGTTGAAAATTTAATTTTGTTTTATATAATGAACAAGTTGTTCACCTGAATGAACAAGTTGTTCACTTTTATTTTCCAAATCGTTTAAACGTTCCTCTAGTTGAGTATTTAAATATTTTTCAAATAAAATGGTTTGTTTTAAGGAATCAACTTCAGATATCTGAGTTTTAACAAAACAAGTATCAGGACCAATGAAATTATCAGTATCTGATAGAAGAGAACTTATTACCTCAATTTCCTTGTTGGCTTCTTCATTAAATCGATCAGAAACCTCAGTATTTTATGTTGCCATAAAGAACAAATTTGTACATGTTCTTCATCCTCAGCTAATAACACGCTTCCAGTCTCTATTTGTTTAGCCATCATCATCTTACGTTTAAAATACTCTGAATCACGAACTTTTGGTTTTTTGCAATCACGGGAGAAGTGAGCAACAATTCCATAATTATAGCATTTCTCTTTAGGATGAAAATCTCAGATTATTGTTTGTAGGCCGTGAGTAGTATTTTTTCTGATAGTTTGAAATGTATGACAAAACTTGTAGTACTTCTTGAAGTTCTTTTTCCAAATCATCAGGTATAGCTAGTGCATGTTTTTCCATTTGTGCGATTATTAGGGTTGATTGAATTTTCGGGTTGGTAAGTAGAAGATCTCGTGTTTTTTTTTTAAATATGTAATAGTTTGATTCGAGAAGTGTAAAAATCTTCAGGTTTGGGTAAAAGATCTCGTGTTTAAAAAAATGTGTTTATGTAAAGATCTTAAAAAAAATGTAAAAATTAAAAGTGTTTAGATCTTTCAATTTCTTAATTGAATTTAAAAGCCTTTTGTTTTTGAATTTAAATATAGAAATTTTTTAGAATTCTTAAAAATGAATTTTTAAAGATACTTAATTGAATTATTTAAAAATGAAAAATGAAAAAGGTATTAAAAGGTATTCATAAGGTTTAGAAAGCCATTGACGACGAAATTAAAAGGTTTGTTATTAAATTTGGGTCAAGAACTTAATTGGGATTAGATCTAGTTTGGGCTGTAATTTGTTTACAAATTAGAGTTGCCGAGAAAACAAAGAAAACTTATGTTGAAGAATTGGAAAATAATCATAATTGGAAAAGTTCGAGTGTGATAAACACGAGAGAATGGAAGTAGAATGCGCGGATTTGGGAAATCTTTGAGTTGATTCCGAGGACGGAATCCTTTTAAGGGGTAGATAGTTGTAACTACCATAATTTTACGTTTGCGTTTTCGTATTATTAATTTGGGATTTATAGAATTATAATATTTATGTTAGTTTACGTTTACCATCGTGTTATATTGAGTGTTTGACTATTTGGCACTCGAAATAATCAAAAAACGGGTCAAGACTAGGTTAGAAACAAGTTTGGAGATCAAAAGATTGGCCTAGACATGCAGCCCTCGCGATGGGAGCTCGATGGGAACTGGGCGCGAGGAAGGAACATGGAATTTAGAAGTTCGGTGGGGGGATTTTCTTGCTGGGGTCGAGATGGGAGCTCGGTGGGAGCTCGATGGGATAATGCACGGGCCTGCATATAAGTGAGGTCGCGTAACCTCGCGATGGGAGGTCGATGGGAGCTCGATGGGAGCCCTGTCTGGAATATATAAAAAGTCGATTTTTTGGGTTTTTTTCATTCACTTCAACCCCATTAAGTGTGCAGCCGATTTCTAGAGAGAGAGTGGGCGATTTTGGTGTCGTGGAGCTTAGATCTTCACCATCTTGAAGGATCTAAACATCAAAGGTAAGATTTCTTGATTGTTGATGTTATCTAGTTAGTTTATAAACTTGATTTTGTGGAAATGGTGATATTGAAATGGGTTTATGTTGAAATCTTGATAAGAATGGGTAATGGTGAGTGTAAAACAATCCAAGATAGTATGAGAACCTTGTGTTCTTGCTATATCTGTGATTTGTTGGGTTAATCATGAACTTGGTGGTTTAGGGTATTAATGGTTTAATTGGTATCTAGTTGTAGATGGTAACTAAAAATATGTTGATTGTGTTGATAGATTGGAAGAACTTAAAAGTTGGAGTTATCCCAAAGATGGAAGCAAGAATTCGTGTTGATAAACACGATTTGGATTTAGCTATTGCTAAGGTGAGTACATGAGACTTTTACTGGGTAAATAGCAAATGATTTTGAAAACTATGATGTTTATGAGTCTTTATTAATAAATGTTTTTAATAAAGATACGATTGAAAAGGTAAGAAAATGCAAATAATAGAGTATTTAAGTATGTCTAAATGACTAATGATTTTGAAAGAGATTATGATAATAAAAAGTGATTAATAACTTTTTATTAATATGATGTATGATTAAGAGTAATGATAAAGAAATATGATATTTATTTTATTAATAATATGTATTAATAAAGCTAATGAAAATGATCTTTAAGTATCAAGTATTGATTAGTATATTATACTCATAAAAGTAGTGATTGATTTGCTAGGAGAATAAGTATAAAGTGACTAGTAATAGATATGTATTCTAGTCAAAGAGAAGTTAAAGTATTATGATTTTGATAAATGATAAATATGTTTTATTTAGTAAAGGACTTGATAAAGTCAATATTGAAATTGAATAAGTAATGAGAATAATATGATAATTAGAATATATGTATTCTAATTTTGTGTTTGAGTATGACTTATTTGGGCATAGACCCGTATTTAATGATTTCAATATGTGTTGAGAAAATGATCCGGATCATAGATAACCCACACAAGTTGGGGGAGTTAGTGATACCTACTTGGGGAGGTACCACACTGAGCAAGAGTAGCATGTCGAGAAATAGATAACCCGGAAAGCGGGGGAGTTTCAGATAACCCAGAAATCGGGGGAGCAATAGATAACTCGGAAACGGGGGAGTTTAGCTAGATAACCCACATCGGGGGAGTTTGCTTCGGAGAGGTCTGTAGCGTATGTGATAAAGTATGTGTAAGCACATGTTAGCTTACAAGTATGTGATTTTTTATGAGAGTAAGCTTATGGTTAGCCTACTAGTATATATGTATGAAAATGATAAGAACATGAGTTAATATGTAACAGGCGAATAAATAAAAGTAATGAATATGACTTTTATTATATTTAAGAAGGGGTCGAAAACCCATGTATCTCACGAGACTATTTTGTCTCACGTACTACTTTGTTTTTGTCTATGTACTCAGGTTCGAGATTGAAGGATTAGAAGGTCGCGATAGAAGTTTCCTAGAGATGTTTAGCTCGAGAGCTTATAGGTAGATCCCGTTATCCTATGGTTATAATATTATCTTTGTAACACCGTGTTTTATAACTCTGATAATCTTTTCAATGGTTTTTTGTGAAAACCGTAATTTTGGATATTGTACTTTGTAATATTTTTATTTGAAATATGATTTTAAAGGTGTTTTAAAAATTGAGCTGTTACAACTTGGCATCAGAGTTATAGTTTAAGTGAATTAGGTAGGTTTCACCTCCCTAGTCTTAAGTTATGCTAGTAGGAGCATATGTTTCCATAAGATGTCCATGATTAGTCTTTGAGACCGTAAAGTCCGAGTATAATAGGGTTGATTCCTAAGGGAAAATGTCATGTTTTGATCTTTATGGGTTGTATTCGACTGTTGAGTCGTTTGTTCGAATATTTTGGTATAACAAAATGGTGAACACGAGAGGAGGATGAACTCCTCTAAGTCAAGAAGAGAAATTATAACTGAGTTTCGTCATGTCGCGGTGATGATGGAGAGGGTTCCGGTTTAGACGTAATCCGACGTCGGTAACTTTGGAAATTATTCGGAATCTGTTTAATCAGATGAAGGAAGTAGTGAATAAAGATGTGTGCCGGATCGTGGATGACTGGACGAATGAGGATAAGCGGGATGATTCTAACAGCCGTAAGAAGAATAGGTCTTCGAGTAGCAAGGTTGTTATTGATAAGTCCTCGACGGAAGAGGGTAGTGATTCTGAATCGGGAGAAAGGGAAGAATGTATGTTCGAGACATTCATGACGTGTAAGCCCGGTGCGTATTTGGGAAGTTCCGAGTCGAAGGTGACGATTTGGTAGATTCGTGAAAACTGAGCAAGTGCTAGAGAGTAACAAGTGCTGGAGGAATATATGGTGACTTTTACACCTCGGTTATTGAAGAACGTGACGTCGTTGTGGAAGAAGGTGATGTATGAAAGTTTGGAAAGAGAATATGGTACTAGATGTCGTGGAAGGAGTTCACGAGTAGATTGATAAGGAAGTTTTGTCCTGAAAGAATATTTGGAAAATTTTCTATGAGAATTTATTGCTAGGAATGTGGAGAAGGTAATTCAACGTATAATCAATGAAGCGTCATCAAGTGGATAAAAGAGGAAGTTCGATAGTAGCTTGGAGTTAACAAGAAAGTTCATTCAAAGTTCCTGAAACCATAGTGGTGTTGGAAGGTGCAAAAGTGGGGGCAAGAATTGCCACGTTGAATGTAAAGCGGACACGGGTGTTCCTCAATTATAAAATTGATGTTATGTGTTTCGAGGTTATTTGGTTATTTGTCACACGATTTGGTGCATAAGTGAAATGGCATATAGAATTATAGATGAATCATTTGATGTGGAACTGGATTTGGGCGACAATCTCCCCGGTTCGTAATGTGTATCGGTATGATATACCTGGTTGAGTTGGCGGTTGGTGTGTCGCGAATAATTAGGTTATTGAAAGATATGTTATTAAAAGGATATCAAAAGGAGAATCAAGGGAATAGTAAATGATTTCAATAAAAGGAGGGTAGTACGCAAAAGTACTAAGACTTAGTAAGGATGTGAATCCGTATATATCTATTAAACAACAGATTAAGCAAGAACAAAGATGAATTGGAAGAACACTATGAAGCTTTGCACACACGAAAAACATACGTTCTATTACAATATACGGCCAGCTTCCCAATACTAGGTTACAACTAGGTATTTATACCTAGGCCTAGTATTGACTAATTACATAAAATAACCCTAGACTATTGATTACAATAAACTGTCACATTACACCCCTAGACTATTTTAATACTCTAGAATGTGACCCAACAATCTCCCCCTTTGTAACAATAGTCTGGGAAGCATATCTTCGAAGTCTTAATCTTTAGCAAAAACCTAGCCTTGTAGATATTTCATTGCATAATAATCAGGATCATGCTTGAGCTTTGTTGATCTGTGAAAAACGAATACTTGTTGTAGCTTTTCAACTACAAAAAGTATTTTGAAGACTTTACTTTGAAGATACATATTGATCGACCAAAACTGAGACCCATAATGATAGAGAGATTAACAGCGGAAGTCTTTTCTTGAAGTTTGTGGCTGTATGTCGATCAATGATCTTTAATAATTGTTGTTCGGGAAATTTGTTGATAAGGTTTATGCTCCCCCTCAAACAGACAATTATTTCTTCATGGAGTCTTCGGTTCCTTGTTTACTCTACGTTCACTGGTGCATATGTGTCTTTTTGATGTGGAGTAATTTAGGCTAATACATTCTCCCCCTCATGATGAACAATATTTATCTGAAGCATCATGTAACAGGAAGAATCTCCGAAGCTTGGTGATGAAAATGTGTTGAATAATGATACATTCATTTTTTTTTTTTTTTTGAATGAATCAATATATAACACATTTTACAGCATAGTCAAATAGGATAAACCGGGATCATATAGATATCCCGTTAACACGACAGTTAAAAAACTGTGTGACCTACGTTCAGTGTTGGTTTTGATGTTAGCACTGGTAGGATTTCCATTCAATCATCGTGGAATACCAACAAGTTTGGTATCACTATGAATGTTCCGGCAATATCACTAGGATATGCTTGGTGGAATGCCTGTGTCCTAGAGAAATTTAATTCGGTTCTAGACTCTATACGTGGACAAACGAAGGCGAGGACTGGAGGTAGGTCCTCTTTTTCAATATCAACACTCTCCAAATGAGATGTCGATAGTAGATGTGGTAATATCCGTGATTTTGAAACACGTACATTTTGTACTTGAGTGGTCAGTGGGGGTTGTGCATTGCATCACTGGGTCTATGATGTCTGAATCAGAAAGCATCTCATGCAGTCTGATATAGATGTAGTTACCCGGTCTTTTGTTCGGTTCAGGGAGGGTTTTCCGTTTTCTTTAACCCTTTCTCACACACTCCTCACTCAACTCACTTTTTCATTTTCAACCACACCCTCGTTTTTGTGTTACCATGTGATAAGCTGATTTGCACCCCATACTTCATACCTCCTCTCAATTTTTACCTCAGCGCACCTCAATCAAGATCCCGTGATACTTGATTCTGCTCACCTAGACCTATGAACCCTTACATTTTGTCCTATATTGTAGGTGGCTCCTGGGGAACATCATGCCGGTTATAGCAGATCATAGGAGTAATTTGAGAGTGAACTAAAATGCTCATGTGCAATGGATCAGCATATATGATGTTACGTTTTATGAATAACATGGATTTTTCATCGGAAAATGTATGTGTTTCCGGCATAAGTTGTTGCCTTTAAGATATCAAATTTAGGCACATCAACTTGAACAAGTAAGGTAATACCGGACTCACATAGAGTATCCGTTAACACACCGTATGAATCGATAGTCGTTTGCACAACCGTTGATTCAAAGGTGTGACCTGCGTTTAGAGTTGGCGCAATTTTAGCTCTAGCAGGATTTCCATTCGATCCTCGTGAAACATCAGATTGTGATGCCGCTACGAGTGTTCCGATGGATTCACAGAGATCCATTTTTGTAGTGCAAGTGTCCTATATTGGAAGATTCTTGAGGGTGAGAAGGTGCGAAAGGAGGTGCAGGAGGTTTAATATCTGAAGTAAGTGACTCAAGAGGAAATGTCTCATCAAAATTCACATTTACACTTTCTCTTATTGTCCGATTTGATCGATTATAAACCCTGAATGATGCAGATTCACGTGAATAACCAACAAATACCCCTTCGTCAGCTTTAGTTTCAAATTTGTTCAATTTGTCTTTGTCATTCAAGATGAAGCAACGACTCCCAAAAACATGGAAAATTTTAACATTTGGAATTCGTTTATTTATCAATTCATACGGAGTTTTGTTGTAGGTTTTGTTGATGATAGAACGATTTTGAGTGAAACATGTCGTGTTGATGGCTTCAGCCCACAGAGATAAAGGTTGTTTTGAGAATGAAAGCATTGTGCGGGCTGCTTCAACAAAGGTACGATTTCTTCGTTCTATGACTCCATTCTGTTGTGGAGTTCTAGCAGCAGAAAATTGATGGGTTATACCAACAGATTCAAGAAATGAATCTAAGGTTCGATTCTTAAACTCAGTTCCATTATCAGTCCGAATGGTATTGACTTTTAATTCCAGATTTGTCTGAGTTTTCTTGATAAAGGCGATAATAATATCTGGAACTTCATCTTTGGTACGTAAGAAGTGAACCCAGGTATACCGTGAGTAGTCATCAACAATCACTAACACATACCATTTACCAGCAGTGGATTGTACACTCATTGGTCCACATAGATCCATGTGAAGCAATTCAAGAGGTTTGGATGTACTTGGAACAGGTTTTGATTTGTGTGACGTTTTCTTCATCTTTCCCATTTCGCAAGACGAACACAGATGATCTTTTGCAAATTTAACGTCTGGGAGACCAGATACATGGCCACCTTTTACCAATTTGTTGATGGTTTTGAAGTTAATGTGAGAGAGGCGACGGTGCCATAACCATGATTCATCTGATGACGCTGTTGACAGTAAGCGTACTTCTTCCATTGGGGTCACGTCATTTAGATTGATAGTAAACAGATTTGTATCCCGTGATCCGGTAAGAAGTTCTTTTCCATTATAAGTACGAACAACACACTTCTTTGTTCGAAAATTAACTTCTAACTCTATCACAAAATTGACTGATGCTGAACAAGTTGTGAGCAAGATCTTCAACATAAGTGACGTTTCGAATGATTAAATTGTCACGAATGATATCGCCAATTCTCATGATAGCAGCCAAATGATCATTTCCAAAACGAACAGTACCCAAATATTTATCTCTGAAATTTGTTAAGAGGTTCTTGTTTCCCGTCATATGTCGTGAGCATCCAGAATCAAGATACCATATGTTCTACATAAAACAATTAAAACAATTTAGGTACCCAATCAATTATGGGTCCTATACGATTAGTGAAGGATGTTTTATGTAGATTTTACAGAAGGATTAATTTAGAGATTTTGGGGAACTGCAAGGAGGCAGTTCTGAGTGGATTGATTTGATAGACCATTTAAGCTTTTTCTCTGGAGAATGTAAAATCCAGTTTGAATGTTCATTCTTGATCCAAGTGTAATGAACAAACGTGGATTTGTGTTATGCATCTTGTATTTGGTTGTCGAAGAATTGGAAGAAGTGCTTGATTGTGATGATTTAGGTGTTGTGGTTCCTCGAGTTGTTTGACGTTGAGAGGACATCAATTTATTAGAGATGGGTGAGTTAGTTGGACGAACATTAGTCGGTTTGAAGGCTTGTGTAGAAGAATGTTTTCGTTTATATTGCAAAGGACGAGAAACGGGTGTTTTGCATGAGTACGGAAAACAAGTTTTGCAGGACTTAATTATTTTACCAGACTTATGTAAAACAAAGTTTCTAGGACCACATGGAGCATCCAACCGAATGAAATATCGTTCATCATACTGAGAAATTTGTTTATTTGTTTGCTTGTCACAATAAATCTTTTTACCGGTTTTATCATATTTAACAACCAAATTATCACCATTAACAGTATAATTCACAGGACGATAAACAGCAGAATCATAAACAGTACCAAAAGCCAATTTAGTAGCAATAAAATCCATGGAGTTATTACATTTATTATAAACAGAAAAAGAAGAAACTAAAAAGGACGACGAACTAGACTTCTTAAGTTCCTTTGACTTAAGCATACTAGAGCCGGATGATTTAGACTTCTTTATCTGAGTTGCTCCTCTGTCTCCGATTGGCATGGGCTTCTCAAGCTTTGAATTTAAGGTTTTATCTGAAACATTTAAAACAGTTGAGTCAGAGCTTCTTTTTAAAATAGCAGGGATTTTAATTGTAGAAGTCTTTTCAAGAGTTTTAGTTTGAGCAGAAGAATTAATTTGAAAATCATTTTGAACAGAAGAAGAATTGGTTTTAACAAGTTTATCTTCTAAGTCATGAATTTTGGTTTGTAAAACTAATTTTTCTTTATCAAATGCCTTATGTGTTTCATCAATTTCTGTTTCTAATTGGCAGATTTTCTTTTCGAGAATTAATGATGGAATATAAAGCTTTCGTGTCACTTTTTGTTGAACGACAGCATCCCCTTTAATTTCAAATTCTTCTGGGGTTATTATAGGAAAATATTCATCATTTTCAAATTTAGCCTTTTTAATTTCATAAGTTTTGTTCAATTCTGCATAGTTGACACTGATTTGTGCATTCTCCTGCTTTGCTCTGTTGAATGCTTCGATTTCTTTTTCTTCATCTGTCACCCGCATGAAGCTCTGCCAGATATCTCTTTGCATGTAGCGAGAGTCATATAGTGTTGGAAGAACCCTGCACGCCTTGCTCAGATATCCTGGATTGTCTGCCCCTAGACCTTGTTTGGAGTTGAAGTATTTGAACTCTTTAGACTTGTTCAAATGGATGGTTTGATCAGTATGTCCTCGTTTGGCGATTAACTCTTCAAGGTTTTTAATGTGAGATACTAACTGATCTTTGTCGTAGGTGAGATGATGTATGATAACCTGTTGACTATTTCTATCTTGTGATGATTGATTAGTTTGATCGGTTAATTTTTCTTTTAATTCTTTTATTTCAGAATTCAAAGATTTAAATTGGTTTTCATTATCATCAAATTCTTGTTGTTTACATTCCATCCAGTTTTTTGTGAATTGACATTCTTGGAGCGTTTCAATATACAATTTGTAATATTTGTCATTTCGTTCCTTTGAAATAGGATTTTGTGCATTTTTAAGATTTGTAATTTCAGCTTCTTTCTCGGAAATTGTATGTGACAAATGTTGAATATCATATTCATATTGGACCTTTATTTCTGATGCTTGTCTTTTTAAATCCTGAATTTTCAGTGTAAAAATTTTATTTTGTTTAATGTGATTAACAAGTTGCTCACCTAGATGAGCAGTTTGTTTGCATTGATTTTCTAAAATGTTTACACGCTCTAAAAGTTGTGAATTCATATCATTTTCGAGTAAAATTGTTTGATTTAAGGTATCAATTTCAGAAATCGGTTTTTATCAAAACAAGTATCAGAATCAGCGGAATGATCAGAAGTAGATAAAGAAGAGTTGGTTACCTCAATTTCCTTGTCGGCCTCCTCATTGGAACGTTCTTGGAGCTCAGCATTTTCTCTTGCCATGAAACACAAGTTTGCAGCATGTTCTTCATCTTCTTGATCAGAATCTTCCATCCACTGAAGATCTTCAGCTAACAGCACTTTCCCATATTCAATTTGTTTTGCCATCAACATCTTCTTTTTGAAATATTCAGAATCACGAACTTTAGGTTTCGTGCAATCACGGGAGAAGTGACCAGCAACACCACAGTTATAACATTTATTTGTAGGATCCAAAGGTGTCATGGCTGGCTTATCAGTTGAAGCAGAAGCAGATTGAGCAGATTTAAAGTTTGATGAATCGCAGATTGTTGTTTGTGGTTTTCGGGTAATATTTCTTCTCATATTTAGAGATGAGTGACATGGCTTGCAGCACTTCTTGAAGTTCTTTATCCAAATCATCGATTTTTGGAGGAGTGGGTTCTTCTACTTTTTATTTAGACTTAGCAGTCTCATTTAACAGATACTGTTGTTTGGTAAGAAGTGCAAGAGTATCTTGTGTCTCTTGTTTTGTTTTGGCTATGTTGTTCACCATTGGAGCATTTTGGTACAAATATTCGTACAGCTCATGGATATCTATCAGACTTAGATCTTTATTCTGCATAGCATTGTTACCAAACATTTCCCACTCAGGAAGAAGACTGTTGATAAATTTGATGTTGATCTCTAGGTTTCCCTTTGATAGACTGTTTTTGTGGAGATCATTTAACAGATTACAGTATCGATTGGTAAGTGCTTTGCAGGTCTTCCCCGGTTGATGCTTTAAAATTTTCATATGAGTTTAACGTAGTAACCATCTTAGCCTTATTCCCAAGAACCGTGCCCTCCATTTGTTTTCTTATTTCATCCCAGAGTTCTTTAGTACTCTCAAGACTATCTAAACTATTGTAGATTTCATTCGGTAATCCTTAAAGTATAAAGGAATATGCTTGACTATCAGATTTGGCACGTTGCTTTTGAATAGCATTATATCTGGAAGGAGGGATGAGAACTCGACCGCCAATAACCGGAGGATCTGCATCAGGTAACGCGACAACATCTTCATAGAATTTTGCGTTTCCATTCTCAAGGGACTCAAGAATTTCAATAGCTAATTCTTGGCTTCTGATGAAGTGGAGAAACCTTTTCTTCCACTGGGCATACTCACCTCTGAATAAGACTGGAGGTTTTAGATCAGACCCAATCGATAGTGCTTCTCTTGAAGTCATTGTTTGTATGGTTACGACCGAGGGAAAAAAATTTAAATTTGAAAATTTTTCAAAAGATCTCAGATTATAAAAGACACTTTAAATATGTCCTCGATTTTTGAATTGGCCAAAAATGACAATCGGGTTAGAAACTGGGGCTCAACAAAGTTTGGAAATTGAACGAAAAATCACAAAAACGCAAATAAAGTGTTCGAAACAAGTCTTTTTGGACCGGGAAGTCGGGTTAACCGCCTACGGCCGTTTATCAAGTCATAGCCTTCGTCTCTAGCTTCGATTTGGTTACTCGTGGGCGTGAAACGGACACCCGAGCTGAAAGTTATGATCGTTTTAGTATAGCACCTTTTGACACACGATCTTGGGTTGAGATTTGTAAGACTTCGGGCCTAAGAATTCGGGCCGAGATCACAGTTCGGGCCGAAGTTGAGAAGTTCGGGCCGAAGTTGAAGTTCGGGCCGAAGTCTGTTGAGAAGTTCGGGCCGAGGTTGAAGTTCGGGCCGAAGTCTGTTGAGAAGTTCGGGCCGAGGTTGGAGTTCGGGCCGAAATTAGAGTTCGGGCCGAAGACTGTTGTCCCGGCCGAAGTTTGTTGAGAAGTTCGGGCCGAACTTGTTACTGTTCTCGGGCCGAAAACTTTCTTGACAGTGACGAACGAACACATCTATATTTTTAACTAAATCGATCCTATCTTGCTCAATTCTTAACCAAATTGAGTGATTCAAATCCCAATATGCTCGAAAATGATTTTCGCACGAAATGAGTCAATAAACTCGATCAAAACACAACAAATCAAATGGTAATTTTGATTTAACAGAGGAAAAAATGTGTTTTGATGGTTTTCTTTAAAATCAACGAATTGGGATCAATTCTGGATGGATTTAATCGAAACTTGATTCTAAAATGCTTAGAATTACAAGAGGAATGTAATGAACAAAGAGTATAAACGATTTAATACCTCAAATTCCGATTTTGATTCTTGAGTTCTTCACCAAAAACTTCAAAATCTTGCTTAATCTTCACTAAAATGGATCGAATCAAAGAAGATTTGTGCTCTGATACCAATTGTGAATCCGTATATATCTATTAAACAACAGATTAAGCAAGAACAAAGATGAATTGGAAGAACACTATGAAGCTTTTCACACACCAAAAAACGTACGTTCTATTACAATATACGGCCAGCTTCCCAATACTAGGTTACAACTAGGTATTTATACCTAGGCCTAGTATTGACTAATTACATAAAATAATCTAGACTATTGATTACAATAAACTGTCACATTACACCCTAGACTATTTTAATACTCTAGAATGTGACCCAACAAAGGATGATATATATGGATGGGAAACCAAAAATGGGAAAAGTTCAAAAGTAAAATTGTAGCACCTTGCAGGAATAAGGATAAGGATGTGGTATTACCATATGATAACGGTAGAGAAAGGAATGGTCAAAGATATAGTGAAATTTTGAAACTCATAAATAGAAAGTATGTTGGAAAGGATAAGCATCCGGAATGACAAAATTTAGTAATCGAAAATGGTTGAGTAAAAGTTGACAATTAGTGAAGACAAAAGTTTGTATCATGGATGATAGACAAAAGTTGACCCTTAGGGTGTGTTTGGTACAAAGATTTGAAGGCAGGGAAAGGGAAATAAGGGTAAACTCTCTTGTTTGGTTACATTGAGAAAAGAAGATGGAGAAAAAAAAATCTTTTCCTTTTCTCTAATTTCCATTCTCTAATAAATAAGGGGAAAAGAAGAGAATCATAAAATGAGAATTAAAAAAGGAAACACGGAGATTAGAAAGCCCACCACAAAGTCCTCTTTTATTTTCTCTATACGTTAGCAAACCCTTCGTCGTCGTTGTCAATCCCTATTCGTCCGAGCAATTTCGTCCGCTGCAATTCATGCGCTGCAATTTCGTCTATTACATTTTGATTGAATTGATGTTTTTGAAAGTGACAATAGTTTATGTTTTTGGATGTTATTATTGATTTTATTAATGCACTTTCGTTATTAATTTAACCATGAATTTTGTATGTTATAATAATGATTGTTGTGGGAAAAAAAAATATGTTTGCTAATTATAAAGTTTGTACAATTCTCTACTGTTTTTTTTTTGTTATACCAAACAAGAGAAATGATTCTCTGCTGCAATTCTCTATGGAAGTCTCTGTGCTACCAAACAGAGGAGTCAATTCTATTTCTCCAGACTAATTCCCTTTCTCTGCAATTCCATTCTCCGCAACCATTTCCCTGCAATTACATTCTCTGTACCAAACGTACCCCAGAGATTTGAAGGCAGGGAAAGGGAAATAAAGGTAAAGTCTCTTGTTTGGTTACATTGAGAAAAGAAGATGGAGAAAAAAATCTTTTCCTTTTCTCTAATTTCCATTCCCTAATAAATAAGGGAAAAGAAGAGAATCACAAAACGAGAATTAAAAAAGAAAACACGGAGATTAGAAAGCCCACCACAAAGCCCTCTTTTATTTTCTCTATACATTAGCAAACCCTTCGTCGTCGTTGTCAAAGAGATGAAGGAAGTCATTAGTAAGTTTGGAGAAATTATTGGCGAACATCTGAGTAAAGAAGGTTTTGAGACTCGTGAAATTTTTGAGAAGGTTAGTGATGAGTTGAAAGCTTTACCGGGTATTACAATGACCAAATGTTTTAAAGCATCTAATTTGATTGGAAAGGATGTCCTTTTAGGACGGTTATTTCTTGGATTGACACAAGAAGAGAAAATATGCATGGTAGAATCTTACACTTATGGCTCTATGGGATAATTGTTTATGGTTTAAATATTGTTCTTGGTTACATTGTGGTTTTAAGCACTTAGAACTGTTTTTTTTTTTTGTTACATTTTGATTGAATTGATGTTTTTGAAAGTGACAATAGTTTATGTTTTTGGATGTTATTATTGATTTTATTAATGCACTTTCGTTATTAATTTACCCATGAATTTTGTATGTTATAATAATGATTGTTGTGGGAAAAAATATGTTTGATAATTATAAAGTTTGTACAATTCTGTACTGATTTTTTTCGTTATACAAAACAAGAGAAATGATTCTCTGCTGCAATTCTCTGTTGAAGTCTCTGTGCTACCAAACAGAGGAGTCAGTTCTCTTTCTCCAGACTAATTCTCTTTCTCTGCAATTCCATTCTCTGCAACCATTTCCCTGCAATTCCATTCTATGTACCAAACGTACCCTAAGGGTAAAAGGATAATTAATGGTAAAATGTCATAGAAATGGTATGCTAAGTCAAGGGTAACAATTAATTATTAGAAAAACAACATAGAAAAAAATGTGATAGCTTATGTTTGGATTATGGATCGGAGTCAATTGGTTGACTCGAGTTGACCGGGTGATTCAGCAAAAATGTGGATAATTGAATGCAATGGTGGTTACCTAAGTGGTGAAAGAAAGAATGGAAATTTTGATGATGAGAAAATGAATCGACTAAGGACGATTGATAAGTGAGTAGATTGGTGGGAAGCACTAGAAATGATTATGTGTATACCGTGTGGTATAAAGGTATAAGTGGGAGTGATGGTCTATGAAAGACATGTGATCTTAGGAAGATAATATTATGTGAAATGTGGAGAATTGTAAGTCGAATAAAGAATGTTATTAATTATAAAAGAAAATGATAGCATGATGCTAAGTGAATGATGCATACATTAATTGTATGCAAGATAGAATGGTATTGTATGAATCTCGTTAGATCGGAGGTTTTCCGGTTAACGAGATTTGATGAGTCACTTTGGGTTGGAGGCTTTCTGATCATTGTGACAGTTTGGATCTTGATGGATTGGAGGCTTTCCGATCATCTCGATATGATAGTTAAAGTATGATAAGATGTGTCAGTATTATGATGCTTATATCTGACGTACGTATAACCGTATGGTTAAATATTGATATGATTTTATGGTAAATGAGAGCTTGGGTTGAAAACACAGGTTGTGTTTAAGTATAAGTATGTGTAGGAGATGCCTACAAGTTTATAGATTATGAAAAGGGATGCTTATATGAAGCAAAGTTTATTAGTAGCCGATGAGTTGGGAAGTCGTATGATAAGTGGTTAGGCCACAATTGGATGTGATAGAGGCTCTAAAGCCGGTAATTGGGAATTACAAGTATGGTATGAGGACGTTTAGAAGAAATTATAAATGGTATAAGTAATTGAATTAAAGTTAAAAAGTAATAAAGATTGATATTGCTTTAATTGTTTATTGATTATGGAAACTAAAATCGAGGAAAAAGAAAAAATTGAGAAAGGAAATGTAGATATTGGAATCGAGAACGAAAATCTTGAGAAGTGATGTCTCACTAGTAAAGGGTATGTGAATTTGGCAAAGCAAGTTTGACTTTATTCGTAGGTCAAGGTTGGTCAACTAGTGGATTGTTGACTTTGGTCATAATTGGGTTTTGACTTTCGCTTAGGATGGTTAGACAATGATAAATTCATAAGGTGTCATTTATATGTATATGAGAATGGATAATTGAATAATGGAAAGAGTTATAGTCGAAATGTGCGAATTTGACCCGTTTCGGTGTGAAGGACTTATAAATTGATTAATGAATGTTTATTAAAAAAATGTGTTAATAAAGCTAATAGAAAGGACTTAAAAAGTAATGAGTATATAAGAATTGGTTAAATGATTGGAAGTGTTGTGGTCAAACAGTGCGAATTAGACCGTTTGGTAATATGAGCTTAAAAATTGATTTTTGACCCGTTTGGGCCTAACGGTGTTAAGAGGAGGTTTAAATAAAAGTTGTTAAATAATCATAATTGGAAAAGTTCGAGTGTGATAAACACGAGAGAATGAAAGTAGAATGCGCGGATTTGGGAAATCTTTGAGTTGATTCCGAGGACGGAATCCCTTTAAGGGGTAGATAGTTGTAACGACCGTAATTTTACGTTTGCGTTTTCGTATTATTAATTCGTGATGTGATAAAAACAGTTATAAAATAATAACCTAAATACGCCTTCTCTAGATTACCACACTCTTAGGCAAGTATGACCTAATCGTGAGCAATATAGTTCAGGTAAGTACTTCGGTTGTTCGTTTCCGCAGGGAACAGTTAAGCCGACTAAATAGTCTTAACCTAATGATTTAATCTAAACGAATACATAAAGTAGGGGTTTTTGTTTTTAAACTAATTAAATGAAGAAACTGATTAAAAGTAATTTGAGGTTTTGAAAACTGAGACAAGTTGACAATGTATTAAAACTGTGTTCAAATATGAGAGGGAATATTCACTATGATCGATTCCACCTAGTTCTAGGTTTGGTTGGTTAAGTCCCGATTTAATTGGTGTTCTAGAAGTCAGGTAAGCAGTGGTGTCTACCTTCCTACAATGACCGTATTATAGTTCCTAAGAAATATTTTCCTAGAGAATCATACTATGGTCACACTTCGGCTTGTTAATTATATTTAGGCCCGGATTTCCGATGCCTTCTAATCTCGGCCGTTACTAAGATTAGACTTTCGGTTCACCTAAGTTATTTGATGCTTAAACTCGAATCCCTAGATCTAGTGGATTGCCAACTACGTCACCGGGGTGAAAAGTTGAAATAATTATTAACTACAATTGCTAGTGTCACTCAACAAAATAATTAATAAACAACATTTAAAACAATCAAAAATTCAAGAATTAATCGAAAGGGTCTTTGATATAAATAAACAAGTGTTCAAAACCAATGTTAAAAATCCTAAAAATACCAAACCTAAATCCTAGATTTCATCTAATCATAGCGAATATTAAATGATTAGCACATAGACATGCTAAACATCGCAAAACAAGTGTAAATATTCAATAAAACAAACATAATAAAGATCGTAATGATTTAGAACCGGAAATTATGAATGGAATTGAAGATCTTGAAGCTTGAAACCCCTTAAATTCATCCACAATGGCTTCTCTAGGTCAAAAGTCGGCTGCACAAAAGATCCCAAAAGAATGGCTGAATTTTGGCTTAAATACCCCTTTTATCGATTTGCTCGAGTACTCTACCGAGGGTCTGTCGAGCACTCGACAGTGGGACACTGTGCGACAGGGGTCTGCTCGTGCCGCTCGAGCATGTCTGAATTTCGGAATTTACTGAATTTTTACGTTTTTGGCCCTTTTCTTCTATAATTTGGACTTTTGACCTGCATTTTATCAACAACATCATAATTAGGCATAAACACTTCTTTTTACTATAAAACAAGCCTAAAAAATACAATACTGGCGGATTGAAATATGTATAAATCCGTCGATATCAAGATGCCCATACTTGAACATTGCTTGTCCTCAAGCAAATCATCATAAGAAAGATTAATTAACTAGATAATGAATTAACACAATAGAAACTTTTCTCAATTTCATTCATAGAAACACAACAATCTTCAAAACCTAGTCCAATTTAGCAGTTAAAATTTGCACTATATTTTATGCCCAAGTTTGTGTAAGACATTAGCTAACTTTACACAAATCTAATCAAATCTTTAACTATGCTAATTATACTACTTTTAACTTAGATCCTAATTCATCCTTGCATAATCAAACCTACTTTTGACCCATGACTCTAACTCGCCCAATTTGTCGTGTCCACTTACAATCAGTTATTACATGTTACTATGAAAAATCCAGCGGGCTAGAGTATTTGCTTCAGGAGTACCCAAACGTAGCTGCATCCCACCATTTATAAAAGGAGATAATACCGATGATACCCTTTTAACATATTCACATTAACAAGCAACTACTGAGACTTCAAAAACAAAAATATAAAAAAGGTTTAATTCATGGAAAAATAAAAATAAATAAATAAATTGAGATATTATCAGTGTTTACCGCAACAGGGTTCAACTCTTTAGATTATGGAAGAACAACCCACGTTGTGATTGGGATGCAGTAACTCTACCATGTTCGAGGATCATGTGACAAAACTATTCCCTGCGCATTCTGCACAATATTTTTGAATAGATCAGTTAATATAATTAATTAAAAGCTTAAATGCATACTTACGATGGTAATATTTCCGAGTGGAACGTGCATTGACCATTAAATTTCCTATCATTTTATATATATCTACATTTCATTAAGAAAATTTACAATGAAAACCTTGCATACATTAACATTGAGATCAAAATTTACCTTGCATGCAGTGTCAAACACAAAACTTGTTGGAACTTCCTTGCACAGTTGTAAATATATCTGCATTTCGTTCGAATCAGAACATTAGGAAAAGTAAACAAGAGAGGTTTTTCGTCAACACCGTCCGAAAATAAATTCTCATTGTGACTAACCTGTAAGTTTGAAGAAAACAAGTCCCTGTATAACCATGAGAGAAATCGATAAACATGGTGTTGGACATAGAGCTCATTGGGTTGATTTCAGATACATAAGAGGTCCTCTCGAATTCGCGTCCAATCTAAAGTTGTAATTACAACAAAAAATACTCAGAAATTTGTCAAACAACATAAAATATAATTAAGAATTCGGATTTACAAACATAACAAAAAAAACCTAATACGGTAAACTCGAGAAATTTATGAAGAATTAGAGATTTGGAAGAGAGAAACGCTCGTGGCGCAGTGGTAATTTGATTCCAAATCGATGAAGATAAGGAGGTGAATCATGTAGTTGTGATTTCCAAAGGCGACCGTTACACTTCCCCAAACAACCTTTCAAAAAACTTGAGTGTGTACATGCATTGGCCAACCGGGCGGTGGGTGCAGTATCTTTTCATTGTTACACTTCCCCAAAGAACATTTATGTCTAATCTTGTTCACAAAAACAGTCATCCTGTGAAGAAGCCCAGCTGGTTAACGCATTTGTTAATTACAAAGAGGTGCTGGTTTCGAATCCTAGTTCTGCTACTTTTTTAGTAAACACAAAGGTATTCAAAAATAGCAAGTATTTGGCTGAATTTTCATTCTGCTATTTATGGAAAGATCCTAAATCCTTTATAGATAGTAGAGATTTTCTTGTTTAATTCAACAATTTGATTAGCACTTCGATCCCTCTCTCTCATTCATCTTACCAACATTCCGACATTGCCTTCAATGGGTTCTTGATCTCGTTTGTTTTTTTCTTCAATAAGAGATTTAACAAATTTGACTTGCTAAGAAGGATGTAAAATCTCCAACGAATCCCTTACGTAATTAACGTGGTAATGTTCACATAAATCTTCAAATCTTCGTAGACTTGAAAAAGAATCGTCTGGAGGAAAATGTTCCTAAAAGCACAGTCTATCGGACAATGAGAGGTTTTTAAGTCTTTGCACGACCCGCATCGGCGTTCATCCGCCATCAAATGTTTTGCGTTTGGACTTGTAGGATGACAATCGAAGATGAAATGTTTTAGGGTTCTACAGGTTTGGAAACAAGTGTTCTTATAAAACGATTCGTCCCTTTCTTGACTTATGATTTCCCATATTTACTCTTCTCTATCTCTACTATATTATAAAGCATTTAAGCCTTTCCCTAAATAGAAGATTTAAAATTCAGCCAAAAAATTACTATTTTCGGAATTTTTTGCATTTAAAATATTTAAGCTTGGGTCCGGGATGAATCTGTAACGTCGGGTTTAATAACAGACACTCTCCATCTGAACTAAACCAATAGCCTACCTGTTTTCATTTAACTTTAGAGGGAGGGGTGTGGTGGCGGACCCCCTCCCCTCGCCGGACAAAAAAAGTGATGTGGCACCCCTCGCCGGTTTGCTCCCCTTCGCCGCCACACCGCCCGTTGGGTGAGTGATGGTGTGCGTCGAACTATTGGCGAGACCGGCGGAAGAGAGAGAGTGTATTTGGGGTGTTTTTATTAGGTAAGGGGTATTTTAGTGGGTCCCAAAAAAATATTTTAGGTTAAGTTATGGTAGAGGGGGTATTTGGGGTTTAGAATGTGAAATGTGAAATGGTGATTTGGCGCTGAGGTGGCGCATAGGTGGTATCCGACTTGGTGTGACCACACCCGATGCTCTTAGTACTGATTTATCTTTTCGAGCTATGGACTACGCATTTCCTCCTACTCATACGCATGGCTTACATTTATTTGGGGAATGGCAAGCGTTTGCGGGGAACTGGACCGACTTCTTTCGGAATCGAGTATGTTTTCTGATCTCGATTCAATCCTCAAATATCATTCTTCTATGTTTTCTTTCACGCCATTAAACTGAATCCAAAATCGATACCATAAACCCCGTCTGGATGCCCAAATAGCCTTGCTAGATGAGCTCATGGGTTCAGGTTCGTCTTTTAATTTTATTTTGTTCTAATTATTTATGCAATCCCCACCAATCTTGTGTCTACATATGTTATTTTGTTCCGGTACTAATTTTGTTATATTGGATTCGAATTGAGCTTAATTGAATGTCACATTCTGCATATCGGTACCTGAAATTGCGAAACCCTAAGACTGTGCGTAATGGGTGACCAAACCCAGTTTGGTCACCCCTGCCACATCTGCGCCACATCAGCTTTCTCTCTCCTGATCAAACACACGACCAGACAGCGACCAAATGCCCGTAATGGGTGACCGATCGACTTTTTTTTCTTTTTTTTCTTTTTTTAATTTAAATTTCATTAATAATTAAAACATTACATTAAAAATAATTTAAAACATTACATTAAACATAATTAAAAAAACATTAAAAAAACTACTGGTGGGTTTGTCGATTCCAAATGTGTTCCACCAAATCAGATCTAAGATTAAGATAAGTTTGTTGATTATTGATCTCCCTGATAACTTGCAATACTTCTTCATGTGATCGTACGGGGTCGGCTTCACTATGTCGCTCTTCCGGATGAAAATCGGACATATGGCCCTGCCTTTGTCTTTGATAATCATATTATGTAATATGATACAAGTGTACATTATATCCCTTATCTTGTTAACATTTGGGGACCTTGCAGCCGTTTTTATTATACACCATTTTTTCTTTAGAACGCCAAATGCTCGTTCTACATCTTTCCTTGCAGCTTCGTGTGCTTTCTTGTAGTTCACCCGCTTAACATCATTCGCATTTGGGTGTGAAATGGACTTAACAAGAACAGACCATTCCGGATATATCACGTCAATAAGATAATATCCCCATTGTAAGACACCCCGTTCGCCAAAAAGGGTACCTCAGGTGCTTTCCCGTCTTTGAGATCATTGAAAATATGGGACGCTCGTAACATGTTGATGTCGTTGTTCGACCCGGCGACACCAAAGAACGCGTGCCAAATCCACAAATCTTGTGAGGCAACTGCTTCAAGTAAGATGAATGGTTCGTTCCCGTGATCGCCTCTAACATATTGCCCACGGTAAGCATTTGGACATTGAGCCCAAGGCCAATCAGTACAATCAATGCTTCCTAGCATACCGGGAAACCCATGTTTCTCCTCATGAAAAGCGTATAGCTTCGCCACATCAGTATGAGTAGGATTTCGCAGAAACCCATCTCCATACAAGTGCATAACCCCTTTACAGAACTCTGTGAGACTATCACGGCTAGTTTTCTCACCAATTTGTAAGTATTCGTCTAGAGCATCCGGTACGGTCCCGTATGCTAACTGACGAATTGCAGACGTGCACCTCATTAGCGGAGAAGTACCTGGGTTCCCAAGTGCATCACATCGTTGCGCAAATAATGGGACGGTATTAGTGAGATCGCGAACAATGCGTGTGAAAAGACCACGACTCATCCAGAAACGTTTGCGAAAATCATGCTCGTTATACGTCGGATTTTCAGCGAAGTAAGCTGCCACGAGACGGACATTTGCACCGCCACGGTCCCTATTCACGTATCTTCTAGGAGTTCTAGGGATAGTAGAACTAGAACCTTCAAGAAACGCGACCGCCGTTTGTAAAAAACCGAGATGTATAACCATGTCCTCTTCCTCGTCGCCAAAAATGAAATTAGCGACATCCATTTCATCGTCGGAACTCATTTTTAGGATAGTGTGTGTGATGTGTGAATGTTTTTAGGATAGTGTGAGTAAGTATGAAGAAAAGAAATGAGAAGTGTGAATGTTTTTAGAAAAGGATTGGGTATTTATAAGGTAAAAAAAGAGGGTAAAAATGGAAGAGATGTGGGGGCAAACTAGCCGTTATAGCCGTTGCCCCATTAATGGTTGTGTGTGCGCTTTTAGATCGCAATTTGAATGAAGATGAGAGAAGGGGACACACATAAATGGTGAAATTTTGTATGCGCGATCTGTTCGTCATCACTCGAAGTGTCCGTTTTGAGCCTTGTAAGTGTCAATTTTTTTAATACAGAAATCAACTGTTCAAAGTCAAGTTTTGAGCCGGTAAATTTTATCTATTTTCGATTAAATGTTGGGTTGTGGTCGTTTTTCAAGTTCGATTCTATCCATCACTATCGTTGGTTGGTGGTAGTTGCCATTTGTTTCCAAAGAACCAGTATTAATTTTAAAACCTGGATTTTGAATTGAACCGGATTACATATATCGTGCTGTTGTGTTGCCACTTTTATATTTCTGAAGTTTTTGGGACACTTTTTTATCTTTACTATATATGCACATCAGCTAAAATTGTAAAAATACATACTACATACTACATCAGTATAAAGTATAAATTTGGAAAAAACAAAATACTATTTGACCCAATCGTTTGAAACACGGGCCACATTAAATTTGTAGTATTTTTATTTTGGTGCACATAATAATGAATCTGCATATTTGATTTCATGCAGATTAATATAACTTTTAATATAATACAATATTTTGTTTAATACCTCAAAATAGGTCAAATAAAAACTTTGTTTAATCTGATGCTACATCAAGAATTTATTAAATCTGTAGATATTTTAATGTTTCACTTATGTCTGGAATTATTGTTTTTGGTGTCTCTCTTGCACCAATCGTTAACTCTATTTTCTGATTTTTTTTTTATTCTTCTGAATTGTCGCATACACAATTATACTGTTTTAATTAGATGTAAGTGTTACCTCATAAGGATTTTATTAGCAATTTGCAGTTGCCTACGAAATTGAGGTATGTAGCGTTATACAAGCTGGTAATCCAATGGTAGCTTCTTTTTCTGGTGGAGCATTTTGTGTAATTTCAACTTCAAAGTTACTAGAGAAGCAAACAATCCTCGGAAACAACAGAAGAAAAGATGTGATACGCCCGAAATGAGTTCAGGTTGAAACAAGTCTTTTCTATTGTGGGTTGCGATCGGCCGGCTTTTCATATATATATATATATATATATATATATATATATATATATATATATATATATATATATATGAACAAATGCTTCTGATCGTCCATTAAGAGTCCCACTACTCGAAGGTGCATTATTTTCTGTATTGACGTATGATGATTTTATAAGATGTATATTGGTTTAAATATGACTGAAAAGTGAAAACCATATTATTAATATGTTAACCTTATTCTTTTCATTTAAAATGGTTTAAGATGGCCTAAGAATTCAAATAAACTTTTTTTTTTGTGTAAATTGGTCAAAACTGATGCTTTTACAAAAATATGCCACTTTTAATTTCCTTGCATTTTTCCTGATATCTTTTTTTAATTTAGGTTTTGATAGTTTTCTTGATCATCTGTTCAGTTTATATGGAGGACCTCGATGATGTGTTTACGGGTCTGCACACTGCAAGGAAGGAAAAATTGTAGTATCTATCTGGTTGTGCTTGAAGAACCGGTTAATCAGATTCTTTAAGAATGGAAGGATAAAATGAATTTGATTTTCGGGACATATTATTGACCTTGGTGTAATTTTATGTTCACTTTTTTAACTGATACGGTTAATAGAGAGATACTTCAGGATTGGCTCGAAAAAGCTGTTTCATATAGAACACCATTTGGATCAAATGATGACTCGTAAACAATTTCATGATATCTTTTATATTTTCATGCTAATTGTAGTTAGTGTTGATTCCAACTAAGTACGTCCAACAAGTTGAAACTTACGTTAATTTAATGTGAGTTGAGTTTTGCTTAATTAATTCAAGCTTTGTAGTTTGATTACAGTAAAGCTTGAATTTGTTTTAATGCTGTATTGTATTAATTTGGATTAGGAAGAACGTCAGTTTGAAGTTTCATCAATCCTTAATTTGTCATGATTCTGAAATTCGCCCCTTTTATAATTCTAGGGTACCCGCCGCCATTGCGCGGGTACCCTGCTAGTAGCCCTAAAGAATTAATAAAACAGATGTTAGATTTTTAATTTTTTTGTAACGTTGAAAATATACTAGCAGGGTACCCGCGCAATGCGGCGGCGGGTACCCTGAAACAATATTATGCGGTGAACAACTCTTTTCTAGGTAGCAACATGTTGTCTTCAACACTTTACTTTGAAAGCCTACATGTCGTCTTCAATGGCAATTATGATCTTCCATTCAAAGGAGTAAACATATGTAACATCTGACTTAGTAACTCATTTAGCTAAAACTCTCGCTAATAACATAAAGGTCGCAAGTTCGAGCCTTGCATCCTCGATTTTTAATTCTTGCTAATTTTAGAAAGGCCTAAATGCTTTTCGTATAGTAGAGAGAGCAAGCGGTAGTAAAAAGAAAATATTTTGTTGATGAGCAACATGTCATCTTTAATACTTATTTGAAACCTAACATATCATGTATTGCGGTGGTGGCAACATACCACCTATATGGTGGTTAAAAGTGGTCAAAATCGGCATAAATGGATAAAAACTCGGCAACATGTCATCCTCAAACGGACAAATAGGGAGAATAGAACAAAAATTGACACCATCAAAGAAAATGAAATGGGTATTAAAATCAACAAGTCAAGTTTTTTTAAACATGAAATGGGTATTAAAATGAAATGGGTCTAGAATTTACATACACAAAGATAAAACTGTCCAGATCTACATTAAACGAAACATCGGTTCAAATGGGTTATAGGAAGTTGCATTATGTATTAAATAAACACGTGAAATGGTTAACCAGGTCGGTGCAAATTATTTTTCGGTCAAATATTTACGACGTTTGGTCAACTATTTGTGTAGCACTTTTATTCGGTGCAGCCCTGGGGGTTGGTGCAACCCTTTTTTGGGTCAAATATTTGTGCAGCCCTCGGGTCAGTGCAACTTTTTGGGTCAAATATTTATAAAATAGGTCACATATTTGTGCAGCCCTCAGGCTCCGGTCGGTGCAGCCCTTTTTGTGTCAATATAAAACTAAATACACTCATTCTTTCACTTATCTGGTGCATAGCATCGCCAAGTACCCATTACTACAGTCAAATTGTATCATCCATGATTTATCAACTTTGTATATATAATTTAATACATCCTTTAGTATTGTGGTAAACCACGTGCGAAAAGCTTTCTGAACACAGTATTCAAAACACATTGCAAGAGATATTATTTGGATTTTTTTTGCCATTATGAAACACAATAATCAAGTGAGATAAACATATATTTTAGTCTGCCATTTATACTAATAAATCACATCAATTAGTAGTTTAATATTTGTGTATTTGACTATCAAATGGGTGAAACTAAGGGATGTCACAGATAAATGGATCATAAATATACGTTGTTTGAATATTCAATAATTATTTAAACATAAATAAAGCACGTCCTCAATCAGTTCCATATCTCATGAGTAATTTAGTTAGACCCCTAACTCAGCTATTGTAATCTTTGCAAGAATGAAAACACCCTTGCATATTTAACTTGAGGTTCAATTTAAAACCATAAGCAAAATAACACTGAAACCCAATTGAGAATCAAATGAAAGGAGCTTTGCTGAATTAAAGTATTATATTTAAAATACCATTGATGGGAGTCAAATCAGGCGTATTTGAACATATAATAAACTTCACAATAAAACCAAAAAAAAAATAAAATATTCGTTGCCTTTGTTAATACATTTAAGTGTGTGAAATAAACAATTAACAAATATTTAAGAGAGATCGAGAGATGAATGAAACCTCTAGCTCCTTATTTCTGCTTCTGCTTTTGCCTTCTACAAAATTTTGCCGTGCATTGACTTTAACTTCATCTCTCCCAACCCTAGTGAAAGTAAACAAACAAAAGAATTAGTGGTGGATGAAGTATATTAAATGGGACATTTTCAACAAAAAATATTATACATGAATTTATTCAGGTTATGTTTTATTTGAAATGGTACAAACAGATCAAAAGTTGACAAAATAATATTTTAATTTAATATAACCAACTTAATCATTTTATTCAAAAGAATTTTGCAAAGTAGGTAGAAAGATGCTAAAATTTTAGGTTACATTTCCGTTAACAAAAGTTTGCAATTAAATAAACTTAAATATATTAATAAGGAAATGAAGTCCTCTTTTGGTTGTGAAAAGATAACTTTAATACCATTAGTCCTCTCTGTAGCCCTAACATCTAAAAATGTAGTAAATTGGCATATTCGACCCAATTCATACTTTATATGCTTCTTATATTTCACTCATTTGACCCATTTTTAGAAAAGCTCAACCTGAATTGGCACATTATCATATAAAGACAAGCTGTATATATGGATAGCATAGTATTTGTAACACAACGAAATAAGGCAAAAAGGAGGTACTAATTCACCTTGACTAACCTGCAACAATGACTGAGCAACCTAAGGACCATTTATAAGTTATATGATTTGTAAACCTCCAACTTCCGCCAATCTAAGTGATGTAAAGTTCCACAAATATGAAATCAATAGCCAATACTAAAACTACAGTTTTTCAAAAACGAATATTAGTCTAAGAGACAAACCTTTCCATCAACATTTAGATCAGTCACCGGCACTCCAAAATCGACTATTTAAGACACTTTCACAATTAAGTGTGGATCCACTTGAGTTGTCTTGTGTATCTAATCCCAAATCCAATACCTTCAAGAATGATACTTTGAAATTAAATTAGAAAAATATTCTAACACTAATTACACTACAACAATAGAACACATGTGTTTTTAGGAGTCTTGTTAAACAAAAAAAATCACCTCTTGCAGTTTCCCTTCGTTGGTCTTCCACTTAGTTCTTCCCTAAAACTTACACATTTAAGAAAATTTTCTGCTCTCAGGAGATAGATTTACAAAAAATGAAACACCCAGATTCAAAAGATAAAAAAAAGAAACAAATCCATGAAATTTCAAAAATACCTTTCTCTAACCTCTACACGTATGAATGAAAGTGGTGTATACATGAAACACATTCAAAGATGCATCGTTCGACCTGCAAGTCCAAAAGAAGAAGAAATTGAACAGAATACTTAACCTAGGGTGTGGGATCGTGAAATATTGAACTGATATTTCATAGAAAAAGAGAGATGTGATTCTGTCTCCCTATACAAACGATTGGGAAAAACCCTAAGTAGGTTTAAAAAGCAAACCCAAATCTTACTGTAATGAATTGTGAGTTCCAAAACGTCTTTCAGTTTCCCCTTTTCAGATTGTCGCTTGATTACCCGAGATTTGAATTTTGAAAGTGATAATTCATTGGGAGCGAATAGGTTATAGCGACAGGCGTACAACGAATTGTTTTGGCGGGTCGAAGCGCATTCAATTCTGAAGAGGCTTATTAATTATGTTTAATAGACTTGTGTTTAGGAAAGTAAAAGCATAGCTACTGCAACGCAATTGGTTTGCATGTTGTCATTTGACCTGCAGGTAGCAGGTTCGAACCCTGAGTTATTCTTTTTTATAGCAAAAGTTGGAAATTTCAAAAATGGAAAGAATTTGGCTGAATTTTCATCCAGGTATTTATGGAAAGGTATAAATGCAATATAAGTAGTAGAGATATGATTGGCAGTCATTTATATACAATATTTTTGTATTTTATATTACCTATGTAAGTATTTATTTCGAAAGTTACTTTTTGTTTATACATTTTTTAGTAAAAATCTAATCTTACTTGATTTCTATTATTTTAATTACACATTTAAAATAAATGTACAAAGGAGAAAAGTCTTAAAATAAAAGGTATAGTTTTATTTATTCGCGATATCAATATAGGATACATTTGTTTAAAACTTTCAACAACTCAATACGACAATACTCATATCTAATAACTTTAAGTTTCATGTTTAACATTCTTATTTATAATCATCCTTAGACCGGTGCCAATGGAGGGTAGGGATGCTCATCGGTTGATGCCAGTTGTTCAAGGAAGATTTGAAAGGCTTAAATGGTGGGACCCAAATCGAACACCTTGAAATTCTGAAATGGCCTTTCTGTGTAAGTTTGTGTTTGATCTTTGGTTTATGTTCATGTATTCTTATGTATAAATTAACTCTGGATCGTGTCTTTCGTATGTTGTTTAATATATTGATTTTTAGGGTTCAATCGACTATGAAAAGTATTTCTTACAGTCAAAAGCTACATCAGTTGTAGTGGATTTCACCTAAACCCTCACAGTTTATGACAATGTTACGATTGTTCATTAAATTTTAAGCTTAAAACAAATTAATAAAGTCGAGTACATTATTTTAATGTTTTATTACGTATATTTGAGGTGTATAGGAACGACATTTGCGATGAACAATTTGGTTTATGTACCACGAATCAAGCGCGAAACCGTAGCAGCATTATGTGCCTTTTGTGAGAATGCCAGCATGGTGAGCAGTGAGCGCGATATTATGTTTCAGAATTAATTTTTTTTTAATGTAAAATGTCTACTTTCTATCAAAAATAAATTATGCGATTTTTGTAGTGGATTTCACCGAACCCTATAGTGGATTTATGATTTTTAATGCCATACTTTTGAATTACCATAACGCATATAGTTTTATTGTGTTTCAATCAGTAGTAGCCCTAATAAATGAATTAATTGGATGTATATTTGCAATTAATTGAATTTCAACTCTACAATGTACAATTTATCTAATTACGTTAGTTTTGTCACAAACTATTTGAAGGATCAGATGCCTTTAGGAATGCAACAAAAGATTGATAATGTATGTGAGCAGGTGAATTATTTCAACGGATATCTCATCCAATAATTTTGAATTTTGAGGTTGTGGCTGCCATTGCTATCATCATCAACATCTATTGGAATACAATGAAATAAAAAATTATGTTTCATTGCATATTGATTGTTTTTCATTATTAAAAAGTTTATAATAAGAATTTAGAATGTGCATCTCTGCATGGCTACAGAACGGGTGATACAATTATCTCTTAGGGCCACAACGGTGTATAATGGATTAATGGGATTAAACTATTGAGCAATTATCAATAAATTTTATAGGTTTAATCTTTAAGGGTGATACAGAACGGGTTGATTCAAGCCATACTTTGATTAAAATGGGTCAAATATTAATTTTTTTATAGGTAAAATGGACAATGTTGGTGGCCTTATCAAAACAACGGTAGATCATTTGAAGTTGCAGTTTCTTCCTCTTCCGCATAGATGTTGTGTCATAAGTCATAACACAAGACGAAGGTCAAGTATTTGATGTGGATATGATTTGAAATGTGTCCAGTCATATCTATATTCTTATGATAACGGTTCAAATGGGTAAAAAGTTAAATGTGTTTTTAAGTGATTACCCCCTCTTATATAATTAAATGTCAGAAATTGTCCATGTGGTCTTGCATTTTCTGTTTTTTTTTTGTCCCTAAACTTTTTTTTTTGGGGATTTCTGTACCCGTGCTCTTTAAAATTTTGTTTTTCAGTCCTTCCGTCCAACTTTGGTTGTTAACTAACCCTATGTGAGGGTATTTCAGACTTTTCCCCCAAATTACATGTACCATATGTTTTAAATATTGTACATTCATACCTACCTTCTTCTCCATCAAGAACACCCATTACCAAGAACACCCATCATCAACCCAACCTATCACTTTCTATCATCATCAACACCTGCAACTCATTTTTCATCAACAATTTAATAAAAACCTAACTTGGGTGTTCTTCCATCTCAAGATCAATCACAATAAAAACCTAACTTGGGTGTTCTTCCATCTCAAGATCAATCACAATCACAGCTTCTATCCTCCACCTTCTCAAGATCCTTTGGTTTCTTCAAAGTTCAAACCCTTTTTGTGTTCTTCATCTCTAAAATTCTATCTCTAACCCTAACAAACCTTCAAAACTTCAAAATCCCCTCTTTTTGAAGAATAAAAAATGATTGCAGGTTCTAAAAACGAAATCATGTTTTTTTGAAGAATAAAAACGATTGCGGGTTCTAAGCATAAAATCTTGTTTTTCTTCGATATATATGTATCACGTGTGACCGATTCAGGTTCTAAGAACCTTAATTTGAAAAATAAAAAATGAATCGGGTACCGCTTTGCTTGTCTTCTCCGTTGAACTGAAACTTCGTCGGAACCACATAAAACTTTGAACTCCGACATGAATCCCGACCGCCACCCCCGTCGTCTTCTAGATCTGAACTCCGACATGAATCTTGTAAAAGAGTTAGAGTTGGTGAGTGAAAGAGATGTTTTTGGGTTTAAAGGTTAGAAGGGGGACTGATTTTGCAGGTTAGAGAGGGTCAGAGTCTTCAAAATTTGATTTTGGATTGTCCTTGTTTTTTTTATTTTGGTTCAGAGTGTTCATCATTTGTGATGAAAAGGGAAAAGGATAAAAGAGAAAACTTAAAATTAGGGGTAATTTGGGAAAAAGGACAAAACTTGTAACGACACGATTTTGTAAATATATAAATTGTACAAATATATGATAATTATAGATAATTCGTTTAAAACACGTAGGAATTGATTTCGTGTCGTTTGGACACCGTACGAGAGAGTTATGGGCGAAACAGGGTCAAGACATGGACGAAAAAGTGCAGCCTTAGCTGCCTGAGGAGTTCACGACGCGAACTCTTGTTCGCGTTCGTGAAGTCGTGACAGAGAATTGGACGATCAATCGTGAGGAGTTCCTGACCCGTTCCCGATCGCGAAGTTTGCGCGTCCGAAGGAGTTCACGTTCGTGAACATGTCCGACACCAGCATTAAAGTCGGGTTTATCTCATTTATTACACACACAAACCCTAGCTTTCTCCTCTCAACTTGTGTGTGCGATTTCTGAGTGTAAGGTGGCGATTGGAGCTTAATCTTCACTATATCTTGGAGATTCTTGCTCATAATTGAAGATTAAAGGTAAAACTTCATCCCTCTTGTGTTGTAAGTCTTAGATTCAAGTAGGGAAAGCTTGAATCACAAACCCTAGTTTTGGATTTGTACATAAATGGTAAAATGGAAGTAGTATAACTTAGATCTGTGGTATTTTATCAAGGAAAATGTATTCATGATATCGATCTATGAAAAATATGGTGATTTATGGAATTAGGGTTTGGTAACTTTAGGGAAATGGTACTAGTAGTTGACTAGCCATGGATTATGTAGTTAGTATTGATGATTGATGCAAACCATTGTATTGGTTTTGATAATAGGTTATTGGTTGAAGGATTTTAGGCATTCAAATCTTGGAAAGTGATATTGGTGTTCAAGGAACACGTCTTTTGGATAAGCTTGGTTAAGGTGAGTACATGTGAACTTTCAAAACTGAGTACATAGTTAGGAAATGTTTTATGTTTAATTGTTTTATCGAGTCTATAAGTAATTTAGTTATTTATGTGACTTATGATGAATTACTTATGTGATGATGAAATAAATTGATTAATTAAGAAATGATGGAGCTATAAGCTCATAACGATAAAAGACAAGTAATGATGATGATAATGTCCCTAGGGCCATGATAGATTGGAGGCATTCCGGTTATCACGGTGCCTTAAGGTTAGTGGTAGATTGGAGGCATTCTGATTACTCGATACATATGAGTCCCGGTAGATTGGAGGCATTCTGGTTACCGTGGATATGATGGTCTTGATAGATTGGAGGCATTTCGATTATCTTAACATTGGCCAATGATGAATGAAAAGAAGTGTCCCAAACGAATTTAATAATATTATTTTAATATAAATGATATTATGTGACTAGTTGTTTATCGGTTCTAAAACTCATGTATCTCACGAGGCAATTTTGTCTCACGTACTATGTTTGTGTTTTGCTATGTACTCAGGTTCGGGATCGAAGATCTAGGAGGCCCGTGTAACGCCCCAAATTTTTGTAATATATTTAATTACGTCTTTTGAGTAAAATAAAATCCTTATTGTACTATTATTTGATATTACGAATTAATTACCTCAAGCAGTTATTGTAATAAAGGTGTGACGTTTTCTAGGTGATGAATATATATTTTTAATTAATTATATGGTGTTAACCAATTTAATCATGAGACGTTTATTTATCATAAGTCATTAATTCGCGATGTGTGAAATCCCGAGCAAGTGCGTCCTCCTTACGTCGACTTGTTCAGGGGTGCGTAGGGCTGAAATGTGTCCGAGCCCTTGCCTTGTTTTTATTTCATTCGGTGCTAGAGTGAAGGGAGGCCCAGGTAGTATGTGGCTTATTCTTTTAGCCCAAGATTGAGCATTTTCCCTAGCCCAATTCATTTAACCCAGTTTAAGCCGCCTAACCCTACCCTAGTCTCTATGGCCGTAGTTTTCATCTTCTCCATTGCATTTCATTTCGCAGCTACCATCATCGACCACCTAAGAGCATTGTTATTTTGATTCCTTCAGTCACGTTTAGAGCATCTCTCACGCGCCACCACCTTGTCCTTTTTTCTTCTTTCTGTCCGCAACCATACGACCACCACCCATGTTTCCTTTTTCGGCTAGCAAACAAACCCTTTTCCAATTCTGTGCAACCGGCGAACCACATTCCATCTATATTGCTTGCTGCCGTCGAACACCAATACCATTCCTGTCTCCGGTGATCGTTTCATCTCGGTTTTAGTAGTCTTTTTCATTTCTCTTCGGGTGAATACATTCTGTTTCTATTTCGAGAACCACCACCCCGTTCCTATTCCGGTGACCATTCCCGTTTTCTGTTTCTGACATCGGAGATACCATCTCCTCCGCTGTTTGTATTTCTGGTTAACTATCTCGTTCCTGACCATCTCCGTTTAGCCGCCGCCGCCACCGGTTGAGCTCAGTCTGATTCTATTCAACCACGGTATGACATCGGTTTTCTTTTCCGTTTTCTTTCTCTCCCGATGGTTTCGAATGTTAACTGCTCGTGGTTTCTTTTTCTGCTGGTCCCGGAAGTGTAGAGCTCGGTGGTGACCGAGTAACAAGAGTAGACGAGCAACTGAGCTATTGAAGGACTTTCGCGTAAACTCTCCAAGGTGACGGTGACTTGGAGAAGGAAAACAAGTCTAGCCGAGAAGAAATCCTTGTGGTAAAACCTTTCTTTCCTTCGTCTCTGTTCCACCAAAATCATGGGTCTTGTGATTTTGTTTAGTTAAATTAATCTGGGTTTCAATGAAACACTATGAGGATTCCTTTTTATTTATTTTTTTTTTGACATATTGATCAAAGAAGAAAAGTGGCGTATTATTATTTAATTAAAGAAAAAGTATTTTAACATTATTTAGATCAAAGGAAAGATATTTTGGTGAAAGGAAAAATATAGTTTATTATTATTTACTGAAGGAAAAGATTTTATTAGTATTTTAATGGAGGGTTATCTTTCGTGGATTAGGACCGCCTAGTCGGTAGCTGTGCAGTAGTATAGAGTGCTGAGATATCCACGGAGCATACGTTTCTCGAGGTGAGTATTCTCACCGTGTATTCAGTTTTAACATTGTACATGCATGACTTATGTGTTACATTTCTTGCACCATAATTGTTATTTGAGCTTGAGCTGTTATCTGAGTTTGATCCGCTATCTGAGTTTGATTTGTTATCTGAGCTTGACATGCTATCTGAGTATCTGAGCAGCTGTTGATTTATTTTAATCTGAGACATTGTGCCTGGGTAACCGAGCTCGGCACAGGGTCATTCTGTGCTACTACTTGCTAGGGCATCTGAGATAATTATGTTAAAGAAATAATAAAACATAATAACACACATCTGAGTTTTGGGATAACCTCCCGTCTGAGTTTTTGGAATTATTCCCGTCTGAGTTTTGGGATTATTCCCGTATGAGTTTTTGGGATTATTCCAGTCTGAGTTTTGGGATCACTCCCGTCTGAGTTTTGGCTTATGCCTATCTGAGGTGTGAGGAGGTACGAGGTTGATCTCTCGTCCCAAGTCACACAAGCGCGCTATATAAATTTAAAATCTGAGTAATAAAATCTGAGAAATAAATCTGAGTAATTAATCGAGTAGATTCTGAGTAGGAGTACACCGATGTGCCCTCATGTGTTGTATGTTATGATTGTTTGCATTTTGAGAATTATTCACTCAGGTTCCCCAGCTGACCCAAACTTTCCCCCACATTGTTTCAGGTACCAGCAAAGGAAAGGAGAAGGTGGACGGTTGACCGCTGTATCTTTTCATTACTGATGTGGACATCATTTAATATTTTAAAACACTTTACTTTATCTTAACTATTTCCGCAATAAATACGTTTTAAATGTTAAATATTTATTTCTGAGATTTATTTATGGGACCTTTTGATTATAATTTTGTTTTCAAAAATTTTAAAAATCTTGTAAATTTTAGGGTGTTACAAGTTGGTATCAGAGCTCTGACTTGAGGGATTTGGGTTCGCAAGGGGCGAATTCAAACTCAAGTTTGAGTATCGAGTTTTTCAAACGAGAAAAGAGTCAAATATTTTTCTGAGAAAAGTTTCCACATCGAACATACACCATGTCACGTCGACCTCTCGCTTCCTACTGCCGGTAATATTTAAGAGTATTATTTAATTGAGATTTTTCTATATTATGAGTATAGACGAGTAGCATATTCTGAGAATTTTCGGTTTATATCCTGAGATAATTACTTGTGATTGTATGGCTAAACATACATGTATATAGATATACTATTATGAGATCCCATAATTTTGTGAATAATTTAGAGCTTAATTTGAGCATAATTTCGACTTTAATTCTTAGAGTTCTATATTTATATATATGAAATATATATACTGGAGAAAAGTGAAATTATAAATACTAATGAGAAGATAATAAAAGTTTCAATTTAGATGAACACCTAATAGAGTTGAGGTGAAATTTTATAAATTCTGAGAAATTCGAACCAAAAGTGTAATAATGGGATATTAATTTATTATATAAGATCCATAAGCTGTGTAATGAGAAACATGATTTGAGTAAATGAGAAATGAGGAAATTATTAACATTAAAGAGGAGTACTTAATATTCGTATTGGGAGAATATTAAAATCTTTCATATGGGAGAAAACATTAATAGACTGAGTCAATTAAAACGGGTAAATCAGAGATTAGTAAAACAAATTGATTAAAAATATTTTTAAGAGGATTTACCAAGTTGAGTAAAAGAAAGAATTATTAAGTCAATAAAATGGGAAATAATTACATTTAGCTAAACGAGAATTATTAGCAGGATCTAAAAGAGAATTATTGATCAGGGTTAAAAGAGGAGTTATCTAGATGAGAAATTTAAAATTTTCGTGAATACAACGAATCGCGAGATATAATAGTCAAGCAGATTCCATATTAAGGTCAACAATTTAGTATTTATTTGAGAATCATTAAATTGAGATAAAATGGGAAAAACATTTCGAGTAAGTAGGTTAAATTGCTGAGTGCAAAACTAAATGTGGATGACAAGTTAAGTGACAGATTAATGAGTTCACACTGATAGCTTAAAATAAACTATGCAAGTTTAATAGACTAATTAATTGAGAAATTGCTGAGTCAAATTAATCAGATATTATCGAAGCTCATCTTAAAGAGGATTAAGAGGAAGCTAACGTCATCAATTTGATGATGATTTATTTAAAAACGAGTTAAAAGAGCGATAAATTAAATCAAATTAAACGAGGAACGCAATAACTGAGAACTCTGATCAAAAAGATATTAATCGACATGCTCACAAATTACAATAAATTTAATATAACTGTGAAGAGGTATAAGTTATATTTATGAAGAATGATAAATGGCATATCCAAATGAAAAGGTTAAAAGGAGATTTGTATTGTGAAAATAACTAAGTGGAAATATTTCTATGAATCTGAGTTATCCGAGTATCGCGTACGAGACTAAATATACGCATGATTCTGAGTAATATTTATGGGGTTTTGAGTAACCACAGCCGAGTGCATATCTATATTTATCAGATATTGAAAGTAAAATTTTCTTTCTTCTGAGCGTGATTTGTTTGTGGATTAATTTTATGTGTGGGAAGTTGTGAACTTTGGGATTGACCCGTGACCAAACAAAGGTAGGTGTCGAAAGTAATAGAAGGGCCCCTATTATCGTACACACCGAACTTTTGGTTGATTATGGGGAGATTTTGAGGGGAACGATGGACCAATGCTTGTTATTATGAATTTATTTTATGCATGTTATTTGCTGGAGTGAGTATATGATGTTTATGTTATCATAATAGAGAATTCTAGTGCCAAACTCGAGGACGAGTTTTCTCCAAGTGGAGTTGAGTAGGAGTAAAAAGGGAAATTTCTGAGAAATAATTATCATTATGTATTATTTATAATTATTATGAGCATGATGCTTATGCAGAGAGATTTTCTAAATGAGGATTTTAAAAGTATGAAATCTATATACATATACTTGATTTGAAAATTTATAAGAGTAACCACCGAATAGAACAAAGTGGGAATATTTGAATTAATTTTATGGTGTAAGTACCGAGTATATAAAATGAATAATCGGGATTAATGGAGAAATTAATGCACCAAGATTTATCGGGGTAAATGCAATTGTAAAAAAAAAAAAGGAATGGTAAGTACTACAATTATATAAATAATGAGATAACAGGTTAAAATGAGGTCGTTAATTGAGCTAGAGATGAATTAATAAAACGAGTTCAATGATAGAACTTCGTTTGGTTTGACTTTTAAGTAATCTTGAGTTTATAAGAAACTTATGGATCGAGTAAAGTGAACGAGTTATTAAGATGAGTTAAAAAGATAAAAGTGGTAAACTATCGGGAAATTGTATTTAGTACTTTTGGTATTTTAAAATTCTTTTTATTAATGAGTATTTTATTGCGAGTAAGTTATGGATGGAGTTAAGGAGAATGAGCAAACAAAACTATTGAATTGAGTAATATATTATATTTAGAATTATCAAATAATTTATTTTATTATTATTAAATTATTGAATTAAGAATAATTGTGGAATCAAATAACCGAGGAATACAATAAGTAAATTGAACAATAAAATTTTATTGAATTAACAAGATTTTCTGAAGGATGAGAAAGTAGTAGATTAATGATTTGATTGTAAATTGAGTAATGAAAGATCATTAAAATAAGAGTATGAAATTTAATTGGGATTTATAGTGGGTAACATGAAATTAATGAGTAGATATGGTCAAAATAATTAAGAGACATTTTATATTGTGTAAAATCAGTGAAACGGTCTATTAAAGGATCGTTAAACTAGATGAGTGAGAAAACATCTATTAAAATAGTATCGAGAAACCACTAAATGTAATAGAATGAGAACCTATTAAAGGGAATTAAATGACAAGATCGTTAATTTGAGCTATCTAAAGGATTATCAACATCGGTAATATGCAAACCTAATAGAGTAAGGTAACAATATAATGTTAAAGAAGAGTTATTTTGAGAACCAATAACGCGGTTGAGAGAGAGTATATCATTCCAAGTATTATAAGCTGGTAAATTGGAACACGCGAGTAGTAATAAGAATGAGTAAAAATGTGATTTATACCTAATGCTATTACTTGTAAATATTAGTACCTTATAAGTTGTTACTGAGTTAGAGCTTTGGGTTGCTTCTGAGTTAAGATTTATAAGTTTGCTCCTGACTTACACATTTTTGAGTATTACTCCTGAGATGTGTTTTGAGTTTATTTCTGAGTGGGACTTCTGAGTTATATTTCCAGATCATATTTTGGAGTTATATACCTGAGTAAATGAGAATTCTGGGTGATATATATATTCCTTGTGATTTACTTGCACAGTTTTTATATTAATTGATAATGGTGTAAACCGCTGAATTATTCATTATGCTGTTAACAAACTGTTGACCCATAGAGTAGAGGACCTTCCGAGCCAATTTGGTGGAAAATTGTCGATAATGAAATTTTTACCTGTTGCTAAAATGTGTAAGTGATTATTATTTGATGGTGTTGCGCGGGAAGTTATGTCCCATATATTTATTGTCATCGCCATAAGAGGGTCGTGTGTGGTCATGGAACTGTATTGAATGACCAAGCTCCACGCCGAGATCATCTAACATCATCAACAGATCCGTATCAAATCTTCAAGTGGAGTTGAATCGGAGATTCAACGCGACACCAAGAGCTGAGTGAAACAACTATGCCTGGCTACGAGAGCAAGAAGACACCTTCAGCAGAGTAGCATGAGTTACTTTGTGTCGTTCTCGATATTCTTCCATCGATGACCGAGGCCCTTAGAGAGTATCTCGATTCGATTTTGTGTAGCCTTATCTTTTGCGCCGTTGGGGACGGAACAACGTATGAGCAGTTGCAAGATCCAGAGTTTATTCTGATCGAGAACGTCACCCTAAAGAGTTTCCTTTTCATTCAATACTCTAACTTCTTCCAATTTGAGGACATGTGTCGTGGTGAGCCTGAGTTGAGATGCGAGATCGCTACCCTAAGCATCTTCCGGGCAATGACTTCGGGGACGAAGTCTATTTCAAGTGGAGTTGAGTTGTAACGCCCCAAATTTTTGTAATATATTTAATTACGTCTTTTGAGTAAAATAAAATCCTTATTGTACTATTATTTGATATTACGAATTAATTACCTCAAGCAGTTATTGTAATAAAGGTGTGACGTTTTCTAGGTGATGAATATATATTTTTAATTAATTATATGGTGTTAACCAATTTAATCATGAGACGTTTATTTATCATAAGTCATTAATTCGCGATGTGTGAAATCCCGAGCAAGTGCGTCCTCCTTACGTCGACTTGTTCAGGGGTGCGTAGGGCTGAAATGTGTCCGAGCCCTTGCCTTGTTTTTATTTCATTCGGTGCTAGAGTGAAGGGAGGCCCAGGTAGTATGTGGCTTATTCTTTTAGCCCAAGATTGAGCATTTTCCCTAGCCCAATTCATTTAACCCAGTTTAAGCCGCCTAACCCTACCCTAGTCTCTATGGCCGTAGTTTTCATCTTCTCTATTGCATTTCATTTCGCAGCTACCATCATCGACCACCTAAGAGCATTGTTATTTTGATTCCTTCAGTCACGTTTAGAGCATCTCTCACGCGCCACCACCTTGTCCTTTTTTCTTCTTTCTGTCCGCAACCATACGACCACCACCCATGTTTCCTTTTTCGGCTAGCAAACAAACCCTTTTCCAATTCTGTGCAACCGGCGAACCACATTCCATCTATATTGCTTGCTGCCGTCGAACACCAATACCATTCCTGTCTCCGGTGATCGTTTCATCTCGGTTTTAGTAGTCTTTTTCATTTCTCTTCGGGTGAATACATTCTGTTTCTATTTCGAGAACCACCACCCCGTTCCTATTCCGGTGACCATTCCCGTTTTCTGTTTCTGACATCGGAGATACCATCTCCTCCGCTGTTTGTATTTCTGGTTAACTATCTCGTTCCTGACCATCTCCGTTTAGCCGCCGCCGCCACCGGTTGAGCTCAGTCTGATTCTATTCAACCACGGTATGACATCGGTTTTCTTTTCCGTTTTCTTTCTCTCCCGATGGTTTCGAATGTTAACTGCTCGTGGTTTCTTTTTCTGCTGGTCCCGGAAGTGTAGAGCTCGGTGGTGACCGAGTAACAAGAGTAGACGAGCAACTGAGCTATTGAAGGACTTTCGCGTAAACTCTCCAAGGTGACGGTGACTTGGAGAAGGAAAACAAGTCTAGCCGAGAAGAAATCCTTGTGGTAAAACCTTTCTTTCCTTCGTCTCTGTTCCACCAAAATCATGGGTCTTGTGATTTTGTTTAGTTAAATTAATCTGGGTTTCAATGAAACACTATGAGGATTCCTTTTTATTTATTTTTTTTTTGACATATTGATCAAAGAAGAAAAGTGGCGTATTATTATTTAATTAAAGAAAAAGTATTTTAACATTATTTAGATCAAAGGAAAGATATTTTGGTGAAAGGAAAAATATAGTTTATTATTATTTACTGAAGGAAAAGATTTTATTAGTATTTTAATGGAGGGTTATCTTTCGTGGATTAGGACCGCCTAGTCGGTAGCTGTGCAGTAGTATAGAGTGCTGAGATATCCACGGAGCATACGTTTCTCGAGGTGAGTATTCTCACCGTGTATTCAGTTTTAACATTGTACATGCATGACTTATGTGTTACATTTCTTGCACCATAATTGTTATTTGAGCTTGAGCTGTTATCTGAGTTTGATCCGCTATCTGAGTTTGATTTGTTATCTGAGCTTGACATGCTATCTGAGTATCTGAGCAGCTGTTGATTTATTTTAATCTGAGACATTGTGCCTGGGTAACCGAGCTCGGCACAGGGTCATTCTGTGCTACTACTTGCTAGGGCATCTGAGATAATTATGTTAAAGAAATAATAAAACATAATAACACACATCTGAGTTTTGGGATAACCTCCCGTCTGAGTTTTTGGAATTATTCCCGTCTGAGTTTTGGGATTATTCCCGTCTGAGTTTTTGGGATTATTCCAGTCTGAGTTTTGGGATCACTCCCGTCTGAGTTTTGGCTTATGCCTATCTGAGGTGTGAGGAGGTACGAGGTTGATCTCTCGTCCCAAGTCACACAAGCGCGCTATATAAATTTAAAATCTGAGTAATAAAATCTGAGAAATAAATCTGAGTAATTAATCGAGTAGATTCTGAGTAGGAGTACACCGATGTGCCCTCATGTGTTGTATGTTATGATTGTTTGCATTTTGAGAATTATTCACTCAGCTTCCCCAGCTGACCCAAACTTTCCCCCACATTGTTTCAGGTACCAGCAAAGGAAAGGAGAAGGTGGACGGTTGACCGCTGTATCTTTTCATTACTGATGTGGACATCATTTAATATTTTAAAACACTTTACTTTATCTTAACTATTTCCGCAATAAATACGTTTTAAATGTTAAATATTTATTTCTGAGATTTATTTATGGGACCTTTTGATTATAATTTTGTTTTCAAAAATTTTAAAAATCTTGTAAATTTTAGGGTGTTACAGCCCGTTTAGAAGAGGCCTTGTTGAGATTAGCTCGGTGTTGATGATTAGAGCCTTTATCTTATGGTTAAGATATAATTTGTAACACCATTTTTGTAAACTCTGATATTCTCGAACAAGAAACCTTTTCGTTTTTGTAAAACCGGTATTTGACACCGATACAATGTTATGTATTTCGGATTAAATGTTATTTAAATATTGTTTTGAAAATTGGGGTGTTACAAAAGTATCGTTAGTTAATGGATGATTTTGGACGGAAAGACATCAAAACGGAATTTTAAAGAGTATGGGGACAAAAAACCTAAAAAAAAAAAGTTTAGGAATAAAAAAGCAGAAAATGAAAGACCATAGGGACAATTTCTGATATTTACCCTAATTTTTATTTAAAACATGGATTTCATGGGAAGTGGTTTCAAATTCCAAAGAATATGGCGGTTTAAGTATCGGCAGCCTAAAGGCGCTAAATCTAGCCCTTCTAACCAAATGGTGGTGGCGTTTTAAAACGGAAGATTCCTCTTTGTGGAAAAAAGTGATACAAGAAATTCATGGTGCAAGTGGCGGGCTCGAGGCAACAAACCCTATCGGTAAAACTTCCGGTACGTGGAATAATATTTAAAAAATTCATAAATCTCTAGAAAAGATTAACATCCCAATCAAATCGTGGTTTCAAGAAGATCTCAACAGTGTCGATGCAAATAATGGAGTCAAATGGGAAATTGATCAATCATGTCTTTTCTCGGTAAAATCTATGAGAACGGCTATAGATGATTTCTTATTGAATAGATCGGAAAATAGAGATTTTCCGTGGGTCAAATGGGTTCCTTCAAAGATCGGAATTATGGGATAGCAAGCATTCCATGGGCGTCTTCCCACGAAGTCCAACCTACAATCCCGTAACATCCCGCTAATCTTGACGGACTGTGCCAAGTGCAGGTCTGATTTGGAGACAGAAGATCATATATTCATCACCTGTCCTATCTCGAGAAGTATATTGGCCGAATTTGGTCGTTGGTGGGGGGTCGGCATTCAAGATATTGGTACGATGGAGCAGTTTTGTATTTGGGGTCATAATTTGAGCTTAAGCAGGGATAAGTTCAAGGCATTCTTACCCACATTACAATGCTTTATGTGGTTCATATGGAAATTTCGTAACGGGAAGATCTTTGGTACAGAAAATAGGCGTAAAGACATACTCATTTTCAGCGAAATCCAAGGTAACTCCTACTTTTGGATTAAAAACAGGGCGAAATCTTTTAGTCTAAACAATCGTTGGGTGGAATGGTGCAACAATCCTAAGTCGTGTTTTTAATTTGTTTTTTTTTTTTTTCCTTTTTTCGTCATGTATTTCTCTTCTCGCTTGTATGTTTCTAGCTCCTTGCTAGTTTTAATGAAGCCGTTCAAAAAAAATATTAATTTATTTAATGATATATGAGGAAGAATTAGTATTTGCCTTTTCTATTATTTTACGTTGATGTAATAAATAGTTTCATTTAGTTCTATTGAAATTTGTGGAGTTTTTATTGTCATTTGTAATTTGCAACTAAGCTTTTGATCTAGTTTTTATTGAAATATTAAGCCTTTTATCTAGTTTTATTTGATTAAAAAAAGGTAATTTGTCGATTAGCGGATTAGGTTATGTTTATTTGATTTGCTTGGGAAAAGGGGTCTATGAATATGAACGTGATAGGCATTTCTCCTCAATCGGACATTGAGAGCTCAAAATCAGGAGACAAAAAATGGATTTTAAAATTCAAGTATCATGAATGTTATATAACACAAATTTCACGTAATAACACAAATTTCACGTATCTATTCTCTATTGTGGCTTGTGCATAAGTAAACTACTCCCTCCGTCTCACAAAAAACTTCCCATTTCACTTTAAATTTTTGTCCCACAAAAAACTTCTCATTTCTTACATTTGATGGGCTCCACATAATAAAATAATATTATTACTAACGACCCCACCACTAACTATCTTTCTCTCTCCAAATCAATCTTATATTTTAATCAAAATTAATACTAATGACATCATCACTAACTATCACCTTGAAACTTGTGCCAATGTGAAATGAGAAGTAGTTTGTGGACAGAGGGAGTATAATCTCTATCTCTATATATATTAAAAGAAGCTTTTGACACCTAGACAATGCCATGTCATAATAGCACCTCATCAAAGTGTCATGTCATCAGCCACATCATCAGTCCATCTCAATATGCCTTCATTACTCATTTTGATTAGTCCATTGATTATTTATTTATTAAAATTGTTTCACAATATGCAATATCACCATTGAATACGTATTAAAATTTAATTTGACTATTTGATTACTCATTGAATGGTCACACACAATTTAAATTAATTACACAACTAAAACTTGGATATCCCAAATGATTACTATGAAACAGTTTATAATAATCTTAAATTTTATAAATATCTTGGGGAAATCAGGTCTTGTGAACAGGTTAAAATCGAGCAGCATCTTCTAATACAATTAGTTATCGGCCCACACTTGCATTAGGAGGCTTATACCCTGCATCACAAACGCATACTCTGGTCGTATGAGCACATGTATTGTCAGATTTGTCATTTTTCTTAAATATTTAACTTTTTCAGTACGCCATTTGAAACATGTCGGGTTTGGCTATAGGTAAAAAAGGATCCTGGTCAAAACGGGTCAAACAAGGGTAGAACATGATCATTCTTTGAACCGCAACCCATATGGTTATGACTCGGGTTAAAAGTTGTCCAATGTGTATTTAATAATGACTAAATCATACCATTTTATTCAACAAAATAGAATTTTGTTGAAATAATATTTGACATTGTGTAAAGAAGTGGGACAAAACAAGCCGCAAATATACGGAAATTGGTTTTCTGTTAGTGCAATTTTATGGTAGTGCAATTACTGCAATCAGTCTCTGTATTCCCTTAAGTTCTGGTAAATGATTAAAAAACTTTTTGCAATTTCGTTGAACCGTTTGAACTTTTTGAAATTTTGTTGACACATTTGTTGTTTCTCTGACCCGTTTGCAGTTGCTTTGAAGCATCCAAAAACTTCAACAAATCTCTTAATCCACCTGATGATTTATCATTTAGTTTCCTTTTCCTTTATAGTAAATTACATAAATTATCGATGTGCTTAGGATGAAATTATTAATTTCATCCCCCAACTATTTTGTTACACTAATAGTTTGTAATATTTGTCACTTTACATATTTCAACTTGTCAGGATCGAATAACTCGAACAAGTTATTGAATCACAGATCTACTAACAAAGAGAAGTTACAGCGGATTAACACTCTTGTTATTTGATTAAGAAACAATGAAAACTGTAATCGAATAAGAACAATAATAAGAACACAGTTATCACAAAAAGCTTCAATGTATATTGATTAAATCGAACATTATACACGTACGTTTACAATTCGTAAGGAACTATTTATAATAGTCATTGAAGCCTAAACTATTAACCTAGTTATTCTAGGAAACGATTACAATTGAATTTACAAAAGGATAAACATTCCATAACTAAATCTACTAGAATCTCGGATACGATATGCTCTTTAATTGACATCAGTAGTATTCTTGATCATCAATAGTAAGTTCGAGATCAGTAGCATCAGTAGTATATTGCTTTTCTGCCCCATCAGTACTATCTTCCATTAATCTTTGATCAGTACTAACTGCAGCATCAGTATTAGAATGTTTATATCCCAACAATCTCCCCCTAAACTTGTTAATTCACCTTTAATTAATCAAGTTTCTTTTCTACTTCTTCCTTCTTCCTTTTCTCTTCTAATACAGCAGCTCTTCTTTGATCACCTTCTAATGTTTTCTAATTTTGTTTCTTCCTTTGTGCAATTATGTATTTGTTGTTTCTTTTCACAAAGTAGTTATATTTTTCTTGAAACAAAGCAATGTCATGTGGTCACATAAATGAGCATGTGGTGATCTGATACATTGTTTCTTCTGAGTGAGGATATTCCTTTTCATATAAGTACAGCTCACACTTCTTACTGGTTCTTTCAAAGAAGTACATATTCACAGTTGGTAACACATTCCAAGCATAAACATTTTCTGTGTTAGTGAATATTTCAGGATAGTTGGCTGGATAGAAAGCAGCATCAATCATTTGAGTTAAGTATCCAGCTCCTGAATTTCTCCATGACTTCTTTGTCATTCTTGGTTTACCAATAATTAACACTTTTATTATGTCACTTCTTGAACAGGACATCACCATTGGTTTCCAAGCAGTAAATCTTTGAGTTGTTTTGTCTTCTCTTATTACTTCTATTACATCATCAACAACTCTCCAATTGATAATTGGATTATCTTCAAGAGGAGGAATAGGAAGATCAAGTACTGGAATAATTTGTTCTGTTTGTTTTGATTTCTTCCTGGCCTCTTGTTCTAGTTGAAGAGCTTTTCTCTTTTTGGAAGGAGGTTTAGATGATTCACCAGAGAGTGGTGTTCTGGAGAGTACAGTTGTGGGATCAATCTCAACTAAGACCTTTTCTTTTTCTTCTTCTGCTTCAGATTCTGCTAATTCTATCTTCCTGGCAGTACAATATTTATCAACTATTGTAATCATTTTCATTCTGCCAAAAGACTTAGCACTATGACCTTTTGATTTTAAGAAGTCAATCATTTTGGTCTTTTGTTCAAATATTTCATCTGTTAGATCAGCTTTTTCTCTTTTACATTCTGCCACTAGATCTTCAAGGCAGTTCAGATGTTCTTCTTCTATTTTTCTTTGTTAATTGAACTCTGCTTGTTGATCTTCTACCAGGAATCCTTCAACCTCTTAAATTGCTGCCTTTTTTAGTCTTTCTTCTTCAGCCTTTTTCTTATCTTCAAGAGCTTGAGTTTTTGCAACTTCCCTCAGATTCCTATTTTTGTTCACCTTCCATTTATCTTGCTTTGCAGGTCTGGCACAGTTTATCTTATTGAACATATAGTGACCTAAAGCTCTGTTTAGGTAGTCATCATCAAATTTCTCTTTTCCTCTTCCAACACACCTTGGAGGTGGAATGTAGTTCATATCTTTAACTTCAGGCATAACTAGTGATGGAGAAAATAATTTGATTTTGTTCATTGGAAGTATCTTGGGGTGAGGAGGAAGTGCACATTCATCAACATCATCCCAATCCACATTATCATCAATATCAGGTATGATAAGTGGTTTAAGTTCTGGAGTTGGAGGTCTTGGAATGATCACAGCTGGTTCAAGAACTTCTGGTAGTTCTTCTTCATCTTCAGTAGTAACCAAGGTAGTTACTACTGGTGTAGTTTCTGGTTCAAATACTACTAACTGTTGTCATGTGATTACTACTGGTGAGGTTGTTGTTGTAGTTACTACTGCTAGGGCATCAGTAGTGGAAATGATATTTTCTTCTGGAGCATTTACTACTAGAGTTTCTTCTTCTTCAATGGGATCAGTAGTAACAACCTCTTGATCCTTAGCTTCAGTAGTATCCATAGGATCAGTAGTCTCTATAACTTTAGTAGTAACTGGATAGTGTACTTGTTCTGCTGTTGGTGACTGATTTGCAGACACAAATACATCCTCATCCATACTTTTTGTTCCTTTGTACAGGTCTTCACCATAACTTTGACCTGTTTCACCATGAGCTTCTTTTAAGTTCAAGAGGGAGGCTGCTGCTGCTGCAATTGAATGATCAATCATTCCTTGAATTTGATCCTTCTCCCCCTTAGTGATCTCAACTTGTTGAGCCTCACTATCTGCAATCTTTCTTTGTAATTTTCTGATCAAATTTGATTGCCTTTGAAGCTTGTACTCGAACCTCTTCTGTCTTCTGTTCAGAGTATTGATGTAATGTTTCATGTAAGTCATGGTTTTTCCTTAATTATTCAACAGATTCAGACAATTTTGTACAGTGGTTTTAATGTTTTCCTTCCTATCCGTCAATTGGGTTGGTTTAATACTGCCCTCAGCCCCTTTGGGTGGATCATTGGGCTCATTTGTTACATTGGCTTTTAGGTTTTCCATCCTATCCGTCAATTCAAGTTGTTTCTTTCTACCCTTATCACTTCTTGGTGATAAAATGGGTTGTTTAGACACTCTCTTCTTCCTAGAAGAAGCAGTAGTATCCCCCCTTGTGGTTTCTTGGCACCGGGGTCTTCTTAGTGCTGCCTCAAATGATGAGTCATCACTTAGAGTTGCCGAGGTCTGGGTCCTAATGATGTTCTCACTAGCCTGTGCACCCACCTTTGGGGCATCAGTAGTGAGAGCCCTTTACTCATGTCCTCTCTCCTCCTTGGAGGACAACTCTTGGAGCTGGGGTTTGACTCAATTGGTCCCCTGGTGTCCTATAAGGAAGTTTTCTTCCTTTTATAGATTTTGGAAATTTGTTTGGCAATTAGTTGGTCTTCCTCAGAGTGAAGAGTAGCACTCTGTGGATTAATTTCATGTACCTGGGACACATTCAGGACATCTGTTGGTGTAGGTAATTGAGTGGACTGAGCGGGTTGTGTTTGGGCTGTATTTAGTGATGGAGTGGGTTGGGGTTCAATGGGGTGACTTGAACCTTCTCCAAGTGGTGGTTGATCATAGATCATGTTTGAGAACAGTGGAGTCTCTTTTCCAGAAAATTTAAATTGTTTTCTTATGTTAGAGTACACCTTTTTGTTTAATTCAGGTGTAACAAAAATGTTTTTAGGAGTGGAAAGATTTTGAATCTCACAGTTAAGAATATGAGTAAGGAATCTTGGGTACATTAAAAATTTTGAAGATAAATTTGCAAGCATTCCTTCAAAGATCATGTTTGAAAAATTGAATACTTGGCTTGTGCACAGACAAACAACAGCAGATGCTATTAATTTGTTGAACTCATTCCAAGTACTCTTTTTAGGAGAGATACAGTGTTGAATAGTATGAACAAGAAATTTCCATTGAGATGAGAGAAGACCCTTTTGAAAAGTAATAATGTCTAGTCTTCCCTCATACTCCATCTTTTGTAAAATTTCAACAAGATCTTCCTTAGGCAAATAAAACATACCTGATTCATCATTTAGTTGCAGATGATGTCTGATGGATTGGTCAGTGATAATGATGGTCTTTCCATCTACCACAGATTTGATTTTTGACATAGTTGTATCTTCAATCTGTTCAGCATTTTCCCAGAAGTCAACAAGATGATGTTGATAGGCTTTAGGGTTGATTGTGAGAGCAAACTTGATGTATGAGTTCTTTAAGAACATGACTATGGGTCGAAAATCTTTTGTGCCATCTGGATTTCTTAAGAATGCACACATATTGTGAAATTCAGAATATTTGAGATCAGTTTTTACTTCTAAGGATTTTAGAGTAACCATTTGTTTGATGTTGATCTTTGAAGTTGATGTTGAAATTGTTGATTTCAGAGAGAGTTCAATCGATTTTGCTAGTGTGAGTGATTTGCGGAATGAATTTCTTTGTTACTGATGCAGGGTTTTGATCGAGATTTGCAGAGATTAGGGTTTATCGTAGGGTTTATCGAATCGAGGTGAGGATAATGCTTACCTAATCACATTCAGCTATTTATATTTTTTGAATTAACCTGCAAAAGGACCGAAATACCGTTCGAATCATAACCCAACGGCTATTTTCGTGGGGGTCAGTATGGTAAAATGATGTATTTTACAGATAACGGTCGATCAGTAGTAACTAAGTATCAGTAGTAGAAACGTCAGTAGTAATTGTTGTTTCTATACTTAACCTAATTCTAAGAAAAACCCTATCAGTACTAAGTTGTAAGAGTAATTGATGATCAGTAGAAATGAATTGATTAAAATTAAAAGTGAAATCAATTGATTAAAATCATTCCAATACTACTAACCAAAAAACAGAATCTTCCTACATCAAATGCTTTTGTAAAAAGATCAGCTAATTGATTATCTGTATGAATTTTCTCTACTTTAATTAATTTCTTTTCATTACAATCCCTTATAAAATGAAATCTTATTTCAATGTGTTTTGTTTTTGAATGTTTTACTGGATTATTCACAATACTAATAGCACTTTGATTATCAATAAAAATAGGATTTTTAAGAATAGAGATACCAAAGTCTTTGAGTTGATTTTGAATCCATAGAACTTGAGCACAGCAAGCATATGCAGCTACATACTCTGCTTCAGCAGTTGATATTGAAACATTTGTTTGTTTCTTGCACTGCCATGACACCAATCTTGATCCAAAGAATTGACATCCACCAGTAGTAGATTTTCTATCTTGACATTCACCACCATAGTCACTATCAGTGTAGGCTATGAGTTCAAATGGTGAGGCATGTGGATACCAAAGACCAAGAGAAGGTTTGCCCTTCAAATATCTGAATTTTCTTTTGACAGCCTGCAAGTGTAGCTCCTTAGGTCTTGCTTGATACCGGGCACATACACAAACACTATACATAATGTCAGGTCTTGATGCAGTTAAATACATTAAAGAGCCTATCATTGATCTGTAAAGATGTTCATCTACATCCTCCCCTCAACATCAGGATGTAGGTGTTTGTGAGTTTCCATTGGTGTGCTTGCACTTTTGCAGTCTTTCATTGCAAATTTCTCCAAAATGTCTCTGACATATTTTGATTGGTTAATCAAAATATCATCTGATCTTTGATTGATTTGGAGTCCAAGAAAGAAGTTCATTGGACCCATTGAACTCATCTTAAACTTGATCTGCATTAATTCTTCAAACTCTTTGCACAGTTGATCATTTGTTGAACAAAAAATGATATCATCTACATATATCTGGACCAGTAGTATATCATCTTTGACTTTTCTTGTGAACAGGGTTTTGTCAATTGCACCTCTTTTAAAATTGTTTTTCAGTAAATATGATGATAATGTGTCATACCAAGCTCTTGGTGCCTGATGAAGGCCATATAGAGCTTTGTCTAGTTTGTACTAGTCATCATGTTCTGGATCTTCAAATCCTGGAGGTTGACACACATACACTTCTTCTTCAATTTTCCCATAGAGGAAAGCACTTTTCACATCAATTTGATATACTTTAATCTTCTTGTATGAAGCATATGCCAGAAATATTCTTATTGCTTCAATTCTAGCAACAGGTGCATACACTTCATCATAGTCTATACCTTCTTCTTGAGTGTATCCTTGGGCTACAAGTCTTGCTTTGTTTTTGATCACTATACCTCTTTCATCTTTCTTGTTTCTGAAGATCCCTCTTGTTCCAATGAGTCTTTTTCCTTTTGGTAGAGGTACAAGAGTCCATACATCTTGTAATTTGAATTGAAGGAGTTCTTCTTGCATTGCTATGATCAAGTTTGAGTCTTTCATTGCTTGTTGAATTTTCTTAGATTCCTCCTGTGACAGAAAACATTCATACATACATTCATTAGAGATTAGACTGATGTTACAAACATTGGAATTTGATGATGAATTGAATTTACTTCTTGTCTGCATGTTTGAATTGACATCACTTAGGACTAGGTCCAAAGGATGATTCTTTTCAGTTCTGGTTCCTGGAACTTTGTCAACAAGCATTTGACTATCTAGGTTTGACTCATTGGATTCAGGAATTTGGGCATCTGTCCATGTTTTTCTTGATTGTCTGGATTTTGTGGGGATTCTTCATTGCTACTGGTGTCAGTAGTAATATTTTCTTCATTAAATTCAGGTGGTTCATTGTTGTTACTGACATCATTATTGTTAGGTTCATCATCATGTCTTTGAGATTCTAAGTTACTACTGGGATCAGTGGTATCTTGAGAGTTGGAGTTGTTACTGGTGTCAAGAATGCTAGGGTTATCAGAGTTACTATTGTCCTCAGTATCAACTATGGGATCAGTATTAGCTAAGATATATTTCATTATGTCTTGACTGCCATTGAGTGATGATGATCCTCCTTGTTGGCTTTGATTGTTTGAATCTCCTGCATTACAATCATAATTAACATCAAATGACTTGGTTAGATTATCAATATTAAATAACCAATCTGGACCATTTCCCTGTTCATTCATTAAACTTTCATTAAAGGATACATTGACACTTTCTTCAATGATCCTTAGCCTTTTGTTGAATACTCTGTAAGATTTTCTTTGAGTTGAGTATCCTACAAATATTCCATCATCTGCTTTGCAGTCAAACTTACCAATTTGTTCTCTTGTAATTAAAATAGTACAAGGACAACCAAATGATTTTAGAAAGCTTATTGAGGGTTTTCTTTTATTGAAAAGTTCATAAGGTGTTTTAAAATGAGGCTTAACTATTAATACTTTGTTTTGAACATAACAAGCAGTATTAACAGCTTCAGCCCAAAACGTTATTGGTAATTTTGAATCTGCAAGCATGGATCTGGTTGCTTCAATGATGGTTCTATTTCTTCTTTCAGCTACACCATTTTGTTGTGGAGTTCTTGGAGAGCTGTACTGCCTGTCAATACCCTTAAGATCACAAAAATTTATTAGATTAGTATTTTTAAATTTTGTGCCATTATCACATCTAATGGCTTTCACTATGAGATCTTTTGTGTTTTCCAGCTTGATTACTAGATTCTTTATGATTTCACTTGTTTCATCTTTGGTCCTAAGAAAGAAAACCTAAGTATATCTGGAAAAATCATCAGTAATAACAAGACAGTATTGTTTCTTTCCAATACTCATTACATTTGTAGGTCCAAAAAGCTCCATATGTAAGAGCTGCAAAGGATTTGAAATAGAAGTGATTGCTTTGGTCTTATGAAAAGTCTTGTGTTGCTTACCTTTTAGGCATGCAACACAGTGATGATCACACATAAATTCTTTTTGTGGTAATCCCACTACCAAATTCTTTTTGACTAAATTGTTCATATTTTTAAAATTTGTGTGACACATCCTTCTATGCCAGAGTTCTGATTCATTTGTGTTTGTCTTAGATATAAAACAGTTGATCTCATTTGTGGAAATGAGTTCTCCCCGTATATCCAGGCAATACACATTATTTCTCCTTGGTGTTCTTAAAACAACAAATTTTTCATCTAAAATAAAGTCAGGAGAAAGAATGATGCACTCAATATCTGTAAAAAGAATTTTGTTCTTTTTATCACATACTTGTGAGACACTAACCAGATTGTATTTAAGCTCAGCAACATAAAATACATCATCAAAAGTAATCTTACCATTTGATACTGTACCTTTACATGTAATCCTACCACCTCTTGGATTTTCACCAAAGGCAACGTATCCACCTTCAAAAGACTTGAAATCTCTGAGAATTTGAAGATTTCCAGTCATGTGCCTAGAGCATCCACTATCAATATGCCATGTTCTTCCTTCTTCAGGGATCTGAATGCTCTGCACATAAAGTAAATGGATTAGTTAATTTTGGGAACCCAAGCTTGTTTTGTCTTGGGTTCATCCTTTGAAGAGTAAGATTTTCTAAATGGATGAGCTTTGTATGCAGTTTTGGTTCTTATTTGTTGATTAGTACTGGTGTTCTGTTTTACTACTGACCTAGGTTTATACCCGTAGTTTTTAGCTTTTAAATATTTTACTACTGATGGACCAGTAGTGTTTGGGTAATGTGAATTTTGAGCATAGTCAGTAGTGTTTTTGTAATTATACCAGACAGCATTGTATTTAGGGTTTTTATCAGTAGTAAACCTGTAATAGTTCCTACTGATGTTTGAAAACTTTGAGTACCTTGGAAATTGATTTTATTTTCCATTATTTTTGAAATAATTACTTCTGTTAGGGCTTCCATGTCTGATATTTTGTACGAATCTTTGTGCAGTTCTCCCAAATTTAGGAACTTCAACATGTCTGATTTCTTTAGCTTCTTTAGTTTGTTTTAATTTTAATTCTTTTGCTTTTTCTTTGTTCTCTTTAAATTCTTTAAATTCTTTGCAATTGATTGGATTGAAGTGACAATCTTTAGCTATGTGATTAACTTTGTTGCAAATTAAACATTTTAATTTGGTTGACTTAGCTCCTTCAGGCTTTCTTTGTTCTTTTAACTGATTTAAGTTTCTTTGATTTCCCCTTCTTAAAATTGTTGGTATATTTTATGAATTATATTTAGGGGATTCAGTTTGACTTTGTGTGGTATGAAAACTTGTATCAGTTGAATCAGTTGTTTGATCATCATCAGATGAATCATTATTGGTTTCAGTTTGATTTTCTATTTTTAATTCATTTAATATTCTTTCTGAACTTGATTTAAGAGGAGGGATAAAATTAGTTGGAGGTGGAACTGCATGATATCCCACTCCATGCACAACTTTTTCAGTGGTTTGATTACTGGTTAATTCATCAATGATCTTAGAACTTCTTTCAAATTTTTTAATAGTTAGTTTATTCTGTTCTAATTCCATTTGACATTCTTCTAATTTAATTAAAGTTTCTTTTAATTTTAACTCAGCATATTCTTTATCATAAGTTGTTTGTAATAATTCATCTTTTATTGTTTCTCTGTTATTTGATAAATTTTGATTTGATTTTCAAGATTAGTTATACAACTATTATATTCAATTCTTCTGTTTCTATTTAAGATCATCTCATCAAGAGTTTCTTTATTAAGTTTTTCTAATTCTTTGTAAGCTTTAATGCATTCAGGAGTGCAAGATTTAGAATGTACCTCAGTAGTAGAATCAGTAAAGGCCATAAGAGCTTGGTTCTGAGCATGTTCCTCTGCTTGAAAGCTCCAGTCATACCTATGACCCTCTTGAGATACTAAAGCAGTTGAGTTTGAGGTGCTGTTTTTGTTGTAATTTGATCTTTGATCTTTGCTAGGACATTCCCTGGCAAAGTGACCAAGATTACTGAAGTTGTAGCACTTGACTTTGGTTTTGTCAAATCCAGCACGATCACCTTTGTTGTAAGTCAGATTTTGTCTGCCATTTCTTTTGAGAAATCTTTTTGTCCTTAGACTCAGCATAGCCATCTGCCATTTGATATCCATCTCTTCCAGATCATCAAGATTAAGTTGTTCCAAATCTTCACTAATCAATGCAGTGTGCACATGACTAGTGAAAAAGGATTCTCTTGCTACATCTTCAATTCCTGCATTCTTTGTAGCCTCTTGACATGTTCCTGTACTAGACACAAAAGCAGCATTGTTTGAAGGTAAATTGGGAGTTTTATTACTTACCTCAGATTCAAACACTCTTAGTTCATTGTATAGTTCATCCAGGTCTTTCTCTTCCAGTGCATCTCCTTGTCTATATATAACAGTGTACATAGACCATTCTTCACCAAGAGATCTAAGGAACTTCATGTTGACATCATCATTGTCTGGTTGAACACCAACTTGATTGAGTTCACCAATGAGCTTGTTGAACCGATCAAAGACTTGTGACAATGATTCATTCTTCTGGCCTTTGACGTTTTCAAAGTCTTGCTTCAAAACAGACTTCATGTTCCTTTTAGTACTTTTAGTGCCAACAAACCTCTTTTCCAAAGCCTGCCACAACTTCTTAGCATCATCATATTCAACAAATAAATGTTGATAATCATTGGGAATAGCAAGCAGAAGAGTGATTAAGGCTTTGAGTTCAATTCATCTGTCCTTCTTTTCTTTTTCACACTTGAGTTTGTCGACTTCAGTTGATGTGGTAGCTATTTGAGTCTGGATAGTTTTGTTACCTTCAACAACAACTTCCCACATGGAATAATCAGTAATAAGCGTGTATTGTTTAATTCTGTTTTTCCACATCCTAAAGTTGTTGGGAGTGAGAATTGGAATTTTGTTAGCATGTGTGCTTTCATTGTTATCAGACATGATTAACAATTTTGAATTCGAAAGTATGAAACTTTTTGATGTTCTTAATTCGTAGATCTAGAACCTTAAATCTCTGATACCACTTGTCAGGATCGAATAACTCGAACAAGTTATTGAATCACAGATCTACTAACAAAGAGAAGTTACAGCGGATTAACACTCTTGTTATTTGATTAAGAACAATGAAAACTGTAATCGAATAAGAACAATAATAAGAACACAGTTATCACAAAAAGCTTCAATGTATATTGATTAAATCGAACAATACACACGTACGTTTACAATTCGTAAGGAACTATTTATAATAGTCCTTGAAGCCTAAACTATTAACCTAGTTATTCTAGGAAACGATTACAATTGAATTTACAAAAAGATAAACATTCCATAACTAAATCTACTAGAATCTCGGATACGATCTGCTCTTTAATTGACATCAGTAGTATTCTTGATCATCAGTAGCAAGTTCGAGATCAGTAGCATCAGTAGTATATTGCATTTCTCAGTACTATCTTTCATTAATCTTTGATCAGTACTAACTGCAGCATCAGTATTAGAATGTTTATATCCCAACATAACTTTTGTTTTGTAACTTTTTATAAGCCGCTCGTGATTCATCACGGGTGTAGGCTAGTAAACACATAAAATATTAAGCCTTTTATCTAGTTAATAAGCCCATATACGGGTATTGTGTACAATAATTTGTTCTATTATATAAGACTGATTTTGACCTAGTACATACGTAGAAACCGCTTGATTGATTAATGTAAGCATGTTTCGTAATTGAAATCATTTATAGGTTTTATATAGGGGTGGCAATTTCTGACCCGACACGAAACCCGACATGAAACCGACACGAAAATAAACCGGTTTGGGTTGAGGTAAAAAATAATTGGGTCAGTCTTGGGTTGAGTCAGCTGACCCGTTTATTAAATAGGTTAGGTTCGGGTCAATGATAATTTAAAAGGGGTTTATGATGTGGTAGGTATTTCTCCTCAATCGGACATTGAGCGCTCAAATAGACAGAAAATGGATTTTAAAACCTCTTGTAAACAAAAGGAGGTTCGTAACTTAATCGATTAAATGAGCTTAATATAAATAGTAACGATTTACTTATTGAATTGTTTCAGGCCCGAAACCTGTCTGAATCGTCTAAAATAGAGCTCAAGAGTATATTGCAGGCAACAACTAATGGTGATTATGGCACATATATTGATAGTATGGAAGATGTGTTACCGTATCACAATAGCAGTATCCCTTTGGATGGTGATGTTATGAAAAGGTATGAAAACTTCAAGAGATTTGATGTTGTAGACGACCATTCAGATCATCTTGTTGGAAAGCATCTTGACAAGGCAAGTGTGTGTGTGTGTGTTTTCATTGGATAATTAATTAACTTCACTTTTGTTTACTAATACGAATTCATGTGATAATTATGTTGTATTCAGTCTCCTTTATATAATATACCCAGGGGGTACGTAGGTAATGAGTTGAAGAATCTTGAGAAATACTTTTCTAATACTGGTATGAAAATAAATAAGAATAATGTTGATTGTTTTGCATGGGTTGTATTCTATGTATCATTAAAACATAGTCCCAGAAGATAAATCTTATTTATTTGATTAAAAAATTTCTTAACCACCACCATCATCAAATCATATGTGATTTAATACATCACCACCACCCCGGTCACCGCCGCTGGCGACCATTGCCGGCCACCGCAATCACATGTGACTGGATACACAATCACATGTGATTGAAAGCAGTCGACGGTGGCGAGTTGGCGGCGGTGTTGAATCGCATGTGTTTTAATACACATGGGGTGGTGGTGGTAAGCGGTGTGCAATCACACATGATTTAATACACATGGGGTGGTGGTGGTGTTGATGTATTGAATCACATGTGATGATGGTGGTGGTGGTGGTGATTTGGGGGTTGATTGTTCCAATGACTGGAATTTGTCCCTAAAGACTTTATAAAAATGATGGACTACCTTGAACGTTTATCTATTTTGCGTTGCTTGATAAATAATGAAATTTCATTTTGTAACAGATGGAATATTTGTTAGGGTTTATAGATCAAGGATCGATCTTTTTTAGAGCTGTAATTGTTGGGCCAAAAGGGACTCCATATCACGATGGCCTATTTTTCTTTGATATCGTTACCGATTCTAGATTTCCTATGTACCGGCGGCCTGTATGTTCCCTTTTCAGCTTTTTGTGAATTCTAAAACAGATTTACGTCATTTCGGATTTTGATTTTTTTAATGTTTTAGTTTGTGCGGTATCACTCTGGTGGCCTTCAAATCAATCCACATATGTTCACGTGTGGTGAAGTTTTTTTAAGGTATCTAAAAGAAACTAGTGATGGCTCCTTACAATGGGAGCGTATGTGGCATGAAACTTCAAATGCTCTCCAACTTTTGGTCGCTATTCGGGATGTGTTTTTAAATAAAAACCCTTTATTCGGTCATTGTGCATACAGTCTTGAATATGATCAAGGCTTACCTCATGTACAACAGAAATCCTTGCTATACAATGAAGATGTCATTATAAGATCCCTCGAAACAATGGTCTATATCATGAACAAGCCACCCAAGGTAATTAATTAACAAGATTCATTGCTGCCGGTCTTTAATCAATTTCAGAAATAAAAATAATATGTTTAAGAACCATCGATGTAATATTTTTTGCAATTTACTCTCATGTTTGCTCCTGTTTAATTGTTTAGTATGTGTGTGCAGCATTTTGAGGATTTTGTTGTTGGGCATTTTCGAAGTCGTGCACGTGATATATTAATGGCATGTAAAACTTATATTGGAGGCGGTTTTCTTGAGGGTTGTAAGGTTGAGTGGTGTTCAATCACTTTTAAGAATGAGGTGGCATCATGCATTAAGCCACTTGTCCATGCATTTATCAAAATCGGTGCAAATGAAGCCCAAGAATTCCTTTATTTAAGTGAAAATAAATTTCCTTTACCTAATAAACGAGCCCGTCGTTTGCTTATTAATTTATTATAATTATAATTATAATTTTTTGCTGATCCAATTTATTTTTAGTTTTTATTTTTTTCCCAACATTATGTAAGAGACAGACTAACCCCAAGTAATACAAGAGTGGTTGAAAACATTGATGACTAGGAGAGAGTGTTAAACATTGAATTGATAAATGTATTTCATTGATTCATAAGCATTACAAGATCTCATATATATAGCAAACATAAACCCTAATCATAATAAACCCTAATAGACTTTGGCCCATTCCATAATTGGGTTGGACCCTCTAATACTCTCCCGCAGTCCGAGCGGCGAAATTGCGAAAGCTCGAGACTGTAAAAAATCTAATAATAAAAACCAATGCATTGTCTTAATGAAGATGCCCAGTATTCAAATGGTGAGAGTTCTTCGATTTCTTCAAATGTAGAGAATTGAGAGAGTGAAACAATATCTAAGCACATGTATTCAAAACAAAACAAACGAGATAGAGCCGTGGCTCTTGACATAAAGAATTAAACGTAAGGTGAGAAAAACAAAAGAAGAAAGAGAGCCGTGGCTCTTGATAAATTAAAATGAGAGCCTTGGCTCTTGACAAATAGAGTAAAACAAAATTCAAAACACGTGGTTTTGAAAGATAACAAAGAAAATTAAAAGAAATATAGCCATAGCTATTGAGAGAAAATAAAAGGAGACTAATTTTAGAGAGAAAAAAAGAATTTGGAAGATATGGTCTGCCGTAGCAACAACCTTTTGGTGTGAAAATTCTCCATTTTATTGTGAACAAGAATTAAAGTTGAAAAAGAAGAGAAAATAAAAGCTGTGGCTTTTTTTTGTTGTTGTTCTTATGCTGCTGAAGGCAGCGCCTATTTCAGATGGTTCAAGTGGGTTAACTTCACTTATATGGGCTTGGGCTTGGGCTTTGGTGTGGACCTGTTCTTTTGTGTTCGGATGTGGGTGTGAGGGAACCGCCCAATGTGGAGCCCAACCAGGTTGTGTTGGATAAGGGCATGGCGGTGGAGCCCAATACGGATTAGAATATGCCGCTTGAGCAGTCCACGATGTGTTGAAATGCGACGGGTTTCGCTGGCAGTAGAGGGCCGACGATTTGGAGTTCGATTTGATGGTCTGGAATTGGTGATACGACTGTTCGATCGATAATTGTTGTTTCGATTTGTGCTATGCGAATTTGAACCAGAGGAATTTCGCCGATAATTAGGGTTGCGAGGTGATTGATGTGGAGGCGAGTGGCGTTCAACGGCAGCTGCGACTTCGATTGTGGATTGGGTATTCCGAGCTAATTGACGCTGGCTTTCGAGTTGAAGCATAGAACACACAGTATCCCATGCTAGCAAAGTTTGATTCACGTAAGCCCCGACCGTGTCGTATTCTTGCGGTAAGCCTCGAACTAGTTGGAGAACCAATCGATTCTCGGTGACTGGACAGTCAACATCATTCAACTGTCCAGCGAGATCTTTGAGTCGCTGACAGTAGGCGTCGAGAGACGATGATGATTTTAGAGTCAAATTGGTGAACTCGTGTTCGAGAGCAGCTGCTCGAGAACCTTTGTTATTAAGAAAAATGTTCTTAATTTTCATCCAGGCGGTGGTGTCAGAATCAAGGACCCGAGCAAGGATGTCGTCTGAGATGGTGCCGTATATCCATTGAAGGACGATAGCATTAATTTTAGACGATGATTTGTAGGTTGGGTCAGTTACGGGTGGTGGGTCGGTGCCATCAATGTGTGCCATAACTTGATATCCTTTGGCATGGAGCTTGAATAACCGAACCCAAGATGAGTAAGTAACTTTGGTACCGTCGAGGGTACGGATTTTATTTTGGATGTTTGTGACTGTGTAGGCGGGGTGGAGGGATTTTGTGGCTGTTTGTGATGTGTTTCCTGTCATTTTTGACAAATTAGCAAAGAAACAGAAAGTTTGGTTCTTTGAAAAAAAAATCAAATTGGAAAAGAACAAAACTTGATATCAATCAGCCGTGGCTGAGAATTAACAAACAAGTGGAAACAAATCAGAAAAGAATGAGCAAATCAGAGGTGATGGGCAGCCGTGGCTGGGGAAGAAAAATTTGCAGGTATGAGCCGTAGCTCTGATACAAAACATTAGCCAAATAAAAGCCGTAGCTTCTAAAACATAAACCCATGAAGTAGAACAGCCGTGGCTGTTTTTCTATGGTTACTGGTATGCTTGATGGCTGTTCGGGGAAAAGGCAAAAAAAAAAAAAATGAAAAATGTAATAATAAGAATGAAAACAATAGAATGAGATCCCTCCGAATCACCGACAATTAGCCGACGACCGGAGGATGCTTTTCTGATTGAATTTTGTTTTAAAAAAAGAGATTTCTATAGAGAACTTGGCTCTGATACCATGTTAAACATTGAATTGATAAATGTATTTCATTGATTCATAAGCATTACAAGATCTCATATATATAGCAAACATAAACCATAATCATAATAAACCCTAATGGACTTTGGCCCATTCCATAATTGGGTTGGACCCTTTAATAGAGATAAGAAAAGAAGAAGAGGTGATGTGATGTCACCAAATTTTTTTGACTTATTTTCTATCAAAGATGACAACACAGTGTTAACTATTTGTTTGTTATGGGAGATGATTTATATACCATATAAGTTACTTCACTTACCATAATATACAAACATTAAAGCCGGTACAAGTATTCTAAAGCACAACTTGTGATGGAGGAAGTAACTTATGTGGTAGATAAATCATCTCCCATTTGTTATTGCTTAAAAACCTCCTAAGTTGTCTTTTTAAGATTGTGTTTAAAGTAAATATAATAATTATATAAAAAATAGGGTTAAAAAAGAGAAATGACAATCTGAGTTTGAGTCAATGACTTTATTTGATCAGGTCAAACAGATGCTAATTCCACCGAGGACCGAAAACCTGCTCATGTTATTCCTAAACAAGAAATCGAGGTTCTCAGTTTCTAAAATGTTTATTTTATTTCTTTTATTTCTATTTATTTTATTATTTTAAACCCCAAATGATACAGGAGCAGATGAAGACATCAATGAATATGAGAGTAACACGTACCAACAAACCTAAAATGAGACATTCTGTCTATCCGAATGTAAACAGTAAGTGCTTCTTTGCTTGGATTTCTTTGTTGAAATATTCTCATTTTTTAGCTAAAATTCTAAAAGTTACTTATCCAACTTGTTTATATAAATTTTTATTAACTCATTTTTTTTTGAGGTGCTTTTTGAGTCATACTCAATTACTCATACACCACAACCATTGTTAATTGTTTAATATGGTTGTACATTGTGTTGTAATATTTATGGAGTGTGGTATACGAATCAAAAGATTTTGTTGTAATCTTGTAGGATCTTAATTTTTCAGGTTGTACACGGGTGAAGAGGGAGAAGCAAAACGTATAGTCCGGAAAGGACCAAAACCGAGCTCAAGAATTCCTTCTTCCGGCGAATTTATGGTTATTTGTTTGGTATTGGTATTTAAATGTTTTGGCTACTTTATTTTTAAAGTCAACGTTTGACCAACTTTGTTATCTATCAACTTATATTTGTATGTGTCAACTTTCGTATCGTTTAATTTACAAGTTTTAGGAATGATTATAACTTTCATATTGCTTACTTTAGAACTTTCGTATATTTGCCTAATTCTATCACACTTTATTTCCTTGTACATATATAATATGCCATCTATTTTTGATTTGTATATTTGTATCGGTTAAATGAGTAGGCATATGAGTAAACACAAATAGTAGGACTCAATATTTTTGTTTTTTCACCTTACATTTAACGATTTTGTATATTTGGATCATTTGCAAGTCTCGTAAAGTAATTTTGTATAGTGAATATATACTTTTATAAATGATAAAATGTATAAATTGTTGATATGGTATAACGAGACATTTTCTATAACAATTTGACATAGTGTACCTCAAGTATACAAGTTAGATGCTTCTTATGTTTAGCTTCGTTGGTAAGGAATGAAAGAGACTTGCAACATAATAGATAGGTCGTCAAGAACCAGGTGACAAAAACATATCCGCACGAGCCCGGAGGTCAAGCGTGCTTGATTTCGAGCTTTAGCAGCCATTTGGTCAAAACAATTTGCATACCAAAGCAAAATCCATAAAATGAGATTGAACTCTTCTCATTTCATTGGTTATATATACCCCACTTGGATTTGTTCATCTATCATTGTGGGATAATTTGTCACACATTTAATTTGTTTGATTCTTTTATTCTAAACACGCAAAACTATCAACTATTAATTATTGATTTATATATAATAAATATACAGATAATTACACGAGTTCAAAATTGGTGAAAATTATTTTCAAACTTAATATTTCCTACAAAAACAACTACTGTATATACAAATCAACCATAAAGTATTTTTAATAAATGACATTCCATTGTCACAATCTAATTATATTGTAGCCAAAATAGTTAACTTGTCAATTTTCAATTTAGTTTTTCGTTAAGAGCAAATATATGTTTTGAATGGCAAAAATCTAACTGTATATTTTTTGTTTATTGTCAAACATTAAACAACTAATTATTTTTAACATCCATTAAGCCATACCTATCACCAACCTCGCTACTGCCTGCCACCAACATGTTCTTTATCTCGTTGCTGACCTATAGAGTGGGTCACATACTATTGTTAGAAAAAATGTGTAATGAACAACATTTGCTCGCCGCAAAAGTTTCATAGGATACGTACTGCCGTATTGATGTGTAGAGTGTGTGGTGTGAGATATAAGCTGAGTGTAATTTTTTTTAGAAATGGTATTAATTTTTACTATTTATGACTACTTCTTGTTGATACTCAATACACAATAACATGTGTAATCTTATAGTTTTATTTTCTCATATCATCTTTTAATTTTAACAATTATCTTGATTAGGTGAGTAAATAACTAAATATATAAGTAGACGTAAATAATAAATACCAATACTATCTATTTAATGAAACACTAGACATAAATTACTTCGTATGTAAATTATTATTTTCTTTGAAAAGAAAAACAGATATGGATAGGATCGCACATCCCACAGAAATCCATAAATGGGTAATGTATTCGGTCATCTGATATGGGTCGTAGCCCGCCCCGTCCTATAAATACTTCATAAACACGTATTCATCGTCAAAAATCTCAGTTAGGGTTTATTGCCCCCTTTGCGTGTTCCTCAGCTCGAACAACAATGGCGGGTGGTTCGCGAGCTCAAGTTAACAAGTCACACAAGACTCGTTTTGCTTCAAAGTCCTCACGCAACCTCCACAAAACATCTGCCAAAGGTTCGACAATCTTTTTTTCCCGCTCGGATTACGTATTTTTATTAATTTGCTCTTCTAATGCAACATCTGAGCTAAAATTTTATCAATAAGTTACTATATTATGTTTTTATATGAGATAAAATCAAAACGAAACGAAACAGAGCTACAATATTGGATTTGGAGTTTTGATTGTTTCTTCTGTGCGAATAAAACTTGCAATTTGGTAATTTTTCAACTTTTAAAGTTCGATACGGATTTTTGAAACTATTATAGGTTTTGTAAAACATTATAATAACATTGTATTTAGAGACTAATACACTAGACACTAAGAATAAAAAAAACTGCCTATAGTTTTTGGGTTAAAGGAAATATAATTATGAAATAAGTATATCATAGAACTGCCTTATGTTTTATACATTTATTCACAATATGTTTTATGATTACTTTTACTGCAACTTAGATAAGAGCAAAATTAGCAAACCTGATCGCAATGTGATGAAGGGAGCTCGTGCTGCTCGACTACAACGTAACAAAATGGTAATTTGTATCCTTCATTTTTCATTAGTCATCCTATTTTTCAGATTAATAATTTAATGAAAAATTACAAAAAAACATGTATGGTAGATGAGAGAACAGAAGAGAGCTACTCTTTTGAAAGAAAAAAGGGCTTCAAGTGGCACAACTAGCGCTCCCCGTGTTATTGTGAGTATTTTTCATTCAGAATTTAATCTATTAACCGTGTGAGTTGTGAGTTGTGACACCTCATTTATTTTGCATATAATTGTTCATTTTTTTTAAATCAGGTTTTATTTGGTCTATCTGCATCAACAACTGTGAGCTCGGTAAAAAAGGATCTTATGTCATTATTGTCAAATGATGATAATGGAACTCTATTTCCAGCAGTTGCATCTTCAGAGTATAGGCTAAGAGCAACGGTAGGCTGCCACATCAGTTTACTATGAATGAATTTTAATCTAATTATTATAAAATTGGAAGAGATTTAAGTCTCATAAAACTTTTTTCATCTTATGAGTCTTATCTACCTGCAATGTTGCAAAAACCAGACCACCTTCGAGGAGGAATCGGCCGGATTGGAATTATATATATAAATTATTATAAATATTGTGTATAACATAACATAACATAATGCTTTAAATTTCCAATAGTTCAAAGTTCACATTATTTGATGTTGCAAAATAGACAATTAAACATAGCAATTCAAGTACTTCAAAAACCTAGCAATTTAGTAAAACTAAATAGACAATTAAGCATAGCAATTTAGTTTAAAAAAGTGTTGACTTTTTGTTGACTTTTATTAACTTTTGTTGACTTTGTTGACCGCCTAGGCAGATGTTTGACCGTCGTTTTTTCCGCCTAATTTGGCCGCCTAGCTAAATCGCAGTGGTGTATTAGGCTGCTTTTTACAACACTTTTTACTTATTTTGATGAAGGATAAATTGTGCTTATATCTTACATTTTAGTTATTTCTATAGGTTCTAGAAGCACCTCATGGTGATTTTATGGCATGTATGGAGATGGCCAAGGTACTTATATTACATATATATATATATATATATATATATATATATATATATATATATATATATATATATATATATATATATATATATATATATATATATATATATGTATATACATGTGTATATATATATATATATATATATATATATATATATAGAAGTGAGATCGAGTGAGGACTCTTTTTCTGGTGAGGACTGCGAGGACAAATCTGGGCCTTGGATCAAAGAAAATCAATGACTAGGATCTAATGTGAAGAAAAGTAACAATTTAGAAGGTTAGGGGGTTTTGTGTTAAGTTTAACAAAATAGTGGGGGGTAAAAAGAAAATTTGTAAGGTTAAAATGGTCATTTTCGCACACATACTCTCTCTCCTCGCCACATGTCAATTTCTGATTTGGTGGGTTTTATTTTTACCCCCAAGTTCGTATTTCGGCCATAACTTTTTTTTTTCTTTTTAAAAAAAAAAAACTAAAAATGCCAAAGTTCTTATAATTAAATTTTTTACAAAATGAGTATAGTCATGAAAATTTGAAAAAAAAAAACCCGGATAAAATATTGGATCATTTTGTTAATTTTGGATCATTGTCATAATTTTGGATCATTTTATTATTTTTGGATCATTGTTAATCTTGCATAAACATAATTTTGCATAAATAATTAGTCAAATAATATATCATATATAATTTTGGATCATTTTGTTCATTCATGGTCATTTTGTTTACCTTGTACTATTGTTAATTTTTGGATCATTTTGTTATTTATGGATCATTGTCAATTTTGGATAATTTTTTTTTCAAATTTTCATGACTATACTCATTTTGTAGAAAATTTAATTTTAAAATTTTTGGCATTTTTAGATTTTTTATTTTACAAATAAAAAAAAAAGTTATGTGCGAAAAACAAAGTGCGGGGGAAAAAACCCACTTCCAATTATAAGATGACAAGTGACAAAAGGAGGAAAGGGGGGTTTCGTAAATGACCTTTATGCCCTTTTTAAGATGAGTGGACGAGAATTGTCCTCGCAGTCCTCACCGGGAAAAGAGTCCTCACCGGATCCGGACCCTATATATATATATAATATGTATATATTGGTTGAATTAATTTGATGCTAATGTACACTATTGACCATAGATTGCAGATCTAATTGTTTTTGTGGCATCTGCAACATGTTCAAGTGAACGTGGTAGTTCAAATTATTACATTGATGAATTTGGCTCTCAGTGTCTTTCTGTTTTTAGATCTCTTGGTTTACCAACTTCTGCTGTTTTTCTCCGAGTAAGTTTTCTTTTACCAAAATTGTATTGTTTTAAAAGGTTAATAATTTAATATTTCCACTTTGTTTATATTGACAGTATGATCTTTTGTTTATGTGCAGGATTTACCTTGTGATTTAAAAAAAAGAAATGATTTAAAGAAAACATGCATTTCATGCCTTGCTTCTGAGTTCCCCGAAGATTGTAAGGTTTATCCAGCAGATACAAAAGACGATCTACATAAGGTATATATTATAAACTATATACTGCAGTAAATAAATATTTAAAAAGTTACATTACTATTCGATTAATATATAGTTTTGTAATTAATTATTTATAGGAATTAACTCTTGTTTTGACATGGTTTTTGTGTAGTTTATGTCTCTCTTCAAGGAGCAAAGGCTCACAATACCTCACTGGCGTACCCAACGACCTTACCTCATGGCTCAAAAGGTACATTTTTTTAAATATTTTTTTTAATATTAATTTAATAAGTTTTATTTGTAAGCATGCTTATATAATATAATATAATAAACATGGTGACAGGTGGACATGGTGGCTGACGGGTCTGGCAAATGCAATCTTCTCATGACTGGTTATATTCGTGCTCGCAATCTCTCAGTCAATCAACTGGTATTTTTAATTTTTATTTTTATTTTGAAAAAAATTAAATTTTTTTTTTTGCCTAACCTAGTTTTCAATTTTCATCAGGTTCATGTATCAGGTGCTGGAGATTTTCAGTTGGAAAAGATTGAATTTCTCAAGGATCCATGTTCATTAAATGTGAACAAAGGAGATTTCATGGATGCAGATGACTCACAGTCACAGGTACATTTTATTTTCCTTAAAATAATATTAAATGATTTTTGTCTTTTTATTGTACATATTCTTCTAAAATTAAAATAACATTTCAATTTTATTTATTTTTAATTACTTTTATGAAATATTTTGCAGGTCTTAAAAACTTTAGTCCCGGATCCTTTGAAGCAAGAGCCTCTACTTGTTGAAAATATACCCGATCCTCTGGAAGGCGAACAAGTAATGACTTTTTTTAATCCTCTATATAATTCAATAATTTTTTAATTAATGTAAATTACACTAGTGGTCCTTTTGGTTTGTACCATATTACATATTTGGTCCTTAGTGTCATAAATTACACTAGTAGTCCTTATTTCTGAAACTATTGACACGTTTGACGGGAAAAATAAACGTCAGTCTAGGCAAAGGACCAAACGTGTCAATAGTTTCAGAAATAAGGACTATTGGTTTAATTTATGAAACTAAAGGACCAAATATGTAATATGGTACAAACCTAAAGGACCATTTATGTACTTCACTCTTTTAATTAATATGGTTTTTTATATAGACATGGCCAACAGAGGCAGAAATGGCAGAAGCTGATAGAGTACAAAAGGAAAAGAAGCAGAAAAAGAGGTCTCTTCCTCGTGGTACTTCTGAATATCAGGTAGCTAGTTAATTATTTAATTAAAAAAATATTAATTTAATTTTAAGTTAATGTTACGAATATGAATTTGAATTTACAGGCTGCTTGGATTGTGGATGAATCTGATGTATCTGGTACAGATGATGATGATGATGATGATGAAGAAGATGGTTCAAATAATGGTATGGTAGTTGATGATGATTATCATGGTCAAAGTGGGAAGTTTGACCTTGAAGATGATCAAGCTTCACTCAAACTTAGGGATTCTGATGATGAAACTGAATCTGATTCTATGATGATGGTATTTTCTAAGAAAGTTTAAAACATTTTTTGTCCAAAATTTCATAGAGATACAGATCTTGTATGTATATATTTTTCTGCGTATACGGGATCTTAAAATAAGTTATATTTTGTTGGCTTTCAGGATAATGACAACTTGACTAAGGAACAAATAGAAGAAGATATTAGAAAAATAAAAGAAGCACATGCTGAAGATGAAGGTATTTCTTGATCAAAGTTTTTATCTTTACATATCTTCACATAAATTAATATTAAACTGATAATTATATCTTTACATTAATAGCAATATATAAAAAAGTACAAGTTTTTGAAAGCTTTCGTCTAGGTGGCAATTTGAATTTGGGCTATGGTGTTTAAACAAGTAAAATAATAAAAACCATCTTAAAAGATAACAGAGTAATCATATCAATATCATTTTAATAAAAAGTAAAGTTAGATTATTTAAACAATATAGTTTTTGTAAATAATATTCGACAAAAAAATTAATTTCTGATTTTATTTATTTTTTAATTTCAGAGTATCCAGATGAAGTGGATGCTCCAGTAGATGTTCCTGCTCGAAAACGATTTGCTAAATACAGAGGCCTAAAATCATTTAGGACTTCTTCATGGGACCCTAAAGTAAGCTCAATTAAAATCACATCATAATTTAATTTCAAATAAATAAAATGAAATTACACCTTGTTTTTTTTCTATTTTTCAGGAATCTTTACCTCCAGAATATGCACGGATTTTTGCATTTGATAATTTTAACAGAACGCAAAAGCACGTTTTATCTAAAGCTCGTGAGATGGAACAAGGAAATTCAGATGAATGTGTGCCTGCAAATTCTTATGTGACACTTTATATTAAAGAAGTTCCTGTTCACATTGCTTCAAAATTATGTAACTTGTGTAACAAGTTACCGATCATTGCTTGTGGTCTCTTGCAACATGAGTCAAAGATTTCTGTCCTTCACTTCAGGTATAAAAATGAAAGAGTAAATTATACAAATGGTCCTTTAGGTTATTACATATTTGGTCCTTTAGTTTCATAAATTACACTGTTAGTTTTTATTTCTGAAACTCTTGACATGTTTAGTCATTTACCTAAACAGACGTTAACTTTTTCCGTCAAACAAATGGGTTTTTATGGGTTTCAATTTGGTGAAGGGAAATGGAAAAGGACATATTTACCCCCTCATGCATCACACGTGACCATGCTTGACGGGAAAAATAAACGTCTGTTTAGGTAAAGGACCAAATGTGTTAATAGTTTCAGAAATAAGGAGAAATAAGGACTGCTAGTGTAATTTATGGAACTATAGGACCAAATATGTAATATGGTACAAACCTAAAGGACCATTTGTGTAATTTACTCAAAATAAACTAAAACATATAATCATTTCAAATCTTCAAACATGATTACAAAAGCTATATGTATGAAATTTTGGATTTTGTCGCTTGACTTTTTTTTTATTACACGGGTAGTCCTTAATTTTGTAGTTTGTAACACCTGAAACAAAAAAAAAAGTCGGACCTTTTGTTAAAATTATAAGTTTCAAAACTAAGGACTATCTCTGCAATAAAAAAAAGTTGAGGGACGATTGCTGTAAATTCATTTTCAATAAAATGAATGTTATGTTTTTGCAGGGTAAAGAAGCATGAGACCTACACTGAGCCCATAAAAGCAAAAGAAGAATTAATATTTCATGTTGGGTTCAGACAATTTGTCACAAGGTAGCATTTGTGCAATTTTTTATATCAAATATGATTTATTAATTAATGATTAAATATTAAATTGCAGGCCGACATTTGCATCTGACAATTTTAATTCAGAAAAACACAAAATGGAAAGATTTCTTCATGCAGGAAGATTTTCTATAGCTTCAGTTTATGCCCCAATTTGTTTTCCTAATTTACCATTAATAGTATTGAAGAGTAAAGGTGATTCAGTTGCACCCGTGCTTGCTGCTGTTGGCTCATTAAACAGTATTAATCCTGATAAAATTATTCTCAAAAAAATCATTTTAACCGGGTAAGAAACACTTCACATTCGTTTTTTTTTTTTTTTAATTATATTTTCTTAAAAAAAACCCGATTAGTGACATTACATTGTTTATTATTATTATTTGATTGTGCAGTTATCCACAACGTGTTTCAAAATCAAAAGCTGCAGTAAGATATATGTTCCATAACCCAGAGGATGTCAGATGGTTCAAGGTATATTGCAGTTGTTACTTTTTATTTTTATTTTTATTTTTATTTTATTATTAAAATGAAAACCTTTTATTAATGTGTTGTAATTTACAGCCTGTGGAAGTTTGGACAAAACTGGGTCGTCGTGGTCGCATTAAAGAGCCCGTTGGTACACATGGTATGCTTCTTTTAATATTTGTTTGACTAAATTACACAAATGGTCCTTTAGGTTTGGTACCATATTACATTTTTTGTCCTTTAGTTTCATAAATTATACTGATAGTCTGAAACTATTGACACGTTTGGTCATTTACGTTTATTTATCCCGTCCAGTATGGTCAGATGTGATGCACGAGGGGGCGAATCTGTCCTTTTCTCTTTCCCTTCACCAGTTTAAAACCCATGTGTTTGACGGGAAAATTTAACGTGTGTTTAGGTAAAGGACCAAATAGTTTCAACTTTCAAAAATAAGGACTAACAGTGGTAATTTATGAAACTAAAGGACCAAATATGGTACAAATCTAAAGGATCATTTGTGTAATTTTTATAATTTATTTTTTTCTTTCAGGTGCAATGAAGTGCATATTAAACGGTGTTCTCCAACAAAATGACACCGTATGCATGAGTTTATTCAAGCGATCATATCCCAAGTGGCCTGAACATTGGTTCCCAATGTCCGCTTGATCATCTTTTCTCCGTGTTTTGTTTTGACACTGAGATGGAATGAAGCTTTGGTTCAGATTGGCTGTTACTGCCACCCTCCCCATTTTCATGGAAAATTTTTGTTTCTTTTGTATATTCTCGCGTTTATTATATTTAACTTTTATGGTGGTTTGCCCGAATGTTTAAATTGATTGTAGTTGAATCGGTTGTAGTAGTGTTATTTTTTGGATTACTTGTTTTTTTCGGCTAGCAATTGTTGTTTAATGGTGATGAATTCTGAAATTGCGCTTTTTTATTTGTACCTGAAACTTGCTACACGTCCAATATTTTGTGATAGATATAGCTGGTGTATTAGACCATTCCAACCGAGGCTGCATTTAAAGTTCCAATTTTTCTAAATGTCATTTGACACACCTCTGCCAACGATACGAATTTGTTATATATTTTTGGCCCCATATATGTATACACACTCAAAATGCTCTCTTTTATTCAAACGGGTACCACACATCTCCTCTTCCATTGCCAAAACAAAGGCAGGAGCCGATTGTGACAACCGAAGGCTCTGTGCCAATGGTGGTCTCAAATTGATGGGCCTTCGGTGCAAATTGAAGGTTACTGTTGGCACTAATCTTACACTTTTGATTCAGGAAAGATTATAATTGTAGAACTAGGGGTGATCACGGTCCAGTATCCGAACCGAAATCGAAAATGGTGAATTTTCAAAACCGAAACCGAACCGATTACATGTTTTCGGTTTAGTTTCGGTTGTTTTAGCCTAAATGCTTATTTTATCCGAGGACCGAACCGAAACCGATAAACCCAAAATCAAAAATGAAGAATTTTCAAAATTGAGACCGAACCGATTACATGTTTTTGGTTCAGCTCGGTTTTTTCAGTCCAAATGCTCACGCATAGTAGAACCACAAAATTACCATACCTGGAAAAGTTAAACATTCGTAGTCATGACCAACTATTTGTCAACTAAAAAGAACACAAGACTTTTCAAAAAGAAATGATACATATACATATATGTTTATTTCAGTGAGCTGAAACAATAAAATTAACTCTGTGGCCCAATTGATGGTCTACAAAACCAGAGACTCTGGATTCAATCCCCAGTAGGGGCGACTTCTTTTTTTTTTTTAAATTATAATCTGCTGTGCTTTGGTTTGGTTATAAAAGTGTGGATAAATATCATTGTAACAAAATTAGAATAAGAACTACTTTTCTGCCAAATGGATAATCTTTTCCATTATTGTTTTACCTAAAATAATTTTCTTTTGGTTAAAATAACAAAACGGTGAATTGCTTAAGAGTAATGGAGTGCCAAACCAGAGAAAACAACTTGTGGGTTAGAGAAGAACATAATATATGCACTAACTTTTGAAAGTAAATATATATGATAATTGGTAAATTTAAATTTCTTACAGTCCAACGGTATCCGTTGTTTATAGTGTCCCGCATGGTTGTAGATTCAAGTCCTGGATTAGACAAAAAAAGTGTAGTATTAGCGGATGCGTTTGTTAGCCGTTAATTTTCTTTTAATATCGTAGTAAAAAAAATTTAACGGCAAATGCACACATTCTCTAATTTACTCCATTTTATACACGCCGGGACTAATCACCTTGTAGGCACCTAATCACCTTGATACCGCTAGGCTATAAGCCCTTTGTTAAAAAAAAAATTATGTTAATTATGGATTTGCAAATTATATATATTACATTTAACTTAAGATGAATAATGGTAGACACGCAGGTGAACTTTTCTTATCTCCGGCTGTAATTGTTGACTATTCTTCATCATTTTTTCTATTTACTTGTTAGCACAACAAATGTTTACTACTACTCCTCATTTTTATATTTACTTAAATAAAGATGACATCAGGCTACTTTTTTTTATCTTCTTTTTTCTTTCCCTTTGTATTTCTTGATTTTTTTACTAGCCTATTTTTTATTAACTTTTTTTCATATATAAAATATATATCCTCTAAATGTTCGTAGTAAATGTACTTCATGAAGATATATATTTTTCTACTGACAATTAAAAATTAAATCTATAATTTGATTGATAATATTATTGATACTATTTTGGATATTATATGAAAATCCCCCGCGGCAACGCGCGGGGTAAAGCCTCCTCGTATATAACATTTTAGTAAGGATGAATAGTGTCATACATCTAGTTTTTTTCCTTTTTTTATTACAAATTTTTTTTCATAATCGACTTTTTCTTTTTTATTTTAGGCTTTAACGTTTTTGACATTTAGGTTTTAAATACTTATATTTTAAATCCATTTGTTTTAACATGTTAGATTTTGTCCAAAAATTATAATACGTACGAATATTGGTAATATAACATTTAACAACTTATTTTTTACAGCTTAAATTATATATAGTTTTTAAAATTATTAAGAATATAAATTTAAGATTGCACGAATATCAATAGACATTATTTTGAGTATCATACAAAAAATCTCCCGCGGCAACGCGCGGGTAAAAACCTTCTAGTTTGATATATTGACATAGCGAAGTTGTACTATACGACTACTTTAATCATAACTTCAAGATTTGGACATTTATTAATAAAGTCTTAACTTGTTGTCATGCCATAAGAAAAACAAAACATAATTTTAATAAATGATATTTGAAGTATTAATTATTATATTATTTTGGGTTTTGTTAATGACAGCCCTTAGGGCTGTCATTAAGAGGTGGTTACGTGCATAAATCGTTTGTACTTTCAGTGGTGGGAGTTGATTCCTAAAATGCAGGGGGCGGTTATTGATTATTGTACAAGTTTTTTTTGCGTGTCTTGACTTCTTAGTGACTATCATTTTCCTATTATTTTACCGTGTACTAATTTGTGTATATTATATTCAATGAAATGTGCTTGACCGCAAGCACGATCAATTAGTTCATTACCAGATCGCCTACTCTTATTGCGGATGGTCTTAGTGGACATTTTGACAAAACAGGAACATGTTAGACAGTTTTGATGATGCACTCATTTAGTTTAAGATCAACTCATTCACCATCTTCTTATCTAGTTAAATTATCACACTTTCTTTATTTTTCGGTCCTAACCTTTCAAATGAAGATAAATTTTTAATTTAGCGAAAAAACAACATTAATGACAATGGATTAATCATATATAGTTTTTTCTTAACAAACACAAACCTTAAATTACTTATAAATCTACACCCTTTATCCACAGTTGGACTCGAACCCATGACCATAGACCAATGAGGAACGTCTTCCAACACCTTATAATGTTAGGCTACAGGCCCTTTCGTGTTCAAATCCAGGTATCTTCGTCCTCTATGAGCTCTTACGTTTGAGGCTCTTATTCAAGAGAAGTTGGAACGGCTAACAACTAACAAGGGTGTAGCCCTAGCCATGGTGAACCTAAACTTTTCACTCATGTCCAAGTCATTAGGTGTCATACAATTTGGTAACTTCCAATTGAAACATTGTACAATGTTGGCAACTGCCAAACACGTGTTGATTAATCCCACATTCTTTCCAGGACATCCTCTTCGACCCGAGTTGAATGGTACGAGACGAAATTAAATCACGTCCATGTAAGTCAACTTCCATATCGAGAACTCTTTCCGGATAAAACTCAGCCCAATTTTTAGACCAAACATTCGTGTCACGTCCAAATGACCTAAAGTTCAAGAGTATTAGAGAATTTTTCGGTATGTTGTATTGATTTGTGAAGCCTAATTGTTGGGTCACTGAAACTGATCCTTTCAGATTTAGTAAGTAAAAAAATAAATCAGCATTTAGCTGCGGTAATCAAAAGTATTTAAGTAAAAATTTTGATAATGACAACCATTAGGATTGTCAATAACAATGGATAATAAGTTTTTAAAAAAATAAGTATTTGTTACATTATATACAATTTATCCCCTTTTAACTCCACTAGTCAAATCGTCTTTCTTTTTTCAAGCAACATCCAAATTCCTCCTCAAATCAAAATAAAAAATGTTCATTCTTATCCGTTCTTATTGATATTCTTTAATAACTACTCTCTCCGTCCTCTAAAAAAATTCTCATTTTTTCCTAAATTTTTATCTCACAAAAAAATATCCATTTCTTAAATTGATGGGTCCACTTAATAAAATAATATAATTACTAAGGATCCCACCATTAACTATCTTTCTTTTTTTAAAATAACTTTATATTTTATTAATGATTTCACTGTTAACTATTTATTAAAATTTTAGTAATGATTTCACTACTAAATATATATCTAATATAAATGAGAATATTTTAAACCGGGTTTCCGGAGAATGCTAAATAGTATCTGGGCCCGACTAGTGTAAGCATAAATCCCTAGGAATTCATACCCCTAAAATTAAAATCGAAATGTCAGATTCAAGAACAAATTCTGGGTAAAGTCGTTAATACAATTAAAAAAGAATTGATCGAGAGCTCATATCTGGTTATGGCGTCCGCCACACTCAGCCACATCGTCTACTTTTAAGGTATAAAACGAAGGAGGAAAAATATACTTGTTTTGTCGATGATGATTCACGCAGCAAGAGTTTGCTACCTCGGTTCCTGAACTACTTAAGGATTCAACAGTAATCGGTAGCTTGTTGTTATTCTCGAGATCCAACTAACTATGGAATCCCTCTATTACAAAATCAGTTGTCCCTGGTGGCGCAAAATCAAAATTAGATACGGTGATAGCGATAACATAAATTGGCAACTTCAAATAGTCCATTAAAGGCCAAATATGTAATATGGTACAAACTTACATGTCCGCTTGATCATCTTTTCTGTGTGCAACATTTGACACTGAGATGGAATGAAGCTTTGGTTCGGATTGGCTGATACCGCCACCCTCCCCATTTTCATGGAAATTTTTGTTTCTTTGTATATTCTCCTCGCCTTTATTTATTTAACTTTTATGGTGGTTTGCCCGAATGTTAAATTGATTTAATCGAATTGGTTATAGTTGAATTACTTGTTTTTTTCGGCTAGCGTGTTTGAAATGAACTCTTAGATTGTTGCATGTAAAAGATCGATTATCATACACACTTTAGATCTCTCAGAATATGAGAATCCTATGTAACAACTAACAACTGTTATTTACAGTTTTGAGATGGTATTGGTTGCGGGAGAACCATTCATTGCTCTACTATTTTGATTTAAAATGTACAAATCATGTTTGAAGCCACTCACTAACGAACATAAAAGAATTCAACTTTTATGACACTCACATAATTTGATCCCAAATGCTCAAGTTTGTACCTGAAACTTGCAGTAACCACTTGCAATACTTTGAATTTAGGGGTGAGCATAAAATCGAAAAACCGAATCGGAACTGAAAAAACTGAACCATTTGAAAAAATCAATGTGCGCGGTTTTGATTTTTGGAAAACTTAATGTCTAGGGTGGTTTTCGGGTGCATAAGAAAAACCAAACCGAAAAAACCGCCTCACCCCGCCATATATATATATTTTTTTCAAATTTTGTAAAAATATTCTTATCTTTATAAAGATTTGATGCTTAACTATTTAAAAAAAAAAAAGAGTATATATCATTTGAACTTTTTAACACGTTTTACTCATATATTTTGTAGGTTATATAACTGTAAAAATTTGGGCTATTTATTTGTTTTATATATAGAGGAAATGAGTTAAAGTTTGGATCATAAAGTTTAGGTTTACAAATTAGTAAATTTTAAGGAAAACAAAAAATCGAAAAATAAACCGAAACCGAACCAATTTATTGAGAAAAACGGAAATCGAACTGTTTGTAATTCTTAAAACCCGAAGTATTTGGTTCGGGGTTTGATAAAGTCAAAAACCGCCCCATACTTACCCATAATTTGATGATTTTGTGATAGATATATGAGTTTTATTATACTCTAGCTTTTAGAAAAGGTTATAACGGTAGAACAATAGAATTACTATACCTGGAAAAGTGAAATGTATTTTTATTTATTTCAGTGAAGTAAAACAGCAAAATTGACTCTGTGGCCCAATGGATAAGTCTACGAAACCAGAGACTCTGGGTTCGATCCCCAGCAGAGTCGTTTTATTTTTTTAAAATTGGTTTAGTTTCGTTTGCCTATGAAACTATGATAATTGAATCCATTTTTCTTTACCTAAAATAATTTTCATTTTTTATTTATTTTGGCGTAGATTGCTTAGAGTACTGGACTGCCAAACCAGAGAAAACAAGTTGCGGGTTAGAGAAGAAAGCTAATATCTCTTGATTTAAAACATCTATGTATCTTGTGAGTATACATTCGTGAAAATTCTTTTTGTTCCTATAAATCTATAGAAAATAATCTATGCACCAACTTTTGAAAATAAATAAATATGATAATTGGTAAATTAAGATTCCGTACGATACCTATCGCATTATGGACATAGTAAATTTGTACTATAAGACTACTTAAATCATAACTTCAACATACTGACATTTATTAATAAAATCTTAACTTGTTTTCATGCAATAAAAATATTCCCATTAACAACTCAACCCAACATAATCTAATTTTTCATTAAAAAATAATATCTCTCTCTTCTACATACACAACCCAACACAACCTTATTTTTCACACACATTAACAACCCAACCCAACCTAAATTTTTATTAATTATTAAAATTAAAACAACTAATTACAAAATTCCACCTCACATTAAAAACAAAAAGAAAGAATAAAATAATGGGTGATCCTCATGTGACCTTGGTCTCCTCCACCAACCTAGGTCACCTCTTTTGGTGATCCCCTCTTTCCTTTTATTATTATTTGATTGGGTGACACAACCCCAAACCATACCAAAGGTAGTAGTCTAAGGAACACAAAAGATAATTTTAATAAATGATATTTGATGTATTATCACTATCGAATTATTATATTATTCATTTGTATATCTTATATTTACTGAAATGTATCATCAGATTTTATGCCACGGTGTGGCACCAGGGATGATACCATGTGCTTGAGTAACACACACATTTTTATAACAAGTTAAAATACCTATAAATGATAGGGTAAATGTCAGAAATTGTCATTGTGGTCTTGAGTTTTCTGGCTTTTTATCCCTAAACTTTTTTTTTAAAAATTTTTGTCCCTGTACTCTTTAAAATTCTGGTTTATCGTCTTTCCGTCCAAATTTAGCTGTTAAGTAACCCCACATGCTAAACATGTGAGGGTATTTTGGTCTTTTCTGCATCTTTCTTCTTCATCGTCATAAAACAAGAACCCTAATCCCCAATTAATGAATACCCCCAATTTTTTTCTTTTTCTTCAGACATCAGGATCTCTGAATCGTTCTATGTCTATGAATCCACGAGATCAAGTCGTACGAAAGCAGAATTTGACTGTTAACTAATTCTCCATGATCAGCTCTAATCCAACTTAAAATCTGCAAGAGTTGACGAATTGGGTGCATCACCTTTTCTGCATATTTCTTCTTCATCATACATAAAACAAGAACCCTAATCCCTTAATAAACCCACCCTTAATAAACCCAGCAAACTCCACGTTAGGAGTCAACTACCACCATCACAATATGTCTTAATTTTGTTCTTCTACCTCAGTCACCACTCACCACCGTTGATTTCATATAAAAATAATGTGTGTTTCACTTTAAAGATGCACCAGATCTAGGGTTTTACAAGGACGATTTTGAAATCGCATGTGTAAAAGATTGAGGGGATGCATAAGGTGAAGTGTCGGAGCAGGTGCAAGAGATTGAGGGGACGAAGAAGATGAAGACCGACGGGATTATAGAGCGGAAGACGGAAATGGAGGTGAACGTAGAGACTGATTTGGAATCACTGGCGGTGGAACTATGGCGGCCCAAGGCGGAGGAAGTTTCGACTGAAGACTGATCAAGTATGGTTCACAAATTACGTGAACAGATCCAACATCTCCAACTTGCGACTGAGGACCAAATCAAAACCTGACGATCTTCAAAACCTTCAAAGTTTCGATTTTTAAAACCCTAAAATCATGAACATGTGGGGAAGAAGAAGAACACGTGAACAGATCTAGGGTTCCAAATCGCGAAGAGGAGTATCCCCAAATCTTGTTGTGTTTTGCAGATCCGGATCTTTTTCTTGTGTTGTTGATTAATTATGAGAACGAATGGAGATTCACAGTAGTTGCAGGTGATGTAAAAGTCATGATTTATACAAAGAGAAAAGGTAGAAGGTGAAGAAGGAAGAGGGTGAAAGAAAAAGTTAGAATTAGGGGTAATTTGGTAAAAAGGACAAAATTTTCGTTAGTTAACGGAGGATTTTGGACGGAAGGGCGATAAACCAGAATTTTAAAGAGCACAGGGACAAAAATTTTGAAAAAAAAAGTTTAGGGATAAAAAACCAGAAAACCCAAGACCACAGGGACAATTTCTGACATCTACCCTAAATGATATCCACATGAATGGTATTGCTTAAATGCTTAAAATTAAGGTTAAAATATACTCCCTCCGTCCCTAAATGAAGTTCCCATTTCACCTTCAAGTTTTGTCCCTAAATAAAGTTCCCATTTCTAAAAATTAAGGGACCCACTTAATATAATAATATTATTACCAATACTTTCACCACTAACTATCTCTTAAAACACTTTCTCTCTCCAATCAAACCTTATATTTTATTCAAAAGTAATACCAAATACCCCACCACTAACTATCTCCTAAAATGTTGTGCCCAACACAAATGGGAACTTTATTTAGGGACGGAGGGAGTAGTATATATTACTAAATAAATAAAATCACAATTTTTATGAATTGTTTTCTGAGATATTTTTTTATTGAGGATTATACATAATTTCGTTATGAACGCGTAGGCGAAAACCTCATCAAAAACGAAGGTCCGAGCAAAAAGTTATGGGGTTTTTAGTGTTTAGTGGTTAAAATGGGTCAAACTCGACCAACACGGATATAACCCCAAAACCCCACTAATTTCCATCATTTTCTCCCCCATTTCTTCCCTAAATCTTCTCTAAAATTCTGGAAACTTGAAGAACGCATGCATGGTTGATTTCAACAAGAAAATTGGTGAAATCTTACAAGAATATTAAAGATTTCAAAGGGATCATATAGAGCATATTGGGAGCTTGTGACAAGTTTCTACACTTTGGAAACTCTATATCTCATTGAGGTTTTCGGTTTGACTTCACGCCGGATTAAACAAATCTATGAGTTCATTTATGTGAAATTATATGCTAGTATGCATGTATGAATATGACTAAATGTTGTAAGTTTTATTTATAATTTCATGAAATGTGTCCTTGGTTGTTGCAATATCCTAGAAGTGTCTCGTTTGGTATTGATTCGGGTTGTGCGAATTCCTCGTGTTATGTCTCGGTTGGATTTCCTTGTGTGAGATTAATTAGATATTGATTCGGGTTTTAATAATCCTCTTGTTCCGGTCTCGTGGAGTTTGTCTTTGTTAATATTTCATTTGATATCGAGTGTAGATTATCCGTGTGAATTCCTTGAGAGATGGTATCGTTTCGTGAGGACCACGACGGCTTGAGTACTACTTTGTGTGGTATGTTGAGCGGTGGGAGTACCCGGAGGAGGAGTGGTATGGACCGTGGTGGTGAGCTGGGTCATGGACTCATTTAGGGGTGCCATGATCACCTTAATCGGCCTCATTCCCTAATGACATAAGGGGGAAGAACGCATGCATGGTTGATTTCAACAAGAAAATTGGTGAAATCTTACAAGAATATTAAAGATTTCAAAGGGATCATATAGAGCATATTGGGAGCTTGTGACAAGTTTCTACACTTTGTAAACTCTATATCTCATTGAGGTTTTCGGTTTGACTTCACGCCGGATTAAACAAATCTATGAGTTCATTTATGTGAAATTATATGCTAGTATGCATGTATGAATAATGTGACTAAATGTTGTAAGTTTTATTTATAATTTCATGAAATGTGTCCTTGGTTGTTGCAATATCCTAGAAGTGTCTCGTTTGGTATTGATTCGGGTTGTGCGAATTCCTCGTGTTATGTCTCGGTTGGATTTCCTCGTGTGAGATTAATTAGATATTGATTCGGGTTTTAATAATCCTCTTGTTCCGGTCTCGTGGAGTTTGTCTTTGTTAATATTTCGTTTGATATCGAGTGTAGATTATCCGTGTGAATTCCTTGAGAGATGGTTTCGTTTCGTGAGGACCACGACGGCTTGAGTACTACTTTGTGTGGTATGTCGAGCGGTGGGAGTACCCGGAGGAGGAGTGGTATGGACCGTGGTGGTGAGCTGGGTCATGGACTCATTTAGGGGTGCCATGATCACCTTAATCGGCCTCATTCCCTAATGACATAAGGGGGAATGACACAATTTGTTATAATTGGATCGTGTTTGTGATCTTATTGATTAATTTTGTGACATGTGGTATTGTGATCCGGGTATGTCGGTTGTCCGTTGATCTCATTGATTCTTGTTATGATATTGGTTCTCGGTTATGTCGGTTGTCCGTTGATCTCTTTGATCATTGTTGTAATATTGGTTCTCGGTTATGTCGGTCATCGGTTCATTCTCATGTTATGTTGATGTGATTCCCGGTCAATTATTTGTTAATTTCTTTCTTGCCATGATATGATCTCTAATTGTGTTATACCATATATTTGCTCTTGTTATATTGTTATATATATTTGCTAGTATTACATTGCACTTTATGAACTCACTAAGCTCGTTGTAGTTTAACCTTTTGTTAGGATCATTTATGTTGTATTCAATAGTTAGGGGACTAGTTGTGACACATTGTAAAAGTGATAAACTAGTCAGTAGCCTAAACCATGATGATTAGTGAAATAGGTGTTTAAGGGAACCTTGACTTCACTAATTATAATGCTTTTCTCACATAATTGAATTACGACTTTGAAAGCATCTTTCCCTCCATCTCCATTCTCTCTCAACTAAACACACACTTACACCTACTTGATTCTTCAATATTGATCAAATCACCATGAATTAGTTAGATTTTAATCACAATAGATCTCTCATTTGGTATCAGAGCAAGAACTCTCTAAGAGTAGATCCAAATTCGTGGTGAATTGGTTCAGATCTGGAAAATTTTTGAAGAAAAGTTTTTGTTCGTCACCGTTATTTTAATTCGAAATTTTTTGGAATGGAATTGAAGATCTGAGTGAAGATTATTGTTTCTCCGTTGATTCTAATAGGAATAGAATCAAATTTCAATCAATTCCATCAACAATCGATAATGATTCAGTGATTTTTGTGAAAAAGTTGAAAAACTCAAAAAACGACTGTAATTCAACAAATTCGAGCTGTAGTGTTATGTTTTGTGATATATGATCGGATCAGATTGTTAGAAATTGAATTTCGAACGTTTTGGGATTGGAATCATTGAATTTGGTCAAGTATTGAGCAAGAATTGAATCAAAAAGTAAGTTTTTAAAACTTACGTTAAAGTGTTCGGCCTCAAGAACATCGGCTCAAGTGTTCGGCCTCAAGAACATCGGCTCAAGTGTTCGGCTCGATTCCATGTTCGGCTCATGTTCTCGGCTAGGGAGTTCGGCTGCAGTGTTCGGGTCAGAGTTCGGCTCAGAAATTGTGTTCGGCTTCGGCTCGAACTCAAAAGAGTTCGGCTCTTAAACATCATCAAAAGAGTTTGGCTCTTATATCAAATTGATCTCAAATCAATCTCAATTTCGATACAGAGTAACAGAATCGATCTCAATCTGATCTCAATTCGATCTCGACTTGATTCTCAATTGGTTTCCGACTCTCAATCACAACTTCAGATTCTTCAATCTTTAAATCGATCTCTGACTTAAATCATGACTGCGTTCCGACTTAAATCACGTCTTCGATTCGTGTCTGCTAATGTGTGTGTTCTTGAGTGTGTGTGTGTTGAGAGAGAATGAGATGGAGGGAATTGCTTTCAAAATGATAATTCTTTCAAATGAGAGGAAAGCTTACTTTCTAAGTCAATACAAAGGTATATATACTGAAGGAATTATGTGCACAGTTGGCCAACCTATGATGATACATCCATGCCTACGAAACACTTAAGGGTCACACCGGTGAGTGCATGTAATACGAACAAGTTATGCAACGATACTACGAAGAGGAATGATGCATAATAGTCATTATGAATCAGTTAAGTATTAAGTTAAGTTTAACTTATTACTAGATTAGTTTAACTAACTAATTAATACAAGTAGTTGTACATTTACTAGTTAAGTAAATTTACAATGTGTTAGTTATAGATTATCCATGATATGATTTAAAGCTATTAAATCATATAGTAACTGGATAATATTATTGTATAAATTATATAAAGGTTATTATATAATTAACTATTAAAAGTATAAATACAAGTGTATAATTTCGTGTATATGGGTACCGAAATTATAGTGTGTTAATACTAGACATTTGATAGTTAAGTGCAAAGATAAAAAACTAGTTAAAACTACAAGGGATGGAAGTGTAAAAAGGAAGTTTAATTAAGAAGTTAATCTTAATTAAACTAGAAGGGTTTTAAGTGTAGCATCTTCTATTATAAATAGAAGGCTTATGCTAAACCCTAAAGGTTGATTCATTACACCCTAATCACGAAATCCTTGCCCCCTTTCCTCTCATTAGGCCGAAGCCACAAACACAAGAACACAAACTTGTGTTCTTCGTGTTCTTCGTTCGTTCTTCGTGTTCTTCGAGTTTCGAAGATCAAGATCGAAGCAAGTGATCAACTAGAAGATCGTTCGTCGTGTTCATCATCAGTGGACTTATCTTAAGCATTAACCTAAGGTATGTTTCATGGAACACATCTTCTTCTTCTCCTCTTGTTCGAAGTCGAACCAAGAACCCTAGGGTTCTTGGTAGTAGTCGACGAACACACACAAGTATGTGTGTGTGTTCGAGTTCTTCGTACAAGGTTTCTTTCTTGTTAACCTAATCTAGTTTTCCAACATCCCAATCCTTTAGGATTTAAGGATTAGGTTTAATCCCAGTTCCGCATTTAGGGATTAAATCAGCTAGTTAGTTTTAACCGGTCAAGAACAAGTTCATGTTCTTGGTCAGCAAGGTTCGAACTCGTGTACTAGGTGGTCGACCCAAGTGGTTGATCAGTCGCATGGTGCGTAGTAAATCCCTACAGTGGTATCAGAGCGTTGGTTTAGAGATCTAGACTAGATTAACAAAGGTTGTTTGTTTACTTTAATTTACAAGTTTTTCTTGTTTCAAGTTTTTCTTCTTTCTTCTTCATGTTTTTCGAAAAAGAGGGAAGAAACCCTAGGACCAAGAACATTAAACTAGTCTAAGTTTAATTGGTCAAGAAGGTTTCTAGAAAACCCTAGCAATTTTCGAAAAGCAAGAAAGAACCCTTGGATCAAGTATATTAAACAAGATATGTTTAATTGATCAAAAGGATTCTTTCCATAATCCCTTAGAAATTTCGTGACTTAGGAAAACCCTAGGATCAAGTATGTTAAACAAGTTTTGTTTAATTGATCAAAAGGATTCTTTCCTAATCCCTTAGAGATTTCAAAATCTAGGAGGAAACTTGGACACCAAGTATGTTAAACTAGCCCAGTTTAATTGGTGGAAAAGTTTCTTAGTGTTAAGATTTTCGAAAACCCTAAAGAACCCTAGAACATTAAACTAGTTTAAGTTTAATAGTTTAAAAGTATTAATTAAGATAATAATCTAAAACCTAGTTAATTAGACAATTTTATGTCTAATAGGTTTAATTATTATTTTGATAGATTTATTAAAGCTAGTTCTTTAAACTTAGTAATTTAGACAAAGTTTATTGTCTATAAGGTTTAAGTTAAAGAGTTTAAATAAATTTATTAAAAGTTATAATCTATCTTAGAATTTAAACAAAGTTTATTATTTAAATGGATTGATTAAAATTAGTCTTTTAATTAAAATAATGTCTTTGATCAAGAAAGTCAAAACCCTAGTTTTGATTGATCAAAAGCAAGATTAGGGTTTATCTAATTAATTTAGGGAATTGATAAAGAAGATGTTAATTTTTAAGTTCTAAAATTAACAAGATGTATTTAATTGTTTATGTATATATATTTAAAATTTTCGGAAATTTTTAGAATAATTAAATAAAATTGGATTTTAAAAGAAGTAATAAGTTTATACACATTTTAATTAGTTCAAGTTAAAATGTACATGTATAAGCTAGATGTAGTTTTCTTATTAGAATGTTACAAGTTTGTTATTATAAATATACATATATACACGAACATATACATTAAATACAAGTTAAAATGGAACAATTAAAAAGAGTAATGTTATTTTGATCTTTGAAGATAATATTATAATTATAAGTTATAATATAATTAAAACTAGAAAGTACAAAGGTATGATTTCATTATAACTAGAAATTGTACAAGTTGAAATTATATGATTAACTAGAAATATACAAAGTTATATATATATATATATATATATATATATATATATATATATATATATATATATATATATATATATATATATATATATATATATATATATATATATATATTAAGATGTATAAAAGTTATAAATTATTATAACTAGATAATTATACAAGTATAACATAAGTATTTTACAAGTTATGTAATATACTAGATTAATGATCAAGTATAAATAACAAGAACCTATATTTAACTAGTTCAAGTTAAATATAAGAAAGGTTTAAACAAACTAAAGAATTATTATATATAGTTTTTATATAATAGGTTTATTAGTTTCACCAAGTATAAACCGGTGATTGTGTTAGCTTAAGTTTCATCATGGTTGTTGAAGCTAGTGGGAGCTACACAAGAAAATCACAAAGTTTATAAGTGTGTCGTTAAGGCATAAGTTATGGTCGAATTTAATAAGTAAGAAATAAATGTTTAATTTCATTATTAGACATATGAAAAACTAGGTGTGTTAAACTAAGTTTATGTTTCATGTTATCGTAAAAGTTTTAAAAGTTTAACATAAGTTTTATAAGTTTTTCAAGTAATATAAAAACAAGTAAATTTTTATTAGAAATAAGGTTTCTCACAAAACCTAGTAAAACGTTTTGTACACCTCGTTTTAGGTATACATGTAAAATCGTGTGAATTCTTGAAACTATAAGTTTTAAAGAATAGTTCTTATGTTTAAAGAAGGTGTCTTGGAGAACCATTCAATTCACAAGTCACACATTTTTTTAAACAAGGATTAAGATTGGAATAAAAGTTTAAGTTTAGTTTTAAGACTTAAACAAACCCAAGAAAATCTTAGATCGAAGTACTATCCACCTAATGGAACACCTCACTTGTTAAATGATATTCATTTTGTAAGGATAAAGAACCTTAGATATGGATTCAAATCATTGCGAGTGTTAGGGTGCGTAAGGTTCTGTGATAATCGGGAGTCCCGGCGCAGAGCATCGCACTGTCTTAGATGGTCTGATCTACTTTGGTGATAAGCGGGAGTCCCGGCCCAAAAAGTACTTGAGTGGAATAAACATACTAGACTTTATTACTAACTTAGAAATGTACAATTGGATTGTACAAAGTTGTGATAAGTTATAAGTCTAAAGATTCTACGACCCCTACGAATCGTGTCAAGTCTTGATACGATCGGTAAGGAAGTTACCTACCAGAAATAGCATGTCTCGTCGGGAAGAGCCCAAACCTTGCGGCGAGAATGTGATATATGGATCCTAGGCCTAAAATATTAATTATGGGTTTATAATATATTTTAGAGAATGTTTATTGATGATTACTAATTAAACTGGGTTTGATTTGTAGATGGCAGCAACAAATGTGATTGCGACAACAAGTACCAACAATCTCTCACTTCGCTCAATCCTCGAAAAAGACAAGTTGACTGGGTCAAACTTTCTCAACCGGGAGCGCAATCTTCGTATTGTGCTCATGCATGAGAGAAAGTGGTATGTCTTGGAAAGAGCAGTACCGAACACCCCTGCTGGTTAATGCCAGAGCTGAAGCGAGGCAAGCTTATGATAAGCATGTCAGTGATGCACTTGATGTGAGCTGTTTAATGCCAGCCACCATGAGTCCTGAGTTACAAGCGGGACTTATGGATGTACCTGCATTTGAGATGATCCAACAACTTAGGGATTCATTTCAAGAGCAAGCTCGCACCGAGAGGTTTGACATCAATCGAGCCTTCAACTCTTGCAAGATGGTCAAAGGAACGCCGGTGAGTGCCCACGTCATGAAAATGAAGGGGCACATGGATCACCTCGCTAGACTTGGTCACCCCATACCGTTGCAAATGGCAACAGATACTATACTCAACTCGTTGTCTGATGACTACAAGTCTTTTGTGGTCAACTACAACATGCATAATATGGAGAAATCCATTGCTGAGCTACATTCCATGCTCAAGACAGCTGAGTTGAGATTGGGGACCAAATCTAATGACGTTCTCTTGATTGGTAACGGTGGTGGCGGTGGGAAGAAGAGAAAAGGGCATGGTGGTAAAGGAAAGGGTAAAACCTATCCTAACCAAGGAGTGCCAAATGATAAAGGTGTCAAACAAAAGGTCAAGAAGGTTAAGCCTAACACTGCGAGGACCGAGAACCGGTGCTTCAAGTGTGGTGAGGCTGGGCATTGGAAAAGAAATTGTCCAAAGGGTGCAAGTGGTAGTGGAGGAAACGCAAGTTCCTCAGGTAACACAACCACACTTCTTAAATCACTTTAAGATACTTGTAAAGTACATTACAAGTAATCTAACTTTTGTAATCGTTTATTACAGGAGGAGATGGAAAGTGATAGTGACCGGCATGAGATGATGATGATCCCACGAGCACCAAGTTTTTATAATTCAGTATTTTATGGATTCGTTTCAAACAATTTTAGTTTATTGTTTTTGGATAATTTTATTTTAGGTTAAAACAAGTTTTATTTTGGTTTTAAATAAATTTCGAATCCATGGTTGAATTATATTGTGTGCATGTGTGATAAATACACTAGTCAAGGTTTATGACTAGATTGTAAGTCAAGCTTTGATTTACTTATATTTCATGTTTTATATATTTGTTTGATTGTTGTATAAATAATGTCTTGATAGCTCAAGGTATTTAGATGCTAGTAATTAGAAAGTTTTTCTAATGAAAGTATTTAAAAGTTTTATGGAAGCATAAGGTTCAATAGTTATTGAACTTAGTTAAAACATCTTAAGTAATAGTCATTACTTATGATAGAAAGTTTTAAAGTATTAGTATTAATATAGTATGATTATATTGGATATAATCATGATAGACTCTAAAGAGTATTATTACAAGTTTTTCATACTTGTAGTAAAGGATTTAATGAAGTCATAATTCCCTAATAGGAATAATTGGATATTCGCATAATCCAAGTAAAATGACTTAGACATTAAATGACTCTTAAAAAGGGACATAACTATATTAAAGTATTTAAGAATTAAAGGGTATTATTGCAAGTCTCTTATACTTGTAATAAATACAATATTTAATCAAGTCATAATTCCCTTATAGGAATAATGGATATTTGAGAAATCCAAGAAATGACTTTGGCATTAAATAAGATTCTTAAAAGAGTACTAATGTATTTAAGAATTGATAGTATCATTTCAAGTGTTTTATACTTGCTAGATACGGAAATCAATAAAGATCATAATTCCCTAAACATGAATGTTGGATATTCGCAAATCCAAAGGATGATCTTGATTATTGATAGAATTCTTAAAAGATTGAACTACAAGTTATTGACTAGGTCAAAGTAGTTGTTTAAGAGATGCTTAAGTTCCATAAAAGTAAGTGAGAGCTAAGACTAACGTAATTCATTAAAGATGTTAGTGAATTTAGTAAGTTAGTAAGACATTAACAACAAGGTTTTACCAAGTCGCTAGCCAAAGAGTTAAGAGAAATAATAAATGATCGATTAGATTATTGCAAACCAAATAGCGTTATCACAAGTCTTGTGATTGATTATTTCATATCTAATAGGTTGTTAAACACTTCAGTGGATAACACAATCATTTAAGGAAATTTCTTTAACTAGTAAAGATATCTACAAATCAAGTAACTAAAAGTAGCTTTAGTTACAAGGATAAATTTATGAATTCAAGAAACTAAGGAGTTAATTTCCAATCCTCCTATGTTTACCGAATTACATAAGAGGCAAGACTAGAATATGTTCTAGATTGTTGCAAGAACAATATCTAGCAAAGGCAAAAGTAATAGTATTCCTAAATACTCGTCTTATGTCTTTAGTTTAATAGAAATGATTGTTTTAGTGATAAAGTTACAATTAAGGTTGTAAGAATCATTAAGTAATCGACACAAACGAAAGGAATAAGTAATGATCCAGTAATAATTCAGTATCTATGTCCAGTGAGGAATAGTACATGAGTTAGTATCATTTTTATTCAGACTTTGTATGTTTTACAACATCCATGAATAAAAGTCTATTTTATTCAAAAGATATAAAATCCGTGTCTACTCGTCTAGGTGGGAACCTCGATGGGACGTTAACGTCATCGCGGTATTTGGTGGTAGATTCGAAGTTCTTCGAAGATCGCTACACAAGTTTTGTGTAAACCAAATACCGGTGATATTCTGTGTAAACCAATTTACTTAAGCCTGAGGTATTTGGTTTAGGATACAATGACTAATGTGCTTTGTTTCCACTCAGACAAAACTGAAATACGTTTGTCATACGAGGAAGATACTGGGTACAAAGGAAGTTGTATTTTAAATCAAAATATAACAAGATGGTAATTGCACCTCCTTTTTAGGAGAGATGTTTATAGGTCCTTTGACGTGATGAGATAACTGGAAAGTGCATGGCCATGCCCAAACGAACTGATTTGTTCTTTGTCGTTTATCACAACAGTTTGAATCAAGAAGTCATGAAATGATTTCGAATACATGAGTTGATAATCTCTACCATGCTCGTATTCGTTATCACAAATATCGTGCTGCAAGGGATAAGCCTAACAACGTTACCCAAGACATAAAGACAGAGTGTTCTTTACTAGGAGACGCTATTAAGAGTTTTTCATAAAACTACACCAAGGGTTACATAAGCTGTTTTTATGGGGTTGGTTACCTACATGCCCATCTAGAAGGCCACTGTAGCTCGTATCATTAAGACAAAGGTTACAAACTTGCACAAGTGGGAGTCTGAAGGAATTATGTGCACAGTTGGTCAACCTATGATGATACATCCATGCCTACGAAACACTTAAGGGTCACACCGGTGAGTGCATGTAATACGAACAAGTTATGCAACGATACTACGAAGAGGAATGATTCATAATAGTCATTATGAATCAGTTAAGTATTAAGTTAAGTTTAACTTATTACTAGATTAGTTTAACTAACTAATTAATACAAGTAGTTGTACATTTACTAGTTAAGTAAATTTACAATGTGTTAGTTATAGATTATCCATGATATGATTTAAAGCTATTAAATCATACAGTAATTGGATAATATTATTGTATAAGTTATATAAAGGTTATTATATAATTAACTATTAAAAGTATAAATACAAGTGTATAATTTCGTGTATATGGGTACCAAAATTATAGTGTGTTAATACTAGACATTTGATAGTTAAGTGCAATGATAATAAACTAGTTAAAACTATAAGGGATGGAAGTGTAAAAAGGAAGTTTAATTAAGAAGTTAATCTTAATTAAACTAGAAGGGTTGTAAGTGTAACATCTTCTATTATAAATAGAAGGCTTATGCTAAACCCTAAAGGTTGATTCATTATACCCTAATCACGAAATCCTTGCCCCCTTTCCTCTCATTCGGCCAAAGCCACAAACACAAGAACACAAGCTTGTGTTCTTCGTGTTCTTCGAGTTTCGAAGATCAAGATCGAAGCAAGTGATCAACTAGAAGATCGTTCGTCGTGTTCATCATCAGTGGACTTATCTTAAGCATTAACCTAAGGTATGTTTCATGGAACACATCTTCTTCTTCTCCTCTTGTTCGAAGTCGAACCAAGAACCCTAGGGTTCTTGGTAGTAGTCGACGAACACACACAAATATGTGTGTGTGTTCGAGTTCTTCGTACAAGGTTTCTTTATTGTTAACCTAATCTAGTTTTCCAACATCCCAATCCTTTAGGATTTAAGGATTAGGTTTAATCCCAGTTCCGCATTTAGGGATTAAATCAGCTAGTTAGTTTTAACCGGTCAAGAACAAGTTCATGATATTGGTCAGCAAGGTTTGAACTCGTGTACTAGGTGGTCGACCCAAGTGGTTGATCAGTTGCATGGTGCGTAGTAAATCCCTACATATATCTCCTACCACTTAACACTACAAGTAGTTAATTAACAAGATTAAAGATCAAAACTAGTTACAAAAGTGGTCCTAACAATCTCCCCCTTTTTGAGCTTTAATACGTCATCCCAGTCTTCCGACTTCAGTTTCTTCTCATAGTCTGTCTTTGGCAAGAAAATGTTTTCTAAATTTCAAGAACATAACATTGCAGAAATCTGGAAGTTTCAGATACTCAAAGAAAGTATGTTTTTGTTGAATATGTTTGAGTGAGGAAATCCTATAACTGATTTACTAAAGTTTTGAAAATTCGGGAAATGGAATATCAGTTAGGTAAGGATTTGTCTGGGATTTCAGATAATGGAGAGGTGGTTTTGAAATTTTGTGGTAGAGGATTTTAGTGATGATAGGATGATGATGGTTTTGAATGATTTAACAGTTAAAGTTTTGGATGTGTGTATGAATGTTTTGTATGTAGTAAAGAATGATATGTATATTTAAGGTTTGGTTGAATGTGGATAATTTGTATTTTGCATGGAACAAAAGAATTTTGTACAGTTAAGCTCTTGTATGGATATGGTTGTTTATGGAATTTTGGAAAGAATGATTTAAACGGTTAGAATTTGTTTATGGATATGGATGTTTTGGGTTGAAATGGTTTGAGAACTTGTGAAAGAATTTTCTCAATTTCTTTTTCTTCACAAACTTCTTCATGCAAATCGACGAAATGTGGACCCATAGATAGATAGAGTTGTTTGTAGCGGAAGTCATTTCTTGAAGTTGTGGCTTTGTCAATTTGTGATCATTGATAATATTTGTTAGGGTAAAATGTTGATTAAGTTTACGCTCCCCCTCAAACAAACAATTATTTCTCCATGGATCTTCGGTTTCTTGTTTACTCCGCCTTAACCGGTGCATATGTCTTTTTAATGCGGAGTAAACTGAGCTAATATATTCTATCTCCTAAATGTAAGCATTTATCTTTATAATAAGAACTTCTGTAATATTTTCTCCCCCTCATGATGAACAAGATTTATCTGAATCATCATGTAAAATTTGAAGTTCTTCGAGTTGGAATTAGAAAGAATCTTCGAAGCTCAAGGATAAAAATGTGTTGAATAATGATATATTCATATTTTGAATGAATCAATATGTAACACCTCAATTTTCAAAACAACATTTAAGTAACATTTAATCCAAAATACATAATATCGTATCAGTGTCAAATACCGGTTTTACAAAAATGAAAAGGTTTCTTGTTCGAGATTATCAAAGCTTACAAAAACGGTGTTACAAATTATATCTTAACCATAGGATAAGGACTCTAATCATCAACACCGAGCTAATCTCAACAAGGCCTCTTCTAAACGGTCCTCCTAGATCTTCGATCCGGAACATGAGTACATAGCAAAAACACAAACATAGTACGTGAGACAAAATTGCCTCGTGAGATACATGGGTTTTAGACCCGATAAACAACTAGTCAAATAATATCATTTAAACTTAAAATAATATTACTAGGTTCGTTTGGGTCACTTCGTTACTTTCATCATTTGGCCAATGTCAAGATAATCGGAATGCCTCAAATCTATCAGGACCATCATATCCACGGTAACCGGAATGCCTCCAATCTACCGGGACTCTTAGGTATTGGGTAATCAGAATGCCTCCAATCTACCACTAACCTAAAGGTACCGTAATAACCGGAATGCCTCCAATCTACTACGGCCCTAGGGACAACAACATCATCATCATCACTTTTCTCTTATCATTATGAGCCTATAGCTCCATCATTTCTCATTCAATTAGTCATTTCATCATCATGTAAGCAATTCGTCATAAATCACATAAATAACTAGATTACTTAAAGACTCGATAAAAACATTTAATCATAAAACATTTACTAACTATGTACTCAGTTTTGAAGGTTCACATGTACTCACCTTAGCCAAGCTTATCCAATTGTTGTGTTCCTTGAACACCAATATCACTTCTCAAGATTTGAATGCCTCAAATCCTTCAATCAATAACCTATTATCAAACCAATACAATGGTTTGCATCAATCATCAATACTAACTACATAATCTATGACTAGTCAACTACTAGCACCATTTTCCCCTTTAATTATCAAAACCCTAATTCCATAAATCACCATCTTTTCATAGATTCATTTTATGAATACATTTTCCTTGTTAAAATACCATAGATCTAAGTTATCTTACTTCCCTTTAACCATTCATGTACAAATCCATAACTAGGGTTTATGATTCAAGCTTCCCTACTTGAATCTAAGACTTATAACACAAGAGGGATGAAGATTTACCTTTGATCTTCAAATGTGAGCAAGAATCTCCAAGATCTAGTGAAGATTAAGCTCCAATCGTCACTTTACACTCAAAAATCGCACACACAAGTTGAGAGGAGAAAACTAGGGTTTATGTGTGTATTAAATGAAGATTTCCCGTATTAAATGCTGGTGGTGTCGACCGAAGTTCACGATCGTTACCGAGTTCGCGACGTGAACTTCTTCACGCACGCGAAGTTCGCGATCGGGACCTGATCGGGAAGTAGTTCACGCCTGAATGTCAAAATGGCTGGACCATGTTCACGATCGTGAACTATAGTTCACGTCGTGAACTTCCAGTGCAGCCAGGCTGCACTTTTCGGTCTTTGGCTCGACCCGGTTTCGTCCATAACTTTCTCGTACGGTGTCCAAATGACACGAAACGAATTCCTACGTTCTTTAAACGATTTATCCTTATTTATCATATTTTTGTACAATTTATTTATTTACAAAAATTCGGGTCGTTACACAATATATAACACATTTTATCAGATAAACCAGATCGTTGTAGAGTATAAAGAATTACGATCAAATCTTTTATCGTTTAATCCCAATGACCGTTGTTGATGACATAAAAGAACAGTCATGTGTTTATCATCCGATATCCCGACTATTGTTGATAACGTTGGAGAACAATCATCAGAAATGTACATGGAATTGAACAGGGTAAACCGGGATCACATAGATTACCCGTTAACACAACAGTTACAAAAACTGTGTGACCTACGTTCAGTGTTGGCTTTTATGTTAGAACTGGTAGGATTTCCGTTCAATCATTGTGAAATATCAACATATGAGATATCACTATGAATGTTCCGGCTATATCACAAAGATAAGCTTGGTATTTTGCCTGTGTCCTAAAAGTGTTTATATCGGTTCTAGACTCAATTAGTGGACAAACGAAGGCGAGGACTGGAGAGACTTGTCCTCTTGTTCAATATCAACTATATCCAAGTGAGATGTCGATAGCATATGAGCTAGTCTCCGTGAAAATGAAACAAGTACTTTTTAAGAAATACTTGAGTGGCTGGGGGGGTTGTGCATTGCATCACTGGGTCCATGATGTCTATTTCAATATCAGAGAGCAACAAATGCAATCTGATAGAGACGTGGCAACCCGGCTTTTAATCGGTTTAGTAAGGGTTTTTCGTTTTCTTTAACCCTGTCACACCCTCCTCACTCAAGCGCACTTTTTCAATTTTCAACTACTCCCTCATTTCATTTTACCATGTGTTTAGCTGAAATGCACCCATACTACATTCCCCCTCTCAAATTTTATCTCAGCGCACCCCAATCAAGATCCCGTGATACTTGATTCTGCTCACCTATACCTATGGACCTTCACATTATGTCCTAAATTGTAGGTGGCTCCTGGGGAAGATCATGCCGGTTATAGCAGATCATAGGAGTTATTTGAGAGTGAACTGTAACGCTCATGTGTAATTTATCAGCATTTAAGATGTTACTATGTAAGAATGAATTACATGGATTTTCATCGGAAATGTATGTGTTTCTGGCATAAGTTGCTGCCTTTAAGATAGAAAATGTTAGGCATAGCAACTTGAACAAATTAGATAATACCGGACTCAAGAATCTGGAGTTACAAAATCAAGTATCAGAATTGAATGTCAAATATGATAATGATATTAAGAATTTGTCTCATACAATTTCTGAAAAAGAAATGGAAATAACAAATCTTAAAAATACCCAAAATTCAATATCAAATGACCGAAATGATAAATATTACAAATTGTACATTGAAACATGGCATGAATATCAAATAACTAAAAACTGGTTGGAACGCAAACAAAAAGAATTCGATGGTAATGAGAAACAGTTCAAATCTTTAAACAATTAATGGTGATTTTCGGTTAAAACAATTAACAAAACGCAGCGGAAAATATTTATCACCATGAAAGGATCTTGATATTAATCATACAATTAAACTAAAATAAAAATCAAAGAGAATGGTATAAGAATCATACCCTAGTTGCCTTTGATCAATGATGAATTCGGATGGATATTGTGAGCAACCGAAACCAAGGATTCCAATGGGGAATACCTCTAAAGCAAGTCCACACAACACTTGCAAGAACACCAATGTAATGGATGCTAGTCCTAGAGTCTTGAGAGCAAAAGAAAGAAAACAAAACACCTACAAAGTGTGAGAGAGAGGGACGGCCAAGATGGATGGTCAAAAGGGAGTTTATGGACCATTATATCTCTTAATGGTGCCATTACAATCCTTTAATGATTTCCATAAATCATTAGTCTTATTTGCCCACAAGTCCCTATCTTTTGATTCTTCTAGTTTGCCCACAAGAAAGTTTCAATATTAACTTTTAATATTAAACTTATGATAGACAAGCTTATAGCTTATATATATTAATAATTAATGTAATTACACTAATTACACTAATTATATAATGGTGTTTAGTGTTTAAGTGTGTGACCCTTTAGGCTCACAAACAACTAGCCATATAACTATATGTTATACACGTGAAGCATATTCCAACAGCTCCCACTTGCGCACGTGATAACATCAAGTAGTTATACAAGCAAAGGTTAGAGTCTAGCAACCCGCCAATGCCCCTAGAAGTACATGAGGAGTTTCATAAAATCTTTGTTCAAAGTTTTCGAGCAGTTATCCTTTTGTTACTGATACTATGTTGAATTTTAGACAAGGATAAATGTCAATCTAAAATTTCAACGATTCTGTTTCTCGATCTATACATTGAAGTTGATTACCAAAACCAATCAAGATTCATCTTGATTACCTTTTGGGTGTGGCCACACATACATCTATTCAAATCATCGAGGGGCCCAGTAGTATCTAATCCACATGTGTGGAGGAACAAATTCTTTATTGACTGCACGTGTCCGTCATATGCTTAATGACAAACCCGATAATGGTTGTTATAGCAGCCTTATTCAGGTCAGCGTTTAACCATATCAAAGTTTGCCCCTCTACATACACAAACCAACTTGCATCTCAAGTCAGAGGATAAGTGACAAAGCCTTTGTGAGATTCACTTGTGACATAAATCCATGAAGTGATTTCTCATAGGTTGGGTCAGTCCAATTGTGCATCATTATGAACAACATGTGAGTTTGATTTCATCATCCTTAGTCATACTAAGATAATGTCATCAATGCCCTCAGATTTGTCTTAATAATATTCCCATATTATTAATTATGACAATGGACAATTTAGAATATAAAACGCAGTAAATATTCATGGATATAAACATGCAAATATAGAACACAGTAGATATTCATATAAAAACGATCATATCAAATATATCAATTTATTCCAATAAAAACTGCTCAATGTTCCATTATCCAAATATTAAAACAGATTACATGAAACTACTAGCTGGTCGAAGCCCAATGTTTCTAGCATGCTCAATATGTTTGGTACATGGCATTGGCTTCGTAAAGGGGTCAGCTAAGTTGTCATCTGTATGAACTTTGAGCAAGCGTACATCTCCCATTAGGATCGCATCTCTAATGTAGTGAAGCTTCCTCCGATAATGTCTGGCGCCTTTCTGAACACCGGGTTCGTTGGCAATGATGATAGCACCTGTGTTATCACAGTACATATCCATAGGTCTTTCATTACTGGGGACAACTCCAAGCCCAGAAATGAATTTCCTCATCCAAACAGCTTCCATTGCAGCTTCAGTGGTTGCAATGTATTCAGCTTCTGTAGAAGACATGGCGATAGTACTCTGCTTCGCACTTTTCCAATCAACAGCGCCTCCGTTCAAAACGAAAACATACCCCGTTTGAGATTTGGAATCATCTCTATCAGTCTCAAAACTAGCGTCAGAATAACAAGTAACGCTTAGTTCATTTTGAGATTCACCACCATAGACAAGAAACATATCTTTAGTATTCCTAAGATACTTCAGTATGTTCTTAACAGCAGTCCAGTGACTCTCACCTGGATTCTGTTGATATCGGCTTGTAAGGTTCTGAGAGAACGCTACATCAGGTCTTGTGCACCGCACAGCATACATGATAGATCCTACTGCCGAGGCATAGGGGACATCACGCATACGTTTCATCTCATCAGGTGAGGACGGTCCTTGAGTCTTACTCAAGTGTACATTGTGTTGCATAGGGAGACTTCCACGTTTGGAAGCATCCATTCTAAACCGTTTTAGAATCTTATCAATGTACGCACTTTGACTTAGTCCGATTAACCGCTTTGATCGATCTCGATAGATCTTTATACCAAGTATATATGCCGCTTCCCCAAGATCCTTCATAGCGAAGCACTTCCCAAGCCAGGATTTTACATCTTGTAGCATTGGAATGTTATTTCCTATGAGTAGTATATCATCGACATATAGGATTAGAAAGACGACAATGCTCCCACTAGCTCTTACATATACACATGGCTCGTCGGGATTCTGAGTAAAGCCAAACGATTTGACTTCCTCATCGAATCTTTTGTTCCAACTCCTGGATGCTTGCTTTAGTCCATAAATGGACCTTTGAAGCTTACATACTTTCTTTGGGTGTTTTGGATTAACAAAACCCTCAGGTTGAACCATATAAACATCTTCATCAAGATGTCCATTTAAGAAAGCAGTTTTAACATCCATTTGCCAAATCTCATAGTCATAGTACGCTGCTATGGCTATGACAATCCTAATAGCTCTAACGTCGGCAACAGGCGAGAAGGTTTCATCATAGTCAATCTCGTAGGTTTGAGTGTAACCTTTTGCTACCAATCGAGCTTTATAGGTGTGTACATTGCCATCCATGTCGGTCTTCTTCTTGAAGAGCCACTTGCTACCAACAGTCTTACTGTTAGGAGGAAGATCAACCAACGTCCATACTTGGTTATCTTTCATGGATTGCATTTCCGCGTTCATAGCATCAAGCCATTTGTCAGATTCAGAATCTGATAATGCAGCTCGATAGTTAGGGGGTTCATTATGATCCCCTAAACTTAGCTCCTCAGCATCGACATGGAAGCCATATCGTTCAGGTGCATGAGGTGTCCTTGCGGACCTTCGAACAGGGATTACATCATTTTGAGGTGCAACAGGAACAGTTTCGTGTTCAGCCTCATCTTGATGTTCGCTAGTCTCTACAATAGGTTGTGCATCTTCATCGCTTGGAATCTCGTCAAAGTCGATGGTACTCCCACTTGCTTCTTGTGAAATGAGATTGCTCTCAAGAAACTCAGCATAACGAGCAATAATTACTTTTTGCTCAGGTGGGTAGTAGAAATAGTAACCCATCGTTTCCTCAGGGTATCCTATAAAGATGCACTTGACAGCTCTGGGTTCAAGTTTGTTTGGCGTGTCTCGTTTCACGAGAGCCTCACAACCCCAGACCTTCAAGTAAGACAAGTTAGGGACTTTCCCATGCCATATCTCATATGGTGTCTTTTCAACCTTCTTGGTGGGAACCATATTCAGTATGCGAGCAGCCGATTTGAGTGCATAACCCCAAAAGGATAGAGGCAGAGTGGTAGGACTCATCATCGATCGGACCATGTCAAGCAAGGTGCGATTTCTCCTCTCTGATACACCATTATGCTGTGGTGTATAAGGGGGAGTGAATTGTGAGACAATCCCACAATTCTTTAGATGGTCTTGAAACTCATGGCTCATGTACTCTCCTCCTCGATCGGAACGGAGAGCCTTAATCTTCTTGCCAAGTTGATTTTCTACTTCATTCTGGAAAGCTTTGAACGTTTCAAAGGTTTCATGTTTATGTTTAATCAAGTAAACATAACCATAACGACTAAAGTCGTCAGTGAAGGTAATGAAATAGGTAGCACCTTCCCTAGTTCGAGTTCTAAAAGGGCCACATACATCAGTATGTATGAGTCCAAGTAGATCATTGGCCCTTTCGCCTACATGGGAGAAAGGCTTGCGCGCCATTTTACCAGATATGCAAGAAACACATTTATCAAATGATTCAGAATCATCTGATTTTATAAGTCCATCCTTTTGTAATTTCAAAACGCGTTTCTTGTTAACATGGCAAAGGCGACAATGCCATAGGTAAGTAGAATCCAAATTCTTCTTGGATTTCTTATTGCTACATGTATAAATAGAACTACTGTTTGTGATACGATTATGCATGTCAATCTCAAAGATACCATCACGAGGAATAGCATTAAAGTAAAAAACATTATCCTTTGAAACTGAAATACCATAATCCGTAAACGTATGAATAAAACCATTATTCCACAAACAAGAAAGCGATACTATACCCCTAGTAATACTAGGCGCATAGTGACAATTGTCTAATACAATAATTAAACCACTAGGAAGGATTAAATCATAGCTTCCTATAGCTTCGACCGGTGCACGATTGCCATTGCCCACGTACAAGTCCAAAGCTCCATGGTTTAGCTTTCTACTTCCCCTTAGACCCTGCATGGTATTACAAATGTGAGTTCCACAACCAGTGTCATATACCCATGATTTCTTAGGGAAAGCATATAGTTCTATTGTGAAGATACCTGATGTGCCAACCTTGTTGGCTTTGTTCTTCATCAACTCTGCCAGGTAGGCAGGACAATTCCTCCTCCAATGGCCTGTTTCACCGCAGTGATGGCAAGCAAGATCCTTAGCGGGATGCTCCTTATGAGTAGGTGGGGGAACCTTTGGCTTGGGCTTGTAAACTTGCTTTCCCTTGCCTTGGCCCTTCGCAACTACTTGCGGTTTTGGTTTTTGGATCTTTCCTTGCCTTATAGCAAGGACAGTAGGGGCCGGAGTTTTCTTGGGTAGGCTTGCCTCCGTTTGTTTCAGCATAGCATGTAATTCGGCGAATGTCTTCCCCATACTATGCATATGATAAGTCATGACAAACGGTGCAAAATCCTTGTTTAGGGACGTTAGAATCAAGCTAATCCCAAGGATGTGCGGCATAGCGTAACCAAGCCTCTCCATTTGGTCTAAGTAGCTCTTCATCTTCAAGAGATAAGAACTAACAGACTGTCCCTCCTCCTGCTTGCAAGCGTGGAAGGCTTTGACAGTGTCAAAGAGTTCCTGCTCGGCTTGCTTTTGATACATGGCCGTTAGTTCACGCATCATATCAAATGCAGTGAGGTCCTCGAGATTCTTTTGAATCTCGGGAATCATGCTCACTAGCATAAGCGCGGCGACTTCCTGTTGTTCGTTAAACCTTTTGGTATAGGCTGTACGAACAGCAGCAGTGGCGGTAGCAGCAGGGGCAGGGGGCAGCGCCTCCTCCAAATGGTGGTACTTGTGCTCGGCCCTAAGGACAATCCTTAGGTTTCGAGACCAGTCCACAAAGTTCGTTCCATCAAGTTTCTCTTTTTCGAGAACGGAACGAATGGTGGTATGTGTTAGGGTTTGATTGTTTGAAGTCATCTACAAAATTACAAAGTTCATTAATTAGTATTTTTAATAATAATTTCTTTTAATAAATTAACTACCCAATTAATTTTAATTAAAAGCTAAGATCCCATTGAGCTTCTATCATCGCATCAGTTGATCTGCTAGAGATGATAGATCCAATAGGTAGGTGACGTTCAACAATTGCATTACAAGTGCAACTCTTAGAGGTATGGGACTTCATGGCACCTAGTGAACAAGCATCTAGGGTCAAGTGGCATGTTTGTCGCATCTTCGCCTCGAGTCAAGGTCTCACCGTTAACTTGATTAAGTCATCCAATGTGAAATCATGTCAAAATAGATCTAGGTCTCACCGTAGAGAATAATGACCTCGGATCTAAATTCAAACCACGTCTCACGTGAATTCAAAAATAGAAGCAAGTGATTTACAACCGATTGGACGGCGTGACTTAAATTTTAGGTATGTTAAATTTTAATTTAATAAAATTTTATTTAAGATATGAATGAATCATGTACTTCATTCATACCACTTCATAAGTCTTGTAATAAACGGTAAAAACTTTTAGCGATTATTAGGTGATAAGTTTCAAATCATATTTAAACTTAGTTTAATCTCAAAACTATTGTTAGGTTAAAGGTTTAATCATCAATGATTAACTAGTAATCATCGATGATTAAGGTTTTGAATGTTTTAATGTTTGTGTCTAAAAACCATTTTTAATTTGTTTTACTATTTGTATCTAATAGAAAAGAAAAACAACCACAAACATAAGAATAAAACATGCAACAAAATTTTGTGCAAACCTCGACCAATGAAATCCTAGGTTCGGTCACGTGAGTCATCACGACGGACCGAAGGGTCAAACTAGGGGACGGGCCAACATGAACCCAAACGGGCCTACATAAACCCAATGGGCTCCCACTTGCTCCAAGACATTCTTGAGCAAGTAGAACCCAAAATTGTGAAAAAATGTAATCTGCCAGAAAATTCCAGCAGACTTTGAAGCCCGAAAAGTCACTGAAGGAGTCTTCGTTGGTCTTCCCGGCCTTCTGGAAAGTTGTAGCCCACGACTTTGCAAGCATTTTAGGCTCTTGAATCGCCCAAAAAGGAGTCTGTATGCCTCTGGAAAACCTGTTTTCGTACAGCCCTCGCTTTTGTGACGGAAATTTGTTGTTTTCTTCATTAGTCTTCAATATTTTTTTTTTGTCAACAATTTACAATAAAAAGATAAAATAAATACAATCTATTCTATTACTTTTACATTACAAATTGCCCCAAAAATGGCACCAAAAATAAAATAAAAATAAATGAAACAAATTACAACAATTAAGCCAAAAAAAACAAGGCTTTTCCCAAACAACCAAACATCAAACACATTCATTCACAAATGGTCTAGGCTTTCATTGGTTTGCACAAACAAGCAACAATTGACAAGGCTTTGGCTTGGGATATGGCAAAAATACATGTTTTGCCATATCAACAAAATGGAATTAAAAATTAAATTCCAAGCCAAATAATCAAAAAAATACAATAACAAGATTAATTTTTTTGATATGATTTTGTAACAAGTGACAATGGGGTTCCAAAAATACCATATTTTAACCCACATTTTTATAAAAAACCGAAAATTAAAATTAAAAACCCGTAGGGTTTTGTTTTTGTCCGATCGGAATTTTAACAACACAAAACCGGTTGATTTTTGCCACTTTTCACAAAATCTAGCTAATTATATGATTAATATAATGACTCGTGATACCACTAATGGTGATTTTCGGTTAAAACAATTAACAAAACGCAGCGGAAAATATTTATCACCATGAAAGGATCTTGATATTAATCATACAATTAAACTAAAATAAAAATCAAAGAGAATGGTATAAGAATCATACCCTAGTTGCCTTTGATCAATGATGAATTCGGATGGATATTGTGAGCAACCGAAACCAAGGATTCCAATGGGGAATACCTCTAAAGCAAGTCCACACAACACTTGCAAGAACACCAATGTAATGGATGCTAGTCCTAGAGTCTTGAGAGCAAAAGAAAGAAAACAAAACACCTACAAAGTGTGAGAGAGAGGGACGGCCAAGATGGATGGTCAAAAGGGAGTTTATGGACCATTATATCTCTTAATGGTGCCATTACAATCCTTTAATGATTTCCATAAATCATTAGTCTTATTTGCCCACAAGTCCCTATCTTTTGATTCTTCTAGTTTGCCCACAAGAAAGTTTCAATATTAACTTTTAATATTAAACTTATGATAGACAAGCTTATAGCTTATATATATTAATAATTAATGTAATTACACTAATTACACTAATTATATAATGGTGTTTAGTGTTTAAGTGTGTGACCCTTTAGGCTCACAAACAACTAGCCATATAACTATATGTTATACACGTGAAGCATATTCCAACAACAATAAAATAAAAGAACTATCTGACACCTTACATGAAAACTACATCAAAACATCACGAGAATTAAACAGGAAACAAAATGTCATACATCAACTTCAATATGATAAAACTCAACGTTCTTCCCACATCAAACACCTAGAAGACATAATCGCCAAACGAGGACAAACTGATCAAACCATTCATCTTAACAAGCCCAAAGACTTCAAATATTTCAATTCACGAGAAGGGCTAGGAGCTGACAATCCAGAGTACCTAAAGACCGCGTGCAACATGGTTCCTACATTATATGATTCAAGATACATGCATAATGGAATCTCGCAACACTTCACTCAGATGACTGATGAGGAAGAAGAAATTGAGACCTTCAACAGACCTAAAAATGAGAATGCTCAAATTAGTTTCAATTACACTGAATTAAATAAAACATATGAAACTAAAAAGGTTCAATTTGAAAATGATGATTATTTTCCTATAATAAAACCAGAAGAATTTGAAATTAAAGGAAATGTTGTGCTTCAACAGAAAGTAACACCAAATATTTATGTTCCAAATCTAATTCTAGAAAAGAAAATTTGTCAATTGGAAACTGAAATCGATGAAACACATAAGTCTTTTGACAAAGAAAAATCAGTTTTACAAACCAATATTTTTGAATTAGAAAATAAAATTGATGAGTCACATAAATCTTTTGATGAAGAGAAACTAAAGTTGCAAACACAAATTCAAAATTTAGAATCTAAATCATCTTATCTTCAAAAGCTTAAGAAGCCTAGTGCATCTATGAACTTAGATTCTCCTTTAACTGCAAAGAATAAATGTAATAACTCAAGAATGTTTTCTCCTGTAATGGCATATCGTGATTTATATATAATCAAACAATATCATGTTAATAGAGGAAATTCTAAACCTAAACCGAAATCACAAGTAAGTCCCTCTACTAAACCTAAGCCTAGGAGATCCACGGTTCCACTAAACTCCGATAAGAAATTGAATGCTCTCAAACAAGTTATTAGAGGAAATTCTGCACCTAAAAGTCCAAATAAATTAGGTTCTTCTTCTAGACTTAAGCATTCTCAGATGGATAAGACTAAACCATCAACCGTGTTCAAACATTCGACTGCTTCAAAGAAAATCTTTTCCAAAACTAAATCTGTAAAATACTCGAGAAAAGATTTACTTTCCTTGGCACCTTTATCAACTTTTACTCAAGTGCCAAAAACAACTCCTAAAACACAAACGATCTTAAGAGATTTATGGGTTCCTAAAACTCCAAAATCTCAAATAATTCCCCGGAAATTATTTGAAAGTGAAACATCAAGTTTCAGTTTTTCTTGGAATTCTATATCTTTAAATCAAATTGATACAACTTATCGATGGTTTAATTCCCACACTAACACTGTCGGACCCAAACAAAAATGGGTACCGAAAGTTGTATAATTTGTTTTGCAGGAGAATGACTTATACTCAATTCAGTTTATAACTCGCATTTCAACAGAATTGGCTCTTACACACTTCAGTGTATGACCCGTTTTTCAAAGAAATGGATTTCAAGTACATCAGCTTGAAACCCGCTCATAACCAGTAATTCACATAATCGTAAAAACTCGTTCCCGCCCCTCTACTGCTGTTAACAGGTACAATTCTGATCTTCAAATGTTTTTATCTATCTTTATTTGGTCGAGGGGGTGAAATATTAATTCTAGGGGGAGAATTAATATTTCCAGGGAGAGAAACTTTCTTATATCAAAACTTTTATACCCGATTGAATTTTTTTTTTATGATAATTTTTTTTTCTTCAAAAGACAATACCTTCCCATGGTTTGCCAGAACCAGCCTTACCTTCCAAGGGAAATACTTTTTAACCAATTGGTAAATGTGAGGGTATAAGTCTAGGGTATAGATTTAGGTAAGTGCAAGGTGATGTGAAAACATGATAACATCAAGAAAACACACCTTTGAGTGCATCCAAACCGTCAATAAACCGGGCAACCTCACTAAAATGTGTTCATTCATGTGTTGAATGTTTCACCAGACTTAAATGGCCCAGTCAAGCATTTGCACTCCACCACCAACCACTCAGATTCCTCTCAATAGGAATTTGTTTCAATTTAATAGGGGACGTAGCACATAATCTATCGACTGCTTATTCGGAGTATGTTGATCTTGAAATCATTAACCTCTTGCCCCGGGTTACGTCTTTATTCAATGGACAAAGTGTCTAGATCTCACCGTCAAATATTTCCAATTTAGGACACATACACTATTGAAATGAATCTCCGTGAATTAATCGGAACACTCATAGTGACATCACAATCTGGTGCTTCACGAGGATTGAGTGGAAATCCTGCTAGAGCTAAAATTGCGCCAACTCTAACGGTTGTGCAAACGACTACCGATTCATAAGGTGTGTTAACGGATTCTCTATTTGAGTCAGGCATTACCTAAATTGTTCAAGTTGCTGTGCCTAAACTTATCAATCATAAAGGCAACAACTTATGCCGGAAACACATACATTTCCGATGAAAAATCCATGTAATTCATTCTTTCAACGTAACATCATAAATGCTGATAAATTGCACATGAGCGTTATAGTTCAGTCTCAAATAACTCCTATGATCTGCTATAACTGGCATGATCTTCCCCAGGAGCCACCTACAATATAGGACATATTGTGAGGGTCCTTAGGTCTAGGAGAGCAGAATCAAGTATCACGGAATCTTGATTAGGGTGCGCTGAGATAAAATTTGAGAGGGGGAATGTAGTATGGGGTGCAATTCAGCTTAAACACATGTTAAAATGAAATGAGGGAGGAGTTGAAAATTAAAAAAAGTAACCTTGAGTGAGGAGGGTGTGACAGAGTTAAAGAAAACGGAAAACCCTTTCCAAACCGATTAAAAGCCGGGTTGCCACGTCTCTATCATATTGCATTTGTTGCTCTCTGATATTGAAAAAGACATCATGGACCCAGTGATGCAATGCACAACCCCCCCAGCCACTCAAGTATTTCTTAAAAAGTACTTGTTTCATTTTCTCGGAGATAAGCTCATATGCTATCGACATCTCACTTGGAGATAGTTGATATTGAACAAGAGGACAAGTCTCTCCAGTCCTCGCCTTCGTTTGTCCACTAATCGAGTCTAGAACCGAAATAAACACTTTTAGGACACAGGCAAAATACCAAGCTTATCTTTATGATATAGCAGGAACATTCATAGTGATACAAAAATTATTGGTATTCCACGATGATTGAATGGAAATCCTACCAGTGCTAACATCTAAGCCAACGCTGAACGTAAGTCACACAGATTTTGTAACTGTTGTGTTAACGGGTAATCTATGTGATCCCGGTTTACCCTGTTCGATTCCATGTACATTTTTGATGACTGTACTCCAACGCTATCAACAACAGTCGGGATTTCAGATGATAAACACGAGACTGTTCTTTAATGTCATCTACAACGGTCATTGAGATTAAACGCTAAAAGATTTGATCGTATTTCTGCATACTCAACAACAATATGGGTCATCTGATACAAAGTGTTATATATTGATTCATTCAAAATATGTATATATCATTATTCAACACAATTTTATCAATGGGCTTCGAAGATTCTTCCTACTTCCACCCACTGAGCTTCATATTTTACATGATGATTCAGATATATCTTGTTCACCATGAGGGGGAGAATATGAGGGGTAAATATATTAAGCTCAGTTTACTCCGCATCAAATAAGTCATATGAACCGGTTAAGGGGGAGTAAATAAGAAACCAAAGATCCGTTAAACAATAATTATTTGTTTGAGGGGGAGCGTAAACTTCTTCAACATTTTTCCCTAACAACAATTATCAATAAACACAAATCGACGAAGCCACAACTTCAACAAAAGACTTCCGCTATAAAATAACTCTATCTATGGGTCTACATTTTCATCGATTTACATTTGTGAAAAAGAAGAAACCAATACATTCACAGAAATGTCAAACCACAAATTCACATCCATTTCCATCCGAAATTTAATCGTTTAAATAATTCTTTCCAAAATTCCATAACAACCATATCCATTCAAAAGCTTAACTATTCTAATCTGTTGTTACATACCAAATACAAATTATCCACATTCATCCAAATCTTAAATGTACATATCATTCTTTCCTACATACAAAACATTCACATTTCAATTCAAATTTTCACTTATACAAATCATTCTTTTCACAATTCAAAAACATCATTATCCTATTCTCACAAAACTAAATCTCCAACATCTTAAAATCCTAGTCAAATCCTTACCAAACTGATGTTTCATTTCTATAACCTTCAAATCTTTAATATATCAGTTTTATGCATTTCTTACACCAACAAACTCAACGATAAAAAAATTCAGTTCCTTCGAAGGAAGACAGGGATGAGGTTCTAAAGCTCAAAAAGAGGGAGATTGGATAATGATAAAGACATATTAAGTCAAGACTTCATGAAATCTTCTAAGATACTTTATATTGGTTGAAAACCCAATTAAAAGTATTACTTTTCCACTGATCTTCATAAGCTGAAGCTAATACTACATCAAAACTACTCAACGGATAATTCAGTTTCAGACTTTGCTAGAGAAGAAGATTTCAAGAACAGGCTAATCCAAACTATTGATACAAAGGGGGAGATTGTTAGGATCATTTATGTTGTATTCAATAGTTAGGGGACTAGTTGTGACACATTGTAAAAGTGATAAACTAATCATTAGCCTAAACCATGATGATTAGTGAAATAGGTATTTAAGGGAAACTTGACTTCACTAATTGTAATGCTTTTCCCACATAATAAACACACACTTACACCTACTTGATTCTTCAATATTGGTCAAATCACCATGAATTAGTTAGATTTCAATCACAATAGATCTCTCACCTTTTAGTGGATTATGTTTTCAGGAAAGGATTAAACGGAAGCCAGTAAGATCTCGAAGTGAATAGAGATTTAGAAGAACCTTGGTATATACTTTTGTATATGGGTTTGTGGGTAGTTTAAACTTGTATTGCGATCTTTAATTAGATGGTTTGTATCCATAGCATGTTGATGGTTAGTTCTTAGCTCATACTTTCATCTTTTGTATAATCATGATAAGTTTTGGTTGTTATTGAAGTAGTTATATTTTAGAACGTTGTTAGTGAATGATTGGCGGGAATGTTGACCCGGTCCTTACAATATGGTATCAGAGCATTAGTTTGAGTGAACTAGGTATCGTAGTAGTATTTAGACTCAAACTTAGACGTTGATGGTATAATGTATATAGGCTATGAGCTTACGTTGGATACAAACGATAGGATGAATTTAGGATTTGGGTAAAAGGTAAGTAATAGGAAAATAAGTGTTTATTTTTTTTATATATATATGTGAATTGATTTAAATTTTAGAATATATAATTAAACAAGATAAAGAACGAGTGGAATGTGAAAAAAATATGGTGGGTAATTACGATGTAGTTTGAGAAATCTAAAAATGTACAAACAAGAGTATATAGTACAAACTTATGAGTTTGAGTAGATAAGGTCATGGGTGTCTTTGAGGAGGTGCAAAAGGTGTAACCGCACATGGCTCATATTTTCGAGCGGGCCCAATTTTTTATATACATCTTTTATATATAACATCGTTACATTGTTTAAGTAATCTTTTATATATAACATCATTATATATACAAGTATGTATTTAGGAGGCCCATTTTTATCTTTTCGCATCGGGCCTTTAAATTCTCGGAGACGCTCCTGCATAAGGGCTTCGTTGACCAATGGAAAGTGTAATATATGCATGGAATAAAGAGAGCACTTGTATCATTATGATGACTAAGGTGGAGAATTATTAAATAACTTGAACCTTGGAATTAAAACTTATAATGATGTCCAAGAGGTTGAAAGGAGTTTGGTGAACGACGTGCGTTAGTTATAAATAATAATATAAAAAAAAGATATTTGAAACAAGCTATGTTGAAATTGAAATGAAGAATTGTTGACTAGTCATGGGTAATGAGTGAGAAGCTTGTAAAATGATGGTGCATAATAGATGTATGAAGTCTTAGTCGTCTATAGGAAACTTATGATTGTGATATAAAATAACATTGTAACGCCCCGAAATTTGTATTAATTAAAATATTATTATTTTAATCATGTTTTAATATTTATAATTAATTCTATAATAATTAGACGACCTGTAGTTAAAAGGTTCGTATTAATTAGACGACCTGTAATAAGACGGTTCGTTTTTTGTACGTTAGTTAGTCAGGTGATTGTTCGGGTTTTAACTAATTTAATAATCGAAAGTTGTATTATTTTAGTTAGAGTCGGGTTGTGGTTCTTTTTAATTTATGTTTTAACGAGTTGGGCCGGCCAAAGGCCAAGGCCTCGGGCTTTCACATTTTGGGTTTAGAGGATTAATATTGACCTTAACCTAATTCCCCTTCTAAAACTTTAGCAGCCTCTCGAATTAATCAGTCTCTGCGTTTTCTTTTGATGGAGGCGGCATCAATTATCAAGTGAAGGGTTGTAGATGAGTTATCCGATTTGAAGGACGGTCGCATGTGGATTCAAGTAAAACAATTGACATTTAAGTTCTTAGTTGATTTGTTTTGTGGTGTGCATGAGTTACAAGATTGACGGCAAGCAAGTCTAATTAATTTAACGTGCTTGCTTGCCTGATTTGTCCAAATCGAAGAAAAAGAAATGGTGTTGGATGGTGTTGGATGGTGTTGGCTCGTTTGACGGTTCGTGGTGGTGGTGATCATGTTTGGTTATTGAGTGCGAGTCAATCCGAGTTGTATTGATCGGGTGTTTTCCGCTTATTGACTCCCGATTGATCCTAATCACTTGGTTATTCTTGCGTCGGGACTCGAGCAGCAGCCAAGGAGATCGGACAGGAGGTTTCGTCACCGAGATCAAGCCGGAACAGGTTGCGGATTCGAGCAGGAGAGTATCGGTAGAAATTCCTTTTTCCTTTCCATTCGTTTTATTCGTTTCCTTATTTGTTTCGATTATTCATTTATTTTCGGTCATGGTTTCGTCCTTGAGGTTTCGTCACTGAGTTCATACCGAGCCAAGCTCGAGGAATCTCTAATCATTGATGTTCGGGTGTTTGGATGGACATTCCGGTGTCACTGATGGGATTCTTGTGTCATTATATTAATTGTTGTTAGTGTTAGTTTCTGGGCAGATTCTGATTTTGGGTTTGTGATTTATTTTGGCCCTCTTGGGGACTGATTCCGGGCTCGGTGTCCTCCAGACACTTGTATCTCGTGGAATCAGGGGACTGTGGCCGCCGATCGCTCGTTAATCCGGGTAATGATCGGTGAGTTATGGTCATTTATGTTAGACGTCGCTGTGCTGTTTGAATGTTACTGTTTTGGTTGCTATTATGGATCGAGGACCCCTTTCGGGCGAGATTTTGGGCAAATGGTCCTCTGGAAAAGTTAGCCCTCTGAGTTAGCTAACCGCCGCCGTTGAGCGCTCGTTAATTCGAATTACGGTTAGTGAGTTACGGCCGTTTCCGTAAATTGTCGCAAGGAATCCCATCTGTGCGACGGGTCTGGATGGCGAGACTGTTTTGAGGCCCTTAGGGTCTGTTTTGGGCAGAGGTCGTGAAAAGCTTAAAACAACACAATCAATCCATTACTTGTTGGTTGATGATGATTATGGATGAAAACTTGATGAAGAATGTTAGGGCTTTTAGAGAGATAAAGTAGAGAGAGGGTGAGAGAACAATTGCTGAATTGATTCTTTGTTAATTTGCAAGAGTTGGGGAATTAAGGTTTACACTATGGTTTATATATCATAAACTTAATTCCCTAATTAGCTTAAGACTAATTCTAAGACTAACTAAACTAATATACAATGTTACCATTTACCCCTTAGACTATTAATTACAATAAAATAGTACCTAACAATCTCCCCCTTTGTAACAATAGTCTAGGTTGCATATCTTTGAAGTCTTCCTTGTTTGTAAAGCTGGAGCTGAGTGTTAAACCGTTGTGCAATTTTTGTTGAAAAATCAGCATCAGCTTTTGATGATCGGTGACAGACATACTTTTAATTGGCTTTTCAACCAATATAAAGTATTCCAGAATACTTCAGGCAAATCGACGAAATGTAGAACCATAGATAGAGCGGTTAGCAGCGGAAGTCCTTTCTTGAAGTTGTGGCGTTGTCGATTTGCTGCTGATCCTTGGTTCCTGATATTTGTTGAAGTCGTAGAAGTGCGGAATATTGATTTGATTTGGATTTTCTGACCGTTGTTGATAATGTTGGAGTACGGTCATAGAATCCCTTATCTGATGTATTGACTGTTGTTGAAAAGAGTGGAGTACAGTCATCATATCCTCTATCAGACATAGTGACTGTTGTTGATAAGAATGGAGTACAGTCGTCTGATCTTCGCATGAGAAGGTATCAGGGTAACCCAGGATCACATAGATTGCCTGTTTGCACAACAGTTACAGAAACTGTGTGACCTACGTTCAATGTTGGCATTGATGAAAGCACTGGTAGGATTTCCATTCAATCATCGTGGAATACCAATATTTTTGGTATCACTATGAATGTTCCGGCAATATCCCAAAGATATGCTTGGTAGAGTGCCTGTGTCCTAGAGAAATTTAATTCGGTTCTAGACTCTATACGTGGACAAACAAAGGCGAGGACTGGAGGTGGGTCCTCTTTTTCTATATCAACAATCTCCAAATGAGATGTCGATAGTGGATGTGGTTATCTCCATGATTTCGAAACAAGTACTTTTTGTACTTGAGTGGTCAGTGGGGGTTGTGCATTGCATCACTGGGTCCATGATGTCTTAATCAGAAAGCAACATATGCAATCCGATATAGATGAGGTTACCGGGTCATTTGTTCGGTTTAGGGAGGGTTTTCCGTTTTCTTTAACCCTTTCACACACGCTCCTCACTCAACTCACTTTTTCATTTTCAACCACACCCTCGTTTTTATTTTTACCATGTGATAAGTTGATTTGCACCCCATACTTCTCACCCCTCTCAATTTTTACCTCAGCGCACCCCAATCAAGATCCCATGATACTTGATTCTGCTCACCTAGACCTAGGGACCCTCACTTTTTAGTTCCTATATTGTCGGTGGCTCCGGGGAAGATCATGCTGGGTTTAGCAGATCATAGGAGTAATTTGAGAGTGGTCTATTACGCTCATGTGCATTTTAATCAGCTTTCAAAAGATGTTGCATTTTAGAAATTCACATGGATTTTTTTTCGGATTTTGATGTAATTCCGGTAAAAGTTGTTGCCTGAATGATTGTGGATTTTAAGGCACAACAACTAGTTCTTTTAAGGTAACACCGGACTCACATAGAGTATCCGTTAGCACACTGTATGAATCGGTAGTCGTTTGCACAACCGTTGATTCAAATATGTGACCTGCATTTTGAGTTGGCGTGATTTTAGCTCTAGCAGGATTTCCACTCGATCCTCGTGAAACATCAGATTGTGATGCCACTACGAGTGTTCCGATGGATTCATGGAGATCCATATTTGTAGTGCAAGTGTCCTATATTGGAAGGTTCTTGAGGGTGAGAACTAGACACACTTTGCATACAAAGAGACTTAACCCGGGGTAGGAGGTTATTATGATTCAATATCGACATACACCGAATGAGTAGTCAGTAGCTTTTGTGCTATCTCCCTTGATGAAATGAAACAAATTCCTATTGAGAGGAATTTGATTAGTTGGTGGTGGCGTGCATTTGCTTTACTGAGCCAGTAAAGTCTAGTGAAACATTCAACTTATGAATGATCAACTTTTTGTGTGGTTGCCCGGTTTATTGACGGTTTGGATGCACTTAAAGGTGTGTTTTCTTAAATTTATCATGTTTTCACATCACCTTGTGTTGGATACCAACAACACAAACGTGTTGCGTTATGACCGAGTAATGAAGATAAGATAAATAACACACAAGATTTCAATGATTAAGATTTTATTAAAACAACTTAATACAGTACAAAGTTTGCGGAAATAGATAGTACACACTAACTAAAACTTTCTACTTGAAATGACACTTTTGTTTGCTAAAACTAGAAGACTATGCAAGGAGAGTTTTATATCAGCTGATACGGACAACTGATATTCAATGCCTAAGTAAAAGGTGTGTGTAAATGCAAGCATTTACGTCTCTATATATAGCCCAAGATCCATGATTCTTTGTCCACAAGATACTCGACGTGTAATTATATCATTCGTTGATGTGGACTTGTCCACGGAAACATTTAATGCTCTTGCATATGTTGTAGTTCCAAGTGTACTTTGTGTCAACTCCTTTTGATACCTTTTCTGACGCACAGTGAAAAGGTGTACTATTATAATACAAAAGTATTGACTTTCCGTTTACATGCTTGGAGGGACAAACGATGATGTACTGACAAAATATCTTCTATTCCAAAATAGAAGATCTTCATCGTTTTCTTCTTCTTTGAGCGGGAAAAGGAAATGTTCAACGTGTCAAGAACATTTCCACTAAGTCTTTATCTGCAGCATGTATCATCAGCTGATTCCACAATCAACTGGATGATCTTCTTCTTGTCTTTGTCCTTTGGCCATAGACTTCGAATGAACACTCTTCTATTAGCTGCTGATTCGACTTGTTTTCCTAGAGCTAAGTACGTACTCAGCTGAAGGTTTATTGCATATACTTGCTTCAGCTGAGATACATACATCAGCTAATATTTATTCTTCTTAGCTATCGATCATCAAATCTTATTCACTTAGTCTAGGGACTAACAATCTCCCCCTACTTGATGCAATCGAATAGCCGTATAAGTATGAACATGTAATGATTCAGCTGTTTGGATCAGCTAAATGTTTATGTGCTTTGACCCTTTGGGTTCTTTTGTATCTTTTTACAATTTGTTTACAAGTATATTACAAAATTTGATTTTCTATTAAATGAAGCTAAAAAGTACAAGGAAAATCAAAAAACAAAATTACAATGTCTAGGGCATAGCTTCCCTAGTGACATTGTGATACAGTGAGCTGATGGCTGAGTCGATTAATTTCTTCATCTGTCTTCCTTCTTCAGTGGAGGAACTCAGCGACTTGTGATAGATCAAAAGTTGATCAATATCACACATATACAACTCATCAGCCCGTTGAAAGCAAGGCACCTTCTTCTCCAGATAGCAAAAGTCGTAGATTGGTTCTTTCACGATCAGCCCAGGGATAAAATTTACTCCCAAGGGGACAACTTTTGTGATATTGAGTCTTGGTCGTTTTGCAAATATGATTGATGGCCCAATATCAAGTTATCTGGAGTCAGCAAAGGGGTCAGGAAGAACGGACTTATGTTTCTCCCCTCTTGCTGAGGAGCCTTCACCAGCAGGTTCTCTGATAGCAACTTCTTGAGAGTCACGCAATTCAGCTGGTATGCGATTTCCCAACTCAGGAGAGGTTCTCCTGATATTGTCGCATAGAGTCTTGAAGATGAAGATTGCGACTTTGATCTCACTTTGCAGATCTGTTATAGTATCAGACGGTTGTGCAGATCTGGAAGCTGCTAGCAACTCATTCCACTCAGCATAGTTGAGGTGAGTGCTGATTTTGTTCAGAGGAATCCTTTCAGCAGCAACAAATCCCCCAGCTCTAGTTATTTTTACTTCTTGTGGGGAGCTGGATGACGACTTGGGTGCCCTTACGCTGGTGATTTTTGCTTCCTGCCTACATTGGTAAAGAACCTTGTTGAACAACCTAATGTTCTCAGTTCTTTGTACCTCAGCTTTTTGATACAGCTCTTCGTGAGTCTTTCTTTTAAGGGCAATAGATGCATCAAGATCAACAGTGGTTCCAGCTTCCTTTAAAAGGAGAGCTTTAACCGCGGCAGAAGTAAGCTCCCCCTCCGCAGGTTGAGGATTCACCTGTATAATGGGCTGAGGGATTTGGATTTGCGGGGCTTGGACTTGTGGGCCCTCAATTGATTTAAAGGAATCAACGATTTTAACATAATCAGTTTAGGGGTCTCCTGTCCTGAGGCCTTCAGCAGCGGTGAGTGTTGTTTGAATGATTGTCTCACTTGCTGAAGTAGTTACCTCATGTGTTTCAGTATTGACGAGTGATGTTGGAATTTGAGTCTCGTCTACTGAAACGTCTTCTTCTTCTGGTATCCCAGCAGAGGTGATAGGTGGAGATCTTGGGGTCTCACCTGCTGGAATATCTTCTACATTGGCTCCAACAGCAGAGGTGATCATAGATTGTGAAGCATTTTGTTCACCTTGTTCTTCACCTGCTGAAGTAGCTTGCTCTTTCTCCCCTCAGAGAGTGCCCGAAGAATTAAGGTACTCTCTGGTGCTGAAGCAAGATGGACAGCAGCGACACCCTCATTTAACTTTTGAAGAATGAGGTTGAGGGTGCCTTGGAGACCAACGACTTGGGAAGTCAGCGAGCTGACCTCAGTCTCCAATTTGTCCATTCGTGTGGACACAGCAGAAGCGGACTCCTCAATAGCCTTAGAAAGGTGGCTATGAGTGTTTGTCAGCAGAGACTCTTGCTTTGACTGTGCAAGAGCCAAACGATTGACAGCTGGTTGGAGAGGAGATACCTTGGAGGACAAGGTATTCAGCTGTCTTTCAACTTCTGCTTCTGTTGCCCTAGCTTCGGAGAGAAGCTTGTCTTTCTCGACTCTGTCAGATTCGCAAATGGAGGTCAACTCTCGATGAATGTACGTTTTGAGAGTGTTGAACTCGCTGGTGTTGATGCGAATCTGCTCAGAAAGAAGAACCAGCTGAGGAGTCTGAGTGTGAACCTCAGTGTGTAGAGAAGTTATGCTGGAAGAGAGATTCTCAGCAGTTTTAGCAAACTTCTTTGGAACACCCCTGCGAAGGGTGTCCATCTGCTGACTCAGCTTGGCCATCCTAGGTCGAATCTGGGATGTTATAACTCTAGACATCAGAGCAGCAGCGGCTCTGATGGGAATGCTTCCTCTAGCTTTGCTGGATTCAGCATGGGACACTTGGACGCTTTGGGAGAGGGGGTCCGGCATGTCTCCAGCTGGAGGGGTAACCTCAGCTGTGGGAGAGGGTGTTCCTGAGTTAGGAAGAATTGCTCCTATGGGATGCTCAGAAACTATGGGGGTGAGATGGGTCTAGCTGAAACTTCTGGGTTACTAACAGAAGTGCCGTCATCAGCTGTCAAAACAGATTAAAGCCCAGTGTCTACTTCTTCGTCAGCGGACGAATAGTAGGGCTGAATAGGTTCATCAGCCGAATCAAACATAATATGAAATGCTGTTTGATCTTCTGGAGCTTCGGTCTCACCAGCCGTCGATACTGGTATAGAGACTGGAGGAAGAGTTCCTCTGGGTGGTGTGTTAGCTACCTCACAGCTTGGTTGGCGAATACGTTCGTGATCACTGGTAGTTTGGGTGAATGCCTCAGTAACAACTTGGTCTAAAGTTGTCTCTTCATTGGCGGTGGTGGTTTCCTCGATCACCCGCTGGTTTAAGCTGGCGACATTGTGGGAAACAGAAAGAACAGCTTCAAGATTGACTTGGTTTCCAGTCAATCTATCATCAGCTGATGACTCAGAAAGTGATGAAGAAGTTGGTGGTGGTGTGTGTGCAGCTGACTCACGGGTGGCTTGGGTTGAGCCAAAAACTTTACCAGCAGTCTGTCGAGAGACTGAGGTTGCTTGTGGAGTTTCTCCCCTTGTTACAACGACTGATAATGAATCAGTCGAGAAGCTACGCAGAAGGTTGGAGCCGGCTTGGTTTAATTAATGGGCTAGGAGGACTGGAATAAGTTAATGGGTAATTAACTAGTTATTCCATATCGGGCTTGGTTTAATTAATGGTTTAATTAAACAAGACGAACTTAGGTTAATTTGAGCCTGACTCAAATAAGGAAACAAGTTTTTCCCAAAACCTATAAATAGGGTGCATGGGGTATTGACCTAATACACCAATCTCAATACTTGAGAACCCTACACCCATTCGGCCGCCCCCTCCCTTCGTCCGTTCGACCGCCGACCGGAACCACCGCCGGCCGCCGTAGCGCCACCGCTACATCGCCGCCGGAATAGTGTTCTGTGGTGTTTCGTTTGGGTTTTCTCAAGGGTACTTTACACTACGTTGTGGTGTATTTTCTCGTTCGTTGTCACCCTCGAGTGTGATCAAGTAGAGGAGTTCTTACTTGAATCCTAGTTCGTTGGCAAGTTCTGGCTCGTACTCGTTCGCAAGGATTAGCATCTCCAAGCACCGCTAATGTAAGTATTTATTTATTACTAGTTGCCCTAGATCGTAGATCTAAGCGATCCTAATCTTCGTAGTTTATCGTATTAATTGTTTGTAATTCCGCGACAAACATAGTGACGGTAAATCTGTACGAAATCCAACAATATGAGTGTATAAAAATCTTCCTAGAGTATGAGGAACGTCATAACTGATTTGAAACAAGTAAGTTGTGCATATTGGATCAAATGTGAAAGAATGCAGAATATGTGTTATCAGCATGTGAAATTGATAAGTAGCAGGTGAAATAAAAGTTATGAGTATAATATGTAAGTTGTACGATTGTAAGTGTTTAAATTAAGCAAATGATAAAAGTGGGATATTTAGTGCTTCTGACTTAAATTTCCTCAACTAGGTTAATTACTTAAAGTTTCTAGTATTTGGATGATGAAAGAAACATGAGAGTTCATTACAACCCAATAAATTAGTATATTTGTATGGAAATGATGATAAATCATGTGAGATACTTGAGAAGGAAAAAAAATGGAGTTGATAAATTAATCCCAAGAAATAAAGGAAATAAGTATTAACATGTATTCGAGATGTGTTTCTCATGATTGATATGCATGAATATTGCATGATTATATGAAATGATGAGGATATGAACCCATGAAGCATAAGGAAAATAGTATTAAAATCCCAACATAGAAAAATTAATGTTAAGATAAGTAATTAAAAGAGAATGTTCATTTTTTTAAGGGTTAGATAAGGAACATAACCAAGTAATTGATGCCTCTTTATGAAAAGTGTCACACCTTGAAGGGAAATTTTAAGATAGTGAACTGGAAAAATTACTAAGAGTAGAGAAGATAATGATTGTATCTGGACTGGAACGTCTTGGCTAACGGAACTCTTTGGAAACATCTAATGGCGACTAAAAGTAGATCAAGTAATATTATGAATCCAATATATTGAAAGACAAATCATAAGTGATGTTATCAACCAAAGCAGATCATGACTAGTATAGTTAGTTAAAGAAAAATTGAGGTTTTTACAATGAGCCAAACAGATAATGCATTGTCTTCATAGAATGAAATCAATATTTGAATCAAGAATTAAAGTTTAAAGCATGATTGATTTTGAAAAGTTAAGAAATTGCTTGGATAATGGGAAATTGAGGTTTTTACAATGAGCCAAACAGATAATGCATTGTCTTCATAGAATGAAATCAATATTTGAATCAAGAATTAAAGTTTAAAGCATGATTGATTTTGAAATGTTAAGAAATTGCTTGGATAATGGGAAATGGGAATGCTTAAAGACATTTGGAAGAAGGAAGACGAAACGTGATGATAGAAAATTAGATTTTTAAATACAACCTTAATATGATTTACTTGTGATCCAAGTGCAAAGTAAATTGTGTGTCTAAGATATGTAAAAGAATGGTAATTGTATTGTAACGACCCGAATTTTGTAAATAAATAAATTGTGTAAAATACGATAAATATGGATAATTCATTTAGAACACGTAGTAATTCGTTTCGTGTCATTTGGACACCGTTTGATATGGTTAAGATCGAAACCAGACTGAAATAGATAACAAAAAGTTGAAACCTATCTGCCTGGGCGAGTTCGCGGCGCGAACTATGGTTCGCGATCGCGAAGATGAGACCGAGAATTTGTGGCTTGATCGTGAAGAGTTAGCGAACGCGAGGTCTGACGCGAACAAGGGTTCGCGACGCGAACTGGTCGCGAGGTTGGTCGTGAAATTTGGTTTGAGGGGCTCGATGACGTCATTCCCGCGTTAATTTGCGGCGCGAAGAGGGGGTTCGCGGCGCGAACTCCTGTCTGGCTGAATAAAAACGGGTTTAGCCTAGGCTTTAGGCATTCAACAACCCTACACACCTACCAGCCGTTATTTTGAAGGAAGTGAACGTTTTTTGGTGTTCTTTGGCTTAAATCTTCAATAATCTTGTGGATTTTAACATTAGAGGTAAGGATTCTTGATCCTTCATGCTTGGTATTCAATTTGTAAGCTTTACTTGGGTATCAATGGTGGTTTGGACAACCTACCATGTCATCTTTGGGGAAGATGACTAAATATGGTTGTAAAACACTCATTGTAAGCTTGTAATCAATGTGCACAAGTTGGATTCAGGTTTTATTGATGGAAATCTTGAACTAGGGTTTGAGATTCCACCAAGTTGGATGAACTTGGTGGTTAGGAATGTTAATATGGATTAATTAGTGATTGGTTATAGATAATAACTAGTTATTGTGACGATATTGGTGTTAGGTCAAGAAGGACTTGTGATTGGAAGGACTTCTTTGATTAAGAAGTAAGGACTGTGTTGATTAACACAAGTATGGATTAGCATTTGCTAAGGTGAGTACATGCGATCTTTTCTGAGTACATAGTAAAGTGATTTTCATAGTTAAATGATTAAACAAGTTTTTACTAGTCTTTATTAGATAAATGTTTTAATAAAGAAAATGATTGATTTATTAGAACATGAATTGAATTGTTTACTGACTTGATGTAGTTACCACTAGTATGTTGTAATTTATGATTTGAAGAATTGGGTCAAATTGATGAATTGTTATGTGGTAGCTAAACAATTGGATCCTAGTTAACCCACACAAGTTGGGGGAGTTAGTGACACCTACTTGGGGCGGTACCACCCTGCGCAAGGGTAGTGTGTCGAGAAATAGATAACCTGGAAAGTGGGGGAGTTTGAGATAACCCGGAAATCGGGGGAGCAATACATAACCCGGAAATGGGGGAGTTTACATAGATAAACCATATCACGGGAGTTTGTTTCGGGAGGCGCGTTACGTATGTGTGGGCTTATGGAAAGGCTTAGAGTATGATTAACTATGTGAAATGTAATATTTATCTAAATATTATTTTATTGCAAATATTTCTAACCGGGTCTAAAACCCATGTTTCTCACGAGACAATTTTGTCTCACATACTACGTTTCTTTTTTGCTATGTACTTAGGTTCAGGAGCTATGGATTAGGCGGCCTGTAGTATTAGCATGGATGATTAAGGTCGGTGTACTATTTAATTCCCTAGACTTAGTTTTGATATTATTGTAACACAGGTTTTGGTACTTGTTAATCATTACAAATGTTTTATTCAAACCATATTTTGGATGTGATGGATTTTTGTTAGTTAAACTTATTTAATTAAAAAGTTTAAATTTGTTTGAAAAATTGAGGTTTACAACTGTGAAAATAACAAACGAGAAAATCGAGATAATTCAAACGAATATGAAAGCCGCACAAGATCGCCAAAAGTGTTATTCGGGTTTGAAAAAGCGACCCTATGATTTAAATATTGGTGATATGTTGATGTTGAAAGTGTCGCCTTGGAAAGGCGTGATGAGATTCGTTAAGAAAGGAAAGTTAAGTCCACGGTATGTTGGACCGTTTAAGATTTTGAAAAGGATTTGGCTTCAAGCTTTCAAGCTTGAACTCCCACCTGAGTTGCAAGGTGTCCATGACACATTTCATGTTTGTAATTTGAAGAAATTCTTGTGTGAAGTGGAGAATGAAGGGTTTCATAACTCTGATCAACCCATTGAGTCGACCACCTAGTCACTTGGTTCGAACCATACTGACAAGAACAAGATGGTGTTCTTGCCGGTTAAACCAACTAGCTGATTTAATCCCTAAAAGCGGAACATAGATTAAACCTAATCCTTAAACCCTACAGGATTATAGGAACTTGGAAATCAAACTTGGTTAACAAGAAAGAAACCTTGTACGAATAACCCGAACACACACAATGCTTGTGTGTGTTCGTCGAACACTGACCAAGAACCCTAGGGTTCTTCGTTCGTCCTTTCGCACAAGAGGGGAGAAGGGAAAAAGGGTTTCCCAAAACATACCTTATTGTTTGCTTAAGAAAGTCCACTGATGATGAACACAACGAGCGACCTTCTAGTTGATCCTTGCAATGAACTTGTTCTTTGAAACTCGAAGAACACGAAGAACGAACGAAGAACACGAAGAACACAAGCTTGTGTTCTTGTGGGGTTCGGCCGATCGAAGGGAAGAGAGGGGCAAGGGATTTCGTGTGATGGTGTAAGTGGTTTTAGGGTTACCCTAAGCCTCTTATTTACACTTAAATAAGTTGCGCTTAGAACCCTCTAGTTTAATTAAGATTAGATCTTTAATTAAACTTTTCTTTTAACACTTCCATCCCTTATAGTTTTACTAGTTTATTATTGTCACACTTAATTATCAAATACCTTAGTATTATACACTTATATATTTTGGTATAGATATACACGAAATATATATACTTGTGTTTTATACCTTTAATAATTAATTAGACAATAATATTATCCAATCACTATATGATTTAATAGCTTTAAATCATATTATGGATAATCTAAAATTAACACATTGTATATTTACTCAACTAGTAAATGTACAAATACTTGTATTAATTAGTTAGTTAAACTAATCTAGTAATAAGTTAAACTTAACTTAATACTTAACTGATTCATAATGACTATTATGAATCATTCCTCTTCGTAGTATTATTACATATCTTGCTCGTATTACATGCACTCACCAGTGTGACCCTTAAGTGTTTCGTAGGTTTGGATGTATCATCATAGGTTGACTAATTGTGCACATAATTCCAACAGACTACCACTAGTGCAAGTTCGTAACCTTTATCTTAATGACACGAGCTACAGTGGCCTTCTAGATGGGCATGTAGGTAACCAACCCCATAAAAACAACTTATGTAACCCAGGTATAGTTTCGAAAAACTCTTTAATTGCGTCTCCTAGTAAAGAACACCCTGTCTCTACTTCTTGGGAAACGTTGTTAGGTTCATCCCTTGCAACATGGTATTTGTGATAACGAATACGAGCATGGTAGAAAATATCAACTCCTGTATTCGAAATCATTTCATGACTTCTTGATTCAAACTGTTGTGATAAATGACAAAGAACAAATCAGTTCATTTGGGCATGGCAATGCACTTACCAGTTTTCTTATCATGTCAAAACACCCATAAATATCTCTCCTAAAAGGAGGTGCAATTACCATCTTGTTCTATTTCGATTCAAAATACAACTTCCTCTGTACCCAGTAAGGCCTCGTATGACAATCATATTTCAGACTTGTCTAAGACGAACCAAAGTACATTAGTCATTGTATCCCAAACCAAATAACTCAAGCTTAAGGACAATCCTAGTGAACAATACTTTTGAACTTTTCAACCACAAAGTATTGTCATGGTGGTCAATCCAATATTCGTCGAGCCTCCAACAGAATATCACCGATATTTGGTCCACAACAACACTAGTTGTAGCTATCTTCGAGAAAACTCGAATCTCCACCAAATACCGCGATGACGTTATCGTCCCATCAAGGTTCCCACCAAGACGAGTAGTCACGGATTATATCTTTCGATGAAATAGTCTTTTATTCATGGATATTGTAAAACATGCAAAGTCTTGAATAACAATGATACTAACTCATGTACTATTCCTCACTGGACATAGATACAGAATTATTACTGCATCATTACTTATTCCTTTCGTTCATGTTGATTACTTAATGACTTTTACAATTTTAATTGTAACTTTATCACTGATATAGTCATTCCTATTAAACTAAAGACAAGAGACAAGTATTTGAAAAACACTATTACTTTTGTCTTTGCTAGATTTTGTTCTTGCAACATTCTAGAACATATTCTAGTCTTTCCTTTTATTCAATTCCGTAAACATAGAAGTATTGGAAATAACTCCTTAGTTTCTTGAATTCATAAAATTCACCTTGTAACTAAAGCCTCTTTTAGTTACTTGATTTGTAAATATCTTGTTACTAGTTAAAGAAATTTCCTTAAATGATTATGTTATCCACTGGAGTGTGAATAACCTATTAGATATGCAATAATTAATCACAAGACTTGTGATCACGCTATTAGGTTTGCAATAGTCTAATTAATGGTCATTTATTACTTCTCTTAACTCTTTGGCTAACGACTTGGTAAAACCTTGTTGTTAATATCCTACTAACTTGCTATATTCATTAGTACCTTTAATGAATACGTTAGTCATAGCTCCCACTAAATTTTATGGAAATAAGCATCACTTAAACTATTACTTTGACCCAGTCAAAATCTTATAGTTTAATTTTTTAAGAATCAATCAATTATTAAAGTCATCCTTTGGATTTGCGAATATCCAACATTTCTTTTAAGGGAATTATGACTTTCATTGATCAACGTATCTAACAAGTATAAGACACTTGAAATGATACTTCCAATTCTTAAATATATTAGTATCTTTTAAGAACCTCATTTAATGCCAAAGTCACTTCTTTAATTTCTCAAATATCCATCATTCCTATTAGGGAATATGACTTGATTAAATCACCCACCTATATATGAGACAAGGACATGAAAATCCTATGATGACTAGACAATGCTTACATGTCCATATCACCCAATTAAAATGCATCTAAATGATGAATTATGTGGTGACTCAAAGGGTAAAATGGTAAACATCAGGGGCTTAAATGAAATTAGGGGTCATTTTATTTTAGGTTTAGTTCTGCCAAATGAGAATCATCCGCTATTCCATGAAAAACGATGTCCTCCCAATGGCAATCCCTTAGCTCTCGATTAAACAAACCATGGCAACAAACCATCAGATGATCTCATCTCCTACTTCAAAATAAGGAGATTCAGAGCAACCTCGGACCGTATCCGCATGTAAGTTTTTTGACCATTTCAGAATTAAAAAAACCTTGATTACTGTAAACGAATACTGAACAATTTACAGAACCCAACTGTGTTTCATGGAATGTAATAATCAGAGATTACTGCGACAATGAAAAACAAGAAGGAAGTCTTTTATTGTATAGAAAAATCTTGAGAACGAGCAGAGGATTAGAACCCGACGATCACATGCGGACCCTTATTGCGGAAATGCTGCAAGTTGTCTCTAATTTATACAGGTTTTTCATGTATTGGACATGTTATTCATTTAGGTTTTGCTTCTGATGTGTATGTGAATGGCGCTATCATTCGTTTGTTGGTGTCATGTGGTTTATTAGATGATGCACACCAGGTGTTTGATTAAAGTTGTGTCAGAGATTTAGTGCCTTGCAATTCAATTATTAATGGATATGTTAAATGTAGGAAGCCATGTGAGACCTTAAGATTATTTCATGAAATGAAAGAACATGGGATTAAAACGTTGCAATTTTTTTAAATTAGTAAAATTGAAAATTTTCAATTATAATTGTTCTAGGTTTCTCGCTCGCGGTTGCTTGGGGACTATAATCATTCCACTCTTATTGCCTTCGTTGAGTTCGTGATGGTAATTTTCATATCTTTTTAAGCTGGTTTTATATCATTATTATATTAAATTAGTGTTAAATTTTTTATTTCTTTTCTGTAATTTTATTAACAGGCTAAGAGTGCAATTGGAGCCCTAAACTGTAGCGATGCAGTGCTGGCGTCCTTACTAATAAGGTATGGGTAGGGTGGTCATTTTCCTGTTTATTATATTCGTATATAATCAGTTGGCAATTTCAGCCGATTTACTTAAGTGGGTCATGCTTTAGGAAAAAGGATGATTTTCAAAACAAGAGTACATTTAAACAACTGCATGCTATTGTACATTTTAAAAGGTGATTTGATAAACGTGGTGCACAAACCGCAGTTTCCGTGGGTTCCTCTCATAAACAAAGACTACTGCATCAATTAAAATTATGCTGATCGGGATTATGATACATTGATGCCTATGAATATGATGTCTCGGACCAAGATGACAACTACAATAACTCAACGACACGTTGTGTACAAAAAAGTTTTATTTCTTCTTAAATTTATATAACATTTATTCATGTATAATAGTTCATCATTTCAATTATATTTGACTATATAATTTCATATGTTTTTTTCGTCATTATGCAAATTTTTTCTTTCAAGCTAGCCCGCCCATCCGTGTGGGTTATAAAACTAGTATTGTATATATTACAAGTATAAAATACTTGCATTAATACCTTTTAATTCTTAAATACTTTATTATAGTTTTATCTTTTAAGAGTTCATTTAATGTCTAAGTCATTCTCCTTGGATTATACGAATATCCAATTATTCCTATTAGGGAATTACGACTTCATTAAATTTCTTTATCACAAGTATGAAAGACTTGTAATAATACTCTTTAAAGTCTATCTTCATTATATCCAATATAATCATACTATATTAATACTATTACTTTAAAACTTACTATCATAAGTAACCAACTAACCATTACTTAAGATGTTTTAAATTAAGTTCAGTGTACCTTGAACTTTTATACTTTCCATAAAAACTCTTAATACTTACATTAGAAAAAATTCTAATTACTATCTAAGTAATTTGAGCTTTTAAGATATTCGTACAACAATCAAACAAATATAAACAATGAGATCATTATTAAGGCAATACTTGACTTTATAATCTAGTCATAAAACTTGACTAGTATAATCAACACACATGCACACACAACGTAATTCAACCATGGATTCAACGATGATACACTTAAAAACCGAAAATTTATCATAAAATAAAAATTGTGATTTGCTCAAAAAAGCTAAAAAAGAAAATTGTTTTACTGAATCCATACGAAAAATACTGAACCAAAAATGGTGCTCGTGGGATCTTCATCTCATGCCGGTCATCATCACTTTCTATTCCCTCCTGCAATAAATGATTGCAAAAGTTAGATTACTCGTAATGTACTTTACAAGTAACTTAAAGTGATTTAGAAGTTTGGTGGTTTTACCTGAAGAACTAGCAAGTCCTCCACCACCGGCAATCTTTGGACAATCTCTTTTCCAATGCTCAACCTCGCCACATTTGAAGCACCGATTCTCAGTCCTCACTGTGTTAGGCTTCAAGTTCTTGACCTTTTGTTTGACACTTTTACCATTTGGCATTGCTTGGTTGGGGATTGGTCTTACCCTTCCCACCATTCATGTTTCTCTTATTCTTCCCATTGCCACCGGCATTACCGATGATCAGAACATCTTTAGAATTTGATCCCAAACTCAACTCAGCTATCTTGAGCATAGAATGTAGCTCATCAATGGATTTCTCATATTATGCATGTTGTAGTTGACCACAAAAGGCTTGTAGTCATCAGACAACGAATTGAGTATAGTATCCATTGCCATCTGCAACAGAATGGGGTGACCAAGTCTAGAGAGGTGATCCATGTGCCCTTTCATTTTCATGACGTGGGCACTCACCGGTGTTCCTTTGACCATCTTGCACGAGTTGAAGGCTTGATTGATGTCAAACCTCTCAGTGCGAGCTTGCTCTTGAAATGTATCCCTTAGTTGCTGGATCATCTCAAACGCAGGCACATCCATAAGTCCCGCTTGTAGCTCGGGACTCATAGTGGCAAGCATCAGATAGCTCACATCGAGTGCATCACTGACATGCTTATCATAAGCTTGCCTCGTTTCAGCTCGGGCATTTGCGGCAGGGACATTTGGTACTGCTCTCTCCAAGACATACCACTTTCTCTCATGCCTGAGAACAATACGAAGATTGCGCTCCCAATTGAGAAAGTTTGACCCAGTCAACTTGTCCTTTTCGAGGATTGAGCGAAGTGAGAGATTGTTGGTACTTGTCGTTGTGGTTGTTGCTACCATCTACAAATCAAACCCAGTTTACTTAGTAATCATCAATAAACATTATCTAAAATATATTATAAACCCATGATTAATATTTCAGGCCTATGATCCGTATATCACATTCTCGAAGCAAGGTTTGGGCACTTCCCCACGAGACATGTTGTTTCTGGTAGGTAACATCCTTACCGGTCGTATCAAGACTTGACACGATTCCTAGGGGGCGTAGAATATTTAGACTTATAACTTACTACAACCTTGTACAATTTTAATCATACATTTCTAAGTTGCAATAAAGTCTAGTATGTTTATTCTACTCAAGTACTTTTTTGGCTGGGACTCCCGATTTTCACCAAAGTAGATCAGACCATCTAAGACAATACGATGCTCTGCGTCGGGACTCACGATTATCACAGAAACTTACGCACCCTAACACTCGCAATGATTTGAATCCGTATATACGGTTCTTTCTCCTTACAATATGAATATCGTTTAACAAGTGAGGTGTTCCATTAGGTGGATAGTACTTCGATCAAAGATTTTCTTGGGTTTGTTTAAGTCTAAACTAAACTTAAACCTTATTCCAATTTTAATCCTTAATTTTAAAAACATGCGATTCGTGTACTTAATTCCACAAGACGCCCTTTTCTAAAATTACCTTTAAAACTCTATTTTTTAAATTTGTTCGATTTTACCTTGTATAGCTTAAAAACGAGGTGTACAAGAAGATATTACTAAGTTTTGTGAAAAACCTTATCTTAATAAAACGTACTTGTTTTATTTACTTGAAAAACTTTAAACCTTATGTTAAACTTTAAAATAGAGATTTTAATTCTTTATGACTTACGAACACAAGTCATAACTCTAATTTAACATATCTAGGTTTTTTATGTCTAATAATAAAATTAAACATTTACTTATTAGATTCTCCAAAATATGTCCTAGGGACACATTTATAAACTTTGTGACTTTCTTGTGTAACTCCCACTAATTCCAACAACCATGATGGAACTTAAGCATAAACACAATCACTAGTTTGAACTTGGTGAATACTAATAAACTTAGTATATAAAAACTATATATAATAATATTAGTTTGTTTGAATCATTCTTATATTCAACTTAGACTTAGTTAAATATAGGTTCTTAAATTTCCTATGTTATTTAACCCTTGATCATTAATCTAGTACTTTATGTAACTCGTAATATACTTTGTACAAATAACTAATTATAATTACTTATAACTTTATACAATTTAATATTTATAACTTTCGTAGTATTATCTAATTATAATAAAACCTTACTTTGTACAATTTCTAGTTGTTTACAACTTTGTACATTTCTAGTTTAATTATAACTTAATTAATACAAATTTCTAGTTATTTAATATTGCAACTATGATCAAAATAACATATATATTTAATGTTCCATTTAATCTTGTATTTAATATATATATATATATATATATATATATATATATATATATATATATATATATATATATATATATATATATATATATATATATATATATATATATATATATATATATATATATATATATATATATATATATAACTTATTTTTTTAAAACCTTATAACATTCTTAATAAGAATATTATATCTAATTTGTACATGTGTATTTTAACTTAGACTAATTAAAAAACGTACAAACTATTTTATCTTTTAAAGTCGATTTTCTTTTAAACATTTTAAAAATTCCGAAAATAATATATTTAATATAAATACATCTTGTTAATTTTAAGACTTTAAAATCAACACTTCTCTTTTATCCTTAATTAAATATAATTAATTAAACCCTTATCTTGTTCTTGATCAATTAAAACTATGTTTCAAATTTCTTGATCAATAACACATCTTAGTTAAAGATTAATCCTAATTTATCTTATTCAAACAATTATAAACTTTGTTTAAATTCTAGGATAGATTATAACTTTAATAATTTTATTTAAACTTATTCATTTAAATCTTCTAAACAAAAACTTTGTCTAGATTTCTAGATTTAAAGAACTAGCTTTTAATAAATTCATTAAAACAATAATCAAACCTCATTAAACATAAACTTGTTTAATTTTCTAGGTTCTAGATTATGTTCTTGATTAATCCTATTAACCAATTAAACTAAATTAGTTTAATGATTTTGGTCCTAGGTTACTTCTAGGGTTTCGAAAATTTCCTTAAGCCTAAGAAACTTTTCCAACAATTAAACTAAGCTAGTCTAACAAACTTGGTGTCCAAATATCCTCCTAGATCTCGAAATCTTGAGAAAGGAAAGAATCCTTTTGACCAATTAAACTAAACTAATTTAATAAACTTGGTCCTAGATTTTGAAGATCAATGTAAAAAGGAAAGAATCCTCTTGACAAAAAACTTTGACATTCTTGATCCTAGGGTTCTTGTAATTTTTCGAAATTTCTAGGGTTAGGGAAAGAAACCTTTTGACCAATTAAACTAAACTAGTTTAACATACCTGGTCATAGGGTTCTTTCTAGATATGGAAAATTCTAGGGTTAGAATCCTTATGACCAATTAAACTAAACTGTTTAACATTCTTGGTCTATGGTTCTTTACCCTTATTCGAAATCTACAAGGAAGAAAAAGAAGAAGGAACAAAAAATAAAAAAAAAACTTGGAAATTAAACAAACAAAAACTTGATGAATATAAATAACTGACAATTTCAAAATAATCCGGGATAGACGCAATGTCCACAATACCTGGATTTAATAAGATACAATTTGAAGGATTTTGTTGGTTCATTGATCAAGGTTTGACAGAGGAACTTTCTAAGTTTCCAAAAATTGAAGATACAAATAAAGAAATTGACTTTGAATTATTTTTAGAAAGATATCAATTGGTCGAACCCCTGATAAAGGAAAGAGATGCTGTGTATGAACCACTCACATATTCTTCTGAGTTATATGTATCCGCGAGACTCATTTGGAAAAACGATAGGTGTAGGTATATCCAAGAACAAAAAATTTTGATAGGAGTTAATTTTGTTTTGATTTCTAAACCATCGCTCTGATACCACTAAAGGGTTTCATAACTCTGATCAACCCATGGAGTCGACCACCTAGTCACTTGGTTCGAACCATACCGACAAGAACAAGATGGTGTTCTTGCCGGTTAAACCAACTAGCTGATTTAATCACTAAAAGCGGAACTGAGATTAAACCTAATCCTTAAACCCTACAGGATTATAGGAACACGGAAATCAAACTTGATTAACAAGAAAGAAACCTTGTACGAATAACCCAAACACACACAATGCTTGTGTGTGTTCGTCCAACACTGACCAAGAACCCTAGGGTTATTGGTTCGTCCGTTCGCACAAGAGGGGAGAAGGGAAAAAGGGTTTCTCAAAACATACCTTATTGTTCGCTTAAGAAAGTCCACTGATAATGAACACAACGAGCGACCTTCTAGTTGATCCTTGCAATGAACTTGTTCTTCGAAACTCGAAGAACACGAAGAACGAACGAAGAACATGAAGAAAACAAGCTTATGTTCCTGTGGGGTTCGGCCGATCGAAGGGAAGGGAGGGGCAAGGGATTTCGTGTGATGGTGTAAGTGGTTTTAGGGTTTCCCTAAGCCTCTTATTTATACTTAAATAAGTTGCACTTAGAACCCTGTAGTTTAATTAAGATTAGATCTTCAATTAAATTTTCCTGTTAACACTTCCATCCCTTATAGTTTTACTAGTTTATTATTGTCGCACTTAATTATCAAATGCCTTAGTATTATACACTTATATATTTCGGTATTGATATACATGAAATATATATACTTGTGTTTTTATACCTTTAATAATTAGTTAGACAATAATATCATCCAATCGCTATATGATTTAATAGCTTTAAATCATATTACGCATAATCTATAATTAACACATTGTATATTTACTCGACTATTAAATGTACAAATACTTGTATTAATTAGTTAGTTAAACTAATCTAGTAATAAGTTAAACTAATCTAGGAATAAGTTAAACTTAACTTAATCCTTAACTGATTCATAATGACTATTATGAATCATTCCTCTTCGTAGTATCATTACATATCTTGCTCATATTACACGCACTCACCGGTGTGACCCTTAAGTGTTTCGTAGGTTTGGATGTATCATCATAGGTTGACTAACTGTGCATATAAATCCAACAGATAATGTGATCCCACTTCAAGATTTGTGGGTCGATGCACCCAACCGGTTGATTGAAGAGCCCGAGGCCATTTTGGAAGCCCAAACGAAGAAATTAAGGAACAAAGAGATTGAGTTAGAGTTGGTCAAGTGGAAGCATTCCCTTGGGCCAAATTTGACTTGGAAAGTAAGATGAGATGAAGAAACGCTACCTGGATTTTGTGGATTATGATGCGATTCCGAGGACGGAATCCTCTTAAAGGGTAGATAGTTGTAATGACCCGAATTTTGTAAATAAATAAATTGTGTAAAAATATGATAAATATGGATAATTCATTTAGAACACGTAGGAATTGGTTTCGTATCATTTGGACACAATTTGATATGGTTAAGGTCGAAACCAGACTGAAATGGATTACAAAAAGGTGCAGCCTAGCTGCCTGGACGAGTTCGCGACGCAAACTATAGTTCGCGATCGCGAAGATGAGACAAAGAATTTGGGGCATGATCGTGAAGAGTAAGTGAACGTGAGGTCAGACGCGAACAAGGTTTCGCGACGCGAACTGGTCGCGAGGTTGGTCGTGAAGTTTGGTTTGAGGGGCTCGATGACGTCATTCTCGCGTAAATTCGCGGCGCGAAAAGGGGGTTCGCGACGCGAACTGTTAGGTCACAACAACCATGGTTTGTTTGATAATTGTTAGATTAATAATTTACTTAAGACAATTAAGGTGATGAACACAGTAATTTAGTCAAACGTATATTATTCCACAGAGTGTGGCTTGTAGCGGAAATACAAGACCACTGAACTATTACAATATATGAGAATGAACGTGTAAATTGGTAGGTTCTCCTTTGCAAGATGATCTCTATTTATAATGATGTAGAGATCTTACATAATGGGCAAAGGAGTAACTGAAGGACTAAACTAGGAAAATGACTAAGATCAACGGATTTGATCTTAGTCCGTTACATAACAAAATGTAACTCAGTCCTTCTACTCAGTATTGGTTTTCCAATACTGAGTGCTGATACTGAGTGGCCAATACTAGCCAAACTCAGTATCATTCCTAAACTTAGCCTATTTATTCTACTAATAATTCTAAGCTAGTCTAGGTTGTTGATGTGTTTGATCTAGTTATAAAATAAAGCTCCTAAATACCACTAATCTAGACTACCACATTCATAGGCAAGTATACCTAATCGTGGGTAATATAGGTTAGGTAAGTATTAGGGTTATCGAATCCTCAGGGAGCGATTTATGTGATCCAATTATTGAAAGATAATAAATTAATTATGTTAATTAAGATTTTCATTGTTGTAATTTGTAAACACTAAATTGATTAAATAAAATACTAAAGTGGTGATTTGGGAAGTTGTTTTCAAGATTAATGAGTATTCACTATGCATGGATTCATCTCGGTCTAAGTATGGTTAATGAGCCCCGATTAAATCTAATGTTCTAGAGGTCACGGTACTAGATTTCTCTTAATTCCGTTTAATAACCTAAATATAACTAATAGGAATTTCTTCTCTCAAAAGTCATAATTTAGACACACCTTCGATTGTTGATATTACTAGACTTGGATTACCTAAGTCTTCTAAGACTAGAATTTTCATTGCTAGGATTAGACTTATAATTTTTACCAGACTTATTGAATTCTATACTTTAATCCCTATTTCTAGTGGATTACCAACTAGGTCAATTTAATGAAAAGTTGAGGATATCACTAATTTATTTGAGTGTTGTCAATACCTAAACAAATTAACAATAAATAAGAAGAACACCAAAAATCATAGGGTTAACCATAAGAGCAATTAATAAACCAACAATTGTTCAAACATTAAACCATAATCCTAAAATTAAACCATACTTAACCCTAAAATTATCCAAACATAGCGAATAACAAGATTATTAGCCCATAGTCATGCTAATAATCACAAAATAAACATAGAAATTCATAATACCGAACATAGTTTTGAAGAGAATGATTAAAAATCAACAAAATGCTTGGATTGATGAAGAATGTCCTTGAAAACTGCTGGAATTCGTGAGTATAACCGCCCAAAAACACAGCCCTCCAAAAAGATGCCTTCTAATTCGAATTCTGCTGGAATAAAAGCTACCCAAACTCAAACCCGCGTAAACTCGCGTCATGACAATGCAACTCGTGTCGCGAGTTTTGTTGTTCCTTGTAAACTCGTGTTCATGATCTTCTCGAGTTGGATGCGAGTTGGCCAAACAGAAACTTTTCTTCATGAACGCGAGTAAACTGGTGTTCATGATCTCTTGGTTCGCATTCATGATCTTCGGGTTCGTGTTCATGATCTATTCCAGACTTCATCTTTTTCACTTTTACACCATTTTAGCTTGTTTTTGCGACTTTTCGTTTCAATGACCTGAAATACACAACAAGTATATGATTTGAGTAATATCATAAGAGTTTTCAATACAAAATGTACACAAAACATGCGATATTGACGGATATAATTGTATATAAAAACGTCAATATCAAAATCCCCACACTTTAAACTTTGCTTGTCCTCAAGCAAATCATCAATTAAATAAGTTTTCACTAGCCACAATTAAAGTGCAGATTATTTGACATTTCTTTCAATGTATGATTCAAACAAATTTCGGAAAACTATTTGTCTATCGGATAAAATTTGTTAAAACTTTTATATTCGGATTTGTGTACAGACTTAACCAACTTTTCATCATTTTAATCTATTTTCGGCCAACCTATTCAATCTTTAGTAGCCTAAGACCTACTCATTCTTGCATAAATCAAAAGATTAACTTTTATGAAAACTCCCGACCTCAAGGTTTATTGTTGAAAACTTAGTTTAAAATTTTTTTTTACCAATGCGACTGTTCATTTATTTTATGCATTTTTCTGCATTTGCTAAGTTTTGAATTTTTTAGATAATTAAGCTTGGGTCATCAAACCATTCACTCCGACTTTCTAATAAACCCATATAATATTTTTCTATTATAGACTTTGTCCGAATTTACTAGGCCGAAGGGGTTCTCACCAGTGCAAAACCTCCATTCATCAACTTATTTATCAAATTGTCAGCTTTTCACCGACAATTGAATGCTTATTAAGTACACAATGGATTTTTTTTCTAAACTAAAGGTCCAATCTCAACCTATTTTTGTCAGGGATTAGCTATGCCAACTCTGATTTCCTAAAAAGTTAAAGTTTTAACCTATGCAAGACTTGTTGTATTACTTAAGCTACAAAAAAAATTTGAATAAATTGCTAAAAAATATTTTAAAATAATATAAAGCCACAAATTTTGAAACATAAAAACTAAAATAAATTTTATCTTTTAAACTGAAATATTTTTCTAATTTGTTTTTCCTCATAACATTGAGAAATGTCTTAAAAAAAATTTGGCTAATGTGCGTTTAGATGACTTTTCGAGATTTTACAAAATTTAAATGGTGGATTTTTTTTTTTTTTTTTTTTAATATACACCCCCTTCCCACACTTAAGTGCTTGCATTGTCCCCAATGCAATAAACTTGACAAATTTTAGGAAATCGAGATCATAAGGAAAAAATACGACCTGAGGGTGTGTATTTGCGCTTTCCGGGAAGTCCTCGAACGATATAGCAATCTTCAAGTCACCAAGTATCAATCAGCAATGACCAACCAAAAACCAGTTAAACGAAAAACAGAAATACGGGTTTTTTTTTTTTTTTTTTTTATTATTTATTTTCTTTTTTTTTTCTTTTTTTTTTCTTTTAATATATATATATATATATATATATATATATATATATATATATATATATATATATATATATATATATATATATATATATATATATATATATTTTTTTTTTTACTGCTGTTTCACGGTTTTTACTGCTGCGGTGGTTCCCGGGGGTCCCATTTTGCGGAATCGTGAGACCACTCGGTAAAGCTTTGGTAATTCGGCGGGGATGGATCATTTAGCATCCAAAACGGTTGACGAACAAACGGAGGAGGTGGGTCATTATGGTTAACCAAACTGTTTAAAACATTACTTTGCCACATTGTCTCACGAGATCTTTGTACGTCATTATAGATCAGTCTTTGCATGTGGGATTGCAAAGCATCAATTCTTTCATCTAATCGTTGGTATGCGACAAATGGGTCAAATGAAGACGGTCCCGAACCGGACCCGGATGCACCAGCATGACCGAAGACTTGGCCCTGAACGGTTATTTGACCCGATATAGGTGCTTCCTCAAGTTGTTCTTCACTTCGTTGATCTTCATCTAGTGGTTGATCGTCATTTTGTGGTTGTTGTTGTCTTTGATATAGTCTCCATCGTTCAGATAATTGAGGGTATTCAACCCACACATAATCAGTAGCACCTTTGACAACGATTTTCATCCCGGTTAGTTGATTAAAATCAAATTTATCCATTTTGTGCGCCTTTAAAGTTTTAACTACACGGGGTACAAGAGTAACCACTGCTTTAGCAATTCTTGTGATGTATTGACCACCACCCAATCCACTAGAATCTCGATAGCCTTGTGCCGCCACACTCAGATATTTAGCTAGAACATATGGAATATTTGTGAGGAGTTCTGGGTGGATCAGTTGATGCAAAAGCCACATGTCATACTTATTGACCTTTTCATACCCTGATTTTCTGAGCCTAACCGTGCAAGAGATCATACGGTGAAGTATGCGGTATTCACTTTTTAGAATTTGGGATTCCTTGGTATTGGCCATATCATAATTTCCTACCCCAATAGCTTTCCACATATCGTCGACGTCTTTGGCCTCATCCAGTCACATTTTTTAAGATAGGGAAAGAAATGTTTATTGCTAATATCATCACTATCGTAGAGACCGACATAAAGAGCAAAATCAACCAACGAGCAATCTACCCATTTATTTGCTACCCGAAAACTTATGCATTTCTTTTTGGGATCTTTTATTGCGAGTTCAGCATTAAAATCGAATGATGATAGAAACTCCACAACCAATATTTCGCAAATTGGTTCATGAAGAGTAAGTAACTTTTCCCACGCATGACAGGTAAACATAGTTGCCCCGTTTTTGTTTTTAAATTCCCGGATGAGGTACGCTCGGATGACTTCTTCTTTCTCGTATTCCCTCAACAATTTCCAATCGGGTGTTCGAGCGATTGCCACTGGTCTTGCAATGAGTGTAGCTTTTAAATTCTCGCACTCCCTTTTGATAGTTTTTGTTCGTGCATTGCTAAAATCCAGGAAAATATGCTCAGTTCCCGGCTTTAAGTTGACCGGGAATCCATCCGAATGCATTTCGGGTTGTGGAACGACAGGTTCAGGTGATGGTGGTGCTTCATCACGTGGTCTCTTTCCCTACAAAATAAGTATGAATAAGAAATAAAAGTATTATTTTTTTACAATAAAGGTGTAGAAGGGTATCGAGAAACAATATAATGTGCAAAGAAACCTACATAACCCTTCCCACACTTAGTTTTTAACATAAAGAAAATTGAAATTATGATGAAAGATATTGTGATTTATCGTTTAATTTTCTTTAAAAACTAAGTGTTGTTTGCAGTAACACTTTCACATTGTTTATTTGGACAGTTAAAAATTCGGTTTGTGTCAAAAGAGATCAATTATAATTCAAGTTACCACCAAAAGCCGAGTTTTGAACTCATTATGTCAAATTTTAACAACATTATAAGAACAATCAGTTCAAAACCCTTCCCCAATTGAAATTCATCACCATTATCTAACCATCTCCTAAGTATTAACTAAACCCAAATGAAAATCTGAAAAACCCTAAAAAGTTATGGAATTTGAACTACAAAATCAAGATTCTACACTAGGGCTTGCTAAACTTGACTAAGAACTGCAATGTACTAGTTTAACCTATGAAACTCAACAAAATCAGAGAAATTTGGACCTTAAAGAGCAGAATTTTTGAAGAAAAGAGGAAAAACTAGCAAAATCTTACCGTACGACCCATCTTAGAGGAGAAAGGAAGCAGAAATTGGATGAGAGACGCACGAAATCGGATGAAAAGAACTGAGAATCGCTGGAAATTGGAGCTGCTTTGCTCTGCGTCGCCGATTGAATCACGAATGGGACTAGGGTTTCACGAAGGCAGAGAAAAGACGAAAATAAACTGGATTAAATACCCCGCCGAACTCGCGTCTCGACTCCCAGACTCGTGTCACGAGTTTACACGGACCGGAAGACTCAATGAAGGATCACGGAAACGAGAATTGTCGCGAACGAGAGCCAAAAGTTCTGTTTGGATTACTCGTGAACATGACAATTGGTCTCGTGACGCGAGTTTACAAGGATCCGATTGTTTGGGCTTAATCCGGAAACCACAAGCAAAGATCACGATCACGAGAATTTTCGCGGATGAGAGCTTAACTTTCTGTTTTGTTTAGTCGTGTTCACGACTTTGGACTCGTGACACGAGTTTACAAGGACTTCCACTCGTTAAAGGGTTCACAAACACGAGAATAGATCACGGATGGGATTCAATTTCTCTGTTAGATTTAGTCACGAGCACGACTTTTACACTCGTGACACGAGTGTTTCCAGGCACGCTAATCTCCAAAATTTCTAAGACAAAGCAGGAACCAAAAGCTAAAACCTATTAAGAACGCATTTAGACAGCAGCAATAATAACCTAAAAATCTATACAAGCAGAAAAGAAAAGGATAACAAACCACAAACACACGGGTTGCCTCCCGATAAGCGCTTCAAAGATTATTGAGTCTAGAGCTCGACTCGGATTCTTCTTTTACTTTCGACTACCAACCGAGGCAAAATGAATTACCTCAACATCCTCAACTTTCACATCCTTATCATCGCCCTCGAAATAGTGCTTCAAACGATGACCATTTACACTAAAATGACCATTATCACAAATAAGATCAACATACCCGGATGGGTGTTTTTGCAACACGGTATAAGGACCGGCCCATTTGGATTTCATTTTTCCGGGAGAAAACTTATAACGAGATTGATAAATAAGAACTTTATCTCCCGGTTTGAAGCACTTTTGAGCCTTCAATTTCTTATCATGCCAAAGTTTGGTTCTTTCTTTATAAAGCTTAGAATTTTCATAAGCAAGAAATCTATTCTCATCAAGAATGTTCAATTGATACCGCCTCTCGGTACCCGCTAAAATCACATCCATGTCACACTCCTTGATAGCCCAATAGGCTTTGTGTTCAATTTCGAGAGGGAGGTGACATGCTTTCCCATAAACCATTCGGTAAGGTGTAAAGCCGGTTGGATTTTTATGACGGTTCGAAATGCCCAAAGAGCATCATCTAACTTTTGAGACCATAATTTAGGATTTCTCTCAATAGTTTTTTCAAGAATTCTTTTGAGTGCTCGATTGGTATTCTCAACTTGTCCACTTGTTTGTGGATGATATGAAGTTGAGAACCGGTGATGGACACCATAACGCTGTAAAGTTTTTTCCATGAGGTGATTAGCGAAATGTGTACCCCGGTCACTAATGAGAGCACGGGGACATCCGAACCGACAAAACAGAGATTGCACAAATTTGACTACAACTCGGGCATCATTTGTTGGGAGAGCTTTTGCCTCGGCCCATTTTGATACATAGTCAACGGCAACCAAAATATACCTATTACCTTGGGAATTCGGGAATGGACCCATGAAGTCGATACCCCATATATCGAAGATTTCACAAACTTGGATGCCATGCTGAGGCATTTCATCCCGTTTGGAAATACTCCCTGTTCTTTGACATGCATCACAAGTCTTGACCAAACCATATGCATCTTTAAAGATCGTAGGCCAATAAAATCCCGCATCTAAAACCTTTCGGGCTGTGTAATTAGGACCAAAATGACCCCCGGTTGGTCCCTTATGACATTCGTTGAGAATGTCATAAGCCTCCTCACCGGATACACATCTCCTATGCACAAAATCTGCACCGACCCGGAAAAGGTAGGGATGTTCCCAATGGTAATGCTTCAAATCAGAGAAAAATTTCCCTTTTTGTTGATGAGTCATGCCTTTAACAAGAACACCCGCTGCCAAATAATTAGCCAAATCAGCGTACCACGGGTCATTTGTGTCTTGTAAGGCATTCACCACTTCAAAGAACTCATCGGGAAATTTATCATTTATCCCGTTTTCATCACATTCCTCCAAATGAGGATTTTCAAGCCGGGATAAATGATCGGCCGCAAGATTCTCCGCCCCTTTCTTATCCTTGATCTCAATGTCGAATTCTTGCAAGAGGAGAATCCAACGTATGAGTCTCGGTTTGGCGTCTTGCTTAGAAAATATATGTTTTAATGCAGAGTGATCGGTGTACACAATGGTTTTAGACAACACGAGATATTGTCTAAACTTGTCAAAAGCAAACACAACAGCAAGTAATTCTTTTTCGGTAGTTGTGTAGTTTACTTGAGCACCATTTAGGGTTCGGCTAGCATAATAAATGGGTTGAAAGTGGTTATTCTTTCGCTGCCCTAATACCGCACCGAGTGCATAATCACTCGCATCACACATTAACTCAAATGGTAATTCCCAATCGGGGGAAACCATGATGGGAGCTTCGGTGAGTTTATCCTTTAACAAATTGAAGGACTCCATACATTCATTTGAGAAAATGAATGGTGTATCCTTCTCTAACAAATGGGTCATCGGTCGGGTGATTTTAGAAAAATCTTTTATGAACCGACGATAAAAACCCGCATGTCCAAGGAAACTTCTCACGGCTTTAACATAAGTGGGAGGAGGTAGCTTAGATATAACATCAATTTTAGCTTTATCAACCTCCATTCCCTTTTCAGAAATTTTATGATCTAGAACGATGCCTTCACGCACCATGAAGTGGCATTTCTCCCAATTCAACACCAAATTGGTCTCCTCACACCTTCTTAAAACTTTCTCAAGGTTTGCTAGACATGAATCGAATGAATTCCCGAATACCGAGAAATCATCCATGAATACTTCCATACAATCTTCTATCATGTCTTGGAAAATGGCCGTCATGCAACGTTGGAATGTGGCCGGAGCGTTGCATAAACCAAACGGCATTCTCCTATAAGCAAACGTGCCAAAAGGGCATGTGAATGTGGTCTTTTCTTGATCAAGGGGGTCTATCGGGATCTGAAAATAGCCGGAGAAGCCATCGAGGAAACAATAGAGGTTGTTTCCCGCGAGTCTCTCCAACATTTGATTGATAAACGGTAAATGAAAGTGATCCTTACGGGTGGCGTCATTTAGCTTGCGGTAATCGATACACACACGCCAACCCGTGACAGCTCGAGTAGGGATTAATTCACCCTTTTCATTTGTGATAACTGTCATACCCCCTTTTTTTGGCACAACTTGTACCGGACTCACCCACGGACTATCGGAGATAGGGTAGATAAGTCCCGCATCAAGAAGCTTAAGCACTTCTTTCTTGACCACATCTTTGACATTGGGATTTAACCTTCTTTGCCTTTGTACACTTGGCTTGAAATTTTCCTCCATGAGGATTTTATGTGTACAATAAGCGGGGTTAATTCCCGGGATGTCAGCAGTTTTCCAGGCTATGGCCCGTTTGTGAGATTTAAGGATTTTAATTAATTTGATTTTTTCGTTGGAAGATAATTCGGATGAAATGATAACCGGAAGATCGGATTTGCCTTCTAAGAAAGCATACTCTAAATGATTAGGTAATTGTTTAAGCTCTAGAGTAGGTGGATCTTCTAAAGATGTTTTTATACGAAGGTTGTCATTAGGGTCAATTTTCTCAACTTCTACATCTCCTACCTCAGATTCCTCATCCTCAACATGGAGCAAATCCTCGAACTCTTGGAGATCGCGGATTGTTTCATCGGAATCAATTGTGAAATCACCTTTTGTGGTGATATCATCACAATCGAGGTCAAGAAAGGAAGTAACCTCCTCATCGATACATGAATCGATAACATCAATAAAATAACAAGAATCATCGGATTTGGAGGTATGCTTCATGGCTTTCTCGATAGAGAAAGTGACCCTATCATCATCAATCCCTAGACTTAATTGTTGTTTTTGCACGTGGAACATGGCATCCGCCGTGTTCAGAAAAGGTCTTCCTAGAATTAATGGGACTTTGGGGTCCACATCCATTTCTAGGATAACGAAGTCTACGGGAAACACGAATTTGTCAACCCTAACAGGGACATTCTCCGCAATGCCAATGGGATATGTGTAAGAGAGGTTTGCTAATCTTAAAATCATCCTAGTCGCCTTAAATTTGGTTAATCCTATTTTTGTAGCTATCGACAAGGGCATTAGACTTATACTAGCACCTAAATCTGCTAGACCATTGCAAACCGGTAAATTATCAAAAAGACAAGGGATTATGAAACTCCCTGGGTCCTCTAGCTTTGGTGGCATTTTTGCTTGTATAATAGCCGAGCACTCTTCACTCAACACAGCTGAAGATGCTTCCTCCATTTGAGCTTTGTTTGACACCAAGTCTTTGATGAATTTCCCATAATTTGGCATACCTGCCAACATATCAACCAAAGGCACGTTAATGCGTACCTGTTTAATCATATCAACAAATTTACCGTATTTTTCTTTGAGTTTTTCCTTTCTCAACCGTTGTGGGAAAGGGACTTTAGGTAGGTAAGAACTTGTTGCTTCCTTCTTTGATTCACTCTTCTTCGGTTCATCTTTTTCTGTAATCTTCTCAACAAGCACTTCCTCTTCATTCAATGGTGTCCCTTCTTCTACAAGTACATGTTCACTAGAATTATTAGTAGTAATTTTAATCATTGGTGAACTTACCTCTTTACCACTTCGTGTGGTAATGGCTTTGACATCCCTTGAGTTGAATTCTCCCTTGGGATTCACTTGGGTGGAAGGGGGTAGATTGCCTTGAGGTCTTTCGGTTAAGGCTTGAGCAATTCTTCCAATATCTCTCTCTAAGTTTTGAATGGTGGCTTGTTGGTTTCTAATACATTGTTTCATCTCTTTCGAGTCTTGTTTGGTTTCTTCATTTGTTTTGGCTTGGCTAGCCATAAATTGACCAAACATGCTCTCGAGAGACATTTGCTCTTCGGGCTTTGAACTCGAACCGGGTGTGTTAGAATTATTTCGGGGAGGGTAATTGGATTGGTTATTGTTGTTTTGAGGGAAACCGGGTGGATGTGATGGTCTAGGGGGGTAGTTATTGTTATTGTTGTTGTAACCCCTATTGTTGTTGTATCCTTGGTTTCCTCGTTGATAGTTTTGCCCGTAACCTTGGTTTAAATAATTAACCTCCTCCTCAGTCATCATCGGTTGGTGTTGTTGACATTCCTTTGCAAGGTGGGGTCCACCGCATTTATCACAACCAACCTGTATCGCATGTAAAGAAGATGTTATTTTATCTAATTTATGTTCTAACATTACCTGGTTATTCTTTATGGCGGCGACTTCATCATTTTGTCTATCGTCAACCGCATTGACCGAACCCGTTTGCTTTCCGGCTCTTCTATCGGTGGCCCATTCCGCATTGTGCATGGCCATATCCTCCAAAAGTTGGTATCCTTCCGTAGGGGTTTTATACATGAATATTCGACCACTCGATGAATCAAGGGTGGATCGAGCATTGTTAGACAAACCCCTATAGAAGAGATGGACGATATCGCTCTTCTCAAACCCATGATTTGGGCATCTCCTCAACATTCCTTTGAAATGTTCCCATGCTTCCGTTAATGTTTCCCCAGCTTCCTGTTGAAAAGCCATAATATCAGTTTTTAATTTATCCGCTTTCGCGGGTGGAAAATAACGGTGTATAAATCGACTTCGGAGTTCTTCCCAAGTCGAAATGGAGTTTGGCTCAAGGGATTTAACCAAATTTTTGCCTCTCCAATTAGACTAAAAGGGAAGAGTCGAAGTCGTATCGCATCTTGCGAAACGTTAGGAATCCTAAACAATTGGCATATGTCATTAAAGCACTCAATATGGTGATTTGGGTCATTGGTGAGTCTACCATCATAACCCAAATCACGAACCATACTGAGGAATTGACTTTTTATTTCAAAATTTATGCCATTTATTTCCGGAAGTCTAATTGCTGGAATGGCATGAACCGGGGCATTTTGCCTCGTTTGCCACATCGGACGTTCCGGTGGTGGGTCTCGATCACCCATTTGGTTATCAAGAATCGGCTCTTGATTAACTATTGGTTCTAAATTAATAGGAGTTTGCTCCTGATTTTCAGAACTTTGGACTTGAACTTCAAAAAGCGGATTCTGATTTTCAAGACTCGGTTCCCCAATATTTTGAGCTTTCTTTATGGTTGCGTTGTATCTTGCTTCTAATTGAATCCTCTGTCTCCTTCGAAAAAGTTTCTCTGGATCAGAGGATGGTGAGGGTTGATCAGCTTTAGACTTCTTGCCTCTAAGAGTATTCTTATTGCTCATGCACCTGCACAACTCAAAGCAAAGAGTTAACACGCAACTGATAGACAAAATAAAGGAAAACAGAAATTACAAATTAAGTAACTTATTTAAGAATAAATTCCTAAATAAGGATCAATTAACTAATTAACTTTCAAAAACCTAAAAACATAAAACCGCTCCCCGGCAGCGGCGCCAAAAACTTGATGTGTTTGATCTAGTTATAAAATAAAGCTCCTAAATACCACTAATCTAGACTACCACATTCATAGGCAAGTATACCTAATCGTGGGTAATATAGGTTAGGTAAGTATTAGGGTTATCGAATCCTCAGGGAGCGATTTATGTTATCCAATTATTGAAAGATAATAAATTAATTATGTTAATTAAGATTTTCATTGTTGTAATTTGTAAACACTAAATTGATTAAATAAAATACTAAAGTGGTGATTTGGGAAGTTGTTTTCAAGATTAATGAGTATTCACTATGCATGGATTCATCTCGGTCTAAGTATGGTTAATGAGCCCCGATTAAATCTAATGTTCTAGAGGTCACGGTACTAGATTTCTCTTAATTCCGTTTAATAACCTAAATATAACTAATAGGAATTTCTTCTCTCAAAAGTCATAATTTAGACACACCTTCGATTGTTGATATTACTAGACTTGGATTACCTAAGTCTTCTAAGACTAGAATTTTCATTGCTAGGATTAGACTTATAATTTTTACCAAACTTATTGAATTCTATACTTTAATCCCTATTTCTAGTGGATTACCAACTAGGTCAATTTAATGAAAAGTTGAGGATATCACTAATTTATTTGAGTGTTGTCAATACCTAAACAAATTAACAATAAATAAGAAGAACACCAAAAATCATAGGGTTAACCATAAGAGCAATTAATAAACCAACAATTGTTCAAACATTAAACCATAATCCTAAAATTAAACCATACTTAACCCTAAAATTATCCAAACATAGCGAATAACAAGATTATTAGCCCATAGTCATGCTAATAATCACAAAATAAACATAGAAATTCATAATACCGAACATAGTTTTGAAGAGAATGATTAAAAATCAACAAAATGCTTGGATTGATGAAGAATGTCCTTGAAAACTGCTGGAATTCGTGAGTATAACCGCCCAAAAACACAGCCCTCCAAAAAGATGCCTTCTAATTCGAATTCTGCTGGAATAAAAGCTACCCAAACTCAAACCCGCGTAAACTCGCGTCACGACAATGCAACTCGTGTCGCGAGTTTTGTTGTTCCTTGTAAACTCGTGTTCATGATCTTCTCGAGTTGGATGCGAGTTGGCCAAACAGAAACTTTTCTTCATGAACGCGAGTAAACTGGTGTTCATGATCTCTTGGTTCGCGTTCATGATCTTCGGGTTCGTGTTCATGATCTATTCCAGACTTCATCTTTTTCACTTTTACACCATTTTAGCTTGTTTTTGCGACTTTTCGTTTCAATGACCTGAAATACACAACAAGTATATGATTTGAGTAATATCATAAGAGTTTTCAATACAAAATGTACACAAAACATGCGATATTGACGGATATAATTGTATATAAAAACGTCAATATCAGTTGTTTTGTTATCTTAAGATTCCAAAGGTGTAAGGCTTTTTGCCTTAACAATCCCCCCTATCTAATGATAACAAAACAATTACAAAGAGAATTATTACATAAACAAAAATACAGCCTGCAGGGTCTTCTTCTTCACCTTCTGTTGATAGATTCAAACTCGTAGAAGACTTCTTTCTTTATATGGATGCACTCTTCTCTTTTCTTCAGTTCATCCTGCATGTTGTTGAGCACAACAACTATCTTCTTTCTGAACCAAGAATCCTCCTTCTTGGTTATCATCCACTTCAAGCCCATCAGATGACTAATAGGGGCCTTTGGCAAATTTGCTTCAGTGATGAAGCATTCCCTATCTTCTGGGTCAGTATACATATATCCAGAGGTTGGATATATGGTGCTCTTTTGATCCTGAAATATTAGATTTGGAGGAACAAGGTATGAGTTAAAGATCCTGAAAGTGTTAAGGCACTCAGGCTTGTTGTTCTTTACAGCCTCATTCATTACACTTAGTGCCCTATAATCTGCTTGATACAGAATGCCTTGTTCAAAGCATATAGCAGAAACAGCCCAGATTTCATCCATCATTACTTGGGCTTCAGAGGATCTTGATGTTAACTCCTTTATCAGTCTAGCAATTTTCACCCAGTCTCGGAGTCCCATGTTCTGAATGTCATGAAGAAAAATCTTCATAGGAGGACTGACTGGTCCAGTGCAGACTGCAACTATGGACTTGTCAACAATTTTGACTTTTATTTTGTTGACATACATGTTCAGCCTGCATATCTCCTTCACATTTGGGAATGATTTATTCCTCACCATACTCATCCTGTTCTCCTTATATCCTGTTCTTTGGGCAACAATGTTCCAGTATTGTTGGAGAACCTCATCTCCTTTTCTTCTTACAGTATGAGGCTTCCATGGAACATCTGCATCAGTGTCAGTATCAGGATCTTCTTCCTTAACAGAAAAGAATTTTTGAGCCTCAGTCTCATCCTCAATATCCTGAGTAATCATCTCCTCAGTATCATGAACTGATCTTCTTGGTCTAGTGATTAGTGGAGCTGGATCAGATTCCTCACTTGATTCAGAAGACATAACCACTCTAGTCATTCTTCTGGTGATTGGCCTTCTAGGAACTCTATAAGGTCCTTCAGCTTGAGGAGAGATTGGTTTTCTTGGAGGCTCTTCATCATCTGAGGATGATGATGAAGAGCTTTCTTTATTTGCTACATCCAGTGCAAAGTTGAGAAAATTCTGAGATGGCACTGGATGTTCATCTTCATCATCAGCAATAGGCCAGACAAAAGGCCTATAGACTATGATCTGCAAGTTATTTGGTTCTTGAGCAGGAGGCTCAGTATCAACTTGCTGTGGTTGGTCAGTGGTAGTCTCCCCCTGAGCAGTTGGCTCAGATTGTTCTTCAAGTTGTTCCAAAACTGACCTTCCTCTGTGTCTTCTTCTCTCATACTGAAACCTAAGAGGTTCAGTATGAGAAGTTTGCTGATGTTGTTGTTGTTGCTGTGGAGGTTGATCTTCATTCAATTTCCTTCTTTTCTCCCCCTGAGCAGATGGCTCGGGTTGATCAACCTCTTCTTCTCTTTGTCTCTTCTCCCCCTTATTGTTATCATTGGATGTGGAGGGAAGAGGTTCAGTATCACCACCTATGTCCCCTTGTTAATCATGTGTTGGGGAGGGCATAGGCTCAGTAGCAGCATCAACCCTCAGTATTAGCATTTGAGGGTGATCTTCTAGGCTCAGTATCATGGCCTCCTTCATCATCTTCATTATTTCCACCAATTGGAGACTGTGGAGGAGGTGGAGGCTGTTGTCGTTGCTGAAGTAATGCCACCGACTGCTTTAAGGAGTCAATTTCATTACTCATTTCATCCATCATGGCCAGAATAGTATTCTGAGTGTTCTGCATGGCCAGGATTTGATTTAGAATAGTTTGTAGAGCCCCTTGTACTTCTTGAGACTGAGTGGCTTGTGCTCTATGGCCCTGCACAGATGTTGCTAAAGAAAAAAAATAAACTGGTTAGAATGAAAGGTTTATCAAATAGAATTGTGGTGTTGTTAAATTCTATAATCATGTAAACAGAATTTGGAAGTCTGTATTTCATCTGGCACATGATGAAATATTGTGGACTTGTGCATAGCATGTGTAAGAATTTTTTTAGTAAAAGTGAGTGTGAATATTTGAGTAGCTCAGTATAGGATATGTCACATTTACTAAAAGGTTTTGGTTTGGGAAATCGAAGCCTAGGATGTGCTTCTTGTTATTTTCAATGTTTATCACTCGGTATCAGAGTGATACAAGAAATGTGGCTAAAACCCATGATTTTTTTTGGCTAATGTGGCTTAAAAGGTTTGTGATCATTTCTTGAATTTTGTGACCCTACTCAAAAATAAGTTGGACATAATTCAAGCAGCACCAGTGGGTGTCAGTATGACATCAACCACCATTGTCTCTTTAAATGTTGAGACCACTGTAGACTGACAATACTTAGTCTCTATTTGGGAAATATATATATATATATATATATATAAGTTTTAGAGCATTATAGAAATTCATACCTGAGACTTTGTCAGACTCCCTTCGAGGTCGGTGCTGGATCATTTGTATGTTGATTTGAGGCACCAGCACCTTCAGGAGCTTCTTCTCGTCTATCTTGAGGACCTTCCATTGTGTGTTGCTCAAACTGGAGTTCTACATCAAGAGGAACATGGGGTTCCTCAATGGGTTGAGCAATATGTTCTGGTTCAGGTCCTGGAAGGTCAGAGGTAGCAGCAAGTAGACTTTTTTCTTGAAGAGATGCAGTCAAAGATGGAACATGAGTGGGTTGCACCTCGTCTGATGATAGATTCCCCATTATCACTGGAGATAAATTTCTTCTTATTCTTCTGAGAACACGTGGCTGCACATCTGTGGACTCAGTATCAGAATCTGATGCAGAATGAGGAGCATCAGGATCCTGTACAAGTTGAGGAATATGTGGTGGTTCTTGTACTTGATCTGGTTGAGCATCCACCATCTCAACATCTTGAGCATCATTCCCACCATCACCACTATCATCATCAGCATCATCATCATCATCATTTTCTGATCCAGTAACAGAATTATCATCATTTTCTTCATCATTAATGTGTGCCTGCACTATAGCCCACATAGAGTGACTCAGTACAGGCTCTCATTCCCTTGGTCTATAAAAATAAATCTTCTCATTTAGGGGAGGAAGATCTGCTCTTGGACTATTGAATTCATCATAGTCATGCGCCGGCATTGCATTCTGGAAGACGAGAGAAAGAAATCTGCAGAAGGGGACATTGACCTCTCTGATTTGAGCCCTAACTAGAGAAGCTAGTTCACTAAAAACAAGTCTGGCATAGTCAATGTCTCGACCATAGTACATAGCATGCACTATCTGCATCCCAAATTCATTAATCTGGTCCAAAGCTCCAGTTTTGTGGGTCGTACACCGAATAAGTGTTGAAATTAAAATACCCCACATTGGACCAAATTCATTTCTCTTGATTATGCCTGTTGTACCTCTGCGGCCAATGAAAGGCAATACTGAGCGAGCCTCAGTTTGATCAACAAAAGGGCTCATACTGAGCGTGAGCGGGAAGCCTCAGTGTTTCTCGGATTATAGCAGTTGAAACGAACGCCCTTCTTTGATCTCTGACAACCCAACCGGTAATCATGTTCGGAGAATCAAGTGTTGCAGAGTACCAGAACTCACATAGCATCTCCGGATATATTGCTAGAGGAGATAGAGTCAGTGCACGATTGATTGGACAGTGCTTCAAATATGTAACAATGTGAATGAATTCAGGGCACGCCCAAGCTGGAGGAATGTCGAAATTTGCAGTAATGTTGTTCTTCGCGAACTTAGGCAATTCGTCTTTCCTGAATTGAGTTTTCGGTCCGACCGCCGGTGCTACGAATTGATAATTTGCCATCTGTGATTAAGATTAAGAATTGCTTGCAAAAAAGTGTAAAATTGTTAATCGCAGAGAGTAATCGAAGAAGAAAGATTGAAATAACTGTTAGAAAATTTAAAGGTAAAAGAAAAATGGTTATTTATACTTAATTATCGATAATTATGGTATTGGGAAGTAAAAACGGCTGAAATGACAGCCTTATCCTGTTCCAACGGTAACCTTTCTTAATAAGAAAGGTTCCGTTGGGGAGTATGAGGATTAAAATCAGTTTTACCACTCCAGGAGTCCAATACCGAGTTTAAAAAAAATTAAATTAAAAAAATATTAAAAATTATAAAAACATTTAATTTAATCTGTAAATTAATGAAAAAAATTTTATTTAATTCTGATAAGTCAGACGAGTGATACAGAGCTGGTCAGTATGAACATCAATACTGAGCGCTCAGTATCAGAAAAATTTAAAGAGAATTAAGGATTCAGCATACCCAATTGCCCTAGTAAGTACATAAACCTTTCTTCATAGAGAGGTTTAGTAAAGACATCGGCCAATTGGTCATCTGTTGGGACAAAATCTACCTCAACCTTACCCTTCTCCACATTATCTCGAATAAAGTGGTGTCTGATATCAATGTGCTTCGTTCTTGAGTGATGGACTGGGTTCTCAGTGATAGCAATAGCACTCTTGTTATCACAATGAATAGGTGTCTTCTTAAAATTGAACCCATAGTCCATGAGTTGATACTGCATCCATAAGAGTTGAGCACAACAACTTCTTGCAGTAACGTATTCTGCTTCTGCTGTGGAAGTTGCTACTGAGTTTTGCTTCTTGGATGACCAACCAACTAATCTTCCACCAAGGAATTGACATCCTCCACTTGTGCTCTTTCTGTCCAACCTGCAAAATTTGCATCTGTATACCCATCAAGGTCAAAGTTTGAGTCTTTGGGATACCAAAGACCCATGTTAGGAGTACCTGAAAGATATCTAAAAATGCGCTTAACAGCTTTCATATGTGATTCTTTAGGATCAGCCTGATACCGAGCACACAAGCAAGTTGCAAACATGATATCAGGCCTGCTAGCTGTTAAGTAAAGTAAAGAACCAATCATACCTCGGTATGTGGATTGACATACTGGTTTACCAGTTTCATCTTTACTTATTTTATCCTGAGTACCCATAGGAGTGTGCATGGAAGATAAATTTTCAAATTTGTATTTCTTTAGCATGTCATGCACATACTTACTTTGATTTATAAATGTGCCATCAGGCTTTTGATCAACTTGTAAACCAAGAAAATAAGTAAGTTCACCCATCATACTCATCTGATACTGAGATGACATTATCTTAGCAAACCAGTCACACATTGACTTGTCAGTGGAGCCAAAGATAATATCAACTACATATATCTGAATAAGTAAGATGTCAGAACCTTTCCTTTTTTAAAATAATGTTTTGTCAATTTTACCTCTTATAAACTTATTTTCAATTAAGTACTCAGACAGGGTATCATACCAGGCTCTTGGAGCTTGTTTGAGCCCATATAAAGCTTTATCAAGCTTGAAAACATAATTAGAAAATTTAGGATCAACAAAACCTGATGGTTGTTTAACATAAACTTCCTCTTGTAGTTTTCCATTAAGAAAAGCACTCTTGACATCCATCTGATAAACTTTAAAGTTCTTGAAAGCTGCATATGCAAGATACAACCTAATAGATTTAATTCTTGCAACTGGTGCAAAAGTTTCATTATAGTCAATGCCTTCTTCTTGCCTGTAACCCTGAGCAACCAGTCTTGCTTTGTTTCTAATGACAACACCATCCTTGTCCATCTTGTTTCTGAACACCCACTTAGTACCAATAATAGTTTTGCCAGCAGGAGGTAGTACTAAGTTCCAAACTTTGTTCCTCTCAAACTCTGTAAGTTCTTCTTGCATAGCTTCTACCCAGTCTTCATCTAATAAAGCTTCATCAGCTTTCTTTGGTTCCATGGTAGATAGAAAGCTTGAAAAGAAGCAAAAGTTTGAAGTTGCTTGGGGTTCAAAATCTAACTTTCTTCTAGTTTGAACATCTTGCTCAATTGGACCAATAATATTAGAGTGTGGATGGTCTCTGTGTTCCCTTAAATTGTTTCCTAAGAGAGCATTTGAAACAAGATCAACAATATCTTGTTGTACTGATGGGTTGTCTGTCTGATACTGAGCTGAATTCTGGTCAGTAATAGACAGTTCAGGTTGCTGTTCTTCTTGATTTTGCATATCTGAGGTGTATTCTTGAAAAGTACTTGAAGATTCACCTTCTTCATAGGTGGAGTTGTTCAGATCAATTATTGGGAACTCAGTATTAGGGTTCTCAGATATGGGAACATCAATATTTGATGCATTTGAGTTATGTTGAGTTCTTACTTGATCAGTATCACTCATACCATGATCAACATAGTATGGGTGAGACTTGGGATGTTTAGCAATTGAGTTTTCTGGATTGCATAGAATTTCTATGCCACTAATGTCTTCCTTTGCTGAGGTAGAATGCACATCCTGATCTTCATCAAAAGTTACATGAATGGATTCTACAATCATCTTAGTTGAGATGACATACACTCTGAAAGCATTAGAGTGTGGAGAGTAGCCCATGAACACACCTTCATTTGCTTTGGGAGCAAATTTGTTGAGATTTTGTTTAGTACTGAGTACAAAACATTTACTCCCAAAGATGTGGAAGTATTCCACATTAGGAACCTTGCCATTATATAACTCATAAGGAGTCTTTTGATGTCTCTGGACTATTGTAGCTCTGTTCTGAGTAAAATTTGCACAGTTTACAGCTTCTGCCCAGAAGCTCAGTGCCAGTCCAGCATGGCATAACAAAGTTCTTGCAGCTTCAATTAATGTTCTATTCTTTCTTTCTACAACACCATTTTGTTGTGGTGTGTAGGCTGTAGAGAAGTTTTGAACGATTCCTTTTTCTTCACAGAAATCTGCTAATATTGAGTTCTTAAACTCAGTACCATGGTCACTTCTTAGTTGCTTGACCTTGTTGCCTTTCTGAAGCTCTTCTCTTTTGATAAAGGCAATGATTTCTTTTGTTGCATCTGATTTGGTCTTGAGAATGATGACCCAAGTATATCTTGAGTAGTCATCAACCAAGACTAAAGTATAGATCTTTTTGGCCAAAGATGGTGTGCTGATGGGGCCAAAAAGATCCATATGTATCATTGTAAGAGGTTCATTAATAGAATGGTTGACCTTGGATTTGAATGAACTCTTCTTCTGCTTGCCCATTTCACATGCTGAGCATAACTTATCTTTAGAATAAGTAATAGTGGGCAACCCTCTCACCAGCTTCTTCATACTGAGCTCATTAATATTTCTGAAATTGATGTGAGAAAGTTTCTTGTGCCACAACCAGTTCAGTTCTGGCCTGACTTTAGAAAGCAGGCAAACTCGAATAGTAGGGTCTATTTCAGACAGGTTAACCACATAGACATCTTTTTCTCTTCTAGCAATGAGTACAGGTTGCCCTTTATCATTGTAGATGATTCCTGCAGTCTTCCTGAAGCAAGCTTCATTGTCATCATCACACATCTGGCTGATACTGAGCATATTGTGTTTAAGACCCTCTACATAGGCAACTCTTTTAAAAGTTATGTTGCCTGCCTTGATTACTCCATACCCTCTAGTTTTTCCAACTGAATCATCTCCAATCTTGACAGAAGTGGTGTATAGTTTAGATAGTACTCCATAGTGCGATTCATGTGTCTTGAGCAGCCACTATCTAAGTACCATTTTCTGTCACCCTGCACAAGACACAAAATAATGATTAGTTCTTTTTAGGAACCCATTTTTGAATGGGACCTTTGGTAGGAGAAACAGGTGTAGACTTGATCTCTTTTGTTGGAGAGGTCAGTATCACTTCAGCGGAAACCTTGGAAGTTTTCTTTGGTGATACTGACTTGGTTTCTCTCCTTTTCTTTGGTACTGAGTACCTAGGACTTGAGAGATCAGTCCAACATGCATCTCCTTTATGTCCAGTATGATGACATCTATAACATTTTCTAGGTCTATTTCTGAACATATTTTCATAAGGTATTTTTGAAAATTGTTTGACTTTTGGTTGATCAGTATGAGTAAGTTTTGCAAACCTTTGACTTAAAACTCTGATTTGATCACCATTAGATTTTAAAATGTTATTTTTGTCATTTTTTACTTGTGTTTTAATGTTATTTTTGACTGGTTTAGAAGGAGATGGATCTGGTGTTTTCTTTTTATTTGGCAGAGAAGTCTTTTTAATATTAGACTTCTTGTTTTTGCCACTTGGAGATCCTGTTGAAGTTGATTTCTGATTATCATGTCTTAGAATGACAACTTTAACAGGTTCTTTAGATTCTTGAGTATTTGACTTTTCTGTTCCTGCAACCTCAGTATTAGATAGAACACTTTGAGTAGAAGTAGAAGTGGTTTTATTTTCATTATATATCTCAAAAGTAGTTGTATTAAATAATAATTCAAATGGAGGAACAACAGATGTATCATACTGCACAACTTGGAGGTCAGTATCAGGAATTTCTTTTTCAGGAAATTCAATACCGAGCTCTTGTAGTTCAGTATAACACTTTGAACAGATGGAAGGACCAATTGGTTTATCAAAAATAATTTTAGCCTCATCATCTGACTCAGTTTGACATCTAACTTCACAAAAAGTTTTTGCTTTTACAAACTGAATAGGGTTCATATCAGAAAATTCTTCAAATAAATCAGCAAAATTATATATATTTTTTAACTGAGGATCAACACCAAGTGCAGCTCTGACATTTTCTGGAATTTGTTGATTTAGACATTTATTTAATTTAATAGATGCATTTCCCCAAGATTTACAATGATTTTCAAATTTTTCTTTTTCTAATTTGTGTAAATGAGCTTTATCAGCTAATCTTTGGTTAATGTCTTGTAAGTTTAAAAAATTTAATTCTAAATCTTTAAATTTTGCCAATTTATCTAAATGTTCATTATTTACCATTTCAAGTTCAAGAATAGTTAATTTTAAAGCTTTTTCTCTTTGTACTAAAGTTTTAAGATCAACAATCATATACTCAAAAATCTTTTCCTTTTCATTCACTGAATAAGTTTGAAAGGAACTCACCTTGTACAACTGAGTGGAATCCCAATCAGTATGAACACTCATCCTCTAAGCTTCTTTGATGTCCTTCTCAAAGGAGCTCTTCAAATCATCTTTAGTGAAAGCCATAATGGCTTTGTTTTCAACTTCTTCCTCATCATCACTGAGCTCTTCATCCATCCAAGCTTCAGTGTAAAGTGCTTGATGAGGTGCTCCATTCCCTGCTGCGTTCTTGCCCTTGCCCCAGTTCTTTAGCTTGACATACTTGTCTCTATACCATTTAGCTCGGTATCCAATCTTGTCATTCTGATCAGTTTCAGTTGACTTAGTATGACAGTTAGCAGCAATGTGTCCAGGCTTTCCACACCTATAGCAAAGACCTGATCTTGGGTCAGTATTGGAAGAGCTACCACGAAGCCTCTTCTTCTTCAACTGATCCAACTTCATAGACATCAGAGCTATTTGGGTTTCAAGCTCCTCTGCCTCAGCATCAGCAAGATCAACTTCTGGTTCTTCAGGCTCAGTCACAGTATATGCCTGTTGCACAACTAGAGCCATGTCAGTGGAAGACTTGTCAGTTTTCTTCCAGTTGATCAGTCTTGCAGCATTATTCTCCTCATGATTCAACATTAGACCATACAAAGTTTGAAGAGTGTATGACTCAATGTTGTTAGCAGCATTGACAGAATTTGTCATATCAAGAAACTGTTGAGGAAGACTATCCAGAAACTTTTGAACAAGCTCTCCTTCTTCCTTCACAATGCCTACACTGATGAGATCATGGATCGTCTGGTTTATCAAAAATTAATAATTTTTTATTTTTCATTAATTTATAGATTAAACTAAATTTTTTTATAAATTATAATTTTTTTAATTTAATTTCTTTTTACTCGGTATTGAAGTCCTGGAGTGTTAAAACTGATTCTAACCCTCATACTCCCCAACGGTAACCTTTCTTAATTAGAAAGTTACCGTTGGAACAGGATAAGGCTGTCATTTCAGCCGTTTTTACTTCCCAATACCAAAATTATAGATAATTAAGTATAAATAACTGTTTTTTCTTTTCATTTAAAACTTTCTTTAGTTATTTCGTACTTTCTTCTTAAATTACTCTCTGCGATTAACTATTTTACACTCTCTTTGCAAGAAAATTTAAAATCTTAATCACATATGGAAAAATATCGATTCGTCGCACCAGAGGTTGGACCGGCGACTCAGTTTCGAAAAGATGAAGTGCCCAAGTTTGCGAGGAACAACATAACTGCAAATTTCGATATTCCTCGGGCTTGGGCGTGCCCCGAATTCACTAACATAGTTAAATATTTGAAGAACTGTCCTATTACTCGAGCACTGATTCTATCTCCTCGAGCTATATATGCGGAGATGTTGTGTGAATTCTGGTACTCTGCACGAATGGACTCACCTGACTTGATTACTGGTTGGGTTGTTAGAGATCAAAGAAGGGCTTTTGTCTCAACTGCTATTGTTAGGGAAACATTGTGACTTCCCACCCATGCTCAGTATGAGCCTTTTATTGACCGAACAGAGGCCCGCTCAGTATTGCCCTTCATTGGTCGCAGAGGAACCACATGCATCATTAAAAGAAATGAATTTGGTCTAATGTGGGGTGTTCTAATTTAAACAATCATTCGGTGTATGACCCACAAGACTGGAGCTTTGGACCGAATCAATGAATTTGGGATGCAGATAGTACATGCTATGTACTATGGTCGAGACATTGATTATGCAAGACTGATATTCAATGAACTAGCTTCTCTGGTTTGGGCTCAAATGAGAGAATTCAATGTACCTTTCTGCAGATTTCTATCTCTCACCTTTCAGAGTTCAATTCCTGCACACATTTATGATGAGTTCAACAGTCCAAGAGCTGATCTTCCTCCCCTAAATGAGAAGATATACTTTTACAGGCCAATGGAAGGAGAACCTGTACTGAGTCACTCAATGTGGGCCATAGTGCAGGCACACATAAATGATGAAGAAGATGATTCTAATATTGAATCAGATAATGATAATGATGGTGATGGTGGTGATGGTGGTAATGCTGATCAAGATGTTGAGATGGTGGATGTTCAACCAGATCAAGAACAAGAGCAACCACACATTCCTCAAATTGAACAGGATCCTGATGCTCCTCATACTACATCAGATTCTGATACTGAGTCAACAGAAGTGCAGCCCATTATCAGAAGAAGAAGAAGAAGAAGAAGAAGAAGAAATTTGTCTCCAGTGATAATGGGTGCTTTATCATCAAAAGAGGTGCAGTACACTCATATTCCATCATTGACTGCATCTCTTCAAGAGCAGAGTCTAGTTGCTGCCACCGCTGACCTTCCAGGTCCTGAACCTGCACAAATTGCTCAACCAATTGAGGAACCTCATGTTCCTCTAGATGTGGAGATACAATATGAGCAACACACACTGGAAGGTGTTCAGGCTGGAAGAGACATAGGTCCTGAGGGTGCTGGTGCCTCAAATGAACATACAAATGATCCAGCACCGACCTCTGCAGATGTTCGAAGGGAATCTGACAAAGTCTCAGGTATGAATCTCTAATAACACTCTAAAACTCATATATATATATATATATATATATATATATATATATATATATATATATATATATATATATATATATATATATATATATATCTTTCCCAAATAGAGACTAAGTATTAGCCAGTACCAACTCAATACTGACCAAAGTCTCAAACGAACTTTCAAATATATATCCTTTTATGGCCAACATAGTTAGCCTACTGCTGCTATGCAACATTCATACACTGAGCACTTAAATGATCACTGTTAGTATACAGTTGTCTCAACATTTAAAGAGATAATGGTGGTTGATGTCACACTGACACCCATTGGTGTTGCTCGGATCATGTCCAACTTATTCTTGAGTTGGGTCACATGATTCAAGAAGTGATCACAAACCCTTGAGCCACAATAGCCGAATATTTTCTATGGGTTTTAGCCACATTTCTGTTATCAGTCTGATACCGAGTGATAAACATTGAAAATCAAAAGAAGCACATCCCAGGCTTCGATCCCCAAACCACAACCTTTTTAGTAAATGTGACCTAACCTGCACGGAGCTACTCAAATATTCACACTCACTTTTTACTAAAAACTTCTTACACATGCTATGCACAAGTCCACAATATTTCATCATGAACCAGATGAAATACAGACTTCAAAGTTCTGTTTAAATGATTACGGAGTTAAACAAAAACACAATTCTATTTGATAAACCTTTCGTTCTAACCATTTTTATGTTTTTGTTTCTTTAGCACCATCTGTGCAGGGTATTCTAGTAGCATCTCAGGCTCAAGAGGAACAGGTGACCCTGCAGACAATCATGCAGCAAATTCTGGCCATGCAGAACACTCAGAACAACATTTTGGCCACGATGGACACCATGAGTAGTGAAATTGACTCATTAAAGCTGTCAGTGGCACTACTCCAACATCAACAACTGCCTCCACCAACTCCACAGTCTCAACTTGGTGGAAATAATGAAGAAGATGAAGGAGGAGATGATACTGAGCAAAGAAAATCACCCTCCAAAGCTGATACTGAGGGTGAACATGATGCTGCCAACAAGCCTATGCCCTCCCCTACACATGATGATCCACAAAGGGACATAGGTGGTGATACTGAACCTCTTCCTTCCCCATCCACTGATAATAATAAGGGGGAGCAGAGACAAAGAGAAGAGGAGGTTGATCAACCTGAGCCATCTGCTCAGGGGACAAAAGAAGAAAAATAAATGAAGATCAACCTCCACAGCAACAACAACAACATCAGAAAAGCACTCATACTGAACCACTTTGGTTTCAGTATGATAGAAGAAGACAAAGAGGGAGGTCAGTTCTGGAACAACTTGAAGAACCATCTGAGCCAAATGCTCAGGGGGAGACTACCACTGATCAACCTCAGCAACCTGATACTGAGCCTCCTGCTCAAGAGGTGAACAACTTGCAGATCATAGTCTTAAGGCCTTTTGTCTGGCCTATTGCTGATGATGAAGATGAAGAACCCAATCCAGTGCCATCCCAAAATTTCCTAAACTTTGCACTGGATGTGGCAAACAAAGAAAGCTCTTCATCATCATCCTCCGATGATGAAGAGCCTCCAAGACAACCAATCTCTCTTCATGCTGAAGTAGCTCCTAGAGATCCTAGAAGGCCTCTCACTAGAAGAATGGAAAGAGTGGTCATGTCCTCAGAATCAAGTGAAGATGAAGATCCAACTCCTTTAATCACCAGACCAAGGAGATTTGTACATGACACTGAGGAGGAGACTGCAAACAAAGCTGAGGATGAGATTGAGGCTCAAAGATTTTTCCCCATCAAGGAAGAAGATCCTGACACTGATACTGAGGCAGATGTTTCATGGAAACCTCATATTGTAAGAAGAAAAGGAGATGATCTTCTTCAACAATACTAGAACTTAATTGCTCAAAGAACAACGTATAGGGAGAACAGAATGGAAATGCTGAGAAGTAGATCATTTCTCAATGTGAAGGAGATTTGCTGGCTAAACATATATGTCAACAAAGTCAAAGTCAAAACTGTTGACAAGTCCATAGTTGCAGTCTGCACTGGACCAGTCAGTCCTCCCATGAAAATCTTTCTTCATGATATTCAGAACATGGGACTCCAAGACTGGGTGAAGATTGCCAGATTGATAAAGGAGTTGCCATCAAGATCCTCTGAAGCCCAAGTAATGATGGATGAAATCTGGGTTGTTGCTGCTGTATGCTTTGAAAAAGGCATCCTATACCAGGCAGATTACAGGGCACTTAGTGTGATGACTGAGGCTGTCAAGAACAACAATCCTGAGTGCCTTAACACTTTCAGGATCTTTAACTCATATCATGTACCTCCTAACCTTGTTTTTCAGGATCAAAAGAACACCATATATCCAACCTCTGGATATAAGTATACCGACCTAGAAGATAGGGAATGCTTTATCACTGAAGCAGATTTGCCAAAAGCTCCTATCAGTCATCTTGTGGGTCTGAAGTGGATGATAACCAAGAAGGAGGATTCTTGGTTCAGAAAGAAAATATTTGTTGTGCTCAACAATAGGCATGATGAACTGAAGAATAGAGAAGAGTTCATCCACATCAAGCAAGAGGTCTTCTATGAGTTTGAATCTATCAACAGAAGATGAAGAAGAAGACTCTGCAGCCTATGTTTTTGTTTAGTAATTATGTCTCTTTGTAATTGTCTTGTTATCATTAGATACGGGGAGATTGTTAAGGCAAAAAGCCTTACCCCTTAGGATCTTAAGATTACAAGACAGCCTAGACTAGCTTAGAATAGTTTACAGAATAATTTAGCTAAGTTTAGGAGTGATACTGAGTGGGTAGTATTGGCCACTCAGTATCAGTACTCAGTATTGGAAATCCAATACTGAGTAGAAGGACTGAGTTACATTTTGATATGTAACTGACTAAGATCAAATCCCTTGATCTTAGTCATTTTCCTTGTTCAGCACTTCGGTTAATCCTTTGCTCATTATGTAAGATCTCTATATCATTATAAATAGAGATCACCTTGCAAAGGAGAATTCACCAATTTACGTATTTCACTTTCATACACTTATAATTGATCAGTGGACTTGTTATTCCGCAACAAGCCACACTTAGTGGATTTATACATTGACTATATTCTTGTGTTATCACTTTAATATTTCATACAGTATAATAATCTATCAATTAACCTATAAAACCAGGGTGTTGTGACCTAATAGAATTGAAGCGGTTGAGAATTTTGTAGTATTGGAACAGAAGATTTGTCATGTTTAAGATTTGAATTGTGATGGTAAAGAATTTGTGAAAAATGATTTGTAATGATATGATTTAAAATAGACGTGGATGTTTTGTATGTTGGAAAAAATGATTTGAAGTGTTAAGATTTTGGGTAGATATGAATGTTTTGGACATTGGAAAGAAAGATTTGTCATGTTGAGATTTTGGGTAGATATGGATGAGAATTTGTTTTTGAATACAATGATTTGTAAATTTATGTTTTGGAAGGATGTGGTTGATATTTTATGTTTTGGAAAGAATGATTTATACGATTAAGTTTCGGATTGAAATGGATGGTTTGAATTTTAGTAAGAATGATTTGTCATATTAAGATTTGGAATGAAATGGTTGAGATTTCGAGAGAAAATTCTGTAGATAAAGCGATTTCTTCTTCTTCACTTGTTTTTCCGTTTAATACAATGATTATCACTTTCTCTTCCTCTGAATCACTTGATATAAACTATTTCTGATTTTGCCGTTAATTTTAGTACATGAGACATGAATTTTCTTCTTTGATGAGATGTTTGTGGTTCTTCTTGATTTTGTTCAGTTATTAACCCGATGTTTCAACTATTTCTTGCTCTTTTCTCCCCATCATGAGGATCATGATCAGGATCCTCATGTTAATGAGAAATGTTTGCCTTGTGTAAGCTGAGAGAGGAAATTGTGTGTCTTTGTAATACGTGAGCCAAGATTGTATATTTGTGTGTTGCATTTTGGAATCGAGAACTAGTAACATGTAGTACTCATGAAGTAACCAGATAAAAAAAATAAGTTTAGCCAAGAATCTTGGAGAAAAATATTTGAAAAACAGAGATTAACAGTGTCAATAATCACTTGACGTCATAAATAGATGCAACCTTTACTAGAAAACTAGTAAAGAGACCGTTTACGGATATGACAACCAAGATGATTAAAGACATTGTTAATCAAAGTTTTGAGATATAAAAGAAATCAATTTATGGTGTGGATCAAAGATCAGTGAAGTATACCACTTACAAAGATGATATTTTCTGTGAACGTATTCAGAGAAAAGATCGACGGATATACATAGATCAATGACCTAACAGAGGTTAGTGCATTAACACAATTTTTGTGTGTGTAATCGTATGAATAATTTAGAACTGAATATGAACAATTTGGAGAAAAATAAAAATTATTTCTCTACTGATCGTTGAAGTATGAAAATCGTTTAAAGAAATAGTAAGAACAATCAATCCAAGAAGTTGTTTTACTTTGATAGTTGTACTATGAAGTTGAAAATGACTGAAAAAAAAATTGCCTTTGTTTTTCTAATTTTATAGATCCTCCAATTTTTGAAATTTGATCCCCCTATTTTTTATTATTATTATTTTTCTCTTAATATTTATCTTGACAATATTTTAAAAAATTCGATTTTGATATTTGATGCTTCTATCGAAATGAGTCAAATACCTTCTGGTGTACAACTAAACCTTTTTATATTTTATTGATCGACACTTTCAATTTGTGGATTATGAATTAATATGGGCTTAAATAAGTTTTGGGCTGAAAACAATATTGGGCCGAGATGAATCTGGCGTGAACTAGCAAATCGAAGTAGAGGCGAGATGTGTTAGAATTATGTGCACAGTTAGTCAACCTATAATGATAAATCCAAACCTACGAAATACTTAAGGGTCACACCGGTGAGTGCATGTAATACGAGCAAGATATGCAATGATACTACGAAGAGGAATGATTCATAATAGTTATTATGAATCGGTTAAGTATTAAGTTAAGTTTAACTTATTACTGGATTAGTTTAACTAACTAATTAATACAAGTATGTGTACATTTATCAGTTGAGTAAATATACAATATGTTAATTAAAGATTATCCATGATATGATTTAAAGCAATTAAATCATATAGTGATTGGATAATATTATTGTCAAATTAATTGTTAAAGGTATAGAACATAAGTATATATATATTTCGTGTATATGGGTACCGAAATATATAAGTGTATAATACTAAGACATTTGATAATTAAGTGTGACAATAATAACTAGTAAAACTATAAGGGATGGAAGTGTAAAAGGAAAGTTTAATAAAAGATCTAATCTTAATTAAACTAAGGGGTTCTAAGCGTAACTTATTTATGTATAAATAAGAGGCTTAGGGTAACCCTAAAACCCCTTGTACCCTTACACGAAAATCACACCCTCCCTTCCTCCTTGGGTTCGGCCGAATAAAGCCAAGAACACCAAGTTTGGTGTTCTTCGTTCTTCGTTCGTTCTTCGTGTTCTTCGAGTTTCGAAGAATAAGTTCATTGCTTAGATCAACTAGAGGGTCGCTCGATTTGTTCATCATCAGTGGACTATCTTAAGCAAGCAATAAGGTATGTTTTGGGAAACCCTTTTTCTCCCTTCTCCCCTTTTGGACGAATTCGACCAAAGAACCCTAGGGCTCTTTGGTTGATGATCGAACGAACCCCACAAGCTTTGTGTGTGTTCGAGTTAATCGTACAAGGTTTCTTTCGTGTTAATCTAGTTAATTTGATTTCCAAGTTCCTATAATCCTTTAGGGTTTAAGGATTAGGTTTGATTCCAGTTCCGCTTTTAGGGATTGAATCAGCTAGTTGGTTTTAACCGGTCAAGAACACCATCATGTTCTTGCCAGTATGGTCGAACCAAGCATACTAGGTGGTTGACCCAAGTGGTCGATCAATGTTATGAAACCATTCAGTGGTATCAGAGCGGTGGTTTAGAAATCTAAACAAGATTAACAGTTTTTTTTGTTTGTTTAATTTCAAGTTTTATTTTTTTGTTCCTTCTTCTTTTTCTTCCTATGGATTTCGAATGAGGGTTAAAGAACCCTAGACTAAGAATGTTAAATAGTTTAGTTTAATTGGTCATAAGGATTCTAAACCCTAGTAATTTCAAAATCCAGAAAGAACCCTAGGACCAAGAACATTAAACTAGTTTAGTTTAATCGGTCAAAAGACTTTTTTCCCTAACACTAGTATGTTCGAAAATTATAAGAACCCTAGGACCAAGAATGTCAAAGTTTTTGGTCAAAAGGATTCTTTCCTTATTACTTGATCTTCAAAATCAAGGACCAAGTATGTTAAACCAAGTTTTTGTTTTAATTGGTCAAAAAAGATTCTTTCCTTTTCTTCCCTAGATTTCGAAAATTAGGAGGATACTTGGACACCAAGTTTGTTAAACTAGCTTAGTTTAATTGGTGGAAAAGTTTCCTAGACAAAAGGGAATTTTTTGAAACCCTAGATGTAACCCAGGACCAAGAACATTAAACTAGTTTAGTTTAATTGGTTAATAGGATTAATCAAGAACATAATCTAGAACCTAGAAAATTAAACAAGTTTATGTTTAATGAGGTTTGATTATTTTTCTAATGAGTTTATTAAACCTAGTTCTTTAAATCTAGAAATCTAGACAAAGTTTTGTTTAGAAGATTTAAGTGAAAAAGTTTAAATAAAATTATTAAATTTATAATCTATCCTAGAATTTAAACAATTGTTTGAATAGGATAAATTATGATTAATCTTTAACTAAGAAGTGTTAAGGGTTTAATTAATTAAATTTAATTAAGGATAAAAGAGAAGTGTTAATTTTAAAAGCCTTAAAATTAACAAGATTTATTTATATTATATTATATATAATTTTCGGAAATTTTTAAATATTCAAAAGTGATTTTAAAATATAAAATAGTTTGTACGTATTTTAATTAGTCTAAGTTAAAATACACATGTACAAATTAGGTGTAACATTCTTATTAGAATGTTATAAGGTTTTAAAGAAATAAATTATACACACACACACACACACACACACACACACACATATATATATATATATATATATATATATATATATATATATATATATATATATATATATATATATATATATATATATATATATATATATATTTAAGTACAAGATTAAATGGAACATTAAATATATATATGTTATTTTGATTATTTAGTTGTAATATTATAATAACTAGAAATTTGTATTAAGCTATAATTAAACTAAAAATGTACAAAGTTGTAAACAACTAGAAATTGTACAAAGTAAGGTTTTATTATAATTAGATAATAATACGAAAGTTATTTAATATTAGATTGTATAAAGTTATAAGTAATTATAACTAGTTATTTATACAAGTATATTACGAGTTACGTAAAATACTAGATTAATGATCAATGGTTAAATAACATAGAAAAATTAAGAACCTATATTTAACTAAGTTTAAGTTGAATATAAGAATGGTTCAAGCAAACTAAGATTATTATATATAGTTTATATATAATAAGATTATTAGTGTTCACCAAGTTGAAACTAGTGATTGTGTTCATGCTCAAATTTCATCATGGTTGTTGGAATTAGTGGGAGCTACACAAGAAAATCGCATAGTTTGTAAATGTGTCCCTAGGACATATTTTGGAGAATCTATTAAGTAAATGTTTAATTTCATTATTAAACATAGAAAAACTAGTTATGTTAAATTAGAGTTATGACTTGTGTTCGTAAATCATAAAGAATTAAAATCACTATTTAAAAGTTTAACATAGGGTTTGAAGTTTTTCAAGTAAGTAAAACAAGTACGTTTTATTAAAAATAAGGTTTTTCACAAAACCTAGTAATATCTTTTGTACACCTCATTTTAAGGTATACAAGGTAAAATCGAACAAATTTAAAAAATAGAGTTTTAAAGGTAATTTTAGAAAAGGGCGTCTTGTGGAATTAAGTACACGAATCGCAAGTTTTTAAAATTAAGGATTAAAATTGGAATGAGGTTTAAGTTTAGTTTAGACTTAAACAAACCCAAGAAAATCTTAGATCGAAGTACTATCCATCTAATAGAACACCTCACTTGTTAAACGATATTCATAATGTAAGGAGAAAGAACCTTAGATATGGATTCAAATCATTGCGAGTGTTAGGGTGCGTAAGGTTCTGTGATAATCGGGAGTCCCGACGCAGAGCATCGCATTGTCTTAGATGGTCTGATCTACTTTGGTGATAATCGGGAGTCCTGGCCCAAAAAGTACTTGAGTAGAATAAACATACTAGACTTTATTGCAACTTAGAAATGTATGATTAAATTCGTACAAGGATGTAATAAGTTATAAGTCTAAAGATTCTACGCCCCCTAGGAATCGTGTAAGTCTTGATACGATCGGTAAGGATGTTACCTACCAAAAACAGCATGTCTCGTCAGGAAGTGCCCAAACCTTGTGTCGAGAATGTGATATATGGATCCTAGGCCTAAAATATTAATTATGGGTTTATAATATATTTTATAGAATGTTTATTAATGATTACTAATTAAACTAGGTTTGGTTTGTAGATGGCAGCAACAACCACAACGACAAGTACCAACAATCTCTCACTTCGCTCGATCCTCGAAAAGGACAAGTTGACTGGGTCAAACTTTCTCAATTGGGAGCGCAATCTTCGTATTGTGCTCAGGCATGAGAGAAAGTGGTATGTCTTGGAGAGAGCAATACCAAATGTCCCTGCCGCAAATGCTAGAGTTGAATCGAGGCAAGCTTATGATAAGCATGTCAGTGATGCACTTGATATGAGCTGTCTGATGCTTGCCACTATGAGTCCCGAGCTACAAGCGGGACTTATGGATGTACCTGCGTTTGAGATGATCTAGCAACTTAGGGATTCATTTCAATAGAAAGTTCGCACTGAGAGGTTTGGCATCAATCGAGCCTTCAACTCAGGCAAGATGGTCAAAGGAACACCGGCGCGTGCCCACGTCATGAAAACGAATGGGGCACATGGATCACCTCACTAGACTTGGTCACCCCATTCCGTTGCAGATGTCAACGGACACTATACTCAATTCGTTGTCTGATGACTACAAGCCTTTTGTGGTCAACTACAACATGCATAATATTGAGAAATCCATTGATGAGCTACATTATATGCTCAAGACAGCTGAGTTGAGTTTAGGATCAAAGTCTAAAGATGTTCTGATCATCGGTAATGGCGGTGGCAATGGGAAGAAAAAGAGAAACACGCATGGTGGGAAAGGTAAGACCAATCCCAACCAAGCAATGCCAAATGGTAAGAGTGTCAAACATAAGGTCAAGAAGTCGAAGCCCAACACTGTGAGGACCAACAATCGGTGCTTCAAATGTGGTGAGGCTGGGCATTGGAGAAGAGATTGTCCAAAGGTTGTCGGTGGTGGAGGACTTGCTAGTTTTTCAGGTAACACCACTAAGCTTCTAAATCACTTCAAGTTACTTGTAAAGTACATTACGAGTAATCTAACTTTTGAAATCGTTTATTGCAGGAGGGAATGGAAAGTGATGATGACCGGCATGAGATGAAGATCCCTCAAGCACTATTTTTTGATTCAGTATTTTTCATATGGATTCACTAAAACAATTTTTCGTTTTTAATTGTTTTGAACAAAATTACAATCTTTATTTTATGATTAATTTTCGTTTTTAAGTTTATCATCATTGAATCCATGGTTGGATTATATTGTGTGTGCATGTGTGTTGATTACACTAGTCAAGGTTTATGACTAGATTATAAAGTCAAGTGTTGACTTAATAATAATCTCATTGTTTATATTTGTTTGATTATTGTTGTGTAAATATCTTAATAGCTCAAATTACATAGATACGAATTGTTAGATAAGTTTTTCTAATGAAAGTATTTAAGACTTTTTTATGGAAAGCATAAAGTTCAAGGTACATTGAACTTATTTAAAACATCTTAAGTAATGGTTACTTATGAGAGTAAGTTTTAAAGTATTAGTATAGTATGATTATATTAGATATAATCAAGATAGACTTTAAAGAGTATTATTACAAGTCTTTCATACTTGTGATAAAGGAATTTAATGAAGTCATAATTCCCTAACAGGAATAATTGGATATTCGTATAATCCAAGGAATGACTTAGACATTAAATGAACTCTTAAAAGGGACAAACTATATTAAAGTATTTTAGAATTAAAAGGTATTATTGCAAGTCTTTTATACTTGTAATATATACAATATTTGATCAAGTCATAATTCCCTAATAGGAATAATGGATATTTGAGAAATCCAAGAAATGACTTTAGCATTAAATGAGGTTCTTAAAAGATACTAATATGCATTTAAGAATTGGAAGTATCGTTTCAAGTGTCTTATACTTGCTAGATTCAGTGATCAATGAAAGTCATGATTCCCTTGAAAGGAATGTTGGATATTCGTAAATCCAAGGATGACTTTAATAAATTGATTCCCTTGTGATTAATTATTGCATATCTAATAGGTTATTCACACTCCAGTGGATAACATAATCATTTAAGGAAATTTCTTTAACTAGTAACAAGATATCTACAAATCAAGTAACTAAAAGAGGCTTTAGTTACAAGGTGAATTTTATGAACTCAAGAAACTAAGGAGTTATTTCCAATACTTCTATGTTTACGGAATTGCATAAAGGAAAGACTAGAATATGTTCTAGAATGTTGCAAGAACAAGATCTAGCAAAGACAAAAGTAATAGTGTTTTCCAATACTTGTCTTATGTCTTTAGTTTAATGGAAATGACTAGTTTAGAGATAAACTTACAAGTAAAATTGTAAAAGTCATTAAGTAATCAACATGAACGAAAGGAATAAGCAATGATGCAGTAATAATTTTGTATCTATGTCCAGTGAGGAATAGTACATGAGTTAGTATCATTGTTATTCAAGACTTTGTATGTTTTACAATATCCATGAATAAAAGTCTATTTATTCAAAAGATATAATCTGTGACTACTCGTCTTGGTGGGAACCTTGATGGGACGTTAACGTCATCGCGATATTTGGTGGAGATTCGAGTTTACTCGAAGATAGCTACACATGTTTGTTGTGGACCAAATATCGGTGATATTCTGTTGGAGCTCGACGAATATTAGATTGACCACCGTGACAATACTTCATGGTTGAAAAGTTCAAAAGTATTGTTCACTAGGATTGTCCTTAAGCCTGAGGTATTTGGATTAGGATAAAATGACTAATGTACTTTGGTTCGTCATAGACAAGCCTGAAATATGGTTGTCATACGAGGCCTTACTGGGTACAGAGGAATTTGTATTTTGAATTGAAATATAAAAGATGGTAATTGCACCTCCTTTTTAGGAGAGATATTTATGGGTCCTTTAACATGATAAGAAAACTGGAAAGTGCATGGCCATGCCCAAACGAACTGATTTGTTCTTTGTCGTTTATCACAACAGTTTGAATCAAGAAGTCATGAAATGATTTTGAATACAGGAGATGATATTTTCTACCATGCTCGTATTCGTTATCACAAATATCGTGCTGCAAGGGATGAACCTAACAACGTTGCCCAAGAAGTAGAGACAGGGTGTTCTTTACTAGGAGACGTTATTAAAGAGTTTTTCGAAACTATACCTGGGTTACATAAGCTGTTTTTATGGGGGTTGGTTACCTACATGCCCATCTAGAAGGCCACTGTAGCCCGTGTCATTAAGATAAAGGTTACGAACTTGCACAAGTGGGAGTCTGTTGGAATTATGTGCACAGTTAGTCAACCTATGATGATACATCCAAACCTACGAAACACTAAAGGGTCACACCGGTGAGTGCATGTAATACGAGCAAGATATGAAATGATACTACGAAGATGAATGATTCATAATAGTTATTATGAATCAGTTAAGTGTTAAGTTAAGTTTAACTTATTACTGGATTAGTTTAACTAACTAATTAATACAAGTATTTGTACATTTATCAGTTGAGTAAATACACAATGTGTTAATTAAAGATTGTCCACGTTATGATTTAAAGCTATTAAATCATATAGTGATTGGATAATATTATTGTCTAACTAATTGTTAAAGTTATAAAACACAAGTATATATATATTTCGTGTATATGGGTACCGAAATATATATAAGTGTATAATACTAAGACATTTGATAATTAAGTGTGACAATAATAACTAGCAAAACTATAAGGGATGGAAGTGTAACAGGAAAGTTTAATTAAAGATCTAATCTTAATTAAACTAAAGGGTTCTAAGCGTAACTTATTGATGTATAAATAAGAGGCTTAGGGTAACCCTAAAACCCCTTGAACCCTTACACGAAATCACACCCTCCCCTCCTCCTTGGGTTCGGCCGAATAGAGCCAAGAACACCAAGTTTGGTGTTCTTCGTTCTTCGTGTTCTTTGAGTTTCGAAGAACAAGTTCATTGCTTCGATCAACTACAAGGTCGCTCGATTTTTTCATCATCAGTGAACTATCTTAAGCAAGCAATAAGGTATGTTTTGGGATACCCTTTTTCTCCCTTCTCCCCTCTTGGACGAATTCGACCAAAGAACCCTAGGGTTCTTTGGTTGATGGTCGAACGAACCATACAAGCTTTGTGTGTGTTTGAGTTCTTCGTACAAGGTTTCTTTCTAGTTAATCAAGTTTGATTTCCAAGTTCCTATAATCCTTTAGGGTTTACGGATTAGATTTGATCCCAGTTCCGCTTTTAGGGATTGAATCAGCTAGTTGGTTTTAACCGGTCAAGAACACCATCATGTTCTTGCCAGTATGGTCGAACCAAGCATATTAGGTGGTTGACCCAAGTGGTCGATCATTGTTATGAAACCCTTCAAGATGAAGCTGTCGAGATCTCGAGTCGAGATGAAGATGTCAAGATCTCGAGTCGAGATGAAACTTGAATTCGAGGCAAGATTAATTGAATGTTCTCGAGCCGAAAATGTTCTCGAGTCGAAGGCTGACTCAGGATTATATCGAGTAGATGTCTGGGTCAGAATTATCTCGAGTCGAAGGCTGAGTCGGGATTATCTCGAGCCGAGATCTATTGAAGAGATCAGGAAGGAATTCGAGTCGAGATCAGGTATCAAACAACTCGAATCGAGATCAATTTCTGTTAGAGTCGAGATCATTCATCAAGCCGAGATCGTTCATCATCATCATTATCGAACAGTGAAGGTATCGTAACTTCCAAAAACTCACTAATTTGATCCTAGATTCTTCAATTCTTAACCAAAATCAGTGATTCAACTTGCAAACTGCTCGAAATTACTTTTGTAACAATCGAATCCAATCAAACAACTTATAACATATCAAATATGCACTCGATTTTGATTTTCCAGTCCGAATTTTGAGTTTTCATATTTTTCACAAAAATCTTCATATTGAGATCAATAGTTGATAGATTGCAAAGAAATTTGATTCCAAAGTGCTTAGAGTCAATGGAGAAACACGATTATCCAATAAAAACATTGATTTTTAACAAATCACAGCTCTTTTTCAAAAATTTCAAGAATCTTCAAATCTGGATCAATTGAGCACGAATTTGGATCTATTCCAAGTGGATTGTGCTCTGATACCAATTGATAGAGCTATAGCAATCGAAATCTCAATGATCCATGAAGATTTGAAGAAATTGATAAGAGTTAGTATGTGTAAGTGTGTGTGTTTTGTGAGAGAAGATGGAGGAGAAAGTAGCTTTCAAAAGTGTAATTCAATTCAAGTGTGGGAAAGCTTACATTATTAGGCTTAATCCTACCTATTTATACCATCACCTCTAAACACCATTAAACTAGTTTAATTAGGCTAATTACAATTGTAAAGCTTAGAAACTAGTCCTAACATTAGTTTCTGAGCTCATACTTTCATCTTTTGTATAATCATGATAAGTTTTGGTTGTTAAATTGAAGTAGTTATATTTTAAAACGTTGTTAGTAAATGATTGGCGGAATTGTTGACTCGGTCCTTACAGATTGACCGCAAGCACAAGCATTATTGTGGATGACCTTAGATTCTTAGTAGACATTTTGACAAAACATGAACATGTAGATTGTAGATATAGTCATTAAGTTTTAGTTCAATTCATTCACCGTCTTTTTATCTACTTAAATTAAGTATTTACACTTTCTTTATAGTTCGCTTTTAACCTTTCAAATGAAGATATATTTGTTTTATTTAGAAAAATATTAGTGTAAAATCTCATTTTTAATTCAGCCATTATAGACAACAGGTTAATATAGCGTTCAACCCTTACATTGTGTTCCCGATTTTTAATTTTAAGAGAAGAGTAGAGAAATATAAAGAAATTAAAATTTTATCGTATTCTAGAACACAAAAACAATAATTTTCTTTTCCTTTTTGACCAGCGAACACAAAAAAGAAAAATATTTTCTTTTAAATATTTCTTCTTTTGTATTTACTTCTCTTACCTTCTTTTATTTTCTTTCATTTAAATCTGGAGAGTTAGAATTGCCATATATCCTAGAAAGTAGGAAGACTAAGTAAGTAATGTAGATAAACATGAGTTGATGGTTACTGCTATAATCTAATTAATTAATATTTTTTAAAACAATTTATTTCATTATTATTAACTGTCTAAAGATTGACATTATCAAGTCCTTTGATATAAGCTTAAAATGGGAATGTTTCCAGCGACACATGGTTATGAGTTATCCTGGCTTTATTATCATTCACCCAAGTTTGTCAATGATTTATTAGTACACATACTTTTTTCTATAACAACAACGTTGTTATTATATACATTAACTAGCTACAAAACCCGCCCGATGGGCGGGTATGCTGTAAATTTTAGTATGTAGAAAAATGTCCAAAAACTTTATATATTTGACATAATAATCGATAGATGTGATGATGATTTTGTACAAAAAAGGGTAAATGAAGAAATGTTACATGGGCATTTTATTAAATGAAGAATCCAGCTTTTTATGCCGTAATCCGTAATATCTGAAGTCTGGTTCCGTAATCATAGAATGCCGGTTTTATGAAAATTATATTGAGTCGTGTATCACTTCTGAATAAAATACGATTGAGTCGCTGATTGATCTTTTAAATATTTATTTGTTTCCTTGTATGTAGGATCTTTTAAATAATTATTTATTTGTTTCCTTGTATGTAGGAAGCCGTATATGGAGCATATGAATGTAGACCGTAAGCCGTACCAGATTCGTTTGCCGTATATGGAGCGTATGAATGTAGACCGTAAGCTGTACCAGATTCGTTTGTATTAGTGCAAATGACGTGGACCAATCAGGGAATTCCAAGTGGCATTATGGACGAATAGGAATGCTTGGAATTGCCATGGTGTCAAACCCTCTTCAAATTTAGGCCTCATATATAGGGTCGGATAACTTGTATTCTAACTAATAGATGGATAATACTGTGAATGCATGGATGTTGGGTCACATTTTAATGTATTCAATAGTCTAGGGGTGTAATGTGACATTTATTGTAACAAATAGCCTAGGGTGATTTTATGTAATTAGTCAATACTAGGCCTAGGTATAAATACCTAGTTGTAACCTAGTATTGACCTAAGCTTGCCGTTGTCTAAATCGAAAACACGTATTTTGTGTGTGAAGCTTCTTCTTGTTCTTCAAATTAATCATTGTTATTGCTTAATCTTGTGTTTAATCGATTGATAAGGATTCACAATTGGTATCAGAGCACATATCATCTTTGATTCGATCCATTTCAGTGAAGATTAAGCAAGATCTTGAAGTTTTTGGTGAAGAACTCAAGAATCGAAATCACAATTTGAGGTAATAAATCGTCCATATTCTTTGTTCATTACATTCATCTTGTAATTCTAAGCATATTAGAATCAAGTTTCGATTAAATCCATCAACAATTGATCCCAATTCGTTGATTTTAAAGAAAACCATTAAAACACATTTTTTCCTCTGTAAAATCGAAATTACCTTCTGATTTGTTGTGTTTTGATCGAGTTTATTGACCCATTCTGTGCGAAAATCAATTTCGAGCATTTTGGGATTTGAATCGCTTGATTTGGTTAAGTTTTGAGCATTCTAGGATCGATTTAGTAGAAAATATTGTTGAGTTCGTTCGTAACAGTCAAGAAAGTTCTCGGCCCGAGAACAGTAACAAGTTCGGCCCGAACTTGTCAACAATCTTCGGCCTGAACTTCACATCGAACTTCGGCCCGAACTACACAACGAACTTCGGCCCGAACTTCACATCGAACTTCGGCCCGAACTTCACATCGAACTTCGGCCCGAACTACAGACTTCGGCCCGAACTTCAACCTCGGCCCGAACATCAACCTCGGCCCAAACTTCTCAACTTCGGCTCGAACTTCTCAACTTCGGCCCGAACTTCTCAACTTCGGCCCGAAGTATCGTGTGTCAAAAGGTGTTATACTAAAACGATCATAACTTTCAGCTCGGGTGTCCGTTTCCAGCCCACGAGTAACCAAATCGAAACTAAAGACGAAAGCTACGACGTGATAAATGGTCATAGGCGGTTTACCCGACTTCTCGGCCCAAAAACGCTTGTTTCGATCACTTTATTTGCGTTTTTGTGATTTTTCGGTCAATTTCCAAACTTCGTTTAGCCCCAGTTTCTTACCCAATAATCATTTTTGGCCAATTCGAAAATCGAGGACATATTTAAAGGGTCTTTTATCATCTGAGATCTTTTTGAAAAATTTTCAAATTTAAAATTTTTTTCGGTCGTAACCGAACATCAAACAATGACTTCAAGAGAAGCACTATCAATCGGATCTGATCTAAAACCTCCAGTCTTATTCAGAGGAGAGTATGCTCAGTGGAAGAAAAGGTTTCTCCACTTCATCAGAAGTCAAGAATTAGCTACTGAAATTCTTGAGTCCCTTGAGAATGGAAACGCAAAATTCTATGAAGATGTTGTTGCGTTACCTGATGCAGATCCTCCGGTTATTGGCGGTCGAGTTCTCATCCCTCCTTCCAGATATAATGCTATTCAAAAGCAACGTGCTAAAGCTGATCGTCAAACATATTCCTTCATGCTTCAAGGACTACCGAATGAAATCTACAATAGTTTAGATAGTCTTGAGAGTGCTAAAGAACTCTGGGATGAAATAAGAAAACAAATGGAGGGCACGGTTCTTGGGAATAAGGCTAAGATGGTTACTACGTTAAACTCATATGAAAATTTTAAAGCATCAACCGGGGAAGACCTGCAAAGCACTTACCATCGATACTGTAATCTGTTAAATGATCTCCGCAAAAACAGTCTTTCAAAGGGAAACCTAGAGATCAACATCAAATTTATCAACAGTCTTCTTCCTGAGTGGGAAATGTTTGGTAACAATGCTATGCAGAATAAAGATCTAAGTCTGATAGATATCCATGAGCTGTACGAATATTTGTACCAAAATGCTCCAATGGTGAACAACATAGCCAAAACAAAACAAGAGACACAAGATACTCCTGCACTTCTTACCAAACAACAACATCTGTTAAATGAGACTGCTAGATCTAAAGAAAAAGCAGAAGAACCCACTCCTCCAAAAATCGATGATTTGGATAAAGAACTTCAAGAAGTGCTGCAAGCCATGAATTTGAACCCACTTTTGAGCACTTTTTCACCAAAAACATTCAAAAACCCATCAAAATCTTCAAAAAGTTGCTTAATCTTTACTGATTTGGATCGAATCTATTGAGACTTTTACTCTGATACCAATTGTTGACTCTGATTCAATGATTAATTCATGGATTAAGCATAAACAAGTGATAATATGAAAGATTGAGATGGATAGATAACTTAAGAACACTTTGCATTTGATAAGAAAATTACAAATTAGGGCAAATGTTAGAGTAATTAGCTATGACATAGGTATTTATACCAACCCTAAGTTTAGACTAATTACACAATGGTCCCTACACTATTGATTACAACAAATATGACCCAACAACATACAACACATCTTTTAATAAAACATTCATAAAGGGACCTAAAGCTATATGTTTAAATCCATGTGTCTTTGTAAATCTATATCTCATTTTCCTTAAGGTCTGAGGCTCTTATTGGCGAGAAGTTGGAATGGCTAGCAAGGGTGTAGCCCTAGCCATGGTGAACCCAAACTTTTCACTCATGTCCACGTCATTAGGTGTCATGCAATTTGGTAACTTCCAATTGAAACATTGTACAATGTTAGCAACTGCCAAACCGACGTTGATCAATCCCAAATTTTTTCCAGGACATCCTCTTCTGCCCGCGCTGAATGGTATGAGACGAAAATCACGTCCGTGTAAGTCAACTTCCGTATCAAGAAATCTTTCCGGATAAAACTCAGCCCAATTTTCAGACCAAACATTCGCGTCGCGTCCAAATGACCAAAAGTTCACGAGTACTAGATAATTTTTTGGTATTTTGCAACTATTAATAACAAGATCTTGAATTGATTTGTGAAGACCCAATATCGGAGCAACCGGATAGAGACGAAAAGTTTCTTTTAACACCATGTCCAAGTACTTTAACTTTGACAAATTTGTCTCATTCACTATCTTTGCATCTTCAACTACAAGACTCAACTCTTTTTGTAGTTTTTTCATCACTCTTGGATGTTTAATAAGTAGAGATAAAACCCATTCAATTGAACCTTTTGAAGTGCCAATGCCACCCGTTATCATATCTAGTAAAATCGCTTTCATGCTCGACCTATCGAGCATATGTAATAGTTTGTCTTGGCTATTCGAATCTTTGTATTTTTTCAAAAGCATGATGTCGGTAAAATCCATTTGTGGTTTATCGGATCGTGTGATTTGTTCTTCATGCTCGTCTATCAAAATATCCAACATTTTGTCAAGTTCATTGCTTAGCGACTTCATGCGTCGAGTTACGCCCTACAAATTTTGAATACAAAGAAAATTAGATATTTACGAATATGACGAGTAAACTAATAAACGAAGGAATGAGTTACACCCCATGGACTAATAAACCTTCAATCGAACCAAAATAAAAAAATATGATTATGTATAGTCCGATTCACGACCCATGATATGTAAATGCGGTCCAAATTCTTGCTTTGGTCCATCCAACTGGTCATAATCTAGTGGTAAAGACTTCCGAGGTCACAGTTCCGATCCCTCATTAGATAAACATTTACCAGATGATCAAAGTAATGTTCGGAAACGGTCATGTTAACGATTATGTTGCATAAATCGCGAGCAAAGTTTGACCACTCGGGATAGCCCATTATAACATGAATAGTTTTTATTTATTTATAAAAAATTATTGCTTTATTCAACAACTGATTTTCTTTTGTTGGGTTTTCTATGCTTCTATCCACACTTTGCTTAAGGCGGAAATCAAAAACAACTTGGTAGAACACTGACCCTAGCAAAGTGCGGAAATCAAAAGCAACTTGGTAGAACACTGACCCGATTAAAACTGTTTTGGAGCGTTAGGTTTACAAATTTAAAGCAACTAGATCAATTTAATATAATTAAATAGATAGATCCGAAATCTTACTTGATTGTGGTTTGACGAATTGGACAAACCATGTGATCTCGTTCTTGCCAGGTTATCACACGAAGCCTAGGATCAAGAAAGAATCCCTTTATTGGTTCACACCCAAGGGTTATCACAAATAGGACGATGTACCATGAGGTAGTACAAAGCACCTAGAGAAGCAAGCACCAAAACCCGAACTCGAAAACCCTTTCGATTCGGCGGGCGGCGTTGGTTCGACGGTGGTGGTGTTTGGCCGAGCTTAGGGAGAGGCAAGGAGCAAGTATTGAATGTTATCTTTAGGTTAAAACCTCAACCTTAATATATATGCTTCCCTAACCCAATTATGGTAACACCACAATTGGTCCAAGACCGCTTCTAATTAACTCTTTGATTAAGCCCGCAAGTAATTAATTAAACTATTAATTAATACTTGGCCCAATACCACAATCTAGTTAATTACCCATTAACTAGATTAACCCGTCTAGCCCGTTAGTCCATTTAATTAAATTATTAGTTAAACACTACGTTATTTCTCGTGTTCGTTGATTCCTCGAGGGCAACCCGAATAGGACTCTAAAATACCCGAACCGGAATACCGGTTTATTTGATGTGTTGGACACTATTTCCAACAGTCTCCCACTTGGACATCTCATCAACTATAAACGGTACGCGTTCGTGTATCCTTTAGAGTGTGCATGGCTTGTGCAGCTGCTGAACTCTGAACTGTCAGAAACAGTCCTATGATATGTGATCATATGTCCTTCATTGCGCGATATCATGTAACTAGTGACATGGACATGTCAATCACTCTAGTTACGATTATGTTTCCTGATTCGAGATTTATGATGACGATTTGACTACATAACTGAACTTTCAATTTAGTCATGACCTGCGGAGGCACTTCAATGTCATATCAAATCAAGAGGGGGCCCATGAATATCTCCTCTATCACTTTGATTAGAGGGAACGAATAAACCTTAACTACACCATCTCCTTCATAGGCATCACATGATACATGGAACTAATCTGTATAGCTACCAGTTACAAATAGCGTTGGAGTTAGACCAATGCATCACGAAATCGTATTAGGGAATGATGCATCTTGGATTGAAGACTCATACGATATTATCGCCTCACTATCACCCACGATGAAGTCCATGGGTAATACTCTGAGCGTGGGTTAGTCCAACATTTAAATACACCTTTTAAATGCTCATGAGAGTAGCAGCAATCTCCATGCAATGTTCATACCTTTGAACAATCTACTAACTCTCCCATGACATCTTAATTCAGTTCTTATTCCCATAAGAACGATTTACTGTGGACGTTCAAGTAAACTCTTAGTTTTCTTTGGAATAGGTTCTAAACATGCAAAAGGTTGAAATGGAATAATTAAATACTATATGAATGATAGAACACTTGCAAATTATTTAATCTCCATAAATAAATCATCAATTCATACAACTTAATATTCGCTACAAATTTCAAATGAATAACACTTTATGGCAAGTCACTATGAAATCTAATTCCTATCGTCCTCGCATGAGCATCATGCTTGGCACGACTTAGTGCTTTCATGAAAGGATCAGCTGGGTTTTCTTCCGACGATACTCTAGTCACTATGATGTCTCCTTCCTCAACACGCTTTCTCACATAGTGATACTTTCTGAGTATATGCTTGGTGCGACTATGATCTTTGGATTATTTAGTCAAGGCGACTGCACCTTCATTATCGCAGAAGATCTTCAATGGTTCCTTGATGCTTGTTATGACACCAAGATCACCAATGAAGTTCTTCAACCAAGTAGCTTCTTTTGCTGCCTCACTAGCAGCAATATACTCAGATTCACAAGTCGAGTCAGCGACTGTCTTCTGCTTGGAACTCTTCCAAGTGACAGCTCCTCCATTTAACAAGAACACCCACCCAGATTGTGAACACGAGTCATCTCTATCCGTTTGGAAACTCGCGTCACAATAACCTTCCACATTCGTCTTTCCCACCATACACTAAGAACATATCCTTTGTTCTCCTTAGGTACTTGAGAATCGTCTTCACCGCAGTCCACTGATCGTTGCCAGGGTTGTCCTGGAACCGGCTCACCATACTCAAAGCATATGAGACATCCGGACGAGTACATATCATGGCATACATGATCGATCCAAACGCCGAGGCGTAGGGGACTCGACTCATTTTCTCCAGTTCTTTCTCAGTACTGGGACATTGACTCTTAGACAATGTTATGCCATGATTCATGGGTAGATACCCTTTCTTGGAATCAACCATACTAAAACGTTTTAGTATTTTATCCAAGTATGTACTCTGGCTCAATCCAATTAGACGTCTTTCTCTACCTCTGTATATCTTTATACCGAGTATGTACGCTGCATCTCCTAGATCCTTCATTGCGATATATTTTCCCACCCAAGACTTCACATCTTGAAGTGTAGGAATAAGGTTTCCAATAAGGAGTATGTCATCCACATACAATACTAGAAAGACTACAATGCTCCCACTAGCTTTGATGTAAATGCAGGACTCATCTTCATTCCTATAGAAACCAAACTCCTTGACTTTCTCATGGAAGCAAAGATTCCAGCTTCGAGAGGCTTGCTTCAATCAGTAGATTGATTTCTCAAGCTTGCACACTCTATCAGGATATTTCTTGTTGATAAAACCTTCTGGTTGTGCCATATAGACATCCTTAGTAAGTCTTCCGTTAAGGAAGGCGGTTTTAACATCCATCTGCCAAATTTCATAGTCATGAAACGCATCTATGGCAAGCAATATTCTGATAGACTTTATCTTGGCTACTGGTGAATAGGTTTCATCATAATCAATCTCATGAGTTTGAGTATAACCTTTTGCAGCAACCTAGCCTTATAGGTGTGCGCATTCCCATCCATGTCTATCTTCTTCTTGAAGATCCACTTGCATCCAACGATTTTAACACCGGGAGAAGTCTCAGTCAAGTTCCATACTTGATTGTCATACATGGACTGAATATTACTCTCCATAGCCCTTTTCCCCTTTTCGGCCTCAGGGCCTTCCATAGCTTCCTTATAACTCGATGGCTCATCGTCATCAACTGGTAAACTGTTACCAGTTGATGCATCACCTTCAGCAATATGGAAATCATAATAATCACCATAATGCTCAGGAGGGCGAATAGTTCTAGAGGATCTACGTGGAACGGTATGAGTTACATCATTTTCCTCAACAGGACTCTCATCCTCTGGTTGAGTGCTAGTGTCTACTATAGGCGCCACTACATCTTCATTGGTTGACTCTTGACACTCTTCAAGATCAATTTTGCTCCCACTGTCTTCTTTGGATAATAGCTCTCTCTCGAGGAAGAATCCTCTTCGAGATACGAACACTTTTTCTCTTTCGGATTATAAAACCGATATCCAAAAGACTGTCGTGGGTAGCCAATGAAGTAGCACTTCTCTGCGTTGTTATCTAGCTTGTCGTGAGATTCATGTCTTACATAAACTTCACAACCCTATATTTTCAAATGTTTGAGGGAGGGAGGATTCCCTGTCCACATTTCAGAGGGAGTTTTGGCAACCTTCTTAGTTGGTACAAGGTTTACGATATGTGCTGCAGTTTCTAAGGCATATCCCCAGAAACTCACTAGAAGTGTCGATCGACTCATCATTGATCGTACCATGTCTAGCAAGGTTCGATTTCTCCTTTCCGACACTCCATTAAGTTGTGGAGTTCGAGGAGGAGAGAGTTGAGATACTATTCCACAACTCTTTAGATAGTCGATGAACTTTTGACTAAGATACTCTCCGCCCCTGTCAGAATGGAGCATCTTAATCTTCTTGCCCAGTTGATTCTCTACTTCTTTCCGATATTCTTTGAACGTTTCAGAAGTATCAGACTTATGTTTAATCAAATAAACATAGCCACATCTACTGAAATCATCAGTAAACGTGACGAAGTATCGTTCACCATGTCTAGTGTTAGACTTGAACGGTCCACACACATCAGTATGTATGAGGTCCAACAAGTCTTTGCCTCTTTCACATGACCCTGTGAATGGCTCCTTTTTCATCTTGCCAAGTAAACAAGACTCACACACATCATTCGATTTGAGGTCAAATGATTCTAACACTCCATCCTTTTGGAGTTTAGCTATGCGTTTCTTGTTTATATGTCCTAAGCGACAATGCCATAGACATGACTTATCCAATACACCTTTGGATGAATCAACATTTAATATTAGATTTCTATTGTTTATGCAACCATCAATTTCATATATACCATCACAAGGATTAGCTTTAAAATAAAACACATCACTTCTATAAACCAAAATAGAACCATTCTCATTAAAAACGAAATTAAAACCATTCTTAAACAATGCGTAAAATGAAATAATGTTGTGTGCCATAGAAGGCAAAAAACAAACATTTAATAAAGTAAAGAACATCCATTCCCAAGCATGAGCTCGTAATCTCCTATCTTGGTGACAGCAGTCGAGACTCTGTTTCCCATGATCAGATTAAGGTCTCCATGCTTCAACTTCCTACTATTCTTAAGTCCCTGCATATCAGTGCAAATGTGAGTACCACACCCTGTATCTAGAACCCAAGAATTAGACATAGAAGTATTATGGAGTTCAATCATAAAAGTACATGATGGTCCAGACTTTTGGACTTTCTGACTCTTCAGATCATCCAAGTACTTTGGGCAGCTTCTTTTCCAGTGACCCTTTCCTTGACAGTAGTAGCAAACAGCATCTTTCGGATCTTTGGTAGGTGTTATTCAGAATCAGCCTTCCTCTTATGGCCATGTTTGGCTTGACCTACTTTGGCCTTGCCTTTGCCATTAGGAGGAGGACGACGTTTCTTTTTAACACCTTCAGAACGAATAGCCAAGACAGGAGCAGTAGGAGCGGAACCTTTTGCTTTCATCAAGCTAGCCTCGGTAGTCTTTATATACCATGCAGTTCCATGAGTGTCTTATCCATATCACCCATGTTATAGTTAGCTATAAATTGTGAGTAGGATGGTGGAAGCAAGTTCAAAACCATATAAGTGGTCAACTCCTTCGGTAAGGGGACACCCAAATTCGCTAGTCTGTCTATGTAGCCCTTCATCTTTTGGACGTGGCTACACACAGATTGTCCTTCTTGCAGTTTGCATCCTACCAGGGAACTTATCACGTCGAAACGTTCTTGCCTAGCTCGGTTTTGAAACATTTGTTTGAGCTATTGATTGATGTCATAGGCACTCATCTTCTCAAAATTCTTTTAGAGATCAGAAGACATAGTGGCTAGCATCAGGCAAGCAACCTTTTCCGACTCAGAACGATGGAGGTCGTAGGCAGCTCTGTCTACGATACTCGAATCGTCAGTCAACTTAGCAATCTCATTATCGAGGACATATTCCTTGCCCTCGTACCTTAGCGTGATTCTAAGCGTACGAACCCAATCAATGTAGTTTGGTCCAGTGAGCTTTTAACGATTCAAGGTTGAGATAAGAGCAAAGCTTTGCGGTCCTTGTGGAAGTGGAGGTGGTGGAGGAAGTGGGATTTGATTGTTATTGTTATTGTTGTTGGAACCCATCTACAAAATAAACAATTTCTTTGTTAGTGTATTCATTAATTAATCCTTATAATAAATTTTCCAATCTTTATTTATAAGGCTAGGATACGACCACTAGTTATACGATGTGAAGAGGGATGCCGTATTTCACACCGAATGATTTCATGTCGTAGGCAAACTATTCTCAATTTCAATCTTATGAAATCCCTAGTTCTTTGATTCATTCTCGAGGAGAATGGCATGTTAATCTCAAATCAATGCTCATTCTAATCTATATGACAGGGATACCGTGGATCATATATTAGAAGGTGAAACGACCATGGAACACCCACGTGGACTTCTCGGCTCAAGTTCGATTGAGTATCGCGAGAATCGTTTCACTCATAAGATAATCTCACAATTAACGTACCGGTTAACCACACGAGTTCCGTTAATCAGACTATAATACGAGCGCGTGCTATTCTATGGAGAGCACACGATGTTCACATTTATATTAAACGGGAAGGATTTGTTTAATTTTATGATTATACTTTTAATCTTTGACATCATCCTATTATGCCCGTTCGGTAGCTTCATTCTAAGACAAGGGAAGCGGCGGGGTAGGTCAGCGCAAGACGTGTTAAAAACGCAACCCCGTTTAGAGATCTATATCTCTTTCTTTCATCCTTTAGATGCCTTAGACTATCGGTGAGCTAGTAATGACATAAGCGACGATGTATTTAACTTTATTTATAATATATATAAACTATTATATAATTATATCTATGATAATTAAAACATTTTAATTTCATTTACTAAAGTTCTATATAGTATAATTAATTTTATAATCGTGTGAGGACGCGACGTTTTAATTACTATTATAACTATATCTTATATAATATTTAATAAACTATTATTACATAATATTATATATATATAAGGGACGAATATCAATTCTTATTTGATATATATTGGAATTTGGAAATTAATATATATATATATTCTAAATTAAACTTTTAATTAATATATAATATATAATTAATACTTTAAATATTTATTCCATTATTCCTGTTATAAATGATTATAAGTAAATAAGATAAATAATAAAAATACTCGAAATTCCAAAACCCTTTTAATATTTTCGGATATATATATATAAAATATATATCCCTAAATTTAAACACTTCTAAAATCCCATCCCTTATTTGAAACCTTTCAAATAATTATCTAGATATTATCAAATCATCTATTTATGGCATATATATATTCCGAAAAATACATATATCCATAAATATTATTATAACTTTTATTTAAATATTAAATAATATATTTATATAATCTTTTATATATTTTCGGAAAAATATATAAATGTATATAAAGATATTTTCAAATCTTTTAAATAAGTCTAGATACTTGATAAAATCTTTTGGTTCAAATTTCTTGATAATTCCAACTTTTGAAATTATCATAATTAATTAATTTAATAAAAAAACGTTTTAATTATTAAATTAATATTACCGAATTTTCGGAAATAATAAAAATCATATTTTTAATTTTCGATAATCATTAAAACTATTTTATAAAATACCGAAAAATATAAAAAACCTATTTTTAATGTATTTTCCAATTCTCGGAAACCCCAAAAACAATTTACGGAAATTCCGAAAATCATAAAATCAATTTTATGGATTTCGAATATACTATCTAGCACTATTAGACTTGTAAACCAATGGCGCTCTGATACCACTGTTGGGTTTTCTATGCATCTAGCCACACTTTGCTTAAGGCGGAAATCAAAAGCAACTTGGTAGAACACTGACCCGATTAAAATTGTTTTGGACCGTTAGGTTTACAACTCTAAAGCAACTAGATCAATTTAATATAATTAAATAGATATATCTGAAATCTTACTTGATTGTGGTTTGGCGAATTGGACAAACGTTGTGATCTCGTTCTTGCCATGTTATCACACGAAGCCTAGGATTCAAGAAAGAATCCCTATGTTGGTTCACACCCAAGGGTTATCACGAACAGGACGATGTACCACGAGGTAGTATAAAGCACCTTGAGAAACAAGCACCAAAACCCGAACTCGAAAACCCTTTCGATTCGACCGACGGCGGTGGTTCGACGGTGGTGGTGTTCGGCCGAGCTTAGGGAGAGGCAAGGAGCAAGTATTGAATGTTATCTTTAGGTTAAACCCTTAACCTTAATATATATGCTTCCCTAACACAATTATGGTAACACCACAATTTGTCCAAGCCCGCTTCTAATTAACTCTTTAATTAAGCCCGCAAGTAATTAATTAAACTATTAATTAATACTTGGCCCAATACCACAATCTAGTTAATTATCCATTAACTAGATTAACCCGTCTAGCCCGTTAGTCCATTTAATTAAATTATTAATTAAACACTACGTTATTTCTCGTGTTCGTTGATTCCTCGAGGGCAACCCAAATAGGACTCTAAAATATCCGAACCGGAATACCGGTTTATTTGATGTGTTCGACACTATTTCCAACATCTTTATACTAGTGAAACGATGTCGTTAATTAAGGCAGTTCATTTTGTTTGAATCACCAACTCAGAAGTTTGATTAATATGTTTCCATGTCAGTTTATCAAAAAAAAAAAAAAAAAAAAAAGTAGGCCCGAGAAGAATCTTTATAATGGTACCATAAAGTAAAAAAATTTCCCCAAATAAATAAAATATTTTCGCCTAATTAAAAGTGACGCACCAAATTATGTGTCCGCTTTTCTTAACCCTTTATCCCCCTGACCTTTTTCATATTTCATTGAGCATACATCGATGCAAGGATGCTTACACATGTATATATACATAAGCTATTTTTTCTACAAACGATTCGCTAAATTTTGGTGGGCTTTGAACCGTTGTCCTAATAACCTATGCCTAAAACTAGGCTTGTTCCTGGTTCAAACCGAAGTGGTTCTAAACCGGTACTACATGGTCCAGTTATCTTGGCCTAATCCGGTTTTAGACTGTTACACCCCTATTAAAACTAGGTTGGTTATTCAATCCTAATATTGCATTGAGGACTTTGTAGATCGATTTCCAAAATAACACCATATCAACAACGTCGTATAGTGAGTGCATTTTCAGCAAGTCCTTTATAAAGGGGGTGATTTTTACACCACAACTTTTATTGCATGTACCACAATTATTATTTTGTTTTTTTTACAGTTAGCTGTCAAACCTGTACTGTGTGGTATAGAATGGTGTAGAAATGAATTCTCATAATATAAAAACCCCTTTTGTTTCTAAATAGAGAAAAAAAATAGTACATGTCAGTATATAGCTTCTCTATATTTAGAGAATTTTATTCCAGGAAAACAATCCACTAATAAATATAATAAATAGTATTTGTTACTCTAAAATCAATTTATCATTTTAACTCATTTATTTATTGAGCTAACAGTTTATAATTTATATCGATCCTTAGCATCTTTTATGTACTTCATATTATTTGCTAAATAGTTATGATAAAAGGTCAAGATATTATAACCTAAAACAATCGTTATAAAATCTTGTCGGGTTCATCCAATATCAATGTTCACGATCGCTCATTCATGTCATCCACTCTAAAGACTATTGGAGATCACGACCGCATCCCTACAATACACGACAACCGGCGATCGCGACCCAGTTCCCTTTTTCCAGCAATTTGGTTGTGCAGGCAACCGTTGGTCACAAGTTTTGTTTGCTTGTACATTATGTATCGTTAGTGATACATGTATTAATAAGTCAATTTTAATATTTGGTTGTCAGTATTTTCACCACTACAGAGGTTTATTCACGTGTTTTGTCTGAAAAGAGAAAACTAATGTGACACTGATGACTATTTTCGGATTTTATAGTCTAAGGCCAAGAAGTTATATTATATGGATAATATTTGTAATTACTAAAGGTTAGAGATGTAATTAATAACTTTTAATAGTTCATCCGTTTCAAATAAGTGACACATTTGGGGTTGCACGTTTTTTGATGCAAAATATTATCGTGAAGATTAAATTATACTCCCTCCGTCCCACTTTAAGTGTCCACTACAAAAAAAACACACAGTTTAAGAAAAATGCATTAATTATATAATGTCACCAATCAAATTTTCTCTTTCCCATTTAAATGTTTTTTGATTGGTTGAAATTTAGGAAATGATGCTCTTTGTGGGAAAAACTAAAATAGTATACTGGACAATTAAAATGGGACGGAGGGAGTATTAAATTGGATAGTTAGTGGATGTTGGATCCCATAAACTTTGATTAAAGCGAGTTTAATAATGTCTAAAGGTAAAATTAAGAGTAAATGTGTTATTTCAATTTATCAAATAAGATAGTTAGTGGGTATGGACCATACTACTTTTTGTCAAGTAAGAAAGTTTTTTAAAGTGTATCACTTATTTGAATGAAGAAGCTAGAGAAGCGAAAGGTTAGGGTTAGCGACGGGAAAAAATTTCATGTGAGTTTTTTTTTTCTTGCGTTTTTTCTTTAATGATTTTGGGGTTTTTGTGTATATATGTCAAAATCGCGTGATAATGAAGTTTAAACCCACTGAATAGTGATGTACATAAGCGAGTTAAATCAAAATACACTAGGTCAACAAAAATTGCAAGTATTTCAGTTGTAAAACCTCAATCAACAAGATCTCCATGCAATATTATCCAACGTTAGGTAATTCTCCTATAAATTCTTGTGATTATTTGCAGCAAATTAGGGTTCGGGCAGGGAGTAGGTCACCAAATTCAATGACAAGTAAATGATATGGAATCAACAACATGGTACTTTGATATCAACATGAATACAACACATTGTTCTCTTGAATTTAAGTAACCTGAAAATAGTGATCAAAATTAATGGAAGAGAGATATCAGATACTGATTATCGCTAAAGTCATTGAGATGCAGGTTTATTTGACTTTTCACTAAAGTAATATAATAAACTTCATACTTCTCTTTATGTGTTTATCCATAAGATTCATCCACTTACGGCATGTTTGAGAAAGCTTATTAACGGGGCTTATGAGCTTATTAGCTTATTAAGCTCCAAATAAGCTTTGGAGCTTAATAAGCTAATAAGCTCATAAGCCCCATTAATAAGCTTTCCGAAACATGCCCTTAGAATTTTTTGATTGGATAGCATGATGATAAAGAATTCATGCCCAGGATCAAACCGGAGGCTATTGACATGTAAATCAAGAGTCTACAGAATTACAAATACTCTCAATGAAAAGAAACTAGAAAACAAACATAAATACATGTTGCAAGTTTTGTTACACAACCTAAACTTAAGGGTGTGATTGTGTGAATGGTTCGGATCAGGTTGGATGCTAGAAATTTTCTAAAACTGAGCCGATAGGGGTGGGTACCCCTTTTTACCATCTGACTTTTTTGGGTCAAAATTGCAGGGTTCCAATTCCGGTTCCTGAGAAAATTCGCAGACCACTTACTGAAGTGCAAGAATTTGATTTACAAGCTGAACACCGAGCTGTTGATAGAGCTGAGTTTGACATTGAAAAGTCAAAGAGAAAGAAGTGATGTATAAACGATATAGAGATGAAGTAGAATCTGCAAAAAATGGTATTTATTTTATATATAAATTAAATTTTAAGTTAGTTTTTTTTAAATATATTTATGAAATATTGTTTTGAATTTAATGCTGTACAGATGGAAGAAGAGAAAGCTTTGAAACAGTTGAGAAGAGCATTGGTACTACATGCAAGACCAATTCCTAATTTAAATAAACGTGTAATTGTGATTGTGTATTGATCGTTATCACGAGGTGTAAATATATAGGGAATATATTTACACTCTAATCCTTGTACTTAGGAGAATGTATATAGTATGTTTATTTGTCTAATATTCCCCCGCAAGCTAAGGCCGGGGAGCGAGCCTTAGCTTGGACCTTAGAAGCTCGAACCGTTGTGACGATAACGGCTTGGTAAAGATATCTGCAATTTGATCATTTGTGGAGATGAACTGTACACACAACCTTCTTTGAGCTACCTTTTCTCGAACAAAGTGAAAATCCACTTCAACATGTTTTGTTCGGGCGTGGAACACAGGATTTGCAGATAAGTATGTGGCTCCTAAGTTATCACACCATAGTGTAGGAGCGGCTTTAAAAGGAACTCGTAATTCGCCTAATAAATCTTGAAGCCATGTTAGTTCAGCAACTGTGTCTGCCATGGATTTATATTCAGATTCGGTGGATGACCGAGAAACAGTACGCTGTTTGCGAGCAGACCATGAAACTAGATTCGATCCAAGATATATCGCATATCCCCCCGTGGATCGGCGGTCGTCTGGGCAGCCAGCCCAATCAGCATCGGAATAAGCTGTGAGATTTGGAAACGATGCATCAGAATATGCATGAAGTCGTGTATCTGATGCAGACTGAATTCGTAAGCCCAATGATGACGTTCCATGTAGATACCGGATTATTCTTTTGACAGCAGACCAGTGATTTAATGTGGGAGCATGCATGAATTGGCAGACTTTGTTGACTGCATATGTTATATCTGGGCGAGATAATGTAACATATTGTAGAGCCCCCACAAGCTGTCGGTACCGAACCGGGTTATCAAAAAAGGGACTGTCGCCAAGATAAAGATTAGAGCTGGTTGTAATTGGAGATGGAACCGGTTTTGATTCCGTTAAGCCAGCTCGGGTGATGATGTCTTGAATGTATTTCTTTTGAGACAATATCAGATCACCCTTTTGACGAGTAATTTCAATGCCCAAAAAATATGAAAGCGTTCCCATGTCTTTAACTGCAAACTGAGTGCTGAGAGTTTGAACAACCTTTTCAAGAGCCTGTGAATTATTGCCTGTCAAAATAATGTCATCAACATACACAAGCATATACAATAAGGTGCCCTGATGAGAGTACGTAAAAAGAGACGGATCTGTGCGGGAACCCCGAAAGCCAATCTTCTGTAAAGCACTGGATAACCGATGAAACCAGGCACGGGGGGCTTGTTTCAACCCGTAGAGTGCTTTATGTAACAAGCACACGTGATTCGGTTTACTGGCATCTACAAAACCAGGTGGTTGTTTGAGGTAAACCGTCTCTTTCAGATCACCATGTAGAAACGCATTCTGAATATCCATCTGTCGTAGTGGCCAATTGTGTGTAGTGGCAATAGATAACACTACACGAATGGTTGTTGCTTTAACGACCGGGCTAAATGTCTCTTGATAGTCAATACCCGGTTGTTGATTAAAGCCTTTGGCCACCAATCGTGCCTTGTAACGCGTGACTTTACCTGTTTGATCACGTTTTAATTTATAAACCCACCTGCAATCAACAATATTAGTATTTGGTTTTTGTGGAACAAGAGACCACGTTCCATTTTTGATCAAGGCCGAATATTCCTCACACATAGCTTGGCGCCATTATGGTATTGTGTTGGCAATGGTAAAGGATGGAGGTTCGTTATCTGTGTAGTTGAGAGTGGCGTGGTATGCGGAAGGATCATAAAAGGAGGGAGGTTTTGTATTTTGACGAAGGTTAGTCGGTCGGGTGCGGGTGGAGGCAGCGGGTGGCTGAACAGGTGGCGGATCAGGGGTGGATTGGGCCGCGGTGGATTGGGCCGCCGCGGTGCTGACTGCCGCGGTTGGAACAGTGGCAGTCGCTCCCGGAACATTAGATGTATTGGCCGGTGTAGGGTTAGGTTGTTTGGGTCGCCGACTATACGTATAGAGGAGTGGAGGTTCGAGATTAAGAGGACTAGTTGTGTGGGAAGTGTGATCAGGTGGTGGGTTAGGGTAGGAAGAAATGTAAGGGTCGGAGTTGGTGTGTTGATTTTGTTCAGGGTTAGGAGGTGAAGTTGCAAAAGGAAGAGAGGACTCATCAAACCGCACGTGGCGACAAATGTAGATGCGGTCGGTGTCGGGATCAAGACACCGATAGCCATGATGAGAGGTGCTGTAGCCCAAGAAAACACAAGGAGTTGACCGAAAATCCATTTTATGTTGGTTGTAAGGTCGTAGGTGAGGGTAAGCACGACAACCAAAAACGCGAAGAAACGAGAAATCTGGTTTAGTTTTAAATATAAGTTCAAAGGGTGAGGTATTGTGGTTAGTGCGGGAAGGCATACGGTTGATTAGGTACACGGCTGTTTCATATGCAAAGTGCCAAAAATGTTTAGGCACATGTGAGTGTGCAAGAAGGGTAAGACCAGTCTCAACCACATGTCGGTGGCGACGTTCAACAGTGCCATTTTGGGCACTCGTGTGTGGACAAGAGAGGCGATGTACAATTCCAATAGATGAGAAAAAGGAATGAAGATTGCGGAATTCACCACCCCAGTCGGTTTGAACGGTTTTAAGTTTGGTTTGAAATTGTCTTTCAACCATAAGCATAAAGCGTTTGAACGTGGGAAAAACATCAGATTTTTGTTGTAAAGGAAAAAACCACATATAGCTAGAAAAATGATCAACACAAAGCAAAAAATAACGATGACTATCCGACGAGGTGATAGGTGCGGGTCCCCATACATCACAAAAAACAAGATCTAAAATGTTTGAACTTTTATTAGATGAAGATGATAAATGTAGTTTGGATGTACCAAAATAAACGTGTAATTGTGATTGTGTATTGATCGTTATCACGAGGTGTAAATATATAGGGAATATATTTACACTCTAATCCTTGTACTTAGGAGAATGTATATAGTATGTTTATTTGTCTAATAAATTTCAAAAAACCTTTTTTACCTAGAAAGTATGGAATATTTTTAATAATAAATATAATCTGGAATTTTTTAGATAAAAATTGTTGTTAAGTTTTTGGATTGTGTGATTATGTCATCAAAAGGAGTAACTAAACCAAGATCACCAAGATTGAAGATTGCTGAAAGAAGGAAGATGGTTGTTGCTGCAGTTACTTCAAGTGCAACATCAAATATGAGGTGATGATAAAAATTAGAATCTTAATTTGTGTTCAAGAACTCTTGAATATTAAAATATATGTAAACTTTAGGTGGTTATAATTTGTTCGTTGTAATAGTTGTTTGGTGTGTTCACTCCAAAAAAAAATTGATTCACAATTTACCCAAGAAAGTTTGTATTTGACCTTTTGAGAGTCAAATGAATTATGTACTGATGTTAGTTCATTTGGAATGATCTAATTTTGAATTTTACCTAAAAAATGTTGTATGCAAAATTTTACCTAATCACTATATGCATAAAAGTAAAGAAAACAATGCAAAATTGCCTTTATGCTCCATATTTCTATAGATTTAAGATTTCATGGTGTTTTTGTCATTTCATTGAGGTCTATGTATTGTTGTATATTTGTAGTATGCACAATAAGGTGAAATAAGGAATTGTTAATTGTTACTTTAGTAGAAAAGTCTGTGGATTTACAAGACAAAAGTAGTATGTGGTGTGGATTACATTTTGATAGAGTTATTTTAATCCACTTGCAAGCCATGTTTTAGCAGGTGATTGACATCAAAGACTTGTGATGATGCTTATGGTCGGGAAAGAGAAATAATGAAGCAAGGGGTTATAAAAATGATAACAATTTTTTAAAGCTAATTGGGATATATCATGGTGGCTTTCAGGTTTCATATCTACTTTTAATCTCTTTCTAATATTTTTCTTAAATCTATAACATGCCTACACCAACACTTAATTTTATAACAGGATTTAGTGACCTGGTGGTTTTGCTGCAGTTGAAACTGTTGCAGTTGATGCTTCATTTGGAGGTTAAATTAAAAATAACATTTTTTAATTATTAATAATTCATAATCTTTAGTTTAGTATGACACTAGCTAACACTTAGATTGAACTAGCTGTTGGCGCTGGACTAGCCGGGGCCAAAATAGCTCGAAGAACGGGAAGTTTTGATGGCAAATCATATTTTCTCTTTGATGCCTTTTTGTTATTGGGTGAGTTATCTTTTTCTTGGTTGGTTATTTAGTAAGACTAATATGACTCGGTGATGATAATTTTGTAGCTTTTTTATAAGTTTGAAATTGATTTTATGTAATAATTATATGATCAAAAGTTTCTGCAAGGGACATTTTTGTGTGTATAGGATATATTATATATATATTTTCACCCCGCCGCGAAGCGCGCGCACCCATTACTCGTATGTAACATTGACAAAAATGTTTCAAACGACTTCAAGTCTAGTGAGTTTTCTACAAATCAAAGAAATTGCGTGTTTAAGTCTCGGTAGGGATATGTATGATATAAATTGTGTGAATATTTTTCTTCAAAAAACATAGCGACAAAAATGTAATTTATACTATAAAAAGATGTCCCGAGTATGGAAGCAAGAGTTCGAGACTTACATGGAGATCTAGCGGTCGTAGTATAGGCACGTAGTCTCCCAAGTTAATGGTACCTGCCATCATAATCATGTCAGCTAAACTCTTAAAATCAAACCTCTCATCATCTTTCCTCCCAAACAGCATCATGCATGTCATTGCTTCAATCAATCCACCTACAATCTCACTCAAATTCACAAATTCTTGTTTTAAACAAGCGATTTCAATCTCCTTAATTCACCATCAACTTAATCTCCTCTATTCTCATCGCCATAAAACCTTCAATCTTTACATCACTTAGTAACTTGTGACAACCCGAAAATTTGGGTATTTAATTCGACATTTATTGTAACCCTAATAGTGCCCATGAACCCTATAATAATTTATGAAATCAATTACTCGCATTTATGTCTAGCGAAGAACCCTAATGTCATTTATGATAACAACTAGGGTGCATTTAAGTTTGGTGAAACCCTAGAATTCATGTCTCATCAGTGCACAAAATCATTTGATGCATTAATCATATTTGGTTGCATGAAATCACCAATCAGTTAGTCAACGAGTTGGTGACACAACATATTTACGAATCGAATCAAAAATCAAATTTTATAATTCATAGTGATCCATTAACTCCACCTAGTCAATTGGTACAAAAAGCAATAACCGAAACATTAAACACAATTTTAAATCACTCGTATACCAAATATCTATCAAATAACAAATTCTAAAATCTTATACGTATTGTACTAACTGAATTTCCTTAAATCATGTTTTGATTTCCTTTTATTTATTAAATGATAATAAATCTAAATAATTGACCAATTAATAACCACCAAAATAAACCTTTAGCACCCTATAAAACTTACCTCGACGGACATTCTTTTCTTTCGGAGAATGGTCATTATTATTATTACTTAATGTATTGTACATACCATCTAATCACCAATAATTTACCAAATTTAAAAACCCACTTTCCTTTCTTTTTTTAAGCCCGCCGTTACCCCCCTTCCCTCCAGTCAACTCTCCTTGATTTGGTTGTCCATTCTATAGTTAGCTTGAAAATTTTAATAGATTAAAACCTTCCCTATAATATTATACCTTCTTCTTTGGAGAAATCCTAATCCACCTATAAAACCTTATCGCCTCTTTCACCCCTATTCAAACAAAAAGAAGACAGAAGCAACTCAGCCCCTCTCTCTCTTCGTGTTAAACTTATCATCTCCGGCGAATACCCAACCCCCGCAGTCTTCGATTCCAACATCTCGCTTCTATCTCTCGAGCTCTCTCCCTTCGGATATGAAACAGAAACAGTCGGCGTCACCTTTTCGTTGCACATCTTCATTCTCATACTTCACTGGTGAACTCAGAGGCACCTCCGGCAAACCCACACCAATCTCCGGGCGAAATCAGGAAAATTGCAGTCTCCGTCGCTCCCTCTCTCGGCCCTCGCTCTCTTCCGATACCTCCATCTAAAGGTATACTCATATTCTTTTTATTATTGATTTCGTGTGCGTGTGTGAACTCCGGCGGAAACGGCCGCTGCCTGTTACCGTCGCTAGCCGGAACCGATGGCTGTTTCTTTTAGTTCGTGATGAGTCCAATAAGAATTAAAATTTAGCCCACTGTTAAACTAAATGATAATATCACTGGCCCAACAATTTAGTTTAACCCAACAGAAATAAAAGTCCGGTTCCTTTTGTCGTTGGCCAAGTATTCGTTTTTCCAAAACAAAAATATCAGTTTAATTGATTTGATAATTCTCAAATTTAATTCATTAAGTTATATTAAATCATTATACAATATTATTTAATTATATAAATAATATCTAATGTTATGTATTAGATTAACGTTTTGTTCTATTTAAATAATCATTTATTTATTTAATATTTATACTTATTAAACTTTACTCTTTACATTATTCATTTATAATTATTTAAATACTTATCAATGGTACAACTACCCATTATATTTTTATCAAATAAACCAAATCCCAAAACTTACAAATTACAAAACATCGTATGCAAGATACAAAGTCAATTCAATAAAGTCACCAACATATTGCTCATTTAGTTTATCTTTCTATTGCATATAGGAATCTATTATTGTTTGGTTGGAAGGATTATTTCATTATTTGAATCTTTTGGAAGCATTGCATGAGGTGAATCCACGGCCCCTCTTTTACTTTATTTTTTTACTGTTTTACAACTTTGGGGTGAAAAACATATCAAAGGCTTTTATAAACAGTTACATTATTTATCGCTACGTATTTAACAATCTCACAATGACAGTGAGTCCACAGCCCCACTTTTTATCGCATTTTTATATACTATTTTGCAACAGGGGTGAAAAACATACAAAATTATTTTATTGTTCATATTTTATTGTGATGATACATTACTCAGAACATGACATTCAGTCCTTTATGCTCGAACTAAGACAAGATGTAGTGACATTGGTAGATGCCTACATACTGTAACCATTAGCTAGTTGCGACTAGACCCTGGATATGCAGATAGTACTATCGACTGAGACTCACCCTCCCACATTTGTTTGATCAGTTTTAACGGTCTACCGAACCGTTATGGGAGTGCATATCTTAGATTCAGTAATATCATTTTGGAGTTGTAGTTTGGTTATGGGCTTAGGGTCGGCATTTTAACTCAAGGGCATTGCAAACCTTTGGGGGATATCAGTTCATGTTAATTTTCAATATCCTTTCAAGGGTATCAGTTTACTATATTTTTAATATCCTTTTGAGGATATCACTTTACTACATTTTTAATATCCTTTCGAGGATATCAGTTTATACAATTTTATTAAATTATTTTCCATGTCTCTACATGTCAAACATCATTTCAATATTGCCGTTGTGCAAATCATTTTCAAACATCATATCATCACAACATTTTTAGCCTTGATGGCTCACAAATAATTTAGATAACTCAAAACATTCTTTAAACTTGTGGATTCACTCAACAATTTTTGTTGATCATTTTATTTATGTTTTTCAGGTAATTCATTGAAGCATGAGTCTTAGTAGCATTGATCATGAGCATGCATATTGTCAAGATGCCACGAACGTCTTTTCATTTCCAAACGTTAACTTTTACTTTTAAGCGTTTCAATTACATTAAATTTTGAGATATACTTTAATTGAAATATTAACTGAAGTTTTTAAACATTTATTGTTTACAATAATCATATTTGTGTTACTCATAAATGTTACATCCTGTTCTTCCGCAAATATTTATTACTATAAAATCATTTTTGGCGAGGTGTGACATAACTCCACCATGCAAATTTCCTAACGTCCCAGAAATACGGACCGTACTCAGCTAACGCTATTCCTTTCGATCCATAAGAAAGACACTTTGATATTTGGAGATTCGGACGAGAAGAAAAAATGACATCATGGGTCCCGAGGAAAAGCTTGGCCGCAACGGGTGATGACATTACAATTGCTTGGACGGAGCCTAGAGAAATGGACATGATGGGACCGTACTTTTTGGATAGTTTTTGAAGGGTTCGATAGGGGAGGTTGCCTAATAAGTGTAGGTTTCCGATGATTGGTAAGGATATAGGACCGGGTGGTAGTTCGTTCTTATGGCGGCATGTCCGCACAAGCAAAATTCCGGTAAGAACTAGGAGTGTTGCAACTATAAAGGGAAACATGGCTATTGTGTGAGTTAGTTCTACAACTTTCAAGTAAAGGATATATTTTGATTATCATATCACAAAGGCGTGACATATATATACACGCAAGTGTGTATTAATATGTGTAGTAGACCGATGTTAGATTATGTGCAAATAATAAAATATATTGATGTTATTATTGTTAGGAAATTATTGTGGTGAATGAGATAACAAGTGTTTGATACAAGAAATTAAGTGTAAAAAATTGTCACACATGGGAAAAATACCAAACAAAGTAACTCAAAATGAGAACTGTGTATGAGACGATAGTTACGATTTTGGGTATTTAATTCCGAATTTCAGTTACGATTTCTTGTTAATGATTGTATTAAACGAGTGGGGTTTTACCCGCGCGTTGCCGCGAGAATTTTCGTATGATACCCAAAAAATGTATAGCGAGTTCATATCATATTCAAAGTACAATAAAACACATGAATATGTTAAATTAATCTAAAGCAAAATTATTAATTTCATAGAACTAAATAATAGATAGTTGTGTATTTGTGTGATAGGTAAGACAAAAAATCACCTAAGCGTATGTTGAGGGGGTGTGTTATTTGATAATATGAGTGTTAAAGATAAAATTATTACAATTACCCATAAGTGAAGATATAATAGCTGAAAAATACTAAGTGATTTACTATATTAAAATTAAAATTGAAAGTATGAATATCTAACCTCCATTTGTATTTATAGCCTCTCATATACTTTTAAAATTAAGTGATATAATTTGGATTCCACATTAATTTTAGGCACAATATTGTAATAATGTTAAATTAGATTAAATTAGACAGTTAGTGAGTGATGTGTCCCACGTATTATGGTTAAAGTGAGTTTAATAATTTAAAAAAAATAAGGATAAATGAGTCATTTCACTTTATTAAAAAAGATAGTTAGTAGGTATGAGTTCCAATATTTTTCTATCTAATAAGATAATTTTAAAGGTACATTATTTATTTTGAAAACACCTCAACATAAAAATTGAATCACTTATTTTGAACGGACAAAATATGAAAAACATAATTTTGAAAATGTTAATCTAACTTCCACGTGTGCTTATGTATTTTTCTTGGAACATGAGTCACCTTATATATGATAACGGTAATTCATATTAAAGAAAATCCAATCAGCTCAAAAAGTCAAAAAACACGGCATTGTAATTTTATATTATAAGGTTACTGTTCATAGTATCTTAAATGTTATATAGTAAACTAGTAGGTTTACCCCCACGATGTCGCAGAGGTTTTTCATATAATATGCAAAATAATGTTTAATGATACTTGTACAATCATAAATTATTATTTTTATTAATCAAGTTAGTAAATGTTTTATTAATAATTTGCAAATTACAATTATTGGACAAAAAAATCAACATATTAAAACAAATAGGATTAAAATGTAAGTATTCCAAAACAATGTCAAAAAAATTTAAATGTTAGAATTAAAAAAATATTATATAAAATTATACAGAGATTTTCTAACATATGCCTTAGGGCACCAAACTAATTAATAGTTGTAATTTCCAAATTATGGATTAATAAATATTACTGAATCATATTTCTTACCTTGTTCAAAACCGCCTTAAATGACATTTTGAATTTCAATATTAACTTTAAGTTAATATAATACTCTAATAGTGTGTCTTTAGGCCATATGTTAAAATGACCTAATTTAAAAAATAAAATCACATGCTAACTAAGCTACTACTCACGCGATATTAAATATTATGTTACATTCAAACAAATTGGATATGAAGCGAATAAGGTAGCGGAGAGAGGGAGTTTTATATTAGTATGTGAGAAGAAGCAAATAAGGTAGTGTGGGGAGAGGAAATTGAAAGAAAAAGAAAGTCAACAAATGTTGGCGTTAAGGAATTAAAAAGCAGAAAGAGGAGAAAAAAATAGTCCACTGTTCATCCTCATGTATATTAACGAGGATTTCAAGCCCCGCGCGATGCGCGGGAATTAAAGACACATAATTTTATCAGAGATTATGTTAAAATAGCAAATTTGTAACCTAAAACATATGAAGAGAGCAAATTTGTCACTAATCTTTTCAAATGCTTATATTCTCCACTAAAGAATATACAAAAAGCAATTTCGTCATCCAAAACATATTAATAGAATAATACTTATCTCTTTTAAAGCCCTTATTTCTCGTAAAATGAATAAAATACAATATACTAAATTTTTTTTTATTAAAAATTCAACTTTATTAGTTAAATCGTAAAAGTACAAATATTTATAAACCATAACTTATCTTTAAGTATAAATTATATAATAAAATATATTATTAAAATTTTAGAGGTTATAATATGGATTATAAAAAGTTTAAGTTAAAATTATGAGTTATAAAGTTTAAGGGAAAATAATTTAATAATAAAAAATAAATGATATTAGTATTATAAATGATAAAGCTTATTTCCCGTAAAATGAATAAAATATAATATACTAAAATAATTTATTAAAAATTCAACTTTATTTAGTTAAATCGTAAAAGTACAAATATTTATAAACCATATGTTATCTTTAAGTATAAATTATATAATAAAATCTATTATTAAAATTTTAGAGGTTATAATATGGATTATAAAAATTTTAAGTTAAAATTATGAGTTATAAAGTTTAAGGGAAAAAAATTTAATAATAAAAAATAAATGATATTAGTATTATAAATGATAAAAGTTTATGGTTTATAATAAGAAGTTATAAAACTTTAGGATGAAAGGTGTAAATTACTTATGCAATAGGTATAGGAAAAGGAAAAAGAATAGAAGTCAAGAATGAGAATTGAACTTGGTTGGCTTTTGAAAATAAATCAAGCCTTAGCCAGCCCATCTATAACCTTCTATTGTTAAAATATCAATACGTGCATATATATTTAATTAAGAAATGGTGCAGGATAGCATGTTACTGTTCATAACTGAATGGGAATTGTATATAAGATGAATTAATTAATGTGTTTAATCATTAAACAAGAATTACAACTCATCAGTATAAAATATAACTTTGGGTAGATTTGTAGATACACAATGTAGACACAAAAAGATTACAACACTCTCTATAAACATACAAAGTGTTCGGCCATTGAATTATATCCGGTAGTACAGACTACTCGGTTGTTATACCACGAGAAATAGACGACAAATCTTTTTTAAGGGAATCGTGTTAAATCAACAGACTCGACGAAACTCTTTTGTACTTCTTAATTTTACATAATTTTTTTCAATTTTTTATAATTGTATTCGTCTATTTTTTTTATGTGTTATATTTTATTTATCGAAATTGGTATTAGCTCCTTTAAACTTAAAATAAATTTGTCCTCTCTTGCTAATATTGATTGAAAATGTAACACCACAATTTTTCAAAACAATTTCAAACTTTTTAAATATTCAATATTAAGTCTTTACAAACCAAATACCCCAAAAATACGGTTTGATAAAAAATTGAAAGTATTATCAGAGTACCAAAAAACGGTGTTACAATAATATCAAATCCATAGTCTAAGGGAATCAAATAAGTACACCGAGCTAATCACTTCCAATGCTAACTACCGGCCGCCTAATCCTTAGCTCCCGAACCTGAGTTGTTGGGTCGCAGAAAAGCATCCCCTACTGAAGGAGATTTAATGAAGACAAAAGACAAATAGTTTGAAGATAATCTGAGGATCAGTTCCTCAGATTGTGGGTAACTGAATCTGATCAGTTCGGCAGTTACCCAGCTACACTATCTGATCACCATCTGAAACAACGATCAGTTCTCCATGCAGAATCAGATACTAATCAACAGATCAGATAGTTGTAGCAGGTTCGGCGCACACTTAACAATAACGCTGAACCATATGAACAGATACATGTCTAAGCAAAACTCTTAGTGACGATCACTTAAGCTGAATGCCATCTGAAGAAGCATGAGTATCTGTAGACTCATGACGATCTGAAGCGTACAAACGCCTGAAGTTTCAGTGTTATAGAAAGACACAAGTAAAGCACAAGTTTGTGTATCGCTGATAAATGGAATATTATGCAAATCTTCTAGAAGATATCGGTGATCAAAAGACGATAGAAAGTACTGTCAGAATTCCGTTAGTAGTGCTCGTCGCATGAAATATCCTATGCACCAACAATATTCACACACGTGGATTCGATCGATCGTTCATTTGGCACCACGTTTCTCAATACTATAAATTGAGGACTTAGCTATCGCATTCTGCGTGCACCCAACAAGTCTACACGTTGCTAAAATCTTCTCAGACTTTATTTCTTGAGCAGTGTGTAAACAACCAGTAATACCTTAGTTACTTGATTTGAGAATTGAATCTCTGTAACGAAGGTGTCTGGTCTTGTGCCTGATCATTAGTTGATCAGACTTTGTCTTAAATAGTATTTGTTATTGTCTATCTCCTATAAGTTAGTTTAGTTAGGATTTGTCTCTCCTGTTCGTTCTTCGTCTTAAATTTCGGGATGAAATTTCTTCCACCAGGGATGAATGTGACAACTCTATATTTCCGGTATGTATTCTCATTTCATTTCTAAGACTTTCCGTATTTAAAAAGTTTCTATATTTAGACATTTCTATTTTTGGCATCCAAACACACGACAAAACATCTATTTTTACACCATACATTAGCGTTTGACTATTTTAGTCAACACAACATATTATTTACTTATGGTGACACACTTGAGCTAAAACATTTCTTAAAATAGTAATTTATATCGGTTACGCAATAAACGAACTTAATTTAATAAACGTGACTCGAATTGAACTATAGTCTAAACACGAAACCAAACCTTGACCGACCACCTATGTGGCCGGCCCTCCCCTTGTTCAAAATCCACTTCATTCGGCCGAACACCCCATAGGGGTGAGTCTAGTTGCTTGATCTTATCCCTCTTGAATGGTTATCCCTATCCTTGATTCAAAAGAGTATGTATCCTACTACAACTCTCTCTTAAACCCTATTTTCTCCCCATATAAATACCACACATAGACTAACCCCAACCTCTTTGATCTCTCCCTCTCCTTCTCTCGACCGAAGCAACCTCACCACCATCTCCATTCGGTTTTTGATCCCAAGCAAGCATCCCCAGTCGATTTCTTGTTCGTTTGGTTGTAACAAGGTATTATCCGATCCCTTTGTTTTGTTTTCCTTTTTGATTCGGTCCCTAGCTTCGAACCAGAGACCATGGCCATATGGTCTCGGCATTTGTAGATCTAGATCCCGACGTGCATGCTTGCATGCATGTCAAAGGGTTTGTTTGTTTAATCGTTTATCGACCTAGTTTGGTTCGTTTGTTCGTTTGATTCATTTATTGTTATTGATTTCATGACCTAAACCCTAGATCTTTGACATTGTTAAACCCTAGATCTAAAAGTGCAGTTTGTTACTAACCCTAGAACCGAAACCACCATCCAAAACCGTAGGGTGGACTATTCGGCCAACCCTAGCCGAAACCCTAACCCTAGTTGACCAACTTGTTGCTATTTGAATTTAGTTGACTAGATTTGACCATAATTGACCCGAACTTATGCTAAACCTAACCCGCATCGGAACCCAAACCCTAGCCGAAATCTAGATTCTTTTAGTAGACTTTTGTTGACTAATTTTAACCCAGAAGTTAAACCGGGTCAAGGCCGGATCTTGACCCAAAGCGTGGACCCAAACCCGAACTCTTAATCGGGCCAAGGCCCGTACTTGGCCCATTCGATCTATCCAAGCCCATCGTGCCAAACTTTAGTCGGCCCATTAGTAACCAAGCCCATTTGGACCAAAACCCAAGCCTTTGGCCCATTACTTACCCAAACCGAACTCAATTGGGCCCAAGCCCAATCCATGGCCCAATCTAATCAGACCTAAGCCCAACATGAGGCCCAAGTGGCCCACCTAGTGGTCCATTAAGCCCATTTAGGCCCATTAGGCCTAACCCAAGCCCGTTTCATTTCATTTCATTTCATTTCATTTCGAAGCCCATTTCATTTCGACCCATTAAGGCCCAATGACCCAAGTTCACTCGATGTCACAAAACCGAAAACATAACGTTAATCGCGTATCATATATCATAATTAGATCGCATGTGTTAGCTTAGTCTAATTAGAACGTTATATCGTTTAGGAAACTAGGATTCTGTGAAGGAGTCCTCTATCCTATCAGTTGCTAAGCTTTGCCCACGTGAGTCCACAACCCCTCTTACTACGTTTTGCTGTTCTATAAACTATCTGGGTGGGAAACATAAACTATGCTACTACTTTTCTATGACTGTACAACATCTATACATAGGGCTGTCAAATCGTGTTATCATTTCGTGTTTCTGGGTAACACGACACGACACGAATTCGCTCAACACGAAAACGACACGACACGAATTCGCTCAACACGAAAACGACACGACACGAAGTCGTGCTTTATTTTGCTAACACGAACACGACACGATTAAAAAACCGATAAAACGACAAACACGACAACACAAAATAAATAACAAAATAACAAATTTCTTATTTATTACATGCTAAAAACATGACAAAATCATAACTATCGTGTCAATTTCGTGTTAATTTCTGAACACGAACACCACACGACACGACTTCGTGTTTGTTTTACACAACACGAACACGACACGAACACGAATTCAAATTTCAATTTCGTCCCAATTTCATTTCGTTTCGTGTATTTTTGTCGTGTCGTGTCAAGTTTTGACAGCCCTATCTATACATTTTCATTATCGCCTTGGCATGACAAAAAATTATTATACTGGACTGAGGTTACCAACAATCGTTAACTAGTGGATCTAGACCATGAATATACAGATAGTACTATTGGTTGAAACTCATCCTCCCAACATTATTTGATCATTACTTGGTTATCCAAGACATCTTTCGGGAGTGTATATCCATAAAAGAACGATAACATACCGGAGTTGAAGTGTTGATTGTGGACTTAGGGGTTGGTATATTAACTCAATAGACTAGCTACCTGTTGGGGATAACAGTCATGCGATGTCAAACATAACAACTTATTCAACACTTTTTCATAAACAAAACTAGTAGTTGTAGATCTTCTACAATTACACTTCATTTTTCATACTTATTTCTCATATCATATGAGTGAACTTATACTTTTTCAGTCATAAAACACTTTTCATAACAATCATTTTGGGTAGCCAAGACAATAATTTTACACCATACAATAACCCTATGGATTCACGTAACATTATTTGTTGACCCTTTTATATTTATGTTTGATTAGGTGCATAGTGAGACTGAAGGATATGAGCAGTGGATTGTCGTGAGCCATGAATAAGACATTAAGTTTACGAACAATCATTTCATTTTCAAACAATTTCTATGTTAGGAAACTTGCTATTTTTGGAAACTTTCCATTTTTAGAAAGTGAAACTGATTTCATTTCGTTATTGCGTGGTTGTTTGTTTACTTAATTTTTGCTATGTTGTCATGAACGTTAGACCTCCGTTCTTCCGCAAAACATTTTAAATGAAGTAAAACTCATTTTTGGCAGGGTGTGACACTCCTGCCTCGCTGACATTAAATGTTGACCGCTCGATGTCAATTCCCACTACCCTGCCATTTGATTGACTTCTATATTCATTGCTAGCCTACCTAAAAATAACTTCCCGTCTCCACCACACGATCATCTTTAACGTTTCAAATTCTAACCATCGTCAAAACCGCCTCCCACATTTTCCCCAAATTAGTCCACATCTTAAACATTTCGTCATACCTCTTTCGCAAATATCCTCACTCAAAATTAAAAATTCTCTCATTTTCCTCGAAATCAAACACACTCATCAATGGCTTCCTCAAAATGGATTCCTCTCAAGATCACATTACCTGAATCCGTTAAACCGGCTCCAAATGTGTCGTATCCTGACAAGAAAATCTACTACACAAAGAACAACTCCAGAAGCAATGTCAATCCTCGAGTCAGGAACTTAAGACCCGAGTTTAAAGAGCATATTTTATTCTTTGATCAACACCCGATAAGAGGCACCTTACATTTTGATATCTCATTATCAAAACCAATGCTGTTAGAGTCCTGGTATATATGCACAACATCGAACGAATCAGGGGAAGGTGTAATCTCCGGAACCATTCTACAGGGTAAACACACCGTATCCTTCAATCTTTCAACCTTCAGGATAGCAACCAAACTGGACTACATAAAAGCTCCACAAGTCTATGAACCAACTCTAACCCTAGAAGAAGCCAAGAAGACCATCCTTCCTTACATTCTATATCAAGGATCCTATTCTAGAGGAATTTCTAGAAAGATGATGGGTCCACTATGGTCAGCTTACTTCATGAATATCTCCCAGTGCTTAACAAGCAAAACTGGTGGATTTGACTATGTGTCGGGTCATGAGTTAATTATTAGAGCTGCTTTATTTTCTGATACCAGTGCCGACTTTGGATCCCTCATCTTTTCTCAACTTGTAAAAAAGGTTGTTGCAGCCAAAAAGAAGAAATTGATTACTTTTCCTGCATCCTACACTCACTAGAAGAAAAGGATTTCTTTGATAATGTTGGACCTTCCTTTAAAGCTGGAATGGTTTGTCGCTCAAATTTCACAAGCCTGGATACAGAGCCTGCACCTGAATTACCTGAAGGTATGTTAAAGTTCATTCACTCCTCTCTCTTTCCAATATCTCTCAAGAGGAACAGATGGGATCTGAAAACAGTGCTTCTCAAGCATAATCTTCAGATGCCCAAGAGGACAGCCACTCGTCCTCTGAACACTCAACACCACCACCTGAAAATCCAACTAGTCAGGCACACTGTTAGAGAACAAGAAGCTCAAGGTCCGGGGCTACATCTAACCCGAATCCAATCCAAATAAGAGAAATTTCTCCCTCTCCCTCTCCCACTCCAGTCCCTCTACGGATTGAGAACATTGATTTGGACCCCTCCCCGGTCCGACAGGTGTCCAGGTCTGGTGTGGTGCCTCAAATGTTGAGTTTTTGAATGTTGAAGAACGTGTTGATGAATCTCATGATGAAGAGGTTGTTGTTGTGAACCAAATGGTGGAGCCCATGGGTACTCCCATTGCAGAAACCAACCAAGTTGTCGATCCTAAAAATGAGTATAAAGTACCGGTCAGTTAGACCACGAGTTCTGATGAGGACCCTACCCCCGCAACTGAACAGGTCCCACAACCAAGGAGTACTGACGCACCAGAGGGTTCAATGAACCGGGGTGTGCCAGTTGCATGAAATCTCCCTGGTCTTATGGAGAATTTTAATGAAACTTTCAAACAGCTTGCTCTTCTCAGAAGCTACTGTGTGGTTATCAATACCAACATCAAGAACCTAACCAAAAATCAAACTATGACAAACAGTGTGCAAGATGTTCTCGCAACTGATCAGCAAAATATTCAAAGGGATGTGAATGCACAGCCTGGAAAACTTGAGAATCTCATCTCTGCAATTCACAATCTCATATCTAGCAATGCTGATCTCTCCTCCAGGTTCAATCAGTTTGAAAAATCAATCAGTGACAAGGTCGAGGAATTAACCACTCATATCTCGAACCACTTTGTTGAGCCACACATGAATGAAGAAAATGCTGCAGCCATACCCATTCCTCGACATTTTCAGGGGGAGAAATTTGTGCGTCAACAAGGTACAACGGAGAAGGTCGTTGGTGGACCGACCGATGAAATGGGTAGTGGTGGCAGGGTTTAGTTCGTGACAGTGTTCATGGTGGAAATGTGAGTCAGAGTTTGATGACCTCTGAGCGGTATCCAATGGCCGCTCATGAAAGGAGGTCGAGTGTTGTGTTTGAGGAACTTCAGGAAATCCGTCTCATTCATCTTGGAGGTACTACAAGAATCCCCATAGCTCCTTCCTAAGCAGGTATAGGAAGGACTCTGGATCAAGCTCCTAAAGGCAAAATCTAAAACTCTTCCCTTGACAAGGGAAAAGGTCATGCTGTTCCACCTCCCTCAAAGATCAAGAAGCGCAAGAGCTTATTGACTCCTGAAGAAGAGGAGATAATAATGACAACCAGAAGGCTCGGGCTGTCCGAAGAGGAATTGGCAGAGGCCAAGGAAAAGGAGTGCAGGAGGTTGGGCCTAGGGAGTCACAGGGGCAAGAAGGATTGATCAGAAGAAAGATGGGGGCCGGTGTGTGTGTGTGTGTGTGCCGGTGTTTTTGTTGATTTATTTGTGTTTTAAAAACAATCGTTTGTAACCTAACTACTTTACTTTTTCGTCGCATGCACTGAACAAATTACTTTTCATGATCATTTGCTCTAAATGAGTGAATTTTATCAAACAATGATTTTATTTTGACATACTTGAGTTGATTGATTTCCATATACTTAAAAGAACTCAAAAATAAAATATATGAGTCACTGAACTGAAGTATGATCTGATTTTTAGAATCATCATTTGATGTAATATATTCTAGGTATGTTGAAGGCCTTCTAAATTGTGAAAATACTCAAGGTTAAATATAAAACCTTCACATATTCAGGTGGAGTTGCCTAACTATTTGTCTACATCAAATAGGGGGAGATTATCGGGTCGCTGAAAAGCATCCCCCACTGAAGGAGATTTAAAGAAGACAAAAGGTAAATAGTTAGAAGAAAATATGAGGATCAGTTCCTCAGATTGTGGGTAACTGAATCTGATCAGTCAGATTTCAGTTACCCAGCTACACTATCTGATCACCATCTGAAACAATGATCAGTTTCCCGTGTGGAATCAGCTACTGATCAACAGATCAGATAGTTATAGCAGGTTCAATGCACACTTGACAATAACGCTGAACTATATGAACGATTACCTATCTAAGAAAAACTCATAGTGAAGGTCACTAAACTTGAATGCCATCTGAAGAAGCATGAGTATCAGAAGACTCGTGACGATCTAAAGCGTAAAAAGGCTTGTAGTTTCAGTGTCACAGAAAGACATAAGTAACGCACAAGTTTGTGTATCGCTGATAAAGGGAATATTTTGCAAATCTTCTAGAAGATATCAGCGATCACAAGACGACATAAAGTACTGTCAAAGTTCTGTTAGTAGTGCTCGTCGCATGAAATATCCTCTGCACTAACGGAATTCTCACACGTGGATTCGATATATCATTCCTTTGGCACCACGTTTCCCAATACTATAAATTGAGGACTTAGTGATCGAATTCTATGTGCACCCAACAAGTCTACATGCTGCTAAAATCTTCTCAGACTTTATTTCTTGAGCACTGTGTAAACAACCAGTAATACCTTAGTTACTTGATTTGAGAATTGAATCTCTGTGATGAAGGTGTCTGGTTTTGTGCCTGATCATTAGTTGATCAGAACTTGTCTTAGTATTTATTATTGTGTATCTCATGCAAGTAGTTTAGTTAGGATTTGTTCTTAACTATTCCGCAAACTACTTGCAACGTTGTTATATCATTATTGATTAATAAAGAGAAGTTTAAAAAGTGTTGAGTGTTACCATTAATTTTTATTTGGTTAGTGAAAGCGTATAAGTGTATTATTTCACTTATCACGGGACTAACATGAGTACATAGCCAAAAAGAAACGTAGTACGTGAGACAACATTGTCTCGTGAGAAACAAGGGTTTTAGACCCGGTTAATAACATTTACAATAAAATAATATTTAAATAAATATCACATTGCACATAAGTCAATCATACTCTAAGGCTTTCCATAAGCCCACACATACACAACGGGCCTCCCCGAAACAAACTCCCAGATGTGGGTTATCATAGCTAAACTCCCCGTTTCTGGGTTATCATTGTTCCCCTGTTTCCGGGTTATCATTGTTCCCCCGTTTCCGGGTTATCATTACTCCCTCAATTTCCGGGTTATCATAAACTAGACAGTCTACTGTTGCACACGGTGGTACCGCCCAAGTAGGTGTCACATAACTCCCCAAAATTCATGGGTTATCATTAATCCGGATACTTAGCTAACACATAATTTCAAGCATTAGCCACATTTCAATAATCATATCATAAGTTGTTCAATAGTTCAATTAACAACACATAAACAGTTCAATCATTTCCTTTATTAAAACAATTATTTAATAAAGACTCATTAAATCATTTTAGTCATCACAATCATTTTACTATGTACTCAGAAAAGATCTCATGTACTCACCTTAGCAATTCTCTCCCAAAATTGTGTTAATCAACACAATGCTTGCTCCTTAATCAAATGAGTATTTTGAACCTTTAAGTCTTCTTGACCTATCATGAACATCATCACAAAATCTAGTTGTAATCCATAACTAGTTACCAATAATTCTATAACAACATTCTTAACCACCAAGTTCATCCAACTTGGTGGAATCTCAAACCCTATTTCAAGATTTCCATTAATCAAACCCAAATTCAACAAGAACACAAGGTCCATAAGCTTATAATGAGTATTCTACACTCATACTAGTCATCTTCCCCAAAGATAACTTGGTAGGTTGTCCAAACCATCATTTTCCCCCAAATAAAGCTTACAAACAAGGTAGATAACCAAGATAATCAAGAATCCTTACCTTTGATGTTTAAATCTTCAAAGATGATGAAGTTTTGAGCTCTAGACCTCCAAAATCGTCTCCTTTCTCCAAGGAAACGGTTGAATGGGTTGTAGGGTTGTAGGTGTGACTAAACCTTAGCCTAAAATCAAGTTTATATACTTCAAGCATGTCTCACGTTGGGCTCGCGCCCACCTCGTGTCTCGAGGTGACGCGACCTCCCCCTCCGCAACCCGATCGGAGAACAAACTCCCCAGAAGATCGTGTCGGCTTCGTGTTTTGCTCGAGTCTTGATATCATCATGAGTTCGGCGCTAGGACCTCGCGTCCAACCTCTGAGTTCCCTGTTTACTTACTCACGCCGACCTCGCGCCTGCCTCGCGTCGCGAGAGCTGTCCAGGCCAACCTTTTGATCTCTAAACTTGTTTCCAACCAAGTGTTGACCCGTTTTTGGTTATTTCAAGTCTCAAACAATCAAACACTCGATAAAACACAACGCTAGACAAATACTAACATAAATAATATAATTCGTATAAATCCCAAATTAAATATACGGAAATACAAAACGTAAAATTACGGTCGTTACAGAAAATACAAGATTATTTTCGGTTGTTTTCTTTCAATAGCATCATTTAAGAAAACATAGTTGATTGAAACGCTTATGTAGAACAAGAGGTTTAATTGAGTTTATTATAAAAAAATTCAGTTTTGTTTTCTTTAAAATTTATAATATCAAGTGTACAAAATTGCTTGGTCGTCTTAATTAACTCCAATTCGTGTTGAGGTATACCTGAGAAATTGCTAAAGCAATTTTGGATTTTATTTAATAATTGTTATACCAAGTTTGTCTTGATATCTTGATTTTACTCTCAAAATTGTGAGAGTTCTTTTTGTGATTTTAAAGTTCTCAATATAGATTTTGCTACTTGAATTGTCTCAAATTTGTAAAAAGTTTCAAATTCTTCAGATTTTAATATCTATAAAATGTTTGGACATCTAGAATGTTGCTTTCAAATTGTAATAATTAATTGTGAAAATTGTGGATATTAGTTAGTAAGATACAAGATAGTTTTGGTTTTTTGAATTGATTCTTGAAAAAAAGGATACTTGAAATATATTTTATGATCAATTTTGTTTATTTGTGAGACATACTGAATTGTTGAGGCTAATTGGTCAAATTTGAATTTTTATTTCTAAAACAATGACAAATGTTTTGATTAGGCCCAACCGGGAGGATTCTCGTGATGTTGACATGGTAGAGCACATGAATGAAGATGTGCACATTGTGGCCATGATTTTTGATTTGTTGGAAGTGAATTTGGTGGGAACTTGTAACATATGTATTCTCGAATATATCTCAAACATGCATTTGATGTTTAGGTAATTTGGTTTTGGTACAATAAGATGGATTTGAACGTATTCTGAAATGGTATATCTAAGTTGGCTATGTATAGGTGTTTGTTAATTAGAACAAAAGTTGAAATATGCAGCATCTGGGTCTCTTGCGGTGCGAGCACAGGAGCTCGCGACACGAGCTTTGAAAGAAAGGACATTCGCGGCGCGAGTGAAGACTCTCCCAGAGTGAGGAGGGTGTTTCAAATCATCAAAATTGGACATAAAAATTTCTTCGCGTATGCGACAAAGTGTGTTAGTCGCGACACGAAGAAAGGCAGAGCAAGGGGTTTGCGGCGCGATCCCTAACCCGTCGTGGCGCGAACTGCGCAGGTCTGTGAAAAACGAGTTTTTACCTAAAATGCAACTCATTTTCACCCAAAACGTCCTTGTGAGATTCCTTTGCGATTTCGTCATATTTTTTGTGATTCTAAGCTAAATTCAAAGGGGTTCTTATTAATAGTGAAGATATAAAAGTAATATCTCATTCCTAATAACTTGCACTTGTAGATTTTGAGAAATTATGAAGTTAGGTTAAGAACCCTTAGTTAGGGTTTGGAGTTATAAACTGAAATTGAGGTTGTCTACCATTAGATAAACGGGTTTGAGAATTGAAATTCGTATTTATGTGATGGATTAGCGTATTAGAAGAAGTTGTCAAATTTAGGGTTTTATCACCAATCACGGGAAAATGGTGATGCATGGTTTGTAGTAGACAAGACCCTTTTTTGCGACAACTGGTCATGACCACTCATCTTTTTGAATGAAAAGGGTAATAAGGTCTTTTTAACATTTTTTAATTAAGGCAACTAAATCAAATAAATAAATACAAAATATATATTTATCATATTTAATTTAATTGGTCGATTTTTTACCAGTGAACAATCACATTTAATTTAATTGGTCTGCTAACTAGTAAACAATCCAAAAATAATACACAAAACACTATATTCACTAGTGAACATTCATAATTATAAACATATCATCAGTTAACAAAGATAGATATACAAAAAGTATTCACCAGTACAAAGTTATTAACAATTTGACATGGTTAGTTGGTTTCAACCAACAACAAAACATACTATAAACCTATTTTACACAACAGATTCATGTTCATTAATGAAGGGTTTCACTTGTTCTAGTGATTCGAGCCACACTTATATGAAAACAATCTGGTTCATACCGATTCGAGCCAACAAACTAGTTTGATGCCTAAAAACGGAACTGATATCAAAGTCAATCCTTAAACCCTAAAGGATTAGGATCTTGGAAATCTAAACGAAATAACAATAAATAATCAAATGTACGAAGAACACCAAGCACCCTAGGGGTCTTGCTTCGGTCCCGATCGCACGAAAGGAAGGGGAGAAAAAGGTTTTGGGTTAATACCCTTGTTGCCCAAGCTTGATCCACCGGTGATGATGCAAAACGAGAAGCCTTCTAGCCGACAGTTGCAACATACAAATCCACAAACCTGATGAAGAACGAAGAACACAAGAACCCTAGGGTTCTTTTGTATTTGGCCGAAATAAGGGAGAGGGAGTGGAAAAGGAGGCTAGGGTTTATAGTTTGTGATTAGTGAATAAAAGGTTAACCTAAGCATTCTATTTATAATAGAATAACTTACACTTAGGTCCTTCTAGTTTAATTATGAAATGTTTTGAGAAACTCGAATCTCCACCAAATATCACGATGATGTCAACACCTTATCAAGGTTCCCACCAAGGCAAGTAGTCACGGATATACGTTTTTGAATGAAATAACTTTTCACTCATGGATATTCTTAAAACATACTGTAAGGACTGAACTCCAAAAACGACCATTTTTACATCATTTTCCACAAAACTCCATTCCAAAACCAAAATACGAGTTTTTTTTTAAGACATAAATACCAAAGACATACTTACAACATATCAACTAACTAATCCGGATACAAACCAACTAAAACAACCAAAACATAAATGTACCAAAATACTACAAGTCTATACCAAAAGAGAAGCACTTCAAGGCTTCAAGATCAACTTCAAGTATCCACTAACTTCAATAATCAACTAACTTGTTCTTGCCTTTATATTTTCCTGAAAAATGGTGACAACTAAACGGGTAAGCTATAAAAGCTTAGTAAGTTCCACAATGTATAATGTTATACTTAATAATTATGTAAGTCAAAATAATAAATCAAACCAATGTCAACGTGTCAAAGTACCGGGTTAGCACAACAATGTCATAACAAGGCATAACATATCAATATGTTCTATCTAAAGTGTAGACACTTGTCACAAGCTCCCAATATGTTCTATCTAATCCCTGGAGTATACATACAAAATTCCATAAGCAATTATTACCATTTACCCTATCTATGAAATTTTCGATTGACAATTTGTTTCTACAAGTTAAACACCCTTCTGTTTTTCTCAGTTCTGACCTACTTAATATCAAAGTTACCCGATGAATTTTGCAGCATTCATTGTAATCTTTACTAGGTTTCCAATGCCCCTGACCTCATATTTTTTGAGTTTAAAAGAGCTTAAAATTGGGGGAAGAAAGTGGGTCATTTTCGAGTTTAAAAGAGCTTAAAATCCGAGTTGGGTCGGGTTGACCCGGTTTGGTATCAATTTTGACCACTAAATACTTAAAACCCCATAACTTTTCGCTCGGGCCTTTGTTTTCGATGAGGTACTCACCTACGCTCGGGCCTTTGTTCTCAATAAAAGTATTGCAGAAAACATTTCACAAAAATGACATTTTTATATACCTTATTGTGAGCATTTAAGCAATTACCACTTATTTACATATCGTTCGTTCATGCGTGCTCTTCTTAATCATTCTATACTTATCATATTTATTCAAGTTACTTAAGAGTAATAATATATTTTCGAGGAAACGAAATCATGTATGGTACACATACAAAGTGGGAATAATAATGATACTAATTCATGTACTATTCCTAACTGGATGATATCGACGGATTTATACATATTTAAATCCGTCAATATTGTAATTTTTAGGCTTTTTATAGTGAAAAGAAGTGTTTATGCCTAATATATGATATTGTTGATAAAATGCAGGTCAAAAGTCTAAATTATTGAAGAAAAGGGCAAAAAACGTACAAATTCAGCAAAGATCTGAAATTCAGACATGGACGAGCGGCGCGAGCAGACCCCTGTCGCACCCAGTCGCGAGCGAGTGTCCTTGTGTCGAGTGCTCGACAGACCCTTGGTCGAGTGCTCGAGCAAAATCGGAAATAAGGGTATTTAAGCGAAAATTCAGCTATTGTTTTGGGGGATCTTTGGGCAGCCGAATTTTGACCTAGGAGTTGCCATTGTGCACGAATTCAAGGGGTTTCAAGCAAGATTTCAACACCATTCAAGCATTATTTCGGTTCTTAATCATTATTGATCAAAATATGTTTATTGTTTTGAATATTTTTGTTTGCTTTTTATGTTTAGCATGTTTATGTGCTAATCATCTTTATATTCGCTATGATTAGATGAAATTTAGGATTTAGGTTTGGTATTCTTAGGATTTTGATATTGGTTTTGAACACTTGTTTCTTTATATCAAAGATCGTTTTGGTTTAACTTTATATTTTTTATTGTTTGAACTATTAATTATTGATTGTGTTGTTGAGTTATCACTAGCAATTTTAGTTAATAATTATTTCAACTTTTCATTGCGGTGACGTAGTTGGCAACCCACTAGAATTAGGGATTCGATTTTAAACATCAATAACTTAGGTAAATTCAGAAGTCTAATCTTAGTTGTGACCAAATTCTAGATTAGAAGGCGACGGGATTCCAAGCCTAGATATATTTAACAAACCGAAGTGTGACCATAGTATGATTCTTTAGGAAAATATTTCTTAGGAATGATAGTAAGGCCATTGTAGGGAGTTAGAGACCACTACTTCCCTAACTTCTAGAATACCAGTTAAATCGGGACTTAACCAACCAAACCTAGACCTAGATGGAATCGATCATAGTGAACATTTCCTCTCATATTTGAACACAGTTTTACTACTTTGTCAACTTGTTTAAGTTTTCAAAAGCTCAAATTTACTTTTAATCAATTTTCAGTTAATTAGTTTAAAAACCAAAAACCCCTACTTTATGCATTCATTTAGATTAAATCATTAGTTTTAGACTATTTAGTCGACTTAACTGTTCCCTGCGGAAAAAAACACCCGAAGTACTTACTTGGACTATATTACTCATGATTAGGTCATACTTGCTTAAGAGTGTGGTAATCTAGAGAAGGCGTATTTTAGGTTATTATTTTATAACTAGTTTTTACACATCAAGTTTTTGGCGACGCTGACAGGGAACAATTGCCTTATTAGTTATTTGAAACTGATCTTTTAATCGATCCTTGTCTAGGATTTTATTCTTGGACAAGTTTATTTTAAATTGTTGAATTACTTTATTGAGTTTGTTAAACAGTTGCGTTTTTAACAATTGCTTTGAGTTTTGCAGGTGTATGACCCGTAGTTCTGACTCTGATCTGATTTCAGCGTATTCTGAGCCAGAGAGACTTCTTCGGCAGCGACGTAGAGCAGTTTTCGCAGCACAATACCTAGAGTCAATCAATTTTCAGACTATCGAAAATCCTATTTTTGATAATCAAATGGGAGATCAACCACCAGCAGAGAAACCCATGTGGAGTACTAGGCAAACATCACCAACTGCTCCTACTCCATCCATAATAGTTCCCTAATTAAATAATATCAATTTCAAAATTTAAGGACAATTCCATAGTATGGTGCAGGATCTGAACTTCGATGGCAGATTATGCAATGATCCCAATAGACATCTCGAGAACTTTTTGGAAATTTTTGAAATTTTTCAAACAACGAGACGTGACGTTGGATGCCATGAGACTAAAAATGTTTCCCTTCAGTTTAACTGGGGATGTAAGAGATTGGTTTAAATCGTTAGAGCCAGGCTCTATAACGACTTGGGATGAACTCTGAAGCCGTTTTATTACTCGTTATTTTTCATCAGCTAAGGCTGATAAACTTAAAACTAATATTATGGCTTTTAGGCAGGATTCAGGTGAAAAGATAACGGAAGCTTGGGAGAGGTTAAAAAGCTTACTGAGAAAGTGCCCAAACCATGGTTTCGAGAAAAATAATATTGTATACATTATTTATAGGGGATTGGATCACATATCTCGTTCCCTACTCGATTCATCAAGTGGTGGGCTATATATGTACAAAACCTCAACTCAACCATATCAACTTCTCGAAGACATCTCCATGAACAATCTGGAATGGACATCCAACAGACAAGTTGGACAATTAAATGTGGTTGATGATCGGCAAAATGATGAATTGGCCGCGATGAAGAATAACCAACAGGTATTTGAATGTAAATTAGATAAAATAAGAAGTTGTTTACATGCCATACAGGTTAGACGCGATAAATGCAAAGGACCACACCTCACTAAAGATTGCCAACAACATCAACCGATGATGACGGAAGAGTTGAATTATATTAACAATGGGAATTGAAATAATTATCAGGGTGGAAATCAAGGGTACAACAACAACCAGGGGTATAACAATAATAGAGGTTATAACAACAATAACCAAAACAACAACTAACCCCCGAGACAATCCCCCCTTGGTTTCCAACGTGATAATCAATCAAACCAACCACCTCGAGAGAATGCTACAGGTCAAAGATCAAAGTCCTTAATGAAACTCATGCTTGAAAAGTTTATGGAAAAGCACGATAAGAAAGCTGACGAGCCAGACCAGATTAGCAGAATTCAGCAAGCAGCGATTCAAAGCTTAGAAAGAAGTATGGGTAGGATAGCCTAAGCATTACAGAAGACCTTAAGGCAGTCTACCACCCAGAACAGAAGACAATCCAAAAAGGGGATTCGAAAATGTTAAAGCTATCACTACTCGAAGTGGTAGAACGATAAGTTCACCTGTTTTAAATACTAATGAAAAATCTTATGATGAACAAGTTACTGAGGAGACTTTAATTGATGAGGAGGAGAGGGCAATGTAAAAGATGGAAAGTCCGAAAGTACCGGAGCAAACAAAACCAAAGGAGATGCATGAACCGACTAAACCAGAAGCAACAAACCCGTTCACACCGAAGGTTCCTTTCCCTGAAAGGTTGAGGAAAGAAAAATTAAAAGAAAAATACGGTTAGTTTGTTGACATGATTAAACAGGTGTGCATTAACGTTCCTTTGGTTGACATGTTGGCAGGGACGCCGAACTATGGAAAGTTTATCAAGGATCTGGTTTCTAGCAAGACACAAATGGAGGAGGCGTCTTCAACAATATTAAGTTAGGAATGCTCAGCTATCCTCCAATCGAATATGCCACCGAAGAAGGGTGATCCCGGGAGTTTCATAATCCCTTGTCTTATAGATAATTTACCACCTTGTAAAGCACTAGCGGACTTAGGAGCTAGCATAAGTTTAATGCCCTTGTCGATGTACCTTAAACAGGATTAACAGATCTTAAACAGACTAGGATGAGTGTTAGACTAGCAGACCTTTCATTCAAATACCCTCTAGGCATAGCAAAGAACGTCCCAGTGAAAATCGATAAATTCATATTTCCGGCCGATTTTGTGATCTTTAACATACCAGAAGAGCCGAACGTCCCTCTTATCTTAGGGAGACAATTTTTGAATACATCGAGCGCCATTAACTTAGTGGCCGAAAAACAGCTCAGTTTAGGTGTTGGAAATGACCGAGTCACTTTCTACATTGAGAAAGCGATGAGACATACTTATGCCTCTGATGAGACATGCAATTTCGTTGACCTCATTGATGTATGCATGGAGGAGGAAATCACCTCATTTCTCGACCTAGATTGTGATGACATCACTATTCATGGTGATATCACTCTAGACTCTCCCGAATCCATCCAAGATCTATTAGAGCTCGAGGAATTACTTCACCTTGACGAAGAGGATTCAGAAGTAAATGAAGACGATTTTGAGAAATTTGAACCTGAACAAAAACTCCGAATCAAAACATCTTTATAGGACCCTCCTTCCTTGGAGCTTAAAGCGTTACCTGGCCACCTAGAATATGCCTTCTTACAAGGAGAATCTGAACTGCCAGTCATCATCTCTTCGAACCTCTCCTCTACTGAAAAAACTCAATTAGTAACAATCTTGAAATCTCACAAACGGGCTCTTGCCTGGAAAACCGCGGACATACCGGGAATCAATCCTGTTTTCTGTACACAAAAAATCCTCATGGTGAACAACTTCAATCCAAGTTTACAAAGACAAAGGAGGTTGAACCCGAATATGAAAGATGTGGTAAAAAAGGAGGTTTTAAAACTACTGGATGCAGGTCTAATCTATCCCATATCAGATAGTCTATGGGTGAGTCCGGTCCAAGTGGTTCCGGAAAAAGGAGGGATGACAGTTGTTCGTAACGATAAGAACGAACTTGTTCCAACTCGAACTGTCACGAGATGGCGTGAAGGGTTTCACTACGCACCATGCAACTGATCGACCCATAGGATCGACCTCCTAGTGTACTTGGTTCGAACGATGACTGACCAAGAACATGAACTTGTTCTTGACCGGTTAAAACCGACTAGTTGATTTAATCCCTAAATGCGGAACTGAGATTAAACCTAATCCTTAAACCCTAAAGGATTGGGATGTTGGAAATCTAGATTAGGTTAACAAGAAAGAAACCTTGTACGAAGAACTCGAACACACACACATACTTGTGTGTGTTCGTCGACTACTACTAAGAACCCTAGGGTTCTTCGTTCGACTTCGAACAAGAGGAGAAGGAGGAAGAGTGTTCCATGAATCATACCTTAGGTTAATGCTTAAGATAAGTCCAATGATGATGAACACGAAGAACGATCCTCTAGATGATCACTTGCAACGATCTTGGATCTTCAAGACTTGAAGAACACGAAGAACGAATGAAGAACACGAAGAACGAAGAACACCAAAACTTGGTGCCCAAGTCTTTGGGTGTTCGGCCGAATAGGAGGAAGTAGGGGACTAGGGTTTCGGCTCTAGTGATCAAGGAATAAGGGAACCCCATGCATTCTATTTATAATAGAAAGACTTTCACTTAGGGCTCTTCTAGTTTAATTAAGATTAAACTCTTAATTAAACTTATCTTTTACACTTTAAACCCTTATGGTTTTACTAGTTTATTATTGTTGCACTTAACTATTAAATGTCTAGTATTAACACACTAATAATTCGGCACCCATATACACGAATTATTCACACTTATATTTATACTTTTAATATTTAATTATATAATAACCTTTATATAATTTACACAATAATATTATCCAATTACTATATGATTTAATAGCCTTAAAACATATTATGAATAATCTATAATTAACACATTGTATATTTACTTAACTAGTAAATGTACAACTACTTGTATTAATTAGTTAGTTAAACTAATCTAGTAATGAGTTAAACTTAACTTAATACTTAACTGATTCATAATGACTATTATGAATCATTCCTCTTCGTAGTATCGTTGCATAACTTGCTCGTATTACATGCACTCACCAGTGTGACCCTTAAGTGTTTCGTAGGCATGGATGTATCATCACAGGTTGACTAACTGTGCACATAAATCCTTCAGACTCCCACTTGTGCAAGTTTGTACCCTTTGTCTTAATGATACGAGCTACAATGGCCTTTTAGATGGGCATGTAGGTAACCAACCCCATAAAAACAGCTTATATAACCCTGGTATAGTTTTATGAAAAACTCTTAATAGCGTCTCCTAATAAAGAACACTCTGTCTTTACTTCTTGGGTAACGTTGTTAGGCTTATCCCTTGCAGCACGATATTTGTGATAACGAATACGAACATGGTAGAAATTATCAACTCCTGTATTCGAAATCATTTTATGACTTCTTGATTTAAACTGCTGTTATAAACGACAAAGAACAAATCAGTTCGTTTGGGCACGGCCGTGCACTTGTCGGTTTCTCATCATGTCAAAGTACCTATAAATATCTCTCCTAAAGAGGAGGTGCAATTACCATCTTGTTATATTTTGATTTAAAATACAACTTCCTTTGTGCCCAGTATCGCCTCGTATGACAAACATATTTCAGAATTGTCTAAGTTGAACCAAAGCACATTAGTCATTGTATCCTAAACCAAATACCTCAGGCTTAAGTACAATCCTAGTGAACAATACTTTTGAACTTTTCAACCACGAAGTATTGTCACGGTGGTCAATCCAATATTCGTTGAGCCTCCAACAGAATATCACCAATATTTGGTTTACACAAAACTTGTGTAGCTAACTTCGAAGAACTTCAAATCTACCACCAAATATCGCGATGACGTTAACATCCCATCGAGGTTCCCACCAAGACGAGTAGTCACGGATTTTGTATCTTATTGAATAAATAGACTTTTATTCATGGATGATGTAAAACATACAAAGTCTGAATAACAATGATACTAACTCAAGTATTATTCCTCACTGGACATAGATACTGAATTATTACTGGATCATTACTTATTCCTTTTGTTCGTGTTGATTATTTAATGATTCTTACAACCTTAATTGTAAATCTATCACTTAAACCAATCATTTCTATTAAACTAAAGACATAAGACGAGTATTTAGGAATACTATTACTTTTGCCTTTGCTAGATATTGTTCTTGCAACAATCTAGAACATAGATTGTAGCTCGGGAATGGAATTATCCATATCACGTTTGCTGTAGTTGGCTACAAAGAGCTTGTTGTCATCAGACAATGAGTTGAGTATCACGTCAATTGCAAACTGCAATGGCATGTGGTGACCAAGTCTAGTAAGGTGATCAACGTGCACTTTCATTCTCATGACGTGTGCACCTATTGATGCTCCCTCAGCCATCTTGCAAGAAGCGAACACATTACAAGCGTAAAAGGCTTGACCTGGTTCGTTTTCTTTATCCTTGGCAGGGGTTTTCAACACGTTTCTTTCTCGGTCAATCCTATCCCTCTCTTGTCTGAGCATGATCTTAAAATCACGCTTCCAATTGAGGAAATTTGACCCAGTCTTTTCTTTCTTTCCTAGAAAGAAACGTCGCGAGAGCTTGTTGTAGGTTATCGTTGTGTTTGTTGCTGCCATCTACAAATCAAACCCAGTTTAATTAGTAATCATCAATAAACATTCTCTAAAATATATTATAAACCCATAATTAATATTTTAGGCCTAGGATCCATATATCACATTCTGGCCGCAAGGTTTGGGCACTTCCCGACGAGACATGCCATTTCTGGTAGGTAACATCCTTACCGATCGTATCAAGACTTGACACGATTCATAGGGGTCGTAGAATCTTTAGACTTATAACTTATTACAACCTTGTACAATCTAATTGTACATTTCCAAGTTTAGTAATAAAGTCTAGTATGCTTATTCTACTCAAGTACTTTTTAGGCTGGGACTCCCGATTATCACCAAAGTAGATCAGACCATCTAAGACAGTGCGATGCTCTGCGCCGGGACTCCCGATTATCACAGAACCTTACGCACCCTAACACTCGCAATGGTTTGAATCCATATCTAAGGTTCTTTATCCTTACAATATGAATATCGTTTAACAAGTGAGGTGTTCCATTAGGTGGATAGTACTGTAACGCCCTGAATTTCTGAAAGTATTTTAACTAAGTTTTTGTTAAAATAATTTATGTTTTAATTACTTTATATTTATTGCGTGGCAAATGTATGTCGTTTCGGGTTTAAATAATTAATTTTGTGACGTTCTAATGCCCGAATGAATGTCGAGATATGAAGTCTTCTAAACCTGAGCTAGTGTATCGTCATGAGATTTTATTCGGAGGTCAACTGTAAGCCAAGGTCGAAGTGTGCGAGTGGTTTTGGGCCGGTTTAGTAATTAGTGTATGAGTTGTCCTTGGGCTGATGTTGGAGTCGTGAGTAGCAGACTAGAAGCCCGAAACCCCTTTCCAAACTGACTACGTTTAAATCTTTGGCAAATCCCTAATTTCCGTTATCAATTCTTAATCAGCCGCTGCAAATCCTCCTCGTTTTCATTCGTATGACCAGAGCAAGACGACAGAGATCGAAAGCTGTGATTGGATCGAGCTGGGGTTGTGAGGCTGCGAATTGGTGGTGGACTCGTGTGGTGATTTTAGGTAGCAATACCCTTCTTTGATTCCTTTTTGGCTTCTCTTTTCTCGATCATATCTAACCGAAGAGGTGATGTTTTTCTGTTTTGCTTTCTTCGGGAATCTAGCAGCAGTATCAACTGATCAAGCTGGAGTGGTCACGTAGAGGAAGAGATGCTTGTGGCGGTGGTTTGATGCGTGTCAAAAGATGGAGGAGCTTTCACTTTGGCTGGCGAGGAGATAAGTATCAAAGAACGGTGGTGGGACCTTTTTTTTGGCCAGCAAGCAAGTTGTTGGCAGATTAATATTAAGGTCGGTGGTGATGTATTTTCTTTGGGGGATTTTTGTTCCATTTCATAATCAACCAAGAAACAGCCTTGTCTTTATTATATTATGTTTTCCGTTTGCCCGCCAAAGAGAAAATCAGTGTCGAGGTGGCTAGTATTTTAATTCGTCGGGGTAGAGCAGAAACAAAATTCATCAGTGATCAAGCCCGGAGTGTCCTAGGTAGTTTTCATTTCTCGTTTCCTTTTTATCTTTTATGTGATCAAAACATAATCATGTTCTAATATGCATTGCATATGTATGTGTTTGGCGTCGGTGTAATCAGGAGCAACGAGCAGTAAGTATAGTCGGAAAATTTCATCGCAAAATCGAGGTCTAGAGCACTGATCGCCGATTGTTACCGAGCCTATTCATATTCGGTAGACATTGGACTATTCTTCTTTCTCCCGTATTTTATCTCGTGCATAATAAATTGTTCTAGTCTAGCCTGAATTCATTCAGGGCTGCTGTGTTTTGGTGGTTCGGTACCGAGCCCTAGACCGGTTATTGTCCCACGTAGTTAGATTGTCCTAGATTTATAGTTGACCACTCGGGTTGACCCGCTGGGTTGGGCTTGGTAAATAAATCATTTTATAAAACTCGGATAAGTATAATCGAAGGGGAAACCGAACCCGTAAGGTTCTTGGTTTTCCAATCGGGAAACTTTTTATAATCAAGTTTTGGAAAACATTCATATTTGGAGACCCTTAGAATGTGTTTTGGCCAGTGACCGTCTCACAGTGATTTGTAGTTCTGATTCTCTAGTTTCTGTAGTAAAAAGATGGGAAAAATCTAATAAGCCGTTTAGGAGTTATGGCAGTTTCCGTGAGACCGACGCGTGCTGCCACCTTCTCTAAAACAAGTCCTTGGGTCGGATTTTTAATTCGGGGTTTCGTTTTATGTTTAGGATCGTCTAAGAGATAACCTACTGTACCTTTGACTGTCGGGAACCCTTTGGAGCTTACGTTTCTCGAGGTGAGTATTCTCACCGTGTATTCAGTTTTAACATAGTACATGCATGACTTATGTGTTATATTAGTTGAACCTTATGTGTTATCTGAGTTGATATGTTATCTGAGTATCTGAGCATCTGTTCATTTATTTTGATCTGAGACATTGTGCCTGGGTAACCGAGCTCGGCACAAGGTCATTCTGTGCTACTACTTGCTAGGGCATCTGAGATAATTATGTTAAAGAGATAATAAAACATAATAACACACATCTGGGTTTTTGGCTATATGCCTATCTTGGGATCACTTCCCGTCTGAGTTTTTGGGATCATTCCTGTCTGAGTTTTGGGATCACTCCCGTCTGAGTTTTGGCTTACGCCTATCTGAGGTGTGAGGAGGGGCGATCGACCCGAATCACACAAGCGCGCTATATAAATTAAAATCTGAGTAATAAAATCTGAGAACTAAATCTGAGTAATTAACTGAGTAGATTCTGACTAGGAGTACACCGATGTGCCCTCATGTGTTACATGTTTTAATTGTTTGCATTTTGAGATTATTCACTCAGCTTCCCAGCTGACCCATATTTTCCCCCCACTGTTTCAGGTACCAGCAAAGGAAAGGAGAAGGTGGACGGTTGACCGCTGTATTTCACCAATGCTGATGTGGATAGCATTTATTATTTTTAAACACCTTTTTACTCTATTAAACTATTTCCGCATTAAATATTTTGTTAAATAACGACTTTACTATTTTGGGATTTAAAGTATTTGAATTATTGGGACATTTTACTTTAAAATCTTGTACTCGAAAATTTTTAAATTCTTGTAAATTTTTAGGTGTTACAAGTTGGTATCAGAGCTCTGACTTGAGGGATTTGGGTTCGCAAGGGGCGAATCCAAACTCAAGTTTGAGTATCGAGTTTTTAAAATGAGAAGAGTAAAATATTTTTCTGAGAAAAGTTTTCACATCAAACATACAGCATGTCACGTCGACCTCTCGCTTCCTACTGCCGGTAATGTTTAAGAGTACTATTTATTTGAGATTTTGCTATATTCTGTGTATTGACAAGTAGCATATTCTGAGAATTTTCGGTTTGTTTCCTCATAGAATTACCTGTGAATTGTATGGCTAAACATATATGTATATAGATATAGATATACTAATACGAGATTTATAATTCTGAGTATAATTTAGAGCTTAATTTGAGCATAATTTTGTTTTTAATTCTTAGAGTTTTATATTTATATATATATCAAAAACATATACTGGAGAAATGTGAAATTATAAATTTCAATGAGGAGCTAATAAAAGTTTCCAGTTTAGAGGAACACTTAATAGAGTTAATGTGAGATTTTACAAAACTCAGAAATTGTAACCAAAGTGTAATTAATGGATATCAATTTATGATATAAAATCCATAAATTATTTAATGAGAAACAGAGTTTGACTAAATGAGAAACGAGGAAGTTATTAATATTAAATAGGAGTAATAAATTTTTATAATGGGTAAATATTAAAAGTTTCCGTTTTGTAGAAAACACGAAATAGACTGAGTTATTGAAACGAGTAAACCAGAGATTATTAAATCAAATTGATTAAGAATATTTCTATGAGAGTTTATCAAGTTGAGTATGGAGAAATCATTAATTCAAGAAAATGAGAAATAATTACATTGGAGCTAAACGAGAAAGTATCGAATCAAATAATCGAGATGTGTGTTTATAAGATAATAAACGAGTATACATAATGAGAAGTTATTAAACCGAGTTAAATAAGTGAATACCTAATCAAATTAACAATAAATGTACCAATTGAGATTGATGAGAAATCTTACTAGAATTAACGATGGCATCTTTATATAGGTATAAGAAAAATGTTTTCGCGAAGAGATGAGGAATCTTGAATACGTCAAACTGCTAAAATTAAATGAATGAGAAATAGTTACAATATATATATATATATATATATATATATATATATATTAGAAAATATTATTTATTTTAAAAGGGTATTTATTGAAGCGAGCTTAACAATAATTAATAAAATAGGTTAATGAGAAGCAATCAAGTCGAGTTAAATGAGAATTGTAAACACGAGCTAAAGGAGAATCATTGAACATGATTAAAAGAGAAGTTATTAAATTAAACTTACTAAATGAGAATCTAAAAATTAGTTAATACCATGATTCATAAGTTGTAATAATTGAGAAAATTTCAGGTTGAAAACTCAACAAATTAATATTTATTTAAGAATCATTTAAATTGAAATAAAATGAGAACATTTCGAGTAAGTGGTCTAAATAGCTGAGTGCAAAACTTCATGTGAATAACGAGTTCAGTAAGAGATTATTGAGTTAACGCAGAGATAATAAACGAGCTATATAAGCTTATTAGACTAATTAACCGAGAATTTGTTGAGACAAATTAATCATAATTTTTAGTTTAGCTGATAGAGTATTTATTTAAATCAAAATAATGAGAGATTATTATCATGAGTTTTGTTGAAAGAGATGTAATCAAATCAAGTTAAATGAGAAACTAATCAACCGATGATATTGAACTAGAAAGTATTAATTGTCGCTCGAGACGGCAATAAATTCGATAAAATTTTGAGAAAGTGTAAATGTTATTCATGAGAAATGATAAATGAGATAACTAAGAGTAGAAGACAAAACGAGTTTCTTGTAAATTTATGAGTTTGATCAAGTTGAAATATTTCTATGAATCTGAGTCATCCGAGTATCGCATACGAGACTAAAGGTATGCATGATTTTTAGAGTAATGTTTATGGGATTTTCAGTACACACCGCTGATTGCACATCTGTATTTATCAGATATTGAAAATAAACTTTCTTTCTCCTGAGTGTGATTTTTGGTGCGTTTATATGTGGGAAGTTGTAAACTTTGGGATTAACTCATGACCAAACAAAAGTAGGTGCCGAAAGTAATAGAGGGCCCCTATTACCGTACACACAGCACTTTTGGTTGGTTATGAGGAGGTTTTGAGGGGAACGATGGACCAATGCTTGTTATTGTGAAATTAGTATGTGTATCTTAATTGCTTGAGTGATTATATGCTTGTTACTTTTATTTGGGTAGAGAATGTTAGTTCCAAACTCGAGGACGAGTTTTTCTCCAAGTGGAGTTGAGTACAGGTAAAAAGGGAAATTTAAAAAAAGAAAATAAAAATAAAATAAAATAATAATAATTATTATTATTATTAAGTATTATTTATAATTATTATGAGCATAATGCTTATGCACAGAGATATTCTAGATGAGGATTTTTTTGGAAGTATGAAATCCAGACACATATACTTGAGTTAAAAATCTATAAGAGTAACTACAACTACCGAATAGAGCAAATTGAGAATAATTGAATTAATTCTATGACGTAACTGTTGAGTTTATATAATTGATAATCGGGATTAATGGAGAAATTAATAAACCAAGATTTATTGGTTTAATGCAATTGTGCAAAAAGAGAAATGGTAAGTACTATAATTATATAATTATAATGAGATAATGAGAAATTTTTAAAAAGTTAATTAATGAGAATTTACTAATGAGTTAAAGTAGAAAAGTGTTAATTAACGGGAAGTTAATAGATCGGAGCCATAAGAAGAGTTTATTTATGAGTAATTATTAAATTAAGTTAAAAGGAATTATTAAAACGAACTTATTGGATTGGGTATTAAATTTCATTACTTAAAATTATCAAATAATATACTTTATTTATTATTATTTTACTAAATTAAGAATATTTATTGAATTAAGTAAATGATGAATACAAGAAGTAAATTAACCAACAAGATTCTATTGAATTAACAAGATTTTCTGAAAGATGAGAAGGTAGTATATTAATGAATTGACTCGTAAATTGAGTAATGAAAGATCAGTAAAATAAGAGTACGAAATTTAGTTGGAATTTTTAGTGTGTAACTTGAATTTAATGAGTAAATATCTTGTCAAAATAATCAAGAGACATTGTAAATTGTGTAAAATCAGGGAAACAGATTATTAAGAGTCGTTAAACTAAATAAATGAGACAACATCTATTATCGAGAAACCACTAAATGTCGTAGAATGAGAACCTATTAGAGAGAATTAATGACAAGATTGCTAATTTGAGCTAATTAGAGGATTATCAAAATGAGTAATATGCAAACCTAATAGAGTGAAGTAACGATAAATAGTAAAGAAGAGTTATTTTGAGAATAATAACGCCGATTGAGAGAGAATTTAGCAGTCCAAGTATTATAAGCTAGTAAATGGGAACTCGCAAGTGGTCATAAGAATGAGTAAAAATGTGATTTATATCTAATGCTATTGCTAGTAAATATTATTACTCTACGAGTTTATTTCTGAGATAGATTTCTTGTTTTGTTTCTGAGTTAGATTTCTGGCTTTTCTTCTGAGTTATGAGTTTGTTCATGAGTTATGTTTCCGAGTTTATTTCTAAGACAAATTTCCGAGTTATACTCATGAGATATGTTTTGAGTTCATCTCTGAGTTAGACTTCTGAGTCATATTTCCAGATCATATTTCTTAGTTATATACCCAAGTATATGTGAAATCTGTGTGATATGTATATTCCTTGTGAATAATTTGCCAGTGTTTGTATTAATTGATAGTGGTGTAAATCACTAAATTGCTTCTTATGCTTTAAGCAAATTATTATCCCATACAGTAGATGATCTTCCGAGTCATTCTGATAGAGAATTGTCGATAATGAAATTCCCCATAAAACTTATTCCTATCGCCATGAGAGAGCCGTGTGTGATTACAAGAATGGATCGAATGACCGAGTACCACGCCAAGATCATCTGTCACCACAAACGAATCGGTAACAAATCTTCAAGTGGAGTTGAATCGGAGATTCAACGCGACGTTAACTGCTGGGTGCAGGAATCATGTTCGGCTGAGAGGGTAAGAAAGCACCTTCCGCACGGTGTCTTGGGTTGTTTGGGCGTATGTATGACACCATTTTCAACGATAAACCGAGATCCTTAGAGAGCGCTCCGATTTTTAGCCGTTATCGTCTTGCGTCGACAAAGATGGAAGATGTGTATGAATAGTTGCTATATCCGAAGTTCATTCTGATCGAGTAGTTCACCCTGAAAAGCTTCTTTTTATCCATAATCTTTTCATGTCTCCCCATTTGAGGATGCGTGTCGTTGGCAGGCATGAGTCTTAGATGCAAGATTACTATTCTGAGTTTTTCCGAGCAATGACTTTGGGGACGAAGTCTGATTTAAGTGGAGTTGAGTTGTAACGCCCTGAATTTCTGAAAATATTTTAACTAAGTTTTTGTTAAAATAATTTATGTTTTAATTACTTTATATTTATTGCATGATAAATGTATGTCGTTTCGGGTTTAAATAATTAATTTTGTGACGTTCTAATGCCCGAATGAATATCGAGATATGAAGTCTTCTAAACCCGAGCTAGTGTATCGTCATGAGATTTTATTCGGAGGTCGACTGTAAGGCCAAGGTCGAAGTGTGCGAGTGGTTTTGGGCCGGTTTAGTAATTAGTGTATGAGTTGTCCTTAGGCCGATGTTGGAGTCGTGAGTAGCAGACTAGAAGCCCGAAACCCCTTTCCAAACTGACTACGTTTAAATCTTTGGCAAATCCCTAATTTCCGTTATCAATTCTTAATCGGCCGCTGCAAATCCTCCTCGTTTTCATTCGTATGACCAGAGCAAGACGACAGAGATCGAAAGCTGTGATTGGATCGAGCTGGGGTTGTGAGGCTGCGAATTGGTGGTGGACTCGTGTGGTGATTTCAGGTAGCAATACCCTTCTTTGATTCCTTTGTGGCTTCTCTTTTCTCGATCATATCTAACCGAAGAGGTGATGTTTTTCGGTTTTGCTTTCTTCGGGAATCTAGCAGCAGTATCAACTGATCAAGCTGGAGTGGTCACGTAGAGGAAGAGATGCTTGTGGTGGTGGTTTGATGCGTGTCAAAAGATGGAGGAGCTTTCACTTTGGCTGGCGAGGAGATAAGTATCAAAGAACGGTGGTGGGACCTTTTTTTTGGCCAGCAAGCAAGTTGTTGGCAGATTAATATTAAGGTCGGTGGTGATGTATTTTCTTTGTGGGATTTTTGTTCCATTTCATAATCAACCAAGAAGCAGCCTTGTCTTTATTATATTATGTTTTCCGTTTGCCCGCCAAAGAGAAAATCAATGTCGAGGTGGCTAGTATTTTAATTCGTCGGGGTAGAGCAGAAACAAAATTCATCAGTGATCAAGCCCGGAGTGTTCTAGGTAGTTTTCATTTCTCGTTTCCTTTTTATCTTTTATGTGATCAAAACATAATCAGGTTCTAATATGCATTGCATATGTATGTGTTTGGCGTCGGTGTAATCAGGAGCAACGAGCAGTAAGTATAGTCGGGAAATTTCATCGCAAATCGAGGTCTAGAGCACTGATCGCCGATTGTTACCGAGCCTATTCATATTCGGTAGACATTGGACTCTTGTTCTTTCTCCCGTATTTTATCTCGTGCATAATAAATTGTTCTAGTCTAGCCTGAATTCATTCAGGGCTGCTGTGTTTTGGTGGTTCGGTACCGAGCCCTAGACCGGTTATTGTCCCGCGTAGTTAGATTGTCCTAGATTTATTGTTGACCACTCGGGTTGACCCGCTGGGTTGGGCTTGTTGAATAAATCATTTTATAAAACTCGGATAAGTATAATCGAAGGGGAAACCGAACCCGTAAGGTTCTTGGTTTTCCAATCGGGAAACTTTTTATAATCAAGTTTTGGAAAACATTAATATTTGGACACCCTTAGAATCTATTTTGGCCAGTGACCGTCTCACAGTGATTTGTAGTTCTGATTCTCTAGTTTCTATAGTAAAAAGATGGGAAAAATATAATAAGCCCGTTTAGGAGTTATGGCAGTTTCCGTGAGACCGACGCGTGCTGCCAGCTTCTCCAAAACAAGTCCTTGGGTCGGATTTTTAATTCGGGGTTTCGTTTTATGTTTAGGATCGTCTAAGAGATAACCTACTGTAGCTTTGACTGTCGGGAACCCTTTGGAGCTTACGTTTCTCGAGGTGAGTATTCTCACCGTGTGTTCAGTTTTAACATAGTACATGCATGACTTATGTGTTATATTAGTTGAACCTTATGTGTTATCTGAGTTGATATGTTATCTGAGTATCTGAGCATCTGTTCATTTATTTTGATCTGAGACATTGTGCCTGGGTAACCGAGCATGGCACAAGGTCATTCTGTGCTACTACTTGCTAGGGCATCTGAGATAATTATGTTAAAGAGATAATAAAACGTAATAACACACATCTGAGTTTTTGGCTATATGCTTATCTTGGGATCACCTACCGTCCGAGTTTTTGGGATCATTCCCGTCTGAGTTTTGGGATCACTCCCGTCTGAGTTTTGGCTTACGCCTATCTGAGGTGTGAGGAGGGGCGATCGACCCGAATCACACAAGCGCGCTATATAAATTAAAATCTGAGTAATAAAATCTGAGAACTAAATATGAGTAATTAACTGAGTAGATTCTGATTAGGAGTACACCGATGTGCCCTCATGTGTTACATGTTTTAATTGTTTGCATTTTGATATTATTCACTCAGCTTCTCAGCTGACCCATATTTTTCCCCCACTGTTTCAGGTACTAGCAAAGGAAAGGAGAAGGTGGACGGTTGACCGCTGTATTTCACCAATGCTGATGTGGACAACATTTATTATTTTTAAACACCTTTTTACTCTATTAAACTATTTCCGCATTAAATATTTTGTTAAATAACGACTTTACTATTTTGGGATTTAAAGTATTTGAATTATTGGGACATTTTACTTTAAAATCTTGTACTCGAAAATTTTTAAATTCTTGTAAACTTTTGGGTGTTACAAGTACTTAGATCAAAGATTTTTTGGGTTTGTTTAAGTCTTAAAACTAAACTTAAACCTTTATTCCAATCTTAATCCTTGTTTAAAATGCGTGACATGTGAATTTAGGAATTCTACAAGACACCTTTTTAAAACTTAAGACCTATTCTTTAAAACTTATAGTTTCAAGAATTTGCGCGACTTATATGTATACCTAAAACGAGGTGTACAAAACGTTTTACTAGATTTTGTGAAAAACCGTATCTAGAATAAAACTTATTTGTTTTATCTTACTTGAAAAACCTTAAATCTTATGTTAAACTTTTAAATTCTTTTATGATTCATGAACTTGAAACATAAACCTAGTTTAACACACCTAGTTCTTCATATGTCTAATAATAAAATTAAACATTTGTTTCGACCAAAACTTATGTCTTAATGACACACTTATAAACTTTGTGATTTTCTTGTGTAGCTCCCACTAGCTTCAACAACCGTGATGAAACTTAAGCTAATACAATCACCAGTTTATACATGGTGAAACTAATAAACTTATTATATAAAGACTATATATAATAATTCTTTAGTTTGTTTAAACCTTTCTTATATTTAACTTGAACTAGTTAAATATAGGTTCTTGTTATTTTTACTTGATCATTAATTTAGTATATTACATGACTTGTAAAATACTTATATTATACTTGTATAATTACCTAGTTACTAGCATGTACCCGCGCAATGCGGCGACAGGTACCCTGTAATTTCATTTTGCGTTTGTGATTGTGGTTGTGGCAGTAGTGATGGTGGTGGACTGGAAGGTGTGGTGCATAGCGATGGTGGGCAATTGACCCCGAATCGATTAAGAAACCGATAACTGACTGGTTTATGTTAATATGATCGGATATTGGTTACCAAAGGTGATTCGGTTTTAGGTTTGGTTAACCACATTTGTGTTGGAACTACCCATTTTTAGCTCAGATTTCAGTCCACTTATGTTGTGTACAACCATTTTCAGCACTATTTTTAGAAAATTTATTTGTAGAAGCACTACATGTTTTTAGCCCCCAACAATAAAATGACTAACCAAAAATTGTGAATTGTAAAAACTTAAAAATCACATGTAACTCAAGGTTATGCACATGTAAGTATTGGTCGATGTTTAAATTTAAATCACAAAATATTAAAATCCAAAGAGCTATTAGCCTGACATGGTTACATGTTCGTGAACCTCACACTTAAACACGTATAATAATAAAAGATAAAACTTTTGACGTAGTCAATCTGTAAAACATATATACTGTTACACAACCATACCACTTAGCAACATCAAGTACAAAAAAAACTTAATTACAAAAAAAAAGAACTTAAAAGTTAAAACGATTGAACACAAGATAGATAAAGACAAAATCAATAAAGATTCTATTTCAGATCATGGCTCTGCATATGAGAATAATGAGATGGATATATCCACACTTAAAGCCTGAGCTTTGAAAGAAGCTCACGCCATCTTGGAATTTCTTCATTATAAAATGCAGGTCAAAGGAGACAACAAAACTCCTCTACGTCCAATCTGCACAATCATAAAACCAAGTACTATTTATATAATTTACTCCTATATAGCTTTTAAAGGTTGTAACTTCTAAGCAATTATAAACAAATTGGCCGAGTTTCAACCCATCTGACCAGCTTCTTAGCCAAGGTTATAACTTATAAGTTACACTAATTAGATCCGTTGGAGATATAATATTAACCCAAATTGGCAACAAAAAAAATGTTACTTCTTGAAATTGTAATAAAAATATTACACAAAAATGGGATTCTTACCGCTCTAAGCTGCTTAACATATTCGTTGAGCAAGTTTTAAAGGTACAGAAATGACTGTAGCATATAATCAGGGGTTATCACACCATTTAACTTTGCAAAAAACTGGACTTATAGTGCAACATTTGACATCACATGTGGTTTAATAAAAATATTTGACTATTGATTAAGAGTCTAAAATGCCCCTTAAACTCAAATTATATCCCTTTTATTGGAATGTGAGACCATCCAATGAGTTAGTTCTAATTAACCCTAGAGAATTAGTAATTGGTACGTGAACAGATAAATCCATTTGAAGTCTCCTTGTAAACCAATCAATATTGTCCCAAACTCCCAATTTACTGAAGGTGGTAACATTTTATAGTCTTTTTGCATAATAATACAGAAAGTTAATTTGTCATCAATTGCATCCTCATTTAAAAATGTTTCCACCATGCGTCATTATCACCACAACATAAACGCACTTCAAACGAATTATATAGAAAGAAATATATATATACAGTTAGGTAAAGATAGATACATTTGAAAAATAAAAGTATCTAAAACTACGTGATTTGAACTCACCAGAATATATTGGGAATAAAAGAATCCTGAAGAACACCCAAAGCTCCATCATCCTAAATCAACAACATTATGCAAACTCTAAAAACACCCAAATAATAATAATAATAACAATAAAAATAATTATGATAATAATAAAAAATAATAATTAATATAAGCATAAAGTAAATATAAATAAGGTAGATTGAAGTAGACATACCTTACCAAACCTGGACATTGACCTCTATTATCATACGATTAAAGTAATCATTCATGGGATCCCAACATATTTCTTGTTTAATATTTTCTAAAACAAGCTTTGTGTTAAAGTGAGATGGCTTTTGTATTAAACATTATTATCATATGTAACGCCCTGAAAATATTACTAATTAAATAATATGAATTTAATCGTTATATTTAAATTTAAAATGAATAATTACTAAATTAATTATAATGAAGTTAGACGGTTCGTTATTACTTAGACGTTTAAGCTAGTTGGACACTTTATAAACTATTAGACTTTTAATTACTACACATTTATAATTAAATTATATGTCTCGTGATATTAGACAATTTAATTAGTATTAGACGAATTCGTTATTTATATATGCTCTCAGATTTTAACCCGACTTATTTAGATTCGTTGGGCTAGTTATTTATTGGGTTGTGTTTTTATATGGGTCGGGCCGGCCAAAGGCCAAGGCCTCAAGCTTTCGAGTAGTGGACTTAATTAACTAAATGGTGTAAGTGTTTAAACCCTAAAATTCCATTGCCCCTTATGCATTGGATCGTCCAAATCCCCAGCCGCTATTCTCTTTTCGTCCCAGTCAAGAAAATAAACTAGAAGTGGACATGTTGAAGAATTTGTTGAAGTCGCTGTGTTCAAATTAAGAGATCAGTGATGGTGAGTTCAATATGATTCTGTAAGATCTATTCCATTGCAATCAATCCATATATTGTTTAATTTGAAGAAGATAAACTTGATTTATGAGTATTCTAGTGAGAGAGTAGAGAGAGAAAGAGAGGGAAGCTTTCAAATGAGTAATTGAGATTAATGACTAAAAGCTTACAATTAGTGAAAGGTAAATTCCCTTAAATACCTAGCACACTAATCATCATGATTAAGTCTAAAGACTAGACTAATACTATTGCAATGTTACATATCTAGTCCCCTAACTATTAGATACAACTAAATTGACCCTAACAATCTCCCCCTTTGTATCAATAGTTTGGATTAGCCTGATCTTGAAATCTTCTTCTCTAGCAAAGTCTGAAACTGAATTATTCGTTGAGTAGTTTTGATGTAGTATCAGCTTCATCTTTTGATTGAACAATGAAATATAGTACTTTTTAATTGGCTTTTCAACCAATATAAAGTGTCTCAGAAGATTTCATGAATTGTTGATTTAATATGTCTTTATTATTATCCAATCTCCCTCTTTTTGAGCTTTTTGAACTTCATCCCTGTCTTCCTTCAAAGGACCTAAATTTTTATCGTTGAGTTTGTTGGTGTGAGAAATGCCTAAAACTGATATATTAAAGATTTGAAAATTCTGAATATGAAATATCAGTTTGGTAAGAATTTGACTGGGATTTAGAAATATTGGAGATTTAATTTTGGATAGAGGTTTATGAGTATAGGATAATGATGGTTTGTATTATGAAAAGAATGATTTGAAAGTTAAAGGTTTTGAATGTGTGTGTGTGTGTGTGAATGTTTGTAAGAATGATATATACGATTAGATTTTGGATGAATGTGAATTTGTTGTTTGGATAGAATGATTTGTCAGTTTAAGATTTGTAGCGGAAATGTTGATAATTTGTGACAAATTTCTAAAGATAAGTCGGTTTCTTTTTCTTCACAAATGATTTCATGTAAATCGACGAAAATGTAGACCCATAGATAGAGTTGTTTCGTAGCGGAAGTCTTTTCTCAAAGTTGTGGTTTTGTCGATTTATGATCATTGATAATTGTTGTTGAGAGAAAAATGTGGATAAGGTTTACGCTCCCCCTCAAACAAACAATTATTCTTCAACAAATCTTCTTCGGTTTCTTGTTTACTCCCCCTTAATTGGTGCATATGTGTTTTTGATGTGGAGTAAACTAGGCTAATATATTATCTTAAGTCTAGAAAGCATTTTTCTTCATAAACAGAACTTCTTATTAAATTTTCTCCCCCTCATGATGATTAAGATTTATCAGATTCAGCATGACCAATATAAAGTTCGTCGAGGTGAAATGAAGAAAATTTTCTCAGCCCACGAATACAAATGTGATGAAGAATGAGATATTCATATTTTGAATGAAGCAATATACATCACATTGTATCATCGAAAACCGAACCGATGTTGATGATGTAGATATTCGATCAAATCGTCTGGCATATAATCTTAATGATCGAATCAAGTAGGGCAAACCGGGATCACATAGATTACCCGTTAACACAACAGTTACACAAACTGTGTGACCTACGTTCAGTGTTGGAATAGATGTTAGCACTGGTAGGATTTCCATTCAATCATCGTGGAATACCAAGAATTTTGGTAGCACTATGAATGTTCCGGCTTTATCACAAAGATAAGCTTGATATTATGCCTTGTGTCCTAAAAGTGTATATGTCGGTTCTAGACTCAATTAGTGGACAAACGAAGGCGAGGACTGGAGAGGCTTGTCCTCTTGTTCAATATCAACAATCTCCAAGTGAGATGTCGATAGCATATGAGATAGTCTCCGTGGAAATGAAACAAGTACTTTTTAAGAAATACTTGAGTAGCTGGGGGGTTGTGCATTGCATCACTGGGTCCATGATGTCTATTTCAATATCAGAGAGCAACACATGCAATCTGATAGAGACGTGGCAACCCGGCTTTTTATCAGTTTGGTAAGGGTTTTTCGTTTTCTTTAACCCTGTCACACCCTCCTCACTCAAGCTTACTTTTTCATTTTTCGACTACTCCCTCATTTCATTTTACCATGTATAGCTGAATTGCACCCCATACGACATTCCCCTCTCAAATTTTATCTTAGCGCACCCCAATCAAGATCCCGTGATACTTGATTCTGCTCACCTAGACCTATGTACCCTTACATTTTGTCCTATATTGTAGGTGGCTCCTGGGGAAGATCATGCCGGTTATAGCAGATCATAGGAGTAATTTGAGAGAGAATTATAACGCTCATGTGCAATTTATCAGCATTTATGATGTTACTTTGTATGAATAACATGGATTTTTCATCGGAAAATGTATGTGTTTCCGGCATAAGTTGTTGCCTTTATGATTTAGGAGTGTAGGCATAGCAACTTGAACAATTTAGGTAATTCCGGACTCACATAGAGTATCCGTTGACACACCATATGAATCAATAGTCGTTGGCACAACTGTGGATTCAAATGTGTGACCTGCAGTTAGAGTTGGCGCGATTTAAGCTCTAGCAGGATTTCCACTCAATCCTCGTGAAACACCAGATCGTGATGCCACTATGAGTGTTCCGATGAATACACGGAGATTCATATTCAATAGTGTATGTGTCCTATATTGGAAATATTTGTCGGTGAGATCTAGACACATTGTACATTCAATTGAAGACGTAACCCGGTGCAGAAGGTTAAAATTTCAATACCAACATACTCCGAATGAGTAGTCGATAGATTATGTGCTACGTCCCCTGAAGAATTGAAACAAATTCCTTTTGAGAGGAATCTGAGTGGTTGGTGGTGGAGTGCAAATGCTTGACTGGGCAAGTTATGTCTGGTGAAATATTCAACACATGAATGAACACTGTTTAGAGGGTTTGCCCGGTTTAGAAATGGTGTGGATGCACTCAAAGGTATGTTTTCTTGATATTATCATGTTTTCACATCACCTTGCACTCACCTAAATCTATACCCTAGACTTATACCCTCACATTAACCAAGTTTGGCTAAAAAATATTTCCCTTGGAAGGTTAGGCCGGTTCTGGCAAACCACATGAAGGTATTGTCGTTTGATAAAAAAATATTTCGATTAAAAAAAACAAACAAGTATAAAAGTATTGATATTAGAAAGTTTCTCCCCTGGAAATACTAATTCTCCCCATGGAATTAATATTTCTCCCCCTCGACAAAATAAAGGTAATGAAAAAATACAGTTTAAGAGGGGTGGGAAAGAGTTTTTACATTTAAGTGTAAAACTGGTTTTGAGCGGGTTTCAAGCTGAAGTACTTGAAAGCCATTATTATGAAGCTCGGGTCATACACTGAAATGTGTAAGAGCCATTTCTTTGAAGCGCGAGTTATACACTGATTTATGTATAAGTCATACTCCTGCAAAACAAATCAAACAACTTTTGGTACCCATTTTTGTTTGGGTCCGACAATGTTAGAGTGGGAATGAAACCACCAATAAGTTGTATCGATTTCATTTAAAGATTGAGAGTTCCATGAAAAAATGAAACTTGATGTTTCACTTTCAAATAATTTCCGGGGAATTATTTGAGATGTTGGAGTTTTGGGAACCCATTTATCTTTTAAGATCGAGGATGTTTTGTAAACATAAACAGGAGATGTTTTTGGCACTTGTGTAAAAGTCGTTTTAGGTGCCAATGAAAGTAAATCTTTTCTTGAGTATCTTAAGGATTTAGTTTTGGAAAAGATTTTCTTTGTAGCAGTCGAATGTTTCAACACGGTTGATGATTTAGTTTTATCTATTTGAGAATGCTTAAGTCTAGAAGAGGAACCTAATTTATTTGGAGTTTTAGGTGCGGAATTTCCTCTATTAGCTTGTTTGAGAGCATTCATTTTCTTATCAGAGTGTGGTGGAACCGTGGAACTCCTAGGCTTAGGTTTGGTAGAAGAACTTACTTGAGATTTCGGTTTAGGTTTAGAATTTCCTCTATTAACCTCAGTATGCTTGATCGTATATAAATCACGATATGCCATGACAGGAGAAAACATTCTTGTGTTATTACATTTATTTATAGATGGACTCGGCTTCTTAAACTTCTGAGGATGAGATGATTTAGATTTTAAATTTTGAATTTGTATTTGTAACTTTAGTTTCTCCTCATCAAAAGATTTATGTGACTCATCAATTTTATTTTTTAATGTAAAAATTTTGGTTTGTAAAACTGATTTGGCGTTGTCAAAGATTTTAGATTTGTCATCTAGCTTAATTAACAAACATTCGTTTTTATTTTGAGACAAAGAAAGATCTGTTTCAAGATATGTAATTTTTATCTAGCAATTTTGTTTTCTCAATATTAAAAATATTGATTTGTTTTTGAAAATCAGATCCAAAATTACATTCAAGTAGTTTAAATTTATCAGTCAAAATACAATTTTCAGCACAAACAGAATCATATTTTTCGATGTTCAAACTATTAATAGTATTTGTGTCATGAAGATGTTTTGTTAATTCAGCAATCTGAATTTTCAATTTGTCAGAATCTGTTTCAAAAGTTGTAACTTTTGATTTGAAATTTGCATTTTCAGATTCTAGAGTTTGAACTTTATCAATTAAAATATCAACTTTGCAATTTCTGAAATATTCATTTAATTTCTCACTTTTCTCCAATTTTTCTTTGTAGTCGTTACTTAATCGGAGATTCTTAACATTATCATAAAATGATTTTTCAAATAAAGCATAATTGTGTGTACTTGTAGTTTCCCACAACTCAACGGATTCTTTTAATTCACAAATTTCTTTTTGATATTGTAATTGATGAGTTTGTAAACTAGACATTTGCTCTTTTAGCTCCCTGTTTTTTATTTAGAAGTGATTTTATTAAATTGTCATCCATTTTAGCTCTTTTATTTTCAAAATGTGCAAATATCAAGTGAGAGTGATAAAAAAAATTAAAAAATAATTTGCACCTAAAAATTCTAGCAATTAAGAATTAGGTTTATTTGACAAAAAATTGTTTTATATCGGTTGTAAAAATGATATCGTTTAAGCCATAAGTGATAAAGTGATAATGTGATGTTAGGTTAAAAAAATGATAAGAAAAAAATATGAAAGTGATTTTACCTTTTGCGCCGAGCAGATTTTGCCGAACGTTAAAAGTGATTGAGCTTAAATCGTGATTGAGCTTATGATTTAAACTTGAGCCGAACACTTTATTTTGAGTAGCTGAACTCTTATTTGATCGAAGCAAATTGAGGCCGGAAAAGGGATCGTTCAATAAGCAGAGATAAATGGATTAAAGTTGGTTTACTTTTGGTTTAAAAGGATTAAGTGAATTGATTTAAAAAAAAAGTAATTGATTTCGGCTTTAATTGAAAAGTAAAAAAAAAAAATTTGGCCTTTTAAAAGAAATTTAGTCAACAAAAAAAATCAACGTTTAAAAGAAAGTTTTTAAAAAAATATGTCATAAGTTGTTTTTGGGCTTAGATCACGTTTTGGGTTTGGTTTGTTTATGGACTTTTAAAACTTTGGCTTTGTATTAACGAATTGACAGGCTTAAAGCTTATCTCGTTTTTAAATCCAAGAAATGATATTGCATTTTAAAAAGTCCATCTAATTAACAAGAAAGAACCACAAATTAAAAAGTCCATCTCGTTTTGGGCTTTGGTCCACTTTTACTTTTCCTTCAAATCAAAATCAAAATCAGATATCGTAATTTCCTATTTCTCAAATCAGATATCGGTTATTTGATATCAGAATTTGTACAAGATATCGATTCTCGGTTTTGTTTGATATCAGATGTCGGTTTTGATATCGGATATGAATTCTCAGATCGGTTTTGTGATGTCTGTAATCAGATATCGGTTTGTGGAATGTCGGATTGTGTAATCAGATATCGGAGCGGGTTTTCTGAATGTTGGATTGTGTTATCTGATTTTGTGGAATGTCGGTTTGTGATGTTATCGGTTTATGATCAAATAGATTGCAATCGTAGATATCAGATATTGAATTTTCGAATTTAATTTCAAAATCGAGTTCAAAATGGAATCGAGTTTTCATAAGAGATATGTTTCTCGGTTTTTTAATTGCATCTCGGTTTTTAATTACAAAAATCAAAATCAGATGACGAAGTAGAAGAACTGATATCAGATTTGATGAATTAGAAGAACGGATATAGTCTGTGATATTGGTTTTTCTTGTTGATATTTGGAAATTTCTTCTGTTACTTGATATCGGATTTCTGTTTTAGTAGTTCTCAGATATGGTTCTCAGTTTTTGCAAGTAACAAGATATCGGTTTTTCAGTTGTGGATCTCTGATATCGGTTTTTCAAAACATATAAAGTTCTTCAGCTCAAATTGACGAAAAATGCCCGAAAATCTAACATTTTTGATCATAACTTCTTCGTTTCTTGCTCAAATTAGTTGATTCTTTTTGCAAATGATGCCAAAAACGTTTTACTACAATCCTATCCAGATTATATCATCAAATTTCAACAAAATTCAGCTTGATTTTCGAATTTTCGGACTGAAAAACTAAGTGTTCATGGTGTTTTCTCAAAAATCTTCATAATCAAGTCAATACTTGATGAATTTGATCGATGTTTGATACTAGAACGATTAAAATCACAAGAAGAATACGATTATCACATAAAATCGAAGAGATAAACCTCAGATTTCTGTTTTGATTTCACTGTTCTTCATTTTTCAATAAAACTTCAAGTTTTCTTCAACAAACTTCAAATCAGTGTGAATTCCATGGATTGTGGATCGATTTCTAGTTGAATTTTGCTCTGATACCACTTGTAAGATCTATTCCATTGCAATCAATCCATATATTGTTTAATTTGAAGAAGATAAACTTGATTTATGAGTATTCTAGTGAGAGAGTAGAGAGAGAAAGAGAGGGAAGCTTTCAAATGAGTAATTGAGATTAATGACTAAAAGCTTACAATTAGTGAAAGGTAAATTCCCTTAAATACCTAGCACACTAATCATCATGATTAAGTCTAAAGACTAGACTAATACTATTGTAATGTTACATATCTAGTCCCCTAACTATTAGATACAACTAAATTGACCCTAACAGATTCTTTTCTTTCTTTTTGTATTTGAGCTACCTTAACCAACATATCCATGGAAGATTAGGTGGCATTATGGGTGGCAGGTGATTTAAAAAGAAAACGAGTTGGTGAGCATGTGAAATTATTTATTTGAGGCGGTAAGGACCACCCTCCCAATCGGTGGTTGTAGCATGTATTTATGGCTAATTATGGCCGGTCAAAAACAGCCCTCTCCTCAGCCCCTAAAGGCGTCGACTTCCAGCCAATATCAGCCATCAACTCGAGCATTCCATTAGTTCCCTGCGATCTTGTGAGCAAGCTGAACTGTGTGTGTGATCGGTGAGTCTTGGAGAATGGTTTCATGTTTTCTTTTTCCCGATCCCATTAATTATTCGGCCCTAATCTGCAGTTTTGCTCTTCCGTAATCCAACAGGAGAAAGTTGAGGCTAATTCTCCTTGTGTTGACCGAGTTGAGAACCTTGCCTTTTTGCCAACGGTTGTTTCGGTGAGCCGTTTTTCTGTTTTGATTACTCTATCTTCTGCTCGACATATAAACCGCTACATTAACTTGTTTTCTGGTGTGTGCCATTGGGACCAAGCAGCGGGCTAGAAGGTTAAGCTTTCCCAGAGCCGAGGGGCGGTCGATCAATGAATCAACTGGTGGAATTCTCTTCCGGTAGAAACCTTTTCCATACCTGTTTGCCTTTACTCTTTCGTTTCCATGTTGTAGTTTTCAATTCCATTGGGATAAGCAAACCGAGACTAACTGAGTTTTCGTCATAGGGTAGGGTGTACCGTCGGTTATGAGACCCAAGTGTCGGGATTCAGATTGTTTAGTTGTTACTAGTTATAATTTCGGTCTAGTTGTCCAACGTGATGGTTTGTTGTTCTCTGGTTTTTGGAAGTTTTAATTTCCTAAAAATATGAGTCATTGTTTTCATGAATTGGCGTACGGGTTTTGATCAGTGTTTTGTATGGGTCGTGTTTAGGATTGGGTAAAACCTTTTAATTACAACCGAGACGTTTTATTAACCAAGAAAACCCCGGGAAAGATTTCAAAATAACGAACTAGATCACTTATAATTATTGTTTCTGAGTTAAATGAGTTTCCGGGACTGTTGTAGTTTTCTATTTTAATATGCTGAATTTTAACAGAATCTGTTTACTGACTGCGGGACTGTTTTTACCACACTTAAAATACATTTTGGATTTTTGGCCTTTGAAGGTCTCTAGGTTTCTGAGTCCTCTTTCCAACGACGCTGACGGCTCGTTAATCTGATTCACGGTTTAAAAGTTATTGCTGTTTTAGTAAACCTTCGCTGGATAGTTTTCGGTTCAGCTATTCTGTCTCGTGAGCCTGTTTTGAGCCTTTTCCGTTTGGATCTAGCTTCCGAAGTATTCTGTAGAATTGTAGTCCTCGGAGTCATTTAACTACGATAAAAATTTGATTAATATCTAGTGAGCGGTTTGAGAGTTATAGCCGTTCCTGCGAAAGTGCTGAGTGCTGTTTAGTTTCTGCTGAAACAACCTTTGAGTCTAATCCTAACCCGAGCATCCTTTTACATTGTAGGACCTTCTAGGACCGGTTAGAGACGCTCTTCAGTACCGAGGATATTTAGGAGCTTACGGTTATTCGAGGTGGGTAATCTCACTATAAACTTGTACTTACTTTCGATTCATGATTTTGTGCTATGTGTTGTGAATTGTCTTGTTGATTGAGCTTGAGTATTGCTTGTGTGATTTATTTGAGTTATCTGTGATTTGAGTTATCTAGAGACTGAGTTATCTGAGTTCTTGAGTTAAAACATTAAACATAATATACTTGACTTGACACCGAAGAGCACTAGTGTCAGATGTTGTCTTGGCACCGAAGAGTACTGGTGCCAGACATTTTGACTCAACACCGAAGAGTACTGGTGCCAGACATTTTGAGCCTTGAGTTGTGTGAGGCGGGTCGAGGTTGATCTCTCGTCCCAAGGCACACAAGCGCGCTATATAAATTTAAAATATGAGAAAATAAACTTGAGTAATTGAGAATTGAGTAGAGTCTCTAGGGATCACTTATGTGGCTTGAGTTGTTTGTATTTATGTGTTTATTTTGATATTATTCACTCAGCGGTGGCTGACCCCAAACACCCCCCCCATTTTTGCAGGTACTAGCAAAGGCAAAGAGAAGGTCAATGGTTGATGAGCTGCGTTTCTATTTTTTATATTAGTGGATTTGGATTAAAACATTTATTTTGAGTCAACACATGTTCTGTTTTAAAACCTTTAATTATTACGCATTTAAAACACGAGACGGTTTTATATTTTTATTTATGAGTTGGGACCTTTGAGTTACTTGTACTTTTGGGGAAAATGTATTATTTTATTGATTAAAATTTTTTAAATTTCCCCTGATTTTTTGGTTGTTACAAGGTGGTATCAGAGCTCTGGCTTGAGAGAATTGGGTTCACACGGGGTGGATTCCAGACTCAAGTCGAAGCATGAGATTTTAAAATGAGTTTTCAAATGTTTTAAAATGAGTCCAAATCCAAATCGAGAAGCAGCGCATCACAACGACCTTATGCCTCTAGTACTTATTTATGAGTTACTTAGTTTATTAAAACGTCACGAGTGACATTGATTATTAGGAGAATAAAAGAGAATTAACTCGAGATGAGCGTGAATCGTACGTCTATATATGTATATATACTATATACTATATGTACTGTTGTGAACTACTTGTTATGTGGATGGTATGAGGATGGGAGATCGTGAAATTTTTAAAACTGGCTCGAAACCATGACAGGGGTAGGTGCGGATAATAATAGAGGGCCCCTATTATTATACGCACATGACTCATGCCTATGATTTGAAAAGGATTCAAGGAGACCATTCGTCAAGAATCTAAGTATAATGAAAACCCTCAATTATTATATATAAGTCGATGATAAAATTACTAAAAGAAATTTATGGGAAAACAATGCAACCAATTGAATAAGATAATCATCAAATATGAATTGATAAAGAGTTATCAAAACATGTCAAGAGAGAGACTAATAAACCATATTAGGTTGAATCCATTAAATGATTTCATTGAGTTATTAATACATCGAGAACGATTGAACAATTGTTAAAGCAAAATAAATGAGTAAATAAGAAAAAATGTTAAGTGATAAGCAGTTATGTGAAAACATCACTAAATCGAGATTTATGTGAAAATAATAAACGATTAAATAAGAGATTATTGATTTAAGTTGATAAGGAGGTATCCAAACAAATCAAGTGAAGGTTTACTAAACCAAATTGAGTAAGATTCATTAATGATAAATTGTTAATCTGAGTAATGAGGAAGTAAATTAAATTTTTGGAAATGGAGAATAATGATTGAGTAAAAGTAAATGATTGGGAATAAATTAATTCATGTGAAATTATTAAATTTATTAGACATCAATAAACCAATGATGAATGAGAAATTATCCAAAACAAATTTAAATGAAGAGATCTATGTATTAAGAATTATTAAATTGAGAATAGAGAATTATAATCGAATAATATAATTGAGAGTAAGTTATTCGTTTTAAATGAGAAATTATGAATTATGATAAATTAATAAATCAAGAGATGAAGGAGCATTTATTTAAATGAATTAAATGGAAAATTATATTTAAAGTTATAAGTAACTACTAATTTGAGTCAAAATGTTTGATCTAATAAATACTAGTGTCGAATAAATATAACTGGTCATTAAAAATTTTCAAAATAATAAATAGAGGAGATTATGTTTTATTAGTAAATGAGAACTAACGACTAATTGTTAATGAGACAATGATAGAGAGGAGTTACAATTGAGAAAACCTAATGTGAGAATTCATGAGAAGCTTAATGAGAAAGCTAATATCAATTAGAAGCAACAAATAAATTATGATTTTTATAAAGTGATAAAAAGTTAATTAGTAGGGGTATGAGAGGGGCGTAAAGAGTATACGTTGGGACCGACTTACACCTGTGCATAAGAGTTAATTATTGAGTAATCAAATAAACCCTAAAATATGAAATTAAATGAGAATCAACAAACCGAACTATTGAGTGTTCGTAGCAAATTCTATGAGTATAGAATATGAGATTTTGAGTACCACTTCCAAACTCGGGGACGAGTTTTCTCCAAGTGGAGATGAGTGGTGGTAAAAGGGAAAACTACCAATATTAAGCATTCGAATAGAGAATAATTATGAAGTTGTGAATTATTAAATGCGTAATATTGAGCTAATGGAGATTAATAAACCGAACTGAATGTGAAAAATAAAGTTTGTAACGAGTAAATTAAGAGAATTCTAAGAGAAAATTTTGTTATTTATAAATGTTATGAGCACATATGTGCATATGATTGATTAGAGAATTTATAAGAGTAATTTTTTTTATCGATGATCTAATCCTGTGAGAATATAACGAGATAATAAGAGGATATAAAAAAATATACGAATTTATTATGAATTATTTATTTCGAGTTAAATGAGAAGATTGTTATTATGAGAAATTATTAAATCCGGTCGAGAATAAAATATTTGTGGAGCCATTTTATTTTATTATTATTTTTTTTTTGTGTTGAGTAATTTATACACATGTGATTAAAGAATTTATAAGAATAATTGGGAATAACTAATTTCATGTGATGATATAGTTATCAAGTTGTGAGAATTTCATAAATCGAGAGTGATGGTGCAAATGAGAGGCAACAAGTACTATAAATATATAAAAATCATGAGAAATCATAAAATTAGAGTAATGAGAATGTTGTTAATGAGTCGGCCACGAGAGGATCACCATAATATAAAATATAAGGAAGATTTAATTATTGACAAATTATCAAGCTATAAGAAACTAATAAATCAAGTTAGGCGATTAAATTATTAAAATAGGTCAAAGGAGAAAATCTTTAACTCTGATCAATTATTAAATTGAAACTAAAGTGAATATCGAGTTAAATCATTAAATTAAATGTCGTCAAACATTATACTTTATTGAGTAATTACTAAACCGATGATAGTTATTAAAATGAGCACATGAGAAAAATATAAGTGTATCAAGTAATAAAATTTTAGGAAAATACTATGAGTTTCTAAACCGAGAAAACAATAAAAAATATAAAATGAGGAAATTTTTATGGAGAACGAAAAAAATAAAATAATTGGGTAATCAAGTATATGTGAATTAACGAGTCAATTAATCAAGTTAAAAAGAAAATCTTCAGTCGAGGCGTTTAAAACTTAAGGTAAAACGAGGATATTGAGTTGACAATTAGTCATATTGACAAAGAGACAAATTAAATGTGAACAAAGCGAGAAGTTAATTAACGAGCTAAATGATTAAATCGTTAAACGAGTTGATGAGTATCATTAAAAGAGTCAACGAGAAATTGTTATATACGAGTTAACAAGAGGACTAGTAACGCGGTTTGAAAGAGAAATTATATGTTCGAGTAGTCTGGTAATTAAATTTGATCATGTCAAAAATCGTGAAAGCGAGTAAATGTATACATTATGTGGACTGGTGAGAAGTCACTAAAGAGATTTGAGTTAAAATGATCATATAGCTTTCATTGCGTTAAAAGCAAGTTGTAGAAATTTGAGGAGATTGCATTCTGAGTTTATGCAAATTGAGTAAGAGGCATGAGTTGCCTACTATCTGGGGTTTATGTGTGATAAAATACATTTATGTGAATTATGTACTTGTGGTGTGGTGATTGATAGTGGTACGAACCGCTAAATTGTTTATTTTTCTTTAAAACAAACTGATGTCCCATAGAGCAGAGGACCTTGAGATATCTATCTTGGCGAAAATTAATAATAATAAAATATTTCTGGTGTAAACTATATAAAGTGACCATGTAATAAAGTTGTGCGGGAAGGTGTTCCTATAAAAAAAACTTGTTATCGCCACGAGAGGGCCGAGTGTGATTGTGAGCACGGAATGAATGGCCGAGTACCACGCCAAGATCGTTTGTCACCACAAACCAAGCCGTAACAAATCTCCAAGTGGAGATGAATCGGAGATTCAACGCAATACCAATCGTTGGGTGCAGAAAGCGTGTCCGGCTACGAGAGCAAGAAGACACCTCCGGCAGAGTATCGCGAGTTATTTCATGTGGTTTTCGAGATCTTTATAGAGCATTTCGATTTTATTGTTTTAGCCTTATCATTTTCGCCCCGTTAGAGACCGAAGATTGAATGAGCAGTTGCAAGAACCAGAATTTGTCCTAACCGAGTAGGTCACCCTGAATAATTTCATTTTCATTCTTAACCTTATCGTTTTCCATTTGAGAATGTGTGTCGTTGACGAGCCTGAGTCTGAGATGCGATACCGCTACCCTGAGCTTCTTCCGAGCGATGACTTCGGGGACGAAGTCTGATTCAAGTGGAGTTGAGTTGTAACGCCCTGAAAATATTACTAATTAAATAATATTAATTTAATCATTATATTTAAATTTAAAATCAATAATTAGTAAATTAATTATAATGAAGTTAGACGGTTCGTTATTACTTAGACGTTTAAGCTAGTTGGACACTTTATAATCTATTAGACTTTTAATTACTACACATTTATAATTAAATTATACGTCTCGTGATATAAGACAATTTAATTAGTGTTAGACGGATTCGTTATTTATATATGCTCTCGGGTTTTAACCCGACTTATTTAGATTCGTTGGGCTAGTTATTTATTGGGTTGTGTTTTTATATGAGTCGGGCCGGCCAAAGGCCAAGGCCTCAAGCTTTCGAGTAGTGGACTTAATTAACTAAATGGTGAAAGTGTTTAAACCCTAAAATTCCATTGCCCCTTATGCATTGGATCGTCCAAATCCCCGGCCGCTATTCTCTTTTCGTCCCAGTCAAGAAAATAAACTAGAAGTGGACATGTTGAAGAATTTGTTGAAGTCGCTGTGTTCAAATTAAGAGATCAGTGATGGTGGGTTCGATATGATTCTTTTCTTTCTTTTTGTATTTGAGCTACCTTAACCAACATATCCATGGAAGATTAGGTGGCATTATGGGTGGCAGGTGATTTAAAAAGAAAATGAGTTGGTGAGCATGTGAAATTATTTATTTGAGGCGGTAAGGAACACCCTCCCAATCGGTGGTTGTAGCATGTATTTATGGCCAATTATGGCCGGTCAAAAACAACCCTCTCCTCAGCCCCTAAAGGCATCGACTTCCAGCCAATACCAGCCATCAACTCGAGCATTCCATTAGTTCCCTGCGATCTTGTGAGCAAGCTGAACTATGTGTGTGATCGGTGAGTCTTGGAGAATGGTTTCATGTTTTCTTTTCCCGATCCCATTAATTATTCGGCCCTAATCTGCAGTTTTGCTCTTCCGTAATCCAACAGGAGAAAGTTGAGGCTAATTCTCCTAGTGTTGATCGAGTTGAGAACCTTGCCTTTTTGCCAACGGTTGTTTCGGTGAGCCGTTTTTCTGTTTTGATTACTCTATCTTCTGCTCGACATATAAACCGCAACATTAACTTGTTTTCTGGTGTGTGCCATTGGGACCAAGCAGCGGGCTAGAAGGTTAAGCTTTCCCAGAGCCGAGGGGCGGTCGATCAATGAATCAACTGGTGGAATTCTCTTCCGGTAGAAACCTTTTCCATACCTGTTTGCCTTTACTCTTTCGTTTCCATGTTGTAGTTTTCAATTCCATTGAGATAAGAAAACCGAGACTAACTGAGTTTTCATCATAGGGTAGGGTGTACCGTCGGTTATGAGACCCAAGTGTCGGGACACAGATTGTTTAGTTGTTACTAGTTATAATTTCGGTCTAGTTGTCCAACGTGATGGTTTGTTGTTCTCTGGTTTTTGGAAGTTCTAATTTCCTAAAAATATGAGTCATTGTTTTCATGAATTGACATACGGGTTTTGATCACTGTTTTGTATGGGTCGGGTTTAGGATTGGGTAAAACCTTTTAATTACAACGGAGACGTTTTATTAACCGAGAAAACCCCGGAAAAGATTACAAAATAACGAACTAGATCACTTATAATTATAGTTTCTGAGTTAAATGAGTTTCCGGGACTGTTGGGGGTCTCGGGAATAGACGGGTTGATGTCGGGATTTAAAACGGGTTCTATTTTAATATGCTGAATTTTAACAGAATCTGTTTGCTGACTTCGGGACTGTTTTTATCACACTTAAAATACATTTTTGGATTTTTGGCCTGTGTAGGTCTCTAGGTTTCTGAGCTTCTTCCGAGCGATGACTTCGGGGACGAAGTCTGATTCAAGTGGAGTTGAGTTGTAACGCCCTGAAAATATTACTAATTAAATAATATTAATTTAATCATTATATTTAAATTTAAAATCAATTATTAGTAAATTAATTATAATGAAGTTAGACGGTTCGTTATTACTTAGACGTTTAAGCTAGTTGGACACTTTATAATCTATTAGACTTTTAATTACTACACATTTATAATTAAATTATACGTCTCGTGATATAAGACAATTTAATTAGTGTTAGACGGATTCGTTATTCATATATGCTCTCGGGTTTTAACCCGACTTATTTAGATTCGTTGGGCTAGTTATTTATTGGGTTGTGTTTTTATATGAGTCGGGCCGGCCAAAGGCCAAGGCCTCAAGCTTTCGAGTAGTGGACTTACTTAACTAAATGGTGAAAGTGTTTAAACCCTAAAATTCCATTGCCCCTTATGCATTGGATCGTCCAAATCCCCAGCCGCTATTCTCTTTTCGTCCCAGTCAAGAAAATAAACTAGAAGTGGACATGTTGAAGAATTTGTTGAAGTCGCTGTGTTCAAATTAAGAGATCAGTGATGGTGGGTTCGATATGATTCTTTTCTTTCTTTTTGTATTTGAGCTACCTTAACCAACATATCCATGGAAGATTAGGTGGCATTATGGGTGGCAGATGATTTAAAAAGAAAACGAGTTGGTGAGCATGTGAAATTATTTATTTGAGGCGGTAAGGACCACACTCCCAATCGGTGGTTGTAGCATGTATTTATGGCCAATTATGGCCGGTCAAAAACAGCCCTCTCCTCAGCCCCTAAAGGCACCGACTTCCAACCAATACCAGCCATCAACTCGAGCATTCCATTAGTTCCCTGCGATCTTGTGAGCAAAACTGTGTGTGTGATCGGTGAGTCTTGGAGAATGGTTTCATGTTTTCTTTTCCCGATCCCATTAATTATTCGGCCCTAATCTGCAGTTTTGCTCTTCCGTAATCCAACAGGAGAAAGTTGAGGCTAATTCTCCTAGTGTTGATCGAGTTGAGAACCTTGCCTTTTTGCCAACGGTTGTTTCGGTGAGCCGTTTTTCTGTTTTGATTACTCTATCTTCTGCTCGACATATAAACCGCAACATTAACTTGTTTTCTGGTGTGTGCCATTGGGACCAAGCAGCGGGCTAGAAGGTTAAGCTTTCCCAGAGCCGAGGGGCGGTCGATCAATGAATCAACTGGTGGAATTCTCTTCCGGTAGAAACCTTTTCCATACCTGTTTGCCTTTACTCTTTCGTTTCCATGTTGTAGTTTTCAATTCCATTGAGATAAGCAAACCGAGACTAACTGAGTTTTCGTCATAGGGTAGGGTGTACCGTCGGTTATGAGACCCAAGTGTCGGGACACAGATTGTTTAGTTGTTACTAGTTATAATTTCGGTCTAGTTGTCCAACGTGATGGTTTGTTGTTCTCTTGTTTTTGGAAGTTCTAATTTCCTAAAAATATGAGTCATTGTTTTCATGAATTGACATACGGGTTTTGATCACTGTTTTGTATGGGTTGGGTTTAGGATTGGGTAAAACCTTTTAATTACAACCGAGACGTTTTATTAACCGAGAAAACCCCGGAAAAGATTTCAAAATAACGAACTAGATCACTTATAATTATAGTTTCTGAGTTAAATGAGTTTCCGGTACTGTTGGGGGTCTCGGGAATAGACGGGTTGATGTCGGGATTTAAAACGGGTTCTATTTTAATATGCTGAATTTTAACAGAATATGTTTGCTGACTTCGGGACTGTTTTTATCACACTTAAAATACGTTTTTGGATTTTTGGCCTGTGATGGTCTCTAGGTTTCTGAGTCCTCTTTCCAACGACGCTGACGGCTCGTTAATCTGATTCACTTTTTGAAATTATTGCCGTTTTAGTAAACCTTCGCTGGATAGTTTTCGGTTCAGCTATTCTGTCTCGTGAGCCTGTTTTGAGCCTTTTCCGTTTGGATCTAGCTTCCGAAGTCTTCTGTAAAATTGTAGTCCTCTGAGTCATTTAACTACCGTAAAAATTTGATTAATATCTAGTGAGCGGTTTGAGAGTTATAGCCGTTCCCGCGAAAGTGTTGAGTGCTGTTTAGTTTCTGCTGAAACAACCTTTGAGTCTAATCCTAACCCGAGCTTCCTTGTACATTGTAGGACCTTCTAGGACCGGTTAGAGACGCTCTTCAGTACCGAGGATATTTAGGAGCTTACGGTTATTCGAGGTGGGTAATCTCACTATAAACTTGTACTTACTTTCGATTCATGATTTTGTGCTATGTGTTGTGAATTGTCTTGTTGATTGAGCTTGAGTATTGCTTGTGTGATTTATTTGAGTTATCTGTGATTTGAGTTATCTAGAGACTGAGTTATCTGAGTTCTTGAGTTAAAACATTAAACATAATATACTTGACTTGACACCGAAGAGCACTGGTGTCAGATGTTGTCTTGGCATCGAAGAGTACTGGTGCCATACATTTTGACTCAACACCGAAGAGTACAGGTGTTGAGCCTTGAGTTGTGTGAGGCGGGTCGAGGTTGATCTCTCGTCCCAAGTCACACAAGCGCGCTATATAAATTTAAAATCTGAGAAAATAAACTTGAGTAATTGAGAATTGAGTAGAGTCTCTAGGGATCACTTATGTGGCTTGAGTTGTTTGTATTTATCTGTTTATTTTGAGCAGCTGGGCCACGGTGTCTATAAATTACTGGTGGGCTTAACCCATGGTTTTGCAGAATATACAATTACTGGTTGGATAAGGAACGCAGCCGCAGGCTTGTCCTAGCGGTTGTGCTGTCGTTTGGTAACCAGCAGGTGGCGGGTTCGAATCTTGTCCGCTCCTTTTTTTTCTACATGGAATCTAATTCCATAATAAGCAAGTGTGTTGGCTGAATTTTCAGCCCTGCTAATTATGGAATGAGTAAACTCTTTATAATATAGTAGAGATAATGACTTATAACTTTATACATCTTAATATATATGATAATATATATATAACTTTGTATATTTCTAGTTAATCATATAATTTCAATTTGTACAATTTCTAGTTATAATGAAATCATAACTTTGTACTTTCTAGTTTTAATTATATTATAACTTATACAATAACTAGTTATAATATTATCTTTAAAGATAAAAATAACATTACCCTTTTTAATTGTTCCATTTTATCTTGTATTTAATGTATTCGTATATATGTATATTTTATAATAAACTTGTAACATTCTAATGAGAATATTACATCTAGTTTATACATATGTATTTTAACTTAATCTAATTAAAATACGTATAAACTTACTATATCTTTTAAAAATTCAATTTTACCTAATAATTAAAAATTCCGAAAATTTTAGTACATATATATAAATAATTAAATACACCTTGTTAATTTTAGAACTTAAAAATTAACATCATCTTTATCAATTCCCTAAATTAACTAGATGAATCCTAATCTTGTTTTTGACCAATCAAAACTAGGGTTTTGACTTTCTTGATCAAAGGCATTACGTAAATATTATATTGCTCCCAATTTTTATGAAATACAAGATGCTCAGATTAATTTTTTAATCAATCCTATTAAACAATAAACTTTGTTTAAATTCTAAGATAGATTATAACTTTTAATAAATTCATTTAAACTTTTTAAACCTTATAGACAATAAAACTTTGTCTAAATTTCTAGGTTTAAAGAACTAGTTAAATAAATCTATCAAAATAATAATTAAACCTTTTAAACATAAACTTGTTTAATTAACTAGGTTTTAGATTATTATCGTAATTAATACTTTTAAAGTAATAAACTTAAACTAGGGTTCTTTTAGGGTTTCGAAAATCTCAAGACTAGGAAACTTTTCCACCAATTAAACTAGGCTAGGTTAATAAACTTGGTGTCCAAGTATCCTCTAGATTTCGAAAATCCTAAGGGATTAGGAAAGAATCCTTTTGACCAATTAAACAAATCTTGTTTAACATACTTGATCCTAGGGTTCTTCCTAGGCCACGAAAATTCAAGGGAGAAAAGGAAAAAAATACTTTTGATCAATTAAACAAATCTTGTTTAACATACTTGATCCTAGGGTTCTTCCTTGTAATTCGAAAATTGCTAGGGTTCTTAGAAACCTTCGTGACCAATTAAACTTAGACTAGTTTAATATTCTTGGTCCTAGGGTTCTTCCCTTTTTCGAAAATTATGAAGAAGAAGAAAAAACTTGAAACAAAAAAACTTGTAATTAAAGTAAACAAACAATCTTTGTTAATCTAGTCTAGATCTCTAAACCAACGCTCTGATACCACTGAAGGGTTTCACTACGCACCATGCGACTGATCGACCCATAGGATCGACCTCCTAGTGTACTTGGTTCGAACCATGACTGACCAAGAACATGAACTTGTTCTTGACCGGTTAAAACCAACTAGCTGATTTAATCACTAAATGCGGAACTGAGATTAAACCTAAGCCTTAAACCCTAAAGGATTGGGATGTTGGAAATCTAGATTAGGTTAACAAGAAAGAAACTTTGTACGAAGAACTCGAACACACACACATACTTGTGTGTGTTCGTCGACTACTACCAAGAACCCTAGGGTTCTTGGTTCGACTTCGAACAAGAGGAGAAGGAGGAAGAGTGTTCCATGAATCAATACCTTAGGTTAATGCTTAAGATAAGTCCACTGATGAAGAACACGACGAACGATCCTCTAGATGATCACTTGCAACGATCTTGAATCTTCAAGACTTGAAGAACACGAAGAACGAATGAAGAACACGAAGAACGAAGAACACCAAAACTTGGTGCCCAAGTCTTTGGGTGTTCGGCCGAATAGGAGGAAGTAGGGGACTACGGTTTCGGCTCTAGTGATCAAGGAATAAGGGAACCCCATGCATTCTAATTATAATAGAAAGTGTTAGTCCCAAGACTAAGTAAATAAGATTTGATGATCGATAGCCAAGAAGAATAAATATCAGCTGCAGTATGTATCTAAGCTGAAGTAAGTATATACAATAAACCTTCAGTTGAGTACGTACTTAGCTTTCGGACAACAAGTCAAATCAGCAGCTATTAACGAGAGTTCATTCGAAGTCAATGACCAAAGGACAAACACAAGAAGAAGACTATTCAGTTGATTGTGGAATCAGCTGATAGTACCTGCTGCAGATGAAGACTTAAAGGAAATGTTCTTGACACTTTGAACATTTCCCATTCCCGCTCAAAGAAGAAGAAAACGATGAGGATCTTCTATTTTGGAATAGAAGATAATGTCAGTACAACATCATCGTTTGTGCCTCCAAGCATGTAAAGAGAAAAGTCAACTATTTTTGTACTTATGTAGTACACCTTTCACTGTGCGTCAGAAAGGGTACCAGAAGTAGTTGACACAAAGTACACTTGGGACAATAACTTGTGCAAGAGCATTTAATGATCCATAGACAAGTCCACATCGACGAATAATATGTTTACACGTCGTCTAACTTGTGGACAAAGGAACATGGATCTTGGTCTATAAATACAGACGTAAATGCTTGCATTTACACACACCTTTTAGAAATCATAGCACAAGAACATTCTCTGAGAGTTAGTTATTTGTCTAAGTATTAACTTCTTCATAGTTATTACTAAGGCATTAATATCAGCTGCTAGTATCAGCTGATATAACTCTCAGTGCATACTCTTCTAGTTTTGAGCGATCTAAAGTGTCATTTCAAGCATAAAGTTTTAGTTAGTTTTGTACTGTCTATTACCGCAAACTTTGTATTGTATTAAGTTGTTTTAATAAACTCTTAATCACTGAAATCTTGTTGTTCACTTATCTTATCTTCGTTACTCGGTCATAACGCAACACGTTTGTGTTGTTGGGATCTAACAACTGGTATCAGAGCAAGTGTCAAAATTGTTTTCCATCAATTTTGAGCATCTGTTATGGCTGAACCTACATCATCAGATCTTCCATCATCTGGAAAACCTCCCAAACTCACTCAAACCAACAACCCCATGTGAAAATCCCGGATGTTGTCCCACATGGTTACCTATCACCCAAAACTCCAAGATAACGTCACGATAGAAAAATATGTTCCCAAAACCCTCATTCCTGGTACTTCTGAAATACCGGAACACTATGTGGTAAAGTCTGAGGCTCAGTGGACAGACGCTGAAAAAACGTCTTGTTCATCTTGAGAACAAGGGTTGAGATATGCTTTTTCAAGCAGTTGGTGATGAACTGTATCACAATATTCAATTTTGTGACTCAGTTAAAGATATGAGGGAGCGGCTGGCTGAAGATTATGAAGGCACATCGGTTGTGCGTGAACATAACAAAAACATGTTCATACATGATTATGAACTGTTTAAAGCCAAGCCAAGTGAGACTATAGCTCAAACTTTCAATCGTTATAACATTCTGTTAAATGAACTGAAGTCTCATGGGGTTGTTAAGGACGATATGTCCAAAATGTGTAAGTTTATCGCAGCCTTACCTTCTAAATGGGCTACCATCATAGCTTGCATGAGTACATCTCCTACTCTGAAAGATTATACTCTTTCGTCTCTCTATGGTATGTTTCTAAGCCATGAGAGAACTGTACTCAACAAATTTTAACCTCCAAAGGACTCAAAAGTGAGTTCAGCTGGATCTTCGACTGCTCTTGTCTCCTTAAACAAGCCTAGCAGAATCGAATATCCCCCATCAGATGATGAAGCTGACAACACTTCAGATGTTGGTTTGTTCAACATGCCTGAAGTCAGCATTGAAGAAGTCGATGAAGACGAAGACAACGATGCCCTTATATCTGAGCTTGCCTTACTTGTTAAAAATAGAAAATTCTTCAAAAACAAGTCTGGCTCCTCAGGTAGAGGCTCGAGTAGCTGATCTATCTCATCAGCTGTATCTTCTAGACCCTCTGCAAGTACACCTGACATCTCTGAGATAACTTGCTACAACTGCAACAAGAAGGGACACTATGCTAACGACTGCAAGCAGAAGAAAGCAAGTGCATCATCTTCAACTGGTGAGTCCATTGAAGATAAATACAAAAAGCTACAAGCCTTCACCAAAAAGATTCTAGAAGAAAAGAAGGCACTTGAAGGCAAAGCTGCTGACAAGGGTCTTGTAGCTAAAACTCATGATTGGGCTGACTCTGGTGACAGCTCATCTGATGATGATGAACAAATGGCCATAATGTTTGATGGGTCGTGCTGATGAAGATGAAAGTATTACAACTGATGATGCTAGTTCTTATAAATGGGTCAACATTGTTCATAAAAAGGTAACCTCTCTAATCTCTGCTGAGGCTACTAAAGCCAAAGATATTGTTGATTCTATTATTTGTGACTTGCACTTCATTGATCAGCTGAAAGGTGAATGTTTGGATAAACATAGTGCTATTCTACGTGAAAAAGCATTTTTAAAAGAACGTTTAATTGACCACAAAACTTTAAAAGAAGAACTTTCTGAAACAAAATTTATTAACTCAGTTCTTCAACATGATCTAAGTGAAAAGGCTAAAGAACTTGAAGCAATTAAAATGATTTGTGAATCATGGTCTCGTTCATCCAAACGTGTGAGTGAATGTGTTAACTCACAAATCCCGAGTCAAGTACAAGCTGTACTAGGAGGAGATTTTCTTGCTGCAGCCGCTGTACCTGACAGCAGTACAGATGATCTATACTACTCGTCAGCTGATTCTTCTGTGCCAGCTCAAGAGTTGGATTTTGGTTCCTTCGTTAGGTCTACCAAAACCTATGCTATTGAGATGTCCTCAGAAGATCCTTCTGTAGCTACTTGTGAAGAGTCATCAGCTGACTCCTCTGCCATGATAGTCAGGACACCTACTGTAGTCATTGTTGAACCTAGAAAATATATCTTGGGTTCAGCACCTGCTGTCTCTTCTGCTAGATCTCAGCAGAAGACTAGAAGAACAGCAGGAAAGAAAACTGTTCTTACACCCTCCAAGGGTGAGCCAGTTGGAGTTCGTACTCGAGCTGCAAAGAACAAAGGTAAGAGTGTTGCTAAGAATACTCCAAGTCCTTCTTCAGTTGTGTCTGTCAGACGGCTGAAAGGAAAGGTCAGCAAGCTGACATCACTCGTTCAAAATCTGACTATCTCTGATAATCAGAAAATGAAAGGTATTTTGGGTCCAGTTCCCAATCCTATTGCCTCGCCCTCTACTCCACTGCAAAGAAACAGAAAATGCTATAAGTGTGGAGATCGTGGGCACATGGCAAGTGAGTGTGACAGCACATGTCTGAGACCTTCCCCAACTTCAGTATGTGAGCCTACTGAAAAGCCAACTTCTGTGAGTCCCAGCGGGAAGTCACAAGGACCCACCGAAGTGTGGGTTCCCAAAAACAACTAACTCTTTTAATTTATGTGCAGGGTGATGAAAGCAAACATGTCTGGTATTTAGACAGTGGTTGCTCGAGACACATGACTGGTTACAAATCCCTGCTGGAAGAGTTTGAAGTTTGTGATGGTCCCTCAGTAGTTTTTGGTGATAATGGTAGAGGCTCAACTGAAGGTTATGGAACCATTTCTAATGGATCCGTAAAAATCCCAAGAGTTGGTTATGTGAATGGGCTGAAACTTAATCTTATTAGCATTAGCCAACTTTGTGATGCAAAGTTCTCAGTGAACTTTAACGAATACAGAGGAACGGTGACGGATAAAAATGGAAAGGTAGTATTAGTTGCTCCAAGAACCAAGAATGTCTATACACTTGACATGAATCCTCAAAATCAAGAAGTTTGTCTATTCTCTCATTCTACTGAAGAGTTGAATTGGTTGTGGCATAAGAGGCTATCTCACCTGAACTTCAAAAATATATCGAAGCTGGCTCGAGGTCAGCTGGTGAATGGTCTGCCACAAATCAAATATGAAAAAGATAAGCTTTGTTCAGCTTGTGAACAAGGTAAGCAACATAAAAGCTCCTTCAAATCAAAGCAATGTTTTTCCATCGACAACTGCCTACACATGCTCCATATAGACCTTTTTGGCCCTATGAGTACTAAAAGTCTAGGTGGAAAGAAATATACACTTGTTATCGTTGATGAATATTCACGATATACTTGGGTAATATTTCTTCGTCACAAAAGTGATGCAGCTGAAGAGATTATCAAGTTCATCAAAAGGATGGAACTTCTAAATGGGTCTAGAGTCAAGATGCTGAGATCAGACAATGGTACTGAATTCAGGAACAAGACTTTAGAAAATTTCTTTTCAGATGTTGGGATCTCCCAAAACTTCTCAGTTGCAAGAACACCTCAACAAAATGATGTTGCTGAAAAAAGGAATAGAACCCTAATAGAAGCTACAAGAACAATGCTTGCTGAGTCAAACATGCCTAAGCAATTTTGGGCAGAAGTTGTTAACACAACTTGTTTTACTCAAAATAGGTCTCTCTATGTGAAGAGACACAAGAAGACTTCTTATGATATTTTTCGTCAGAGGAAACCATTCATGGGTTTCTTTCATGTGTTTGGCTGTGTGTGTTTTGTGTTAAACACACGAGATCAGCTAAGTAAATTTGACTCTAAAGCTGATGAAGCCATTTTCTTGGGATACTCCACTCTATCCAAAGCATATAGAGTTTTCAACAAAAGAAGACAAACATTGGAAGAGTCCATAAATGTTACTTTTGAAGAACACTCAAAGGCTATGAACCCCACCTCTGCTGACTCGTCTGATGCATTTTAGAGATCAGCTGAATCATCTGCTGATGATACAACTGAAGCATTTTCCGATGCTTTAAACCTCTTTGATGTTCCCATAAATGAATCAGATGAGACGTTCGATGATGCTCCTGCATATCTTGTAGATATCGCAGCTATTCAACAAGAGATTCCAACAGCTAGAGCATCATCCAAGGCTATCTCTAAGTCACCTCTTCATACTTCAAGAAGATCCGTTCGAAATGAAGTAATTCATCCTGCTGAGCAGTCAGCCGCTCAACAAGGATCTAATTCTGCTGAATCTTCCTCTTCTACAGCTGCTCCTCAATCTAACTGACCTCAGAACATCCAATTGAGTTAATCATCGGAGATCCACAACAAGGAGTTGTTACAAGAAGTAAAGCATCATGCAATCTTTGCTTATGGTCTTGTTTCTTAGCAACTGAAGAACCAAAAAATATTAAAGCTGCTTTAGAAGACTCAAGCTGGATTCAAGCAATGCAGGAAGAACTCAACCAATTTGAGGTCAACAAAGTATGGCAGCTGGTGCCCCCACCAGCTGGAAAGACTATAATTGGTACTAAATGGGAATTTAGGAATAAAATGGATGAAGAAGGTGTGGTTATTCGCAACAAAGGTAGACTTGTTGCACAAGGATACAGACAGGAGGAAGGAATCGATTTTGATGAAACATTTGCGCCAGTGGCTAGGCTTGAGGCGATTAGAATATTTCTAGCCTACGATGCTTACAAAAACTTCACAGTTTTTCAAATGGACGTGAAGAGTGCGTTCCTGAACGGGAAGCTGCAAGAGGAGGTATACGTTAAGCATCCACCAGGGTTCAAAAATCCTAAGTATTTAGACTATGTGTTTAAATTGGATAAGGCGTTGTATGGGTTGAAACAAGCTCCTCGTGCATGGTATGATACACTCTCCACGTTCCTCATAGCAAATGATTTCACCAGGGGAAAGATTGATAAAACCTTATTCATTCGCAAAATCAAAGGTGATATCATTCTTGTTCAAATTTATGTGGACGCCATAATTTTTGGTGCTACTGATGAAAAACTTTGTAGACGCTTTTCTAAACTTATGTCCACAAAGTATGAGATGAGTATGATGGGTGAATTAACGTATTTTCTTGGCTTACAAGTTAAGGAATCTAAAAATGGAATTTTTATAAATCAAGAAAAATATATCAAAGATCTATTAAAGAAATTTGATATGAATTCATCATCATCCATGAAAACTCAAATGGCTCCTCCAAACAATCTAAATGCTGACATAACTGGTAAGTCAGTTGATGTCACATTCTATAGAGGAATCATTGGATCATTACTCTATCTCACCGGCAGCAGACCAGATATTATGTTTGCTACTTGCATGTGTGCTAGGTATCAAGCTGATCCTAGAGAATCTCATCTAATAGCTTCAAAAAGAATTTTGAGGTACCTTAAGGGTACTCCAAGCCTAGGTCTTTGGTATGCCAAAGACTCGGGGTTTGATCTAATTGGCTATTCAGATTCAGGCTTTTCAGGTTGCAAAATGGATAGAAAGAGCACCACTAGAGGATGTCAGCTGCTTGGTGGAAAGCTAGTCAGCTGGACAAGCAAGAAACAAAGTACTGTCTCTACCTCCACAGCTGAAGCAGAATACGTTGCCGCTGGAAGCTGCTGTGCTCAAGTCCTTTGGATGAAGAATCAGCTTGTTGATTTTGATATGAACTTCTGCAAAGTTCCTATCTATTGTGATAACACGAGTGCTATTGCAATCAGCAACAATCCAGTTCTTCATTCTAGAACCAAACATATCGACATAAGGTATCATTTCATTAGAAATCACATTGAACAAGGTGACGTGGAACTCCACTTCATTTCAACAGACCTTCAGCTGGCTGATCTATTCACTAAGCCTTTAGATGAAAAACGATTCAACTTTTTGATCAACGAGCTAGGTATGTTGAATGCTTGAATCAACTGCTGAAGTACTATCAGTAGCCGATAAGATTCACCTTGCCACTTAGTACATTCAGCTGACTAAAACCTTTTGAATATATCAGTCAGCCGAATAAAATCTCTCAAATGATAACTTATCGTGTTTTATAAGTTAAAACGTTTGGTTCTCCCATAAAAAGGCATCTTTTAACCCTATCCATACGTTTTCTGTGGCAAATATTTCCACTCGAGTGAAAATATTTGGCATTTATGTCGGACAAGACACCCTAACACAGAAACGGCTCCACTACCCTGACACAGAAACGGCTCCACTACCTCACACTGTCACTTCCAACCACCTTTGCACGATAACCAACGTGTCTATAGTTGGGAGGAATTGACCTATAGGTCAATATCTCCAAGACTCAGCTGTGGAAGTGGTTGTTCCTGAGTTAGGAGGAATTGCTCCTATGGGTTGCTCAGGAACTATGGGGGGTGGGTTGGGTCCAACTGAAACTTCCGGGTTATAATAGAAGTACCGACTTCAGTTTTCAAAATAGTTTAAAGCTCAGAATGTTCTTCGTCGGACGACGAATAGTAAGACTGAATAAAATCATCAGTCGACTCAAACATTAGCTGAAATGCTGTTTGAGTCTCTGGAGCTTTGGTCTCACCAGCCGGCGATACTGGTATAGAGACTAGAGGAAGAGTTCCTCTGGGTGGTGTGTTAGCTGCCTCACAGCTCGGTTGGCGATTACTTTCGCGAGCACTGGCAGCTGGGGTGGATTCCTCAGTAACAACTTGGTCTAAAGTTGTCTCTTCATTGGCGGTGGTGGTTTCCTTGATCACCTGCTGGTTTAAGCCGGTGACGTCGTGGGAAACAGAAGGGTCAGCTTCAAGATTATTTTACAACAAAGTTAAAGCAAATACCATTCAACTATGAATGGTATTTGGGGGAAGGGGTCCGACATGTCTCCAGCTTGAGGGGTAATCTCAGCTGTGGAAGTCGTTGTTCCTGAGTTAGGAGGAATTGCTTGAGGGGTAATCTGGATTCAGCATGGGACACTTGGACGCTTTGGGGGAAGGGGTCCGACATGTCTCCAGCTTGAGGGGTAATCTCAGCTGTGGAAGTGGTTGTTCCTGAGTTAGGAGGAATTGCTCCTATGGGTTGCTCAGGAACTATGGGGGGTGGGTTGGGTTCAACTGAAACTTCTGGGTTATAACAGAAGTACCGACTTCAGTTTTCAAAATAGTTTAAAGCTCAGAATGTTCTTCGTCGGACGACGAATAGTAAGACTGAATAAAATCATCAGTCGACTCAAACATTAGCTGAAATGCTGTTTGAGTCTCTGGAGCTTTGGTCTCACCAGCCGGCGATACTGGTATAGAGACTAGAGGAAGAGTTGTTCTAAATGCTTCTTTTGATGTTTCATCTCCTACTTTCTTCCCTATAAATTCTCGTAGTATTTTATCTATTACTCTTTTGAAAGTTTCCATTGCGTCAACTACTGCTATTTCAGATATTTCGCTTTCACTCATGGATTCAAGAAATCTATATACATTTCCATGTGTTTTATGAATAATATAACTAAAAAAGTTTCTTGGTTGAAGTTTTCTTAATTCTTCAGTTAGTTGTATTTGTATTCCCATTTTGTTACTCCATTCTTGTATTTTGGCCTCTGGGTTTATTTCGCAATCTATTGAAAGAATATCTGCTTCTGTAGGTGTTATAGATAATTTTGGTATATATTGATTTGGTACTTTTACCCATTTATTTTCTTTATTTTTAACCATGCCTTGTCTATAAAGATAATTTTCTTCTAGGGATGGTGGACCATATATATATTGGCTTTGATAATCATCTTGAACATATGATTGTTTGCGCTTAACTCCGTAATTATTATATGGATTTTCATATGGATTTTCGTTATTTGAACTAAAGTCGTATACTACTTCAGCCTCTTCTTCTGATTTTTCTACATCTGGTATTTCTAATGATGTCATTAGTCTAGTAAGAGTTTCAATTTGCCCTTCTAGAGTTTCCATATCTTACTTTTTATCCAGTGATAATTTTGGATTTTAATTCTTTAATTTCTTTGGTCATATCCCTTATTGATGATTTTGATTGTTCAATACAAATCTTTTTTACTCTAGTTGACATATCTGGTATAAATTTTACATATTTCATTCTTACCTCGCAATATTTTATACTTTCTTCTCGTTCTCGTATTTCACTCATTTCGTTTTTATTATGTTTAGTGTGTGTTTTGCTACTCATTTTCTATAGTATTTTACCATTTTATAGGAGGTTCTATATTAGTAGCAAGTTCTATACTTTTATGTACTTTAATATCATTAAGTGATTCTTGCATCTGGCTTAATACTTCTTGTAATCGTTTATGACTCTCACTTATTTTTAATAATAATTCTGGTAATTGTTTTATTAATAAACTTAGTATTTCTGTGGTGTTATTTAATTTTTTATTTGTTATATTTACTTTTTCTCCTAATGGTTTGCTTTCAAATTCTTCATTATTTTGTAATTCTTTAAAAGTTTTCAAGATATCATCTTGTTCTATCATTTTTAAATTCTAAGACTTAAAGATCTAATCATTTCTTTTATATCTTCTATATCTTCATCTTTATTTGAAGTAGATGGTCGGTCTGTTTGTATATCTACACTAGATGCTCTTCCAAAAGTTGTAGATATTGGGGGTTCTATATAAGGGACGGGGTCTCTTTTAATTAATGGTGTAGTTATTGTTTTTCTAAGGTTTGACTCGTAAAATTTTTTATTATTTATAAGTTTTGGTGATTCTAATGAAAGGAATGGTTCAAATAATCTATATAAATTCTATCTTCTGCCTTAAAAGTAATACTATGATGGGAATTTGTTAGTGCATAATTTATTTGATATGTTATTGTAAAGGGATGATTACCTTTTAACATAAAATTATTCCGTAATAATTTATATCTCACCGTAATACTACTACTTAAGTCTTTATCTTTTAAACTTAATCCTAGTTGAATATTTATATTAAATTTTATTTTTCCTTCTATTAGATTTCCTGTACCTTTAGCAATTATACTTTCTTGTTTATCTACTATTCTATCATCTCGAATTTCCAATTCTATTGGAGTGTTTAATTCACTAAAGGTGCTTTTTAATATAACCTGAATAGTTGAAATATGAATATATGCTATTTTAGCTCGGTCTGATTCTTTAATATGTTGTATTCTATTTCTTAGTTGTTGTTTATTTATAATAGGAATAATAATATCTCCTTGGGTTGCTTCTATAGGTATGGGTTCTTCACCTATTATTTTTCCATAATAAATGATGTTTTTTCTTGAGAAGAAATTCTTAAATCAATCATATTTAAAATTATGTTTTTCAGATAAAGTAAAGTTAATTCTTCTTATAGTATCCTTTTTCACTATACTATTTTTATTAGTTAACGTATCTAGTAGATATCCTGATTCATCTTCTTTATCGTGAATAATAGTAATATCTTCTTCTATTTCTTTTTGTGAAGCTGTGTGCGACATAATGAAAAAACTCTTATAATGTTAATATTTTTACCTTTTCTTCGATGATTCTTTTTTCTTTCATTCTTTTTTCAAGTCTATTCTCTAAAAACATTTTTAATTTAGTCATCGTTGGTCTATGTTCATGTTGACTTGTTTTTATTCTTTCTTTTATATGAGTAAGATCTTTCTCTGCAATAAATACTTCTTCGTTTATATCTTCTAGGGCAGTGTTTATTTGTTTCTTTAAAAGTAAAGATGTCATTTTATTAATTAAATCGTATGTCTAGCTCTGATACCAAAATTTTACAACAAAGTTAAAGCAAATACCTGACTGTATTTGTAGTGAATGATGGAGAATGATGATAGAAGTATTTAGTATTTTTAGGAGAGTATGATCTGCTATTCAGAAGTTTAAAACTTCAACAGATGAAATAATATAGAACAATGAAATTCATATTCATAAAACTTGATGATCTTATTACATGGAGAGTGCCTCTTTATATAGGCAACATTTACAATACGTATCACATAATGAGGACTAAAGTCCACTAGACTCCAAACACGTGCACTATGTGGTGTTTCCAATGGACACTACTATTTTACATAATTGGACACCACTATTACACACCACTTACACCATTATTACACAAGACATAATTACTACCTCTATGACATAAAGTCATGGTAGGTTTATTCGACCTATACCTATACCTATAATACAAATAAAATTAGTACATACACGTATGTACTTTACATTTTGCTTTTTATATATATATTCTCCCCCGAAATGATAGAAGGTTTGTCGCTATTCCATGATTGGTACTTCATCTTTGTTTTCCTTGCAGTATTGACAGTTGTGTCTGGGTGAATCAAGTATAATGGAGCATAGTTGCTTTTTTACATCTGCCGGTAACTCTGAGAGATGCTTTGTAAACTCTTCGAATGGTTCTTCAAAGGTAGCTAGTGCTTGTAAACCTGCTGGGCTAATTTGGCTATTTGTATCTTGTGAATAAATTAACATTGTATTACTGCAATAATTAATTCTAACATCTGATTTTTGACTTCGGTCTGTTCCTATTCTTGATGCAGCAAGGTATACTCCTGCGAGTGCTGAAATAAGATGATTTTTTGTTGGTGTGATCTGGGCAACTACATCTTTTGTGGGATACTCTGAATCTTCTTTTATATTGCTTACCCCCATATGTGCTAGTACTATTGTTGGCACAAATGGTTTGGATTCTTCGTCGAAAAATGGATAGCTTGCATGTAGTTTTATAAAAAGATCTCTATTTTTTGCGAATTTTTCCTTGTATTGTCGAATGACTGATTGTACTTTTGAGGGAAATTCTCGAATTTCTTGAAGTGTATTTCCATTGATGTATAATGTATCTATAAATCCATGAACAAAGTAGTCCCATACGGTCAGTGCTTCTGCTCCAGGAAGAAAAATAACCTTTGGCCCTGGTCTTCTGTTTATTGGGTAGAAATTCATAGTTGAATGGTATTCATTGTAGTTTATAATACTATCCCATAATCTAGAAAAATTTTCGGGTGTTGGTTTTTTCATCTCTTCCTTCTCTTCTGTTGATAAAATATTCTCTATTCTTGTTCTTGCATTTAACCTTGATAGTGGGTGTTTTCCTAAGGAGAATTTTGCGGGTGATCTATGTACTTCCTCTTTTACAATGGTTTTGTATGATTCTTTTAATGCTTTTTCGGCTTCTTCTTTAGTTTTGTAGCTTTTATGTGACACATTTTTTCCAGCGATATGAGAATTAGCTATTCCCCAATCACGATATAATCCTTTGTGTGGTCCGTTAAATATTACGTACCACTTTTTTACCTCTTGATCATTCTTTGGTGATATTTCCATCTCTCCTTCTTCACTTTCTGGAACCTCTACTTGTGTTAAAGAGGTGTCTTGTTCTAATGTTGAAGGGGTACCTTGTTCTGCTGCAATTTGTTCTATTAGGATATCGAGTGTCCTTTTTAGTCCTTCTTTTTCTTTTCTGATGGTTTCAAGTTGTCGTAGAGCAGCTGCTTCTTGTTCTTCTTTTTGCTTTAACTGATGTTGGAATTGCTTCATAATGTTTTCCATTCTCTTGTAAGAGTATCTGCGATATGATTATTCTCACTTTTTATATATTTCAAATAAGGACAATATTGGTGTAGTTGTAATTGCCAGCGAATTAATCTTCCTCTACAATAATCTTCTTGGAGTTTATATCTCCAAAATTCTAATAAACATTTTGAGTCTGTTCTTAATTCAAATCTTGTTTGAAGTAATTCAATCTTCCATTTCTTGAGAGTTCTTAGACAAGCTAAGGTTTTTCGTTCATGAGTACTGTAATTTTGCTCTGCTTGAGAAAATGTTCCTGATACATATTTACATAATTCATGTTTATATTTTTCGGTTTTTAGTATCTCAGACGATGGTATTGATATTTTTTGTGCTTGAGTAGGATTGTTTTTATGCAGGAAATTTCCATCAATATCCAATCCTAATAATGCTTTTCCGTTTTTTATTGCTTTTAGACATCCAGCCCAAGTATCACTTGAGGCGTCTGTTTCGACTATTAAAAAGTCTTGTGCTTGTGGGTTGTATAGTGCTGGAAGAATTCGTACTTTTTGTTTTATTTGTTGTACAATATTAGTATCTTTAAGAGTCCATACCCATGGTATTTTCTCAGATATCTTTTTTTGTAATATTCTTCTTTCTTTTGCTAAATCTTTCAAAAAACCTTGTTCAGCAATATAGTTTAAACAACCAAGGAAACGCTGGATTTGTTTTCTATTTTCTAATTTATCTGGAAATAAATTTAATTTTTCTTGTATATTATCTGTTAAAGAGAGGTTTCCGTTCTGTCCAATTCTTAAGCCTAAATACTCTACTTCTGGTTGAAGTAATTTAGATTTATTTTTAGATAGAACTAATCCTTTTTCTTTTATCCTTTCTAATACTTTCATTACGGCATTAATATGTTCTTGTTCATTTCCTCTTGTGAAAACTATAATATCATCGATATAAGCTAGACAAATGTGTTCTAATCCTAAAAGATTAGAGTCCATAAATCGTTAATAAATTGATGGTGCTTGTTTTAGTCCGAATGGTAATACATTCCATTCATAATGTTTCTGAGGCGGGCATGAGAAAGCCGTTAGTGGTTTAGTATTTTCGCTTAGCCTTAACTGCCAATATCCTGATTTTGCATCAAATGTGCTAAAATGAGTATTTCCCTTTAACTTTTCTAATATATATTCTTTTCTTGGTAGTTTATATGAGTCTCCAACAGTAGCTTTGTTCATTTTTTTATAGTTTGTAACCATTCTTCTTTTTCCTCGTTTTTTCTCATTATTATTCTCGACATAAAATGCTGGTGCTGAATGAGGACTTGAGCTTTCTCTAATTATTCCTTTTTCTAACAATTGACTACATTCTTCTTTAAATTCATTTACATCTTTTACACTATAAGGTATTCTATTGGGGACATTGACTTCTATATTTGGATCTTTTAAGAGGATTATTATTTCTTGATTATTTTTATTTTTTATTTCATCTAATGGATTTTCGCTACATACTTCTTTTAACTGTTTTTCAGCAATTTCTTTTGATAGTATTAATAATATATGTAAACCGAAATTAATTTCTTGTCTTAACATTTTTATAAGATCGTATTTTTTAATTATTGATGTTGTAACAACCTTTTTTATAGGATGTCTTATACTAATGTATTCGGTTGTTTGTACAAAAGGTTGATATAATTTTAAAAAGTTATTGCCAATTACTAGATCTATTCCGGAATCATGTTGATATATGGTTGGTGTCATGAAAGGAACTTTTTCTATAAAAATTTCAACCATTCTTCCTACAAACCATATTTTGTGTATTGATTTATCTGCTATTGATATTCTTATAGGTTTAGTTAGTTTTTCCCAACTTTTTAATATGTTTTTTCTTCCGAAACATAAAGTTGCTCCACTATCAATATAAGCGATGACTTCTTTATTTTCGATTTTTGTATATATAAATGTACTATTTGGGTTTATCGTAGATTTTTCTTTACTCATTATCTAGATCTGAATCTGTATCATCACTAGAATCTGTTGTGTATGCATATATTTCTATATCTGAATTTATATCTGAATCTTCTATTGGGTCGTATCCTAGATTATATGCTAATCTTAATACTTCTGTTTCTTGTTTCTTTTTTCCTTTCTTTGGACATTCATTTGCATAATGACCTTCTTCTCGACATATCCAACATCGACATGATTTCTTTTTTGAGGGACAAAAATTTTGGTTTTCGTTGTTTTTATATTGTTTTCTATTTTTAAAGTACTTCCTCCCCCCTTTTTTGTAGATATGTTTATATTTAGGATGGTATTTTTGTTTTTTCCATTTTTTATTTCGTCGTTTTCGTTTTTCGCAACCATATTGACCTATTCGACTAGTTTGATTATTACAACATAATTTTATTTTTGCTTCATTTTTAGTTACTTGTTGAATACATTTTTCTTTCATCCATGTTTTTAAAACACTTATTCTTGCTCCAAGACTATGTATCCACAGTAGAACACATAGTAGATATTGACCTATTCGACTAGTCGAATAGGTCAAACTTCTTTGCTGGTTTAAGCCGATCTTCTCTAGGATCCTGGCTGAGTCCAGATGCTGCAGCTGTTTCCCGTTCAGCATCTGCAATCATCTTCTCTGCACCAATAGTAGCAGTCCTTCTTACCTCCAGCAGAGGAGAAACAGGGGTGCTGGTGGCAGAAGAAGATGATAAAAAGAATGAAGAAGAAGGAGGGCGATGAGAGGGTCACCACCAGAGGACTGCCTCACAGCTCGGTTGGCGATTACTTTCGCGAGCACTGGCAGCTGGGGTGGATTCCTGAGTAACAACTTGGTCTAAAGTTGTCTCTTCATTGGCGGTGGTGGTTTCCTTGATCACCTGCTGGTTTCCTTGATCACCTGCTGGTTTAAGCCGATCTTCTCTAGGATCCTGGCTGAGTCCAGATGCTGCAGCTGTTTCCAGTTCAGCATCTGCAATCATCTTCTCTGCACCAATAGTAGCACTCCTTCTTACCTCCAGCAGAGGAGAAACAGGGGTGCTGGTGGCAGAAGAAGATGATAAAAAGAAGGACTGCTTTGGGGGAAGGGGTCCGACATGGGACACTTGGACGCTTTGGGGGAAGGGGTCCGACATGTCTCCAGCTTGAGGGGTAATCTCAGCTGTGGAAGTGGTTGTTCCTGAGTTAGGATCCTGGCTGATCAAACTAGTCGAATAGGTCAATATCTACTATGTGTTCTACTGTGGAAGTGGTTGTTCCTGAGTTAGGACCTGTTTCTCCAAAGAAGTTTGCCCAAACTGCTGAGAATCTCTCTTCCAGCATAACTTCTCTGCACACTGAGGTTCACACTCAGGCTCCTCAGCTGGCTCTTCTTTCTGATCAGATTCGCCTCAACACCAGCGGGTTCATCTCTCTCAACGACTACGTGCGTCAAGAGTTGAACTCCCTTCGCGATTCTGACAGAGTCGAACAAGACAAACTTCTCTCCGAAGTTCGGGACAGCCTGGCTCTTGCCCAATCAAAGCAAGAGTCTCTGCTGACACTTACTCATAGCCACCTTTCTAAGACTATTGAGGAGTCAGCTTCTGCTGTGTCCATCAGGATGACAAAATGGAGACTGAAGTCAGCTCACTGACTTCCCACATCGCTGGTCTCCAAGGCACCCTTGACCTCATTCTTGCAAAACTAAATGAGGGTGCCGCTATTGTCCATCCTGCTTCAGCACCAGAGAGTACCCCTCTTCTTCGGGCACTCTCCGAGAGAGAGAAAGATGCCACTTCAGCAGGTGACCAACAAGGTGAACAAAATAGTTCACAACCTATAGTCACCTCTGTTTGAGCCAATACTGAAGACGTTCCAGCAGGCGATACCCCCAAGAACTTCACCTATCACCTTTGCTGGAACACAAGAAGAAGAAGCTGAACCCCCAACTGGTTTTGTTAAAATCGTTGATTCCTTTGAATCAGTTGAGGGCCCATAAGTCCAAGCCCCGCAAATCCAAAACCCTCAGCCTATTATACAGGAGATTCCTCATCCTGCTGAGGGGGAGCCTACATCTGTTGCGGTTAAAAACTTCATCCTAAATGAAGCTGGAACCGCTGTTGATCTTGATGCAGCCATTGCCCTTCAAAGAAAAACTCATGAAGAGCTGTATCAAAAAGCTGAGGCCCAAAGAGCTGAGAACATTAGGTTGTTCAACAAAGTTCTTTATCAGCGTAGGCAAGAAGCAAAAATCACCATCGTAAGGGCCCCCAAGTTCAATCCCAGCTCTCCTAATAAAATTGTAATAACAAGAGCTGGAGGAACTGTGGTCAATGAAAAGTTTCCCCTGAACAAGATCAGCATCGTTCTCAACTACGATGAATAGAAAGAGGCTGAAGCAGCTGCCAGATCTGCAAAACCATCGCGGATTATAACAGTTCTGGAAAATGAGATAAAATTCGCAATCTACTCCTTCAAGACTCTATGCGATGCAATCAGGAGACAAGCTCCTGAGTTGGTATATCGCATACCTCCTGAATTGTGTGAATCTCAAGCAGCTGCTGTCGGAGGATCTGCTGGTGAAAGCTCCTCAGCAAGAGGGGAGAAATGTAAGTCAGTTCTCCTCGAGCCCCTTGCTGACTCCAGACCACTGGATATTGGGTCATCAATCATATTTGCAAAACGACCAAGACCCAATATCACAAAAGTCATCCCCATGGGAGTTAACTTTGTCCCTGGGCTGATCGTAAAAGAACCAATTTATGGATTTTCCTATCTGGAGAAGAAGAAGGTGCATTGCTTCCATCGAGCAGATGAGTTGGATCTATGTGATGTGGATCAACTTGTGATCTATCACAAGCTGCTGAGTTCCTCCACTGAAGAGGGAAGAGAAATGAAGAATTTAATAACCTCACCCTTCAACTCACTGTATCGCAATGTCGTTGGATCAGCTATATCCAAGGCATTATAGTTTTTTTGATTTTCCTTGTAATTTTAATTTCCCTTATCAATAGAAAATCAAAATTTTGTAATATACTTGTAAAAAAATTGTAAAAAGATAAACATATACAAAAGAACCCTAAGGGCCAAAGCACATAAGTATTCAGCTGACTTCATCAGCTGAATCATTACATGGTTACACTTATACGGCTATTCGATTGCATCAAATAGGGGGAGATTGTTAGTCCCAAGACTAAGTAAATAAGATTTGATGATCGATAGCCAAGAAGAATAAATATCAGCTGAAGTATGTATCTCAGCTGAAGCAAGTATATACAATAAACCTTCAGCTGAGTACGTACTTAGCTTTAGGACAACAAGTCAAATCAGCAGCTATTAACGAGAGTTCATTCGAAGTCAATGACCAAAGGACAAAGACAAGAAGAAGACTATTCAGTTGATTGTGGAATCAGCTGATAGTACCTGCTGCAGATGAAGACTTAAAGGAAATGTTCTTGACACTTTGAACATTTACCTTTCCCGCTCAAAGAAGAAGAAAACAATGAGGATCTTCTATTTTGGAATAGAAGATAATGTCAGTACAACATCATCATTTGTCCCTCCAAGCATGTAAAGAGAAAGTCAACTATTTCTGTACTTATGTATTACACCTTTCACTGTGCGTCAGAAAGGGTACCAGAAGTAGTTGACACAAAGTACACTTGGGACAATAACTTGTGCAAGAGAATTTAATGATCCATAGACAAGTCCACATCGACGAATAATATGTTTGCACGTAGTCTAACTTGTGGACAAAGGAACATGGATCTTGGGCTATAAATACAGACGCAAATGCTTGCATTTACACACACCTTTTAGAAATCATAGCACAAAAACATTCTCTGAGAGTTAGTTATTTGTCTAAGTATTAACTCCTTCATAGTTATTACTAAGGCATTAATATCAGCTGTTAGTATCAGCTGATATAACTCTCAGTGCATACTCTTCTAGTTTTGAGCGATCTAAAGTGTCATTTCAAGTATAGAGTTTTAGTTAGTTTTGTACTATCTATTTCCGCAAACTTTGTACTGTATTAAGTTGTTTTAATAAACTCTTAATCATTGAAATCTTGTTGTTCACTTATCGTATCTTCGTTACTCGGTCATAACGCAACACGTTTGTGTTGTTGGGATCCAACAGAAAGAATTTCACTTAGGGCCCTTCTAGTTTAATTAAGATTAATCTCTTAATTAAACTTATCTCTTACACTTTAAACCCTTATAGTTTTACTAGTTTATTATTGTTGCACTTAACTATTAAATGTCTAGTATTAACACACTAATAATTCGACACCCATAAACACGAATTATTCACACTTGTATTTATACTTTTAATAGTTAATTATATAATAACCTTTATATAATTTACACAATAATATTATCCAATTACTATATGATTTAATAGCCTTAAATCATATTATGGATAATCTATAATTAACACATTGTATATTTACTTAACTAGTAAATGTACAACTACTTGTATTAATTAGTTACTTAAACTAATCTAGTAATCAGTTAAACTTAACTTAATACTTAACAGATTCATAATGACTATTATGAATCATTCCTCTTCGTAGTATCGTTAAATAACTTGCTCGTATTACATGCACTCACCGGTGTGACCCTTAAGTGTTTCGTAAGCATGGACGTATCATCATAGGTTGACTAACAGTGCACATAAATCCTTCATGGCGAGTGTGCATTGACTACCAAAAACTCAATGATGCAACTCGCAAGGATCACTTTCCTGTACCTTTCATTGATTAAATGTTAGAGAGACTAGCCGGAAATAACTTTTATTGTTTCTTGGACGGTTTCGCTGGCTACTTCCAAATCCCCATCGATCCCGAGGACCAAGAAAAAACCACCTTCACATGTCCGTTCGGTACCTTCGCATATAGAAGGATGCCATTTGGGTTGTGCAACGCGCCTGCTACATATCAGCGCTACATGACATCCATTTTCCAAGACATGATCGAAGATTGTATGGAAGTTTTTATGGACGACTTTTCAGTCTTTGGAGATTCCTTTGATTCATGCCTTGAGAGTCTTGAGCGTGTTCTCATTAGGTGCGATAATTCACACCTCGTGCTTAATTGGGTGAAATGTCACTTTATGGTGCGTGAAGGCATCGTATTGGGACATATAATTTCTAAACAAGGGTCGATAGATCCAAAATCGGCGTTATTTCTAAACTCCCTCCACCCTCAAATGTCAAAGCAGTGAGAAGCTTTCTCAGTCATGTGGGGTTTTAACATAGGTTAATCAAGGACTTTTCCAAGATAACTCGACCCATGACTCATCTTCTTGAGAAGGACACACCCTTCGTGTTTGATCCCGAGTGTGTGGAGGCCTCCAATCTATTGAAAGACCGCCTCACTAATGCTCCTATCATGGTATCTCCATATTGGGATTTACCATTCGAACTCAAATGTAATGCGAGTGATTACGCACTCGGTACGCTGTTGGGACAGCGTGTGAACAATCACTTGCAACCGATATACTACGCTAGTCGAACACTCACCGGTGCTCAAGCGAATTACAACACCACCGAAAAAGAGCTTTTAGCTGTGGTTTTCACTTTTGACAAATTCCGTCCTTATCTGGTTCTATCTAAAACCATTTTCTATACGTATCACTCTGCATTGAAGTATCTCTTTGCCAAGCAAGATGTTAAACTGAGACTCATTCGTTGGATTCTTCTCCTACAAGAATTCGACATTGAGATCAAGGATAAAAAAGGGGCAGAGAACCTTGCTGGGGATCATTTATCCCGTCTCGAGAACCCTCACCTTGAGGAGTTTAATGAGAATGTGATTAATGATACCTTTCCCGAAGAATTTCTCGAGGCCGTAAATGCTTTACAAGACACCGATGAAAATGACCCATGGTTCACCGACTTTGCAAATTATCTAGCGGCAGGTGTTCTTATAAAAGGAATGACCCATCAACAAAAGGGGAATTTCTTTTCTGATCTTAAGCATTACCATTAGGAACCCCCATATCTTTTCCGAATTGGTGCCGATCTCATGCATAGATGATGTGTTTCTGGTGATCAAGCAAAGGACATTCTCAACGGATGTCATAAAGGACCTACTGGAGGCCACTTCAGACCAAAATACACCGCTCGGAAAGTGTTAGATGCGGGATTCTACTGGCCGTCCATCTTTAAAGATGCCCACACTTTGGTCAAAACATGTGACGCATGTCCACGAACCGGAAGTATCTCCAAACGGGATGAAATTCCCCAGCATGACATCCAAGTTTGTGAGATATTCAACGTGTGGGTCATTGACTTCATGGGACCATTCCCAAGTTCTCACGGAAACAAGTACATACTTATTGCGGTTGACTATAAATGGGCCGAGGCAAAAGCATTACCAACTAATGATGCCCGAGTTGTAGTTAATTTTGTGAGGTCCTTATTTTTTTGTTTCGGATGCCCAAGTGCTCTTATTAGCGATCGTGGCACTCACTTTGCAAATCATCTTATGGAGAAAACCCTCCAACGATACGGCGTCCACCATCGGTTCTCTACAGCTTATCACCCACAAACGAGTGGTCAAGTCGAGAACACTAATAGAGCCTTGAAAAGAATTCTTGAAAAATCTATTGTGAAAAATCCCAAGACGTGGTCTCAACGCCTTGACGATGCCTAATGGGCGTTCTGAACCGCATTCAAAACTCCTACCGGATACACACCATACCGAATGGTGTACGGAAAAGCTTGTCATCTTCCTTTTGAGATTGAGCATAAGGCATATTGGGCGATTAAGGAATGTAACATGGATGCTATCTTTGGAGGAACGAAAAGGCGTCATCAACTCAACAAGCTCGATGAAGAAAGATTTCATGCTTATGAGAAATCCCGAATTTCCAAAGAAACGAGTAAGCATTTGCACGATATAAAGTTAAGGACTCGTAAAAATTTTGAGGCAGGTGATAAGCTCGTAATTTATCAATCTCGATATAAGTTTTCACCTGGGAAACTAAAATCAAAATGGGTTGGTCCATACACGGTTGTCAAACAACACCCATCGGGCTATGTCGACCTTGTCACCGAGAAGGGTGATCATTTCAGTGTAAATGGTCACCGCCTTAAACAATATTTTGAGGGAATGGGTGAAGAACAACGAGAAGGAGAGGTTTTTTATTTAGCCTCGGTGAAGGAAAAGAAGTAGGAGAGCAGCAACGAGTCAAGCTCTAGACTCATAAATCTATGAAGCGCTTCTCAGTAGATCTTTCGATCCGCGCGACCACAAGCCAAAAAGCCCCTCGACGAACAGAAGGGCATTCCCGTACGCGAGCCAATTATCGAGCCACGCGACAAACTCTGTGAATTCTCGCCGTGTTCCCGAGCCTCGGGAGCTCCTATCCATCACGTCCCGCGTAGCTTGATCAAAATTCGTTTCGGATCCAACGATTGTCGCGTACTTGACGCCGTATCCGTCGCGACCCGCGACTCGCCAGATTTAAAATCGTTTTTTTTTTCTCTGTCGCGACCAAACCCCATGAAGGGTTTCACATGCATCTAGCAACTGATCGACCCATAGGACCGACCTCCTAGTTTACTTGGTTCGAACCATACTGACCAAGAACATGAACTTGTTCTTGACCGGTTAAAACCAACTAGCTGATTTAATCCCTAAAGTGGAAGTGTGATTAAACCTAATCCTTAAACCCTAAAGGATTGGGATGTTGGAAATCTTGATTAGATTAACAAGAAAGAAACCTTGTACGAAAAACTCGAACACACACACATACTTGTGTGTTTCGTCGAACACTCACCAAGAACCGGAGAGGAAAAAAGTGTGTTCCATGAAACATACCTTAGGTTAATGCTTAAGATAGATCCACTGATGATGAACACGACGAGCGATCTTCTAGATGATCACTTGCAACAATCTTGTTCTTCAATACTTGAAGAACACGAAGAACGAACGAAGAACGAATAACACAAACTTGTGTTCCAAGTTTCGGCCGATCGAGAGAGGGAACAACGGGTGGGATTTCGTGATTATGAGGCAAAATATCAACATTAGGTTTAAACCATAAGCCTTCTATTTATAAAAGAAGATCTTACACTTAAAACCCTTCTAGTTTAATTAAGATTAACTTCTTAATTAAACTTCCTTTTTACACTTCCATCTCTTATAGTTTAACTAGTTTATTATTGTTGCACTTAAATATTAAATGTCTAGTATTAATACACTAATAATTCGGTACCCGTATACACGAATTATATACTTGTATTTATACTTTTAATAATTAATTATATAATAACCTTTATATAATTTGTACAACAATATTATCCAATTACTAATATGATTTAATAGCTTTAAATCACATTATGGATAATCTATAATAACACATTGTATATTTAGTCAACTAGTAAATGTACAAGTACTTGTATTAGTTAGTTAGTTAAACTAATCTAGTAATAAGTTAAACTTAACTTAATACTTAACTGATTCATAATGACTATTAGGAATCATTCCTCTTCGTAGTATCATTGCATATCTTACTCGTATTACATGCACTCACCGGTGTGACCCTTAAGTGTTTCGTAGGCATGGATGTATCAGCATAGGTTGACTAACTGTGCACATAAATCCTTCAGACTCCCACTTGTGCAAGTTCGTAACCTTTGTCTTAATGATACGAGCTACAGTGGCCTTCTAGATGGGCATGTAGGTAACCAACCCCATAAAAACAGCTTATGTAACCCATGTATAGTATATGAAAAACTCTTTAATAGTGTCTCCTAGTAAAGAACACTCTGTCTCTACTTCTTGGCAACTATGTTAGGCTTATCCCTTGCAGCACGATATTTGTGATAACGAATACGAGCGTGGTAGAAATTATCAACTCCTGTATTCAAAATCATTTCATGACTTCTTGATTCAAACTATTATGATAAACAACAAAGAACAAATCAGTTCGTTTGGGCATGGCCATGCACTTTCCAGTTATCTCATCATGTCAAAGGACCCATAAATATCTCTCCTTAAGAGGAGGTGCAATTGCCATCTTGTTATATTTCGATTCAAAATACAACTTCCTTTGTACCAGTATCGCCTCGTATGACAAACATTTTTCAGAATTGTCTAAGATGAACCAAAACACATTAGTCATTGTATCCTAAACCAAATACCTCAGGCTTAAGGACAATCCTAGTGAACAATACTTTTGAACTTTTCAACCATGAAGTATTGTCACGGTGGTCAATCCAATATTCGTTGAGCTTCAACAGAATATCACTAATATTTGGTTTACACAAAACTTGTGTAGCTATCTTCGAAGAACTTCGAATCTACCACCAAATACCGCGATGACGTTAACGTCCCATCAAGGTTCCCACCAAGACGAGTAGTCACATATTTGTATTTTTTTATTTTTGAATAAAAAGACTTTTATTCATGGATATTGTAAAACATACAAAGTTTGAATAACAATGATACTAACTCATGTATTATTCCTCACTGGACATAGATACCGAATTATTACTGGATCATTACTTATTCCTTTTGTTCGTGTTGATTACTAAATGATTCTTACAACCTTAATTGTAACTTTATCACTAAACCAATCATTTCTATTAAACTAAAGACATAAGACAAGTATCTGAAAAATACTATTTCTTTTGCCTTTGCTAGATTTTGTTCTTGCAACAATCTAGAACATATTCCAGTCTTGCCTTTTATGCAATTCGGTAAACATAGGAGGATTGGAAATTAACTCCTTAGTTTCTTGAATTCATAAAAATCTCCTTGTAACTAAAGCCTATTTTAGTTACCTGATTTGTAGATATATCATTACTAGTTAAAGAAATTTCCTTAATTGATTATGTTATCCACTGGAGTGTGAACAACCTATTAGATATGCAATAATTAATCACACGACTTGTGATCACGCTATTAGGTTTGCAATAGTCTAATTAATGATCATTTATTTCTCTTAAATCTCTAGCTAACGACTTGGTAAAACCTTGTTGTTAATGTCTTACTAACTTACTAAATTCATTAATGTCTTTAATGAATTATGTTAGTCATAGCTCCCACTATCTTTTATGGAATTTAAGCATCTCTTAAACTACTACTTTGACCTAGTCAGTAACTTTCAGTTTAATCTTTTAAGTATTCTATCAATAATTAAGATCATCCTTTGGACTTGCGAATATCCAACATTCCTGTTTAGGGAATTATGACCTTTATTGATTACTGTATCTAACAAGTATAAAACACTTGAAAATGATACTTCCAATTCTTAAACATATTAGTATTCTTTAAGAACTTTATTTAATTCCAAAGTCATTTCTTGGATTTCTCAAATATCCATTAGTCCGATAAGGGAATTATGACTTGATTAAATAATGTATTTATTAAAAGTATAAAAGACTTTCAATAATACCATTTAATTCTTAAATACTTTAATATAGTTTGTCTCTTTTAAGAGTTCATTTAATGTCTAAGTCATTTTACTTGGATTTTACGAATATCCAGTTATTCCTATTAGGGAATTATGACTTCATTAAATTCCTTATTACAAGTATAAAAGACTTGCAATAATACTCTTAAAGCATATCTTGATTATATCCAATATAAGCATACTATATTAACACTAATACTTTAAAACGTACTATCATAAGTAATGACTATTACTTAAGATGTTTTAACTAAGTTCAATAACTTTTGAACCTTATGCTTCCATAAAACTCTTAAACACTTTCATTAGAAAAAATTTCTAATTACTAGTATCTAAGTACCTTGAGCTATCAAAACATTATTCATTCATACAACAATCAAACAAGTATAAAACATGAAATATAAAGTAAATCAAAACTTGACTTACAATCTAGTCATAAACCTTGACTAGTGTAATTATCACACATGCACACAATATAATTCAACCATGGATTCGAAAATAATTAAAACCAAAAACTTCATAAAATAAAAGGATTATTCAAACAATAAAATAAAATTGTTTTTACTGAATCCATAAAAAACTGAATTATAAAATCTTGGTGCTCGTTGGATCATCACCATCTCATGCCGGCCGTCTCACTTATCATCTTATGCAATAAACGATTGCTAGAGTAGAGTTACTTGTAATAAACTTTTACAAGTAGGAAGCGAGTATCTAGAAGTTGGTCAAGTCAACTAAGGAGCAAGCATTGCCTCCTACCCTTTGACCTTGCCACAACCAAGACACCGTTTCTCGGTCCTTGTTTGGCTTTACCTTCTTGACCTTTTTGTTTGACTCCATTACCCTTTAGGCACGCCGTGGCTGGGATCGGTTTTATCCTTTCCCTTTCCACTGCGCCTCTTTCTCTGATCACTACCATCATTGGTTACTACGAGATGATACTTAAACTTGGTCCCCAAATCAACTCAGTAATCTTGAGCACGGAATGTAGCTCAACAATGGATTGCTCCATGTTATGCATGTTGTAGTTGACTACATAAGACTTATAGTCATCTAACAACGAGTTAGGTATCATCACTGTTGCTAACTGCAACGATACTGGGTGTCCTAATATGATCCATGTGCTCTTTCATTTTCATGACGTGAGCACTCACCGATGATCCCTTAACCACCTTGCAAGATTTGAACACCCTATAAGCGTAAAATGCTTGTCGTGGTTCATTTCTAGCATTTGCGGCAGGAGTACTTAGTATTGCTCTTTCTAGGACATTTCCTTTTTCTGTCATGCGTAAGCATAATCCGAAGATCACGCTTCCAATATAGAAACATTGACCCATTCAATTCGTCATTTTCTAGAAACAAGCGTAGTGAGAGATTGTTGGTACGTGTCGTTATGGTTGTTGCTGCCGTCTACAAATCAAACCCAGTTTAATTAGTAATCATCAATAAACATTCTCTAAAATATATTATAAACCCATAATTAATATTTTAGGCCTATGATCCATATATCACATTCTCGCCGCAAGGTTTGGGCACTTCCCGACGAGACATGTTGTTTATGGTAGGTAACATCCTTACCGATCGTATCAAGACTTGATACGATTCCTAGGGGTCGTAGAATCTTTAGACTTATAACTTATTACAACCGTGTACAATCTAATTGTACATTTCTAAGTTAGTAATAAAGTCTAGCATGTTTATTCTACTCAAGTACTTTTTGGGCCGGGACTCCCGATTATCACCAAAATAGATCAGACCATCTAAGACAGTGCGATGCTCTGCGCCGGGACTCCCGATTATCACAGAACCTTACGCACCCTGACACTCGCAATGATTTGAATCCATATCTAAGGTTCTTTATCCTTACAATATGAATATCGTTTAACAAGTGAGGTGTTCCATTAGGTGGATAGTACTTCGATCTAAGATTTTCTTGGGTTTGTTTAAGTCTTAAACTAAACTGAAACCTTTATTGCAATCTTAATCCTTGTTTAGAAATGTGTGACTTGTGAATTGAAGGATTCTACAAGACACCTTTTTAAAACTTAAGAACTATTCTTTAAAACTTATAGTTTCAAGAATTGCGCGATTTATATGTATTCCTAAAACGAGGTGTACAAAACATTTTACTAGGTTTTGTGAAAAACCTTATCTCTAATAAAACTTACTTGTTTTATCTTACTTGAAAAACTTTAAAACTTATGTTAAACTTATAATTCTTTTATGATTCATAAACTTGAAACATAAACCTAGTTTAACACATCTAGTTTTTCACATGTTTAATAGTGAAATTAAACATTTGTTTTGACTTATTAGATTCGACCAAAACTTATGTCTTAACGACACACCTATAAACTTTGTGATTTTCTTACGTAGCTCCCACTAGCCCCAACAATCATGATGGAACTTAAGCACACACAATCACCGGTTTATAGTTGGTGAAACTAATAAACTTATTATATAAAGACTATATATAATAATACTTAGTTTGTTTTAAACATTTCTTACATTTAACTTGAACTAGTAAAATATAGGTTATAAAGTTTTCTTTGTTATTTATCACTTGATCTAGTATATTACATGACTTGTAAAATACTTATATTATACTTGTATAATTATCTAGTTATAATAACTTATAACTTTATACACCTTTATAATAATAATATATAACTTTGTATATTTCTAGTTAATCATATAATTTCAACTTGTACAATTTCTAGTTATAATGAAATCATAACTTTGTACATTCTAGTCTTAATTATATAATAACTTTATACAATAATTAGTTGTCTTATTATCTTCTAAAGATCAAAATAACATTATCTTTTAATTGTTCCATTTTTAGCTTGTATTTAATATATTCGTATATATATATATTATTTATAATAAACTTGTAACATCCTAATAAGAATATTACATCTAATTTATACGTATGTACTTTAACTTAATCTAATTAAAATACGTATAAACTTATTATATCTATTAAACTATATTTCCTTTTAATTATTTAAAATTCTGAAATATATATATATATATATATATATATATATATATATATATATATATATATATATATATATATATATATATATATATATATATATATATATATCCTCCCCTATATATGAGGCTACACATGATGATTTCATGCCACATCATCACAATGACGACTTTTGATTGGTGGACAATGCCACGTGTAATTCCGGCATTGGTCCATTCATTCTTCATAAACTACACTCTTCGACCCTAGATAGCAGTTAACAAAACCCGTAACAGGCATTATTTTTGGCAGATTCGCATTCTTCTTCCCATGGATTCACGTATTGCAGCCCTACACCCATCGCCCGCAGCATCTTCAACGACCGCCGGTAAACCCTCTGCCTCTGCCTTCAGATTTTAACCTCCGTCGATTCACGTCTACACCCTAACCTACGCTCCCGTCGATTCCTATTAAGGTAATTTCTATAAGGAATTGACATATCCAACAATTTTCTATCCCCTCAATTTTCATGTCGATTGCCACTGCATTTTCAATTTCGATTAACATCAAGCTTGCATATTAGGTGTTCGATGAAATGCATTTCCATTCCTCAATTTTACTTTGTGACGATTTCAATTGTGTATGAATTTGGTTATAGATATCACATTGCTTGCATACTAGGTGGTTTCGAATTGGTATTATTGAACTATTACATGGGTTGGTATGATTGTATTTTTAAAGAACACAAATAAAATAAAGCAATTTTAATTTGGATTTTTTTATTTTTGAAGATGGCAGGAACACTTCAATAACTGCAAGAACCCCAGAGACTATATTCAGGCTTTCTACAGCACATGCTTTACTCAAATTAAGCAAATAGGTACCCAAATCTCATTTGTTTTTCCCTCTTTTTTGCAGTTTGTTTTTTTGTTTACATACATCTTGATGTATGTTTTGGTTAATACAGGAGGAATACTTCAAACGGTTTGTTGCAGTTGTTTAACAGTCGAGGGATTTAATCTACAAGAGTTGACAACAATTTCAGTGGGAAAAGTCCAAACGTTGAGAAATTATATCTTGATCTATCCCCTTATTTTGTTTAATTTCTATACTATTATTTTTATATTTTTTTAAATCAAAGAGATCCATGGTTGCAGGATGGAAGGACCAATACCAGTAAGCATTTCCCTATTGAAAAAATCAATTGAACACACTGATGTACTTTAATTTAATATTTTATACTTATTACACTAATTAACCATCATGTCTTTATATAATCCTCATGCAGAAGAATGCCTGATCTAATCGGAGAAGGTTCACCATTTCCAAATCTAAGTAGCATGGCAAAGATGGAAAAATTGTAAGAAGATTTATAGATACAGTTTGACCAAAAATGTCAAAATTAACCCTAATCGACCCATTGGCAAATGGTCAAAGTTGTCAAGTATATTAATTTTTTGGACATTGGCTAACGGAAGCTGTAATAAATATACAGTACAATTTGACCCGTTAGCCCGACCTACCCATTTGAAACGGGCACCAAATGTTAATTTTAACTACATAAATTATCTTACCAAAATACTAGATTACTATTGTATATTTAAAGTACTAAATCTTATATGATATCAGTTAGTTATAGAAAAATTTAAAATTTTGGGTCAAACTTATTTGAATAGACTTTTTGCAGAATACAACATCAATGGACAACCAGATTAAACATCTTAATATCTAATGGAAAATGTTATGCTTAATCTTCCGGAAGGTCAAGAGAAATGGCATAGTTGATTGATTTTATAGGCTGGTCTTTTTATACACTCCACCACAAATCTTTGAAGCGTTTTGAAAGGTTATGTTAATGTAGGAATATCACATTTTTTAGTTCTTATTTTTCCACAACTCAATGTTATATCCTTTTATTTTATAAAAGTGCATAATATTGACCATTTGAATTAGTAGTTTGTTACTTTTATAAATTTAAACTATATGATTTTTTAAATTTTTCTGTTATTTTTAGTTTTATTTTTCGAAGCATGCCCGCCCAATCTAACTGTACGCATACATCTTTATTAAAATTTTATTTTAATACGATTATAAAGATTTAGTTAATTATCAACCTGTTTTTTAAAAATCTGTTTGACTTTAATAGTCAAAAAGTTTTGACTGCAACCCAGTCAAACAGTTTAATTATTAAAGCAAATATTAATTAAACAGTAAAAATGTATAAATCAAAGTTTGACTAGATAAGTCAAACAGTAAATCACAGATTGAAGGTCATTTGTTGTGACATCGATGGGAATTACACTAATTCAACAGCAAATGTAGTTTACAAAAAAGTCTTATTTCGTTTGTAAATTTTATGTAACATTTCTTCATGTATTGATTTTTCTACCAATTCATCATTAGAGCTACATCATTATTATGTCATTTTTAAAATTATTAATCTTTGTTGTCATTTTTCTACATACTAAATTTTGAAGCATACCCGCCCATCGGGCGGGTTATATAGCTAGTATATATATAAATAAATACATCTTGTTAATTTTAGAACTTAAAAATTAACACTTCTTTTAATCTTATTAATTCCCTAAATGAATTAGATAAACCCTAATCTTGTTCTTGATCAATCAAAACTAGGGTTTTGACTTTCTTGATCAAAGACATTATTTTATTAAAAGATTAATTTTAATCAATCATATCTAAACAATAAACTTTGTTTAAATTCTAAGATAGATTATAACCTTAATAAATTTATTCAAACTTTTTAATTTAAACCTTATAGACAATAAAACTTTGTCTAAATTTCTAGGTTTAAAAACTAGTTTTAATAAATGCATCAAAATAATAATTAAACCTATTAAACATAAACTTGTTTAATTATCTAGGTTTTAGATTATCATCCTAATTAATTCTTTTAAACAATTAAACTCAAACTAGTTTAATGTTCTAGGGTTCTTTAGGGTTTTGAAAATCTTAAGCCTAGGGAACTTTTCCACCAATTAAACTTAGGCTAGTGTAATCAAACTTGGTGTCCAAGTAGCCTCTAGATTTTGAAATCTCTAAGGGATTAGGAAAGAATCCTTTTGACCAATTAAACAAATCTTCTTTAACATACTTGGTCCTAGGGTCTTCCTATATTTCGAATTCCATGGGGAAAAAGGAAAGAATCCTTTTGATCAATTAAACAAATCTTGTTTAACATACTTGATCACTAAGGTTCTTCCTTAACCACGAAATTTCTAGGGTTTTTTAGAAACCTTTTGACCAATTAAACTCAACTAGTTTAATATACTTGATCCTAGGGTTCTTATACTATTTTCGAAAAATTACTAGAGTATTAGAAACCTTTTTGACCAATTAAACTAAACTAGTTTAATATTCTTGGTCCTAGGGTTCTTACCCTTTTTCGAAAACTTAAGAAGAAGAAGAAGAAAAAAAAATTGGAACAAGAAAAACTTGTAATTAAAGTAAACAAACAAACTTTGTTAATCTAGTTTAGATCTCTAAACCAACGCTCTGATACCACTGAAGGGTTTCACATGCATCTAGCAACTGATCGACCCATAGGACCGACCTCCTAGTTTACTTGGTTCGAATCATACTGACCAAGAAAATGAACTTGTTCATGACAGGTTAAAACCAACTAGCTGATATAATCCCTAAAGCGGAAGTGGGATTAAACCTAATCCTTAAACCCTAAAGGATTGGGATGTTGGAAATCTAGATTAGATTAACAAGAAAGAAACCTTGTACGAAAAACTCGAACACTCACCATGAACCCTAGGGTTCTTGGTGTTCTCGTTCGATCGAACAAGAGGAGAGGAAGAAAGTGTGTTCCATGAAACATACCTTAGGTTAATGCTTAAGATAGATCCACTGATGATGAACACGACGAGCGATCTTCTAGTTGATCACTTGCAACGATCCTGTTCTTCAATACTTGAAGAACACGAAGAACGAACGAAGAACGAAGAACACAAACTTGTGTTCCAAGTTTCGGCCGATCGAGAGAGGGAACAAGGGGAGGGATTTCGTGATTATGAGGCAAAAGATCAACATTTGGTTTAAACCATAAGCCTTCTATTTATAATAGAAGATCTTACACTTAAAACCCTTCTAGTTTAATTAAGATTAACTTCTTAATTAGACTTCCTTTTTACACTTCCATCCCTTATAGTTTAACTAGTTTATTATTATTGAACTTAACTATTAAATGTCTAGTATTAATACACTAATAATTCGGTACCCATATACACGAATTATATACTTGTATTTGTACTTTTAATAATTAATTATATAATACCTTTATATAATTTATACAACAATATTATCCAATTACTTATATGATTTAATAGCTTTAAATCACATTATGGATAATCTATAATAACACATTGTATATTTACTCAACTAGTAAATGTACAAGTACTTGTATTAATTAGTTAGTTAAACTAATCTAGTAATAAGTTAAACTTAACTTAATACTTAACTGATTCATAATGACTATTATGAATCATTCCTCTTCGTAGTATCATTGCCTATCTTGCTCGTATTACATGCACTCACCGGTGTGACCCTTAAGTGTTTCGTAGGCATGGATGTATCATCATAGGTTGACTAACTGTGCACATAAATCCTTCACCCCACACCCTAACCCATCGTCGTTCTTTTCTCGTCGATACCACCACCGAAAATCGCCCCTTCTCAGCCAAATTCCGGCCAAATCTCCCTACTTTCTTCAATTCTATGGCATCTAAGGTTCGTGTGCTCCTCTTTTCATCATTTAATCAACTTTTAGGTATCGAAATCTCAATTTTTTAAGGTTGTAGGCATAGTTCCGAAAATTTGAAAACTTTTGTGAAATTCTCGATTTATCCTTGTAATTCTTGGTAGGTTGAAGTTTTAAGCCGCAATGTAGTTGAATATGCACCATACCTTAGTGCCTAATCCGTTTTTTTTACATTTAAATTACTTTTTGGGAAGAAACTTCACGAACTAGGGTAGAAATTGAGCCAAAAATCCGAAAATCATGTAGTTTAGGGCTTACAAAACACCACATTATGATATACAACTGATTTAAGTAGAATTAGTAGCAATACTAGCTTATATTTGTACAATGTGGTTTAATTTTCATCTTTGCACATGGTTTTTTGTCTTAAATTACAATTGTTAACAATTTGATTAAATTTTTTTATATGAACTTCAATGTAAAATTTATTTTAAGTGTTATATTAAATCACACTTAGTTAAACACAATTGTATAATTATGTTTACAACTAAGTGTGGGTAAGGAAAAACGGTATTATCAACTAGTTTAAATCTTCTATCGTTTCCCTTATATGTTTTGAAAAAATTTCTGTTATATAACACTTCTAATGAATTCATTTATTATGTGATTGCTTGATAGATACCAAGAGGTGTTGTCGGACCATCCAAGTCCACTTCAGTACACGAAGATGGCTTTGCCTGAGAATTAATTGTACGGGGAAAACATGTGTTCATGAACTTCAACACCATTCCTAACCCCGATACAAAAGATAAAGTTAAACCTAAATATGAAGACATAAAAAAAAGATCACTCGCACCAGGTAGAACTCTAGATTGGAAATATATGGAAGATGTACGAAGAGTCCAGAGCCTACGGGAATATTATCCAAGATATCTATTTGATGAGAACGATGAACCAATTTTAGAGTGTAAGGCATGGGAAGTGGCCCTAGAAATGCGAAAACCGATCTACTCGGAACTGGTTTACCAATTCCTATCATCATTCTACTTCAACAAAAGAGACGCCAAAAAGGGTTTTGAAGTTCCTTGTATGCGGTTATGGTTAGGGGGCGAATATCGGGAACTATCTTTGAAAGGCTTGGCTACACGCCTTAAGCTCTATAAGGAAGACATGATGGAACAACCCGAATTTCTTTTTTGGAAACGGCAAATAATATCAACGGAAGCCTGCTCGCAATATTTCAACGAGCACCCCCAGGTTCAAGCTCCTTTATAGGGCAAACCCAACCCCCATAGGGATTTCCAGGGAAAAATCCCCCATACTTGGCACCACAAGAGGTGTTTACAGGAATCGAACTCCCGACCTCACGCCTCATATGGGAGTAAAACCCATGCATCAATCCAGCTAGGTTAGACATCATTTGCTTATTCTTATTCTTATGAGAATAAGACCCGAATTTCACCGTTACTTATTCTTATGTGAGATGGAACCCGCAGATGATATCAATTATGGACCCATTCGGGCAGAAATTGGTGCCGGTGAGTATGAGAACGCCATTACAAAATCATCAAAAATGTAATCAACCAAGGATAAAGTCCTTCAACGGATAATTGTCAATACTATACACCAAAGGAAATACAGTAGAGAGAAAGTGGGTCAGATGGAACTTTGGTTATTAAATCGTTTAAGGGATTCACGAGCTTTCACTCGCTTTCCATTCGTTATCGCCCAATTTCTGAGTGATGACGCGGGGAAAAAAGCCGCCAGTGGTCTGTGTGGGGGTCAGTACATCTCCCGACTTGCAAAAACCTATGGTATACTTACTCCGCGAGTTAAGGCTTCTCTCAAAACCCTAGAGATGGGATGGCTCGATAAAAACGCCTTAAAGGTTTTGCAGGCAATCAAAAGATTTGAAAAAACCAAACATTATGAATGGGATTTCATGGTTGAAAGAGTGAATGAGCTAAGGAAGTAAGAAGAAATAAGGCTAAGAAGAAAAGCAAGACGGGAACATGGGTTAGAAAGTGAAGACGAAGAAGTGGCGCTGCCACTAAATCAAGAGGCGATGCAAGTAGATGTGGAAAATACCATTCAAAGTCAAGGTCAAACATCGGGTTTTCACACAACACCATCCGTATTTGACCCATTTCAATCTTTTCAACAACTCGACATGAAGATGGGTGGTTTTCATACCGATTTAGAAAATTTACAGGTACAAATGGCGGGCCTAAAAACCAAATACGTTGGAGTCAGGTAATATATAGGAGACATGCAATTGCAACTTCAACGAAATTATTACCAAGGAGTGCGGTTGCAAATGTCTCAGAATTTGCAAGCACAGGCCACAACAGCATCATTTGGGTCACACACACGCCACCGAACTTCGACATTTATGACACATGGTACCAAATGCATGACTCGACACCGCACCACGACGACCTTGGCCAGTGATCCATCTGTTTGTCTTTGAATTCGAACAATCTTATTTATATTTTATTTCTTTTCGTTTGATTGGGTTGTACTTTACAATTCGACTATGTTACTGCTTTACTTTATTTTACGCTTTCTACTTTTATTTGTGTTTATGTTGGTTGTGATGTTTAGAACAAAAGTCATGTTTGGAGTTGAAACTTGGAATTGGAGCATATTCTTTTGGACCACAAAAGCATGGAATCAACACAAAGCACCCCCAGGGAGTACCTTTCCTTTACTCATCTATTTACTTTTTCCAATTTGTTTAAAATACTATTTCATTGGGGACAATGCAAAGCTTTAAGTGTGGGCATGGGGGTGAGTTTCACCACTTGGATAGTTCTCTAGGAAATCATCTAAATACATAAAATTGTTTTAATCAACAATTTTTTTTATGGCACATCTCAATACCCAGAAAACAATTTTTGGACAATAAAGTTCTTTTTAAAGGGCAAAATTTTACCTAACTTTTACGTGTCAATTTTTGTGGCTTTTCATCGATCTAATTATTTTTTTAACTCGTTAATTAAACCATTTTTAACTTGGAAAATTTGAAATAGCTTGCAAAATTTATAAGAATTGTCTTTTAGAAAATTTAGATTAGCAAAGCTAGCTCCCGATGACATTAGGTTAGGTTAAGAGACTTTAGTTTACGTGCCTAATGTTGCTAAATAATAAAAAAAATGAAATTGAAAAAGTTATTAATTAAATATTTAGAAAGAACAAATAACCGGCCTTTAGTTCCCGACAAGTAAGCTCGCGGGGTTATTTAAACCTAACATACTAAGGTCAACTGATCTGGATATGTTGGCTGAAAGTCTTTTACGCGGGTGCTCAAAGAAAGTTGAGGTTCTTTCTACTAAACAAACAAATGAATTAAATAAATATTTAGGGAGAACAAATAACCGGCCTTGGGTTCCCGACAAGTAAGCTCGCGGGGTCCTTTAAACCTAGCATACTAAGGTCAACTGATCTGGATATGTTGGCTGAAAGTCTTTTACGCGGGTGCTCAAAGAAAAGTTGCGGTTCTCTCTACTAAACCAATAAATAAATAAATTTAAAAAAAAAGTGAAAAAGAAATGAAAAAAATAAGTGAATAGATAAATAAGCGTGCAAAGCATGCATAAATAAAGCGAATAAGCTATGAAATGATTAATTAAACTAAATCTTCTTAATTTAACCTTATTAGTTGGGTAATTTTCATAAAGGTAATGATTTATACACCACAATTTTTAATGAATACACCACAACTGTTGCATGAAGGGGTTGTACAGTTAGCTTTAAAACTTGTATATTGTGGTGTAGACATTAAAAGTTGTGGTGCAGAAATGAACTCCCTTATCATAAAGATGGTATTTATAGGTTATGCAAGGATGATTAGGAAATAAGTTAAAAGTAGTATAATTAACATAGTTGAAGATTTATTTAGATTTGTGAAAAGTTAGCTAATTTCTTACACAAACTTGGGCATAAAATATAGTGAAAATTTTAACTGCTAAATTGGACTAGGTTTTGAAAATTGTTGTGGTTCTATGTTTGAAATTGAGAAAAGTGTCTATTGTGTTAATTCATTATCTAGCTAATTAATTTTTCTTATGATGATTTGCTTGAGGACAAGCAAAGTTCAAGTGTGGGCATCTTGATATCGACGGATTTATACATATTTAAATCCGTCAATATTGTATTTTTTAGGCTTGTTTTATAGTGAAAAGAAGTGTTTATTCCTAATATATGATGTTGTTGAAGTCCAAATTATAGAAGAAAAGGGCAAAAAACGTACAAATTCAGCAAAGATCCGAAATTCAGACATGGTCGAGCGGCGCGAGCAGACCCCTGTCACACCCTATCGCGCGCGAGTGGCCCTGTGTCGAGTGCTCGACAGACCCTTGGTCGAGTGCTCGAGCAAAATCGGAAATAAGGGTATTTAAGCCAAAATTTAGCTATTGTTTTGGGGGATCTTGGGCAGCCGAATTTTGACCTAGGAGCAGCCATTGTGCATGAACTCAAGGGGTTTCAAGCAAGATTTCAACACCATTCAAGCATTATTTCGGTTCTTAATCATTATTGATCAAATTATGTTTATTGTTTTGAATATTTCTGTTTGTTTTGCGATGTTTATCATGTATATGGGCTAATCATCTTTATATTCGCTATGAATAGATGAAATCTAGGATTTAGGTTTGGTATTCTTAGGATTTTAATATTGGTTTTGAACACTTGTTTCTTTATATCAAATATCCTTTTGGTTTAACTTTATATTTTTCATTGTTTGAACTATTAATTATTGATTGCCTATCGGTATGGTGTTTGCCTCTCAATATTGAGGTCAGGAGTTCGAGTACCATCGTGGACATAGATGGTAATTAGGAGTAGATTAGATTTTCCATTTAAAAAAGAAAAAAAAATTATCACTAGGAATTTTAGTTAATAATTATTTTAACTTTTCATTGCGGTGACGTAGTTGGCATCCCAATAGAATTCGGGATTCGAGTTTAAACATCAATAACTTAGGTAAAATCAGAAGTCTAATCTTAGTTGTGACCAAATTCTAGATTAGAAGGCAACGGGATTCCAAGCCTAGACATATTTAACAAACCGAAGTGTGACCATAGTATGATTCTTTAGGAAAATATTTCTTAGGAATGATAGTAAGGCCATTGTAGGAAGGTAGAGACCACTACTTCCCTAACTTCTAGAATACCAGTTAAATCGGGACTTAACCAACCAAACCTAGACCTAGATGGAATCGATCATAGTGAAAATTTCCTCTCATATTTGAACACAGTTTTACTACTTTTTCAACTTGTTTAAGTTTTCAAAAGCTCAAATTTACTTTTAATCAATTTTTAGTTAATTAGTTTAAAAACCAAAAACCCCTACTTTATGCATTCGTTTAGATTAAATAATTAGTTTTAGACTATTTAGTCGGCTTAACCGTTCCCTGCGGAAACGAACACATGAAGTACTTACTTGAACTATATTACTCACGATTAGATCATACTTGCCTAAGAGTGTGGTAATCTGGAGAAGGCGTATTTTATGTTATTATTTTATAACTAGTTTTCACATATCACTGCACATTGATACAAAATTATTACTCGATCATTACTTATTCACGGTGTTCATTTTAAGCACTTAATAATATATATAATTGTAACTTTATCACAAATTACAATTTAAGTATTTCTATTAAATTAAAGACATAAGATAAGTATTTGAAAAAATACTATGACTCTTGTCTTTGCTAGATTTCGTTCTTGCAACACTGAGAACGATTCTAGTCTTTTCATTTTATAAAATCATTAAACTTTGGAAGATTGGAAAATAACTCATTAGTTTCTTTAATTTATAAAATTCATCTTGTAACTAAAAGCTTTAGTTACTGTTTTGTAGATACATTATTTCTAGTTAAGGAAATATCTCTAAAACAATAAATTATTCACGAGACCATGAATGTGCTATTAGATTTACAATAATCATTCACGAGATTGTGAATGTGCTATTAGATTTGCAAAAAATTAATTTACGATCATTTATTATTTCCCTTAACTTTTGCTAACGACTGGTAATATCTTGTTGGTAACATCTTGACTCTTGAATTTTCAAATCATATAATTTCATAAGTCATGAACTTGACCTATGATCTCGCGATGATGCCTTTATTAAGTAAGTCTTGATAAATCTCGCGAACTTACTATTTTAGGAGACTTCCTAAAATATTCGTCAATTGTATTCTTTTGAAAGATTCACTATATTTCGTAAAATATTTCATATTCATTATAATAAGTTTATTAAAACTTTAACAAATATGCTAGTCATAGCTCCCACTATCTTTTATAAAAAATAAGCATTACTTAATCTTACTATTTTGACTAAGTCAAGATTTTGACTTATTCAGTCAAAACCATAGTTTAATGTCAAAGTCATTGTTTTGGATTTTACGAATATCCAATATTCCTATTATGGAATTACGACTTTATTAAATACTATATTAGTACAAATATAAAACGTTTGTGACAACACATTTAATCCTTAAACATTTTAATATAGTCTATCTTTATTATAATGACTATTATAACCATACTATATTAATACTAATGCTTTTAAAATATACTATCATAAATAATAAGTATTTTTCGATGGTTTGGTGGATTCTCTGACAAACCATTCAACTAAAGCTCAGATGTATTGTATTACTTCAGATCAATTCCAAGAAAAGCTTTGTGAACAATATTGTTGTGCTTTCCAGATGATCCGAATTAAGAAAGAATTTACGGATTCACAAATGATAGAGAGGATGTCAGTTGATGAATTTGATCAAACAATTTAATGAATTGTTGAGGTTTGTAAAACAGTGGATATGCGATGATAAGTGGTCCGATAAATGCAAATCTTTTCTTCCCAAATTTGATAATAACGGATATAAAAAATTATCACTTAATTATTAAATGAAATGAAAGTTCAATTTCAGATAGTTACGAAAATTTTCCCTAAATTATATTTGTATCTCTAAATTTATTATAAGTTGAACTTTCAATTTTAAAATTGTAAATTTTTTTAACTTTCACAACTAAGTTAGGCAAAAATTTAACGTTTACTCATTTTGTTGACGGATGAGAAAATTTTGGTACCCTATATGACCAAATCTTATCATTAATTACTTTTCTTGACAATTATGCTTAAATTTCAAAGGGGATTAAATTCTCATTGAAAGATATTTTCCATGCACTCATAAGGATACTACTAACTTATAACCCGTGATTTATCACGGGTGACTTATAAAAAATTTCAAAATAAAAGTTCCAATAAGTAAAGTAACAAATATTATTTGTCATACATTATAGGGAATTGAAGATCATAAAATTAAACTGTCCACATTGCTAAATTCCGAATCATGTAGATTACTATGAGGGCCTAATTACTGGCCTAAAAATAGTTAAAATATATGCATGAAAATCACATTTACTAGAAATAGTAGAAATAATACAACTTTCTGATTAAATAATGATTCTTGTGAGACAAAACTTAAATGGAAATAACACTTGTAAATGGTTTCTCAAACATTAAATTAAAACAAATGACCTTTAAGCCCCAAGATCATCCAAGAATTAGCAATAAAACCTGGAGATGAGGGGAAAAGAAATTGTTGCTATAAAGAACTATAAACTTGAACTCAGTCATGAAAGAAGAAATGTTATAAATATCATGAGCATGATTTTGATAAGGAGTACTAAATACAGGTAAAAAATGGAACTACAACTCGCTTTAGACTCACTCGGCAAAATCGGCATGATAAAGATCTTGTCTCCTGCCATATAATAATTGTATCGCATGAAAAGAAAAAATATATGCACATTAGACCATGTCAGTACTTTTCTTTCCTACGAGAAATTAGGTATTTGAAACCATTAAAAATTCTAATTATAAATAATTTTAGTTATTGAAGATGAAGAAAATATACCAATCATTGTAGCAGTTTGAGCACATTGCATGATTACATATAGGTAACACAAGATTGATATTCATCTCCATACAGATACCACATTCTTCTTCTCGTTCAATATCAACATCAGAACACTTTGCCCGTGCAACATAAAATAAACAAAAAGAAGAAGCTAAAAATGCATTTTTTTTAATCATTTTTATATTTTGACTAAAATAGTCAAACATTAATGAATTTGGTGTTTCTGTCCATTTAATGAGGCATTCACACCTGCGTATATGGGATACAAAACTTATTATGGGATACAAAACTTATTTGATGAATTGATAACATTCTTTGGTGTATATATTAAAATTGCATTAATCATTATCAAACAACATACATCGGTGGTAAAAAAAAACAACATAAAAATTCATAAGGGATTGAAACATGGTTAATAAAAACTGAGAGGAAGAAAAACAGATATAACAATCATGAATAATAGTTACCTTTGAAGATTATACTACGAATACGGCTGTCAAATCTGTAAAACACGTACTCAAGTAATGTCTTTATATATATTGTAAGATAACAAAATAAGAAGAAAATAATTGATATAAATACAACTAAATTTCCTGAAATCACGGTGGTATGACGATTTCCATTTCTCTAATTTGTTACAAAATTTTGAATCAATGTCTAAAAGACTAAAATAGTGATTTATAATCAATTCTTAAGATTTCGCTTATATATAATTATGGAATCTACCGAGAATATGCTTAACAGAATTCTCAAATGGAGCTCCTAAAAATACCCCCCTTCACATAAAACAAATTAATTATAATTATAATTATATTACATAAATTATCACTTATGTAATTCGTGATTTATGTAATTAACTTCAGACTTATTTATGTCAAAAATACACTTTTTAGGGGGTGTTTGGTACGTGGTCACTGAAAATACATTAATAGAATTGTAATACAAAATGAACATAGGGAAATGAGGTTACCAATCAATTTGCTTGTTTGGTTATACTAAATAGAGAAATGGAAACCCAATGTTATATATTTAACTTTTCTTTTTGATAATCTGGAATGTAGAAATGGATATGAGTGCATCTCAAATGACATGATCTTTGACTTAATTTGTATTATTTTAATTGAATCACTCACCATTTGACGGAAAAACACCGGTCGAACAATCAATCCTTTATTAACTCATTTTTCCAGTTACTTCACATCAACCACATCTTTAGAATTTGTCTCATTATTTTTCCAATTAACGTTGTTACCGAAAATTAATGCTTTCTAAAACTTTTGAATATATATATAGAAAAACCCTTAAATGAATATTGTCAACCACATCTTTAGATTTTGTCTCGTTATTTTTCCAATTAATGATGTTACCTAAAATTAATGCTTTCTAAAACTTTTAAAAATATTTAAATGAAAACTGATTGCATATTAAAGGAAATGTGATTGCATAATCTGTTCCGCACAATAACTGATTGCATAATCTTTTGAATTTTGAACGTGAATAGGTGGCGCACAGTTGGCAAGGAGGTGGCAACGAATTATGACGTCACACTTTTTAGGGGGTGTTTGGTACGTGGTCACTGAAAATACATTAATAGAATTGTAATACAAAATGAACATAGGGAAATGAGGTTACCAATCAATTTGCTTGTTTGGTTATACTAAATAGAGAAATGGAAACCCAATGTTATATATTTAACTTTTCTTTTTGATAATCTGGAATGTAGAAATGGATATGAGTGCATCTCAAATGACATGATCTTTGACTTAATTTGTATTATTTTAATTGAATCACTCACCATTTGACGGAAAAACACCGGTTGAACAATCAATCCTTTATTAACTCATTTTTCCAGTTACTTCACATCAACCACATCTTTAAAAATTTGTCTCATTATTTTTCCAATTAATGTTGTTACCGAAAATTAATGCTTTCTAAAACTTTTGAATATATATATAGAAAAACCCTTAAATGAATATTGTCAACCACATCTTTAGATTTTGTCTCGTTATTTTTCCAATTAATGATGTTACCTAAAATTAATGCTTTCTAAAACATTTAAAAATATTTAAATGAAAACTGATTGCATATTAAAGGAAATGTGATTGCATAATCTGTTCCGCAAAATAACTGATTGCATAATCTTTTCAATTTTGAACGTGAATAGGTGGCGCACAGTTGGCAAGGAGGTGGCAACGAATTATGACGTCACACTTTTTGGGGGTGTTTGGTACGTGGTCACTGAAAATACATTAATAAAATTGTAATACAAAATGAACATAGGGAAATGAGGTTACCAATCAATTTGCTTGTTTGGTTATACTAAATAGAGAAATGGAAACCCAATGTTATATATTTAACTTTTCTTTTTGATAATCTGGAATGTAGAAATGGATATGAGTGCATCTCAAATGACATGATCTTTGACTTAATATGTATTATTTTAATTGAATCACTCACCATTTGACGGAAAAACTCCGGTCGAACAATCAATCCTTTATTAACTCATTTTTCCAGTTACTTCACACCAACCACATCTTTAGAATTTGTCTCATTATTTTTCCAATTAATGATGTTACCTAAAATTAATGCTTTCTAAAACTTTTAAAAATATTTAAATGAAAACTGATTGCATATTAAAGGAAATGTGATTGCATAATCTGTTCCGCAAATTAACTGATTGCATAATCTTTTGAATTTTGAACGTGAATAGGTGGCGCACAGTTGGCAAGGAGGTGGCAACGAATTATGACGTCATTATGACGTGGAAAGAGTGACGTGGCATGATTTCAAAAACGCTTTTTTTTATTATATATAAAGATTGTATTTTGCCATCAATCAAAAGTAGATGATGAAAAATTATTATAAAGTGAAATATGATTTCATTCTCAATTATCAATGTGCCATTTATATATTTCGTTCAAAAGTCATCTACAATTATAATGGGAAGTTATGATGGAGAAAGAAAGGGTGGGGTTTATCAGTGCTTGCATGCATGAGCAGCATCCTATATAATTAATTTAATTGAAAGATATATTGACATTGTTTGAAAAATTCAATGAATGTTATAATTATGTGGTATTTAATTATGAACAATCATTTTATGTTTGAAATTGTTCCACGTATGTAGATTGTAGAGAATGAAAAATATATTCCTTGAACGAGGTCTCAAGGTTGACTTTTAAGAATTTGTTAATGCATTTAAAATTGGAGGGAACTTAAACATAATAAAAAACAATTTAATACATAAAGAGTTCTTTTTAGTATTATTATTTTGGAAATTTTACCATACATGGCAAATACTGATGTAAAGATAAGATTGTAAAAAACAACAGTTATTTGTTGTACACTTGTATGGATTACTATATACATACAATAGTCATACCAAAAGGGTTTTAGTATAAGGAGAAAATAAATGCTATTTCATTTGAATACAAGACAGAATCACTAGCTGGTGCAGTTGGTTTCTTTGGCCAAGTTAAGGATAATTGCCCTATTTTACTACTGCTCGATTCTTGACAGCCCCCTTATCTTTATTTTTAATTATAGATATTACTTAAAGTAACAAAATAATCCCTATACTTCAAAATATTACAAAACAACTTGATACTTTTTAATGACCTTGTTTTCCAATAGTTATAATTTTAAAATCTAAATATACTAATCTACCCTTTTAAACCTTATTTATATTATTATGTTTGGTTATTAGAAAATTTGGCTAATTTTCTTTGACGAAACTTTTATGTATTACTCCCTCCGTCCCACAAAAAAGTTCCCATTTCTATCATAAATTTTGTCCCATAAAAAAGTTCACATTTCTATTAAATAATATTATTATTATGGGCCCCACCACCAACTATCTCTTAAAAATACTTTCTCTCTCCAATTAACCTTATATTTTAATCAAAAATAGTACCAAAGACCACACTATCAACTATCTCCTAAATACTTGTGCCCAAAGGAAATGGGAACTTTTTTGTGGGACGGAGGGAGTATAAGTTAGTAATGAAAACTCATCTTTTATATATAATAAAAGAAAGCGTTTTTGAAATATCGACAAGTCACTCTTTCCACGTCATAATGACGTCATAATTCCACCGCCACCTAGGATGCCACCTCATTGCTATGTCTCCTTAACTTCACCTTATTCGGTTTCCTTAACTTCATGCTCATTATAATTACAATATCATTAGAAAACTATTCGGTTTCCTTTACTTTGTCCTTGCAAATCTCGCGTATAAATCAACCCTATAATTTTGCATATTTTTTGTTACAGAATTAATTATTTACGTTAGAACATTTAATATTTTGAGAATTCTTCTCAATTTAATATGGAAACACAATCAACGCTAAATTAATATAATTGGTCAATTGAGAGCTACATGACATTGTGCTTGGCATCTTATTCACGTCACTAGATAACATACAAATTTTATCAACGGTTAGTTAATTTATTATAGAATGACTTGGTTTTTTATTTCATCCAAAAATAAGTGAAAATTCTTATTGAACCGGGGCAAATTTACATCCTAAAATTTCTTTATTTTTTGTTTTAACATAGAGTAATCCTTTTTTCTGTGTGTGCATATTTCAGGAGATGAGAAATGTGGGAATTGTTGACAGTGAATACGTTTACTACTTAATTATATACTCATCAAGAACTATTTGGTCAAAATCTGAATGGAATCAAGGTTTTCCATCTTCCTCATCTCGTTTAATATTTCTTCTAAGCATCACATAAAATGTACATTTATAAAAAATGTGACTACTGATTTGAAATAAAAACCAATCAGTTTCTAATCATCACACATAATTTTTAAAATTTTAAATTTTGGGAGTTACCAGACATAAATTTGACTGATCATATATATTGTGGTGGGCATTATGTTTTTTGAAATTTACCTCTAAATTCCCTCCAGCCGTCAATCATCTCCTTCTTGAAAAATCAGGTTAGTGTTATTGTTTATTGAATTCACTCAATAAAATCGTGGCCAACAGCAACTTTGTCAAGGATTTAACTCCATTTATCGACGTTTCTTTTCTCCATTAAAGTAATGGTTATACGTTTATGGAACTTAACCGCCTTTAAAAATCCATTATAAAGATGATAAATTGAGATGGTTCTTCAAGATGAAGAGGTAACAAATTGTTAATTATTTTATGAATTTGGAGAAGAAACATAATGGTCATGTTCTTTTACGGGATTATACCATTGATGATTATACACATGTGAGTTTACAGAACTTCTTATAATATCTTAGTCAAGTAACTAAATTTCTACATGTGGAAGTGGCAAAATGAGTCTGACTCTTATGATTTAAAAAAAATTAGATTATTTTGTTAAAAAAATGTATATTTCCACTTGCCAACTGGTAATAAAACGAACATTTTGACATGTCAAAGTCGGTCCAACTTATTCTTTAAATTCAATAAAAACATCAACTTTTGTTGCAAGTCTAATACCAACTTTCATTTTTTGTTGTATTTATTAAACAATAAACTTAGCTTCAAAATATTGAATTATTTATAAGTAAAAGATTATGAAAATTTCTATAAGTCATCCGTGATTTATCACGGGTTATATGCTAGTTACTAAATAGTTAATAGGAAAATGATATTTTTATTTTTTATTATACAAAAAAGTAATAACAACTTATTTCTAAATAGTTAATACGAACATGGTAATGTTTTATCTGAATCTCTATGGTTGTATACCTTTTTTTTTTTTTTTGTTCATAAATACATTACAAAACTAAGTCTAATAAGAAACTCAGTCTTAATCTCTTAATATTAACGTTAAAATGCACGTTTTTAAATCCGCAGCAACGCGTGGGGAACTAATACTCGTTACTTTCAATGCACAAACAAGATTTTAGTAAAAAAACAAAAGGACAAAGGACAACTACAACTATAAGGGGTAGTGATACTTAGACGTGGCAAATGGGTCATGTCGTGTCGGGTTGATATCCCTGAACCTAAACCCGACACGTTTAATAAACGGATTCAAAATGACCTAGACCCGGCATAATTAATTTCGTGTCAACCCAAGTATCCACCAAACCAGTTCAACCCGTTTAAGCAGTAAAAATTCGCATATAGTAGGTGAAAAGCACAATAACACTGATTCAATCCATATTTGGTGATAGATGATGATTCTGGTTAGAAAAATGAAGATGGAGATTAGGGCTTTTAGAGAGAGAAAGGTAGAGAGAAGGTAGAGAGAACAATTGCAGAATTGTTTGTTTGATTAATGAGAAAAAGTTAGGAATTAAGCCTTACACATTGGTATTTATACCATGGCTTAATTCCATGGTTAGTTAGGACCATTTCCTAAACAAAACTTAACATCTATACAATGTTTCAATATACCCCCTAGACTATCTATTACAATATATTTAGTACCTAACAATCTCCCCCTTTGTAATACTAGTCTAGGTTGCATATCTTTGAAGACTTCTGTGTTTGTAAGGCCGGAGCTGAGATTTGAACCGTTGAGCAGTTATGTTGATAAAACAGCATCAGCCTTTGATTATCGGTGACAGACATACTTTTAATTGGCTTTTCAACCAATATAAAGTATTCCAGAAGACTTCATACAAATCGACTGAATGTAGACTCATAAATAGAGCGGTTAGCAGCGGAAGTCCTTTCTTGAAGTTGTGGCGTTTGTCGATTTGCAGTCGATCCTTGGTTCCTGATGTTTGTTGAAGTTGAAGCAGTGCGGAATATTGATATGTTTTTGGATTTTCTGACCGTTGTTGATAATGTTGGAGTACGGTCATAGAATCCCTTATCTGATTTATTGACTGTTGTTGATAAGATTGAAGTACAGTCATCAGATTTTCTATCAGACATAGTGACCGTTGTTGATTAGAATGGAGTACGGTCGTCTGATCTTCGCACAAGAATGTATCAGGGTAACCCAGGATCACATAGGTTGCCTGTTAGCACAATAGTTACAAAAACTGTGTGACCTACGTTCAGTGTTGGCATTGATGTTAGCACTGGTAGGATTTCCATTCAATCATCGTGGAATACCAATAATTTTGGTATCACTATGAATGTTCCGGCAATATCTCAAAGATATGCTTGGTAGAGTGCATGTGTCCTAGACAATTTAATTCGGTTCTAGACTCTATACGTGGACAAACGAAGGCGAGGACTGGAGGTGGGTCCTCTTTTTCAATATCAACAATCTCCAAATGAGATGTCGATAGTGGATGTAGTTATCTCCGTGATTTTGAAACAAGTACTTTTTGTACTTGAGTGGTCAGTGGGGGTTGTGCATTGCATCACTGGGTCCATGATGTCTTAATCAGAAAGCAACATATGCAATCCGATATAGATGAGGTTACCCGGTCATTTGTTCGGTTTAGGGAGGGTTTTCCGTTTTCTTTAACCCTTTCACACACGCTCCTCACTCAACTCCCTTTTTCATTTTTCAACCACACCCTCGTTTTTGTTTTTACCATGTGATAAGCTGATTTGCACCCCATACTTCATACCTCCTCTCAATTTTTACCTCAGCGCACCCCAATCAAGATCCCATGATTCTTGATTCTGCTCACCTAGACCTAGGGACCCTCACTTTTAAGTTCCTATATTGTCGGTGGCTCCGAGGAAGATCATGCTGGGTTTAGCAGATCATAGGAGTAATTTGAGAGTGGACTATTACGCTCATGTGCATTTTGGATCACATGGATTTTTCATCAAAATTTTTATGTGTTTCCGGTATAAGTTGTTGCCTGAATGATTTTGAAGTTTAAGGCACAGCAACTTTGTTCTTTTAAGGTAACTCCGGACTCACATAGAGTATCCGTTAGCACACGGTATGAATCTGTAGTCGTTTGCACAACCGTTGATTCAAATGTGTGACATGCGTTTAGAGTTGGCGTGATTTTAGCTCTAGCAGGATTTCCACTCGATCCTCGTGAAACATCAGATTGTGATGCCACTACAAGTGTTCTGATGGATTCACGGAAATCCATTTTTGTAGTGCAAGTGTCCTAAATTGGAAAGATTCTTGGGGGTGAGAACTAGACACACTGTGCATACAAAGAGACTTAACCCGGGGCAGGAGGTTATTTTGTTTCAATACCGACATACTCCGAATTGAGTAGTCAGTAGCTTTTGTGCTACGTCCCCTAATGAAATGAAACAAATTCCTGTTGAGAGGAATTTGAGTGGTTGGTGGTGGTGTGCATTTGCTTTACTGGGCTAGTAAAGTCTAGTGAAACATTCAACTTATGAATGATCACCTATTTGTATTGTTGCCCGGTTTATTTTGCAGTTCGGATGCACTCAAAGGTGTGTTTTCTTAGATTTATCATGTTTTCACATCACCTTGCACTCACCTATTTCTATACCCTAGACCTAAATCCTCACATTTGCCAGTTGGCAGAAGTATTTCCCTGGGAAGGTGTGGCCGGATCTTGCAAATCATGGGAAGGTATGTCTTTTGAAGTAGTAAGTAACGATAATTAAAAGAACTTGTAATAAACAGATGCAATCTTTACTAGAGAACTAGTAAAGAGATCGTTCACGGATATTACAACGACTTATAATTAATGTTACAAACATAAAACTTTTTGATTTGGGTATTTTGTTTTGTTTTTCTAACTTTTCTCCCCCTAGAAATAATAATTCTCCCCCTAGAATTAATATTTCTCCCCCTCGACCAAACAAAAGTATATACGAGTTTTGAGATTGGAGGACGTACCTTATATATCATCGGAGGGTTGAAAGAGAGTATTTGCGGTGAAGCTTGATTGAATTGTGTGCTTTCTTTTGAGTGCGGGTTCTGAAACCGTTTTGATCAGAAGCCATTGTGGAACAGGTGAAGTGCCTCCCAGCATTTGAACGTTAACGCCACCCACGTCTCGCATATGGTTTTTGGCGATCAACTGATTCGTCCTGCCATCTGAGCCCATGATATTGACCGAAAGGTAGTGGCATGTTAGGAACTTCAGTTGTGTAGGTAGGCGTGTTTCTTCTGTCTCGTACACCCAGGTGAACCTCAAAATGTCTAATCACTATTCGCCAGCTTAATCTTTCCTTAATGGCAGTGATTAGTGTGTCAATATTGCTTCGAAGAGAGGTGTTTTCGGGGTTGCTGGGATCGCTGTTCATGTGCCTCCCCTTTTTCTCCAATTTCTTCTTCAGGATGTTCAATGTGCCGTCACAGTACTTGGCAATGTCTGACACACGAAAGAATACTCTTTCTTTGAAGTAGTTCGTGTAAGTCATTCCCAAGTTGGGTTCACCTAGAACAACTGTTCTCCGAGTTTGAATCTCGGAGGGAAGTGATCTATAAGGAGCAGCTAAGTGAACCTTTGTTGTACCACTCTCAACAGCCATCTGCACATCTTCCATCCGAGCAGCTAGCGTTTTAACAAGCAGGAAGCGCTTCAGAGCAGCCTGAGCGAAATTTCTCGCATGATTTTTAATTGGATGAGGGGTGTCTGGAAGTAAGCGTACTGTGTTGTAAAGAAATTCTATATCTCGAGGTTCAAGAATATAGAAGTCTCCTTCAGTAATCGTGTACAGTTGATCGTCTGCTCTGCGAATATGGAAGATGGTGTACCAGTAGTAGCCTGAGAAATGGTCGGTCGTTACCTCCAGGAGTTGTGTTATTGGAGATTTGTTGTATCGATCGGTTTTGCCCCTTAGGTAATGCATTGTGAGGTAATACATTTTCTTTTCTCTGAATGGCAGAACCACTTCTTTGTACAAATCCTGATAAATTATCGGCAGCTCTTGCTCCTGAAAAATAGCTGAGAAGCGATCTTCAACAAATGGCATTTTAACCTGTTGGAAGAGGCACACTTTGGAGATCTTTAGGCGGCGTTTGTTAGCTCTATCCGCCGCCCACTTCTCGCTATAGGATAAGACCGGCACATCATGTGTAGGGGAGGCAGTTGGTGGTTCTGGTGCTGGAGTTCTGGCGGCAACCAGTTGTTCGTAGTTGCGGAAGTATCGGTGATATTTTTCTCGAGTGAAAGTCGGTAAGTTTAGGAGAACCACAATTACCACGAGATCTTGTGATGATAACCCACATCGGGGGAGTTTGTCGCTGTCAAATGGTTGCGGAAGTATCGGTGATAGTTGTTCGTAGTTGCGGAAGTATCGGTGATAGTTGTTCGTAGTTGCGGAAGTATCTTTTTGCATCAAATGGTTCATCCTCCGTTGTTTTGTCGCTGTCAGAGTCGTCGTTTGGAGGAGAGTTGTCAGTTGGAGGGGGTTCGTTAAAAGCCTCTTTCACAAGATTATCTTCTTCCGGGTCACTTTGTATATTAATAACTGTGTCCGCCTCTTTTCGTAGAATCTGTTGAACATTGTCTGTGCGATGATTCTCAACCTCAAAATTGATAGATTGGAGATGACTCATAGATTCGAGTTTTTCTGCAGTAGTCATCTCACTTGATTTACGTTTATTTTGTGGCAAGATGTCTTCACTTGCATCGACACGCCACTGGTTGAGTGGTTCAACATGCAGCACCTGATCGTAATCAAACTCAACAACCGCCCAGTCATGAAAGTATTCATAGTCTTGTTGGCATCCTCCCTGTGTTTGATGAGAGGAGCTGGGGTGTTGTTGAGAATGACTTGCACCTCCTTGAGTTTGAAAACTGGATCCCCCGTGTTCCAGTATTCTTCTCTGTCCTCCTCCCTGAGGATCATCCTCAGGGTCACCAGGCCTTCTGTATATGAGGGATCCTGGATTGCATGGCTCGACCAGTTCTTCTAAGCGATAGTTGAACATCGCTTTAATTTGTTCAATTGTAAATGAACGGGATGCTTCCTGGAGCATTTCTCGGTTAAGTGGATCAGAAGCCGGTGGAAGAGGAGCAACATTTGCCAGTCTACCCTCAAGGTTTTCTAACCTCGTACTGAGTGATTGGATTGTGGAGGTGAGATGAGGGATGATCTGCATTTCAGGATTTGGCATTTCAGTTGTTGTGGTAGTGGTAGCCTCTGATGATGTAGTCTGTTGAGGGAGAGTCATTACAACTGTTGCAGGAGGAGTTGTATCGACCCTCGAGGCAGTACCACTTGTGGAGAATGGGGGAAGTGAGGTGTCTATTGGAGGTGTTGTAGTTATAAATGGTGGAATTGTGATTGGTGAAATGGTAGTTGTGGCTGGTGGGATTGTGGTGGTGATAGGTGGAATGGTTGTTGTGACTGGTGGAGAAAGTGGAGGAACAGAGGTTGTTGATGTCGGAATTGTGGTTGTGATAGGTGGAAAGGTGGTCGTAAATGGTGGAGAAGTGATTGGGGAAACTGGAATTGTGGTTGTTAGTGGGGTAACGGTTGATGTGGTAGTTGGGATGGTGGTTGTGATTGGTTGTTCGGAGGTTGCAGTTGTTGGGATGGTGGATGAAGTCGGAGGGATGGAGGTTGTTGTAGTGGGAATTGTTGATGTGATTGGTTGTTGGGTGTGTGGTGGAGAAGGATTCGTGAAGAGAGGATCATCGAAGGGGTTTGGAGATCCTTGTGGTGGTGGTGACGGTGGACCATGTTGTGGTGGTGAAGGTGGACCGTGTGGTGATGGTGGTGAATCTGGTCGATCAGATATCGTTTCAGCGGAGTCTGTTGATGATGAAGAACAGGACGGTTCAGCTGGTTGTGGTGGTTGTCGTATGATGGGTCGAGTTGGCGGAGGTAGAACTTGTTCAGATGATGTAGTGGCAACCGACCCACTTCCTGAGGCACCGCTGGAAAAAATTCGAGGTCGTTTAGCACGTTGGTGAGCCGGTGGTTGTTGCTGTTCAGCCTGTCTAAGTCTAGGACGTGGTTGAGGTGGTGGTTGGTGTGGTTGAGCTTGTGGTTTTTGTACTGGGGCAGCTTGTTGTGCAGGAGCAGCTGGTTGATCTGGAGCAGGAGGTGCTCCCTCGGGTGTCCAGTCAGGATAATGAAGAGCCCGGTATTGGTTCACACTATCAAGATTGAAGTTTGCAATTTTAAGGAGTGGGAGTGGGATCGCGGCCTCATTGACTTCAGTTGTACCACTGTTGCCCCTTAGAAAATTAACGCTCGATGGTATGAATCTTAGTGCAACATCTCTGGTATGAATGTTTTGGTATCTCTCCATGAAATGTTCTATCATCATTGCCCAGAACCTCGGGTATGGCAGAAATGCCGGTTCCTTTGATTTGGAGAGCTTGAATTCTTCCCACAAGTAGGCAGCATAGTCATAGTGGCGGTTGTAGCACATGGCATGATAGGCATGGTGAACTTCTTTTGAGGCCCTGTTGTGACCACCTTTCTTTGCGGTCATGCAACGGTTGAAGATTGTGAAGACATGTGACCAGCTCCTTGTCATATTTTTCTTTTTGAATTCTCTTAGGTCAATAGATTCTCGAGGAAGGAGAAGACCAAGATCGTGTATCCCGTAATACACTTGCTGGAATGGCAGCTGAGGTTCAAAGGTGGTGAGTGGTGGTTTTGAATCGGGACGAGGTAAACGGAAGATGTCATAGAGATCATATTTTGTGAATTGAATTGGTTGTTCATCAATAATAGTGTCGAAGTGGTGTGGGGTTGTTGATGTCAACAGTGTTAGGTTAGCGAATAACTGTTGTACGTACACCGCTGGAACTGATGGTCTGGCATTTATCGAGTAGAAAAGAGGATGGCGTTGGAGAACATGAGAATGAATCGGGAAGTTGATGGAGAACGAGATTTCTTCTTCCGGGGCCCAGTACGGGTTGTTTTCCATCATCGGTTTGAGCCTGTATGGAGGAACCAGGGTGTTCTCATCAATGATATGTTCTGCTGCCATCTGTGGTTTAGACACTAAGAACACATGGCACAAAATAATAAGTAAAGTTAGTGCACAGTGTATTAAAAGAAATGTAACGAAGATGTTTCTCACTGATCGAGACGAGAGAGTCCTAAGTAATTGTTAATAGTATAAAGTATTTAAATATAAGAATAATATACAAATTTTAATTTTATTAAAAATATTTAATAAATAAAATTTTTAAAATTATTACTAAAAATAAAATACTTAGAGAAAATAAAATAAAATAAAATAAAACTTAGAAAACAAGTTCGGGCCGAACTTGTATAAGAACTTCGGGCCGAACTTGTATAAGAACTTCGTGCCGAAGTTGGTGAAGCATTTGACACAAGTTCGGGCCGAACTTGTAAAACAAGTTAGGGCCGAAGACTTTTACGATCTAGGGTTTTCAACAGATTTGAGTACAGATCATTGTTAGATCAATTTTGATGGGGAAAACTGGCCAATAGGGGAACGTTTTACCTAAACGAGTAACCTAGATAACATGAACCAACCTATTTGACCCTAGATCGATGAAATTCTGAGTTTGAAAACCCTAAGTTCGGTTCGAGTATTTTACAGCCGAGATTGCGTAAAAGTTAATTGAAAATGAAGAAATTGATGATGAAGATCTTACCGAAAGCGGTTGAGGAAGACGATGTTTGGATTTGGGATTCGATTTGATTTCGAATGATCTGGAATCAAAGATCGTGAAGAAACTGTGTGTTTTTCGGCGGTGAAACGAGTGTGTGTTAACGACAAAGGAAGAAGAAAAGGAATAGAGAAGTTCGACCATGCTATTTATAGGACAGAAGTTCGGGCCGAACTTCTTAGCCGACTTAGAACTTCGGGCCTGGAACAGTGTGTAGTTCGGCCCGAAGACTTTTCTTCCTTTTTTTTGTTAAATTTAAAAGAAAATTAAAACAAAGGAAAAGTAAGCATTAAAAATTAAAAATTTAAAAATATAGAAAAATCCTAATCAATGTCGAGAGACGGAATTTAAATAACGCAGCATCAGCTCCCCCGGTACTGATGAGATGAGTGGAATCTCTCCTTTGACAGTTGACGACTGTTTGATGACCGGGTTTCAAGACGAGTTTCTTGAAAGCCATAGTGATGATACGAAGAATGCAACGATTTACCAATTTGAAAAATACGAATTGAAGACAGTTAAGTTTTGAGATTTAGCATACCAAGCTTTGAGACAAGTTAATTAAAACGTTTTTCGTCCAAAGCCTTGGTAAAAAAATCTGCTAATTGAAAATCGGTGGATACGAAGTACAACTCAACATTGCCCAGTTCAACGTGATCTTTGATAAAATGATATCGAAGATCGATATGTTTGGTTTTAGAATGTTGAACTGGATTGCAAGATATTGCAATTGCACTTCTGGAATCACAATATAAAGGAATGCGGCTATAGGAAAAGCCGTAGTCCTTTAATTGTGATTGCATACATATCACCTGGGACAGACAGCTAGCGGCTGCAACATATTCTGCTTCAGCGGTTGATAGTGAGACGCAATTTTGCTTTCTTGATGACCAGCTGACTAGCTTATCTCCCAAAAATTGAACTCCCCCAGATGTACTCTTCCTGTCCAGCATGCACCCAGCATGATCAGCATCAGAGAAGGCAGAAAGATCAAACGAGGTCTCCTTGGGATACCAAAGACCAAGATCTCTGGTGCCTTTTAGGTAACGGAAGATTCGTTTGACTGCCAGAAAGTGAGATTCTTTAGGAGCAGCCTGATACCGAGCACAGATGCATGTTGAAAACATGATGTCCGAACGACTGGCCGTTAAGTAAAGTAGTGATCCAATCATACCCCGATAGTTTGTGACATCTATCGGTTTACCATCCAGATCAGCATTTAGTTTGGCAGTCGTGGACATCGGTGTTGCGATAGGTTTACAGTCGTCCATGAGATACTTCTTCAGCAGATCAGAGATATACTTTGATTGATTGATGAAGATGCCAGTTGGAAGTTGACGAACTTGAAGACCTAGGAAGAAGTTATCTCACCCATCATGCTCATTTCAAAGCGTTTTACCATGAGATCGGAGAAACGTTTGCAATATTTCGGATTTGTATACCCAAAAATAATGTCATCGACATAGATCTGAATTAGGATGATGTCTTCCCCGTGTCGTTTGATAAACAAAGTGGTATCAACTTTTCCCTTTGAAAAACCAGTTTCAACTAAGAATTGGGAAAGAACATCATACCATGCCCGAGGGGCCTGTTTCAAGCCATATAGAGCTTTGTCGAGAACATAGACATAATCTGGATGTTTGGGATTTAAAAACCCTTCTGGTTGATGAACAAACACCTCCTCTTTTAGAATACCATTTAAGAATGCAGTCTTTACATCCATCTGATAGATAGTAAAGTTTTTTTGAGCTGCATATGCTAAGAAAATGCGAATGGCTTCTATGCGGGCAACAGAAGCAAATGTTTCTTCGTAATCAATGCCTTCCTGTTGAGCGTAACCCTTAGCGACCAATCTTGCTTTGTTACGAATGACGATTCCATTTTCATCTTTCTTGTTCTTAAAAATCCACTTAGTTCCGATGACTGATGATCCCGGGGTTTTGGGAACTAAGCGCCAGACCTTTAATCTTTCGAATTGATTAATCTCTTCTTGCATCGCAATTATCCAGTCTGGATCGGAAAACGGTTCACTGACTTTCTTCGGTTCTGTGGAACTTAAGAATGATGCATGGTGACATTCATCCGCTGAAGCCCTTCTAGTTTGGACTGAGGAGTCTGGATTTCCGATGATTTGGTCCAAAGGATGTTCCTTTGTCCACTTCGTAGAATGAGGAAGTGGGAGTCGACCAGGGTTAAAGTTGGAATTATCAGTGAAAGCAGGATGTGGTATGATTGCAGTTTCAGGATTTTGAGTATTGATCTGAGGTGTTGGATCGACACGAGGAAGATGAAATTTAGAGAAATCAATCACCAGTGGAGCGATAATATCTGACGGAGGTCGGGGATCGACTGGTGAAGATTGAGTTCCTTGTGTCGATGTGGGAAGACCTGCATTTGATGTGGGTATTGGTGAGTTTGGAGCAGGTGAGGTAGGTGATGGGGTCTCATTTGGGGATGGAGTGTTGAGTTCCGGAGCTGTGATTGATTGAGCATCTGCCGGAGGTGGGGGTGGAGGTGGGGGTGTAGGTGGAGGTGGGGGTGGGGGTGGGGGTGGGGTTGGAGGTGGGGGTGGGGGTGGAGGTGGGGGTGGATGTCTGACGTTGTGATATTCATCATGGAAGTGTTGAAATAGGATTTCAAGATCATTCAGAGAGGATGAATGGTTAGTGGAGGTTGTGGGTAGAGGTCTTTCAATGCCAGTTGAGCTTGAATCAAGCAGGAATGTTTCATCGAATGATACATTGACACTTTCTCTGACCATTCTTGTAGAGCGGTTGTATACTCTGAGTGAGGCTGAATCCTTTGAATAGCCTATAAAGACTCCTTCCTTGGCTTTCTCTTCAAACTTGTTGAGTTTATCATTATCAGATAGGATGAAGCATCGACTACCAAAGATGTGGAAGAAGTTAACATTTGGTATTCGATTGTTGATTAGCTCATAAGGAGTTTTGTTGTATGTTTTGTTGATGATTGAGCGGTTCTGTGTAAAACAGGCGGTGCTGATGGCTTCTGCCCATAACGACAGAGGAAGTTTTGAAAATAAAAGCATCGTACGAGCAGCTTCCACTAAAGTGCGGTTTCGTCTTTCAACAACACCGTTCTGTTGAGGAGTTCGTGCAGCGGAAAATTGATGGGTGATGCCAGCAGATTCAAGATAAGAGTCAAGGACCCGATTCTTGAATTCAGTACAATTTTCGGTACGAATTGTTTAAACATTTAATTCCAGGTTCACTTGAGTTTTCTTGATAAATGAGATTATGATCTCAGCGGCTTCATCCTTTGAACAAAGGAAATAAACCCATGTGTATCTGGAATAGTCATCAACAATAACGAAAACATAACGTTTTCCTGCAAGACTGTGAACGCTCATTGGACCACATAAGTCCATATGTAGGAGTTCAAGAGGTTTGGAAGTACTTGGAGCAGGTTTAGGTTTGTGAGACTTTTTGGTCATTTTCCCTTTTTCACAAGAAGAACATTTGTGATCTTTGTCAAAGGCAACATCAGGTAATCCCGACACATGACCTCCTTTTACGAGTTTGTTCATTGTTTTAAAGTTGAGATTAGACAAACGTCGATGCCATAACCATGACTCATTGGCAGTAGCTTTTAACACGAGACAGACTTCTTCGGTTGTACTCAAGTCATTAAGATCAATAGTGAAGAGGTTTGTGTCACGAGTTCCAGTTAGAAGTTCATCCCCGTCATATGTCCGAATGGCACACTTCTTTGTACGAAAGTTTACTTCTAGAGTCTTGCACAGAATTTTCCGATGCTGAAGAGATTATGAGAGAGATCTTCGACAAAGGCAACATTTTTGATTATCAGGTTATGGCAGATAAGATCACCAAGTCCTAAGATGGCGGCTAAGTGATCATTCCCAAATTTCACCATTCCTAAGTATTTTTCTTGAAAGTTGGTCAGGAGATTTTTGTTTCCTGTCATGTGCCTCGAACAGCCCGAGTCGAGGTACCACACATTCTACATAAAACAAATAAAACATTTTAGGTACCCACTCTTGTATGGGTCCAGAACGATTAGATACATATGTTTTATGCAGATTTCATGAGATGATCAATTTAGAGCTTTTGGGAACTGCTAGCAGGCAGTTCAGTTTTGATGATCCATTTGAGAGATTTTTCAGAGGATTGGATAATCCAATGAGATTTTTCGTTTTTAATCCAAGTATATTTCACATGATGAGACGTTTTGGTGGATGGCTTCTCGAATTTGGGGAAAACTGACGGTTTTGTCTTTGGTGCAGAATTTCCTCGAGAGGACTTGCGACGAGAGAACGAGAGGGTATCAGAGGTTGGTTGTTTTTTGGAAATAGGTTTCGGTTGTTTGGAAACCGGAGATGATGAGATCTTTTGATTTGATTTTGCTGGTTTAGTGACGTATGATTTGCATAGATATGGAAAGCACGTTCTGCATGTGTTTATAAGTTTACCAGATTTATGATATACAATGTTCTTATGAATACTGCAAGGTGTATCAAGTCTTATAAAAAAACGTTTATCAGTTTGAGTTATCTGTTTCTTTGTAATTTTGTCAAAAAATCTTTTTGTTCCAGATTTGTCAGTTTTAACATATACATCACCAAAATCAGGAGAGTATCGGACAGGATGATAAACAGTAGAATCATAGTTAGTTCTAAACGCCGTTAAAATAGTTTTCACACAATTAGAGTTTTTACACATGCCATGAGCTTCTTTTGGAGAAATAAACTGTCTAGAGTCATTACATTTATTTTGAACAGAAAAAGATGAAACTACAGACGTAGGTGGACTAGACTTCTTAAGTAGACTAGGCTTCTTAAGCATACTGGATCCGGTCTGAATAGACTTCTTTGACTGTGTGGCTCTGTTGACTTCTGGTTGCTTCATGGACTTCTTCCCTCCAGACTCTAATCTTCCATCTGCAAGATTCAAAATAGGTGGATTAGAGCTTCTCTTCAAGATGGTTGGAACTGGGTTTGTCGGTGCTGACCCTAATAAAGAGGCTTTAGAATTTTTGAAAACAACATTGTTCGTTTTAGTTTTTAATTCTAAAATGGTGTCCTCTAAATTATGTATTTTGATTTGAAGTTTTTCCTTTTCTTTATCAAAGGCCTTGTGAGTGTCATCAATTTCAGTTTCTAACTGGACAATTTTCTTTTCTAAAACAAGTGATGGAACATAAAGCTTTGGCTCTTTGATTTGTTTTAAAATTTGGTTTTCAGGAATGGAAAATTCAGCAGGTGTGATGATTGGAAAATATTCGTTTTGTTCAAATTTTGCTTTCTTCTTTTCGTATGTTGAGTTTAGGGCATCATAATTGAAGCTAATTTGAGCATATTCTTCCTTTTCCCGGTTGAACTTTTCAACTTCTGCTTCTTCATCAGGCATATGAAGGAAGCTTTGCCATATTCCCAAGTTCATGTAATCATAATTGTATAGTGTGGGAACAACATCAGCAGCTTTTTCCAGAGGACGGGAGTTCTCAGCGCCGAGACCCACTTTTGATTTGAAAGATCTGAACTCTTTTGGCTGATTTAATTTTATCGTTTGTTCAGTGTGACCAGCTTTCACAATCGTCTGCTCCAGTTTAGAGATGTATTCTTCAGCATTTTCTTTCTTGACAGTAAGACTGTGTATGGTTGCTGATGGTTCATCGATTTCCTTTTTAAAATTGTTTGTAATGTTTGTGATTTGTTCATTTAGTTTTTGAATTTCGTTATCAGCTGTCTTCAACTTATCTTGGTAGTCCTTCATCTTGATGTCAGCAGACTTCATCCATGTTTGCTCTCGACTGAGTTGGATAGCTAAGTCATTTATCAGCTACTTGGAGTCGTCTTTGTCATTTGATACCGTCTTCATCGTTTTTAGGTTTGATATTTCAAGATTTTTTGAATTAATAATGTGATTTAGACGATTTACTTCACTGGTGTGAGCAGCATGAAATGTTGACAATTGTTGTTGTAACTCTTGTGTTTTATGATTTGAATTATTAATTTGATTTACTTGAGGAACAAGAGTTTCAAGTTGGCGACGAAAGGTTAAATTTTCTTCTTTTAATTTTAGGATTTGTGTATTTGATGCATTGGTTGTATTTACTTGTGTTTGTAGATCATTTTGTAACTCAGTAATTTGAAATTGATAAGCTAATTTTGATGTAGACAACTGATTTTGTAATTCCTTGTTTACATTAGTTATTTGAAGAGAACATTGACTTAAGTCACTCAAATCATTTAAGAGTTGTGCTTTTTCAGATTCCAAATCAGTTATTTGTTTTGTCAAATGTGATTTCTCATCAATTTTAGTAAATAGTTTTTCATTAAACAAGGAATTTACTGATTCATCAGTGTCTGAATCAGATAATAAAGAGTCAAAGGAAGAAGAGTTTACCTCATTTTCATCATTATCAGGAATGCCTAGTGCAACTCTGAGTTCGTTAGATCTCGCCATGAGAGCCAGGCTTGCCGTGCATTCCTCTTCCTCTTGATCGTCAGAGTCCTCCAACCACTGTAGATCCTCAGCCAATAGAACTTTCCCATTTTCAACTTGTTTGGCCATGAGCATTTTCCTCTTGAAGTATTCTGAGTCCTTCACCTTTGGCTTCTGCCATTCTTTGGCAAAGTGGCCCATCATACCACAATTGTAACATTTCTTAGGTGGCTCGGTGGAGGAAGATGAGGATTTGTTGTTCGGGGTTTGAGAAGAGGAATTGAATTTGAAATTTGAGGATGATCTAAGGTTGTTGTTGGTTGGTTTCTTATAGTACTTTTTGTTATAAGAGGAAATGAGAGCCAAGGCTTGACGAACTGAGTCGATTTCATCCTGTGTCCCCGCTGGGATCAGAGTTTCTTGTTCTTCATTTACCACTTCTTTTGTTTGTGCTGCAACCATTGCTTCGTTGATGCCTTTGTTGAGAGCCAGATTTTGTTTGGACAACATCGCCAGGGTGTCTGCAATATCTTGCCTAGTTTTGGCGATTCCTCTCACCATAGGCTCGTTTTGATGTAGGTACTCATATAGTTCATGAATATCTATGGAGCTTAAATCCTTGTGCTGCATCACACTGTTGCCAAACATATCCCACTCCGGTAGTAGGGATTGGATAAATTTGATGTTGATCTCAAGCTTCTCTTTGATGAGTTTGTTCTTTCGGAGATCATTGAGCATGTTGCAGAATCTGAGATAAGTTTGCTCCAGTTCTTCCATTGGGGCAGCTTTGAATTGACCATAGGCGTTTAGAGTTGAAACCATCTTTGCTTTATTACCCAGGTCGGTACCCTCCATTTGCTTTTGAATCTCATCCCAAAGCTCCTTCCCCGTGGTAAAGCTATCAAGGCTGCTGTAGATTTCATTTGTTATGCCCTGTCGCATATAGGAATGTGCGTACACATCAGCCTGAGCTCTATCCTTTTTCTCTTGGGTGTATTCCGCTGGTGGAATTTCGATCACACCTCCAAGTATTGCTGGTACAGTGTTTGGGGCTGGAGCCACTGCACGATAGAACTTAGCGGGTCCGGTTGTAAGGGATTCAAGGATATATGGACCAGCTTGTTGGCTCAGGATGAAATGGAGAAACCGTTTCTTCCATTGACCGTATTCTCCTCGGTAGAGAACAGGTGGTTTAGTGTCTGATCCAATGGTCAAGGCGTCCTTGGAAGTCATTTCTTGTTGGAAGAAAAACGACCCCACAAAAGAAATAGGTTCGGAAAAAGAAGTTCGGGCCGAAGACTTTCGTAGAAGTTCGGGCCGAATTTTGATTGAAGTTCGGGTCGAATAGTGAAAGAAGTTCGGGCCGAAGTTGTTTAAAGAAGTTCGGGCCGAATGTTTGACAGAAGTTCGGGCCGAAGATTGTGTTGAAGTTCGGGCCGAAGTTTGGGTTGAAGTTCGGGCCGAAGTTGGGTTGTAGTTCGGGCCGAAGTTAGTGTTGAAGTTCGAGCCGAAGTTGTGTTGAAGTTCGAGCCGAAGTTGATGAGGATGTTCGGGCCGAACTTGTTACTGTTCTCGGGCCGAACAGTTTCTTGCGCAGAACAGTTACGAACAGCCTTTAAGACCCACTAATTTGATCCTAAAATTCTCGTTTCTTACCCAAATTCTTTGATTTTGATCGCAAACTTACCCAAATACTATTTCCTTCAATCCATTACTACTATATTACTCAAAAACAACCTAGATCTATTCGAAAATTTGAATTTAAAGGGTTTTTGAAGCTTTAATGGTTTTTCCTAAAAATCTAAATTCTTCATCAGAATGGATTAGATTCGATCCTAACTTGATTCTAAGCTTAATATATCAATAAAAGGAAGCTATTCAATCCATAATAACAAGAAATAGTACCTTAAATCCGATTTTTGATCTTAAAACACTTTTTCTTCAAAAACCTTCAAAAACCCACTGAATCTTCTGATTTTAACACCAATTGATGGATTTGGATCGTTTTCAAGATGAAATTATGCTCTGATACCAATTGAAAAGCACAATAACACTGATTCAATCCATATTTGGTGATAGATGATGATTTTGGTTAGAAAAATGAAGATGGAGATTAGGGCTTTTAGAGAGAGAAAGGTAGAGAGAAGGTAGAGAGAACAATTGCAGAATTGTTTGTTTGATTAATGAGCAAAAGTTAGGAATTAAGCCTTACACATTGGTATTTATACCATGGCTTAATTCCTTGGTTAGTTAGGACCATTTCCTAAACAAAACTTAACATCTATACAATATTTCAATATACCCCCTAGACTATCTATTACAATATATTTAGTACCTAACAGTAGGTAAACATAATTAATATCCAACAAAAATATAATTAAAACTCAATAGAACATAATAAAAAACCAACAAAAAGATAATGTCAGGATCGACTAATAATATATCTTCGTTAATTCAATACAGATCTATTCACAATAGAAGTTATATCGAATTAACTAATGGTGATTTTCGGTTATTACAAGTAACAAAACGCAACGGAAAAGTTTATCACCATAAACGGATCTAATATTGATACATATAATCAAACTATACATGAAATCAAAGAGAATAGTAAAAGTATTCATACCCTAGACGCCTTTGATTATACCGACGAATAAAGATGAAGAACTTCAAGAATTCAATGTAGAATTTCTCTAAAGCTAGTCTACACTATATCTTATCTAGAACACCATTTGGGATGCTAATCCCTTAAACAAGAATCAAAACCAAAACAAAACCATGTTTTGATTTGCACGTGACAAATGAAAGAAGAAGCATATCTTTTTTCCTTTTGCTTGTGCGTACAAGAGAAAAATCAACACAACCAACTTCTTCTTTTGTGTTATGCGGCCGTAGTCACCAATAAGGGATATGATTAGGGTTAATTATTTCTTGCCTAGTTCCCATTGTTTCCTAATTTAAGTTTACACTTAGATCCCTTGTCTTTTTGATTCCTTATGATTACTCACTAATACGTCTTAACTTAACATTTAATTAAAACATAACTAGCCAAGTAATTATAGTTTATATAAATAATATAATTACCCTAATTATATTATATATATTAAATGGTGTTTGGTGTATAAGTGTGTGACCCTTTAGGCTCATATGCTTCTAGCCATATAACTATATGTCATGTACGTGAAGCATATTCCAACATTAACACTATTGTGATTTCAAGAAATACTTATGATGCATATTGTTAAACAATAATTAATAAGAACACAAACACAAAAGCTTCAATGTATATTGATTTCAAAGTTACAATACACAGGCATGTTTTATCATTCATAAGGAACTATTTATAATAGTCTTTGAAGTCTAACAATGACCTAGTTATTCTATAACTAGATTACAATTGATTACAACGAAGATTTATCATTCTAAACAAACTTCCTATGATCACGAAAACAATAAACACTATAAATGAACATGCATCATTAACTTTGATCTTCCAGTAGTATCCTTGTGATCAGTAGAATCTTTGTTCATCAGTAGTAATCGCTTAGCATTATTAATCTCTTTGCTAGAGTAACACCAAGATCATGAGTAACAAGCAAATTAATATTAACTCATGAAGGCATAAGTAAATCTGATACCAGTATTAATGGGATACACCAAATGAGATACAACAATTTCTACTGACATCATCAAGACGAATACTTTCATCAGTATCAATCAATTAACTTGTATTAATTTCTTTGAGCGGCTTTAATTTTAACATCACCATCACTTTGAACTTGGTTTTATTCCTAACAAATAATATAATTAGATATTAAGTTCAATATGACATAAGAGCTCAATCTTTTTGACTAAGTTATACTCCCTCCGTCCCACTTTAATTGTCCACTACAAAAAAACACACAGTTTAAGAAAAGTGCATTAATTATATAATGTCACCAATCAAATTTTCTCTTTCCCACTTAAATGTTTTTTGATTGGTTGAAATTTAGGAAATGACAATCTTTATGAGACAAACTAAAATAGTATACTGGACATTTAAAATGGGACGGAGGGAGTAATATTTACATATAATATATTTAGAAATATAAAATTTATTAAAATATATAAATACTTAAACAGGTGATTCGGGTTACCTTCGAGTTGAAATTATTGACACTAACTCAACCCGCTTAGCTTTCTTATCATGTCGAGTCAACCCGTTTACTTAAGCATGTTGATACCTCTAACTTGGCACACCCCGCCAAAAATGAGTTTTACGTCATTAAATGTTTTGCGGAAGAACGGAAGTGTAACATTCATGTTATTAAAGTTAGTGATATGGTAATCAAACAACCACGCAATAAAATCTAAAATAAGTTTCATTGCTAAAAATAGAAAGTTTTCTAAAATAGTAAGTTTTGAAATGAAAAGATTGTTTGAAAAGTAAAATGCAAAGATAGTTCATGGCAAGAAGACAATCGTTGCTGTTACACCCCGCCAAAAATGAGTTTTACTTCATTTAAAATGTTTTGCGGAAGAACGAGGGTGTAACGTTCATGACAACATAGCAAAAATTAAGTAAACAAACAACCACGCAATAACGAAAAATAAAAGTTGTTTTCACTTTCCAAAAATAGAAAGCTCCCAAAAATAGCAAGTTTCCTAAAATAGAAATTGTTTTGAAATGAAATAATTGTTCGTAAACTTAATGTTTTAATCATGGCTCACGACAATCCCACTGCTAACATCCTCCAGTACACTGCACCTAATTACCTGGAAAAACGTAAATAGTAAAAGGGTCAACAATAATGTTGAGTGAATCCACAGGGTTAATGTAAAAGATAAAGTAAAGTGTTTTGCTACCCAAAATGTTTGTTATGAAAATAGTTTATGACTGAAAATGTATAAAGTTCAACACTCATATAATATGAGAAGTAAGTATGAAAAGTGTAGTGTAATTCTAGAATATCTACAACTACTAATTATATTTATGAAAAAGTGTTGAACAAATTGTTATGTTTGACATCGCATGAACTGTTATCCCCAACAGGTAGCTAATCTATTGAGTTAATATACCAACCCCTAAGTCCACAATCAACACTTTAACTCCAGTATGTTATCGTTCTTTTATGGATATACACTCCCGAAAGATGTCTTGGATAAACCAAGTAGTGATCAAATAATGTTGGGAGGATGAGTGTCAGCCAATAGTACTATCTGCATATCCATGGTCTAGATCCACTAGTTAATGATTGCTGGCAAACCTTAGTCCGGTATAATAAATGTTTATCATGCCAACGCGATAATGAAAATGTATAGATGTTGTACAGTCATGGTAAAATAGTAGCATTTGTTTATGTTTTCCACCCTAAAGTTTATAAAACAGTAAAAGAGTAAAAGGGGTCTGTGGACTCACCTGGCAAAGCTTAGCGACAAAATTAGGACAGAGGAATCCTTCAGAGACTCCTAGCTTCCTAAACGATATAATTTACTAATTAGACTAAGCTAATACAGGCGATTCTAGATACGATATAAGTTAAATGATATGCAATTAATGTTATGTTTTATGTTTTGTGACATCGAATGAACTTGGATCATTGGGCCTTAATGGGCCGAAATGAAATGAAATGAAATGAAATGGGCTTCGAAATGAAACGAAATGAAATGGGCTTGGGTTAGGCTTAATGGACCTAGATTGGGCCTATTGGGCCTAGATGGGCTTAATGGGCCACTAGGTTGGGCCACTTGGGCCTCTTATCAGGCTTAGGTCCGATTAGATTGGGCCATGGATTGGGCTTGGGCCCAATTGGGTTCGGTTTGGGTATAAGTGGGCCAAAGGTTTGGGCTTTGGTCCAAATGGGCTTGGACACTAATGGGCCAACTAAAGTTTGGGCCCGATAGACTAAGGTAGATCGATATGGGCCAAGTACGGGCCTTGGCCCAATTAGGTATTCGGGTTGGCTTGATCGGTTGGGTCAAGATCCGGCCTTGACCCGGTTTGACTTATTGGTCAACATTGGTCAAAATAGTCAACAAAAGTCAACATAGGAGTCCAAGATATCGGTTAGGGTTTAGTTTAGGATAGTATTCGGTCAACCAAGGTCAAATCTAGTCAATCTAGGTCAACTAGGGTTCGGTTTGATGGTGGTTCGGCTACGGTTGGCCAGCTAGGCCGAAACCCTAAGGGTTTGTTTCTAGATCGGACTAGATCAACTAGGTTCGAGGTTTGTGTGTCTAGATCGGGTAGGGTTCGAGACTAGGGACTAGAGCTAGGGTTCGAGCATCAATTCAAAGGTTTAAACAACAAATCTAACCAACTAATGAATCAAACTATCAACACACACATCCCTACGAACATAAGCATGCATGGGATCGACTTTGGAGGCTAACCGAGACCATATGGCCTAGGGCCATGGTCTCGGGTTCGGAACAGCAGGTAAACGAGGATTAAGCAAGTAGAAAACAAGAGTTTAGGGTTCATACCTTGGATCGAATGGAAAGAAAACGAAGGGAGATGTTTGGGGTTTCTTGCGATCGGAAACGGACGAACAAGGGGGTGTTGGGGTTTGCTCTCGGCCGAATAGAAGGAAATCAATAGGGTTTTAGGTTTGAACTAATCAGGGTATTTATAGGGTATGCTTTTAGTGTTTAGGAAATAGAGTTTGAGTACCACAAGGACTCTTTCAAGTGTAGATGGATAAGGATGCAAATGATAAGGATAGAATCAAAGGAAAAAAGGATCAGACCTCACCACACAAGATGGTTCGGCCGAGTAGGGTAGAGCACAAGCAAAGGTAGGCCGGCCACAATGGTGGTCGGTCAAACCTTGCTGTCGGGTTAGATGGTTCGTACATTCGAGTCACGTTTATATTAAATTCATTACGTTTATTGTTTAATCGAGAAAGTTATCGATTTAGAAATGATTTAAGCTCATATGTGCCACCATAAGGACATAATATTGTTGTGTGGACTAAAATAACCAAACGTATGGTGTAAAAATATGTAAATTTGTTGTGTATTAGGATGCCAGAAATAGAAATGTCTAAAAATAGAAACTTTCTAAGTAAGGAAAGTTCTAAAAATGAAATGAAGTTACATACCAGAAATATTGAGTTGTCACAGCTGCTCACATCCACATTGCTCACTGAGTCTCTAGATTACCTGAAAAACATAACTTAAAAAGGTTAACTAAATTGTTGAGTGAATATACAGGGTTAGGTAAAATGTATGAAAAATAGTTGTATTTGCTATAAAGTGAGTAATATAAAAATGATTTATGACTGTTGAAAATTAATGCAACTGTATAAAAAATTGATAAATCGAAATAAAATGTAAGGGATTAGTAGATGAACTACAATCAAAAAGTTTGACATAAAAATGTTTGTTATAAACGGTTTATTATAATTTTGGCATATAAGACTGTTATTCCCAACAGGTAGCTACTCCCATTGACGTATTATACCCATCCCCCGAAGTCCACAATCAAAACTGCAACTCCCATGGTTATGTTATAATCTCATGGATAATACGTTCTCGAAGTGTCTTCGATAAACCAAGTAGTGATCAATGAATGTAGGAGGTTGAGTATTGGCCAATAGTACTATACGTATATCCACTAGCAATTGTAGTTAATAATTACTTCAACTTCTCACCCCGGTGACGTAGTTGGTAATCCACTAGATCTAGGGATTCGAGTTTAAGCATCAAATAACTTAAGTGAAACCGAAAGTCTAATCTTAGTAACGACCGAATTCGAGATTAGAAGGCAACGGAAATCCGGGGCTAGATATAATTAACAAGCCGAAGTGTGACCATAGTATGATTCTCTAAGAAAATATTTCTTAGGAACGATAATACGGTCATTGTAGGAAGCTAGAGACCACTGCTTACTTGACTTCTAGAACACCAATTAAATCGGGACTTAACCAACCAAACCCGGAACTAGATGGAATCGATCATAGTGAATATTCCCTCTCATATAGTGAATATTCCCTCTCATAGATAATTTACCACCTTGTAAAGCACTAGCGGACTTAGGAGCTAGCATAAGTTTAATGCCTTTGTCGATGTACCTTAAACTAGGATTAACAAATCTTAAACCAACTAGGATGAGTGTTAGACTAGCAGACCTTTCATTCAAATACCCTCTAGGCATAGCAGAGAACGTCCAAGTGAAAGTCGATAAATTCACATTTCCGGCCGATTTTGTAATCTTAGACATACCAGAGGAGCCGAACGTCTCTGTTATCTTAGGGAGACCATTTTTGAACACCGCAAGTGCCATTATCTTAGTGGCCGAAAAGCAGCTCAGTTTAGGTGTTGGAAATGACCGAGTCACTTTCTCCATTGAGAAAGCGATGAGACATACTTCTGCCTCTGATGATACGTGCAATTTCATCGACATCATCGATATGTGCATAGAGGATGAAATCACTTCATTTCTCGACCTAGATTGTGATGACATCACTATTCATGGTGATGTCGCTCTAGACTCTCCCGAATCCATCCAAGATCTCTCAGAGCTCGAGGAATTACTTCTCCTTGACGAAGAGGATTCAGAAGAAAATGAAGATGATTTTGAGAAATTCGACCCTGAACGAAATCTCCGAATCAAAACATCTTTAGAGGACCCTCCCGCCTTAGAACTTAAACCGTTGCCTGACCATCTAGAATATGCTTTCCTACAAGGAGAATCTGAACTGCCGGTCATCATATCTTCAAACCTATCTTCTACTGAAAAAAAACCAATTAATAACAATCTTGAAATCTCACAAACGGGCTCTTTCCTGGAAAACCGCGGACACACCCGGAATCACCCCTGTTTTCTGTACACACAAAATCCTCATGGAGGACAACTTCAAGACAAGTGTACAAAGACAAAGGAGTTTGACCCCGATTATGAAAGATGTGGTCAAAAAGGAGGTTTTAAAACTACTTGAAGCAGGTCTCATCTATCCCATCTCAGATAGTCCATGGGTGAGTCCGGTCTAAGTAGTTCCGAAAAAAGGAGGGATGACAGTTGTTCGTAACGATAAGAACGAACTTGTTCCAACTCGAACTGTCACGGGATGGCGAGTGTGCATTGACTACCGAAAACTCAATAATGCAACTCGCAAGGATCAGTTTCCTCTACCTTTCATTGATCAAATGTTAGAGAGACTAGCCGGAAATAACTTTTATTGTTTCTTGGACGGTTTCTCTGGCTATTTCCAAATCCCCATCGATCCCGAGGACCAAGAAAAAACTACCATCACATGTCCGTTCGGTACCTTCGCATATAGAAGGATGCCATTTGGGTTGTGCAACGCGCCTGCTACATTTCAGCGTTGCATGACATCTATTTTTCAAGACATGATCGAAGATTGTATCGAAGTTTTCTTGGATGACTTTTTAGTCTATGGAAATTCCTTTCATTCATGTCTTGAAAGTCTTGAGTGTGTTCTCATTAGGTGCGAGAATTCTCATCTCGTACTTAATTGGGAGAAATGTCACTTTATGGTGCGAGAGGGCATCATATTGGACACAAAATTTCTAGACAAGGGTTGGAGGTCGATAAATCCAAAATCGACGTTATTTCTAAACTCCCTCCGCCCTCAAATGTCAAAGCAGTGAGGAGCTTTCTCGGTCATGCGGGGTTTTACCGTAGGTTTATCAAGGATATTTCCAAAATAATCCGACCCATGACTCATCTTCTTGAGAAGGATACACCCTTCGTGTTCAATCCCGAGTGTGTGGAGGCCTTCAATCCTCTCAAAGACCGTCTCACAAATGCTCCTATCATGGTATCTCCCGATTGGGATTTACCATTCGAACTCATGTGTGATGCGAGTGATTACGCACTCGGTGCAGTGTTGGGACAGTGTGTGAACAATCACTTCCAACCGATATACTACGCTAGTCGAACACTCACCGGTGCTCAAGCGAATTACACCACCACCGAAAAAGAGCTTTTAGCTGTGGTATTCGCTTTTGACAAATTCCGTCCGTATATGGTTATAACTAAAACCATTGTCTATACAGATCACTCTGCATTGAAGTATCTCTTCGCCAAGCAAGATGTTAAACCGAGACGCATTCGTTGGATTCTTCTCCAACAAGAATTCGACATTGAGATCAAGGATAAAAAAAGGGGTGGAGAACCTTGCTGCGGATCATTTATCCCGTCTCGAGGACCCTCACCTTGAGGAGTTTAATGAGAATGAGATTAATGATACATTTCCCGAAGAATTTCTTAAGGCCGTCAATGCTTTACAAGACACTGAGGAAGATGGCCCATTGTTCGCCGACTTTACAAATTATCTAGCGCCGGGTGTTCTTGTGAAAGGGAGGACCCATCAACAAAAGGGGAAGTTCTTTTCTGATCTTAAGCATTATCATTGGGAATCCCCATATCTTTTTCGAGTCGGTGCTGATTTCATGCATAGACGTTGTGTCGCCGTTGATCAAGCAAAAGACATTCTCAACGAATGACATAAAGGGCCTACCGGGGGCCACTTCGGTCCAAACTACACCGCTCGAATAGTGTTGGATGCGGGATTCTATTGGCCTACCATCTTTAAAGATGCTTACACTTTGGTCAAGACATGTGACGCATGTCAACGAACCGGAAGCATCTCCAAACAGGATGAAATGCCCCAACATGGCATCCAAGTTTGTGAGATATTCGACGTGTGGGGCATTGACTTCATGGGACCATTCCCAAGTTCTCACGGCAACAAGTACATACTTGTGGCGGTCGACTACGTCTCTAAATGGGCCGAGGCCAATGCATTACCAACTAATGATGCCCGAGTTGTAGTAAATTTCGTGAGGACCTTATTTTGTCATTTCGGATGCCCAAGGGCTCTTATTAGCGATCGTGGCACTCACTTTGCAAATCATCTTATGGAGAAAACTCTCCAACGATATGGTGTCCACCATCGGTTCTCAACGGCTTATCACCCACAAACGAGTGGTCAAGTCGAGAACACTAATAGAGCCTTAATAAGAATTCTTGAAAAATCCATTGTGAAATATCCCAAGACGTGGTCTCAACGTCTTGATGATGCTTTATGGGCATTCCGAACCGCCTTCAAAACCCCTATCGGATGCACACCATACCGAATGGTGTACGAAAAAGCTTCTCACCTTCCTTTTGAAATTGAACATAAAGCATATTGGGCCATCAAGAAATGTAAAATGGATGCTATCTTAGGAGGGACGGAAAGGCGTCAACAACTCAATGAGCTCGATGAAGAAAGATTCCATGCTTATGAGAACTCCCGAATTTACAAGGAAAGGAGTAAACATTGGCATGCCATGAGGTTGAGAATTCGTAAGTATTTTGAGGAGGGTGATAAAGTTTTGATATATCAATCTCGATATAAGTTTTCGCCTGGAAAACTAAAGTCAAAATGGGTTGGTCCGTACACAGTTGTCAAACAACACCCATCGGGATATGTCGACCTTGTTACCGAGAAGGGTGGTCATTTTAGCGTAAATGGTCACCGCCTTAAACAATACCACGAAGGAATGGATGAAGAAGAGAAAGAAGGAGAGGTTGTGCATTTCGCCTCGATGAAGAAAAGCAATTGAGAAGAGAAACACCGAGTCAAGCTCTAGACTCGTAAATCTTTGAAGCGCTTCTCGGGAGGCAACCCGTGATTTTTAATATTTTTGTCCATTTTATTTCTGCATTTAAAAAAAACGAATTCGTTTTTTTTACCAGAGGTTGTCGAGTTCGCGACACATTGTCGCTCCGCGTGACCAACAGTGAAAAAAGCCTCGTCGAACAGAAGGCATCTCGCGTCCGGGATACATTCGTCGAGCCACGCGAGCCACTCTGGACCCTTTGTCTCATTTCCGAGCTCGCAACTACGTCTCTATCGCGCACGCATGCCCCTCGACTCAAATTCGTTCCAGACCTTGTCGCGTGTACGAGGTCGCGAGCCTATCCCCGTCGCGCACGCATGATGCCCGAGCAAAATCTTTCGATCCGGATCCCTTTTACATCGCGTGCTCGATGTCTACCACGTCGCGCCCCTCGATCGAGGGTTTTAAAACCCCTTTTTCTTTATGTCGCGTTCCAGAACCCAAAGCCCTAGGCCCCATCGTGGTTTTCCAGTCGAGCCCACCTACAAAAATCGCCATTCCAGCACTAATCTTCGGCCGATTCTTCAAACTTTCTTCAATTCTATGGCTTCCAAGGTTTGTGTGCTCCTCTTTCCATTATTTAATCATCTTTTAGGAGTAGAAATCTTAATTTTTTTTAGGGTTTAAGAATTAGGGCCGAAAATTTGTAAATTTTTCAAATTGTTTCGGGTTTTGCTTGTGGTTCTTGATAAGTTGAAGTTTTAGGTTGCAATATAGTCGAATTTGTACTATATCTTGCTTTCAAATCCGAAAATTTTGAACTTGAATTAGTTTTTGGGAAGAAACTAAATGAACTAGGGTAGAAATTGAGCCACAAATCCGAAAATCATGTAGTTTAGGGCTTACAAATCACCACATTATGATATACAACTGATTTGAATAGAATTAGTAGCAATACTAGTTCAATTTTATACAATGTGGCTAAATTTTCATCTTTACATATGGTTTTTGGTCTAAAAATATAAATGTTAACAATTTGATGGAAATTTTTTATATGAACTTCAATGTAAAATTAATTTTAAGTGTTACATTAAACCACACTTAGTTAAACACAAATGTATAATTATGTTTATAACTAAGTGTGTGTAAGGGAAAACGGTTTTATAAACTAGTCTATATCTTTTATCAACTCCCATAATTGTTTTAAAATTTTTCTGTTATATAACACTTCTAATTAATTAAATTCTTATGTGATTGTTTGACAGAGACCAAGAGGTTCTGCCGGGTCATCCAAGTCCACTTCGGTACACGAAGATGGCCTTCCCCGAGAATTAACTGTACGGGGAAAACATGTGTTCATGAACTTTAACACCTTTCCTAACCCCGATACAAGAGAGAAAGTTAAAGCTAAATATGAAGATATCAAAAACAGATCAGTTGAACCGGGTAGAACTCTAGATTGGAAATATATGGAATATGTACGAAGAGTTCATAACCTATGGGAATACTATCCCTGATTTCTCCATGATGAGAACGGTGTACCGATAGTGAAGTGTAATGCATGGGAATTGGCCTTAGAAATGAGAAAACCGATCTACACAGAACTGGTTTACCAATTCCTGTCATCTTTCCACTTCAACAAAGCAGACGCCAAAGAGGGTTTTGAAGTTCCTTGTATGCGGTTCTGGTTGGGGGGTGAATATCGGGAACTATCGTTGAAAGGTTTGGCTACACGTCTTAAGCTCTATAAAGAAGACGAGATGGAACAACCCGAATTTCACTGTTACTTATCCTTATGTGAGATGGGAACCCGCAGATGATATCCGTTATGGACCCATTTGGGCAGAAATGGGTGCTGGCGAGTATGAAAATGCCAACACAAAATCATAAAAAATGTACTCAACCGAGGATAAAGTCCTCCACCGGATAATTGCCAATACTATAAACCAAAGGATAAAGTCCTCCACTGGATGCAGTAGAGAGAAAGTGGGTTAAATGGACCTTTCGCTATTAAGTCGTTTGATGGATTCACGAGCTTTCACTCACGTGCCATACGTTATCGCCCAATTTCTGAGTGAAGCCACGGGGAAAAAAAACCGCCAGTGGTCTGTGTGGGGGTCAGTACATCTCCCGACTTGCAAAAACCTACGGTATACTTACTCCGCGAGTTAAGGCTTCTTTAAAAACCTTAGAGATGGGATGGCTCGATAAAAACGCCTTAAAGGGTATGCATGCAATTAAAAGAATTGATAAAACCAAACATTATGAATGCGATTTCGGGGTTGAAAGAGAGAAAGAGCTAAGGAGGCAAGAAGAGATCAGGCTAAGAAAGAAAGCAAGACGGGAACAGGGGTTAGAAAGTGAAGACGAAGAAGTGGCACCGTCACTAAATCAAGAGGCGATGCAAGTAGATCTGGAAGATACCATTCAAAGTCAAGGTCAAGGTCAAGCATCGGGTTCTCGCACAACGCCATCCGCATTTGACCGGTTTCAATCTTTTCAACAACTCCACATGCGTATGGGTGGTTTTCATACAGATTTAGAAAATTTGCAGGTACAAATGGTGGGCCTACAAACCTAATACGTTGGAGTCAGGCAATATATGGGAGACATGAAATTGCAACTTCAACGAAATTATTACCAAGGCGAGCGGTTGCAAATGTCTCATAACTGGCAAGCTCGGGCCACAACAGCATCATTTAGGTCTCAACCCGCCTTACCAGTTGGCTACAACCCATAGCCATACTGGGCCCCGAGCATGACAGCACCACCGAACTTTGACACTTATGACGCATGGTACAAGCAGCATGAATCGACACCGCACCGCGATGACCTTGGCCAGTGATCCATCTGTTTGTCTTTGAATTCGAACAATTTTATTTTCATTTTATTTCTTTTCGTTCGATTGGGTTGTACTTTACTATCCGACTATGTTACTGCTTTAGTTTATTTTATGTTTTCTACTTTTATTTGTGTTTATGTTGGTTGTGATGTTTAGAACAAAATTCATGTTTGGATTTGAAACTTGGAATTGGAGCATATTCTTTTGGACCACAAAAGCATGTAATCAACACAAAGCACCCCAGGGAGTACCGTTCCTTTACTTATTTATTTACTTTTACCCATTTGTTTACAATACTATTGCATTGGGGACAATGCAAAGATTTAAGTGTGGGCATGGGGTGAGTTTCACCACTTGGATAGTTCTCTAGGAAATCATCTAAATACACAAAATTGTTTTAATCAGCGAAATTTTTTTTTAGACACATCTCAACCTTAGAAAACAATTTTTAGACAATAAAGTTCTTTTTAAAGGGCAAAATTTTACCTAGCTTTTATGTGTCAATTTTTGTGGCTTTTCACCGATCTAATTAATCTTTTAACTCGTTAATTAAACCACTTCTTAACTTGGAAAATTTGAAATGTCTTGTAAAATCTATAAGAATTGTCTTTTACAAAACTAAGATTAGAAAAACTAGCTCCCGATGACATTAGGTTGGATTAAGAGCTTTTAGTTTACGTGAACAATTTGCTAAATAATAAATATAAAAGAAAAATTTGAGAATCGGTGAGAATATTCATCCGGCCTTGTGTTCCCGACAAGTACGCCCGAGGGGTCCTTCAAACCTAGCATTCTAAGGTCAACTGATCTGGACATCTTGGTCGAAAGTCTTTTACGCGGGTTCACAATGTAAGCTGAGGTTCAAATCGATTCTTGAATAAATACCTAATTAAATACTTGGGGAGAACAATTAGCTGACCTTGGGTTCCCGACGAGTACGCCCGAGGGGTCCTTCAAACCTAGCATTCTAAGGTCAACTTGAAGGGTTTCATTGTGACTGATCGACCCATATGAACGACGGCCTAGTATGCGTGGTTCAAACCTTGCTGACCAAGAACACGAACTTGTTCTTGACCGGTTAAAACCAACTAGCCGATTTAATCCTTAAAGCGGAAGTGGGATTAAACCTAATCCTTAAACCCTAAAGGATTGGTATGTTGGAAATCTAACTTAGATTAACAAGAAAGAAACCTTGTACGAAGAACTCGAACACACACACATACTTGTCTGTGTTCGTCGACTACTACCAAGAACCCTAGGGTTCTTGGTTCGACTTCGAACAAGAGGGAGAAGAGGAAGAGTGTTCCATGAAACATACCTTAGTTAGTGCTTAAGATAGATCCACTGATGATGAACACGACGAGCGATCCTCTAGATGATCACTTGTAACGATCTTGGATCTTCAAGACTTGACGAACACGAAGAACTAACGAAGAACACGAAGAACACAAGACTTGTGTTCTTGGTGTTTCGGCCGAATAGGAGGAAGTAGGGGACTAGGGTTTCGGCTCTAGTGATCAAAGGAATAAGGGAACCCCAAGCCTTCTATTTATAATAGAAGGACTTTCACTTAGGGCCCTTCTAGTTTAATTAAGATTAACCTCTTAATTAAACTTATCCTTTTACACTTCCATCCCTTATAGTTTAACTAGTTAATTATTGTTGCACTTAACTATCAATTGTCTAGTATAAACACACTAATAATTCGGTACCCATATACACGAATTATATATATACTTGTATTTATACTTTTAACTAGTTAATTATATAATAACCTTTATATACTTTATACAAAAATATTTTTCAATTACTATATGATTTAATAGCTTTAAATCATATCATGGATAATCTATAATTAACACATTGCATATTTACTCAACTAGTAAATGTACAACTACTTGTATTAATCAGTTAGTTAAACTAATCTAGTAATAAGTTAAACTTAACTTAATACTTAACTGATTCATAATTACTATTATGAATCATTCCTCTTCGTAGTATCATTGCATAACTTGCTCGTATTACATGCACTCACCGGTGTGACCCTTAAGTGTTTCGTAGGCATGGATGTATCATCATAGGTTGACTAACTGTGCGCATAAATCCTTCACAACTGATCTGGACATGTTGGTCGAAAGTCTTTTATGCGGGTGCTCAATGAAAGTTGTGGTTCTCTCTTCCAAACAAAATAAATAAATAAAACTAGCAAACATGCATAGCATGTATAAAAAAAGAAATGAAAAATAAGTAAGTAAATAAATAAACATGCAAAGCATGAATAAATAAATAAAGAAAATAAGCTATGAAATGAATAAATAAACTAATTTTTCTTTCATTAACCTTACTAGTTGGGTAATTTTCATAAATATGGTATTGTGTTTTGTTTCGATGATATGACTCTGTTAACTGACTTCCACATAAATGTCTCCCAAACGGGGTGGTCTGACCACACTTTACTATCTCTTTAAAGTTATTTATATAAATTATTTTGATAACACGATTTATGAAAATTTTGTACATTTACATACATACAAATCCATTTCTTTTTGTAACCCAAGTTAACATGATTTTTTTATATAAATTCTTTTGATAACACGACTTTTTTATATAAGTTCTTTCTTTAGCTAACTTAATGACCCATTAGAGATAAGTTATTGGGCTTGTGAAACAGTTGCTACTTGGTTGCGGAGCTACTCAAAACCGTGGCGAAGGGTGTGAATGAATCGTTAAATCTATATGGCCTCGCTCAGATGCAACCTGTTAACTGAACCACCGGTTTATCTATTATCTAATATTTGTTGCATAACTAAACGGTTATTGTTTGTTGCTCGCAATCTCCATGTTCACATTTGAAAATCAAGCTGGTGTTACACTTACTTACTCACTAAGTAATTAGTAGGGGTAGTGTAGTCTTTTACCTAAGAATTTGTTAAATGGTTGTTAGCCTTAATAAAGTTGTTAGTCTTAATAATGTGAGTATAAAAGAGAGTTTAGAGGGAGAGGTTTAGGCATTGATTGATTTGTAAGAAAAGTTGTAAACTGGGAGAGTATTTCCCCCTCTCGAAAGTGGGAATCCATTGTTGGTGATTGAATTGTTTTAATTCATCACTGTTCCTGTTCATTCGTGTTCTTAATCTCTGTTTCTATTAACTATATTCAATTGGTTTGTATCAATTGGTATCATAGCCTTTCGATCCGTCATCCTTGGAAGCTGCGTTTTCCTTTCTCTGTTTTTTGTAATCTTTCCTTCACAATCAATTCCAAAATCATTTCGTTTGATTCATTGTTCGATACTATCAAATTGTATCAATTCACGCAAGTTCGTGTTAATGAAATTGCAATTTCAATTCACGCAAGTTCGGTTCTCGTGTAGACGAAATTGAGGTTTCAATCAATTCGATTCAATCAAAGTTTATTACGATACGTGATTTGTTTATATTGACTCGATTCAATCAGAAAGAAATGGTTGCGACTCGCTCAAATCAAACCAGATTTGAAGAATTGGAGAATGGATTGGCTAATGCTCAAGTGATGCAGAATCGGATGGAGGCGTCGATTCAGACAAACAGTGCGAAGATCGATGCATTGGATTCAAAGGTCGATGTAATGGATTCCAAAATTAATTCCATCGAAGGCATGCTGCAAACGCTTATGCAACAATTCAATCCACCGAGCTTGAATCGGAACTCTGGCAGCGATCCACGACAGCGTACGGACGACAGAGGTGCGAGCTCAGATGAATCTCGAAATCGGAACGTCAATCGCACACCAGAGAACACAACATTCTCTGCAATTAGAGGTCGGAAATTGGAGATTCCGGTGTTTGACGATTCTGATCCGGATCTGTGGATTATGAGAGCTGAAAGGTATTTTGCTCTTAACCGATTGTCTGAGGAAGATAAGCTTGAGGTTACTGTGATTTCATTTGAATCTGATGCTCTGAGTTGGTTCCTGTGGGAAGATAAGAGACGAAGGTTTAGAAATTGGACAGAATTGAAAGACCGGTTGCTGTTGAATTTCAGAATTAACACCGAAGGTTCCTTGTGTGAGCAATTCTTTAACCTCAAACAAGAGTCCACAGTTAAGGAATACACAAAGAAATTCATTGCCATGGCTGCTCCATTGAATGATATTTCTGATGAGGTGTATACTAGTCACTTTTTGAGTGGACTAAAATCTGAGGTGAAGACAGAATTGAGACTGCTGGAGCCAAGGGGGTTGGATGGAGTGATGAAAATGGCTTTGAAAGTGGAAGAAAGGAATCGAACCAATTCCAAGAATAGCTATTCTAGTTATTCAAGATTCAACTCCAAAACAAATGTTGAATCCTTTATTGATGACAACAAAGATAGTAGCAGTGTCACTAAAAGTGATGGTAATGAATTTAAAAGTGTGAATAATTACCGAAGGTTGACTGATAAAGAGTTGCAGATTAAGAAAGCTCAAGGGTTATGTTACCGGTGTGACGAAAAGTATATGCCGGGACATCAATGTAAAATGAAGGAGTTGAATGTGGTGGTCGTGCAAGAAGGTGAGGAGGCAAACCATGGCTGCTTTCATTTTTCCACACCTTGAGGACAAGGTGGATGTTGCAGGAGGGGGTATTGTTACACTCACTTACTCACTAAGGAATTAGTAGGGGTAGTGTAGTCTTTTACATAAGAGTTTGTTAAATGGTTGTTAGCCTTAATAAAGTTGTTAGTCTTAATAATGTGAGTATAAAAGAGAGTTTAGAGGGAGAGGTTTAGGCATTGATTGATTTGTAAGAAAAGTTGTAAACTGGGAGAGTATTTCCCCCTCTCGAAAGTGGGAATCCATTGTTGGTGATTGAATTGTTTTGATTCATCACTGTTCCTGTTCATTCGTGTTCTTAATCTCTGTTTCTATTTGCTATATTCAATCGGTTTGTATCAGCTGGTGTCGATATGCTTGACATTACATTAGTGACATTACATTAGTGGCCAATTGAAATTGTCTTGATCTCTTTCAAGAGTTGGGAGGAGGTGGAGAGTTGTACATAAAAGCGATGACATGGTGGTAAGTGAATAATGCAAAGGAGATAAAGTCATCTTCTAACGACCCGAATGATGATGAACAAATATTAATGTCACTTATGACCTTAAAAGGTTATCGATTTATTAGCTTGCTGGATGACCTAATCAAACACATATATTGTTTAATGACCACCCACCACCACCTACTATCACCTCCACCATAGTCACTTCCACCACCTTTAACCATAACTACTTTTGCCACCCGCCATCACTATCGTCACCGCAAAATACTGTTACAGGGTACCCGCCGCCGCATTGCGCGGGTACCCTGCTAGTTAATTCCAAAAGACAAGTTGCTAAGAAGGAATGGCAGGATCTTCGTTCTAGAAATGAGAAGTTTGAGGAAATCATCAAGAAATTTAAAGAATGATCGAATGCTACACTTACCAAAGATATGGGAAAAAGGAAAAGGGTTCAGAAACTTAGAAAGTCTCATAGGAAACATCAACAACATAGTCAATTGTTGCAATAGGAATTCCGAAAAGCAGGGAAATCACTAGAGGCTGCCTATAGCTGGTTACTTAATCTTCTCAAGGCACATGATGTTCAGACTTCAGAATCCATAATTAAGAAAGCTTGTTGGAGATACTAAAGATCCCATAAATGTTACTTTTAATCGGCTGTTAGAGACTGCAGCCTCTCTTTCAGCCTCTCTTTCAGGCTCTAAATCAGCAATTTTATCAGAATTTCGATCTCTCTCTCCTACGCTACCTTTAATCGGCTCATCAGTTCTTTTCCATTTCTCATCAATCAGCGAGTTAATAAATTGGATTTTCTCAGTAGGATGAAAACTTGCCAACGTATCTCTTAGGTAGTTTACCGGGTAATGCTTGCATACATCTCTGACTCTTCTTTGATTTGTAAGGTTATCTTCTGGAGGAAAAGCGTGCTTAAAAGCATAGTCTCTCGGGCAAAAAGATGAATTCAATTCTTTGCAGGCGTTGCATCTTCGTTCGTTTGCCATAATTGGCTTGATCGAGGGATCAAAAGGGAAACGAATATGTTGGAAAACGAATATGTTCTAAAGTTCTGTGAGATGGATGACGATCGGAGTACATAAATGATGATCGGAATACAGGGAAGCAAAACTTTTCTAGGGTTCTGTGGGACTGATGACGATCAAAATACAGTTGGGAAACGAAATCGTGTTGGGAAACTTTTCTAGGGTTACGAGAAGGAAGATACAGATTTGGGAAGAATAGTTGTTATGAAACGATTCGATTTTCCATATTTACACTTAGTCCCCTAAAGAATTACTCTACTAAAATAGACGTTAGACCATTTTTTGAATGGCGAAAATATAGCCATTAGACATTTTGAACGGCAAAAATATAGACGTTAGACTATTTCTTAACCCTCGTATTTGACACGTGTTGATTTATTACCGGTCGTTCCTTTTGTTAACACTCTTATTTGACACGTGCTTCCATCTCCACACATTTTCCTTTCTTTTCCGCATTTCCTTTCTTTTCTGCAACACGATTTATTATTAATTCATTTCTTTATTTTTTAGTTGAATAACGTTATTTATAATTAATTCATTATACAAGGAAATGCTTTATAATTAATTTTCATTTATAAAAGAACTTCCCTATATAACATTTTCCTTTTGTAAACTATTATGACTATACAAGGAAATGATTTACAATTAACTCTCATTTATAAAAGAACTTCCCTATATAACATGTCCAATGCTGCACATCATGTGCCTTGAACACATCATTTAATCAGCCATGGGCTGATTCCAATGATTTATCTGCCAACTGCAACATTTGAGTATGTTGTTGATTTTTGCTATAACACTGTTGTTCTTTAAGAAGTAGTTTCTTTTCAGACTTTTAATGTTTAAGAAGTAGTTTCCTTTTAGACTATTTAAGTTTCAGAACAAGTTTCCTTTGTTCATTCTTGTCCTTGCTAAGTGTTGTGCAACATCGGACCCTTATAATTTTTTTATTACTTGCTTAAACTTGACAGTTCTTGAGATTGCACCCTCTCTTTCAGCCTCTAAATCAACAATTTTAACAGAATTTCGGTCTCTCTCTCCTATGCTGCCTTCACTTGGCTCATCAGTTCTTTCCCTTTTCTCTTCAATCAACGAATTAATAAATTGGATTTGCTCTAGGATGCAAACTTGCCAACGTATCTCTTAGGTAGTTTACCGGGTGATGCTCGCATACATCTCTGAATCTTCTTTGATTTGTAAGGTCATCTTCTGGAGGAGAAGCGTGCTTAAAAGCACAGTCTCTCAAAGTAAAAGATGAATTCAATTCTTTGCGGGAACTGCATCTTCGTTCGTCTGCCATAAATGACTTGATCGAGGGATCAAAAGGGAAACAAATATGTTCTAAGGTTTTGTGAGATGGATGACGATCGGTGTACAGGGAAGCGAAACTTTTCTAGGGTTTTGGGAGACTAATGACAATCAGAGTACAGTTAGGAAACGAAATCATGTTGGGAAACTCTTCTAGGGGTCTGAGAAGGAAGATACAAATTTGGGAAGAAGTGCTGTTATAAAACGATTCGATTTTCTATATTTACACTTAGTCCCCTTAAGAATTATTGTAATAAAATAGACGTTAAACCATTTTTTGAACGGCGAAAATACAGCCATTAGACATTTTGAACGGCGAAAATATAGACGTTAGACTATTTCTTAACCCTCTTATTTGACACTTGTCGACTTATTACTCGTCGTTCCTTTTCTTAACCCTCTTATTTGACACGTGCTTCCATCTCCACACATTTTCCTTTCTTTTCCATAGCTTCCTTATCCACACACATTCCTTTATAATTAATAATTAATTCATTATACAAGAAAATGATTTATAATTAATTCTCATTTATAAAAGAACTTCCCTATATAACATTTTCCTTTCGTAAACAATTATGATTATACAAGGAAATGATTTATAATTCTCATTTATAAAAGAGATTCCCTATATAACATGTCAAATGTTGCACATCGTGTGCCTTGAGCACATTATTTAACCAGCCATGGGTTGATTCCAATGATTTCTCTCCCAACTGCAACATTTCAGTATGTTGTTGAATTTTGCGCTCAGACTTTCATAGTTTAAGAAGCAGTTTCTTTTCATTTCAGACTTTTGATGTTTAAGAAGCAGTTTCCTTTTAGACTATCAAAGTTTCAGAACCACTTTCCTTTGTGCATTTTTGTCCTTGGTAAGTGAAGCATTGGACCCTTTAAATTTCTTTATTACTTGCTTAAACTTGTCAGATCTTGAGATTGCAGCTCTCTTTCAGCCTCTAAATCAGCAATTTTATCAAAATTTCGATCTCTCTCCTACGCTGCCTTCAATTGGCTCATCAGTTATGTCCCTTTTCTCTTAAATCAGCGAATTAATAAATTGGATTTGCTAAGTAGGATGCAAACTTGCCAATGTACCGGGTAATGCTCGCATAAATCTCTGAATCTTCTTTGATTTGTAAGGTCATCTTCTGGAGCAAAAGTGTGCTTAAAATCACAGTCTCTCGGACAAAAAGATGAATTCAATTCTTTGTAAGCGCTGCATCTTCGTTCGTCTGCCATAATTGACTTGATCGAGGGATCAAAAGGGAAACGAATACGTTCTAGGGTTCTGTGACTTGGATGACGATCGGAGTACAGTGAAGCGAATTTTTCTAGGGTTCTGTGAGACTAATGACGGTCGGAGTACAGTTGGGAAACGGAATCGTGTTGGGAACTTTTCTAGGGTTATGATAAGGAAGATAGAGATTTGGTAAGAAGTGTTGTTATGAAACGATTCGATTTTTCATATTTACACTTAGTCCCCTAAAGAATTACTGTAATAAAATAAACGTTAATTTGATTATACAAAGAACTAGTCTAACGTCTATATTTTTGCCGTTCAAAAAATGGTCTAACATCTGTTTTATTAGGACTAAGTGTAAATATCGAAAATTGAATCGTTTCATAACATCTTCCCAAATCTATATCTTCGTTCTTAGAACCCTAGGAAAGTTTCCCAACACGATTTCGTTTCCCAACTGTACTCCGACCGCATCAGTCTCACAGAACCCTAGAAAACTTTCGTTCCATGTGCTCTGATCGTCATCCATCTCACAGAACCTTAGAACATATTCATTTCCCAACATATTTGTTTCCCTTCTGATCCCTAAATCAAGTCAATTATGGCAGATGAACAAAGATGCAGCGCCTGTAAAGGATTGAATTCATCTTTTTTCTTGAGAGACTGTGCTTTTAAGCACGCTTTTCCTCCGGAAGATGACCTTAAAAATCAAAGAAAATTCAAAGATGTATGCGAGCATTACCCGGTAAACTACCTAAGAGATACGTTGGCAAGTTTGCATCCTACTGAGAAAATCCAATTTATTAATTCGCTGATACAAGAGAAAAGGGAAAGAACTGATGAGCCGATTGAAGGCAGCGTAGGAGAGAGAGATCGAACAACTGATAAAATTGCTGATTTAGAGGCTGAAAGAGAGGCTTCAATCTTAAGAACTGACAAGTTTAAGCAAGTAATCAAGAAATCAAAAGGGTCCAATGCTGCACTTACAAAGGACAAGAATGCACAAAGGAAACTGGTTCTAAAACTTCAATAGTCTAAAAGGAAACTCTTTCTGAAACATCAAAAGTCTGAAAAGCTGCTTCTTTAACTACAACAGTTTAATAGCAAAAATCAACAACATACTCGACGGAGAAACTATTGGAATCAACCCATGGCTGGTTAAACAATGTGCTCAAGGCACATGATGTGCATCATTGGGCATGTTATATAGGGAAGTTCTTTTATAAATGAGAATTATTTATAAATCATTTCCTTGTATAATCATAATTGTTTATAAAAGGAAATTGTTATATAGGGAAATTCTTTTATAAATGAGAATTAATTATTAATCATTTCCTTCTATAATGAATTAATTATTAATTTATAAATAACGTTATTCAAATAAAAAATAAGGAAATGAAGTAACTATAAATGATGTTGTGGAAAAGAAAGGAAAGTTTGTGGAGATGGAAGTTGCGGGAAAGAAAGGAAAATGTGTGGAGATGGAAGCACATGTCAAATAAGAGGGTTAAGAAAAGAAACGGCCAGTAATAAGTCGATACATGTCAAATAAGAGGGTTAAGAAATAGTCTAACGTCTATATTTTCACCGTTCAAAATGTCTAACGGCTATATTTTCACTGTTTAAAAATGGTTTAAACTTTAACGTCTATTTTATTACAATAATTCTAAAGGCCACTAAGTGTAAATATGGAAAATCGAATCGTTTCATAAGAACATTTCTTCCCAAATTTGTATCTTCAACCCTAGAAAAGTTTCCTAACACGGTTTCATTTCTCAATTGTACTCCGATCATCTCACAGGACCCTAGAAAAGTTTCGCTTCCATGTACACTGATTGTCATCCATCTCACAAAACCCTATAGCATATTCGTTTCCCTTTTGATCCCTCGATCAAGTCAATTATGGCAGACGAACGAAGATGCAGCGCTTGCAAATAATTGAATTCATCTTTTTCCCGAGAGACTATGCTTTTAAGCACGCTTTTCCTCTAGAAGATGACCTTACAAATCAAAGAAGATTCAGAGATGTATGCGAGCATCACCCGGTAAACTACCTAAGAGAAAAGGAAAAGAATTGATGAGCCGATTAAAGGCACCGTAAGAGAGAGAGATCGAAATTCTGATAAAAAAAGCTGATTTAGAGGCTCCATAATTTACACTTAATCTGCATAATATATAATATAATAACATATTGCTATAAATTATCGAATTCTGCTTTAATCTTTATAAATAAAGAATTCTTATATTATAGTAGTAGATAGTAGAAGTAGAAGTAGATAGTAGATAGGTAGATTATTTAACATACATTGATGGTTACTAAATTGTAGCCATTGACAATGCATCAATTCATGGTTTACTATATTGCATCCATCCCTAATGAAGGTTACCTAAATTGCAGCCATTGACGTTAATACTATGTATTATTTGGTTAAGGTAATACAATATTTATCAAAACAAATGTATTCTTGAAGCAGAATATGATACATACACATAACACGTGGATCATATATCAATTAAGATCATATGATTCTGGTAGGGCCGTAGGGGTGCCTATCGGGTTATCGTGTCGGGTAAGAGTTCTTACGGTCGGGTCTGTAGGGTTTGAAGTAAAAAATCCTAACTCGGAACCCGACCCGATAAAGATTCGGGTTTGTCAGGTTCGGGTTGGTCGGGTTTGTCGGGTTGACCCGATCGGGTTGGTCGGGTTACACTTAAGTTAGGAATTTTAGGTAAAAATTAAAAAAATTATTTAATATATTGAATTTTATGAGTTGTATGTAACACTTGTAATTGTTAATTGATTTTTATTGAATAATTTTGTCATATAATTTGCTAATTAATTGATTTACTATTAAAAATATCTTAAATTTTATAGGAATAAAACACTTAAACTTTAATCGAGAAATTCTAACCCGAAACCCGATAGCGAATCGGGTTTGTCAGGTCGGGTTTTATAAACCCCATAATAACATGGGATCCAAGTAGACCCGACCCGATTAGCATAATCGGGTTCGGTTTTGAGTCGGGTCGGGTCCCTTTGGACACCCCTAGATCTTGTAATAAACAAACACAATTTGCATATTTTGTTTAATCTTTCTTTTTAACAAAATTGATATGAATGAGTACGAGTGACTTAATAAACAAACGCATTCCTTTTAAGTTTAATCTTTCATTGTAACAAAATATTTTAAAATGATTTACAAAGAATGTCGAAGACCCGTGAAGAATGAAATGTTTTGTAAAAAATCGATCTTTGGTTTTAGGCTTTACATTAATTCAGAGTAGGTAAATCATATCAATTTAACATGCTAAACCAGTGACAACATGGTTACAACATATTGTGAATTTGATATGCTAAACCATATGAATTTTAAAAATTAAAAGTTGATTCAAATGGAATGGCGAAGACTCAGCACTCAGCAGACTTATCAAATTTAAATATAACCATGAAATTACATTTTTCCCCGAAAGGCCATTACAATCGAACTTCAAAAATTGAGAGGAATTATAATAAATATAAGCAAAAATCGTCAAATTTGCAGTACTTATGAATTCCCTAAACCCTAACAATCATAATCCAGAAACAAGTATACAATATTAATCATATAACCAAAATCAAATTCTCTTTCATCTGAGAATTTGCAACGGTGTAATTATGGCATATATTAACCATTCGAATTATAAAAATTGAGAAATTAATGAACGGTTGAAGATTGAGAGGATACCTTGCGAGATGAAACAAGTAAGGAAGAAGATGATACTGACATAATTATTACGAAGTGGAAACAGAGGTGAAGATGTATGTTATGATCCCACATTGGCCAAATAAAGAACTAAACAGTAGCTTATAAGTCTAGGTGTCCCCTCCTCCTTTAAGCTAGCTTTTGGGAGTGAGTTCTACACTTGGACTTATGACATGGTGCGAGCCTAGTATGAGATGAGTTCGTATCAATCGGCATCAGAGCTAGCTCTACGTCGCGAGGTTCCAACACTCGGAGTGGTGGCCTGTGGAGTGGTGGCTTGGACCCGAAGGGAGGGTGCCACCCGTGACCAACATAGCCGTGACCAACGAGCTCGGAGTGGTGGCATGTGGAGTGGTGGCTCGGACCCGAAAGGAGGGTGCCGACCGTGACCAACATAGCCGTTGTATGACATGGTGCGAGCCTAGTATGAGATGAGTTCGTATCAATTGGCATCAGAGCTAGCTCTACGTTGCGAGGTTCCAACACTCGGAGTGGTGGCCTGTGGAGTGGTGGCTTGGACCCGAAGGTAGGGTGCCACCCGTGACCAACATAGCCGTGACCAACGAGCTCGGAGTGGTGGCCTGTGAAGTGGTGGCTCGGACCCGAAAGGAGGGTGCCGACCGTGACCAACATAGCCGTTGTATGACATGGTGCGAGCCTAGTATGAGATGAGTTCGTATCAATTGGCATCAGAGCTAGCTCTACGTTGCGAGGTTCCAACTCTCGGAGTGGTGGCCTGTGGAGTGGTGGCCGTGACCAACGAGCTCGGAGTGGTGGCCTGTGGAGTGGTGGCTCGGGTCCCGAAAGGAGGGTGCCGACCGTGACCAACATAGCCGTTGTATGACATGGTGCGAGCCTAGTATGAGATGAGTTCGTATCAATTGGCATCAGAGCTAGCTCTACGTTGCGAGGTTCCAACTCTCGGAGTGGTGGCCTGTGGAGTGGTGGCTTGGACCCGAAGGAGGGTGCCACCCGTGACCAACATAGCCGTGACCAACGAGCTCGGAGTGGTGGCCTGTGGAGTGGTGGCTCGGACCCGAAAGGAGGGTGCCGACCGTGACCAACATAGCCGTTGTATGACATGGTGCGAGCCTAGTATGAGATGAGTTCGTATCAATCGGCATCAGAGCTAGCTCTACGTCGCGAGGTTCCAACACTCGGAGTGGTGGCATGTGGAGTGGTGGCCTGTGGAGTGGTGGCTTGGACCCGAAGGGAGGGTGCCACCCGTGACCAACATAGCCGTGACCAACGAGCTCGGAGTGGTGGCATGTGGAGTGGTGGCTCGGACCCGAAAGGAGGGTGCCGACCGTGACCAACATAGCCATTGTATGACATGGTGCGAGCTTAGTATGAGATGAGTTCGTATCAATTGGCATCAGAGCTAGCTCTACGTTGCGAGGTTCCAACACTCGGAGTGGTGGCCTGTGGAGTGGTGGCTTGGACCCGAAGGTAGGGTGCCGCCCGTGACCAACATAGCCGTGACCAACGAGCTCGGAGTGGTGGCCTGTGAAGTGGTGGCTCGGACCCGAAAGGAGGGTGCCGACCGTGACCAACATAGCCGTTGTATGACATGGTGCGAGCCTAGTATGAGATGAGTTCGTATCAATTGGCATCAGAGCTAGCTCTACGTTGCGAGGTTCCAACACTCGGAGTGGTGGCCTGTGGAGTGGTGGCTTGGACCCGAAGGGAGGGTGCCACCCGTGACCAACATAGCCGTGACCAACGAGCTCGGAGTGGTGGCCTGTGGAGTGGTGGCTCGGACCCGAAAGGAGGGTGCCGACCGTGACCAACATAGCCGTTGTATGACATGGTGCAAGCCTAGTATGAGATGAGTTCGTATCAATTCGCATCAGAGCTAGCTCTACGTTGCGAGGTTCCAACACTCGGAGTGGTGGCCTGTGGAGTGGTGGCTTGGACCCGAAGGGAGGGTGCCACCCGTGACCAACATAGCCGTGACCAACGAGCTCGGAGTGGTGGCATATGGAGTGGTGGCTCGGACCCGAAAGGAGGGTGCCGACCGTGACCAACATAGCTGTTGTATGACATGGTGCGAGCCTAGTATATGATGAGTTCGTATCAATTGGCATCAGAGCTAGCTCTACGTTGCGAGGTTCCAACACTCGGAGTGGTGGCCTGTGGAGTGGTGGCTTGGACCCGAAGGTAGGGTGCCACCCGTGACCAACATAGCCGTGACCAACGAGCTCGGAGTGGTGGCCTGTGAAGTGGTGGCTCGGACCCGAAAGGAGGGTGCCGACCGTGACCAACATAGCCGTTGTATGACATGGTGCGAGCCTAGTATGAGATGAGTTCGTATCAATTGGCATCAGAGCTAGCTCTACGTTGCGAGGTTCCAACACTCGGAGTGGTGGCCTGTGGAGTGGTGGCTTGGACCCGAAGGGAGGGTGCCACCCGTGACCAACATAGCCGTGACCAACGAGCTCGGAGTGGTGGCCTGTGGAGTGGTGGCTCGGACCCGAAAGGAGGGTGCCGACCGTGACCAACATAGCCGTTGTATGACATGGTGCGAGCCTAGTATGAGATGAGTTCGTATCAATTGGCATCAGAGATAGCTCTACGTTGCGAGGTTCCAACTCTCGGAGTGGTGGCCTGTGGAGTGGTGGCTTGGACCCGAAGGAGGGTGCCACCCGTGACCAACATAGCCGTGACCAACGAGCTCGGAGTGGTGGCCTGTAGAGTGGTGGCTCGGACCCGAAAGGAGGGTGCCGACCGTGACCAACATAGCCGTTGTATGACATGGTGCGAGCCTAGTATGAGATGAGTTCGTATCAATCGGCATCAGAGCTAGCTCTACGTCGCGAGGTTCCAACACTCGGAGTGGTGGCCTGTGGAGTGGTGGCCTGTGGAGTGGTGGCTTGGACCCGAAGGGAGGGTGCCACCCGTGACCAACATAGCCGTGACCAACGAGCTCGGAGTGGTGGCATGTGGAGTGGTGGCTCGGACCCGAAAGGAGGGTGCCGACCGTGACCAACATAGCCGTTGTATGACATGGTGCGAGCTTAGTATGATATGAGTTCGTATCAATTGGCATCAGAGCTAGCTCTACGTTGCGAGGTTCCAACACTCGGAGTGGTGGCCTGTGGAGTGGTGGCTTGGACCCGAAGGTAGGGTGCCACCCGTGACCAACATAGCCGTGACCAACGAGCTCGGAGTGGTGGCCTGTGAAGTGGTGGCTCGGACCCGAAAGGAGGGTGCCGACCGTGACCAACATAGCCGTTGTATGACATGGTGCGAGCCTAGTATGAGATGAGTTCGTATCAATTGGCATCAGAGCTAGCTCTACGTTGCGAGGTTCCAACACTCGGAGTGGTGGCCTGTGGAGTGGTGGCTTGGACCCGAAGGGAGGGTGCCACCCGTGACCAACATAGCCGTGACCAACGAGCTCGGAGTGGTGGCCTGTGGAGTGGTGGCTCGGACCCGAAAGGAGGGTGCCGACCGTGACCAACATAGCCGTTGTATGACATGGTGCGAGCCTAGTATGAGATGAGTTCGTATCAATTCGCATCCGAGCTAGCTCTACGTTGCGAGGTTCCAACACTCGGAGTGGTGGCCTGTGGAGTGGTGGCTTGGACCCGAAGGGAGGGTGCCACCCGTGACCAACATAGCCGTGACCAACGAGCTCGGAGTGGTGGCCTATGGAGTGGTGGCTCGGACCCGAAAGGAGGGTGCCGACCGTGACCAACATAGCCGTTGTATGACATGGTGCGAGCCTAGTATGAGATGAGTTCGTATCAATTGGCATCAAAGCTAGCACTACGTTGCAAGGTTCCAACTCTCGGAGTGGTGGCCTGTGGAGTGGTGGCCGTGACCAACGAGCTCGGAGTGGTGGCCTGTGGAGTGGTGGCTCGGGTCCCGAAAGGAGGGTGCCGACCGTGACCAACATAGCCGTTGTATGACATGGTGCGAGCCTAGTATGAGATGAGTTCGTATCAATTGGCATCAGAGCTAGCTCTACGTTGCGAGGTTCCAACTCTCGGAGTGGTGGCCTGTGGAGTGGTGGCTTGGACCCGAAGGAGGGTGCCACCCGTGACCAACATAGCCGTGACCAACGAGCTCGGAGTGGTGGCCTGTGGAGTGGTGGCTCGGACCCGAAAGGAGGGTGCCGACCGTGACCAACATAGCCGTTGTATGACATGGTGCGAGCCTAGTATGAGATGAGTTCGTATCAATCGGCATCAGAGCTAGCTCTACGTCGCGAGGTTCCAACACTCGGAGTGGTGGCCTGTGGAGTGGTGGCCTGTGGAGTGGTGGCTTGGACCCGAAGGGAGGGTGCCACCCGTGACCAACATAGCCGTGACCAACGAGCTCGGAGTGGTGGCATGTGGAGTGGTGGCTCGGACCCGAAAGGAGGGTGCCGACCGTGACCAACATAGCCGTTGTATGACATGGTGCGAGCTTAGTATGAGATGAGTTCGTATCAATTGGCATCAAAGCTAGCTCTACGTTGCGAGGTTCCAACACTCGGAGTGGTGGCCTGTGGAGTGGTGGCTTGGACCCGAAGGGAGGGTGCCACCCGTGACCAACATAGCCGTGACCAACGAGCTCGGAGTGGTGGCCTGTGGAGTGGTGGCTCGGACCCGAAAGGAGGGTGCCGACCGTGACCAACATAGCCGTTGTATGACATGGTGCAAGCCTAGTATGAGATGAGTTCGTATCAATTCGCATCAGAGCTAGCTCTACGTTGCGAGGTTCCAACACTCGGAGTGGTGGCCTGTGGAGTGGTGGCTTGGACCCGAAGGGAGGGTGCCACCCGTGACCAACATAGCCGTGACCAACGAGCTCGGAGTGGTGGCATATGGAGTGGTGGCTCGGACCCGAAAGGAGGGCGCCGACCGTGACCAACATAGCTGTTGTATGACATGGTGCGAGCCTAGTATAAGATGAGTTCGTATCAATTGGCATCAGAGCTAGCTCTACGTTGCGAGGTTCCAACACTCGGAGTGGTGGCCTGTGGAGTGGTGGCTTGGACCCGAAGGTAGGGTGCCACCCGTGACCAACATAGCCGTGACCAACGAGCTCGGAGTGGTGGCATATGGAGTGGTGGCTCGGACCCGAAAGGAGGGTGCCGACCGTGACCAACATAGCTGTTGTATGACATGGTGCGAGCCTAGTATAAGATGAGTTCGTATCAATTGGCATCAGAGCTAGCTCTACGTTGCGAGGTTCCAACACTCGGAGTGGTGGCCTGTGGAGTGGTGGCTTGGACCCGAAGGTAGGGTGCCACCCGTGACCAACATAGCCGTGACCAACGAGCTCGGAGTGGTGGCCTGTGAAGTGGTGGCTCGGACCCGAAAGGAGGGTGCCGACCGTGACCAACATAGCCGTTGTATGACATGGTGCGAGCCTAGTATGAGATGAGTTCGTATCAATTGGCATCAGAGCTAGCTCTACGTTGCGAGGTTCCAACACTCGGAGTGGTGGCCTGTGGAGTGGTGGCTTGGACCCGAAGGGAGGGTGCCACCCGTGACCAACATAGCCGTGACCAACGAGCTCGGAGTGGTGGCCTGTGGAGTGGTGGCTCGGACCCGAAAGGAGGGTGCCGACCGTGACCAACATAGCCGTTGTATGACATGGTGCGAGCCTAGTATGAGATGAGTTCGTATCAATTGGCATCAGAGATAGCTCTACGTTGCGAGGTTCCAACTCTCGGAGTGGTGGCCTGTGGAGTGGTGGCTTGGACCCGAAGGAGGGTGCCACCCGTGACCAACATAGCCGTGACCAACGAGCTCGGAGTGGTGGCCTGTAGAGTGGTGGCTCGGACCCGAAAGGAGGGTGCCGACCGTGACCAACATAGCCGTTGTATGACATGGTGCGAGCCTAGTATGAGATGAGTTCGTATCAATCGGCATCAGAGCTAGCTCTACGTCGCGAGGTTCCAACACTCGGAGTGGTGGCCTGTGGAGTGGTGGCCTGTGGAGTGGTGGCTTGGACCCGAAGGGAGGGTGCCACCCGTGACCAACATAGCCGTGACCAACGAGCTCGGAGTGGTGGCATGTGGAGTGGTGGCTCGGACCCGAAAGGAGGGTGCCGACCGTGACCAACATAGCCGTTGTATGACATGGTGCGAGCTTAGTATGATATGAGTTCGTATCAATTGGCATCAGAGCTAGCTCTACGTTGCGAGGTTCCAACACTCGGAGTGGTGGCCTGTGGAGTGGTGGCTTGGACCCGAAGGTAGGGTGCCACCCGTGACCAACATAGCCGTGACCAACGAGCTCGGAGTGGTGGCCTGTGAAGTGGTGGCTCGGACCCGAAAGGAGGGTGCCGACCGTGACCAACATAGCCGTTGTATGACATGGTGCGAGCCTAGTATGAGATGAGTTCGTATCAATTGGCATCAGAGCTAGCTCTACGTTGCGAGGTTCCAACACTCGGAGTGGTGGCCTGTGGAGTGGTGGCTTGGACCCGAAGGGAGGGTGCCACCCGTGACCAACATAGCCGTGACCAACGAGCTCGGAGTGGTGGCCTGTGGAGTGGTGGCTCGGACCCGAAAGGAGGGTGCCGACCGTGACCAACATAGCCGTTGTATGACATGGTGCGAGCCTAGTATGAGATGAGTTCGTATCAATTCACATCCGAGCTAGCTCTACGTTGCGAGGTTCCAACACTCGGAGTGGTGGCCTGTGGAGTGGTGGCTTGGACCCGAAGGGAGGGTGCCACCCGTGACCAACATAGCCGTGACCAACGAGCTCGGAGTGGTGGCCTATGGAGTGGTGGCTCGGACCCGAAAGGAGGGTGCCGATCGTGACCAACATAGCCGTTGTATGACATGGTGCGAGCCTAGTATGAGATGAGTTCGCGTATCAATTGGCATCAAAGCTAGCACTACGTTGCAAGGTTCCAACACTCGGAGTGGTGGCCTGTGGAGTGGTGGCTTGGACCCGAAGGGAGGGTGCCACCCGTGACCAACATAGCCGTGACCAACGAGCTCGGAGTGGTGGCCTGTGGAGTGGTGGCTCGGACCCGAAAGGAGGGTGCCGACCGTGACCAACATAGCCGTTGTATGACATGGTGCGAGCCTAGTATGAGATGAGTTCGTATTAATTGGCATCAGAGCTAGCTCTACGTTGCGAGGTTCCAACACTCGGAGTGGTGGCCTGTGGAGTGGTGGCTTGGACCCGAAGGGAGGGTGCCACCCGTGACCAACATAGCCGTGACCAACGAGCTCGGAGTGGTGGCCTGTGGAGTGGTGGCTCGGACCCGAAAGGAGGGTGCCGACCGTGACCAACATAGCCGTTGTATGACATGGTGCGAGCCTAGTATGAGATGAGTTCGTATCAATTGGCATCAGAGCTAGCTCTACGTTGCGAGGTTCCAACACTCGGAGTGGTGGCCAGTGGAGTGGTGGCTTGGACCCGAAGGTAGGGTGCCACCCGTGACCAACATAGCCGTGACCAACGAGCTCGGAGTGGTGGCCTGTGAAGTGGTGGCTCGGACCCGAAAGGAGGGTGCCGACCGTGACCAACATAGCCGTTGTATGACATGGTGCGAGCCTAGTATGAGATGAGTTCGTATCAATTGGCATCAGAGCTAGCTCTACGTTGCGAGGTTCCAACTCTCGGAGTGGTGGCCTGTGGAGTGGTGGCCGTGACCAACGAGCTCGGAGTGGTGGCCTGTGGAGTGGTGGCTCGGGTCCCGAAAGGAGGGTGCCGACCGTGACCAACATAGCCGTTGTATGACATGGTGCGAGCCTAGTATGAGATGAGTTCGTATCAATTGGCATCAGAGCTAGCTCTACGTTGCGAGGTTCCAACTCTCGGAGTGGTGGCCTGTGGAGTGGTGGCTTGGACCCGAAGGAGGGTGCCACCCGTGACCAACATAGCCGTGACCAACGAGCTCGGAGTGGTGGCCTGTGGAGTGGTGGCTCGGACCCGAAAGGAGGGTGCCGACCGTGACCAACATAGCCGTTGTATGACATGGTGCGAGCCTAGTATGAGATGAGTTCGTATCAATCGGCATCAGAGCTAGCTCTACGTCGCGAGGTTCCAACACTCGGAGTGGTGGCCTGTGGAGTGGTGGCCTGTGGAGTGGTGGCTTGGACCCGAAGGGAGGGTGCCACCCGTGACCAACATAGCCGTGACCAACGAGCTCGGAGTGGTGGCATGTGGAGTGGTGGCTCGGACCCGAAAGGAGGGTGCCGACCGTGACCAACATAGCCGTTGTATGACATGGTGCGAGCTTAGTATGAGATGAGTTCGTATCAATTGGCATCAAAGCTAGCTCTACGTTGCGAGGTTCCAACACTCGGAGTGGTGGCCTGTGGAGTGGTGGCTTGGACCCGAAGGGAGGGTGCCACCCGTGACCAACATAGCCGTGACCAACGAGCTCGGAGTGGTGGCCTGTGAAGTGGTGGCTCGGACCCGAAAGGAGGGTGCCGACCGTGACCAACATAGCCGTTGTATGACATGGTGCAAGCCTAGTATGAGATGAGTTCGTATCAATTCGCATCAGAGCTAGCTCTACGTTGCGAGGTTCCAACACTCGGAGTGGTGGCCTGTGGAGTGGTGGCTTGGACCCGAAGGGAGGGTGCCACCCGTGACCAACATAGCCGTGACCAACGAGCTCGGAGTGGTGGCATATGGAGTGGTGGCTCGGACCCGAAAGGAGGGCGCCGACCGTGACCAACATAGCTGTTGTATGACATGGTGCGAGCCTAGTATAAGATGAGTTCGTATCAATTGGCATCAGAGCTAGCTCTACGTTGCGAGGTTCCAACACTCGGAGTGGTGGCCTGTGGAGTGGTGGCTTGGACCCGAAGGTAGGGTGCCACCCGTGACCAACATAGCCGTGACCAACGAGCTCGGAGTGGTGGCCTGTGAAGTGGTGGCTCGGACCCGAAAGGAGGGTGCCGACCGTGACCAACATAGCCGTTGTATGACATGGTGCGAGCCTAGTATGAGATGAGTTCGTATCAATTGGCATCAGAGCTAGCTCTACGTTGCGAGGTTCCAACACTCGGAGTGGTGGCCTGTGGAGTGGTGGCTTGGACCCGAAGGGAGGGTGCCACCCGTGACCAACATAGCCGTGACCAACGAGCTCGGAGTGGTGGCCTGTGGAGTGGTGGCTCGGACCCGAAAGGAGGGTGCCGACCGTGACCAACATAGCCGTTGTATGACATGGTGCGAGCCTAGTATGAGATGAGTTCGTATCAATTGGCATCAGAGATAGCTCTACGTTGCGAGGTTCCAACTCTCGGAGTGGTGGCCTGTGGAGTGGTGGCTTGGACCCGAAGGAGGGTGCCACCCGTGACCAACATAGCCGTGACCAACGAGCTCGGAGTGGTGGCCTGTAGAGTGGTGGCTCGGACCCGAAAGGAGGGTGCCGACCGTGACCAACATAGCCGTTGTATGACATGGTGCGAGCCTAGTATGAGATGAGTTCGTATCAATCGGCATCAGAGCTAGCTCTACGTCGCGAGGTTCCAACACTCGGAGTGGTGGCCTGTGGAGTGGTGGCCTGTGGAGTGGTGGCTTGGACCTGAAGGGAGGGTGCCACCCGTGACCAACATAGCCGTGACCAACGAGCTCGGAGTGGTGGCATGTGGAGTGGTGGCTCGGACCCGAAAGGAGGGTGCCGACCGTGACCAACATAGCCGTTGTATGACATGGTGCGAGCTTAGTATGATATGAGTTCGTATCAATTGGCATCAGAGCTAGCTCTACGTTGCGAGGTTCCAACACTCGGAGTGGTGGCCTGTGGAGTGGTGGCTTGGACCCGAAGGTAGGGTGCCACCCGTGACCAACATAGCCGTGACCAACGAGCTCGGAGTGGTGGCCTGTGAAGTGGTGGCTCGGACCCGAAAGGAGGGTGCCGACCGTGACCAACATAGCCGTTGTATGACATGGTGCGAGCCTAGTATGAGATGAGTTCGTATCAATTGGCATCAGAGCTAGCTCTACGTTGCGAGGTTCCAACACTCGGAGTGGTGGCCTGTGGAGTGGTGGCTTGGACCCGAAGGGAGGGTGCCACCCGTGACCAACATAGCCGTGACCAACGAGCTCGGAGTGGTGGCCTGTGGAGTGGTGGCTCGGACCCGAAAGGAGGGTGCCGACCGTGACCAACATAGCCGTTGTATGACATGGTGCGAGCCTAGTATGAGATGAGTTTGTATCAATTCGCATCAGAGCTAGCTCTACGTTGCGAGGTTCCAACACTCGGAGTGGTGGCCTGTGGAGTGGTGGCTTGGACCCGAAGGGAGGGTGCCACCCGTGACCAACATAGCCGTGACCAACGAGCTCGGAGTGGTGGCCTATGGAGTGGTGGCTCGGACCCGAAAGGAGGGTGCCGATCGTGACCAACATAGCCGTTGTATGACATGGTGCGAGCCTAGTATGAGATGAGTTCGCGTATCAATTGGCATCAAAGCTAGCACTACGTTGCGAGGTTCCAACACTCGGAGTGGTGGCCTGTGGAGTGGTGGCTTGGACCCGTAGGGAGGGTGCCACCCGTGACCAACATAGCCGTGACCAACGAGCTCGGAGTGGTGGCCTGTGGAGTGGTGGCTCGGACCCGAAAGGAGGGTGCCGACCGTGACCAACATAGCCGTTGTATGACATGGTGCGAGCCTAGTATGAGATGAGTTCGTATCAATAGGCATCAGAGCTAGCTCTACGTTGCGAGGTTCCAACACTCGGAGTGGTGGCCTGTGGAGTGGTGGCTTGGACCCGAAGGGAGGGTGCCACCCGTGACCAACATAGCCGTGACCAACGAGCTCAGAGTGGTGGCTCGGACCCGAAAGGAGGGTGCCGACCGTGACCAACATAGCCGTGGTATGACATGGTGCGAGCCTAGTATGAGATGAGTTCGTATCAATTCGCATCAGAGCTAGCTCTACGTTGCGAGGTTCCAACACCCGGAGTGGTGGCCTGTGGAGTGGTGGCTTGGACCCGAAGGGAGGGTGCCACCCGTGACCAACATAGCCGTGACCAACGAGCTCGGAGTGGTGGCCTGTGGAGTGGTGGCTCGGACCCGAAAGGAGGGTGCCGACCGTGACCAACATAGCCGTTGTATGACGTGGTGCGAGCCTAGTATTAGATGTGTTCGTATCAATTGGCATCAGAGCTAGCTCTACGTTGCGAGGTTCCAACACTCGGAGTGGTGGCCTGTGGAGTGGTGGCTTGGACCCGAAGGGAGGGGGCCACCCGTGACCAACATAGCCGTGACCAACGAGCTCGGAGTGGTGGCCTGTGGAGTGGTGGCTCGGACCCGAAAGGAGGGTGCCGACCATGACCAACATAGTCGTGACCAACGAGGACGTTGGTTCTTCAAACCGCGGGGTATTGTTATGATCCCAAATTAGCCAAATAAAGAACTAAATGGTAGCTTATAAGTCTAAGTGTCCCCTCCTCCTTTAAGCTAGCTTTTGGGAGTGGGTTCTACATTTGGACTTATGACATGGTGCGAGCCTAGTATGAGATGGGTACGTATCAATTGGTATTAGAGCTAGCCCTACGTTGCGAGGTTCCAACACTCGGAGTGGTGGCCTGTGGAGTGGTGGCTTGGACCCGAAGGGAGGGTGCCAACCGTGAGCAACATAGCCGTTACCAACATAGCCGTTGTATGACATGGTGCGAGCCTAGTATGAGATGAGTTCGTATCCATTGGCATCAGAGCTAGCTCTACGTTGCGAGGTTCCAACACTCGGAGTGCTAGCCTGTGGAGTGGTGGCTTGGACCCGAAGGGAGGGTGCCACCCGTGACCGACATAGCCGTGACCAACGAGCTCGGAGTGGTGGCCTGTGGAGTGGTGGCTCGGACCCGAAAGGAGGGTGCCGACCGTGACCAACATAGCCGTTGTATGACATGGTGCGAGCCTAGTATTAGATGTGTTCGTATCAATTGGCATCAGAGCTAGCTCTACGTTGCGAGGTTCCAACACTCGGAGTGGTGGCCTGTGGAGTGGTGGCTTGGACCCGAAGGGAGGGTGCCACCCGTGACCAACATAGCCGTGACCAACGAGCTCGGAGTGGTGGCCTGTTGAGTGGTGGCTCGGACCCGAAAGGAGGGTGCCGACCGTGACCAACATAGCCGTGGTATGACATGGTGCGAGCCTAGTTTGAGATGACTTCGTATCAATTCGCATCAGAGCTAGCTCTACGTTGCGAGGTTCCAACACTCGGAGTGGTGGCCTGTGGAGTGGTGGCTTGGACCCGAAGGGAGGGTGCCACCCGTGACCAACATAGCCGTGACCAACGAGCTCGGAGTGGTGGCCTGTGGAGTGGTGGCTCGGACCCGAAAGGAGGCTGCCGACGGTGACCAACAAGGTTTCCGAAGTCGCTAGGCGGGATCTAGGCGGTCGACCCCCGCGGAGGATTAATCGGTCAAGGCGGAGATTAATCGGGGATTAATCGGATTGGGTTTTTTACATGTAAAAATTATAAATTTTGAAAATATATAATATAATTCATATAAATTCCAAAATACTAATCATGTTTAAAGTTCAAATACTCCAAAACTCAAACATAAAGTTCAAAGTTCACAACAATTTAAGTACTAAACTACTAAAAGGTTCAAACATAAATATTAGATTGCTTAATCTTCATTTTGCCCATGTTGCTCAATAACATAATAGCCTAATCAGTAACAAAATCACTAAATCGGTAACAAAATCACTAACCACATGTCCACAAGTAATAGACTCAAGAAATCATTAATGAAATTTCAAAATCAGTTCGAAACAGTAACAGTGTAACAGGCGACACACGAAATCGAGACTCGAGGGTGAAGAATGAAGCAAAAGAAAGAGAAATGAGGACCCTAGTTTATATGTTTTAATGATTTTTTTTTTACCAACTTTGACTGCCAAATTTTAAATTTTACCGTCCAGCTCGCCTACCCCGCCCAGCCCGACTTTTGACCGCCCAGCCCGACTTTTGACCGCCCAGCCCGACTTTTGACCGCCTAGACCGTCGTTTGACCGTCTCCGCCTAATGAGTCCGACTAGCTGTAAATCGGGACGCCTACCCCCCGCCTAGCGCCTAGGCGCCGATTAATCGGCCGCCTAGGCCGTTTTCTGAAACACTGGTGACCAACATAGCCATTGTATGACATGGTGCGAGCCTAGTATTAGATGTGTTCGTATCAATTGGCATCAGAGCTAGCTCTACGTTGCGAGGTTCCAACACTCGGAGTGGTGGCGTGTGGAGTGGTGGCTTGGACCCGAAGGGAGGGTGCCACCCGTGACCAACATAGCCGTGACCAACGAGCTCGGAGTGGTGGCCTGTGGAGTGGTGGCTCGGACCCGAAAGGAGGGTGCCGACCGTGACCAACATAGTCGTGACCAACGAGGACGTTGGTTCTTCAAACCGTGGGGTATTGTTATGATCCCACATTGGCCAAATAAAGAACTAAAAGGTAGCTTATAAGTCTAAGTGTCCCCTCCTCCTTTAAGCTAGCTTTTGGGAGTGGGTTCTACATTTGGACTTATGACATGGTGCGAGCCTAGTATGAGATGGGTACGTATCATTTGGTATCAGAACTAGCCCTACGTTGCGAGGTTCCAACACTCGGAGTGGTGGCCTGTGGAGTGGTGGCTTGGACCCGAAGGGAGGGTGCCAACCGTGACCCACATAGGCGTGACCAACGAGCTCGGAATGGTGGCCTGTGGAGTGTTGGCTCGGACCCGAAAGGAGGGTGCCAACCGTGACCAACATAGCCGTGACCAACAAGGACGTTGGTTCTTCAAAGCGTGGGGTATTGTTAGGATCCCACATTGGCCAAATAAAAAATTAGATGGTAGCTTATAAGTCTAGGTGTCCCCTCCTCCTTTAAGCTAGCTTTTGGGAGTGGGTTCTACATTTGGACTTATGACATGGTGCGAGCCTAGTATGAGATGGGTACGTATCAATTGGTATTAGAGCTAGCCCTACGTTGCGAGGTTCCAACACTCGGAGTGGTGGCCTGTGGAGTGGTGGCTTGGACCCGAAGGGAGGGTGCCAACCGTGAGCAACATAGCCGTTACCAACATAGCCGTTGTATGACATGGTGCGAGCCTAGTATGAGATGAGTTCGTATCAATTGGCATCAGAGCTAGCTCTACGTTGCGAGGTTCCAACACTCGGAGTGCTAGCCTGTGGAGTGGTGGCTTGGACCCGAAGGGAGGGTGCCACCCGTGACCGACATAGCCGTGACCAACGAGCTCGGAGTGGTGGCCTGTGGAGTGGTGGCTCGGACCCGAAAGGAGGGTGCCGACAGTGACCAACATAGCCGTTGTATGACATGGTGCGAGCCTAGTATTAGATGTGTTCGTATCAATTGGCATCAGAGCTAGCTCTACGTTGCGAGGTTCCAACACTCGGAGTGGTGGCCTGTGGAGTGGTGGCTTGGACCCGAAGGGAGGGTGCCACCCGTGACCAATATAGCCGTGACCAATGAGCTCGGAATGGTGGCCTGTGGAGTGGTGGCTCGGACCCGAAAGGAGGGTGCCGACCGTGACCAACATAGCCGTGGTATGACATGGTGCGAGCCTAGTATGAGATGAGTTCGTAACAATTCGCATCAGAGCTAGCTCTACGTTGCGAGGTTCCAACACTCGGAGTGGTGGCCTGTGGAGTGGTGGCTTGGACCCGAAGGGAGGGTGCCACCCGTGACCAACATAGCCGTGACCAACGAGCTCGGAGTGGTGGCCTGTGGAGTGGTGGCTCGGACCCGAAAGGAGGGTGCCGACCGTGACCAACATAGCCATTGTATGACATGGTGCGAGCCTAGTATTAGATGTGTTCGTATCAATTGGCATCAGAGCTAGCTCTACGTTGCGAGGTTCCAACACTCGGAGTGGTGGCGTGTGGAGTGGTGGCTTGGACCCGAAGGGAGGGTGCCACCCGTGACCAACATAGCCGTGACCAACGAGCTCGGAATGGTGGCCTGTGGAGTGTTGGCTCGGACCCGAAAGGAGGGTGCCAACCGTGACCAACATAGCCGTGACCAACGAGGACGTTGGTTCTTCAAAGCGTGGGGTATCGTTAGGATCCCACATTGGCCAAATAAAAAATTAGATGGTAGCTTATAAGTCTAGGTGTCCCCTCCTCCTTTAAGCTAGCTTTTGGGAGTGGGTTCTACATTTGGACTTATGACATGGTGCGAGCCTAGTATGAGATGGGTACGTATCAATTGGTATTAGAGCTAGCCCTACGTTGCGAGGTTCCAACACTCGGAGTGGTGGCCTGTGGAGTGGTGGCCTGTGGAGTGGTGGCTTGGACCCGAAGGGAGGGTGCCAACCGTGAGCAACATAGCCGTTACCAACATAGTCGTATGACATGGTGCGAGCCTAGTATGAGATGAGTTCGTATCAATTGGCATCAGAGCTAGCTCTACGTTGCGAGGTTCCAACACTCGGAGTGCTAGCCTGTGGAGTGGTGGCTTGGACCCGAAGGGAGGGTGCCACCCGTGACCGACATAGCCGTGATCAACGAGCTTGGAATGGTGGCTTGTGGAGTGGTGGCTCAGACCCGAAAGGAGGGTGCCGACCGTGACCAACATAGCCGTGACCAACGAGGACGTTGGTTCTTCAAAGCGTGGGGTATTGTTATGATCCCACATTGGCCAAATAAAGAACTAAATGGTAGCTTAGAAGTCTAGGTGTCCCATCCTCCTTTAAGCTAGCTTTTGGGAGTGAGTTCTACACTTGGACTTATGACATGGTGCGAGCCTAGTATGAGATGGGTACGTATCAATTGGTATCAGAGCTAGCCCTACGTTGCGAGGTTCCAACACTCGGAGTGGTGGCCTGTGGAGTGGTGGCTTGGACCCGAAGGGAGGGTGCCAACCGTGACCAACATAGCCGTGACCAACGAGCTCGGAATGGTGGCCTGTGGAGTGGTGGCTCGGACCCGAAAGGAGGGTGCCGACCGTGACCAACATAGCCGTGACAAACGAGGACGTTGGTTCTTCAAAGCGTGGGGTATTGTTATGATCCCACATTGGCCAAATAAAGAACTAAATGGTAGCTTATATGTCTAGGTGTCCCCTCCTTCTTTAAGCTAGCTTTTGGGAGTGAGTTCTACACTTGGACTTATGACATGTTGCCATCTTTGACAGCTGTAAATTCATACAACACCATCTTTTGTAAAGATGTTTCTATGGCTGAGTCAGCATCGTGCTAAGCCTCCTATCAGATTCACCTATTCAAGAAAGGGTAAAACAGTCCAACCTTATACATATTAGATGATGCATGGAACAGGGGTATTTTGGTAATTGACCCTCTGTCATTTTTCATTTGTTGGCGGCAGCAGTACTATATTAGTAGTGGAACGTAAGTTAGTGGAGGCACCTGGATTTTGATCTTTTTGTCTGAGAATTGATTTCTCTCTGGGAGAGTAGCTTCTCTAACAGCTTTATTTTATCCATTGTAAGCCCTAGGGCAATTTGCTTGTTTATTGAAAACCCTTGAATCTGTTGCAATTGTGTTCTTTGTGTGATTTGTGAATCGGAATTCATAGCAAATTGGTATCAGAGCATCTTCATCATGGGACCAGGAACGACCGTCACTAAAAGGGTAGAAGTCATTGAAGAAAGTTTGGATGGAATGAAATTCACCATGTCTTCCATGGTGGAACAACAGCAACAACTTATGAATCAAATGACGGCGCTGTCTGAGAAAATGGTAGAGATGGCCGCCGACAACGGGAAATTCAAACGTTGGTGAGTGATTGGTTGAAATCTCCGCCTCCCGACGATGGGGGGCAGGTTATCAGCGGAGGCCGGCCTCCCCCAGGCCAACGACAATCGCAGACTACGCCGCCGCCGCCACCTGGGTTCGGAGCAAGAAATTTGGGTTTTACGGGGCCCAACGGGAACAACAGTGGTCCTAACGGCTCCAATTGGAGGTTTCGCAAGCTGGACATGCGTCTCTTCGACGGAGAAAACCCAGATGGATGGACATTGAGAGAAGAACGGTATTTTAACTTTTACCGATTGGGAAATGAAGAAAAACTTGAGGCGGCTGTTGTGGCTCTTGAAGGAGACACCCTTCTCTGGTACCAGTGGGAGCATCGTCGGAGACCTATTCGGGGCTGGGAAGACATGAAAGGCCTCATCCTGAGGTAATTCCGGTCTATCAAAGCAGGTACGCTCTACGAACACTGGCTCGCGTTAAGACAAACCGACACAATTTACGATTACCAGAGAAGCTTCATTGAACTGTCGGCGCCGTTGAACGACGTCTCTGAGGAAGTGGCATTGGGCCATTTCGTTAACGGGCTCAGAAAGGATATTCGGGCCGAATTGAGAATATTAGGCCCACGAAACATAGACCAAGCCATGGACTTGGCTGTTAAAATTGAAGAGAAATTAAACTGTTTAAGTAAGCCCAATTATTCAAAAAACCCATCATCTAGTAGCGTAGGGGGATTCCGATCCAGCCCCTTAACTATTTCTTCAAACTTAGGGCAAACTAACAACAAAACCACGAACCGATTTACAACCTCAAAACCCCTTCGAGAAACAAAAAGATTGTCAGAAAAGGAATTACATGATAAGAAAGAGAAAGGTCTATGTTTCCGTTGTGATGAGAAATGGCAAGTCGGGCACATATGCAAACGAAAAGAACTAAGTATTATCCTCACCATGGATGGGGATGAGGAAGAACCAGAGGAAAATTGGGAGGAAGAGAATGGAGACCCTATGCCTGAGGTTTGTCTTAATTCGGTTATGGGGATTACGAAACCAAAAACCCTGAAATAATTACTTGGGGTTATGAATGAGAAGGAAGTGGTAGTCATGATCGATCCTGGGGCGACCCACAACTTCATCTTGCTCGAGACAGTCACGAAATTGAACTACCACTGGAACCCACCGGGGGATTCGGAGTTGCTTTGGGCACCGGGGCGACGACTCAAGGAAAAGGCGAATGCAAGGGTGTCAAATTACTGATTCAAGGTTTGGAAGTAGTGGAAGATTTCCTACCCCTAACCTTGGGAAATTCAGATGTCATCCTTGGGATACAGTGGTTAGAGAAATTGGGTCCGGTGACAACCAATTGGAAGACGCAGTTGATGCAATTTTATGTCAACGGGATCACCACCGTGTTGAAAGGGGATCCCTCCCTAGAGTGTACTAAAGTCACTCTAAAGACCATGATCAGAACTTTGAAGAGTGTGGGGATAGGCTACCTCATTCAGTCAAACCAAATACAAGGAGATGGTACAACAGTGGAGGTGAAAATTCCACCTGAATTGGAACTGATTTTACAAGAACACCGTAGTGTGTTCGACATGCCCGAGGGATTACCCCCACCCCGGGACAAGGAGCACCAAATTACTCTACAACAAGGAACAAACCCGGTAAATGTCTGCCCTTATCGATACCCGCAAATCCAAAAGGATGAGATTAACCAGCTCACCCAAGAAATGCTACAAGCCGGCATCATCCAACATTCAAACAGTCCCTTCTCGAGCCCTGTTCTTTTGGTAAAGAAAAAGAACGGATCATGGCGTTTTTGTGTCAATTATCGGGCACTAAATAAAGTCACTGTGGCGGATAAGTACCCAATACCGATCATTGAAGATTTGTCAGATGAGCTTCACGGTCCAGTGTTTTCACGAAGCTGGATTTAAAATCCGGGTACCATCAAATTCGGGTTAAACCCGACGATGTCCCAAAAACATCGTTTAGAACACATGAAGGGCATTACGAATTTCTCGTAATGCCATTTGGCCTAGCAAGCGCTCCCGCCACTTTCCAATCCTTAATGAATGAGGTCTTCCGACCGTTTCTAAGAAAGTTTGTGCTAGTATTCTTCGACGATATCCTTGTTTATAGTACCGACATGGCTCAGCATCGAGAACACGTGAAACAGGTGCTCGAGATTTTAACAAGGCACTGTTAATATGCTAATTGGGAGAAGTGTTCGTTTTGGCAGCAAAAGGTTTCATACTTGGGTCACGTGGTCTCAAAAGAAGGAGTAGCCATGGATCCGGAAAAAGTCACAGCCGTGGTGGGATGGGTTACCCCACAGAATATCCGGGAATTACGGGGATATCTGGGATTAGTAGGGTACTACCGGAAGTTCGTGGCCGGTTATGCCAAAATTGCAGCCCCCTTAACTGATCTTTTGAAGAAAGGACCTTTCAATTGGTCAGAAGCCGCCACAAATGCATTTCAAGAGCTGAAAAAGGCCCTAACTTCAGCTCCAATTCTAGCCAAGCCAGATTTCTCCCTCCCGTTTATCGTTGAGACGGATGCTACGGGGTATGGAGTTGGGGCAGTGCTTATACAAGGGGCACACCCAATCGCGTTTTATAGCCAAATCCTTGGAAGTAGAAACCGGCAAAAGTCAATTTATGAAAAAGAATTAATGGCTATTGTAATGGCGGTTCAGAAATGGAAACATTACTTGTTGGGAAGACCTTTTATCATTCGTACCGATCAACGAAGTCTAAATTTCTTAATGGAACAACGAGAAGTAGGTATTGATTACCAAAGATGGTTGTGCAAATTGATGGGTTCAGTTTTGAAATACAATACAAGAAAGGTAGTTAAAACAAAGTGGCCGATGCTTTATCAAGAAAGAACACGGACGGGGTTGAGCTGAGCAACATAAAAACCACCATGGGGATGCCCTTAAAACCATTATACGGGGAAATTGAAGCCGACCCGTTCATACAACGAACCATCACCCAAATCAGCTCTCAATCAAACCCTCATGCCTGGTTCATAGTGGAACAGGGGCGTCTCTTGTACAAGGGCATGTTGGTCATTCCCAAGACTTCCACCTACATTCCAAAGTTACTACAAGAATATCATGACTCGGCAGTGGGTGGGCATTCCGGAGAGCTAAAAACGTATCAACGTATAGCTTCAGAATGGTTTTGGATGGGGATTCGCAAGGAGGTGTCTCAATATGTTAAAGCTTGTGAGGTTTGTCAACAACAAAAACATGCTACTACACACACCCGTCGGGGCTGTTGCAGCCTCTTGCAATCCCAACACATGTTTGGGATGAGTTGACAATGGATTTTGTGGAGGGGTTACCCAAATCGGGTGGGGTGGACACGGTATTAGTCGTGGTTGACCGTCTGACAAAATTTGCTCATTTCTTGGCCTAAAACACCCTTTTACTGCAGCTTCAGTAGCTGCCTCTTTCATCAAAGAAGTCGTGCGACTCCATGGGTTCCCTAGTTCTATCGTGTCTGATCGCGACAAAATATTCATGAGTATCTTTTGAAAGGAATTGTTTCGTCTCCAAGGAACAATTTTAAAGAAAAGCACAGCATACCACCCCCAAACTGACGGCCAGTCAGAGGTGGTTAACAAGACTTTAGAGACCTACCTACGCTGTTTTATCAATGGCAGCCCGAAATCTTGGGCAAAATGGCTGCCATGGGCAGAATTTTGGTACAATACCTCGTGCCATTCTTCGACCAAATGCACCCCGTTTAAGGCTCTATATGGGCGGGACCCCCCACGTCTCATTCGACACGAAGCAGGTCAAACTCAGGTCTCACAACTAGACGATCAGTTACAAGAAAGAGATGCAATATTAGATGAACTCAAGTTTAATCTTGTAAAGGCACAACACAAAATGAAAGACAGTGAAGATAAAAAGAGAAAACATGTGACTTTTGAAGTGGGAGATAAGGTTTATCTTAAGTTACAACCATACCGACAACAATCCCCAGCCAAAAGACCCTATGAAAAATTGGCACCCCGTTTTTATGGACCATTCACAATCTTGCAACGAGTGGGGAACGTAGCCTACAAACTGTTGATGCCGGATGAGTCCCGCATCCACCCAGTCTTCCATGTCTCACATCTGAAGCAGTCCGTGGGGCCACACCCCTGCTCTGCAACCCTTCCCGTTCAACTAACTAGCAATCTGGAATTGGAAGTGGAACCCGAATCTCTGTTGGGAGTCAAGACCCGCAACCTCAACTCAGAATATGTCAAAGAAGTGCTCATTAAATGGAAAGGGTTGCCCAACTCAGAAGCTACTTGGGAAGTAATGGAGACCATACATAACACTTTTCCTTCCTTCCACCTTGAGGACAAGGTGAGTCTTTGGGGATGGGGTAATGCTAAGCCTCCTATCAGATTCACCTATTCAAGAAAGGGCAAGACAGTCCAACCTTAGACATATTAGAAGATGCATGGAACAGGGGGTATTTTGGTAATTGACCCTCTGTCCTTTTTCATTTGCTGGCAGCAATACTATATTAGTAGTGGAACGTAAGTTAGTGGAGGCACCTTGATTTTGATCTTTTTGTCTGAGAATTGATTTCTCTCTATGAGGGTAGCTTCTCTAACAGCTTTATTTTATCCATTGTAAGCCCTAGGGCAATTTGCTTGTTTATTGAAAACCCTTGAATCTGTTGCAATTGTGTTCTTTGTGTGATTTGTGAATCGGAATTCATAGCAATGTAACCCTAGAATTAGCAACACTGCATTTGTATATTACGAAGTGGTCATGGCGGCAAATATGAAACGGCGATTGGTGACATAGTGATCGAACAATACTCTCCAGCCATTCGGTAGCTTGAAATCTTCTCCAAGCTACAAAAAACACGATTTGAAATGTTATACACAAGTTATATTTGTAGTTTGTGATTATACAATATTCTCCCATATATGTTTCTTTTTACAAACCTTAAGATGAAGATGAAGATGAAGATGGTACTGCTACTGCTACTGCTACTGGTGTCTGAATCACTAGTTGCTGATGGCGGTGCATATATTCGTGCTTTCTTTATAATCTATACAACAACCCAGTTCTTTCGTTTGCTCAATGGTCAATTTAACCCAACAGATATAAGTTTTATTCAAGTTTTCCTTACCAAACATGAATAATTAAAGAAAGGCTGTCAAAGATCCTCATATCATATTTAGATTATATATGGATATCATTGATTCAATCACATCAAAAGGTTATTATTAAGAGAGTAAAAAACTCTAAATAACCAGTAAATCGACCCTTGGGAGCAAAATTCAAATGTAAACTGTTTAGGTTTCTTGCTATGCATTTTGACCTAAATTCCTGAATAGAACTAACTGAATTAGCTCTCAAGTTGAAGATTATCAGAACTTACTCAATTCTGCAAAGCTTTTAAATGTCACTTTTGATTGTGACTCGAGCGCTTTGTTTCGAATACAGTTTCAGTAACAAAGAGGACTGGTGACAGAAGACAATTTTCCATAAGAAATTAGAAGAAAAACATACTCGATCGCCGATATTGCACTGATTTTGTTCATCATGAGCCATGAATTTGGAGGTACGCTTGACGTAGCGATTGTAGAGTTTGTTATGGAAGAGCCTATCGATAGCAACCACCGCCGATTTCTCCATTTTGTTCCACGCCACCATCCTCACGACTGATTTCATCTTTAATTTTATTCACACAAATGCAGCTTCCGAAACCCTAACCAGCCAATTTCTCAGAAATCCTGGCGTTTTGTATTCATTTACACATATTACCCTTAAGCCATATCTAAACCCTTTCCTTTTATACGTACTCCATTCATAATATGAAACAAGTGATAGAGTGTGTTTGGATTGGATATTCTCTTCAAATGAAAGGGTAAAGTAGATGCTCTTATTAGTTTTATCACAATTTCCTAAGAAATAATATATATATATATTTTAAATCGAGGATAAGATGTTGTTAGTGCACAATATTCATGAGTTTGAACAAAATGGTTAACTACCAGCATGTTTATTGTATCCAACGATCATAACAAATTCATGCTTCGTTTTGGTATTATTTACATGTTTTTATTTTATTTTATTAATTATTAAAAAAACAAAAGTTTTTTTATAGTATGAATTTTGTTAATTACACTATGTTTGTATAACGTTTTAATTTATGTTGTATCACTTAATGTATCAAAAAGTATTGTTCATAGTGTAATGCATACAATAATAGATCTTGTATAGTGGGATACATTTTCATATAGCTTGCCGACATAAAAAGAAATCCGTGAACAATTTGAGTATAAATGAACTCTGATAACAAGTTACTAACAAAATGAATTCCTTTTAAGTTTCGTACATGAAAATAAAAGTATATCATAAAATACAGTAATTTAATATGAAAAATGAAGAAAAACTATTTCTTGTTTGTTATTAGTTGGTGATGAAGTTTCTTGTGGTGGTACTAAGTATCTTCAGCTTCTGAGACAAATTTAGGATCTGGCTCGTGTTTTTGTGAAGGCTCTCTCTCTCATTGCTAAATAGATGTAGAATGCAATTACAATATTCACAGATATGACAGCAAGAAACCCGCTTACAAGTGTCACTGAATATGGAGACATATCAGCAAAACCTGTTGTAAGACTCACACAATAACATCAATTTTAGTCCAAAATGGACTATTTGTAAAAACCAATTTCAAAATCAGGAAATGCAAGGGGTTATTACACACACAGATATATTCAAATGAAGCTCACCAGAAAGTAAATTGTTGTTAAAGGCAAGATTCAATCCACATCAGCATAGACGTTATAAAGAACTTCTCTACAACTTTTAACATGTTTGCCCTCTAACTCCAAAAATCATGATTGGTACCAAATTATCTATTAAGCCATTCATGATATTACGCATGGGTTAGTTGTCTTTTCTCAACTTGTGCTTATTTGTTGATTTTTTCTTGAGTAATAACATCAATGGAACAATGAAATCAATCAAAAGTTGAACTCTTAAATGTTAACATAACTTTATATCAATAAGCAATAATAATATCAATATAATTGTAAACTTAAAATGGGAGTAGCATTCTATTCAAAGCAGCACTAAGACTATTAACCAAAACGATAAATCAGGCAAATGGGCAACTCTAAGAACACAATAAAATCAACAAACCCTTACAACACCTAAATCGACACACGAATTAAATCTAATTTAAACCCTTACCATGCATGAACAACATAATTAATATGTGTACAATAACTACAAAAAAAAAAAAACTACCACCCTAAAAACCACTAACTACTAGGGATGGTTATACTTAAATATGTGTACATAAGTAACATAATTAAGTCTTAACCATTGCCCTAAGGGCTATGGTTAGCAAATCCCATTAATTTTATGTAAAAATGGAAAAACCTCTTGTGATGTTCACAGAAGGGATGATCTGCCTTTAGAATATAACTAAAGTTTACTAATTTTTTGTATTTTTTTACTTGATATCAATTTATACTTTTATAAAACTGAATCATGGTTGTGTGCGTGTGAAACTGTATGAATATATACTATATCGGTACTCAATTTGAGAACTTTAGCAACTCACTGTACTATACAATTTAAGCAGATTTTATTCAAAATAATGTCGTGAATTGGGCTCAAACTTTAAAGTTAGTAATTTTAGCTTACACTTGGTTTTACCCAATCCTCTTTAGTTTTGTTTAACTAAAGAATGGACGCGTTTCAGAATGTGATGGTGCATTATTACATTCAGGTACTGTGATTCATTAGTCTGATTGTCATTTTAATAACGATTTAAGATCACCCCTTGTAGTATGTAATCGAAATAATGAAATTTTTATAATGGGAATGAAAAATATAAAATAATATGTTTCTTTCTGGTCAATAGATATCTTTAGATGACTTAACTATTTCTAAGGTACAACGTAAAATTATGTGATTAAACTTTTAGTTTTATATTGAAGTGATAAAAATTGACAATTTCAATTCTCCTCTAAAAATATCCGCAATCCAAATCAGAAATAGCAACCTTTCAACTCATCACTTTTAGTTCAACTAGAGAATTCAAGTAACCTTTAAAATACACATAACATATAATGGAATTCAGTTATAATCATGGTTATACAGTTCCAGGCAGCCGATTAATACAGGTCTTACAATTCATGGTTTTACAGTTTGACCTAATCAGTTCTTAAATCATGTTATTACAATAAAAAATTATACAGTTATAATCAGTCAGTTGGACCTAATCAGTCCCTAAATCAGCCGACAATGGCAGCCGATAGAGATCGACATTCAACCCCCAAAATTCAACAACCTAATCAGTCCCTAAATCTGTTTGACATGCTCAATTTCCGTCGACAGTCGAGACTGAACACCCAAAATTCAATTTTTTTTCATTCTAGAAAAGGGAGGAGAGATCGAGACAGATATATAGATGAATACCTTGAAGAAACGAGAGATTGAGACAGGTATCACTGGATTCTGTGAAGAAACGCATCAGCTGCGAAGAAAACGCAGGAGCTGTGAAGAAACGCATCAGCTGTGAAGAAAACGCAGGAGCTGTGGAAAAGAGTCGACGCTTAAGGTTTCTGTGAAAAATCTGCCATGGAAGGAGGAGGTTTCACGAGTAGGAATTCATTTTTTCTGTCCTTTTCTTCTCTCAATGCATACAAAAAGAGACTTTTACTCTATTTCATTTCTCACCCTCTAATTCTTAAATTCTTTATACCAAACATACATGAATTTGGTTTTCTCAACACCAAAACGGACACGACACGAAATCCTGTTTTATTTTGATAATACGAACACGCCCCAGTTAAAAAGCGATAAACACCAGATAAATAACAAAAATAACAAAATTCTTACTTAGTACATGCTAAAACCAACAAACACGACAAATCATAACCATCGTGTTAATCTCTGAACCCGAACACGACACGAACACACCCCAATTAAAAAACAATAAAGATGAGATAAATAACAAAAATAAAAAATTTCTTACTTAGTACATGCTAAAAACCCAACAAACACGACCAAAATGTAACATAAACATAAATTTTTGAATGTTCCTAAAATCATAATTATCGTGTCAATTTCGTGTTAATCTCTAAACTCGAACACAACACGATATGACTTCGTGTTTATTTTACACAAAACGAACACTCCCCAATTAAAAAACGATAAACACGACAAATACGACAACACGAGATAAATAACAAAAATAACAAATTTCTTATTTAGTACATGCTAAAAAATCAACAAACACGACAAAAATATAACATAAATTTATATATATCCCAAGATCATAACTATTATGTCAATTTCGTTTTAGTTTATGAACTCGAACACGACACGACATGATTTCGTATTTGTTTTACCCCTATTATGATGTTAAACAAGGTCTTGATTTACTTGAAGCCTAAGCGACTGAAATGGAAAGGGTTTAAATGGATAACAAATATGTTTCAGGGGTAGCACATGTAAATTCATACAAACGCCCTAATTTGGCTCTCTTAATGAATTACCAGTTGATGTGATTGAATCAATCACATCAACTGGTAATTCACTAAGAGAGTCAAAAACCCGATATCATTGGTTAGGGATTTACATACGCTGATCGGAGCTTTGAGAAATTGGCCGGCAGCTGGTTAGGGTTTCGGAAGCTGCATTTGTGTGAATAAAATTAAAGATGAAATCAGTCGTCGGGATGGTGGTGTCGAACAAAATGCAGAAATCGGTGGTGGTTGCTGTCGACAGGCTCTTTCATAACAAACTCTACAACCGCTACGTCAAGCGTACCTCCAAATTCATGGCTCATGATGAACAAAATCACTGCAATATCGGCGATCGAGTATGTTCTTCTAATCTGTTATCGAATTTTATGTTCTGTCCTCTTTGTTACTGAAACTGTATTTGAAACAAATCGCTCGAGTCACAATCAAAAGTGACATTTAAAAGCTGTTTATATTTGCAGAATTGCAAGAATGTGTAGTAAGTTCTGATAATCTTCAACTTGAGAGTTAATTCAGTTAGTCCTGTTTAGGAATTTAGGTCAAAATGCATTGCAGCAACCTAAACAGTTTACATTTGAATTTTGCTCCCAAGGGTGGATTTACTGGTTTTTTAGAGTTTTTGACTCTCTTAATGAATTACCAGTTGATGTGATTGAATCAATGATATCGGTATATATATAATAATCTAATCTAAATATGATATGAGGATCTTTGACAGCCTTTCTATAGTTATTCATGTTGGTAAGGAAAATTTTAATATGTTTCCTTATTTTTGTTAGGTTAAATTGGATCCATCTAGACCATTGAGCAAGCGAAAGAACTGGGTTGTTGTAGAGATTATAAAGAAAGCACGGATATATGCACCGCCATCAGCAACTTGTGATTCAGGCAGCAAGCCACCAGTAGTGGTACCATCTTCATCTTCATCTTAAGGTTTGTAAAAAGAAACATGTATGGCAAAATATTGTATTATCACAAACTACAGATATAACATTTTACAATTGTTTTTTAGTTAATTGGAAGTTTGGAACATAGGTAATTGTTCAAGGTAGTCCTTAGTTTTCCTGTAGTCCTAAGGGAAAAATTTCAACTATTGATCCATAATAATTAATGGTCAAGATTAATCACATATTTTATAAAATAAAGGGGTATTTTGGTCATTTGACATTCACTTAAATTTTAACCCAAATTTTTTTACTTTTAATTATTATTATCTTTTAATTTTTTTTTTTTGTCAAGAATACAATATTATGTGATAACCAAATGTGATTATATACTTAATCACATGTATTGATCAATAATAATTAATGGTCAAGATTAATCACATATTTTATAGAATAAAGGGGTATTTTGGTCATTTGGCATTCACTTAAATTCTATACTTTTAATTATTATTATTTTTTAATTATTTTTTTTGTTGTCAAAAATACAATATTATGTGATAACCACGTGTGATTATATGCTTAATCACATGTGATGTTTTTTGTATAATCACGTGTGATTGTATACTTGATCACATGTGATGTTTTTGTACAATCACATGTGATCAAGTACATAATCATATTATCACATGATGTTTCTTTTAACGAAGAAAACTAAAAAATAATTAAAACAAAGAAGAAATTAAAAATTAAATAAAAGTTATGTGAGTGTCAAATGACTAAAATGCCCCTCCATATATGAAATGTGCAATTACTCTGGACCATTAATTATTATTGATCAAAAAAATTAAGGACTACCTTGAACACATATAAACCTGGCAATGGAGCGGGTTTGAAGCGTATCAGCCTTGGTCCAAACCCGTTTAAAATGATGATCCAAACCCGCTCCATGACCCGCAGGGTTTTGAAAAATCAAACCGATACCCTTATCCACCGAATTAACAGATATCCGACTCGTTTACCCGACCTATTTACAGTACATGATTCTGGATTTTCATTTCTAAAAGGATTAATAATTTGAATATTTTATATATAATTTTGGTAATTGGCAACAACTCAACAAGTTGATAAATAAATTTTGAAATTAGAACCCTTGAAGTAGAAAATGAAACGCATGACAGTTTTCTATCTTTTAAGTCTTTATTTCTATTTCCGGTTAAATAGTGCAACTATCTATATAAACCATAAAAATGAAAAAAATATAAAATACTTTTTTTCTTAATTATAAGTGTGGGGCAGGATATAAACGGATCAGATCGGTATTGATTCATACCTGACCATTTTACCAGGTACAGCTTAACCATGGAAAGGACCATAGAAATATTGATTGTAGTTGTCAACAAAGGTCTTGCAATGTCGTCTTCTTCCTCGCCAAATCAATTTAGACCTGTTTTTGGTATTATTTTACCTGTGTACATTTTGAAGAAAAAAAGTGCAGTTACTATAATTCTGGTAATTACATATGCATCTTCCAATATGTGACTTGTTATAATAATTTCAGTGTTTTTTTAATTGACAAGTCTTGCATTTGGTTTTTTTTTTTTTTTTTTTAACGTTAAGTTTTGTAATTGAGAAGTTTTGTGTTAAGTTTTTTTCTTCTTCTTTCTTAAAGGGTTTTCCCGTTTTTGACGGGCTTCCTGTGTTGGCCGAGATTGTATGTGGTCTAACTGTTCTGACCGTTTTTTAATCTACCCTTGACTAGTAGTCCTTTCTTCTAGAAGGTTTTGTACCAAATGTCCTTTTGACTAATGTATGTTAAATTTTCTGTTAAGCCAAGGGCATTCTTGTCATTTCACATTTTAATTTCTAAAAAAATATTTTTTTTCTTCTCCGTTTCTCTCTTTTTTGTTCTCCACATACCAAAATAAAGCATGTGAAACTACTACTTTGGCGAATTTTCACCCATTACCATTTTAGATATTTTTTATTTGACGCATTTGAGATCAAATATAAACCTATTTCAACTCAGTAATAAGTAAACGGGTAAAAAATTTAACCTCTTAACTACCATGCCAAATGTACAACACGCTGTTTCATTATATTACAGGGGATACTTTGGACACAAACCAACAATCCGTCCAAACGTAAAAAAAAACTCTAACAATTATTCCAATACCGAGAAAACACATGGGAAGAATTCTCATCACGAGTAAGAACTCATAAACGCGGTTTTATGGGTCAACCAAAAGAAGTAAGGCCCGGTAGAGGTGAATTTCACGAAAATCCAGCTTCTTGTATATGTGAAGATACAGAAGCAAAATTAAAACCCGAAACCCTACCTCAGATATTCGGGAAAAATAATAATAATAATAATAATAACAATAATAATAATAATAATGATAATAATTATAATTATAAAATTGATTTTGATGTTGTTCTTGATCAAGATGTTGAAAAAGAGACGGAATCATCTGATCGGGGTGAAGATGATGATGATGTTATTGGTCCAATTTCAATATGTGGTTAATAAAACAAGTGCAGATGATGATAATGATCCCCTTGAGTTAACTGAACTTGAAGAGTTGCTTTCGGATTGAATTGTGGATTTGATGTATGGTGACTAGTAGAGCTGGTTAATGGGTACGGTTGAAACGGGCTGTGCTGGTTTGGGTTGGCCCATGAAACATTTTTTGTTTGTCCAAATAGTTAATGTGTTAAACTAGCGGGTATTACCCCCCGCGCGTTGCCGCGGAGATTTTCGTATGATACCGAAGATATTATTTATTGATTTAATTCACATTACATCGAAAAGATTGTTAATTCGAGTTTTGCATCACCCACAAAAAGATTGTTTACATTACTAAGTTTGGTTATTATGACTTGATACTTTTGGTTGATTCAGCATCACTATGTGCATAAGTGAAAAGAAAAATATTAGTAAATTTCTGTGGCGGTTTGTGAAAAGAAAAATATTAGTAACTTTATTGATGTTTAGTTGGTTCGGTGGCGGTTGTTCGTGTCGTCATGGTTTTAAATAACACCGCAACATATCTTAAATATTTGATACACCTGTTAAGGGAAAATTGAAAACAAATTAAATCAACGAAATCTACTTGTTATAGTTACCCAACAAAGGAAGAAAGAAATGGTAAAAAAAATTCATAACAGAGCAAGCATGTAGTTGTATTCTACAGTGACCCGACCCATAGACAGAGCACCCATTGACCCATAGACATGTTCACTATTTGTGGGTTGACTACATGTTACATGGAAATTATTATGGATTTATGTCCCATTAAATTTCTAATGACTTTCTCCAATAACACATGCAATTAGCACTATCATATATTGAAGTGAACTTTAAAAAAAACAACTAAGTGGAGTTACTTTATTTCACAACCATCTGCTTCTCATAATACTTTCCTTAAGTGCTTGCCGTCAATAAGGTAGGGATCATCAAAACACCAAACCATCCAATGTAAAGATTGTTTTGACCCCATCACAAAATCATAAACACAACTCTTTTATATGTATCATAACCTATGAATTCTCCCACAATTAGCCACAACCTATTAAAACTACCAAGAAGTCCATTTTATAACAAAAGAAATCTGCTTTTCCAGCATTTTTTTATACACGTGTAGGTCTAGTTTTGTTTTATTTGGTGAACTTTATATAAAGCATGTCTTTTTGCTCATAAGTTTTGCTAAGTAGTCATGGCTACAAACACCATTTTTTTTTTGGTTTTTCTTAAAAGTATATACATTCCATTTGTGCAATGGATGTATTAGGGTTTAAGAATTATCACCCTTAATGATGATTTCATATATTCAGTAATGTATTTATACAAGTACATAACAAGAGATTTAAGGTATACCCCTTTATACAAGGAAAGGATATGTACTATACATTATGAATATTACATTTAAATAAACTCAAGGATTGTGTCAATCCTTGTTATCGTGATATACACTATTACCCTCCCGCAAGCGAAATGGGGGTGGACCAACACGAAGCTTGGATCGGAATGACTCAAAGAGAGGTCTTGGCAAGCTCTTTGTAAAAATATCAGCAAGTTGTAGATGAGTGGAGACGAACTTGGTATGAAGCTTCCCGGATTGAACAAGATCTCGAACAAAATGATAGTCAATATCAATGTGCTTGGCTCTTTTGTGTGCCACCGGATTTTGGCTTAAGAAAAGGGCACTTTTGTTGTCACAAAGTATGGTTGGGCGAGATGATGGTACGATAAGTAATTCGCGAAGAAGATGAGTAATCCAAATGACTTCCGCGGCTGTGTTTGCTAGAGCTCGGTATTCGGATTCACAGCTCGAGCGGGAGACGGTTGGTTGTTTCTTGGCACTCCATGAGACCAAGTTACCGCCAAGAAAAATTGAGTAACCATACGTGGATCGACGTGTTTCAATACACCGAGCCCAATCCGCATCTGAGTAGCCCAAAATATGAGGTGAGACGGCATGAGTGAAAGTAAGACCATATGTGACAACTCGATATTTCTGGTATGTAACTTCATTTCATTTCTAGAACTTTCCTTATTTAGAAAGTTTCTATTTTTAGACATTTCTATTTTTGGCATTCCTTATACACAACAAACATACATATTTTACATCATACATTAGTGTTTGATTATTTTAGTCAACACATCATTTTATTTACTTATGGTGACACACTTTGAGCTAAAACAATTCTAAAAACAATAACTTTCTCGATAAAGCAATAAACGTTACAAATTAACTTAAACGTGACACGAATGAAACAAACCATCTAAAACCGACTCGAACCTAGACCGACCACCAATGTGGCCGGCCTCCCCTTGCTCGATCAAACCCCATTTCGGCCGAACCCTCATGGGTGAGGTTTTATCCTCTTTTCAAACTTGATCATTATCCCTTTCTTGGTTTTAAACCTAGTTGAATACTACCCAAACTCCTCTAGACTTCCTCACTATATATATCATCTATTAGTAAAACCCTAATCCCTTTTACCCCCTTGGAAGCCGTCGACCATCACCATCATTCCTCCTTCGTGTTCGTCCGATCAAGCAAGCACCTCCTCTTCTCGGTTTTTGATCTTGTTCGTTCGATCCAAGCAAGGTATACCGATTTCCCTCTTTGATTTCATTAGTTTTCTTGTTTAATCCGGTCCCTAGTTCGAAACCGCGACCATGGCCAAGGCCATATGGTCTCGGCATGCATCCTTGACCCATAAAACCATAGCAATGCATCGTCCCTTAATCGAAATCGTTGATTTGTTGCTAGATCCGTTACCTAGAACCCTAGATCTCGACATGTTCATGCTAAAACCCTAGATCTTGCTAGTTATGACCGAAACACCTTAGATCTAGAACTTTAGACCCGATCTAGACCCCTCAACCTTGAACCAAGCCGATCTAGACTCGACCTAGAACACAAAACCCGTAGGGTTTTGGCCTTCGGCCAACCCTAGACCGAACCCTAACTCTAGTTGACTTTAGCGATGACTAATTGACCATACAATAGCTAGATTGACCATAGTTCGACTTTGGTCGACCGAATTATATTATACCCTAAACCCTAACCGAAATCTAGAAACCGTAGTTGACTTTTGTTGACTAATTTTGACCAATGTTGACCAATAAGTCAAACCGGGTCAAGGCCGGATCTTGACCCAACCGATCAACCCAAACCCGAATACCCAATCGGGCCAAGGCCCGTACTTGGCCCATATCGATCTACTTTAGTCCATCGGGCCCAAACCTTAGTTGGCCCATTAGTATCCAAGCCCATTTGGACCAAAGCCCAAACCTTTGGCCCATTCATAACCAAACCGAACCCAATTGGGCCAAGCCCAATCCATGGCCCAATCTAAGTGGACCTAAGCCCGATAAGAGGCCTAAGTGGCCCAACCTAGTGGCCCATTAAGCCCATTTAGGCCCATTAAGCCCATTAGGCCCAATAGGCCCAATCTAGGCCCAATAAGCCTAACCCAAGCCCATTTCATTTCATTTCATTTCATTTCATTTCGACCTATTAAGGTCCAATAACCCAAATTCATTCGATGTCACAAAACATAAAACATAACATGAAATGCATATCAATTAACTTATATCGTATATAGAATCGTCGGTGTTAGCTTAGTCTAATCATTAGTTAAAGTATTTAGGAAGCTAGGAGTCTCCAAAGGATTCCGCTGTCTTAAGTACTTGTCGCTAAGCTTTGCCAGGTGAGTCCACAGACCCCTTTACTCTTTTACTGTTTTTATAAACTTTGGGGTGGAAAACATAAACACAACTGCTACTGTTTTACTATGACTGTACAACTATACATTTTCATTATCGCATTGGCATGACAAACAATTATTATACCGGACTAAGGTTGCCAGCAATCATTAACTAGTGGATGTAGACCATGGATATGCAGATAGTACTATTGGCTGACACTCATCCTCCCAACAAACGTTAGATCTTTACTTAATTGGTTTATCCAAGACATCTCCGGGAGTGTATATCCATAAAATAACATAACATACTGGAGTTGAAGTGTTGATTGTGGACTTAGGGGTTGGTATATTAACTCAATAGACTAGCTACCTGTTGGGGATAACAGTTCATGCGATGTCAAACATAACAACTTGTTCAACACATTTTCATAAACATAACTAGTAATTGTAGATATTCTACAATTACACTTCACTTTTCATATTTACTTCTCATATTATATGAGTGTTGAACCTTATACAATTTTCAGTCATAAACCATTTTCATAACAAATATTTTGAGTAGCAAAACACTTTACTTTACTTTACTCTTTACTTTGACCTTGTGGATTCACTCAACATTTTTGTTGACCCTTTTACTATTTATGTTTTTCCAGGTAATTAGGTGTAGTGGAGTTTGGAGGATATGAGCATTGGGATTGTCGTGAGCCATGATTAAAATATTAAGTTTACGAACAATCATTTCATTTCAAAACAATTTCTATTTTAGGAAACTTACTATTTCTGGAAACTTTCTACTTTTGGAAAGTGAAACAATCCTTTATTTTTCGTTATTGCGTGGTTGTTTGTTTATTTAATTTTTGCTATGCTGTCATGAACGCTACACCCTCGTTCTTCCGCAAAACATTTTAAATGAAGTAAAACTCATTTTTGGCGGGGTGTGACAGAGTGGTATCAGAGCTTAAGCTATAGTGAATTAGCAAGCCTAGTCTATAACTACAAAAGATTTTTGGGAAAAACAAACACTTTTATAAAATCAAAATAATCATGGGATGCTCAGTCTCATATCCTGAAGTTCCATTGTTCTTAGTTTAGAACATTTGCCTTAGTTAGTATTGCCTTAGTGTTATAGTTAGCATTCGTCAGCGAGCCCTATATTTTCATAATCTAATAAATTTTTATGCGTCGTGTTTAGTAGAATGTCGCCTGCTAGTGTCCTTGATTTTTCGTCTGATTCCGATAGTGATCGTGGTGCTGCTGTCCCAGTAGTCCCAGTGCCTGTTGCTCCAGTTCCAGCAGTGGTACAACTTCCTGTTGTCCCATGGCATCGTCGCCCAAGAAGACGTCCCTTTCCTATTATTCCTAATGGTCCTCCTACTCCAGCTCGTGGTCAGCGTCCTATTGTCTATCGTAAGCGTGAGGGCGGCCTTATTTATCTATGTTCTCCTGCTAAACCAAGGCGTGATGTCGCTCCAAGAACTCCACGACGTCGAGAACCAGAACCAGAAGTGATATCAGAATTAGAGCCTGAAGAAGACTCTGAGCCTGAAGAAGAATCAGAACCAGAGGAAGAACCAGAAGAAGAGTCAGAGCCTATGGAAGACTCTGAGCCAGAGGAAGATGATTAGTCATCTACATATCGTCTATATTTGTTTTCTATTACTATTATTAGGTTTTATGTTTAGCTATTTTAGTATTTTTGTTTATTTTAGTATTGGCGTATGTGCCCAAATTTTAAAAACTATTATGTATTAGGAATGTGTTTAACAAAAGTGATATTTTCGTAACTTCTATTGTTCTTATAAATTTTATTTTCTATACGTCTCTACTACTACTACTATATTTACGACTATTTATATCTACATCTACTACTACTATTACGTCTATTGTATATCTATTCTTTGATCCTTACTATAAGTATATATGTCCTTTACAGTCCTCCTATATTATTCTTTTCTAAATTCTTTATTTAAATCGTATTATTTGTATCAGCAATTCATCAATGGCTCGAGGAGGAAACGCTGAGACTGTCGAACAAATGGTGGAACGCCGAATCGCTGAAGCAATGGCTCAAATGAACGCTGCAAGAGGAAATGCCGCTGGTGCATCTAATGTGGGAAACAACGGTATATCATTCGACTCCATGAAAGAAGATTCATTTATTTCCATTTTATTTTAACCTATTGCTCATTTTCTTTCCTTATTTGTTTAAACTTCAGATCCCAATCGTCAAGGTCAGTCATATAAGACCTTTACGTCTTGTCATCCTCCGACCTACTCTGGATCTGAAGGTGCTATTGCTATCATCCACTGGATTGAGAAGGTGGAATCCATTTTCAGTGTCATTCAATGTGCCCCTGAGAATATGACGAAGTTTGCTGCTAGTACATTGTCCAAGGAAGCGTTGTCTTGGTGGAATTCTCAAGTGCAAGTCTTAGGTCGTGCAACTGTGGATGCTATGACTTGGGATACATTCAAGAATCAGTTAACTCAAAAGTTTTGTCCAAGGAGAGAGCTACAAAAAGTTGAAGTGGAACTATGGAATCTGTCCATCGTTGGATCTGATATTGTTACCTACACGACTAAATTTCAAGAACTCGCTCGTCTCGTTCCTCATATGGTTTCTCCTGAATTCAAGCGTATTGAAAAGTATCTTCAAGGTCTTCATGATCTTATTCGTACTCATGTTATTGCTTCTGAACCGACAACATTCGAAGATGCTGTGAATCGTGCAACAAGGTTGACTGATGATGCAATGAGAAGTGGATCGTTCAAAGACAAGCTAGTGGTGTCTAGCAAATCTTCTGATAATGTGAGCAATGAAAATGGAAAGCGTTCCTACGACAACAAGCGTGATCAAAAAGGGAACAAATATCAAAAGACTAAGAATTATGCTGCCTCTACTCAGAACAACAGTCAGTCTAATTCAGAATCTATGTCCTATGCTGGAAGCAAGCCCCTGTGTAACAGATGTAACTGGCATCATGGTGGTCAGTGTGAGAAGTGCTTCAAGTGTGACCGCTGGGGTCATGATTTCAGAAAGTGTCCGTCCAACAATCCTCCTAAGAATCCTGTCTGCTACGAGTGTGGTGATCCTAACCACTATCGTAATCGTTGCCCTAAACTTCAGAACAACAACAACCAGAATGGCAACAACAACAACAATGGCAATCGTAATAACAATCGCAACAACAATCGCAATGCCAACAACAACAATGATCGTCAAAATGGTCGTGGTCGTGCATTTGTTATGAATGCTCAAGAAGCTCGTGAAAATCCTGATACCGTCACTGGTACGTTTATCGTCAACAATCATTTTGCTTCTATTTTATTTGATTCGGGAGCCGACTTGAGTTTCGTATCGACCGACTTTAAGAGTTTCTTAAATTTGAATCCTGATCGTTTGAAAGTGAATTATGAAATCGAGTTAGCAAATGACAAAGTTGTTAGGTCTAGTGAAGTTTTTAAAGGTTGTAAGCTTGACCTAGATGATCACATTTTTGATATAGACCTTGTGCCTGTAGAGCTAGGTATTTTTGATATCGTCATAGGGATGGATTGGTTGTCTAAAAACCGTTCTGAAATAATATGTTACACCAAACAAATCCGAATTCCCTTATCCAAAACAGAAACTTTAATAATTCAAGGTGAACAAAGAAACAAAAACATAAAAATCATAACTTCTATGAAAGCTCAAAAATATCTTCGTAAAGGATGCCAAGCCTTTCTTGCTCATGTCGTTGACACAAAGTCCAAAGATCGTAAGATTGAGGACATTCCCATTGTTCGTGAATTTCCTGGTGTATTTCCTAGTGAATTGCCTGGACTGCCGCCTCAGAGACAAGTAGAATTTCGTATTGATCTGATTCCAGGAGCCGCGCCGATTGCGCGTTCTCCTTATCGTCTTGCACCATCTGAAATGCAAGAACTTTCATCGCAATTACAAGAACTTCTTGATCTTGGTTTCATTCGACCGAGTTTCTCACCCTGGGAGCTCCGGTCCTCTTCGTTAAAAAGAAAGATTGTTCAATGAGAATGTGCATTGACTATCATGAATTGAACAAAGTAACAATTAAGAATCGATATCCTCTTCCCCGTATTGATGATCTATTCGATCAACTCCAAGGATCGAGTTTCTATTCCAAAATCGATCTTCGTTCTGGCTACCATCAGTTAAAAGTTCGTGATGAAGATGTGCCCAAAACTGCTTTTAGAACTCGCTATGGTCATTATGAATTTTTAGTAATGCCATTTGGTTAGACCAATGCACCTGCTGTGTTTATGGATCTCATGAACAGAGTGTGCAAGCAATATCTCGACAAATTCATTATCGTCTTCATAGATGATATTCTTATCTATTCGCATTCGAGAGAAAGCATGAAGAGCACTTAAGAATCATTCTTGAGTTGTTGGAGAAGGATAAGTTGTACGCCAAGTTGTCCAAGTGTGAATTTTGGCTGCGTGAAGTTCAATTTCTGGGTCATATTATCAACGAAGAAGGTATTCACGTTGATCCTGCAAAGATAGAAGCTATAAAGAATTGGGAAGCTCCAAAGACCCCAACTGAAGTAAGACAATTCCTTGGTCTTGCTGGTTATTATAGAAGGTTTATATAAAATTTCTCGAAGATTGCAAAGGATTTAACGGTATTAACACATAAGGATGAGAAATTTGTCTGCGGTGAAAAGCAAGAATCAGCCTTCCAATCTCTAAAATCTAAATTATGTTCTGCTCCTATTCTATCTCTCCCTGAAGGAATCGATAATTTCGTGGTGTACTGTGATGCTTCGCACCAAGGGCTAGGTTATGTATTCATGCAACATGACAAAGTGATCGCCTATGCCTCTCGACAACTGAAGAACCACGAAAAGAATTATACAACTCATGATCTTGAGTTGGGTGCCGTTATATTTGCGTTGAAGATTGGAGTCATTACCTCTACGGTACCAAGTGCACAATATTCACCGATCACAAGAGTTTACAACATATCTTCAATCAGAAAGATCTCAACATGAGACATCGTAGGTGGATAAAGTTGATGAATGACTATGAATGTGAGATTAAGTATCATCCTGGTAAGGCTAATGTGGTAGCTGATGCCTTAAGTCGAAAAGAGCAACCTAAACCTCGTCGTGTTTGAGCCCTTCCAATCTCTGTTCGTTCTAATCTATCTTCCCAAGTTCATGAATTCCAAACTGAAGCCTTGAAGGTAGAGAACATCAAAAGTGAAGCTTTGCGTGGTATGGAGAAGTAGTTAGAAGCAAAGGTGGATGGAACTCTTTATTTCATGGATCGCTTATGGGTTCCTAATCATGGAAGTGTTCGTAACGTCATCTTGAATGAAGCTCACCGATCCAAATATTCAATTCATCCTGGTGCTGACAAGATGTATAAAGATGTCAAAGAGTTATATTGGTGGCCAAATATGAAGAAAGAGATCGCAATTTATGTCAGCAAATGTTTAACTTGTGCTAGAGTGAAAGCAGAGAATCAGAAGCCTTCCGGTCTTCTACAACAGCCAGAGATCCCTGAATGGAAATGGGAAGAAATCTCTATGGATTTCATAACTAAATTGCCTCGAACGTCTAATGGTCATGATACAATTTGGGTAATTGTTGATCGATTGACCGAATCAGCTCATTTCATTCCTATTAAAGAAACTGATCAAATGGAGAAGTTAACAAGAATTTATTTGAAGGAAGTCGTATCTCGGCATGGTGTGCCAGTCGCGATCATCTCTGATCGTGATAGTTGTTTTACATCTCGTTTTTGGCAATCATTGCAAAAATCTCTCGGTACTCGTCTCGATATGAGTACTGCCTATCATCCCCAAACCGATGGTCAGACTGAAAGAACAATTCAAACTTTGTAAGACATGCTGAGAGCATGTGTTATTGATTTTGGTGGAAGTTGGGATTCTCATCTCCCGTTAGCTGAGTTCGCGTATAATAATAGTTATCATAAAACTATTAAGGCCGCATCGTTTGAAGCCCTTTATGGAAGAAAGTGTCGTTCGCCACTTTGTTGGATTGAAATTGGTGATCGTCAGATTACTGGTCCTGAGATTTTACAAGAAACGACAGACAAGATTTTTAAGATCAAAGATCGTATCAAGGCTGCCAGAGATCGACAAAAGAGTTATGCTGATAATCGTCGAAAGCCTTTAGAGTTCGCTGTTGGCGACCACGTTTTGCTAAAAGTAGCACCTTGGAAAGGTGTTGTACGTTTTGGTAAGAAAGGAAAGCTCAGTCCTCGTTATGTTGGACCATTCGAGATTCTTGAAAGAATCGGTGCTGTGGCTTATCGCCTTCGTCTTCCTAATGAGCTCAGCAATGTTCACAACACATTTAATGTTTCTAACTGAAGAAGTTTATTCATGATCCTTCGCTTATCGTTCCTGCTGAGGAAATTATCATCGACGACAAACTCCATTTCACTGAGGAACTGATCGAGATATCTGGCTGGAAAGAGCAAAAGTTGCGAAGAAGCAAGATCAAAATTGTTAAAGTCAGATGGAACTCCAAAAGAGCACCTGAATTCACGTGGGAACGTGAGGACCAAATGCGAAAGAAATATCCTCATCTTTTTCTCGTTGTCTCTCCTGTTCGTGCTTCGTCTAAAATTTCGGGACGAAATTTCTTCAACCAAGGGAGGATGTGACAACTCGATATTTCTGGTATGTAACTTCATTTCATTTCTAGAACTTTCTTTATTTAGAAAGTTTCTATTTTTAGACATTTCTATTTTTGGCATTCCTTATACACAACAAACATACATATTTTACACTATACATTAGTGTTTGATTATTTTAGTCAACAACACATTTTATTTACTTATGGAGACACACTTTGAGCTAAAACAATTCTAAAAACAATAACTTTCTCGATAACGCAATAAACGTTACAAATTAACTTAAACGTGACACGAATGAAACAAACCATCTAAAACCGACTCGAACCTAGACCGACCACCAATGTGGCCGGCCTCCCCTTGCTCGATCAAACCCCATTTCGGCCGAACCCTCATGGGTGAGGTTTTATCCTCTTTTCAAACTTGATCATTATCCCTTTCTTGGTTTTAAACCTAGTTGAATACTACCCAAACTCCTCTAGACTTCCTCACTATATATATCATCTATTAGTAAAACCCTAATCCCTTTTATCCCCTTGGAAGCCGTCGACCGTCACCATCATTCCTCCTTCGTGTTCGTCCGATCAAGCAAGCACCTCCTCTTCTCGGTTTTTGATCTTGTTCGTTCGATCCAAGCAAGGTATACCGATTTCCCTATTTGATTTCATTAGTTTTCTTGTTTAATCCGGTCCCTAGTTCGAAACCGAGACCATGGCCAAGGCCATATGGTCTCGGCATGCATCCTTGACCCATAAAACCGTAACAATGCATTGTCCCTTAATCGAAATCGTTGATTTGTTGCTAGATCCGTTACCTAGAACCCTAGATCTCGACATGTTCATGCTAAAACCCTAGATCTTGCTAGTTATGACCGAAACACCTTAGATCTAGAACTTTAGACCCGATCTAGACCCCTCAACCTTGAACCAGGCCGATCTAGACTCGACCTAGAACACAAAACCCGTAGGGTTTTGGCCTTCGGCCAACCCTAGAACGAACCCTAACTCTAGTTGACTTTAGCGAGGACTAATTGACCATACAATAGCTAGATTGACCATAGTTGACTTTGGTCGACCGAATTATATTATACCCTAAACCCTAACCGAAATCTAGAAACCGTAGTTGACTTTTGTTGACTAATTTTGACCAATGTTGACCAATAAGTCAAACCGGGTCAAGGCCGGATCTTGACCCAACCGATCAACCCAAACCCGAATACCCAATCGGGCCAAGGCCCGTACTTGGCCCATATCGATCTACTTTAGTCCATCGGGCCCAAACCTTAGTTGGCCCATTAGTATCCAAGCCCATTTGGACCAAAGCCCAAACCTTTGGCCCATTCATAACCAAACCGAACCCAATTGGGCCAAGCCCAATCCATGGCCCAATCTAAGTGGACCTAAGCCCAATAAGAGTCCCAAGTGGCCCAACTTAGTGGCCCATTAAGCCCATTAGGCCCAATAGGCCCAATCTAGGCCCAATAAGCCCAACCCAAGCCCATTTCATTTCATTTCATTTCATTTCGACCTATTAAGGTCCAATAACCCAAATTCATTCGATGTCACAAAACATAAAACATAACATGAAATGCATATCAATTAACTTATATCGTATATAGAATCGCCGGTGTTAGCTTAGTCTAATCATTAGTTAAATTATTTAGGAAGCTAGGAGTCTCCAAAGGATTCCTCTGTCTTAAGTACTTGTCGCTAAGCTTTTCCAGGTGAGTCCACAGACCCCTTTACTCTTTTACTGTTTTAATAAACTTTGGGGTGGAAAACATAAACACAACTGCTACTGTTTTACTATGACTGTACAACAACATCTATACATTTTCATTATCGCATTGGCATGACAAACAATTATTATACCGGACTAAGGTTGCCAGCAATCATTAACTAGTGGATCTAGACCATGGATATGCAGATAGTACTATTGGCTGACACTCATCCTCCCAACAAACGTTAGATCTTTACTTGGTTTATCCAAGACATCTCCAGGAGTGTATATCCATAAAATAACATAACATACTGGAGTTGAAGTGTTGATTGTGGACTTAGGGGTTGGTATATTAACTCAATAGACTAGCTACCTGTTGGGGATAACAGTTCATGCGATGTCAAACATAACAACTTGTTCAACACATTTTCATAAACATAACTAGTAATTGTAGATATTTTACAATTACACTTCACTTTTCATATTTACTTCTCATATTATATGAGTGTTGAACCTTATACATTTTTCAGTCATAAACCATTTTCATAACAAATATTTTGAGTAGCAAAACACTTTACTTTACTTTACTCTTTACTTTAACCATGTGGATTCACTCAACATTTTTGTTGACCCTTTTACTATTTATGTTTTTCCAGGTAATTAGGTGCAGTGGAGTTTGGAGGATATGAGCATTGGGATTGTCCTGAGCCATGATTAAAACATTAAGTTTACGAACAATCATTTCATTTCAAAATAATTTCTATTTTAGGAAACTTACTATTTTTGGAAACTTTCTACTTTTGGAAAGTGAAACAATCCTTTATTTTTCGTTATTGCGTGGTTGTTTGTTTACTTAACTTTTGCTATGTTGTCATGAACGTTACACCCTCGTTCTTCCGCAAAACATTTTAAATGAAGTAAAACTCATTTTTGGCGGGGTGTGACACCATAGCTCATTGTTCCTTTAACATACCGAAGTATACACTTTACTGCTTGAAAGTGGTCATCCATAGGTGCATGAAGAAATTGGCTCACTTGATTTACTGCGTATGACAAATCCGGGCGAGTAATGGTGAGGTATTGAAGAGCACCAACGAGAGACCGGTAAAGAGTAGGATCATTGAATGGTGTCCCTTGAGATGTGAAGTAAGCATTGGTGGAGAGGGGTGTTGAGGCCGGTTTTGCTTCAAGTAGATGAGCCCGAGCAAGTATGTCATGCGCATACTTTGATTGATTCAAAAAAATACCCGAATCAATATAAGATACCTCAAGACCGAGAAAGTAATTTAAGCGACCAAGATCCATAATGGAGAATTCTTTGTAAAGTCTAGTGATGAAATTATTAATAGTAGGTGCATCATTACCGGTTAGAATGATATCATCCACATAGACCAAAAGATACATAACACAAGTATTTCTTTTAAAAACAAATAGGGATGTGTCGGCTCGGCTACATGAAAAACCAATGCTAATAAGAAAGGCGCTAAGCCTTTGAAACCATGCTCGAGGTGCTTGCTTGAGGCCATAGAGTGCCTTTTTGAGATGACAAACATGGTTCGGGAATTGTGAGTCAACAAAACCCGGGGGTTGCTCCATAAAAACCGTGTCCGTGAGATTACCATTTAAGAATGCGTTTTTTACATCAAGCTGATGAAGGGGACACTTGTTCAAAACGGCTAATGAGAGGACAACACGCACTGTTGAGGCTTTGACAACCGGGCTGAAAGTAGCAGAATAATCGATGCCCGGAATCTGAGTAAAGCCTTGCGCAACCAAACGAGCTTTATAACGGTCAACCGTTCCGTCCGAATGAAATTTTGTACGGAAGACCCATTTAGAGCCAACAACATTCGAATTGGAGGGTCGAGGAACAAGATCCCATGTTTTGTTGACCTTCAAGGCATGCATTTCATCACGCATAGCAGCATACCAAGTAGGATGTTTTGCGGTAGATTTAAAGCCACGAGGTTCTTTAGCTACAAATAATGACTGATGCAAGGCGGAAGATGATAAATACGATAAATCAACAATATGTTTCATTTTAGATATACCATTCTTGGATCGAGTCACCATGGGATGACCCGGAAAAGCAGCAAGTTCGGGTGCGACAGGCTGCGGTGCAGGGGCTGCTGGTTGCGAAATGGCAGCAGCAGGTCCGGGTGCGACATGCTGTGGTGCAGTAGCTACTGGTTGCGGAATGGCAGCAGATTGCGTGTTGACAGCGTCCGGAACTGGGCAGAGATCGCATGGAGGAGCAGTGACCGCATCATGTAAGTCCAAAGCAGAATTGTTCGAGCCAGTGGTAGGTTCCGGAGCAGGGCTGGTAAGAGACATGCCATCACAATATGTTGAAATAAACATGTTAGCTGCTGAAGTGGATGAAGTATTCCCTGAAAACGGAAATAGTGTTTCATCGAATTGGGCATGGCATGTGGTATATATACGCCCGGTTGATACATCTAAGCAACGGTAACCTTTATATTGGGAATTGTAGCCAATAAAAACGCACGCTTTACTCCGAGGGGATAGTTTGTGAGAGGCGTAATCCCGAAGATACGGGTATACACAACTACCAAAAACTCGAAAGTTACCATAATTTGGCGCGAATTTGAACAGAAGCTCGTAAGGGGACTTGTTCCCAAGTAATTTTGATGGCAAACGATTAATAATATATGTTGCGGAACTAAAAGCAAAAGTCCATAAATTTGCCGGGACATTTGCATTGAACATCATGGCCAAACCCGTCTCTGTAATGTGCCGGTGTTTGCGTTCCGCACGAGCATTCTGTTGTGGGGTATACGGGCATGATAAACGATGATGAGTGCCATTGCTTGTAAGCAAAGTGCGTACACGGTCATTGGTAAATTCTGTGCCTCCATCGGACTGAAAATTCTTAACCTTGCAAGAGAATTGCGTTTGAACAAGATTAAGAAAATTGGTAAATATCATAAAGAAATTCGACTTTGCTTTCAATGGATAAAGCCACGTAAACCTGGAAAAATCATCAACAAAGATTACATAATATCGGTAACCATCCATAGATGCGACCGGTGAGGGTCCCCATAAATCACAGTGTATTAAATCTAGGACATGTGAAGCACATTTAGGATTTAAATCAAAAGGTAAACGTTTGCTTTTAGATAATTGACACGATGAGCAAAGATTAGGGGTTGGTAAAATAGAAGTAACTGATAAACAACCCAATTTATTTAATAAAGAAATTGTATCAAAACAAACATGTCCTAAACGATTATGCCATAAATCATAAGATGCTTTTAATCTAGATGATGCAAGTCTCGAGAAAAATGCATGTTGACTACGCTCGAGGATGTAGAGACCTTCTTTAACTCACCCCTTTGCTAGAGGAGCCCTTGTGGCCTGATTCTGAATGGTAAAAAATTCGTCAGAAAACAAAAAATCAACTGGATTATCTGAGCAAAGTTTACGAACTGAAAGCAAATTCTTTGTTAAATGAGGAACAACAAGAATATCTTGTAATGAAATATGAGGCAGTAAAGACTTGTTACCAATATGAGTGATTTTTGAGATGTTACCATTACCGAAAATCACAGAATCATTACCATTGTAAGTAGTGGCCGAGTCCACTGTGTTGAGAGACGGTGTCATGTACTCATGTGAGAAGACGCACCGGTATCAACACACCAATCCGGGGAATAACCATTGACATTACATTGAGATTGAAACGCATGAGCAAGGTTAGCATCAATGGTTTGTGGTCGACTAGCAAAGGTGTGTAAATCTGGACAGTTTGAAGCATAGTGACCGTCCTTGCGACAAAGTTGGCAATGGGGTGGTCGACGACCACGCCCACGACCACGACCACCACCGCGGCCACGAGTAGAGCCACGTCCTCGGTTAGCATCAGTGGACGAGTAGAAGGCTGCCTGTGTAGTAGCTGCATTCCCATTGATGGAGAGAAGGAAAAGTTCATGACTTTCCACCTGAGATATTAGATCCCGAAATTTAGGGCGCGACCGTATAAGGCGTTGAGTGGTGGAAAAGGTTTCAAAAGACGAACCAAGACCACACAAAAACCAATGGGTTTTATCGGTTCCATCAAGGGGTTGACCGATAGCATTGAGTTGGTCACATATTGCCTTAAATTTTCGACCGTACTCAGAAACAGTGGACGACCCTTTTTGAAGTTGACGGAGAGAGTCACGAAGTGTGTGCATCCGTTCAACTGAGTCGTGACTGTAGGCATCGAGTAAAGCACGCCAGACATCATTAGACGTGGTGTGCCCAAGTGTCTCGGCCATGGCTTCCTCGGAAAGAGATGCTTGAATAAGAAGCAGGGCCCGTTGATCTGCAGCATACCACTTGGTGTATTCAGGGTTGGGAACGGAAACTCCATCATTGTCAATCGTAGCGGACGGAGCAGGGGTGGTTCCGTCCACATACCCGGTGAGTTTTTGACAGGTTAAAATCGGTAGGAGTTGATTCTTCCATATGAGGAAGTTTGTGGAGGAGAGCTTGACTGTTAGCATGTGTAAAACAGTGGCTAGCGGGAGAGGAGAATCGTTAGATTCTGTGGTGACAATCGTGACTGAAGAAGACAATCAACAATGGTGAAAAGGCTGCGAAGAGAAAGAAACGAAGGTGGGGTAGGCGGCCAGGGTTTAGAAGGCTGATACCATATTAGGGTTTAAGAATTATCACCCTTAATGATGATTTCATATATTCAGTAATGTATTTATACAAGTACATAACAAGAGATTTAAGGTATATCCCTTTATACAAGGAAATGATATATACTATACATTATGAATATTACATTTAAATAAACTCAAGGATTGTGTCAATCCTTGTTATCGTGATATACACTATTAGGATGTAGCAAACAAAATACCACCAATCCGGGTCACGACGGGCCAACACCGGTTTCCACAACACCGCCGGGAATGAGGGAATGAAACAGGCGAATTTTAAACGGGTGTGTCTTGAACCATCCTCTTACCAGGGGGTGACGGTTGAACCGGTTCAATTGGCCGAGTTGAATTGGGCTCAGCTACCATCTATTTTCCTCATGGTTTTTTGTATTTTCGAATATTTTGATACAAGACTGTTGTATAAGCATGTTTGTTCTTATAAAAATCAGAATAAAAGTAGCTTCTAAAACAATCAATTTGACCCCTAATGATCAAAAAAGCGAAGTCAAAAACGGGATTCTAAGAATCAATAAAGAAAGTATGTATTGAAATTGGGAGCTCTAAAAGAAAGTATGTATTGAAATTGGGAGCTCTAAAAGAAAGTATGTATTGAAATTGGGAGCTCTAAAATTTAAAATTTAAAATGCAAAAGTTATAAGAAATATATGGTTAGTAAGTTTTACCTTTAGAAGAGCAGATGTAACTTCAAAAGTCGGGAGCAAAAAAGCGGGATATGTGTTTTAAAGAGGCAAGTATGTATTGAAATTGGGAGCTCTAATTCCAAAAAAATAAACCCCAAATTTGAAGAAGTAAATGAAACTTACCTGAAGAAAAAATAATTGAAGCAAGAAACCTCAGAATCCATAAATGAAAATTTGAAAAATAAACCATCACAAAATTGTAGAAGATGAGTCAACGTTACGTGAACCTGAAAAGGATAACTGAAGCAGTAAAACTGAAAATCGAAACGCCACCAAACCTGAAAATTTAAAACTGTAAATCGAAACCGTGAAAATAGGAAACAAAATTCGAAAATTTGAGTTAAAATTATCTGAAGAAGGTGATATGAAGTAGAAAGAGTGAAAAATGAAACCCTAATTTGAAAAAGGAAAATAAAGAGGGAGCGAAAGATCACCTGAAGAAGAATGGAAGATGGTCATGGATGGGTAAGAATGAATCGGGTTGTATAGGTGTAGGTCAAGAATTCATAGGTTCAACAGATGTCAATAGAGGGTAAACAAAGTGAAGCATGAGCTGGCGATTGTTGTTCAAGCAGGACCTGTCGATTGTTTTATGGAGACCGTACTATTCAGCCGACGGTAAATGTTAGGTATATAATATGACTAGGTTATGACCCATGAAAAATCACGTGCTAGCTATCATTAATGTTATTGAAGACAATTTTTATAGAATACAAAAGTTATCGCTAATTGCATGATTGTAAATATACGATAAGAAATATAGTAAATGCTTCTAAAATGTAAATTATGGAATAAGAGCTTACAATATATAATGCTTATAGAGTATTATATACAATTACTTTATTGTAAACATTCCCTAATTATCTGATTTTAAGCATTTTAGGTAATTTGGGAATTAATGATTAATTAAAACTAAATGAATAGTAGAGCTAGTTATTCAAATAAGCATTTTTAGAAACCACTTTAATTTATAACTCCAAAGCTAGTTTCGAATGGGGGAGAAAGTATAAATAATGGTCAATGGAATGCATATAATGCAAACAGTACTATAACTATAAATACTTGTGAATAACACAGTGTGGAGTCCATTTGGTGTTATATATGCTATCCTTTTCTGACGAATTCAACTATAGATTTGTAAGATAAATGAGGGAATATTTTTTTGCAGATTTCAATTGTATCATAAATAACTTAGGTCATTCCATTAAAATACTAATAGACTTAATATTGTATAGTTAAGCATAATGATAAACCTAGCTCCAAAAGTACCCAACTCTTGAAGCACACTTTACATGAAAATAAGTAGCACATTTGCGACACCGAATGCAAGAATCATGAACATGTTCACCAATTACACATGCATGCTATTTACCAGTTAGACATAATATTAACTATTTTATCCAATTTTTTATATTTATTTACTAATATTCCTACCTTTTGGTTATAAAAAATAAGTAAATCAATAACTATATATGAGTACTTATCATCAAACTCATTTGTATGCTTGTCAAACATCCAAAATAAAATGTAAAGTTAACAAAAAACAGTTGAAGCTTTTACTAATTGAGCCTACTTGTCCACACGATATTAAAGTTATACTTCCTCCGATTCAAAATAAATGCTACACTTTCCATAAATGGGTTATTCAGAATAAGTGCTACACTTTCCATAAATGACAAAAAATAGGAGGACCCACACCCACTAACTATTTACTTTAACAAAGTGAAATGACTCATTTACCCTTACTTTTTTACTTTTAAACATCATTAACCACACTTTATTCAAAAGGTGTAGAACCCATTATCCACTAATCATTCAATTAATCTAATTTAACCATCGTTACACTATTTTGCTTCAAAAATCGTTAAAGTAGAAGTGTAGCACTTATTTTGAATCGGAGGAAGTATTAAAGATGACTAAAGAAAAAAGTTAAACCTCAATTGCTGAATTGTGTAAAGCTCCACCCATTTGTTTAAACTCCTTGGTACAATTTGAATTTTTTAAGTCAAAGTAGTTGCTTGACTTTTTGAAGACAAACAGACTCCGGGGATTTTTTTTTACTCGTCTGGTTCTGGTTAAAGTGTCTATCTGGATATATTACGTCTGTCTGCATAATTTAGTGTTACCATTTGTTTTTAATGATGAATTAATAGTCTTAATAATAAATTTTGACAATTTTTTCATTTCCAATATCTTGTTATTGTAAACAAAACATATTTTAATGACATAATTTTGAATAGAAGTTTTTAATAACAAAAAAATATTGATATATTGTAATAAAGTTTTAACTTAAAATAAATATTTTTAAAATATATATATATATATATATATATATATATATATATATATATATATATATATATATATATATATATATATATATATATAATAAATTAAATATTTTTTAACCAAATCATAGAAAGCATAAAAGTGCAACTAATATAAATTTTATAGATATAAAAAAGAAAACATGATACGGATGTATCGTATGGAAGCTAAAACCCCTACTTACGGGTTGTGTTCGGCCAACCGACTCACACACAAGAAACGAATTCTTGTTTCAAAAAACGAAACGTTTTCTTTATTATTTAATAACCTACATCCAACACAATATCATAATAGCTTAAATAAGAAACTAACTAGAGTTATACTAGGAAACATAAAAGATTTAAACTAAAAGATAACAACTAACTAAAAGATAAATCCTAAATGTGTTGGATGGTTTGAAGCCTTTTGATTCGTCCTTAGCCACGATCGGATGGTCCGGATTGTAACTATTGGCATTTGTATCCGTATCCGTATCATCCTCCCCCTCTAAAAAAGGACTCGTCCTCGAGTCATCTTCGTCAGTTGGTTCACAGGGAGATAAATCTGCAACATTAAAGGTGGTAGCCACTTTGTAATGTCCGGGCAAATCAATTTTGTATGCATTATCATTAATACGCTTCAACACTCGAAAAGGACCGTCAGCTCGGGGTTGTAGTTGTGGGAATCGATCACAACGTAAAAATATCCATACGAGGTCACCCTCGTTAAACACAACCTTGCGTTGATGTTTATTGGCTCGGTTTTGGTATTTCAAGTTATGGTCGATGATACGGTCACGAACTTGTTCGTGTAAAAGTTTAATTTTTGAGGCCCTTTCGTCTGCATCCGTACTGAAATGTTGACGTTCTTCCGTCGGTGTTAAATCCAGTGGTGTAAACGGGTTTCACCCGTACACGACGAAGAAAGGACTGCGACCAGTGGAGCTCTGATTCGACCTATTATATGCAAATTCAGCTTGCGGGAGGACAAGGTCCCAGTTTTTAGGATTATCGCCTACTCAGCTTCTTAAAAGTTTTCCGAGGCTTTGATTCGTGACTTCAGTTTGTCCAGCTGTTTGTCGGTGGTGTTAGCTACTAAATTGTAATTTTGAACCTAGTCTCTTCCACAATGTACGCCAAAAATGGCTAACAAACTTGACATCTCGATCCGATGTGATGGTCTTTGGAACACCATGTAAACGGACAATTTCATAAAAATATAAACGTGCCACTTGAGATGCGTCATAAGTCTTAACACACGGAACGAAATGAGCCATTTTAGAAAAACAGTCGACAACTACCATGACTGAATCTTTTTTTCGTTGTGTTAAAGGTAGACCAAGGACAAAGTCAATGCTTACATCCTCCCACGGGTGTTCCGGCGTGGGCAGTGGTGTGTAAAGGCCTTGGTTTGTGTGGTGAGTTTTGGCTATGTTACAAACCCGACATCTTTTTAAAACTTTCGTGACGTCTCGATGTAGCTTCGGCCAAAAGAAGCGTTCTTGCACTAACGCTATGGTTTTTTCACGTCCAAAATGTCCCGCTAAAGCACCTTGGTGACACTCGAGGATGATGGCGTCTCGGAATGAAGACAACGGTACACACAGGCGACTGCCTTTGTATAATAACCCGTCTTTTCGAACAAAATCGCGATATAGAGAGGTGGAAGTATTTGCCCATGCATCCTTAAATTCCGGATCGTCTTGGTACAGATTAGCAAACGATTGAAAACCGTTCACTTGAAAAGCGAGTGTGGTTACGTACATTGGTCGGCGGCTGAGCGCGTCGGCTACGACATTTGCGGATCCCGCTTTATGTTGAATAACAAAGTGAAAATCTTGTAACATTTCAACCCACTTGGCATGGCGTGGGTTAAGCTTGGTTTGCCCTTGGATGAATTTGAGTGCTTGATGATCAGAGTATAAGATGAACTCACCGGGTAAAAGGTAGTGACGCCAATACTCAAGGCTTCGAACGATGGCGTAGAACTCTTTGTCATATGTACTATAATGACGCCGCGTGTCACTTAACTTTTCACTAAAAAAAGCAATAGGGCGCTTGTTCTGGCTGAGGACGCCGCCGATGCCGACTCCAGAAGCGTCACATTCCACTTGAAAAACATGCTAGAAGTTTGGGAGTGCAAGAACCGGTGCTTGAGTTACGGCCGACTTAAGGGTATCAAATGACTTTTGTGCCGCCGGGGAGCACGCAAATTGGCTTCCTTTTAAAGTTTCCACGATGGTGCTAAAATTCCGAATAAATCATCGGTAAAAGGAAGCTAAACCATGAAAACTTCGAACATCATGGAGGGAGGTAGGTGTCAGCCAGGTTGTGATGGCGGTAACTTTAGATTCATCCATGCGAATGCCGTTTCCCGAGACTAAATACCCCAAAAAAATGACCTCGGTGGTGAGAAAACGGCATTTTGCGGCATTGGCGTATAACTTTTGTTGTCGAAGAACTGTGAAGATGTCTCTTAAATTAAGAACGTGTTCTGTGACATCTTTGCTAAACACTAAAATGTCGTCAAAGTATACGACGACACAACGACCAATAAACGGTTTAAAGATATAATTCATTAACCGCATAAATGTACTCGGAGCATTAGATAACCCGAATGGCATAAGCATCCATTCGTACAAACCATCTCGGTTTTGAACGCCGTTTTCCATTCATCTCCGGGTCTCATTTGGATTTGATGGTAGCCACTATGTAAATGTATTTTGGAGAAAATCGATGCCCCGTGAAGGTGATCAAGTAAATCGTCGAAACGTGGAATGGGGAACCAGTATTTAACGGTGATTTTATTAATGGCTCGGCTATCAATGCACATGCGGAACTTTCCGCCGGGTTTCGGAACGAGGAGAGCGGGGACGGCACAGTGACTCATGCTTTCTCAGATTAAACCCTTTTCCAATAATTCCGTGACTTGCCTACGTAGTTCGGTGAACTCCTTCGGGTTCATATGGTATGCCGGTTTGTTCGGTATGCCGGTTTGTTCGGTATGCTAGCGCCCGGAAGGAATTCAATGCAATGCTGAATATCGCGTTCAAGAGGAAGCCCTGGTGGAATGTCATCTAGAAAGACATCACAAAATTCGGAAATAAGAGGTTGCACTTCGGATGGGATTGTCGGAATTGTAGGGTTTTCTTGAGTCTTTAATAACCCGAAAATAATATGACCGGATTTAGTGACGTTGGTTTGTTGAGGTCGGAAAAAATAGGGCCCGAAACTAACATCGACTCGGCCCCTTCGTCGGATGGATCGAGTGGAGAAAGGGTAATATTGATGCCATCCTTTTTAAACGTGTAGGTGTTGCGGAATCCGTCGTGCTTAGCTCGACGATCGTATTGCCACGGACGTCCTAACAGTAGGTGGCAAGCATCTATCGGAAGGACTTCGCACCAAAGTTCATCCGTATACTTGTTTCCGATGGAGAATTGAACGAGACACCGATGTGTTACTTTGATAACGTTTCCCTTTTTGAGCCACGTGAGTTGGTACGGTTCGGGATGGGGTTGTAGTGGAAGATTCAATTTTTCCACCATTGAAGTGGCAGCAATATTTTCACAACTTCCGCCGTCAATAACGACAGTGCAAGCTTTCCCTTTAGCGGTCCATTTAGTGCGAAAAATGTTATTGCGGAGCCATGATGTATCTTCGGTTGGACTGTGTACATTTGTATTAAGGATACGTTGAATCACGAGTGCCTCACCACGATCAGGATAAATGGTTTCGGTGGGTTCATCGTCACGATCGGTGTCGGTGTCATATGTTGGTACGTGATCGTCAATAAATGCGACAATTTGTTTATTCGGGCAATCCCGTTTGAGATGACCGAGTCCTTGACACTTATAGCACCATAGTGGGTTAGGGCGTATCCCGGCAGTAGCGGGTGTGGGTGCGGTGGTATCGATTTTTTGTGGTTCGGTGCGTGGTGTAGGGGGTGCGGCGGTCGTCGGTCGGAAACGGCTCGGTATAGGCCGTTGTCGATTTGCAAGTTTTTTTTCAACCCTTTGAGCTAACCTGCACACATCAGAAAAAGACCAATATTGATATAGGTCGAAGATGCGTTCAACCGTTTGAAGCCAATCGATGAAGTCATCGGGCTGCATGCGACCTTCAAACTCCAGGATTTGGGGTCGGATACCGAAGGCACGAAGGTGGTCTCGTGGAGGTGGTGGCGGGGAATGCGGCGGTCGGCGATCTCGGCCAAAGATGTTGTAGTCGCCGTCTTCGTTCCACCGAATAGAGGCTGTAGCGGAATGGTCAATCTCGGAACGGTTGAGCTCGAGGTCCCGAACTCGCTGTTGCAAGCGTTCGATCTCGATGTCACGCGGGTCACGTCGATCAAACCCGTTGCCTCCAGCGGCGAATCGATGGTTTTGACGGTGGTCTTCCTCACGGTCGGACATCGTACGATCTTGGTGAATCTGATACCACTTGATACGGATGTATCGTATGGAAGCTAAAACCCTAGCTTACGGGTTGTGTTCGGCCAACCGACTCACACACAAGAAACGAATTCTTGTTTTAAAAGAACGAAACGTTTTCTTTATTATTCAATAACTTACATCCAACACAATATCATAATAGCTTAAATAAGAAACTTAGAGTTATACTAGGAAACGTAAAAGATTTAAACTAAAAGATAACAACTAACTAAAAGATAAATCCTAAATGTGTTGGATGGTTTGAAGCCTTTTTGATTCGTCCTTAGCCATGATCGGATGGTCCGGATTGTAACTCATTGGCATTTGTATCCATATCCGTATCAAAACAAAATGACTTAATGGGGAAAACATCATCTCATGACTTTTTTCGGTCAAGTCATGTTGTCTGGATTAAGTCATAAACAAACAAACTCTTTATAACTTTCTCTATATAGTTATTTTCTCATTAAGTCGAAATCAAACACCACCTCCATTGATCTTGGATCCTCAACAAACCGTCCATTAACAATCCATAATAAATTGTGTACCAAGTGCACCTTAAAAAGTTCCTATGATCAAAAAAGTTGTAAAGATTAAAATTATAATACGTAATTATGCCATGTGACAATATGTGAAGAACTACAAAAGTTAAACATCCCACCAGATTATTAGAAAGTCTTCACATATACATGAGTCAGCTATAGTCAAATTTTGTCTTTTACTAATCTCAATGTATATTATGCTAAGCAAAATCACTGGCAAAAGGTTAGTCGTAGTTCATCAAATCATATTCAAATTTTGGATTTAAGTATGTTACTACACATAAAATGGAATGCAAGTAGGAACATTCTAAATCAACAACTGGTCTTTAGAAGCCTATAAATTAAAAACAAACTTTGTTCATAGCCTCCAAATTAAATTAGTCTATAAATAGACGATTAAGGGTTCTCTGTTAACCTCATTGTCCTCTGGTCCTCCAAAATTAGACAGAGAACCCTTAATCATCTATTTATCGACAAATACGGAGGCAATTGACAAAATGGGTAATTGAGCTAGGAAAACATGACATTACCTTCCGTCCCAGACAAAGCATAAAAGGCCAGGCGCTGGCAGATTTTCTAGTGGAATTGCCGGAGGAAGAGAATGTATCCTTGGCAGAGGGATGGTCCCTTCGCCTGCAAATGCTTCGTCTTGTTCAACTTGGCTCATGTATATGGACGGAGCATCAAGTGTGGAGGGTTGCGGAGCAGGAGTAGTTTTAACAGGTCCGAGCGACGAAAGGATAACATACGCTTTGCGGTTCGACTTCTAGTGCTCGAACAATGAGGCCGAATACGAAGCGTTGTTGACTGGTCTGGACCTAGCAAAGAGTTTGGGAGTCAGTAAGTTGAAGGCTTTTACAGATTCAATGTTGGTAGTAAATCAGGTCAAAGGGCTATACGAAGCCAAGGAAGCTCACATGAAAAAAGTATTTGGCAAAAACTAGAATGGCGATCCTGGGTTTTAACGAGTTTGAAATAACTCAGATCCCTAGAACAAAGAACAAAGAGGCGGATGCTTTGAGTAAGCTAGCATCTATGCTCTTCTCTCATATGACATAGAAGGTCTTGGTAGAAGTTCTCACAGAAAGAAGCATCGAAGAAAAGCATAGTGAAGTTATGCAGATAGGCCCGGAGGAAGGTTGTTGGACCTACTGGATGTGGAGGTGTCTTCAGGAAGGAGCCCTTCCGGAAGATAAGAAGGAAGCCCGGAAGATCCGGGTCAACGCGAGAAGGTACATGGTTAAGGAGGGGACCTTATATAGGAAGGGGTATTCGACCCCTTGGTTAAAATGTTTGAGCAAACAGGAAGGAATCTTGGCCATAAAGGATGTTCACGAAGGTTTGTGTGGCTCGCACTCCGGCCCAAGAGCTCTTACGCAAAAACTCTTTAGGACAGGGTATTTTTGGCCGAGTATGTCTGCAGATACAAAATAATACATCAAGAAGTGCGAGCAGTGCCAGGAATACTCGGATGTTCCCAGAACACATATGGTAAACTTGACAAGCATCACAAGCCCATGGCCATTCTGTCAATGGGGAATAGATATTGTGGGACCTTTCCCAAAGGCAGCAGGAGGGGTTAAGTTTCTGGTCATCGCAGTCGACTACTTCATCAAGTGGGTAGAAGCGAAGGCACTTGCATGCATATCAGGCTCCAACGTTGTAAAATGTTTTTTGCAATAAATCGTGTGCAGGTTCGGTCTTCCCCACATCATTGTCAGTGACAATGGGAAACAGTTCGCCAACAATCCTTTCAAGGAATGGTGTGCGAAACTTTCCATCCGTCAAAACTTCACGTCCGTAGCACATCCCCAAGAGAATGGCCAGACGGAAGCTATGAATAAAACACTTGTGAAGGGAATCAAGAAACGCTTAAGAAGGACGGAAGGAGGATGGGTAGATGAGTTGGAAAGTGTCCTATGGGCGTACCAGACAACGGTCAGGAGTGCTACTGGAGAGACCCCATATAGCCTTGTGTATGGGACGAAAGCGGTAATCCCTCCGGAAATAATGTTGACTTCCCCAAGGGTAGGTAACTTCCATCTAGAAGGAAATGAAGAGGCTCTTCAGCTTAACTTGGATTTAGTGGAGGAACGTCGAGAAAACGCGGCCACTCGACAGGCGTTGTATAAGTTATTAGCAGAAAAACACTACAACAAGAAAGTCCAGGGGTCGGCATGCAGAGTGGGGGATCTAGTGTTATGGAAGAACGAGGCAAGCTTGCAGATAAAACCAGGCAAACTGTACCCAAATTGAGAGGGCCCATATCGTATCAAGGAAGCAAGACGGAACGATTCGTATGTGTTAGAATCGATGGAGGGAAACTTGATCCCGCGAACATGGAACATGAGGAACCTGCGAAGGTACCATTTCTAGTTAAGTAATCGAACATGTTAAAAAGCCTCCCTATATTAGTAGGATCTTAAGGGGCACATTTTGTAAAAGATGAATCGAACGAACCTGCCAAGAGCAGAATATTTTGTCATAAAATGTTATTCGAACACATAACATAATAGACAAACGAATAAAACGACAAATAACGAAACATATAGCAGACTCGCATGCATATGATCATAGCTATGAAAGGTTTACATGGGTAACCGAAAGGTACCATAAATCTATGTCCGGACGGAAACCGGAGCCATAATAAGCAACGAAGAGTTCATTCGTTTGTAACTTTCTTAATTAGGGATGCCTTTTTAACAAGTAACAAAAAAGAATTCACAAGACGACGAACAAAAAAGAAAATGTATATATAAAGGAAATACGATCACATTGAAAATGCACAAAGATTACAATAATTGTCAAGTTCAAAAGACATACAAACCCCAAAAAACCAACGCAACCTTAAACAAACACATCAACTAAACAAACTAGGTGGGATGGGTCGAACTCTCTCCCACACCTTCTGTTCCGATAGGAAGCTTAGCAACAAGCATCTTCAATTCCTCCAAATTAACAGTCCCATTTTCAAAAGAAAGATCAACTCATAATCCGGTGCAACCAACTTTTCAAACAAACTCATGATGCTTTCCTGGGCTCAGGAGTGGTCGTTTACCAGCTTCGCATGACTCAAAAGACCAGGATATGCCTCTCGGGTATCCACACATCCTTGGTAACGACCAAACTTCAAGGTCTCCTCCTGAATGGCAGTATTCAGATTAACAAACTCAGCGGAGGAGAGCAACGTCTCGAAGGGCCCAGGGAGTCCTTTCCGGAGTACCCACAACATATCCTCTTGACCATCACATACCTCCTTCTACAAGCGTTTATTTCCTGCCTCCACCATGGCCAGGCGCTGGTTAACATCTATCAACTGGGAGTCCTTCTCGACCAGGGAAGCTTCTAGTTCGGCGATTCGGATGGCGGAGGATTTGTTTTGATTTTTAAGCTCCAAAAGCTCCACCTTTTTAGCCTTCAACGAACGGCTAAGCCCCCCCCACCCCGCTCGGTAGTAAGCCGCCTCACGGATCCTGCAAGTTGGTTTTTCTCAAACTTCTCCTTTTCATGAAGATCCTTGACAGTCTTAATCAATCCTGACATCCGGGCAAATTTCGCATGTTGATTATGTGACACCTGTTCCTGGCGAGCCCTTTGGTTTTGAAGATCAGTTAGAAGCTCGATAGTGCTCAGCAAGCCGGCCTTGGCCCTCAGAATGACATCTTCAAGAGTAAGCTCCATAGCTTCTTCTGCGAAGGGAGCCTTGGAAACAATAACCTGCTTTGGAGCAGGTGTAGTTGTAAAACCAAAAGGGGCGGAGGATAGGGTTACTGGTGGATCCACGGTGACCTCTTTTGGTTGCTCCACGGGCAGCGTGGTCACAACAAGATACAACTTTTAATGTCTACATCACAAGATACAAGTTTTACAACTAAGTGTATAACTTTTTAATGCAACATCTGTGGTGTATACATTAAAAGTTGTGGTGTATAAATCACTACCTTTATATAAATTGTGTATGTATGTATATATGTATGTATTCAAGGTTTTTAGTTCATTTTTCTTTTTCTTTATGGGTTTACGAGGGTGGTTTTTGGTAGAAACACTCGTCTAGTGGTAGACTATTTTAAATATTTTTGTCTTTTTTTTAGCTTTTGGTATATTTGATGGTAAGGTTAGGAATGTATGAAACTATAAATTGCCTTCGCTTATGTTCTTAACTTTCTATTATATGGTGTTAGGTAAGTAATAGTCTAGGGGCAAGATTGCCAACATTGTATAGTTGATAGATTAGTTTTAGGATTAGTCTTAGTTTAATCAAGCAATTAAGGACATGGTATATAAACCAAAATGTGAGCCTTAATTGCTAAGTTTTGCCATTAATCAAATCTGAACTTTCAAGCAAAACCTCCTCCTTCTCTCTACTCTCTCTCTATAACCTTAACTCTCTTCTTCCTATTTTCTTACCAAAATCACAATCAAACCTTAAGTAATGGATTGATAGCTTGTTTGATTATCTACAATTGGTATCAGAGCATAATCCTTCAAGGAATTCGATCCAAATCCATTGCTTACAGTCCAGAACAGAAGATCATTTGGGGTTTTTGAGTTTTTGAAGAAAAATGGTCAAGAAATCAAAATCCGAATTTAAGGTACTAATGTTAGTTTTTATGGGTTAAATCTGTTCATCTTGTGATTATATTAAGCTTAGAATCAAATTTCGTTCAAATCCAATCCATATTGATGATGAAATCGTGATTTTAAGAAAACACCATTAAAGCTTGAAAAACCTTGAAAATTCAAATTTTAGATTAGATCTAGGTTGTTTTTCGTGCATATTATTTGAATGGATTGAAGGAAAACGTTTTTGGGTCAGTTTGCAAAAAGAATCATCCATTTTGGTTAAGAAACGAGCATTCTAGGATCAATTTAGTGTGTTTTTTGTTGGTTGTTCGGTTTCTGCTCAAACGACGCCACTGTTCTCGGCTCAAAGCTGAAGAACATTCTCGGCTCGAGAACAGTGAACTTCCCAGCCCGAGAACTTGCAACACCTCGGCCCGAACACTTTCCTCAGTTCGGCACGAACACTTTCGACAGTTCGACTCGAACTCTTTCTGAACTTCTCGGCCCGAACACTTAAAACATCTCGGCCCGAGATCTTTCCCAGTTTGACCCGAACTCTTGCAAATCTTCTCGGCCCGAACTCTTTGACACTTACCGGCTTAAGAACTTTCTCAATCACTTCAATTTTTTTTACCCCGTCGTAATCTTAACCTTACCACTCAAACATGACTTCCAAGGATGCCTTGTCCATCAGTTCGGATACCAAACCACCTGTTCTCTACCGAGGAGAATATGGTCAATGGAAGAAACGGTTTCTCCATTTTATCCTTAGTCAACATGCAGGTCAACAAATCCTTGAATCCCTTCAAACCGGACCAGCAAAATTCTATCGTGATGTGGTAGCTACCCCAAACTCTCAACCACCAGTAACTGGAGGTGTAGTTGAAATTCCCCCGACGGAATACACTCAAGAACAGAAAGAAAGAGCAAGGGCTGATGTATATGCGCATTCACACATGTTGCAAGGCCTTACAAATGAAATATACAACAGTCTTGACAGCTTCTCCACTGGTAAAGAGCTCTGGGATGAAATCCGCAAGCAGATGAAGGGAACTGACCTAGGCAACAAGGCTAAAATGGTATCCACCCTTAACACGTATAGTCAGTTTAAAGCAAACTCCGGAGAAGAATTGGAACAAACCTACCATAGGTTTTGCAACATGCTTAATGTCCTCCGAAAGAACAACCTGAACAAAGGGAATCTCGAAATCAACATCAAATTCATTCAATCTCTTCTCCCCGAATGGGAAATGTTTGGTAACAGTGCGATGCCGCACAAAGACTTAAGCCTCATAGACATTCATGAATTATATGAATATATACATCAGAATGAACCTATGGCAAGATAATGCTGACACACTTGCAGTGTTGGCCAAACAAAACCAAGCTCTCAACAAAGGAATCAATGAAGCACTGATGGCAGCTCAATCAAAAGATGTAGTTAAAGATGAACCAGAGACTCTGATCCCTGAGGGGACAAACGAAGAAATTGAGTCGGTTCGTCAGGCCATAGCTTTAATATCAAGCTACAACAACAAGTACTATAACAAGCCAACAAACAACAACCTCCGATCCTCCTCAAACTTCAAATTTAACTCCTCAAACCCCGAACAACAAAACATCATCTTCCACCACTGAGCCACCTAAAAAATGCTACAACTGTGGCATGACGGGGCACTTCGCCAAATAATGTAAAAAGCCGAAGGTTAAGGACTCTGAATACTTCAAAAGAAAGATGCTCCTGGCTAAGTAGGTTGAAAATGGCAAAGTCCTTCTGGCTGAGGACATGCAGTGGTTGGAAGACTCAGATGATCAAGAGGAAGAGCAATGCACTGCCAGTCTGGCTCATATGGCTAGATCAAACGAATTAAAAGGTGAGCTGGGTATCCTCGAGAACAATGAAAATGAGGTGCATTCTTCTTCTTTTGATTCTTTTCTATCTGACACATACACTGAATAATCAGAAAATTCCTTGTTTAATGAAAAACTTTTACTTAAAATTGATGAGAAATCTCAATTGACGAAACAAATTACTATTTTAGAATCCGAAAAAGCACAACTTTAAATGATTTAAGTGATTTAAGTGAATGTTCTCTCCAATTAACACAAGTAAACAAGGAATTACAAAATCAGTTGTCTACGTCAAAATCTGCTTTTCAATTTCAAATTTCTGAATTACAAGATAGTTTACGAAAACAAGTGAAAACAACTAGTGAATCAAATGCACAAATCACAAACTTAAAGGCAGAAAATTTGACATTTCGTCGTTAACTTGAGGAACAATAAACTTGAAACACTTGTTCCTCAAGTTAATCAAAATAATGCTTCAAATAAAAAAAAAGACAAGAGTTACAACAATAGTTGTCATCCTTTCATGTTGCTCACACCAGTGAGGTCATCGACTAAATCAAATTATCAATGCAAAAAATCTTGAAATTGCAAACCTTAAAAACATGAAAATGGTGTCAAGTGAGAATGACGACTCTAAGAATGGCGATTCAACTACATAGAGAACAAACAAGGATAAAGACTGCAGACGTCAAGATGAAAGACTACCAAGATCTGTTGAAGACGGCTGACATCGAAATTCAAAAATTAAATGAACAATCGAAAATATAACGAACAGTTTTAAAAAGGAAATCGATGAACAATCAGCAACCATACACAGTCTCACTGTCAGAAAAGAAAATGCTGAAGAACATATTTCTAAACAGGAGCAGACGATTGTCAAAGCTAGTCACACAGAACAAACGATAAAATTCAATGAGCCAAAAGAGTTCAGATCATACAAGTCAAAAGTGGGTCTCGTAGCAGAAAATACCCATCATCTGGAAAAAGCTGCTGATGTTCTTCATACATTATACAATTACGATTACATGAATTTGGGAATCTGGCAAAGCTTCCTTCATATTCCAGATGAAGAAGCAGAAATTGAAAAATTCAACAGGGAAAAGGAAGAATATGTTCAAATTAGCTTAAATTATGATGCCTTAAACTCAACATATGAAAAGAAGAAAGCAAAATTTGAACATAACCAATATTTTCCAATCATCACACCAGCTGAATTTTCCATTCCTGAAAATGGAATTTAAAACAAATCAAAGAGCCAAAGCTTTATTGTAACACCTCAATTTTTTAATAAAACATATTTCTGTAAAATCCTTTTAAAAAAAACATTAGAGTAATTGTCCCAAAGTATGGATTTACAAAAACCTTTGGCATAAAATAAAAGTCATTAGTTGGTGTTACAAAATATATCATAACCAAAGCCAAACGTAAATCCACCTTGCTATCTCTACTTAATACCCGTGCGCCTTCACTAGCATACGCACCTATCCCTTAGCTCCTGAACCTAAGTACATAGCATTACAAACAAACATAGTACGTTAGACAAATTTGTCTCGTGAGATACATGAGTTTTAGACCCGACAATAATATATAAATAATCGCTCATATTAATATATATATATATATATATATATATATATATATATATATATATATATATATATATATATACTTTAGTTACCTCCGTGGTAACCCTAACACATTCATATACATCGATCACCTCCTCGGTAATCCTATCACATTCATTCACATCCTATTCGACCCGTCAAGTTGTTCGGAATGCCTCCAATCCAACGAGACCCCATTTTTGTCCTACTAATCAGAATGCCTCCGATTCAGTAGAACCCCCTTTGTCATCTTGTCCAAGCAAGGTGACCCATCTTATCTTACTAATCAGAATACCTCCAATTTAGTAAGATCCAACATCTTGTTGGGTGATCGGAATGCATCCAATCCATCAGTTTAAAGATACCGTGATAACCAGAATGCCTCCGAATCTACCACGTACCTGTCCTACTTCAATCTACCCGTCATAGCTATTACATGTGACTATATGTCACATCTATCAACAATGCCGTAAGGCCATCATACAAACTATCCATGTACTAATCTCACTTAGTATTCACACAATCAAACCAACTAGTTAATATAAAAATTAAATAACTAGTTTATCATCAATAGTCACATATTAAAAATATTTCTTTACCGCTATGTACCCAGTTTTTAAAGTTCAGATGTACTCACCTTAGCGATAGCTCAATCCATATTGTGTTTATCAACATGAATCCTTGCTTTCCGCCTTTGGAATATCTCCAACCTTTAGGTCCTTGCAACCTATCAACATAATCATCATATTTCTAGTTATCATCCATAACTAGACATCAATTATCAACCCATAATAACATTCCTAACCACCAAGTTCATCCAACTTGGGGAAATCTCAAACCCTAGGTCAAGATTTACATTATGAAATTCCAAATCTACCGAGAACACAAGGTTCCTAAGCTAGCTATGAGTGTTTTACACTCTCCATAATCATCTTCCCCAAATATCCATGGTAGGTTGTCCAAACCACCATTTTCCCCCAAATACATCTCATAACTAGTATAGATCTAAGTTAAAAATATCTTTCCCCATGTTTAAACATCATAGATAAGAGTTCTACATACTCTATTTCATCATACATGAAAACCCCAAAAGCTAGGGTTAACATTCATTCAACCAAATTCCCCAAATCTTAAATCTAATGCTTGATAAAGAAGAGATTTACCGTAATCCTCAACAAAGGAAGCAAAATCACTTGATTTGGACCCCAAAATCGGCTCCAAATGACCTTTTCCACTCAAAATATGTATAAGAACTTAGAGAGAGAGTTAGGGTTTCAAGTTTTGCATCTAATGGCCAAAATTCTGAATTTAATGCTCCAGACGACCTCGCGCGCTCGACCACCACCTTGTCGCACGCTCGACCACCACCTTGTCGCGCCGCTCGACACTTGCTCGCGCCACTCGAACACGGCTCGCGCCCCTCGACGGAGCCTCTCCCGTACGCGACCAACCCTTCTATTCGATTTCGGCGATTTGTGCAACCCGCTCGCGTGCTCGACAGCCTATGGCTCGCGCGCTCGAGCAGCTGATTTGGTCTAACTTTCGACTCGGTTTCGTCCATAACTTTCTCATACGATGTCCAAATGACACGAAACCAATTTCCACGTGTTTCAAATGAGTTATCCTTATTTATCATATTTTTCAATAATTTTTCGATTCAAAATTTCTGGTCGTACATTTATGTTCCACCATTAATTTTAGAAAAGAAAACTGTCCAATTAGAATCTGAAATTGATGAAACTCAAAAGGCTTTTGATAAAGTAAATGAAAAACTTCAAAACAAAATTCATAATTTAGAGGACACCATTTTAGAATTACAACCTAAAACTAATAAAAATATTTCTCAAAATTCTAAATCCTCTTTATTAGGATCGGCACTAGTTAATCCAGTTCCAACCATCCTAAAGAGAAGCAGTAATCCACCTGTTTTGAATCTTGCAGATAAAAAATTAGAGTCTCGAAGGAAGAGGTCCGTGAAGCCGGTTGAAGCAACAAGAGCCAAGCAGTCAGAGAAGTATATTTAGACTGGATCTAGTATGCTTAAGAAGCCTAGTTTACTTAAGAAGTCTAGTCCATTTAAGCCTGTAGTTTCATCTTTTTCTGTTAAAAATAAATGTAATGACTCTGCACAGTTTATTTCTCCGAAAGAAGTTTATGGTAATGTTTATGATTCTGCAGTTTATCATCCAGTTAATTACACTGTCAATGGTGTAAATTTAATTATTAAAACTGATAAAAATGGCAAAAAAGTTTATTTTGATAGAAAGACTGATAAACCAATTTCTCAGTACGATGAACGATATTATATTAAAATAGATGCTCCTTGTGGTAGATGACACGATGTTCTTGGTAAAGCTCGTGAAATCATTCAGTCCTGCACAACTTGCTATCCAGATCCATGCAAAACAATAAACTCTCGACCAGTAAAATCTACCATTACACGTTCATATAAACCAACCTCTGAAAAATCTTCATCTAATCGTCGTCTTGTGTATCGGGAAGTTTCTAAATGAACATCGTCTAACTTAGAGTCTCCAACAAAATCTCACAAGATGAACTCCAAACACTTGAAGAAATTTTCTAAAAATCCACAAACTTATGTTTCCAAATTGTCTTCTCGTCGCACGTCTTCTAAAGGAAACCCCACGCAAAATCCAAAACCGCCAGTTTCCTCAAAATGCGACAAACCATCCGCTAAAACGTTTACTCATGTGAAATACAATTGGATTAAAAATGAAAAATCTCATTGGATTATTCAATCCTCTGAAAAATCTCTCAAATGGGTAATCAAATCTGAACTGCCTCCTAACAGTTCTCCAAAGCTCTAAATTGATCATCACATAAAATTTGCCTAAAACATCTGTCACTAATCGTGCTGGACCCATACAACATTGGGTACCTAAAATGTTTTATTTGTTTTATGCAGAATATATGGTACCTTGACTCGGGTTGTTCAAGGCACATGACGGGAAACAAAAATCTATTGACCAACTTTCGTGAAAGATATTTGGGAACGGTCAAATTTGGAAATGATCATTTAGCTGCTATTTTAGACATGTTGCCTTTGTTGAAGACTTCTCACATAATCTATTTAGCATCGGTAAATTCTGTGATAAAACTCTGGAAGTCAACTTTCGCACAAAAAAGTGTGCTATTCGTACATATGATGGAGAAGAACTTCTTACCAGAACCCGTGATACAAACCTATTCACCATTAATCTTGATGATGTTGTTCCACTGGAAGAAGTATGTCTCGTATCAAAAGCTACTTCCAATGAGTCATGGTTATGGCATCGTTGGTTGTCTCATCGCAACTTAAAAACCATGAACACACTCGTAAAAGGAGGCCATGTATCTGAATTACCTGATGTTTCTTTTGACAAAGATCATAAATGTTCATCATGTGAAATGGGAAAAATGACTAAAAAGTCTCACAAACCTAAACCGGCACCAAGTACTTCTAAACCTCTTGAATTACTGCACATGGACTTGTGTGGTCCAATGAGTGTTCAAAGTCTTGCTGGTAAACGATATGTCTTAGTTATTATTGATGACTATTCAAGATACACATGAGTCCATTTCATCCGTTCTAAGGGTGAAGCCGCAGAGATCATCATCTCATTTATAAGGAAAACTCAAGTGAACCTGGAATTAAATGTTCAGACAATTCGTACTGACAATGGTACTGAATTCAAAAATAGAGTTCTTGACTCTTATCTTGAATCTGCTGGCATCACTCATCAGTTTTCCGCTGCACGAACTCCCCAATAGAACGGTGTTGTTGAAAGACGAAACCGTACTTTAGTTGAAGCTGCACGTACAATGCTTTCATTTTCAAAACTTCCACTGTCTTTATGGGCTGAAGCCATCAACACCGCATGTTTTACTCAAAACCGCTCCATCATCAACAAAACATACAACAAAACTCCATACGAGCTCATCAACAATCGAATACCAAATGTAACATTTTTCCACATCTTTGGCAGTCGATGCTTCATTCTAAATGAAAAAGATAAACTGAACAAGTTTAAAAAAATGCTAATGAAGGAGTCTTTATTGGATATTCAAAGGAATCAGCTTCATTCAGAGTTTACAACTGATCAACAAGATTGGTCAGAAAAAGTGTCAAAGTTTCATACGATGAAACCTTTCCGCTTGATTCATTGACAAGTGGAATTGAAAGACCTCTTCCCACAACCTCCCCTGATCATTCAACATCTCTGAATGATCTTGAAATCTTATTTGAACATTTCTATGATGAATATCACAACGTCAGACATCCACCTCCACCTCCACCCCCACCCCCACCTCCACCCCCGACAGATGTTCAATCAATTAATGCTCCGGAAATCAACACTCCATCCACGAATGAATCCCCATCACCCACCTCACCTGCTCCAACCTCACCAATACCCACAACAAATACCCGTCCTTCAGCATCAACTGTGGAAACTCAATCTACATCAGATGATCTTCCACCTCCGTCAAATCTTATTGCTCCACTAGTGATTGATTTCTCTAAATTTCATCTTCCTCGGGCTGACCCTCAACCACCTCCTCCACCCGCAAATACTGAAACTACAATCATACCACACCCTGCATTCACTGATAATTCCAACCTTAACCCTGGTCAACTTCCACTTCCACATTCAACTAAGTGGACCAAGGAACATCCTTTACATCTAATCATCGGAAATCCCGAGTCATCTGTCCAAAGCCGTAGGGCTTCAGCGGACGAATGTCAATACGCTTCATTCTTAAGTTCCACTGAACCTAAGAAAGTCAGTGAAGCTCTTTCCAATCCAGACTGGATAATTGCAATGCAAGAAGAAATTAATCAATTTGAAAGATTAAAAGTCTGGCGCTTAGTTCCAAAGACTCCAGGATCATCCGTCATTGGAAATAAGTGGATTTTCAAGAACAAGAAAGATGAAAATGGAATTGTCATTCGTAACAAAACAATGTTGGTTGCCAAGGGTTACGCTCAACAGGAAGGGATTGATTATGAAGAAACATTTGCTCCTGTTGCCCGTATTGAAGCCATTCGCATTTTCCTAGCATATGCGGCTCACAAAAATTTTACTATCTATGAGATGGATGTAAAAACTGCATTCTCAAATGCTATTCTGAAAGAAGAGGTGTTTGTCCATCAACCAGAAGGGTTTGTAGATCCCAAATTTCCGAATCATGTCTATGTCCTCGACAAAGCTCTATATGGTTTAAAACAGGCCCCTCGGGCATGGTATGATGTTCTTTCCAAGTTCTTGGTCGAATCTGGCTTTTCAAAAGGAAAAGTCGATACCACTTTGTTTATCAAACGTCAAGGGGAAGATATCATATTAATTCAGATCTATGTTGATGACATCATCTTTGGTTCTACAAATTCAACATACTGCAAACGTTTTTCCGATCTCATGGTTAAACGTTTTAAAATGAGCATGATGGGGGAAATGAACTTCTTCCTAGGTCTTCAAGTTCGTCAACTTCCAACGAGCATCTTCATCAATCAATCAAAGCATATCTCTGATCTGCTGACGAAGTATCTCATGGACGACTGTAAACCTATTGCAACACCAATGTCCACTGGCACGAAACTACATGCTGATCTCGATGGTAAACCGGTAGATATCACAAACTATCGGGGTATGATTGGATCCTTACTTTACCTAACCGCCAACCGTCCGGACATCATGTTCTCAACATGCATATGTGCTCGCTATCAAGCTGCACCGAAAGAATCTCACTTTCTTGCAGTCAAACGAATCTTTCGTTAGCTAAAAGGCACCAGAGACCTTGGTCTGTGGTATCCAAAGGAGACCTCGTTTGATCTTTCTACCTTCTTGGCTGCCGATCATGCCGGGTGTATGCTGGACAGGAAGAGCACATCTGGATGAGTTCAATTTCTGGGAGATAAGCTAGTCAGCCGGTCATCACGAAAACAAAACTGTGTCTCACTATCAACTGCTGAAGCAGAATATGTTACGGCCGCTAGCTGTCTTTCTCAGGTTATTTGGATGCAATCACAATTGAAGGACTATGGCTTTTCATATAGCCGTATTCCTTTATATTGTGATTCCCGAAGTGCAATCGCAATATCTTGCAATCCAGTTGAACACTCCAAAACAAAACATATCGATCTTCGATACCATTTAATTAAAGATCACGTTGAACTGGGCAATGTTGAGTTGTACTTCGTATCCACCGACTTTCAATTAGCTGATTTATTTACCAAGGCTTTAGACGAAAAACACTTTAACTATCCGGTCTCAAAGCTTGGTATGCTAAATCTTGAAAATTAACTGTTTAAATTTTTTTTTATCATTTTTGCAATTTGTTAAGTCGTTGAATTGTCCGTATAATCGTAATGGCTTTCAAGAAACTCGTCTTGAAACGCGCTCGTCAAAAGTCATCATCGGTCAAGGGGGAGAATTTACTCTTCTCATCACTCAAGGGGGAGCTGATGACACGCTTCAATTGTTCAAACATTCTCGACCTTCGACATTTATTAGGATTTTACTTCCTTTTTAATTCTTCTTAATTCATTAAATTTTATTTTATTTTAATCTAATTTTATTTTATTTTCTCATATTTTTAATTTTAAAATTGAAATTTAAAATGCTTGTTTTGTCCAAACATCTCGAGCCGAGAACTACACTGTTCCTGGCTCGGCCACTGTTCCGCCTCCACCTACTTCCCGACTATAAATAACTTCCTCCGCACACCATCCTTCCTCTTTCCAAATTCTCGTCTTCACACACTCTACACCTTACGTTTCACACACTCGCTCGAACTCCATCAGATCTTGTCTGTTTTGGACTCGAATCTCATCTCAAACCATCTCCACATTCATCCTCCATTGTTTTCGGTAAGTTTATCACCATCAATTTCATCCTTTTCATGCTATTTCTAAGAAATCTCAACTGGTTTAGGTTCGAACAAAACTTAGGGTTTCGTAGTTCATGATTTGACTCGATCTAGGGTTCTCTGTATGTAATAAGTTGCCTAGGACGATAAATACTTGAATCGATCTGCATATAGTTGTTTTGAAAGTTCTCGGCTCGAACACACTCAACGAACTCGAGCCGAACTCTTTTATAGCTTCCCGGCTCGAACACCTTGCAAAGAGTTCGAGCCGGGATGACACTGTTCCCGGGCCGAATTCTTTCAACTTTCTTTTTCTCTAAGTTATATATATATATATATATATATATATATATATATATATATATATATATATATATATATATATATATATATATATATATATATATATATATATATAATTTATAAAGTTTTATTTTATTAATACTTTAATAAAATTAATTTTTCTAAAATTATTCTTATATATATATATATCTATATATTCTTAAAACTACTTAGCAATGTGTCGTCTCGATCAGTGAATCTTATCATCGTATTATTTTTCTAACACTGTGTACTTACCTTGGTTGTTGTTTGTGCCATCTTGTTTTTATTGTATAATTCTCAGATGGCCGAAGAACAAATCCTAGACGAGAACACTCTGGTTCCACTTTACAAGATCAAGCAACTGAAGGAGAACAACAACTTCTGGGCCCCGAAGGACGAGGTCACATTCAGCATAGAATATCCGGTCATATCCCACGTACTTCAACGTCATCCGATATTCTACATGATCAATGCAAGGCCAGAAGTTCCCCTGATATATGTTCAACAATTCTTCAGCAACCTCCTCCTTGTGACATCAACCGACCCACATCAATTTGAAACAGTGATTGACAATCAACCTATGCACTTCACAAAAGATGATCTATATGACATCTTCAGGCTTCCTCATGGTGATTCTCGACCACCATTCACTAGCCGTGAACCTCAGCTCCCATTTAACGAGGTGCTCACAGGAATTCATAATCTCGGTCTTGACGTGCCTCGGGACTCTCTTGATCTCAGAAATCTCAAAAAGGGGGTATGGCAAAATGTTGGTCCCACATTTTCATCATTTTCAACAGATGCCTGACAGGAAAATCCTCTGGTCATGACAGGGCCTCCATAAACGTGTAGCATGCCTATCATGCCCTCTGCTACAACAGGCATTAAGACTATGCTGCCTATCTTTGGGAAGAATTCACGGTAGCCAGATCAAAGGATCCGAAATATCTGATCTACCCGAGGTTCTGGTCTATCCTAATCGAACACTTCATGAACCGTTATCCAAATATTTACAGACGGGATTCTGCAAATCAATTCAGACGACCTCGGGTTGCGTACTTTCAAAGAGATAGTGGTTCGTCCGTTGTTCCTGCAACACCGGGATGCTCATTATCCTGAATGGAGACCAGAGGATCAACAACCACAACCAGACCAACCAGCAGCTCCACAACAACCACCACCTCAACAACAACAACCACAACCTCAACCACAACAACAACAACAACCTCCACGTCAACCAGTTGCTCGAGTTGTGCAACAACAACAACCTCCACGTCAACCAGTTGCTCGAGTTGCGCAACGACAACCGCCGGCTCCATCATCTCAACAGCTAGCAACTCCACCCACCCAACCCATTGTCACACCACCCATTTAACCAACTGAATCTTCCTCCTCCTCATCCTCAGACTCTGCAACTGTCTGATCGACCGGATTCTCCACCATCAACATCAGGTCCACCTTCACCACCACCACAAGGATCTCCAAATCCCTTCGATGATCCTCTTTTCTTGGATCCACCATCACCACGACACACACAACCACCACCCTCATCAATATCTCATTCTCCTTTGACTTCCACCACTCTTGTATCCACCGTTCTATCACCAATCACCTCCACCATCCAACCAATCACATCCACCATACCACCCATCACATCTACCATCCCAACAACCACAACTACCCTACCACCACTCACATCTACCATCCCACCAACTACAACCACCATACCAACCATCATAACCACCGTTCCACCAACAACAACTACCATACCAACAACAATCACTACACTTCCACCACGCTCAACCACCATCCCACCCACTACCGTCTTCATTCCTCAAACCATCATAACCACCGTTCCACCAACAACAACTACCATACCAACAATAATCACTACACTTCCACCACTCTCAACCACCATCCCACACACTACCATCTTCATTCCTCAAACCATCTCCATCACCACCAATATAGCCTCGAGGGTCACCGTTACTCCATCGTCTACAATTGTTATGACCTTCCCTCAACAAACTACAGTATCAGAGGCTACCACCACCACCACCATCTCAATCCAAACTCCAGATCAACAGATTATACCGCATATTGCTTCAGCCTTAGAATCGGTTAATACACGGCTCGCGAACCTTGAAAGTAGAATGGCGTATGTTCCTCCTCCTCCGGCCCATGGACAAAGGACCAATGAGCATCTTCTGGAAGCATCTCGTCCATTCTCTCTTGAAGAACTGAAAGAGATGCTCAACCTTCGCACACAAGAATTTTTCAAGCCCTGCTCACAAGACACTCCACTTCACTGGAGGCCGGAGGACCCTGAAAATGATCCCCAGTGAGGAGGCAAGCGTAGGAGACTGGAACAAGGAGGCTCCAGTTCTCAATATACAGCAGAGGGGAGTCAATCACAACAACAACCCAGCTCCTCTCATCAAGGACAGGGAGGAGACCCACAAGACGATGACTATATTGATGATTGGGCCGTTGTTGACTTCAATTACTCCCAGGTGTTACACGTTGAACCACTCAACCAGTGGAGAGTGGACGAACATGAAGATATCTTGCCACAAAACAGCCTTCCACCAGCAGAGATGACCAAGGAACAAACGCTGCAATCTATGCGTCATCTCCAATCTATCAATGCTGAGGTTGAGAATCAACGCAAGGGCAATGTCCACAAGGTTATGAGGAAGGAGGCGGATACAGTGATTGATCTACCAAGCGATTCCGAAGAAGATAATATAGTGAATGAGGCTTTCAATGAACCACCTCCTGATGCCAACTCTGACAGTGAAGCATCAGAGGATGAGGAACGCATAGTGGAGGAACGAGTCCCATTCACTCGCGAAAACTATCACAAATTCTTTCACAATTATGAATCACTGGTTGCCTCCAGAAACAGAGAACCGGAACCACCAACTGCTTCTCCACAACATGATGTACCGGTCTTATCAGATAGCAAAATGAGGGCAGCGAATAGAGCTAATAAACGTCGTTTAAAAATCTCCAAAAAATTCTTCTTCTAACAAATTAAATTACCGTTTGTTGAAGACTGTTTCGCTGCTATCTTCCAGGAAAAAGAGCTGCCTATCATATATCAAGATCTGTACAAAGAGGTGATTCTGCCATCACGAGAAAAGAGAATGTACTATCTCACAATGTAGTACCTTAAGGGAAAAACAAATCGATACCACAAATCACCGATCAAACAGCTCCTGGAGATAACGACTAACCACTTCTCAGGCTAATACTGGTACACCATCTTCAAGATTCACAGAGAAGACGATCAAGTGTACATGATCGATGAAGGAGACTTCTATATCCTCGAACCTCGAGATATAGAATGTCTATACAATGAAGTAAAAGTTCTTCCAGACACCCCTCATCCAGTCAAAAATCATGCGAGAAATTTCGTTCATGCTGCTCTGAAGCGCTTCATGCTCATCAAAACTCTTGCTGCTCGAATGGAAGATGTACAACTGGCCTTTGAGAGTGGCACAGAAAAGGTTCACCTGGCTACACCATACAGATCACTTCCCTCTGAAATTCAAACTCGTAGAACAGTCGTTCTGGGTGACCTAACTTGGGAATGATCTACACGAACAACTTCAATGAAAGACATTTCTTACGTGTTCCAGACATTGCCAAGTTCTGTGACGGTACATTAAAACTTCTTAAGAAAAACTTGGAGAAGAAAGGGAGACACTTGAACAGACTTCCCAGCAACCTAGAGAACAACTCCTTACGAAACAACATTGACAAACTAATCACTGCCATTGATGAAAGATTAAACTGGCGCACAGTGATTAGGCACTTAGAGGTTCATCTGGGGGTTCGAGACCGACATAAAACGACCACCTACTCAACTGATGTTCGTAACCCACTGCAACAATTTGGGCAATATCATGGGCTGCGGTGGCCGGACGAACCATTTATTCTTAAACGACCAAACCAGAGAGGTGTCCCCCGTTAATATTCAATTGTTGGGAGGCATTCCACCTAAAGAATGGCTTCTGATCAACACAGACTCAAAACCCGATCATTAAAAGAAAGCACAATGCTCAATCAACCTTCAATGCAAATACTCTCCTTCAACCCTCCAACGATGTTTAAGGTACGTCCTCAAAACTCTAAACTTTTTCATACTTTTGTTTTGTCGAGGGGGAGAAATACTAATTCTAGGGGGAGAATTATTATTTCTAGGGGGAGAAAATTCAGAAACAGCAAAACAAAAATACCCAATATTAATAAACAAACGAATTTTTTTACATAAAACAATACCTTCCAATGGTTTGCCAGATCCGACCTTACCTTCACAGGGAAATATTTCGGCCAACTGGTAAATGTGAGGGTATACGTCTAGGGTATATAAATAGGTGAGTGCAAAGTGATGTGAAAACATGATAAATTTAAGAAAACACACCTTTGAGTGCGTCCAAACCGTCAACAAACCCGGCAACCATACAAATAGGTGATCATTAATGCGTTGGATGTTTCACTAGACTTTACTGGCCCAGTAAAGCAAGTGCACGCCACCACCAACTACTCAAATTCCTCTCAACAGGAATTTGTTTCATTTCATGAGGGAACGTAGCACAATATCTACTGACTACTCATTCGGAGTATGTCGGTATTGAAACATAATAACCTCCTGCCCCGGGTTAAGTCTCTTTGTATGCACAGTGTGTCTAGTTCTCACCCTCAAGAATCTTCCAACACAGGACACTTGCACCACAAAAATGGATCTCTGTGAATCCATCGGAACACTTGTAGTGGCATCACAATCTGATGTTTCACGAGGATCGAGTGGAAATCCTGCTAGAGCTAAAATCACGCTAACTCTAAACACAAGTCACACTTTTGAATCAACGGTTATGCAAACGACTACCGATTCATACCGTGTGCTAACAGATACTCCTATGTGAGTCTGGTGCTACCTTAAAAGAACAAGTTGTTGTGCCTTAAAATCCACAATCATTCAGGCAATAACTTATACTGGAAACACATCAAATTCCGATGAAAAATCCATGTGAACCTACTAAAATGCAACGTCTTTCAAAAGCTGATTAAATTGCACATGAGCGTAATAGACCGCTCTCAAATTAATCCTATGATCTGCTATATCCAGCATGATCTTCCCCGGAGCCACCGACAATATAGGAACTAAAAAGTGAGGGTCCTAGGTCTAGGTGAGCAGAATCAAGTATCATGGGATCTTGATTGGGGTGCGCAGAGGTAAAAGTTGAGAAGGGGTATGTGAAGGATTTATGTGCACAGATAAGTACACGTGTCACCGTGTCCAATGTTATAAGGCACTAAAGGGTCACACCACTACACATCCAATGATGGACAACCGAATAAAGTAAGTTGTGTGGAATAATTAACTAGTTAAGTTAATTATAAAGAAGAGAATAAATAATAATAAGTTAATTATTATTTGTGAGGATGGTTAAATATTAGGTTAAGTATTTAACAGACAGTTAATTAATAGTTAATTAATTAACTAGTAAAAGTCAAAGGGTTTGAAGTGTCAATAGGAAGTTTAATTATGAAATTAATCATAATTAAACTCCAAGGACCTAAACGTAACATATAACATTATAAATAAGAGGATTATGTTAAGAGTTTTAGGTTAATCACATTACACACTCAAAACCCTAAAAGTTTTCCTCCCTTTCCATCTCCTTCGGCCGAAGTCGAACGAAAACCCCATAGGGTTCTTCGGTTTGTGTTCGTCGATCGTAACACACACACACACACGAGTTCGTGTGTTGGTTTGTTGGTACAACGCGGTCTTGCAGCGTGTTCAGGTGGTGCAGTAGAGGTGGATTATTCTTTAGCAATCTAAAGGTAATGTTCATCTCCTTTTTCTCGTGATCTCATTGACTAGTAGAGATCCAGTAATGTGGGATTCAAGTTCCGCCATGTGAATCCTACAAGGTTTTCCGAGGAGGTGAATATTTGAGCCAAGAGTTCGACGATCATTTGAAGGAATGTGGGATTGTTTCACAACTCACACCTCCGTATACACCTCAGATGAATGGTGTATCAGAAAGGAGGAATCGCACCTTGTTAGACATGGTACGGTCAATGATGTGTCGCGCCCCACTACCACTATCATTTTGGGGACATGCACTCGAGACTACATCATTCACACTGAATAGGGTTCCGACCAAGTCAATAGAAAAGACTCCGTTCGAGTATTGGACGGGGAGAAAGCCAAAATTATAGTTTCTCAAGATTTGGGGTTGTGAAGCATACGTTAGACGTAACTTCACAGACAAACTAAACCCCAAGTCAGACAAGTGTATCTTCGTTGGATATCCAAGGGAAACCTTAGGATACTATTTCTATCATCAAGAAGACAACAAAGTCTTTGTTGCTCGGAAAGGTGTCTTATTGGAAGAGACATTTCTAGGAACTGAAATTCCAAGAAAAGAAATAGAGCTTCAAGAAATTGAAGAGAATGAAGATCCACCGACGACTTCAGTCGAACCAGTAGTTCAACAAAGAATTGTTGATTCCCAACCAGACCAACCGGTTCAGGAAGAAGAAACACGCAATCCGCGTAGGTCCAGTAGACCACGCCAAGAACCAGATAGGTATCTTGGATTCATGATCGATGAAGATGATGGAAGTCTACTAGAACCATTAACCTACAGCGAAGCTGCTGAAGGCATAGAGTCTGAAAGATGGCTCGAGGCTATGCAAGCAGAGATGTAATCCATGTATGACAACTAAGTCTGGGTGTTATCAGACTTGCCACCACAGTCACGTGCTGTTGGATGCCAGTGGGTTTTCAAGAAGAAAACTGACATGGATGGGAAAGTGCATACTTTCAAAGCACGACTCGTCGCGAAGGGTTTCACGCAAACACATGGTGTAGAATATTCTGAAACCTACTCGCCAGTCGCTATGCTTAAGTCTATTAGAATTCTTATGGCCATATCAGCATATTACGACTATAAGATATGGCAAATGGATGTTAAAACTGCCTTCCTTAACGGGGAGTTGAATGAGGACGTATTCATGATACAACCGGATGGTTTTACTGATCTAAAGAATCCTGATAAAGTATGCAAATTGCTAAAATCCATTTATGGATTAAAGCAAGCATCTAGAAGTTTGAACTTACACATTGACAAAAGAATCAAAGAATTTGGTTTTGTCAAGAGTGAGTTCGAGGCGTGTGTCTACACAAAATTCAGTGGGAGCATAGTAATCTTCCTAGTCTTGTATGTCGACGACATACTGCTTATAGGAAACGATATACCAGCATTACAAGGAGTAAAATCCTGGTTAGGTAAATGTTTCCAGATGAAGGACTTGGGAGAAGCCGCATTTATACTGGGTATAAAGATCTACAGGAATAGATCTAGGCGGCTTATTGGACATAGTCAAAGTACATACATTGACAAAGTACTGAAGAGATTCAATATGAGTGATTCCAAGAGAGGTCTCATTCCAATGGCACATGGCATTACACTGAGCAAAGCTCAGAGTCCTACAGCTAGCAAGGAAATAGCTAGGATGAGTTTGGTACCATATGCTTCGGCAATTGGATCAATCATGTATGCCATGTTATGTACTAGGCCCGATATTGCTTACTCCATAAGTCTTACGAGCAGATATCAAAAGAACCCTGGTGAGCCCCACTGGGTGGCTGTCAAGAACATCCTCAAGTATTTGAGAAGGACGAAAGAAATGTTCTTGGTCTTTGGAGGTTCGTTGGAAGAATTGCGTGTAACTGGTTACACAGATGCAAGTTTCCAAACCGACAGAGACGATTACAAATCTCAATCAGGATTGTCTTCACACTAAACGGAGGAGCTATATCTTGGAAGAGTCAGAATACGATAGCAGATTCGACTATAGAGGCTGAGTACATTGCCGCAAATGATGCTGGAAAGGAAGCCATGTGGCTTAAGAATTTTATCGAGGATCTTAGAGTTATTGCCAGTATCTCTATACCCATCGAAATATTCTGTGATAACAATGGAGAAATAGCGCAAGCTGTTGAGCCAAGAGAGCATCAAAAGACCAGGCATGTACGCAGGAAATATCACCTCATACGTGAGTATATTAGAGAAGGTGATATTAAATTAAGAAAATACCAACGGATGACAACGTCGCTGACCCGTTGACAAAACCACTAGCTGGACCAAAGCATGAGAAACATGCGCACGCTATAGGCATGCAGTACCTAAATATTGGTAGCTAGTATTTTTTATTAGATTCATAGACATGTTTGAAATCGATACATTATGTAATAACATTTCGTAGTATTGAAATAGGAGGTTTTAGGTAATATTTTCACATTGTCTATTCTTAACATGTTTTAAACCTATCCTTGGTACGCAAAGTTTTGAGTATCTAAAATGTCTGTGGGAGCTAAATTCAAGAGTTAATACCATTATGAATATTTATCTATTCATAGTTATTGAATAGAGAAACAAGGGTTGTTAAAATAAATGTTCATAGATGTTTACAGAGTTTGCTAAACATTAGACGTGACCAAAAGATCGAGATTACTTCATGGAGCCCAAGCAAGAGTATTTTCGAGTAGATGTCCTCTGACATGAGATGTTTTGGTTTGAGACACGATGACTTCTGATCTTTAGCATTTATCTAACGTCACACCGTAAAAGGGTGATCATAAGGAACTTCACTAAGACAGCGGAAGTCGTGGTCAAGATAACGCAAATGTCAAGATGGAATTTGCACCTTCTTTAACTAGAAGAGATATTTCATTGCCGCTCGACGATTAAGACTACTGAAATGTGTGGCCGCGCTCGGAGAATGATTAGATCATTCGGTAATCCGTTACTGCAGAAAGTCAAAATCAGAGTCGAAAAAATTCGAGTATATAGAACTAGATCCCTTCTCCATGTCTATTACTCAAATTAAGAAATATCATGATGCGAAAGGAAAATTTGTTAGTGTTATTCATTTTATGAATATTATCTCTGGATGTAAGAGTTCTTATAACGTGGTTATCCTAAATGTCTGGCTAGGGACTGCTTTAGGCCAACGATGATTAGAAAGTGATTCTTAACTTGCACAAGTGGGAGTCTGAAGGATTTATGTGCACAGATAAGTACACGTGTCACCGTGTCCAATATTGTAAGGCACTTAAGGGTCACACCACTACACATCCAATGATGGACAACCGAATAAAGTAAGTTGTGTGGAATAATTAACTAGTTAAGTTAATTATAAAGAAGAGAATAAATAATAATAAGTTAATTATTATTTGCGAGGATGGTTAAATATTAGGTTAAGTATTTAACGGACAGTTAATTAATAGTTAATTAATTAACTAGTAAAAGTCAAAGGGTTTAAAGTGTCAATAGGAAGTTTAATTATGAGATTAATCATTATTAAACTCCAAGGACCTAAACGTAACATATAACCTTATCAATAAGAGTCTTATGTTAAGGGTTTTAGGTTAATCACATTACACACTCAAAACCCTAAAAGCTTTCCTCCCTCTCCCTCTCCTTCGACCGAAGTCGACCGAAAACCCCATAGGGTTCTTTGGTTTGTGTTCGTCGATTGTAACACACACACACACACACACGAGTTCGTGTGTTACTTTGTTGGCACAATGCGGTCTTGCAGCGTGTTCAGGTGGTGCAGTAGAGGTGGATCATTCTTTAGCAATCTAATGGTAATGTTCATCATCTCCTTCTCGTGATCTCATTAACTAGTAGAGATCCAATAATGTGGGATTCAAGTTCCGCCATGTGAATCCTACAAGGTTTTCCTACAGTATGAAGTATGGGGTGCAAATCAGCTTATCACATGGTAACACAAAAACGAGGGTGTGGTTAAAAATGAAAAAGTGAGTTGAGAGAGGAGTGTGTGAGAAAGGGTTAAAGAAAACGGAAAACCCTCCCTAAACCGAACAAAAGACCGGGTAACCACATCTATATCAGAGTGCATAAGTTGCTTTCTGATTAAGACATCATGGACCCAGTGATGCATTGCACAACCCCCACTGACCACTTAAGTACAAAAAGTACTTGTTTCAGAATCATGGAGATTACCACATCTACTATCGACATCTCATTTGGAGATTGTTGATATTGAAAAAGAGGACCCACCTCCAGTCCCCGCCTTCATTTGTCCACGTATAGAGTCTAGAACTGAATTAAATTTCTCTAGGACACAAGCATTCTACCAAGCATATCTAAGTGATATTGCCAGAACATTCATAGTGATACCAAAATTATTGGTATTCACGATGATTGAATGGAAATCCTACCAGTGCTAACATCAAAACCAACACTGAACGTAGGTCACACAGTTTCTGTAACTGTTGTGTTAACATGCAATCTATGTGATCCTTGGTTACCCTGATACTTTCTTGTGCGAAGATCTGATGACTGTACTCCATTCTTATCAACAACAGTCATTATGTCAGATAGAGGATCTGATGACTGTACTCCATTCTTATCAACAACAGTCAATGCATCAGATATGAGATTCTATGACCGTACTCCAACATTATCAATAACGGTTAGAAAATCCAGATCAAATCAATATACCGCATTGCTTCTACTTCAACAAATATCAGGAACCGAGGATCATCAACCAATCAACAAAGCCATAACTTCAAGAAAACGACTTCTGCTGCCGACTGCTCAACCCATGGGACTAAATATCATCGATTTGCTTGAAGTCTTCTGAGATACTTTCTATTGGTCAAAAAGCCAATTAAAAGTATCATTATCACCGAATTTCAAAAGCTGGAACTGCTTCTTCAACAAAATTGCACAACTATTTGTCAATCAGTTCCAGCTTTACAAACAAAGAAGACTTCAAAGATATGCAACCTAGACTATTGTTACAAAAGGGGCGATTTTTAGGTCATATTTAGATTGTAAGTAATAGTCTAGGGGGCAAGATTGCCAACATTGTATAGTTGATAGATTAGTCTTAGGATTAGTCTTAGTTTAATCAAGCAATTGAGGACATGGTATATAAACCAAAATGTCAGCCTTAATTGCTAAGTTTTGCCATTAATCAAATCTGAACTTTCAAGCAAAACCTCCTCCTTCTCTCTACTCTCTACTTTTTCTCTAAAACCCTAACTCTCTTCTTCCTATTTTCTTATCAAAATCACAATCAAACCTTAAGTAATGGATTGATAGCTTGTTTGATTATCTACCTATGGTTAGTAGAACATTAACATTTTTGGTCTATTAGATTAGACAAGGCTTGGAACCGGTCAAAAATACAAGGCAAGTATAATTTGAGAATGTAGAAGGAATAAAAAAGTTTTAATTCAAATTGCTTCATAGATACTTGTCAAAGGTAAATAAATTATGAAAAAATATGATAAATAAGTATAAATCATTTAAAACACGAGGGAATTGGTTTCGTGTCATTTGGACATCGTATGAGGAAGTTACGGACGAAACCGTGTCAAAGATGACAACAAAAAGTGCAGACCTGCACAAGTTCGTGGCACGAAGTGAGACAGGAACTTGTTTTCGTGATCCGCTGAACGCGAAGTTTCAGTTTCGTGTCACGAAGATAGCCCCGCCAAACTTCGTGTCACGAAGAATTTATTTCGTGCCACGAAGGTGCCTGGAGAGCATAAAACGAGAAAAACTAGGGTTTTGCTCATTTTCACACCCAATTCTTGTGCAGCCGATTTTTGAGAGCCTTTGGGCGATTTTGGTGTCCTAGAGCTCAAATCTTCATCAATCTTGTGGATCTTAACATCAATGGTAAGGATTCTTGATATTTGATAGTTAGTTTGTGAGCTTTATTTGGGGAAAAATGGTGGTTTGGGTAACCTACCAAGTTATCTTTGGGGAAGATGACTAAGATGAGTGTAGAACACTCATTGTAAGCTCGTAAACATTGTGTACAAGTTGGATTTGAGAATTGTTGATGGAAATCTTGGACTAGGGTTTGAGATTCCACCAAGTTGGATGAACTTGGTGGTTAAGAAGGTTATTTTAGTTTGATTAGTGACTAGTTATAGATAATAACTAGAGTATGTGGATATGTTGATGATAGGTCAAGAAGACCTAAGGATTGAAGGTGCTCCAATGGGGGAAGCAAGGATTCGTGTTGATAAACACAATTTGGATTTAGCTTGGCTAAGGTTAGTACATGAGACTTTTAAAACTGGGTACATAGCAAATGGTTTTTGAAAATACATATGATGTTTTATGGGTCTTTATTAATAAATGATTTTAATAAATAGATGATTGAAAAGATGAGAAAGGGGTAAATAGTAGACTATCTAAGTATGTCTAAAATGATTGATGATTTTGAAAGAGATCATGATAATGAAAAGTAATTAATAACTAATTATTGATATGATGTAAAAAGCGTATACCCTTATAATATGTGATTACTAATGATGAAACTAGTTGATTTGATTATGTGAATGCTAATTAAGATTAGTATGTGGATAGATTGTATGATGACCTATTGTTGATAGATGTGACATATAGTCACATGTAATAGTTATGACGGGTAGACTGAAATAGGACAGGTACATGATAGATTCCGAGGCATTCTGGTTATCACGGTATCTTTAAACTGATGGATTGGAGGCACTCCGATCACACAACAATATGATGGATCTTACTGAATTGGAGGCATTCTGATTAGTAAGATAAGATGGGTCACCTTGCTTAGACAAGGTGACAAAGGGGGTGCTACTGAATCGGAGGCATTCTGGTTAGTAGGACAAAAATGGGGTCTCGTTGGATTGGAGGCATTCCGAACAACTTGACGGGTCGAATAGTCTATGAATGAATGTGATAGGATTACCGAGGAGGTGATCGATGTATATGAATGTGTTAAAGTTACCACGGAGGTAACTGAAGTATATATATATATATATATATATATATATATATATATATATATATATATATATATATATATATATATATATATATATATATAATGTATATATATATATATATATATATATATATATATATATATATATATATATACATATATATATATATATATATATATATATATATATATATATATATATATATATATATATATATATATATATATATATATATATATATATATATATATATATAGAAGTGGGGTCCTGTGAGGACTCAAAAAACGGTGAGGACTCGCGAGGACACCTTATAAACATCCAAAAAATTCCGAAAAAAATATATATAGCTCCCCATGATTATTACTACATTTGACGGAAATTTTTTTTTAAAAAAACAAATATGATCCACTTTTTTTGCGGATCATAACAATGATCCATATTTTTTTTGTGGATCATTATTATGATCCATATTATTTTTATGGATCATTTTTTTTAATTTTTTAATTTTTTTTTGGATCTTATATGCTGCGATTTTAATGTTTAAAATATAAATTTTTTGAAAAAAGGTTGTTTTGGATGATTTTTAGACTTTTTTTGGAGTCCTTGCAGTCCTCACCGGGAAAAGAGTCCTCACCGGATCCGGACCCTATATATATATATATATGTATATATATATATATCTATATATATATCTATATATATATATATATATATATATATATATATATATATATATATATATATATATATATATATATATATATATATATATATATATATATATATGTATATATATATATAGTGTAGAATTAGAATCAGAACCAATTAAGGCTACAGAACCAGCATAACTCAATCTAAACCATTGATTTTTGAAATTAAATGATCATGGAAGACACGCTAATGTATTTGATGAGGGACCCTCAAATATTGCTTTGCATGGATGTCATTCATTCATGCATGTATACATATATGTATAGATAACACTTATGTATACATACATGAAAACATACATGCGCAATAACATACATGTATACATGCTTGAATGACATCCATGCAAACCAATATTTGGGGGTCCCTCATCAAATACATTAATGTGTCTTCCATGATCATTTCATTTTAAAAATCAATGGTTTAGACTGAGTTCTGCTGGTTCTGTAGCCATAATTGGTTCTGAAACTAATTCAACCATATATATATATATATATATATATATATATATATATATATATATGGGAGCGTTCATACGAGAACCATTATTATTGCGAGAACTGCGAGAACACTTCCTGACCACTCACTCGAATAAATTAGTTTTTTTAATTTTAAAGGGTGATATAGTCTTCTTAACATTAAAAATCACTAACCTTAAAAACCATAATTAAATTGTAACCTCCAGGAGATTTTATAGGATCTTAATTTGGCAATTCGTTTTTTTTTTTCTTTTTTTGCTAATCATATATGTTTATTGATGAACAAAAAAATAACTAACAATTTTTAACTTTCATTAATTTGTTACTGAATAAATAATTAATTTTTAATTAGATTATTAATGAACATATTTACATAATCCTAATTAATATGTATAAATGGGTAATGAACAAATTTACATAATCATAATTAAATCCATAATTACAGATCACTAGTGAACATATTTACATAATCATATCTAATATTGAGAGATGAACATATTTTACATAATGATTAACCGTGACTAAATCAGAAACATATTACTATTGAACAATTAAGACATAAATAAATATGGTTCTTTTTGCTAGCAACATAATTAAACAAGAATATTGTTCATTGATGAACGAACATAATTCCTTTTGCCAAACACAATTAAGCCATAAGTAAATGGATTTTAATGGTGACTTGTAAAACACTTTGAGCAGTAACATTGCAAAGAGCTTGAAATAATCAATTTGATACCAACTGCAACATAAAACAAAGATAAATGTTTCCTTCAAAGGCTTGAATAGTTGATTATCAAATCTTAGAATAATCCACTGATGAACAAAAACATAAATTTATATCAAATCTTGCTATAAAACATAAATTTATTGATGAACAAATTTTGGAATAAACCATTAATGAACAAAAAACATGTTAGAGCAGTAACATTGCAAGGAGCTTGGAATAATCCTTTTTCATTTCTTTTTATCTTTTTTCCACAAAATTCTCCCCTGAAAAATAAACCCAACAAATCAAATTTCAATTTTTTTCTCTAAAATATTGAGATAAAATGGAATTGTGTTTTCGAATACTTGTAGTATCCTATAAAACACAATTTTATGTCACTTAAATGGTTAGAAAAAGAAAAAATAAATAAATAAACTTTAATATGAAAACTCTTGCAGAAGCATACCTGAGTTTGGATATCATCACCAGTCACAATGTTCCCAACATTTCGATGTGCATGAATCAGTACCGAAGGAGATATTTGCAGCAGCCGCCGCCGGAAAAATCTAAAACCGCCGGTGCCTTCTCTTCTGCCAGCTATCATAGAAAGTCTAGATCTGGCAAACCTAGATATGAAATCCCAGATCTTCAATCAAAGAAGAACACGGGAGAGAGTATACCAAAAAGAATACGCACAAGATCTGTGTCTCTGGTCGGAGGAGGAGTTACCACCGGAGGGGCAGTTGAGGCAGGAGTAGGAGATGCTGGCGGAGGAGCAGTCGTCGGATGATGAGGGGGGACATCTGTTGCCGACGATGGTTTTAGCTGATCTGATGGTGTTGGATTTTCATCGGCCGGTCGACAATTAAGGGGGAGAGAGAGATAACCTCTAACACACACACACAAAAATGTGTGTGATCTATTTAATCGCAGAGATCGGGGAGCGGGTTTGGATATTTAAAAAATACCATAAATAAGTTTTATATTTATTTATGTCAGGCAAAAATGCTTGCTCAAACAAGCGAAGCGGTGAATACATCTTTTTTGTCAAGGTACGTCATTATTCTCAATATTTCCCAAATCAGTACATGCTTTTGTGTGTTTAAGTATGCTTTTAGTACAGATGGTGAAACCTGTAGACCTTAATAGTTATTTTATATGTTTGTACAGTCCACCAGTAATATTATACAATGTGATATATTCTTAAAAAATGTGGTGTACAGATTAATTACCTTTTAGTATAAGCACCACTATGTAAGACACTACTAATCGTTATTTTGGTGTCTTTTACACTAAATCATATTTCTAAACTTAGTTGAGTTAATTGCAAAAATGGTCCCTATGGTTTGGCCAAATTACACGTTTGGTCCTTAAACTTCATTAAGTGCAGGCGCATTACCTATGGTATGCGTTTTGTTGCACCCGTGGTCCCTCCCCCTAACTCTGTTAGATTTCGTCTGTTAGTGGAGGCATGTGCCCCACACATGAGGGTATTTTAGTCATTCTAAACCATTTGGTCCCATCGAACATTTTATAATTAATTTATTCTTTTATAATTATTTATTAAACCTAATATTGCTCTCTTCAATCTCATGTTTCTCTCTCTTCAAAGCACTTGCCGGTGAATCCCCAATATTTTCCGGCGACCTCCATCTCGGCCATCACCGGCAAGAACCACCACTAATTCAGCCAAACCCAATTTGTTCTGGTCGCTCTCTAACACACAGAACCATCACTGTTGTGAAGGCCTAATTAAACACAATGTCTTTTATTGTCTCTTCAATCTTCCCCAAATTAAACACAGTGAAGAAATCCGGCAACCACAACAAACCCACAACCACCAGTCTCCGGTGGCGAAGAGTGAAGAAGTCGGGTCAAGATCTGTATCCTCCCCCACCCCCCCCCCCCCCCTTTAATTGCAAGAACCCACCCCCTGCTCGTCGGTGATGGTGATCGGAAAAGTGAAGGCCGACACGCCGATGATGTGTTCACCAAATGAAGAACCTGCAGATAAAGATTGAGGAATTTATCCCCCCCCCCCCCCCCCGGTTAATTGCATGAACCCACCCCCTGCTCGTCGGTGATGGTGATCGGAGAAGTGAAGGCCGACACGCCGGTGATGTGTTCACCAAATGAAGAAGCTACAGATAAAGATTGAAGAATTTATGGTCGGAAGTCGGAACCCAGAAACAAGATACAAACCCTTGCTAGGTGAGATTGATGTCTATAAATTATGTGAGAGTCCAGCAATCAATGATGATGTTAGGGCTCAACATTCACAAATCGCCGCAGATGGAGGGTGGGTGAAGGTTTGGACAATGGTGAGGTTTCAGGTTTCAATCGCCGCAGATGATAGTAGAATGGTAGCCGGCGGCTGTTGTTGAAGAAGATTTTGAAGAGCAACATACAATGAAGAAGACGAGCATTTGTGTTTTGATCTGTAATCGGTTTAGTGTGTGTATGTTTTAGTGTTTTAGTGTGTGTGCATGCATAATGACCAAACTACCCTCAACTAACGGAGTTGAGTTAACAGCGTTAGGGCAAAGGGACCATGAATGCAACAAAACGCATACCATGAGTACTGCGCCTGCACTTAATGAAATTTAAGGACCAAACGTGCAATTTGGCCAAACCACAAAGACCATTTTTGCAATTAACTCAACTTAGTTTATGCAATATCTTATTAGTATGGACTTTACATAGCTTGTATGAACTCAACTCCTACTCCATCTATATAGTTTAGATTAAAAAAAAGTCATTCAATATCCACCGGACAATTTTACTAACCCTACCATGACATGTAAAAGTTGATGAGACACGTTACTTTTTATTTCTTTTACTTTCTTTTCTTAAAAAAATTGATTTTACATATAAATTTTATTAACTTTAACTAATAATTCTTCCGTATCAAAATAAGTGACACAAATTGGCTTACATGTTTTTTGAGGTAAAAGATTAAAGTATATGTTAAAATAGATTGAAGTACATAGTTAATGGAAAATGAGTCTCACTTTTCTTGAATAAAGTGATATTAATGAGTTTTAAAAGTAAAAGTAAGGGTATAGGGGTTATTTTACTTTATTTAAGTGGATAGTTAGTGGGTATGGGTCTCACTATTTTTACCAAATAAGGAAAGTTTTCAAAGTGTGTTACTTATTTTGATACACCCTAAAATAGAAAGCGTGTCACTTATTTTGATACGGAGGAAGTACAATAGATTTTTTTTATCTCAAAACAAACTATTGTTTATATAATTGGAAAGTCATTTTTTGTAAGTACAAGTTATTTTGATATTTGTTTCGGTGAGAATCTAACACACTATAAAAGAATTAAAATGCCTCTTTTTTACAACAAACCCAACATAGTATAAAGAGTAATTATATATATCTACCTATATATTTTTACAAAGTTTTCAACTCACAAACTCTTAAATAACGATTCACTTGTAATAGAAAGTTTTCATTTATTTTTTTACAAAGTTTTCTTTATAAAAATATGCAACATTTAGTTTGCTATAAAAAAAAAAAAAGATAAGTCAATTTTGAGATGCAAAGTAGGTGAATAAAAATGTTTATGACCAGAAACACCAATGGAACCCCTGTCATATAACATGGAAGGTAAAACGAGTTGATAAAGCAATAAGGATAGCTTGTGGGATCCAAGCTCTCCATCACTATGCTAGCGTAAATTTTAAAATATTTATTTAACTTTTTATGTTAACCTTTTTATTTTTGAAGACTTAATTATTATTATATAAGAATTATGATTTTAAAATAAATACACATGAATCTAAAAGTGTTTATGGTTGGAATAATGAATGACTTTCATTAATCAATGAGATCCCTATTTATAGGGTTTACAATACAAGATATACACAAACTCTAAATACAAAATATATCACAAAATCTATCTATTTATCTATAAGATATACACAATCTAATATATTTACTAATAGTCCCCCACAGTTTAAGCGGGAGGAGAGCGGACGCTTAAACTGTCACGAAACGTTTCGAATAGTTGTCGAGGCAATCCCTTTGTAAAAATGTCGGCATATTGGTAGGCAGCAGGAACATGTAAAACTCGAATATGACCGATTTTGACTTTTTCCTGAACAAAGTGGATATCAATTTCAATATGTTTCATTCTCTGATGTTGTACTGGGTTACCCGATAGATATACAGCAGAGACATTGTCACAATAAACAATCGTCGCTTTACGTAATGGCTCATGCAGTTCAAGTAGTAAATTTCATAACCAACTAGTTTCAGCGACCGCATTTGCAACCCCTCTGTATTCGGCTTCAGCACTTGAACGTGAAATAGTAGTTTCTCGTTTAGAGGACCAAGAAATCAAGTTATCACCTAGACATACACAGTAGCCCGAAGTGGACCGTCTTGAGTCGGGGCACCCGCCCCAGTCTGCGTCAGAGTACCCAGTAAGCGTGTGACTGGGGGAATTAATGTGTGAATTCCGTGATCTAGAGTACCCTTTACGTAGCGTAGTACTCGTTTCATGAAGTTAAAATGAGCATCTCGTGGTGCATGCATGAACAAACAGATTTGTTGAACCGCGTATGATATGTCAGGCCGGGTAAAGGTGAGATATTGAAGTGCACCGGCCACGCTACGATATAAGGTGCCATCGGTCAATAGTTTTCCGGCGGTTGCGCTGAGTTTACCATTAGTATCAATCGGAGTGTTGCGTGTATTGCAGTTTGTCATGGATGCACGTTTAAGAATATCCTAAGCATAATGTGACTGAGATAAAAATAATCCGTTAGTGTTACGTGTCACGGCTATGCCCAAAGAATGATGTAACGCCCCAAGGTCCGTCATAGCGAATTCTTGTGAAAGAGTGCTAATGATGGTTTTTAAAAATTCGGTGGTCATGGCGGTAAGTATGATATCATCGACATATAGTAAGATGTATGTGGTTTGCTACTCTTTACGATATATAAATAAAGAATTGTCACAAGTGCTGCTTTGAAACCCGTATTTGGTGATGTATGTAGCGAATCGATTGTACCAAGCTCGTGGAGCTTGTTTAAGACCGTATAAGGATTTTCGTAGTTTACACACATGATTGGGTGCATTTTTATCAACGAATCCCAGTGGTTGATGCATGAAGACCGTTTCCTGTAAGTCACCGTGTAGGAAAGCATTTTTAACGTCCAGTTGGTGTATAGGCCATGATTTTGAGACGGCAAGGCTAAGTACCGTGCGTATTGTTGGCGGTTTGACCACCAGGCTTAAAGTGTCATCACAATCGATACCAACCGTTTGAGATTTACCATTTACGACCAAACGTGCTTTATATCTTTGTAACGTCCCATCCACATGAAATTTATGGCGGAATAACCACATGCAATGAATAACGGGTCTATCATTGGGACAGGGTACAAACTCCCAAGTATTATTTTCTGTTAAAGCATTGTATTCATCTTTCATAGCACACAACCAATTTGGATCCTGAAATGCCTTAGAGTACGTGGATGGTGTGGGAGATATGGTTTGTTTGGTGGAAGTGTGAAGATTTAGGATTTGTCGTGGTTTGGTGATGCCTTCTTTGGCGCGAGTGCTCATGGGGTGGGTGTTGGTCGAGGGTTGCGGGATATGTTGCGGGCTGTGGGCGGTAGGGGTGGGCTGTGTGGTGGGGCTGGTAGGGTGGGTGGGTCGTTATTTGGGTTTTGGTTTGGATTAGGAGGATGGTTGGTAGTGGGAGGAGGGTTCGGTGGTGGTGTTATCGGATTGGGCAGGGGTGGGGGTGGTAGGTTTAGGAAAGGAATGGGAATGGGGTCGTCAAAAAATGTGTACAAGTCTTTGGGTGTGGTGTGTGGGTAAGGGAAGGAGTTTTCATCGAACTGGACATGTCTGGAGATTAAGACTTTGCCAGTTGATGGGTCAAGACAACGATAGCCTCGGAAGTTAGTGTGATCCCTAAAAAAATGCAGCGGATAGAGCGGGGATTGAGTTTGTGGGTTTGGGTAGCAGAGGTGTTGGGGTAACAGGCACAACCGAAGACTCTAAGGTGGTCATAGGTGGGATGGCGAAGAAATAGGGCATAGGTGGGGGTTGAAGACTTGAGACTTTTGGTGAGTAAGATGTTGTGAAGGTACACGGCGGTGTGTAGAGCTTCGACCCAAAATTTGGGTGGGAGGTGGGCGTGGGTGAGTAAGGCACGCATGATGTCGTTAAGACGTCGTAACATGCGTTCAGATTTTCCTTTTTGTGGTGAGGTTTGAGGGCAAGAGAAACGGAACACAATTCCGTTTGCTGAGGCAAAGTTTTTGAAGTCATGGTTGTCGAATTCCCCCCAGGTCACATTGACAACTTTTAATATTGCGGTTAAATTGTGTAAGTATGAGTCTGTGAAATTTGGTGAAATTTAGGAAGGTTTCAGATTTGTATTTTAGGGGATAAATCCTCACATATTGTGTGAAGTGGTCAATAAGGACCATATAGTATTTGCAACCTGAGTTACTAGGTATTGGGGATGTCCATAAGTCGCAATGTATGATATCGAAAGGTGCAAAAGTAGTAGTTGTAGAATCATGAAAAGGTAATCTTTTACTTTTAGCTAATTGACAAGAATGACATATTGTAGTGGATTTGTTTTTATTACAAGAAATAAATAAACGACTACTAAGAAAATCTAAGATAGTATGTCCCGGGTGACCGAGACAGTTGTGCCATTGCTCCGTGGAGGAGGTGACTAGGTGAGCGGATGGTTGCGATTCGGGTGCGGTGAAGTGGTAGAGATCACCCGAGCTATTGTGGCGCGAACGAATCGTCCCAGTCTTGAAATCCTTCATTGGAAAAACCATAAGGGTCAAATTCAATAGAGGCATGGTTATGGCGGGCAAATTTGCGAACAGAGAAAAGATTTTTGATTATGTTGGGTGTAAAAAGAATATCACGAAGGTGATAGGGTTTTGGTTGGGCGGGAAGTAAGGCATTTCGGGATCCTTTAATTGGCACAGTGTGACCATTCCCGACAAACACATTACTAACATTAGAATTTAATAAAGGGGTTTGTATTTTACCTGCATCCGTGGGCTGAAGAGCATGGTAGTCGGTTTGCTGTTGGACTTCGAACAAGTGGGCCTGTGCATCGGGCTGCTGGGTTGCAGGTGTTGACTGCGAAGCTACATGGGCCTGGGCCGAGGTTGCGTTCGCTGGTGGGCTGGACTGGTTGTAACCAGTGGGCCAGCCGGTTCCTTGGGTCGGGTACAGACATGGTGGCGGAGCCCACCAAGCCCACGGTGGGAAGCTAAATTGCGAATAAGCAGGTGGCATCAAGTACCCGCGTCCCATCCGGCGTTGTTAGGGTTTCGCCCCCTCGGTTTGATGAGCGTCCACGACACCGTCCTCTTCCGTTCCCGTAGGTGCGTTGATCGCCGGAGGCAGGCGGCGGTCCAGTGGCGGTGCTGCTTTTTGGCGCCGAGGGAGTGAACATAGCCGAGCCGGTGGTAGTCTGACGAGTAGATTGCCTATGTTGCTCAAGTTGAAGCATACTGCACGGAACATCCCACGTTGGTGAACTCTGATTGATAAATGAAGCTGCGGTATCAAACTCTGCAGGAAGACCACGAACGAGTTGTAGGACCATGCGAGTTTGGCTGACCGGGTTGTTCATATCATTGAGTTGGTCAGCGAAGGCTTTGAGTTTTTGGCAATAATCTTCCTTGGAGGAACATGCTGCGAGCGTGAGATTTGTAAAATCGTGCTCAAGAGTGGCGGCTCGAGAGCTTTTGTTGTTGAGGAAGATGTTTTGAATCTTTGTCCATGCATCATGAGTCGTGGCTTCTGCGTCGACTACACGGGCCAAGAGATCGTTTGACGATGTTCCGTAGATCCATTGTAGAACGATAACATCAATCTCGGACCATGTATCGTATTTGTCGTCGGTCGCGGCAGGGGCCGGTGTTCCGTCGATGTGGTCTAGCACCTTGTATCCTCTAGCATGAAGTTTGAATAGCTTAACCCAAGACTAGTATGAAACCGTCGTTCCATCTAATACCCGAACTTTGTTTTGAATGTTCGTAACGGTATAGACAGGATGAAGGTTTGAAGATGACGGCTTGGGGTTGTTGGACGTCGAAGCAACATCAGTCGTAACCATGGTTGCGGCGAAAACAATCGACGGCGACGGAGGCTAGGGTACTTCGACGGCTAGGTTTAGGGTTTTTGCTCCGATACCATAAAAGTGTTTATGGTTGGAATAATGAATGACTTTCATTAATCAATGAGATCCCTATTTATAGGGTTTACAATACAAGATATGCACAAACTCTAAATACAAAAGATATCTCTAAAATCTATCTATATATCTATAAGATATACACAATCTAATATATTTACTAATAGAATCATCAATGAATACATAGGGGTGGACAGCCCATCCCGACGCGACAAAGGACAACTCGAACGCGCGCGAAGGGGCGCACGCCCCTGTATATTCATATATTAATATAGTGTATTCATATATAAAATATAATGTATACATATATGATTACACTACATCTCGGCCGTCGATCCTGACACGACAAAGGACGGCTCACGGTGCGCCACCCCTTCTATATGAATACTAGCTTCATATCCCGCCCGACTGGGCGGGCATGTTTCAAGATATATATTATAGAAAAATACCAACAAATATTAATAATTTTAAAAATGACATAAGAATCGATAATTCGGTAATGATGAGTTTGTACAAAGTTTGATACATGAACAAATGTTACATAAAATTTATAGACGAAATAAGACTTCTTTGTAAACGACATTTGTTGTTGAATTAGTGTAATTGCCATCTCTATCACAACAAATGACCTTCAATCTGTTCTTGTTCTTAACTCGTGATACAGCTACATAAAGTTGGCCATGTGTTGCTCGCGGAGTTCATCTTTGTTGTACGATTCCTCGTCATATATTAATCGGTTGTAATTTTCCATCGTGTATTCTTCATCCAGACATGGCATGTTTGAAAAAGACTTCAAACTCTTGTTATTACAAAGCAGCATGTGTTCAATATATGTAAGACATATATTCATCCTTTGTGTGTCAGAAAGTTGTAATTCTGCATTAATAAACGATAAGATTATGAAAGAAAAAAAATAAAATATCATACAGAAAGTATTGATTAAATGGAATGAATTCTTTAAATATATTACCTAGATCGTTACGTTTCCTTCGTTCAACGTTTAACACATCTTCTGCCAGAACATGCCAAGACTTTGTTTGCATTAAATTTTGCATTAATAAAATATCATACAAAAATAAAATATGTTTTAGTTCAACTACTTTGTTTGCATTAAATTTTGGTGACATTACTTTTTATCAAACAATTATTGTTTACGATAATCATATGCTATGTTTACTAATGATAGTCGCACGCACGTTCTTCCCGAAACCACTTTTGGCGGGGTGTGACAGAAACAGATTATAGTCAATGAATATAAAATAGATTTTTGAATTACAATTGACCTTCACAACTAAGTTTCTGAAAAAAACTTGACTACAAAAGGAAAATCTTCAAAAAAAGGATTTATGGAACAAAATAATGCAGGTAATTTTCGTTAAAATTGGTATGAGTAATTCTCTATTTAAAACATGTGTATTCAGTTATGGAATATATATTCAAACTATTTGTTAGTTACAGAATATATTAATGGGTGCAATAGTTAACAATGTTAGGGGTATTAAATGTTTTGAATTAATTCAGTATATTGACTTGTTAAATCGGAATTATTGGTTTTAGTGGTTATGATATATTCGAAATGTATAGATGTTTGAAATTAAAAATCCCAGGATTTTTGCTATTCTTCGTTGTTGAGTAATTCTAATTTCCAGTTTTAAATGGAGTAATTCGAAATTCCGGATTTATATGGAGGGGTTATTGGTATTGTGGTTTTTGAAGAAAAAATAAAGGGAGGTGATCCTTGTAGAGCATTTTTTTAGTTTTTTAGAGCATTTTGTGTGAAAAGACAACTATACCCTTACTTTTATAATTCATCTTCTACCTATTTGTTTCTCTCTCTCTCTCTCTCTCTTCAAACGTATCCTACAATTTCTCTCTCTCTTCTTGTTAAAACTCACTATCAAGTTTTACTCGCAATTTCGGCTACCTTTCGGGCCGAATCAGGTAGCAAAAAATTAACCATTGAAATCAGATGCTTTTTCCGATCACTGTGGTACTCGCTCTTCCGGAATCGGCGCCAAATCGCGCCGCCGGACAATCGCCGGAGTTATAAAGTTAGCCGGAATTTGTGTTTTCTAGCGCTCATCGCGCTCAGCGGTCTGCCTTATAAAAGTACTCCAGAGACTATTGAGAAATTACCATATTACAATAACATCAGTTGAGCCAGAAGGAATAACCTCAAACCAAAATATGTCATCTGGTAAAGACATTTGAGAATCTTGATTGGCCTAAATAAGAAAAGAAGGTAATTTAATTATCAAACAATTAATTAAAGAGAAATAAAGCCTTGCGTACTAAGATTTAAGCTTTTTTATTCATCAAATGGTGACATTTTGAGAAGAGGTGCGACTAACTTTTATTACTCCGGCGAGTGTCCGGCGACGCGGCAGAGATTCCGGCAGAGAAAAGTATCATAATGATCGGAAAAAGGAGCTGGGTTTAATGGTCAATTTTACGTTCCTTGATTCGGCCTAAAAGATAGCTAAAATAGAGGTTAAAATTTGGAGGTGGGTTTTGATTTGAAGAGAGAGAAAGTAATGGTAGGAGAGAAGTTTGATAACGTGAAAGAGAAAGGAATTGGTAGAAAAAGAGTTATATATTAAGTCTTAGGAAGATTGTGAGGAATTCGTTGACCAATGTGTGAATTACACGTGGCATAATCAACCAATCAGAGAGCTGCAAACGGGTGAGTTGTCAAAGCTATACCAAATGTAGGTGCATATATAGGAGAAGATAGTGTATTCATATATGAATACAAAACATTTTTTTATAATTTTTTTTTTTTAAAAAAAATGAAATAAAGTAAGTTTATTCATATCTGATTTAGTAAGAAACATATATGAATACTCTATGCCACCGCGCACGTGAAGAACAAAAATTCTCACGAATTTTTCAATTTTTAAAGGAACCCTCCTATATATATATAAAAGGTGAATAGCCCCTTTCTCACAATTAAATCCAACTAAACATGACATGTTGAGCTTATTTTAAAAATCCACAAACTGTATATATTTTAGGTTACCAACAAGATTTATGATACAAGCGCTAATAAATCTTTTTTAAAAATAACCTCCAAAACTAATATAGTAGTTATCATAGTTGTTAAACTCATATGAGTCACTAAGTTCTTGACTCGTGAATGTATATGGCTTGTACCTCAACCCTACTCGGACCGAGTCGGATAATACTGCTAGTAATTTTTCACTCATTGAGGGCTTTCATTCTCTTTATCGATATAAATTGATAGGATATTTTAAACATGAAATAACAAACAGATTTAAAGCAAACATTTAATTGATTTCAAAGGTTTTTACATTATGAGATTCATCATCTACTCTTTTGATTATGATTCTCGAATTTACATATATGGAATGATTTACAAAGATGAAATCTACACATATTTATAGGGAACAAATTCGTGCAATGAACACTCACAACCGTTGGTCACTCACAACCTTTTTTCTGAATTGTTCACGAATAGTTCGTGAACACTTAATTTTCTTAATAAACAAACACGAACTCAAAAGTTCGTTCTTTAAAGTATTCACGAACTTTATTCACGAACTTTTCATCCTTTTGTTGACTTGTTTACATTACTTACAAGTTTAGGAATATGGAGTATAATGACATTTTTATTTATATTAATTGTTAGATAATATAGTGTAAGCTTATTATATGACCCAAGCCCAAATATATAGACGGGCTTAGGTTCCAGTAGGGTTTCTAGGTATCTTTGAAATCTATATATAATGGTCAATAATACAGTCATCCCTACGGGGTTTTCATTATTTTACATGGTATCAGAGCCCAAGGTTCTCTGACCTAGGGTTTCTATGAGCTAGCCGTCATCACTTTTGCCTTCCTTTCCCGGGGACGTACGTTTCCTTTTAATCTTCTAGTTTTATGTTTTTCTATCATTCGTTCAACTTCTTTGAGCCGCCGTCCAAAGCGACGAACGTACTGCTCTTTGTTTTTTGTTTTTTTTAATGAAGAAAGAAGAGTTATGTGCTTTTGTTCCTCTCTTTTGGTGGAGGGTATTGTGCCTTCAGAATTGTGACACACCACTACTCTCTTTCATATTTATTTTTCTTAAATCGTTCGTTACAGGAGACAAATTGATGATTTAGCAATTGCCCATTAACTTGGTTATTCTTGTTAGACAATGTAATGTCTTGTCCTTTCCATTTCACATCATATCTTTAAATATACAATGATACGTTTAATGGACAGCTCGTATCAAGGCTAGAATCAAGCTATAGTCAATTCCTACCATAACTACATATTTGACTATATCTTATACATTGATTTACAGAATATGCTTTAGGTATATTCTATTACACCCCCGCATTTTTAGCGGGAGGTTGTTGAACGCTAAGACTGGCTTGAAAATCTTCAAACAACACGCGTGGCAAACTTTTCGTGAATATGTAAGAGATCTGGTATCTGGATGGAACATGTAAGACTCGCACAAGACCGCGGGCCACTTTTTCACGAACAAAGTGGATATCCATTTCGATGTGTTTGGTTCGTTGATGTTGTACCGGAATGCCGGATAAATAAATTGCACTTACATTGTCACAATAAACTAATGTTGCTTTTTCAATGGGACAATGAAGTTCAAGTAATAGATTCCATAACCAACATGATTCTGCAACAACATTTGCGACGCCTCGATATTCCGCTTCAGCACTTGAGCGGGACAGAGTTGGTTGCCGCTTAGCTGACCAAGATATGAGATTGTCACCAAGGTAGACGCAATACCCTGATGTGGACCCGCGAGTATCGGGGCAGCCTCCCTAATCAGCATCGGTATATGCTAAAAGACTAGAAGTACTTGACTTATAAAGGTGTAAGCCATGCGTGAGAGTCCCCTGGATGTATCGTATGATACGTTTAATGGCTGCCATGTGAACCTCGCGAGGGTCATGCATAAACAAGCATATTTGCTCTACACCGTATGAGATATCCGGACGGGTGAATGTCAGATATTGAAGGGCACCGGCTAGGCTCCGATATAAAGCCGGATCAGAAACCGGAGGGCTCGAGTTGGCGCTGAGTTTTGGTTGTGTATCAACTGGTGTAGCCGACGGCTTACACGTGGTCATACCGGCCCGTTCAATAATATCTGATGCATATTTTGATTGACACAAAGATAAACTGTCAGGTTGATGGGTAACCGATATGCCTAAAAACGAGCTTAGAACACCCAGATCCTTCATGGAGAATTCAGATGCAAGTGATGAGATAATCTTGTTCATCAAGTGATCAGATGAGGTCGTAAGTATAATGTCGTCGACATATAAAAGAATATACGCCATATGTTCACCATGTCTAGAAATAAACAACGAGTTATCTGAAACACTATGATTAAAACCAAACTTTGCAGCATATGTAGCAAATCTGTTGTACCAGGCCCTTGGGGATTGCCTTAAACCATATAATGACTTCTTGAGCAAGCACACGTAATCCGGATGATTTGGATATCTAAACCCCATTGGTTGATGCATATAAACGGTTTCATTTAAAGTGGTTTGGAGAGAGCCAAACTAAGAACAGTGCGAATGGTAGCCGGTTTAACCACCGGACTAAAAGTCTCCCCGCAATCAATGCCTACTCGTTGAGTTTTTCCATCACCTACAAGACGGGCTTTATGCCTCTCAAAAGAACCATCAACACGTATTTTATGAGATAAAATCCACATACAACGCATAATTTAACATTTTGTGGACGGGGCACTAACACCCACGTCTCATTTTTAAGAAGAGCATGATACTCGTCAGTCGTCAGTCATGGCCATTTTCCAATTAGGGTCACGGAGGGCGTGGACCAGGTTTTTTGGAATGGGTGAGGGAGTATGTTGGATGTGGAGATTAAAAAGTGTTTTTGGTTTATAAATACCTCTTTGACTACGTGTGATAGGCTTGGACGGAATTGGAGGTGGAGTGAGAGGGACTGCTTGGGTGCATTGCATGTTTGGTGGACTGTTTTGATGGGCTTCGTGAGTGGAAAAAATAGGTTGGGTAGGAGATGGTTGTTGGGCTGGTTCAGCAGCCGAATGGGTTGAGGTGGAATTATGGGTATTAGTTTGTGAGGATATTTTAGAATTAGTTTGTGAGGATATTGGTGAACAGGTAGTAGGCGAGGTGGGGTTTGGTAGTTGAGAGATTTGGTTTTTGTGGTATTGGATATAAGAGTTGGTGTCATCTAAAAATGTGGTAGTGGAGACATTGTAGAAAACGGAAATTTTGTTTCATCAAAAATAACATGACGACATATAATTATTTTGTGAGTGAGCATGTCGTAGCAACGGTATCCCCGATGGTTATCCGGAAACCCCAAAAAGACACATGGTTTTGGACCGTGCTTGAAGTTTATGAAGTGTTGTGGATGGTAAAAGAGGATAACAAAGGGACCCAAACACACGAAGATGTGATATGTCGGGTTGTTTTTTATATAAAAGAGAAAGTGGTGGTTTAAAATTTAAAACTTTACTTGGTAAAACATTTTGAAGATACGTAACCATGCTTAAAGCATATGGCCAAAATGATGGTGGAACCGAAGCATGAGCTAAAAGGGTACGTATGACATTATTAAGAGAGCGGATTTTTCGTTTGGCCTTAACGTTTTGAGAAGACGTGTACGGACAAGAAATACGGAGACCAATCCCATTTTGATGACAAAAATTTTGTAGATTGTGATTGTCAAATTCCTTGCCATTATCACATTGTAAATTTTTAATGGGTCGTTCAAATTGAGTACGAATAAACGTATGAAACTTGACAAAGAGAGAGAAAACATCCGATTTCCTAGCCAAAGGAAAAGTCCAAACAAAGTTAGTATAATCATCCAAGAACACAATATAATAACGATAACCCAAATTACTCAAAATTGGTGAAGTCCACAAATCACAATGTATCACATCAAAAGGTAAAAAAATATATTATTTGGAGAAGTATGAAATGGTAACTTGATATGTTTCCCCAACACACATGAACGACATAAAGAAAAAGTTTTATTATGACCACACTTAATAACGTTATTTTGTCTTAATGAATCAAAAACAGGTTTGCCCGGATGGCCTAACCGGTCAGGCCACAAAGTTGAATTCAAAACATCAAAACTACAATGTTGATCATTTTGGATAGGCGACTTGGAAGTGACCGGGTAGAGGTCGCCTTGGCTATCACATCTCATAATACGTCTCCCTGTCTGAAAATCCTTCACAGAAAATCCAAAAGGGTCAAATTCCACAGAAACATAATTATCAACAGTAAATTTTCTGACTGAAACAAGATTTTTGATAATATGTGGAGCATATAAGACATATTTCAAGGCTAAAGGTGGATGTGGTGAAGGCATTATGGCGTTACCATACCCGAAAATTGGAATATATTGGTCATTTCCAACTAAAATTCCATTAGTTTTTCTCACGTTAAAAAGAGACGAGAGTGTACCTTTATCCGACGTAACATGAGACGACGCGCCGGTGTCCATCACCCAAGGATTTTCCGGGGAATTAAGGATCATGGTGTACATTGCGGACTTGATGTCGGTTGGGGAGTAATCAGAACTAGAACCCGCTGTATATGCTTGTTGGGCTGACCGTGGGTCATGACCCAGAATTCCCTCGTGTCTGCCAGTTTGTTGTATGGGCCCAGAATTGTTTTTCGCCCAAGGTAATGTTGGATATGGACAAGGAGGGATGGCCGATGGAGAAGGATTGGGCCAATTACCTTGAAACGCATACCAGGGATTCCACTGATAGACCGGATTCGGCGAACTGTTCCCGTTATTCCCTTGTCGACGATTACCCCCTCCTTGTTGGCCATCGGAACTGCTCGATCGACCACCGCTGTTGCATCCGTCGGAATTGCCCGGCTTACGTCCACCACTGTTACGCCCACCACTATTCCGTCCACCACTATTACGCCCACCACTATTCCGTCCACCACTGATCGATCGACCACCGTTGTTTCTAGGGTTCGAACCGTGACTGGAATCAATCGTTGGTGCAATCAGAGCTGAATTGGATGTAGTTGCCATCTTTTTGGCCAATCCGGCCTCCACTAAGGTAAGAATATACCGAGCTTGTTGAAAGGACGGAAGGGGATTACGTTGCCTTAACAATGTTCCGAACCCATTGTATGAATCTGTTAACCCCGAGACCATTTGTAACACTAACTGGTCATTCGAGACTTCAGCCCCAACATTCCTAAGTTGATCCGACAACTCTTTAAGGCGTTGGAAGTATGCCGAAACGCCATCAAAATCTGACAAAGTTGTGTGAGAAAATTCTTGTTCAAGCGTTACCGCCCGAGCATGTTTATTATCTCCAAATAAATCTCGAAGACGATTCCAAGTATCTTTGGCAGAAGAGCCGGGAACCATGATCGTTGTAGTTAAATCGGGTGAGATCGTTGCATAGATCCAACCCAACACCGCTGCATCAAGAGTAGCCCAAAGTTCATCATTCTTAGGAGTGATAGTGTCGGAGGGAATGATGTGATGAAGCACACTGAGAGAACGAGCACAAATCTTGAACAATTCTGCCCAAGTTGAGTATTGAACAGTAGTTAAATCGAGTTGTAGTGGCACATGATTACGAATGTTAGAAACACCGAGTGCGGGATGGAATTTGCTTGTGTTGGTGGTGTTGTTGGTGTTGGTGTTGGTATCATTTTGGTTTGTCATGGTTGAAGCACGATGACACAAAGAATCACAAAGAAAGAAAATAAAAAAAAAGGTGAAACAGAAAGGTATTGGCAAACAAGAAAAATTATCGAGATAGGAAGGATGCGGAAAAAGAAGAAAGTAATTAAGGAGAATATCAAAGTTGCTCTGATACCATGTTACACAATGTAATGTCTTGTCCTTTCCATTTCACATCATATCTTTAAATATACAATGATACGTTTAGTGTTTAATGGACGGCTCATATCAAGGCTAGAATCAAGCTATAGTCAATTCCTACCATAAACAACTACATATTTGACTATATCTTATACATTGATTTACAGAATATGCTTTAGGTATATTCTATTAATTGTATCATCCAATTTTTTTTTCCTCTTGTTGTTTTTAATATGTTTTTTTGTTTGTCACGGCTTGCAATCACAACCTTTATGTTGTTGTTGTCACATATTTCTATTGATCCAAATGCCTCCGCTTTAATGATGCCGTGTTTGGTGTTGCTTTCTTTGCCACCGACCACTTCAGATCTAGACCTTGTTGTTGGATCCCAACAACACTAACGTGTTGCGTTAAGACTGATATACGAAGATAAGATAATGAACAACAAGATTTCAATGATTAAGAGTTTATTAAAACAATCTTAATACGGTACAAAGTTTGCGGAAATAGAAAGTACACACTAACTAAAACTCTATACTTGAAATGACACTTTAAATCGCTCAAAACTAGAAGACTATGCAAGGAGAGTTATATCAGTTGATACCAACAGCTGATATTAATGTCCTAGTAATAACTATGGAGGAGTTAATACTTAGACAAATAACTAACTCTCAGAGAATGTTCTTGTGCTATGAATGCTCAAAAGGTGTATGTAAATGCAAGCATTTACGTCTCTATATATAGCCCAAGATCCATGTTCCTTTGCCCACAAATTAGATGACGTGTAAACATATTATTCGTCGATGTGGACTTGTCCATGAAACATTAAATGCTCTTGCATAAGTTATTGTCCCAAGTGTACTTTGTGTCAACTACTTCCGGTACCCTTTCTGACGCACAGTGAAAGGTGTACTACATAGTTGACTTTTCCCTTTATATGCTTGGAGGGACAAACGATGATGATGTACTGACATTATCTTCTATTCCAAAATAGAAGATCCTCATCGTTTTCTTCTTCATTGAGCGGGAAAGGGAAATGTTCAAAGTGTCAAGTACATTTCCTTTAAGTCTTCATCTGCAGCAGATACTATCAGCTGATTCCACAATCAGCTGAATAGTCTTCTTCTTGTCTTTGTCCTTTGGCCATAGACTTTGAATGAACTCTCGTGAATAGCTGGTGATTTGACTTGATTTCCTAAAGCTAAGTACGTACTCAGCTGAAGGTTTATTGCATATACTAGCTTCAGCTGAGATACATACTTCAGCTGATATTTATTCTTCTTAGCTATCGATCATCAAATCTTATTTACTTAGTCTTGGGACTAACAATCTCCCCCTATTTGATGCAATCGAATAGTTGTATAAGTGTAACCCTGTAATGATTCAGCTGATGTAGTCAGCTAAATACTTATGTGCTTGGACCCTTAGGGTTATTTTGTATATGTTTATCTTTTTACAATTTTTACAAGTATATTACAAAAATTTGATTTTTTATTGATATGAAGCTGATGAGTACAAGGAAAATCAAAACAAAAAAAAACTACAATGTCTTGGACATAGCTTCTCCAGTGACATTGCGATACAGTGAGCTGATCGTTGAGTCGATTAATTTCCTCATTTGTCTTCCCTCCTCAGTGGAGGAACTCAGCGACTTGTGATATAGCAGGAGTTGATCAATATCACACATGTGTAGCTCATCAGCCCGTTGGAAGCAAGGCGTCTTCTTCTCCAGATAACAAAAGCCATAGGTAGGTTCTTTTACGATCAGCCCAGGGACATAGTTTACTCCCGTGGGGACAGATTTTGTGATGTTGAGTTTTGGTCGTTTGGCAAATATGATTGAAGACCCAACATCAAGTGTTCTGGAGTCAGCAAAGGGGTCGAGAAGAACGGACTTACGTTTTTCCCTTCTTGCTGAGGAGCCTTCATCAGCAGGTTCTCTGACAGCAACTTCTTGTGAGTCAAGAAATTCAGCTGGTATGCGATTTGCCAACTCAGGAGTGGTTCTCCTGATAGTGTCGCATAAACCTTTGCTACTGAGGAGCCTTCACCAGCAGGTTCTCTGACAGCAACCCTTGAAGATACAAATTGCGACTTTGATCTCACTTTGCAGATTTGTTATAAGGTTAGACGGTTGTGCATATCTGGAAGCTTCTAGCAACTCATTCCATTCAGCATAACTGAGATGAGTGTTGATTTTGTTCAGAGGAATCGTTTCAGCAGCCATGTATCCTCCAGCTCTAGTTATTTTTACTTCTGGTGGAGAGCTGGAAGAGGACTTTGGTGCCCTTACGCTGGTGATTTTTGCTTCCAGCCTACGCTGGTAAAGAACTTTGTTGAACAACCTAATGATCTCAGCTCTTTGGGCCTCAGCTTTTTGATACATCTCTTCTTGAATCTTTCTTTGAAGGGCAACAGCTGCAGCAAGATCTTCTGCGGTTCCAGCTTCCTTTAACAGGAGAGCTTTAATCGCGGCAGAGGTAGGCTCCCCCTCAGCAGGTTGAGGAATCTCCTGTATGATAGGCTGAGGGTTTTGGATTGGCGGGACTTGGACTTGTGGGCCCTCAACTGGTCCAAAGGAATCAACGATTTTACCTCCAGTTGAGGCTTCTCATGTCCTGAGGCCTTCAGCAGCGGTGAGTGTTGGTTGAATGATAGTATCACCTGCTGAAGTAGTTACCTCAGGTGTTTCAGTAGTGACGAGTGTTGTTTGAATTTGGGTCTCGTCTACTGAAACGTCTTATTCTTCTGTCATTCCAGCAGAGGTGATAGGAGGAGATCTTGGGGTTTCACCTGCAGGAATGTCTTCAGTATTGGCTCCAACAGCAGAGGTGATTATAAGTTGTGAAGCATTTTGTTCACCGTGTTGTTCACCTGCTAAAGTGGCCTCTTTCACCCCCTCAGAGAGTGCCCGAAGAAGAGGGTACTCTCTGGTGCTGAAGCAGGATGGACAATAGTGGCACCCTCATTTAGCTTTGCAAGAATGAGGTTAAGGGTGCCTTGGAGACCAGCGACCTGGGAAGTTAACGAGCTGACTTCAGTCTCGAATTTGTCCAATCTTGTGGACACAGCAGAAACAGACCCCTCAATATCCTTAGAAAGGTGGCTATGAGTGTGGGTCAGCAGAGACTCTTGCTTTGATTATGCAAGAGCTTGTCGATCGACAATTGTTTGGAGAGGAGACACCTTGGAGGTCAATGTATCCAGCTGTCGTGCAACTTCGGCTTCTGTGGCCCGAGCTTCGGAGAGAAGCTTGTCTTTTTCGACTCTGTCAGATTCACGAAGGGAGTTCAACTCTCGATGAATATACTTTTTGAGAGTGATGAACTCGCTTGTGTTGCAGCGAATCTGATCAGCAAGGAGAGCCCGCCGAGGAGTCTGAGTGTGAACCTCAGCGTGCAGAGAAGTTATGCTGGAAGAGAGGTTCTCAGCAGTTGTGGCAAACTTCTTTGGAACATCCCTGCGAAGGGTGTCCATCTGCTGACTCAGCCTGGCCATCCCAGGTCGAATCTGGGATGATACAACTCTAGACATCAGAGCAGCAGCGGCTCTGATGGGAATGCTTCCTCCAGCTTTGTTGGATTCAGCATGGGACACTTGGACAATTTGGGAGAGGGGGTCCGGCATGTCTCTAGCTTGAGGGGTAACCTCAGCTGTGGGAGTGGGTGTTCCTGAGTTAGGAGGAATCGCTCCTATGGGATGCTCAGAAACTATGGGGGGTGGGTTGGGTCCAGCTGAAACTTCTGGGGTTATAACAGAAGTGTCGTCATCAGCTGTCAAAACAGGTTGAAGCCCATGATTTACTTCTTCGTCAGATGACGAATAGTAAGACTGAATAAGATCATCAGTCGACTCAAACATCATATGAAATGTTGTTTGATCCTCTGGAGCTTCGGTCTCACCAGCCGGCGATACTGGTATAGAGACTGGAGGAAGAGTTCCTCGGGTTGGTGTGTTAGCTACCTCACAGCTTAGTTGGCGATTACTTTCGCGATCACTGGTAGCTTGGGTGAGTGCCTCGGTAACAACTTGGTCCAAAGTTGTCTCTTCATTGGCGGTGGTGGTTTCCTCGATCACCTGCTGGTTTAAGCTGGTGACGTTGTGGGAAACAGAAGGATCAGCTTCAAGATTGACTTGGTTTCCAGTCAATCTATCATCAGCTGGTGACTCAGAAAGTGATGAAGAAGTTGGTGGTGGTGTGTGTGCAGCTGACTCACGGGTGGCTTGGGTTGAGCCGAAAACTTCACCAGCAGTCTGTCGAGAGACTGAGGTTGCTTGTGGAGTTTGTCCCCTTGTTACAACGACTGATAATGAATCAGTCGAGGAGCTACGCAGAGGGTTGGAGCCGGCACTAACTCCTAAAGAACGAAATTGCCGTTTTGAAGTCTGATGACTTGTTGAGAAATCAGCAGAGGAGAGTGGATGAAAGGAAAAGAGGGTGTGACCAGCCGAGAGTGTTCGACTAGGAACTCCGATTGTTGGTGGAGTTCCTTGATAAACACTGCCAATTTGAAAATGAGAAGGACTATTCTCAGAAGCTGACATAGCTTCTGATCGTAATCCTTCCAATTGGAATCTCGAGTGCGAACCCAATGGATCCCGACAGAATCCTGATGATGCTGCTGTCGCCAGCTCAACATCATCAATTATCATCTTTTCTCCATGGGTAGCAGACCTTCTTACCTCCAGCAGAGGAGAAAAAGGAGGTAGAGACGTGGGAGAAGATGATAAAAAGAATGAAGATGAAGAAGTGCGATTAGCGGCTCGCTTAACTCGCTTCTTCACCACTAGAGGAATATCATCTGCATCAGCAGATTCCTCATTCTCAGGGATCGAGATCCCTGAAGAGGTGGTGGTTTTCCCATCAGCAGCTGGGGATGGTCGCCCAGTTGAGGGAATACTCTCTATTTGAGAAGAGGACATACCTTCTTGTAGGGCAGATTCTTCTAATGTTGCGCCCTTTGTTTGATCCTTTTTGGATCTGGTCCGATCTTTAATCATCTTCAACATCTACGAGGTGAGAGGAAAATCTTTTTCATCATCCTTCTTCTGGAAGATGATGTTGGAGATGGTACGGACCATCACTGATTCCCCTGGAAGGTCTTCATAATTGATTTACAGCTTCTCAAGCATCACATGTGTGACGCATAATGTGTAGAAGCGAAGATAGGGAATATGATTTCCCTTGCTTTTTAGCTTGGCCTTGACCTCCTCGTACACCAGTTTCCCATAGTCAATCCACTAACCGGTGACTAGGGCTTCAGCAAAGACTTGCATGCTGGAGTTGCACTGGTTGTGAGACCCGGAGTTGCCGCCTATACCATGAATGATGTGGGTAAAGAAATAGGCCCAGGGCCTCGTCAGCTGAGACTTCTTGAAGATCTGCACCCTGTCTTCTTCGTTTTCTAATCGGTATCCAGTGATACGGATTAGGTTCTCTTCAGCTTCATCAGCAGATTTCGTCTGCTGATATTTTTCTCCAGGTTGCAGATACTCGAACCCGCAAGCAGTTCGGAAATCATCAACAGTAATGGTGATTTGATGATTTCCAACTTGCGCAACGATGTCGTCTCCAGAAATGGAGGCAGACATTCAGAAGTCACGCAAGAGTTCGATGTTACTCTTGGTGAATCTGGTAAATGCACCACCGATAGGGCAGTGACGCAAAAACCTCCCAACTGGTCGATAAACATTGACAGGATCCTTCGGTGGAGAAGTGTTTGCTACTAGGTTAGAGTTCTGGGTGAACTCAATGGCAGCCCCCTAGTAAGACGAGATTTGGGAGCTTTCTTCGACATTTTGGAAAAGGGAAGAAAGATAAAAGGTTGAAAGAGAGGGTTTTTGAGAAAGAATTTTGGGAGTGATGAGGATGAAATGAGGGAAATGGATGGGTATTTAAAGGGGTTTATGGGACTGTTTGGGTAAATATTTGAATTTAAACCGGGTCATTAATGGATAGTTGCAAACCAACTATAGACATGTTGGTTATCGTGCAAAAGTGGTGGTTGGATGTGACAGAGAGGGGTAGTGGAGTCGTTTCTTGTGTCAGGGTGTCTTGTCCCCCATAAATGCCAAATATTTTCACTCGAGTGGAAATATTTGCCACAGAAAACGTATGAATAGGGATAAAAGATGCCTTTTTATGGGAGAACCAAACGTTTTAACTTATAAAACACGATAAGTTATCATTTAAGAGATTTTATTCCGCTGACTGATGTATTCAAAACAGTTTTAGTCAGCTGAATGTACTAAGTGACAAGGTGAACTTATCAGCTGCTGATAGTACTTCTGCAGTTGATTCAAGCATTCAACATACCCAGCTCGCTGATCAAAAAATTGAATCATTTTTAATCTAAAGGCTTAGTGAATAAGTCAGCTAGCTGAAGGTCTGTTGAAATAAAATGGAGTTCCACGTCACCTTGTTCATTGTGATCTCTAATAAAATGATACCTTATGTCGATATGTTTGGTTCTTGAGTAAATAACAGGATTGTTGCTGATTACAATAGCACTAGTGTTATCACTATAGATAGGAACTTTGCAAAAGTTCATATCGAAATCAACAAGCTGATTCTTCATCCAAAGGACTTGAGCTCAGCAGCTTCTAGCAGCAACATATTCTGCTTCAGCTGTGGAGGTAGAAACAGTACTCTGTTTCTTGCTTGTCCAGCTGACTAGCTTTCCTCCAAGCAGCTGACATCCTCCCGTGGTGCTCTTTCTATCCATCTTGCAACCTGCAAAGTCTGAATCTGAATAGCCAATTAGATCAAACCCGGAGTCTTTGGCATACCAAAGACCTAGGCTTGGAGTACCCTTAAGGTACCTCAAAATTCTTTTAGCAGCTATTAAGTGAGATTCTCTAGGATCAGCTTGATACCTAGCACACATGCAAGTAGCAAACATAATATCTGGTCTGCTGGCAGTGAGATAGAGTAACGATCCAATGATTCCTCTATAGAATGTGACATCAACTGATTTCCCAGTTATGTCAGCATCTAGATTGTTTGGAGGAGCCATTGGAGTTTTCATGGATGATGATGAATTCATGTCAAATTTCTTTAAAAGATCTTTGATGTATTTTTCTTGATTTATAAAAATTCCATTTTTAGATTGCTTAACTTGTAAGCCAAGAAAATATGTTAATTCACCCATCATACTCATATCATACTTTGTAGACATAAGTTTTGAAAAGCGTCTACAACGTTTTTCATCAGTAGCACCAAAAATTATGTCGTCCACATAAATTTGAACAAGAATGATATCACCTTTGATTTTGCGAATGAATAAGGTTTTATCAATCTTTCCCCGGGTGAAATCATTTGCTATGAGGAACGTGGATAATGTATCATACCATGCACGAGGAGCTTGTTTCAACCCATACAGCGCCTTATCCAGTTTAAACACATAGTTTAAATACTTAGGATTTTCAAAACCTGGTAGTTGTTTAACATATACTTCCTCTTGCAGCTTTCCGTTTAAGAACGCACTCTTTACGTCCATCTGAAAAACTGTGAAGTTCTTGTACGCAGCATAGACTAGAAATATTCTAATAGCCTCAAGCCTAGCCACTGGAGCAAATGTTTCATCGAAATCGATTCCTTCCTCTTGTCTATATCCTTGTGCAACAAGTCTAGCCTTGTTGCGAATAACCACACCTTCTTCATCCATTTTATTTCTAAATACCCATATTGTACCAATTATAGTCTTTCCAGCTGGTGGGGGCACCAGCTGCCATACCTTGTTGACCTCAAATTGGTTAAGTTCTTCCTGCATCGCTTGAATCCAGCTTGAGTCTTCTAAAGCAGCTTTAATATTTTTCGGTTCTTCAATTACTAAGAAACAAGACCATAAGCAGAGATTGCATGATGCTTTACTTCTTGTGACAACTCCTTGCTGTGGATCTCCGATGATTAGATCAACTGGATGTTCTGAGGTCCACTTTGATTGAGGAGCAGCTGTAGAAGAGGAAGATTCAGCAGAATTAGATCCTTGTTGAGTGGCTGACTGCTCAGCAGGATGAATTACTTCATTTTGAACGGATCTTCTTGAAGTATGAAGAGGTGGCTTAGAGATAGCCTTGGATGATGCTCTAGCTGTTGGAATCTCTTGTTGAACAGCTGCAATATCTACAAGATATGTAGGAGCATCATGGAATGTCTCATCTGATTCATTTATGGGAACATCAAATAGGTTTAAAGCATCGGAGAATGCTTCAGCTGTATCATCAGGAGATGGTTCAGCTGATCTCTGAAATGCATCAGACGAGTCAGCAGAGGTGGGGTTCAAGGCCTTTGAGTGTTCTTTAAAAGTAACATTTATGGACTCTTCTAATGTTTGTCTTCTTTTGTTGAAAACTCTGTATGCCTTGGATGTAGTGGAGTATCCCAAGAAAATGGCTTCATCAGCTTTAGAATCAAATTTACTTAGCTGATCTCGTGTGTTTAACACAAAACACACACAACCAAACACATGAAAGAAACCGATGAAGGGTTTCCTTTGACGAAAAATCTCATAAGAAGTCTTCGTGTGTCTCTTTACGTAGAGAGACCTATTTTGAGTAAACCAAGCTGTGTTGATAGCTTCTGCCCGAAATTGCTTAGGCATGTTTGACTCACCAAGCATTGTTCTTGCAGCTTCTATTAGGGTTATGTTCCTTCTTTCAGCAACACCATTTTGTTGAGGTGTTCTAGCAGCTGAGAAGTTTTGGGAGATCCCAACATCTGAACAGAAGTCTTCTAAAGTCTTGTTCCTGAATTCAGTATCGTTGTCTGATCTCAGCATCTTAACTCTAGACCCATTTAGAAGTTCCATCCTTTTGATGAACATAATAATTTCTTCAGCTGCATCACTTTTGTGATGAAGAAATATAACCCAAGTATATCGTGAATATTCATCAACGATAATAAGTGTATACTTCTTTCCACCTAGACTTTCAGTACTCATAGGGCCAAAGAGGTCCATATGGAGCATGTGAAGGCAGCAGTCGATGGAAAAACATTGCTTCGATTTGAAGGAGCTTTTATGTTGCTTGCCTTGTTCACAAGCTGAACAAAGCTTATCCTTTTCATACTTGATTTGTGGTAGACCATTCACCAGCTGACCTCGAGCCAGCTTCGCTATATTTTTGAAGTTTAGGTGGGATAGTCTTTTGTGCCACAACCAGTTCAGCTCTTCAGTAGAATGAGAGAATACACAAACTTCTTGATTTTGAGGATTCATGTCAAGTGTATAAACATTCTTGGTTCTTGGAGCAACTAATACTACCTTTCCGCTTTTATCCGTCACCGTTCCTCTGTATTCATTAAAGTTCACTGAGAACTTTGCATCACAAAGTTGGCTAATGCTGATTAGATTATGTTTCAACCCACTCACATAACCAACTCTTGTGATTTTTACGGATCCATTGGAAATGGTTCCATATCCTTCAGTTGAGCCTCTACCGTTATCACCAAAAATTACTGAGGGACCAGCACAAACTTTAAACTCTTCCAGCAGGGATTTGTATCCAGTCATGTGTCTCGAGCAACCACTGTCTAAGTACCAGACATGTTTGCTTTCATCACCCTGCACATAAATTAAAAGAGTTAGTTCTTTTTGGGAACCCACACTTCGGTGGGTCCTTGTGACTTCCCGCCGGGACTCACAGAGGTTGGCTTTTCAGTAGGCTCACATGCTGAAGTTGGGGATGGTCTCAAGCATGTGCTGTCACACTCACTTGCCATAGGCCCCCGATCTCCACACTTATAGCATTTTATGTTTCTTTGCAGTGGAGTAGAGGGCGAGGCAATAGGATTGGGAACTGGACCCAAAATACCTTTCATTTTCTGATTATCAGAGATAGTCAGAGTTTGAATGAGTGATGTCAGCTTGCTGACCTTTCCTTTCAGCCGTCTGACAGACACAGCTGAAGAAGGACTTCGAGTGTTTTTAGGAACACTCTTACCTTTGTTCTTTGCAGCTCGAGTACGAACTCCAACTGGCTCACCCTTGGATGGTGTAAGAACAATTTTCTTTCCTGCTATTCTGCTAGTCTTCTGCTGAGGTCTAGCAGAAGAGGCAGCAGGTGCTGAACCCAAGATAGATTTTCTTGGTTCAACGATTACTACATTAGGTGTCCTAACAACCATGGCAGAGGAGTCAGCTGATGACTCTTCACCAGTAGTTACAGAAGGATCTTCTGAGGACATCTCAGTAGCAAAGGTTTTGGTAGACCTCACGAAGGAACCAAAAACCAACTCTTCAGCTGGCACAGAAGCATCAGCTGAGGAGTAGTACAGATCATCTGTACTGCTGTCAGGTACAGCGGCTGCAGCTAGGAAGTCTCCTCTTAGTACAGCTTGTACTTGATTAGGGATTTGTGAGTTAACACATTCACTCACACGTTTGGATGAACGAGACCATGATTCACAAATCTTTTTAATTGCTTCAAGTTCTTTAACTTTTTCACTTAGATCATGTTGAAGAACTGAGTTTATAAATTTCGTTTCAGAAAGATCTTCTTTTAAAGTTTTGTGGTCAATTAAACGTTCTTTTAAAAATGCATTTTCATGTAAAATAGCACTATGTTTATCCAAACATTCACCTTTCAGCTGATCAATGAAGTGCAAGTCACAAATAATAGAATCAACAATATCTTTGGCTTTAGTAGCCTCAGCAGAGATTAAAGAGGTTACCTTTTTATGAACGATGTTGACCCATTTATAAGAACTGGCATCATCAGCTGTAATACTTTCATCATCATCAGCACGAGCCATCAAACACATTGTGGCCATTTGTTCATCATCATCTGATGAGCTGTCACCTGAGTCAGCCCAGTCATGAGTTTCAGCTACGAGACCCTTGTCAGCGGCTTTGCCTTCAAGTGCCTTCGTTTCTTCTAGGATCTTTTTGGTGAAGGCTTGTAGCTTTTTGTATTTCTCTTCAATGGACTCATCAGTTGAAGATGATGAACTTGCTTTCTTCTGCTTGCAGTCATTAGCATAGTGTCCCTTCTTGTTACAGTTGTAGCATGTTATCTCAGAGATGTCAGGTGTACTCCCAGAGGGTCTGGAAGGTACAGCTGACGAGATAGATCTGATACTTGATCCTCTAGCTGAGGAGTCAGACTTGTTTTTAAAGAATTTTCTATTTTTAACAAGTAAGGCAAGCGCAGATATAAGGGCATCGTTGTCTTCGTCTTCATCGACCTCTTTGATGCTGACTTCAGGCATGCTGAACAGACCAGCAGCTGAAGTGTTGTCAGCTTCATCATCTGATGGAGGATATTCGATTCTGCTGGGGTTGTTTAGAGAAACAAGAGCAGTCGAAGATCCAGAGGGACTCACTTTAGAGTCCTTTGGAGGTTGAAATTTGTTGAGTACGGTTATCTCATGGCTTAGAAACATACCATAGAGAGAAGAAAGAGTGTAATCTTTTAGAGTAGGAGATGTACTCATGCAAGTTATGATGGTAGCCCATTTAGAGGGTAAGGCTGCCATAAACTTACACATTTTGGACATATCGTCCTTATCAACCCCATGAGACTTCAGCTCGTTTAACAGAATGTTATAACGATTGAAATTTTGAGCTATAGTCTCACTTGGCTTGGCTTTAAACAGCTCGTAATCATGTATGAGCATGTTTTTGTTGTGTTCATGCACAACAGATGTGCCTTCATAAACTTCAGTCAGCCTCTCCCACATCTCTTTAACTGAGTCACAAAATAGAATATTGTGATACAGTTCATCACCAACTGCTTGAAAAAGCATATCCCTACCCTTATTCACAAGATGAACAAGACATTTTTCAGCGTCTGTCCATTGAGCCTCAGACTTCACTACATAGTGTTCTGGTATTTCAGGGTACCATGAATGAGGGTTTTGGGAACATATATTCATATCGTGATGTTATCTTGAAGTTTTGGGTGATAGGTAACCATGTGGGACAACATACGGGTTTTCCACATAGGATAGTTGGTTTGAGTGAGTTTAGGAGGTTTTCCAGATGATGGAAGATATGATGATGTAGGTTCAGCCAAAACAGATGCTCAAAATTGATGGAAAACAATTTTGACACTTGATCTGATACCAGTTGTTGGATCCCAACAACACTAACATGTTGCGTTAAGACTGATCTACGAAGATAAGATAATGAACAACAAGATTTCAATGATTAAGAGTTTATTAAAACAATCTTAATATAGTACAAAGTTTGCGGAAATAGATAGTACACACTAACTAAGACTCTATACTTGAAATGACACTTTAAATCGCTCAAAACTAGAAGACTATGCAAGGAGAGTTATATCAGCTGATACCAACAGCTGATATTAATGTCCTAGTAATAACTATGGAAGAGTTAATACTTAGACAAATAACTAACTCTCAGAGAATGTTCTTGTGCTATGAATGCTCAAAAGGTGTATGTAAATGCAAGCATTTACGTCTCTATATATAGCCCAAGATCCATGTTCCTTTGCCCACAAGTTAGACGACGTGTAAACATATTATTCGTCTATGTGGACTTGTCCATGAAACATTAAATGCTCTTGCATATTGTCCCAAGTGTACTTTGTGTCAACTACTTCCGGTACCCTTTCTGACGCACAGTGAAAGGTGTACTACATAAGTACAGAAAATAGTTGATTTTTCCCTTTACATGCTTGGAGGGACAAACGATGATGATATACTGACATTATCTTCTATTCCAAAATAGAAGATCATCATCGTTTTCTTCTTCTTTAAGCTGGAAAGGGAAATGTTCAAAATGACAAGAACATTTCCTTTAAGTCTTCATCTGCAGCAGATACTATCAGCTGATTCCACAATCAGCTGAATAGTCTTCTTCTATCTTTGTCCTTTGGCCATAGACTTCGAATGAACTCTCGTGAATAGCTGCTAATTTGACTTGATTTCCTAAAGCTAAGTACGTACTCAGCTGAAGGTTTATTGCATATACTTGCTTCAGCTGAGATAAATACTTCAGCTGATATTTATTCTTCTTAGCTATCGATCATCAAATCTTATTTACTTAGTCTTGGGACTAACACTTGCCATGTTTTTCGTTTTTTGTTTTTATTATTATGAAGCTTTGTCGCTACTAAGCGTCTCTCTCTTATATGTGACGTCATTAGTGCCACTTCATCTTATTAAGGTTTTGCTCCTTTCTTTCGATGCAAAATTCTTGTTTGCTATTCGGACAATTGTTTCGACACCGATCGTGTTATTGGCCCAATGGTTCGACATGTTTCCTATAGCGTCTTTTCTCTGGTTTTTTTATCACGGTTTGCTATCACAACCTTTATGTTGTTGATATCGCATCTTTCTATTGATCCACATGCCATGGCTTTTATGCTGCCGCTCGTGTTTGGTGTTGCTTTCTTTGCTACCGACCTCTTCGCATCTAGATGTTGCCGTGTTTTCAGTTTTTTCTATTATTATGGACCTTTGTTACTGATTATTGTCAGTCCATTATGTGTGTCGGAGTCAGTAGCGCTTCAATTTATTAGAGTTTTGTTCGTTTCTTTCGATGCACAACTCTTATTTGCTTTTCGGCCACACGTATCGAGTCTTGCCCTTTTATGGGCCTTGCTCGATCCGGGCCCGACTTTTCTTCCGCTGCTATTATACGATGACTTATATTCGCTTGAATTTGGAGATCGTCACCAACAACAACTTTTACATGTATTATTTAAATTTTATTTTACTCCAGTCCTGAGCTTTCGCAATTTTGCCGCTCGGATGGGGGTATGTTAGATAATATAGTGTAGGCTTATTATATGACCCAAGCCCAAATGTATAGACGGGCTTGAGGTCCAGTAGGGTTTCTAGGTATCTTTGTAATCTATATATAATGATCAATAATACAGTCATCCCTACGGGATTTTCATTATTTTACATTTATTTTCCATATTGTTTAGTTTAAGAATAATTAACAAAATACACTTTGTTCGAATTCATTTTTGTTTAAAAGTCTACTTGTAAATGTTAAGAAATATAAATATATGTGAATTTAGACAAATTAACTATATTATATAACAATGTTTCGTCCCTTTTGTTGACTTGTTACATTATTTACAGGTCTGAGGAAAATGGAGGCCGCCTTATCTCAAATAATTGATGCTGTTATGAAACCTTTGGTGGTTAATATTGTTAAACACGTGGGATATCTCACTTCATGTGCAAAACATGTCAGTGACATGAAAAAGAGTGCTACATTTGGAAGCTACAAGCATTGATGTCAGAAGCCACATGGATGCTAACAAAATAAATAGTCTTTTATTTTTACCAGCAAAAGGAGGCAACGAGTCGAGCTTCGGCATTGCCATCACCCTCCCGAAGATCCCCTAAACAAAATAAATAGACTAGATGTACCTACTCGTGTACCTAGTTGGTTACAAGATGTTGAAAAGATCAGGGAAGAAGTTGAAAGCATTTCAAGTAATGATATTGGATGTTGTAATGTGAAGACGATGTATCAAGTAGGAAAAAAGGCATTGAGGGTTACGGATGAGATCGAACGTCTTAATAGAGAAAAATCTGAGATTATGTGGAGAGATGCCAGAAGACCCCATGCAAGAGTTGATTCCAACCACGTCTACACCACCACCATTAGCATCACGTGGAGATAATACTCAAAATGGGTTCAATTCAAGAAATGTGACATTCAATAAAGCATTGAAGCTCCTCCAACAATACTCGAGTAATAGGCTTATGCGGAATGGGTGGTGTGGGGAAAACCACGATGATGGAACAATTGAAAAGGGTAGCAGAAGAAACGAAGATGTTTGGTTGGATTGTCAAGGTAGTTATTGGGAGCAAACCTAACATGTATTCTATTCAGAATGTTGTAGCAGAGTGCACTGGCGAAAGTCTAATTGAAACAACTCAAACTCTAAGGGCGGATGTGCTTTGCAAAAGATTTGAAAAGATGTCAGAAGAAGGTAAAAAACGATTCTAGTTATATTGGATGATGTGTGGGAGAAGGTTGAACTTAAAGGTATAGGATTACCGAGTCCTTTGCCAAATGGCTTCAAGTTGTTGCTCACATCGCGAGATGTAAATATTTGCACACAAATTGCAGTTGATGTTGATTTAGTTCTTCAAGTAGTTAACGTCCATGTCTTAGAGGAGGTGGAAGCACAGCATTTATTTTTTGGAATTACAAAAGTGACAGAAGAAAATGATCGTATTCGCTATCAAATAGGATGTGAAATTCTCAAAATATGCGGTGGTTTGCCCCTTGCTATAAAACATGTTGCTGGAACCCTTCAATCTCAAGAAATTTTTGCATGGAAAAACGCACTTGCGCGTTTGAAGAATAATGATCTTGATAAGGATGTTCAAGAAATGATTCAGATAAGCTACGAATATTTAGGAGAGGAGGGAAGAGCGATTTTTCTACTTTGTGGTTTGTTTAAGGAGGACTCTAATATACCCATCGAGGGATGGGGACTAAGACTTTTAAAACACGTTTCTACTTTTGGAAATGCTAGAAACAGGACATATACTTGTGTGAGCAATCTCAAAAGTGCAAACTTACTGAGTGATGGTGACCATTATTACAATGCGTGTGTGAAAATGCATGATCTTGTGCTTTCATTTGTGGTGGGTATTGTTTCTATAGGTGAGGATACGTGGATTATTGATCACACGTCAAACTGGAGTGAAGTTAAAGCAAGTGAGTTGTCAGGATCGAATAACAATCAAGTTATTAGAAACTCAGATCTACTAATACAAGAAGTTACTGCGGATTAACACTTATGTTATTAGTTTAAGAACAATGTAAACTGCAATTGAATAAGAATAAAACGAAGAACACAGTTTATCACAAAAAGCTTCAATGTATTAATTCGTTCGATCAATACACGTATGTTTACAATTCATAAGGAACTATATATAATAGTCCTTGAAGCCTAAATTATTAACCTAGTTATTCTAGGAATCGATTACAATTGAATTACATAAAGATTTACATTCCTTAACTAACTCTACTAGAATCTCGGACTTGATCTGTTCCAGATACGCTCATCAGTAGTAAATCAGATCATCAGTAGTATTTGCCTTTAGCAGTAGAAACTTCGAGATCAGTAGTAACTTGCATTCTTCAGTAGTAATTCAATTTTCAGTAGTAGATCATTTATGTTCCAACAATCTCCCCCTAAACTTATTAATTCACTTTGAATTAATCAAGTTTCTTCTTCTTTCTTCCTTTGCTCTTCTAAAGCAGCTCGTTTCTCAAGTGTTCTTTGATTTTGCCTCTTCCTTTGAGCTATAATATACTTGATGTTTCTTTTGATAAAATAGTTAAGTTTTTCTCGAAACATTACCTCATCATAAGGTTTCATCATTGTGTTTGTGAATATCTGATACATTGTTTCTTCAGAATGTGGATATTCTTTCTCATATAAGTACAGTTCACAGTTTTTGCTTGATCTTTCAAAGAAGTACATATTTACTGTGGGTAACACATTCCAGGCATACACATTTTCTGTGTTTGAGAATATTTCTGGATAATTTTCTGAATAAAATGCAGCATCAATCATTTTGGTTAAGTATCCAGCTCCAGAGTTCTTCCATTTCTTTTTATCCATTCTAGGTTTTCCAATAATCAGTACTTTGATTATATCACTTCTTGAACAAGATCTGACCATTGGCTTCCATCCAGTAAATCTCTGGACTTGTCTGTCTTCCCTTATAACTTCTATCACATTATTATTAATGACTCTCCAATTGATGATTGGATTGTCTTCAATGGGAGCAACAGGAATTTCAAGAACAGGAATAATTTGTTCTGTTTGTTTTGATTTCTTGTTGATTTTCTGTTCCTGTGGAAGAGCCTTTCTTTTCTTTGATTGGGGTTTAGAAGTTTCACCAGGAGTTGGTGTTCCAGATTGAATGATTGTTGGATCTATTGCAATTAAAACCTTTGCTTTTTCTTCTTCTGCTTCTAATTCAGCTAATTCTTTCTTCTTGGCAGTACAATATTTATCTACTATTGTAATCATTCTCATTCTGCCAAATGATTTTGCACTATGCCCCTTTGACTTCAGAAAGTCAATCATATTCTTTTTCTGTTCAAATATGTCATCTGGTAGTTCACCTTTTACTCTTTTACATTCAGCTACCAATTCTTCAAGACAATTTAAGTGTTCTTCTTCAATTTTTCTATGTCTTTTAAATTTAGCTCTTTGATCTTCCACCAGAACTCCTTTTATTTGTGGAATAGGTACTTCAGCTTCTTGATTTTCTTGATTTTTCAATCTTTCTTTTTCAGCATGTTTCTTATCTTCAAGAGCTTGAGTAATAGCCACTTTCTTTAAGTACCTCATATGGTCCACTTTCCATTTGGCTTGTTTAGCAGATCTGACATGGTTCATTTTGTTTACCATGTGATGACCTAAAGCTCTGTTGGGATAATCATCATCATAAATTTCTTTTCCTTTTCTAATACATGCTGGAAGTATAGATGGAGGTGGAGTGTATTTCATATCAGGAATACCAGTAATTACAATTGATGGAGAAAATAACTTAAACTTATCTTCTGTTAGAATCTTGGGATGTGGAGGAAGTGCACATTCATCAACTTCAAACCAGTTCACATTATCATCAATGTCAGGTATGATAAGTGGTTGATCAGGAGTTGGAGGTTTTGTGATGATAACAAAACGTTCACGTTCAATAAGCTCTGGAATTTCTTCTTCTTCCTCTTCAGTAGTAACCAATGTGGTTTCTACTGGTATCACTGCTACTGGTATACTCTCTACTGGTGAGGTTGATGTAGGAATTACTACTGCTAGGGCATCAGTAGTATCCATGATATCTTCTTGTGTAGCATTTACTACTGGTGTATTTCTTTCTTCAACATTATCAGTAGTAACAACCTCTTGATCCTTTGCCTCAGTAATAATCATAGGATCAGTAGTTTCTATCACTTTAGTAGCAACTGTAGAGTTTATTTGTTCTGCTGTTTGTGATTGATTTGCAGACAGAAATATATCTTCATCCATTTCTCTGTATAAGTCTTCACCAATATTTTGACTTGTTTCACCATGGACTTCTTTTAAATTGAGGAGGGTTGCTGCTGCTATAGATTGATCTATCATTTCTTGAATTTGATCTTTCTCCCCCTTAGTGATCTCAACCTGTTGAGCCTCACTATCTGCAATCTTTTTCTGCAATTTTCTGATCAAATTAGATTGCCTTTGAAGTTTTAACTCGAACCTCTTCTGTCTTCTGTTCAGAGTATTAATATAAGACTTCATATATGACATGGTTTTTCCTTGAGAGTTTATTAAATTCAGACAATGTTGTACGGTGGTTTTAAGGTTTTCCTTCCTATCCGTCAATTTAGTTTGTTTAATACTGCCCTCAGCCCATTTGGGTGGATCATTGGGCTCATTAGGTACATTGGCTTTAAGGTTTTCCATCCTATCCGTCAATTCAATTGGTTTTGTTCTACCCTCATCACTTCTTGGTGATGAAATGGGTTGTTTGGACATACTCTTCTTCCTAGAAGAAGCAGTAATGCCCCCCTTGTGGTTTCTTGGCACCGGGGTCCTCTCAGTAATTCCTCAAATTCTGAGTCATCACTAAGAGTTGCCGAGGTCCGGGTCCTAATAATGTTCTCACTATCCTGTGCACCCACCTTTGGGGCATCAGTAGTGAGAGCCCTTTCCTCATAACCTCTCTCCTCCTGTGAGGTCAACTCTTGGAGTCTGGGGTTTGACTCAATTGGTCCCCTGGTGTCCTTTAAGGAAGTTTTCTTCCTTTTATATTTGATTGAAATTTGTTTGGCTATGGTCTGGTCTTCCTCAGAGTGAAGAGTAGCACTCTGGGGATTAATCTCATGTACATGGGACACTTGCAGGACATCTGTTGGTTCATTTAATTGAGTGGACTGAATGGGTTCTGTTTGGGTTGTATTTGGTGGTGGAGTGGGTTGGGGTTCAATTGGGTGACTTGAACCTTCTCCAGTTGGGGGATGATCATAGATCATGTTTGAGAATAGTGGAGTGTCTTAACCAGAAAATTTAAATTGTTTTCTCATGTTTGCAAAAATGTTTTTGTTTAATTCTGGTGTTACAAAAATGTTTTTGGGAGTTGACAGATTTTGTAATTCACAGTTTATGATATGAGTTAGAAATCTTGGATACATTAAAAAATTTGAGGATGACAGATTTCCAAGCATTCCCTCAAATATCATGTTTGAAAAATTAAATACGTGTCCTGTGCTCAGACAAACAACAGCAGATGCTATTGATTTGTTGAACTCATTCCAAGTACTTCTTTTTGGAGAGATACAATGTTGAATAGTATGTACCAAAAACTTCCATTGAGGTGAAAGAAGACCCTTTTGAAAAGTGACTATATCCAGTCTTCCCTCATACCCCATTTTCTTTAAAATTTCAACAAGATCTTCCTTTGGAAGAGAGAACATACCTGACTCACCATTGAGTTGAAGATGATTTCGGATTGATTGTTCAGTGATAATGATCTCCTTTCCATCTACAGTAGACTTGATTTTGGACATATTGGAGTCTTCAACTCTTTCAGCATTTGTCCAGAAATCAACTAAGTGTTGTTGATATGCTTTAGGATTGATTGTGAGAGCAAACTTTATATATGAGTTCTTTAGGAACATCACAATAGGTCGCAAATCCTTTGTACCATCTGGATTTCTTAAGAAGGCATACATATTGTGGAATTCGGAATATTTAAGATCAGTATTGACATTGAGTGATTTTAGGGTTGCCATTGTGCTTGATTTTTATCTTTTGGTATGAAACTTGCAGAGAGAGTGATCGATTATGCACGAATTTCAGATTTGTGGAAGTAATTGAGTTGTTACTGATGGAGGGTTTTGATCGAATTGTGCAGAGATTAGGGTTTAGCGTAGGGTTTATCAGATCGAGGAGAAGATAATACTAAACTAATCGCAGTCTGCTATTTATATTTTTTGATTAAACCTGCAAAATGACCAAAATATCCTTCGAATAATAGCACAACGGCTATTTTCATGAGGGTCAGTAATGTAACTTTCGTATTTTACAGATAACGGCCGATCAGTAGTAACTAAGTATCAGTAGTAGAAACATCAGTAGTAACCTTTGTTTCTATACTTGACCTAATTTCTACTGAGAAACCCTATCAGTACTAGATTGTGGAAGAAATAACAAGATCAGTAGTAATGAATAACCAGTAGTAAACAAAAGATTAAAGTTAAAATTTGTACAAAACATTTTACACATGTTTTTCCTTTTAGACTTAACTTATTAAAATCATTCCAATACTGCTAACCAAAAAGCTGAATCTTCCTATATCAAATGCTTTTGTAAAAAGATCTGCTAATTGATTATCAGTATGAATTTTCTCCACTTTAATTAATTTCTTTTCATTGCAATCCCTTATAAAGTGAAATCTAATTTCAATGTGTTTTGTTATAGAGTGTTTTACTGGATTATTCACAATACTGATTGCACTTTGATTATCTATAAAAATTGGAGTTTTAAGTATAGAGATACCAAAGTCTAGGAGTTGATTTTGAATCCACAGTACGTGAGCACAGCAGGCAGATGCAGCTACATACTCTGCTTCAGCAGTTGAAGTTGAAACATTGGTTTGTTTCTTGCATTGCCATGACACCAACCTTGATCCAAAGAATTGACATCCACCAGTAGTAGATTTTCTAGTCTTGGCATTCACCACCATAGTCACTATATGTGTAGGCTATGAGTTCAAATGGTGATGCATGTGGATACCAAAGACCAAGTGAGGGTTTTCCTTTTAAGTATCTGAAGATTCTTTTGACAGCTTGTAAGTGTAACTCTTTTGGTTTTGCTTGATATTTGACACATACACTAACACTATACATAATGTCAGGTCTTGATGCAGTTAAATACATCAAAGATCCTATCATTGATCTGTAAAGGTGCTCATCCGCATCCTCCCCCTCAACATCATGATGTAGGTGTTTGTGAGTTTCCATTGGAGTGCTTGCACTTTTGCTATCTTTCATTGCAAACTTCTCTAAGATATCTCTGACATATTTTGATTGATTGATCAAAATACCATCTGATTTCTGATTGATTTGGAGTCCAAGAAAGAAATTCATTGGACCCATTGAACTCATCTTAAACTTGATCTGCATCAGTTCTTCAAATTCTTTGCACAATTGATCATTTGTTGATCCAAAGATGATATCATCTACATATATTTGGACCAGTAGAATATCATCTTTGACCTTCCTTGTGAATAATGTCTTGTCAATGGCACCTCTCTTGAAATTGTTCTTCAGTAGGTAAGAGGACAATGTATCATACCAAGCTCTAGGTGCCTGATGAAGGCCATATAGAGCTTTGTCTAGTTTGTACACACAGTCATCATGTTCTTGATCTTCAAAGCCTGGAGGTTGACATACATATACTCTTCTTCTATTTTCCCATACAAGAAGGCACTTTTTACATCCATTTGGTAGACTTTGATTCTTTTGTATGAAGCATATGCCAGAAATATTCTGATTGCTTCAATTCTGGCAACTGGAGCATATACTTCATCATAATCAATGCCTTCTTCTTGTGTGTAACCTTGGGCTACAAGTCTTGCTTTGTTCTTGATTACTATACCTCTTTCATCTTTCTTGTTTCTGAAGATCCATCTTATTCCAATGGCCCTTTTTCCTTTTGGTAGAGGTACAAGAGTCCATACAGCTTGCAGCTTGAATTGAAGAAGTTCCTCTTGCATTGCTATGATCCAGTTTGAATCTTTCATAGCTTGTTGAATCTTCTTAGGTTCTTCCTGTGACAGAAAACATTCATACATGCATTCATTAGAGATTAGACTGATGTTACAAACATTTGAGTTTATGACAGAATTAAATTTGCTTCTTGTCTGCATGGTTGAGTTGAAATCACTTAGGACTAGGTCCAAAGGATGATTCTTTTCAGTTCTGGTTCCAGTAATTTTGTCAACCGAGATTTGAGAGTCTAGATTTGACTCATTTGATTCTGGAATTTGAGCATCTGTCCATGTTTCTTCTTGATTGTTTGTACTTTGTGAAGATTCATCATTACTACTGGTGTCAGTAGTAACGTTCTCTTCATTGACTTCAGGAGTATCATCATTGTTGTTACTGACATCAGTGTTGAGTAATTCATCATTATAACTCTGAGGTTCAGAGTTACTACTGGGATCAGTAGTATCTTCAGAATTTGAGTTGTTACTGGTATCATTGAAATTTGGGTTACCAGAGTTACTACTGTCCTCAGTATCAACTGTGGGAGCAGTATCAACTAGGATATATTTCATGATTTCTTGACTTCTATTTGATGATGGTCCTACTTGTTGGGTTTGATTGTTTGAATTTCCTGTATTAAATTCATAATTGACATCAAAAGATTTGGTTAGATTATCAATGTTAAACAACCAATATGGACCATTTCCTTGTTCATTCATAAGATTTTCATTGAAGGATACATTTACACTTTCTTCAATGATCCTCAGCCTTTTGTTGAACACTCTGTAGGATTTGCTTTGAGTTGAGTATCCTACAAATATTCCATCATCTGCTTTGCGGTCAAATTTACCAAATTGTTCTCTTGTAATTAAAATAGTACAAGGACAACCAAATGATTTTAAGAAACTTATTGATGGTTTTCTTTTGTTAAACAGTTCATATGGTGTTTTAAAGTGAGGCTTAACTATTAATACTCTGTTCTGAACATAACAAGCAGTATTAATAGCTTCAGCCCAAAAAGTTATTGGTAATTTTGAGTCTGCAAGCATAGATCTGGCTGCTTCAATGATGGTTCTATTTCTTCTTTCAGCTACACCATTTTGTTGTGGAGTTCTTGGTGAGCTGTACTGCCTGTCAATTCCTTTAAGATCACAAAAATTAATTAGATTAGTATTTTTAAATTCAGTTCCATTATCACATCTAATTGCTTTCACTTTGAGATCTCTTGTATTTTCCAGCTTTACAATCAGATTCTTGATTATTTCACTTGTTTCATCTTTGGTCCTGAGAAAGAATACCCAAGTATATCTGGAAAAGTCATCAGTAATAACAAGGCAGTATTGTTTCTTTCCAATACTCATTACATTTGTAGGTCCAAAAAGGTCCATATGTAAGAGTTGCAAAGGATTAGAAATAGAGTTAATTGCTTTGGTCTTATGAGAAGTCTTGTGTTGTTTACCTTTTAGGCATGCAACACAATGATGATCACACATAAATTCTTTTTGTGGTAGACCAACTACCAAGTCCTTCTTGACTAAGTTGTTCATATTTTTAAAATTTGTGTGACACATCCTTCTATGCCAAAGTTCTGATTCATTTTTGTTTGCCTTAGATATAAAACAGTTGATCTCATTTGATGAAATGAGTTCTACCCCTATATCCAGGCAATACACATTGTTTCTCCTTGGTGTTCTTAATACAACATATTTTTCATCTAAAATAAAATCAGGAGAAAGAATGATGCACTCAACATCTGTAAAAAGAATTTTGTTCTTCTTATCACAGACTTGAGACACACTAACCAGATTGTATTTAAGCTCAGCAACATAAAATACATCATCAAAAGTAATTTTACCATTTGATACTGTACCTTTACCTGTAATCTTACCTCCCTTAGGATTTTCTCCAAAAGCAACATACCCTCCTTCAAAAGACTTGAAATCTCTAAGTATTTGAAGATTTCCAGTCATGTGTCTAGAGCATCCACTATCAATATGCCATGTTCTACCTTCTTCAGGGATCTGGATACTCTGCACATAAAGTAAAAAGATTAGTTAAATTTGGGAACCCAAGCTTGTTTTGTCTTGGGTTCATCCTTTGAAGAATAAGTCTTTTTAACTGAATGAGTCTTATATGCAGTTTTGTACTTAGTACTGATATTTTGAGTTACTACTGATCTAGGTTTATACCCGTAGTTTTTAGCTTTTGAGAATTTTACTACTGATGGACCAGTAGTATTTGGCTATTATGAATTTTGAGCATAATCAATAGTGTTTTTGTAGTTATACCAGACAACATTGTAATTAGGGTTTTTACTAGTAGTAAACCTGGAATATTTTCTACTGATGTTTGAAAACTTTGAAAATTGAGGAATACGATTTTGTGTTCCATTGTTCTTAAAATAATTGCTTCTGTTTGGACTTTTATACCTGGTATTTTGCACAAATCGTGGTGCAGTTCTTCCAAATTTATGAGTCTCAGCACATGGTTTATTGAATTTCTTTTGGTTTGGTGTTTTAGATTTCTTTTCTTTTGATTCTTTAGTTTGCTTTAATTTTAAGGCTTTTTCCTTTTCTTTTTTGATTTTGAATTCTTTAAATTCTTGATTGTTAATAGGATTGAAATGACAGTTTTTAGCTATGTGGTTAAACTTGTTACAGATTAAGCATGATAATTTTGTTGATTTAGAATTTTCAGGTTTTCTTTGTTCTTTTAATTGGTTTAAATTCCTTTGATTTCCCCTTCTTAAAATGGTAGGTATATTTTCTGAGTTGTATTTTGGGGATTCAGTTTGACTTTGTGTGGTGTGAAAACTTGTATCATTTGACTCTGTTGTTTGATCATCATCAGAAGATTCATTTGATTCATTATTGGTTTCAGATTCAGTTTGACTTTCAATTTTTAAATCATTTAAAACTCTTTCTGTACTAGACTTTAATGGAGGAATAAAATTTGTTGGAGGTGGGACTGCATGATATCCCACTCCATGAATAACTTTTTCTATAGTTTGATTGCTAGTTAACTCATTGACAATTTTAGAACTTCTTTCAAACTTTTTAATGGTTAGTTTATTCTGTTCTAGTTCCATTTGACATTCTTCTAGTTTGATCAAAGTCTCTTTTAATTTCAATTCAATATGTTCTTTTTCATAAGTGGTTTGTAGCAATTCATCTTTTTTCTTTTGATCAGTTATTTTATAGATTTTAAATTTGGTTTTCTAAATCAGCTATACAACCATTATATTCAATTCTTCTGTTTCTATTTAAAATCATCTCTTCTAGTGTTTCTTTATTTAGTTTTTCTAATTCTTTGTATGATTTAATGCATTCAGGAGTGCAAGATTTAGAATGTACCACAGTAGTAGAAGGATCAATAGTAAAGGCCATGAGAGCTCGGTTCTGTGCATGTTCTTCTGCTTGGAAGCTCCAGTCATACCCTTGTCCTTCTTGAGATACTAAGGCAGTTGAGTTGGACGTGCTGTTTTTATTGTAGCTTGATCTTTGATCTTTGCTTGGACATTCTCTGGCAAAGTGACCCAGATTGCTACAGTTGTAACATTTAACCTTGGTCTTGTCAAAACCAGCTCTATCACCTTTGTTGTAAGATAGGTTTTGTCTTCCAGTTCTTTTAAGAAACCTTTGGGCTCTTAAGCTTACCATAGTCATCTGCCATTTAATATCCATCTCTTCCAAATCATCAGGATTGAGTTGTTCTAAATCTTCACCAATCAATGCAGTATGCACATGACTAGTGAAGAAAGATTCTCTTGCTATATCTTCAATGCCTGCATTCTTTATAGCCTCCTGACCCGTTCCTATATTTTGACACAAAAGCAGCATTTTTTGAAGGTAGATTTGGAGTTTTAGTACTTACCTCAGATTCAAACACTCTCAGTTCATTGTAGAGTTCATCAAGTTCTTTTTCTTCTAGTGCATCTCCTTGTCTATATATCACAGTGTACATAGACCATTCTTCACCTAGAGACCTGAGAAACTTTCTGTTGACATCATCATTGTCTGGTTTATAACCAACTTGATTTAGTTCACCAATGAGTTTGTTGAACCGATCAAATACTTGAGACAATGATTCATTCTTCTGTCCTTTGAAGTTTTCAAAGTCTTGTTTCAGAACAGACTTCATGTTTCTTTTTGTGCTCTTTGTACCAACAAACCTCTTTGCCAGAGCCTGCCATAATTGCTTTGCATCATCATATTCAATAAAGAGATGTTGATAGTCGTTGGGAATGGCAAGCAAAAGAGTGCTTAGAGCTTTGAGTTCAATTCCTCTGTCTTTCTTCTCCTTTTCATCTTAAGTTTGTCTGCTTTAGTTGATGAACTTGCTGCTTGAGTCTGAATCGTTTTGTTGCCTTCAACAACAACTTCCCACATGGAATAATCAGTAATAAGCTTATACTGCTTGATTCTGTTTTTCCACATCCCAAAGTTGTTGGGAGTGAGAATTGGAATCTTGTTTGCTTGAGTACTTTCATTGTTATCAGACATGATTAACAATTTTTTAAGATCGAAAGTATGAAACTTTTTGCTGTTCTTAATTCGTAGATCTAGAACCGTAAAGCTCTGATACCACTTGTCAGGATCGAATAACAATCAAGTTATTAGAAACTCAGATCTACTAACACAAGAAGTTACAGCGGATTAACACTTATGTTATTAGTTTAAGAACAATGTAAACTGCAATTGAATAAGAATAAAACGAAGAACACAGTTTATCACAAAAAGCTTCAATGTATTAATTCGTTCGATCAATACACGTATGTTTACAATTCATAAGGAACTATATATAATAGTCCTTGAAGCCTAAATTATTAACCTAGTTATTCTAGGAATCGATTACAATTGAATTACATAAAGATTTACATTCCTTAACTAACTCTACTAGAATCTCGGACTTGATCTGTTCCAGATACGTTCATCAGTAGTAAATCAGATCATCAGTAGTATTTGCCTTTAGCAGTAGAAACTTTGAGATCAGTAGTAACTTGCATTCTTCAGTAGTAATTCAATTTTCAGTAGTAGATCATTTATGTTCCAACATGAGTCTTGCAAGAGAATTTCATTAACATGCAAGGGTAATTCTAAGTTTCCTACTGATGTTAAGTTTCCAAACCTCTCTCTTTTTAAACTAATGCAAGGAGATAAGTTGCTAACATTTCCTCATCACTTTTATGAAGAAATGAGAAAACTTCAAGTTATCGATTACGAAAGAATTCAACGTCCATTTCTTCCCACATCATTTCAGTGGATCCACTAACCTTCGAGCCCTTTGTCTCCATCGATGCTCATTGATGTTTGATTTATCTTCTATTGGAAACTTTTTGAGTTTGCAAGTTGTTAGGACTTATTTGTATTGTATTGGGCTAGCTATGTCACATTGTATAAGTGTTAACTAGCCATTATGTTAAGCTAGACAATTAGTGTTAGAGTATAAATAGTTTCATCTTATTCACTAATTGTGACTTTGCCAAATTAATCATCCTTACTTGCATTGGTCATCCTCTCCCTTCTCTCTAGTTTCTCACTATAAAAACCCTCATTCTTCACCCTCAAGTTACTCACAAAATCATGATCAAACGCTATACTATGAATTAAAAGCTTAATCTATAACCTACAATTGGTATCAGAGCACAATCCACTTGGGATAGATACAAATTCGTGCTCAATTGATCCATATTCGAAGATTTTTGAAATTTTGGAAAAAGCGCTGTGAAATTTAATTGTCAAAATTTTTGTTAGAAATCGATGTTTTGATTGGATATTCATGTTTCTCCATTGATTCTAATAAGAATAGAATCAAATTTTGTACAAATTCATCAACAAATCACCTCAATTTTGTGATTTTAGTGAAAAACGTGGAAACTCATTTTTCGGACTGTAAAATCAAAATCGAGTGCAGATGTGTTATGTGTAGGGATTTGAATAACACTGATCGACCACTTGGGTCAACCTCCTAGTATGCTTGGTTCGACCATACTGACCAAGAACATGAACTTGTTCTTGACCGGTTAAAACCAACTAGCTGATTTATCCCTAAATGCGGAACTGGGATTAAACCTAATCCTTAAACTCTAAAGGATTGGGATGTTGGAAATCTAGATTATGTTAACAAGAAAGAAACCTTGTACGAAGAACTTGAACACACACATACTTGTGTGTGTTCGTCGACTACTACCAAGAACCCTAGGGTTCTTGGTTCGACTTCGAACAAGAGGAGAAGGAGGAAGAGTGTTCCATGAATCATACCTTAGGTTAATGCTTAAGATAAGTCCACTGATGATGAACACGACGAACGATCCTCTAGATGATCACTTGCAACGATCCTTGATCTTCGAAACTCGAAGAACACGAAGAACGAACGAAGAACACGAAGAACGAAGAACACCAAGTGGTGGTGTCTTGATCTCGGCCGAATGGAAGAAAGGGGGCAAGGGTTTCGGTTTTTAGGTGTAAGGGGTCTTAGGGTTACCCTAAGCCTCTTATTTATATACAAATAAGTTACGCTTAGAACCCTTCTAGTTTAATTAATATTAGAACTTTAATTAAACTTCCTTTTAACACTTCCATCCCTTATAGTTTAACTAGTTTATTATTGTTGCACTTAACTATTAAATGTCTAGTATTAATATATTAATAATTCGGTACCCATATACACGAATTATATACTTGTATTTATACTTCTAATAATTAATTATATAATAAACTTTATATAATTTATACAACAATATTACCCAATTACTATATGATTTAATAGCTTTAAATCATATCATGGATAATCTATAATTAACATATTGTATATTTACTCAACTAGTAAATGTACAACTACTTGTATTAATTAGTTAGTTAAACTAATCTAGTAATAAGTTAAACTTAACTTAATACTTAACTGATTCATAATGACTATTATGAATCATTCCTCTTCGTAGTATCGTTGCATAACTTGCTCGTATTACATGCACTCACCGGTGTGACCCTTAAGTGTTTCGTAGGCATGGATGTATCATCATAGGTTGACTAACTATGCACATAATTCCTTCAGACTCCCACTTGTGCAAGTTTGTAACCTTTGTCTTAATGATACGAGCTACAGTGGCCTTCTAGATGGGCATGTAGGTAACCAACCCATAAAAACAGCTTACATAACCTTGGTATAGTTTATGAAAAAACTCTTTAATAGTGTCTCCTAGTAAAGAACACTCTGTCTCTACTTCTTGGGCAAACTATGTTAGGCTTATCCCTTGCAGCATAATATTTGTGATAACAATACGAGCATGGTAGAAAATATCAACTCCTGTATTCGAAATCATTTTATGACTTCTTGATTCAAACTGTTGTGATAAATGACAAAGAACATATCAGTTCGTTTGGGCACGGCCGTGCACTTGCCAGTTTCTTATCAAGTCAAAGGACCTATAAATATCTCTCCTAAAGAGGAGGTGCAATTACCATCTTGTTATATTTCGATTTAAAATACAACTTCCTTTGTACCCAGTATCGCCTCGTATGACAAACGTATTTTAGAATTGTCTGAGTTGAACCAAAGCACATTAGTCATTGTATCCTAAACCAAATACCTCAGGCTTAAGGACAATCCTAGTGAACAATACTTTTGAACTTTTCAACCACGAAGTATTGTCACGGTGGTCAATCCAATATTTGTTGAGCCTCCAACAGAATATCACCGATATTTGGTTTACACAAAACTTGTGTAGCTATCTTCGAAGAACTTCGAATCTACCACCAAATACCGCGATGACGTTAACGTCTCATCGAGGTTCCCACCAAGACGAGTAGTCACGGATTTATATCTTTTTGAATAAATAGACTTTTATTCATGGATGATGTAAAACATACAAAGTCTGAATAAAAATGATACTAACTCATGTACTATTCCTCACTGGACATAGATACTGAATTATTACTGGATCATTACTTATTCCTTTCGTTTGTGTTGATTACTTAATGATTCTTACAACCTTAATTGTAACTTTATCACTAAACCAATCATTTCTATTAAACTAAAGACATAAGACGAGTATTTAGGAATACTATTACTTTTGCCTTTGCTAGATATTGTTCTTGAAACAATCTAGAACATATTCTAGTCTTGCCTTTTATGTAATTCGGTAAACATAGGAGGATTGGAAATTAACTCCTTGGTTTCTTGAATTCATAAAATTCTCCTTGTAACTAAAGCTTCTTTTAGTTACTTGATTTGTAGATATTCTTACTAGTTAAAGAAATTTCCTTAAATGATTGTGTTATCCACTGAAGTGTTAACAACCTATTAGATATGCAATAATTAATCACAAGACTTGTGATCACGCTATTAGGTTTGCAATAATCTAATCAATGGTCATTTATTATTTCTCTTAACTCTTTGGCTAACGACTTGGTAAAACCTTGTTGTTAATGTCTTACTAACTTACTGAATTCACTAACATCTTTAATAAATTACGTTAGTCTTAGCTCCCACTTACTTTTATGAAACTTAAGCATCTCTTAAACTACTACTTTGACCTAGTCAATAACTTGTAGTTCAATCTTTTAAGAATTCTATCAATAATTAAGATCATCCTTGGGATTTGCGAATATCCAACATTCCTGTTTAGGGAATTATGATCTTTATTGATTATCGTGTCCAACAAGTATAAAACACTTGAAACGATACTTCCAATTCTTAAATACATTAGTATTCTTTAAGAACTTTAAATAATGCCAAAGTCACTACTTGGATTTCTTAAATATGTAGTTACTACAAGTATAAGAGACTTGGAATAATACCTTTTAATTCTTAAATGCTTTAATATAGTTTGTCCCTTTTAAGAGTCATTTAATGTCTAAGTCATTTTACTTGGATTATACGAATATCCAATTATTCCTATTAGGGAATTATGACTTCATTAAAACCTTTACTACAAGTATAAAAGACTTGTAATAATACTCTTAAATTCTATCTTGATTATATCCAATATAATCACACTATATTAATACTAATACTCTAAAACGTTCTATCATAAGTAATGACTATTACTTAAGATGTTTTAGCTAAGTTCAATAACTCTTGAACCTTATGCTTCCATAAAACTTTTAAATACTTTCATTAGAAAAACTTTCTAATTACTAGTATCTAAATACTTTGAGCTATCGAGACATTATTTGTACAACAATCAAACAAATATATAAAACATGAAATATAAGTAAATCAAAACTTGACTTACAATCTAGTCATAAACCTTGACTAGTGTAATTATCACACATGCACACAATATAATTCAACCATGGATTCGAGATTAATTAAAACCAAAAATAAAACTTGTTTTAACAAAATAAAATTATCCAAACAATAAAGTAAAATTGTTTAAAACGAATCCACAAAATACTGAATTTTAAAAACTTGGTGCTCGTGGGATCATCACCATCTCATGCCGGTCACTATCACTTTCCATCTCCTCCTGCAATAAACGATTGCAAAAGTTAGATTACTTGAAATGTACTTTACAAGTATCTTAAAGTGATTAAGAAGTGTGGTTGTGTTACCTGAGGAACTTGTGTTTCCTCCACTACCACTTGCACTCTTTGGACAATTCCTTTTCCAATGCCCAGCCTCACCACACTTGAAGCACCGGTTCTCGGTCCTCGCATTGTTAGGCTTAACCTTCTTGACCTTTTTTTTGACACCTTTACCATTTGGCACTCCTTGGTTAGGATAGGTTTTACCCTTTCCTTTACCACCATGCCCATCCTCATCGTTGTTATCAGTTGTGCGACCCCTTTTAGAATTGGTCTCAATATTCAACTCAACAGCCTCGAGCATAGATTGTAGCTCGGGAATGGAATTATCCATATCACGTTTGCTGTACTTGGCTACAAAGAATTTGTAGTCATCGGACAATGAGTTGAGTATCATGTCAATTGCAAACTGCAATGGCATGTGGTGACCAAGTCTAGTAAGGTGATCAACATGCACTTTCATTCTCATGACGTGTGCACCTACTGATGCTCCCTTAGCCATTTTGCAAGAAGCGAACGCCTTGCAAGTGTAAAATGCTTGTCCTGGTTCGTTTTCTTCATCCTTGGCAGGGGTTCTCAATACGTTTCTTTCTCGGTCAATCCTTTCCCTCTCTTGTCTGAGCATGATCTTAAAATCACGCTTCCAATTGAGGAAATTTGACCCAGTCTTTTCTTTCTTTCCTAGGAAGAAACGTTGCGAGAGTTTGTTATAGGTTATCGTTGTGTTTGTTGCTGCCATCTACAAATCAAACCCAGTTTCATTGGTAATCATCAATAAACATTCTCTAAAATATATTATAAACCCATAATTAATATTTTAGGCCTAGGATCCATATATCACATTCTCGCCGCAAGGTTTGGGCACTTCCCAATGAGACATGCTATTTCTGGTAGGTAACATCCGTACCGATCGTATCAAGACTTGACACGATTCCTAGGGGTCGTAGAATCTTTAGACTTATAACTTATTACAACTTTGTACAATCTAATTGTACATTTCTAAGTTAGTAATAAAGTCTACTATGTTTTTTCTACTCAAGTACTTTTTGGGCCGGGACTCCCGATTATCACCAAAGTAGATCAGACCATCTAAGATAGTGCGATGCTCTGCGCCGGGACTCCCGATTATCACAGAACCTTACGCACCCTAACACTCGCAATGATTTGAATCCATATCTAAGGTTCTTTATCCTTACAATATGAATATCGTTTAACAAGTGAGGGTGTTCCATTAGGTGGATAGTACTTAGATCTAAGATTTTCTTGGGTTTGTTTAAGTCTTAAACTAAACTTAAACCTTTATTCCAATCTTAATCCTTGTTTAAAATGTGTGACTTGTGAATTGAAGAGTTCTACAAGACACCTTTTTAAAACATAAGAACTATTCTTTAAAACTTATAGTTTCAAGAATTTGCACGATTTTACATGTATACCTAAAACGAGGTGTACAAAACGTTTTACTAGATTTTGTGAAAAATCTTATCTAGAATAAAACTTACTTGTTTTATCTTATTTGAAAAACTTATAAACTTATGTTAAACTTTTAAATTCTTTTATGATTCATGAACTTGAAATATAAACCTAGTTTTAACACATCTAGTTTTCCATATGTCTAATAATGAAATCAAACATTTCTTATGACTTATTAGATTCGACCAAGACTTATGTCTTAACGACACACTTACAAACTTTGTGATTTTCTTGTGTAGCTCCCACTAGCTTCAACAACCATGATGAAACTTAAGCTAACACAATCACCGGTTTATACTTGGTGAAACTAATAAACTTATTATATAAAGACTATATATAATAATTCTTAGTTTGTTTAAACTTTTCTTATATTTAACTTGAACTAGTTAAATATATGTTCTTGTTATTTTCACTTGATCATTAATCTAGTATATTACATAACTTGTAAAATACTTATATTATACTTGTATAATTATCTAGTTATAAAAATTTATAACTTTATACATCTTAATATATATAACTTTCTATATTTTAGTTAATCATATAATTTCAACTTGTACAATTTCTAGTTATAATGAAATCATAACTTTGTACTTTCTAGTTTTAGTTATATTATAACTTATACAATAACTAATTATAATATTATCTTTAATGATCAAAATAACATTACCCTTTTTAATTGTTCCATTTTATCTTGTATTTTAATATATTCGTATATATGTATATTTTATAATAAACTTGTAACATTCTAATAAGGATATTACATCTAGCTTATACATGTGTATTTTAACTTAATCTAATTAAAATACGTATAAACTTATTATGTCTTTTTAAAATTCAATTTTACCTAATAAATGAAAATTCCAAAAATTTTAATACATATATATAAATAATTAAATACACCTTGTTAATTTTAGAACTTAAAAATTAACATCCTCTTTATCAATTCCCTAAATTAATTAGATGAACCCTAATCTTGTTTTTGACCAATCAAAACTAGGGTTTTGACTTTCTTGATCAAAGACATTATTAAACTAATTAAAAGACTAATTTTAATCAATCATTTTAAACAATAAACTTTGTTTAAATTCTAAGATAGATTATAACTTTTAATAAATTTATTTAAACCTTTTAATATAAACCTTATAGACAATAAAAGTTTGTCTAAATTACTAGATTTTAAGAACTAGCTTTAATAAATCTATCAAAATAATAATTAAACCTATTAGACATAAACTTGTCTAATTAACTAGGTTTTAGATTATTATCCTAATTAATATTTCTAAACTATTAAACTTAAACTAGTTTAATGTTTTAGGGTTCATTAGGGTTTCGAAATTCTTAAGCCTAGGAAACTTTTCCACCAATTAAACTAGGCTAGTTTAATAATCCTGGTGTCCAAGTAACCTCTAGATTTTCGAGAATCCTAAGGGATTAGGAAAGAATCCTTTTGATCAATTAAACAAATCTTGTTTAACATACTTGATCCTAGGGATCTTCCTAGTCCACAAAAATTCTAGGAAGTAAGGAAAGAATCCTTTTGATCAATTAAACATATCTTGTTTAACATACTTGATCCTAGGGTTTTCCTATGGTTTTCGAAAATTTGCTAGGGTTTCTAGAAACCTTCTTGACCAATTAAACTTAGACTAGTTTAATGTTCTTGGTCCTAGGGTTCTTCCCTTTTCGAAAATTATGAAGAAGAAGAAGAAAACTTGAAACAAAAAAAAAAAAACTTAAAATTCAAGTAAACAAACAATCTTTGTTAATCTCGTCTAGATCTCTAAACCAACGCTCTGATACCACTGTAGGAATTTGAATAACACTGATCGACCACTTGGTCAACCTCCTAGTATGCTTGGTTCGACCATACTGACCAAGAACATGAACTTGTTCTTGACCGGTTAAAACCAACTAGCTGATTTATCCCTAAATGCGGAACTGGGATTAAACCTAATCCTTAAACCCTAAAGAATTGGGATGTTGGAAATCTAGATTATGTTAACAAGAAAGAAACCTTGTACGAAGAACTCGAACACACACATACTTGTGTGTGTTCGTTGACTACTACCAAGAACCCTAGGGTTCTTGGTTCGACTTCGAACAAGAGGAGAAGGAGGAAGAGTGTTCCATGAATCATACCTTAGGTTAATGCTTAAGATAAGTCCACTGATGATGAACACGACGAACGATCCTCTAGATGATCACTTGCAACGATCCTTGATCTTCGAAACTCGAAGAACACGAAGAACGAACGAAGAACACGAAGAACGAAGAACACCAAGTGGTGGTGTCTTGATCTCGGCCGAATGGACGAAAGGGGTCAAGGGTTTCGGTTTTTAGGTGTAAGGGGTTTTAGGGTTACCCTAAGCCTCTTATTTATATACAAATAAGTTACGCTTAGAACCCTTCTAGTTTAATTAATATTAGAACTTTAATTAAACTTCCTTTTAACACTTCCATCCCTTATAGTTTAACTAGTTTATTATTGTTGCACTTAACTATTAAATGTCTAGTATTAATATACTAATAATTCGGTACCCATATACACGAATTATATACTTGTATTTATACTTCTAATAATTAATTATATAATAAACTTTATATAATTTATACAACAATATTATCCAATTACTATATGATTTAATAGCTTTAAATCATATCATGGATAATCTATAATTAACACATTGTATATTTACTCAACTAGTAAATGTACAACTACTTGTATTAATTAGTTAGTTAAACTTAACTTAATACTTAACTGATTCATAATGACTATTATGAATCATTCCTCTTCGTAGTATCGTTGCATAACTTGCTCGTATTACATGCACTCACTGGTGTGACCCTTAAGTGTTTCGTAGGCATGGATGTATCATCATAGGTTGACTAACTATGCACATAATTCCTTCATTATGTTTTGAGTTGTTTGATTGCATCAAACTGTTAGGAATTGATTTTCGAACGTTTTGGGATTGGAATCACTGGATTTGGTAAAGTTTTGAGCAAGATTGAATCAAAAAGGTGAGTTTTTGAGTTTACCGTATAAGTGTTCGATCCATTGAATGAGTTCGGCTCCAAGAACACCTCGGCTCAAGGTGTTCGGCTCTAGGACTTCGACTCAAGGTGTTCGGCTCTAGGGCTTCGGCTCAAGGTGTTCGACTCCTCAGTGTTCGGCTCGGCTTGGAACGCTGTGTTCGGCTCGGCTCAGTAATCAAGTGTTCGGTATCGGCTCAACAATTGACTAATAAAAATAGCTTCGATCAATTTAAATCAAAATTGATTCTCACCTTCGGCCTTCCTATTTTCGGTTATCAATCACAATTTTAAATTTGAATTGACAACGTCAATCGACTTCGACTATCAAAATCAGTAATCACAATTTTGAATTATCAAGACTTCAACTTGAGATCGAATCTTCAATCCAAAGTCGACTTAAGAACATCTGAATTCGAAAATCAATCAATTCGACAATCAATTAGTCATTCCGACTCATCAATCAATTTTGTTTGATCTTGATATCAGCTTTCAATTTGGCTTGCTTGATCTCGGCATCTGTTAAAAGTCAATCTCAGCCATACTTCCAAACTCGATCTCGCAAAACCCAGATTCCCTTTTCTGTAGAAGATCTTGACTTCGGCCCAAACCTTAATTTCGGCCCAAAATTGTTTTAAGCCCAAATCCTAATTCCATTCCAAACTAATTCATTTTACAGCCCAAAATCAATTAAGTCAATTTTAAGTCCACATAAAGTCCATAATATATGATTTTCAGTCCTCAAATAGTTCTCGCCCAAAGTTTCAAAGCCGAGAACTTTTAATTTTTATCTTTTTTAAAACTCGAGAACTTTGACATTTTTTTTAACCTGAACCCGATAAGTTCATGATTTTTTAAACTTTGTAAACACTTTTAATTTTTACATTTTTTTTTTGCTTTTCTTTTAAGATCTTAAAAGAAAACTTACACTGTTTAAACACGAGAACTTTTACTCAAACCTGAAAACTTTTACAATTCTCAAACTCGAGAACCTGGTTAATACAAGATCTTCTACATTTCAACCCGAGAACTCAATCAAGACTTCTAAATCGCAAAAATGGCAAGAGCAAATGCAGAGGGTTCTGATAGATTCAATGGAGAAGCCCACAAGGAAATTGAGATAATCAGTTCTCGTTTATCAAATTCTTATAATCCCACTGAACTGAGGGATGAGCTGGTTGTTCCACAACATGATGCAAATGAGGTACACTCTTCTTCATTTGATTCTTTTCTATCTGACTCAGACACTGATGAAACAAAAAATTCCTTGTTTAATGAAAAACTTTTTCTTAAAATTAATGAGAAATCGCATTTGACGAAACAAATTACTGTTTTAGAATCTGAAAAAGCACAACTTCTAAATGATTTAAGTCGATGTTCTCTTCAACTAACACAAATAAACAAGGAATTACGAAATCAGCTGTCTACGTCAAAATCTTCTTTTCAGTTTAAGATTTCCAGAATTACAAGAAAGTTTACAAAAACAAGTAAACACAACTAATGAATAAAATGCGCAAATCACAAAGTTAAAAACAGAAAATGCAACTTTTCGTCGTCAACTTGAAACACTTGTTCCTCAAGTTAATCAAAATAACACTAATCAACAAAAAAACACAAGAGTTGCAACAACAGTTGCCATCCTTTCATGTTGCTCACACCAGTGAGGTCAATCGACTAAATCATATAATCAATGAAAAAAATCTTGAGATATCAAACATGGATGAAGTCCGCAGACATCAAGATGAAAGACTACCAAGATCAGTTGAAGACGGCTGACATCGAAATTCAAAAATTAAATGAACAAATCAAAAATATAACATACAGTTTTAAAAAGAAAATCGATGAACAATCATCCATAATACACAGCCTCACACTCTAGTCAATGTATAAATCCACTAAGTGTGACTTGTTGCGGAATAACAAGACCACTGATCAATTACAAATATATGAAAGTAAGTTCGTGAATTGGTAAGTTCTCCTTTGCAAGATGATCTCTATTTATAATGATATAGAGATCTTACATAATGAGCAAAGGAGTAACCGAAGGACTAAACTAGGAAAATGACTAAGATCAAGGGATTTGATCTTAGTCGGTTACATAACAAAATGTAACTCAGTCTTTCTACTCAGTATTGGATTTCCAATACTGAGTACTGATATTGAGTGGCCAATACTGGCCAACTCAGTATCACTCCTAAACTTAGCATTTTTATTCTACAAATTATTCTAAGCTAGTCTATGTTGTTTTGTTATCTTAAGATCCCAAAGGGGTAAGGCTTTTTGCCTTAACATAATTGTATAGTGTGGGAAGAACATCAGCAGCTTTTTCCAGAGAACGGGTATTCTCAGCTCCGAGACCCACTTTTGACTTGTATGATTTGAACTCTTTTGGCTCATTGAATTTTATTGTTTGTGCTGTGTGACCAGCTTTGATGATCGTCTGCTCCAGTTTAGAGATATGTTCCTCAGCATTTTCTTTTCTGACAGTAAGACTGTGTATGGTTGCTGATTGTTCATCGATTTCCTTTTTAAAAGTGTTTGTTATGTTTTTTATTTGTTCATTCAATTTTTGAATTTCGATGCCAGCCGACTTCAACTGATCTTGGTAGTCTTTCATCTTGATGTCTGCAGACTTCATCCATGTTTGCTCTCGATGTAATTGATGTCTAAGTCATTGATCAACTGCTTGGAGTCGTCTTTGTCACTTGACACCGTTTTCATGGTTTTCAGGTTCGAAATTTCAAGGTTTTTTTCATTAATAATTTGATTTAGTCAATTGACCTCACTGGTGTGAGCAGCATGAAAGGATGACAACTGTTGTTGTAACTCTTGTGTTTTTTGATTTGAAAGGTTATTTTGATTGACTTGAGGAACAAGAGTTTCAAGTTGACGACGAAATGTTAAATTTTCTGCCTTTAAGTTTGAGATTTGTGCATTTTATTCATTGGTTGTGTTAACTTGTTTTTGTAGACTATTTTGTTATTCAGAAATTTGAAATTGATAAGTAGATTTTGACGTAGACAACTGAGTTTGTAATTCCTTGTTTACTTGAGTTATTTGAAGAGAACATTGACTTAACTCACTTAAATCATATAAGAGTTGTGCTTTTTCAGATTCCAGACCAGTAATTTGTTTTATCAAATGCGATTTCTCATCAATTTTAAGAAAAAGTTTTTCATTAAACAAGGAATTCTCCAATTCATCAGTGTCTGAGTCAGATAGTAAAGAGTCAAAAGAAGAAAAGTGTACCTCATTTTCATCGTTCTCAGGTATGCCCAGCTCAGCTCATAGTTCGTTTGATCTTGCCATAAGAGCCAGGCTGGCAGTGCATTCCTCTTCCTCTTGATCATCTGAGTCTTCCAACCAATGTTGGTCCTCGGCCAGTAGGACCTTGCCATTTTCAACTTGCTTAGCCATGAGCATTTTCCTCTTGAAGTATTCAGAGTCTTTCACCTTAGGCTTCTTGCATTCTTTAGCAAAGTGACCCGTCATACCACAGTTGTAGCATTTCTTCGGTGGCTTAGTAGAGGAAGATGAAGATTTGTTGTTAGGGGTTTGGGAAGAGGAGTTGAATTTGAAGTTTGAGGATGATCTAAGGTTGTTGTTTGTTGGCTTGTTGTAGTACTTGTTGTTATAGCTTGAAAATAGAACTAAAGCTTGACGAACCGACTCAATTTCATCATTTGTCCCCGCAGGGATCAGAGTCTCTGGTTCATCTTTTACCACTTCTTTTGATTGAGCTGCAATCAGTGCTTCATTGATACCTTTGTTTAGAGCTTGGTTTTTTTTTTGGCCAACAATGCAAGTGTGTCAGCATTTTCTTGCCTTGATTTTGCGTATCCTTTCACCATAGGTTCATTTTGATGTAGGTACTCATATAATTCATGAACGTCTATGAGGCTTAAGTCATTGTGTTGCATCGCACTGTTGCCAAACATCTCCCATTCCTGTAGTATGGATTGAATAAATTTGATGTTAATTTCAAGTTTCCCTTTGTTTAGATTGTTCTTTCTGAGATCATTGAGCATGTTGCAGAATCTGTGGTAGGTTTGCTCCAATTCTTCTCCCGGGGTAGCTTTAAATTGACCGTAGGTGTTTAGGGTGGATACCATCTTAGCTTTATTACCCAGGTCAGTACCTTCCATCTGCTTTTGGATCTCATCCCAGAGCTCTTTACCCGTGCTAAAACTATCAAGGTTGCTGTAAATTTCATTCGTAAGGCCCTGTAGCATATAAGAGTGTGCGTACACGTCAGCCCTAGCCCTATCCTTCTGCTCTTGGGTGTATTCCGACGGGGGGATTTCAATTACACCTCTAGTTACCGCTGGTTGAGATTTTGGGGCTGCTACTGATGCATGGTAGAACTTTGCTAGTCCGGTTTGAAGGGAGTCAAGGATATCTGGACCGGCATGTTGACTCAGGATAAAATGGAGGAACCGTTTCTTCCATTGGCCATATTCTCCTCGGTAGAGAACAGGTGGTTTTGTATCCGATCCAATGGACAAGGCATCCTTGGAAGTCATTTTTTTGTGGTAAGGTTAAGAACACGACGGGAAAAAATTTGAAGTGATGGTTGAAAGTTCTCGGGCCGAAGAGTTGTAAAGTGTTCGGGCCGAAGACTTTGTGGTGTTCGGGTCGAAGACTTTGTGGTGTTCGTGTCGAAGAGTTGATAGTGTTCGTGTTGAAGACTTGTGGTGTTCGGGCCGAAAGACTGTGTAATATGTTCGGGCCGAAGATAACAGAGAGTTCGGGTCGAAGACTTTAGATTGTTCGGGTCGAAGACTATGGAAGAAGTTCGGGCCGAAGACTGTGTAATGTGTTCGGTTCGAACAGTGTTCAAGATGTTCGGGCCGAACTGTGTTCTGATGTTCGGGCCGGAGATTTTACTACTCTTGGGCCGAGAACAGTTGCGTCGTTCTTGAGCAGAATAGTTCCGAACAGCCAACAAATTTCACTAAATTGATCCTAGAACGCTCGTTTCTTAACCAAAATCGATGATTCTTTTTGCAAACTGGCCCAAAAATGTTTTTATTCAATCCATTTCAACAATATTCACTAAAAACAACCTAGATCTAATGGAAAATTTGAATTTTGAAGGTTTTTGAAGCTTTAATGGTGTTTACTCAAAATCACAATTTCTTCATCAGAATGGATTGGATTTGAACTTAACTCGATTCTAAGCTTAATATAATCACAATCTGAAGCTATTTAACTCAAAAGAACAAATATTAATACCTCAAATCCATTTTTGGATTTTTGACCCCTTTTTCTTCAAAAACTTGATAAACCCTTTTGATCTTCTGATTTGGACAGCAAGCAATGATTTGGACAGCAAGTAATGGAAATGGATCGTATTCATAGTGAATTTAAGCTCTGATACCAATTGAAAAGCTTAAAACAACAATCAATCCATTGCTAGTTGATTAGATGATGAATTTGGAAGAAAACTTGAGAAAAAGTGAGGGTTTTTAGAGAGAGAAAGTTAGAGAGAAGGGAGAGGGTTTTGCTGAATGTGAACTTTGATTAATTGCTAAAACTTATGGATTAAGCATTACAATGGGGTTTTTATACTTCTACCCCTAATTGCCTTGCTAATCCAAATTAACTAATTAAACTAATATACAATGTTACCATATATCCCCTAGACTATTATTTACAACATTTTAAGTCCTAACACTTCTATAAAATTCAAACAACCTTTGGGGTATTTGTTAAGTCTAGTTTTGAGCTTAGATGATGTAATTAGCTTAATTAAACTGGTTAATAGTGATTAGTGTTAGATGGTATAAAAAGGATGAACTAAGGGTAACTTTGAAAGCTTTCCTCACTTAATTGAATTACAATTTGAAAGCCTTCCCTCCATCTTCATCTTCTCTTAAGAACACACACACTAAAACACACACTTAATTCTTCAAATCTTATCAAATCACCATGAATTAGCTTGATTTCGATCTCATTAGCTTCATCAATTGGTATCAGAGCTCAGGTTACTCTAGATTAAAATGACTTTGGAGAATATTTACCAGAAGTTGTTTTTATGAAGAAAAATGCTTACAAGACTTAGGAGATTGTCAATACATAAGCTCAGTTTACTCCAGTTTAAAAAGACATATGCACCGGTTAAGGGGGAGTAAACATGAAACCGGAGATTCGTTAAGCAATAATTGTTTGTTTGAGGGGGAGCGTAAACGTCATCAACATTTTACCCTAACAACAATTATCAATAATCACAAATCGACAAAGCCACAATTTCAAGAAAAGACTTCCGCTATAAACAACTCTATCTATGGGTCTACATTTCGTCGATTTACATGAAGAAGTTTGTGAAGAAAAAGAAACCGATTCATCTATAGAAAATTCAAAACACTAATTCTCAACCATTTCAATTCAAATTTTAACCGTTCAAATCTTTCATTCCAAACAAAATACAAATCATCTACATTTATCCAAATCTTAAAATGTACATATCATTCTTTCTTATATACAAAACATCCACACACACATATCAAAAACTTTTAACTTTCAAATCATTCTTACCAAAACAAACACACACATCCAAAACTTTAACTTTTAAACCATTCTTTTCATCATTCAAAACATCATTATCCTATCCTCACAAAAACCTCTACCACAAAATCCAAAACAAAATCTCCAATATCTGAAAATCCCAGACTAATCCTTACCTAATTGATATTCCATTTCTAGAACTTTCAAAACTTTAGTAAATCAATTATAGGACTTCCTGAGAGATCGAATGTGATTGAATTCAAGTCATTGCATGGTGATTTGGTGAAGATTGAAGAATCAAGTAGGTGCTTAATGTGTGTGTTCTTGAGAGAGAAAGAGATGGAGGGAAAGATGCTTTCAAAGTAATGTTCCATTATGTGAGAAAAGCATACAACTAATGAATACAAGATTTCCTTAAATACTATTTCACTAATCATCATGGTTTAAGAAAATGACTAGTTTAACACTTATACAATGTGTCACAACTAGTCCCTTAACTATTGAATACAACATAATCGATCCTAACAATCTCCCCCTTTGTATCAATAGTTTGGATTAGCACGTTCTTGAAGTCTTCTTTTCTAGCAAGGTCTGAAACTGAATTATCCGTTGAGTAGTTTTTTTGTAGTATCAGCTTCAGCTTTTGATGAAGAGTGAAAAATAATACTTTTAGTTGGCTTTTCAACCAATAAAAAGTATCTCAGAAGACTTCATGAAATCTTGAGTTAATATGTCAATATCATTATCCAATCTCCCTCTTTTTGAGCTTTAGAAACTCATCCCTGTCTTCCTTCAAAGGAACTAAATTTTTATCATTGAGTTTGTTGGTGTAAGAAATGCATAAAACTGATATATTAAAGATTTCAAGGTTCTAGAAATGAAACATCAGTTTGGTAAGGATTTGACTGGGATTTTGAGATGTTGGAGATTTACTTTTGCATAGTGGAGGTTTGTGAGGATAGAATGATTATGTTTTGTTGAAAATAAAGATATGAAAGTTTAACGTTTTGGATGTATGTGTATGATTTTGGTAAAAATGATTTGAAAGTTAAAAGTTTTGGATATGTGTGTATGGATGTTTTGTATGTAGGAAAGAATGATATGTACATTTTAGGATTTGATTTGATGTGGATGATTTGTATTTTGTATGGAACAAAATATTTGAACAGTTAAGTTTTTGTATGAATGTGGTTCCTATGGAATTTGGAAAGAATGATTTATACGATAAAATTTTGAATTGAAATGGATGTTTTGAGTTGAAATGGTTTTGAGAATTTGTGATTTGAAATTTCTATAGATGAATCGGTTTCTTTTTCTTCACAAATTACTTCATGTAAATCGACGAACTGTAGACCCATAGATAGAGTTGTTTGTAGCGGAAGTCTTTTCTTGAAGTTGTGGCTCTGTTGATTTGTGATTATTGATAATTGTTGTAAGGGTAAAATGTTGATGAAGTTTACGCTCCCCCTTAAACAAACAATTATTTCTTAACGGGTCTTCTTCGGTTTCTTGTTTACTCCCCCTTAACCGGTGCATATGTCTTTTTAATGCAGAGTAAATGTTGTAAGCATTTTTCTTTATCCTAAAAACTTCTGTAATATTTTCTCCCCCTCATGATGAACAAGATTTATCTGAATCATCATGTAAAATATGAGGCTCTGCTGGGTGGAATTAGGAAGAATCTTCGAAGCTCAATGACAAAATTGTGTTGAATAATGATATATTCATATTTTAAATGAATCAATATATAACACATTTCATCATATAAACCCAGATCGTTGTTGAGTATGAAGAAATATGGTCAAATCTTTTATCGTTTAATCTCAATGACCGTTGTAGATGACATAAAAGAACAGTCTCGTGTTTATCATCTGAAATCCCGACTGTTGTTGATAACATTGGAGTACAGTCATCAGATATGTACAATGTAATCGAACAGGGTAAACCGGGATCACATAGATTACCCGTTAGCACAACAGTTACAAAAACTGTGTGACCTACGTTCAGTGTTGGCTTTGATGTTAGCACTGGTAGGATTTTCATTCAATCATTGGGTCCATGATGTCTTTTTCAATATCAGAGAGCAACACATGCAAGTGAGATGATGTCTTTTTCAATATCACATGCAAGTGAGATGATGTCTTTTTCAACATCATTGGGTCCATCATGTCTTTTTCAATATCACAAAAAAATGCTTGGTATTTTGTTTGTGTCCTAAAAGTGTTTATTTCAGTTCTAGACTCAATTAGTGGACAAACGAAGGCGAGGACTAGAGAGACGTGTCCTCTTGTTCAATATCAACAATCCCCAAGTGAGATGTCGATAGCATATGAGCTTATCTCCGTGAAAATGAAACAAGTACTTTTAAGAAATACTTGAGTGGCTGGGGGGTTTGTGCATTGCATCACTGGGTCCATGATGTCTTTTTCAATATCAGAGAGCAACACATGCAATCTGATAGAGACGTGGCAACCCGACTTTTAATCTGTTTGGTAAGGGTTTTACGTTTTCTTTAACCCTGTCACACCCTCCTCACTTAAGCTTACTTTTTCAATTTTCAACTACTCCCTCATTTCATTTAACCATGTGTTTAGCTGAATTGCACCCCATATTTCATTCCCCCTCTCAAATTTTATCTCAGCGCACCCCAATCAAGATCCCGTGATACTTGATTCTGCTCACATATACCTATGGGCCCTCACAGTATGTCCTATATTGTCAGGTGGCTCCTGGGGAAGATCATGCCGGTTATAGCAGATCATAGGAGTTATTTGAGAGTGAACTATAACGCTCATGTGAAATTAATCAGCATATACGATGTTACGTAATATGATGGAAAAGTTTAGGCACAGCAACTTGAACAATTAAGGTAATATCGGACTCACATAGAGTATCCGTTAACACACCATATGAATCGGTAGTCGTTTGCACAACCGTTGATTCAAATGTGTGACGTGCATTTAGAGTTGGCGCAATTTTAGCTGTAGCAGGATTTCCACTCAATCCTCGTGAAACACCAGATAGTGATGCCACTATGAGTGTTCCGATGAATTCACGGAGATTCATTTTCAATAGTGTATGTGTCCTAAATTGGAAATATTTGACGGTGAGATCTAGACACACTGTGCAATGAATAAAGACCTAACCCGGGGCAGGAGGTTACTGATTTCAATACCAACATACTCCGAATGAGCAGTCGATAGAATATGTGCTACGTCCCTGATGAATTGAAACAAATTCCTACTGAGAGGAATCAGAGTGGTTGGTGGTGGAGTGCAGATGCTTGACTCGTCCAGTTAAGTCTGGTGAAACATTCAACACATGAATGATCACATTTTTGTGAGGTTGCCCGGTTTATTGAAAGTTTGGATGCACTCAAAGGTGTGTGTTCTTGTTATTATCATGTTTTCACATCACCTTGCACGCACCTAAATCTATACCCTAGACTTATACCCACACATTTACCATTCGGCTAAAAAATATTTTCCCTTAGAAGGTAAGACCGGTTCTGGCAAACCATGGGAAGGTATTGTCTTTGAAAAAGATTTATCGTTTACTTATTCAAACAGGTATAAAAGTTTTGAATTTTCAAGTTTTTCCCCCTTTGAAATACTAATTCTCCCCCTAGAATTATTATTTCTTCCCCTCGACAAAATAAAGATAGTAGAAAATTTTATAGATCAGAAATGAAGCATTTATCGCAATAGAGGGATGGGAAAGAGTCTTGACAGTTATGTGATTTTCTGGTTATGATCTGGTTTCAAGCTGATGCACTTGAAAGCCATTAAACGGTTAGGAACGGGTTATACACTGATGTGTGCATAAGCCATTTTGATGAAGCTCGAGTTATACACTGAATTGTGTACAAGTCATTTTCCTGCAAAACACATCAAACAACTTTTGGTACCCTTTTTTTGTTTGGGTCCGACAATGTTAGTGTGAGAATTAAACTATCGATAGGTTGTATCAATTTGATTTAAAGATATAGAATTCCAAGAAAAGCTGAAACTTGATGTTTCACTTTCAAATAATTTCCGGGGAATTATTTTTGAGATTTTGGAGTTTTAGGAACCCATATTTATTTTAATATCATTGGTGTTTTAGGAGTTGTTTTTGGCACATGAGTAAAAGTTGTTATATGTGCCAATAAAAGTAAATCTTTTCTTGAGTATCTTAAATATTTAGTATTGGAAAAGATTTTCTTTGAAGGAGTAGAATGTTTCAACACGGTTGATGGTTTAATCTTATCGATCTGAGAATGCTTAAGTCTAGAAGAGGAACCTAATTTATTTGGAGTTTTAGGTGCGGAATTTCCTCTAATATCTTGTTTGAGAGCATTCAATTTCTTATCAGATATTGGTGGAACCGTGGATCTCCTAGGCTTAGGCTTGGTAGAGGAACTTACTTGTGATTTCGGTTTAGGTTTAGAATTTCCTCTATTAACCTGAGATTGCTTGATTGTATATAAATCCTGATATGCCATTACAGGAGAAAACATTCTGGAATTATTACATTTAGTCTTTGCAGTAAAAGGAGAATCTAATTTCATAGATGATTTAGATTCTAAATTTTGAATTTGTATTTGCAACTTTTGTTTCTCTTCATCAAAAGATTTATATGTTTTATCATATTTATTTTCTAATTCAAAAATTTTGGTTTGTAAAACTGATTTTTCTTTGTCAAATACCTTATGTATTTTGTCGATTTCATTTTCTAATTGACAAATTTTCTTTTCTAGAATTAGAGAGGGAACATAAATCTTCGGTGTTACTTTTCGTTGAAGAACGGCATTCCTTAAATTTCAAATTCATCTGGTTTTATAATTGGAAAATAATCATCATTTTCAAATTTTGCCTTTTTTGTTTCATATGTTTTATTTAATTCAGCATAGTTGAAACTAATTTGTGCATTCTCCTTCTTTGCTATGTTGAATATCTCAATCTCTTCTTCCTCATCACTCATTCGAATGAAGCTCTGTCAGATGTCTAGATGCATGTATTTGTAATCATATAATATTGAAAGCACGTTACACGCCTTTTTAAGATATTCTGGATTATCAGCTCCTAGCCCTTCTCTTGAATTGAAATATTTGAAGTCTTTAGGCTTGTTCAAATTAATAGTTTGATCAGTTTGTCCTTGTTTGGCGATTATTTCTTCTAGGTGTTTGATGTGGGAAGAAAGTTGAGTTTTATCATATTGAAGTTGATGTATGACATTTTGTTTGTTGTTTAATTCTCGTGATGTTTTGATGTCGTTTTCATGTAAGGTGTCAGATAGTTCTTTTATTTTATTGTTTAAAGATTTGAACTGTTTCTCATTATCATCGAATTCTTTTTGTTTGCATTCCAACCAGTTTTTAGTTATTTGATATTCATGCCATGTTTCAATGTACAATTTGTAATATTTAACATTTCGGTCATTTGATATTGAATTTTGGGTATTTTTAAGATTTGTTATTTCCATTTCTTTTTCAGAAATTGTGTGAGACAAATTCTTAATATCATTATCATATTTGACATTCAATTCTGATACTTGATTTTGTAACTCCCGATTCTCAAGTTTGACATTTTTAATTTGTTTAATCTGTTGAACAAGTTGTTCATATGAATGAACAAGTTGTTCATTGTCATTTTGCAAATCATTTAGACGTTCTTGAAATTGATTATTTAAATCTTTTTCAACTAAAAGGTTTTGTTTTAAAAAATCAATTTCAGATATCGGAGTTTTAGTAAAACAAGTATCAGGACCAATGAGATTATCAGAATTTGATAAGATATAACTGATTACCTCAATTTCTTTGTTGGCTTCTTCATTGAAATGATCAGAAACCTCAGTATTTTCTCTTGTCATAAAGCACAAGTTTGTAACATGTTCTTCATCTTCAGCTAATAACACTTTTTCAGTCTCAACTTGTTTAGCCATCGACATCTTACGTTTATAATACTCTGAATCACAAACGATTGATTTCTTTGTAGCATCCAAAGTTGTGACGGTTGGCTTTTCCATTTTTGCGATACAGTTGATGGAGTTATCGGATTGATAAGTAGAAGATCTTGTGTTAATCAGGTTCTCGGATTTAAAAACTATAATTTTCTTTTAAGATCTTTTAAAAAAAATGTAAAAGTTAAAAGTGTTTAAAATGTTTAAAAAGTTTAAAACTTAATCAGGTTTGGAAAAAAAAAATTTTAAAAATTTTGTGTTCGGTTTAAAAAAAATGTTAAAGTTTTGAATGTTGTTAAGATTTTGAAATTGAATTAAAACGTAAGATATGGGCTCAAATCAGATCACACTTGACGTTGGGTTCACCAAATTAAATGTTGGGCTGAAAATAAAAACAATTGTCAAAAGGTTGTATTGGATTGTATCACGTTTTTGGGCTTAAAGCGATTGGGGTCGAAAACTTTATTAAAGCCGAAGACTTGGTATCTTTTTTATTAGGGCCGAATACTATGACGGGATCGATTGAAGATTGAAATTGAAACGCAGTACCGATCGATTGAAGATTGAAGTTATCGATTGAGGATTGAAGATTTTCGAAATCCTGTGTTTGAAATCGATTATGTGTTGCCGAATATTGATTGAAGTCGAGCAGCAGAACAATTTGAGTCGAAGATTGATTGAAGTCGAACAAAGTGTAAAGTCGAACAATGTCTAGAAGTCGAACTCTTTTGATCTTGATTAGCCGAACACTTTGAGTTCGATTCATAGCCAAAGCCGAACACAATTGAGCCGAACAAATGAATCAATTAGCCGAGCACTATTAGCCGAACACTATTATCCGAGCTTGTTCTTGATGTTCGTCCGTTCGTAAGTTCCAAAACTTCACAATTTTGTTCCTATTTTGCTCAATTCTTAATCAAATACAGTTATTTAAAGCACAAAACGTTAGAAAATCAATTTCTAACAGTTTGATCTGATCATATAACTCAAAACGAATCAAAACATAGTTCAATTTCGGATTTTCAGTCAACTTTTTGACTTTTTATGTTTTTCACAAAAATCACGAAATTGAGACGAATTGTTGATCGATTTGATTAAAATTTGATTCTATTTTTATTAGAATCACTGGAGAAACATGAATCTTCAATCAAAACATCAATTCCAATCGAAAAATTTGCATCTTAATTTCACAGCTCGATAAAAATGTTTTTTCAATAAAAACTCGATTTGGATCATTTCACCACGAAATTGGATCTACTCCTTGAAGGATTATGCTCTGATACCAAATGAGAGATCGAATGTGATTTGATTTGGTGAAGATTGAAGAATCAAGTAGGTGTTTAGTGTGTGTGTTCTTGAGAGAGAAAGAGATGGAGGGAAAGATGCTTTCAAAGTAATAGTTCAATTATGTGGAAAAAGCATACAATTAGTGAATACAAGATTTCCTTAAATACTACTCCCTCCGTCCCTAAATAAAGTTCCCATTTGTGTTGGACACAACATTTTAGGAGATAGTTAGTGGTGGGGTATTTGGTATTACTTTTGAATAAAATATAAGGTTTGATTGGAGAGAGAAAGTGTTTTAAGAGATAGTTAGTAGTGAAAATATTGGTAATAATATTATTATATTAAGTGGGTCCCTTAAGTTTGAGAAATGTGAACTTTATTTAGGGACAAAACTTGAAGGTGAAATGGGAACTTTATTTAGGGACGGAGGGAGTATTTCACTAATCATCATGGTTTAAGCTAATGACTAGTTTAACACTTATACAATGTGTCACAACTAGTCCCTTAACTATTGAATACAACATAATCGATCCTAGACCTGGCAAAATCAGACACGACACGAGTACTCGACACGAACCCGACACGAAATTAGTGGGTTTGGGTTAGAGGTTTCGACACGTTTAAGTAAACGGGTTGATACGACACGACACTAAAGTTAAACGGGTTGGGTTAGGGTCAACATTTTCAACTCGAATGTAACCCGAATAACCCGTTTAAGTACGTATGTGTCTTAAGAAATTTTATATTTTTAAATATATTATATGTAAATATTATATCTTATTAGTTGTAGCAGAAACAACTGAGTTCTTATAATATATTGGGCTTAATCTTATCAGATTTGAAATTGTTAATATTGTTTACCCTAATTTCATAGGTACAATTTTATTAAGTTTTTATGGGTTTTTATTACGTTTTTTTGTTGGATTTGAATTATATTTTTGTTGTATTTTTATTATGTTTAATCGCTATATGCGGATTTTCATGGCTTAAATGGGTTAATCGGGTTGGGTTGGGTAGACACGAAATTAACTGTGTCGGGTTTGGGTTAACATTTTGAACCCGTTTATTAAACGTGTCGGGTTTGGGTTTAGGGGTCTCAACACGTTTAAAGTCTCGACACGACACGAACCCGACACGACATGACCCATTTGCCACGTATTCGATCCTAACACTTCCTTACTCAAGCAGATTCAATGAAAAATATATTTTCTTTGAGTATCTGAAACTTCCAAATTTCTGCAATGTTTTTTTTTTTTTGAACGGCAAGTTAGTAAGTTAGTGGTTCGAGCATAGACAGTGACATCCACAAGGGGCAGTATGCCTTCCCTCAAACCTTCCACCTATGGGGAATAAATCCCACCACCAAAGTCCACGACGGGACTTGAACCCATGACCTATGGGTCATGGGCAACACCTTATACCACTAGGCTAGAAGCCTTGGGTAAATTTCTGCAATGTTATGTTCTTGAAATTCAGAAAAACATTTTCTTGCCAAAGAAAGAGATCTTAATTGCTTCTCAGGTTGCTCAGATGTAAACATTGTCAGTAATTCAACAGTTTGAAGCACATCTGAGAGTTTATAAATATCATTACGGATCATGAGAAGAATCTGAAGACGGAAGACTGGGATCAGGTGCTAAAGCTCAAAAAGGGGGAGATTGTTAGGATTAAGTTTTAAGATTTAACAATGTATTTAGGCTTAATTAGTCTAACTTAATTGTGTTTAGAGTTTAGGGTATAAATACCCTTGTGATGACTTATGATGTAAGCTTTCCTCACTTAATTGAATCATACTTTGAAAGCCTTCCATACATCTCCATTTTTTCTCTCAAGAACACACACCCAAACACACACTTAATTCTTCAAATCTTATCAAATCACCATGAATTAGCTTGAATTCGATTGCAATAGCTTCATCAATTGGTATCAGAGCACAATCCTTCAAGCAGCAGATCAAAATTCGTGATGATTTGATCCAAATCTGAGTTTTTGTTGAAAAAGTTTTTGATACGAGATGTGAAATTAATTGTCGAAAATTTCGTTTGGAATTGATGATTTGATTGAAGATTCATACTTCTCCATTGATTCTAATAAGAATAGAATCAAATTTCAATCCAATCCATCAAGTATTGCTCTCAATTTGACGATTTTTGTGTAAAACATGAAAACTCAAAAAGTTGACTGAAAATCCGAAATTGAACTTTGATTTGATCCATTTTGAGTTGTTTGTTTGCATCAAACTGTTAGAAATTGAATTTCGAACGTTTTGTGATTGGAATCACTGGATTTGGATGAGTATTGAGCAATATTGAATCAAAATTGTGAAGTTTTTGTACGTACCGTTCGTCCGTCCAAGAGTTCGGCCTCAAGAACAGTTCGGCTCGATCAACAAGTTCGGTTTGAAGACTCTTCTTGGCTCAACAGTTCAGCTTATTGAAACTTCGGCTTAGTCAAAGAGTTCGGCTAAGGTTCCCGGCTCAAAACTGTTCGGCTCAAATCAGACTTCGGCTCTACAAAGTGTTCGGCTTAATCAAAGAGTTCGGTTTAATCAAAGAGTTCGGCTGATAATTCAATCGTAATCGTAATCCACAATTGTAAACTGAAGATCGTAAACCTCATAATTGATACCTGAATCGTAAACCCTTGATTGATTGTAAAGAACGATCGTAAAGAACAGTGTTTGATCTGAGATTGATCGTAAATAATGATCAGCTTGTTTGATACCTGCGTCTGCTTCGATCTGCTTCTCACGGTCAGCCCAAAAACAGTTTTCAGTCCAATAACTAAAATAGAATTCGGCCCATAATTCAATATCAGCCCAACATTAAATTTTGATTCAATTCTTTCAATTTTGGCCCAATATCACATCCAATTCTTTTAAACCAAAATAGACCTCAGCCCAAAGCTTTCTTTTCAGCCCAAAACAGATCAATTACAGGCCCAAATCTGAATTTTCAAATATCAATTAAGGCCCGAAGTTAATTTTTGGCCTAAATTCATTTCGATTATACTTCTTAATCCAATTCTTTCAATCAAATATCAATTTCATAAATTTAAAATCAAGTTTTGAAAATTTAATTTGATACTAAAAATTGGATTGGTATTAAAATCAAATTTAAAATCTTTATAAACAACAAATACATCTAACCCTAGAAATTATTTTTTTCTAACACCCGAAAACGTTTAAATTTTTTTTAAACCCGAACACAAAACGTTTACATTTTTTTTTTCCAAACCCGAACTCAAAATTCTAAATTTTTTTTTCTTTCCGAACCCGTTAAGTTCTCAATTTTTTTTTTAAACTTTTTAAACACTTTTAATTTTTACATTTTTTTAAAAGGTTTTAAAAGAAAATTTTCACATTTTTAAACACGAGAACTTTTACCCAAAAACCTAATAATCGCAAAAATGTGGATAAAGACCTTGAAGTGCGCTAAAGGCTATGTCTCTTATCTCGAACTATAATAAGGAATATTATTCAAAGCCAGCAAACAATAATCTGAAATCTTCATCCAACTTCAAATCTGCTCCATTTGCTATAGTCTCAAATGAAAAGCCAATCATCACACCTTTGGATGCTACAAAGAAATCAATCGTTCGTGATTCGGAGTATTTTAAACGTAAGATGTTGATGGCTAAACAAATGGAGACTGGAAAAGTGTTAGCTGAAGATGAAGATCATGTAGCAAATTTGTGCTTTATGGAAAGAGGGAATGCTGAGGTTTCTGATCGTTTCAATGAAGAAGCCAACAAAGAAATTAAGGTAATCAATTCTCTCTTATCAAATTCGGATAATTCCATTGGTCATGATACTTGTTTTGTTAAAACTCAGACATCTGAAGTTGATTCTTTAAAACAAACCATTTTATTTAAAAAATATTTAAATACTCAACTTGAAGAACGTTTAAACGATTTGGAAAAAAAAATGAACAAAATGCTCATTTAGGTGATCAACTTGTTCATTATATTAAACAAAATAAAGTATTCAAACAAAAGAATCTGGATTTACAAACTCAAGTATCAGAATTGACGGCTAAGTATGATCACAATCACAAACTATACACTAAGACATGGCATGAATATCAAATTAATAAAAATTCATTGGCACGCAAACAACAAGATTTTGATGATAATGAGAAACAGTTTAAATCTTTAGCCGCTCAAATAAAAGAATTATCTGAAATTCTACATGAACAACACATCATTTCCTCAAACGAATTGAAAAGCAAACAGAATATCATAAACACACTTAAAAATGAAACCAATAAATTGAATTCTCATATCAAGCATCTTGAGGAATTGATTGTCAAAAGGGGAAATACTGATCAAACCAACCATCTAAACAAGCCCAAAGACTTCAAATATTTCAATTCTCGAGAAGGGCTCAGAGGTGATAATCCAGAGTATCTTAAGAACGCATGCAAAATGGTTCCTACATTATATGATTCAAGATACATGAACATTTGCAAAGCTTCATTCGGATGACAGACGAGGAAGAAGAAATTGAGACCTTCAACAGAGTTAAAAATGAGAATTCCCAAATTAGTTTCAATTACACTGAATTAAATAAAACATATGAAACTAAAAAGGCACCATTCGAAAAAGATGATTATTTTCCAATTATTACACCAGAAGAATTTGAAATCAAAGAAAATGTCGTTCTTCAACAAAAAGTAACACCAAAGATTTATGTTCCAAATCTAATTCTAGAAAAGAAAATTTGTCAATTGGAAACTGAAATAGATGAAACACATAAGGCGTTTGACAAAGAAAAAACAGTTTTTCAATACAAAATTTTTGAATTAGAAAATAAAATTGATGAAACACATAAATCTTTTGATGAAGAGAAACTAAAGTTGCAAATAAAAATTAAAAATTTAGAATCTAACTCATCTCATCTTCAGAAGCTAAAGAAGCCTAGTGCATCTATGAACTTAGATTCTCCTTTAACTGCAAAGAAAAAATGTAATAATTCCAGAATGTTTTCTCCTGTCATGGCATATCGTGATTTATATACAATCAAGCAATCTCAGGTTAATAGAGGAAATCCTAAACCTAAACTACAATCACAAGTAAGTTCCTCTACCAAACCTAAGCCTAGGAGATCCACTGTTCCACCAAACTCTGATAAGAAATTGAATGCTCTCAAACAAGTTATTAGAGGAAATTCCGCACCTAAAAGTCCAAATAAATTAGGTTCCTCTTCTAGACTTAAGCATTCTCAAATGGATAAGATTAAACCATCAAACGTGTTGAAACATTCTATTCCTTCAAAGAAAATCTTTTCCAAAACTAAATCTTTGAAATACTCGAGAAAAGATTTACTTTCATTGGCACCTATAACAACTTTTACTCAAGTGCTAAAAACAACTCCTAAAACTCCCACGATCTTCAAAGAAATATGGGTTCCTAAAACTCCAAAATCTCAAATAATTCCCCGGAAATTATTTGAAAGTGAAACATCAAGTTTCAGCTTTTCTTGGAATTCTATATCTTTAAATCAAATCGATACAACTTATCGATGGTTTAATTCCCACACTAACATTGTCGGACCCAAACAAAAATGGGTACCAAAAGTTGTTTGATTTGTTTTGCAGGAGAGTGACTTATACACAATTCAGTGTATAACTCGCATTTCAATGTTAATGACTTATACACAATTCAATGTATAACTCGCATTTCAACGTTAATGACTTATACACTATTCAGTGTATAACTCGCATTTCAACGTTAATGACTTATACACAATTCAGTGTATAATTCGAGCTACAATTATACACTAGTCAGTGTATAACTCGCATTTCAAAGAAATGGATTATGCACACATCAGTGTATAACCCGTTCCTAACCGTCTAATGGCTTTCAAGTACATCATCTTGAAACCCGATCATTATTCGTAAATCACATAACTGTATAAATTCTTCTCCACCCCTCTAATGCTATTAAAAGGTACATTTCTGATGTACAAAATTTCTCACTGTCTTTATTTTGTCGAGGGGAAGAAATAATAATTCTAGGGGGAGAATTAGTATTTCAAGGGGGAGAAACTTTATTCAAAACTTCTATACACGTTTGAATAATTAAACGATAAATCTTTTTCAAAGACAATACCTTCCCATGGTTTGCCAGAACCGGCCTTACCTTCCAAGGAAAAATATTTTTTTTTAGCCGAATGGTATATGTGAGGGTATACGTCTAGGGTATAGATTTAGGTGAGTGCAAGGTGATGTGAAAACATGATAATATCAAGAAAACACACCTCTGAGTGCATCCAAATAACCAACAAACCGGGCAACCTCATAAAAGGGTGATCATTCATGTGTTGAATGTTTCACTAGACTTAACTGGCCCAGTAAAGCATCTGCACTCCACCACCAACCACTCAGATTCCTCTCAATAGGAATTCATTTCAATTCATCAGGGGACGTAGCACATAATCTATCGACTGCTCATTCGGAGTATGTTGGTATTGAAATCATTAACCTCCTGCCCCGGGTTACGTCTTTATTCAATGCACAGTGTGTCTAGATCTCACCGGAAAATATTTCCAATTTAGGACACATACACTATTAAAAATGAATCTCCGTGAATTCATCGAAACACTCATAGTGGCATCACAATCTGGTGCTTCACGAGGATTGAGTGGAAATCCTGCTAGAGCTAAAATTGCGTTAACTCTAAATGCATGTCACACATTTGAATTAACGGTTGTGCAAACGACTACCGATTCATACGGTGTGTTGACGGATACTCTATGTGAGTCTGGTATTACCTAAATTGTTCAAGTTGTTATGCCTCAACTTTTCTATCTTAAAGGCGACAACTTATGACGGAAACACATACATTTCCGATGAAAAATCCATGTGAATCATTCTTACATTGTACCATCATAAATGCTGATCAATTGCACATGACGTTATAGTTCACTCTCAAATAAATCCTATGATCTGCTATAACCGGCATGATCTTCCCCGGGAGCCACCTACAATATAGGACATACTGTGAGGGTCCATAGGTCTAGGTGAACAGAATCAAGTATCACGGGATCTTGATTGGGGTGCGCTGAGATAAAATTTGAGAGGGGGAATGAAGTATGGGGTGAAATTCAGCTAAACACATGGTAAAATGAAATGAGGGTGTAGTTGAAAATTGAAAAAGTAAGTTTGAGTGAGGAGGGTGTGACAGGGTTAAAGAAAACGAAAAACCCTTACCAAATCGATTATAAGTCGGGTTGCCACGTCTCTATCACATTGCATATGTTGCTCTCTAATATTGAAATAGACATCATGGACCCAGTGATGCAATGCACAACACCCCCCCCCCCCAGCCACTCTAGTATTTCTTAAAAAGTACTTGTTTCATTTTCACGAAGACAAGCTCATATGTTATCGACATCTCACTTGGAGATTGTTGATATTGAACAAGAGGACAAGTCTCTCCAGTCCTCGCCTTCGTTTGTCCACTAATTGAGTCTAGAACCGAAATAAACACTTTTAGGACACAGGCATACTACCCAGCATATCTTTGTGATATAGCCGGAACATTCATAGTGATACCAAAATTATTGGTATTCCACGATGATTGAGTGGAAATCCTACCAGTGCTAACATCAAAGCCAACACTGAACGTAGGTCACACAGTTTTTGTAACTGTTGTGTTAACGGGAAATCTATGTGATCCCGGTTTACCCTATTTGATTATGATGTAATATCTGATGATTGTACTCCAACTTAATCAACAACAATCGGGATATCAGATGATAAACACGAGACTGTTCTTTTATGTCATCCATAACGGTCATTGAGATTAAACGATAAAAGACTTGATCGTATTTCTTCATAATCAACAACGATCTGGGTTTAACTGATAAAATGTGTTATATATTTATTTATTCAAAATATGAATATATCATTATTCAACACATTTTTATCAATGGACTTCGAAGATTCTTCCAAATTTCACCCCGCAGAGCTTCATATTTTACATGATGATTCAGATAAATCTTGTACATCATGAGGGGGAGAATATATTAGCTCAGTTTACTCCGCACTGAAAAGACAGATGCACCGGTTAAGGGGGAGTAAACAAGAAACCGAAGATCCGTTAAGAAATAATTGTCTGTTTGAGGGGGAGCGTAAACTTCATCAACAATTTACCCTAATAACAATTATCAATGATCACAAATCGACAAAGCCACAACTTCAAGAAAAGACTTCCGCTATAAACAACTCTATCTATGGGTCTACATTTTGTCGATTTACATGAAGTATTTTGTGAAGAAAAAGAAACCGATTCATCTACAGAACTTTCTCACAAATTCTCAATTTTTACACTCCAAATCTTAAACTTTACGAATCATACTATCCAAACCACAAATTCACATTCATATCTACCCAAAATCTTACACTTTACAATTCATTCATTTCAAAACACAAATTCTCAACCATTTCAATCCAAAACATTCATTTCAATCCGAAATTTAATTGTATAAATCATTCTTTTCATTATTACATACAAAACATCCATACACATTCAAACCTTAAACTTTCAAATAATTCTTTTTAAATTCCAAAACATCATTATCCTATCCTTACAAAAACCTCTACCACAAAATCCAAAAATAAATCCCTAACATCTGAAAATCTCAGTCAAATCCTTACCAAACTGATATTTCATTTCTAGAACCTTCAAATCTTTATTATATCAGTTTTAGGCATTTCTTACACCAACAAATTCAACGATACAAAATTTAGTTCCTTTGAGTGTCTGAAACTTTGAAATTCTGCGATAATGTATTCTTTGAACTGCGAAATCAAGAGAAGTCAATTACAAATGGGCCAACTGAAGAATTTGAAGAAGGAAGACATGGATGAGGTCTTAAAGATCAAAAAGGAGGAGATTGTTAAGTCTAGTTTTGAGCTTAGATGATGTAATTAACTTAATTAAACTAGTTAATAGTGATTAGTGTTAGATGGTATAAAAAGGATGAACTAAGGGTAACTTTGAAAGCTTTCCTCACTTAATTGAATTACAATTTGAAAGCCTTCCCTCCATCTTCATCTTCTCTCAAGAAAACACACACTAAAACACACACTTAATTCTTCAAATCTTATCAAATCACCATGAATTAGCTTGATTTCGATCTCATTAGCTTCATCAGTATTAGACATCAAAATTTGGATATTTATAGATGGGGAGTGATAAACCTTTATTTCCCTAAGTTCTTTAAATGCTGTAAAGGGTCTTCAAATACCATGATATATGTTAATGAGCCACATTTAGTATACTTTGAGCATGCAACTTATTAGTTATGGCGTTGGGTCACTGAAAGTGCCACTTATTTTGGATTTGATCCATAAAATATACATTTGAAGACACACCGAAAACATTTTAGTGTGACAATCTAAATAGGTTTCAGGGTGTGAGATATGTTAACTCTTCTACGTGTTTAGAGTTTAGAACGTTAGACAATAATGATGTCAAACTCTTACCTACTCCTATTACCTATGTGTAAAGGTTCATTATTTAACTTGTTGAAACATATACTTTTGGATCATATAAATAAACCTGGACTCGTAGCTACCAATTATAAAGACAAAGATACATAAGGTGCACAAGTTTATAAAATTGTAGTTAATAAAAACCATCGGAACCAAAAATACATGTGTTTAATTGTGTGCATGTTTGTGCGTTTGCAGCGTTAGAGAAGCAACAAAAAGGTTTTTGAGTGTTGGTGATAAAAAGACAAATATATCTTCATGTGCATCACATAACCACATTTAACAGCCAGTTAATATTAAGAGCCAAAAGCGCAACAATTTTTCGTATTTTGGAACCATCTGTGTACTTTTTGAAACTTAAATACCAAATCCAGAACTTTTGACAAACCACAAGGATAGTAATTTACTCTACAAATTTTAACGCATGAAATTATTTCTTAAAGACGTCCGATGTTAAAAATAATTTAGGGTATACAGACTTGGAAGAATTTTGTAGAAACACGACATATTTTGCTGAGATACCACAATTTTTCAAGTGTTTTTGGGTAACATTTTGTTAAATAAGTGGAGTGAATGTGACATTTAGGTAATTTTCCAACCATGAAACCATTTTTTTTCTTCCAAAACTCATTTCCCATCTTCTCAAGTAGGAAGCAAAAACATTACAAAACTCTGAAGGATTTATGCTTTGTGGGCACTACCATCAATTAATGCATGATTTCTCAAAGACAAAATCAAACGTCTAGAAATATAAAACCTCAAAATCTTTCTGCCTTAATCTTCGTTATCCATTCCTGCTGGTTGTTCTCTCTTACCTGGCCCGCCAGCTGGCTTTGACATTATAATCTACATATTGTTCAACATTCAAGTCATATTTCTATGCATTTTAAAGAGTAAATTACAAAAATGGTCCTTTAGGTGTGTACCATATTACAACTTTGGTCCTTTAGTTTTAAAAATGGCACTGATAGTCCTTATTTTGAAAACTTGTTGCACCCGCAGTCCTTTAGGCTAAACGATGTTAAACTTTTTGCCCACATGTGCAATGCATATGAGGGTAAAATGGTCTTTTCACATTTATTTTACCTTCATGTGCATTGCACATGGGGAGCTTAACAGAAAAAATTAACACGTTAGCCTACGGGTTCCACAAGTTTAAAAAAAAGGACTATCACTGTCATTTTTGAAACTAAGGGACCAAAGTTGTAATATGGTATAAACCTAAAGGACCATTTGTGTAACTTATATGAAGAGAGACGGCCTACTGAAGATTCCAAACTTATGTTCCTACTCATTTGATATGTTAAAATAAAAAAGTTAACTTTATTTATATGAATAAGAATAGAATCGATAAGTTTACCTGATCAACATGTAGTACAGTACAAACTGCATCAGCAGCATACTTGAGCGCGTGATACCTAAAAAATAACCCAATACACATGTCAGACATTAATATTAGCTAGCACTACAGAGTATTTGGATTTTGAGTTTCTAATCATTTATAAAAGAGTAAATTACACAAGTGGTCCTTCATGTTTATACCATATTACATATCTGGTTTTTTAGTTTCATAAATTACACTGGTAGTCCTTATTTTTGAAACTATTGACACGTTTAGTCCTTTACATAAACAAACGTTAACTTTTCCCATCAAACAAGCGGGTTTTTATGGGTTTCAAATCGATGATTCTAAAGGGAAAATGACATAATTACCCCTCGTACATCACATGTGAACATACTTGACAGGAAAAGTTAACGTTTGTTTAGGTAAAGGACCAAACGTGTCAATAGTTTCAGAAATACGGACTACCAGTGTAATTAATGAAACTAAAAGACCAGATATGTAACATGGTACAGACCTGAAGGACCATTTGTGTAATTTACTCTTTCATAAATAATAATAAAATAAAAAAAAAGTAGTTAGTTTGTTACTTGGTGACAAAAAGATCCCAAATATTCAAAGTGGAGACATCTTTACATGCTCCTGCTTCTAAATCTATACCCACTTTCACATTTCCAGAAGCATGCTCAGCATATAAACTTGATATAATCTCCATTGCATTAAGTCCAGCATTTTCTGCCAATGTTTTTGGTATCATTTCAAAGCTCTCTGCAAACTTTGCAATAGCATACTGATCTAACCTGCAAATTTTATTAAATTAAAAAAAAAGTTAATAAATGAAAAAAATTTCAGATTTAGGTTAAAATAAAACATAAAAAATGAGGATCTATCAGTGACTTAATTAATGGTTAATTACGTAGATTTCAAATTTTGTCAATTGAAGACTGATGATGTTTTCTGTTCTATAACGAACAAAAACACCATTCTAATTATCATTATTGTTGAACAATAATGAAATTCATAAACTATCTAATATCTATATTTATAATAGAGAAATATCAACAAAGAGTCCCAAATAACTCTATTATTATAAAATAATAATAGTTTTTACAAGATAAGTTAAATACAATTACTATAAATCTCACCATCACTTTGCTATTTTAAAAAAATTGTTTTTTTATTTTTTTAAATAAATTCCAAGTATATAATCAAAATTTAAATAATCATTATATTAACATGAGAATTAGAGGGAAAAACAAGGAACTAATGAATATTTAGTTTTCAAAATAATAATAAAATACGAAAGCGCATACCCTGTTTCTGTGAAAGAATACTCCTTTAGTTTTCTGGCTAATTCGATTTCGGTGGCTGCAGCACCAGGTACAAATCTACTGTCCCTACATAATGCCTAAAACAGGAACAGAAAAAGATTAATTAATTGTTAAAATCAGTGGAAAGAAAATAATTTAAATTATGGAAGAAAAAAACTATATAATAATACCTTGTAAGTATTGACACCGTCATCAACAGCTCTTTCCAGATCATCCAATATGCTATCAGTACTTGCTCGCAGCAAGATAGTTGTCACTGAGTTCCCACCTTCTTCATTTCTCACAACAGTTACCTAAAAATTAAGTATTTATTATATAAAAATATATCAATATCAATAATAGCTAGAGTAAATTACACAAATGGTCCTTTAGGTTTGTACCAAATTACGTATTTGGTCCTTTAGTTTCATAAGTTACACTGGTAGTTCTTATTTCTGAAACTACTGACACATTTGGTCCTTTACCTAAACAAACGGGTTTTTATGGGTTTCAAATTGGTGAAGGGAAAGGGAAAAGGACAGATTTACCCCCTCGTGCATAACACGTGATCATACTTGACGGGAAAAGTTAACGTCTGTTTAGGTAAAGGACCAAGCGTGTCAATAGTTTCAGAATTAAGGACTACCGGTGTAATTTATGAAACTAAAGGATCAAATATGTAATATGGTACAAACGTAAAGGACCATTTGTGTAATTTACTCTCTAACGGTTAAATATTGTTCTGGACTTCTAATTGCATACATACCCTAGCACCACCAATTTCCTCAACAGAAATAGAGTCAACATGTCCAAGATCATCAAGGTTTACAGCACTCCCAAGCTTCAACTGCAATTACAAAAAGTTTAATTAATTAATTATTATTATTTGACCCTTCAATAATATTAGTTATATTCAGCATTTATTAATGCAGAAAAACATGTTCTGCTTACAAGAGCAACAGCACCAGTTGTGCGACAAAAACGGCGAAGTTCAAACTTTGACCCGATTTTTAAGACCATGATCCTGTAAATTAATCAATCACAAATTTAAAATAATAAATAAAATATACTTTTAAAAATAAAAAATGAATTTTGGACAAATGCATACTTGTAACGCTCACAAAAATGGAGAGCCATTTCTCCTACAGCAGCTCCACTAACAATGACCTTTGCACCTGATTCTGCAACTGATTTTATGAGTTCTTCAACCTTTGCTTCTTCAGTTTTTGCATAACTTTCAAGCTGTTGTTAAATCAAGAAAATAATATTTATTTATGGTGAGAAATTTAAATTAATTTATTTTCATTTTCTATAAAAATTCCTTAAAAAGTCCAATTTATACATGTGTTCTGTTGTCTGTTAAGCAACTAATAATTATATGAATATCATGAAGCATATACACTTGTAGTATATACATTATAGGTTATAGGTTATACTTATACATACAGTAAACACCAGTTTAAATAGGTAGCATTATTGGAAAATTCTTTTCAGTATTTTTCTACATTTTCTTTAGTAAATGTTTATAAACTGCTATTTCATGTTAAAGAATAACAGTCTGACAAAAGATCTTTTTTTTATTCAACAAAAATGGCCAAAAATGTTTGACTTTGGTCAACATATACACATGAATAATGGAGCACAACCTGTTCAGCACTGTGGATCAAGACAGTTCCTTTGGTCTCAGTTGCAGTTGTGTCAACACCACCAGCTATTACAACCACCTCCAAAACCAGATAAAACACTTTAAATTTCAACAAAAATAAAACACTTCAACTTTATAAAAAAATAATAACTTGTCAACCATAGGTGCCTAACATCTTATTATATCCTATTTTACACGTGGTAATTTCAACCAAATGGATCAATTAAGATTTATATTATCTCTAAAGTGTCAAAAATATAAAATTTAGATAGTAAAATCACAAATGAACCCAAAAGTGTATTCGAATGCATACAAAATACAATATCCTTAATCACTTTGTTAAAAAAAGATTAATTACAATTTCTTTATGTAATCATGTTTAACGCTCAACAGATTACCTTTTAATAAAATAGAGGAAAAAAAAAACATGAACAATAGAAGTGTTTCTAGGCCCGACAAGAACTAAAAACTTGCATATTTTACCAGAACCCAAATATGGTTTGATCTTTAAGCTTTCACCTATTTGGTGGTTTAACCCTCAAGACTCGTTTATCATAATAACACTATCTTCATAAAAATAGTACAAACATTTGGTATAAGAAATTTTCATACAAAAAAAAACTTGGTCTAAAAAGTTATATAAAAGTTAATAAGACCATTGCAAGAAAATCTGTAAGGGTTAAAACGCCAAATCGGTGAAAATCTGAGGACTCAAACATAAATTTTACAATTCCTAAAATAATTCCAAAAAAAAGCAGTTACCTTTGCCTTGTCAATTCTCTTAATACTCCCAACAGTATCACCTTTCAGAACCATGCCTCTAACTGTCGTACAATTATGCAAACCTCCACCCAACAGTTTTGCAACTCTCACATTATCAACATTGAAGTTTACAGGGTTCTTTGGGCAAACTTGAATGCATGCCTACAAACAAAATTCATAAGAAAGTCAACATCCGTAAGTTGACCTAATTATGATAAGGGTTAATTTCATAAAATAGTAACAAAGTTTCATAAGCCATAAGTGTTCCATCTAGGTCACTCAAACTTTACTTTGACTCTATAATAATAATAATCAAGTTTCAAAAGTATTCCAATCATGTGAAATTTACCTGATATAATAGGTTACCAGCAGGGTTGTCTTTGAGGAGGTGCAAGAGGTGCAGCCGCACAGGGCCCACATTTTTTAGGGGGGCAATTTTTATATGTATCTTATATATATGACCTTAAAATTTTAAGCCAATTTTATAATTATTTATTAAATAAAATTAGAATGTCAAACTTTTTAAATAAATCTTGTATTTAGGGGGCCCATTTTCGTCTATTCGTACAGGGCACTCAGAATCTCAGAGACATTTCAAACGAAAATAATATTGAAAAATGGCTTTCATTTATATATAAAAATCCATTAATAATAATAAAAAAAAACCATTAAAAACGAAAATATAAAACATTTCAAAACGAAAATATATTACATTTCATTAAAAACAAAGTTATTACATTTCAAAACGAAAAGTTTTTAATGCTTTTATTTGGATTATTTATGAATTTTACACATAAATTTTGGTAGGGCTACCGGGTAACCTATGATATCAGGTAAATTTCACATGATCGGAACAGTTTTGAAACTCGGTTGGTCAAATTAAAGTTTGAGTGACCTAGATGAAACACTTTAGAAACTTTGTTACTATTTAAGAGAATTACATCAGCAATAAGAGGACATTAAATAGCCTCTTGTCCATAATTCTTGCTGGCAACAGCAGCTTTAATCCTTAAAATAACTTCATTTTTATTTCTGACATCCATCTTGTCAGAACCTGGCTCAACCAATCCTTCTAAGATCACAACAACCTTATTAACTGATTTTGTGTATCCTATAATGATTTCACTAGGGTGCAGGCCCATTCTGATGAGGTCTTCTGCACCCTGTAAAAGCTCTCCTGCAAAAGAAACTACTAAATTTGCTCCATCACCAATTTCCTCTTGTTGTGCTTTCCCTGCTAACACCAGAATTTTGGCTGCAGGGTGCTGGATCTCAAGCTCGTTAACGATGGTGGCAGTATCACTTGTTACAAATAATTTGTCTAGATGATTAATAACCATTTTATTCATACCTAAAACAGAAAACAAAAAAAAACACAAAAGCATTCATTATACTTCAAATAACAAATGTAAAATGTCGTTACTGTAAATGTTAAACTGTAAAGCCCGGTATGAGAATTTAATGTAATCTAGCTTCTATAATATGTATACATCTTATGTGATCATAAACCCTAACATTGAAATCAAAATGATATCTCTGTAATGCATACATGGATTAACATCCAGTTCTTTTTTTTTGGCAAATTTTATACAGTATTGTTTAATATACATAATTTTATTACTCATGGAAAACTGCTGAAAAAGGAAAAAGACTAAAGATTTTTACAAGCAAAAAAGAACCTTTCAGTATGGTTGAACAATTTTGGTATATTGTTTTTGTTTCGAGTCTAGCTCATCTGGATTTTAAAATTACAAATGAAAAATTGTTAACCGTATTTTAACAAAAAAAATATATATATATCGATCAACTATCATAGCCAATACGATAGATCCGTCAAACTAATCTGTCTAACGAAAATTATAGCATATTCATTTTGATTTTTCGAATTTCGTACAGCATTACTGCAGAAAACGAAAATAATGAGAGAAAATTAACAAAAAAAAAGAATAATAAGAGTTAGTGAGTACCATTGGGACCGAGAGACGTTCTGGTAATGGTGGAGAGCTGATTGCAGGCATCGATGTTCTTAATAACAGCTTCCTCTGATCCAGAAAAATGTTTGGAGCCCTCTTTTAGCATTCCTTGGATACCGTAAGGTTGTGTTTGGAGCCCCATTGGTTCCGATCTGTGGAGTGATCGGAGATCTCAGGATGAAAAATGAAGAAAATATGAAACCCTAGAAATCGCGCCTCTTTTGTACTACGGTTTTAAAGGGACTGTGCTAGTGAGTAGAGTGACTAGTGAGAATGCGTTCTCCTTGCCACCTTTGGTGAGTCATTAATGTATTTTATGGGCTAATTTTAAAAATATTCAAGGATGTCATATTTCCAATTCTATGATTTTACCGTTTTACGTATACATTCTTTTTCTTTTAGTTTTTTTTTTTTTCCCACGTATTGTTTGTCCTTCCGTCCACTTCTATTAAAAGTCAGATGTTAAATTGCCTCACATAGTAGCATGCTTAGCACATGAGGGCATTTATGTCCTTTTCCCCAAATGACTTATAGCTTAATATTGTACATTTTTACTTTGTTAAATATGCATTTAATCTAGCTTAAGATCAAGCACAATAATCAAGCTCATATGCTTAATTACATATTATATCAAAACCATTAATTAAATATGGTTTTTCTATCATCTACTCGAGGGGCATGATAACGTGTATTTAATAAATCGGCAATTTCCTAATATATATTGAATATCATTAATTAACTATAACTCCTACCATTTTTAGAAGATACATTAAATACAATTTTATGTTTAAAAAGAAACAACTGCTTCATTTAATATCATTATCGCATGCCCCTGTGGTATACGTTAGAAAAATGGAAGCTGATTCGTACAGAGTAATATATATTCATACAGAGCAATTTCATTCTATATGACAATTATGCTCTTTTTTTCCTTTTACCAAATTTTACATTTCACCCATCCCTTTAAGGCGGTATGGTCTCAAACTCGATCGGCGTGGGGGGGGAGGTGGACGGCCACTCCGTGGCTAGGCAAGGGAACACCCCCCCCCCCCCCACGGCGTGGGGGTGCGGCGTGGGTGGAGATGGCAACGGGCCACGGGCGTGCACGGTGTGGAGGTGGTTGATTTTGGCCAAATATAGCCGTTGGCAACGGCTATATAGCCGTTGGATTTTAAAAAAAAAAACTTTTTTTTTAATTATTTACCTATATATATTTACATACTTTCACTCATTATACACACACAATTAATCTATTTTACTCTCTACAAACTCCAATCTTCGTACCTCTCTACTTACAATGGATCCACACAACAACTCTCCACAAACACCCAACCAACTTTCACAACAAAATATACCACCGAACCTTGGATTTGGTAGCTTCGAGCCATATGTCAACATCCTAAATTCCGGTGTTGTCCCACCTCACTTTTATCCACAAACCGCACCTCAATTTCAACCTCAATTTCAACAACCCCAATATTCACAAAATGTATCTCAATTTGCACCCACAAGCCAATATTTTCAACAACAACTACTTTCTCAACAAACTCAAACACAAGAACCACAAGCGGGGGGAGCAAGAGAAAGGGGAAAGGGAAAGGGAATGGGAAAATGAAAGAAAAAGAAGTTGTTGAAGAAGTTGTGGAAGAAGACACACAAATTCCATGGACGAAAAAGGAGGAAATTGCGTTGTGTCGAGCTTGGTGTGGCACTTCTAAAAACGAGAAGGACGGGAATGGCATGAGAATTAAAAGCTATTGGGAAGCCATTCTTTCTAAATTTCATAGCTTCATGGGAGTCCCGCCATACCGAAAAGACAATAGTCTTAGTAGCAAATGGCGTGACACAAACAACAAGGTTACAAAACTTAATGGTATATACAACAAACTCTCGTCGGAAAGAAGTAGCGGAATGGCCGAGTTTGATGTTTTGGAGGCCGCCAAAAAACAATACAAAGTTGAAAAAAAAAGGCCATAATTTTGAGCTAGATCGACATTGGTTGATTTTAAAAGAGGATCCAAAATGGATCGGCACAATTACTAAAGATCAACAACAATCGAAGCGCTCAAAAAGTTCACAATCGGTTGATGTTTCTGATGGTCGTTCTCGTGTCGACCTTAATGCATGAGACGATGAATTTCCAGATGACCTATTCGACGACATTGATGAAACCACAACTCCTCAATGACCAATTGGAAGAGACAAGGCTAAACGAGCGGGTAGACATGCGGCGGAAAAGGAAGCGAAGAGCAAGTATAGGGAAGAAATTCAAAAACGATTAAACGACCACGTTGACGCAACGAATGAGCGCATAGAGATGCGTCGTCAACAAGTTCAAATGGAGAGGACGTTTCAAACCGAACAAAGAATGATCAATAATTTGAGTATTTTGAATATGCAACCGACGCCAGGCATGACGCAAGAAGATCTTGAACATCTACTTGTCGCGAAGGAAAGGGCCCGAAAAGCCATGAGCGACTTAGAATTGTAGTTTTTAAATTTTAGTTTTTAAAATTTTTAAGTTTTGTTATATTTAATTTTAAGTATTTGTAGTTTTAATTTAATGTATTGTTATTTTAATTTTAATGGAAGTTTAATATTATTTTTGTGAAAAATAAATGGAAATGAAATGATGAAATGGAAAATAAAATGGTGTGGTGTGGCGGGTATTTCCACCAAATGATGTGGTGTGGTGGTGGTGTGGTTGATTAGGTGGCGGTGATGTGGCAAGAAATATGGGTACCACATGTGGTACCCATACCTTGCAGCCTAAGGTCATGATTGTCATTTGCGATTAAATTACTCTACATGGATAAAAATTGTTTTGTACGAATCACCTCCCTAGAAAAACCCAATTATATATTATAACTAATATACTATTAAATATTGAGTAATAAACATTAATATTTAATTTCCTTTAATAATTAAGTTAATCAAGTTAATTACTCTCACTTGGTATTATTACTTGGTTGGAGATTAAGTGTACACTCTTGTGAATCTTTAGCACCTTTAGTGTACCGGTCATGACATCATACATACGTCATTTTCTATGCACGTGATCCAACAGACCCCCCCCCCCCCCCGCATTACAATGAGTATGCTTTGTAACGTCATTTCCTAAAGAACTTTCGAGTCAGAGATCTAGGATAGACGTCTTTTCCTAAATCTTTTTTTAACCTTACTATAAGACCTCTTATATTAAAAGATTTAATCCAACGCCATGATAGACGTCTTTCCCTTTCGCATCACGATATTTCGTGATTGAATTATAAGACATTGATCCAACACCATGTTTCTTCCCAACTTATGATTTCGACCAATTTGCAGCAACAGATATTCCGAATGATAAATTTCATTCTATCTGAGCACGGTCACGCATTTCAATTTGTCTAAACCGTCGAGGACCCTTAAAATATCTGTTCTAATTAAAGAAGGTTCAAATTCCATCTGATTGAGCTTTTTGACTCTTAAATGTATACATTCACTTATAATAATAATAATGTTTATATATATGTTTAACAGGGCCGTTCCAATCAATTTTTGGGTCCTTGGCAGAATATTAAAAATGGGCCCCATATAGTTAAAAAAATTCCAAATATCTAAAATGGATATAAAACATGCGTACCCTTAGACGACGGAGACGATGAAGAAATAAAGAACTTACAATTAGATAATGTCACCATTGTTATTAATCTCGACCATTAAATAGGTTAGAGCAAATAAACAAGGCAATTGTGGGGGAAAACAGTGAGTTGGGCAAACAATGAAACAAAGAGTAACTTGAGTGGGAATTGATATTAGGCAAACAAACAAGGCATTTAGGGGCAAAAACAGTCAATTAGAAGAAAAAAAAAAGCAGTCAATTAGGCAAAGAAACAACAACCCGTCAAATTTAACACTTAATTAGGCAAGCAAATAGAGGATTGGAATTGATACACCTGAGTGGGAATTGGCGAACGATTGAACGAACGAAATCAGATACAAACGAGTTGTAATTACTGTGATTCTGTGAAAGAAATAAAAATTATAAAATCAGATACGAACAGGATGTGATTATCGTGACTCTGTTAACGGAATAAAAAAACATTTACGAAATAAAGATCCAGAATATTTGATTCTTACACAATCTAAGTTTTAAGTCATTCCTAGAAAATGGACGATTGAACGAACGAAATCAGTATCGAAGTTACGAAGGGATTTACTACCTAGGGTTGAGTCGCCGTCGCCCATCGCTGAGAGGAGAGAGCCGATTTCCTAAATTGTTGAACCGGGAACCGTCGCCAAGATGTGAAGATGGTTGAATCTTGAGAGTTGAGTCGCAGGCCGATAGTTGCGCCAGAGCTGATTTGCGAAACTTTAGACATTTCAATTCTAATTTGTTGTTTACGAGTTCTGCCAGAGACGTGGCCTAGTATATGCCACAATGGACTAGTGGACTTTGGGCCAGAGACGAAAATGGATCCTATATTTAAAATGGGCAAAATTTAAGAAAGTGGGCCCCTTAATTTCATGGGCACTGGGCTGTTGCCCTGGTAGCCCAGGCCCAGGGCCGGCCCAGATGTTTAAGCATTTCAAGCTAAGTTTGAGTTTTTATCATAATTTATACATGAAAATGTGAATATAATTTCTTTTTTGAGCTGAGCTCAAGTATAATTCTAGTCCTCTCGATTTGAGTTTAAGTGGGTGTTTGGAATTGCGTTTGCCACCAGATTAATCGATTAACACGTTTTCAAAACTCACATAATCTATTTCTAATGTTTGGCAAAACAAAACTCATAAGCACTTATCTGCGTTTTCCTAGTTTCAAAACGTGGTTTTCTAAAAGCATATGAGTCCTTGCTTTTGGAATACGGAGTTTTGCTTCTTCATAAAAATTACCAAACTATCCCCACAAATTCAGTATCTGCTCACGATTCTTCCATCTTCACATAGAGTGTATTAATATCATGGAATAGCATGAAATTAAGAATCAAATCTACAATAATTCCATTGGCCCAACAATATTCTAAGCTTGTTGATATGATTCTTAATTTTTATTTAATTTTCTAAAAAACCATCAAAGGATTCTAAGCGGTTGAGTGTCCTTTTAGTGTTTATCAGAATATGGTGATTAAGGTGGTGTTTGTTTTTTTGAAAAAGGTCTGCGTGGGGTCTTTTGTCTGTGCGGCGCAGACCACGGGCAGAAAAGCATTCTCGCAGATGTTTGTTTTATGAAAGCCCGCAGACAAAAAAATGTCTGCCCAAGGTCTGTGTGGTGCAGACTTGAAAGATAGCTTTTTGATGCTTCTAGACTCAAAACCCCCAAATCTTCAAAAATATCCCAAAATCTCAAAATCTTCTCTCATCGTTCATCTCCCCTTGTTCACGCACAGACTTTTCTCCGGCATCCTTTTCTCCGGCGTCTTCGTCTTCTCCGGCGACCTCTTCTCAGCCTCCTTCTCCGTCACGATCTCCTTGTCCGGCGACCTTTTCTCTGGCGACCTCTTCTCAGTCGCGCGCTCTCTCTCTCTCCTCTTCTCTCTTCGTCGCACTCTCTCTCTCTCTCAGCCTCCATCTCCGTCGGGTTCTCTCTCCCTCAGCCTCCTTCTCCGTCGGGTTCTCTCTCTCTCAGCCTCCTTCTCCGTCGGGCTCTCACTCGCTCAGCCTCCTTCTCCATCGCGATCTCTCTCTCCCTCCGCCTCTCTCTCTCTCCGCCTCTCTCTGACGCGATCTCTCCCTCCGCCTCTCTCTCTCTGCTTCTCTCTGCTTCTCTCTCCGCCTCTCTCTCTCTGCTTCTCTCTCTTAATTTTTTGCCCTAATTTCATCCCCAATTTTGCCCTAATTTTATCCCCAATTTAACCCTAATTTTGCCCTAATTGTCTTGTTGCAGTCTTGCAGACCTTTTGTATTTAAAAAAAAAAAAATTTTTTTATCTATTCTGCAGACCTTTGGTCCAACTTTTTGGTGCAGATCATGACAGATGTGGTCCGCAGACCGCAGATCTTTTTGTTATAAAAAAACAAACAACACCTAAGTGGATGCGTAAGCAGTACACTGTTAAATGTGGAATAGAGTTGGTTGAGTGTTCATTGTTTTACAGTATTTTATATATTAAAAGTTAAGTAATTCAGCAAATACAAAGAATGTCTATTTTCATCAGTTTACTTATTATTTAAACAAATAATCAAATTTGCCAAACATTTAAAAAAACTGATTATTTGATTATTACGATTTTCAAACAGCATAATCAAATCCAAACACTATTTTTCATAATCACGTATTGTAACCGCTGATTATCTAATTATCCATTTTTATAATGAATAATCTGTTTTCAATAAGCAATCCCAAACACCCCTAAAATGTGTCTTGAAAGCTCAGTTATCGACGAGCCGGTTCGCCATCCAAAACAAGTCGAGCGGTGCTCGAGATACGAATCATACGATCCTTCATTTTACTTTTCTTATTGTATTTTCTTTTTGACTCATGACTCAGCATATATGTCGACCGTCTAATCTTCGCCACGTGTCAGCAATAGACTGGGACTGAATGCACAACGACGACCCCACTCTTAACTTGCGGGATTTCCCCGATTGTCACACCAACGGAACCAAATCAAATCCCAAACTTTCATCCTCACAAAACTCACCCACAGAAGATTTCAAACCTCTCTGTAATTAAACTCCGAATTTCTCTCCCAAATCTCAGATGCCGTTTTAGCAATTCACTCCACAAATCAAACGACACAAGAATCTTTCCAAGTTTTGCAGTTAGTTAATTCTCGTCGCGAAGTTTCTGGATACAATTTGAACCGCCACCGGCTAGGGTTTTAGTTTCATATTTTGTCAGCTCAAAGCCTGAACTTACCATGTAATTTGTATAATCTATAATTGATTTTCAACAATGACGTTGAATTCCGGTGTGCCGCGGCCACCGTTTGGTTTGCGGATGCCGGAAGTAGAATTTCGTCCGGCGGTGGTACTCCAGCGGAAGCTATTGAGCCGGCGAGGTGAGTTTAGGTTTAGGTTTAGCTGTTGCAGTTCCGATAAGGTTGTGCCGAATCGGAGAGTAGTTACCGGTGCCGGACGTAAGGGTGTGGATAAAACTGAAGAGTGGCAGAGCGATTTGAGGAAAAACAATCATAAAGTTCGAGTGCAAGCTTCACCTGCATCGCGTTTTGCATCATCTCAGTATGTTCGATTCTGTTAATGTGTGTATGATCGTCATGTGATTAATGCTCGAATATAATGAACAGAATATTAATATATTATCCACTTTGTTTAGACTTCCATAGGGACCATAGGATACCTGTTTGTAAAGAATCTACCTTTTAACTTAGAAAAAAGTGACAAGTTGTTCAATTTTTGGGATTGACAATTGATTATGAAGCATTAATCCCTATGTTTTGTATCAAGCTTCTACTTAGGGGTGTTTACATGTGTGATTATAATCAGGTTTTATGCTGAAGTAGTAAAATAGTTTGCTCAATTGTGATTCTTGGGCTACTGACAATACAACTTTTAAATACGTGTTTTACTTATTTTTTTTTTTAATTTTTTTCTGATTGTTGCAGACCTCAGCTTACTTCAAGAAAAGAAAAGTTCTTTCCACATTGTACCCCCAAAAATTCTGGGCCACAGTCTCGAGACACTCCACCAAAAAGAGGTAACCTAATAGTCTAATACCTTTTGTTTTCTCTTCCTGACATGCTTGTAAATTGAATTCTACAGATATTAATGGACGGATCAGATCTGTAACTTGGTTTTTCATATCAGGCTAATTGCAAAAAAAAAGAAAAAAAAAAAAAGTAACCAAATTTGGGCCAATTTATATTTTATGTAAACAACTCCTAAATTTTGGCTAGAAAATCCGCCAAAAAATTTAACTGAATGTAACCAATTTTCAAAATTTTCCTTTTAAGTAAATTAATCCAGTAGCCGATCAAAATGATGATGTGGCATTTGACCATGTTGACTTTTTTGTTTTTCATACGCGGTGCTTGAAAAATGAAAACAAATTAACTTAGGTAATTACCTTGAATCGAACATTTTGAAATTGTGATGGCTTTTCTGGACTAAAAGAATTTTGATACCCAAAACAGAAATCAGACCAAAGTTGGTTACTTTATGCAATTAGTCCTTTAATATAACATGTCAGTAGGCGCCTTATAATAACTTCCAGAGTAGATTACAGAAACCATCCCTGTGGTTTGTATGAAATTATGGACTCCGTCCCTCAACTTTCTTTAATTACACGGGTAGTCCCTAACCTTGAAACTTGTAACACCAATGGTCTCTAAAAGTCTAAAGCAAAACGAGAATATTAAGTTTGTATGGACCATTGATCATTGATGTTACAAGTTTCAAAATTAGTGACTATCGGTGTAATAAAAAAAGGTTGAGGGATGAAATCCTTAATTTCATACAAACCACAGGGACGATTAATGTCATTTACTCTAACTTCAATGTGCTTCATTCGTAGACACGGGTATTGCAAATGAGAAGGATTGGGGCATCAATTTGTTAAGTGAACACGAGAATGAATCGGGCATTAATGAAGATGGTAGCACTTGGTATAGAGAAAGTGGAGAGGACTTAGGTGAGAATGGGTATAGATGTAGATGGACAAGAATGGGTGGTCAAAGTAGTGATGGCTCTTCAAAATGGAAAGAATCGGTAATTATTATATGCTTGTATACATACATATGTGTATATATATATATATATATATATATATACATATACATATACATATATAGAAGTGGGATCGGGTGAGGACTCAAATTCTGGTGAGGATTGTAAGGACAATTCTCAACCAATCATTTTAAAATTTTTTGGATCATTTTCAGAATTTTTGGATCATTGTCAAAAAATGTTTCCTCATAAAGATCCAAAAATTCTGACAATGATCCAAATTTTTTTAAATGATTGGTTGAGAATTGTCCTCACTAATTTTTAAGTCCTCACCGGATCCTAACCCTATATATATGTATATACTTGAAATGATATACAATCATGCAAGCTTTGTGCGATCAACTCCTGGCCATCAGATGAGGTAAAAAGGTGGTCCCCAATCAGCGTTGATCCAAGGGCTGACGTTGATAGTTGATTATTATCATTTTGGATCAAAGTTGATGGGGACCACAAGATAATGATGTGGTGATGGTTAGGAGTTGATCTAACCGATTTGAGTAGTAATATGATATGTATGCTTTTATAAAGTATGATATGATATGATATGATCCCAGGTGGTTACATTTAACTGGATTTATTGATCTCCTTGACAGTGGTGGGAGAAAAGTGACTGGACCGGATACAAAGAGCTAGGTATACTAATACTACTACTTATTCTTTCTTAATGCTGCTTTAATTTCTATATTAACTGATGTTTTGATATATTTTTTTTTGTAGGTGTTGAGAAATCTGGAAACAATGGTGAAGGGGAATCATGGTGGGAAACCTGGAGAGAAGTTCTTCACCAAGATGAATGGAGGTTTTTTTTTTTTTTGCATTCAAAACAGTTAGTTTGACTGTTTTTTTTCATCTTTAATTCTGGTTGGATTTTATGTGAAGTGCAGTAATATAGCAAGGATAGAAAGAAGTGCACAAAAGCAAGCAAAATCAGGCTCAGAAAATGCTGGATGGTATGAGAACTGGTATGCACTTCTTTTATTTGTATGGAAATTCATAAATTCTTTACTAAAAACCAACAAGATAGCAAAATGAGCTGGTTGGGTAACAGGCCAAAACGAGTCAAGGTTCAGTTGACCTGAAACACGGTTTGTCCCGGATTATTAATCTTTTTTTATAATAACTAATAGGTTTTAGTTTTAGATGCTGCGGAGAATTTTCATATGATACCTAGAAGACTGTTTATTAGTATTCATATAATATCCAAAAGATTGTTATATATTAAAAGAACAAAATATAGATTACAGGATATTCCCGATGGCATAACTATCAAGTATATATACACAATACAATATTAATTTTATATTAGAAAAGAAGCATAAGTTCCAAGATATTAACCATATTCAGAAATGTAATAAGTTGTATTGCAAGTATACAAAAAAAAAAAAGTCAGCTGTTAGAAAAGAAAAAATCAGCTGCGTGCTACTGTTTATCAACTTCTGAATATTATATATATAATATAATTAGTGTCAGATAGGATTACAAAAAATATGATATCCTCAATAGTAATTTGATTTATGAACTAAATGATATAGGAGATTTGATTCATCCCAAATACACTTTTGGCGACATTTGACTCGTTACTGATGTAGATAATATATGACCCGAATGGATCCATTTATAAGTTAACGGGTCAAAAATCAAAATTAGTGAAATTGATAAGTTATGTTTAAATTTAGGTGGGAGAAATACGATGCCAAAGGGTGGGCAGAGAAAGGAGCACAAAAATATGGAAGGTTAAATGAACAGTCTTGGTGGGAAAAGTGGGGAGAGCATTATGATGGAAGAGGATCTGTTCTCAAATGGTATCTTTTCTTTCACCCACTAATAACAACTAGGCAAAATGACCATTTTACCCTCCCACTACAAGAAAACGCAAAAATCTTTTTTATTTATTTTTGGGTTTTAGGACAGACAAATGGGCAGAGAGTGAAGTAGGGACAAAATGGGGAGATAAATGGGAGGAGAAGTTTTTTGCTGGTGTTGGTTCTCGTCAAGGAGAGACTTGGCATGTAAAACATGCTGGTGAACGTATGTTTTTTCCTTTTATTGTCTAAAATACCCCTTGGTAATGACAAATAGATTCATAGTCACCAAAAGTGTATTTTGATTTCATAAAACCTCCTAAATTTATTTTATAAAATAGATTTATAAAATTTTATTTTAGATTAAATTAAACAAATGGTCCTTTACATTTGTACCATATTACATATATTGTCCTTTAGTTTCATAAATTACACTGTTAGCCCTTATTTCTGAAACTATTGACATGTTTAGTCATTTGACTAAACATGCATTTATATTTCCCGTCAAGTATAGTCAGGTGTGATTTACCCCCTCGTGCATCACACGTGACCATACTTGACGGGAAAAATAAACGTTTGTTTAGGTAAAGGACCAAACATGTCAATAATTTTAGAAATAAGGACTATCAGTGTAATTTATGAAACTAAAGGTCGTTTGTCTAATTTACTCTTTATTTAATTTTGTGTTTTAAAGGGCTAATTCAGAAACTGCATTCAAACATTAGTTATTTGATTTCTTGTTACTTTGTGCATTTACATACACTATTTCATTGATATATGTCAGGTTGGTCTAGGACATGGGGTGAAGAGCACTTTGGGAACGGGTATTTATACAAAGTTTTAATTCCTATCTTTTCTTAAACCCATTTTAAAATTACACTTATCTCACGATGGTTTTTTCTTTTATTATTAGCAAGGTGCACAAATATGGGAAAAGCACAACCGGCGAAAATTGGGATATCGTTGTAAATGAGGAAACTTATTACAAGTAACTTCCCTCCTTCTATATACCCCATTGCATCAAAAATAACACGAACATGCCATATAGCAAAACATTTTTCACTTTCATTCCAAATTTGGTCAAATTTACTTGATAAAACACTTGCCGGAGGTCTTTCTGAGAGCAGTCTCTCTACTCCAGGGTAGAAGTATGACTGTGTACATCTTACTTCCACCATACCTTGCCTTTGGCGGGATTGGTTATCTTTGTTGTTGGTGTACTTCAGTTTTCGAAGATTGATTATTTTGGGTAAGGGTGAGCATTTGGGCCGAAAAAAGAGAACCGGAGACGGACCGAAACCGAACCGAACCAAAATCGATAAGATGTAATCGATTTGGTTTTTTTTTAATTCATCATTTTCGGTTTCGGTTTTATTGGTTTCAGTTCGGTTCAGTCTTCGGATAAAGATGGGCATTTGGGAAGAAAAAAAAAACTTAACCGAAACCGAACCAAAACCGATAACATATAATTGGTTCGATTTCGGTTTTGAAAATTCATCATTTTTGGTTTTCGGTTTCGGTTCTATGAGACACCCCTACGTTTGGGTAATATCCCGAAAAAATGCAAACATGATTTAGCGGTTTTTGATAGTGGATGGTTTTGGGTTTAAAAACGATTTTCAAAATTAGATGGTTTTGGTATTGCATTTTACTCTACAAAACATGGCATATGAATTTTGATCTTCAATTTAACATTCTTATTTATATATTAAAGGGCTGAACCTCATTATGGATGGGGTGAGGTAGTTGGTGACTCAAGTCAACTGCTATCAATCCAACCTCAAGAGAAACCACCCGGTGTTCTCGACTTTGGATCCTCCTCTCCACCGCCGCCTCTTGACGGTGGTGGTCCAAGAACTCAATAACGGCTCAAGTACAATGTCTAATAGGTTTGTTGAACAGATTTGTATTATCGAAACAATTGTAATCAGATGTGATAGATTTGCAATTTTGCTTGTTTAATCCTAGTTATCCTCCGAGTAAAACATAACACATGAAGATGATAAGATCTTGTTTAAATGAAGATGGCAAAATTGAAGTACACATTAATGAAGTGTACCTCTACATCCTCATGTGATATCAAGATCTCGACTAAAAGTATTGTATTTGTGATGATAAGATTTTGTAAGATCTTTTTTATGGAGGAATAGACCATATTTTTCCAATATTTTTTTGAGTTATTAGTTTTTTCTTAAAAAAAATGTCTACAGTCCTTATTTAGGGTTTCTTGGGAAGTTTTTGTTGATAATTTTATGACAATTGATTTTTCTTCCAAAATCTTTGTGTTTTGTGTTGAACGGATTTTGAAGTTCACGGATTTTAAAGACTAAATTCACGGTATTCTTTGAATTAACGTGGTTTTTAGATAGATTTTCCCGAGTATTCTTAGAATTAAGAGGCCAAATACTTTTGTGTTTGTAGTTAGTAGACCAATGGTTATTAGGGACATGCAACATAGAATTGGAGATCACGAGTTCAATGACACTAGCTTATTATGATCTAAACTTGGACCTTGCTTGTTGTTCTTTGGCTCAAGTCATCCTCTTCAATTCATTATGGATTATATATTTCAGTTTCATTCTAATTAGATTGGTGTACATGGTTTTTGAAAACATTTTGTATAAACTTTACCCAGTGACATTTCGCAATTTTTTATTTATTTATAAAATTCAACATCTTGTTTTTTCCATGAACTCTGGTATAATACCCGTTTTTTTATATAAACTTTAGTTATGATATTAGTAATTTTTTTAGAATCATATAACATATACACTTGATAAAAAGGCAAAGAAAATAGTATTGTTGGAGTTTTCGGATATCCGGTTTTGAATTCCTAAGGAAAATAAGTATGAAAATTTGGATTTAAAATGCAAACATATTTCTCAACAAGTTAGACTTGAAAGATGATACATAGTTCAGGGATGAAATTGTACATTTTTCAAGAGAAGAAACAAAAGAATAAGAAAACCAATATCGTAGGGGGTTTTGGCCTATAATATATCATCGAAGTTCTAGATTTTTGTCATTGATTCCCGCTTTCATCCGTCTCCAATCTCTCCTTCCAACAATTTCACGTAAGTTTTCGCTTGTTTTTCTACGTCTTTTAATTTCTATAACATTAATCGTACTCAAATATAAGTTTCCTGTGATTTGTTAAAAGCGAACATACAGCACTGTTTATAGTTGAAATATTTGAAATCGCTAGTGTTGTAATATTTAATTGTTGATTTCATGGTTGAATGTTTGCTAATGTTCGAATGTCTATTACTAATAAACCCTAAAGTTCAAATTAGCATAAAGATGTCGTTACGGATTGAAAACTAAATCTTTCAATCCATGTCCACTTTGTTCTTGAGATTGGAGAGAAAAGAAGGTGTGATTTAGGAGAGAACAAGTGCAATGTTACAATTACTATATTTCAGATCATTTATCGTTATAAGTTTAACTATTAAAAGTTACTGAAATTGTGTATATTAACCTTAAAAAGTGTAGGGTTTTTTTGGGGGAACTTATATTATGGCAATTGATGAAGAAGAAACCATAGAACAAGCAGCAGCAGCTCGACGTGAAAGATTAAAAGCTTTAAAAGCTGCTCAACAACTTCTTGAAAATCCTGAGGATGATGCAGCTCAGGAGAATGATGATGAAGAAAAGTAAGTTTTCACAATCCTTTTTTTTTTTTTTGTTGTAAATTTAATTTGTGAACTTTGATGTATGTTTTAGTTGATATATATATAGACACTAAGACACACATTTTTGTAATAACCAGATTTAATTGATATTATATGAGTAACATGTTAAATATATAATCTAACAAACTATTAAATATTTGCAGTGATATTAATGTGAAATTTAGAAATTACCTTCCTCACGATAAGCAGCTTCAAGAAGGAAAACTTGCTCCACCACAATTACCAAAATTTGAAGATCCTGTTGCTAGTGAACCACCCGTTGAAGAAAAAAAGGAGGTAAGTTAGTTAGGGCTGTTAATGTTTTTATTAATTTAATTATTTATATTTATTTTTAAATGTTGTTCAGGATCCTTTTTTGAATATTGCACCCAAAAAACCGAACTGGGATCTTAGAAGGGATGTACAGAAGAAACTTGATAAGCTTGAAAAGCGCACACAAAAGGCCATTTTCCAACTTATGGGTATGTGAATTAATCATTTATTTATTATATATTATTTATCATTATATGCATGATGGTGTGTCCTTTTACTTTTATTTTTAGAAATCGGCTTCACATACGTGTTTCGAAATTGTGATCAAGGTTGTAAAAATCGGTTGGAGGTACCTAGTCAAAATAAGTATAAATAAATATTAGCAATATCCTAACAAAATAGCTAATTAGTCAATAACCACGCAAAAATTTTAACAATATCCAAATAAAAACCATAAGTGTGTAACAAAATAACTAAATTAGTCAATAAAAACCCTAAAATTGATTTTAAATTTTTTTAGAGTAAGTTTGACTTTCGTTGACCTTGACCAATTTTGACTGATTTGGGCCGATTTTGACCTTGACCTATAAATTGCACCGATTGCTAGGTTGGCTGCCGATAGCCGCCTAGACTGATTTTTACTACACTGATTGTAATACTGATTCTTCAAAATCAAATGAACTATAATAAAATGTTTCTAGAAATTAATAGATAAAAGGGCCAAAATGCCATTTTGGTAAAATTAATAGGGGCATGTTATGAAATGGAAATAGATATTTGTTTCCAGCGATACGAAACTGATATTTTAAAAATAATTTATTTCGACACTAAATAATCAGATTATCATAAGGTAGAATTTGTTCGTTCAAACATTGAGAACTTACTGTCATAATAATCCATCCCAAAACACAAATTCAACATAATAATTCTCATGTTGACGTTTTTCGGGAATTTTGTTTGTAAACATGATGTTTCATATTTTGCAGAGCAACAAGAAAAGGAAAAACAGTTGGCTGAAGATGGAAAAGAGGTTGATAACTCTGGGAACTAGAAATTGATTATAAACAGTTGTAATATTTGTGTCTTGACTATGTGATCTAAAGTGGGTTTTTATTCGGTGTTATGCGATTAGACTCGTTACGGTAGTCGTGTGTAATTTAGTTGAATTGGTTAAACCTAAATTTTGAATCGGTTATTGAAAATCTGTGTGTAATGGGTCAATGGTTCATTCGGTTAATCTAGTTGCTCGCTCAGTCATTTGTTTATTTGGTCAACTGATGTATTTGAGTGAGTGAATTGGAAAATGATTGGATCAAATTGACTTGCCAACATTTTTTTGGGTTTTAATAACAAATTTTTTATATATGATTAATAAAATATAACTGTTCAAGTAATTTTATAATTTCATAATAAATGATGTGGGTAAATGTAAGCATTTGAACATACTTTTGGTGACCTTTAGGTCATTGGGTTTGATGAAAGGTAAATGGAGTATGATTTTCATGAGTTATTCCTAAGCAAGTTTTTGCTGTGACAGTTAGTTGAATTGATTTACATCAATTCGATAATCCATGATTATGCTTGTGATTAGGGGTGTCAAAACGGTTAACTCGAACCTGATTATACTAATGGGTTTGGGTGTAATTGTCATATTTTGATATTGGATTATTTAAACCCGACTTGGAAAACCAGATGTTAGCATCGAATCGGGTATTGGGTTGAGATTTCTTACCCTTATCGGGTTTTTGCTTGACCCGATTAAACTTGATTGACGTTCAAAGGTTTCTTTCCTTTAAAATTTAATATTTTTTTGGGTTAATTTCGTAGATCATAATAATAACCATGGTTACTCAAACTTTATTTTTCCTCTATAATAATATCCAAATTTTAAAAGTGTTCTAATCATGTGAAATATGTAGTATAGGTTAGTAGGTCATATTGTATATAAAATGAAGTGTTTAAAATTATGAGTTTTTTATATATAAATTTAAATAAGGTAATCTGATAACTTATAATAAAAGGTAAATTTTATATAATTTGAACACTTTTGAAAATTGATTATTATTATTATTATAAAGTGAGAACAAAGTTTAAGTGACTTGAATATAAACTTTGTTACTATTATATGAAACTAATTTTTTTGAATTAGTTACTAATTTAGACCGTGCGACTGGTTCAATTCCAATTTAAGACTAATAGACTTCAATCTTCCCAAAATACCTCGTACGACAGGGAGACTTCATAAAGCAACAGTAACTTTGAGCAGCACTAAGTGATGAGCAACACTAACTGGAGTAGCACTAACTGGAGCAACACTAAGTGTTGAGCAGTACTAACGACCAGTAGTAACAAGGTTGAGCAGTATTAACGAGAAGTAGTAACAAGGTTGAGAACAGTAGTAACAAGGTTGAACAGTACTAACTCGGACACGTGACGACATTTTAATAGAGTAGCATGGTCTATTTTAAAAAGAATTGAAAATACAAGACTTTTTTTGGGGAACTTTAGTTTCATTTAATCTATATTAAGAAATCTATATTAAGAAATCTACCCATCCATTTTTCTTTACCATTAAACAAAAACCCCAAAGATTATAATAGACAAAATCCAGCCAAATTGGATGACCAACAAAGGGTTTATATACAACTACAACAATCGCCCCTGTTTTTATTTTAAATAGATATATCAACCACTAAAATACATTTGGCTGAATTAATGAACCCAAATTTAAGTCAATGAGAAAGTATTCTACCCATGATTCTATTCTACATGAATGAAGGGTCCAAATCGTATGATTGCATACATATTATTAGACGTGGCAAATGGGTCGTGTCGTGTCGGGTTCGTGTCGTGTCGAGACCTTAAACGTGTTGAGACCTCTAAACCCAAACCTGACACGTTTAATAAACGGGTTCAAAATGTTGACCCAAACCCGACACGGTTAATTTCGTGTCAACCCAACCCAACCCGTTTAACCCGTTTAAACCATAAAAATTCGCGTATAGCGATTAAGCAAAATAAAATTCCAACAAAAATGTATTAAAAATTCAAAAAAATTTAATAAAAATCCAACAAAAACATAACATAAGTAGATATTAATCTAAATATGAAATAAAACCCAATGTTTTCTACTACAACTACTATATGTTTAAAAATATAAAATTTATTAAAATATATACATACTTGAACGGGTGATTCGGGTTACCTTCGAGTTGAAAATGTTAACACTAACCCAACCCGTTTAACTTTCGTGTCGTGTCGAGTCAACCCATTTATGTAAACGTGTCGAAACCTCTAACCCAAACCCACTAATTTCGTGTCGGGTTCGTGTCGAGTTGTCGTGTCGTGTCTGCTTTTGCCAGGTCTACATATTATGTTCAACAATCAACTTGGGATGATCCGATTAATGAACCCTGGATTTTGACCTTAAGCATCAACTATGCTACTATTAATAAATGATAATTATGTATATAAATCAAACAATAACAATGGTAATGATAATATTAAGGTGATGTTTGATTCGCTGAAATGTTTCTGATTGAATTAGAATCTAGGAAAAACCTGGAATCTGTCAAGAATTGGATTCCAATTCCATATTTTATTTGGTTGGCAGGAAATATAATTTAAATTCAATTCACGATATTATATTTGGTTGATGATATTGGCAGATTTATACATATATTTATCTGCCAATATACCTATTTTTATATGTGTTTATCGAACAGAATATGATGTTATCACTCAAAATGTAGTTTCCATTGTGTTTTGCAGGCTATAGAAGAAAACGTAACAAAAACGGGTCAAAACAGCACAAGAAACGAAGACTGCAGAAAAACCAAGAGATAGCGACGCGATCATAGATCGCGACGCGATCTCTTTCGCTATCTCCCAGACGTGATTTTTAAAGCCTTAGCGATTTCGGCGTTCTGTTTGTTTACGAAATACCGAAAATCGCGACGCGATTAAAGATAGCGGCGCGATTTCTAGCGATCAGATAACTATTTAATAAACCTGCAGATCTGAATAAAGGGACTTTTGACCTAATTCGAAGGGCAGCCGAAAAACACCATTGGAGCACTCAAGATCGAGATTTCAAGCATAAAACATTGGTTTTTTATCACCTTTGATTAATTCTATGTTTATGAATTCGATTATTTACATTTGTTTGATGATTTTTAGCATGTCTATGTGCTAATCATCCTTTATTCACTATGACTAGATGAAGTTAGGGTTTTAGGTTTGGATATTCTTAGGATTTATGATGATTGTTTGAACGCTTGTATTGCTAATAAAGAACATTTTCGTTAAACCTTTACATTTGCATTATTGAATCTGTTTGTTGCTTGATTGATTAAAATATTGACAACATTGAATTGATCTAGTAATTCCCTTGACTTTTCATACCTTTTAACCTAGTCAGCGACTCAATAGAAATAGGGGTCCGAGATTTGATACCAATAACCTAGGTGAAACTTAGAGTCTGATCTTTAGAGAAGAAATTCCTAGGATTAGAAGGTCTCGGAAAGCCGGATCTAGTTAGAAATAACAAGAAGGAGTGTGAATTTAAACAGGTTTCTTGAGAAGAAATTCCTAGAAATCATATTAGACTCATTGTAAGGTTTTGAGAGAAGTCTAGTTCCTTAAACTCCTAGAACATGAATTAAATCGGTACTTCAAAATCAAACCTAGACATGGACTGATTCGACTCATAGTGAATATACTCCTTAATATTTAAACACTCCCTTGTCGTTTTCAGTCGATTGTTCACTTTAAACAACCATTTTCAGTTTATTTATCTAGTTTGCAAATAAAAATGTTCCAAATGAAAACCCCTTTTTATTATTTGTTTAGGTTAATTAATTAGTTTTATATTACATAATCAGCTTAATTGTTCCCTGTGGAGACGAATAAACCCGAATTTACTTACCTGAACTATATTGCTCACGATTAGGTCATACTTGCCTAAGAGTGTGGTAATTTAGGAAAGGCGTATATTAGGTGATTATTTTATAACTAGTTTTATCACATCAAGTTTTTGGCGCCGCTGCCGGGGTACAGTTGCGAGATTAGTAATTTAGAATTAATTTGTTAATCGATCCTTGTCTAGAGATTTATTTCTAAACAAGTTATTTTAATCGTTTTTATTATTTGTCTGGTTTAATTGAAGTTGTTAAACTGTTGCGTTTTTACGATTTGCTTTAAGTTTTGCAGGTGTATGACCCGTAGCTCTGATTCAGATCCGTTATCACCGTTTTCTGAACCAGAGAGACTTCTTCGCCAGCGACGTAGAGCAGTTTTAGCAGCGCAATATCTCGAGTCAATCAACTTTCAATCTATTGAAAACCCAATTTTCGATATGGGCGATCAAGCACCACCAGATCCGCCACCAGAGCAACCCATGTGGAACACCAGGCAAACAGCACCAACTGGTCCTAATCCATCTATCACAGTACCGGAATTGAATAATATTAATTTTGAGATTAAAGGGCAATTCATCAGTATGGTGCGGGATCTAAATTTTGACGGAAGATTATGCAATGATCCCAATAGACATCTAGAAAACTTTCTAGAGATTTGTGAACTGTTCAAGCAACGAGATGTAACAATTGATGCCATGAGGTTGAGATTGTTTCCCTTCAGCTTAGCTGGGGATGTAAAAGAATGGGTTAAATCATTAGAGCCAGGCTCTATTATGACTTGGAATGAACTCCGAAGCCGTTTTATTACTCGTTATTTTTCACCAGCTAAGGCTGATAAACTTAAAACTGATATTTTGGCTTTTATACAGGAGTCAGGTGAAAAGGTAACGGAGGCCTGGGAAAGACTGAAAAGCTTACTACGGAAATGTCCCAACCACGGTTTGGAGAAGAACAACATAGTACATATTTTCTACAGGGGATTAGATCACACATCTCGTTCCCTCCTCGAGTCTTCAAGTGGCGGACTATTCATGTACAAAACCCCAACTCAAGCTTATCAACTTCTCAAAGACATCTCGATGCACAGCCTGGAATGGACATCCGACAGGCGAGTCGGACAGAATCATGCATCCCTTAAGGCAGTTGATGATCGACAACATGATGAAGTGGCTGCAATTAAGAATAACCAACAGGTATTTGAACGTAAATTAGACAAAATAACTAGTTGTTTACATGCTATACAGGTTGGATGTGATATATGCAAAGGGCCACATCTCACGAAAGAGTGCCAGCAGCATCAACCGATGATGTCTGCAGAAGAATAATTGAATTACATCAACAATGGGTACCAAGGTAATTATCAGAGAGGAAATCAGGGGTACCAAGATAGGTTCATCTTTCCCGCTGATTTTGTTATCCTAGATATCCCTGAAGAACCAAATGTCCCTCTCATCTTAGGGAGACCCTTTCTGAACACTGCCAGTGCCATAATCTTGGTTGCTGAACAACAACTTAGTCTAGGTGTCGGGAATGACCGAATCACTTTCTCCATTGAGAAAGCGATGAAGCATACCTCTGCCTCCGATGACACGTGCAATTTCATCGACATCATCGATGTGTGCATGGAGGAGGAAATTACCTCATTTCTTAACCTAGATTGCGATGACATCACTACCTATGGTGATGTCACTCTAGACTCTCCCGAATCCATCCAAGATCTCTCAGATCTCGAGGCACTTCTTCACCTTGAGGAAGAGGATTCGGAAGAAAATGAAGTAATTTTTGAGAATTTCGACCCGAATCAAAAACTGCGAATTAAAACATCTTTTGAGGACCCTCCATCTCTCGAGCTTAAGCCATTGCCCGACCATCTAGAGTATGCATTCCTTCAAGGGGAATCTGATTTTCCTGTCATAATCTCTTCTACTCTAGCTTTTGCTGAAAAACAAAAATTAATAAAAATTCTAAAAAATCATAAAAAAGCTCTAGCTTGGAAAACCGCAGATATTCCGGGTTTAAACCCTTCTTTTTGTACTCATAAAATTTTAATGGAAGAAAACTTTAAATCTAGTGTGCAGAGACAAAGGCGTTTAAACCCCAACATGAAAGAAGTCGTGAAGAAAGAAGTTCTTAAACTGCTTGATGCAGGGCTCATCTATCCCATTTCTGATAGTCCTTGGGTGAGTCCGGTCCAAGTAGTTCCGAAAAAAGGGGGGATGACAGTTGTGCGTAATGATAAGAACGAACTCGTTCCTACTCGTATTGTCACGGGATGGCGAGTCTGCATTGATTACCGCAGACTCAACGAAGCCACCCGAAAGGATCACTTTCCTTTACCCTTCATCGGTCAGATGTTGGAGAGATTGGCCGGAAACAACTTTTATTGTTTCTTGGACGGTTTCTCCGGCTACTTTCAAATCCCGATCGACCCCCAAGATCAGGAAAAGACCACCTTCACGTACCCCTTCGGTACATTCGCGTATCGAAGGATGCCATTCGGTTTGTGCAACGCTCCGACAACATTTCAGCGGTGCATGACCGCGATTTTCCAAGACATGATCGAGGACTGTATGGAAGTCTTCATGGACGATTTCTCAGTATTCGGAGACTCCTTCGAGTCATGTCTTTCGAGCTTAGAGCGAGTTCTCATTAGGTGCGAGGAATCAAATCTCGTGCTTAATTGGGAAAAGTGTCATTTCATGGTGCGCGAAGGCATCGTGTTAGGTCACAAAATTTCTGCGAAGGGGATCGAGGTCGATAAATCAAAAATCGATGTCATTTCTAAATTACCTCCCCTTTCAAATGTGAAATCTGTGAGAAGTTTCTTAGGTCATGCGGGATTCTATCGTCGGTTCATCAAGGATTTTTCCAAGATAACCCGACCCATGACTCACCTTCTCGAGAAGGATACACCTTTCGTGTTCACGCCCGAATGTGTGGAAGCCTTCGATCTTCTCAAGAATCGGCTCACAGAAGCTCCTATCATGGTATCCCCCAATTGGGAGTTACCATTCGAACTCATGTGCGATGATAGTGATTTCGCACTCGGTGCAGTTTTGGGTCAGCGTATAAACAATCATTTCCAACCTATTTATTACGCGAGCCGAACACTCACCGGTGCTCAGGCGAATTACACCACAACTGAAAAAGAACTCCTTGCAGTGGTTTTCGCCTTTGACAAATTCCGTCCATACCTTGTTTTATCCAAAACGATTATCTATACGGATCACTCAGCATTGAAATATCTTTTCGCCAAGCAAGATGGAAAACCGCGTCTCATTCGTTGGATTCTTCTCTTACAAGAATTCGACATCGAGATAAAAGATAAAAAAGGTGCGGAAAATCTTGCGGCGGATCATCTATCCCGATTAGAGAACCCTCACCTTGAGGAGTGCAATGAAGACGGGGTTCATGATACATTTCCCGATGAATTTATCGAAGCGGTCAATGCTTTACAAGACACCAACGACCCGTGGTTCGCTGATTTCGCAAATTATTTAGCGGCGGGTGTCGTTGTTAAAGGAATGACCCATCAACAAAAAGGGAAATTCTTTTCGGATCTAAAACATTACCATTGGGATGCTCCACATCTTTTCCGGGTCGGTCCCGATTTGATGCATAGACGGTGTGTTTCCGGTGATGAAGCCCATGACATTCTCAACCAATGTCATAAAGGACCCACCGGTGGACATTTCGGTCCAAACTACACCGCCCGGAAAGTTCTTGATGCGGGTTTCTATAGGCCAACGATCTTTAAAGATGCACAAGATTTGGTCAAAACTTGTGATGCATGTCAACGAACCGGAAGCATCTCCAAACGGGATGAAATGCCACAACATGGCATCCAAGTTTGTGAGGTTTTCGATATTTGGGGCATTGACTTCATGGGTCCGTTTCCAAGCTCCCAAGGTAATAAATATATCCTTGTTGCTGTTGATTACGTGTCCAAATGGGCTGAGGCAAAAGCTCTTCCAACTAACGATGCTCGAGTCGTAATCAATTTTCTGAAATCTCTTTTCTGTCGGTTCGGTTGCCCGAGGGCGCTGATTAGTGATCGTGGCATACATTTTGCCAACCATCTTATGGAGAAAACTCTCCAACGATACGGTGTCCACCATCGTTTCTCGACCGCGTATCATCCACAAACTAGTGGTCAAGTCGAGAACACTAATCGGGCCTTAAAAAGAATTCTCGAGAAAACCATTGAGAAAAATCCCAAGTTGTGGTCTCAACGACTTGAAGATGCTCTTTGGGCATTCCGTACCGCCTACAAAACTCCTATCGGCCATACTCCTTATCGGATGATTTACGGGAAAGCATGTCACCTTCCATTCGAGATCGAACACAAAGCCTATTGGGCTATCAAAGAGTGTGACATGAGCATTCCCGCCGGGACCGAACGTAATCATCAACTCAATCTTCTCGATGAACACCGATTTGAAGCATACGAAAATTCCCGAATCTATAAAGAGAGAAGCAAGTATTTGCACGATAAAAAGTTGAAAACTCGAAAATGCTTCCAACCGGGCGACAAGGTCTTAATCTATCAATCCCGGTATAAGTTTTCGCCTGGAAAACTTAAATCCAAATGGGTGGGTCCCTATACCGTTCTAAAACAACACCCATCGGGATACGTGGACCTCATTACCGAAACCGGTCATTTTAGTGTTAACGGGCATCGCTTGAAGCTTTATCATGAAGATGAGAATGAAGGCGTGACCGAGACAGAGGAGGTGCATTTCGCCATGATGGGCGAAAAGAAGTAAGAGAACAACACCGAGTCAAGCTCTAGACTCGTAAATCCATGAAGCGCTTCTCGGGAGGCAACCCGTGTTTACTTGTTTTTCCCTTTCCTTTCTGCGTTTTGTTTTCGGAAAAAAAATAAATAAAAAAATAAAAAAAAATAAAAAAAAAATACAAAAAAAAAAATCATTTTTTTCGTCCTTATAGTCGCCAAACAGAACACCGAAATAGCTAAGACCCCAAAAATCGCGTTTTGAGATCGCTAAGGGGGTATCCGGACCCGCCAGAAATCGCGAAGCGGTCAGTAGATCGCGACGCGATCTCTGACGGACATTTATACCGACCTTTTCGTCCACAGCAGCAGATCGCACGCCCTTTACCCTCTTTCGCGATTTTCGGCGATTCCAGCACCAAAACCCCAAAATCCGGCCGATCTCTTCCTTTTTCTTCCATCAAGCTTCATCTCCATGGCACCTAAGGTTGGTTTACTCATCGTTTCTTCCATTAATCCATCTTTTAGGGTAGAAATCTTAGGTTTTGTAGGTGTTCTTGCCAAAACCCGAATTTCTTGATTTTGTGCTATTTTCGTCCGATTTTTGCTTGATTACTTGTAGATTTAAGCCATAGATTGATAGTTAGTCGAATTGTAGCACAATCCTAGTATAAATTCCGAATTTTAGGGCTTGATTTTGCTTTTTAGGAAGAAAACTTATGAACTAGGGCATGTTCTTGTCAAGAACACGAAAATTTCATATATTTTGCTTGTGAATCTTCTACATTGTGTTAATGAGTCAATTTTGGATGAATAATATAAATACTTGTCAATTTTTCACTTTGTGGTCATATTTCAATAAATTGGGCTCAAGTTTTTGATAACTACATTACAAGCTTATACAAATTTAAAATTTTAATTATCAAAACAATCATTATAAGTGTTAAATAATGTCACACTTAGTTTAACAACTAAGTGTGGGTAAGGAAAATTGGTAAGTTTTTACATAGTTTCACACTTAGTTTAACAACTAAGTGTGGGTACGGGAAATTGGGGTTTAAATAAAAAAAAGCTTATAAATTCCTTATTTATTTTGTAACTTTTCTGTTAAATAACATTTCTAATGATTATTCTTTTAATTTGTTATTAGGCGAGGCCTACAAGAGCATCATCGTCTAGGGCATCCTCTTCTAGGGTCCCTCGACCTCAACCTCCACCTTCGCCAGATCAGTCATCATCCGATTCAGAGGAAGAAATCGCGGTGGAATATGAGGAAGAATTTGAATTGCCAATACCACTTGATGAAGATGGTTTCCCCGTGGTTCTTAAGATCAACGAACTTCATCACACGTTCGAGAAATTCGATAATATTCGCAACGAAATCACTCGAGCCATTTATGAACAAAGAAGAGATCGAATAATGCATAAAACGGCGCATGCGGGGCCGAACACCTAAATGGGACGAACTTGCGGCCTTGGGGAAAGAGGAGGCTATCCGAGCCTACTTAACGAGAAAAGTTCGAGACAATAACGGGCGCGTGATATTCACGTGCAATGCTTGGGAGGTCGCCCTTACACTAAGGGAACCAATCTATGCCGAGCTTGTGCTAGAGTTCCTTTCCACCTACCATTTGGAACGCACCACCGCCTACAACGATCCCGAGGCCATATCCATTCATTACCGGGTAGCTCATCAATGGGTCCACTGTTCACTCATTCAGTTCGCAATAAATCTAGGGCTCTACACCCAAGCCCAAACAAATCACCGGCATTTCATCTCATACTTGCGTCGGGGCCAATTTATACCAAGCCGTGATGTAGCAGAGATTTGGACCGCACTCGGTGTGGGGGAATGGAGTTCACGGTACTCAAAGAGCAAGCAACTTAGGAACAGTGAACACCACTATCTATACCGAATGATCTCCAACACCATCTGCCAACGAAAGGATGGTGCCGAAAAAATGAATATAGCGAGCATATGGTTTCTACATCAGTTGGTTAACCCAGAGTGCTTCACAAACCTCCCGATGGTTATCGCTTTGTTCTTGAATGGTCCCGCTCGGGGACATAAAGGAAAAAGTTGTTTTGTAGGTGGCCAATACATCACTCGATTGACAAATGCCGCGATGCCTCTTACACCACGAGTGAAAGGTACCTTAACAAAGATCAAGATGGGTTTTATTGATTACAATCAAATGCACGGGATGGGGATACTCCGAAATGCAATACCTGGGGTGGAAATTGGTAGATATGTGTGGGTGGATAATCCACCCACCGAACTTGCGAGACGGGTTCGACGAAGGGCACAGGATCAACCGCAAGAGCAGGAAGATGCGGAGATACGGGAGATGGAGGAACCGGTTATCGATCCGAGTCATGGGCACCCCGGGGCATCTGGCTCCAAAGCGGGCCCGTCCTCATCTGATCCATATTAGAGTTTATATACTGACGTACATGCTTTACAGGTTGATATGGCAGGTTTGAGGACTGATTTTGGTGGGATGCAACAATACATGGTAGGTATGAACCTACAACTTCAAAGAAATTATTATCAGGCCGAACGAGGTCAAGCATACCACCAGTGCAAGCTTCAGCAGCACCAGCCGAGGCCCAACACTCACTTCCATACTGGGGCCCGGGTTTGCCAGCACCGCCAAACTTCCCGACATACGATGCTTGGTTCCAGCAGTACGATCCTACACAGCCTCGTGATAGGCCCGACTATTGATCCATGATTGTGGTTATCTTAGACTATTTTTAGTTTGGTTGTACTTTTGGTTTACTTTTTTTTTTCTTTTAGCAGCAACTTAGTACTTATGTCTTTTGGTTTTTGTCATGTCTAAACTACTTTATCGTGTTATTCTAGTTTTGTGTTTTAGTATGTTTTGATAGAATGCGATGAGCTTGGAACTGGATGGAATTGCTCGAAAATGGTTCTTGCATTTGGATGATAACAGTATTTGGAACACAGAAACAAATATTCACAATACCTTCAGGGAGTACCGTTCCCTTTTGCCTTTTACTTTTCAGTTTATAATTTTCTATTTTATCTTTGTTGCATTGAGGGCAATGCAACGTTTTAAGTGTGGGCATGGGGCGTGGTATCCACCACTTGTTGTATCTCTTAGTAAATCATCTAAAACACGAAATAACCAGTTTAATCAGAATTTTTTTTAGACACATCTCAACCGTAGAAAACAATTTTTAGACAAGAGAGTTCACTTTAAAGGGAAAAATTTTTCCTAGCTTTTATGTGTCAATTTTTGTGGCTTTTCGCCGATCTAATGATCTTTTTAACTCGTTAATTAAACCACTTCCTAATTTGGAAAATTTGAAATGTCTTGTAAACCGATAAAAATTGTCTTTTAGAAAATTAAGATTAGCAAAGCTAGCTCCCGATGAAATTAGGTTGGATTAAGAGCCTTTAGTTTACGTGAATAAACAGCCAAATAATAATATAAAAGAAAAATTTGAGAATCGGTGAGAATATTCATCCGGCCTTGTGTTCTCGATGAGTACGCCCGAGGGGTCCTTCAAACCTAGCATTCTAAGGTCAAGTGATCTGAACATGTTGGTCGAAAGTCTTTTATGCGGGTTCACAATGTAAGCTGAGGTTCGAATCGATTCTTGAATAAATACCTAATTAAATACTTAGGGAGAACAATTAGCCGACCTTGGGTTCCCGACGAGTACGCTCGAGGGGTCCTTCAAACCTAGCATTCTAAGGTCAACTGATCTGGACATGTTGGTCGAAAGTCTTTTATGCGGGTTCTCAATGAAAGTTGTGGTTCTCTCTTCCAAACAAATAAATAAATAAATTAGCAAACGTGCAAAGCATGTAATAAAAGAAATAAAATAAAAATAAAAATAAAAATAAAATAAAAAAAAATAAAAAAAATCAAATAAAATAAATAAACATGCAAAACATGAAGAAATAAAGCAAATAAGCTTTAAAATAAATGAATAAACTAAATTTTCTTCTTTTAACCTTACTAGTTGGGTAATTTTCATAAAGATGGTATTTATAGGCTATACAAGTATTGATTAAGATCTAAGTTAAAGGTAGTATAATTAGCATAGTTAAGGATTTGATTAGATTTGTGAAAAGTTAGTTACTGTCATACACAAACTTGGGCATAAAATATAGCGAGAAATTTTAACTGCTAAATGGACTAAGTTCTGAAAATTGCTGTATTTCTATGAATTCATTGAGATGAAGTGTCGACTGCATTAATTGTTTTTATCTATCTGATTAGATTATTTTATTGATGATTTGCTTGAGGACAATCAAAGTTCAAGTGTGGGCATGTTGATATTGGCAGATTTATACACATATTTATCTGCCAATATACCTATTTTTATATGTGTTTATCGAACAGAATATGATGTTATCACTCAAAATGTAGTTTCCATTGTGTTTTGCAGGCTATAGAAGAAAACGTAACAAAAACGGGTCAAAACAGCACAAGAAACGAAGACTGCAGAAAAACCAAGAGATAGCGACGCGATCATAGATCGCGACGCGATCTCTTTCGCTATCTCCCAGACGTGATTTTTAAAGCCTTAGCTATTTCGGCGTTCTGTTTGTTTACGAAATACCGAAAATCGCGACGCGATTAAAGATAGCGGCGCGATTTCTAGCGATCAGATAACTATTTAAATAAACCTGCAGATCTGAATAAAGGGACTTTTGACCTAATTCGAAGGGCAGCCGAAAAACACCATTGGAGCACTCAAGATCGAGATTTCAAGCATAAAACATTGGTTTTTTTATCACCTTTGATTAATTCTATGTTTATGAATTCGATTATTTACATTTGTTTGATGATTTTTAGCATGTCTATGTGCTAATCATCCTTTATTCACTATGACTAGATGAAGTTAGGGTTTTAGGTTTGGATATTCTTAGGATTTTATGATGATTGTTTGAACGCTTGTATTGCTAATAAAGAACATTTTCGTTAAACCTTTACATTTGCATTATTGAATCTGTTTGTTGCTTGATTGATTAAAATATTGACAACATTGAATTGATCTAGTAATTCCCCTGACTTTTCATACCTTTTGACCTAGTCAGCGACTCACTAGAAATAGGGGTCCGAGATTTGATACCAATAACCTTGGTGAAACTTAGAGTCTGATCTTTAGAGAAGAAATTCCTAGGATTAGAAGGTCTCGGAAAGCCGGATCTAGTTAGAAATAACAAGAAGGAGTGTGAATTTAAACAGGTTTCTTGAGAAGAAATTCCTAGAAATCATATTAGTCTCATTGTAAGGTTTTGAGAGAAATCTAGTTCCTTAAACTCCTAGAACATGAATTAAATCGGTACTTCAAAATCAAACCTAGACCTGGACTGATTCGACTCATAGTGAATATACTCCTTAATATTTAAACACTCCCTTGTCGTTTTCAGTCGATTGTTCACTTTAAACAACCATTTTCAGTTTATTTATCTAGTTTGCAAATAAAAATGTTCCAAATGAAAACCCCTTTTTATTATTTGTTTAGGTTAATTAATTAGTTTTATATTACATAATCAGCTTAATTGTTCCCTGTGGAGACGAATAAACCCGAATTTACTTACCTGAACTATATTGCTCACGATTAGGTCATACTTGCCTAAGAGTGTGGTAATTTAGGAAAGGCGTATTTTAGGTGATTATTTTATAACTAGTTTTATCACATCAGTTGACAAGAATGGAATTGGAATTCTGTAAAACGAAGAATTTGCACTTACTCATGTATCTGATAGCGGGTGGTGAGGGATGATCACAGTGGCGGGCGGTGGTGTTGGGTGGGGGCGGAGGGAGGTGATGGAGGGTGGCGACGACAACGGTAGTGGAGGGTTATGGTGGTGGGTGGCGGTTGTGGCGACAGTGGTAGCGAGTAGTGGTGGTGGTGGTTGGTGGCGACGGATGGTGGTGGGTCGCAGCGTCGGGTGGTGGTTGGTTTAAGAGAATTAGTTGTGGTGGATTAAGTCGGAGTGCCATCTCCACGTCACCTATGCGCCACATCATTATTTCATATTTCACATTCAAAACCCCCAAATAACTCATCTACCATCACTTAAGCAATTTGGGACCCACCCCCTTATTTTTCTTTTTCTTTTTTTAAAGAAACTTAATACTTCATTAAAGTAAACATTACAAACTACAAATAAAATACCGAAAATATTAACAAAAAAATACCGAAAAACAAAAAATTACCGAAAACTAAAAAAAAAAAAAACTACTAGTCATTTTCAAGGTCAAGTTCATCCGGCTCTACGGGGTATTTAAGGTGAATTTGTTTTTTTGCTTGATGATTCTCGTCTTATCAACACGCGTCATCCTTCGGTGCTACTGCTGAAGTATATCAATTCTTTCAACGTCATGGATAAATTGTCCAGCGCCTTTAACATTTCACATTCAAAACCCCCAAATATTTCTTCTACCATCACTTAATCAATTTGGGCCCCACCCCCTTATTTTTCTTTTTATTTTTTAAAAAAAAACTTAATACTTCATTAAAGTAAACATTACAAACTACAAATAAAATACCGAAAATATTAAAAAAATACCGAAAACAAAAAATTACCGAAAATTTAAAAAAATACCGAAAATTAAAAAAAAAAAACTACTAGTCATCTTCAAGGTCAAGTTCATCCGGCTCTACGGGGTATTTAAGGCGAATTTGTTTTTTTGCTTGATGATTCTCGCCTTATCAACGCGCGTCATCCTTCGGTGCTAGTGCTGAAGAATTTCATTTCTTCGAACGTCATGAATAAATTGTCCAGCGCCTTTGACCTTTCGTAAACGGATTAAGCGGATTCACTTTTCCGCTTACACTCGGCTACCGTGGTCTCGCCAAAGTCGGGCGCCGAAATCCCTCGGTACCAGATGAATTTTCCGACCTATCTTTTTTTGCCTTACAAGACTTTCCCGCCGGACGTGGTCTCGTATCTTCCCCGAAAAGTTCTTCGTGATCTAAGAGCGAAATGGGGTCGGGGGCGTCCCATTTCGGACATTTTCGCAATACATCTCACACACCTTCATTATTAAACTGTTTTTTTGACGCCCACTCGTCACGAAACGCATGTCGGACACGGATAAAAAAATCAACCTCATTTTCGCCACTCCTACTTGTACGTTGTAAACGTTTGTAGATACCGTTGAAACGTTGACAATTACCATTTAAAGTCGCCCACTTACTCGTCAACATGTCTTTGGTACGCGACGACTCAATATCCTTGTTGAACTCAACAAGGATTTTGTTCCAAAAACAATCATCAGATTTGTCGGCGCCCATTTCGGAATCCTCAGAAACGGTAACCCAACACTCGGCCAATAACACTTCTTGTGATTGGTCCCACCGCACGACCGTCCGACTTTGGTTCGTTGCAATTTTTCCCCCTTTTGGCGTGCTTTTTCAGCGACCGCCATGTCTTGTGATGGTTGTGGTTGTGATGGATGTGGTTGTGATGGTTGTGGTTATGATGGGTGTGGTTATGACCATTGTGGTTGTGTCCAAATTTGAGGGGGATTTTGTTGAAGTTTTGAAATTGTTGGTTCAACACATAATGTTCAAATTGCTCTTGGGTGAGAGTCGGCATGACATATTGGGTACCCTACGGATTGGATGCCGGCATTTCCATATTTTGGATGGATGATATTGATTGTTGGGACTAGGGGTGTTCGTTTGGATAATCTGGATATATCCGAACCAAATAGGTGAATCCAAATGGAATTTGGATTTCAAATTTTCAAACCAAACCGTCCAAACTAATTTAAATCCAAACCGATCCGAACCAAATTACAATTTGGATGGTTTGGATTTGTCCGAACCAAACCGTTTTTTTTTTCTTAATATATATTCACAAGACTACAAAAATATATAACATAACTAATATTAAGTTTAATATATATAATTTCAAAACGATAAACTACTTTATACATAAAAGCAAGTCTAATTCATAGCTTGTGACATTTAAAATAATATATGCAAAAGTCTTGACATCAACTTTCTCAAAAGCTCCAAAAAGATTGCTCCATTGCCAACTAATACAATGTAAATGAACAAGTAGTGTGTTATACATGCGGGCAAAATCACATATGTCATCGAATCGTTGTTGTTTGATACGAGTGGGTTGTGGGCGATTCACGTATCAAATGGGAAGGGACGAATTGGGATTAAAGTAAGAATTGACAGGGTTAAGATTGTGTGTGGAAACTGGACAGTCGATGAGATCACAGGTCATGTATTTTGTTTTTTGGAATTAGATTTAGAAAGGGCCAATTAAGAAGTTAATAGCTTTAGAATTATTTTGGGCCATATGATATTTTGTTAATTTCCATAGTCACTATATTTAGTTATTGCTAGAAATGGGCTAGAATTGTTTTATATATTTATATTTTATATATTTATAGTATACTATTTGGATTTTTTGGACAATCCGGATTTTACAATGAAAACAAAATCCAATCCGAAAACCAAATTATTAATTTGGATCAAGTCCAAACCGATCCAAAAAACCAAAAAAACCAATCGAACGATCCAATCCAAATTGTCCATTTGGACAATCCGGATTTATCCGAATAGTGAACACCCCTAGTTGGGACGGAGGTGTAGACGGATTGGACGCGGATGAGCTGGCACTTCCCCATCCGAACACACCGTTCATCCACTCGTTTGGTTGTTGAAACATTTTTGTGGGTATTTGGAAGAGAAAGTGTATAAAATATTAGAGAAAGTATAGATAGTTGTGTGGAAAAATGTAGTGTCTGAAAGGGGTATTTATAATTGGTTAAATTTGAAGAAAAAAAATTAAAAAGAATAATAATATTAATTTCGGTCGAATGGCTCCGATATGTTCCTTTTGATCCAATAACTAGGATTTGTTCCTTGTAATTTTAAAATTTTGATGAATCTCCTTGAAGATAACTTTAATTTTATATCTATTTGTGTTCCTAAATAATTTATGTTAAGTATACATTTTATTAAATATAGTAAAGAAGTAAAAGTTGTCGCTTGTTATTTTCTTCTATCAATTTACTCAACCAGTGGCTTTGGACATTTTGTTAATATATTGAATTTTTGTGGTGAGTTTAGACTACCGCAGAAACGTCATTTGATTATATGTTTTCCTTTAATTAGAGTAGGCAAATTGCATAAAATAATAATATATTAGGTAATTCCTAATTCTATCAATGAATTATCAAAATTTTTAAAAATAACAATGGACTTTTAGATTTTTGCAATTTGACAAACATTTTACCCGAAATGACGGTAGTTAAAATTTTCTAACGACGTAGCCGGTTATTTAATTTTTCTAATTTTATTCCAACTAATCCTAAACTGATTTGAGCGATAATTCTTAAACGGTTTCTCCATGCCGACCCCTTCTTCCGCTTCTATAAAATACTGACCAGTGTCATTCCGGGTAAAAAGTTTTCCAAATTGCAAAAAATTTAAAGTTCGTTGCTGTTTTTGAAAATTTTAATAGTTAGTTGCTAGAATTAGAAATCACCTAATAGTATGTTGCTATTGTATGCAACAAGGATGGTAATTGCCGCGATACCCTGCGGATTTTTAATTTATTTTTTTCATGAATTCCTGAACAATTGTTTAATTTTATAAGTTTCAAATCAAAATTTAATTTTTGATATGATGTATATTTATGTTTTTATCAGTGTAATATATACTTTTTTATCATATAAATGCATCGATTATTAGTGACATGTTATTATTCATATTTAACCAACATAATGTTTTGTCTATTTTCATTCTTCTTATTATTTTATATATACCTTAATTTAGTATTACCTTAATATCGTATTGTGTTTGTTGTCTAATTTTGTAAAATAAAATAAAAAGCTAATTTTTGTAAAATAAATTAAATAGTTTAATGTTCGGTGCAATTAAATAAAAAGCTAGAGACTGATCCAAATAAAAAGTTAAAAAGTGATCCAGATTGTAACCTTAAATGAAGAAACATCAATTCAATTATGTTGCGCATGTTAAATGGAAGAAAAAGGAAAGAATAATAACTTTTTTTTTTGAAAATAATCTAATATAGCTTGCCCATGATACTAATTACTCCATCCGTCCCTTAATAAAGTTCTCATTTCTATCAAAATATTTATCCCAAATTAAAGTTTCCATTTTCTCAAATTAAAGGGACTCACTCAATAAAATAATATTATTACCATGTACTTCACCACTAACTATCTTTAAAAAACACTTTCTCTTTCCAAAATAATCTTATATTTTAATAAAATTTATTGTCAAGACCACACCACTAACTAACTCCTAAAAACTTATGCCCAATTGAAATGAGAACTTTATTAATGGACGGAGGGAGTATATTATAGAAAACTAATTAATTAATACTAAAAGGGTGAACAGTAATATAATATTTTATACTATCACAAATGTATAATATAGTAATTTGCCTATTAGATTATGTATTCATTATAATTTTATGCAATTACATGTTGTATTTATTTTATTCAATACCTAGTGTCCCAGTGTTTGCTATTTGAATATTAAACGTTTCAATGTCTTCACTGTTTTTTATATTTTATGTCTTATGCTAGGAAACAATATAAGAAATGCTGAATTCTTATAATTAAGAGTAAATCTATTTATTATGGTTTCTACTGGGAAATGCTGAATTTTTATAATTAAGAGTAAATATATTTATTATAGTTTGATGGTCGAACTTTAGTCGTGACGTAAGCGACTTAACCGGATTCATAACCGGCTTCGAACCTTCTCACGTTTATATGGTAAATGTTTACATAAGAAAGAGATCGAATTTGTAACCCATAAAAAACAATTTTAGACGCCCTTACAATTAGGCACCAGATAATTAGTTAAGTCCTTATAAAATTATTCATAATCATCCCTCAAAATTGATCCTTCGTATTCAATAGTCAACGTTATTTTGTGTTATTGATTATGTGACATCTAATGTTAAAAAAAATGGTATCAACAGTACTACGCACACCACAAGCCTGGCAGCCTTATAGAAATAAAATGATAATGAATAGTTTGGAAATTTAATTAGTTCGTCTTATCAATCCTAACATTATGATATAATAATTTCCAAAAGTTGGATATACGTTTAAAATGGATAAAACTCTTCATTAAAGATTAACTAGCACGGTATCCGCGTAATACGGTGGCGGATACCCAGAAATTATATTTCATGGCGAGCAAGTGTTGTTCGTTTACACGGTTTTCCGAACAATAATTGCGCAAATGAATGACTTTTTTCGTCTATAAAAATAGCAATTAATAATCATTATCAGCTAGAACATAATAATACATTCAAGTTCAACAAACTTAAGGATTATAATTAGAGAATATCTGAGCACACAAACAAATACCGTGATCATGGAAAGTTCGATACAATATGTTTTCTATTTAAAGATGGTTATTTATTTGTTTTAAAACAAAGTGTCATTTACATCAATCGGTTAACTCACAGTCTGTACTCAGAAAATATCTTGTGTTCGAATCTTGTAAGCAACATTTTTTTATTTTTGCGGTGTTTAAGATGTTACTAAAAATAGAAAAAAGTTTAAGTTTAAGTTTAAAGACTTCTATATTTAGTATAGTTAATAAGTGTTGAATAGTCAAGACCTTTCCGGAAAAGTAAATTGTGACGGAAATAAAAGAGGGGAACAAAACGAGCATTTTCAGTGATATGTACTTTGTTTTTTTGGGATAAACAAAGTGTCATTTAGATCAATTGGTTAACGCACAGTCATATTTCAGAAGAGGTCTTGTGTTCGAATCCTGGAAGCAACATTTTTTTTGTGTGGTGTTGAAGAAGTTATTAAAAATGAAAATGTCCTTAAGTTTAAGTTTGAGGAGTTGCTATGTATAGTAATCCTAAATGCTTTATAGATAGTATAAATATCGTCCTTGGACAAATGGCATTACCTTACAAGATCGAATACATGTACCTTTCTCGCTTTACAAAATAAGAAACCACTTTAAAACATTTTTTTGCTTTGTGAACAACACACGCATTAAAATTCTCCATTCTCTGAATCTTCACCCAGTGAAAAGTTGCAAAAGAAAATTCAACATTTTCATTGTTTTGGAAAGAGTCAAAGATCAAATCGTATATTTTCTCATTATTATTTACAAAAAGAAGAGAGAAAACAAACGATTTATTTCACGCTAAATATATGATAATTAATAACCAATTATCTGATAACCAATACGTAGGTGCTAAAAAATACCTGAAAAGGGAGCTGATTCGTACGGAACAAGTCTTAGCCATACAGAGCAATTTCAAGGAAAGAGACAATTATACCCTTCTCCCCTTTTACCCCCTCTAATTAAATTAAAACCCTTATTTCCAAATAAATTAATTAACCTATTTGAAAACCCTTGCAGCCGTCGTTCGTCAACACAGCGTCCAAGCCATCCCCACCAGGTTTGATTCGTATTGACTTCTTACTAGCTTTTATTTTTTCACATGCAAAATTATTTAAGTTTGATGCTTTCAATATTGGGTTTTATCTAGGAGTACATGATTTTTTTTTAATTCATAATTTTTATACTTTTTGGAATCTGATTATTTGACTTATGAGTATTTTTGGTTTCAATTTTATTTTACATGCTTTCACTGTTACAATTGCTATACTTTTTTGATATTTTATACTTTATAATTGTTAGACTTTTTTGATGCTTTAACTTATTCACGAATATAATTTTGCAGTGAATTTTATTTGAAGAAATTAGACCGAGTTTAAACCGATAACATCAATAGAGTCAAATACTTCTACGCAACATAGTGAAGAAATTTATTTAAATAACTCAAAATTTGATTCATGCGATGAATTAATAAAGAGTGCTCGAGAATTTTATTATTCTAAGGGATACGGGAGATCTATTGTTGGTTCAAGAAAAGACAAGTATAAGATTTTGATATGCGAAAGGGGTAGTTCATATCGAGATATAAGAAAAATTTCAAGTAATCGGAAGAAAGAGACCGCAACTCGTTTGACCGAATGCCCTTTCCGGATTGTAGGCCAAAAGGCAAGTGATGGTTCGTGGATATTTAAGGTGAACGACTTGACACATAACCATGATCCATCTATAGACATCTCGGGGAATCCATCATTTCGTCGGTTACCAGAGGAGAGCATAAAAGTTGTTAAAGAAATGAAAAAGGCTGGAATACCCCCTAGACAAATTCTATCATCCTTGCGTCAACAGACCCCAAATCTACCAGCAATCTCTAGAACTATATACAACTTGAAGAAAAAAGTTCGTAAGGACAATTTAGGGAATCGGTCCATGATTACTGCATTATTTGAAGAGCTTGAAAAAGGTAGTTTTACCTATGATATTTCACATAACATGGAGGGGCGTATATCACGTTTGTTCGTCGCACACCCTTTGTCAATTAAATTGGCCAAAGTTTTCTTTAATGTATTTGTGATGGATTGCACCTACAAAACCAATAAATATAAAATGCCACTCCTTGATATTATTGGTGTTTCATGTTTCAATACATCTTTTTATGCTGGGTTTGTTTTCTTAGAAAAAGAGGATGAAGAAAACTATATTTGGGCATTAAGTGCATTTAAATGCCACTCCTTGATATTATTGGTGTTTCATGTTTCAATACATCTTTTTATGCTGGGTTTGTTTTCTTAGAAAAAGAGGATGAAGAAAACTATATTTGGGCATTAAGTGTATTTAAGAATATTATTGGACAAGTCAATCGACCTTGTGTGATTATGACAGATAGGGAATTGGCGTTAATGAACGGCATAAAAGATGTATTTCCTACTACAACAAATATTTTGTGTGTTTGGCATATTGAAAAGAACGTGTTGGCAAATTGCAAGAAGTATTTTGGACGTGTCGAGGAGTTTGATATTTTTATGGCAGATTGGAATAATGTTGTATACTCAACAACAGAAGTTATCTTCAAGGTTGGGGTCAATTTGAGTTGTTTTATAAAGAGAAGAAAGATGCGCTTGAGTACATAAAGAAGATATGGTTGCCATGGAAAGAAAAATTTGTTAGTGCTTGGACCAACAAGTACTTACATTTTGGTAATCGTTCTTCATCAAGAGCTGAAGGCGCTCATGCCAAACTTAAGCAATATTTGCAAGTTTCTACAGGAGATTTTTATGATGTGAAAGTGAAAATTAGTCTTGCAGTTGAGCATGAATTTAATGAGTTAGAAGTAAAACTTTCAAGTGAGAAAATTAACCTTCTTCACAACAGCAATATGCTATTTTTTAGGGAGCTTCACTATCACGTATCTCACTTTGCTTTGAAAGAGATATATAGGCAATATGAGAAGATAAAAGATGGTAATATCGACATTTACTATTACACCTTTATTATTGTTCATTAACCATTTTAATTATTTGATCTTTTTAGGTAGTATGACTCCTTGCACCGGGTCACTTTATGGCAAGTATGGGTCTTCCATGTGCTCACAAGATGAAATATTGACAAGGGATGACTCTTTCGTTGCATTTAATCCATCCGCATTGGAGGATTGATGTCACACCCCGCCAAAAATAGTTTTTAAAGAAAATGGTTTGCGGAAGAACGGTCGTGCGACTATCATGAATAACACAAGCATATGATTATCGTAAAAAGTAAGTGTTTCAAAATCTAAATAACATTTGAAATAAAGTAGGTCACAAAATTTAATGTTAACAGAGTATTTGAAATGTAAAAAGAAAATGTTTTTTAACAAATCGTGGCATCTTGACACATGCATGCTCGTAATCCAATGCTACTAAGACTCATGCTTCAACTTAGCTACCTGAAAAACATATAAAAAATGATCAACAAACTTGTTGAGTGAATCCACAGGTTTTTAGTTTGTTCTGAAATACAAAGTTTTACGTATGCCAACAATGGCATAAATATAGTGTCTAAAAATGATTTGAAGTCCAAAGTGTTCATGTGCCAACCATGGCATAAATTGTGTGATAAAATAATGTTTGAAAATGATTTGCCACCACGGGCTGTAATATGATAATAATTGAATTGTTGAAATGTCGAAACACATAAGTTTGTAGAAAAAGCATGACTGATATCCATTAACATGTCGACCATAAGTCCATAACCAAAACTCCAACTCTAATAATGGTGTTACTGAATCAAAGATATGCACTCCCTGATTTGATCACAATGTGGGAGGAAGAGTCTTAGCCAATGGTATCATCTGCATATCCAGGGCCTAGTCGCAACTAGCTAATGATTATGGTATGTAAACTACATCTAAACTTAGTCCGAGCATAAGGATTGATTGTCATGATTTAAAAGATGTTTCATCACAAGTAAAATAAATAGTCACAGTACTGAAACATAACGGTAGAAAATGTAAACGTTCATAAAAGTAGTTGATATGTTTTTCACCCCAAAACAGTATAAAAACGTAGTAAAAAGAGGGGCTGTGGACTCACCTGATGCAAAGCTAGCAAAATGCAAATGATAATGTGCAAATCTGACAATGACTTCTTAGTGCCCTAAACATATAAGAATAACAATAATGAGAGACGACCTCTATTGGCACGTCTATGCTTGATGTTTCACTCCAATGATTGATTTTAAAATACCGTGAAGTACGAGTGCTACTTTGGTGGTTTTATAAGTGTGTAGATTTTAGTTTACTAACAATCTCGTATTTTTAATATAATTGCTTATATTTTATAAATCTCAATAGGGGCATATGGTTCGATGACGTATAATGTTCAACAAATGGGTAAATAATAAATACGTAAATAATATAAATAATAAATTTTCTCCTATATATGAGCCTACATTTGATTTACCTATGACAACTCATCACACTGGAGCTCACCCATTGGTCGAATATGCCACGTGTAATTCACCCATTGGTCAACGAATTCCTCACAATATTCCGAAGACTGAATTCCTCACAAAACCCTAATCCCTCTTCGTCTTTTGCCAACCCATGTATCTTCATCTCCTTCGTAAATTCTGGGGTTTCATCTGCTATGACTACTTCGTAATAAGAATTTCAGTATCATCTCCTCACATTTTTCATCCTGCAAGGTATCCCCTCCGAACTAATTTCCTAAATTGATTTCTGCCTATTCGGTGGCTGCGCATTTTTTTCTCCATCTCACACTTAAATGAATCCATTCAGTAATTATTGTTGATAACTTAAATTGAATCCATTCAGTAATTATTGTTGATAAAAATTGTTATTTCTAAGCACCTTACAAAATTATTTTAGTGCATAGCATCTTTGATCCGTTTTCCAAATTTTATGTACACCAACTGTTTGATAAAATGTGTGAAAAAAGTTTTGATAATAGTTTTCACAACACGGATTGTTGACTTGTGTTTCTGGTATATTGCTTGTGTGGATCATTATATATGGATGTCAAGAACGAGGAAGCAACACCCCCAATTTCGTAAAGGAATGATTTGATTATTAGCTTTGTGAGAAGCATCCAGTAGCAGGTACTATACTACGTTTCCATAAAGGATCTGCCTATATGTTCTAAGAGGTAGCAAGACTTGAAAAGGTTGGCATTTGTTAAAAATTAAATGCATTTCATATCCTAATATTTTTCGGTGAAATTATTCTATTAGTAAGAATTTTAATTGTCATTAATGAATTTTAGATGTTGATTGGTGGATCACGCTTCAAAGTCTGGTCAAGTTCCAGCAGGTCTTAATATTGGGAATACATCAGAGATAAGGAAAAGCACAAATGTTGATAAAGATGGTCCTGCATATATGGAGGAGGTACTAATTTGTCCTTCACAAATTTATCGAGCCATTTAATCGAGCCATTTATATGAAATCGGCTCAAATGGGTTTATATATTAGGTGATGCAGCTATGTAAGCATATTCATCAACTGTTGTAGAGAATTCTTACAACATCAACTGTTGTAGAAAATTGTCTTACATCTCAAATAAAATGAAAAAAAAAGTATTAATCATTCTTTTTTTTTATAAAAAAATGAAACTTTTCAATACCATCATAATTTTCTTATTATGTGATTTGGATCTGGAACTTTAATGTCATAATACTATCTTATGAAACTTACATCCAAACATCTTAATTGTGTGTAATTCTAAAACCTGTTCATACAAGTTGAATATTTTTTTTTTGTAAATTTAACTTAATCTTGCAATATCTTGATTTAATTTAGTTTGTGAGAAACTGTTGATTGTCTCATTTATAAAAAATTTCTTTAAGAGAACATATCAAATTTACGTGTTGGGGCAATTTACGAAACTATTTAAATAAAGGATGTGTAATACTTGTCTACAAAATTAAATAATTACAAAAATATTTAAAACTTTGGTAAACTGTTAACCTTTTAGAACTTTATTAACTGTAACATATTTTCACGGTGACAAATGCAAATTGATGTTTAAATGTTGTAAAGCTACTACAAATTGACAAGCCATTTGTAACTCTGTTTTACCTTCTGTTTCAGGCTCTAAAACGTAGAAGTTCTGTACCAAATGATGATACCGGGTCCGGTGGCCCACTTCGTATAACCTGACAAAAAGTAAATTTTCTATCACAAAGAAAGAAGAGAACTCGGATACCCTATTCAACAATCAAAAACTTCAAATCAAAAGCTTATTTTAACAAACTGGCCGGAACCAAACATCTTTAAACGGGCTGAAGAAAATGGTTAAACACGTATAAGCTTAAGTTTAACATATGCAGCCTTCATCTCTTTTCAATAAAATAAGGTTAGTTTAATTATTATTAAACATGTGATGTTACTGTTTTCTCATTTGAAAACAATGTTATGAACTAATTTTAGTATTTTACATCGTTTGTGACACAAGAATATAAATCACTTTGTTGTCATGACACTTAAGTTTATTATATTGGTAATATATTGGTATATTCAGATCAACAAATATACGCTTAAGCATATATATTACATACAAAAATAAAAAGAAAATTTTACAGATTGCAACAATCTCTTTAGAACAACCAATGCTTCTTTCTCGACTTTTGCTACACAATAGCTTCTTAATATAAGCAACTATGATTAGCGTAAAACTATGAAATTATTATGAAAACTTTTATAAGCCACCCGTGATTTATCACGGGTTATAGGCTAGACATTGAAACTAAATTATAAACATACTTTTGTTATTTTGTAGAACGATAAACATGCACTTAGAAATGACAAAAAATCCAAACATTGAGAAATGCTTGGATGTAGAAGCTAAAGAGGGTACTGGTGAGGCATTGCTAACTGGTTTTGAAGTATTCTAAGGCATTTATTTTAGAGCTTGGATTGAGGATAGTGATTCAATATGCTTATGGTGAGGAGTTTATGTAATGCTTGACTACTGTTGTGAAGAGGTACACATATTGTTTCTTTTAATAAAATAAAATTGAAAGTATAATTTAGAAATGGTTAAAGAGATTTGAATTAATCTTTGTAAATGCAGGCAGACCACTTCTCTTTTGCACAAGAATTTGGAAAATGCAAAAGCCAATTTACAAGTTTTAGTTGCTGTGTTATTATTCATACTGATCAAGTCAATATTTGTAAATATTATGTTTATCATTCTACAAAATTCTGTCTAATCAGTCACTAAAGGATAGACCATTTGTCCTCCTATCTTCATACCTCCCATATGCAATATTAGTGGCATGAAGGGGTCTGGTTCAATCACATAATCTGTAAGTGACTACATAATCAGGAATTTCAACCAACCTTTTTTTCATGTCATTCCATAAGTACTGCAGCCGTCTTACGTATTTCACCTTCCAATATAACTTGTCAAAACGTGTCAGAACACACACATAACGTTTGGAAAAAATAATGTTACCTACACTATGATTTATGAATATTATTTCTATACTGTCACTCTGTTATTTTAGCGTTTACATTTTCAACTAAATTGTCAATTCAACTATCTTTTATTTCTTCATAAATCATAATATTGACAAATTTTATTAATAAAGAGATGCAAAAATTACAAATCTTTAGTAGCTTAGGGTGTGTTTGGTACAGAGATTTGGAGACAGAGAAAGGGAAATGAAGGTAATGTCTCTTGTTTGGTTACATTGAGAAAAGAAGATGGAGAAAAAAAAACTTTTCCTTTTCTCTAATTTTAATTCTCTACTAAACAAGGGGAAAAAGGGAGAATCATATAATGAGAATTAAAAAAAGATTTTGTCTTGTTAATTCTAGTCATTTTTGTTGTTTAATATAGAAGTAAACTTGCTGAATTGTTACAAAGTTATTGAAAGTAAACATCTGTGTTTTCATAAATTTGAGTTTAATCATCTGAGTTCCTATAAGATTTTGATTTTTAGTTGCTTTACTTGAGTATTTATAGATGTTATCATTGATTTTATTAATGAATTTTTATTATTAATTTATTTATATTTTTGTATGTTTTGTGTTTAAATAATGATTATTGTGGAAAAAAATATGTGCAGAAGTTGGTAAATGATTCTCTGTTACATTTCTCTACTGAAGTCTCTGTGCTACCAAACAGAAGAGTCAATTCTCATTTCCAGACGAATTATCTTTATCTGCAATTCCATTCTCTGTACGCATTTCTCTGCAATTTCATTCTCTGTACCAAACGTACCCTTACAGTGATTTTACCCGTTTCACCCAATAAAGAAAAGACAACCCGAGACGTTCTTAAGTATTCGGGTCGAAATTGAAAAGAAGCAAGCCGAGGTATTTTAATTATTATGTACAAAAACGTGATGCGTGGCAAGTTAAAAAATTGGTATTTTGAGTATGTTTGATTATGGCATTTTTCTATTAATACTTGGATCAATTCATATATGCCAATCGAATTAGTAGACCTATTGATCTATTGAATTGATCTATTAACCAACCCGAATGACTCGTGAATTATGCAACCTCTATCTAAGATATTTCTCGCATGGTCAACTATGTGTCGATGTCTCAAGAGCTAAGAGCAAAAAAGGATTTCAGGTTATTTGTTGCGACAACAAAATGACAATTATACTAATTCAATTACAAATATCGTTTACAAAAAAGTTTTATTTCGTCTCTAAATTTCTCATAACATTTATTCATGTATCAAAATTTAACAACTAATCATTACAATTATGATTGTTATGTTATTTCAACCAGTATGAATATTTTGTTATTTTCCTACATATTTCTTGAAGCATGCCCGCCCAGTCGGGCGGGCTATGAAGCTAGTAACTATATAATAAATAAGTAAATGGTTTAATAAATGAACAACAGTTTTAATTAAATAGTTATTATTTAAGTTTATAAGTTTTGAGAATAAATATTAAATAATTAAATAACTAATTTGATATTAATTAATTAATAAATTAAATTTAAATAAAATAGAAAATGGTGTAGACTTTAACAATGGGTTAATTGGGCCAAGGTTTATACTGGGTTGAAGACTATTGGTGGGCTGAACACTGCTGGGTTTAAGAATTGTATCTGGGTCGAAGTATATGAAGGTGGGTCGGAGAGCTGGGCTTGCTTGCTGGGCCGGATCATGTGGAAAGCGGGTGAGTCAAATGAGGGGAAAAGGCTGGAACAGGCAAAAGTAAAGGAGACAAAAAAAATGATGGGCAAGGACGGAGCCAGGGTTCGAACTAGCCACCTGGGGGATGACAGGCTTGCGTGATAACCAGCTGAGACAGGCTCGTTGTTGATTAAAAATACGAATAACAGGTTTATAACTTGTTTCCGATCAGGTCTGTTTTGAACAGAAATCAGCCGACGAACATGGTCCGATTCCAGTCCATTTTTAATGGTTTTTAAAGAATGGTTTAATCCATAAAATTGTATATAATCATATTTTAAACACCAATTCATATGGAGTGATTACATTAAGCATAAACATAGAAATTAAGATTAGGATCAAAAGAAAAATAAGAAAAGATGGAGAAATTTTACCAATTTATTTGTGGGTGTTCTTGAGGCAATTCTTGGATGATTTTCACAGGATTTTCGAGATTATGAGAGGATTGTGACTGACATTCGGATGATAGGAGAGGTTTAAAGAGTTTGGTAAGTTTTATTTTGGAGATAAAATCTTTAGCCCATAATAATTGGGAAGTTGGTTAAATTTCTTTGGGTGGAAGAAAGATGTGGGGTAGGGGTGGCTACGTGGGTTGTACCGGATTCGATAGGCAGCGGATAGACTTTTAGATTTTAAGTTATAAAAGATAAATAACGTTTATATTAGGCCTTTTAAGATTTCCTGTTATATTTGTCTTGTAAAATATTTTAATCGGGGTTTTACTTGGTTTTTAACTGTGTTTATTTACTGATAAAAAAAAATGAACCACTTCAGGTAAATATTTAGTCACTCTCAATATTCTTGTAATGTAGCGGTACTCAATTGTTGTTACTTGTATAATTAATCATGTATACTGTTTTGTACATTATTTTCGTACCGGTTGATTTGGTTTAGCAGATGCTTCATTATAAAATAAAATATTTATATATTTGGTTCATCTTAATTTTATAGATACGTCACCAACTCGCTAAGTACACAGTTTTAACTGTATGGGATACATTTCAACTAACTTGTGCATAATGAATGTGTGCACTACCTACACATGACATGAGTGTTTTTGCTAGACTTAAATGATGAAACAATGCATTCTTAAATGAGATAATTGTTCTATGAAGAAATTTGGTCAGAATAAATGACGGTTCAAGTACCCGATTTCGAGGGTTGTCACAATTGAGACACTATCCCTAAATCTACAAGATGATTTGCATGATGAAGGTACTGATAGACTTGATGAGTTGTTTAATGAATTGCGGTCAATGTACCAAATGTGGCCCTTAATCAAGAAAGAAAATACACTTTTAGTAATTAGTAAACTTTTGGACCAATCTGATACCATTTTTGAGCCAGTGATCCAACGACCAAAAGGAAGACCTCCAAAATCAAAAAAGAAAAGAGGAGTAACTTCTACGACACGAGAGCCTTCAAGATTTGAGTTGGTGGAATCATCACAAAAGCATAATTCTTCAAGTTCTGACTCCGTGCTCCAAAGAAACAATGAGGTTGTGGAAGAAAACAACTTAATTGATTTAAACATATGTCCATCAGATGGTTTCTATCCTAGGTTTTAATTTTCTGAAAAAAATTATAAGGTTGAGTTTTTGTTCTTGTCTATTTTTTATTCCCCAACAGCTACTATGTTTGTTTGCAACGTTTCTAGCGGGATATAGTTTATTCCTATTTGATTTCTATTTATTTGCGAATGTTATTAAATGACATGTTAATTCGGAAAAAAAAAGTGAACAAAATGTATAAGAAAACTATATTTCTATTTTTATGCTGGATTTCTATTTTGTTTTCTTATTAAATGATGTTTCATGATTTGCATGATTTTGGTTACTGAATGACGCTCGGAAAAAGATTTAGTAATAGGGGGGTAAAATGAAAAAAATTGATAAAAGGAAAGTAATGGTATAATTGTCTTTAAATATAAAATTGCTCTGTATGAATAAAAAGTGCCCTGTACGAATCAGTTCCCATCTAAAAAACTTGATATTTAGAAAAATATCCAGTATCTGAAAATCCAAAAATCAAGATATCTGAAAATCCGGATATCCATTTGGATACCTTATTAGAAAATATTTTCAAAATTTTTAGATATCTGATATCTAAAGAAATTTACATCCCATAATTGATGGAATGTTTCCCAACATGAATTCCAATTCTGTCCAACCAAATAATGAGTTTATAAAATTAGATTCCAATTCCTTTAAAGTCATCCAGCGAATCAAACGCACCCTTAGTTCTTTTAAAACAAACAATCGATACTGCTATTGCGTTTTCATTTCGGCTTAGTTATTTTTTTCCAATTATTAATTAAATAAATTATATTTTAATAGACACGCTTGTAAAGTTTTAACAGATTTTTTGAAAGATATCTAATTACTAAAAAGGAAAAAAGTAAATGGAAAACAGAATCTTTTCATTAATGCAAGATAAATAAATGCTGTAAAAACTAAAAAAAAATCAAATAAAAACACCATTTTAAATAGACCCTAATTTTTTTTGAACGTCAAAAGGTGCAACGGTGGCGAGTTTCGGCTAAGTCATTACCCGCACCTTGATCAATTAATTCAAATGATCATTGACTCCGGAAAATCTACCCGAATGAAATTGTTCTTGCGAATGATGATCGGTAGTTTGACTTGGTTAATATGGAAAGCTAGGAACAAGAAATCGTTTAACAATGGCAACGTCTCAGCTCCGATATTCAAGATAACTTGAAAGCTATGACCTTTTCGTGGTTCAAGTATCGTGTAGTTTGCTGGTCGATGTGGTGTTTTTGTCGTCCTTATTGCTTTAGTTTTGTTTGTTTTCTTGTTTTTGTATCTCCAGCTCCTTACTACTTTGCTAGTCTTTTTATATTTATATATTTGTTTTGGGAGGTTGGGGGTGATGGCTTTGCTGAAACTCCCATCTTCTTCTCCCTTTTGTGGTTCAAAAACAAAAACAAAAACAAAAACTAAAGAGTCTGTTTTCAAAATGGAATATATCTTCTTGTTGATGGAGTTTTTGACGTGTACTGTTATTATCAAAATCCAATAACTAATAATTAACGAGGCAACATGGCCCGTGCGATGCACGGGCTTTGTTCATGATAAAACGTTATTTGTAGGTAAATCGTATACATTGTACTGCGCTAACGGGGAAAGTACTATAAGCAAGACCGCTAACATGTTTAGGTTGATTGTGAGTACTATACTACATAAGTAAATGTTGTTTTAGGAAAATTCAAAGTAACAAAATCATTATTATTATTTTTATTAGCGCAACACAAAACATGTTACACATAACATATAAGTGATAATATAAAAAACTTCATGGTTTGTCTATTATAAGCAAAATTATGAATAAACAACGATATATTTACAACTAATGTCGGTTAATGCAAACATTATGTCTGGCATCTAATTGTACATTTTTTCAAAAAGTACATATTTAAAAATAGAAATCCATAAAAATATACAAAAACATATATCTCTGTAATAAAAATAATAACGAAATCGTTATCTAAAACAAAAATAGTATAAAAACTCTTCGTGTGTAACAAAATCAAAGATCAACAATAATATATTTTAAGTGAGCATTGGAATTACTACTATTATTTAACATAGAATTTACTGCTATATATTTTATAAACTTTTTATAGTATAATATGTAACTTCTAGTTAAATGAAAAGACTATTATTTAACTGGATTTACTACCATTATTTATGTTATTATTTAATTAAATTTACTACTATTATTTAACATAGAATTTAGAACAATTTATAAATTTTGTTATAGTTTATAATATGTAACTTCTATTTAAATGAAAAGACTATTATTTAATTGAATTTACTACTATTATGTATGTTATTATTTAGTTTAATTTACTACTATTATTTAACATCGAATTTGCTAATATAAATTTTAGCACTACATTTAAACATCTAAGTAATTAATGCTTCTTCAAACTTGGAACTTAATTTTTATTTAATTGAATTTACTACTATTATTTATGTTATTATTTAATTTAATTTACTACTATTATTTAACATAGAATTTACTACTAAAATTTTTATAAATTTTGTTATAGTTTATAATATGTAACTTCTACATAAATGAAAAGACATTATTTAATTGAATTTACTACTATTATTTACGTTATTATTTAATTTACTTTACTACTATTATTTAACATAGAATTTACTATTATATATTGGGTTTGTCTAACTCATGCCCTAAGGGCATGAGATTAGAGTCATTAATTGAACAAGACATTTCCTAACAAATCAAAACTATGCATTAATGAAGTCTAATTTTTACAACAATTAAATACAATTTTCAATATAAATAGTAACCATAACTTCAATCAATGCTTCTAATCCCATGCCCTTAGGGCATGAGTTAGAAAAACCCTTATATATTTTATAAATATTTAGCACTACATTCAAATATCTATGTAATTAATGCTACTTACTCAATTTTTATTTAATTGAATTTACTACTATTATTTATGTTATTATTTCTTTTAATTTACTACTTTTATTTAGCATAGAATTTACTATTATATATTTTATAAAATTTTAGCACTACAACATCAAATCAAAACCTATTAATTGGATTAAAAGTAAAATAACAAATCAAATGAACAACAATTATAATATTTAACATGATAAGACATCCATCTTAAATAATATGTGATAATATTACACACAATCTCATATACTATAATGATATTAGATCATTATATAATATCATCTTTATACAAAATGTACATAAACAACGAATAACAATTTTATAAATATACAAAAAAGATTGTGTAATTTTAAACAAAAACAACTAACATACTCTCTATAAAACAAAACCATAAAAAGTTCATCTCTATGACTTTTTTTTTACTTTTCAAAATACAAATATAAAGTTTATGTTGTATTGACAATTAATAGCGAGGATGAATAACAAAATCCCTAAAGGTCTTGGTTGTTGATTCCACTTGTGTGATGTTTCTTTATTATCCACCTTCCTAAATTTCACCTCATATGCAAATGTAAAATTAGCTCCCAATTATTTCGGGATAAAACCATGAGCTCCTATCATAAGCTTGAATACAATATAAACGATATTAGCAACACCACAATTGGATTATCCAAGAAAGATAATATTTAGAGATAAAACATAAACTTAAACAATAAATATAATACATAAGCTTACTACTTTATTAGATGAAGGTCTTAATCCATTGTAACCAAAAATGTTTCTTTTGGATCCACCTTAAACTTGATTACATATAAACAATATTAGCAACACCACAATTAGATTATCAAAGAAAAATAATATTTAGAGATAAAACATAAACTTAAACAATAAAGATAATACATAAGCTTACAACTTCATTAGATGAATGTATCAATCAATTGTAAGCAAAAAATATTTCTTTTGGATGCACCTTTAGCGTGTTCAAATTTTTCATCATGAAAATGAGTATTTATAGATTCTAATGTGTACTTGAAAAGTCCTGTTTTATTGAATTTTTAATTATTATCATTATTTAATTTATTTCAAAACTCTTGGTTTTACAATTTAGTAAGTTTGCTAAAATTGTTATTAAAATGAATTTATAACTATAATTTATAACTCTTGATTTTACAACTTTTGAGCTTCTCAATATTTATTAACATGATTTATTTCATATTAAAATAAAACAATATAGAAATGGAACTCAATTTTTAATAGATGATAATAAATGCAACTTCATCCATAAAACTCATTTTATATATATATATATATATATAGAAGACTAGGTTATGACCCGTGAAAAATCACGGGTGGTCATAATTTTGTTGTAGGTTATGAGCCGAGAAAAATCACGAATAGTTATAATTTTTCCGAACGTAAGTTTGGACGAATATATATATTATTTGTTAATTGTATTCATAAATTATAGAATTTGAGATTACTAATGATATAAACACTTAACAAACTTCTGTATTCTTAAACTGTGAATCATGTATAAACACAAATATGACTACAATATTGCGTTTAGAATAAAATTATATTGAAAAGTCAAAGAAAAAGTCAAGATTAAAAGTAATCAAATACGACAGTCATTTATTAAACGAAATGTGTAAATAGTTGACCACTATATTCAATATATAATATTTAAAAAAATTATAAAAAATATTTAGGCTTTGATTTTGATATAACAACCATTAAGAGTGAAAAATGACTTTTATAAAATATTAATTAATTACAAATTAATTATTAACCCATATTTATCTCATTAACTATCTTATTTCTAAATGTTACTATCCACTTTTAATGACAGTCTTAAGTGGTTGTTATTATCAAAACTTAAATTGAAAATGAAAAGAATAATAAATTACAATAAGGTTGAGATATTACTGAATCATGTATCGTATATCTTGACTTTGAAATTTCATATCTTGACTACAACATCCCTATCTCTATCTCTATCTATAATAAAAGAAAGCGTGTCGCGTCAACTAATCCACGTCACCTTTGCCACGTCATCTTTACCACGTTATTAATCACCTACCAATGAAAGCATTCCACATCACCTTTTTTGAGATCAACCTAATTTATGTAGAAAACATTATGTTAAGATATTCTGAATTTTAATAAGTAAGTTTTTCAGATTTTGTACTTAATCTTTATCTCTTATCATTTATCTTTTTGTTAAAAAATAATAATATTTAGATTCCTTTATTAAAATTGCACGGTTGATTTTTTAAACAATTTTAGCTTATAAGCTAATATTGAAATTTAGAACTTTTAGTAACATAATTATAAAAAAGTAAACATTTATTAACTTAATCAACCAAAATTTATATAAGTCACCCGTGATGTATCACGAGTTATAACAACATCGAGCTTAGAGATGGAATTAGCTGCAAGAAGATTCATTCAAGAATCTATAGTAAACGGGTCACCTATATCAGGAGAAACCACAAGGAGAAAACACAAAGAGAAAAAAATTATGTCTAAAGCTTTTAGGGTGTGTTTGGTACAGAGATTTGGAGGCAGAGAAAGTGAAATGAATGTAAAGTCTCTTGTTTGGTTACATTAAGAAAAGAAGATGGAGAAAAAAAACTTTTCCTTTTCTCTAATTTTAATTCTCTACTAAACAAGGGGAAAAGGGGAGAATCATATAATGAGAATTAAAAAAGGATTTTGTCTTGTTAATTCTAGTCATTTTTGTTGTTTAATATAGAAGTAAACTTGCTGAATTGTTACAAAGTTATTGAAAGTAAACATCTGGGTTTTCATAAATTTGAGTTTAATCATCTGAGTTCCTATAAGATTTTGATTTTTAGTTGCTTTACTTGAGTATTTTTAGATGTTATCATTGATTTTATTAATGAATTTTTATTATTAATTTATCTATATTTTTGTATGTTTTGTGTTTAAATAATGATTATTGTGGAAAAAAATATTTGCAGAAGTTGGTAAATGATTCTCTGTTACATTTCTCTACTGAAGTCTCTGTGCTACCAAACAGAAGAGTCAATTATCATTCTCCAGACGAATTCTCTTTCTCTGCAATTCCATTCTCTGCACTCATTTCTCTGCAATTTCATTCTCTGTACCAAACGTACCCTTAAGGTTTTCTATTAATGGAAACTTAGCTCAAAAATAAAATTAGTAAGCTCTTGAGTTACCTTATTAAGGGGTTGTTTGCGAAAACTTACTTAAGTGACCTATTAGTTTATAAGCTAATATTGAAATTTGGAACTTTTAGTAAACATAACTATAAAAAGTAAACATTTATTAACTTAATTAACCAAAACTTATATAAATCACCCGTGGTATATCACGGATTATAAGCTAGTTTAACATAATAGCTTAAATATTTTATTAAATGTATCATTTATTTTATAAACAAACGTGTCAATTGAGTCTAAATTTGAAGAGAAAAAATTATGTTTGTCTGATAGGATTATTTCATTATTTACCATCTTAACATATTCAGCAGGTTTAACTCATGGGGTTCATCCAATCACATTATCAAGTATTATAATTGGTTTCTTTCATTTTATAATCTATCATTTACATTAGTATATCATCCAGGTCCTTCAAACACAATCATTCCGGCATTAAAACATACTTAATTAATTAATAATATGTCTTTATTTGAGAATTTTTTCCAACACAGTTTAATAATACATAACATCTCAAGTTTATGCGTTCCACAAACCTGATTAAGATCTATAGCACCGTTTAGGACAATATATCCAGCAAACTTTTCATTAAGAAGACTTATCTGTTACAGCATATACAAACACCCCCTTGATGTTACTTTATAAAACATATCCAAACACCCCTAGATATGATTTAATTTGACTTTTAATAATAAAAATAAAATTAGGGTCATACAACATCATTTATATAGTACAAAAAAATGTTTTAGGATTAAAAAAATTAATTTAAAAGTACAATTTTTATAACTAACCACTCATCTCGTTAAACTTACCTGAATCATTATAAAGAAATCTATTCAATACATGTTTGAGGGTGTAGATGAACTAACCTAACACAAAGGATACTTCTGCAGTAAAAATATAAAAAATAACAAAAAATGAGAATGATATATTTGCGTTAATATCCAGAAAAAAGTCAGGGTTAAATACTAAGAAAAATATACAGTCAAAATAAGATTTAATATATAACGTTGCGCTAAAAATAATAGTTAAGACAATTTCCTGCATTGATCAACGTAAACTTTTATAAAAACATATACAAAAATTAACAGGATAATCAATGCACACATTAACAGTGAAAAATTATACCTGCAAAATCCACTTGAAAAATTAAAGACTATGATAGAGAATAAGCGAGATCATCCAAACACCAGTCTATCTATATATAATCACGGATTAAGAATTTGAAAACCAATTTTTAACGGAAATTTGTTACAATTAATATCAAATTTATAATTTAGGAGATAAATAACTAATTTCGGTTTTTTTTTTTTAAAATTGGTAAACCGGATTTTATGGAATGGTTCAATACTTCAATTTTAGAATGGCTTAAACCAAATTCAAATTCCCGTAATTTTAGGATTTAAACTTTGGAATGGATTAAATCAAATTCAAAATCCCATATTTTGATAAATTGAATTAAAGACTTTGCTTAAATAACGGAGTTAAAAAGTTAGGCGGGAAACGAATTTTATGGGTTAATGAGAAGCTGCCATGTGTACAAAGGATGTCTATTAAGAAGCCATGTGGCACTAAAGAAAACTTATAAACTGAATTTGCATTGACTACCAATTCATCCCCACAAGGTAACACCGTGTTCTCCTCATCTTCCATGGTTCCATCTGTCGATCGCTGATTCATTTTTTTTTAAAAGTCGGTACAAGTTTCTTCACGTAACTCAAATCTCCAACACAAACTCAATTAATTCATCGATCGATCACATGATTATGAAAAACTTACAGAAACTGTTATCACAGATCACGAAACGTTTATCTGATCCCAAATGGCGGTTTCTGATATCACTTATCGTTTCGATCTCTCTGTTACTGTTTCTCTCCATCACCGCCACCGGAAAAGTGTTCGCCGGATACAATCCTTTTTACTATTTAAACAACCTCAATTCACTCTTTTATAACCAGAATCGTCGTTTACCTTACTCCGGAGAGACATCTCTGGAATCGGAATTGAAACAGTCCAGGATGGCGGTTTGTTTGGTAGGTGGAGCACGGCGGTTTGAATTGACCGGACCGTCAATCGTTGAGAAGGTACTGGAAACGTATCCGAATGCTGACTTGTTTTTGAATTCTCCGTTGGATTCAAAATCGTATAAATTCTCGCTATTGAAATCAGCGCCGAGAATCGCTGCGATTAGGATTTTTAAGCCGGAGGATATGCCGGAAAGTGATGCGGCGGTGAGAGTATTGACCGCTAGTAACTCGCCAAATGGCATTCAGGTAATTTCGTTACTGTTTTGGTTCTTGCTTTCCGTTGCAGTTTTACAAGCGAATCAACTAATTTGAAACCTACAAATTTTGGAAAGTATCTTTTGAAAGAATTACTTAAAAAGTTACTTTTTGTTAGAATAATTGGTAGTTATGATTAGAGATGTTAACAAGTCGAACTTTTATTGAGGTATTTGACTTCGAGTTCATTTATATTGTGCTCGAACTTATACTAATTCGATCTTGAGTTGAGCTCGAATATAAAACAATACCCGATTAATCTCATGAATCGAGCCTAATAATTTAATATTCGACTCGTCTCGTTCGATAGCTCGTTTACTAGTCTCGAGCCAGACGAACTTAACGAGTCGATCCTAGCGAGCCGAACAAGGGGTGTATACATTAAGTACAACTGTACAAGTGTTAACCAGTCGAGTAATTAGTAGGGATGTTAACGATTCCAGTAATTAACGAGCTTTTCGAGTTTGTAAATTAGTTCATTTCCAAAACTATGGAATCATAAACGAGAGCTCGAGCTCAATCTTAAAAACTTGCTCGAGCTCGAGCCGAGTAATTATTAAACGAGTCGAGCCAAAATTTTCTGATATTTGACTCGACCCGGATCGTTAGCACTAGTTATAATTTAGAAATTTAATTACTTGAACTTATGTTCGTGATGTAAGCAAGGTAATTGTTGTATTATTTGTATTCAATAACAAGTACCGAGTAAGGGATTAAATTCATGACGTTTATGAAACCAATAGGTAAATTAGGTATGAAATTAATAACTTCAAATTGCAGATTTTAAGTTTTTTTCTCGTTTAAGCTAAACATATAGCCGATTGTTAAGAGGTTACTAATAATTAAGAGGTTAATGTGTGAATTGATTTTATGGATTTTATTAGCCGGACCAGCTTTCTCCATGGGCCATGCAATGCATGTGTTTTTGATAAAAAGATGTTATTATGTGTGGTACAACCTCCAAAACCGGTGTGACAATATTTATTTATTTTTCTCTTTGTTTAGCTGTTAATTTGTGTTGCCTGGTTAGTGGTATTTCAAAGTTTTAGATTGTTGGTAACTTGGTTTGTAAAAGGATTTATATTTGAACAATTTTAGAAATGAAAAATTAACTTTGTAATATAAAAAAATAAAAAATATGTTAAAACGTTGATGGAAAAAACCGTTTGCTACTTCATTTGCTTTAAAGAACTGCAAACGTGTAACCAGGCACCTAACACTAATACACTATATTATCTCTCCTTAAATAAATTTCTTATACTTTTTGTGAAATTATATTTTATGTTTACAAAAAATTGTATATAAAGTAAATAAAATGCATATCATTTAAGAATAAACAATTGTCGTTGGTTGAAAAAGACGGTGTTGGTTAACCATGGCTGCCAACCACTTAACAACTTTAACAATAATGGATGGTGGCGTACATTAGTACCTTCTGGTGTTAGCATATGAAATTTAGGAATGTATATTAAGATTTAGAAAATATTTAATGATATAATATTCTATAATTATAAAAGGGAAAGTTCGGACGATAAGCATTATGTTAGAACTAGGAACTTAATTATGAATTTGAAAGGTGTCGCATTCAAATCTTAGTTAGTTGTTGTTATCAGTTGGTAAGATCCATCTCTTGAAGGAAATCACAATTTGTGGGGATACATAATTAATTGTGTCATATTTAATGTTATTAAATGAATCGAAAGAGCATAAAATTGTTTGCGTTTAATCGAACAAATAGGCGCTGAATAGGTCTATGCACGATTTAAAAACTAGACTAAATTGATCTGGACCGACTAGAACTAAGAACCTAAAAATAGTTTTGGCCAGACCGAGAACTGAATCGATAATGCTGAGAATCGAATACAATTTTTCTAAAAGATAATATAATGTCATTAATAGAAATATATTGTTCCGAAAACTTTTACGAATTAACGACATCACGTTATCTTTTATTCAATTATCAAAATTTGGGGAATGTCTCCCATAAATAACATTTACCCCAAAGGAATCAAATGCTATGAAAGACTTTGTGTTTCTAGATATTATTCCTAAAAGCATTTTTATGTGTTTTTATTCCTTGAGACGTAAAAGGAAGGTCACTCACGAAAGCTAATAGGGAAACGTATAAAAAACTTTTTTCAAGAAAACACTTTCAAAATTGCAACAAAAGATTTCTTGAAAAAATCAAATAAAACGTGAAAAGCGTATATTCTAAAATGTCCGCTAACATACACGTTGACACGAATTATACAATTAAATCATACTTTTCCTAGTCAATTGTAGAATACTCAACTGACAACTCTCAAACTTTTGTTTCTTTTTTTGTTTGTAAAATTATTATTATTATTATTACTATTATTATTATTATTATTATTATTATTATTATTATTATTATATTGTTTCGTAAGGTCTTTTTTGTTTAACTATGATTAGACCTGGCAAAATCAGACACGACAGGACAACTCGACACGAACCCGACACGAATTTAGCGGGTTCGGGTTAGTGGTTTCGACACGTTTAAGTAAATGGGTTGACTCGACACGAAACAAAAGGTAAACGGGTTGGGTTAGTGTCAATATTTTCAATTCGAAGATAACTCGTGTAACCCATATAAATATTATGTTATTAAAATATTATATGTAAATATCATAACTTATTTAGTTGTAGAAAATATTTGGCTATTATCTCAATTTAGCTTAATATCTAATTATATTACGTTTTTATTCGATTTATTATGTTTTTTTATAAATTTTTTTATATTTTTGTTGGATTTCTATTATGTTTAATTGCTATATGTGAATTATCACAGCTTAAGCGGGTAATCGGGTTGGGTCGGGTTGACACGAAATTAATCGTGCCGGGTTTGGGTCAACATTTTGAACACGTTTATAAAATGTGTCGGGTTTGGGTTTAAATGTCTCATCACGTTTAAGATCTCGACACGACACGGACCCGACACGATCCATTTGCCACGTCTAAGTATGATCGACTTATCATATACTCCCTCCGTCCCTTAATAAAGTTCCCATTTCAATTGGGCACACGTTTTTAGGAGTTAGTTAGTGGTGGGGTTTTGGTAATAAATTTGATTAAAATATAAGGTTATTTTGGAGAGAGAAAATATTTTTAAAATATAGTTAGTGGTGAAGTACATGGTAATAATATTATTATATTGAGTGAGTCCCTCTAATTTGAGAAATGAGAACTTTATTCTGGGATAAAAATTTTGATAGAAATGAGAACTTTATTCTGGGATAAAAATTTTGATAGAAATGAGAACTTTATTAAGTGACAGGGGGAGTAAAATTTAAGTAAATTTTATTATTATTTTGTCTAAATTCCCCCTTCGTTTTTCGTTCAGGGTTTATTGCAGTATTTCAATCTGGTTGAAGGTTGCTTAACCATGATTAAAAGTTACCAACAACAAAACAACTTCACCTACAACTGGATAGTCCGAACCCGAGTAGATGGATACTGGTCAACAAGGCTCCGACCCGACCTTTTCATCCCGGGCCATTACGTCGTCCCATCCGGATCCTCCTACGGTGGCCTAAACGACCGTTTCGGTGTCGGCGATTTCAGCACCACCGTCGCCGCCCTCTCCCGCCTCTCCATGATCCCGGAACTCGACGCCGCCGGCTTCCATGAACTCAACTCGGAATCAGCGTTTCAATCCCAACTTAAACTCCGAAACATATCTTACCTTACCAGACGGGTACCATTTTGCGTTGTATCTGATCGGAGGTACGATTTCCCGCCGGGAAAGTTTGGTGTTCCAGTGGCGGCGCTGTCAAGTAAAGGACCGTTGAGCGGGGTGAAGTGTCGGCCGTGTACGTCTAGGTTTTCAAGTCGGTGGGCGGCCGCCGTTGTAAGTGCGTTAGACCGGCGGTGGAGCTGGACGGAAAGTGGGAACGGAACGCTGCAGCTTTGCGACGGTCATGGCGAATGGGAAGATGGGTGGGAAGATATGTTTGATAAAGCCGCCGGAAAGAAGTTGGCGGTGGTGAGGAGAAAGGTGTCAAAGTTGTCGTTTGATCAGTGTATTGCTGATTTTGAGTTTATGAAGCGGCGGTCGGCGGTGTGGGATGTGCCACCGGCGGCAGAACTTTGCCGGCCACTTCATCAATAGATATAAAAGAATATAAAAGTATACTAACTTTTTTAGGCAATTCCTTTATTTAGAGGTGTACATCACTAGGAATTCCATAAAAACTACACACTTGGTAAATATTCTTACACACAAAAAGATATGATATTTTTTGGTGGTCAAATCATTACTTATTGCAAATTTCGGTAGCCTTTTCCGTGATCGTAAAATATTGTGTTTTAAACACTAAATTTATGTGGTTTTCTAACACGTGCCCTAAAAAAATACATCGTATTTAGGTATACCTTGATTAATATCAACTTTTCAATTAAACTTAAGTCTATTTAATACATCATTCGAATGATGTATGAACTTAATTAATGAGTAACAAGATCATATTAGTAAACTTTAAGTGAATTCAATACATTTAAACATGTGCACGGGCACATGTTAGAAAAAAACATTTTATATATATCCAGAAAAATGCTAATTAATATAGTAGAAATTGTTATAAATATTTATTAATATTCCGAATATTGTATCAGTATTTAGATAATAGATTAATATTTCAAATCGTGAAACTAAATTGGAGCTTAATTCTTGCCAACTTAATATCATATGAGCAAATAATATAACTGACACACATATATAAATAATAAAACGTGGAGAGTTATATAAAGAACCCCATATTTCGTACAGAACTCGTAGAACTATTTCAATCAAATCTGGTCCATTGATTTTCAAAATTAACGATTAAGATCTTGTATACCATTTTTAAATAAAAAAAATCTCATTTTCGGTAAGTCTTAAATGAAAAGGGTATGTTAGTAATTTTGTTCAAAAAGACAAAAAGAAAAATAAATAAATAATCTATTAAAAACCGTTTCCTCCTTTAAACTCTCCTTTTTCACTTTCTCTCTCCCCTCTCATAACCTTAATCTCTATCTCTCTATATATATTAAACAAGAGTTTCTCTTACATGTGCCCCTAGGCACATGTTTAGGTTCATTGACTAACATTAACCTTCCAATTAAACTTAAAAAATCATTTAATGCATCCCTTGAAAATGTAAAATATGAGCTTTATTAATGACTAACAAGACTTTATTAGGAAATTTAGAGGGAATTGAATGCACCTATGCCTAAGGGCACATGTTAGAAAAGGGAGCTGATTCGTACAGAGCAACTTTTATCCATGCAGAGCAAATTCATCCCAAATGACAATCATGTCCTTAATGGGAGGGGTGAAATGTAAAATGTGTTAAAAGTAAAGGAAGGGCATGATTGTCATTTGGGATGAATTTGCTCTGCATGGATAAAAGTTGATCTGTACGAATCAGCCTTGAAGCCATGTCATAATACCATGTCAAGTGCCAGGTCAGCCTTTAAAACCATGTCATAATACCATGTCAAGTGCCGGGTCAGCCTTGAAGCCACGTCTGTTGCCACCTAGCGTCCCCCTTTCATAACCCTACCCGCTTTGATTTTAGCTTCCTTAAGCTCCGCTATCTTTCCCAAATTATCTCCCCGATTGTTTGTTCTTCATCAATTTCAGCGGTTACTATGGCAAAAACAAAACCTCCAATCGCAATCTGATTCTTCTTCATTTCAAATTAGCATCACAAACCGTTTCTCAACTCTAACAATCCTCCACGTCAATGGTATGAGTTCTTTTCACCTACTATCAATTGTAATATCTCTTGAAAGCGTTGGTATCGAAAATTAGAATCCGATTGATACAAACTATTGTTATATTTTCATCCCAGATGCAATTTTTCAATACCGATTGAAACAAATTATTGTTAATTTCTTAATTAATTCATGTTGATTTTCTATCCGATTGATACACATACACGTTAATCCTTTTCGCTTTTGTACTTCTTTCGATACCAAAAAGTTCATCTGATTCTCCAAAAGCTCATGAAGTCAACCCAATCGTTCACCCCACTTCAATTGTTGACAGGTTTGTTGAAAAATTAGCTGAATTACTTTCGAATTTTTGTTGTGAACTTGTGATTTGATTCGATTTCAGATTGGAATGAAATTGTTGATTTGGTGAATGTAGCAGGGAGGCTAACGATGATGGATAACGATGATAGAGCTGATCAATGGGTTGAAGTGATTTCATGGGAGCCTAGAGGAGTTATTTATAAAAATTTCTTGGTTATTACCTTTCGTTTATGTTAATGTACACTCTGATTCCATTGTTATCCCTAATTTGAGAAGATTGTGCTATTAAGAAATTAAAAGATAACCAGATATTAAGTGTTTTTTTTACCTTTTAGGCTCAAAATGTTCAAATGTGTATTGTTACGGCTCATAAATGTGTATTGTTCGAAAGTGTATTGTTACGGCTCATAAATACTATTGCACACACATTAGAGTGGTATTTAACGGTATTGCAAAAGAGGTAGAAATACATACCTTCATCCATATATAAATATTAGAAATAATAGTCTGACGGTAGCAATTATTAGATGGCACGAGTATTATTTAAGGATCATGTTTAGGATTGTTAGTAGCTATCTATGTGTGGTATTTGATGTATTGTTGTAATTATTAGGTGTTGAGATTAGACCTAATGAAACTTTTAGGTTGCATAATTGAATTTAGATGTATTGTTGTTATATGGCAAACGAATTGAATGAGGAGGATTTGTATTTTTTTTCCTGCATAATCAAATCACTGTATATATGTTTTAAAAAATTAAAATTAATCAATCAACAAAATTATGTAGAAACATCTGCCAATTCTCAATCTGAACTTGAACTTAGTGATGCTGCGATTTTAATTTTATCAGCTGTCATTGTACTAATAATTTTGTACAAATCTCAATCTGAACTTGAATGACGGATTGAAATAAGATCACATATGGTTTAATCCCTCATAAAATTAGATATTGGTGATACTAATTATTTTTAATATTTTGATTATATAATTGCAGCACATAGCCAAAGTGGAGGTGGTACTTTTTACTATTTGCAAACTCTTGATGATGGATTATCATTCTCAAATCAATGGTTAAGGATGAAAAGGTACACGACAATTGATACTTTTCTTTTTATAGGTTATTAACTTGAAAATTGGATGATTCTCAGTTGTTTGACCACATTGACTTGTGTAAAAAATTGTTTTCATATAGTGTTGTAGTTGATGAACCATTTGTTCTCCTTCCTTGAACCAGACCACCCTCATAGTACTCTAATGGCTGGTACATTAGGATATTATCAAAACAGTGGTTGCTCTAACAGGAATCACATCCATCATGGTTGTGAATTTTATAACATTTAACTTTTTTTTTTTTTTTTAATTTTTACCACTTTATCTGCATTCCATCTAAGTCTGATTTGTGCTGATGAACATCTTTACACCAGCTATATAGATTCAATGCAGTGGTTAGTCTTTACACCATCTATGATTTTTGGTGATAATTGTTGATAAAGTTAATTCAACCGTAAATATCCTTTAATTATTAAGTCTCCTTTTAACCATTACAAATCTTATAACCGATTTAATTTCAAGGTTCCATAATTATCTCTATTATTAAATGTTTTGATTCACATATTTTGCATGGAGCTTTCATGATCATACAAACGCCGTATATACCGACGACCTTCTCTCTCAATAACGAAATTCTAGATGTACTATTAGGATCACAACAAGTGTCCTCTATATATAGGCTAAAAAAATGCATAAAATTAACTTATTTAGATATCGATACTTCTTTTTTACCCACAACAGGTGGGTATTAGACCACGGGAGCGCTTCCTGAGTTTTTCGAACTTTTACAAATCAAACAACATTGTATGTACAATCACGTCATTTGTTTTGGTTAAAGGTGGCAAAATGGGCCGGGTTGGATGGCTTTCAACCTCTTTGACCCGTTTCACAAAATATAACACAATCTGCCAACAATACTTATGGTAATTGAAAGTCGAGTTTCGTGGTAATGTATTCGCATACGTGTTATTCAGGAGACTTGAAGGAATAACTCAATGTTTGTGTGAGGTGGCTGGTATAGTTCACGCTCGAGTACAGGTGAATTGGCACCTTTGCTAATTTACAAACTTTGCAAGTTTCTATTTTATAAATATCATTTTCTTGTGTAAAAATGGGCAGGTTGTTATATTGGCTTGGCTCAAAAGTGTAATTTCTAATCTGGGTCTGACCAGGTTTTGTTGACCCAAACACTTTTTGTCTGAAACTAAAAATATTATAACAATTAACGGGTCAAATTAATTACAAAACTTATATTACTTCAAAAATATTGTCATCTTTTGAGCAAAATGCTTTAAGAGATTTTATTAATTGAAAATACATTTTTGGCAACTCTAACCCATTTGACTGATTTATTTTAGTGTACTCATGTAACATGTTACTGATGTTAGAGATAAAAGATAACCCAAATCAACTCACAAACACTTAAATGTGGTGACCAGGTTTTCTATGTTTTGCCAAGAATTCAAAGGTAATTAATTAGCATCGAAATTAATATGCTCCTGGTTTCAGTTTTTACTTGATTAATTAATTTGTTAATCAAAGTTTAAAGTATATATGCTTGCTGTTACAATCCACAGGTTTTGAAGAGGTGATATAATTCTTTGAGAACTCTTTTGTAGACAAAATTGCTCTTGCACATGCATAGTTAATTCTTTTTTATTTATTGTTATCTTATAATAGTGATTTTGTAGTTACTCATTTATGTTTAAAATATGTTATGTAGTTACAATTCTGTATATTTGGTGCAGTTATATTAAACATTTGTATTTTGATTACACCCCTTGCTTTTATCGCAAATATTTTAGCAAAATATTTTTTACAACTTTTTTTGCAGCTCAGATGAACCATTATTTTGGAGTTATAGATAATAATTGAACTTTTGTTTTGAACATTTTATAAGCCACCCGTGATTTATCACGGGTTATAGGCTAGTATTCCCTTAAAAATGTAAAGTCTCCAGCCGACTTGAGGATGAGGCCAACCACCACAAGAGTTCAAGTCTCCAGCAAACCACCGGTCAAGAACCGACCAACCTATTTGTTTCCGGCCAACAATTAGATTGTTTTAGACCGACAGATCTGCAAAATCAAAGGGGCATATTGGCAGCTCCAAGCTTCAATCCACGGGAAAGAATGAAGGAACCAGATAGATGATGTAAGTTTAAGTTTTCATGTTAGTGTAAGTTTACAGATCCTTATTTACAGATCTTGATTTCTTCATGTTATTGTAAATTTTCACTGTTCTGTTTTTGATTGAAGGAACCAGATGCTGTTACCAATGAAACTTAATCAGTGGTTAAAAACTTAAAAGTGTACTAGACTACTCACAATTCAAAGTCGTAGATATGGTTCTTAAGGTGTGTTTTCCTTTAAAAGATTATTTTTTTATTAATTAGTATATTAGAATTAAAAATATTGCATGAATCAGAATCAATACTTGAGATGTCGTATAATTACTAGAGATGTGTTTTCTATAAAAAAAAATATGTTTTAAAGGAATCTCAATATTGTATTTGTGATGTGTTCATTGAGATCGAGCCGGTATGATTAGTTTCTGATTAAAAAAATTCTTATAAATTTGAATTTTTTATCTGTCAAAATGAAGTCATCATCTTCATTCATACAAGTTATAGAAGAACATTTAGGACTTACTTGGGATTCCGTTAAAAAAGATTTTGCACACAAATGTTTAAAAAGCCCTATTCGCATGTTCCTCTTTGTTGACATATGATTAATGACATTAAAATTTCTATTACCCTACATATTCAAAAGCAATCAGTTTGAGCAATATTTTATTAATTTTTTGACAATGAAGTTTTGGTCATTTGGATGGCAGACGACTTATTTTTCCTTTCTGTTTAATTAAATACTTAGAACTTAAATATATGAATGTAATGATACATCTATGTTCTATATTACATTAGTGCTCTTGATTACATGTTCTTGATTAGATTGCATATATGCTCTTATTTGGTTTGCATTGCTTATGTGTTCTTGATTAAACATATATGTTTTATTTTTGAAGTTTTGCGGTGGGTTGTACAAGGACAAGTTATACAAGTGGAAAAAGAGAAAAAATGAGTATTCTGTATTGTTGTATATAAAGAAGAAAGTTGTTTTAAAAGGGACACAATTGCACGCTAGCAACCATTTAAATGCATATATGTTATTGGTTGAATACATATGTGTTTTTTGAAATAAGTTTTGAACTTTTGTATGAATAAGTTCAATATGTATGTATTCCGTTTTATACTATCAATTTTGGAAAATTTGGATATAGATTTCATTTGTTAAACATGTATGTTTTATGTTACATATATGTTCAACATATATACAAAACTGTAAGTAACATATATGCAATAATATAAGATTATGAAATTAATGGCAAAAAAACATATATGCAAATTTGTAAAAAGACATTCATGCATAACCATAAAAAAACGTAAATGCTGAACTTTAAAATTACATATATGCAACAAAAGAAATTTTGAAATTAATGCCTAAAATTTAGGAAATTTTCAAAAAAGGAAACAAAAAATTATAATGTAGTCCTAAATACCCATGAACAATTAAATGATTTAACTAATTCGATATAATTTACTAATTTCTTATTGGTAGATAAGGGTTATACGGGTTCTGCACGATATATAGGGTTTTCTATATAACTCGACTCATAATAAAATAAACGCACATAAAATACTCACTTTATTAAATAGGCTCCCACATTCTCCTCACTTCTTTGCTAAATCGAAGCATGAAACCAAAGATACCAACGTCAACTAAAGTCAGGGCCGGTCTCATCAATTTTTGGGCCCTGGGTAAAACCTTATAAATGAGCCCCCTAAGTTAATGTCCGGATTGGACTCCGTAGTCCGCCTATTTCCAATATTTCGTTTGACTTACGTTAATTTAAATGAGTTTACATACATGTATACTTGAACTGATTTTTTCAAAAATGGTCACCTAATTTTTGTGGGCACTGGATAGCCGTCCTTGTCGCTAATACTCAGGGACGACCCTGACTGAAGCAATAGACGATGATATGATAATTGATCGATATCCTTGTGGGGTTGCGTACTTGTCAAATCCAGCACTAGTTAAATACTTAATATCAATTATGACAACTTTGTAGAAGTAAACCTAAAATTCTTGACAAAATTAAATAAGTTTGAGTTTTTATGACATCAGTACAATCAGATCATGGTAAAGTCTTATTTGTCGTAAATTGGTAAAGTCTTCACCGTGCTCGAGAAAATACGCAGTTTGGGTCGTCGCAGTTTTCAAAAAAAGAAAATATCATTATTATATATTTTTAATTAATGTGTTTAAAATATACTGTATATCAATTTTTATTTATGTTATTTAACCCTTGATTGTATTAATAGGGGTGTTAAACTGTTAATTGGGTTGTTGGGTCGGGTTTCAGCTCTTATCCGGTCGGGTCGTCAGTTTTGAGTAAAAAATCCTAACTGGAAACCCGACCCTATAAGGAGTCGGTTGGTCGTGTTTCGGGTTTCTCGGGTCAACCCGATCGGATTAGTCTGGTTACGTATCCAATTTTCTTTGTGTATATTATTTGTTGAATTCATGCGTCTATTGAAATTTTTTTTATATCTTAATTATCTTTATGTGTTTGGGAAACCTATAAATATAACACAAACAAAGAGCTTTTGCCCTAGCGGTATGATGTTTGCCTCTTAACCTTGAGGTCAGGAGTTCGAGTCCCGTCGTAAACATAGGTGATAATTATGAGTAGATTGGATTTGCCGTTTCAAAAAAAAAAAAAAAAAAGCAAATACCCCATTTTTGGTTAGTTTAGCAAAACGTGTACAAGTATTTACTACGTATTACATTTTCATTTTAAGTTCTCATATTCAAATTTGGATAATACACTATTTTTGTACATTGAATATACTACTTATTTAATTTTTATTTATGTTATTTAACCCTATATTGTATTAATAGTGTTAAGTCTAGTTTTGAGCTTCATTGATGTAATTAGCATTAGCAACTAGTTAATTGATGTTTAGAGATAGGAGGTATAAATAGGATGAACTAAACTTAGAATGTAAGCTTTCCTCTCATTTGTATTGAATTATCATTTGAAAGCTTGTTCCCTCCATCTTCATCTCTCTCAATACACACACTAACTACACACACTAACTACACACATTTAATTCTTCAAAGTTCATCAATTCACCATGAATTAGCTTCATTTCAATTACATTTGATTTCTCATTTGGTATCAGAGCAAAAACTCTCACATAGTAGATCCAATTTCGTGGTGAAATGAGCTAGATCTGAGATTTTTGGAAGAAAAAGTTTTGTTCGTCACTGTGATTTTAATTCGAAAATTTTTCAGTTTGAATTGAAGATATGATTGAAGATTAATGTTTCTCCATCGATTATAATAGGAATAGAATCAAATTTCGATCAGTTCCATCAACAATTGATTATGATTCAGTGATTTTTGTGAAAAAGTTGAAAAACTCAAAAAATGTCTGAAAATCGAAGAATTCGAGCTGTAGTGTTATAGATTGAAGAATATTATCAGATCAGATCATGCGAAAATCATTTTCGAGCAGATAGGGATTGGAATCGTTGAATTTGGTTGAGTATTGAGCAGAATCGGATCAAAAGTCTGAGTTATTGAAGCTTGCGTACAAGTCTTCGGGTTCATGAACATCATCGATATGAACATGTTCGACTCTTAAAGTTCGGCCTACAGTCTTCGGCCCGAACATCCTTCGACTCAATCAAATTCGGCCCAATCAAGTTCGGCCCGAACTACTACTTTAAATATTGCTCGGCCCGAACTTCTCACTTGTTCTCACTTATTCGGCCCGAATACACTGTTCGATACACTGTTCTCAGGTACATATTGTTCGATACATTTGTTCGATACATATTGTTCGATACACTGTTCGTCCACTTGTTCGGCCCATATTGTTCGGCTACACATTCTTCGGCCCAATTTAGTTCGGCCCGAACATCACTACACTCTTCGGCCCAATTTAGTTCGGCCCGAACATCACTACAATCTTCAGCCCAATTTAGTTCGGCCCGAACATCACTATAGTCTTCGGCCCGAACTAGTACGTTGAGTTCGGCCCATCATCGAACAACACAAGAGTTCGGCCCAATCAATCCTCGGCCCGAACACTATACTCTTCGGCCCATTAACGTTTAAGCCCAATACAACATTGAAATCATTTTGAGATGACGTCAAAAGATGCACTTTCCATTGGAACCGATCTCAAACCTCCGGTGTTATACATAGGCGAATGGTGTCGCGGTATTCTATGATATTCTTGAAGATATCATTGCTGCACCAAATGCAAATCCACCAGTTCTTGGTGGTCGAACTCCACTCCCTCCGGCTCGATATGATGCTCAACAAAAACAACGAGCTAAAGCAGATTTACAATCTTTTTCATTCGTACTTCAAAGTTTACCAAATGAGATTTATAACAGTTTAGATAGTTTAGAAACCGGAAAAGAAATTTGGGATGAAATAAGAAAGCAAATTGAGGGCACTATCAATCATTTAAAGCTACAACCGGGGAAGAATTGGAAAGCACATATCATCGTTATTGTAATTTGTTGAATGAACTTCGTAGAAACAACCTGAAAAAGGAAAATCTTGAGATCAACATCAAGTTCATCAACAGTCTTCTTCCTGAGTGGGCCATGTTTGGAAATAGTGCTATGCAACACAAGGATCTTAGCTCAATTGATGTTCATGAACTTTATGAGTATTTACTACAAAATGCACCCATGGTGAAAGACATCGTCAAATCCAGACAAGAAACCGCCAATACTCTTGATACTCTTGCTCTTCTTACAAAACACCATCAATCTAATGCATCTGGTAAAATGAAAGAAAAATCAGAAGAAACTTGCAACGGATACGAAGGATGATATGGAGAAAGAAATGGAACAAGTCTTGCAAGCTATGTCTTTCATCTCAAATTATCAGAAAAAATATTACTCAAAGCCAACAAACAACAATCAGAGGTCTTCATCCAACTTTAAGTCTGCACCATCTGCTTCAAACACAACTGACAAACCAACAATCACACCTTTGGATCCTACAAAGAAATGCTATAATTGTGGAATTGCTGGTCATTTCTCCCATGATTGCAAGAAACCTAAAGTTCGGGATTCTGAATATTTTAAACGAAAGATGTTAATGGCCAAGCAAATTGAGACATGCAAGGTGTTATTAGCAGAAGATCTTCAGTGGATGGAAGACTCAGATCCTGAGGATGAAGAACATTCAGCAAATCTATGCTTCATGGCAAGAGAAAAGGCTGAGATTTCTGATCGTTTTAATGAAGAGGCTAACAAAGAAATTGAGGTAATCAGTTCTCTCTTGTCTAATTCTTCAAATTCGATTGATTCTGATAATTGTTTTGTAACGAACCAGATTTCTGAAATTGATTCTTTAAAACAAAACCTTTTAAGTGAAAAAGAATTAAATACTAAACTTCTAGAAAGTTTGACTGTTTTAAAAAAAGAACATGAACAATTTGCTCATCATGGTGAACAACTTGTACGTCATATTAAACAAAATCAAAATTTCAAACAAGAGAATCTGGAGTTACAAAATCACGTATCAGAATTGAAGGTTAAATATGAAAACGATATTAAGCATATGTCTCATACAATTTCTGAAAAAGAAATTGAAATAACCAATCTTAAAAACACACAAAATTCAACATCAAATGGCCAAAATGATAAATATTACAAGTTATACATTGAAACGTTTCATGAATATCAAATAACTAAAAACTGGTTGGAACGTAAACAAAAAGAATTCGATGATAATGAGAAACAGTTTAAATAATTAAACTCATAAATAAAAGAATTATTTGAAACCTTACATGAAAATGACATCAAAACATCACGAGAATTAAATAGCAAACAGAATGTCATACATCAACTTCAATATGATAAAATTCTACTTTCTTCTCACATCAAACACTTAGAAGAAATAATTGCCAAACGAGGACAAACTGATCAAACTATTCATTTGAACAAGCCTAAAGACTTTAAATACTTCAATTCAAGAGAAGGACTGGGGGCTAATAATCCAGAATATCTTAAAATGGCATGTAACGTGCTTCCAACACTGTATGATTCTAAGTACATACATGTAGATATTTGGCAGAGCTACATTCGTATGACAGATGAGGAAGAAGAAATTGAGGCTTTCAACATAGCTAAAAAGGAGAATGCACAAATTAGTTTCAATTACACTGAATTAAACAAAACTTATGAAACTAAAAAGACAAAATTTGAAAATGACGATTATTTTCCAATTATTACACCAGAGGAATTTGAGATTAAAGGGAATGCTGTACTTCAACAAAAAGTAACCCTCAAGATTTACATACCCTCTCTAATTCTAGAAAAAAAAATTTGTCAATTGGAAACCGAAATAGATGGAACGCATAAGACATTTGACAAAGAAAAATCAGCTTTACAAACAAAAATTCATGCTTTAGAAGATAAAATTGTTGGAATAAAATTTGTTTCCAATCAAAGTGCTTCTCCTAAGCCCACATCAATCAATGATAATTTCTCTACTCCTAAAAATCCAATTATTTTAAAAAGAGGTTCTAATTCCACTGTTTTAAATTTTTCAGATAGAAATTTAAATTCCAAGCTTAGGAGGCCAATGAAAGGCGGGGTGAAAGAAGTTGAGCAGTTTAAGAAGTCTAATTCGACTAAGTCTAGTATGCTTAAGTCAAAGTAACATAAGAAGTCTAGATCTCCTTCGTTTTTAGCTTCTTTTTTTTTCTAATTCCAATAAATGTAATAACTCAACAACGTTTATTTCTCCTGCTACACTTTATGGTATTGTATATGATTCTGCAATTTATCGTCCTGTTAATTTCACTGTTAATGGTGTCAATTTGATTGTTAAAATAGATAAAACTGGCAAACAAGTTTATTTTGATCGAAAAACTAATAAACCAATTTCTCAATATGATACACGATATTTTGTACGAAAAGATGCTCCGTGTGGTCCTCGACATGATGTACTTCATAATAATGGTTCAATCATTCATTCATGTACCATTTGTTATCCAGAACCATGCAAAATAGTACTAGCTACATCTCAAACACCTCTCACTACACGTTCTTCTCCTATATCTACACCCTCAGTTTATCGTGTAGTTTCTACACCTCAATCGACAAAATCAGTTTATCGCGTTGTCTCTGCACCTAAATCGCCAAAATCTTTTTATCGTGTTGTGTCTGCACCTACATCGTCAACATCCGGTTCTTCGCCTTCGTCTCCAAAGCCATCCAAGTTTGTTAAATATAAATGGATTCAAAATGAATAATCAAACTGGATTTTACATTCTCCTGAGAAATCATTAAAATGGTCTATCAAATTAACAAATGCAGAACTGCCTCCTTGCAGTTCTCCAAATCTCTAAATTCATACCACTTTAAATATTCTTCATAAATCATATATTAATAATCGTGTAGGACCCATATCTGACTGGGTACCTTTTTATATTAATTGTTTTATGTAGAATATATGGTATCTTAATTCTGGTTGTTCAAGACACATGACCGGAAACAAGAACTTATTAACAAATTTTAGAGACAAATATTTGGGAACTGTTCGTTTTGGGAATGACCATTTAGCCGCTATTATGGGTATTGGAGATATAATTCGTCACAATTTAATCATCCGGAATGTGACCTATGTTGAAGATCTTGCACACAATCTTTTTAGTATTGGTCAATTCTGTGATAAAAAATTGGAAGTAAATTTTCGAACAAAGAATTGTGTTGTTCGCACCTATGATTTCGAAGAACTTCTTACTGGATCTCGTGAGACAAATCTATTTACTATCAATCTAAATGACGTAGTCCCACTTGAAGAAGTATGTTTAATGTCAACAGCATCATCAGATGAATCTTGATTATGGCACCGTCGTCTCTCTCATCTTAATTTCAAAACTATCAACAAATTGATTAAAGGTGGCCACGTATCTGGTCTTCCAGATGTTAAATTTGTTAAAGATCATCTTTTTTCGTCTTGCGAAATGGGCAAAATGACTAAAAAATCTCATAAGCCCAAACCAGTTCAAAGTACTTCAAAACCGCTTGAATTACTTCATATGGACTTATGTGGTCCCATAAGCGTTCAATCTTTAGCCGGCAAACGGTATGTGTTGGTGATTGTTGATGATTATTCTCGATATACATGGGTTTATTTCTTGCGTTCAAAAGATGAAGCAACTAATATCATCATAGCCTTCATCAAGAAAACTCAAACAAATTTGGATTTAAAAATTCATACCATTCGTACTGATAATGGGACTGAATTCAAAAATCATTCTTTAGATTCTTTTCTTGAATCAGTTGGTATAACCCATCAATTTTCCGATGCCCGAACACCTCAACAAAATGGGGTTGTTGAATGACGAAATCGTACCTTGGATGAAGCTGCTCGTACCATGCTTTCATTTTCTAAACTCCCATTATCTCTTTGGGAGGAAGCCATAAGTACGACATGTTTCACTCAAAATCGTTCAATCATCAACAAAACCTACAACAAGACTCCATATAAACTGATCAATAACCGTATTCCCAATGTTAAATTTTTCCATATTTTTGGGAGTCGTTGCTTCATCCTGAATGATAAAGATAAATTGAATAAATTTGATGAAAAATCTGATGAAGGAACTTTTATGGGATACTCACGTGAATCTGCTTCTTATAGAGTATTTAATCGATCAAAACGGACGATTTGAGAAAGTGTTAACGTTAATTTTGATGAGACTTTTCCTATAGATTCATTAACTACAAATGTTGAAATTCCTTTACCTTCGTCGTCGCCTTCCACATCTGAAAATGACTTAGATATCTTGTTTGAACATTTGTATGATGATTATCATAACATTCGACATACTTTACTTGAGCATGCTGGCGTTCCATTACCATCAGTAGCTGATGTTCAATCCATTATTGTACCTGATATGCAAAATTCAAGTTCTACTGTAACATCCCAAAAATCAGGGGAAATTTAAAATTTTTAAATAAATAAAATAAACCATTTTTCCCCAAAAGTACAAGTAACTCAAATGTCCCAACTCATAAATAAAAATATAATACCGTCTCGTGGTTTAAATGCGGAATAATTAAAGGTTTTAAAACAAAACATGTTTGACTCAAAATAAATGCTTTAATCCAAATCCATAAATATAAAAATAGAAACGCAGCTCATCAACCATTGACCTTCTCTTTGCCCTTGCTAGTACCTACAAAATGGAAGGGAGTGTTTGGGGTCAGCCACCGCTGAGTGAATAATATCAAAATAAACAAATACATACAAACAACTCAAGTCACATAAGTGATCCCTAGAGACTCTACTCAATTCTTAATTACTCAAATTTATTTCTCAGATTTTAAATTTATATAGCGCGCTTGTATGACTTGGGACGAGAGATCAACCTCGACCCGCCTCACACAACTCAAGGCTCAACACCTGTACTCTTCGGTGTTGAGTCAAAATATCTGCCACCAGTACTCTTCGGTGCCAAGACAAACATCTGACACCAGTGCTCTTCGGTGTCAAGTCAAGTATATTATGTTTAATGTTTTAACTCAAGAACTCAGAACTCAGATAACTCAGTCTCCAGATAACTCAGATCATAGATAACTCAGATAAATCACACAATCAATACTCAAGCTCAATCAACAAGACAATTCACAACACATAGCACATAATCATGAATCGAAGGTAAGTACAAGTTTATAGTGAGATTACCCACCTCGAATAACTGTAAGCTCCTAAATATCCTCGGTACTGAAGAGCGTCTCTAACAGGTCCTAGAAGGTCCTACAATGTACAAGGAAGCTCAGGTTAGGATTAGACTCAAAGGTTGTTTCAGCAGAAACTAAACAGCACTCAGCACTTTAGCGGGAACAGCTATAACTCAAACCGCTCAGATGTTATTCAAATTTTTACAGTAGTTAAATGACTCAGAGGACTACAATTTTACAGAAGACTTTGTAAGCTAGATCCAAATAGAAAAGGCTCAAAACATGCTCACAAGACTGAATAGTTGAACCGAAAACTATCCAGCGAAGGTTTACTAAAACAGCAATAACTTTTAAACCGTGAATCAGATTAATGAGCCGTCAGCGTCGTTGGAAAGAGGACTCAGAAACCTAGAGACTAGCACGGGCCAAAAATCTAAAAACATATTTTAAGTGTGGTAAAAACAGTCCCGAAGTCGGAGGACAGATTCTGATAAAATTCAGCCTATTAAATAAAATCCGTTTTTAAAACCCGACAACAACCCGCTCATTTCCGAGACACCCGACACTCCCGAAACGTATGTTAACTTCAGAATTATGTTTACAATTTCTTTAGTGTTTTTATTTAGAAATCTATTTCGGTTTAGGGAACCAAGAACCTATAGGTTCGGTTTCCGGTTTTTCGGTCATTAAAACGTTTAGCCAAAAATAACGGTTTTACCCAATCCAGCATTATACGGGTTCAGTAGTCAATACCCATACCCCAACCCACGATAAAGAGGACCAATCAGCTTGACGATTTTTAAACCACAAGACAAAACATTCCCGATACTACAACCAATTCATGAAACCCGACTCTAGAGAAACAAAGCAAAACGGTTAACAATCGACTTAATAACAACTCGAACCCTTAGTGTTTGATTACAGCCCTTCATAAAACGAGGTTAGACACATGAGGTTCAATATTCGAATGGGACAAATACATCACCGAATGGGAATAGAGTGACAGTTTTACCGTATCAAGTAACTAGTTCAACAATTCTGCTCGAACACGATACCACTTGGGTTCGAGAATCACCACAGCTCGCTGGATTTTTGAGGCTCAAACTGCTCACTGTTTTGCCATGATCGAACACCATAAGATAAACACAAAAAAAGGGGTTTAGGACCTGCTCGATCGGGGAGAAGAAAAAGGGAAACCAGGGAAAGAATTTTACCGACACCAAGATGTTCTTATTGGCTCCTCTGATCTCCGGCTTGACAATGGAAGAATAATACTCGAACGGATGTGCTCCTACTTCTGCTTTGACGGAATAAGAAGAAGAAGCTAGGAGATTATGCGGCTGAGTATAGGGACTTAGGGTTGGAGGAGGTTTTCAAATTAAGCAAGTAATGAAGAGGGAAAATTGTGTCCATATTTGTCTAAACTTAGTGCCCAAGAAAGTCAACAAGGCCCCACCTTTGCCGACATACAAAACAACTCAGGCTTTGGCCTAGTTCAAAATTCCTCTCACACCTAAAGCAACATGATTAAATTGGGCTCATGAATAAAATCGCACAAAGTAGAAAAATGGATTAAAAAGGAACGAGCAAGGCCTGACCCAAGTCGGAACTTGGTCTTGGCTCGGAGGATGCAGTCTAGGGAACAAGGAAAACAACTAAACAGAGACCGGCTCGAGATACAAACGAAGTAATATAGAGTAGGCCTTGGACTATCGGTTGGCCTCGGGAATTAGCAAACGCCGAACTAACTGGCTAACTACTCTCGTTGTTGAATATCACCATTTAATAACACCCTTGTTTTATTATTAATTAATCCCCATGATTAATTAATCGCACATTGAATGACACTCTTGTCATAACTAAAACACTAAGTATCCTACCCTATATATGAGGCCTAAATTTGAATTGTGTTTGACACCATGGCAATTCCAAGCATTCCTATTCGTCCATAATGCCACTTGGAATTCCCTGATTGGTCCACGTCATTTGCACTAATACAAACGAATCTGGTACAGCTTACTGTCTACATTCATACGCTCCATATACGGCAAATGAATCTGGTACGGCTTACGGTCTACATTCATATGCTCCATATACGGCTTCCTACATACAAGGAAACAAATAAATAACTATTTAAAAGATCCCACATACAAGGAAACAAATAAATATTTAAAAGATCAATCAGCGAATCAATCGTATTTATTCAGAAGTGATACACGACTCAATATAATTTCCATAAAACGGCATTCTATGATTACGGCATAAAAAGCTGGATTGTGCAACGGAACCAGACTTCAGATATTACGGATTACGGCATAAAAAGCTGGATTCTTCATTTAATAAAATGCCCGTGTAACATTTCTTCATTTAGCCTTTTTTTGTACAAAATCATCATCACATCTATCGATTATTATGTGGCATAAAAAGCTGGATTCTTCATTTAATAAAATGACCGTGTAACATTTCTTCATTTACCCTTTTTTTGTACAAAATCATCATCACATCTATCGATAATTATATCATTTAGAAAAATATATAAAGTTTTTGGACATTTTTCTACATACTAAAATTTACAGCATACCCGTCCATCGGGCGGGTTTTGTAGCTAGTTTACTTATATTAGATACACAAATAATCACGTAACACAAAAAGGTCTCAAATAAATAATGTCATACAATTTATTTTAATAAAAGTAGCTAATTAAATTACAATAATTTTTTTAGGGCGTTACAACTCAACTCCACTTGAAATAGACTTCATCCCCGAAGTCATGGCTCAGAAGAAACGCAGGGTACCGATCTCGCATCTCAGACTCAGGCTCGCCCACGGCACATATTTCAATAGGAAGACACAAAACAAACAAAAAAATCATGAATAAAAAGAAAGTCTTCAGGGAGACCTACGCGATCAAGATAAACTTCAGCTTTTGTAACTGCTCGTAAAATCTTCCGTCTCTAACGGCGCAAAAAGATAAGGCTAAAAGAATAAAAATAGGAATGCTCTCTAAGGATCTCGGTTTATCTATAAAAAAAAAAGAATGCCAAAAATGACGCACAATAACTCTCGATACTCTGATGAAGACGTCTTCTTGCTCTCGTAGTCGGACACATATATTGCACCCAACAGTTACCGTTGTGTTGAATCTTCGATTCAACTCCACTTGGAGATTTGTTACGATTTGGTTTGTGGCGACAGATGATCTCGGCGTAGTACTCGGTCGTTCAACTCGTGCTCGCAATCATACCCGGCCCTCTCTCGGCGAAAAAAAATAAAAAAAATAAGTTTTTATTGGAAAAACTTTCCCGCACAGTTCTAACAAGGTATTACTTTTACATAATTTACACCCGAAATTTTTTATTATTATCAATCTCCGCCAAGAATGATATCTCAAGGTCCTCTGCTCTATTTAATATCAGTTTGTTTTAAAACATAAGCAACAATTTAGTTTCACACCACTATCAAACCATACCCAAACAAGCACAATATTCTCTAGAAATGTTTTTATCACACAAAAATCTCATATAGTAGGCAACTCATGCCTTTTACTCAATTTGCATATACTCATAATGCATTTATCTCAAATTCCCACAACTTGCTTTTAACTCAACGCAAGCTATATTATTAATTTGACTCAAATCTCGCTTAACGACTTATCACAAGTCGCACGAAATGCCCATGTTCTTACTCTTTGCGATCACTCGCTTGATCAAATTTAATTGTTAGGCTACAAGAATACATAATTTCTCGTTTAGGCCGCATTATTGGTTCTCTTGTTAACTCGATTAATGATTTTATCATTTAGCTCTAAATTAACTTCTCGCTTTGTTCTCGTTTTAATTGTCTCTTGATCAGTTTGACCAAAATATCCACCCATTAATCACATTTATTTTAAGTCTCAACTAAATGTTTTATCTTCGCTCGATTAATTAGCTCGTTAATTACTTACATCATATTCTCGTGTATTCCATTACTCAATTAATCCTCATTCTCAATTTACAAGTTCCGCATTACTTTAAAGTTTTAGTGCTTTCAGTATTTAGAACTCATAGTATTTTAATGAAATTTTATTGTTTAAGACACACTTATATTTTTCATTTGTTCATTTTAATAACTATTCTTGATTTAATAATTACTCACTAAAGTGTAATATTTGATGACATTCCATTTAATAATTTACTCGTTATTCCCCTTAGGTTCAGTTTAATATTTGATCACTAATAAAGTTACGTCATTTGGTTCATTTTAATAATTTATTCATTTAACTCGATTTATTAGTTTCTTACACTTTGGTAGTTTCTCAGTAATAATAAGTCTTTCCCATAATCTATTATGGCGATCTCCTCATGACTGTCTCGTTGATAACATTCTCATAATCATGTTTTTCCCATTTTACTTGACCTGAATAATTTATAATGAATTTTCATATTTTAATACTCCCATTTTATCTCGTTATATTCCCACAGGAATAATTTCTCGATTAATTAATCACTTTTATAACTTTTAGCCAGTTATATGCACATATATGCTCAATAACATGAATTTAATAATTCACAACTTTATACGCATTCTCCATTCACATCCTTATTTTTTCCCCCTTTAACCACCACTCAACTCGACTTGGAGAAAACTCGTCCCCGAGTTTGGAAGTGGCACTCAAAATCTCATATTCTGTACTCATAGAATTCGTTACGAACACACTATAGTTCGGTTTGTTAATTTTCGTTAAATTTCATATTTTAAGGTTTATTTGATTACTCGATAATTAAAATCTTATACACATGTGTGAGTCGGTCCCAACGTATACTCTTTACGCCCTCTCACACCCCTAATCATTAACTTTTTATCACTTTATAACAATTATTCATTGCTCATATTACGTGTCAGCTTTCTCATTAAGCTTCTCATGGATTCTCACATTAGGTTTTCTCAATTATAACTCTCTCTATCATTGTCTCATTAACAATTAGTCATTTTATGACTCCTCATAAGTCAAGATTGTTTCATTTAGTAGCACAGCCACTTGCTATTCCGCATTACACATTCACGATTATCTCTTGTTCAAATCTTGAGCATTAATCTTCGTTTTGGTTTACTCATAGCATATTTGGTATTATTATTACCATATTTTTTTTTTGCCGTTAGATAAAATTCTCGTTTAATTCGGATTGAAAACATCTCGTAAGTTTTCTTTTGTCAATTAACTCATTAGTTAACTCGTTTTTGTATCTCATCTCATTCAACTAGTGATGTTTCAATATTTACAACTTTTATTAACTCTATTAGAGTTTTATCTCACCGTCAAATATTTCCAATTTAGGACACATACACTATTGAAAATGAATCTCCGTGAATTCATCGGAACACTCATAGTGACATAAAATCTGGTGTTTCACGAGGATTGAGTGGAAATCCTGCTAGAGCTAAAATTGCGCCAACTCTAAATGCAGGTCACACGTTTGAATCAACGGTTGTGCAAACGATTTCCGATTCATACGGTGTCTTAACGGATACTCTATGTGAGTCCGGTATTACCTAATTTGTTCAAGTTGCTATGCTTATACTTTTCTATCATAAAGGCAACAACTTATGCCGGAAACACATACATTTCCGATGAAAAATCCATGTGATTCATTCTTACAACGAAACATCATAAATGCTGATCAATTGCACCTGAGCGTTATAGTTCCCTCTCAAATAACTCCTATGATCTGCTATAACCGGCATGATCTTCCCAGGAGCCACCTATAATATAGGATATACTGTGAGGGTCCATAGGTCTAGGTGAGCAGAATCAAGTATCACGGGATCTTGATTGGGGTGCGCTGAGATAAAAATTGAGAGGGGGAATGAAGTTTGGGGTGCAATTCAGCTAAACACATGGTCGAATGAACCAAAGGAGTAGTTGAAAATTGAAAAAGTAAGCTTGAGTGAGGAGGGTGTGACAGGGTTAAAGAAAACGAAAAACCCTTTCCAAATCGATTACAAGCCGGGTTGCCACGTCTCTATCAGATTGCATGTGTTGCTCTCTGATATTGAATTAGACATCATGGACCCAGTGATGCAATGCACAACCCCCCAGCCACTCAAGTATTTCTTAAAAAGTACTTGTTTCATTTTCTCGGAGATAAGCTCATATGCTATCGACATCTCACTTGGAGATTGTTGATATTAAACAAGAGGACAAGTCTCTCCAGTCATCGCCTTCATTTTTCCACAAATTGAGTCTAGAACCGAATTAAACACTTTTAGGACACTGGCAAAATACCAAGCATATCTTTGTGATACAGCCGGAACATTCATAGTGATATCACATATGTTGATATTTCACAATGACTGAATGGAAATCCTACCAGTGCTAACATCAAAGTCAACACTGAACGTAGGTCACACAGATTTTGTAACTGTTGTGTTAACGGGTAATCTATGTGATCCCGATTTACCCTGTTCGATTCCATGTACATTTTTGATGACTGTACTCCATTGCTATCAACAACAGTCGGGATATCAGATGATAAACACGAGACTGTTGTTTTATGTCATCTATAACGGTCATTGAGATTAAACGATAAAAGATTTTATCGTATTTTTTCATACTCAACAACGATCTGGTTTATCTGATGATATGTGTTATACATTAATTCATACAAAATATGAATATATCATTATTCAACACATTTTTATCATTGAGCTTCGAAGATTCTTCCTAATTCCAACTCGAAGAACTTCCAATTTTACATGATGATTCAGATAAATCTTTTTCATCATGAGGGGGAGAAAATATTACAGAAGTTCTTTTTATAAAGATAAATGCTAACATTTAGGAGGAAGAATATATTAGCTCAGTCTACTCTGCATTAAAAAGTCATATGCATCGGTTAAGGGGGAGTAAACAAGAAACTGAAGATTAGTTAAGAAATAATTGATTGTTTGAGGGGGAGCACAACACTTTATCAACATTTTACCCTAACAACAATTATCAATGATCATAAATCGACAAAGCCACAACTTCAAGAAAAGACTTCCGCTACAAACAACTCTATCTATGGGTCTACATTTCGTCGTCGATTTACATGAAGTAATTTGTGAAGAAAAAGAAACCGATTCATCTTTAGAAATTTCAAATCACAAATTCTCAAACCATTTCAACCCAAAACATCCATTTCAATTTGAAATTTTATCGTATAAATCATTCTTTTCAAATTCCATAGCAACCACATCCATACAAAAACTTAACAGTTCAAATCTTTTGTTCCATACAAAATACAAATCAATCAAATCAAATCTTAAAATGTACATATCATTCTTTCCTACATATAAAACTTCCATACATACATATCCAAAATTTTTAACTTTCAAATCATTCTTACCAAAACAAACACACACATCCAAAACTTTAACTGTCAAATCATTCAAAAACATCATCATCCTATCCTCACTAAAACCCTCTACCACACAATTCAAAAACAACCTCTCCATTATCTGAAATCCCAGCATACAAATCCTTACCTAACTGATATTCCATTTCCAGAACTTTCAAAACTTTAGTAAATCAGTTTTTAGATCTTCCTTACTCAAACAGATTCAACGAAAAATATATTTTCTTTGAATATCTGAAACTTCAAATTTCTGCTATGGTACTCTTCAGAAACTCATAAATCATTTACATATCAAATGCCAAAATCTTAATCAATTCTCAGAAATATTCTTTGAACTGCAAAATCAAGTGAAGTCAAGAAATTAAAATGTTGAAGAAATATAATTAATCATATTGACGCACATCTGAGAGTTACTGAAGATCACAACAGGCCAATAGATGAAATTAAAGAAGGAAGACAGGGATGAGGTGCTAAAGCTCAAAAAGGGGGAGATTGTTAAGTCTAGTTTTGAGCTTCATTGATGTAATTAGCATTAGCAACTAGTTAATTGATGTTTAGAGATAGGAGGTATAAATAGGATGAACTAAACTTAGAATGTAAGCTTTCCTCTCATTTGTATTGAATTATCATTTGAAAGCTTGTTCCCTCCATCTTCATCTCTCTCAATACACACACTAACTACACACACTTAATTCTTCAAAGTTCATCAATTCACCATGAATTAGCTTCATTTCAATTGCATTTGATCTCTCAAATAGGGGTGTTAATTGGGTTGTCGGCTCGGGTTTCAGCGCTTATCGGGTCGGGTCGTCGGGTTTTGAGTAAAAAAATCCTAACCCGAAACTTGACCGTATAAGGAGTCGGGTTGCTCGTGTTTCGGGTTTGTTGGGTCAACCCGATCGGGTTAGTCTGGTTACGTGTCCAATTTTCTTTGTGTATATTATTTGTTGAATTCATGCGTCTATTGAAAATTTTTTATATCTTAATTATCTTTATGTGTTTGGAAAACCTATAAATACTAGGTAGTTAGAAGGGCCGTGATTATCACGGCCCATGGAAACCGATTCAAAAGATAACTTTGATAACAACTCATGAAACGACATATGTGGAACTGTTCTTCACAATTTTCGCATCACCAAAACCTTCTAGGACGTGTTGTTCAACCATTCTTCCTTCTTTACACAATCTTTCTGTAAAAGCAAGACGTCTTATGGTTTTAACTGTTCCACTACCTCCATTCACTAAAATGGTTTTTAACTATTCAGTGAGTCTTGAAACAAAAGGGTATGATCCCAATTCCCACCAGATTGCTACGGTGAATCCTCTCAAAGCTTTTAGCAATCACCACTTTAACTCCCTATATATTATTTATATATGAATAATCATTAAAGAAAATAAATTTGAAGTCTTGATGGCAAACTAAAGGTGGCAAGTTTGACCAATATGTGAATGGGCTGATCCAATTTACCTCTAACGGGCCAACCATATGGAATGGAAATATCTTAACAATATCGGGTCAAATGGGTTGTAAGTTGCCCAAAATTATTTTTCAAGCACAAAACCACCTAAATCATTTTACTTGAAAAAATAAACTACTTCAAATAACATAGTTTTTGTTTGATATCATTGAAACTTTTGTACAAGATGTTTCTTGGTCAACACAACCCATTTCAAATGAGTTAAAAGTCGCACCAAATGTATTTTTGATGCATAAAGACTCCAAAATTTTTTATTTTTTTTAAAAGCACTAAGATTATTTTAGATGTATATTACACACCCTAAGTATTTATAAAAAGTTAGACAAAGTAGTCTGCATCAATCCAAACCCACTATGTTCAGTCTGTACCAAAAGTTGGCCCATTACCCACCCCACCCATTTTGCAAATTCTAACTTCACAACTCACCAACAACAACAAGCCCTTAGCAGCCCAATCTCTAGAACTTCCACTACCATACTTTGCCCCAGCCAAAACTATTGTATCGAACACAGATAGTTTCTCTCCAGTAGGAATATGCATAGTTTTCGGGCCAACTTCTCCATTTAAAAGCTTATTAACAATTCGAATATTGGCAAAAGTACCCCTTGCCATAATTTCATCATTTCCCCTTCGACTCTATAAGAAATAAATTCTTTTCGGTTAACACCATGTTCTGGAAGGAATCTTGCTACTGGGCTGTCTTTATTAATACTTACAGCGGTTAAATATGATCTGTCGATCGATTTACGCACCCCAAAACCCAATTTCACATGGCTTCAGATCGATTTACGCACCCCAAAACCCAATTTCACGTGGCTTCAAGAATCACACAACAGCGGAAACATTACATAATCCCACCACATGTTATTAGCCGCTACTAAGAATTCACTTCTAACTTGATTCTTGAATTTTTTCGGGATGATGACTGAATATCCAGAATATACATCTGATCATCAGTAGACAACGGATCCCCATCATTTAACCTTCAAAAATTAGGTCACCAACCAGAGTTCTAATGCATGTTTCACAAATTTATAAATTTAGTAAGAATATATACGGGTCAAAATGGGTATGTGTTAGTGTACGCGGATGCCAACCTGTTAGATAAGACATAAACCAGATAAACACACTAATGGCAATGGATTTTACAGCTTTACTCAATTTGGCTCAAATACAACTTGTTCAACTCGTTTATAAATCTGATCGTGTTCGGGTTGGCTTATGTATAAACATGTTGATCCACCAACATGTTTAGTTTTACAAAGATATTTAAAGAAAAAGATGTTTCGAGGTTAGAATTGATTTTTCTGACTCGAAATTCTAAACACGTTGGGTTTGAGTTGACTTAATAAAATCTGCCAACCTACCAACCTGACCCTTCATACCCAAACCTGACCCACTCGTCACCCCTAAAATTAATCCAACAAAATAACACCCATTAAAGCACTACATTTACAGTTTTAACAATTTTAGTATATATATATCATGCATACCTAAGAATACAGCGAATCCATAACTTCTAAGCATCACAAGCATTGGGACAATTGACTTCTCTTCATTAACGTACCTGATTTTTAAGAAAAATAAGGGGGAAATCAATTTTTTCAATGATGTCCATGTTAAAAAACTTTTCATATAAACCATACTTCAATTCATTAAAAAAAATTAATAAAAAAAAATTGTGTCATACCTTTTTGGATCAATTGCAACCCGTTGCTTCAAAGTTCCTTAGCAATGATAAAGATCTACAGCAGCTCGAACATATCTACACATATGAAAGTAGCTGCATAAACATATTTTCCAAATTAATATATAATTATAAGAGATATAGTCATATTAATTTGTAAGAATCAGTTTGGGATGTGACAGTTTGCTTGTTGCTATGTGGATATTGTATATAATCAATGGTTAGTATGACATTAATTGGCCTCCCATTGAAGGTATTTTATTTTATAACAATAATCTAATCACCACCATAATTTGTATGAAAATTTTGATTTGTTTACCTTTTAATGCATTCATCTGAAATTTTATATCAAGATTTATGAGCATACATTTTAGAAAATGAAACTTTTGATTCAATTAAAATTAGATCTTTTTGCATTTTAAAACTTACCCAACGTCTATGACATATGTCTTTGTCAGGCCATTGGTCAAGTATCTACTTCACAAGTAATAGAAAGATGTGTCCTTCATAGGATGCATCAATTCCTTTGCTCTTAAAACACCATTTTCCCAATTCAGTCTGTAACATATATTCATATAAAAAACCATTAAATCAAACAATTCTGATAATGCATACATTATTGATATAGTTTATGTATAAGTAGGTTACGAACCGCAACAGTTCCGAATACACATACTTCTTCAATTGTTTCTCTTAAGGCGGCTGCTTGAATTTCCTCATCTAATTCCAACCCCCTGTTAAATAATGGACCATATGTTAAAATAAGATTCCATAAATACCATTGAAGTGAATGATTTATACTTCAGGGAGTAACGTTCCTTTACCTTTTCTTTGAGCACTTATCACAAGCACCTTGAGTGCATCTTTTATGTTCTTTCCTGATGCCTTGATGTTTGTTCAGGTAGTTTAGTTCCAAGGAATGTAACTTATGCGTTGTGGGACATGCTTAGCAATCTAATATAGTAATTTGATTAATATACAAATTAAGTTTTTTAAATAAGCCATTCTTCACGATTCATATAAAATGTAGTGCTTAACTTAAATTATTCTACACCTCTACTTCAATAGCCTAACATCGTAGTAACCGCAACTTGTTACAACCAGGGACGAAATCTTGAAGAGATTTCATCCTTTTACTAATCTTTTCTCCTGAAAACAAACCATTTTAAATCAATGATTGGTATAAAAAATTCAGTGGTAATGCATAAAAAGATCATGACGAAAATTACTCTTTCAGCAAAACTATGGCTATCGGGCATGGATGTAATCTTTAGGTGGTATTCAAAAGATTCCTATATTCATCTGAAAGATTACACATCATTATGAGATCTTGCAGATTCAGAATAAAAAATTATATCATAAACAATTAACATAATCAGCTATATATATCTACTGACCAGATCAAACGGCTAGAATGCCAGCTTTTGGTGGATTTATGATGGCAGAGAATTACTTGATTTCAAACAGTCCCCATACCCCTAGATTTGAAACAATGAACATAGCTCCATACAGAAAATAGATAATATAAACATATGAATCATGCTGAAAGTCAAAGCATACAGTCAAACCTCATAAATAGATGTTTTGATTGGTAATGGGTCAAGTGCCTAAACGGGCCAAATTTTTTTTTTTTGCACATAAAAGTGCCTAAACGGGTCAATTTTTTTTATTAAGGCCGAAACAAACAAATGGGTAGTTTTTGCATGTGGGTTCGAAAAATCCATAAGTGCATTTGATTTCCTTAAATTTATAAAAAAGTATTGTTGAAATACTACTCAAATAAAGGACTTTATTTTTTTTTCTTCTAATAGATGGTCTTTTAAGAACATTTCTTGAAAGATCAGTTGAAAATAATCCAAACAAGGTCAATTTGATAAGCAGCTGCTGCAAAAATGATTGTGATTCTTATTTGACTCTCAAAAGATAATCTAAAATGCAATACTTTATTGATTTCCATGCTTATTCACGGCTTCACGCCTTGTGTAGTTTTGAATATGGATATCAGAATTTCTAAGTTGTCGATCTAATGTGTCTATTTTCAAGACTTATTACGCACATATATGTTTTCAAAATTTGTATTACTAAAAAAAAGCACGAGGGCTCATATCAATTTTGTCAACACAATAGTATTAAATTAAGATACTTTTTATATAAAATTCTATTTTGAACAACGGTTATATAGAACTGTTTTTTCAAATTTTGTTTGACCCGTTTCATCCTATGCCGAAAGAATATTCTGACCAATTTGTTATATGGTTTTCTATCAATGAATTTGTGTTCTACAGGTTTCTAAAAACTGGAATGTAGTAAAACAGTTCTTTGAGTGAGTTGACAAATTTGATAAAAATAAGAAAGTGTAATACCTTGATTGTGCTGATGGTAGGAGGGTTTGTTGGAGCATCAGTTACATTCTTCAGATTTTTGAATTTCATTCGGTGATCTGAAAAAGTATGAACGAAATAAACGTATCAAAACGAAATAAACAAAAAGAGATTCACACAATCAGAATTGCGTTGTGTATATCACAATCAGAATTGCTTCGTAAAAAAAAGAAATGAATTTCAAGTAAAGTTTTTAAAACAAAACTGAAATCAAAACACAAACGAGAATAGCAAACCTGTTCAATGGGAATTCGATTACTATTATGTATCTTCTGGAATCAAAAGCCGGATGAAACTCTCATTCGTCTTGTATTTATAGGGTTTAGAAACCCTTGAAGGAGGGTGATTTCTTGATTCAAGGTGGGCATTTGAAAGGGGTTATTGCAGAATCGAGGTGGGTAGAGAAATCGTGGGAAGCAATGTGTTCTCTGTAAACGTGATTGCAACTTCCGAGGCTGGTAGACGAAGATCGAGGGAAGGTCATTTGTGATAGGGGTATTTGAAGGGGCGTGTGTTTTCAATTTAAAAGGGCGTGTTCTAGAAGGCCGAAATCAGAAACAGTTTATTGGTATGTGTTTTCAATTTTAAATGCAAGTAGCTCCTAGAGCAGGTGGTTTAGTGCTTGACATGTGACCAAGAGGTCACGGGTTCGAGACTTAACTTCTCCTTTTTTTTTCTTGATTTTCTTGAAATCTCAAAATAGAAAGAAAGTGGCTGAATTTTCTAAAAGGTATTTATGGAAAGGGTCTACATGCTTTATAAAGTAGTAGAGATAACACAAACGAACAGAAATTAATTCTAGAAAGTTCTTGGCTCTTGGCATCAAAATCTTTCGACAGAACATCAAAATCAAAGTTTAAATTTAAACTTTCAAAAACAAAATATCAAAATCTAAATTTGAACTTTCGAAAGAACACTAAAAACTTTTAAATTTACCCTACTAATCAAATATTGTCCCTTCTATTATTTAATATAATTGGAATTAAGTAAAAGCTTTTAAATTTACCTTACTAATCAAATATTTTAAATATTAAAGAAAAAAACGTTTAAACTTTAGTCAGGTCAACCCGAAACCCGACAAAGGTAAGTAATCCAAACCCGGTACTAGCGTCGTGTTTGTCGGGTCGGGTTAAACTAACCCGACTTAAAAAAATGACCCGAAATAACCCGACCTGACTAGCGTGATCGGTTTCGGGTTTGAGTCGGGTCAGGTTGACCCTTTTGACACGTCTAATTGTATACAAAGTATATAATAAGTATAAAAATAAGAGCATGATGGAAACTTTCTTGGTTTCAAATTTATATATCTCTACTATATTATAAAGCATTTACCATTCCTGAATTAGAAATGCTAAAAATTCAGCCAACACATTTTCTATTTTTATCTCCTTTTAAGTTTTTAAAAAATTAAAACTTCATAGGTTCGAACTCTGAATCTCCGTTGAAAGAAGGATGAACTCTAACCACTGAGCTAGAGAAGTCTTGGTGAGTGTGTAGCCAAACATGTCTTTATTAACTACTCTGGATTTAAGTTACAAGTCTTCACCGATTGCCGTTTCGATTCCCACGCAGACATTAAATGTTTAAACTGAACCCTTCAATTACAAAACTCAAAAGAGGTAGAATACGCAACATTCCGGCCTTCGATCTCCTTCAATTAGCGTTTCTATTCTTAGTAGCGTCCACACTCGCCTCTGCCGATACAATGGCTCTCAAAGACTACAACTTTTTAACTTGCTATGCTCGTGGCTACACTCCCCTCTGCCGGATTAATGGTTGCGGTGGTTTTGTTGAGGTATGATATGAGTTTAGACTCCTCAATATCGTGGATGTTGATTTTGACATGTAGTTTATTTGTCTTCTTATAATTTGCTCAATCGTGATTTTCAAAATTCCGTAGGCGACCTCATCTTTGATCTTGTGAAGGAACCCAACCGATTCGAAATTTGACTATTCGCATATTACGGTAGGGATTTTCCTAATTGATTTCACTTATGCAAGTGGTTTGGAATTTGCATTAATCCACTAAATCTACAGCTCTTTTGTTCGAACCTATATGAATTCTTTATAATCACATCTTATTTCTTCTTAGTATGATATCTAAGGAGGCAGAACAAGTTTTGGTTAATTTTAATTATGCAAGTTCATCTAAGGAGGCAGAACAAGTTTGTAAAGAGATTCTTTTTCTTCTTATTATGATATTTGTTGTTGGAACTGTGCTTAAGAATTTGGAGTTATGATCTTCAACTAAGCAAAATTATGTCTTATACTTGATAATTATTTTGTTATTTAAAGATTTTGGAGTTAATCTTTTTATCTTCTGATAAATTGTGATAGCATGTAATAAAGTGATTATTTTGTTTCAGATTCAAGATGTTGGTGGTCAAGCACTTACATTTGGGGGAGATGTTTCAAAAGAAGAAGTTGCATCTATGATCGAAACTGTGAGTGTAAATTTCTGTTATATCTTGATTATTTGTTTATAAAGTAGTTAGAATTGAATTTTAATTTATTTGACATGCTTATTTCCAGTAGCTAGAGTTTAGCAAAATTAAGCTTACTCAAGTGGAACATGAGAGGCCTCATGTGACTTTGTTCTCTTATTATTCCTCTTAGTTGACTAGAGAATTCATTTTATTAATTTCTTATTATGTTGTCATTGTAATTATGATTTTAGGGTGTTCCTCTTTGTATTGGTGTGGGTAACATGAGCTCATGTAATGTTTTTAAAAATCTAAACAAATTGATCATTTCTTAAAATATTGAAATTTTAGAAGCAACATCTTTTAACATGGATTATGTAAAGTAGGTAGATGAGAAGAGATTTAAGAAGCTATAGAGCAATTTTAGTCTGATAATGAAATCCGAGTTGTGGTGATGATTGCATCTCTACATTCACTTGAATTTAAAACATGTGCTAATTTGTTTTGCTTCTGCTACGTTTTACATTCTTAACGAGACCGAGTTTCGTTGATCACCTTTGAGTTATGAGACATTGGATGAAGATATGTTTTTTTAGAACAAGTTGTAGTTGAACTAGTTTTTGTGTCGGGCTTATAGTTTGGTCAGAAAATATATTGGTTTGAACTGTGGTCTATTGGCTGCAAAATAAGATAAAAACTTATTCTTTTTTTATTTTGAACGTTGTCTCTTTATAAATTATATTACACGTAAAATAGTTGCCGGCTGTCTCTCCATTTAGCTCCTATCAGCAGGGTATTTACGCGATGCACAGGTACCCTTTGTAACTATATTTGGATTTGGATGCGAGCAAAAGTTGATTGGATGCAGTTTACTTATGTTTATCTTGTGATCGAAATGTTTATTCAGCTAATCCTCTATCCAAACGGCACATGAAAACTTGGTTTTTGATAATTTTAATTCACAGCCTGCACTTCTTAAATGTTTGGATGAAAAACAATTTATATGTTAGAATTGTTATTGAGTTGATTTTACGTCCAAACATACGCTTAATTGTGTAATTCCAAAACCTTGTGCGTCATATCTTTGTTGTGAATTGATTTAAGATTATCACTAAATAGAAGACTTAAGGACTATAACAATGCCATATTTTATACAGGTAGTTGAGTATTGATGAGGTTAGTAGAGATTACCTATGTATATATAGGTAAATCCCCAAAACCTAAATGAGGATGGGCTTTTATGTTCACGAGCCCACGTGACAATTAGACCATGGCCCACGTCACAATTCCGCCGCCTGTCAAGTCATGACCGAAGTTATCACCGTCTGTCAGAATTGTCAGTGCCTGTCAGAATTGTCAGCGCCTGTCAGAATTGTCAGCGCCTGTCAGAATTGTCAGCGCCTGTCATTGGAGTCGTGGCTGACGTCCCGTCATAATGGCGGTTCATGACTGCTTTATTGCGGTCATAATAGTAAGGCGTTACACGATCATTGACGCATCATAATGGCGCTTCATGACTGCTTTGTTGTAGTCATAATGAGCCAACGTTCCATATACCTGAGAATGGCCATATAAATACATGGCCTAACTCATTGTCGAGGATACACTGAGACAGATTCAAAAAGCCTTAAAACACAGAGTTCACGTACTCTTACTTTCACCTTCGCACTCAACCTTGATCACCCTAGGTTCGCCAAGAACTTGTTGGGTCTGCACTGTGATCATCACAGGAGATCCAAGGTTGACGTCGCCTAATCTTTGTGTTTGACAATCGTTGCTCGAACATTGGTGCCATCTGTGGGACACGTTTTTAAACGGCGTTTCACTTGCCAAACTTTTTTTCCTTCTCAGTAATCAAACTGTTTCTATGGAGGCAACAAATCCATCGAAGATCACTTCTTTAGCGCCAGCAATAACCACTACCGTGACTACCACTATACCCGAGGCGGTGATAACCTCGCCTAGTCGTATCACTTCTTTTCTCCACAAGGCTGGTTGGATCAAGTTCGTTTACCTCACCACAGCCAGTGACGCCCATCCCTTCATTTCAACCTCTTTTGTCCCATAGGACGAGCTCTCAGGAGGATGGCACGGATCAGGTCCGACAGCCTGTTTCAAACTTCCCCCAGACCGCTACACCAGGGGTTCGGGAGGATCCAATTGTGGAGTTACTCAGAAGGTTGGCTCAGAGTGCTCAGCGACCACCACCGCCTCCTCCACCACCTACTTCATCGGACCTGTTGTCTCAGTTGGTGGCGGCGTTGCGCCCAGCACCGCAGCCAACGGTCGTCCAACCAGTAGATCCATTGTCACAATTATTGGAGCAGTTAAGACAACCACCCATTCACACCCTACCACCACATCCACCACATGATACATCTAATGATATGTTACGCGTGTTGCAAGCACTCGTGGCAGCAGCCGCACCACCCCGAGCGACCACTATGCCTTTGTCGGTGGTTAGTTCGAAGTTTTGTGACTGGGTGGCCAGATTCCCTCTCCCAGATAAACAAAAAGTTTCGTCCATAGTTGGTACTTACGACGGTACACAGGATCCCGATGACCACCTTGCTCTTTTTGAACAGGCCATTATGACAGAGAAATGGCTAGACCCGGTCGCTTGTCACATGTTCCCTGGCACGTTGCAGGGTTTCACTCGTGATTGGTTTGCTGACTTACCGGAGAGGAGTATTCAAAACTTTGTAGACCTAAAGGCTAAATTTGTGACTCACTTTGTCCAGCAAAAGAAGGAGCAGAGAACTCATATAGAAGCACATTTGCTGCGACAAAGGGAAGGCGAGGGGTTACGCGACTTCATTCAGCGTTACACGCAGGAATGCCAAAAAATTGTCGCCTTACCCGAAAGTCAACAAATTTCGGGTTTTACCCTCTCCTTGCTCCCAGGACAACTGCAAGAGAAGCTGATCAAGCGAACTCCAGTCACTTTCAAGGAAGCCACGGACCGGGCATATGATTTCCTCAGATCCAAGGAAACTGTTACTCTCACACGGGGAGTTCTCAACAGGAGAGACAAATGGGGGAGCTCGTCAAGCGCTAGACCTGACAATCGCCCAGACACCAGGCAGGATAGCAGACGAGACAGAGACATAGACAGCCGCAGAGATTTCAGGCGTGATGACAGAAGTAGCAGTAGGCCTACTCCCTATGATCGTGGTACAGGTCCCAGTCTAAGTAAAAGTCCAAGCGAGATATTGAAGACAGAGCAGGTGGGGTCATCTTTCAAAGCACCTCCTCAGATGTTACACAAGTCTGGAAAGAAAAATATGAACAAACGCTGTGATTTCCATGAAGATTATGGTCATGATACTAATTCATGTAGAGAGCTAAAGGCTGAAATCAAGCGTGCCTTGGAGGAGGGGAAATTGGAACATCTCGTACCAGGGTAAAGACAACAGGCAATAAAAAATCCGGCCAAAAAGACTTATAGTTGGCAGAAGAAGGGAGACAATGGTGATCATCCTGGGCCGCCTGATGGCCAGGTGCTCATGGTTCAAGGCGAGGCATCGTCTAAGAGAAAATCATCGGTCCTCCAAAGCTGGATGATGGTTCCTATTTCCTTTCCCCCAGTAGCAGCTACTTCCAACAATCCTGTTGTCATTAAAATCCGATGGTCCAATTATGAGATTAACAAATCCTATGTTGATACAGATTGTTCTACTGACATAGTGTTTGAGCATTGTTTCAGGAGACTACCCCAAGCAGTCAAGGACACAAAAAGACCAGCGCAGGCACCGTTGGTCGGTTTTTCTGGAGAAACCCACTGGCATGTGGGAGAAATAACTTTACCGATGATGATGGGGGAATATCCACGGTATAGGGTTGAAATGGTAGACTTTGCCATTGTCAACGCCCCTTCAGAATACAACGTTCTTCTTAGCAGACCATCGCTAGAGAAGTTCAAGGCCATACCTTCCACTATTCACGGCATGGTGAAGTTTCCTACTCCATCTGGAGTTGCTACTGTCAGGGGGCAGATGTCATGGCCACAGGAATGCAAGCAAGTTGAAAGCCAAAGCCAAGCACCGATCGGGCTACACCAGCGGAGGTAACGGAAGGTCCAGAAACCAAGGTAGTACTCAATGCCAATTTTCCTGATCAACCTGTCATTATTGGCTCACAATTACCTTCGCAGATAAAAAAAAAAACTCATTAGTTTGTTAAAATCCAACCTAGATGTTTTCGCATGGCAGACATCTGATATGACAGGTGTCCCTAGGAGTTTTGTCGAGCATGCTCTAAATGCCAATCCAAACATTGTCCCAATCAAGCAGAAAAAGTGCGGGCTTGCCATGGATCGCAGCAAAGCAGCATGTGAACAAGTCAACCAAATGGTAGCAAGTGGAATCGTCAGGGAGGTAAAATACCAGACCTGGATTGCAAACCCGGTCATGGTCAAGAAAAGTGATGGTTCATGGCGGTTATGTGTCGACTTCAAAGATATTAATAAAACATGTCCCAAGGATAACTATCCACTACCAGAGATTGACTGGAAGGTAGAATCCTTGGATGGCTTCCGGCTAAAATGTTTCTTGGACGCGTACAAAGGTTATCACCAGATCCACATGAAGCGCAGTGACGAGGATAAGACAGCTTTCCATACAGACCAAGGCATCTACTGTTTCCAAAAAATGCCCTTTGGTCTAAAAAATGTAGGTGCAACCTACCAGCGCTTGATTGACCAGGTATCTACTGTTTCAAAAAAAAAAATGCCATTTGGTTTGGTCTAAAAAATGCAGGTGCCACTTACGAGTGCTTGATTGACCAGGCGTTCAAGGACCAGATTGGACGAAATGTGGAAGCTTATGTGGATGACATTGTCATCAAAAGCAAAGCAGAGGATATCATGTTGGCAGATATAAAAGAAACTTTTGACGCACTGCGGAGGATCAACATGAAGCTTAACCCCTCCAAACGCAGCTTTGGCATGGAAGAGGGCAAGTTCCTAGGGCACATCATCACGCCAAGAGGCATTAAAGCCAACCCCAAGAAAATACAAGCTGTTTTAGACATGGTCTCCCCATCCACCAAAAAGCAGGTGCAAAGTTTGAATGGTAAGCTGGCAGCACTCAGCCGCTTCCTCTCAAAAGCAACTGATCGATCTCTACCATTTTTCCACACTTTGAAAGGCTGCATAAAGAAGCAAGATTTTTCATGGACACCTGAAGCCGAATCAGCCTTTCAAGAGCTAAAGCAGTTTATGGCCACCCTTCCTACGCTCACAGCTCCTGTACCAGGGGAAACATTGGTGGTATACCTGGATGCTTCTATGGAATGTGTTAGCGCAGTTATGATGGCACAGCGTGGGTCTACCCAAATGCCAGTTTACTTTGTTAGCCGGGTGTTGAAAGGTCCAGAAGTAAATTACCCGTGCTTGGAAAAATTAGCCCTTGCTTTGGTACATGCAACTAGGCGTTTGAGGCGTTACTTCCAGGCTCACCCTATTCATGTCTTAACAGACAAACCAATTAAGCACGTCCTAGGAAAGCCTGAGGTGTCAGGACGGTTGGCTAAGTGGGCAGTGGAGTTGGGGGAGCATGAAATTTCCTTTCATCCAAGAACTTCTATGAAAGGTCAGATCTTGGCCGATTTCCTTACCGAGGTAGACGAAGAAGATAAGGAAAGGCATGTACAGGGGGACGAAAATACCCCATGGACACTTTTCACTGACGGTGCCTCTAACTTGGAGGGCTCCGGGGCGGGTTTAATTCTTACAGACCCCAATAAAAATGAGTATACGTATGCTCTTAAGTTCGAGTTTCCCACAACTAACAATGAAGCGGAGTATGAAGCTTTGTTAGCAGGCTTGAAAATTGCCAGGAAAATGGGGGTGACAAGCATATCTGTATTTGTAGATTCACAGCTTGTCGCCAACCAAGTCAGTGGAGCATTCGTCGCGAACCAAACCTCCATGCAGCTATACTTAGAAGAAACTAGAAAGGTGATCTCAGAATTCACGAAATTTACCATCGAGCAAGTGCCCAGAAATCGCAACAAGTTAGCTGACGCCCTAAGCAAGTTGGCTTCGTCCGCCTTTGCCCATCTTAAAAAAGAATTACTGGTGGAGGTCTTGACAGAAAAGTCCATTGCGCGACCAAAGGAGGTTGCCACTGTTGCAGAGGAAGAATGTTGGATGACTCCGATCTTAAATTTCCTCAAACATGATGTACTACCGGCTGATCCACAGCTAGCAAGGAAAATTCGTATGAAGTCACCAATGTACACGTTGGTGGACAACTGCCTGTTTCGCAAATCTTATCTGGGGCCACACCTGCGTTGTGTTGGCCCAACACAGGCTAAAAGTATCATTGAAGCTGTACATAGCGGCACATGTTCCCTCCACGAGGGACCACGCTCGGTCACTGGTAAAATCATGAGATTGGGGTACTTTTGGCCAACGATGCATCAAGATGCAAGGGAGGAAATCAAAAAGTGCACAGCCTGTCAACAAAATGCTTCTGTCGCCAAATTGCCAAAGCATGATCTTATACGTGTTACTACTGCATGGCCATTTTACAAATGGGGGATCGACATTGTTGGGCCATTTCCGCCCGGCGTTGGCAATGTCAAGTTTCTCATTGTTGCTGTTGACTACTTTACCAAGTGGATAGAGGCAAAGCCCTTGGCAACTATCACTGGGAAGCGAGTTATAAATTTTGTCTGGGAACACATAGTTTGTAGGTTTGGGGTACCACATGTCATGGTAAGCGATAATGGCAAATAGTTTGCAGAAGGTCCATTCAAGGCTTGGTGCTCTGACATGAACATACAACAGAGATTCACGTCAGTGGCACATCCTCAAGCCAATGGCCAGGTCGAGGTCATGAACAAAGCCATCGTGAAAGCAATCAAAGTCAAATTAGGCCAGCGCAAAACTGCATGGGTGGATCTATTACCACGTATCCTTTGGGCTCATCGAACCACCCCAAGTACAACTACATCTGAAACACCTTTCAGCTTGGTTTATGGTACGGAGGCCGTCATTCCTCCAGAAATTACCCATCCAACTCAACGGGTTATGGACTTCAACCCTGAAGAGAATAAGGACGCACTACGAGAAAAATTAAACATCGTAGAAGAGCATAGGGAAATCGCTCTCATCAAACAGGCCGCCAGTCACATGCAGATGGAAAAATATTACAATCAGCGAGTCCGTCCTCTCTCTTTTCAGCCAGGCGATCTGGTATGGAGGAAGAATGAGGCCAGCAGGGTAGAAAGTCAAGGCAAACTCGGCCCTACATGGGAAGGCCCTTATCAAATACTTCATGCTAATGGCAATGGGTCTTACACCTTGTCAGGCATGGACGGACAGACTATCCCCAGGACATGGAATGTCATGAACCTGAAGAAGTGTTACGTTTAATAATTTTGTTTGATCATGTATCCCAATTTTATTCAATAAACTCAATAAGATAACACTTTTTATTATGTACGATGTTACAACATATGCATGCACAAGTGACATAGTCAAGAACATAGTTCAATATCAATTATACTATGTTCATCAAACATACGTTGTTTGGTCCCTACACATGCATCCAATTTCATCTTTTAATCAACTTGATAAAAGATAAGCACTTCCTATTCGGAAGCGACATCCTCGCGAGTAAAAAATTCTTTCACCGGTACACCAAGAAACACATACATAATTTCTATAGAAAAGTACACGTATAAAAAGAAACCAAGTAATTTCAAACATAGAAATTCCACAAAATTATTCAAAGGCTACAAAGCAATAATCCAACCACAAAATAAAACCAAGTCACAAAGTCATAACATGCATAAACAAGCTAAGGCTGTGGCTGTGCCGACAATAAGGCAATAATAGTTGGAAGTGACAACTCCAAATCTTGCACCAGGGTAGTCATAATGGGAAAAGCCCTGCTTGCAAATTTCTCGCTCGCACGCGTCATATTGCCATGCGTCGCAGGGTCCAAAAATGGCAAGCTCTCGGGAGAAATATTGGGGAGTGCATCTTTCACTTTTTTGCCGGCAAGATGTCTCCCAAACATATGAGAGGCACAGTTAAAATCGTTAAGAACATTCGCAACATCAGGATGTTTGAGCATCAAATCAAATAGCTGAGGCAATGCAGCAACTAAATCTTTCCTCACCTGCATGGCAGCATCGCGTTCTTCACGCATATTGACCATCGCTTGCCTCATAATCACCAGCTCAACATCTTTTTCAATCACATGTTGCTCTTTTTGCGCCAACTGCTCATCACGGGCACTCAGGGTCGCTGACATCTCCTGTTTTTCCGTTTCAGCCTTAGTCAAAATGACCCCCTGCTGGGATATCTTCTCTCTAAGCGTGCGCGCCTCCTCTTGACAACGACTAGATGTAGTTTGCTCAAGTGCTAGATCTTTCTTTAGAGAGGTAATATCATCTCTGCCATTATCAACTTGCACCTGCAACTTCTTTAATTCCCCATGTTCATTGCTTACCAGCTGTCGGACGTAATCCATAAAACAATTGAACATATTTATATATGCTTCACCAATCACACCTGTATTCCCGTTCATAGATCCTGACGGCGCACCCTCGCTAGTTGAAATAGGCAGGGTAGAACATTGCAAAGCTGGAGACTATGTCATGACAAAACTGCGGCTCGATGCTAACCCGGTAGATCCAAAGGGAGCGCTGATCATCCCAAACATACTAGAGGTTGCACCAATTGTGGTGCTTACTCCAAATGATCCAGTATTACCCCCGCGATTTACCAAAGTAGCATTTGCGGGAAGATTCGAGGGGAAGGTCAATTTTGGCGCCTTCGGCAAAGGGATATCATAATCGCTTACATCTAGACTCACCGCCCTTTTGCCAAGTCCTAACATATCTCGGCCATCCAATCTGGGATCTGGAATTGACGTTGCTCCCAGGTAATCGAAGTCCCCTGCATATTTACAATAAGAACGTTAAGTAACAGGCAATAAGTTGGCAACGACTATAATTATTGTGTTACCTGTCTCATCTTCGTTGTCACTCTCAGCAATAGTCCTGGACAGAGACTTTTCATTATCAGCGGCACCTGCGAAAAATAACACGTACGTTTACCTTTTACCATAGTAGATACATATGTGTAGAAGTTGTGTAATTACCTGATGTCGCGTTTGATGTCACCTCGTTGGTTGAGGTCGTGTTTATCCCAGAATTAACATGCGACGTGGCACTAGTCTCTTGTTCACCAAGGGTAACATCAGCATGATGACTTTCAATCTCATACTCCATGAAAGCAGGATCTCCCTCCATGAAATCCATCAAGCTCATGGCTGCAGGAAACATACAATGAGTCAGTACCTGTAAAAAGACAAAATAAAAGCATGACAATATAACAACAAAAACCCACGTTTCCCAGTATCCGAGTCAACAATCACAGGTTTCATCCCTTCAGCCCAATAATCCGATATACCAGCTAACACCAAAGCACCTTCCTCATAAACTCGAAAAAACAATGGACTTTCGTAAAATCTGCTTGCACAGCCTTCCGCTTTGAGGCGTCAGGGCTGGAACATCGTTTAACGATTTGTCAAACCCAGTTCTCCATCTAAACAAGTTACTGGCCCAAATATTTCTGAAAGCGGCATCGACAAACACATATTTAAATCTCCAATTTCTATGACTAGTAAAACATTCCCGAATAATTTTTTTCTTTCTATCCTTCAACTCTACAGAAAACCAATCGTGAGACTTCATCAGCTTATAACACATCCTAAACAAGAGTACTGAAGGTTTTATCCCCATTGCCACCAATAACATCTCAAAAGTCGTGATTTTGGATACAGCTACTGGGTGTAACTGTGCAAATCCCAACTTGAAGTAGTTCAACACACTCAAATAAAAAGCGGTGGCTGGCAATCTAAAATTGGAGTGGGAAAGGTAATGGATATAGAGGGCTACTTTTCCTTGCGGAGGGGAATTGGCTCGTTGGTTTGACATAGGTACAATAGCATTATATTTCCTAAGTCATGGATACTCATCCATCAGTTTTGCTAGCATTTTGTCATTGACTGTGCTAGGGCTTCGAGCAACCGATGGAGCTTCCACCACAATCGCATCTGACACTGGCTCTCCCATGTTAAGACAACGACAACTACGCCTAATAAAGTAACCAAGGATATCAACTATTACTAGCTACAGGGATGCAAACAAAGCAATAAAAACGCAAATACGTACCTGTAAGGTAGCGAGCAACCCAGTTAAACCTGCAGCAAAACATACAATTACAGTTAGGAAGGCGTTAACGATTTAAAGCGTAAAAACGTATAAGGGTCCAACTACACCGCCGGCTCACTTTGGCTTACGATTGTCGAAAAGTATATAAGGGTCCAACCGTAAAACCCTAAACCACCGGCCCATTAGAACCCTAAACCGCCGGTCAAACACCGCCGGCCCATAACCCCAAACCGCCGGCCCGTTTAAAGCGTGCAAACCCAAACCGCCGACCCATAACCCTAGACCGCCGGTCAAACACCGCCGACCCATAACCCCAAACCGCCGACCCGTTTAAAGCGTGCAAACCCAAACCGCCGACCCATAACCCTAGATCGCCGGTCAAACATCGCCGGCCCATAACCCTAAACCGCCGGTCGACCAACCCCAAACCCGTAGAATCCTAACCCGCTGTTTCCTCAAACCCTACGACTGCCGGACCATGCGAACCGCCGGTCCACCTAAAACCGCTGGTCAAGCGCTAAACCGCCGGTCGAACATTGATCTCCTCTATCGCCGGTCTAAATCCCGAACTACTCTAAAATTGACAGCCGGTCTAAACGTTATACCGCCGGTCTAAAATCGACAACACTTATCGACGAACCGCCGGTCTAAATTTGACAGCCGATTAAAATTGACAGCCGGTCTCGATCGTGATCTCGACTCGAGTCCGCCGCTACCGCCGATATTTCTTGCGGTCACGATCGACGCTACTGCCTGCACTGCCGGTCTGCCTTGGGCAGCCGATGCACTCGATCGAACAAAAAAAAAAAGGAAGAAGACTTACGAATGATGGTAGTTACGACTTGCAAACCGATGTTTTGGCAAATCCTAACTCCCGGGCATGATGAGCTTAGTTGAGATTACCTACGTATATATAGGCAAATCCCCAAAACCTAAATGAGGATGGGCTTTTATGTTCACGAGCCCACGTGACAATTAGACCATGGCCCACGTCACAATTCCGCCGCCTGTCAAGTCATGACCGAAGTTATCACCGTCTGTCAGAATTGTCAGTGCCTGTCAGAATTGTCAGCGCCTGAATTGTCAGCGCCTGTCAGAATTGTCAGCGCCTGTCAGAATTGTCAGCGCCTGTCATTGGAGTCGTGGCTGACGTCCCGTCATAATGGCGGTTCATGACTGCTTTATTGCAGTCATAATAGTAAGGCGTTACACGATCATTGACGCATCATAATGGCGCTTCATGACTGCTTTGTTGTAGTCATAATGAGCCAACGTTCCATATACCTGAGAATGGCCATATAAATACATGGCCTAACTCATTGTCGAGGACACACTGAGACGGATTCAAAAAGCCTTAAAACACAGAGTTCACGTACTCTTACTTTCACCTTCGCACTCAACCTTGATCACCCTAGGTTCGCCAAGAACTTGTTGGGTCTGCACTGTGATCATCACAGGAGATCCAAGGTTGACGTCGCCTAATCTTTGTGTTTGACAATCGTTGCTCGAACAAGTATGAATTTCACTATTTATACAATTTCTTTACGGCGCATGTATTTTTGCTAATGAACATCAATCAACCTTTAAATAACATGGTATCTATATACGGGTAGGTGCACTGTAACTATATTTTGCGGCGGGCAAACGTTGTTTGGTATATGTTATTTCTAGAGTAAAATACATAAATTGTCCATGTGGTATTCCCGATTCTGCGTTTTTGTCCATGTACTTTGTTTTTTCGTTTTTTTTGTCCCTGTGCTTTTCTGAATTCTGCGTTTCTGTCCTTCCGTCCAATTTTCTCCGTTAAACTAACCACACATGCTAAACACGTGAGGGTATTTTGGTCATTTTACTCAAACTACATATACTCTATGCTTTAAAATACGTACCTTTTTATTTTTCTATTCTTTTTCTTTTTTATATGTTTCTTGTTCATAACTGATGAAGCATCTCAAACAAAGCTAGCAACCCAGATCCATAACCCAGACCCAAACAAAACAAAATGAATGCAAAGTTACTCCGATCCAAACAAAACAAAGCAAATCGCAAAACAAAACATATGTTTCTGAAGAAACATTAAAATCAAATCAAACGACCCTAAGTTTTTGAAGATGTTTGGGATTCCGGCGAACATCTTCAACCGGTAGCCCTCTTGTCGTCTTCTTCTCCACCGGTAGCCCTCCGGTCATCATCTAGACCAAATCGATCTATCTGCGACAGTAAGAACTCCTTAATTTCCATTTTTGCAAGGAAATGGGTGTTGGTGTTTGGCGAAGAAGAAAGAGACGTTGTCCATATCTGAGTTGCAGGTGGTAGTGGTTGCAGGTTGTGAGATCCAGATGGTGGTCGGAAAAGGTGTAGCATCGGCGGTTGATGGTGGAGAACATGAGTGCTATGAACCAGGTGGTTACAAACTTCATGAAGGATGCCAAGAAGATGTCACGTTGAGATTCGAAGAAGATGTTTTTCACATTCATCGCAACTTGTAAAGAATTTACCTTACTGCTTTTCAGGTTCATCACACCCAAAGAAAGTAGAAGAGTCTGCATCGAATGTATGGAGGCGGAGGTCTTGCAATTTGGGAATTAGGAATTAGAAATTTGGGATTTTTGGGGGAGGCTGGAGAGATTGAGTTTATGGATTTTGGGTTTTTTTTACTTTTCATATTGAATTTTTATTTGATTTTAATTTTTGAATTTGATTTGATTTGTTTAATTTTGATTTGGTTTTAATTTCATGGTTTAATTTTAGTTGTTTTGATGGTACGTGAAATAAAGAAAGAAGATGATGATCTCCATTCTCCATGATGATGAAGAATTTGAGAGATGATAGAGGGGTATCATTTTGAAAGTAGAGTACAAGTAGTTTGAGGAAAATGACCAAAATACCCTCACGTGTTTAGCATGTGTGGTTAGTTTAACGGCGAAAATTGGACGGAATTCAGAAAAGCACAGAGACAAAAAATAACGAAAAAAAAGTATAGGGACAAAAATGTAGAATCGGGAATACGACAAGGACAATTTCTGTAATTTACTCTTATTCTAACAATAACTTTACAAATGAATGATACATTAAATTAGGATAATACAATAAATTATGAATTTCCATGTTACTCTGCAGAAGTAACTACTGAAAGCTCTATAACTAATCTATACAAGTAGCAATTTGACCCGTTTACTTACGAAAATGGTCCATTCGGGTTATTTGTGTATTTTACCAGTCAAACGTCACCGCACACCAATTTGAAGTTGCAAAATGAGGTTATAGGATACCCGCCGCCGAATTGCGCGGGTACATGCTAGTAGGTTTATAATGCCAAGATGGCGAAGACAGTTTGAGCCACCGTAAGAAAAAAGAGGACAATTCCAGCAAATAGAGCAATGATATTCCATGGACTACTGAAATATGTGCGCCTTAACCAAGCAATATATTTGGGCCAGGTGCCATTGTAATAGTCATCCAACTGTTTTAACTGTTTAGTGTAATAAAAACCAGAAAGAGAGATGCCTTTGCATACACCGTTGATCATATCCGCAGAGTCTTTGTTTGAGCCGAGATTGTTGACAAGAGCTTTGGATTCGACCAACTTACGGATATCGTCTTCCGTATCAATCAGCATATCCATCACACATGCATAAGATGTGAAGTAATATGGAACTTGAGAAAAAGATTGCTCATATGCAATAAAGTTTCTCAAAACTATCTCAGTGACGTCATCAATCACAAGTGTTGGCATTAGTAAAGTTGGCTTGCCCAAAGACAAAGGTGAACATCCAAACATAGATGTGTCAAATTTCATGCTCATAGGCCAATTATGATCATTCTCTTGGTAAGGCATAAAGTTCACCCCGGATCTATCGAGTTCTACGACCGAGTGGACTTTTGTTTCACTTTTCTTCAACGGCCCGTGGTTTGCAAGATTTGACAGCTCAACATCCTGAAGCTTTAATGGCTTAGCATCTGGAACCCGGTAACATTTGTGAAGACAACCAAGAATGTGATGAGGAGGAGCTGAATCTGTTGCAACATCATATTCTGGGTCGCTACCGAAGATATGGATGTAGGGACCCAGAATCTGATATATCATGCTAGTTAGAGAGAATGGGGCCAAATCTCTAATGGTGCAATCAAATATATCTTGAAGAACAAAGAAAGGGATTTGATTTTCTAGCAAAAATAGATCAATGGCGATACAAGCGTTTTGCATCTTGTTCGGCAAATATTGATCGTATCCTCTAAAATGCTTGCAACAGAACTCAAGTATGAAGCAACCATCCATAACCATCATTTGGGCAAGGTTGGCGTCGGTATAAGTACTCTTCATACCGCCGCCATAAGATGCCCTGATTCGGGGTAAGGAATCATTCACCTTTTGCAGACATGCTTTTAATGTCTGCTCTGGTGACGGATCTAAACTGTTGAATAGGTCAAACAGATAAGACTCTTTTAACCCATCTAATTCATACCGATCATTTTCGTCTTTTTTGTGTAGAGGTCCGATAGAGACCACCCGAGGGTCGAATGAAGTTGGGCTAAGACCTCTAAGCATAACCGGAACCATGGAAATAGATGGATCTTGGTTGCCGCGATTGCGTCCTCTTTCAAAACAATCAAGAAGGATCTTGAAAGAGTCCCCATCTCCATTTGCCATCCGAGATGTCAACTTCGTGTCCTTCACTATAGTTTCTGGAGGACATGAAAATTTTAAAAAAGAGAATAATTCGCAAATCTGAATACACGAACAAGAGCAAGAAATAATTAAAGGCATAAATAAAAACGCAGGAGTTACCTTGTTCCCTTCTTTCTTGATAGCTTTCTTTTTAATTTATTTTTTAACTTCAATTGTACTCGCTGAATTTCAATACATCTCTCTCTCTCACACACACACTTATATGTAGAGAGAGAACCCATATTTTGTCCATTGATCTTTTTAAATCTACGGTTTAAAACCTAATAATGATATTCTATGTAGAGTAATTTTATGGTAAAGTATAATTATGTATTTTCTTTTCTTTTACCATATTTTGCATTTTACATCTCTCATTAAGGCCATTCTTGTTCTTTAATATGTAATTATTTTATATGGATAAATATTACTCACTCCGTCCTACAAAAAAGTTTTCATTTTTTATGGACATAAATATCTAGGAGATAATTAGTGGTGGGGTTAGTGGTAATATTTTTGATTAAAATATAGAGTTATTTGGAAAGAGAAAATGTTTTCATAAGATAGTTAGCGGTGGAGTCCATATAAAAAATATTATTTTATTAAGTTGACCCTCAAATTTTATAAATGAGAACTTTTTTATGAGACAAAATTTAATGGAGAAATGAGAATTTTTTTATAAGACGAAAGTAGTACTTTGTAAAAATCAGCTCTCTAACTTAATTAATAATAATATTTTTTTAAATATATTATCTCACTCACAAGAAGTTGCAGAAGACCACATTATATTATTATTATTATTATTATTATTATTATTTATTATTTAGAGCGAATTACATCTAAGGTCCCTGTGGTTTACCACTTATTGCAGCCACAGTCCCTAAACTTCATTAAGTACACTGGGAGTCCCTGGTGTTGCCATTTTATTACACCCGTAGTCCCTGAAGCAAACTGCTGTTTATTTGGGCTGTTAAATCCCACATGTGCACAGTACATGATGGGTAGTATGGTAATTGACCACCCCTTCCTCATTTTAAACCCGAGTAAATTTCATGGAAGGTCCATGTGGTATACTATTTATTACAACCTTAGTACTTGAACTTCATTTATTACACCGGAAGTCCCTGGTGTATACACTTTAACCTTTATTGTTGCGCCACCAACCCCCTGAAAAGTCAATCCGAACGAACACAAATGGGGCCTTGTTCGTGTTCATTTGTTAAGGAAAAAATGTGTTCGTGAACGGTTCACCAACACTTATCGAACGAAATTTTATGTTCGTGTTCGTTTGTAAAGAAAATTTAGTGTTCCCGAACGGTTCGTGAACGAGGGTAGCATACATGTACAAAATAACATTGAATAACATACATGTACAAAACAACACCTATGTATCCGATCGTTAACATCTAACATTTAAGAACAACACCGTATGTAATTGACCACAATGAAGCAATTGAATCAGCAGAAAAGACCTCGACTTTCAGTCCCAAGTCCCAACTACTTCACCCAGTTTGATCAGTTCCTACAATTATACCAAACAACTAATTAAAGTAAAAGATTATTAATGAGTCAACAAGTTTTTATAAAATTAAAAAAAATAAAATTACCTCGTATGATAGTTCATCTGGGTCAACATCATCCCATGTATCCTGAAATACAAAAAAATCATTTATGTAATCCAAACATGAACTAAAATCATATTAAAACAAATACACTTCTTAACATTTCATTACAATTATTATAAGTATACACTATATTTGTTATCTTATTTTTCATTTTCTATCCATTATCCATGTTTTTTTCTACTCTCCTTTTTAGGAAATTGCATTGATCAAAACACCTAATGACCTATTAAACCAATTAATTCCACAAAGAATATGCAAAATGTATATAAGAATATGTAGAATAAATTGCTCATATTGGAGAACCTATGCAGCAGATTAATCAATTTGATACTCAAAATACTCATAGTTATTAAATTGTTGGGAAATGCCAAAAATTGTATCAAACTATTACCTGAAAATGAAAATTCGGATAGAAATAAATGAATAATCACATCGGTCGAAAGCAAACCTTTTTTTCGATGGTGGATCTAATATAATTGAAAGTGTATCGGCCTGCTCCTCATCCTTGCGCAAGTCGTCGTTCCATGGATCGAAATTTCAAAATCTGTGTCTCCACGCCCTCCGGAAAACGATCTTCAGCCGCCGTCTAGCCTCTCACCGCCAGGATCCGATTCGAGCAATTTGCTATGGTTATTGGAGAGAGAGGGATGAATGAGATTTGGTGGCTAGGGTTATTGGAGAAAGAGAGTGATGAATGAGAGGAAGAGGATACCGTTTTTAGGGAGATGGGGATGTGGGGTATGAGATAAAATACCCGTATTACCCTTTTTATTTATTTGTTACCATAAATATCTGATTTTAATACTATTTAAAAATACAAAATAACAATCTGAATTATTAGCCATAGTTTGAAATTATAAATGATCCAGATCAATTCATAAAATGGTTCTGCGGTTCTGTACCTTAAAACGGTACTGCGCTGAATCGGACAATATATATATATATATATATATATATATATATATATATATATATATATATATATATATATATATATATATATATATATATATATATATATATATATATATATATATATATATATATATATATATATATATATATATATATATATGGTCCGGATCCGGTGAGGACTGCGAGGACTCCAAAAATGATCCGAAACAAACTTTTTTCAAAAAAAATCTTTTTTAAACATTAAAATCGCAGTATATAAGATCCAAAAAAAATAATTTCAAAAATGATCTAAAAAAAATTTGGATGATTATCTTGATCCACAAAAAAAATATGGATCATTGTTATGATCCGCAAAAAAAAGTGGATCGTAATTTTTTTTTCAGAATTTGTTTTTGTCAAATGTAGTAATAATCATGGGGAGTTATATATATTTTTTTCGGAATATTTTGAATTTTTTTTGAGGTGTGCTCGCGAGTCCTCACAGGATCCCACTTCTATATATATAGGGTCCGGATCCGGTGAGGACTCAAAAGCCGGTGAGGACTGCGAGGACAATTTTCGTTCACTCATCTTAAAAAGGGCATAAATGTCATTTTGAAAACCTCCTTTTCATCCTTTTGCCACTTGTCCTCCTATAATGGAAGTGGGTTTTCCCCCCGCACTTCGTTTTTCGCCCATAAACTTTTTTTATTTGTAAAATAAAAAATCCAAAAATGCCAAAAATTTTAAAATTAAATTTTTCTACAATTAGAGTATAGTCATGAATATTTGAATTTTTTTTCACAATGATTCAAAAATTAACACTGAGCTAAAATGATCCAAATATTAAACAATGATTCAAATTTAACAAAATGATTCAAAAGTTAACAATGATCTAAAATTAACAAAATGATCTAAAATTTACAATGATTCAAAATTTATAAAATGATCCAAAATTAAATAAATGATCCTAAATCAACAAAATAATTCAAAATTTAACATAGATCCAAATAATTTTGAATCATATAAACATGTATTGGATCATTGAGTCCTGTCATTTTAGATCATAAAAATATTCGAGTTAATAAAAATATTGAGTCATTATATTTGAATCATAAATATTAAATCATATAGTTTTGGATCATTATATTTTCAATTAAATGTTGAATCATTACAAGTTATAAATTGTTACAAGTTTTGAATCATAATATTTGTAAAAAGAATCAATAATTTAAAGTACCACATTGTCTAACAAAATGATCCAAAATTAGCAAAATGATTCAGAAATAACAAAATGATTCAAATTTTAAAAAATTAAATTTTTTTTTTCAAATTTTCATGTCTATGCTCATTTTGTAGAGAATTTAATTTTAAGAACTTTGGTTTTTTCAGAATTTTTTTTATCAAAGAAAAAAAAAAGTTACAGCAAAAAAACACAAGTGGTGGGGAAAAAAAAGTGTCCAACCAATCATATTGCGACACGTGTCCGAGAGTGGGGGAGGGGAGAGTGGCTGCGCGTGATTTTCTTGTACATGCAAACTTCAAATTTTAAAGACAATTAAAACCCTCAAACATTTGACCTTTGGTGGAAAAATATAAAAAATACTTTAATAATTACAAAAATGCCACTACGAATTTTTAAAAGATGGGAAAATTTTAGCCACACATCTTTTAGATTAATGATTGAGATTTGTCCTCGCAGTCCGCACTCAATTTTGTGTCCTCACCCGATCTCACTTATATATATATATATATATATATATATATATATATATATATATATATATATATATATATATATATAGTGATGGATTCCATACAGGACCCGTTTTATATGCAGAACTCTTAGAACTTTTCTGGACCAATCACATTTAAGATAAATCATTTTTATTAATCATTTTTATTTAATTATAAAGGGGCAATATTGGTATTTTGTATCTTGGTTTATTTTTTGTAACTGATCGGATTTTAATGAATTCCTTAATTATAGGATGGTTTGTTTCCATAATTTAGTATCCCTATGTTCATAATTTTAAAATTCCAAATAAGAAGCATTATTATACGTTCATCTTTTTCTTTGTCCTGGACTAAAGTTACATGTTCTTTCATCGAATTGACAAGTAAGATTCATATTTACTGTAAGATAAAATGTTGATTTTTAATATATTTATTAGTAATTATGTTTGTTTTCTTCATCTTCTTAAGACTTAATTGTTATGATCCGCCATATATATCATAGTTTTTGGGAAGAAGAATTCATTAAGCGCCTGAAAAAATGGAGAATGACAAAGAAATCGGTATTAACCAAGATCAACGAAATTGCACAGACATAATCGACATACACCGGTTTGGTTTTTTCTACTAAGATCTTGTATGTTTAGCATACATTCATGTATACTTTTAAGGTACTGCTTTTAATTAAAAAAAAAAGTTTTTGGATGTTTTAGATGAAGATGCTCCCGAAGAAGATGTCGATGATTCATTGGATGATGATGAAGAGATACAAGAAGTTTGAAGTCAAGTTGAAACCAACGAAGATGATTTTTCTAATGAATAATTTATTGATTCATTACTAGAACAATGTTATATTTTTTTATTTTCCAAATATATCATTACGTAACAAATTATTGTTTTGTGGTTTTTTTATTTTTCAAGAACATATTATGTATCATTAGAAAAAATGTTACATACCCACTATTTTCATGATTGTTATGCAAACATGTTTTTTAATGGTCCACCTACATCAATGTATATATTATGTTTTTGTTTTAATACATTTATGTCTTACCAACATCAATGTATATTTTGCCATGTTATACATCCGATTCATTAACCTAACGATTCTGCGTTATCGAATTCTTATTTATCAGTAGGTTACCTTTTATAGTTTTGTGTCTTTCAACTAAAACTAAGATCCCAATTCTTTAAGAAAACGTGTTATCAAACCGCTTATTGTCGTGTTACTACATTGATGTGTAGAGAACATCTATGTATTTAATTGATTTTAGCCGGGTCAATGTTGATAGCGATTAAAACAAAGCAAGGGAAGCGAGCGAAAGCGAGCGAAACATCCAATGTTACTACATTGATGTATAGAGAACATCGATGTATTTAATTGATTTTTAAACTTCCAAATATTCCACCATATTATAACGAAATCAGCTAAGGGGTATTATAATTTTTTTATTTAATTCGAAAGGGGTAGTATGTACAAAATACATGTATGTAAAAACAATAAATATGTTTACTCGTCAATTACGTAAAAACTAAAAAAAAACAATAATGTAATATTAATAAATCTTAAAAATTAGGGAGGTGGATTTTTTGGTAGGTCCGAAATTAGTAGGATTAGAATTAAAGTAGATCAAAATTTAAATATGTATACCGATTATACCCTTTTGGATAGAAACTTACCTAATTAAAACCTTTAAATATTTAATTATGACATCATGGATCTTAACCGTTGATGTAAAAAATGGATGGACCAGATTGATTTAAATTAGTTATACGAGTTCTGTATATAATATAAGTTCTGTATGGAATTCGACCCTATATATATATATATATATATATATATATATATATATATATATAAATAAGTGGGATCCTGTCAGGACTCTTTTTTCGGTGAGGACTCGCGAGGACACCTCATAAAAATTTCAAAAAATTCCGAAAAAAATATATATAACCCACCATGATTATTACTACATTTGACAAAAAAAAAATTAAAAAAAAAATTTTATGATCCACTTTTTTTATCGAATCATAACAATGATCCAGATTTTTTTTGTGGATCATTATTATGATCCATATTATTTTTTTTGGATCATTTTTGGAATTTTTTTTTTGGATCTTATAGATAGCGATTTTGATGTTTAAAAAAGGAAATTTTTGAAAAAAAGTTTGTTTTGGATCATTTTTAGAGTTTTTTTTGGAGTCCCCACAGTCCTCGCGAGGAAAAGAGTCCTCACCGGATCCGGACCCTATATATATCCATATATGAAGCTTGGATTTGAGTTTTCTTTGTCAACTCATTACTTTAAAGCATCCCTATTGGCTCCCAATGCCACCTCATATGCCACATGAATTCGTAAATAACTCATTCAATATAATATATTTTAAATAAAATTAACTCCGGTAGATTAGGAAGTTTTCAAATATACTTTAAATATTATTCAGATTAATTTTGGTAATCAGTTGAATTCCATTCGAATTTATTGCAATATAAGGAATGAATTCATAAAATACGCAGGCTTGGTATGGGCAATTAATGATTTTTTTTTTATTTGGAAAGTTTCTAACTTTTGAAACTCATTTAAAGCAAATCTTTATCCCAATTAGTCCGGAAATATTTACACCAAGTATACAACAAACCAAAAAGGTAATTCCGAATTCTATGGATTCCGAAAATTTACAGAACACAAATTTAAAATATACTGGCCTAATACGAATCTTCCTCTATATTATCTTTAACATTTATTCAAAATTTCTGTATCATTTATTCATGTATCAAAATTTGTATAAACTTATCATTATAACTATGAATTCTTATGTCATTTTAAAAGTATTAATATTTGTTGTTATTTTTCTTTAATATATCTCTTGAAGCATGCCCACCCAGTCGGGCGGGCTATGAAGCTAGTATATATATATATATATATATATATATATATATATATATATATATATATATATATATATATATATATATATATATATATAGGGTATACATGTGAAACTATATATATATGGTCTACATATACATGTATATATACATATATGTATGTAGGATCCGGTGAGGACTCAAAACCCGGTGAGGATAATTTTCGTCCACTCATCTTAAAAAGGGCATAAATGTCATTTTTGAAACCCTCATTTTCTGCTTTTGCCACTTGTCCTCTTATAATTGGAAGTGAGTTTTTTCTCCCGCACTTCGTTTTTCGCCCATAACTTTTTTATATTTATAGAATAAAAAATCTAAAAATGCCAAAAAATTTAAAATTAATTTTTATACAAAATGAGTATAGTCATGAAAATTTGAAAAAAAAAATCCAAAATTGACAATGATCCATAAATAACAAAATGATTCAATAATTAACAATTGTACAAAGTAAATAAAATGATCATAAATGAACAAAATGATCTAAAATTATACATAATATATTATTTGACTAATTATTTATGTAAAATTATGTTTATACAAGATTAACAATGATCCAAAAATAACAAAATGATCCAAAATTATGACAATGATCCAAAATTAAAAAAATGATTCAAAACTTTGAAATGATCCAAATTTAACAAAATGATCCAATATTTTATCCGGGTTTTTTTTTCTTCAAATTTTCATGACTATACTCATTTTGTAGAAAATTTAATTTTAAGAACTTTGGCATTTTTAGTTTTTTTTTTACAAAGAAAAAAAAAGTTATGGCCGAAAAACAAAAGTGAGGGTAAAAAACCCCATCAAATCAAGTCTTGACATGTGGCCTAGGAGAGAGAAAGTGTTTGCAAATTACCAATTTAACCCTCTGAATTTTCTTTCCCCCCATTATTTTGGTTAACTTTACACAAAACCCCTTCAAACTTCAACCATTGTTTTTTTTTCACATTGAATCCTAGCCATTAATTTTATTGGATTAAAGGCTTAGATTTGTCCTCACCCAAAAAATAGTTCTCACTCGATCCCACTTTTATGTATGTATATGTATATATATATATGTATATTTTACGAAAATGTAACCCTTTTCTATCTTTTTCAAATAAGGATGCTTCTTTCTTGATCCTTATCTATACTACTATAAAGCATTTAGGCCTACTAATATTAGAAGGTCTTAAAGACAAAAAATAATAAAAACGCAGCTTTGGGGAATCTAACCCGCGACCATTTGGAACTTAGGTGTGTGTGTTAACCACTTCAACTACTTGATTACTTTGATTTTTTCTAGATACTAATAAATATAACCTTTAACGTCACCAGAACTCACACCATCACAAATGTCGACACCTACCATCAATACGCACCACCACTCACCACCATCGCTATTGCCACCACCACCGTTACTGTCGTCAATTCGAAATATAGTTACGGGTACCCGCCGCCGCATTGCACGGGAACCCTGCTAGTTCTAATAACTAATACATCATTGGGTCGTTTTAAATTTGAATAAAACTAAACAATAACCAAGTTTCAAGTTTAAAAAATAAATAACCGATTTGAGCAACCATTTTCAAAAGAAAATTTTACGCAAGATCAATACTAAAAACGAGTTTGTCCTATTTACTGACTTTTACATTAATTTGTTTTTATTTGAACGGGTGTGTTTGGGGCAAGAGCTAGTAGGTCAAACCTAATTTAAGTTCGGAATGATTTTGACGAATTTAGGATAATTTGAACTGGTAGTGGTGAAACACTAACACTATAATTTGTAATATGCTGGTTTAAATATTAGTGATTTAGATTTAGAATGAGAAAGAAGAAAGAGGAAAGATGGATTTTAAAACTAAATGAAAAAAATAAAGTAAATCTTGGTCAATTCAAAATATTTAACAACTCAATTTAATATTCGTTAGGATTTTGTACCAAAAGCAATACAAAGTTCAAATCAAGGTGACTACATGTGTAATTTCTAAAAATTAGGGACCAAATTTGAACTTTAAGCAAACCACACGAACTATTTGTGTAACTTACTCTATTTGTTATTATTATTATTTGCCAAATTGTCATTTATATGTAACTAGCAGATGTTACCCCGCGCGATGCCGCAGAGATTTTATATTATTGACAAAGTACTATTTATTAATACTCTTACAACATCTAAAAGATTGTTTTATATTAACAAAAACAAAATATAAATTCAAACATATTTAATTTTCAAAATATTGTAAGATAATATAACTCTCAAATATATAACAAAACAATTATCAAGTAATCAATAGAAATAGTACTATTGAATTATGTTCATATTTATAAAATTAATTATTTAATATTTTAAAGTAAAATATTATTAATTACAATATATCAAAGATTAAATACTTAACTGAAAGTAGCAAAATGCACATCCCACGAAGTTAATAATATATCACAATTAAACATTTAAAGGATATTTTTTTTATAACAGAAGAAAAAGAAAAATCAGAAAAAAAAACTCTTTAAATAAAGTTCTAAATATGGTAGAAAAAATATGGAAAAAATAAAGAAGCCGTGAGTTCTCGCAGTAAGAAGTACTATAATACTCCCTCGTCCCATTTTTATTGTACATTACAAAAAAGCACATAATTTAAGAAAAGTACATTAATTATATTATGTCACTAGTCAAATTTTCTTTTTCTCACTTAAATATTTTTTGATTAGTTGAAATAAAAAAAGAATAATATTTGTGGGACAAAATAAAATAGTATATTAGACAATAAAAGTAGAATGGAGGGAGTAGTAATTTTAATATAATATAATAAATATAATTAAAGGGTTCTCATTTGAAAGAAAAGGAAATCTATTAAAAGTCAACAAATGAGGCGTACGATAAAGAAAAAAAAAATCACATGCTAGGCGCTGTTCATGAACTTATTTGTTCATGAACTTAACAAATGTATATCAGTTAATTGGTGTGGTGGTGCGAATCTCTAGTACAGAAAGTCAAATATTTGTTTTTTATTAACTTCGAGGTCACTTCCGTAAAACTCAATGCTGAGTTGTATACTTCCTCCATTCAAAGTAAGTGGTACAATTTCCTTTTTGGGGTGTATCAAAATAAGTGATACACTTTGAAAATTTACTTTATTTGGCAAAAAATAGTGGGACCCACACCCACTAACCATCTATTTTAACAAAGTGAAAAGACCCCTTTACCCTTACTTTTACTTTTAAACATCATTAATTACACTTTATTCAAAAAGTGTGGGACCCATTTCCCACTAACCATCTAATTAATCTAATTTAACCATCATTATAAACTTTTGCCTTAAAATCCGTGAAACCAAAGTGTATCACTTATTTTGAATCGGAGGAAGTATTAAGATTTAAGAGTGGTGGGTGAGCCAAACCACGTCATATCACTATTTTAAATTACACATTTAAATTCGCAACTCTCTATCATCATTCAAGTCATTTGTACTCAATATTATTTTTTTCATTTTTTTAGAAAAACTTAATATTTCATTAAATTAAAAATAGAAATACAAGTACGATAATTAAATTTACAGAATTAAAGATACATAACAGAAATAAAAATACAAGTACTCGTCATCTAGAAGGTATTTCTTGCCTATTTCCTTCTTTTTCTTGTTGATTATCACCAAAGTGCTTACTACTACACCACACTACACTTAGCTCTACACATTTACAGAGCTAACCCCTATCCAGTGTCTGGCAAAGCTAAGGGCAACAAATCTTTGGCGCTAGTGGATAGAAATTTCATTTCATTCGATGTTACGATGGCATGTTGTATGCAGCTTGAGCGTCTTCTCGTTTTAGCCTAAACTCATTTTGCATAGTCTCGCCAAAGTCGGCCGCGCTACTTCTCTCGGTGTTGGATGAAGTTACAGATCTACTTTTTTTTACTTACGAGCCGGTCCAGCTGGACGTGGTCTTGCCCGAAAAGTTCTTCGTTATGCGAGAGATCAATGGGTTCAGGGCAATCCCATTTTGGATATGTTCGCAAAATATCCCATGCACGTTAATAGACAAAATATTATGTATTAATGGCCGAATATTATGTAGTAACTATATGCCATAATTACTCAATCAAAGCATGTAAATAAGGCATATATGTTGTAATCTTTGATTATATATATCAATGTTATTATCACTCCCATATATTAGGGATAATTCAAATCATTCATGATACCAGCCAAACTCTAATTTCCTGGCAGCCGTCTTACTCTTTCTAGTATCACTCTTCGTTCCTCTCTACGTCAATTTTTATAATTGGCAGCTGAAAATTTTGATTCACCCCTTCCCATTGCCACCATTCTACATATGATTACCTTTAAGCTTTCATCATCAAACTATCTCCAATGGAAGAACCAATTACTTTCCATGTTAATCTATCAAAATCTAACATGTTATGCTGATGGTTCGAACTCACCGTCTCAAACTATTGTCACCGATAACATTTCTGCCCCAAACCCAAAGTACACTGTGTGGGTTGCCGGCGATCAAACACACGTATCTTAACTCAAGCATCATTGTCCGAAAAAGCTATGGCTGAAACTCTTGGCCTCACCACTTCGAATGCCATTTGGACTGCTCTCGAGGCAGCTTACAACCATAGCTCTGTCTAGCGAATACATACACTCCATGATTCTCTTCGAACTATTAAAAATGGTACATCAACTGTTGTTGAATTTGCCAAGAAATTTAAGGGCATTTGTGATCAATTAAATGTGATTGGTCACTCGCATACTGATAAACATCATTTGTTCCTATGTGGTCTCGCTTCCTCCTTCGAGTCTGTCTCCACAACTGATCGCCTTATCAAACAAGACCAATCTATCGGGATCTCGTCGCACAACCCGAGAGTCTTGAGTTGTTATTCTTACAATATCTAAACGAATGGATAGTTACCCTTGTTTCTTTCATTGCCGATAATACAAATGATTCTTATGTTTCAAAGGTCGTGGTGATGGACGATCATCGTTCCGTGGTAACTCATCTCCGGGAGGTGGTTATTATTTTAGACGCCCCCCTCACTGTTAACTATGCCATAAGGATGTTCAATATGCTTCTCGTTGTCCCGCTCTTCAAAAAGTTTCTTATCGTCCTCAACAAGTAGATGCAAATTTGGCTCAAGCCTTCACGACTGAATGTACCACGACCGAACCTCAAACATTTGCTCATCATTCTCAAACAAGTAGATGCAAACCTGACTGGTAAAAGGGCATCGTAAAAGTGGTTTGTATGTTCTAGACTCAGGTCAACATGTATTCTTGGCAAATATTTCATCACGACGTTTAAAAGCATCGTTTGAATTGTGGCACAATCGATTGGGGCACGTTTCTCATGATGTTAGTTCTTGTTTAAATAAATCGGGTTGTGTAACTATTACTTCCGTATTGCCAATCCCAATGTTATGTTCTCCGTGTCAATGGTCTAAAAGAAAAAAAGTTACCTTTTGCTATCTTATCTTACTACTTTAAAAAGCACGCTTGACATTTCTAAAAGAGGAAGTCTGAATTTTCAACACTTTCATTTTTAGCAATGTTCAAACACCCTTTAAATTGAAAATAAAAGTGCCTTACCCGAGATTCGAACCCAAGACCTTATGGAAAACAACCAAGGTGATAACCACTGGGCCATGTGGTTTTTTGTTATCCTTTTAATAACTACAATTAATATACAATTAACTAACCTATTATACGTAACAATTAAGAGACAAATGCCTTAACAACAATTTCGCATTTATTGTCCTTCCAAAATTATAAAACCGTTTACAAACTAAACACACATTAATTTACATGTTGACTTCTACGTTTTTTTTGGATGTACGTTTTTTTTAAATATTAAATACATATTGAATATTAAATAGGCAGATACTAAATATTTTGATTTACGTTTTTTTAAATATTAAATACATATTGAATTCTACATTTTTTTTAACCTATATATATACTCCATCAACTATAGATGGAGTTGTTGTGCAGCATACAAACGAATATAACCCAAAAATGTCTTTAATCACCCAATATGGTACTTCAGTGCTTCAACCACTTCCACGACCTACACAAGAATTAGAGATAACTCGTCTATTTACCTAAATTCAGACTTTCAACTACTTACTGTACAATCATAAATTCTATGTTAACTAAAATTTTGTTTTTCCTCTTTCAAAGGATTTTGATGGATACGAACTTGTTGAAAACTTTGAAGACCTCTGGAATCCACATTTGTGGTATAAATGCAAATTTGTTCGCGTTGAATATGTTTGGCTTGACATTAAACATAACAAACTATATTTGTTCCTGCTTGACAGATTTGTAAGTTCCTACTAATTAAGATACTATTTTTTGTTTTTGGTTTTAACTACTAATCATTTATTTTCAGAGACACAAATTCGCAGCCATTATCCCCCCCCATCTTATTTTCTGCATACCAAAGCCGAAAACTAGAAGGCGGTGTCTTCTCTTTAAAGTATTTCAAAATTGATTACACCGATGTCGAATCCTTTCCTCGCTTCGACAACTATAGCTTTATTCGTAATGAATGGGCAATAGTATTTAACACTAATACCGAGCTTGCCGAAACTACGAATGGAGAAGATGCCTGGTTCCCCAAGTACTCGTTGGTCAGATCTTCGACATGGCTATTGCAGGATCAAACAACTCGACAAATGTTGATTGGTACGTCTACGTTACATTTTTAGATGTTTTATTTTAAAGTAATAATATTTTATTATTTTTCGTAATTAATAAATATTTCACAGACGTTGCTGGAAACATGTCGAACGGTTGCTTTTTTTTTTACATCCGGTCGGATATCGTGTGCAATGCTGCTGCATGACTGTGTGTAAGTCTTTATACCTGATTTACATGATCACCACACCTACGAAATAACCCATTTAAAATGTAATTTCCGACAGGGGCAAGCATATCAAGCTCATCTTGTATCATATACCGGCAGCCACGGCAACAATGATTGGGAGATGTGCTTCTGAAAACATAACTGTGTACGCATGTCGCGTTAAACTGATTATAAAACCAACATGTTAATTCCAATTAAGTGTTTCATTTTACTTTTATTAAAAATATATTGATATCTCTTTTTTATTTGGTTAAATTTCAGTCAAATATCTTGTTTCTACTGACGTTACAAACATCGAGTTCAACCCGCCGATGCCAGAAACATATGCACTTCAACGCATCCATCCGATAGTGCAATATGATGATGCCATTGTTTTATGTGATGAAGAACCCGATGTCGCGTCCGACACACAACCAAATAATAGTTTGAGACGCTTAAGAACTACCCTCTCTGGAAATAAGCGTCTATCGTCTTACACGCAAAAACAATAGAGCCCTGCGAATCGAACGGCAATAATTAATTGTTAGGTTACTCTTAGTTTCTGTGACACAATTGGTGTTTTTTTTGTATTAATATGGTTTGCCTTAATTATATTAATTTTGTCCTGAACCAAATAATTGTTGTTGGTGTACGCTTCAATTTTGTACACCTAGTCAAATTATATATTTTGTGGTGTTAATGAAAATATTTCGTCAACACGTAATCAAACTGTATATATTTTACGTTTTTAAATACCGACTAAAAAATTGAATTACCATTTTTATAAAAACGTTCAATGTTGGCTAATATAATTCGGTAATCAAAACGTAATTACCATATGTATTTTCCTTAATCAAAACGTAATTATCATATCTCAATTTAATGTATTAGAACCTTGAAACGTAATTACCATATAATTCAGTAATCTAAACGTAATTACCATATCTCAATTTAATGTATTTATAATTACCATATAAACATTGACTTTTACTAACGATTTTTTAATTTATCGAATAAGTATTTTCCTTAATCAAAACGTAATTACGATATGCCAATTTAATGTATTTATTGACCGAAACTAATATGGCTTGATGCATCACGAATACATAACATTAACAACAAATTGAATACGTAACCCAAAATAGAAAACCGCCTACATTTAAAACTCGGCTGTTATTGTTCTACATTTAAACGATTTGCCATATTTATTGCTAGATTTGGAATGGCGTTAATATATTTGGTTGACGAAAATTGAATTACTTATAGACGTTTTTATTGTCCAACTAAAACTGTCAATTACGTTTTTAATAAATACGTTTTAAGTTGTTTAATAAAATTCGGTATATATATAGTATTTTACCATATTTAAACGGCTAATCATATAAATACGCAAAGCTTCTTACAGCAGCAAAGCTAATCATATGGGACGAGGCTTCCATGGCTAAGAGGCAGGCTGTGGAGGCATTAGATCGATCATTGCAAGACATCACGGGGAGGAGAGTCCCTTTCGGCGGTAAAGTTATGGTGTTGGGAGGCGACTTTAGGCAAGTCTTGCCGGTTGTTAGACGTGGAACGCGAGCCCAAATTGTAGACTCCATCCTAAGAATGTCACCGCTGTGGTCTGTCATTAAAAAGATGAGGCTGACTATCAATATGAGAGCGCGAACGGATCCATGGTTTTCCGACTTTCTTTTACGAGTGGGGGATGGGGACGAAGAAGTTATAGATATGGCTGTCCGTTTTCATGTATGATTTTTATTCCCCATGTATGATTTTTTTTTTCTCAAAACATGTAATTTAACAAATTTTAAACGTCGATAAGTTTTCAATGTAGTTTTATACGTATTTCATTCCCAACTATCAGTCATTTGTATAATAATCGTTATACAAAAACGTGTACACGAACACCATCAACATCGTCGCGGAATAGATGTATCAGTGTACCCGCCGCCTCATTTGCGCGGGTACCCTACTATATATCAAAACATGTAACCAAACAACATTTCAACGACAATGCTAAATCTTGCTTTTTACCTCTATTGTATACACAGTTTATGATTATGTATTGTATTCGTTATAAAAATATGTAACCAATGGACTTTTAATCGTCAGGTTTATATATTTCGCAGCCCGCCGCATCGTGCGGGTGTTATCCTAGTTAACATTAAACGTGTTTTAAATGTTTTGGATATAATTCATTGCGATTTATGGGGTCCCTCCCCTATACGTCTATTGATGAATATCGTTATTATGCAATATTTCTTGATGATTTTTCCAGGTTCACTTGGTTCTACCCATTAAAACCCAAATCCAATTTTTTTCAACTACTTGAGAAATTTGTTGCCTTGATTCAAACACAATTTACATGAAACATTAAGGATTTTCAATCCGACGGTGGAACGAGATTTACAAACTCTCGGGTGCGTAATCTTTTTTGTCAAAAATGGAACGCATAATCCGTTTCATGCCCATATACACCAAAAAAAAATGGTTTGGTGAACACGCGAACACCAACATATTACTGAAACATGATTGGCAATGATGTTTAATGTTCACGTTCCCGCTTCTCTTTAGGCTTATGCATTTAGTTCCGCCACGGACACTATAAATCGATTGCCAACAAAGGTTTTTGACTATAAGTCACCATATGAATTATTGTTTCATATGAAACCAAATGATGCAAATTTTAAAGTATTTGGTAGTTGCGTTTTTCCATATCTTCGCAACTACCCAATACACAAACTTGTACCCCGAAGCTCTCAGTGTAATTTTATTGGCTATAACACTCATTACAATGGGTATCGGTGTGTCGATTTACAAACTATTCGGATATACACACATGTCATGCACAATTTGATGAAACGATTTTTCCATATACGGGTTCATCATCATACATACCATCAGCTCATCTCGTTCTCACCACTTATCGTGATGACATACCCGATACTCCTATTAGCATAAATGAATCACCTACATCTCATCCAACACCTTCCAGCACTTCTACTCCTTTTCATTACCATTTTCCCACACAAATGCACCCCTGCCTCAAACTCCAAACCAACTCAATACACTCCGATAAAATGTTTTACCTCCACCATCACCTCCACCATCACCTCCCTTGTCATCCTCTCAACCGCCACCAATGTCGCCACCGCAGCACCCGAACCAAACAACGCATCCCCCTCTCACACCGATCAGGCTGCCCCACCAACTCAAGTCGAGGAGGCGGCAACCCAAATCGGACACCCGGTGGTTACCCGTTCGAAACATATATGGTATTTTTAAACCTCGTCACATCGCTAATTTATCGACATCGGGGTTGCATCAGTCATTATTTGCTGTCAAAGAACCATGAGGGTTCAAATCCGCTTCTAAGGACCCTAAGTGGTATTCCACAATGCATGATGAGATGAACGTCTCGCGTAGTAACGAAATATGGCAACTTGTTCCTCGCCCTTCGTATTCCAATATTGTTGGTTCTGTTCGAAACATGGTATTTTAAAACGTCGTCACATTGCTAATTTATCGACATCGGGGTTGCATCACTCATTATTTGCTATCAAAGAACCACGAGGGTTCAAATCCGCTTCTAAGGACCCTAAGTGGTATTCCACAATGCATGATGAGATGAACGTCTCACATAGTAACGAAGTATGGCAGCTTGTTCCTCGCCCTCCATATTCCAATATTGTTGGTTCTAAATGGGTTCTTAGAACTAAATACTTACAATTTTATTCACAAGTAGCAAGGTTTACTGATGCCGCAGGGATTTTCGTATCATATCCAAAAGTTTGTTTATTGATATTTACAAAATACTTAAAAGATTGTTTTGTATAAAATAACAAAATGTGGGTTCCAAGTAATCGACTTCATAATATTTCCTACTTAAAAAGCCCCCTCAAGGCAATAGAGGATCATCTGCGCCGACTTTGGGTTACCTTCAAAGCGCGTGATCTTGATTGGATTAGCCGGCTCGCAAATCTAGTCGGTAGGTTACTTTGTAGGAAAAAGATAATATCCAAAAGTAGATGGACTTTTTGAAAACTTTGTCGAAAAGAGCATCATATTTGGACAACGTTTCTCACAGTTAGTAAAAAAATATTTGTTAGAAACAAACAAATTTGCTGTTGGGGTCAACAAAGGTGGGCTGCCAGAAACAAATTTGCTGTTTGTATGGTATTGTCACTATTCATCTATACTAAAATATTATATAGTTAATATGTAATATAATATACATCATTGTCAATAATGTAGATACTTTAATGACTTTATTTATGAATAACTGAAAATAAGAGTCACCCGAATAAATGAGTCCTAACTTGATCTTATCTTTAATGAATTTAAAAGTAATTAAGAAATGTTTGATTTTTTTTATGTAGAATGATAATGATAGCCCAATGGATTGTCAATAAGATGTAAAGACATGCATCAAAAACTTGTACAATAATCAATAACGCCCCCTGCATTTTAGGAATCAAGCATCACTAATAGAAGTACAATCGTTTTATGTATACAACTACCTCTTAATGACAGTCTTAAGTTGTCATTAACAAAACCTTTTTTTTATTAACAATTATTAATGAAACAAATCAATTATTAGTACTTAAACAAAATTTAAAATCGGTTTGTCTCAACTTATTCATGTTAAAAACATAACAATAATAAAATAAACTTCAATTAATTTCCAATTATAATGAATACCATAAATTAAACACGATCTAAACATAAATATTGTTCCGGTGCGAAGTCCAATTTAAAGTAATACTAAATAATAACATATATTGTAATCCTACATCAAAATAATAGAAGATTAGAAAATATGTGAATTGTTCAAGGAGGTCCACATATATTTTAAAGTCCCAAGGGATAATTATGGGCCTTTGGATCAAAAAGATCAATGGCTCAGATTAAACCACAAATTAAATGGGTTTTTTAGGTGGAGGGGTATGTTGGTCATTTAACCCTAGACTTAAAACTATCTTCTTCCTCACTTTTCATTCTTCCTTCTCTCTCTACGTCATTTCTCTCTCTCTACGTCATTTCTCTCTCTCTCTCTCTCTCCTCCCTTTCATCTGCTCACTCTCTCTCGCTCAAATCAATCGGAAACCAACGTGCTTAAACTCATTTTCGCCGATTTCTACCGTCATTTTGCGAAGATCGCTAGTTTTACACTCCTACAACTTCGGTTTTCTTCTACATTCAGCTTTTACGCGATTTACAATGGCCGATTTTCGCCCTTCTTCGAAAAATCACTCTGATGAAAATCTAAGTAAGTTCAAACGTGATTTGTTATTATTATGTGTTTTTATAGTTTATGCACAAATACTTGTTCATTTATAGGTTTTTTTGGATTTCGAACTTTTCTAGGGTTCCTATATGATAATCTGTCGATTTCATATGATGTTTGTTGATACGTTTCTCTTAATTTTGTTGTTTTCTATTAAAATAACAAATTTATTGTTAAGTGCTTCAGCTTTCTAATGTTTTGTAAAAGTAAATCACATGTGATTTAGTGAAATGTTAATAGCTCCTCTGTTTTTGAAAACCTATGTTTTAAATCACATGTGATTTAGATCTGTTTAAATTTAAAACAAATGTGTTTTAGTTAATCACATGTGATTGTGCATCTATTTAATTTTAAACCACGTATTTGTTTTAGTTAATCATCTGTTATTTTATATTTGTTTAATTTTATATCATATGTTTCTTATTAGTTAATCACATGTGATTTAGATCTGTTTTATTCTCAAACAAATGTTTTTAGTTAAGCACATGTGATTCTAAGTCTATTTCGTCTTAAATCATCTTTTTTTTTTGTGTTAAAACATATGTGCTTGTAATTTTGTTTTAAATCAAATGTGATTTTGAAGTTATTATTTGTTTTTTAGTTGTAAATCACATGTGATTTTACTGTTTTTATTATAGATCTCAGCTTTCTAGTGTTTTTTAGTTGTAAATCACATGTGATTTTACTGTTTTTATTATAGATTTCAGCTTTCTAGTGTTTTTTAGTTATAAATCACATGTGATTTTATTGTATTCACATGTTATTTGCCATTTATTATTTTTTTGTTTACTCTGTTTTTAAATCACATATGATTTTACGGATTTTATTATAGATTTTTCAGCTTTCTAGTGTTTTTTAGTTGTAAATCACATGTGATTTTACTGTGTTCATATGTTTTATTATTTTTAAGTTTACTCTGTTTTTAAATCACATGTGATTGTTCTTTATTATTTGATTATTATGTTATTTAAGTTCAATCACATGTGATTGTTCTCAGTTTCTCACCTAATCACAGTCAAATAATTCATATCTTTCAATCACATGTGATTAGTAAGCTAAATTACAGTTGTTTATGTGAGATTGTGAGTTCAATCACATGTAATTTCAGTTTAACTATCTCATATTGTTATTAGTTGTCATAACTTGCTACTTTGTGTTTTATAGGTGGTGATGATGAATATCCTACTATGTTATGCAAGTTGCCTGAGATACGAACTAATGTTAATATTGGTAGAAAAAGATCACTATCACCATCAAAAACAAAAACTGCTGAGGTGTCAAAGATGATCAAAATAAGGCTTAAAAGATCAATTAGCAATGTGATGGGTACAACATCACCAGTGATTTAATACTAAGTAACATGTTCTGTTTTTGTGCATTGATGTTTACTTTCCAATTACTTGTGATTTTTATTAACAATCACATGTTATTGTTTCTATGTACATATCACTGTTTTTGTGCATTTGATGTTTACTTTCCAATCGCATGTGATTTTGTTATGTATATAGACTACTCTGTTTTATAATAAAAACTCTGTTTTACATAACAAAATCACATGTGATTTTTAATGAAATCAAAAGTGATATAATAAAATCAATTGTGATTTAATACTTAACAACAAGACTAATAATTTAATTTGTGAATTAAACATAAATATTTATAATGACAAAAATAGTCATCCAAAATAATATTCTACAACTAATAATTAACCATCACTAATTATCAAATAAAATGTAAGTTGAAATAATACACCATCTGATAGTACAAATACCCACTTATACCAAATACATAAATTAATACTCTTCCTCCTTTTTCTCAAAAGTCAAATGGTTTTTGGCTTGTCTCTTCCTCCTATCAAGATTCCATTTCCCGTCCCCTAGACTTTCATATTTTGGTTATTAGCTCATTTTCTCATGCATGCATGCATTCCCAAAGTTGTTCAAGACACATGACACAACACTACTTTTCCACTTTTCAAGTTAATCACCAAAATGGAAATTCCTTTTTGCCTTTTCCTTTCTTCTCAAACCAAGGTCATTGACCATCCAAATATGTTTGAAAATCCATCTTTTTAAGTCTTGAAAGACTTGTTACTTCTCTGCACACTCTCACCCTACTAGCAAAGTTGTGTTCGTACAATCACATGTGATTTATCAAGCGAATCACATGTGATTTGTTTATTAACAATCTCCCTTGTTATTAAGCAAAGAAGTCACATGTGATTCGCTCTGCAACCTCATCTCAACGCAGTCAAATAACGTAAAGCAAACAATCACATGTGATTTGTAAACCGAATCACTTGTGATTTGTTTCTTAACAATCTCCCCTGTTTTTAAGTAAAGAAATCACATGTGATTCTCTTAGCAACCTCACATGAAGCACTCAACTAATGCATAGTGCACAATCACATGTGATTTGTAAAGCGAATCACCTGTGATTTGTTTTTTAACAACCTCCCTTGTTTTTAAGCAAAGAAATCACGTGTGATTCGCTAAGCAACCTCACATGAAGCAGTCAACTAATGCATAGCACAGAATCACATGTGATTTGTAAAGCGAATCACTTGTGATTTGTTTCTTAACAATCTCCCATGTTTTTAAGCAAATAAATCACATGTGATTCGCTCAGCAACATCATCTCAACGCAGTCAACTAATGCATAGCATACAATCACATGTGATTTGAAAAGCGAATCACTTGTGATTTGTTTCTTAACCAACCTCCCCTATTTTTAAGCAAAGAAATCACATGTGATTCGCTAACAACCTCACATGAAGCAGCCAACTAATGCATAACACACAATCACATGTGATTCTGGTAAGTAAAATAATCTAAAGCATACAATCACATGTGATTCGTAATCGAATCACTCGTGATTTGTTATTTAATAATCTCCTCTGTTTTACTTAAAAAATTGCATGTAATCCGCTTAGGAACCTCACCTGATTGCAGTCAAATAATGCAAAGCATACAATCACATGTGATTCGTAAGAGAATCACTTGTGATTTGTTATCTAGTAAACTTGAATTAAAAAAACATTTCACCTGAATCATCGATTTTTTTCTCTGTTTCAGTGTTATTGACAGATTCTGGATGCGGAGTCATTGATAACGTCAGCTATTTTGATTTCGTGATTCAGATTTGCGTTCGATTACAATGATTTTATTCAATCGCAATTTTGATTACGGCTCGAATTTGAGAAAAAAGCGATTCGCTGTTTGTGATTCGATTGATGCAGTCGATTCGATGTTTGAGATTCAAATCTACTGTTTGCGACTCATTGTTTGTGATTTGTGGCTTAGAGATCGCTGGAAATTCACCAAAGCAATTGGAGCGTAAGCTTGATTGAAGAAGGAAGAAGGTCTGACCTAGTTTTTTGGACGATAATACCCCTCCTTGTGTAATTTATGGATTGATCTTGATCAATGATTAAGTTTGATCTGATGGTTGTGGATTGTTCCTTGGGACTTTATAATATTTTGGGACCTCCCTGAACACAACTCTAGAAAATATATTGCAATGTTATACAAAGAGTATTAGAAGTTATGTAATAAGCAAGTAAATTCATATTAAAAAACACTGTTATTTTTTCTAATTTAAGGAACCGAAAAATTCATAAATAAAAGTCGTAACAGGTGCGCATTAACTACCCTCATTTTAAACAATTATATTCAACCCAACTAAGGAATATATTATTACCCAAGGGTTATAATCTAGTGGTATTGATAGATCATGAGTTTAAGTCATTTGTGGACAAATAGGAGTACATTAGATGCCATTTAAAAAGAAAACTCATACTACCTCCGTATCAAAATAAGTTGTGGATTGTGAATTCAAGGATTAATCAATGATTAAGCACTAACAAGTGATAATATGGAAGATTGAGATGAGAGATCTAGAGAGAAAAATAAGAACACACACTTTGCTTAGGATTTGTCTATTACAATTATGCAAAGGTTAATGGTAATTAGCTAAGAACAAGGTATTTATACCTAGACCTAATTTCGAATAACTACACAATGCCCCCTAGACTATTGGTTACAACAAATATGACCCAACAATCTCCCCCTTTGTAACAATAGTCTGGGAGGCGTATCTTTGAAGTCTTCATCTTTAGCCAAAGCTGTACCTGGTAGATATTTCGCTGAATAATGATTTATCAAGAGCAACTTGAGCTCTGTTAACCTGTGAATATAAATACTTCTTGTAGCTTTTCAACTAGGGCTGTAAATGAGCCGAGCCGAGCTCAAGCTCGATTAGGTTCGAGCTCGGCTCGTTTAATTTTACCGAGCTCGAACTCGAGTTCGGCTCGTTTCGAGCTTTATTTGTAAAGCTCGACCTCGGCTCGTTTAGTTTTTTCCAGGCTCGAGCTCGGCTCGATTAAGCTCATTTAAGCTTCCATATATACGAAATATATAATTCTTTTAATTAATCATAATATTTAATATATGATGTAAATCTTTTTCTATATATATTATTTTATATATATATATATATATATATATATATATATATATATACACACACACATAATTAGATAAATACGTAATATGTATTTATATATTTTTTATAATAATTAACTATTTTAGCTCGTTTAGGCTCGCGAGCCGAAAGGAGCTCTTAGTATGAAGCTCGGGCTCGGCTCGTTTATTAAACGAGCTCTAAGTTAAGCTCAAGCTCGGCTCGAACTCGTTTAACTCGAGTTTTTATCGATCTTTTAACGAGCCGAGCTCGAGTAGATCACGAACAGCTCGGCTCACTTACACCGCTATTTTCAACCAACAAGAAGTATTTTGAATGATTTTGATTGAAGAGACATAGTGATCGACTAAACATAAGACCCATATTAATAGAGAGATTAGAAGCGGAAGTCTTTCCATGAAGTTTGTGGCTTTATGTCGATCTATGATTCTTGATAATTGTTGTTAGTGTAAAATGTTGATAAAGTTTACGCTCCCCCTCAAACAAACAATTATTTCTTCACGGGAGTTGGATTAAATGTTTTGAAATTTACTCCCCGGTGAACGAATTACCAATTGTGGATTTGTTGTCGATCTTTGTTCTTGATGATTGTTGTTGGGGTAAAATATTGATAAAGTTTACGCTCCCCCTCAAACAAACAATTATTTATTCACGGGAGTTACATTATAGTTTTGATATTTACTCCCCGGTGAACGAATTACCTAATTTAACTACGAAAGTTGTAATGTGGAGTAAACTGGGCTAATGTTTCAATGACCTTCATAATATTGTAAGATTCTCCTAAATTTGTTTCCGCATATTGAGCTTTAGAAGAATTTTCGTTGAATGCATTAATTCTTTATATAAAGAATTTCTGAAATGTATCTTCTCCCCCTCAATGTGAAGTTCTACGGGCTGGAATTAGGAAGAATCTTCGATTTAAGGAATTGAATATGATGAAGCCCATTGATAAAAATGTGTTGAATAATGATATATTCATTTTTTGGATTAATCAATATACAACACATTTTATCATTTAAACCCAGACCGTTGTTGTTAACGTAAGAATACGGTCTATTGTTTTATCGTTTAATTCCTTGAACGTTGTTGACGACATAAGAGTATGTTGTTGATAAGGTTAGGGTACGATCATCAAACTTATTACCACATTTAACAACAGTCTGGAAAGCATATCCTTGAAGTCTTCATTTTCAGCAAAAGCTGCAACCAAATGATAAATCGTTGAATAATGTTGTTGAAGTATCAACTTCTGCTTTTGACCCTGTGAAAATGACACTTTTATGTGGCTTTTCAACCAATAGAAAGTATTCTTGAAGACTTTTCTTTTAATCGACGAAATTAAGACCCATTGATAGAGTGGTTCGCTGCGGAAGGCTTTTCTTGATCGTGTGGCTTTGTTGATTCGTTGTTCTTGATGGTCCTTGGTTCTCGACCGTTGTTGATAATGTATGAATACGGTCTAATCTTCTTGTCGTTTAATTCTTTCTGTCCGTTGTTGATAACATGAAAGGGCGGTCATTAAATCCATTTTCTGATTTTTTGACTGTTGTTGATAATATTAGAGTACAATCATCAGATCTATGCATTATGTTCAATCAGGTAAAACCAGGATCACATAGATTGCCTGTTAACTCAACGGTTACAGAAACCGTGTGACCTACGTTCAGCGTTGGCTTTGATGTTAGGACTGGTAGGATTTCCATTCAATCATTGTGGAATACCAATATTTTTTGGTAACACTATGAATGTTTCGGCAATACCTCAAAGATATGCTTGGTAGAGTACCTGTGTCCTAATGGTGTTTGATATGTTTGTAGACTCAAATAATGGACAAATGAAGGTGAGGACCGGAGATGTGTCCTCTTTTTCAATATCAACGATCTCCAAGTTAGATATCGATAACATATGTGCTAATCTCCGTGGAATTGAAACAAGCACTTTTTAAGAAGTACTTGAGTGGCTGGGGGGGGGGTGGGTGTGCATTGCATCACTGGGTCCATGACGGCTATTCGAATATCAGAGAGCAACATATGCAATCTGATAGAAATGTGGCTACCCGGCTTTTTAATCGGTGAGGTAAGGGTTTTTCGTTTTCTTTAACCCTGTCACACCCTCCTCACTCAAGCTCACTTTCATTTTTTGACTCCTCCCTCATTTATTATATCATGTGATAGTTGTATTGATCTGCTGATTTGCACCCCATACTTCACCCCCCTCTCAATTTTTATCTCATCGCACCCCAATCAAGATCTCGTGATACTTAATTCTGCTCACCTAGATCTAAGGACCCTCACATTATTTCCTATATTGTAGGTGGCTCATGAGGAAGATCTTTCTGGCTATAGTAGATCACATGAGATATTTGAAGTATTCTATAACGCTCATGTGCAATTAACCAACATTTTCTTTCTTAGTTTGTTTGAATCACATAACTCTTCTTGTCGGCATTTATGATGATTCCAGTATATGTTGTTGCTGCTTGGTTGATTGTGAAAGATAAAGCAGAGCAACCTTTGATTTGAGTGTAATACCAGACTCACATAGAGTAGCTGTTAACACACAATTTGAATTAGTAGTCGTTTGCATAACGTTCGATTCTATTGTGTGACCTGCATTTAGACTTAGCGTAATTTTAGCTCTAGCAGGATTTCCACTCAATCCTTGTGAAACATCAGATTGTGATGTTGTTGGGTCGCTGAAAAGCATGCCCTACTGAAAGAGATTTAATGAAGACAAAAAGACAAATAGTTAGAAGACAATCTGAGGATCAGTTCCTCAGATTGTGGGTAACTGAATCTGATCACTTCGGATTTCAGTTAGCTAGCTACACTATCTGATCACCATCTGAAACAATGATCAATTTCCCGTGCGGAATCAGATACTGATCAACCGATCAGATAGTTGTAGCAGGCTCAGCGCACACTTGACAATAACGCTGTGCCTTGATGAAAAATACTTCTCTAAGAAAAAACTTTTAGTGAAGGTCACTGAAGCTGACTGCCATCTGAAGAAGCATGAGTATCTGAAGACTCATGACGATCTGAGCGTACAAAGGCTTAAAGTTTCAGTGTCACAGAAAGACACAAGTAAAGCACAGGTTTGTGTATCGCTGATAAAGAGAATATTATGCAAATCTTCTAGAAGATATCGGCGATCACAAAACGCCAGAAAGTACTGTCAGAATTCCGTTAGTGGTGCTCGTCGCATGAAATATCCTTTGCACCAATGGAATTCTCACACGTGGATTTGATCGTTCATTCCTTTGGCACCACATTTCCCAATACTATAAATTGAGGACTTAGCGAACGAATCCGGTGTGCACCCAACAAGTTTACACGCTACTAAAATTTGCTCAGACATTATTTCTTTGAGCAGAGTGTAAACAACCAGTGAAACCTTAGTTACTTGATTTGAGAATTGAATCTCTATAACGAAGGTGACTGGTCTTGTGCCTAATCATTTGTTGATCAGAACTTGTCTTAGATAGTATTTTTTTATTGTCTATCTCCTACAAGTAGTTTAGTTAGGATTTGTTCTTAGCTATTCCGCAAACTACTTATAGCTTTTTTATATCATTATTGATTAATAAAGAAAAGTTTAAAAAGTGTTGAGTGTTACCATTAATTTTTATTTGGTCAGTGAAAGCGTATAAGTGTATTAATTCACTTATCACGGGACTAACAAATGCCACTATGAGTGTTCCGATGAATTCACAGAGATCCATTTATGTAGTGTATATGTCCTAAATCGGAAATATTTTTCTGTGAGATCTAGACACTTTGTGCATTCAATTTAGACGTAACCCGGGGCAGGAGGTTAATGATTTCAATACCAACATACTCCAAATGAGCAGTCGATAGATTATGTGTTACGCCCACTAATGAATTGAAACAAATTCATGTTGAGAGGAATCTGAGTGCCTGGTGGTGGAGTGCATTTGATTTACTGGGCCAATAAAGTCTAGTGAAACATTCAACGAATGAATGATCACCTTTGATGAGGTTGCCCGGCTTATTGGTTGTTTGGATGCACTCAAAGGTGTGTTTTCTTGTTGTTATCATGTTTTCACATCACCTTGCACTCACCTAAATCTATACCCTAGAGATATACCCTCACTTTGATTAAAGGCTGAAATATTTTCCTTGGGAAGGTAAAGCCGGTTCTAGCAAGACCATGAGAAGTGTAACACCTCAAATTTTAATACAAAACATTTGGCCAAAATAATCATTTAATAAAGAGGAGAACTATCCCAAAATACGGATTTACAAAAACCTTTGGTATGAAAATCAGAGTATAAGTTTGGTGTTACAAAATATATCAAAACCAAAGCTAAGTCTAAATCCGTTCTAGTGTTCTTCTACTCTAGGCCCCGCATCTCTATCCCTGCGTACCTAAACCTTCGATCCTGAACCTGAGTACATAGCAAAACAAACAAGGAATATGTGAGACAAAAACGTCTCGTGAGCTACATGGGTTTAGACCCAATAATAATAGTAATCATAAGACATATAAACAAACATATAAGTAAATCGTCCATCTATCTAGTCACCCTATTGTGACTCTAATACTTTGCTTTCCTAGCAATCATATCTAGTTATCAGGTTGCCCCCAAACAAACTAGAGCCACCTTGACTTATTAACCGAAATCCATCGTCATTGATAAGCCTCAAGATACCGGCAAGAGGGATTCGCCCAATCTACCGATACATGCCTTACTCACCGGACTACCTCTAGTTAGCAAGACTACTACCGTGGTTGAGTCGATGGCAATCCACCCAACTGCCCCTCACACCACACCTCATGACCGGGGGTCCCCCGCATCATCACATCATCTCAACATATCATAACTCAATGGTTATGTCAATCTAGCTCTCGGCTATCACGTCTATCATCAAACAAGTTAGTTTACTATTATCGGTATAACTAACTATAAACTACTAGTCTACACAATTAAGCAAATAGACCATAAAACAAGTAATAAAAATGTATTTCATAGGCTATGTACTCAGTAAATTTCCACACGTACTCACCTTAGCAAATAATGCTCCAACCGTAAACTTTCCGCCGGATCCCTTGCTTCACAATTCGGTCAACTTCCAAGACTTCACCAAAGCCTAATACAACAATCATAAGATGTTCAACATCACATACTACCACTAATGTATCCATTTATCACTAGATACCATCAACGAACACTTTCCCCCAATTATGGTGATTTACCAAACCCTAGGTTTAACCAACCCTTAAGATTCTTACCAATCTTAATCACACACTTGTTTCCTTTGTTAATATACCATCTATTAAGTGTATACATCATTTATTCACCATAAACCATAACCCCAATAACTAGGGTTTCAAACTCATCCATCAAAATACATAGATTTAAAGCTACAAAGATCAAGGAGTGAAGGTATACCTTTAATCTTCACTTAGGAGTGAAATCTACCCAAGATTTGTGAAGAGATCGCCTTCAATCTGCACTTGGGCTCAAAAATCGCCAAAGATGAGAACTAGGGTTTACTATTGCATTAAATAAGCCAAAATCCGACTTTAATGCTGTCGAGAGGACTTCGCGCCGCGAACCCCGAGTTCGCGCCGTGAACTCTGCATGTCGCGAACAATTCCCGATCGCTAACCAGTCGTGAACTCGATCAGCAAAATTCGTCCCATTCCCTGTTGGATGTTCCCGATCGGGAACACCTAGTTCGCGCCGCGAACTTGCCTACGTAGCAGGGCTGCACTTTTCGGTCTAGGTCTCGACCCGGTTTCGTCCATAACTTTCTCATACGGTCTCCAAACGACACGAAACCAATTCCTACGTTCTTTAAACAATTTATCCTTATTTATCATATTTTTATACAATTTATTTATTTACAAATTTCGGGTCGTTACAAGAAGGTATGTCTTTTGGGAAATGTTTAAAGATGGTAAGCAACGAGAATTAAAGAAATGGTAATAAACAGATGCAATCTTTACTAAGATTCTAGTAAAGAGATCGTTTACGAATATTACAACGACTTATAATCAACGTTGCAAACAAAAAACGTTTTTGAATTAGATAAAATATTCTTTTGATGTTGATGTTTTGAGCTATTATAATTTCTCCCCTACAAATACTAATTCTTCCGTATAATTAATATTTCTCCCCCTAAACAAAACATATATAAAAGAAATTTTATATTCAGAATATTACCTTGAGCAACATAAGAGGGTTGGAGAAGGATTTCTTCGATTAGTGATTGATGTGAGCCTTTTGATTATGTTCCATGATGAGCGGGTCCTAATCTGATTTAACTAAAAGCCATTTTCCATTGAGGACCGGGTCAGACAATGAAGTGTGTAAGAGCCATTTTCTTTGAAGCTCGAGTTATACACTGAAGTGTGTATAAGTCATTTACTTGCTAAACAAATCATACAACTTTTGGTACCAATTTTTGTTTGGGTCCGATGGTGTTAGTATTAGAATGAAACCATTTATAAGTTATATCGATTTGATGTAAAGATTTGGAATTCCAAGAAATATTGAAACTCGATGTTTTACTTCCAAATAATTTCTGGTGAATTATTTGAGATTTAGGAGTTTTAGTAATCGATTTTGCATTTGAGCTCATAGGGGTTTTATAGACAAAATCATGATTTGTTCTGGGCACTGATCTAAAAATTGTTTTAGATGCCAATGAAAGTAAATCGTTTCTCGTATACCTCAAAGTGTTTGTTTTAGAAATGAATTTCTTTGAATGTATATGATGCTTTGAATTAAAATTACAAGGTTCAGCAAATTTTTAATTACAAAGAACTTTTTACTCTTTTGAAAAGAATAAGTTGTAAATTGTGAGATATGTTTAGAAACAGATTTTGAAGATTCACCGGTGTAAATCTTAATCGGAAATTGTACCATTTGTTTTCCTTTATTAGCAATTTTAGGTTTTGGAAAAATTTTCAACGTTGATTTTCAAACCATCGTTTTGATTTTGTGACAAAGTAAGATCTGCTTCAAGAGATGCAAATTTATCTAGAAAATTTATTTTGTCAATATTAAAAATATTAATTTGTTTTTGTAAATCAGATCCAAAATTACATTCAAGTTGATTGATTGTATCAGTCAAAATACATTTTTCAGCACACAAAGAATAATATTTTTCAATGTTCAAACTATTCAAATGATTGGAGTGCTAAAGTTGCTTTGTCAATTCAGCAATTTTAATTTTCAAGTGCTCAAAATCTATTATATAAAATTTTGTTTCAAAAGATGTAATTTTAGATTTCAAATTTTTATTTTCAGATTGAAGAGCTTAAACTTTATCAGTAAAATACTAACTTCTTTTTCGAAATTTTCACTTTCAGCTTTAAATTTTGCTTCCGAAGAATTTGATTTCACAAGTAAAGCATAATTCGTTTTAGAAGAATTTTCCCAGTAAATAGTTGATTCTTTTGATGCACTAACTCTTTTGTTAGAGTTTCAGTCTTCAAGAGTAATGCTTTATTTTCAAAAATTAATCTGTTATTTGATGAAGTGAGATTAGTATGTACAGCTTGAAAAGCAGACGGTTGATTCTGTAAATCCTGAGTTTTTTGTTTGCATGAGATGATTTGATTTAGTTGAGAAACAATTGTTTTAAGTTGTCGAAGAAATGTTGCATTTTCTGATTTTAAATTTATAATTTGTTCATTCAGATGATTATTTTCTTCTATTTGTTGTTGTAGATTTGCTTTTAACAAACAATTCTCATTATGAAATGTAGATTATGATGTAGAAAACTGATTTTGTAATTCCTTGTTATTAGTTTGTTCAAGAGATTTTGTTTGATTAGTGAAAATTCCAATTTTCAAATTTAATGTTTTATTTTCAGTAATTAATTTTTCATTTTAATATGTTTTTAAATTTTGATCCATTTTAGCTCTATTGTTTTCAAAATGTGAAATTTTCAATTAAAATGATGTGACAAAACGATTTCGACTATGAAAAATGTTGGACTTTTAAAATATGTTGAATTTTGAAGAGAAACAATAAGATGTAACACTTATAAAATGTTGTCACGTTTTAAACAAATTAATTTTGGGGTTTAAAAAAATAATGTTTTACTTTTAATAATAATGCTCAATTGAAGACAAATTTGTTGTAGCTGAAAAAAAAATATGTGTCAATTAAGCTTGTTGTATTAACTCAATAACTCTTTACAAACTAATTCCCATTTTAAGTATTTTGTTTTGGAAATGTGGAAATCTCAAAAAAAAATTAGTGACAAACTGAACAACCAAAAGTGTCACAAAATATAGAATGAAAGTGATAAAGTATAACTTTAGTGACAAATTAAATAGTAAAAAGTGTCACAAATTAGGACACATGAAGATTTAAGTCTTATAATATTCCATCTTTGAAATACTCTCTGGTTAACATTGCTTCATAGAAGATGTATGATTCACACAAATAACGTTTTTCACGTGTTCTCATATATTGACCAAAATAAAGTTGTCACGTGGGTTGTTAGTTAAAATAAAAATAAAAATAAAGTTCAAGGAGAGAGACGTAACATGAGAGTGTGGCAAATTTTAAATATCTCGATAGTAGCGAAGTCATACCCTTTTTCTTTTAAAATTATATTGTGTCAGATTTGATACCTTTTTCTTGTACCTTTTCTCTTATAAACGACGTCGTACTATATAAGGACCGAGGAGAGAGAGTTCTATTGTCAGCCTTTTTCTGATTTTTCAATTGTACTTCTCGGGTAGTGATACTTTCACGGGTCGGAATCGCAATCAGTTCACGGGTCGGAATCAGATTACGAGTCGGAATCAGGTCACGGGTCGGAATCAGATCAGATCGCGATTTTCACAAAAATTTAATATTTTGATCATAACTTTGTCATTTCTTAAACAAATTGAGTGATTCTTTTTGCAAAACGTTCGTTTTTCAATTAACTACAGTGATATTCAAACACTTTTTCGAAAGCACTTTCTGATTTTCTCGATTTTAGCCTTAAAACTCAGAAAATATGGTGTTCTTCATGTATTCTTCATTTTTAACTTTAAAGATTATATTAAACTTTGTTTTTAATGATTTTAATTCGAAATTTGTTACTGATTTGCTCGAAATCAGTAGTATAACAAAATTAGAAAGTCAAAAACTTGAATCATACCTTCGATTTTGATCAGATTTGATTTTCTCCAACTTTTTTCTTCAAAAACTCTTCAAAAACCCATCAAAATCTTCAAAAAATTGCTTAATCTCTACTGAATTAGATCTTATCAATTAAGATTTTTGCTCTGATACCAATTATGGATTGTGAATTCAAGGATTAATCAATGATTAAGCAATAACAAGTGATAATATGGAAGATTAAGATGCGAGATCTAGAGAGAAAAATAAGAACACACAATTTGCTTAGGATTTGTCTATTACAATTATGCAAATGTTAATGGTAATTAGCTAAGAACAAGGTATTTATACCTAGACCTAATTTCGACTAATTACACAATTCCCCTAATACTATTGCTTACAACAAATATGTCCCAACATAAGTGATACATTTGGAAAACATGGGTTTTTGGGCAAAAGATTAAAATGTAGTTTAAGATAGATTAAAGTGGATAGTTAGTGGATAATGAGTCCCACTTCTTTTGAATAAAGTGATATTAATGATGTATAAAAGTAAAAGTAAGGGTAAAAAGGTAACTTCATTTTATTAAAGTAGATAGTTATTAGAGAAAGGATCCCACTTTCTAAACAAATAAAGTAAGTTTTTGAAGTGTATCATTTATTTTGATCAACCCCTAAATAGAAAGTGTATCACTTATTTTGATACAGATGTTATATATTATTATTTTATAGGTAAATGTTCAATGTATTCCTTAATTTATTTGCATATTCCCAAGGGACAAATGCCAACCATTGACCAATAAAATCTAATGGTCAAGATTAATAAAATATTTTATACATGAGGGTATTTTGGTCATTTAGTACTTATATATATATGATCACATGTGATTAAGTATATACAATCACATTTGATCACATGTGATATTTCGCTATATATATATATTGAGAATAAAGATCCTAAAATACAATCACAATCACATTTGGATCATTGTCATCCTCATAAAGATCCTAAAATACTGACAATGATCCATTTTTTCAAAAATGATTAGTTAATAATTGTCCTTACAATCCTCACCAAAATTTGAATCCTCAACCGATCTCACTTCTATACATATTGAGAACCCTGATTTTAAAAAGAACTCCGAGAACTTTTTATTATGCAATTTGGGCCATTGGATTTAACATCAAAGGTCAAGATTAATTATGAAAATTTTGTAAATAATGCAAATCATTTTTTTGATTAAAAATAAATGAAAAGGGTAGTATAGTAACTGGTTAAAAAGAATAAACTAAATTTCCTTGAATTTAGGTAACCGTTTTATAAATTAATTTATACCAAAAGCAGCGAATTACATCTAAGGTCCCTGTGGTTTACCACTTATTTCAGCCACAGTCTCTAAACTTCATTAAGTACACTGGAGTCCCTGGTGTTGCCACTTTGTTGCACCCGTAGTCCCTGAAGCAAACAGACGTTAATTAAAGCCGTTAAATCCCCCATGTGCACATCACATGATGTGTAGTATGGTAATTGTCCACCCCTTCCTCATACTTAAACCTGAGTAAATTACATTGAAGGTCCCTGTGGTATACTACTTATTACTGTCTTAGCCCCTGAACTTCATTTATTACACCGGAAGTCCCTGGTGTATACACTTTGTTACACACATGTAAGCCTATAAACGAACCAAACGTTTAACGAATCGTTCGCGAACCATTCAGCGGGAGTTCGTTTAGCTAAACAAACGAACACAAATAAGATTTTGTGCTCGTTTAGTCAGACAAACGAACACGAATAAAGGCCATTTCGTTCGTTTATGTTCGTGAACATAAGTTTCTTTTCGTTTGTTTATGTTCGTTTGTTAGTGTTCACTTGAGATTGTTTATGTTCGTTTGTGTTTGTTTGTGTTTGTTTCGTGTTTGTTTATGTTTGTTTGTGTTTGTTTATGTTCGTTTGTGTTTGTTTATGTTTGTTACCCTAGTTCACGAACCGTTCGTGAACACTAAATTTTCTTAACAAACATAAACAAACACAAACGAACATAAAGAAACACATGTTTGTTATCCTAGTTTATGTTTGTTACCATAGTTCACCAACCGTTCGTTCGTTTACATGCCTACATGTGTGTAACAAAGTGTATACACCAGGGACTTCGGGTGTAATAAATGTAGTTCAGGGACTAAGGCTGTAAATTTGTAATAAGTAGTATACGTAATAAGTAGTATACCACATGGACCTTCCATGTAATTTACTCATGTTTAAGTATAAGGAAGGGGTGGACAATTACCATACTACCCATCATGTTTTGTGCACACGGGGGATTTAACGACTTTTATTAACGTCCGTTTGCTTCAGGGACTACGGGTGCAACAAAGTGGCAACACCAGGGACTCCCAATGTACTTAATGAAGTCTAGGGACTGTGGCTGAAATAAGTGGTAAACCACAGGGACCTTAGATGTAATTCGCTCTACCAAAAGCGATAAGGTTACTCTTTCTTAACCCTTTCATTTTCCCCACATCCGCCTGCACATTTTTATAAGCCGCCGCCCAGCCAAGAATGAGCCGGTAATCCGCTATCACCATCTTTTGATCTTCAAGGTATGTATATTTATCTCTATCTCTCTCTATATCTCCATTTTTTCCGATCTTCTTCGCCTCACCGGGAGGAAGTGTATGACCTTCGAGAAGATTTGTTCCACGATAATGGGTTTTTTAGCCGGCGATGTTTCCGATCAGATCTTCTCTATCTCCAGTGATTCCGTCACATGTATCTTTTTTTAGCCAGTGATGTTGCCGAGTAGATCTTCTCACCGGGAGAACTTTTCTTAGCCGCCTGTTAGTGATTTACGGTTTAATCAAAATAAAACGCAGCGGAAAATTATAAATAAATCACTAATAACGGATCTACATATTGACAATCTAATTAAGCAATAAAGATAAAAGAGTTTAGTATGTAGAAATCATACCCTTGAAGCATTTGATTACACCAATGAATGGGGAAGAAGAACTCTAAGAATTCAATGTAGAATTCCTCTAATGGTATCCACACTACACCATATCAAGAACACCAATTGGGATGCTAGTCACTTGCTCAATAGAATCAAACTCCAAACCAAATAACCAAAACACTCTGGTGCCTCTTTTATTTGTTGATTCGCACGTCCACCAAAACAAAACCATTTCTTTTGGTGGTCAGCCTCAAATAAAAACGGACAGAAGAAAGATCATAGCATCTTCTTAATTTTGTTATTGGTCAAAAGTCAAAAACCCAAGAAGAACTTTTCTTCTTGCGCCGTGTATTGAGTGAGAGTGAGAGGCGGTTGTCAAGGAGGCAAGAGGGAGGATTAGGGTTAATCTAAGTATATATCCTAATACAAGTTATGAGATATGACATTTAGCCCCTTGTCTTTTAGATTCTTTAAATTACTCACTAATACGTTTTAGCTTAATAATTAATTAAAACATAACTAGCTAAGTAATTATAGTTTATATAAATAATATAATTACCCTAATTATATTTTATATATTAAATGGTGTTTGGTGTATAAGTGTGTGACCCTTTAGGCTCATATACGTCTAGCCATATAACTATATGTCATGAACGTGAAGCGTATTCCAACAGCTCCCACTTGCGCACGTCATAACATCAAGTAGTTATACAAGCAAAGGTTAGAGTCTAGCAACCCGCCAATGCCCCTAGAAGTACATGAGTGAGTTTCAGAAAAGTCCAGGTACAAAGTTTTTCAATCAGTTATCCTTTTGTTACTAATACCATGTTGAATTTTAGACAAGGATTAATGTCAATCTAAAATTTCAACGATTTTGTTTCTCGATCTTTACATTGAAGTAGATTACCAAACCAATCAAGATTCATCTTGACTACCTTTGGGTACGGCCGTACAAGCATCTATTCAAATCATCGAGGGGCCCAGTAGTATCTAATCCAAATCATGTGGAGGATCAAATTCTTTATTGACTACACGTGTTTGATATATGCTTAATATCAAACCTGAAGATGGTTGTTATAGCAACCTTATTCAGGTCAGCGTTTAACCACATCAAAGTTTGACACTCCACACACACAAACCAACTTGCATCTCAAGTCAGAGGATAAGCGACAAAGCCTTTGTGAGATTCACTTGTAACATAAATCCAGGAAGTGATTTCTCATAGGTTGGGTCAGTCCAATTGTGCATCACAATGAACAACATGTGAGTTTGATTTCATCATCCTTAGTCATACTAAGATCATGTCATCAATGCCCTCAGATTTGTCTTAATAATATTCCCATATTATTAATATGACAATAGGCAATTTAGAATATAAAACACAGTAAATATTCAAGGATATAAACATGAAAATATAGAACACAGTAGATATTCATATCAAAACGATCATATCAAATATATCAATTTATTCCAATAAAAACTGCTCAATCGTTCCATTATCCAAATACTAAAACAGATTTACATGAAACTACTAGCTTGTTGAAGTCCAATGTTCCATTCATATTCAATATGTTTGGTACAAGACATTGAGTTCGATAAAGTGTCAGCTAGTTAGTTATCTGTTTGAACTTTAAGAGTACGAATTTCACTTATCTCGATAAATCATTCGAATGTAGTGAACCTTCGTAAATAGGATCTGGCGTCATCACGGCCTATTTCAAATCCAGCATAAGTATAGCAAGTATACTTAGTTTTAGTTTGGTATCTCCACCATAACCAAGGAACATATATCCAGTATTTCAAAAATACTTCAATCTGTTCTTAATAGCAATCCAGTGACTCTCTCGTGGATTCTGTTGGTATTTTCTACTAAGGTCCCCTAAGGACGTTACATTTGGCCTAGTGCTCCTTATAGCGTACATGATGAATGGAATAGCCTATTCATAGGGGATTACATTCATTCGCTTCACCACATCAGGTGTGGAAGGTCCTTGAGTCTCACTCAAGTTTACATTGTGTTGCATACGAGGACTTCCTCGTTTGGGAGCATCCATTCTAAACCATTTTAGAATTTTGTCAATGTAAGCACTTTGACTTAAACCAATCAACCGCTTTGATCTATTCCAATAGATTCTTAACTTCAAGTATGTGTGTCATATTTCTACAATCCTTTATGTCAAAACATTTCCAAGCCAGGATTTTCATCTTGTAGCCATGGTATATTGTTTCACATGAGTGACATGTCATCAACATGTATGATTTGAGAAATGACAATGCTCTCACTAGCTTTCATATATACACATGCTCAGTGTGGATTTTAGGTGAAACAAACGTTTTATTTCATCATTAACCAAATCTCATAGTCATAGTACACTACTTTGGCTATAAGAATCCTAACGTCTTTAGTAACAAGCGAGAAGGTTTCATCATTGTCAATCCCGTAGGATTGAGTGTAACCTTTTGCTTCTACAAGAGCTTTATAGGTATATATATTTTCATCCAAGTCAACAGTCTTACTGTTTTGAAAAAGACCAACTAAGTTCAAAACTTAATGGTCTCTCATGGATTTCATTTTCGCATTCATAGCTTCAAGTCATTTTTCGAATTCAAAATTCGATAATGCAACTTGATAGTTAGGGAAACTTTGCTCCTCAGCATCGACATAAATCTATATCGTTCAGGTGCATGAGGTGTCCTTGCGGACCTACGAATGGGAACAACATCATCCTGTGGTCCAACATCTATATATCCAGCCTCAATAGATATTTGCTAGTGTAACCAGAAGGTTGTGCATCTTCACTTTGAATCTTGTCAAAGTCTATAGTTCTCACACTCGCTTTGTGAAATGAGACTGTTCTCAAGAAACTCAGCATACCGAGCAACAACAATTTGTTCTCAGGTGGGTAGTAAAATAGTAACGAAGATACAGTTGATAGATATGGGCTCAAGTTTGTTCGGCATGTCTCGTTCCACGAGATCCTCACAACCCCAGATCTTCAAGTAAGACAAATTAGGGACTTTCCCATGCCATATTACATATGGTGTATTTTTAACCTTTTGGACGGAACCATATTAAGTATTCGAGCAGCACACTTCAGTGCATGCCCCTCAAAAGGATAGAGGAAGAGTAGTAGGACTCATCATAGATCGAACCATGTCAAGCAGGGTCCGATATCTCCTTCAGACACACCATGATCTTGTGGAGTGTATGGAGGAGAGAATTGTGAGACAATCTCACGTTGGGTTGGATGATCCTGAAAGTCTTGGCTCATGTACTTCCTCCTCGATTAGGACGGAAATCCTTTGTTGTCTTGCTGAGTTGATTCTCTACATCACTTTAGAAAGCTTTGAACGTTTCAAAGATTTTATGTTTATGTTTAATCAAGTAAACATAACCATAACTACTGAAATCATCAGTGGAAGTGATAAAGTAGGTAACACCTTCCCTAGTCTTAGTTCTAAAGGGGCCACATACATCAGTATGTATGAGTCCAAGTAGCTTTTTAGCTCTTTCGCCAACATGGGAGAAAAGCTTTCTTGTTATCTTTCCATAATATACAAGACATGCATTTAAATGATTCATAATCATTTGTCAAGAAGCCCGTCGTGTTATAGTATCAAAATGCGTTTCTTGTTTATGTGGAAAAGATGACAATTCTCTAGGTAGATGGAATCCAAACCGTTTTGGATTCTTGAGTGCTACATTTGTATATAGAACTTTTGTTTGAATCTGGATCATGCATATCAATTTCAAGTATACTATTACAAGGAATAGTTATAAAATATGTTATTTTTCATAAAACAAAATATCATGATCCATAATAGTTTGAATAAATCATTATTCAACAAACGATTAAGCTAAACAATGCATAATTGACAATTGTTCAAAACAATAATTAACGCATTAGGAAGGATTAGATCATAGCTTCCATTATTTTTGATTTATACTTTACTTTTAATCTTGCGCATTTGTGTAAATGTGAGTTACACAACTAGTGTCATACACTCAAGATTTATTAGTAGAAGTATAGAGTTCTATAATGAAGATACCTAATGTGCTAGCCAGAACACATTTGTCCTTCATCAACTCTGCCCAAGTAGGCAGGACAGTTCCTCCTTCAATGGCCGATTTCATCAAAATGATGGCAAGAGATATCCCTTGTAGGGTGCTCCTTTTTAGCATGTGGGGGAATCGTAGGTTTGGAAAAGTAAACTAGCTTACCCTTACCTAGACTCTTGCCTTGTGCTTGCGGTTTACCTTCCCTGATTGCTAGAAAAGAATTGGGTAACCTTTGCTTAACCAGTTTTACCATAGCATGTAATACACCAATTGTCTTCCCCATGCTATGTATTTTTAAAACTCTTTTCAAACTGGTCATAGTCCTTGGATAGTGAGGTACGAATCAAGCTCATTCCAAGAACTTGTGGCAACGGGTAACCAAGACGTTCCATTTGATCAATATAGCATTTCATATTCAAGATATAAGTGTTATTTGATTGGCCTAGCCTGCTTGTAAGCGTGGTTCTGCTTGTTGTTGAAATATCATTTTCAACTCGCTTATCGTGTCTTATGCTGTGAGTTCCTCGAAGTTCTTTCGGATCTCGGGGTTCATGCTCACAAGCATAGGAGTAGCGACTTCTTGGTGTTCGTTAAAACGTTTCGATAAAGGCTTGACGAACAGTAGCAGAAGCATTTGCAGGAGGTGCCTCAGGTAAGGCCTCTTATAGGTGTATCAACTTATTCTCATCTCTAAGGACAATCCTTAGAGTTCGATATCAGTCGATAAATTTAATATTAGTCAGTTTCAGTTTTCAAGAACTGATTTTAGAGTGGAGATAATTAGGTTTTGATTTGTTGTTATCTGTATAACACACAAAGTTAAAAAAAAAATAGTATTTTCAATAATAATTTCTTTTAATCAATTAACAACCCAATTAATTTTAATTAAAAGCTAAGATCCCATTAAGCTTCTATCATCGCATCAGTTGATCTGCTAGAGATGATAGATCTAATAGGTAGGTGACAATCAACAATTGCATTACAAATGCAACTCTTAGAGGTACGGGACTTCATGGCACCTAGTGAACAAGCATCTAGGGTCAAGTGGCATGTTTGTCGCATCTTCGCCTCGAGTTAAGGTCTAACCGTTAACTCGATTAAGTCATCCAATGTGAAATCATGTCAAAATAGCTCTAGGTCTCACGCGTAGAGAATAAGGACCTCGGATCTAAATTCAAACCACGTGTCACGTGAATTCGAAAATAGAAGCAAGTGATTTACAACCGATTGGACGGCGTGACTTAAATTTTAGGTATGTTAAATTTTAATGAATAAAATTTTATTTAGATATGAATGAATCATGTACTTCATTCATACCACTTCATAAGTCGTTTAATAAATGGTAAAAACATTTAACGATTATTAAGGGTTAAGTTTCAAATCATATTTAAACTTAGTTTAATCTCAAAATAATTTTAGATTAATGATTAATCATGAATGATTAACAAGTAATCATCGATGATCAAAAGTTTGGATGTTTTAATGTTTGTGTCTAAAATCGCATTTTAATTGTTTTATTACTTGTGTCTAATAGAAATAAAAACAACCACAAACATAAATAAAACATGCAACAAATTTTGTGCAAACCTCGACCGATGAAATCCTAGGTTCGGTCACGTGAGTCATCACGACGGACCGAAGGGTCAAACTAGGGGGTGGGCCAACATGAACCCAAACGGGCCTACATAAACCCAATGGGCTCCCACTTGCCCCATGACATTCATGGGCAAGTAGAAACCAACATTTGTGAAAAAATGCAATCTGCCAGAAAATTCAGTCTGACTCCAAGGCCTGAAAAGTCACTGAAGGAGTCTTCGGTGGTCTTCCCCGCCTTCTGTAAAGTTGTAGGTCTCTGAGTTGCGGAACTTTTGGCGGTGATTTCAGGTCCAACGGAATAGCCAATCTCCGGGAAACTCTGTTTTCGTGCAGCTGCGCAGGACGTGCCGAAAATTATTGTTTTGTCCTCATCTTTTCTTCACCTTTGGTCAACAAATTACGAAGTACAAAGAAACAAAATACAACTATTCTAATTACTTTTACAATGAAATTTGCCCCAAAAATGGCACCAAAAATAAAAGAAAAAATTGAAACAAATTACAACAATTTAAGCCAAAAACACGGCTTTTCCCAAATCAACCAAACAACCAAACAACAAACACATTCATTCACAAACGGTCTAGGCTTTCATCGATTTGCACAAACAAGCAACAATTGACAAGACTTTGGCTTGGGATATGACAAAAATACATGTATTGCCATATAAAAAAAACGAAATTAAAAAAATAAATTTCAAGCCAAATAATCAAAAAATACAATAACTAGATTAATTTTTTGATGTTGTTTTTGTAACAAGTAGCAATTAGGGTTCCAAAAAATCAAATTTTTAACCCAATTTTATAAAAAAGTTTGCTAGGTTTTACAAAAAACTTATTTATTTAAATCATCAATATGATGACTCGTGATACCACTGTTAGTGATTTACGCTTTAATCAAAATAAAACGCAGCGGAAAATTATAAATAAATCACTAATAACGCATCTACATATTGACAATCTAATTAAGCAATAAAGATAAAAGAGTTTAGTATGTAGAAATCATACCCTTGAAGCCTTTGATTACACCAATGAATGGGGAAGAAGAACTCTAAGAATTCAATGTAGAATTCCTCTAATGGTATCCACACTACACCATATCAAGAACACCAATTAGGATGCTAGTCCCTTGCTCAATAGAATCAAACTCCAAACCAAATAACCAAAACACTCTGGTGCCTCTTTTATTTGTTGATTCGCACGTCCACCAAAACAAAACCATTTCTTTTGGTGGTCAACCTCAAATAAAAACGGACAGAAGAAAGATCATAGCATCTTCTTAATTTCGTTATTGGTCAAAAGTCAAAAACCCAAGAACTTTTCTTCTTGTTTTATTAATGAGTGAGAGGCGGTTGTCAAGGAGGCAAGAGGGAGGATTAGGGTTAATCTAAGTATATATCCTTAATACAAGTTATGAGATATGACACTTAGTCCTTTGTCTTTTTGATTCTTTAAAATTACTCACTAATACGTTTTAACTTAACAATTAATTAAAACATAACTAGCTAAGTAATTATAGTTTATATAAATAATATAATTACCCTAATTATATTATACATATTAAATGGTGTTTGGTGTATAAGTGTGTGACCCTTTAGTCTCATATACGTCTAGTCATATAACTATATGTCATGAACGTGAAGTATATTCCAACACCGCCGAGCAGATCTGTTTGACTGCCGAGCAGATTCTCATCGTCTCACCGGGAGCAAGTGTTTCCGATCTTCTCTATCTCTTTCTCCAGTGATTCCGTCAGAGGTGACATAAAAACCAAGTTTTTGTATCACACTCTTCTTCATGTACATTTTAGCAGGTGATGTTTCTGTGGTGTTTTTTATTTTATTGTATTTCTTTTTTTATTTTATGATAATGGGTTTTGTAGTCAGCTAATATAATATGATTTGTAACTTCCATCATCTTTAATTTTATTCATAGAAAATGAGTTTTTAAGGTAATTTTGCTCATATAGAAATTGTGTCGTCGACTATGTTCATATGAAAATGGGGGTTGTATGTAATTTTTGCTTTAAAATAACAGATCATTTTGTTTTCTTTAATTTTGTTTCAATTTAAAAGAAATCGCAGAATTGCCTATATTATTCTGGCCCAGGCCCCAAGAAAGACATTACAATTAGCTTTATTTTATTTCCAATAATGAATAAAATATGTTTAATTTACTTGAAGTATCTAACGTATGTTCTTGAGTTCTTTTATGTTTTTTTTTCCAGCAAGCTGTTATGGACGTCAACTTTTAGATTTGTCAAAAACAACTCTGAATGAAGGAAAATTGGAAGATGCAATTAGCTTTGGGACATACGTGCTATTCATTTTATTTACTTTGCATATATGTTTTGTTATTGGTTGGATGTGTAAATGTGTTTCGTACAATTTTTATACATCGATATTTTTTTGGTTACATATATGTTATCAGTAAAACTATTTGACTTTAGGGACTTCTACATCTATGTTTTCTGAGACACATATGCTCAATTGGTTTATAACACTGACGTATACTAATTACGGAAAAGAACATTAATTAGCGGATAAATAACATATATGCAAAAGCGTCTCGACATATATGCACAACATACATGTATCAATAACTACAAAAAAAACATATATGCAAAATCGGGTCGACAAAAATGCCAAAAAAAACAATTAATTTTTGAAAATAATTCCTAGATTTTAAGCAATTTTTAGAAAATGAAATATTTTTTTTTTTTGTAAAATGTCAAAAATACCCCTGAATAATTAATATGAATTAAATTAATTTACTAAATTCTGATCGGTTAATAAGAGTTCTCAAAGTTCTTTTTGAAATCATGGTTCTCAATATAGCTCGACCATATATATATATATAGTGAAAGGCTAGTTACAGAACCCATTTTAGCCTACAGAACCCGAAGAACTCAATCTAAACCATTGAATTTCAAAATGCAATGATCATGGAAGATACATGAAGTGATTTAACGAGGGACCCCCATGCATGTATGTTATTCCTGCACGAAAACATATATGTTTTTGTGCATGTATGTTTTCATGTATGTATACATAAGTATTATTTTTGCATTATCTGAACATATATGTTTTTCAGTATTTTTGATTTTTTTTAAAGTATATGTTTGATCTGGGTTAAATGTTAGTGTTTTGCATATTTTTTTACTAGATTCTAATATTCTTAGATGAGTTCTACTTGGTTCTACGCAAAAAATGGGTTCTGTAAATAGCTCGCACTTATATATATTACATACACGCAAACCAATATTTGGGGGTCCCTCATTAAATTACAACATGTATCTTCCATGATCATTTCATTTTGAAATTCAATGGTTTAGATTGAGTTCTTCGGGTTCCGTAGCCTAAAATGGGTTCTGAAACTAGTTCTTCGCTATATATATATATATAGAATAGGATCAAGAAGGAAGCATCCTTATTTAAAAAAGTTGAAGAAGCAATGCATTTTCGTAAAATATACACATATGTATACATATACATACATATATCTATATATACATAGAAATTCATACCATAGATATACATATGTTAATATTTATACCGTCCATATATATATGTATATATATATATACACATATATATACGGAATGCATATGCATTTTCGTAAATGAAAATGCAAGTTCCGACTGAAAATGCAAGTTCCGACTGAAAATGCAAGTTACGTAAAATGCACGTGTGTATATATATATATATATATATATATATATATATATATATATATATATATATATATATATATATATATATATATATATATATATATATATATATATATATATATATATATATATATATATATATATATATATATATAAGTGGGATCTTGTGAGGACTCTTTTTTCGGTGAGAACTCGCGAGGACACCTCATAAAAATTTCAAAAAATTCCAAAAAAAATATATATAACCCACCATGATTATTACTACATTTGACAAAAAAAAATTTCAAAAAAAATTATGATCCACTTTTTTTAGCGAATCATAACAATGATCCATATTTTTTTTGTGGATCATTATTATGATGCATATATTTTTGTTTTGATCATTTTTGGAATTTTTTTTTTTAGATCTTATACATAGCGATTTAGATATTTAATAAAGGAATTTTTTGAAGAAAGTTTGTTTTGGATCATTTTTAGAGTTTTTTTTAGAGTCCTCTCAGTCCTCGCGAGTAAAAGAGTCCTCACCGGATCCGGACCCTATATATATATATATATATATATATATATATATATATATATATATATATATATATATATATATATATATATATATATATATATATATATATATATATATATATATATATATATATATATATATATATATATATATATATATATATATATATATATATATATAAGTGGGATCCCATGAGGACTCGCGAGGACACCTCAAAAAAATTTCAAAAAATTCCGAAAAAATATATATAACTCCCCGTGATTATTACTACATTTGATAAAACAAAATTTGGAAAAAAAATTATGATCCACTTTTTTTTTTTGCGGATCATAACAATGTTCCATATTTTTTTTGTGGATCAAATTTATGACCCATATTTTTTTTGGATCATTTTTTGTTATCTTATAGGCTGCGATTTTGATATTTAAAAAATAAATTTTTTTTTGAAAAAAATTTGTTTTGGATCATTTTTTGGGTTTTTTTTGGAGTCCTCGCAGTCCTCTTTGGTACGAATATCTTGGTTTTATGTGCTTTTGAATCCTCTTTTGCTTCTTGTAACTTCTTTTAGCACCAATTTTTGAGTTTACCCATGTAGAAAACAGAGACGAAGATGGAATCTCAGTTGGAGCAGGCACATCTTCCTTTTTAATGTCGGCAAACTGAATGGTTTGTTGGATTACAGTTTCTGCTTGAGTCCTTTTTGGGATTCGTTGCCCATCATCAGTGTCTGTTATTATTTGAGGATTTTGATCATCTTTTGACTTAGATGAAATATCTACATTTACCCGCGCCCTTTTGAATTTAGATTTTGGAATATTATCTTCTGGATCTTCTTTTGGTAAATGTTTTTGAATGTGTTCATTATCATCTGTTGAATCACATGACTTATCTGCTTGTTGTTTTTTTGTTGCTTTTTCCAATTCAGCAGTATATTCCCTTTGAACGAGAGGTTGAGGAACTTTAATTGCAGTTGGTTCTGGTTGAGGTTCATCATCATCAGAGATGGAGATTTGTGGTTTTGTTGGTGATGGAGAGTTTTTTGGAGGTATTTTGGGGGTTGGAGGTCGGCATTCTTGTTGTCTTCTATACCTAGTCCTTTCATAAGTTTTTACAAAAGAATTTGAACTCTTCTCCCCTTCGGTAGCTTGATCTCCTACAACATTATTACAGGACATGAATAATTATTTTATGGTTAAACTATAAGTTTAAAAAATAATCATATATGATTAAACATTTTTGTGTTTAATCACTAATGATTAATCTTTGACGATGTGTTTAATCATCGATGATTAAACTTTTGGTTTGTGTTTAATCATCGATGATTAAACAAGGATGTGTATGATCCTAACATGGTTAATCATCAATCATTAATAAAACAAGTCTGTTTTTAAAATCGCAGATTCTATTTAATCACTTATGATTAAATTAGTATCACTTTTTAATATTATTTTGGATAATCATCTATGATTAAACAATTATGTTTAAAATCACAGATTCTGTTTAATCACGTATGATTAAAATAGTAATCTAGTATAAGTTTTTAATATTATGTTGGTTAATCATCGATGATTTAACTTACTGTTTTGTGTTTAATCATTAATGATTCATCTTTGAAATCGTTTTAATCATCGATGATTAAACTTGGTGTTGTGTTTAATCATCTATGATAAATAAAAAAATTATGTTTTAAAATCACCGATGCTGTTTAATCACCTATGATTAAACTAGTAATCTAGTCTCCGTTTTAAATAAGATGTTGGTTAATCATCAATGATTAAACTTTGTATTGTGTTACAAACAGATCTAAAGATTTGTTAAATCATCGATGCTTAATTACAAATATATAAACCAGCATCATATGAACATCAAAATCGCTAATTCATGTTAAACATAGACTCGTTTAATTACAAAGAGATAAAACAGCACTTTATTAACATCAAAATCATCATAAACATTGACTCGTTTAATTATACATGATTGGACTTATTTTATTGATGTTTCAGTATTCAAAAACCTCAAACTTTTGATTTTAATCATGTATGATATATCTTAAATTTTCAAAATAAGATTGATTTAAAAAAAAGTTTATGTTTGTTAAAAAAAAATTTGAAAGAAAACCTTCGTTCTCATCATGTTCTACTTCTTCAACACTATCATCCTTGTGAACAGCACCGTCAACTAATTCAGAAAACTTATTTTTCCACCTTTGGAAACTTTCATTATTTGGATTCATTGAAACAGCATCATTCAAAGTTTGATTGAAACTTTCTTTAAGGATCTCTTGTTTCTCAAACAAAATTTCTAATTTTCTTCAACTTCCTACAAAATAAGATATATTAAAAATGTATAACTTTTATTTTTTTGTAATTTAATTAATTAATTTTATCAGTATTTTACCTGCACAGATTTACCTTCAACATAAGGTTCATGTAACTGCCCTTCACCTAACACTACCTCTGTGTCTTCTATAAGTTTAATTTTCGCAGATGTCCAATGACAAATAACTGGACGTTCTCGCGAAACAGGCATGTAAGAAATTTTGAAGTGATCAACATACATTAGCTGCATATAAAATGATATATTAAATAACATCATTTAAATCATTTAAATCATATAAAATATTAGAATTATATGACTTACAACTAAATATGCTGTTGGACCAAAGAAGTAAGAGCTTGGTGAGTTTGGATTGTATGTATTCTTTGTTTTGACAAGACAGTTGAGAAGATAACCACACCAATCAATTCTGCTTATATCAGTATTTTTCCTAATTCTGTACATTGGAGAAATGTTGCATTTCCCCATTGACGTACCCTCACAGAAAGTATTTATAAACAACAAGAGAAAGTTCAACTTAAATTTAAGATCCGCTTCTGTTGTTAGTAAAATTTTCTCTTTCAACTCTTTCAGTCTTTAATTATCAATTCTTTCAAATTGTTCCCTCCATTCATTTATGAAGCTTTCTTCATCATCCTCTTTAATAGGTTTCTTGTTACAAATATTAATGTCTCCCATTGGTATTCCTAATATGTCATGAACAGATTGTAATGTGACATTAATATTTCCATTTTTCAATTCAATAGCCATCTTCTTACTATTGAACTTGCTCAAAACAAAAGAACCAATTTTTAAGGCTATATCAGTCATTTTAATCTTTAAAATGCTTCCAAATCCCATTTCTTTGACTGCTTCTTTTAATTTTGTACTTAATCCTTTACAAATATAGTACATCGATTCAGGAGAACATCGATTATTAAACGGAATGACTTTATCTTCATCAATATCGTCAGATTTTTTTTGACTTGTCTTAGATGATCCTTCATTTTTAGATTTACTTTTAGGTATCTTTGGTTTTTTAGTAGCTATCATTTTTACTCTTGATCCGGGAACCTTTTGAACATTTTCCTGTTCTGGTTCTTCAGTTTAAATATCTGCATAAATGAATTTTAAAATAATAAAATATTAGATTTCTTTTAATCATGGATGATAAAATCCAAAGTTAAATCATCCATGATTAAACAGCATCTTAAGATTGTTACACATATTAGGTTAATCATTTATGATTAATTCCAAGTTTAATCATTTATGATTGTTACATAGAATAGTTTAAATCATCGGTGATTAATCACAAATGATTAATCACCGATGATTAATTTCAAACAGATAAAAAACACTAGGTTTTAATCACAAATGATTGATCAACATCTGTGATTTTTACATAGAATAGTTTAAATCATCGATGATTAGTCACAAATGATTAATCATCGATGATTAATTTCAAACAGATAAAAAACACTAGGTTTTAATCACAAATGATTGATCAGCATCTGTGATTTTTACATAGAATAGTTTAAATCATCGATGATTAATCACAAATGATTAATCATCGATGATTAATTACAAACAGATAAAAAACACTAGGTTTTAATCACAAATGATTGATCAGCATCTGTGATTTTTACATAGAATACTTTAAATCATCGATGATTAATTTCAAACATATAAAACAACATGTTATGAACATCAAAATCGCTAATTCATGTGAAACTTTTGACTCGTTTAATTATACATGATTCAAACATAATCTAATGATGTTTCAGTGTTCAAAAATCTCAAACATTTATTATCATACAACAAATGGTTACGTTATACAACATAATTTTGATTAATTGTAGGGTTTTCAACTAATACCTTTGTTTGTCAATGGCGGTTGCTTTTGTTGCTCATCGTTAGACATTTTCTTATAAATGAAGAGATTTTGACTGGAAAGTTAGGGTTTTGGAAGATCGATAGATCGATTGTGAAGAGAGAGAATGAGGTTGATGTTTTTTGACAAGGAGATTTTGACGGAAGATCTAATTCAAAAACGCTTTGCAATTTTGACGATTTTGCTCTTCAAGCAGCGCGTGGGACATAAAAGTTCAACTTAATTACAAAAATGCCACCGCACGTCTTTTGGGTTGATTCTCACATTCTCACACTTTTTGCAATTCTCAAAGGAACCCCCCTATATATATATAAATATATATATATATATATATATATATATATATATATATATATATATATATATATATATATATATATATATATATATATATATATATATATATATATATGTATAGAAGTGGGATCCCGTGAGGACTCGCGAGGACACCTCAAAAAAATTTCAAAAAATTCCGAAAAAAATACATAACTCCCGGTGATTATTACTACATTTGACAAAAAAAAATTTGGAAAAAAATTATGATCCACTTTTTTTTTGCGGATCATAACAATGATCCATATTTTTTTTGTGGATCAAAATTATGACCCATATTTTTTTTGGATCATTTTTTTTATCTTATAGGCTGCGATTTTGATATTTGAAAAAAGAATTTTTTTTTTGAAAAAAATTTGTTTTGGATCATTTTAGGGTTTTTTTGGAGTCCTCGCACTCCTCACCAGGATAGGTGTGCTCACCGGATCCGGACCCTATCTTAAACTATATATGAGACTACACATGTTTACCTCTTGCCACCTCACCACGACGGGCGAATTTCATTGGACGAAAATGCCACTTGTAATTCCCTCATTGGTCCACCTGTCCACGCATAAGTCAACAGAATCGTCAAATATTTTCCGAATAATAGTTAATGTAAACCCGGATATTAAGGCTGTTAAATATGGTAATTTTGTTAACAAATTTCAAAAACCTTTGATGCTAAAAAAAACGCATATCAAAACCCAGAATAAAACCGCGCATTCCAAGTCTAGATTCGTATTTAGTCCATATGCAGTGGTTATTCAATCCCTGTATTATAGGCAAAGATTAAAAACAATTAATGTTAATTCCTTTTTAACCAAAGACGTATATTTTAGACTTATGCTGTGGTTAAACTTATGCATCTTTTACGAGGGGAAATCTTCTCTTATTTCACCATACAGCCTGTAAAATTCGACTTTTTAATTAGATTGATTATTTCCTTTAAAAACTATTAAATACCTCCTAAAATACTGACCATTTTGTGAGGATAATTACGGAAGTTTTTTAAATAATTATGCAGTCTACTGCAATACATAATCTGTTTCGATAAATCTCGTGATTTCCACCCCCATATACCAATTTTTAAAAAAAATTCCAATAACCATCCACCCCTATATTATCAATGCAAATGAATCGAAATACTTACAAGTAAACATCCAACCACAATTCCCTGCATCGAAGAACAGCATCAGATGAAGGTACAAACAACATTCCTTTGTGTCAATTGCAGTCCACATCGTCATTCTTTTATCGAAAATAATTTTGCATGTGGTTCCTCATAATTAGAACTGCAGCTTATTATTCTGTTTCATTTAATTATATATACCGAATTATTAAAAAAAATGATGTAATCTCATACCTGTTCTTAATATAAACAGTTTGACCTTGCAGGAAACGTATTTGCAGCACAAAAAACAATGCTTCAATTACCAGGTATTTTAATAACAGATTATTAGTGTGCACGTTTTTTTATCATATTTTAACAATAATTGTTATACATATAAATCTGTAATTATTTATAACGACTTATAGTAAAGATTAATTTCAAACAGTTTTGTCAATTAAACAGTTTTGACTACTTACTTTAGTTTTAAAACAACACAAAATCTGGTTATATAATTTCGAAATTTAATTTTTTGAAAAAAATAGATCCCATAACTAAAAAGTTATGGGAATTCGAACTATAATACCATGAATTAAAATAGCACAAAATTTATATGTCATCCTCTTATTAATTCGTGGCCGTATGTTAATATTAGTAAAGTAAGGTAAAAATACGTTGTGTAAACAAAAATTTGTTTCCTAAAGAAACCACAGTTTTGACTTTTATAGTTTTGACTACTTACTTTACTAATATTAAATTTGTCCAAGTTTTACTTTAGTTTTAAGTCAAACTGTTTATCATCTATTCAAAAGTTTGACTACTTATAAAGTCAAACTGGTCAACCTTTTATTCTTCAAAAACCACAATACCAATAACTCCTCCATATTAATCCGGAAATAAGAATTACTCAGCAACGACCTACCATTTTATTGTTCCAAAAATCACGCCAGCGGGACCTATCATTTAAATAATTCCAAAAAATAGTTACCATGTTGGGAATTAATTCCAAAATGTATTAATTAAAAAATTCAGTTGATTGACTGTTTCCACTACACGATCCTTTAATTTCAGTTTTTTTCCAACATTTGTATCTAAAATTGAATGACCACATAATGGTTTTTTAATTTCTTTATCAAGTTATAATTTATGGTCTTTATAATCACAGTGTGACTGTCATAAGTCAAACAGTCAAAATACACTATAAATTGGTTATTTTAAATTTAATTGACAAAATAACAGGTTGACTTTTAAAAGTCAACCGGTCCAACATGTGGTTCTTTTTTTTTTTAAATTGTTATAAAAATTTTCTTTTTTTGAAAATTAATTGTTATAACATTATATTGCATGAACTCGCTGCAGTGGCGGTTGACCAATTCCTTTCGGGGCCCACTTGGATTGTAAAATTCTTCCATCACCCGACTAGCAAGTTCTAATACTCTCACGATCCTCTAATTAACCATCGAAAATGCACTTTTCATTTCAATAACTAACTAATGTATTACATGTGTATTAATGTATTACCTTGTCAACAGTTTGGAGACGTTGCAATGATGTATTCTGGCTCTGAGAATCCATGACTGTTACAAACAAGCAACACTTAGTTATGAAAGAAAGGATAATGTTTGTATGCCCAAATTTTCACTTGTAATTTTAATTTGTCACCAAAACGATTTAATTGATTAAGTGTTGGTTAACTTTTCATTGCAAAGAAAGCATCAGCAACTACAAGAACAAGGGAAACTCATCTATAGAGCTTGGTATATGCTACTTCCTAAACCCTAAATAGATGTCATAATCTATGCCAACATTCAGCTAAACCTATAAAAAAAACCCCACATCAGAAATATAATGTTAGATATACAAGGGCATTTCGGCAATTGGTTGGTATGCAGGAAAAAAATTCATAGAAGTTGAACTAATACTTTTAGTATCAAAAGATGGGTCTTCATACAAGTTACTATCAATTATCAAATTATAAGAATCCATGACAAGTTTAACTTGCAAATTTGATACCTGTTTGAGAAAAGGAGGTCGCCGAATTGAGCGTCGGTGGCGGGAGGAGAATGGAGGAGTGAAGACTGGATTGAAAAGGATGTCGGTGTTCAGAGGCGGCATGCGAACGGAGGACCGGAGGAGTGTGTTCGTCGGAAGTGTCATAAGAATTGAGAAACCCTAATCGTGAAAGGACGAGAGGATAAGTAGTAGTAGTAAGCGAATGTGATAATGATATATTTAAGTTTCATGATTTTTTGAGTAAAAAATTATAATTATAATTAAATTATATTAATGGAGAATGGGTCCTGCATTCAAGAAAATGTGACACTTAATAAATCTTGAAGCATACCCTATTCCTCAAGGGCAGACGTTGTCTCAGATTGGGTTATTTCTGCAAAAACCGGTATTCTCACATGCCCAGTTTTATGTGGCTGTATCACGAGTTAAGAACAAGAAGGGATTGAAGGTCATTTGTTGTGACATCGATGGGAATTACACTAATTCAACCAAATGTAGTTTACAAAGAAGTCTTATTTTCGTTTGTAAATTTTATGTAACATTTCTTAATGTATCGATTTTCTACGAATTCATCATTACAGCTGCATCATTATTATGTCATTTGTAAAATTATTAATCTTTGTTGGAATTTTTCTACATACTAAATTTTAAAGCATACCTGCCCATCGGGCGGGTTATGTAGCTAGTATATATATATATAGTGAAGGGCTAGTTACAAAACCCATTTTAGGCTACAGAACCCACAGAACTCAATCTAAACAATTGAATTTCAAAATGAAATGATCATAGAAGATACATGAAGTGATTTAATGAGGGACCCCCATGCATGTATGTTATTCATGCACGAAAACATATATGTTTTTGTGCATGTATGTTTTCATGTATATATACATAAGTGTTATTTTCGCATTATTTGAAAATATATGTTTTTCAGTATTTTTGATGTTTTTCTTAAAGTATATATGTGATTTGGGTTAAATGTTATTGTTTTGCATATTTTTTTTACTAAATTCTAATATTCTTAGATGAGTTCTGATTGGTTCTACGCAAAAAATGGGTTCTGTAAATAGCTCGCCCATATATATATATATATATATATTGAACAATTAGTTACAGAATATCACTTCATATATAAAATATGTGATTGATCTTAACTATTAATTATCATTGATCAATGATCAAGAATTAATATGTAGGACTAAACACGCCTCTTATCTTATATCAATTCCGGATCTAACGCCTAAGACTTATCTACTTTCTTCTAACCAATCGGTTTCAAACGTGTAAAGGTTATTCCCCTCTTTGAAAACCTTATAAAATATCACGTCCTACTTCCCCTTCAGTTTCTCTCTTTTATATATACCAAATACATATCATTACACAGAACTCCACTTGAAAATTTCTGATAATGAAGGGCGGTGATGATGCACCATCTTTGTCCAAATCCAACTCTTCAAGTAACATCAAAGAAGATGCAACAGACGATGTACCTCCGGTAGTGCACGGGAACTGGTCATATAATTTGCTACTGAGGCTGAAGAATATTTTTTTCAAAATGTTATTTCCATTAACTTATTTTTTTGCTAAAGTTAATTTTTTTCTCCAGAACTCGTCTCCACCCGTTTCGGATCTGGATACTTCCGGATTAGGAGAAACCACACATCAATTCCGGGAAGTTGCTACTGCTATCAGCAAGTCCCGTGGTTCGACCCCGTGCTCGTCGTGGAAGACGTTATGTTCTTGAGAAGCAATCGGCATCGTCCTTTGCTGGACGGAATTTTTTTAACCGAGAGCCGTCCACACCGACACCTGGCTCCGTCGTTCTTGGCAGTGACAAGCCAGCGGTTGGAGCCAGTTTGGACGGAAAGAATGATCCCAACATGGAGAAAGTTAAAAAGTAGTGATTTGATTATCAACTGGCATTCTGATACCAATCTGTTACACCCCGCCAAAACTCATCTGTACTTCCCTTGATCTAGAATATTTGTAGGATCGAATAGGAAAGCAAAGCCAGTCTTCATTTATGATTTGTGAATCTTCATGGGTTTGTTAGTTTCAGGTCATTTATTCCGAAATTTATTTTCTGTGTTTTCCCATTTAAAACAATTTTTAATTAAATTAAATTAAATTATATATCAAAAGGATGCCTAATGGTATCCAGGTCTCTAATGTATCTATTTAGAGGTTCTGACCTGAATTCAAGTGTACACTACGAGATTCCTCCAATTGTGTAGTTGTTTGTATATGTCTGTGAACCAATTCGGGGTTGCTAAGTATTTTGTTAAAACAATCCAGATTATGCCTTTGGAACAACTTGGAGTATTGAATTAATACATCGTCACTACGAGACTATTATATTTTACACTCCCTTCGTCCCATTTTTACTGTCAAATATACTATTTTAGTTTGTTCCAAAAAGATCGTCTTTCCTAAATTTCAACCAATCAAAAAACATTCAAGTGGGAATGTGAAAATTTGAATGGTGACATAGTATAATTAATTTACTTTTCTTAAACTATGTACTTTTTTGTAGTGGACAATAAATTTGGGACGGAAGGAGTATCTTTTATTATATGTAAAACCCTACCGGTAATACAGGAGTGATGCTTTTATTTTGAATGAGAGAAATTATGCACGAAGCATGGTGGAGTGTAACGTTTCCATGTATGCATCGTCGTAAAGTAATAATCTAGTTAACCAACTTGTTGGGTTTTTCACAAACCCTAGCTCAAGAACACTCAACAACAATCATAAATCCATCATGGATACTATATCTAAACACTTCCCTTAAGCGTTTTACACCCAAAATTAGTCTCTAACAATTTTCTTAACCAAGTTAACCACATACAAGATTTTTCCCAATTTCAACGTATAAAACTAACTAAAAAAAAATTATACCTTAGATCTTCAACAAGGAGTATGAATCACTTGGATTGTGGTGTAAATCTCCTCAAGAACACCAAGAACCCCGTTTATCTCCTTCTTTTCGGCTCCACAAGATTTTGGGTGTGAAATGGGGAAAAAACCCTAGTTTCCCATTTTTAGCTTCAAGACCGAGCTCGCGCCGCGAACCCAGCATACTCGCGCTGCGAAGAAACACGGGCAACCATTCTCGCTAAGAACCTTCACGAATCGACACTCCAGCTAAGCCTAACCCTCGCGTCGCGACACTCTTCTCTCGCGCCGCAAACCCATATATTCCAATTATAGAAATGTGAATACCCCCCCTTTCGCGAACGCTAAACTCCCTGGAATTTAATGCACTTTCAACCACCAAGACTCGCGACGTGAACATTCTCGAATGAAAGCCTCTCGCCGTGAGCTCCATTTCTCGCGCCGCGAACTTCTTCAAACTTGCACAATCCTGCATTTCCTAACTAGTTGACCCAAAACTCCTCTTTTACACTTACTTCTTTCGAATAATGCATAAATATCAATATCATCAGTAATTCAATTTTATCATTTCGAACACCTATAAAATGAAATTTAAAGAGTTCACATATATAATAAAGTTTATAAACTTCGGGTCGTTATACCTTGTCCCGACCCATTGGTCGAACATCCCTAACTACAAGTTCATAGGCCTACTCATCCACTTCGATATTTAGATTGATGTCAACATGTGTTGAGTCGGAATGATCTCCTAATGTCCTTTATTCTTTGAACGACTCTTGTTGAACTTTGCTAATTATTTTGGCAATTCAACCATTCGCCACTTTGGATGATCCTTAAGTAGTCTCGAGCATGCAGTTTCTGTGAAATCCCCCCCCCCCCCACACACACATGTAAGTTTAAACTCTATAACGGTTTGTTAGTAACAATTTGATCGTTGACGCCACTTTGGTGTCTTCGTACGATATTGTCATAAATCCCACAAAAGTTAGCAGTTTTAAGACGACACCTATTCTTCCACTAGCTTGCATATGATGGATTCATATCCTCTCTTTAAAACGCCGTTATCCTTCTCAAAATTACTACCTTCCAAAAAAATTGATTTTTTATAGTTACGTTCGACACAATTCTCAAAGGAGTTGATCCAATCACGGCATAAAGCTAGTTCTTCCTGATGGGACCATTTCTCTGAAGCGTTGGTCGGTGTCTTCTTTAATTGTTGATGTTGTCTTCTTTGTAGGAGCAACAACGGTAGCGACGGGATAGTTGGGAAGGTGACCACTTGAAACTTGAACACATGAACCCAAGCCATAGTCTCCAAATGAATCAAAATCATCAAGACTAGAAAATTGTTGTTGAAATTGGTATGGTGAGGATGGAATTTGTGGATAGTTTGGAATGGTGGCTATGGTTTAGGGGGGGGGGGACAGATTATTTGAATTTGTTTTTTGACGATGAGTATGGTGTACAAAACATGAGGATCGAAAGTTAACGGGTGGTGTTTTCTTGGTTGGTGGATTGTTTGGTTGGCGTCGAGATTTTGAGGGTTTGATTTTGGGGTTTCGTTAGACATTTTTGTTAGTCCCGTAATAAGTGATAGATTACACTTATACCTTTCTACTTGACAAATAAAATTTATGAACACTCAACAATAAATAAACTCTTCTTTATTAACTAAACTACTTGTTAGAGATAGACAATTACATATACTACCTAAGACAAATATTGATCAACGAATAATCTAACACAAGATCAGACACCTTCGTAACTATGATTCAATTGATTAAACAAGTAATAAGAAGGTATCACTGAAAGTTATTTATCACTTTGCTTTTCTGAAAATTACCAAGTGTATTTTGGCAAAGTATGAAACGTTGTTGGGCTGTGCTCTCGTGAATTCGTCCATGTGTCTTTTATTTATAGTGTAAGGAAGACGTGACAACTAAGGAATGTACGAGATTATCCACATGTAAGAATTCCGTTGATGCAGAGGATATTTCATGCGATGAGCACTACTAACGAAATTCTGACAGTAAAACATGTCGTCTTATGATCGCCGATATCTTCTAGAAGATTTGCATAGGATTTTCTTTGTCGGCGACACACGATCTTGTGTAATACTTGTGTCTTTCTGTGTCATTGAAGCTTTAGACCTTGTGGTATACTTCGGATCACCACCAGTCTTCAGGTACTCATGGTTCTTCAGGTACTGGACAATTTGAGTGACATTCACTAAGGTGTTGTTTGTTTTTTAAGATGTAGAAGGTCTGCAGTCTGCGAACCACATTTGCAGAGAAGATTTGGACCAAACGGCTGCAGTGTATAAGAAGAAGAGTGTTTCTTTTTTAATGTCTGCAAGTTGATATAAAAATTAAGTGGAAGTATTTGTGGTGGGTTGCGGTGGGTGGTGGTGGGTGGTGGTGGCGGTGGGTGGTTGTGGCGGTATATGGTGTATTGGTGGTGGTGGCGGTAGATGGTGGTAGGTGGCGGTGGGTGGTTGTGGCGGTATATGGTGTATTGGTGGTGGTGGCGGTCGATGGTGGTAGGTGGCGTTGGGTGGTTGTGGCGGTATGTGGTGGTGGTGGGTGGTGGCGGTACATGGTGGTGGGTGGTGGCGGTACATGGTGGTGGGTGGCGGTAGGTGGTGGTGGGTGGCGGTAGGTGGTGGTTGGTGGCGGTGGGTGGTGGTGGTGTTATTTGGTGGTGGTGGTAGTTGTAGATACACTTTTTTTTAGGTGTAGGTAACATGTCTTCCAAGCTTGTAAGACTATGTGTAATGACCCGGAATTTTGTATCGAATAATTTATATAAAAATATGATAAATAAGGATACACCATTTAAAACACGTGGAAATTGGTTTCGTGTCATTTGGACATCGTATGAGAAAGTTACGTACGAAATCGGGTCAAGACTTGGTTGGAAACAAGTTTGGGAATCAAAATGGTACTTCTGGGAATCCTCGTGAACACAAATATTGGGCTCGTGTCACGAAGACCCATCTCGTGAACATGAGAATGGACTCGCGAACACGAGTAATCGGATCAGAGATCAGGACTAGCGGACACGAGTTTTGGATCGCGAACGCGAGGTTGCGCGGGGTGCAAACTAGTGACACGAGTTGGTGGTTCGCGACACGAGTTTTGTCTGGAACAAGTTAAAATCGGGATTTTTTCCATTTCTCTCATTTCTAAACCCTAGAACATTCTTCCAAGTGTGTGTATACGATTTTGAGTGTAAGGATGCCATTGGAATCGATTTTCACACTCAATCTTGAAGATTCTCACTCCATTGTTGAAGTATAAGCTAAATCTCTCTACTCCTTTTAGTTATGAATAATGTTTTTGGGTAAAAATGGTGAAGTATGCAAACCCTAGTTGGAGGGTTTGTAATGAGTGATGAAATTGAGTTTATATAACTTAGATCTACAACATATTGTCAAGCAAAATGTGTTCATAACATGGATTTGATGTTATCTAGCTAGTTATGAGCTTTATATGGGGAAAAAATGGTAGTTTGGGTAACCTACCAAGTTATCTTTGGGGAAAATGACTAAGATGAGTGTAGAACACTCTTTGTAAGCTTAAGAACATTGTGTTTTTGTTGGATTTTGGATTTGATGATGGAAATCTTGAACTAGGGTTTTGGATTCCACCAAGTTGGATGAACTTGGTGGTTAAGAAGGTTGTTATGAAGTTATTTGTAACTAGTTATGGATAATAAGTAGATTTTATGATGATATAGATGGTAGGTCAAGAAGACCTAAAGATTAGTGACATTTCACAAGTAGGAAAGCAAGGATTTGTGTTAATAGACACAATTTGGAGTTAGCTTGGCTAAGGTGAGTACATGAGACTTTTACTGGGTACATAGCAAATGATTTTGAAAGCATATGGTTAGCTTACTAGTATATATGTATAAAAATGATAAGATCACGAGTAAATAAGTAATAAATGAATAAAGAAAAGTAATGAATATGACTTTTATTATATTTGAGAATGGGTCAAAAACCCATGTATCTCACGAGACTATTTTGTCTCACGTACTACTTTGATTTTGGCTATGTACTCAGGTTCGAGATTGAAGGTTTAGAAGGTCTCAATAAAGGTGGCCTAGAGATGTTTAGCTCGGGAGCTTTTAGATAGATCTCATTATCCTATGGTTATGATATTATCTTTGTAACACCGTGTTTTATAACTCTGATAATTTTTAAAAGGTTTTTGTTAAACCGTATTTTTGGATATTGGACTTTGTAATATTTTTATTTAAAAATATGATTTAAATGATGTTTTAAAAATTGAGGTGTTACACTATGGTCCAAGTCTTTTCTAAGCAGACCTCAAAAAGACTTTTTCACATCTTCTGACTTACAAAAAACAAACAACCTTTTTCCAAAATGTCTTCCCGCTTGCTGCCATAAGACCTCAAAATGACTTTCTGTCAGGTTACAAACGCCACCTAAGATTGGTACTTAGAGAAGTATTTGTCTTCAAGACTCAACATTATTAGCAAATGTACGCTGACCTACTACAACTATCTAAACTGTTGATCAGCCTCTGATTCTGTACGGGGAACTGATCATTGCTTCTATTGTTCTTCAGATAATGTAGCCAAGTAACGAGAATCCGAACAAATCAGGATCTCAGTTACTCACAATCTGAAGAACTAATCTTTATATTGTCTTTTAACTATTGTCTGTTTGTCTTCATTAAATCCTTTAAAATGGGGGATGCTTTCAGCGAACCAACAATTTTATTTTAGAATGAGACTGTGAATGAGATGATGTAAAAAAAATGAGAAATGTGAAATATTTTATAAAATAGTTGAATATTTTTAAGGTAAAAATAGGGGTCGAAGAGGGGATTTAAAATTTGGTCGGTTTAAAATTGTATCCGTTGGCCAACTACCCTAACGTTCACGTTGACATATAACGGTCGTCTAAACCTTTCGAGGGATGCATCGTGGCATTTTCATGTAAGGGGGCGGGATGCGTCGCAGCTTGCGACGAACGGTGACTGAAGCCTCACAACTGTCTCATCACACATGGTCTTATGGTTGCTACGTAGAATATGAACATTAGTACACACAATATTGTTTAAGATAATTCTTTCCACCTTGATATACTATTAAAATCGGTTTTTACAATATTAATTACAATTTATATATTTTCTAACGATAAATTCTGATCTATTACTAGATACTACATAATACATATAACCACAATTTGTCAGTGTCTTGATCAGAACAAGGAAAAAGTCAATTATTCACTTTTAGGAATAATCATAATTGCATAATGATAAGAGTTTCGATAGACTTTCTTGATGTTATATGTTCAATCATATAACGGGTAAAAATTTATTAGACTACTATAGAAAGATCTGAAAATAACCATAAAACAGTTAGGCCACGGATATTATAAGTATATTTCGACCTTCACAAAAGTCTATTATAATGAGACTCTTTTCTAAAAAGGGGTATTTAATTTTAGAAAAATTGTATTAATGCATATTAAATCTTCATATATCATTATGTTATCTATAAATTGACTCAAATTTATAATCCACTTTTGTTAATAATAAATATAATCGATAAACAAGTAAAAAAAATATAAGTAATAATGTTAAGTAAGGATCAATATCAATTTACTTTCCAAATATATTTTTTTTAAAGGGTTTTGCTGACTATTGCCCTAAGGGCAATGGTTAAGGATAGTTTATGTGCTTAAGGTAAAATTAATTAAACATAAGTAGTTTAATAAAATTCATTGGGTAGTTTTTATTAGTTATTTAACAACTTCTTAAACCCAAAATATTTTATTAATCATTGCTCTTTGGATAATGTTTAATATTTTCCTTTTTTAAACGATTAGTCGGTAGTCATATGCATTGTTAAATTTGTAAACATATAATTATATGGCATTTAAAAACTCCACGGCGAAAGTCAATTATTCTCTCTCATGAGTTTTTCATTTTATATTCCATATAGATTTATTTCATCTTTTTTTTAAATGACAGTTGGTAGTCACATGCATTTTTTAAATAGATAATGATAGTGTTTTGATAATAACATTATTCTTATTATTCAATTTTCATTTTTCATCGTTATTGTTACTTTATAAAATAACTTATTTGGTCTTATTTAAAGCGCATGGTTTTTGTCATTATCAAATATATTTGAGCGAATTACATCCAAGGTCCCTGTGATTTACTATTTATTACAGCCACAATTCCTAAACTTCATTAAGTACACTGAGAGTTCATGGTGATGCTATTTTATTGCACCCGTAAACCCTGAAGCAAACTGCTGTTTATTTGGGCTGTTAAATCCCACATATGCACAGCATATGATGGGTAGTATGGTAATTGACCACCCCTTCCTCATTTTAAACCCGAGTAAATTTCATGGATGGTCCCTGTGGTATACTATTTATTACAACCTTAGTCCTTGAACTTCATTTATTACACCGGAAGTCCCTGGTGTATACACTTCAACCTTTATTGTTGCGCCACCAACCCCCTAAAAATTCAATCCGAACGAACACGAATGGGGCCTTGTTCGTGTTCATTTGTTAAGGAAAAATTGTGTTCGTGAACGGTTCACCAACACTTATCGAACGGAATTTTTTGTTCGTGTTCGTTTGTTAAGAAAATTTAGTGTTCACGAACGGTTCGTGAAGGAGGGTAACAAACATAAACGAACACAAACGAACATAAAGAAACACAAACATACACGAAACAAACACAAACGAACACAAACAAACATAAACAAACATAAACGAACACGAAACGAACACAAACAAACACAAACATATAAACAAACTCAAACAAATACTAACAAACGAATACGAACGGATGTTCACGAACCTAAACGAACTAACGGGCCTTTGTTCGTGTTTGTTTGTTCAACCAAACGAACACAAAATTTTGTTTTAATTCGTTTGTTGGCCTGTAAACGAACCGAACGAACACGAACGGGGTCTTGTTCATGTTCGTTTGTTAAGGAAAAAATGTGTTCACGAGCGATTCATGAAAACTTATCGAACGGAAGTTTGTGTTGGTATTCGTTTGTTAAGACAATTTAGTATTCACAAACGTTTCGCAAACGAGGGTAACAAACATAAACAAACATAAAGAAACACAAACGTACACGAAACAAACACAAACGAACACAAACATATACACCAGGGACTTCCGGTGTAATAAATGAAGTTCATGGACTAAGGCTGTAATAAGTAGTATACCACATGGACCATCCATGTAATTTACTCGGGCTTATATATGAGGAAGGGGTGGAGAATTACCATACTACCCATCATGTGACGTGCACATGGGTGATTTAACAGGGCTTTTTAACGGATGTTTCCTTCAGGGACTACGGGTGCAACAAAATGGCAACACCAGAGACTCCCAGTGTACTTAATGAAGTTTAGGGACTGTGGCTGCAATAAGTGGTAAACCACAAGGACCTTAGATGTAATTCGCTCAATATATTATATACGACAATGGAGTAGGTTTGGAGCGGATCACTCTGATTCAAACCCTTGTAATAAATTTTAAAAGATAATCCAAACCCATTTTATTTTTTGAAACGACAAATTTAATCTACTCCTAATTACCACCTATGTTCACGACGGGACTTGAACTCTTGACCTCAAGGTTGAGAGACAAACATCATACCGCTAAACCAAAGACCCTTTGGTAATCCAAACCCATACCTATACGATTTTAGAAAATCAAATCCATACCTTTATCTTTAGTCAATAGATATCTAACCCATTTACTCGCCCGTTATAATACTAAGCTTAAACAACTATAAATGCACTTTATCTTCTAATATATTGATGAAGCAATAGAAGCTAACAAGAAATTTATAGCAAGTAGTACGTTGTGTTCCTTATAAAAATCAGCAAGAAAAGGTTATGTTTTACAATTGACATCGGGTGAACAGTAACCCCGCCAATAACTTTGTGACAGCACTATACCAACGTTTCCCTATTTAATGAATACAGACGCGTCTGTTCTGTGTAATAGGCGATGGCCAGTTGGTTTCAGTGCCTCTTAGATTATACGTAATGGGTGACCAAACCCAGTTTAGTCATTCTTGTCACATCTGCGCCATATCAGCTTTCTCTCCCCTGATTAAACACATGATCAGACAGCGATCAATAGCCCGTAATGGATGACCGATCGATAATTTTTTTTAATTTTAATTTAAATTAAAAACAATACATTAATAATAAAAAACATTACATAAATAAATTAAAAATACTAAAAAAACAAACTAAAAATCCAAATTATATTTGGCCTTGATTTTCGCTTTCCTCGCCAAAACCCACTCAAGCTTTTTTTCCGGTGAAGTGGTCATGCGGTTCATTGTAGAATTTCATGTGCTTGAGCTCTTGGTTATCTTTTTGAATCTCCATGAAATCAGTTATAGACGCTTTGCGGAGGTCAAAAAAGTCGTCTGTGGCCTCTTTCCAATGCCCGGCTAATTGCTGAGCCATAGGCGGTTCACCGAAATCTGAACTTTGAGCAGCTGATGATAACGATGCCGCTGCTTTCTTCTTTGCCTTGCCCCGCCCCATTGGTCGAGTGGGCGCAACTTCTCATTCTTCAACATACTAATCCTCACCGACCTCTTAACCTTGAGCAGCTGATGATGACGACGTCCTTAGATTTTTTTCCACGAGGCTTCGCGAAAATCGTCAACCATTTTGGGTATTCTTTTAATATATATACGATAAACTAGTAAAGTTTATATTTAGTTTAAGAAACTAAATATCAAGGAGAATATATATATATATACGATAATAGTTAAAGGAGAATTCTTAGTAAAACTATTCTTTTAATATATATACGATAAACTAGTAAACTTTATATTTAGTTTCTTTTAACGAGTGTTAAAATTTTAAAATAATTAATTATAATATCAAGAGTAGGTAAATATTCAAATTAATCTAAGAATTTTAGCTAGTCCTAAGGGACAATTAATAGTCATTGGATTAAGAAAAAATCAAAGGTCAAGATCAAGATTCAAAATCATACAAACACATGTGCTTCAATACATCCATACACCCCCCCCCCCACCTCCGGCGGCCGGAGACGGCGGCCGGAGGCGGCGGCGGATGGCTGCGATGGGCGGCGGTCGACGGCGACCGGCGGTGGCGGACGGCGGTCGGTGGTGGCCGTCGGCGGCGGCCGGCGGCCGGCGGTGGTGACCGGAGGTGGTGGTCGTGACTTGAAACACACGTGTTACACCTTTTGAAACTGTAACACCCAAAAATTCACAAAAATTTAAAAAATTTCGAGTAGTGACCGGAGGTGGCCGCCGGCGGTGGTGACCGGAGGTGGTGGTCGACCATTCATCTCTCTCCCGTGGTTGGTTCACTTCATCCACCTCCTCGAATTTGTTAACATCTCTCCCCGTAGTTGGTTCACTTCATCCACCTCCTCGATTCTGTTAAAATTTTAAGGCATATCAATCGTTGTCTGGGGAAGAGGAAATGGTCGATTGGAAATCACAATACATACTTACCTACTGCCTTTTTTGCGGATAAGATCAGAAGCACATAATCCCTACTACCAAATAATCAGTTGGTTCTATTTTAATGATCTCCTCTTTCTCTGTACAAATTACAAAGAATCTAAAAAACCGCACACCCTTGGTTAACGATTGTGTTCAGTTTCTTCCCTTTTAGGGCTTCCAGATAAAAAAACTCATCTTTAATTGCAAAAATATACAACTTAGAGAAAGGTATGTTTCCAATTTGCATGAATCTGTTTCTTTCCTTTTGTAATTTTTGAATCTGTGCTTCTATGTAGGGGAAGTTCAGGTTTCAGAATGGATGTTACGAAAATGGTTGTTTTTGTGGGTCGAATGCTTCTGATGTAAAATTTGTATGCATAAGGGAATAAGCAGCTCTGTGACATAATTCACTCACAAAATATGCAAATTAGCACTCACAATATTCATCCAAATGCTGAATAGTAAGTATCTTTCACCAGGTTCTCCCCCTCCCCCTCCTTTGCTTCCATTCTTATTGTGTTTCAAGGAATCGCACGGCTTGGAAGACAATTATCGATCAACCACCACTACCTAACCAACAGTTAATGGCTACAATTTCACCTGCTACAGGTGCTTCAGTCACTGGAACATCAGAAATCTACCCGAACCAGATTCAAAGACCTCATACATTGGTATTTTTATATTTTAATTTTATTTATTTTCATTTTACAGGCTGGAAAATATGTTAAGGATATTGTTAATCCTGTGATTAATTCCATAATTAAAATATTAAGGATATTATACTCCTGCAAGAAAAATTGGCCTTGATGAATGCACATGTCCATGGAAATAAATGGGGCTGAAATAATTTGGGAAGGTGTTTGGTCTATTCTATCGATGAGTTGTTATTTTTTATTTACTTTATATTGTAGTTTATGTTAATATTACTATGCATTAAATGAAAGTGTTTATTATATGTTGGACCAAAAGAAGCTGGGTGATTTTAAACATAGAACCTGTATGCCGCAAAAGATAGCTAAAAATTAAATATTTACATGTAGCAAATAGTGTGGGTCGGGTACTTGGTTTTAGTCTCTTGACCAGCAAAATTTTGAGAACAATTTCCACTTTTCCATTCAGGTTATACTCTTTTGTCCCGACCCAAAACCTTTATGAATTAATAGGTGGAAAACTGAACAATGGTTTAAAATACAATATAGTTTTTTCAGTTAGTTGCTAATTAATGGTATGAAAACACTTGAAGTGGTTTTTGACCAATAAACTTTTCCATTGTAGCTAAGTTTTAAGATCTTACTCTTTTGACCCATTGAAAATCAGATCATTTAATACATGTGATGTTAATTCTTTTGATTGCACAAGAAAGTCCCGTATGTGATTCCACTTGAAACGATTATTATAAGTCTGTAACCATAATATTAGTTTTTGTTTTTACATAGTGTGACCCCGTTTGAGATATTACCCGTTTGACCCATTTCAATAATTTATAGTTAATGCAGGTTTCTTCTTTTAGTGACTTGATTGTGTTTTCAGTTATCTCCAGCTCGTGAACCGAATGAGTTTGAAGTCAAGATGTCATAATTTGGAGTTCTTTGAACTTTTTATGATATTACAAGTCAGTAATTTCTTTTTTTAATAGTATTAGTTGTAAGAACCTAACTCAAGAACAACCATTTTCAACATCATTTACCACCAAACCATCCATAACCAAACCTAACCATAATTCAAACATAAACATAAACTACCAAAAGAAATTATACATGCCATGGACCAATTAACTATACCGGATACAAACCAACTAAACAACCCAAAATAAGTACATCAAAATACCGCAAGTCTATACCAAAAGAGAAGCTTTCCCAAGCTTCATGCAATCCAACTTCCACTATCTACTCACACTTGCCTTTACCTCTATCTATACCTGAAAATAATGACAACTAAAAGTGTAAGCTATAAAGCTTAGTGAGTTCCACAATGTATAATGTTATACTAAATAATTATATAAATGATCATAAATAAACAAACCAAAAGTAACGGGTCAAAGTACCGGGTAAGCATAACAACATCATCACAAGGCATCACATGACAATACGGGTCAACGATGATCACTGTAGAATTCTAGATTTAACAAAGTGCGTCATTCCCTCTTAGGCCATTAGGGAATGAGGCCGATGAAGGTGACCATGGCACCCCTAACCGAGTCCATGATCCAGCTTCACCACCACGGTCCATACCACTCCTCCGCCAGGTACTCCCGCGTCCACCGCCCAACATATTACACACAGTAATACTCGAGCCGCCATGGGTCCTCACGAAATGAAATGTCACTCAAGGCAATCCACTCAAACGGGTCAAGGAAATGTTAAGGTTCAACAAGGTGGTCTCAAAGTCCAAATCAATATTCAGGGTTACCAATTGAAACAAGTACCAATTAATCACTTTACATAAATATATTATATAATTAAAAGTATACACATTGCACATAGTGAACTCACCTGGAAACAAGCAATTGCCAACACAAGCTAAGAACTTATTTAATCAAAATTCCAATGTCACCGGTCAATGAAATCACCACAATCTCCCAATTGATTTACCTATCACAATTATACACAACTCAACAACAATTCTAAACCATAATCATATCTAGGATAAACCTTAGTCATCAATTTCCCCTAATTTGGTGATGAACCAAAACCCTAGACCACCAATTTCCTCATGCTTGCACATGATCACATGCTAACTACAATTCTCATAGCTAAATACTCAGTTGTACAAGAGTACCATCTCAATTTTTCAGATTTATAACTCAACATACAACTAGAGTTCTTGACCTAATGAACTAAATATCTCAATTTCTACTCATGCATGGTGTTAGAGATGAAGAAATACCTTGGTTATCAACACAATTGATGAAAGTCCTTTGATTTCTTGCCAAAATCTGCCCAAGAACACCCAAAAACACCCAATTTCACTCACACCCGTCGAGAGAAAGTTCTAGAGGAGAGTTAGGCTGAAAAGGGGAAAAATCCCGTTTTTATGTCTGTTCAGCATAAGATAGCGCTGCTATCTACAAGATAGCGCCGCTATCTTGACCCCGCGCTTTTTAGCGCCGCTATCTTCCAAGATAGCCCCGATATCTCTAAATTTTTCGCGTTTACCCCTTCGCTAAAACGAGTCGCTGTTGGATACCAGCCAAGATAGCGCCGCTATCTTCAAGATAGCGCCGCTATCTACCAAGATGCTGTAATTTTCAGCTTTTTGTCCCTTTTAAACTTATCCCACTTAATCAAACACCCCTATCACAGATTTTTCATCAAAATATTAACTATCAAGACTTAATTCCTTATCATTTATCAATTAATAAAGAACTTAACAATTAAGATATTTGAATTTAAAACCCGTATGTTACATTAGTGAATGTAAATTTCTTATATTTTCTCCTAATTTGAGCATAACCGTTCTGGGATTTTTCCGAGCAGATATAAAAATGTGATCTTTTTGGGTATATCATCGAGCTTGTGATTTCTTTGTTCTACTGTGCTAATAACTTTTAGGGCATACAAAGACGTTGATTTTGCTCCATACCAACGTTTATAGGTTGGTGTTGTTTTATGTTTTGACGTGTGAATAAATATGTTATGTGTAATGGTCATATAATAAGTTATATATATGAGTTACAAATCATACAACAAATTTGATTATCTAATGGCATACCAAAATTTACTTGTTTACCAATTTTTTTAGCACAATGTTGTTGATTTTCACTCCAATTTCACCGAAGCGTCCATTTTTCTTTTCTCAACCGTCTAATTATCCGATTAAAACAACTTTGAAAAAAACAAGCACATCTGAACACTATCTTTTACTGCCTCTTTTATAACAACCGATTATTTGATTTTGATTATATAATCTTTATAATATAAATTATTTGGAACCTTCTTAAATTAATAAGAGTTAATTTTTAGCCAATACACTTGCTATATTCGGGCAAATGTGTGTTTATCAAAAATATGAACTATGCGGGACTTGAAATTGTGACCTTAGGTTATTAATCTCTTAAACCTTAAAAAACTGAAATTACCCACCACTCATCATCCGCGACAACCACCTCTGTCACCACCCACCAATTAGACGCTACAAAATAAAGTCACAGGGTACCCGCCGCCGCATTGCGCGGGTACCTGCTAGTAATCTCAAAATGCATACAATCATAACATACAACACATGAGGGCACATTGGTGTACTCCTACTCAGAATCTACTAAATTAATTACTCAGATATATTTCTCAGATTTTATTACTCAGATTTTAATTTATATCGCACGCTTGTGTGATTCGGGTCGATCGCCCCTCCTCACACCTCAGATAGGCGTAAGCCAAAACTCAAACGGGGGTGATCCCAAAACTCAGACGGAAGGTGATCCCAAAATGGCATATAGCCAAAAACGCAGATGTGTGTTATTATGTTTTTATCTCTTTAACATAATTAACTCAGATGCCCTAGCAGGTAATAGCACAGAATGACTCTGCGCCGAGCTCAGATACTCGGCACAATGTCTCAGAGCAATAAATAAACAGATGCTCAGATACTCCGATGCTCAGATACTCAGATAACAGATCAAACTCAGATAACAAGTATAGTTCAAATAGTATAACACATAAGTCATGCATGTACAACGTTAAAACCGAATTCACTGCGAGAATACTCACTCGAGAAACGTAAGATCCAAAGGGTTCCCGACTGTCAAAGGTACATCAAGCTATCTCTTAGACGATCCTAAAGCATAAAACGAAACTCCGAATTAAAATCCACCCCAAGGACTTAATTTAGAAAAACTTGAAGCACCCGTCTGTCTCACGGGAACTGCCATAACTCCTAAACGACTCATTAGATTTTTCCCATATTTTTGTCGCATAATGACAAGCAGAACTACATATCACTGTGAGATGGTCACTGGCCAAAACGGACTCTAAGGGTCTCAAAATGGTGTCACAAGACATGCATATTGCACAGGTCAAGTTCCTAACAGCAACATATTAAAACGGGTATAACTTTTAGACCATAAATCAGATTGGCGAGAAGTTTGCGGCATAGGAAAGCTAACCCAGAAAGCTAAAATATTATTTTAAACAGTTCGAAAACAGCTGAGAACAGAAGGCAGAAATCAGCCAGAAAAGTATGGACACTGAAAACTTGATTTAGCCAACCCGGCCCGTTACCGAAAAAACCGAGGACTTAGAATTTGTTACCCGACAGCCCCTACATCTTAGTTTTCCAAAAATATATATACCAAGCCTTAAATAACCCGGTTAAAGTTGTAAAAAGTTTCTCGATTGTCGGTTTCCCCTTCGGCTATAATTTTCCGATTTTTAAAAAACAATTAGACAGCGTGAGCCACCGAGACAACTCGGGTTTGACGTTGGCTGCCCGGTTCACTGATTCTACGCCGATTAACAAAACAGTAACCAATCCTAGTTAACCGAAAACCAAAACCTTGCACGGTATTTTTATTAGACGATCACAAATAAGACAACAAGATTTTAGACACTTAATCACGGCTCGGGAACGATTCCGAACTCCACAGCCCTGATAATAGGTTCACATGTATTAATAATCGAATTGGGAAAAATGGGAACTACCAAAAACGACACTTGCTTCCGGCTCGGAGATGGTGAAACAACAGCCCACCCTACTCGAACTTTCTTTTATGCACCTGCTCGATCACCACAAGCAACACAATTCCCCGAAACCTTGAGTCTTTGCTTGACTCCAACACGACTCAAGGTTAACCTGCTCACTTCCGCTCCACTGTATAACACCCGAATAAACAACATAGATGATTAGAGCTTTTGGGTTCAGACGGATGAAAGAGAAGCAGGAACAAAACGAAAATAAAAAGGCTGAGTTTATTACCGACAATTGCCCAAGAATTTCCGATCACCATCTCCACTTCTTGCCTGCTGTCGACGATGGATTTGAGGAGAAAATATGAGCATGCGGCTGATAGGGTTTGGGTAGGAATGACGGTGTTTGAGTATATTATGACAATTGGTGATTTAAGGCTTGCTTTGAGATCGGGCCTAGCAATTCAGTATAACTTCCTCACCTTGGGCCGGACTCAAGAAACAAGAGGGAGATTTGCTCGGCCTACTTGGTACAAACCGGAATTAAGACTAAAAAAATAAAGAACTGGGTGCGACCAACTTCTAGCCGGATCAGCGAATCAAACAGGCTCGGCAACGCTTAGCCGGCCTGAACTAAATGTAGAAAACTTGCGGGTTTCGGCCTTAGCCTACGGGTTTTGCGGGTTTCGGCCTTAACCTACGGTCGGGCTCCGCCTCACCCCGACATGGAAGCTAGACGAATTCCAAATTAATGAAGACCCGGAATTTAAACGTCGTGCTAATAATACGTCACAACATTAATAAATGAAACACCACACTAATAAACGTCTCAACGAAACGTCACATAATTAATTAGCTTGTCTAAACGAAACGTTGCACCCCATTAATAATTAATACACACATAATTGCACAAAGTAAGACGCCACATATTTATTTCACCAATTAAATAACAGAATAAGGTCTAATAGTGAATATAACGTGATTAAATTTAATTATAAAATTTTGGGGTGTTACAACTCAATCCCATTTAAATCAGACTTCGTCCCCGAAGTCATCGCTCATAAATAGCTCAGGATAATTATCACGCATCTCAGACTCAGGTTCCCATGTCCACTCGGAACCTTTACGGTGCTGCCACTACACCTTAACTAGCACAATCTCTTCGTTGCGTAAAGTTGTGACCTTACGGTCAAGAATCGCAATCGGTCGCTCAATATAGTTCAACTTTTGATCAATTTGGATATCTTCTAACGGCACAACCACATACTCGTCGACAATCCATTTTCTCAATTGTGAAACATGAAAAGTATTATGAATAAGATGAAGTTCTTCTGGTAAATCTAGACGATACGCAACTTTACCAACTCTGGCGATCACCTGATAAGGACCAATGTAACGAGGTCCCAATTTCCCTCTCTTTCTAAATCTAATTACTCCTTTCCACGAGGACACTTTCAGCAACACATAATCTCCAACTTGGAACTCTAGAACGGACCGTCTCTTGTTAGCATAACTTTTCTGGCGACTCTGTGCAGTAATCAATCTCTCCCGAACCATCTGAATCAGCTCGGTAGTTTTCAACACAATCTCAGTACTACCCACCACTTTGTGCCCAACTTCGCCCCAACAGATAGGCGTTCGACACTTCCTGCCGTATAACATCTCGAATGGCGGAATACCTAACTCACATAAATTATTAAATGTTCACTCAGAAACTAATGAAAGGAAAGAAAAATTAATAATCATACCAATGCTCGAGCGGAAACTATTGTTGTAAGAGAACTCTGCCAACGGTAGATACTTGTCCCAGCTACCTCCAAAATCCAGTGCACATGCTCTCAACATGTCCTCGAGCATCTGAATCGTCCGCTCGCTCTGACCGTCTGTCTGTGGATGAAACACGATACTGAAATGAAGTATCATGCCCATCTCCTCTTGGAATTTCTCCCAAAATCTCGATGTCAAACGAGTATCTCTGTCTGATATAATAGAAACTGGCACACCGTGTCTCGTCACAATCTCACGAACAAAAATATCTACCATCTTCTCAGCTGAAGAACTCTCCCGAATCGGAATAAAGTGGGCACTCTTGGTCAAACGGTCAACAACTACCCAAATAGCATCATACCCTCCTGGTGTTTTCGGTAGCTTGGTGATCAAATCCGTAGTAATATGTTCCCACTTCCACACCGGAATCTCTAATGGCTGCAACATACCATGCGGCCTCTTGTACTCTGCTTTGACTTTTCGACAAGTCAAGCATTTCTTAACATATTTGGCTACTTCTAACTTCATACCCGGCCACCAATAATTCTCACGAAGGTCTCGATACATCATTGTCGCACCCGGATGAATGGAAAATTTGGACTTATGAGCCTCGTCCAATAACATATGATGATTACCACCATGTGAAGGAACCCAAACACTACCAAGTTGTGTCAAAAGATCTCTAATATCTTTCACAAACCTGTCAATCACACCGAAAAATCGTTCCTTCTTAGCTTGCTCAGTCTCTGAAGCCTCTATCTGTGCACTACAAATTGAATCTAATAACGGTGCCACTGCTGTCAACCTCATACAAATACCCCGAATAGGGTTCCTTCTCAACGCATCAGCTACTACATTGGCTTTACCCAAATAGTAAAGGATCTCACAGTCGTAATCTTTCAGTACATCAAGCCGTCTTCTCAGCCTCATGTTCAAATCCTGCTGATCCATCAAATATTTCAAACTTTTATGATCATCGTAGATGGTGAATTTTACGCCGTATAAATAATGTCTCCAGATTTTAAAGCGAACACCACTGCACCTAGCTCAAGATCATGCGTAGGATAACTGCTTTCATGAGACTTCAACTGTCTAGAAGCATACGCGATCACTTTACCCCTCTATATTAGAACAGCACCTAGACCCTGAATAGACGCGTCACAATAAATCACGAAGTCTTCTACTCCCTCTGGCAGAGCTAGAATCGGCGCCTCACATATACGTTTCCTCAACGCTTCAAAAGCCTCTTGCTGCTGATTACCCCAACTAAATGCAGCTGATTTCTTGGTCAACTTTGTCAAGAGCGACATGATTTTGGAGAAGTCTTGGATAAAACGACGATAATATCCAGCTAAACCTAGGAAATTACGAATCTCTGATGGCGTCTTCGGTACTTCCCACTTCATCACTGCTGAAATTTTTGCAGGGTCAACTTTTATTCCTTCTCCGTTCACAATATGCCCGAGGAACTGCACTTCACGTAGCCAAAATTCACACTTAGAAAATTTTTCATAAAGACCCTCGCGCCACAACGTATCTAGCACCTCGTGAAGGTGAACCTCGTGGTCTGCCTTGGTCTTCGAGTAAACCAAAATGTCATTAATAAACACAATCACCGAACGATCCAACATACTACTGCACACTTGATTCATAAGGTCTTTAAAGGCCGCCGGTGCATTAGTGAGTCGGAAGGGCATCACTACAAACTCATAATGACCATAACGCGTCCGGAAGGCGGTGTTCTTTATATCTTCTTCTTTTACTCGCATCTGATGATACCCTGAACGCAAGTCGATTTTCAAAAACCATGACGCACCCTGAAGTTGGTCGAATAAATCATCGATTCTCGGCAGTGGGTAGCGGATTTTTCACCGTCAACTTATACAACTCTCTGTAATAGATATACATTCTCTGCGACCCATCTTTCTTCTTTACGAACAATATCGGTGTGCCCCATGGAGAAATGCTTGGTCGAATAAATTCTTTCTCTTGTAACTCTTGTAGTTGATCATACAATTCTTTCTTCTCTGTTGGTGCAAGGCGATAAGGGGCCTTAACAACTGGCGCAGCACCCGGTACTAAATCAATGTGAAATTCCACCTGTCTCTCTGGTGGTATTCCCGGCAAATCCTTAGGAAATACATCAGCATACTCGCTCACAATAGGAACACTCTCTATCGATCTCGGTTTCACCTCAAGAATGGTGTTGATAACATACGCTAGATAACCCACGTCACCGTGTTGAAGATGTTTTCTTGCCCTCACAGCCGAACACAGTGCCGGCACCAATCGATTTACGTCGCCCTGAATTAGCAATTCAATCCCACTTGGAGGTTTGTTACGGATTTATTTTTGGTGACAGAGAATCTCGGCGTGGTACTCGGTCATCCAATCCATCCCCACGATCACACATAACTCTCTCATAGCGATAGGAATAAGGTTTCTGGGGAATTTCTCCCCACACAGCTCGATTAGACATCCACGATAAACTTTTGTAAAAGCAAGAGTTTTATCATTGGCGACCTCTATCACTAAGGGCTCAGAAAGGTCCTCTAATCTATGGGACATCAACTTGCTAAAGGCATAAGAGACAAATGAGTGGGTTGCTCCACTATCAAATAACACAAAAGCAGGTACGTTGTTCACAGGGAATGTACCCATTGCACAGAAATCACAGTTGTTCTCAGAATAAATACCAGATAATAACTCAGATAATAAATCAAATAATAACTCAGAAGGTAAAAACATTTACCAGGAACACCATTAGGAGCCTTCTTGGCCTCCTAACCAGTCATCTGATAGGCTCGCCCTCGAGCCCTAGTAGTAGCCCCTCAGTAATCCTAAGAGTAGTTGGGGCCGGATTCATCACTGGCCCACCTCTACCACCACCTAGATTTATTTATATAATATATAAATACATAGTTTAAACACATAGTATAAAATACAAAGGATATAATAAATAATAATGATAAGATTTTAGCACCTCTTCCTGCATCTCTCTTCTTCGGACAATCATCCTTCATGTGGCCTTCTTCCTTACAGTAGAAACACACCATCCCCTTAACGGTGCAAACATTCGCCATATGCCCAGTCTGCCCACACTTGTAGCAAAGTGCCACTCTCTCTTCATCTCTAACATGTGCATCATGAGACGCGCTCCTCGTGTCATCGCGGTGTGCATTACCACCATGCGTATTACCCCCAGTCTGATTGCTCCTACCCGAATTACCCTCCTTGTATGATTTAAACTCGAACTGTCGCTTCTTCTCGTTACCTTGGTTGTTGTTCCCCTGGGACGATGGTAGGGCTCTTTCATAATCTTTCTTCTAGCGATCTAACTCAATCTTGCGGTTACGTGCCGCCTCAATCATCTCAGCCAAGGAATTACGGGGCATCATCCTCACGAACTCTATAATATCACTACGCAACATATCCAGATATCGAGCCATCTTCATCTCCTCTGTAGCAGCATAGTCGGGGCAGAAGGAAGCCAGTTCCGGAAACTTGGTCGTAATAGTACTGACGGATTCGTTGGTTTGTTGCAGGCTCATAAAATCCCTGATGATCCGTTCCACCTCCCCGCGTGGCACATATTGCATCTTAAACCTTTCCACGAACACCTCCCATGTCAGTTCCTCCTCAGTCATGGATGCTTCTAGTGGTTTCCACCATTCTTTAGCCGTGTCCTTCAGTGAGTGTGATGCGTAGGTCGTCTTCATGTCTGCAGGGCATTTGGAGATTCGAAAGACGCTTTCCATGTCAGCAAGCCAGCGTATCGCCACTTTCGGGTCAGTTTCACCCTTAAATTCAGGGGGTGAACACACAGAGAAATCTCGATAGGTAAAGGCTTGCGATGCTGGCGGTTGTGGCACGACAACATCTCTGGCAACGAACTCGGTCTGCAGCATACCACTGACCTGATCAGTAATCTCATCAAACATGTCCTGGAACATGCCAGGTAATATCTCGCCCAATACATCAGGCATCATGGCCCTCAATTCCTGTGCAGTAGGTCTGGCTGGCGGCATCTTGCTATATATATAAAAAGAGAATAATATATCAAAGATTTTTTTACTTATGATGATAGTTAGACGTCAAGTTAATAACTCTCTCAATTTCTCTCGGAAATGTAGTCTTAGGTCCGGTGCGTACAATAATAGGGGCCCTTCTATTATTTCTCGGCACCTACCCTTAACAGGTTTCCAGCAAAAATTGGGATCATAACAACCATGCGGTTTCCATATCAACCACATATCACAAATAATTTCACAAATATATATACATATATATAAATATATATTATTCTCGGCGTCGATGTCGCGAAATATTCTCCAATTTTCTCACAGATTTTTAATTCAAAGTCTCGAAATATGCCCCTCGGCGAAACTCAGAATATAATATATAAATATTAATCAAGCTCCTAAATATTACCGGCAGCGAGAAAAGTGAGAGGTCGACGTCACATGCTGTATGCTTGATGTGGAAACATTTCTAAAAAAAAATATTTTACTATTTTCTCGTTTTAAAAGCTCGACACTCAAACTTGAATTTGAATTCGCCCCTTGCGAACCCAAATCCCTCAAGTCAGCGCTCTGATACCAACTTGTAACACCCAAAAATTCACAAAAATTTAAAATTTTTTGAGTACAAGCTTTTAAATAACAAGGTCCCAATTACTTAAATAATTTAAATCCCAAATTATAAAGTTGTTAATTTAAAAATGTATTTAATGCGGAAATAGTTTGATAAAGTAAAAGTATTTAAAATAATAAATGTTGTCCACATCAAAACTGGGAAGATACAACGGTCAACCGTCCACCTTTTCCTTTCCTTTGTTGGTACCTGAAACAGTGGGGGAAAATATGAGCTAGCTGGTAAGGTGAGTGAATAATCTCAAAATGCATACAATCGTAACATACAACACATGAGGGCACATTGGTGTAATCCTACTCAGAATCTAGTAAATTAATTACTCAGATATATTTCTTAGATTTTATTACTCTGATTTTAATTTGTATAGCGCGCTTGTGTGATTCGGGTCGATCGACCCTCCTCACACCTCAGATAGGCGTAAGCCAAAACTCAGACGGGAGTGATCCCAAAACTCAGACGGGAGGTGATCCCAAAACTCAGACGGGAGGTGATACCAAAAACGCATATAGCCAAAAACTCATATGTGTGTTATTATGTTTTTATCTCTTTAATATAATTATCTCAGATGCCCTAGCAGGTAATAGCACAGAATGACTCTGCTCCGAGCTCAGATACCCGGCACAATGTCTCATAACAATAATAAATAAACAGATGCTCAGATACTCACATAACAGATCAAACTCAGATAACAAGTATAATTCAAATAGTATAACACATAAGTCATGCATGTACAACGTTAAAACTGAATACACGGTGAGAATACTCACTCGAGAAATGTAAGATCCAAAGGGTTCCCGACTATCAAAGGTACAACAAGTTATCTCTTAGACGATCCTAAAGCATAAAACGAAACTCCGAATTAAAATCCACCCCAAGGACTTAATTTAGAAAAACTGGAAGCACCCGTCTGTCTCACGGGAACTGCCATAACTCCTAAACGACTCATTAGATGTTTCCCATATTTTTGTCGCATAAACTAGACAAGCAGAACTACATATCACTGTGAGACGGTCACTGTGAGACGGTCATTGGCGAGAAGTTTGCGGCATAGGAAAGCTAACCTAGAAAGCTAAAATACTATATTAAACAGTTCAAAAACAGCCGAGAACAGAAGGCAGAAATCAGCCAGAAAAGTATGGACACCGAAAACTTGATTTAGCCAACCCGGCCCGTTACCGAAAAAACCGAGGACTTAGAATTTGTTACCAGACAGCCCCTACATCTTATTTTTCCAAAAATATATATACCAAGCCTTAAAAAACTCGGTTAAAGTTGTAAAAAGTTTCTCGATGGGGAAACCGTTCGGCTATAATTATCCGTTTCTTAAAAAACAATTAGACAGCGTGAGCCACCGAGAGAACCCGGGTTTGATGTTGGCTGACCGGTTCACTGATTCTCCCCTGAATAACAAAACAGTAACCAATCCTAGTTAACCGAAAACCGAAACCCTGCACGGTATTTTTATTAGACGATCACAAATAAGACAACAAGATTTTAGACACTTAATCACGGCTCGGGAACGATTCCGAACTCCACAGCCCTGATCGAAAGTCATCACAGATAATAGGTTCACATGTATTAATAATCGAAGTGAGAAAAATGGGAACAACCAAAAACGACACTTGCTTCCTGCTCAGAGATGGTGAAACAACAGCCCACCCTACTCGAACTTTCTTTTATGCACCTGCTCGATCACCACAAGCAACACAATTCCCCGAAACCTTGAGTCTTTGCTTGACTCCAACACGACTCAAGGTTAACCTGCTCACTTCCGCTCCACTGTATAACACCCGAATAAACAACATAGATGATTAGAGCTTTTGGGTTCAGAAGGACGAAAGAGAAGCAGGAACAAAACGAAAATAAAAAGGCTGAGTTTATTACCGAAAATTGCCCAAGAATTTCCGATCACCATCTCCACTTGTTTCCTGCTGTCGATGATGGATTTGAGGAGAAAATATGAGAATGCGGCTGATAGGGTTTGGGTAGGAATGACGGTGTTTGAGTATATTATGACAAATGGTGATTTAAGGCTTGCTTTGAGATCGGGCCTAGCAATTCAGTATAACTTCCTCACCTTGGGCCGGACTCAAGAAACAAGAGGGAGATTTGCTCGGCCTACTTGGTACAAACCGGAATTAAGACTAAGAGAATAAAGAACTGGGCGCGACCAACTTCTTGAAGGATTTATGTGCACAGTTAGTCAACCTATGATGATACATCCATGCCTACGAAACACTTAAGGGTCACACCGGTGAGTGCATGTAATACTAGATTAGTTTAACTAACTAATTAATGCAAGTGTTTGTACATTTGCTAGTTGAGTAAATATACAATGTGTTGATTATAGATTATCCATAATATGATTTAAAGCTATTAAATCATATAAGCAATTGGATAATATTGTTGTATAAATTATATAAAGGTTATTATATAATTAATTATTAAAAGTATAAATACAAGTATATAATACATGCATATGGGTACCGATTTATTAGTGTATTAATACTAGACATTTAATAGTTAAGTGCAACAACAATAAACTAGTTAAACTATAAGGGATGTAAGTGTAAAAGGATAAGTTTAATTAAAGAGATTAATCTTAATTAAACTAGAAGGGCCCTAAGTGAAAGTCCTTCTATTATAAACAGAAGGCTTAGGGATCACTTATGGGGTTACACCACAAAAGCCGAAACCCTAGCCCCATTTCCTCCATTCGACCGACACCAAGAACACCACCACTTGGTCTTCTTCGTTCTTCGTGTTCTTCATGTTCTTCAACTAGAAGATCGCTCGATTTATTCATCATCAGTGGACTAATCTTAAGCAAACAACAAGATATGTTTTGGGAAACTTTTTTCTCCCTTCTCCCCTCTTGGACGAGTTCGACCAAAGAACCCTAGGGTTCTTTCTTTGATGGTCGAACGAACCACACAAGCTATGTGTGTGTTCGAGTTCTTCGTACAAGGTTTCTTTCTTGTTAATCTAATCTAGATTTCAAACATCCCAATCCTTTAGGGTTTAAAAATTAGGTTTAATCCCACTTCCGCTTTTAGGGATTAAATCAGCTAGTTGGTTTTAACCGGTCAAGAACAAGTTCATGTTCTTGGTCAGTATGGTTCGAACCAAGCATACTAGGAGGTCGGTCCTATGGGTCGATCAGTCTCATTAAATGTGAGTGAAACCCTTCAGTGGTATCAGAGCGTTGGTTTAGAAATCTAAACTAGATTAACAAAGTTTGTTTATTTAATTTTCAATTAAAGTTTTTCTTTTTGTTCCAATTTTTCCTTCTTCTTCTTAATTTTCCAAAAGGGTAAGAACCCTAGGACCAACAACATTAAACTAGTCTAGTTTAATTGGTCAAAAGGTTTCTAATACCCTAGAATTTTTGAAAATAGTAAAAGAACCCTAGGATCAAGAACATTAAACTAGTTTAGTTTAATTGATCAAAAGACTTCTTTCTCCTAACCCTAGTGTATTCGAAAATTAGGAGGAACCCTAGGATCAAGAACATCAAAGTTTTTGATCAAGAGGATTCTTTCCTTATTAGTTGATCTTCAAAATCTAGGACCAAGTGTGTTAAACCAAGTTTTGGTTTAATTGGTCAAAAGGATTCTTTCCTTTTTTCCTCAAAGATTTCGAAATCAAAGGAGGTTACTTGGACTCCAAGTTTGATTAAACTAGCCTAGTATAATTGGTGGAAAAGTTTCCTAGGCTATAGAATTTTCGAACCCTAGAAGTAATCCAGGATCAAGAAAATTAAACTAGTTTAGTTTAATTAGTTTAAAAGAATTAATTAGAATAATAATCTAAAACCTAGATAATTAAACAAGTTTATGTTTAATAGGTTTAATTATTATTTTGATAGATTTATTAAGACTAGTTCTTTAAACCTAGAAATTTAGACAAAGTTTTTATTGTCTACAAGGTTTAAATTAAAAAGTTTAAATAAATTTGTTAAGGTTATAATCTATCTTAGAATTTAAACAAAGTTTATTGTTTAGATAGGATTGATTAAAATTAATCTTTTAATAAATAATGTTTTTGATCAAGAAAGTCAAAACCCTAGTTTTGATTGATCAAGAACAAGATTGGGGTTTAACTAATTTATAAGAAGTGTTAATTTTTAAGTTCTAAAAAATTAACAAGATGTATTTATTTGTTTATATATATTATTTCAGAATTTTTAAAATATTTAAAAGAAAATGAATTTTAAAAGATATAATAAGTTTATACGTATTTTAATTAGATTAAGTTAAAATACATGCGTATAAATTAGATTAAGTTAAAAGATAATGTTATTTTGATCTTTAGAAGATAATAGTATAACTAGTTATTGTATAAAGTTATTATATTATTAAGACTAGAAAGTACAAAGTTATGATTTCATTATAACTAGAAATTGTACAAGTTGAAATTCTATGATTAACTAGAAATATACAAAGTTATATATTATTATTATAAAGTTATAAGTTATTATAACTAGATAAGTATACAAGTATAATATAAGTATTTTACAAGTCATGTAATATACTAGATTAATGATCAAGTGATAAATAACAAGAAAACTTTATAACCTATATTTAACTAGTTCAAGTTAAACGTAAGAAAGGCTTAAAACAAACTAGGTATTATTATATATAGTCTTTATATAATAAGTTCATTAGTTTCACCAAGTATAAACCGGTGATTGTGTTTGCTCAAGGTCCATCATGGTTGTTGGAGCTAGTGGGAGCTACACAAGAAAATCACAAAGTTTGTAAGTGTGTCATTAAGACATAAATTTTGGTCGAATCTAATAAGTCAAAACAAATGTTTAATTTCATTATTAGACGTATGAAAAACTAGATGTGTTAACCTAGATTTATGTTTCAAGTTTATGAATCATAAAAGAACTTAATGTTTAACATACGTTTTAAAGTTTTTTCAAGGTAAGATAAAACAAGTAAGTTTTATTATAGATAAGGTTTCTCACAAAACCTAGTAAAACGTTTTGTACACCTCGTTCTAGGTATACATATAAATCGCGCAATTCTTAAAACTATAAGTTTTAAAGAAAAGTTCTTAAGATTTAAAAAGGTGTCTTGTAGAATTCTCAAATTCACAAGTCACACATTTTAAACAAGGATTAAGATTGGAATAAAGGTTTAAGTTTAGTTTAATACTTAAACAAACCCAAGAAAATCTTAGATCGAAGTACAATCCACGTAATGGAACACCTCACTTGTTCAACGATATTCATATTGTAAGGATAAAGAACCTTAGATATGGATTCAAATCATTGCCAGTGTCAGGGTGCGTAAGGGTCTGTGATAATTGGGAGTCCCGACTCAGAGCATCGCACTTTCTTTTAGATGGTCTGATCTATTTTGGTGATAATCAGGAGTCCCGGCCCAAAAAGTACTTGAGTAGAATAAACATACTAGATTTTGTTACTGACTTAGAAATTCACAATTAGATTGTACAAGGTTGTAATAAGTTATAAGTCTAAAGATTCTATGAGCCCTAGGAATCGTGTCAAGTCTTGATACGATCGGTAAGGATGTTACCTACCAGAAACAACATGTCTCGTCGGGAAGTGGCCAAACCTTGCGTCGAGAATGTGATATATGGATCATAGGCCTAAAATATTAATTATGGGTTTATAATATATTTTAGAGAATGTTTATTGATGATTACTAATTAAATTGGGTTTGATTTGTAGATGGCAGCAACAACCACGACGACAAGTACCAACAATCTCTCACTTCGCTCGATCCTCGAAAAAGACAAGTTGACGGGGTCAAACTTTCTCAACTGGGAGCGCAATCTTCGCATTGTGCTCCCGCATGAGAATAAGTGGTATGTCATAGAGAGAGCAGTACCAAATGCCCCTGCCGTTAATGCTAGAGGTGAAACGAGGCAAGCTTATGATAAGCATGTTAGTGATGCACTCGATGTGCCTGCATTTGAGATGATCCAGCAACTTAGGGATTTATTTCAAGAGCAAGCTCGCACTGAGAGGTTCGACATCAATCAAGCCTTCAACTCTTGCAAGATGGTCAAGGGAACGCCGGTGAGTGCCCACGTCATGAAAATGAAAGGGCACATGGATCACCTCGCTAGACTTTGTCACCCCATACCGTTGCAGATGGCAACAGATACTATACTCAATTCGTTGTCTGATGACTAGAAGTCTTTTGTGGTCAACTACAACATGCATAATATGGAGAAATCCATTGCTGAGCTACATTCTATGCTCAAGACAGTTGAGTTGAGTTTGGGAACCAAATCTAAGGATGTTCTTATGATCGGTAATGGTAGTGGCGGTGGGAAGAAGAGAAAAGGGCATGGTGGTAAAGGAAAGGGTAAAACCTATTGTTACAAATCGACATTTTGGGTATGTTGCTATTTTTTATTTCTTACTTTCTATATTTAGAAAGTTTCTATATTTAGAAATTTTCTCATCTCGCAACATGTCTAATTTTAGAAAGTTTCTATTTTTAGAAACTTTCCTCGTTTCCTATTATTTCTAATTTTAGAAAGTTTCTATTTTTCGAAACTTTCCTCATTTCATATCATTTCTATATTTAGGAAGTTTCTATGTTTAGGAACTTTCCTCATTTTGTTTCATTTCTACTTTTGGCATCCAAACACATGACTAGTTCACCGAACATTTAACATTTTCACCTACATCAGTGTTTGACTATTTTAGTCAACACAACATCTTATATTACTTGTGGTGACATTTTTTTTACTCCAAAACATTTCTAATAATGATACTTAAGTAATATTTAATCAATGAATCAAAATAATTAATTAAACGTGACTCGTAACGAATTTTATTCCAAACCGACACATCAATTGTTGTCCCGACCACCAAGTGGCCAAACCCCCCCTTCTTGACCTCCCTAATTTCGTCCCACCACATCTTGGTGGAGTGGTTATCGTCTTTTGAAAGTTTAAAACTTTATCATTATCTCATATAAACTTATCGTTATCTCATTCTTGAATTTCTATCTCAATCTTTCATCAAAAAGAGTTATAGTCCTACTACAACTCTAACTTGAAACCCTAGATCCCATACACTATAAATAAAACCTTAAACCCTCATGTTTTAGTTTGTTGAATTCGGCCAAGGGCAGCCCCAAGAACCGAACCCTTGTTCGTTCGTCCCAAGCAAATCCGCAACACCCCTTTTGCTCGTTTCTTCGTCCGGTCGCTAGAAGGTATCACCAAAACCTTTGTTTTATTTTCCTTTCCTTGCTCGTTTTGTGATTAGAACCCGAGACCATGGCCCTAGGCCATGTGGTCTCGGTTAACCCCTTAAAAAGTCGAAGCATGCATCCATGCATGTGTACGGTTGTGTGTGTGTGCATGTGAAAATTGTTCGTTTATTGATCGTTTATCGATCGTTTATTCCTTTGATTTGTCATCGTTTTGATCTTCTGTAAACCCTAGATGTGTTAAACCCTAGATCTAGCCAATCTAGCTACCAAAACCCGAACTCTAGAACCGATCTAGCCGATCTAGCCTCCAAAACCGTAGGGTGGCCAATTCGGCCAAACCCTAGACCGTAACCCTAGTTGACTATTTGACTTTCGTTGACTATATTTGACCATCATTGACCCGAACTTATGCTAAACCTAACCCTAATTCAGAAACCCTAACCTTAGCCGAAATATAGTTGACTTTTGTTGACTAAATTGACCGTCGTTGACTACTAGTTTGACCCACAAGTTTTATCGGGTCAAGGCCGGATCTTGACCCAACCGATTGACCCAAACCCGAATACCTAATCGGGCCAAGGCCCGTAATTGGCCCATATCGATCTACCTTAGTCTATCGGGCCCAAACTTTAGTTGGCCCATCAGTATCCAAGCCCATTTGGACCAAAGCCCAAACCTTTGGCCCATTCATACCCAAACCGAACCCAATTGGGCCAAGCCCAATCCATGGCCCAATCTAATTGGGCCTAAGCCCAATAAGAGGCCCAAGTGGCCTAACCTAGTGGCCCATTAAGCCCATTAGGCCCAATAGGCCCAATCTAGGCCAATAAGTCTAACCCAAGCCCATTTCATTTCATTTCGGCCCATTAAGGCCCAATGATCCAAGTTCATTCGATGTCACAAAACCTAAAACGTAACACAAATTGCATATCATTTACCTTATTTCGTATATAGAAATGCATGTATTAGCTTAGTCTAATTAGTAGTTATATCGTTTAGGAAGCTAGGAGTCTCTGAAGGATTGCTCTGTCCTATTATTGTCGCTAAGCTTTGCCAGGTGAGTCCACAGACCCTTTTACTATTTTAAGTGTTTTATAAACTTTGGGGTGGAAAACATAAACACAACTGCTACTATTTTACTATGACTGTAAAACATCTATACATTTTCATTATCGCGTTGGCATGACAAACGATTATTATACCGGAATAAGGTTTGCCAGCAATCATAAACTAGTGGATCTAGACCATGGATATGCAGATAGTACTATTGGCTGACACTCATCCTCCCAACGAACGATTGATCATTACTTGGTTTATCCAAGACATTTCCGGGAGTGAAGTGTTGATTGTGGACTTAGGGGTTGGTATATTAACTCAATAGACTAGCTACCCGTTGGGGATTACGGTCATGCGATGTCAAACATAACAACTTGTTCAACACATTTTCATAAACTAAACTAGTAGTTGTAGATCTTCTACAATTGCACTTTACTTTTCGTATTTACTCCTCATATCTTATGAGTGTTGAACCTTATACTTTTTCAGTCATAAAACGTTTTCATAATGTAACACCCTAAAATTTACAAGATTTTTAAAATTTTTGAAAACAAAATTATAATCAAAGGTCCCATAAATAAAGCTCCAGTATAAATATTTAACATTTAAAAATGTATTTATTGCGGAAATAGTTAAAAATAAAATGAAGTGTTTTAAAATATTAATTGCTGTCCACATCAGTAACGAAACGACACAGCGGTCAACCGTCCACCTTCTCCTTTCCCTTGCTGGTACCTGAAACAATGTGGGGGAAAGTTTGGGTCAGCTGGGGAAGCTGAGTGAATAATCTCAAAATGCAAACAATCTTAACATACAACACATGAGGGCACATCGGTGTACTCCTAGTCAGAAACTACTCGATTAATTACTCAGATTTATTTCTCAGATTTTATTACTCAGATTTTAATTTATATAGCGTGCTTGTGTGATTTGGGACGAGAGATCAACCTCGCCCCTCCTCACACCTCAGATAGGCGTAAGCCAAAATTCAGACGGGAATGATCCCAAAAACAAGGCCTGGCACCAGTACTCTTCGGTGCCAAGTCAAAACGTCTGACACCAGTGCTCTTCGGTGTCAAGTCAGATATAAACTCAGACGGGAATAATCCCAAAAACAAGGCCTGGCACCAGTACTCTTCGGTGCCAAGTCAAAACGTCTGACACCAGTGCTCTTCGGTGTCAAGTCAGATATAAACTCAGACGGGAATAATCCCAAAAACTCAGACGGGAGGTGATCCCAAAACTCAGATGTGTGTTATTATGTTTTATTATCTCTTTAACATAATTATTTCAGATTGCCCTAGCAAGTAATAGCACAGAATGACTCTGTGCTGAGCTCAGTTACCCAGGCACAATGTCTCAGATCATGAATAAGTAAACAGCTGCTCAGATACTCAGATAACAGATCAAACTCAGATAACAGATCAAGCTCAGATAACAATTAAGGTGCAAGTAATATAACACGTAAGTCATGCATGTATAACGTTAAAACTGAATACACGGTGAGAATACTCACCTCGATAAACGTATGCTCCGAAGATATATAAGCACTCTACGCCACTGACCAGCTAACGTCTAGACGGTCCTAAGGCACGAAAGAGAGCTCTAATTAGACTCCACTAAGATTTGATTTTTAAATTTAAAGTTTTCCAATCGCAAAACCAACAAAATGCATAGACGGCTCTAATTTGTATTTAAAAGAATATTTTTCTCATGAATGTCATAAGCCAAAAACGAAACTTCACATGATAAAACCTTGTACGGATGGACACAAAACCATTTTCGCCACTCATGCAATTTAATTAAAGAAACAGAAAACGAAACCATTTTTGCCCAAAAACCCTTATACTAACCCTAAACCTCTTTTTTTGACAAAACCCATGCTAGAATCATTTTCTCCTTTTGGATTAACACATAACGACATGAAAATGCAGATTCCCCCTTTTTTTTTAAATAAATGTTTTCTTGACATATGAAAACAGAAACTTCACCATCTCTTGGAATTATCAAAACTTTTATACTTGCTAAAACACAAAGGATAAGGGCAAGATAACTACCGACAAGGACCAACTCGAGCTCGTTTTCTTATTCCTACTTCGGCGGCGAGATAGCTACTCCTCTTGGGTTGCTCGCTGCTCCAAAACGTGTCGTGCAAAACATATTATTTCAACCGATTAAAACGAATCAAGAGCTCAGGGATGGAGGAGATAAGAATCAGCTTACCAGAATATCACAAGACCACCCCTCTCGAGAAGGTTGCTCGGAATCTATACTGTTAAACTCAGAGACCTCATGCTTCACCGCTTAGCGATCTGGAGAAGGTCAGAAACGTAACTGCTTTGCCGGCTGGATAGGAGTTGAACGGGACTCCACGGCAGCTGGCGGAAATCGATGAAGCTCACGGTCAAGTCATACGAATGACGTTCACCGGCGTAAAACCAAAACAGTGATGGTGGCGGTGCTATGGTGGCAAAGGAAAAATGAGAAAAGTTCACGGTGGTGGTGGTGTTTAAATGTGACAGCGGCGGAGATGGCGCTCCCGTGAAAATAGGAAGACAAACACTGTAAAAATGTCGGAGGATATTGACGTGAAGCTCCGGCGGTGGTGAGGTTTAGGTTGCGCCGAAAATATGGAAATTGAGGAGAGTAGGTAGTCGGCTAGGGCAATGAAAATAATAATATAGATATACTAGCTTCCCATGTTTTGGGATTAGGGCCCTACTTGCGTAAGGGATTGCTTTTGGGCCTTTCTTGCCGAATTCAATGGTGGTCCACCGAAGACAAATACATATGAGGCCAAAGGATGATATTTAATGGTCTATTATTACATGAATGTTTATTAATCTAATATTACTTGAATAATATATTAAAATATGAAATGTATACAAACCACCAAAAGTTAAATAGGTTATAGTTAATTCCACACTATAAGAGATTAACCCTAATTTAATTAAAGTAAAAATAATATTTAATTACTAGAAATTTCGGGGCGTTACAACTCAACTCCACTTAAAATAGACTTCGTCCCCGAAGTCATCGCTCTGAAGAAGCTCAGGGTAGCGATCTCGTATCTTACACTCAAGCTTGCCAACAAGACACACATCCGTAATAGAGGAAAAGTGGTAAGGTTACGAATAAAAGAAACTCGACAGGGTGATCAATTTGATTAGAATAAACTCTGGCTCTTACACAAATTTTCCGTCTCTAGCGGCGCAAACGATAAGGCTCAGAATTGGAATGTTTTCTTAGGGACTCGCTTTATTTCAACAAGAAAATGAATGTCGATAGAAATATAAAATAATCCACGATACTCTGTTAAAGGTGTCTTCTTGCTCTCGTAGTCAAACTCAGTTGTTGCATTCAGCGGTTAACGTTGCGTTGAATCACCGATTCAACTCCACTTGGAAATTTACTATTGATTTGTTGACGATACCAGATGCTCAGCGTAGTACCAGGTCATCCAAACCATTTGCACAATCACACTCGGATCTCTCATGACGATAACAAGTTTTTATGGAAAATTTTCTTCCCGCACAACTCCATCAAATGACCACTTACACATTTTAGCAACAGGTAAAAATTGCATTATCGACAATTTTCTACCAAAATGACTCGGAAGGGTCTCTACTCTATGGGTCAACAGTTTGTTAACAGCATAATAAATAATTTAGCGGTTTACACCATTATCAGTTAATATAAAAACCATGCCAATAAATCACAAGGAATATACATATCACACAGAATTCTCGTATACTCAGATATATAACTACAAAATATGATCTGGAAATATAACTCAGAAGTCCCACTCAGAAATAAACTCAAAACATATCTCAGGAGTATAACTCAAAAATGTATAACTCAGGAGCAAACTTATAAATCTTAGCTCAGAAGCAAACCCAAAACTTTAACTCAGTAACAACTCATAATGTAATAATATTTACAAGTAATAGCATTAGGTATAAATCACATTTTTTTTTACTCATTCTTATTACTGCTCGCGTGTTCCAATTTACCAGCTTATAATACTTGGAATGATATGCTCTCTCTCAACCGTGTTATTTGTTCTCAAAATAACTCTTCTTTAACATTATATTGTTACCTTACTCTATTAGGTTTGCATATTACCGACGTTGATAACCCTTTAAATAGTTCAAATTAACGATCTTGTCATTTAATTCCCTTTAATAGGTCCTCATCCTATTACATTTAGTGGTTTCTCGATAATATTTTAATAGATGTTTTCTCATTCATCTAGCTTAACGATCCTTTAATAGACCGTTTCACTCATTTTACACAATTTAAAATGTCTCTTAATTATTTTGACCATCTTTACTCATTAATTTCATGTTACCCACAAAAATTCCAATTAAATTTCATACTCTTATTTATAATGATTTCTCGTTACTCAAATTACGAATTAATTCCTTAGTTCTCATTTACTCAATTCGCAATTACACTTTATTCTAAATCTTACGGTTTACTCATGGTTCATCAATTCAGTACATTCTCGTCTTTTCGAAATTTCTCCTAAGTTCAATATAAATTTATTGAATAGTTGTTCTCATCTCAAATTTAATAATTATTCATAAATAGAGTTTTCTCATATAATTTTATAATACCTCAAAACTCATAACACTTTATAATACTTCGAAAATTTGAATAAAACCTCCCGTTAATTTAATACTTTTCTCTTTTGACTCATTTTATTAATTTGCTTATGTAACTCGATTTACAAATTTCTTATAACTCAAAATTACTCCATAATTAATCAAAATAAAATTTTATCATTTAGCTCGTTTTAATAATAACTCATTACCAGCAAATTACCGATCTCATTTTAACTCATTTTCCTCAAAATTTCATTGTAGCAGTTTTCTCAGATTCGACTCCTTAATAAGTTCTCATCACTTTAATTTAATGATTTCTCATTATCACATTTATAACCACTCAAAAATAAGTATACTGTCTTATTTTGTATATAATGGTAGTATTACTACTTCCCTTTTGTAAAATATTCATTCAACCCAATTAACTTGATTTGTTAATTTCTCCAGTAAACCCGATTTATCATTTTGTTGAAAACTCTATAATTACCCATAGAATGAATTTAGTTATTCTCAACTGCTTGATTGATAGTTACTCTTATAATTTATTTGATCAATTATATGTATCTAGATTTCGCACTTTAAATTCATACCAACAAAATCTCTCTGCATAAGCATCATGCACATAATATTTATAAATAATAATTAATGATAATTATTTCTTGATAATTTTTCCTTTTTACCCCTACTCAACTCCACTTGAAGAAAAACTCGTCTTCGAGTTTGGAACTATTATTGTCTACCAAAATAAACAAGCAAGTATGAAGTCACACCAACAATTAGGATACACATACTAAATTCACAATAACAAGCATTGGCCCATCGTTCCCTTCAAAATCTCCCCATAACCAACCAAAGTTCGGTGTGTACGATAATAGGGGCCCTCTATTACTTTCGACACCTACTTCTGTTTGGTCACGAGTAAATCTCAAAGTTTACAACTTCCCACATATAAACCCACCAACAAATCACACTCAGAAGAAAGGAATTTTAATCACACTCAGGAGAAAGGAAGTTTATTTTCAATATCCGATAAACACAGATATGCACTCAACAGTGCATACTCAAAATCTCATAACCATTACTCAGAAAATCATGCGTACATTTAGTCTCGTACGCGATACTCGGATAACTCAGATTCATAGAAATATTTCCACTTAGTTATTTTCACAATACAAATCTCCTTTTTAAACTTTTCATTTGGACATGCCATTTATCGTTCCTCATAAATATAACTCATATCCTCTTCACAGTTATATTAAATTTATTGTAATTTGTGAGCATGTCTATTAATATCTTTTTTTATCAGAGTTCTCAGTTATTGCGTTCCTCGATTAATTTGATTCAATTTATCGCTCTTTTAACTCGTTTTTAAATAAATCATCATCAAATTAATGACGTTAGCTTTCTCTTAATCCTCTTATATAATTACTCTTTAAGATGAGCTTCAATAATATCTGATTAATTTGACTCAGCAATTCCTCAATTAACTAGTCTATTAAACTTACATAGTTTATTTTAAGCTATCAGTGTGAACTCATTAATCTGTCACTTAACTTGTCATCCACATTTAGTTTTGCACTCGGCAATTTAACCTAATTACTCGAAATATTTTTCCCATTTTATCTCAATTTAATGATTCTTAATTAAATACTAACTTGCTGACTTTAATATGGAATCTGCTTACTATTATATCTCGTGATTCGTTGTATTCACGAAAATTTTAAATTTCTCATTTAGATAACTTCTCTTTTAACCCTGATCAATAATTCACTTTTAGATCCTGCTAATAATTCTCGTTAGCTAAATGTAATTATTTCCCATTTTATTGACTTAATAATTATTTCTTTTACTCAACTTGGTAAATCTTCTTAAAAATATTCTCAATCAATTTGATTTACTAATCTCTGATTTACTCGTTTTAATTGTCTCAGTCTATTAAGTGTTTTCTCCAATATGAAAGATTTTTATATGCTCCCAATACGAATATTAAGTACTCCTCTTTAATGTTAATAATTTCCTCATTTCTCATTACACAGCTTATGGATCTTATATAATAAATTAATATCCCCTTATTACACTTTTGGTTCGAATTTCTCAGAATTTATAAAATTTCATCTCAACTCTATTAGGTGTTCCTCTAAACTGGAAACTTTTATTATTATTAAAATTTATAATTCCTCTTGTATGCGTATTTGTATAAGCATAACTATATTAAACACTGGCAATTAACTCCCGAATTTTACTCAGAATTATGCTCTAAATTATTCACAAAATTATGGAATCTCATAATAGTATATCTATATACATATATGTTTAGCCATACAATCACAATTAATTCTCTCAGGATATAAACCGAAAATTCTCAGAATATGCTACTCGTCTATACTCAGAATATAGCAAAATCTCAATTAAATAATACTCTAAATATTACCGGCAGTAGGAAGCGAGAGGTCGACGTGACATGTTGTATGTTCGATGTGGAAACTTTTCTCAGAAAAATATTTGACTCTTTTCTCGTTTGAAAAGCTCGATACTCGAACTTGAGTTTGAATTCGCCCCTTGCGAACCCAAATCCCTCAAGTCAGAGCTCTGATACCAACTTGTAACACCCTAAAATTTACAAGATTTTTAAAATTTTTGAAAACAAAATTATAATCAAAGGTCCCATAAATAAAGCTCCGGTATAAATATTTAACATTTAAAAATGTATTTATTGCGGAAATAGTTAAAAATAAAATGAAGTGTTTTAAAATATTAATTGCTGTCCACATCAGTAACGAAACGACACAGCGGTCAACCGTCCACCTTCTCCTTTCCCTTGCTGGTACCTGAAACAATGTGGGGGAAAGTTTGGGTCAGCTGGGGAAGCTGAGTGAATAATCTCAAAATGCAAACAATCTTAACATACAACACATGAGGGCACATCGGTGTACTCCTAGTCAGAAACTACTCGATTAATTACTCAGATTTATTTCTCAGATTTTATTACTCAGATTTTAATTTATATAGCGCGCTTGTGTGATTTGGGACGAGAGATCAACCTCGCCCCTCCTCACACCTCAGATAGGCGTAAGCCAAAACTCAGACGGGAATGATCCCAAAAACAAGGCCTGGCACCAGTACTCTTCGGTGCCAAGTCAAAACGTCTGACACCAGTGCTCTTCGGTGTCAAGTCAGATATAAACTCAGACGGGAATGATCCCAAAAACAAGGCCTGGCACCAGTACTCTTCGGTGCCAAGTCAAAACGTCTGACACCAGTGCTCTTCGGTGTCAAGTCAGATATAAACTCAGACGAGAATAATCCCAAAAACAAGGCCTGGCACCAGTACTCTTCGGTGCCAAGTCAAAACGTCTGACACCAGTGCTCTTCGGTGTCAAGTCAGATATAAACTCAGACGGGAATAATCCCAAAAACTCAGACGGGAGGTGATCCCAAAACTCAGATTGCCCTAGCAAGTAATAGCACAGAATGACTCTGTGCCGAGCTCAGTTACCCAGGCACAATGTCTCAGATCATGAATAAGTAAACAGCTGCTCAGATACTCAGATAACAGATCAAACTCAGATAACAGATCAAGCTCAGATAACAATTGAGGTGCAAGTAATATAACACGTAAGTCATGCATGTATAACGTTAAAACTGAATACACGGTGAGAATACTCACCTCGATAAACGTATGCTCTGAAGATATATAAGCACTCTACGCCACTGACCAGCTAACGTCTAGACGGTCCTAAGGCACGAAAGATAGCTCTAATTAGACTCCACTAAGATTTGATTTTTAAATATAAAGTTTTCCAATCGGAAAACCAACAAAATGCATAGACGGCTCTAATTAGTATTTAAAAGAATATTTTTCTCATGAATGTCATAAGCCAAAAACGAAACTTCACATGATAAAATCTTGTACGGATGGACACAAAACCATTTTCGCCACTCATACAATTTAATTAAAGAAACAGAAAACGAAACCATTTTTGCCCAAAAACCCTTATACTAACCCTAAACCTCTTTTTTTGACAAAACCCATGCTAGAATCATTTTCTCCTTTTGGATTAACACATAACGACATGAAAATGCAGATTCCCCCTTTTTTTTAAATAAATGTTTTCTTGACATATGAAAACAAAAACTTCACCATCTCTTGGAATTATCAAAACTTTTATACTTGCTAATACACAAAGGATAAGGGCAAGATAACTACCGACAAGGACCAACTCGAGCTCGTTTTCTTATTCCTACTCCGGCGGCGAGATAGCTACTCCTCTTGGGTTGCTCGCTGCTCCAAAACGTGTCGTGCAAAACATATTATTTCAACCGATTAAAACGAATCAAGAGCTCAGGGACGGAGGAGATAAGAATCAGCTTACCAGAATATCACAAGACCACCCCTCTCGAGAAGGTTGCTCGGAATCTATACTGTTAAACTCGGAGACCTCATGCTTCACCGCTTAGCGATCTGGAGAAGGTCAGAAACGTAACTGCTTTGCCGGCTGGATAGGAGTTGAACGGGACTCCACGGCAGCTGGCGGAAATCGATGAAGCTCACGGTCAAGTCATACGAATGACGTTCACCGGCATAAAACCAAAACAGTGATGGTGGCGGTGCTATGGTGGCAAAGGAAAAACGAGAAAAGTTCACGGTGGTGGTGGTGTTTAAATGTGACAGCGGCGGAGATGGCGCTCCCGCGAAAATAGGAAGACAAACACTGTAAAAATGTCGGAGGATATTGACGTGAAGCTCCGGAGGTTGTGAGGTTTAGGTTGCGCCGAAAATATGGAAATTGAGGAGAGTATGTAGTCGGCTAGGTCAATGAAAATAATAATATAGATATACTAGCTTCCCATGTTTTGGGATTAGGGCCCTACTTGCGTAAGGGATTGCTTTTGGGCCTTTCTTGCCGAATTCAATGGTGGTCCACCGAAGACAAATACATATGAGGCCAAAGGATGATATTTAATGGTCTATTATTACATGAATGTTTATTAATCTAATATTACTTGAATAATATATTAAAATATGAAATATATACAAACCACCAAAAGTTAAATAGGTTATAGTTAATTCCACACTATAAGAGATTAACCCTAATTTAATTAAAGTAAAAATAATATTTAATTACTAGAAATTTCGGGGCGTTACACATAACCAACATTTTTGGTAGCAAAAACACTTTACTTTATCTTTTACATTAACCCTGTGGATTCACTCAACATTATTTGTTGACCTCCTTTTACTTATGTTTTTCCACGTGATTAGGTGTAGTGGAACTGGAGGATATGAGTAGTGGTTTGTCGTGAGCCATGAATGAACATTTAAGTTTACGAAAAATCACTTCATTTTCAAAACTTACTATTTTTAGTAACTACTATTTTTGGAAACATTCCATTTTTAGAAGGTAAACCATTCTCATTATGTTATTTACGTGGTTGTTTGTTTACTTAATTTTTGCTATGTAATCATGAACGTTACACCTCCGTTCTTCCGCAAAACATTTTAAATGAAGTAAAACTAATTTTTGGCGGGGTATGACAGATTGGTATCAGGGCTTAAGTTATAGTGAATTAGCAAGCCTAGTCTATAACTACAAAAGATTTTTGGGAAAAACAAAACTTTTACAAAACAAATGTTCATGGCACGCTGAGTCTCATATCCCGAAGTTTCATTGTTCTTAGATTAGAACATTGCCTTGGTTAGTATTGCCTTAGAGTAATATCTAGCATATCGTCTGGGTGCTTACTTTTATGTTCTCTTAGTATTGCGACTTATTATCAGAATGCCGTTATCGAGTGTTATCGATATTTCGTCCGACTCCGAATATGATAGTGATCATAGTACTGCCACGTCTAGAAGTATTCCTTCGTCTCAAGTTGTTCTATGGCATCAACAACCAAGAAGACGCCAAATTTTGTTTTGTATGTTTTAGGGCGTTATTTTATTTGTGTCTATGCATGTGAAGCCGCGTCGTAATATAGTTCCAAGAACCTCTCGACGACAAGAACCAGAACATATATCAGAATCAGAACCAGAAGAAGATTCGGAGCCTGAAGAAGACTTTGAAGCAGAGAATGAACCAGAAGAAGGCGTTGAATCGTCACCGCACGTCTAAATTCGACTTTTCATTATTTAAATATTTTATTTTCTTAACTATTTTGAAATTTTATTTTAATTAGTTATTTTTTTTTTTTACCTTGTTTGGCTGAAGGTGCCATTCTTTTCAAAACATAACCATTAGCAAACGTTTTTAATAAAAGTATTATTTTATTTATTTACAAAGATCATCTTATTTTGTTATTTGAAAATTTTTATTTCATACTATAATAAGTAATTTCCTTATTTAGCGATTTCTACTACTACTACTATTACGTCTATTACTACTACGACTATTGTATCTATTTTTCCCTATTTCTTTAAATTGTTTCTGTTATGTCTACTCTATAAAAAAAAATTTATTCTCTTTATCGTCTTGTCCCTCATATCCTTTCCCCTGAGTTTAAGTGAATTGAGATATATCTATGGTCTACACGATTTTGTTCATACTCACGTCACTGCCGCTCAGTCTACGACTTTTGAAGATGATGTGAATCTACCAACAAGACTGACAGATGGTGCTTTTGGAAGTGGATCGTTTAAAGACCAATTGGTGGAGTCTAGCAAATCATTTGAGCCTTCAAGAAACGAAAATGGTGAGCGTTCCTACAACAACAATCAACAAACCATAAAGGGAACAAGTATCAGAAAATCTAGAGCTATGCTGCATCCAACCAGAAGAACAACGATCAGTTGAACCCTGATGAAAACCGTTTGCTAGAAGTAATCCCAAGTGTAACAAGTGCAATTGTCATCATGATGGTCGACGTAAGAAGTGCTATAGATGTGACTGTTGGGGACACAATTTCAGAAAGTGTACGTCTAATACTCCTCCCAAAATTCTCGTCTGTTACGAGTGTGGTGACCCAAAACATTATCGTAACCATTGACCGAATCTCAGCAACAACAATAACAACAACAATAATCGTCAGAATATTCGTGGTCGAGTGTTCGTCAGTGGTGCTCAAGAAGCTCGCGAAGATCCCAATACTGTTACCAGTACGTTTATTATCGACATTTATTTTGATTCTATTTTATTTGATTCGAGAGCCGAATTGAGTTTTTTTTTATCGACCGACTTTAAAAGATTCTTAGATATCGAACCATCGCCTTTAGAGGTTAGTTGTGAGATTGAATTAGCAGATGGCAAGTTATTATGTCTAGTGAGATTTTATTAAGAGTTGTAAGCTTAATCTAGACAATCATATATTCGAGATTGACCTTGTGCCTATAGAGCTAGGTAGTTTCGATATCGTCATAGGGATTAATTGGTTATCTAAAAACTATGCTGATATATTATGCTACAACAAACAAATTCGAATCCCTTTAACAAAAACATAAACATTAATAATTCAAGGTGAACAAAGAAACAAAAATATCAATATCATAAATGCTATGAAAGCACACAATATCTTCGTAAAGGATGCCAAACTTTTCTTGCTTATGTCGTTGACAAAAAGTCCAAAGATCGCAAGATTGAGGACATTCCTATGGTTCATGATTTTTCGTAACGTTTTCCTTGCGAATTTCCTGGACTGCCACCTCAGACAAAAGTTGAATTCCGCATCATTTTGATTCCAAAATTTACTCCAATCGCGCGTTCTCCTTATCCTCTTGCACCGTCTAAAAGGCAAGAACTTTCTTCTCTATTACAAGAACTTTATGATCTTAGTTTCATTCGACCAAGTTTCTCATCATGGGAGCTCCGGTCCCTTTTCGTTAAAAAGAAAGATGGTTCAATGAGGATGTGCATTGACTATCGAGAATTGAATAAAGTAACCATTAAAGATCGTTATCCTCTTCCCCGCAATTGATGATCTATTCGATCAACTCCAAGGATCAAGTTTCTACTCCAAGATTGATCTTCGTTCATGCTATCACTAGTTGAAGGTTCGTGATGAAGATATACCAAAGACAGCATTCAGAACTCGCTATGCTCATTATAAATTTGTGGTTATGCTATGTGGTTTGACCAATGCGACTACTCTGTTTAAGGATCTCTTCAATAGAGCATGTAAGCAATATCTCGACAAATTCGTCTTCGTCTTCATAGATCATATTCTAATCTATTCGCGAACAAGAGCAGAGCATGAAGAGCACTTATGAATTATTCTTGAGTTGTTGGAGAAAGAGAAGTTGTATGCCAAGTCGTCAAAGTGTGAATTCTGTATACGTGAAGTACAATCCCTAGGGCATGTCATTAGCAAAGAAGGAATCGACATCGATTCTGCAAAGATCGAGGCTATTAAGAAATGGAAAGCTCGAAAGACCCCAACATAAATAAGACAATTTCTTGGTTTTACTGGCTATTATAGAAGATTCATCAATAATTTCACGAAGATAGCTAAAGATTTAGAGGCATTGACGCAAAAAGATGAGAAATTTGTCTGGGGCGAAAAACAAGAATCGGCCTTCCAAACCCAACAATCCATAATATTTTCCGCACAAATTCTATCTATTCCCGAAGGAACCGACAATTTCGTAGTTTTCTGTGATGCTTCGCACGAAGGTGATCGCCTACGCCTCTCAACAATTGAAGATTCACGAGAAGAACTACACAGCTCATGATCTCGAGTTAGGTGTCGTGGTGTTCGCATTGAAGATTTGGAGACATTACCTCTACTGTACCAAGTGCGCTATATTTACCGACAACAAGCTCTGCAACACATATTCGATCGGAAAAGAGCTCAACGATAGTCAATGCAGATGGGTAGAGTTGATGAATGATTACAACTGCGAGATCAAGTATCATTCTGGTAAAGCTAACATCTTAGCTGATGCCTTAAGTCGGAAAGAGCAACCCAAACCTCGTCGTATTTGAGCCCTGCCAATTTCCATTCTTTCTAATCTATCCTCCCAAATTCATAAATTCCAAATTTAAGCCTTAGAGATAGAGAACATGAAGAAGGAAGCCATATGTGTTATGGAGAAGCAACTAGAAGCAAAGGTGGATGGAATCCTATACTTTATGGATCATATATGGGTCCCTAATCATGGAAGTGTTCGCGATATCATCCAAAATTAAGCTCACAAGTCCAACTATTCGATTTCATCCCGGTACTGACAAGATGTGCAAAGATGTCAAAGAACTTTATTGGTGGCCTAATAAAAAGAAAGAGATTTCAGTGTACGTCAGCAAATGTTTAGCATGTTTCAAAATGAAAGCAGAGAATTAGAAACTGTTCGTTTGACTACCACACCAAGAGATCCCTTAATGGAAATGGGAACAAATCTCAATGGATTTCATAACCAAGTTACCTCAAACATCTGGTGGTCATGTTACAATTTGTGTAATTGTCGATCGTTTAACCACATCAGCTCACGTTAGCGCGATCAAGGAAAATGATCAAATGGGGAATCTGACAAGAATCTACTTGAAGGAAGTCGTATCTCGGCATGGAGTGCCAATATGGATCATATCTAATCGCGTCATTCATTTAACTTATTGTTTTTGGCAATCGTTGCAAAACTCTCTCTGTACTCGCCTCGATATGAGTACTGCTTATCATCGACATCTATTTCTCGTTGTCTCTCCTGTTCGTTTTTTGTTTTAAATTTCGGGACGAAATTTCTTCAACCAGGGGAGAATGTGACAACTCGACATTTTGGGTATGTTGCTATTTTTCATTTCTTACTTTCTATATTTAGAAAGTTTCTATTTTTAGAAATTTTCTCATTTCGCAACATTTCTAATTTTAGAAAGTTTCTATTTTTAGAAACTTTCCTCGTTTCCTATTATTTCTAATTTTAAAAAGTTTCTATTTTTAGAAACTTTCCTCATTTCATATCATTTCTACATTTAGTAAGTTTCTATGTTTAGGAACTTTCCTCATTTCGTTTCATTTCTACTTTTGGCATCCAAACACATGACTAGTTCACCGAACATTTAACATTTTCACCATACATCAGTGTTTGACTATTTTACTCAACACAACATCTTATATTACTTGTGGTGACATTTTTTTTACTCCAAAACATTTCTAATAATGATACTTAAGTAATATTTAATCAATGAATCAAAAAATTTAATTAAACGTGACTCATAACGAATTTTATTCCAAACCGACACCTCAATTGTTGTCCCGACCACCAAGTGGCCAAACCCCCGCTTCTCGACCTCCCTAATTTCGTCCCACCACCTCTTGGTGGTGTGGTTATCGTCTTTTGAAAGTTTAAAACTTTATCATTATCTCATATAAACTTATCGTTATCTCATTCTTGAATTTCTATCTCAATCTTTGATCAAAAAGAGTTATAGTCCTACTACAACTCTAACTTGAAACCCTAGATCCCATCCACTATAAATAAAACCTTAAACCCTCATGTTTTAGTTTGTTGAATTCGGCCAAGGGCAGCCCCAAGAACCGAACCCTTGTTCGTTCGTCCCAAGCAAATCCGCAACACCCCTTTTGCTCGTTTCTTCGTCCGGTCGTTAGAAGGTATCACCAAAACCTTTGTTTTATTTTCCTTTCCTTGCTCGTTTTGTGATTAGAACCCGAGTCCAAGGCCCTAGGCCATGTGGTCTCGGTTAACCCCTTAAAAAGCCGAAGCATGCACCCATGCAAGTGTACGGTTGTGTGTGTGTGCATGTGACAATTGTTCGTTTATTGATCGTTTATTCCTTTGATTTGTCATTGTTTTGATCTTCCGTAAACCCTAGATGTGTTAAACCCTAGATCTAGCCAATCTAGCTACCAAAACCTGAACTCTAGAGCCGATCTAGCCGATCTGGCCACCAAAACCGTAGGGTGGCCAATTCGGCCAAACCCTAGACCGTAACCCTAGTTGACTATTTGACTTTCGTTGACTATATTTGACCATCATTGACCCGAACTTATGCTAAACCTAACCCTAATTCAGAAACCCTAAACTTAGCCGAAATATAGTTGACTTTTGTTGACTAAATTGACCGTCGTTGACTACTAGTTTGACCCTCAAGTTTTATCGGGTCAAGGCCGGATCTTGACCCAACCGATTGACCCAAACCCGAATACCTAATCGGGCCAAGGCCCGTACTTGGCCCATATCGATCTACCTTAGTCTATCGGGCCCAAACTTTAGTTGGCCCATTAGTATCCAAGCCCATTTGGACCAAAGCCCAAACCTTTGGCCCATTTGTAGGGTTTCACATGACTGATCGACCACTTGGTCAAGACTTGAAGAACACGAAGAACACGAAGAACGAAGAACACCAAACTTGGTGTTCTTGTTGTGTTTCGGCCGAAGCCAAGGAGACGGAAGGAGGAAGAATTTCATGTGAATGATCAAGGGTTTTAGGGTTACCCTAAGCCCCTTATTTATATACAAATAAGTTACGCTTAGAACCCTTCTAGTTTAATTAATATTAGAACTTTAATTAAACTTCCTTTTAACACTTCCAACCCTTATAGTTTAACTAGTTTATTATTGTTACACTAATAATTCGGTACCCATATGCACGAATTATATACTTGTATTTATACTTTCAATAATTAATTATATAATGACCTTTATATAATTTATACAGCAATATTATCCAATTACTATGATTTAATAGCTTTAAATCATATCATGGATAATCTATAATTAACACATTGTATATTTACTCAACTAGTAAATGTACAAATACTTGTATTAATTAGTTAGTTAAACTAATCTAGTAATAAGTTAAACTTAACTTAATACTTAACTGATTCATAATGACTATTATGAATCATTCCTCTTCGTAGTATCATTGCTTATCTTGCTCGTATTACATGTACTCACCGGTGTGACCCTTAAGTGTTTCGTAGGCATGGATGTATCATCATAGGTTGACTGAATGTGCACATAATTCCTTCAGACTCCCACTTGTGCAAGTCTGTAACCTTTGTCTTAATGATACGAGCTACAGTGGCCTTCTAGATGGGCATGTAGGTAACCAACCCCATGAAAACAGCTTACGTAACCCAGGTATAGTTTATGAAAAACTCTTTAATAGCGACTCCTTGTAAAGAGCACCATGTCTTTACTTCTTGGGCAAACTATGTTAGGCTTATCCCTTGCAGCACGATACTTGTGATAACGAATACGAGAATGGTAGAAATTATCAACTCATGTATTCGAAATCATTTTATGACTTCTTGATTCAAACTGCTGTGATAAACGACAAAGAACAGATCAGTTCGTTTGGGCACGGCCATGCACTTGCTAGTTTCTTATCAAGTCAAAGGACCTTTAAATATCTCTCCTAAAGAGGAGGTGCAATTACCATCTTGTATATTTCGATTTAAAATACAACTTCCTTTGAACCCAGTATCGCCTCGTATGACAAACGTATTTCAGAATTGTCTAAGTTGAACCAAAGCACATTAGTCATTGTATCCTAAACCAAATACCTCAGGCTTAAGGACAATCCTAGTGAACAATACTTTTTAACTTTTCAACCACGAAGTATTGTCACGGTGGTCAATCCAATATTCGTTGAGCTTCCAACAGAATATCACCGATATTTGGTTTACACAAAACATGTGTAGCTATCTTCGAAGAACTTTCGAATCTACCACCAAATACTGCGATGACGTTAACGTCCCATCGAGGTTCCCACCAAGATGAGTAGTCACGGATTTTGTGTCTTCTTGAATAAATAGACTTTTATTCATGGATCTTGTAAAACATACAAAGTCTGAATAAAGATGATACTAACTCAAGTATTATTCCTCACTGGACATAGATACTGAATTATTACTGGATCATTACTTATTCCTTTCGTTCGTGTTGATTACTTAATGATTCTTACAAACTTAATGGTAACTTTATCACTAAACCAATCATTTCTATTAAACTAAAGACATAAGACGAGTATTTAGGAATACTATTACTTTTGTCTTTGCTAGATATTTTTCTTGCAACAATTTAGAACATATTCTAGTCTTGCCTTTTATGTAATTCGGTAAACATAGGAGGATTGGAAATTAACTCCTTAGTTTCTTGAATTCATAAAATTCTCCTTGTAACTAAAGCTTCTTTTAGTTACTTGATTTGTAGATATTCTTACTAGTTAAAGAAATTTCCTTAAATGATTGTGTTATCCACTTGAAGCGTTAACAACCTATTAGATATGCAATAATTAATCACAATACTTGTAATCGCGCTATTAGGTTTGCAATAATCTAATCAACGATCATTTATTATTTCTCTTAACTCTCTAGCTAACGACTTGGTAAAACCTTGTTGTTAATGTCCTACTAACTTATTGAATTCACTAACATCTTTTAATGAATTACATTAGTCTTAGCTCCCACTTACTTTTATGGAACTTAAGCATCTCTTAAACTACTACTTTGACCTAGTCAATAACTTGTAGTTTAATCTTTTAAGAATTCTATCAATAATTAAGATCATCATTTGGATTTGCGAATATCCAAACATTCCTTTTTAGGGAATCATGACCTTTATTGATTACTGTATCTAGCAAGTATAAAACACTTGAAATGATACTATCAATTCTTAAACACATTAGTATTCTTTAAGAACTTTATTTAATGCCAAAGTCATTTCTTGGATTTTTTCAAATATCCATTATTCCTATTAGGGAATTATGACTTGATTAAATATTGTATTTAGTACAAGTATAAAATACTTGCAATAATACCTTTTAATTCTTAAAAACTTTGATATAGTTTTGTCCCTTTTAAGAGTCATTTAATGTCTAAGTCATTTTACTTGGATTATACGAATATCCAACTATTCCTATTAGGGAATTATGACTTCATTAAATCCTTTATTACAAGAATGAAAGACTTGCAATAATGCTCTTAAAATCTATCTTGATTATATATCCAATATAATCATACTATATTAATACTAATACTTTAAAACTTTCTATCAAAAGTAATGACTATTACTTAAGATGTTTTAACTAAGTTCAATAACTTTTGAACCTTATGCTTCCATAAAACTTTTAAATACTTTCATTAGAAAAACTTTCTAATTACTAGTATCTAAATACCTTGAGCTATCAAGACATTATTTATACAACAATCAAACAAATATATAACACATGAAATATAAGTAAATCAAAAACTTGACTTACAATCTAGTCATAAACCTTGACTAGTGTAATTATCACACATGCACACAATATAATTCAACCATGGATTCGAAATTTAATTAAAACCAAAATAATACTTGTTTTAACAAAAATAAAATTATCCAAACAATAAAGTAAAATTGTTTTAATAAGAATCCACAAAATACCGAATTATAAAAACTTGGTGCTCGTGGGATCATCACCATCTCATGCCGGTCACTATCACTTTCCATCTCCTCCTGGAATAAACGATTGGAAAAGTTAGATTACTCGTAATGTGCTTTACAAGTATCTTAAAGTGATTAAGAACTGTGGTTGTGTTACCTGAGGAACTTGCGGTTCCTCCACTACCACTTGCACCCTTTGGACAATTCCTTTTCCAATGCCCGGCCTCACCACACTTGAAGCACCGGTTCTCGGTCCTCGCAGTGTTAGGCTTAACCTTCTTGACCTTTTATTTGACACCTTTACCGTTTGGCACTCCTTGGTTAGGATAGGTTTTACCCTTTCCTTTACCACCATGCCCTTTTCTCTTCTTCCCACCGCCACCGCCGTTACCAATCAAGAGAACATCCTTAGATTTGGTCCCCAAACTCAACTCAGCTGTCTTGAGCATGGAATGTAGCTCAGCAATGGATTTCTCCATATTATGCATGTTGTAGTTGACCACAAAAGACTTGTAGTCATCAGACAACGAGTTGAGTATAGTATCTGTTGCCATTTGCAATGGTATGGGGTGACCAAGTCTAGCGAGGTGATCCATGTGTCCTTTCATTTTCATGACGTGGGCACTCACCGGCGTTCCTTTGACCATCTTGCAAGAGTTGAAGGCTCGATTGATGTCAAACCTCTCAGTGCGAGCTTGCTCTCGAAATGAATCCCTAAGTTGCTGGATCATCTCAATGCAGGCACATCCATAAGTCCCGCTTGTAACTCAGGACTCATGGTGGCGAGCATCAGACAGCTCACATCGAGTGCACACTGACATGCTTATCATAAGCTTGCCTCGTTTCAGCTCTGGCATTAACAGCAGGGGTGTTTGGTACTGCTCTCTCCAAGACATACCACTTTCTCTCATGCCTGAGCACAATACGAAGATTGCGCTCCCAGTTGTGAATGTTTGACCCAGTCAACTTGTCTTTTTCGAGTATTGAGCGAAGTGAGAGCTTGTTGGTACTTGTTGTCGCAATCACATTTGTTGCTGCCATCTACAAACCAAACCCTAAAATTAATTAGTAATCATCAATAAACATTATCTAAAATATATTATAAACCCATAATTAATATTTTAGGCCTAGGATCCATATATCACATTCTCGCCGCAAGGTTTGGGCACTTCCCGACGAGACATGCTATTTCTGGTAGGTAACTTCCTTACCGATCGTATCAAGACTTGACACGATTCCTAGGGGTCGTAGAATCTTTAGACTTATATCTTATTACAACTTTGTACAATCTAATCGTACATTTCTAAGTTAGTAATAAAGTCTAGTATGTTTATTCTACTCAAGTACTTTTTTGGGCCGGGACTCCCGATTATCACCAAAGTAGATCAGACCATCTAAGACAGTGCGATGCTCTACACCGGGGCTCCCGATTATCACACAACCTTACGCACCCTAACACTCGCAATGATTTGAATCCATATCTAAGGTTCTTTATCCTTACAATATGAATATCGTTTAACAAGTGAGGTGTTCCATTTGGTGGATAGTACTTAGATCTAAGATTTTCTTGGGTTTGTTTAAGTCTTAAACTAAACTTAAAGTTTTACTCCAATCTTAATCCTTGTTTAAAATGTGTGACTTGTGAATTGAAGGGTTCTACAAGACACCTTTTTAAAACATAAGAACTATTCTTTAAAACTTATAGTTTCAAGAATGTACACGATTTTACATGTATACCTAAAACGAGGTGTACAAAACGTTTTACTATATTTTATGAAAAATCTTATCTAGAATAAAACTTACTTGTTTTATCTTACTTGAAAAACTTATAAACTTATGTTAAACTTTTAAATTTATTATAATTCATAATCTTGAATCATAAATCTAGTTTAACACATCTAGTTTTTCATATGTCTAATAATCAAATCAAACATTTCTTATGACTTATTAGATTCGATCAAAACTTATGTCTTAACGACACACTTACAAACTTTGTGATTTTCTTGCGTAGCTCCCACTAGCTTCAACAACCATGATGAAACTTAAGCAAACGCAATCACCGGTTTATACTTGGTGGAACTAATAAACTTATTATATAAAAACTATATATAAGAATTCTTAGTTTGTTTAAACCTTTCTTACATTTAACTTGAACTAGTTAAATGTAGGTTCTTGTTATTTTTACTTGATCATTAATCTATTATATTACATGACTTGTAAAATACTTACTTGTATAATTATCTACTTATAATAACTTATAACTTTATACGTCTTAATATATATAACTTTGTATATTTCTAGTTAATCATATAATTTCAACTTGTACAATTTCTAGTTATAATGAAATCATAACTTTGTACTTTCTAGTTTTAATTATATTATAACTTATACAATAACTAATTATAATATTATCTTTAAAGATCAAAATAACATTACCCTTTTTAATTGTTCCATTTTATCTTGTATTTTAATGTACTCGTATATATGTATATTTTATAATAAACTTGTAACATTCTAATAAGAATATTACATCTAGCTTATACATGTGTATTTTAACTTAATCTAATTAAAATACGTATAAACTTATTATATATTTTAAAATTCAATTTTACCTAATTATTAAAATTCCGAAAAATTAAATACATATATATAAATACATAAATACACCTTGTTAATTTTAGAACTTAAAAAATTAACATCTTCTTTATCAATTCCCTAAATTAATTAGATGAACCCTAATCTTGTTTTTGATCAATCAAAACTAGGGTTTTGACTTTCTTGATCAAAGACATCATTTTATTTAAAAGATTAATTTCTTTTAATCAATCCTATCTAAACAATAAACTTTGTTTAAATTCTAAGATAGATTATAACCTTTAATAAAAAAATTTAAACATTTTAAATTAAACCTTATAGACAATAAAACTTTGTCTAAATTACTAGGTTTAAAGAACTAGTCTTAATAAATGTATTAAAATAATAATTAAACCTATTAAACATAAACTTGTTTAATTATCTAGGTTTTAGATTATTATTGTACTAATTAATTCTTTTAATTAAACTAGACTAGTTTAATCCTAGATTATATCTAGGGTTTCGAAAATTTGCTTAAAGCCTAGGGAACTTTTCCACCAATTAAACTAAGCTAGTTTAACAAACTTGGTGTCCAAGTAACATCCTTGATTTCGAAATCTTTGAGAAAAGGAAAGGATCCTTTTTGATCAATTAAACCAAAACTTGGTTTAACATACTTGATCCTAGATTTTGAAGATCAAACAATAAGGAAAGAATCCTCTTGATCAAGAACTTTGAAATTCTTGATCCTAGGGTTCTTCCAATTTTTCGAAAATTCTAGGGTTAGGGAAAGAAGCCTTTTGACCAATTAAACTAAACTAGTTTAATGTTCTTGGTCCTAGGGTTCTTTCATGCTTTTCGAAAATTCTAGGGTTCTTAGAAAACTCTTGACCAATTAAACTTAGACTAGTTTAATATTCTTGGTCCTAGGGTTCTTTACCCTTTTCGAAATTTAAGAAGAAGGAAAAAAAACTTGAAACAAAAAAACTTAAAATCAAAGTAAACAAACAATCTTTCTTAATCTAGTCTAGATCTCTAAACCAACGCTTTGATACCACTGAAGGGTTTCACATTACTGATCGACCACTTGGGTCAACCTCCTAGTAAACTTAGTTCGACCATACTGACCAAGAACATGAACTTGTTCTTGACCAGTTAAAACCAACTAGCTGATTTAATCCCTAAATGCGGAACTGGGATTAAACCTAATCCTTAAACCCTAAAGGATTGGGATGTTGGAGAACTAGATTAGGTTAACAAGAAAGAAACCTTGTACGAAGAACTCGAACACACACATACTTGTGTGTTCGTCGACCATCAACCAAAGAACCCTAGGGTTCTTTGGCCAAAATTCGTCCAAGAGGGAGAACGGAGAAAAGGGTTACCCAAAACATAACTTGTTGATTGCTTAAGATAGATCCACTGATGATGAACAAGTCGAGCGATCTTCTAGTTGATCTAAGCAACGAACTTGGATCTTCAAGACTTGAAGAACACGAAGAACATGAAGAACGAAGAACACCAAACTTGGTGTTCTTGGGTGTGTTTCGGCCGAAGCCAAGGAGAGGGAAGGAGGAAGAATTTCGTGTGAATGATCAAGGGTTTTAGGGTTACCCTAAGCCTCTTATTTATATACAAATAAGTTACGCTTAGAACCCTTCTAGTTTAATTAATAATAGAACTTTAATTAAACTTCCTTTTAACACTTCCAACCCTTATAGTTTAACTATTTTATTATTGTTGCACTTAACTATTAAATGTCTAGTATTAATACACTAATAATTCGGTACCCATATACACGAATTATATACTTGTATTTATACTTTCAATAATTAATTATATAATGACCTTTACATAATTTATACAACAATATTATCCAATTACTATATGATTTAATAGCTTTAAATCATATCATGGATAATCTATAATTAACACATTGTATATTTACTCAACTAGTAAATGTACAAATACTTGTATTAACTAGTTAGTTAAACTAATCTAGTAATAAGTTAAACTTAACTTAATACTTAACTGATTCATAATGACTATTATGAATCATTCCTCTTCGTAGTATCATTGCTTATCTTGCTCGTATTACATGTACTCACCAGTGTGACCCTTAAGTGATTCGTAGGCATGGATGTATCATCATAGGTTGACTGACTGTGCACATAATTCCTTCACCATTCATACCCAAACCGAACCCAATTGGGCCAAGCCCAATCCATGGCCCAATCTAATTGGACCTAAGCCCAATAAGAGGCCTAAGTGGCCCAACCTAGTGGCCCATTAAGTCTAACCCAAGCCCATTTCATTTCATTTCATTTCGGCCCATTAAGGCCCAATGATCCAAGTTCATTCGATGTCACAAAACCTAAAACGTAACACAAATTGCATATCATTTAACTTATTTCGTATATAGAAACGCCTGTATTAGCTTAGTCTAATTAGTAGTTATATCGTTTAGGAAGCTAGGAGTCTCTGAAGGATTCCTCTGTCCTATTATTGTCTCTAAGCCTTACCAGGTGAGTCCACAGACCCCTTTTACTCTTTTAACTGTTTTATAAACTTTGGGGTGGAAAACATAAACACAACTGCTAGTGTTTTACTATGACTGTACAACATCTATACATTTTCATTATCGCGTTGGCATGACAAATGATTATTATACCGGACTAAGGTTTGCCAGCAATCATTAACTAGTGGATCTAGAACATGGATATGCAGATAGTACTATTGGATGACACTCATCCTCCCAACGAACGATTGATCATTACTTGGTTTATCCAAGACATTTCCGGGAGTGTATATCCATAAAAGAACATAACATACGGAAGTTGAAGTGTTGATTGTGGACGTAGGGGTTGGTATATTAACTCAATAGACTAGCTACCTGTTGGGAATAACGGTCATGCGACGTCAAACATAACAACTTGTTCAACACATTTTCATAAACTAAACTAGTAATTGTAGATCTTCTACAATTGCACTTTACATTTCGTATTTACACCTCATATCCTATGAGTGTTGTACCTTATACTTTTTTAGTCATAACACGTTTTTATAACCAACATTTTGGGTAGCAAAAACACTTTACTTTATCTTTTACATTAACCCTGTGGATTCACTCAACATTATTTGTTGACCCCCTTTTACTTATATTTTTCCAAGTGATTAGGTGCAGTGGAACTGGAGGATATGAGCAGTGGTTTCTCGTGAGCCATGAATGAACATTTAAGTTTACGAACAATCACTTCAATTTCAAAACTTACTATTTTTAGTAACTACTATTTTTGGAAACATTCCATTTTTAGAAGGTAAACCATTCTCATTATGTTATTTACGTGGTTGTTTGTTTACTTAATTTTTGCTATGTAATCATGAACGTTACACCTCCGTTCTTCCCAAAAACATTTTAAATGAAGTAAAACTCATTTTTGGCGGGGTGTGACACCTATCCTAACCAAGGAGTGCCAAATGGTAAAGGTGTCAAACAAAAGGTCAAAAAGGTTAATCCTAACACAGCGAGGACCGAGAATTGGTGTTTCAAGTGTGGTGAGGCTGGGCATCGAAAAAGGAATTGTCCAAAGGGTGCAAGTGGTGGTGGAGGAAACGCAAGTTCCTTAGGTAACACAACCACACTTCTTAATCACTTTAAGATACTTGTAAAGTACATTACGAGTAATCTAACTTTTGCAATCGTTTATTGCAGGAGGAGATGGAAAGTGATGATGACCGGCATGAGATGGTGATGATCCCACGAGCACCAAGTTCTTTATAATTCAGTATTTTATGGATTCAGTAAAACAATCTTATTTTATTGATTTAGATAATTTTTTTTTATGTTAAAACAAGGTTTTTGGTTTTAATAAATTAGAATCCATGGTTGAATTATATTGTGTGCATTTGTGATAATTACACTAGTCAAGGTTTATGACTAGATTGTAAGTCAAGTTTTTGATTTACTTATATTTCATGTTTTATACTTGTTTGATTGTTGTATGAATAATGTCTTGATAGCTCAAGGTACTTAGATACTAGTAACTAGAAAGTTTTTCTAATGAAAGTATTTAAGAGTTTTATGGAAGCATAAGGTTCAAAGGTTATTGAACTTAGTTAAAACATCTTAAGTAATAGTCATTACTTATGATAGTACGTTTTAAAGTATTAGTATTAATATAGTATGATTATATTGGATATAATCAAGATAGACTTTAAGAGTATTATTACAAGTCTTTCATACTTGTAATAAAGGATTTGATGAAGTCATAATTCCCTAATAGGAATAATTGGATATTCGTAAAATCCAAGTAAAATGACTTAGACATTAAATGAACTCTTAAAAGGGACAAACTATATTAAAGTATTTAAGAATTAAAAGGTATTATTGCAAGTCTTTTATACTTGTAATAAATACATTATTTAATCAAGTCATAATTTCCTTATAGGAATAATGGATATTTGAGAAATTCAAGAAATGACTTTGGCATTAAATAATGTTCTTAAGGAATACTAATATGTTTAAGAATTGGAAGTATCGTTTCAAGTATCTTATACTTGTCAGATACGGTAATCAATAAAGGTCATGATTCCCTAAACTGGAATAGTGGATATTCGCAAATCCAAAGGATGATCTTAATTATTGATAGAATTCTTAAAAGATTAAACTACAAGTTGTTGACTAGGTCAAAGTAATAGTTTAAGTGATGCTTAAGTTCCATAAAAGATAGTGGGAGCTATGACTAACATAATTCATTAAAGATATTAATGAATTTAGTAAGTTAGTAAGACAATTAACAACAAGGTTTTACCAAGTCGTTAGCCAAAGAGTTAAGAGAAATAATAAATGACCGTTAATTAGACTATTGCAAACCTAATAGCGTGATCACAAGTCTTGTGATTAATTATTGCATATCTAATAGGTTATTCACACTCCAGTGGATAACATAATCATTTAAGGAAATTTCTTTAACTAGTAAGAATATCTAAAAATCAAGTAACTGAAAGAGGCTTTAGTTACAAGGAGAATTTTATGAATTCAATAAACTAAGGAGTTAATTTCCAATCCTCCTATGTTTGCGGAATTGCGTAAAAGGCAAGACTAGAAAATGTTCCAAATGTTGCATGAACAACATCTAGCAAAGACAAAAGTAATAGTATTCCTAAAATACTCGTCTTATGTCTTTAGTTTAATAGAAATGATTGGTTTAGTGATAAAGTTACAATCAAGATTGTAAGGATCATTAAGTAATCAACACGAACAAATGGAATAAGTAATGATCCAATAATAATTCAGTATCTATGTCCAGTGAGGAATAATACATGAGTTAGTATCATTTTTATTCAGACTTTGTATGTTTTACAATATCCATGAATAAAAGTCTTTTTATTCAAAAAGGTATAAAATCCGTGACTACTCGTCTTGGTGGGAACCTCGATGGGACGTTAACGGCATCGCGGTATTTGTTGGTAGATTCGAAGTTCTACGAAGATAGCTACACAAGTTTTGTGTAAACCAAATATCGGTGATATTCTGTTGGAGCTCAACGAATATTGGATTGACCACCATGACAATACTTCGTGGTTGAAAAGTTCAAAAGTATTGTTAACTAGGATTGTCCTTAAGCCTGAGGTATTTGGTTTAGGATGCAATGACTAATGTGCTTTGGTTCGTCTTAGACAATTCTGAAATATGTTTGTCATACGAGGCGATACTGGGTACAAAGGAAGTTGTATTTTAAATCGAAATATAACAAGATGGTAATTGCACCTCCTTTTTAGGAGAGATATTTATAGGCCCTTTGACATGATGAGATAACTGGAAAGTGCATGGCCATGCCAAACGAACTGATTTGTTCTTTGTCGTTTATCACAATAGTTTAAATCAAGGAGTCATGAAAAGATTTCGAATACATGAGTTGATAATTTCTACCATGCTCGTATTTGTTATCACAAATATCGTGCTGCAAGGGATAAGCCTAACATAGTTTCCCAAGAAGTAGAGACAAAGTGTTCTTTACTAGGAGACGCTATTAAAGAGTTTTTCATAAACTATACCTGGGTTACATAAGCTGTTTTTATTGGGTTGGTTACCTACATGCCCATCTAGAAGGCCATTGTAGCTCGTATCATTAAGACAAAGGTTACGAACTTGCACAAGTGGGAGTCTAAAGGATTTATGTCCACAGTTTGGTAACCTATGATGATACATCCATGCCTACGAAACACTTAAGGGTCACACCGGTGAGTGCATGTAATACGAGCAAGATATGCAATGATACTACGAAGAGGAATGATTCATAATAGTCATTATGAATCAGTTAAGTATTAAGTTAAGTTTAACTTATTACTAGATTAGTTTAACTAACTAATTAGTGCAAGTGTTTGTACATTTGCTAGTTGAGTAAATATACAATGTGTTAATTATAGATTATCCATAATATGATTTAAAGCTATTAAATCATATAAGTAATTGGATAATATTGTTGTATAAATTATATAAAGGTTATTATATAATTAATTATTAAAAGTATAAATACAAGTATATAATTCGTGTATATGGGTACCGAATTATTAGTGTATTAATACTAGACATTTAATAGTTAAGTGCAATAATAATAAACTAGTTAAACTATAAGGGATGGAAGTGTAAAAGGATAAGTTTAATTAAAGAGATTAATCTTAATTAAACTAGAAGGGCCCTAAGTGAAAGTCCTTCAATTAAAAATAGAAGGCTTATGGATCACTTATGGGGTTACACCACAAAAGCCGAAACCCTAGCCCCCTTTCCTCCATTCGGCCGAGATCAAGAACACCACCACTTGGTGTTCTTCGTTCTTCATGTTCTTTGTGTTCTACAAGTATTGAAGAACAAGTTCATTAGACTAATCTTAAGCAAACAACAAGGTATGTTTTGGGAAACTTTTTTCTCCCTTCTCCCCTCTTGGACGAGTTCGACCAAAGAACCCTAGGGTTCTTTGGTTGATGGTCGAACGAACCACACAAGCTATGTGTGTGTTCGAGTTCTTCGTATAAGGTTTCTTTCTTGTTAATCTAATCTAGATTTCCAACATTCCAATCCTTTAGGGTTTAAGGATTAGGTTTAATCTCACTTCCGCTTTTAGGGATTAAATCAGCTAGTTGGTTTTAACCGGTCAAGAACAAGTTCATGTTCTTGGTCAGTATGGTTCGAACCAAGCATACTAGGAGGTCGGTCCTATGGGTCGATCAGTCTCATTAGATGTGAGTGAAACCCGTCACTTCTAGCCGGATCAACGAATCAAACAAGCTCGGCAGCGCTTAGCCGACCTCAACTAAATGTAGAAAACTTGCGGGTTTCGGCCTTAGCCTACGGTCGGCCTCACCCCGACATGGAAGCTAGACGAATTCCAAATTAATGGAGACCCGGAATTTAAACGTTGTGCTAATAAAACGTCACAACATTAATAAATGAAACACCACACTAATAAACGTCTCAACGAAACGTCACATAACTAATTAATACACACATAATTGCATAAAGTAACACGCCACATATTTGTTTCACCAATTATATAACACAATAAGGTTTAATACTGAATAAAACGTGATTAAATTTAATTATAAAATTTTGGGGCGTTACAGAAACACATGTATTTCGTAGTTCGGTGTTCTAGAAACTCATGTTTTTAGTGAAACACATGTTTTTTGTGGCTTGAAACACATGTGCTTCGTAGTTCGTATGCTCCTCTGTGTTTTAGAAACTCATGTTTTTAGTGAAACACATGTGTTTCGTGACTTGAAACACATGTGTGCTTCGTATGCTCCCCTGTGTTTTATAAACTAATGTTTTTAGTGACTTGAAACACATGTGTTTCGTGACTTTAAACACATGTGTTTCACTAAATAACAGTTTTTTTTTAAAATAAAGGAGTGTATATGTACATCAAGAACATGTGTTTCATGACTTGAGACACATGTGTTTCGTTACTAGAAGCACATGTGTTTCACTAATAACAGTTTTTTTTAAAAATAAAGGAGTGTATATGTACAACCAAGCACAAGTGTTTCAAGTAATGAAGCACATGTGTTTGTAAGCTAGAAGCACATGTGCTTCGCTAATTACAGTTCTTTTGAAAATAAAGGAGTGTATATGTACAGCCAAGCATATGTGTTTCTTGACTTGAAACACATGTGCTTCGTATGCTCCCTTGTGTTTTAGAAACTCATGTTTTTAGTGACTTGAAACACATGTGTTTCGTGACTTGAAACACATGTGTTTCGAAGTAATATGCTCGTTTGTATTTTGGAATACATATGTTATAGTGAAGCACATGTGTTTCAATACATCAATACCACCACCATCCCCCATTACCACCAGCACCTTCACTGTCAGCCACCACCACCGCCGGCGGACGGCGGGGAACGGCGGCGGTTGGCGGCGGACGGCGGGGAACGGCGGCGGCCGGCGGCGGACGGCGGGGAACAGCGGCGGCTGCCGGCGGCTGGCGGTGGCCGGAGGTGGCGGCCGACGGTGGCTGTAGGTGACAGTGGCTAAGGGATTTGATCTTGACCATTTTGATCCAATGGCTAGGATTTATCCTTGTGACTATGCAAAACTCTTAGACATCCTTGAAGACAACTCTATCAAGAGTAATACACATTCATATACAAAATAAATAAATAAAAAAAATATGAATTTACATAATACCTAAGATTAAAAATAAATTGGATACAATTAACTATATAATTAAATTTGTACAACTAAAATATTTGAAATATTTACAGATAAAGACAATCCTTTAAGCATAGTATAAAAATCTCCACAGCATTACGCGAGATATATTTATTGACTCTAAGTATTAATTAATTAGTCAAACAAAACCATAAGTTATTTATTACAAACTTATACAGTAACAATATAAACTTCTTTATTAAAATAAATATGTTTCGAACTCATACAAACAAAGCTTTAAATAAAAAAGTCTATTTTCCTTAAATGAGTCTAGATTACTTTAATATAAACAATTTAAACTATAACTTTCCAAATAGTATGCAGGACGGGTTATAACCCGATCACATCGCATCGATCCATACCCGTTCATTTTAGTAAAAGGGTTAATGAGTACGAGTCGTTAACGGGTAAATGAATCACAAGCTATTATCTAAACTCATATAATTCTTGCGAGTTCGAATCAGACCAGTGTAAAAAATCGCTACATTGTCATTTCTATTATCAAACCTATTAAATGTTTTGATAATAACATCTTAAGTTGTCTCTAAAGTATTAAAAAATGTACATTAATTTTTGGAGGAGAAATTCATAAACTTCAGGAGCCGATTATATATGAATATATACAAGTTTAAATGCATTTCTTAACGTTTTAATGATAGCCATTATAAGTGTCATTTTTAAAGCAAAAGGTCTTTGTCCTAGCTGTATGGTGTTTGCCTCACAATCTTGAGGTTGAGGGTTCAAATCCCGTCAAGGACATAGGTGAAAATTATGTGTAGATTAGGATTTTTTATTAAAAAAAAGTCTCATTATTAAAATCCATGATTTGATATTCTACAAAAGGATATTTAGCTTAGTGGTATGGTATTTGCCCCACAACTTTGAGGTTGGGAGTTCAAGTCCCGTCGTGGATATAGGTGATAATTAGATGTAGATTAGGATTTACTGTTCAAAAAATAAAAATAATTCTTTTGATATTCTAAGTAAATTAATTTATAAAACATAAAATAATACTTTCCGTAACTTGATTTAATAGAAATTTTCAAACTTATGCACAAAAATATACTAAAAATTTTCAAATACATACACATAAAAACAATTTTGTGCATCATTTTGCAAATTGAATTGTGTTGTCAGGTTATTTATTTGTGAATAAACATAATACATTTATCTATGAATATACTAGTATTCATCAATGAATACACATGAATCGTCAATGATAACACAAGGGCGGGTGCGAAATTTCGCGAATAGTCCCGCGTTTTCTCGCGATGGGAAGTTTTGCGCCCGCCTCTGTGTATTCATTGATGTTTCATGTGTATTCATTGATGAATAAACGCCCCAAAATGAACCGCTGAGATCTATTTTTCGCATTTCCACCAATATATAAATTCTCAAAGGAACTCATATATAGGGGAGGGATCCTTTGAGAATTGAACATTTCGTGAGAATGTGAGAATTTTTATTCATCTATGAATACACATGAAGAGACATTGTGTATTCATCAATGAATACACATGAAGATACATTGTGTATTCATCTATGAATAATGTTGGGTAGGTTAAACCAATCATTATTGAAGTGGATTTAATGAAGACAAATAGACAATAGTTGGAAGACAATATGAAGACGAGTTCTTCAGATTGTAGTATATGAGCGTCTGATACATTCAGATCCTCACTAAACTACACTTCCTGTACTTCCAAAGAAACAACGATCAGTCCCCAGTGCGAAATCAGAGAGTGATCAACTATTCAGATGGTCGTAGTAGGTTCAGTGTGTACTTGACAATGACACACTAAGTCTTGTAGACAAATGCCACACTAACTCTGAATCTTAGTGAAGGTCCCTGAAGCTAGCCAATATCTGAAGAACCATGACTCCATGAGTATCTGAAACACTCATGGTTATCTGAACATCTCTTAGCATCTCAAGCTTCACTAACACTGAAAGAGACGAGTATACTAAAAGATCGTGGCACGCCGAAAACGTGAATCCTATGCAAATTTTCTAAAAGATTTTGGTGACCACAAGACGACATAAAGTACTGTCAGAATTCTGTTAGTAATGCTCATCACATGAAAACATCCTTAACACCAACGGGATTCTTACGTGTTGACAATTCGTACATCTCTTAGCTTTCATGTCTTGCAAATCCTATAAATAGAAGACTTGATGGACGAATTCACGTGTGCACAACATAACGATTTTCACTTTGCTCAAGCTTGTTTAAAAAACCCACTTTAAGCAAAGTAAAATCAACTTGTGATACTATCTTGTCTACTAGTTTCATCAATTAAATGTTAGTAACAACAGTGTCTAATCTTGTACTTCCTCCGATTCAATATAAGTTCTACACTTTCCGTATATAGGTGATTCAAAATAAGTGTTACACTTTCCTTATTTGGTAAATTATTATATATAAAATTACCATTTTATCCTTACTTAACTTTATTAAATATCATTAAGATTACCTAATTTACTTTCTCTTTCTTCAATAAAGTCAAATATGGGACCCTTCTTCACTAATTATCCCATTTAATCTATCATAATCACCATTACAATATTTTGCATAAAAATCCATGAAAGTAAAAGTGTAGCACTTATTTTGAATCGCAGGAAGTATTAGATTATTTGTTAATGAAAACTTGTCTTAAATAGTATTTGTAATTGTCTATATCCTTTAAGTAGTTTAGTTAGGATTCATGTTCTTAGCTATTCTGCAACTATTTTGTTAAATCATTATTGATTAATAACGTACAATTTATTTATCCTTGAGTGTTCATAATTTTAACTTGATCAGAAAATTGTATAAGTGTATACAACCCCCCCCCCCAACACTTATCAAGCACTTGTTACGGGACTAACGATCGGTATCAAAGCTTGAAAATTATTAAATAATTGTTGAGCTGCTTAAATATCTGATCAAAATGAGTGAAAGATTAGCTCAAATGAACCTTGGTTTAAAAAGTAATGCTCTGGTTTTGACTAATGATGATTTTGGTTTATGGAAAATAGGTTTCATGGGATTAGCCAAAATGCAACATCCTTTTTCATGATTTTGGTTTATGGAAAAGGACGATAGTATAGATTGACCCGTTGATTCTACGAATACCGGATAATCTAACATAAACCACGTTGATTCGAGAATTCAATGGGATTTGGTATTCAAAATTTGTTCAACACAAAGAACAATTTTGGGAGTGAAAAAATGATTTTCACAAAATATTCAAATTTTTTTCATATAAAACTCATATTACAATAAAAATGACTTAAATAAGCCAATAGAAACATCACCTAACACACCATTAATTTAAAATGGTTACAAAAATGAAAAGACAAATGGCTTTAAAAGCCTTCATAAAAGCTAAATTAAAATGTAACTAATGGACTTATTTATAACTTATTTTCTTAGTTACTATGAGGTGATCATCTCCTTCCATGGAATAATCCATGGTCACATCATGTATGCGTCATTCTCTCTATCTTCGAAAGGAATTGTCCTCAATTCAGCTTGTTCATCATCAATCAGAAATGATGAATTTATCTTTATGTTTACATGTGCAACCATCTTCTCTTTTGGTGTAAACAAGTTCCAAGCGATCTTGAAATCTTGAACTTGGTGTATGTGACCAGCAAGTATAATAATCCCATATGCCTTCATAGGATCAGATTCAAGCATGCCAAAGGCTGAAATTTTACGATACTTGTAATCCTTGGTTCTCAAAGTTGTGAGATTATGCAATGATTTTTTGTTTTTCAAAAAATACCACTTCATTAATTTTTTCATCACCAACAATATTAATTTCTTCCATAATTGCTTCAAAAATTTCATATCCGACAACACAATTAATTTCTTTATCAATTTCTTCAATAAATTCCTCTTCCACTTCTTTCAAATCATCAAATAAAATCTTATCAATGTAGTCTTTCGGATCATAGAAAAATTTGAAGTTGTATATGTCGGTGTTCTCATCTACTTTCTCGTCATATTCAAGTAGTAGTTTACGTAATATGATATTTTTTTTTGGGTAGGAAATTGAACATATATTCTGGGCACGAAACTAAAACCAAACTCAACAAGATTTGTGATCTAATACCAACTGTTGTCGACTAAACAGGATGATAGTATAGATTGACCCGTTGATTCTACGAATAACGGATAATCTAACCAAAACCACGTTGATTCGAGAATTCCGTGGGATTTGGCATTAAAAATATGTTCAACACAAAGAACAATTTTGGGAGTGAAAAAACAATTTTCACAAAATATTCAACTTTTTTCATATAACATTCATCCCTTTCAATTACAATAAAAATAACTTAAATAACCCAAAAGATACATCACCTAACAACCATTAATTTAAAATGGTTAAGAAAATGAAAAGACAAATGGCTTTAAAAGCCTTCTTAAAATCTAAATTAAAATGTCACTAATGGACTTATTTGGAACTTATTTTCTAAGTTACTATGAGTTAATCATCTCATTCCATGCAATAATCCATGGCCACATCATGTATGCATAAAATATTTATTCTAATAGCTTTTGTCTCTAAAGAAAGAAAGGCGAGGGAGAAAAAGATGAAGAAGAAGAAGAAGTTCTATCTGAGGTTGAAGAAAACAAACCTGAAGATCAATGGATAGAGTATGATAAGAAGAGAGTAGGGCTTGATGCGGAAATTAAATTTTTACTTCAAACATCTCTTCCAAATCACGTGCTCATCACACTAAAGGAATGTTAAACCGGAAAGGAAATATGCGACATTCTAACCACTCCTACTAAGGAACAACTCAAGTTAAATCCAGTAAAAAGGCTATGTTGAATTGACAATATGAAGCTTTCAGAGTTGTTAAGGGTGAATCATTGAGAATGTCTTATAGAAGATTTACAATCTGATAATCGATATGAGGGAGGTTGCCATTAGAAAGGAAACCGTGGAACTTATGTACAAGTTTCTGGAAAATCCTACCAAAAGAATGGAGTGTCATGTCCAATGTTCTAAGAACAACTGCTTAAATGAAGGACATGGATATGAATAGTCTTTACAGCACTCGGATGAACTTTGAAAATGAAAATAAAATGTATGCCGATTTGAATGATACACCATCCACCGCTCTTGTAGCAAGAACCACCAGATCCTCTAGAAGAACTTTAAAGGTTAAGGTAGAAAGTGTTGCTGTACAAAAAGACGTTGATGATGAACATATCTCAGATGTAGAAGATAAAAAATTCGAAGAGTTGGATCTAATATTGAGTGAGCGAAGCAATGATGCACATTATCTGGCAGATGAAATGGATGCGCTTGCTGTAAGATACAACCAATCAATAAATCATAATAAGTATAGAGCATCTGAATAACAGATGAACAAAAGTTACATGGATTGTTTCAGATGTGGCAAAACATGCCATTTCAAAGCTGATTGTAGAGTGAATCTGGATAATGAAAGACCAAGTTCTTCAAGATTTACTTCTTCAAGAACAAGTTCTAGACTCAACTCTAGCTCAAACTCAAATTACAAAAAGAAGTATGAGGAATCTGAAAAAAAAAATACCAGAAACTAAGAGCTCAATTAGCTAAAGATGAAGAATAAGTCAAGACTTTTGCATTAAAAGAAACCACTCTTTAGTGATTCAGAGACTAGTGATGAAGAATAAGTTGGTAATGAAATGGGAATCAAAGTTTCAGTTGAAGCCATCAAAGAAGAACCTGAAAATGACTTAGATGATTCTAAAGAATGCAAGTATCTGATGGCAAGGCCAAAGGAATATGTACATAAAGAATCTTTATCTTCGAGAAAGTGGGATGCTGAAACTCTGAAAAAAGGAAGACAAAACAAAGATGCCTGGTATATGGAAGTGGATGTTTAAGACATATGACTGGTTTTATGTCTCTGATTAAGAAATTTACAAATAATGTTGGTCCAAAGGTTGTTTTTGGTGATAATTTATCAGGTCAAGGGGTTGGCCGAGGAGAAATTTCCAATGGGTCATGCACCTTCAAGAAGGTGTTATTTGTGGATGGGTTAAACCACAACCTGATAAGCATCAGTCAACTATGTGATGCTAAGGACATGGTCCTATTCACTGATACACAAGGCTACATTATTGATCCAGGGAGAAAGGTAGTGATGAATGCACCCAGAAAAGATGACATGTATATCCTCGATACGAATTCAACATTTTCTGAGAAAGTTTTATGCTTCTTTGCTTCAGCTCCATATAATATTAATTGGGTGTGGCAAAAAAGACTATCACACTTAAATTTCAAAAATATACACAACGTAAGCAAAAACTGTTTAGTGGAAGGTCTTCCCAAACTCACATTTGCAAAGGATAAAATGTGTTCAGCTTGTGAGAAAGGAAAACAACATAGATCATTTTTCAGATTTAAGGTAATATCAGGCTCTACTGCGTGTGAGAAAGTAAAACAACATAGATCATCTTTCAGCTTGTGAGAAAGGAAAACAACATAGACTATCCCACTTAATGTTCTATCATCTCCCATCTCAGACAATCAGGATTTAGAGCTAATCAACACACCACTATCCAATAATATACCATCTAAAAATGGTCCATCATTAGATACCCCCACAATCGGCACACCAAACACTCCTATTCCAAATGAAAACGTTGAGGAAGAGTGTGTAACTGAACGATTACCGAAAGCCATTGCATTCCACATTCAGTTTCCACCTTTATTTCCCCAGCAAACTCAGCAAGTTCCAACTAACTCCTCAGACCTATTAACTAAAGTAATAACCCTATGGAACAAAAGAATCTATTAAATCACATCATTGGAGAAATGCAACAAGGTGTCCGAACAAGAAGTCCACAAGAAAAGGCTAATATATGTCTGTTCGCGGGATTCGTTTCCATAACTGAGCCCAAAAATGTAAGGCACGCTCTAGAGGAGCCCCATTAGGTCACATCAATGCAAGAGGAATTGCATCAATTTGACAAGAATGATGTTTGGAGCCTCGTCCCACGACCAAGAGATACAAATGTAATAGGTACAAGGTGGGTTTTCCGAAATAAACTAGATCAAGATGGAACACTAATAAGAAACAAGTCCAGATTGGTGGCACATGGGTATAGCTAGAAAGAAGGAATTGACTTTGATGAGTCTTTTGATCTAGTGTATAGGCTTCAAGCAATACGTATGTATCTTGCCTATGCAGCATTCAAGAATTTTAAGGTATATGAAATGGACGTGAAGAGTGCCTTTCTCAACGGGAGATTGCAAGAGATGGTATTCGTAAAGCAGGCTCCAGGATTTGAAAATCACAAACATCCAGATTATGTCTACAAGCTGGATAATGCTCTTTATGGACTCAAATAAGCTCCTTGAGCATGGTATCATACTCTCTCTTGGTTTCTCTTAAAGAGTGGCTTCAAAAGAGGTACCATCAATAACAATCTTTGAAGGGTTTCACATGACACTGATCGACCACTTGGGTCAACCTCCTAGTATGCTTGGTTCGACCATACTGACCAAGAACATGAACTTGTTCTTGACCGGTTAAAACCAACTAGCTGATTTAATCCCTAAATGCGGAACTGGGATTAAACCTAATCCTTAAACCCTAAAGGATTGGGATGTTGGAGAACTAGATTAGGTTAACAAGAAAGAAACATTGTACGAAGAACTCGAACACACACATACTTGTGTGTTCGTCGACCATCAACCAAAGAACCCTAGGGTTCTTTAGCCGAAATTCGTCCAAGAGGGAGAAGGGAGAAAAGGGTTTCCCAAAACATACCTTGTTGATTGCTTAAGATAGATCCACTGATGATGAACAAGTCGAGCGATCTTCTAGTTGATCTAAGCAATGAACTTGTATCTTCAAGACTTGAAGAACACGAAAAACACGAAGAACGAAGAACACCAAACTTGGTGTTCTTGGGTGTGTTTCGGCCGAAGCCAAGGAGAGGGGAGGAGGAAGTATTTCGTGTGAATGATTAAGGGGTTTAGGGTTACCCTAAGCCTCTTATTTATATACAAATAAGTTACGCTTAGAACCCTTCTAGTTTAATTAATATTAGAACTTTAATTAAACTACCTTTTAACACTTCCATCCCTTATAGTTTAACTAGTTTATTATTGTTGCTCTTAACTATTAAATGTGTAGTATTAATACACTAATAATTCGGTACCCATATACACGAATTATATATACTTGTATTTATACTTTTAATAGTTAATTACATAATAATCTTTATATAATTTATACAACAATATTATCCAATCACTATATGATTTAATAGCTTTAAATCATATCATGGATAGTCTTTTAATTAACACATTGTATATTTACTCAACTAGTAAATGTACAACTACTTGTATTAATTAGTTAGTTAAACTAATCTAGTAATAAGTTAAACTTAACTTAATACTTAACTGATTCATAATGACTATTATGAATCATTCCTCTTCGTAGTATCATTGCTTATCTTGTTCGTATTACATGCACTCACCGGTGTGACCCTTAAGTGTTTCGTAGGCATGGATGTATCATCATAAGTTGACCAACTGTGCACATAATTCCTTCAGACTCCCACTTGTGCAAGTTTGTAACCTTTGTCTTAATGATACGAGCTACAGTGGCCTTCTAGATGGGCATGTAGGTAACCAACCCCATAAAAACAGCTTACGTAACCCAGGTATAGTTTATGAAAAACTCTTTAATAGTGTCTCCTAGTAAAGAACACCCTGTCTTTACTTCTTGGGCAAACTATGTTAGGCTTATCCCTTGCAGCACGATATTTGTGATAACGAATATGAGCATGGTAGAAATTATCAACTCCTGTATTCGAAATCATTTTATGACTTCTTGATTCAAACTGTTGTGATAAACGACAAGAAAACAGATGAGTTCGTTTGGGCACGGCCGTGCACTTTCTAGTTTCTTATCAAGTTAAAGGACCTTTAAATATCTCTCCTAAAGAGGAGTTGCAATTACCATCTTGTATATTTCGATTTAAAATACAACTTCCTTTGTACCCAGTATCGCCTCGTATGACAAACGTATTTCAGAATTGTCTAAGTTGAACCAAAGCACATTAGTCATTGTATCCTAAACCAAATACCTTAGGCTTAAGGACAATCCTAGTGAACAATACTTTTGAACTTTTCAACCACGAAGTATTGTCACGGTGGTCAATCCAATATTCGTTGAGCCTCCAACAGAATATCACCGATATTTGGTTTACACAAAACTTGTGTAGCTATCTTCGAAGAACTTCGAATCTACCACCAAATACCACGATGACGTTAACGTCCCATCAAGGCTCCCACCAAGACGAGTAGTCACGGATTTTGTGTCTTCTTGAATAAATAGACTTTTATTCATGGATTTTGTAAAACATACAAATTCTGAATAAAAATGATACTCACTCATGTACTATTCCTCACTGGACATAGATACTGAATTATTGTTGGATCATTACTTATTCCCTTCGTTCGTGTTGATTACTTAATGATTCTTACAAACTTATTTGTAACTTTATCACTAAACCAATGATTTCTATTAAACTAAAGACATAAGACGAGTATTTAGGAATACTATTACTTTTGTCTTTGCTAGATATTGTTCTTGCAACAATTTAGAACATATTCTAGTCTTGCCTTTTATGTAATTCGGTAAACATAGGAGGATTGGAAATTAACTCCTTAGTTTCTTGAATTCATAAAATTCTCATTGTAACTAAAGCTTATTTTAGTTACTTGATTTGTAGATATTCTTACTAGTTAAAGAAATTTCCTTAAATGACTATGTTATCCACTGAAGGGTTAACAACCTATTAGATATGCAATAATTAATCACAAGACTTGTGATCACGCTATTAGGTTTGAAATAATCTAATCAACGATCATTTATTATTTCTCTTAACTCTTTGGCTAACGACTTGGTAAAACCTTGTTGTTAATATCTTACTAACTTACTGAATTCATCAACATCTTTAATGAATTACGTTAGTCTTAGCTCCCACTTACTTTTATGGAACTTAAGCATCTCTTAAACTACTTTGACCTAGTCAATAACTTGTAGTTCAATCCTTTAAGAATTCTATCAATAATTAAGATCATCCTTTGGATTTGCGAATATCCAACATTCCTGTTTAGGGAATTATGATCTTTATTGATTACTGTATCTAACAAGTATGAAACACTTGAAATGATACTATCAATTCTTAAACACATTAGTATTCTTTTAAGAATCTTATTTAATTCCAAAGTCATTTACTTGGATTTCTTAAATATCCATTTATTCATATAAGGGAATTATGACTTGATTAAATATTGTAGTTATTTCAAATATAAGAGACTTGGAATAATACCTTTTAATTCTTAAATGCTTTAATATAGTTTGTCCCTTTTAAGAGTCATTTAATGTCTAAGTCATTTTACTTGGATTATACGAATATCCAATTATTCCTATTAGGGAATTATGACTTCATTAAATCCTTTACTACAAGTATAAAAGACTTGTAATAATACTCTTAAAGTCTATCTTGATTATATCCAATATAATCATACTATATTACTCCCTCCGTCCCACTTTAAGTGTCCACTACAAAAAAGCACTCAGTTTAAGAAAAGTGCATTAATTATATAATATCACCAATCAAATTTTCTCTTTCCCACTTAAATGTTTTTTGATTCGTTGAAATTTAGGAAATGACACTCTTTGTGGGACAAACTAAAATAGTATACTGGACAATTAAAATGGGATGGAGGGAGTAATACTAATACTTTAAAACTTTCTATCATACGTAATGACTATTACTTAAGATATTTTAACTAAGTTCAATAACTCTTGAACCTTATGCTTCCATAAAACTCTTAAATACTTTCATTAGAAAAACTTTCTAATTAATAGTATCTAAATACCTTGAGCTATCAAGACATTATTTATACAACAATCAAACAAATATATATAAACATGAAATATAAGTAAATCAAAACTTGACTTACAATCTAGTCATAAACCTTGACTAGTGTGATTATCACACATGCACACAATATAATTCAACAATGGATTCGAAATTTAATTAAAACCAAAATAAAACTTGTTTTAACAAAAATAAAATTATCCAAAATAATAAAGTAAAATTGTTTTACTGAATCCTTAATTAAAAACTAAATTATAAAATCTTGGTCCTCGTGGGATCATCACCATCTCATGTCGGTCATCTCACTTATCATCTTATGCAATAAACGATTGCTAAAGTTGAGTTACTTGTAATGAAATTTTTACAAGTAGGAAGCGAGTATCTAGAAGTTGGTCAAGTCAACTAAGGAGCAAGCATTGCCACCTACCCTTTGACCTTGCCACAACCAAGACACCATTTCTCGGTCCTTGTTTGGCTTTACCTTCTTGACCTTTTGTTTGACTCCATTACCCTCTAGGCACGCCGTGGTTGGGATCGGTTTTATCCTTTCCCTTTCCACTGCGCCTCTTTCTCTGATCACTACCATCATCGGTTACTACGAGATCATTCTTAAACTTGGTCCCCAAATCAACTCAGTAGTCATGAGCATGGAATGTAGCTCATCAATGGATTGCTCCATGTTATGCATGTTGTAGTTGACTACATAAGACATATAGTCATCTAACAACGAGTTGAGTATCATTATTGTTGCTAACTGCAACGGTACGAGGTATCCTATTCATTCAAGATGATCCATGTGCTCTTTCATTTTCATGACGTGAGCACTTACTGATGATCCCTTAACCATCTTGCAAGATTTGAACACCCTATAAGCGTAATATGCTTATCCTGGTTCATTTCTAGCATTCGCGGTAAGAGCATTTAGTATTGCTTTTTCTAGGACATTTCCTTTTCTCTCATGCGTAAGCATAATCCGAAGATCACGCTTCCAATTGAGAAACATTGACCCAGTCAATTCGTCCTTTTCTAGAAACAAACGTAGTGAGAGATTGTTGGTACGTGTCGCTATGGTTGTTGCTGCCATCTACAAATCAAACCCAGTTTAATTAGTAATCATCAATAAACATTCTCTAAAATATATTATAAACCCATAATTAATATTTTAGGCCTAGGATCCATATATCACATTCTCGCCGCAAGGTTTGGGCACTTCCTGACGAGACATGCTATTTCTGGTAGGTAACTTCCTTACCGATCGTATCAAGACTTGACACGATTCCTAGGGGTCGTAGAATCTTTAGACTTATAACTTCCTACAACTTTGTACAATCTAATTGTACATTTCTAAGTTAGTAATAAAGTCTAGTATGTTTATTCTACTCAAGTACTTTTTAGGCCGGGACTCCCGATTATCACCAAAGTAGATCAGACCATCTAAGACAGTACGATGCTCTGCGCCGAGACTCCCGATTATCACAGAACCTTACGCACCCTAACACTCGCAATGATTTGAATCCATATCTAAGGTTCTTTATCCTTACAATATGAATATCGTTTAACAAGTGAGGTGTTCCATTAGGTGGATAGTACTTAGATCTAAGATTTTCTTGGGTTTGTTTAAATCTTAAACTAAACTTAAACTTTTATTCCAATCTTAATCCTTGTTTAAAATGTGTGACTTGTGAATTGAAGGGTTCTACAAGACACCCTTTTTAAAACATAAGAACTATTCTTTAAAACTTACTTGTTTTATCTTTCTTGAAAAACTTATAAAACTTATGGTAAACGTTTAAAACTTTTATGATTCATGAACTTGAAACATAAACCTAGTTTAACACATCTAGTTTTCCATATGTTTAATAATGAAATTAAACATTTCTTATGACCTATTAGATTCGACCAAAACTTATGTCTTAACGACACACTTACAAACTTTGTGATTTTCTTGTGTAGCTCCCACTAGCTTCAACGACCATGATGAAACTTAAGCAAACGCAATCACCGGTTTATACTTGGTGGAACTAATAAACTTATTATATAAAAACTATATATAATAATTCTTAGTTTGTTTAAACCTTTCTTACATTTAACTTGAACTAGTTAAATGTAGGTTCTTGTTATTTTTACTTGATCATTAATCTAGTATATTACATGACTTGTAAAATACTTACTTGTATAATTATCTAGTTATAATAACTTATAACTTTATACGTCTTAATATATATAACTTTGTATATTTCTAGTTAATCATATAATTTCAACTTGTACAATTTCTAGTTATAATGAAATCATAACTTTGTACTTTCTAGTTTTAATTATATTATAACTTATACAATAACTAATTATAATATTATCTTTAAAGATCAAAATAACATTACCCTTTTTAATTGTTCCATTTTATTTTGTATTTTAATGTACTCGTATATATGTATATTTTATAATAAACTTGTAACATTCTAATAAGAATATTACATCTAGCTTATACATGTGTATTTTAACTTAATCTAATTAAAATACGTATAAACTTATTATATCTTTTAAAATTCAATTTTACCTAATTATTAAAATTCCGAAAATTTAAATACATATACATAAACAGTTAAATACATCTTGTTAATTTTAGAACTTAAAAATTAACATCCTCTTTATCAATTCCTTAAATTAATTACATGAACCCTAATCTTGTTTTTGATCAATCAAAACTAGGGTTTTGACTTTCTTGATCGAAGACATCATTTTATTTAAAAGACTAATTTCCTTTTAATCAATCCTATCTAAACAATAAACTTTGTTTAAATTCTAAGATAGATTATAACTTTTAATAAATTTATTTAAACTCTTTAATTTAAACCTTATAGACAATAAAACTTTGTCTAAATTACTAGGTTTAAAGAACTAGCTTTAATAAATCTATTAAAATAATAATTAAACCTATTAGACATAAACTTGTCTAATTAACTAGGTTTTAGATTATTATCCTAATTAATACTTTTAAAGTAATAAACTTAAACTAGTTTAATGTTCTAGGGTTCTTTAGGATTTCGAAATTCTTAAGCCTAGGAAACTTTTCCACCAATTAAACTAGGCTAGTTTAATAAACTTGGTGTCTAAGTATTCCTCTAGATTTCAAAATCTCTAAGGGATTAGGAAAGAATCATTTTGATCAATTAAACAAATCTTGTTTAATATACTTGATCCTAGCGTTTTCCTTGGTCACGAAATTTTAAGGGATTATGGAAAGAATCCTTTTGATCAATTAAACATATCTTGTTTAACATACTTGATCCTAGGGTTCTTTCTAGGTATTTTCGAAAATTGCTAGGGTTTTCTAGAAACCTTCTTGACCAATTAAACTTAGACTAGTTTAATGTTCTTGGTCCTAGGGTTTCTTCCCTTTTTCCGAAAATATGAAGAAGAAGAAGAAAGCTTGAAACAAAAAAAAAACTTAAATTAAAGTAAACAAACAATCTTTGTTAATCTAGTCTAGATCTCTAAACCAATGCTCTGATACCACTGAAGGGTTTCACATGACACTGATCGACCACTTGGGTCAACCTCCTAGTATTCTTGGTTCGACCATACTGACCAAGAACATGAACTTGTTCTTGACCGGTTAAAACCAACTAGCTGATTTAATCCCCAAATGCGGAACTGGGATTAAACCTAATCCTTAAACCCTAAAGGATTGGGATGTTGGAGAACTAGATTAGGTTAACAAGAAAGAAACCTTGTACGAAGAACTCGAACACACACATACTTGTGTGTTCGTCGACCATCAACCAAAGAACCCTAGGGTTCTTTGGCCGAAATTCGTCCAAGAGGGAGAAGGGAGAAAAGGGTTTCCCAAAACATACCTTGTTGATTGCTTAAGATAGATCCACTGATGATGAACAAGTCGAGCGATCTTCTAGTTGATCTAAGCAATGAACTTGTATCTTCAAGACTTGAAGAACACGAAGAACACGAAGAACGAAGAACACCAAACTTGGTGTTCTTGGGTTTGTTTCGGCCGAAGCCAAGGAGAGGGAAGGAGGAAGTATTTCGTGTGAATGATCAAGGGGTTTAGGGTTACCCTAAGCCTCTTATTTATATACAAATAAGTTACTCTTAGAACCCTTCTAGTTTAATTAATATTAGAACTTTAATTAAACTTTAATTAATATAAGTTACGCTTATATCCCTTATAGTTTAACTAGTTTATTATTGTTGCACTTAACTATTAAATGTCTAGTATTAATACACTAATAATTCGGTACCCATATACACGAATTATATATACTTGTATTTATACTTTTAATAGTTAATTACATAATAACCTTTATATAATTTATACAACAATATTATCCAATCACTATATGATTTAATAGCTTTAAATCATATCATGGATAGTCTTTTAATTAACACATTGTATATTTACTCAACTAGTAAATGTACAACTACTTGTATTAATTAGTTAGTTAAATTAATCTAGTAATAAGTTAAACTTAACTTAATACTTAACTGATTCATAATGACTATTATGAATCATTCCTCTTCGTAGTATCATTTCTTATCTTGCTCGTATTACATGCACTCACCGGTGTGACCCTTAAGTGTTTCGTAGGCATGGATGTATCATCATATGTTGACCAACTGTGCACATAATTCCTTCACTCTTTTCATTAGAAATCATAAAAGTGATGTCCTCTTAGTCCCCATTTATGTTGATGACATCATTTTTGGGTCTACAAATGACGTAATGTGTCAAAAAATTTCAAAACTCATGACTGACAATTACAAAATGAGTATGATGGGTGAACAGGACTACTTTCTTGTATTGCAAATTAAGCAATCTGAAGAAATAATTTTTATAAATCAAGAAAAATACGTTTTTGAGCTTTTAAAGAAATTTGATTTAGAAAAATGTTAATCAATGAAAACCCCACTCGCAACAAATTTAAAGCTAACAAAGGAGCTTACAGGTAAATCTGAAAACCCTAACACTTATAGGGGTATGGTCGGATCTTTATTATATTTAACTGCCAACTAACCGGATATCATGTTCCCACCATGTCTATGTGCCAAATTTCAAGCTAATCCTAAAGAGTCTGTAACATCCCAAAAATCAGAGGAAATTTAAAAAAAATTAAACAATAAAATGTATTAATTTCCTCCAAGTACAAGTAACTCAAAGGTCCCAACTCATTAATAAAAATATAGAACCGTCTCGTGGTTTAAATGAGGAATAAATAAATGTTTTAAAAACAAAACATGTTTGACTCTAAATAAACGTTTTAATCCAAATCCATAAATATAGAAACGCAGCTCATCAACCATTGACTTTCTCTTTGTCCTTGCTAGTACATGCAGAATGGGAGGGAGTGTTTGGGGTCAGCCACCGCTGAGTGAATAATCAACAGAATAAACATACACATACAAACAATCCACACCACATAAGTGATCCTTAAAGACTCTACTCAGTTCTCGTTTATTAGGCCTTTTATTAAATTTCAATTGGTTCGCCAATGCCGTGACGAATCCACAACGCGTGCCACTGCTCTCGCGCTCGTCACTAGCACCCCCTTCCAACACCCACCAGTGTCCCGCAGTACCATGCTGACAGTCGTGAATTGTACTTTGGCTCCCCGTGAAGAGTTGGCTAACCTCATGAATCTCAAATATAGTTAATTAGTTTTAAGAACGTGTTGACCCTTTACAACATGTACTCTTATAAAACTAACAGCTCAGACTCAAGTATATCATCTCATAGATGTATAACCACATAGCACAACCCAAGTGCATAACAACTCATAATCAAAACTCAAGTACACAGATCACTCACATAATGATATGGTACGTAGCTCGGTTACTCAGTATCCATATCTCAGTTCAGAATACGAGTAAAATAAATGACACATAGCACATCAACAAATAACAAGCTCGTCTCAAGCAATAGCAATTCATGACATATAGCACATAATCATGAAGTGAATGTAAATGCAAATTTATTGTGAGATCACCCACCTCGATAAACGTAAGCTCCTATGGAATCATCGGCACGCACAAGAGTCACAACTCAGCTCCTAAAGGATCCTACAATGCATCAAAAGACTCGGATTAAAACTCGGCTCAAAATTATTTCCAACAGAATCTGACAGCACGCAGCACCCTTACGTAAATGGCTATAACTCTCAAACCGCTCACTATATATTATTCAAATTTTTACAGTAGCGAAATGACTCAGAGGAATACAATTCGACAGAAGACCTAGGAAACTAAATCCAAATAGAAAGGGTTAAAAACAGACTCACAAGACAGAATAGCTGAACAGAAAGTTATTCTGCGATGGTTTACTAAAATAGCGATGACTTTTAAACCGTAATTTAGATTAACGAGCCATCAGCGGCATTGGAAAGAGGACTCAGAAAAATAGAGACAATGCGGGCCAAAAATCCAGAAATGAATTTTAAGTGTGATAAAAATAGACCTAAACTCGGAGTACAGATTCTGTGCAAAAATTCAGCATGTTGATTAAAACCCGTTTTGAATCCCGACATCAACCCGTTAATTCCCGAGGCACCCGACAACCCTGAGAATCATTTTTAATTCAGAAACATGTTTATGATTAATCTAGCTCATTGTTTTGTAATCTTTTCGGTTTAAGGAACCATGAACCCTAAGGTTCGGTTTCCGGGTTTTTCGGTAAAAATATCTAGCCAATCATCAAATGGTTTTTACCCAAACCAAACCCGACTCGAACCGACCTCTAAATTCCGACTAAAAACCAGTACCCCAACCCAGTCAACAATCAAAGCAATAAGAATCATAAAGAACCGGAAACATTAAACGGTTTATAAACGAGTGTAACAACAGCACATAAAATCGCTGCGGAAGCTTACTGTTTCGACCATAACTACCAAACCGTCTCCCCGTTTAATGAATTCTTGGTCAATTAGTACTCAGAGTGGTACAAATCTCTGTGAGACGACCCTCACCTCATTCGACTTCTAAGATGCTCGAAAACAGCCCGCAACATGGCGGTGACAATCTGCCAGAACTAAAAACGATTTTAAAATAGTACTAGAAAAAGGGATTAGAAGTATACCCTACGAACCAAGACGCGATCAACGGTTACTCGGACCACCACACGAAACGAGCAATCTTTATGTTCTAGATGGCTATAAATTATGAAGACATGGGGGCTAGTACTAGGTTGTTAAACAATTCGACACCAAGGGATTAACTCCATTCTATTTGTTGTGCCACTTATAATTCTGTTCCATTGAGACAACAAATCAAAGAAAAACAAGAAGGAAAGAAAAAGGTCAGCTGCGACAAATACAATTCCCATGAGACTAAACTTTTTAATTCTAGAAATAATCAAAGCCACTCACCAGCACATGTTAGTCGGTTGAAATAAACTCAAAAAAATCATTAGCCACGTGAAGAGAAACCGACACATATCTTCTGTTCGTAATTGTCAAAGAAATCAAGCACCACAGGATTAAATAAATAAAAAACTAAACAGATATCACTTTGATTGCTTCTAATGGCACGGACTTCCATAAAAATCACTACTAAATTGTTGGGTTCCTTTGATTCTTGCGGTACTTTGATTCTTGCGATCACCTTCGTCTCTTCTTTGTTATACGGCTGGATTTCCATCAAAAAGAGTGGACGGATATTATTGATTTATGGCATAATAATATGATTCTAAACATCTCCTAGCAACTTAAGGCTTAAGGCTTATTTACTGATTTGGGCTAAAAAGAAATTTGGGCCCTCACTTTTTCTACAGGAGCCGAATCCAAAGAAATAAAGGAACAAGGACCGGCCCTCAACTCAAACCAACTCGAGAGACAAATACAAAATTGTGAGAGGTTCGGCCCCTTTAATTCAGCCGATTCTAAGATATTGGTCGGGTTCCGGCCTTGGCCTTCGCCCGGCCTTGACCCGGCCTTGACCCGCCACTCATAACTTGATATAAATTTCCCTGGATTTAAAACGTCGCGTTACATAATTAAGTTACACTTAATAATTACTCTGAGACACATAAATAAATAATTCTCATAATCTATAAATCACGAAGCGTCACTCATACGTCACATAACGATCATCATAAACGCACACAGATAAAAGAAAATATATTTTAAATACATTTTAAAATAATATTTAATTACTCAAATTTCGGGGCGTTACAGAGTCATATATGCACGTTGTCAAAAGAATACTTTGGTATCTAAAGGGTACCCCAGGCTTAGGTCTATGGTATCGTAAGGATAATAGGTTTGATCGATTTGGGTATTCAGATACAGACTATGTAGGTTGTAATCTATGTGAAGTTGAATACATTGCAGCTGGTGCATGTGTTGCTGGGTGAATAATCAATTTTCTGATTTTGAGATATATGATGTGCGTTTTTATAATATTTTTATAATGGATGAGCGAGACGTCAATTCACTTACATTTCCTAGTTTTAATGGTATTATGAAGTTGCTTTTACACACACGAGGGCAGTGAACCCGCCGTATAGTATAGGCATTATGGTAGTACCAAATTTATTTTCGAACCCTAGGGAAAGCAAGAGTTGATTTACTTCTATCACATAAAAAAGAAAAGTAAAGTTGAAAGTAGTTTGGTTTGGTTTGGAAAATAGTTTTAATAAAGGGGATAGTGAGTGTGTGGCTGTCACGTACCTAAGGTTAGGTGCGGAACCACCTATAACTACATAGTTTTGGTTAAATAAATATTCAAAACGGTTATTTTTACAATATCTTGTCACTTTCTCACCATATTAGAACACTTAGATAATATAAAAATACCAACTCAACACCATTTCAAGAATATGACATGTGTTTAATATAAAAACTATTTTAAGAATATGAAACTTGAATCACCAATTCAACAAAAACATAATTAACATTTAAGATAAATGATGAGTTTTAGACGAGATTTGATATACTAATGAGTTTATGTAGCGAGTTATAATTTTTTTAAACCTAAATTATGTAGTTTTAGGTGGTTCCACACCTAAGCTTAGGTATATGACAGCCATGCACTCACTTTTCCCTTTAATAAAAATAAAAGAAAAGATAAAAACAATATTAATAGAACATTTACTTAGGTAGAATCCACTTATATGGTTTATTATGTAGCTACTAAGTATTATTGTATATGGTATTATATTTATGAGAATGTTTACATAGCTTACTTATACACCCACCAGGCTATCGTATAAGGTCCACTCCTCCACATAAAAGCCTTTGTTCCTCTATTGCCAATACAGGTCGTTGAATCCATAAAGAATAAAAATTACATAACCTTTTAGTGGTGGTACTCAACCCAACCCCCCAATATGGTCAATGGGCATTGGTCATCTACTAGTGTATCAATCAACCCCCCAAGATAGTCAATGGGAAAAGGTTGTCTTGTTTTGTCAACACACTAGTATATCCTCAATAATACAAGTACTATTGAGAGGGTCTCCATATGACCTAACTAAACCATGTAACTTTGTTATCGCGCGACCAAGAGCCATAACATAAATATAACCACATATATAATAAGACTATAGTTTCTACATTCTATATAAGCTTGATCTAACTAACTAAACAAGTATATTAACCTAAGTCATCATAACACACAAAGCAAGCATAATCATAACCATAATTAAGAGATTAAGGAAAGAGAATACCCAATAAGATGATATAACCAAAGAAGAAACTTGTATTCCAAACGCCTTCCAAAGTTGTACAAAGAGCCAAATGACAAGAACTAGTAATATGAGAAAATTTACAAGAACAATTGAGAGAGTATTTGAGAGAGTATTTTTGTTGTGGCATGTCAAATGAGTGAGATTTGGGTCTCTATTTATAGTCCAGAAACTGCTTTGTTACGCGTCGCGTTTATGAGTACGCGTCGCGTTCTCATATTCCATTAATGAGATCGAGGGGAACGCGTCGTGTTCTTTTAATTGAACTCTTCGTGTTTACTTCAACTTTTGTATGCCTTTCCAGTATTAAGCAAATCATCTCCAAAATCACTCAATTCTTCCATAAACTTGCATTTTACCCTGAAACACTAAGAAAACATGTTTATTTGGAAGTATATGGTCCAATTCCTTAAGTATTTCTAGCTAAAACGCGTTAGATATGACCAAAATTCGAGATGTTTTTATGTATAATTTTGGTCATATCAAACCCCCCACACTTAAGCTTTGCTTGTCCTCAAGTAAGCGAAAGCGACAATAACAAGTTTTAGCTAAAAATCGTTAGTAACAAATAAAAGTTAAACGTATATCTAAATCTAGCTAGGTCAATACTAAGTAATCCTAGTGGTTAAAATTATTTAAAAACTTCTATTCTACACAACCTTGGACCTTCTCACATAGCGTTTACTAAATTTCACTCAAAGTGTTCAGGGTTATTTTTGGGGTGAACACACATGATGGGTCGAGAAGTATCGTCACCATAGGCTTGTGTAAAAACTAACTCTCTACCATTAAAGTAATACTTAATATTCTATCAAGATGACTTTTTAGGGTAAGGAAAAGCTTAAATGGTAAAAGGGAATGAATATTTTTTGCAGTGAGAATTTTTGTAGAGAGGTTAGGGATTTTTATTTGAAGATGGTATACTTTGGAGCTTCTTTTTGTTGGAACTTCTTTTGCTTCTTGGATCTAAGATTGATCACTTCTTCAATCGCAAGGGTGACGAGATACATTGTGTATCATCACACAATAGACTTCTTTTTTCTTCATTTTTTTCATTTTTTGTTTTCTCACTTTTTTTTCTTTTATTCACTTTGTGAATGGTCAAGATATCTTCAATTTCTTTCGACATTTAGCTCTAAGGTAAAGGATCTTGAAATAATATTACTTGACAATTAGCTTAGTTCCCGGTACGAGTAATTGCTTTACCAATCTTCAAAGATGAACCAGTAACGTTGAGAGGTTACTTTTCAAAAGAATACTATTTTTAGAGGGATAAATATTTATGGGTGAAAGGTTTAGAAGGGGTTCAAAGGTATCGGGTGCTAAAAATGAGCATTACGCAAAAATGGGCTAAAAGAAAAAAAAAATAAAACATAAGTAAACTTTACGTTTACTTAGAAGAAAATAAAAAGGGATATTTGGGGGTGAGGGTGATGAAATGATGGCCTCTATCACTTAGAATTCTAAGGTTCCTTAATGTGGTAGTTTTGAAAAAGTTTAAAGACAAGTTCTAGGACGATACGACTCTAGCATCCTCACGACAACAAGCACTCAAATTGGGCATTGGTCGGTTTAAGGTAAGGTTGTATATCCTTTCGATTTTTAAATAAAGTTAAAAACTAGCAAAACCTAATATATCCTAATTTTGATTTAAAACGGTTCACTTTTTAAAATTTAAGTCTAACTAACTTTAACTAGGGTAGGCTTATTCTTATCACGATCTCTAAGAGACTGGACTAATTTAGACTTAAAAGGTTTTATTTTTTTCCCCTAAAAACTTATTATAGTACAATAGGTGTTAATTGTTTACTTCCAAGTGTTAGTAAAGAAAAAGAAAATACTCCCCTTTGTAGTTTGTTGTTTCGTAAGGCTTACCTTGTACACTTGATGGGGCTAACTTCAAAAGAAAAATAAACGTAAAATACGAAAATATAATAATTCTTTTAAACAATTTATGTATTTTAAATTAAACTCTACTTAATCATAGTCTACAAAACATTACTTTGTTGTTTACTTTTAAAATTTTAGCTTGTAAGGGTATGTCGACTTTTTGAAGCGTATTTTCCTTATCTTTAGATATAAAAGTTTTAACAAAGTTGAAATGTTTTATAAAAACTAACAAAGAAGTAAATAAACTAAATGAAGTTCTTTTTAATTCGTTAAGACAAATTAGTAAAAAGAAAATTATTTTTATTGAAAGCATGTCCAGTTCTTTAACGTTTCCCGGTAAAAGACGCATACCGATTAATCGAGGAATTTATCTATGGTGGTTTAAAGGTATGGTTGAGAGTTTGTTGAATGATCATAGTTATGTTGATGAATTCGCTCACTTGTAAGTTTACAAGTGAAGAATCCATAGGAAAATTACTTTGATGTTTCATTTTAGTTTTCGTTTTCCTATAGTTTGGTAACGTAGGGATAGGATTCTCAATATCTACGAATAAAATATTGGCTTTTTGGTAAGGTGGGAAACTCATCGACTTAGTGATGTCGAGAGTAACTTCTTCTTCTTCATCACGAAGAGTGAGCTTTCCTTTGGCTACGTCGATTGTGACTCCCACTGTGGCTAAGAATGGATTAGATACTACTGGGCCCCTCGATGAATTGAACAGATGTTTGTGCGGCCGCACCCAAAGGTAATCAAGATAAATCTTGATTAGTTTGGTAATCTATTACAATATATGGATCGAGAAACAAAATCGTTGAAATTTTATAATGACATTAATCTGTGTCTAAAATTCAACATAGTATCAGCAACAAAAGGATAACTGATTGATAAACTTTTAAACTTGGACTTTTCTGAAACTCACCTCATGTACTTCTAGGGGCATTGGCGTGTTGCTAGACGCTAACCTTTGCTTGTATAATTACTCATTGTCATGACGTGCGCAAGTAGGAGCTGTTGGAATATGCTGCACTTTCATGACAAATAATTATTTGGCTAGATATATGTGAGTCTAAATGGTCACACACTTATACACCAAACACCATTAGATATACGTAATATAATTAGTGTAATTATATTATTTATATAAGTTAACCAATTAAAGTTTGTGTTAAATTGTTAAGTACGAAACTTAGTTGGTGTGCCAAAAAGGATAACTAAGAAACAAAGGAGCTAAGTGTAAACTACAATTAGGAAACGATGGAGATTTAGGCAAGTTAATTAAAAACCCTAATCCCCTTGTCTGTACTTACGGCTGAGTTACAAGAAAAGATATGGGGAATCAATTGTGAATCTTTTGATTTTTTTGGCTATCCCTTTGTCACGTAGAAACAAGGAAATAGGAGGGACTTCCTCATGTTGGAATTATATGCACAGTTAGAAAACCTATGATGATACATCTAAACCTACGAAACACTTAAGGGTCACACCGGTGACTGCATGTAATATGAGCAAGATATGTAATGATACTACGAAAAGGAATGATTCATAATAGTCATTATGAATCATTTAAGTATTAAGTTAAGTTTAACTTATTACTAGATTCGTTTAACTAACTAATTAATACAAGTATTTGTACATTTACTAGTTGAGTAAATATACAATGTGTTAATTAAAGATTATCCATGATATTATTTAAAGCTATTAAATCATATAGTGATTGGATAATATTATTGTCTAATTAATTATTAAAGGTATAAAACACAAGTATATATTTCGTGTATATCTATACCGAAATATATAAGTGTATAATACTAAGACATTTGATAATTAAGTGTGACAATAACAACTAGTAAAACTATAAGGGTTTAAAGTGTAAGAGGATAAGTTTAATTAAGAGATTAATCTTAATTAAACTAGAAGGACTTAAATGAAACTTATTCTATTATATATAGAAGGCTTAACGTTTCATTTAAACCTAATCATTCACTTCCCTACAACCCTGGACGAAATCCCTCTCCTCCTCCTTGGAGATTTCGGCCGAAATGTGAACACCAAGTTTGGTGTTCTTCGTTCTTCGTGTTCTTCGTTCTTCGTGTTCTTCGAGTTTCGAAGAACAAGTTCATTGCAAGGATCAGCTAGAAGGTCGCTCGTTGTGTTCATCATCAGTGGACTTTCTTAAGCAAACATTAGGGTATGTTTTGGGAAACCCTTTTTCCCCTCTCCCCTCTTGTTCGAATTTGGCACCAACGAACACACACAAGCAATGTGTGTGTTCGAGTTGTTCGAATAAGGTTTCTTTCTTGTTAATCAAATTTGATTTCTAAGTTCCTATAATCCTTTAGGGTTTAAGGATTAAGTTCAATCTCAGTTCCGCTTTTAGGGATTGAACTAGCTAGTTGGTTTAACAGGTCAAGAACACCATCATGTTCTTACTAGTATGGTTCGAACCAAGTGACTAGGTGGTGGACCCAATGGGTTGATCAGTGTTATGAATCCCTTCAGTGGTATCCGAGTGATGATTTAGAAATCTAAACAAGATTAACAAAGTTTTTTTTGTTTAATTTCCGAGTTTTTTTTTGTTCCTTCTTCTTTTTCTTCCTTGAAGATTTCGAATAAGGGTAAAGAACCCTAGACCAAGAATGTTAAACAATTTAGTTTAATTGGTCATAAGGATTCTAACCCTAGAATTTTCGAGATCTAGAAAAAAACCTAGGACCAAGAACATTAAACTAGTTTAGTTTAATTGGTCAAAAGGCTTCTTTCCCTAACCCTATAAATTTGAAAACTACAAGAACCCTAGGATCAAGAATGTCAAAGTTTTTGGTCAAGAGGATTCTTTCCTTATTCATTGATCTTCAAAATCTAGGACCAAGTATGTTAAACTAGCCTAGTTTAGTTGGTCAAAAGGATCCTTTCCTTGCTTCCAAGATTTTCGAAAATCATGAGGATACTTGGACATCAAGTTTGATTAAGCTAGCTTAGTTTAATTGGTGGAAAATTTTCTTAGGCGTAAGGAAATTTTTGAAACCCTAGAAGTAACCTAGGACCAAGAACATTAAACTAGTTTAGTTTAATTGGTTAATAGGATTAATCAAGAACATAATCTAGAACCTAGAAAATTAAACAAGTTTATGTCTAATGAGGTTTTAATTATTGCTTTAATAAGTTTATTAGAGCTAGTTCTTTAAATCTAGAAATCTAGACAAAGTTTTGTTTAGAAGATTTAAATGAATAAGTTTAAATAAAGTTATTAAAAGTTATAATCTATCCTAGAATTTAAACAAAGTTTAATAATTATTTGAATAGGATAAATTAGGATTAATCTTTAACTAAGATGTGTTATTGATTAAGAATATTGAAACCTAGTTTTAATTGATCAAGAACGAGATAAGGGTTTAATTAATTAAATTTAATTAAGGATAAAAGAGAAGTGTTAATTTTAAAGTCTTAAAATTAACAAGATGTATTTATATTATATATATAATTTTCGGAATTTTTTAAATGTTTAAAAGAAAATCAATTTTAAAAGGTAAAATAGTTTGTACGTGTTTTAATTAGTCTAAGTTAAAATACACATGTACAAATTAGATGTTATATTCTTACGAGAATGTTATAAGGTTTTAAAGATATAAATTAAATATATATATAATATATATATATATATATATATATATATATATATATATATATATATATATATATATATATATAGATTAAATGGAACATTATATATATATATATATATATATATATATATATATATATATATATATATATATATATATATATATATATATATATATATATATATATATATATATATATATATATATATATGTGTGTGTGTGTGTGTGTGTGTGTGTGTGTGTGTGTGTGTGTTATTTTGATCATAGTTGTAATATTAAATAACTAGAAATTTGTATTAAGTTATAATTAAGCTAGAAATGTACAATGTTGTAAACAACTAGAAATTGTACCAAGTAAGGTTTTATTATAATTAGATAATAATACAAAAGTTATAAATATTAGATTGTATAAAGTTATAAGTAATTATAACTAGTTATTTATGGAAAGTATATTACGAGTTACCTAAAGCACTAGATTAATGATCAAGGGTTAAATAACATAGGAAATTAAGAACCTATATTTAATTAACTAGTCTAAGTTAAATATAAGAATGGTTCGAACAAAGTAAGATTATTATATATAGTTTTTATATAATAAGTTCATTAGTATTCACCAAGTTCAAACTAGTGATTGTGTCCATGCTCAAATTCCATCATGGTTGTTGGAATTAGTGGGAGCTACACAAGAAAGTCACAAAGTTTAGAAATGTGTCCCTAGGACATATTTTGGAGAATCTAATAAGTAAATGTTTAACTTTATTATTATTAAACATAGAAAAACTAGATATGTTAAATTAGAGTTATGACTTGTGTTCGTAAGTCATAAAGAATTAAAATCTCTATTTCAGAGTTTAACATAAGGTTTAAAAGTTTTTCAAGTAATTAAAACAAGTACGTTTTATTAAGATAAGGTTTTTCACAAAACTTAGTAATATCTTTTGTACACCTCGTTTTTAAGGTATACAAAGTAAAATCGAACAAATTTAAAACCTAGAGTTTTAAAGGTAATTTTAGAAAGGCGTCTTGTGGAATTAAGTACACGAATCGCAAGTTTTTAAAATTAAGGATTAAAATTGGAATAAGGTTTAAGTTTAGTTTAAGACTTAAACAAACCCAAGAAAAATCTTAGATCGAAGTACTATCCACCTAATGGAACACCTCACTTGTTCAACGATATTCATATTGAAAGGAGAGAGAACCTTAGATATGGATTCAAATCATTGCGAGTGTTAGGGTGCGTAAGGTTCTGTGATAATCGGGAGTCCCGACGCAGAACATCGCATTGCCTTAGATGGTCTGATCTACTTTGGTGATAATCGGGAGTCCCAGCCCAAAAAGTACTTGAGTAGAATAAACATACTAGACTTTATTGCAACTTAGAAATGTACGATTAAAATTGTACAAGGTTGTAATAAGTTATAAGTCTAAAGATTCTACGACCCCTAGGAATCGTGTAAAGTCTTGATACGATCGGTAAGCATGTTACCTACCAGAAACATCATGTCTCGTCGGGAAGTGCGCAAACCTTGCGTCGAGAATGTGATATATGGATCCTAGGCCTAAAATATTAATTATGGGTTTATAATATATTTTGGAGAATGTTTGTTGATGATTACTAATTAAATTGGGTTTGATTTGTAGATGGCAGCAACAACCATAACGACACGTACCAACAATCTCTCACTACGCTTGTTTCTAGAAAAGGACGAATTGACTGGGTCAATGTTTCTCAATTGGAAGCGTGATCTTCGGATTATGCTTAGGCATGAGAGAAAAGGAAATGTCCTAGAAATAGCAATACAAAAGGCTGCTACTGCGAATGCTAAAAATGAACCAGGACAAGCATATTACCCTTGTAGAGTGTTCAAATCTTGCAAGGTGGTTAAGGGATCATCGGTGAATGCTCACGTCATGAAAATGAAAGAGCACATGGATCATCTTGAATGACTAGGACACCCAGTACCACTGCAGTTAGCAACAATAATGACACTCAACTCGTTGTCAGATGACTATAAACCTTATGTAGTCAACTACAACATGCATAACATGGAGCAATCCATTGTTGAGCTACATTCTGTGCTCAAGACTACTGAGTTGATTTGGGGACCAAGTTTAAGAATGATCTCGTAGTAACCGATGATGGTAGTGATCAGAGAAAGAGGCGCAGTGGAAAGGAAAGGGATAAAACCGATTCCAGCCACGGCATGCCTAAAGGGTAATTGAGTCAAACAAAAGGTCAAGAAGGTAAACCAAACAGCGCAAGGACTGAGAAACAGTGTCTTGGTTGTGGCGAGGGTCAAAGGGTTGGAGGCAATTCCTCAGTTGACTTGACCAACTTCTAGATACTCCTTTCCTACTTGTAAAGTTTATTACGAGTAACTCAACTTTAGAAATCATTTATTGCTTGAGATGATGGAAAGTGAGATGGACTAACATGAGATAATGATCCCACGAGCACCACGTTTTTTTTTTTTTAATTCAGTATTTATCATTTGGATTCAGTAAAACAATTATTGGTTTTAGTTGTTTATGAACAAATTACAATTTTCTATTTCTATGATAAATTTTCGGTTTTAAATTTATCATTGTTGAATCCATGGTTGAATTATCTTATGTGTGCATTTGTGTTGATTATACTAGTCAAGGTTTATGACTAGATTATAAAGTCAAGTATTGACTTAATAATGATCTCATTGTTTTTATTTGTTTGATTGTTGTATGAATATCTTAAAAGCTTAAATTACGTAGATACCAGTAATTAGAAAGTTTTTCTAATGAAAGTATTTAAGAGTTATTATGGAAAGCATAAAGTTCAAGGTACATTGAACTTATTTAAAACATCTTGAGTAATTGTTACTTATGATAGTAAGTTTTAAAGTATTAGTATTAATATAGTATGATTATATTAGATATAATCAAGATAGACTTTAAAGAGTATTATTATTACAAGTCTTTTATACTTGTGATAAAGGAATTTAACGAAGTCATAATTCCATAATAGGAATAATTGGATATTCGTATAATCCAAGTGAAATGATTTAGACATTAAATGAACTCTTAAAAGGTCAAACTATATTAAAGTATTTAAGAACTAAAAGGTATTGTTGCAAGTCTTTTGTACTTGTAATAAATACAATATTTAATCAAGTCATAATTCCCTAATAGGAATAATGGATATTTGAGAAATCCAAGAAATGACTTTGGCATTAAATGAGGTTCTTAAAAGATACTAGTATATTATAGAATTTGAAGTATCGTTTCAAGTGTCTTATACTTGTTAGATACGTTGATCAATGAGAGTCATGATTCCCTCAAAAGGAATATTGGATATTCGCAAATCAAAATGATGATTTTAATAATTGATTAATTCTTAAAGGATTAAACTATAAGTTTTTGACTAGGTCAAAGTAATAGTTTAAGTGATGCTTATTTCCATAAAATTTAATGGGAGCTATGACTAACGTATTCATTAGTGGTATTAATGAATATAGCAAGTTAGTAGGATATTAACAACAAAGTAATAGTTAGTAGTCTTGAGCACGAAATGTAGCTCAACAATGGATTGCTCCATGTTATGCATGTTGTAGTTGACTACATAAGACTTATAGTCATCTAACAACGAGTTGAGTATCATTACTGTTGCTAATTGCAACGGTACTGGGTATCCTATTCATTCAAGATGATCCATGTGCTCTTTCATTTCCATGACGTGAGCACTCACCGATGATCCTTTAACCACCTTGCGAGATTTGAACACCCTACAAGCGTAATATGCTTGTCCTGGTTCATTTCTAGCATTCGCGGTAGGAGCATTTAGTATTACTTTTTCTAGGACATTTCCTTTTCTCTCATGCCGAAGCATAATCCGAAGATCACGCTTCCAATTGAGAAACATTGACCCAGTCAATTCATCCTTTTCTAGAAATAAGCGTAGTGAGAGACTGTTAGTATGTGTCGTTGTGGTTGTTGCTACCATCTACAAATCAAACCCAGTTTAATTAGTAATCATCAATAAACATTCTCTAAAATATATTATAAACCCATAATTAATATTTTAGGCCTAGGATCCATATATCACATTCTCGCCGCATGGTTTGGGCACTTCCCGACGAGACATGCTATTTCTGGTAGGTAACTTCCTTACCGATCGTATCAAGACTTGACACGATTCCTAGGGGTCGTAGAATCTTTAGACTTATAACTTATTACAACTTTGTACAATCTAATTGTACATTTCTAAGTTAGTAATAAAGTCTAGTATGTTTATTCTACTCAAGAACTTTTTGGGCCGGGACTCCCGATTATCACCAAAGTAGATCAGACCATCTTAGACAGTGCGATGCTCTGCGCCGGGACTCCCGATTATCACAGAACCTTACACACCCTAACACTCGCAATGATTTGAATCCATATCTAAGGTTCTTTATCCTTACAATATGAATATCGTTTAATAAATGAGGTGTTCCATTAAGTGGATAGTAATTCGATCTAAGATTTTCTTGGGTTTGTTTAAGTCTTAAAACTAAACTTAAACTTTTATTCCAATCTTAATCCTTATTTAAGAAAATGTGACTTGTGAATTGAATGGTTCTCCAAGACACCTTCTTTAAACATAAGAACTATTCTTTAAAACTTATAGTTTCAAGAATTCACACGATTTTACATGTATACCTAAAACGAGGTGTACAAAACGTTTTACTAGGTTTTGTGAGAAACCTTATTTCTAATAAAACTTACTTGTTTTATATTACTTGAAAACTTATAAACTTATGTTAAACTTTTAAAACTTTTATGATTCATGAACTTGAAACATAAACCTAGTTTAACACATCTAGTTTTCCATATGCTTAATAATGAAATTAAACATTTCTTATGACTCATTAGATTCGACCAAAACTTATGTCTTAACGACACACTTACAAACTTTGTGATTTTCTTGTGTAGCTCCCACTAGCTTCAACAACCATGATGAAACTTAAGCTAACACAATCACCGGTTTATACTTGGTGAAACTAACAAACCTATTATATAAAAACTATATATAATAATTCTTTAGTTTGTTTAAACATTTCTTATATTTAACTTGAACTAGTTAAATATAGGTTCTTGTTATTTATACTTGATCATTAATCTAGTATATTATATAACTTGTAAAATACTTATGTTATACTTGTATAATTATCTAGTTATAATAATTTATAACTTTTATACATCTTAATATATATATATATATATATATATATATATATATATATATATATATATATATATATATATATATATATATATATAACTTTGTATATTTCTAGTTAATCATATAATTTCAACTTGTACAATTTCTAGTTATAATGAAATCATAACTTTGTACTTTCTAGTTTTAATTATATTATAACTTATACAATTACTAATTATAATATTATCTTTCAAAGATCAAAATAACATTACCCTTTTTAATTGTTCCTATTCATCTTGTATTTAATATATAAAATTCGTATATATGTATATTTCTTATAATAAACTTTGTAACATTCTAATAAGAACATTACATCTAGCTTATACATGTACATTTTAATTTGAGCTAATTAAAATGTGTATAAACTTATTACTTCTTTTAAAATTCAATTTTATTTAATTATTAAAAAATTTCCGAAAATTTAAATACATATACATAAACAGTTAAATACATCTTGTTAATTTTAGAACTTAAAAATTAACATCCTCTTTATCAATTCCTTAAATTAATTACAAGAACCCTAATCTTGTTTTTGATCAATCAAAACTAGGGTTTTGACTTTCTTGATCGAAGACATCATTTTATTTAAAAGACTAATTTCCTTTTAATCAATCCTATCTAAACAATAAACTTTGTTTAAATTCTAAGATAGATTATAACTTTTAATACATTTATTAAAACTCTTTAAATTAAACCTTATAGACAATAAACTTTGTCTAAATTACTAGGTTTAAAGAACTAACTTTAATAAATCTATCAAAAATAATAATCAAACCTATTAGACATAAACTTGTCTAATTAACTAGGTTTTAGATTATTATCCTAATTAATACTTTTAAACCATTAAACTTAAACTAGTTTAATGTTCTAGGGTTCTTTAGGGTTTTCGAAAATCTTAACACTAAGAAACTTTTCCACCAATTAAACTAGGCTAGTTTAACATACTTGGTGTCCAAGTATTCCTCTAGATTTACGAAAATCCTAAGGCTTTAGGAAAGAATCATTTTGATCAATTAAACATATCTTGTTTAATATACTTGATCCTAGGGTTCTTTCTAGGTCACGAAATTTCTAAGGGATTATGGAAAGAATCATTTTGATCAATTAAACATATCTTGTTTAATATACTTGATCCTAGGGTTCTTTCTAGGGTTTCGAAAATTGCTAGGGTTTTCTAGAAACCATCTTAACCAATTAAACTTAGACTAGTTTAATGTTCTTGGTCTTAGGGTTTCTTCCCCCTTTTTCGAAAAACATGAAGAAGAAAGAAGAAAAAACTTGAAACAAAAAAAAAACTTGTAAATTAAAGTAAACAAACAACCTTTGTTAATCTAGTCTAGATTTCTAAACCAACGCTCTGATACCACTGTAGGGATTTACTACGCACCATGCGACTGATCAACCACTTGGGTCGACCACCTAGTACACGAGTTCAAACCTTGCTGACCAAGAACATGAACTTGTTCTTGACCGGTTTAAACTAACTAGCTGATTTAATCCCTAACTACGGAACTGGGATTAAACCTAATCCTTAAATCCTAAAGGATTGGGATGTTGGAAAACTAGATTAGGTTAACAAGAAAGAAACCTTGTACGAAGAACTCGAACACACACACATACTTGTGTGTATTCGTCGACTACTACCAAGAACCCTAGGGTTCTTGGTTCGACTTCGAACAAGAGGAGAAGAAGAAGATGTGTTCCATGAAACATACCTTAGGTTAATGCTTAAGATAAGTCCACTGATGATGAACATGACGAACGATCTTCTAGTTGATCACTTGCAACGATCTTGGATCTTCGAAACTCGAAGAACACGAAGAACGAACGAAGAACACGAAGAACACAAGACTTGTGTTCTTGTGTTGGAGGCTTCGGCCGAATGAGACGAAAGGGGGGCAAGGATTTCGTGATTAAGGTGTAATGAATCAACATCTAGGGTTTAGCATAAGCCTTCTATTTATAATAGAAGATGTTACACTTAAAACCCTTCTAGTTTAATTAAGATTAACTTCTTACTTAAACTTCTCTTTTACACTTCCATCCCTTATAGTTTTAACTAGTTTATTATCATTGCACTTAACTATCAAATGTCTAGTATTAATACACTATAATTTCGGTACTCATATACACGAAATTATACACTTGTATTTATACTTTTAATAGTTAATTATATAATAACCTTTATATAATTTATACAATAATATTATCCAATTACTATATGATTTAATAGCTTTAAATCATATCATGGATAATCTATAACTAACACATTGTAAATTTACTTAACTAGTAAATGTACAACTACTTGTATTAATTAGTTAGTTAAACTAATCTAGTAATAAGTTAAACTTAACTTAATACTTAACTGATTCATAATGACTATTTTGAATCATTCCTCTTCGTAGTATCGTTGCATAACTTGTTCGTATTACATGCACTCACCGGTGTGACCCTTAAGTGTTCCGTAGGCATGGATGTATCATCATAGGTTGACCAACTGTGCACATAATTCCTTCATGTTCTTTACTAGGAGACGCTATTAAAGAGTTTTTCGAAATTCTACCTAGGTTACATAAGCTGTTTTTATGGGGCTGGTTACCTACATGCCCATCTAGAAGGCTATTGTAGCTCGTGTCATTAAGATAAAGGTTACGAACTTGCACAAGCGGGAGTCTGTTGGAATTATGTGCACAGTTAGTCAACGTATGATGATACATCCAAACCTACGAAATACTTAAGTGTCACACCGGTGAGTGCATGTAATACGAGCAAGATATCTAATGATACTACGAAGAGGAATGATTCATAATAGTCATTATGAATCGGTTAAGTATTAAGTTAAGTTTAACTTATTACTAGATTAGTTTAATTAACTAATTAGTACAAGTATTTGTACATTTACTAGTTATGTAAATATACAATGTGTTAATTAAAGATTATACATGATATGATTTTAAGCTATTAAATCATATAGTGATTGGATAATATTATTATCTACTTAATTATTAATGGTATAAAACACAAGTATATATTTCGTGTATATCTATACCGAAATATATAAGTGTACATAACTAAGACATTTGATAATTAAGTGTGACAATAATAACTAGTAAAACTATAAGGGTTTAAAGTGTAAGAGGATAAGCTTAATCAAGAGATTAATCTTAATTAAACTAGAAGGACTTAAATCAAACTTATTCTATTATATTAGAAGGCCTAAGGTTTCATTTAAACCTAATCATTCACTTCCGTACAACCCTAGACGAAATCCCTCTCCTCCTCCTTGGAGATTTCGGCCGAAACTTGAAAACCAAGTTTGGTGTTCTTCGTTCTTCGTTCGTTCTACGTGTTCTTCGAGTTTCGAAGAACAAGTTCATTGCAAGGATCAACTTGAAGGTCGCTCGTTGTGTTCATCATCAGTGGACTTTCTAAAGCAAACATTAAGGTATGTTTGGGGAAACCCTTTTTCCCCTCTCCCCTCTTGTTCGAATTCAACCCTAGGGTTCTTGGTAGTAGTCGACGAACACACACAAGCAATGTGTGTGTTCGGGTTCTTCGAATAAGGTTTCATTCTTGTTAATCAAGTTTGATTTCCAAGCTCCTATAATCCACTAGGGTTTAAGGATTAAGTTCAATCTCAGTTCCGCTTTTATGGATTGAACTAGCTAGTTGGTTTAACCGGTCAAGAACACCATCATGTTCTTACCAGTATGGTTCGAACCAAGTGACTAGGTGGCCGACCAATGGGTTGATTAGTGTTATGAAACCCTTCACTTCCTTAATTTGTTTCGGACGAAAGAAGGAACCAAATATACCATTCCTCCATAATTGTTTTTTTGTACGAAAAAAAAGAATATAGATTCTTGTCTCTTCCTTAGCTCTTGACTAGCATCAATTGGTGTTCAAGAAGGTTTAGTGTGGACTAGCTTTAGAGGTATTCAACCCTTTGAATACAAGAGTTAATTCCATAAATCCAAAGGCCTCAAGGGTGTGAAGTGTTCATCCTAACTCTTTGATTCTTTATTTAGTTTAATTGTATTATCAATATCAAGATCCGGTTTTGGTGATTTAATATTATTTCCGCTGCGTTTTTATCTTGATTAAACCTAAAATTACCATTAGTGGTATCACGAGTCATTATATTGATGATATAATTAACTAGTTTTTGTAAAAAGTAGCAAAAAACCCCAACTTTTTTGGCCTCTTTTTAATACCGATCGGCGCAAAAGAACCCTACGGTTCTTTAATTTTTTCGCAAGTTTTAAAAAGATATGGGGTTAAAAATATGATTTTTAGGAACCCTAATTGCTACTTATTACAAAAATCTAATAAAAAAATTAATCTTGTTATTGAATTTTCGATTATTTGGCTTGGTTTTCTTATTTATTTTCGTAATTTTAATATGGCAAAACAAGCTTTTTTGCCATATTCCAAGCCAAAACCTTGTCAATTGTTGATTGTTGTGCAAAACCGATGAAAACCTAGATCAATTGTCTATGAATGTGATGTTGTTTGAATGGTTGTTTGATTTTGGGAAAGCCTTGTTTTTTGGTTAATTGTTGTAATTTTACTTTATTTTTTCCCTGTATTTGGTGCCATTTTTTGAGGCAAATTTCTTAAGTAAAAGTAATTAGATTAGTTATAATTTATTTCCTTTTTATTGTAATTTGTTGACCAAAGATGAAGAAAAGATGAAGAAAAAACAACAATTTTCGGCACCTCCTGCGCAGCTTCACGAAAACAGACTTTCCCGGAGATTGACAATTCCGTTTGACCTGAAACCACCGCCAAAAGTGCCGAAACTCGGACATCTACAACTTTTAAGAAGGCCGGGAAGACTGGAATGTCGTTTGCTAGGTCGAATTTCGCTTCAGGCGCTGATGGAGTTTTTGGGTAGATTGCATCATCACATTGGTTGGGCTCTACTTGCTCATGATTGTCTTGGAGCAAGTGGGAGCCCATTGGGTTTATGTAGGCGCGTTTGGGTTCATGTTGGCCCGTCCCTAGTTGACCCTTTCGGTCCGTCGTGATGACTCACGTGACCGAGCTTAGGTTATCATCGGTCGAGGTTTTGCACAAAATTTGTGTTGCATGTTTTAATTTTGTTTGTGATTGTGATTGCGAATGGTTAAACTTTCAAAACTAAAACAATAAAAATATGATTTTTGACACAAACATTAAAACATCCAAATATTTATTAATCTAAACTAGCATTTTGATTAATAAAACAAGTTTAAATACAATTTGAAACTTAACATTAATAATCACTAAAACATTTTACCGCTTACGAGACTTATGAAGTGATGTGAATGAAGTGCATGATTCATTCATATCTTAAACAAAAATTTTCTTAAAATTTTATATACCTAAAATTTAAGTCACGCCGTCCAATTGGATGAAATCACTGGCTATTATTTTTTAAATCCACGTGAGACGTGTTTTGAATTATAAATCCGAGGTCATTATTGTTTATGCCTGAGACCTAGATTTATTTTGACACGATTTCATATTGGATGACTTAATCGAGTTAAGCGGTGAGACCTTAACCCGAGGCGACGATGCGACAAACATGCCACTTGACCCTAGATGCTTGATCACTAGGTGCCATGAAGTCCCATAACACCTAAGAGTTGCACTTTTATTGCAATTGTTAATCGTCAACTACCTATTGAATCTATCATAACTAGCAGATCAACTGATGAGATAATAGAAGCACAATGAGGATCTTAGATTTTAATAAAATTAATTGGGTAGCTAATTTTTTAAAATAAAATTATTATTGAAAATACTAATTTTTTGAACTTTGAATGGTTTTGTAGATGTCAACAACAACAAACCAACCCCTAACAAATCACACCATACATTCAGTTCTCGAAAAAGAGAAGTTGAACGGAACTAACTTTGTCGATTGGTTTCGTACTTTAAGGATCATCCCTAAAGCCGAAAACAAAATGATACATTTGGATGAGGCGTTGCCTAACGCTCCTCCTGCTAATGCTTCTGCAACTGTTCGTGCAGGCTATAACAAAAGGTTTCAAGAACAACAAGAAGTTGTTGCTCTTATGCTTGTGAGCATGACCCCCGAGATCCAAAAGAACTTGGAGGAACTCACAGCATTTGATATGATACTAGAGTTGAAAACTACCTATCAGCAACAATCAGAGCAAGAACTGTTTGAAACAGTAAAAGCATTCCACGCTTGTAAGCAGGAAGATGGCCAACCGGTAAGCACTTATCTCTTGAAGATGAAGGGCTACCTCGACCAAATGGAGAGACTTGGCTACCCTATGCCTAAGGTCCTTGGAGTGAGCTTGATACTCACCTCACTGTCCAAGGACTACGACCAGTTTGTTATGAACTATAACATGCATACTATGGGGAAGACTATTGTTGAACTTCATGCTATGCTAAAACTGGCTGAGTCAGGGCTACCTAAGAAAACTCTTGCTGTGTTAGCTATTCGACAGGGTAAGGTTCAAAAACCACAAGTAGCTGGCAAGGGACAAGGCAAGGGTAAGCAAGCTTACAAACCCAAGCCTAAGATCGCCCCTCCCCCCCACCTCCTACGAAGGAGCACCCTGCAAAGGATCTTGATTGTCACCATTGTGGTGCGATCGGCCATTGGAGGAGGAATTGTCCTGCCTACCTGGTAGAGTTGATGAAGAACAAAGCTTATGCTAGCACATCAGGTATCTTCACTATAGAACTCTACGCTTTCCCTAATAAATCTTGGGTGTATGACACTGGTTGTGGAACTCACATAGGTAATAATGTGCAGGGCCTAAGGGGAAGTAGAAAGCTAAACCATGGAGCTTTGGATTTGTACGTAGGCAATGGAATGCGTGCACCTGTCGAAGCTATAGGAAGCTTTGATCTAATCCTTCCTAGTGGTTTAATTATTGTATTAGACAATTGTCACTATTCTCCTAGTATTATTAGAGGCATTGTTTCGCTTTCTCGTTTGAAGAATACTGGTTTTATTCATACATTTACAGATAATGGCATTTTAGTTTCTAAGGATAATGTTTTTTATTTTAATGCTATTCCTCGTGATGGTATTTTTGAGATTGAGATGCATAACCTTGTATCAAACGGTAGTTCTATTTATTCATGTAGTACTAAGAAATCCAAAAAGGATTTGGATTCCACACATCTCTGGCATTGCCGTCTTTGCCACATTAACAAGAAACGTGTTTTAAAACTACAAAAGGATGGACTTATAAAATCAAGTGATGATGAATCATTTGATAAATGCATTTCTTGTATATCCGGAAACATGGCAAGAAAGCCTTTCTCCCATGTTGGCGAAAGATCTAATGATCTACTTGGACTCATACATACTGATGTATGTGGCCCTTTTAGAACTAAGACTAGGGAAGGTGCTACCTACGTCATTACTTTAACTGATGATTTCAGTCCTTATGGTTATGTTTACCTGATTAAACATAAACATGAAACCTTTGAAACGTTCAAAGTTTTTCAACGTGAAGTAGAAAATCAACTCAGCAAGAAAATAAAGGCTCTTTGTTCCGATCGAGGAGGAGAGTACATGAGTCAAGAGTTTTTAGATCATCTTAAAACTGGTAATTAAATAATAAAATAAAGTATTTTCTCAAGTACAAGTAATTAAAACTGGTCCCAAATCCCAACTCATTAATTAATAAAACAAACCGTCTCATGGTCTTAAATGCGGAATAAATAAATGAATGGTTTTAAAAAACGTGTTTGACTCAAAACAAACATTTAAATCCAAATCCCAATCGATATCTTGACACAATTCATCATCCATGGACCTTCTCTTTGCTTTTGCTAGTACCTGCAAAAAAGGGGGGGAGTGTTTGGGGTCAGCCACACGCTAAGTGGATAAAATTAAAATAAACATACACACACAACAATCCATGTCATATACATGTTCCCTAAAGACTCTACTGACTTCTCGTTATTAGGCCTTTATTAAATCCCATTAGGTTCGCCGCGGGTCGTGACGATACTCAACGCACGCCCACCGCTCATGCGCTCGTCACAACACCCTCTTCCAACATCCGTCCTCTAGGTGTCCCGCAGTTCCACGCTGACAGTCGTGTAGTGTACTTGGCTCTCAGGGAAGAATTGGTTCTCGTCGTCGCCTCTTGCTATCGGTAATTAAATCTCATAATTATTAGGTTAGTTTATTAACGTGTTGACTCATACACAATGTACTCATATAAAACAAATCAGCTAATACTCAACACATATCATCTAAACAGATATGTAACCAATTTAGCACATCTCGAATGCATATTAACTCATAAACAAAACTCATGTACACAGATCAATACATAATGATATGGTACTCAACTCGGTTACTCAGCATCCATATCTCAGATCAGGATGAAATTAAAATAAACAACACATAAAACATCATCAAATAAACAAGCTCATCTCAAAGCAATAGCAATTCATGACATATAGCACACGATCATTAAGTGAATGTAAATGCAAGATTACAGTGAGATCACTCAAAAACTCGGTTTGCTTTAAAACCCGTTTTAATCAACCGACATCAACCGAATCCTGACACGACAGATAACTCGAGTCTTGGCTCTGAAGCTAACATGAAAACAATTTAATAAAACAATTACACGAAAGGAACAAAAGAAAAAGGGATAGAAGATTATACCATACGGATCAATACGAAACACGAACACCCGAAGCACCACATGACATCACCACTCGATTGGGTGTTTCTTTGTTGCTCAAAAATGAAAACTCAAGGCTGTTTATCTTGTATTAATCTGTTCGTACAAACCAATTCAAGCAAGCATACACCTTTCTTGGATTTAATTGGTTTTCTTCTCGGTCAAACAAGATCACAATTGAGGTCAAATATGGAGGCTTTCCATTTAAAATTGTTTCCTTGCTCCTAGACGTCCAAAACGAAGCAAGCACCATCTTTAATTTATTTGGTTGATAATATATTCTGCCAATCATTGCTAAGCAAATTAAGAAGTGATAATAAAAAAATAAATAAAGAACCCATAAGGAATTAGGAAATTGGAAAATCAACATCACCACTTTCAAGCCTTCACACGTGTTCCCTTCTGCCTTGATCTTATCCCCTTCACCGAATGTTATGCCCAACAACAAAATCAGCCCCCCTTTCACCGAGAGTTGCTTCCTAGCCAATCCACGACTGAAAATCAAGATATCGGAGCGGGGTTTCTTTTTACTCTCAATCGCCGATTAAGAAATGATGGAGACTAGGTAGTGTCGGCCGAATAGAGTACCAATAGGGGATTTAGGGTTAAATGACTAATTAATTAAGAGGGATTAGCCCGGTTTCTACTTGCACTATTAGACCGAATTAACAATGATCCAACCGGCCAACCCTTCTTTTACTTGCTTGCTCGTTTTTTTTTTTAATCGAAACAGAATAAACGTTTTGGGTTTTGGCCTTGGCCTTCGGCCGGCCTCGGAATTTAACGACTAGTCATTTATTTAAACCTCGTGATTAAATAAACACAACTCGGCACGAAATGAATTACACCTTAGTTATTCATACAAATCGTCACACATTTAATTACTCAACTTAAATACAAAGAAATCCACGTAGGCACATAATCTCTATATATAATAAACAAAGCTTTTTTTGAATTTGTGCCACATAGACAATTCCACTTGGCATCTCTAGACAATTCCACATGCAACTCCACTTGGCACAACCTCATGCCTTCCTCTTTAAAATGCTATTAAATTTAGGCCACTTTATTCTACAAATCATAACTATCATTTTGATTATTATGTATTAAAGTCAATAAAACGTTATTTTTTTCAATATTCCTATATAATAGTCAAAATTACCTTTAAAAATTTATTAAAAAGGAGAAAGAAGAAGAAGTGAAGTGAAAAAATAAAGTTGTTGCAGGGCTATATCTCTTTTACAATGAGAAATCTAAAAAAAAAAAGAACATAAATGAAAAACAAAGTTGTTGCAGTAGCTATATCTTTGTCCCATATCGAGTGAGTATACTACAATAGAAAAAGAAGAGAAAAAATGTTGTGCTTCTTTGTCCCACATCGCCTGAGAGGAGAAAGGGTTTAGGTAGGAGCAATATATAAATTCCACTTGCATGCAAACCTTACAGCACATCGACTTGAACATTGCTTCTTTTGGCTTGGTTCAGCTTTAAATCCGGTCTAACCCGGTTTCGAGGCCGGTTTGACCCAGTTTTGTAGAAGAAACCGCCGGTTTATTCCGGTTCAGTTTTGACATATTCGCCCGCTTTATCTGGCCGGTGTAATGTGTTTTTTCCGGTCCGACCGGTCCTACCGGCCGGTCCGACCCGGTCACGAAAACATTGACCGTATGTAGTAAATTCCATAAATGATAATCTCTTCAACAAATTGTCGGTTTAATTTTATGGAGACAAATCATAATCCTCCCTATTCATGTGTAGAAGAAGCGTGATTACAACAACTTCCTCTTACTCTTCTTCTGATAATGCCCTAATTCAATTTTAATAAATATAATAAACAAAGCTTTTTTTGAATTTGTGCCACATAGACAATTCCACTTGGCATCTCTAGACAATTCCACATGCAACTCCACTTGGCACAACCTCATGCCTTCCTCTTTAAAATGCTATTAAATTTAGGCCACTTCATTCTACAAATCATAACTATCATTTTGATTATTATGTATTAAAGTCAATAAAACGTTATTTTTTTCAATATTCCTATATGAACCGTATGTAGTAAATTCCATAAATGATAATCTCTTCAACAAATTGTCGGTTTAATTTTATGGAGACAAATCATAATCCTCCCTATTCATGCGTAGAAGAAGCGTGATTACAACAACTTCCTCTTACTCTTCTTCTGATAATGCCCTAATTCAATTTTAATAAATATAATAAACAAAGCTTTTTTTGAATTTGTGCCACATAGACAATTCCACTTGGCATCTCTAGACAATTCCACATGCAACTCCACTTGGCACAACCTCATGCCTTCCTCTTTAAAATGCTATTAAATTTAGGCCACTTCATTCTACAAATCATAACTATCATTTTGATTATTATGTATTAAAGTCAATAAAACGTTATTTTTTTCAATATTCCTATATAAACCGTATGTAGTAAATTCCATAAATGATAATCTCTTCAACAAATTGTCGGTTTAATTTTATGGAGACAAATCATAATCCTCCCTATTCATGCGTAGAAGAAGCGTGATTACAACAACTTCCTCTTACTCTTCTTCTGATAATGCCCTAATTCAATTTTAAATTCACGAATATTTTCATTCTCATCCAGACATGTTCGGTTTCAGATCTTTGTTTTGTGAGTAAAAGATTTGAAGGCGGCAAAATCAAATATCCCAGTGATTATGAAGTTAATTTAGCAATTGACTGTTTCAGTGTATTTGCAAGTAGTTCCTTATGACTTTTAGTTTTGAAGTTAATTTAATATTTTTCCAATTATTCACTTTTGTTATGAAGTTATGTTATTGATTTATGCAGTTACAATCTTATGTTATTGATTTATTATCAAATTCGTCTAGAGGGCTTTGGTTTTTAACATAACTTTATTGTGCAACGTTTCTTATGATTGTTGCTAAACAATTTCATCAATTTCGAATCGGTTATTATGAATAGAACTGTATAATTTTATATGTACACATTGCAAATAATTATATGTAGATTTTCCGATGAGGTATATACACGGATGATGTTAAATTGTTATTTTTAGTAAAATTAAGTTAAGTTTTATGAATCATTCCTTTTAGCAAATTTGATTGTTACTCCAAAACTAGAGATGCATTGTGATGGTTTGAATAACAGTTTTTTTTTTTTTAGAAAATTCAAATCTGATATTGATAAATTGACCTGCACAAGATGTAATAAACTGGATAATGTGGAACAACCAACCGTTTTTTGTATGTTTTACAGTAGCATATGGAGTCTTAAATAATATGCCTTTTGAACATTGGGCATTAACGGTGAGCTTAAAACTAAAAGCTCAACTTAATATTTACTTCCTTACGATGGAGGTGACAAAATGAGCGGTTGAGTAATGGGTCAAAATAAGTAAACCTTTATACAGGTCGAAACAGGTCGCGTTGGTTGATCCAAAGTTCTTATTGTTCAATTTTTATTATTATATAAATTATACAAGAAGGCTGGTTGCTTAAAAGACTTACAGAGAATGATTTGAAAATTGTGTGCAATAAGTGTGCAATCAGTTTTGAAATCCAATTATACTTGGATAAGACTCGAAATAGCTCTTGCCATGGTGGATAGAGTGTTAATGCATTATATGGTTTTTACTTTTCAAATCTTTATTATTTGACCAATGAAATATATGTTTATTGCTTTTAAAAGATTTTGATTACAAGGTTTTTGGTTGGATGCATGCAGAATTAAGTTATACAAACTATAGTGTGGACTGTAAACTCAAGGGGACTATTGCTGAAGCTACAAAACAAGTAGTTAGCTATATGCTCAACCTTTTAACAAATTTTAAATGTTCAGTTTTTTATTAGTTGCTCGGTTGTATATTGATGTGGCAATAAGGCAATTATGATTTCCGACCCGTTTACTTATGCATAGATCGATTTGGGTTAGGTATTATCTCAAAAGCTTCAAAACAAGTAAAAAAAATTTGCTTTATTAAAAAAAGTATCATCGGAGTTTGGGGTAAAACATTTGCTTCAAGTAAACACAGCCATGTTTTGACCAGTAGCATAATTACCCATTTTGACCCGCTCATTATTCCACATGTAGGTTTATAGTTTTGCATAATTATACCCACTCAGAAACCTAAATTTAATGTAGTAATGTACTCTATATGTATATGAAAGTAAAACATTGTGAAATTTATGAAACTTTTATGAAAATTTATATAAGCCACTCGTGATTTATCACGGGTTATAGGCTAGTCTCTAATAAATCAATAACACGTAATTTATTGCAATAAAAAGGTAATTAAATTATCAAATTTTTAGGGCGTTATAGTGAGCAGCAGCTCATACTCTTCAGATGGATTTTTTTTGTTCATTTTAGTCGCAACCCTGAATGTTTTTAAGTTGAATGAGATTGATTTACCGCCGTTTAGGTATACCCAAATTCGATGATCATGGATTTGGAAAGAGGTATGTCAAAATGGAATGCATCTGCCATCAGGTGTCGTTTAAAGAATTTGATGAGTTCTTGGAATTCTGGTTTCAAGTCTTTGACCTATGGGAAGTTATTACTTCGTGAATTGTTTCGAGTGAGATAATGTTGTGTACGGAACTTGGAGTTTTGGTGCTTTAACGACTTGATTGAGAAATGGAGGCATTTTTGTCACTTTCGGACTTTCACCCTTGATGTTTTGGAGGCATTTTTGTGAGTAAGGATTGAATAAGAAATGGAGAAATTAAAAATGATGAAGCAATAATTCGGCAAATGATTTTAGGGGTGATGAGTTGAGGGTAATTATAGGTGAAGAGTGAGGATGATGACACCCACGGTTGGAAGATTAAACGATGGTGATAGTAGGGTGGAAAATGAGTGGTTATCTATAGGTAGTCTAGGAATGATGGAAGTTGTCAATTAAATTGCATGGTTGTAACATCCAAGAATCTCGTAGCACGATATTGTCCGCTTTGCCCGCCGGCGCACGGTTTTGTTCTTGGTATGAACCACTCCACCCAAAAGGCCTCATGCTAGGAGAGGTATCCACACCCTTAGCATGTTTCGTTCCCCTCTCCAACCGATGTGAGACAAATGTTACACTCACCGTCCAGGAAGCGAAAGAGGTTGTTCTTCCTTGCATCAAATACCAAGGAAATTTTAATAAAGGTGTTTCTCGTCGTGTGATCTACATTCTTCATGACCGTCTCCCGATGTCTTACGAGCAAGACCGGCGGATTCGACTTTGTTTCATGCCATGAACTAATAATGGGAGTGGCTCTAATGTCCAATCGAAGAGTGGATTTTGCAGCATTAATTTTTGAAAAACTTCTGGCAAAGGTAAAAGAACCTAAAAGAGAAGCCTTCGTTCCCTTTCCGAGATTTATCTTGGCATTAACATTTTGCACAGCCGCACGACTGAGTAGATAATAAGTGTTTAATAATTACATGTTTAAACGTAAATTAGGGCATTGTAGATTTATGGGCCCCTATTTTATTTTATTTTGGTATAGGTAGTGGTGTTCAAAACCGGGTACCCCGGATTTTCAAATACCTGAAATTCAGGTACCCGGACTTTCGGATAGTGATTTTTACTACCCGCATTTGGTACCCGGATTTCGGATACCCGGAATTTCGATTATCCGAAAAAAAACAAAATATTCAAATATTATTCGAATATTTCGAGTATTTTTCCAGATATTTCGGGTATTTTCAGATATTTCGGGTACTTTTCAAATATTTTGGGTATTTTTAGATATTTTGGGTATTTTCTCAAATATTTGAGTATTTTTTGTATATTTTTTATTTTCGGGTAATTTTTCGGGTATCGGGTATCCGGAAATCTTGAAAAAAACTACCCGTACCCGAAATTCGGATACCTGGATTTTCGGATACCCGGATTTTGGATGTCGGGTAATTTTTCGGACACCCGGTTTATCGGATATTTTTGAACACGCCTAGGTATAGATAGGCCCAGGCCTACACAATCTTCTTTCAGGCCGGCAGCGAGTAATTTTCAAGAGAAAAACAACCTTTTAACAAGTAGTATAAAGAATTAAACAATTAAAAACTAAGTTGTATTCGAATATCTAACAAGTAAATACATTTATTATAAGGATATGTGGTTAATAACTTTGTAGCTTTTTATTCTAAACGAGAAACCACAAACATACATGGAGTGTTTCATTAATTTTGTGTAAAAATAAACAGTGCAAATGTAAATAATGCAGTTGGATATTACTTCTTAGAGGATAAATGGCCTTTGATAAACATTAAATGGTTCACTTGTTGAGAGTTGTGGTTCCTGCGCGCAATAACAAAATCAGAAGCATCTCTTTTGCATTGCACCTTTATTGAATTATAAATTAGAGTAAATTACACGGATAGTCCCTGTGGTATGACCTGAGTTTTGGATATGGTCTTTAAATTTCAGAAATTACATCGATGGTTACTAAGTATCGGACTTCATATCGAATTTGACCCCTAACGCTAACTGCCGTTAAAAACAGTTGTTGAATCTAAACATGTGCAAAGCACATGGGATAGTTTAGTCATTTTACCCTCTTTCTCTTTCTCTTACCTATCATCCCTCCCACCCTTCTCTAAACCATTGGATCCATTTTACATACCCAATGACGACCACCACTCCACCGGCGGCCACAACCTCACCGGCGGCCACCACCCCACCGGCGACCACCACCACCACACTGGCGACCATTGTGACTCTCTCTCTCCTTCAACATATCTCTTCGTCTGTCTCTTCCTCTCTCCATCTTTATGGATCTAGGGTTTAAAAACTCTAATTGTTTGGTTGAAGTAAGTTTAATCAATTGTGTGTTTTACTGTCTCTACCTCTCTCCATCTTTGTCTGTCTCTAGCCGTAATTTTATTTGAAGGAAGTTAGATCAATTGTGTGTTTCATCTACAGGCCAAAACCCAACTCCTAAAAACTAAAATTCGAATTCGCCGACAAAAAAATCAAATCTTTAGGCATACCCATCTCGAATATCCTCAAACTTTCCAAGCTGAAATCAGATTACAGATCATTTGAGTCAAAACTCGAACTTTTTAACTCATTTGATGTATTCTTGGCTGACTGGCGAATAATTGACACGTCGCCGGAATTCTACGGTAAGGTGTTCTACAAGAACAAGAAAAAGATCCCATAATGGCGAGATGAGAATTGGAAAGAGGAAACTGAAATGGGGTTTTGTTGTTCTTTATTGTGGTTGAGCCAAATCGTGACTTCAACTCCTCCACGTGTTCTTTATTGTGGTTGAGACAAATCCGTTTGAAATTGGTCAGAAGAAGGCTGAGGACATGTCTTTCCCGTTGAAGTTAAACCAGAAATTGAAGGTACTCGTAAAGAGACCTGCTATAAACAGGAAGAAAAGGAGAAAGCTAAAGAGATGTTGTTCGTGAATGGGGTGAAGTTCGATGGTGGGAAATTTGTTAAGTTCGACGTGTTGGTGAATGACGCCGATGATGGAATCGAGACCACCCCATCGGCAAGTGAGTTTGCTGGTACTTTCATACACGTGGCGCATAATCATGGTGGTGACCGGAACATGATGATGACGACTGGAACGGTGTTCGGGATCACGGAGTTGTTGGAGGACATTTATGCTGAAGGTGATGAGTTTGTTTTGGTGACGTTGGTGCCGTGGGTGGGTACGGATGGTGAAGTGGGTGTCCAGGGAAGAAGGTGGGAGGGATGAGATGTGAGATGAGAGAGAGTGTGTAAATGACTAAATTACCCTCATGTGCATTGCACATGGCTAGATTTAATAGACCATTTTAACAGCGGTTATGCTTAGGGACCAAAACCGATACGAAGTCCGATACTTAGTGATCATCGGTGTAATTTCTAAAACTTAGGGACCAAATCCAAAACTCAGATCAAACCACAGGGACTATCCGTGTAATTTACTCTATAAATTAATAACCAAGGAAGGAAAGACGTAAATACCTGTACCACATAATCAGAAGCATCCCTTTCACCCGATAGAAGCAAAAACAGAGCTGTCAAACCACCACCATCCTGATCATTAACATCTTTTCGTATGGTGGTTCTAATTGAGTTCAGCAAATCACCATATGTCCTCCAATCCCCAACTTCAATTGCTCGTATGAACGAAAATGTCATTGCACCGGTTGAAGCCACCTTTGATAGAGACTGCACATATAAAATCGTACATTATTTTAAAGTAAACCAGTATACATCACGCACACCTGTTACTAGGTGTAAGTGCTCAAACTTGTTAGAAAATAATGCAACTCGTTATGCTTAAATCTTAGGTTTTGTTACAAAAAATGTAATAGTGCATTTTTTTGTTACAGAATCGAACATTTACTACTAATAACGTGGAATACAATCTTTAGTTCGCCCGTTTTGGAACTTATGTTACTTTCTTGAAAAAGTTGCCCATTATTTCAGATCAAAGTTTTAAAAGTTTGAGGTTTTTTGTTAGACCTTTTAAAAGTTGAATGATTTCTTAACCGGAAGCGCCCTTTCTTTCAAAGAGAAGAGGACGGATTATTCACATTTCATTTGATGGTCAGAGGAGAATTGAAAGCTAAGCAGTGGTAATTCTAAAGATTCCCCGGGGGAAAAATAGAGATGTCTCATACGTTACCCATAATATGTGGACTCGACGTTCTAGAAGATGAAGATGTAGCACTGGAATTTAGACTATTTTCATCAAAGAGAAAGATGCGCCGAAATTGGTTAACCATAGGGATTGATTGAGACAAAAAAATTCCCTCCATACAGAAAGAAAGTCCTTCTTGTACGAGTAGTGAAGAACTAACCGATAAGATTTGTTGGTTAGGGAAAGAAAATAACTCCCCACAAGAAAAATAAGAAAAGAGTTGCTTAGACTGTGCGTAATGGGTGACCAAACTAAGTTTGGTCACCCCTGCCACCTCTGCGCCACATCAGCTTTCTCTCTCCTGATCAAACACATGACCAGACAGCGACCCAACGCTCGTAATGGGCGACCAAACAAAATTTTTTTTATAGATTGCATATTATTAATATATATATATATATATATATATATATATATATATATATATATATATATATATATATTATTTATTTTATATATAATATATTATTAAATTTTTAAATATTAATTTATTAGTATATATATATGTGTGTGCATGTGTACGAAATGAAAGAGGTAGAGAGCATCCCCAATGGTCGTCGAGTCGACCATTCAAGTTGGCGATCGGTCGGTCGGCAAAGCCTGTAACGGTGGCGACCGGTCGGCGATGGTTGAGGTGGCGGTCGCGACCGATCGATCGGTCGTGCATTACGGATGGTGTTACTTAAATTAATATGTGATCAGCCTTTCTTCGCCTATATATTGATTGTTCTATAAGAAACAACGATAGCTATATACTCCTTCCATCCCAATATTATTGTCCACCAGATTAAAACACGTAGTTTAAAAAAATACATTAATTACACTATATTAGCAATCAAATTTCTTGTTTCTCGCTTTTGTTTGGTTGAAACATAAGAGTAGATAACTATTTTGGGACAAATTAAAATAGAAATGTGGATTATAAAATTGGGACGGGGGAGAAAGTTTTAATGTTTTATGCATTAAACAAGAAGATCAATTAAAGAAGAAAAAGCATAGAAATACATCTGTATCGCCTGAGAATTGATCTGTATCGCAGCCACTAATGAAGATGGCTTCCCCTCCGCTCGTGCCCTTCCATATTCCCGATTCAGGTCTGTGGTCCTCCCATATAAACTGCCCATTCCTACATCAAAGTAATTATCTGACCCGTTATGAGATAAAACATATGAAAAGTGATATAATCATAAGTAAAAATTTGTCTAAGTTAGATAAATATGAGAAAAGAATATAGATTGCCTGTTCATTCTACAAAGAAATGGTAAATCTAGCATGTTGCCACTCTGACAAGCATCGATAATGGCATGAAGCCTGACACCATGAGGTAAAGGCTTGACGATTATTGAATTTATCTCATCATTGAAAATCTTTCCTTGAGTCTCGAAATCCAACGGGAACAATGTTCCTTGATCGCCTGTTTCTTGCATTTGCTGGGAACCATGACCAGAAAAATGGAATACCAAGGAATCTCCAGGCTGACAACCTTGCACGAGCCAATACATCGCCATTCGGATGTTATGTTTTGTTGGAATCCGGTAAGGATCAGTTTCATCTTCTGAAATATCAGTTTAAAGAATGTTACCCATGAATAAAAGGTCAAAAAAGTTCATTTGATACGTACCGAAGAACAATTAACAGAAACGAATAATAATCAAATGCTTTATTGATAATCCTGGAAATGGAGAACCAGGTTTCTCCCTGATAACAATGAAAGACAAACAATAAACGACTCAATTTCTCAATGCCTAATTCCTATCACACGTTGGTTTTTTTTTTTTTGGATTTTAGAGGCTGCGATTTTGATATTTAAAAAAGAAATTTTTATAAAAAAAGTTTGTTTTGGATCATTTTTAGAGTTTTTTTTGGAGTCCTCGCAGTCCTTACCGGGAAAAGAGTCCTCACCGGATCCGGACCCTATATATATATAGGGTCCGGATCCGGTGAGGACTCTTTTCCCGGTGAGGACTCTTTTCCCGTTGAGGACTCCAAAAAAGACTCTAAAAATGATCCAAAACAAATTTTTTTCAAAAAATTTCTTTTTTAAACATTAAAATCGCAGGATATAAGATCAAAAAAAAATTTTAAAAATGATCCAAAAAAAATTATGGATCATAATATCCACAAAAAAAATATGAATCATTGTTATGATCCGTAAAAAAAGTGGATCATAATTTTTTTTTCAAATTTTTTTTTGTCAAATGTAGTAATAATCACCGAATCCCACTTATATATATATATATATATATATATATATATATATATATATATATATATATATATATATATATATATATATATATATATATATATATATATATATATATATAAGTGAGATCCTGTAAGGACTCAAAAAACGGTGAGGACTCGCGAGGACAACTCAAAAAAATTACAAAAAATTCCGAAAAAAACATATATGACTCTCCATGATTATGATTACATTTGACCCGAAATTTTTTTTAAAAAAAAAGTATGATACACTTTTTTTTGTGGATCATAATAATGATCCATATTTTTTTTGTGGATCAAAATTATGATGCATATTTTTTATTGGATCATTTTTTAATTTTTTTTTGTGTCTTATAGGTTGCGATTTTTATGTTTAAAAAAGAAATTGTTTTTGAAAAATGTTTGTTTTGGATCTTTTTCAGAATTTTTTTTGGAGTCCTCGCAGTTCTCACCGGTTTTTAAGTCCTCACCGGATCCGGACCCTAGAAGTGGGATCCGGTGAGGACTCAAAAAACGGTGAGGACAGCTCAAAAAAATTTCAAAAAATTCTGAAAATATATATATAACTCCCCATGATTATTACTACATTTGAACAAAAAAAACATTTGAAAAAAAAAATTATGATCCACTTTTTTTTTTGTAAATCATAATAATGATCCATATTTTTTTGTGGATCAAAATTATGATTCATTATATTTATTTTTTTATCATTTTTGAATTATTATTTTTTTTGGATCTTATAGGCTGCGATTTTTATGTTTATATAAGAATTTTTTTTTAAAAAGTTTGTTTTGGATAATATTCAGAGTTTTTTTTGAGTCCTCACCGGTTTTTGAGTCCTCACCGGATCCGGATCCGGACCCTATATATATATAGTGTGTGTGTGAATCCTTTATTATTTGCAATGTAATAACTCTATCTCTTTCAATATTAAAGTCAAATATTATAATATTTTTGTAAGGAACATTTTTAAAAAAAATTAAATTTTAAAAAGGTTAACCATTATAGAGGCTTTTTGTGAATAGCTTTTTTGGTTAATAACAAGTTAATATGACAAAAGTAAATAGTCTATTGTGATGATAACCATTAGAGATGTTCTAAGAAATTAAAACGTGAATAAAGTTTATGACTTTGCTTATTCAGACATGATGTGTTGTTGGATACATGAGAAAATGACTTTGTTCTTAGAAAGTGTGACCATTTATAATAGGATGATGGTTTTTTAAAATTCACTCTTTGGATCCATGTTATTCCGATCCGAGAAAGCAATTATTCTTTTTTTAAGAGCACTAACACACTTTCTAAACTACTCATAAATCTACATCATACTATTTACATCGGGATCCAAACTGATAATTATAAGTTGAGAGAAATCAATGGAGAATTGCCAAAATACTCAAGAAACGCAAGTGTTTAGAAATCAATGTTGATTACCAATATTTCTTTTATTAATTTCTTAAGAATGAGTTATGTAGAGTTGGAGATTGAGATCGACTGTAAAAAATTACTTTTGAAGTTCATATGTATATTAAAGCGATCAAGATCGATCGAGATCAGTCCTGGAGATCAAGACAAACTTAAAAAAAATAATTAAATTAAATTCAAGAAGATCATTACAGTCGATCTTCAGTTTTTCTAGTAGAAGTTCACTTTCAGATCATATATATATTTGCAGAAAAGACTAGGCGGGTTTACCGGTTTTGGAACCGCCTGAAGACCGACACGACCCGGCACCAAACCGGAACTAGCACCGGTTAAACCGGTTCGGTTTTCGGTCTTAGGATTTTCGGTTTTTGATAAACCGGGTTTATCGGTTCCGATCCGGTTCGTTGCGGTCCAAACACACCCCTACTGAAAAGTGAATCTCAACTAAAATAACAAAACATGTAGACGAAAATTACTTGCATGAAAAGAATAAAGATAAAATCAAATAAAACGGTTAATTAAATTTGCAAATAAATTTACCCGTGAGCATCATAATAGAAGTTTCTGGGAACTTGAATCTGTTGATTAATAAATGCTTCATACAGATTGCATCATTGATGCAACCGCTGAGCTCGTTTTCCGTATTCTTGTAAGATATCCCGCAGATCACCGCCTTCTTCCGCCCTTTGACCGATGCTGTTTGACCAGTAGAAGATTCAGGGTGATCTAAGCGTGTGACGGCCATACAAATGGCGCACCTGATGGCCTTGGCTCCCGCCGGTGGCTGTAGTGGAGTCCGGCAGTTCGAACAGTCCACAGGCGTCAACATTTTCTCGGACTGATCGAAATTTATTGCGGCGATAGTTGCAGAAATTTGATCGGTGAGGAAATTTTGTGAAGAATTTAATAAATAGTGGGCGTTAGTATTCGGTCGGTGGGTGGTAATTAATTATATACTACATACTAAACATATTTCCTGATGATATAATCCAGAAAAAGTCAACTTATTTCAGGTATTTGAAAAAGTCAACTGATCATGATTGAGTAGTTTATGTTAGAGAATTAATTTATACACCGTATTTTTTAATAGGGAATTGATTTGTTCAAGGCATAATTTACTAATCTAAGGCAAATAAAGTTATTTAATTGTTTGAAAAATTCTAATTTTCCTTGTATGAATTATAAATTTTCTTGAACAAATCATTTCCCTTTTTAATATGTGTATCATATTGTAGAATATATAAAGCAACCATTGTGATGTATAGATTAATATATATATATATATATATATATATATATATATATATATATATATATATATATATATATATATATATATATATATATATATATATATATATATATAGTGAAGAATTAAAATCAGAACCAATTTAGGCGTCAGAATCGGAAGAACCAAATATAGACCTTTAGATCAAAATCAAAGGTTAAAATTAATCAAAGGGTAAATTCGGAATTAAACAAAAAATCCCTTCAATACCGTCAAAACCGTCCCCACCCCATTAACCCTAAACGTAGCCTCCACTTTCTCTCTCATAATTCCTCCTCCTCTCTAGATTCAATGAGGCGACCATATCTGCTCCGGCGAATCACCACCCGAATCGAGACGGTTAATATGTCGCAACTAATGGTTTCTTTGCAGGTATTATCAAGTTATTAAAAATGGAGTTTTTATTTGCGGTGGCCGATATGCGGCGGCGATTTCTGGTGGTTTAATTTCAGATTTGCGGTGGCAGTTTCTGTTCGATTTATTTCAGATCTGCGGCGGTTTCCGGCTATTTGTTTCAGATACGTGGCTGTTTGAAAAAGACCATGTCCATCCGAAAATGATGTCCATCCGAAGGTTGAAGATAATACAGTCGGGTTGTACATTTTATTATTATCGTTTTCTTATTGCACATCAAATCTATGAGGCAAAATTTGTATATATCTGTAATTGAAAACAACGTGCAAGAAAAACATCCGATGGCGATTGATCAATTGATGGGGTAGCACAAATTAATGCAGACAGTGAGCCATTCATTGAACCAATGTGTATTGGAGCTAACATATATGCACAAAACATGAATGTATTTCACCAACATCAATGTATTTGTAGATTTTCGTCGAAATAAATTAATTTATGTGAACTTTTCTGCGGAATACATACATGTATATGTTGCAAATCTTCATATTTAAGTTTTAATTCTGTGTGGTTTGCTGTAAATTTTATATATTTCAGTTTAGTAGTGTGTTTTTCCAATAAGATTAGGCCAATTTTTAAATTTCCATATGGTCTGATTTCATCTATGTTTGACACGAATGTATGGTTAACATAATGGTCTATTATATAATACATGTATGTAATATAAAAGTTAGATGACATTTTTACAAAAAAAAAATATATATTAAAAACAGTATTATAAATAATACATAAATGTATGGTAAACATATGTGAATGTTACATATTAATAAATGAATGGTATATCAATACATGGATGTATGAACATAGGTATGATCTTAGCGAACTACTGGATATTTCATTGGTACAGTTTCTTCTTCCCAAGATGAAGAAGTCGACTTTGGGTATTGCTAAAGTTGAAGAACACAATCAACGTATAAAAGGAATATCCATTCTAAAATTAATGAAAGGGGATATTTGGAAACTAATTATGCATAAAAGTAGGGGGGGTTTAAAAATCGTGTATTACCAAAGATAAAACTGATTCTTGAATTACCTGTTATGCCCTTCAGTATTTAAAGCAAATAAATAAATTAAAAACATTTTTCTTAAATGTGATTGGTCCATATTAGTTCTGTGGGTTATTCTCTTAATTTGGTTCTGTCTATAATGCACCCCTATATATATATATATATATATATATATATATATAACGATAATATAACAGTGATGGACCCAGGACGAAAGTATAGGGATAGCACAATTTCCTCCCGCATAATATACGATAAGATTAAAATCTAAAAATATAGTTATTTGCTACCGCCACAACCAAATATTGTATAAATACGAGTTAGTTGTAATATTTAAAAAAAAAAAAAAACAAGCTTTAGTGCACTATAATGAAACTAAAAAACACTTCAAATCATTAAATAATACTGAAAATTTAAAAATGCTGAAAGCAGAGCTCTTTGTAAGGGGAAAATATTTACACTTTAAAATATTATAGGTCGTGGCCTTTAGGGCTAGCTCCTATCTTTTGGACTGATACCATAAAAAAATCTTTCATAAGCTTTAGGCTCTTATGTTTTGGGTTGGGCTAAAATATTTACAGTATATTTATAGGCTAAACTTAAAGGACAACACATGCCTCTATGGGCTCCTTGTTGGTCCAGCCCTGTATATAATATAATGTCTTTCATAAAATTAATCTAAACTTACAAACATTTTACTAGTATTATCGTATAAATAATTTGTTTCTGGATGTATAAAATAAAAAGGTGGGCAAAAAGTGAGAAAACAAAAACAACTGAAATTCAATTTCAATTTTTAATTTAATAAAAGTGTATTTTTCTCTCAATTTTTTTTAAGTAAACCGATTTTAAAGACTAAATCAATGACATTGTTTCAATCAACGTGGTTTCAGAATAGTTTGTTGTGAAATTCTTAAACACAATAGGACCAATAAGTGTTCTTGTTTATTTGTTTGTGACTCTACATCAGTAGCGTTTGCCTTATTTTTGTACGTGGTGTGTCGTTTGGCTATCTATTCAGTCTCTTCTAGTGTTGCCTTATTTGACCTAAATTTGAGGTACGTGTTGCTCTTTATTAGTGACTTTAGGGCTGCTCTTTAATTTGTATACATTCTACATCCTCCCTAGTTGTATTTATAAGTTTGTTTTAAAGAAAAATCCACTAAAAAGTGCATAATAATTTAGTGCAAATGACTTAATGGACTTGTTAATTAAAAGTGAAGTTGAGATCGAACTCATAATCTCTAAGTTATTTCATAAAAGTCCCAACATTTGGACTCATGATCTATAAAATGAATCAAAGAATACATACTACACTCTCACATATCTCTAATTAGAGAGTATGTTGAGTAACAAAACCCTAGTTCTTATTAATCTCTTGAAGATACACTCAAGCTCTACCTCCAAGTCTTCGACCGCACTCTCGACAGCCTCCAATCTTTCTATCGCTTGTCGAACCACATGCACATCGCACTTCTCCCACGGGCTCAAACTATTCACCCTCATAAGCTTCGCCTTCGCTGCATTAAGCCCATTAGAATGCGTCGATTTCCGGGCCTTGGGGTTAGGGTTTGGCATAGACATGAGTAACATAAGCGACTCCACAAGTGATGTTATCGTTTCTCTAACTTCAGCCAACACACTTACTACAACCATTAAGTTATCATCATCATACCTGTTGGTTGCAGCCGTGTTGTTTTTGGTCATTTTAAGCGATTTTAACCGCTTTAACATTTGTTTCTTCAAGTCCTTTCTATGGAGATGATATGCGGAAAACTTCTTTTCGGCCGAAGTGGTTTCGCCTAGAGTGATTCGGTGAAAAGTGGATTGGAGTTCTTGAATGTGGTTCTTGACAAGAAAGAGTATGTCTTTGGTTCTTCCACAAGAATCCAACATCTTCAAAGACGATTCGGACACCGTTTGAACAACCGTTTGGTCGTGTTGGTGTTGGGAGAGAGCTCGTTTAAGGCTAGGCGAACGGAGCAACTCGTTTGCGGAATCGTGCAAGTCTCTTAGGGAATAGAAATTCAAGATTGACATGGTTAATTAACTGATAATGGAGTTAGTTTTCAGAGACTGAAATCTTGAATTTCTGTTAACTTTGATACTATGTTGCTGAATGAATCCCTCTATTGATATGGTTATATAGGAGTTGGATTAACCTTATTATTATTTTTTTGGTATTATTTAGGGTTTGATTCAAGATATGAAAGGAAAGGGATACGAAAGTGTACTCGTTGATCCGTACAAGCTTGATGACAAATTGGCAACAGCTAGATTCCCTAGTTTGTCTCCTTGAAGCTACCAAGATATATTCATACATTTATTATATATGAATTAATTTGTTTACCATACATTTTGATATATACATCATAATATACATGTTTTTATGTAAATTGTAGAAATACGTAATGCAACTTTTGTAGAAGTGTGGTGTAAAAATTAGCACCTGTTTTTTATAGGTGGTGATTTGTAAACAGCACTTTTTAATCTACATATTATAACAATCGTATATTTATTTGTACAGTTTATAATAATACATGTATTATACCGTATATGCATTAAAAGATGTATACAAATTAAAATTTTTTTTATGCCAAAGATTTGTGGGCAGATTCATCGTATATATGGTTGTCTAGGGAGACAGTGATGATAATAATAAATGGATAATTGCACGAGGGATGAACGTATCGGTTGCATGTGAGAATTATTTGAGGCAAGTGAGATCATGGCCCACCAATAGAATCTTTATATTTTACAACATAACAAAATTAAAATAAAACCTAAAAAAAGTTTCAAATCGGCCACCCGAATCGACCCATGCCCAACAAGTGGATCTATCTTATTTTCCTTTAAATGGTATTTCCGTTATAAGGATCCTTAAGTGACTAAGTTTTGGTCATGTTAATTTTACGTGATCTAACCGTTAACATGATCGTTCTTAAGTTTCTTCTAGCCATCTGATAAATGTTTGCTTATGGAGATATTGAACTAGCGACCTCTAAAAAAACATTCGAACGTCCTTACTGGTAGGTAGCTGTGCACAAATAACCCGAAACCGAAACCCGAACCGGAAACCGAACCGGTCAAAGCCGGTTTTGACCGAAACCGTTTTCGGTTTACAGGAACCGGGCGGTGCCTAACCGGTCTGGCTTATCTCGAACAAAACCCGATCGTAACCGGTTTTTCCAAACCGGAACCGGTTCGAACCGTTGAAACCGGGTTTTGTAACCGGTTTGAAACCGGTTTAGCATGTTACCGTTAAAAAACGGTAATATTACCGTTAGAGTGGAGTTTTGACCGTTTTTGGACTTTTTTGGACCATTTTGCCCCCCTAAACTTCACTATAAATATATATCTTGCATTTGGTTAAAATCACATGCAACTTCACAACACTTTCGACTCTCCAAACACTTTCGCTTAGAAAAAACGTGAAAAAGTCACACTCTCACCAAAGACAAAGTATTAAAGATTTCACCGGTGTTGGTTCTACAAATGAAGAAACACCAACGATTGTTGAAATTTTGCCAACTACACGAGCTCCCGAAGTTTTTGCGCACTTCAACATCTTGAGGTTAAACGATGATAACATAAAGGCACATTGAAAAAAATGTGGTCTTTTCATGGAACATACTTCCAACTCGACGTGGAGGACGCATATCGCAAAGCATTGAATAGTACAGTAAAAAGGAATTCACAACAAAAGGATCAAGCGACTATGACACGAGACGGTGGTATCTTTGCATACCAAACGGAACGTTTTCAAGAGCATATGGCCAAATTCGCGATTCAACAAGGTTTGCCATTCAACCACTTTGGCAACCCATAATTGACGCGCCTCATCCAACAGGAGCTACACCAACGTTATAATCATATAAGTCGTGCTATTCTTAGACGAGATTGTTTAAAACTTTGGAAATTGGCTAAAATGATCTAGTAAATGGTCTTGCAAATTTAAATACAAGTGTAAACCTAACAACAGACGTTTGGTCGGCTCCTCATGGTTCGCCCGATTCATACCTTTGTGTTACCGCACATTGGATCAATCCTAACATATGGCAAGTGATGAAGCGTGTGATCGCGTTTGAAGATTTTCCACATCCCCATACGGGTCAAAATCTATTTCATATGTTAAGTTACGTAATAAATTATATTCACTTAAATGAAAAAGTTTTTGCAATCTCGTTTAATAACGCGTCTAATAATATAAACACGGTGAAAAAACTAATATTGGCGTTCAAACCTCCCGTGAGTGGTCTTTTCTACCATAGTCGTTGTATCGCACACATTATAAATTTATTTGTGCGAGACGGATTAAGGGAACCAGAGGTTAATGCTATAACGAGTGACTACTATAACATGTCAGTGGACGTTTTTAGAAGGGGTCCAAAACGATATAAAAGATATATGAGCAAACAAATTCACTTTTTTTAACACCTAATTGGGACGTTACCATTCGTTGGAATTCTACTTAGGACATGTTTGTATGTGGTGTTCGTCAACGTGAAACTTTACAATTTTTTCACGACAAGCTTTTTACAAGGAAACGTGTTCTAAACAAATTTGGTGACAAAAAATGGGAGGTTATTAAGAGGCTAAGCTAATTGTTCAAACTTTTTAAAGACACAACGGTTTTATTATCCGGTGTTTACTATCCAACAAGTCATTTTGTACTAAAACAACTACATTTAATGTCTAATAAAATTGATAGTTTTGAAATGAAAGGTGGTATTTATGAAACAATGGTCACGCCAATGAAATCTAAGCTAAGAAAATATTTTCGAAAAATACAATTGGCAATTATGTGTTCTACCATGTTAAACCCTTAATTAAATAATATCGGGGTGGAAACCCTTATTGAAAGAATTTGTCTTGATTTGGATTTGCATTTGGGAAACGTCCCTACATTTATTCAAGAAGCACTAAATCATTTTTGGGACAATTTTAAATTATTACTTGGGGTTTATTTTCAAAAGTATGGTTCACCAAATGCATCTTTAAGTTCGTTTGCCCCAATGTTTGGAAATGTTGATGTTTCCGCCGACCCAGTAGCCAATTTATGTAATACTATAAGAGAAGAAACGACTAACGGCTCTGGGTGATAGTAGTGAACAATCCACTAATAGCGAATTGGGGTGATATACGGGAACATACTTTTTAGGCAATATGACCACTCAAGAAATCGAACATTTTGATATCTTGGTTTGGTGGAAAGAAATGGAACGTCAATTTCTCGTTCTAAGCGCCATGGCCAGGGATTTACTAAGTGTCCAAGCTTCTACGGTAGCTTCGGAATCAGTTTTTTCTCTTAGTGGCAGGATATTATCTATTAGGATCACTCGGATGCAACGGACTGTATTCAACACGTAAAAAAGCTAGAGAATGAACTTGACGTTGAAGAAGAAATTCTTGACATAGAGGTTTCTCAAGGTCTTTCAATCTCACTTTCCGATGAAGATATAGCTCAAGGTGAATCCTCCTCCCGAGCATCTAGCTCGATCCGATGGTTATGAATATGTAGACAATGACCCAAAAGAAGAGACCGAAGAAGACGAAGAGTAATCGTTTAAAAAATCTCGATGATTTGTACTTTAATCGTATTGTTAGGACTTTCGAACTTTCATATTTGATGTTTAATGATGTGTACTTGAATGATTTTAACGTTTTTATGTTTAATGAATCTTTATGTTTTAATAAAATGTTTAACTGTGGTTTTTGATATCGTATTGTGGCAAAAAAAGAATGCATTATATTGGAACCGGTTGAAACCGGTTTTTGGGGCCGGTTACAAACCGAACCGGTTTCAAACCGATGGGAAACTAGTTAGACCGGTTAGGGTTTTTGAGTGTCAAAACCGGGTTCAACCTAAACCGGTTTGGCATGGAACCGGTTTTGACGGTGTTGACAAAAACTGGTTTCGGTCAAACCCGAACAGGTTTGGTCAAAAACCGGTTTGTGTGCGCGGGTACTGTTAGGTAATCCATATGTCGGTTTATTTCAAATAACCCTAGTGTCCTTTCCAATTTGGCTACACACCAGGAGGCCATATCAATATTTACTTAGGTAGTGTAGTCCTAAGTTCATGATTTAGGTTCTTCTTGGGCCACCCAAAATGCTTGACCAACTAACAATTTTAATACGAGTGTTAGGTCTTAAAATGTTGTACATAATAGTCTAGGGGGTAGATTGTAACATTGCATATTAGTTTAGTTAGTTAATTAGGTTTAATTAAAGGAATTAAGGAGATGGCATAAAAGCCAAGTTGTAATCCTTAATTCCCCACTTTTGCAATTAATCAAGATACATTCCAGCAATTGTCCTCTCTCTACTTTCTCTCACTAAAACCCTAAAACTTCATCATCAAGTTTCATCCAAAATCATCATATTTGATTAAGCAATGGATTGATTGTTGTTCTAGGCATTTTAATTGGTATCAGAGCACAAATTCACTCTGAATTCGATCCATATCCATTGCTTGTTGTCCAAATCAGAAGATCAAATGGGTTTTTCAAGTTTTTGAAGAAAAAGGGGTCAAAAATCAAAATCCGGATTTAAGGTATTAATGCTTGTTTTTATGGATTAAATAGCTTCATTTCATCATTTCATTAAGCTTAGAATCACTTTACGTTCAAACCAATCCATTTTGATGAAGAAATCGTAATTTTGAGTAAACTCCATTAAAGCTTCAAAAACCTTGAAATTTCAAATTTTAGATTAGATTTAAGCTGGTTTTCCTGAATATTATTGAAATGGATTGAAGGAAAACGTTTTTGGGTCATTTTGCAAAAAGAATCATCGATTTTGGTTAAGAAACGAGCGTTCTAGGATCAATTTAGTTAAATTTTTGGCTGTTCGGAAGTGTTCTGCTCAAGAACGAAGCTACTGTTCTCGGCCCGAGAACAGTGAAATCTTCGGCCCAAACTCATCCTACAGTTCGTCCCGAACTCCTTGAACACAGTTCGGCCCGAACTTCTTCTACAGTTCGGCCCGAACTTATTCCACAGTCTTCGACCCGAACACCATCAAGTCTTCGACCTGAACACCATTAAGTCTTCGACCCGAACACCTCAATACTCTTCGGCTCGAACTCTGCCAACAGTTCGGCCCGAACTCTTTCTCCAACACTTCAATTTTTTTCCTTTCCGTCGTATTTTTAACCTTACCACTCAAAAATGACTTCCAAGGACGCCTTGTCCATTGGATCGGATACAAAACCACTTGTTCTCTACTGAGGAGAATATGATCAATGGAAGAAACGGTTTCTCCATTTTATCCTAAGTCAACATGTCGGTCCAGATATCCTTGACTCCCTTCAAACCGGACCAGCAAGATTCTACCGTGCTGTGGTAGCAGCCCCAAACTCTCAACCAGCAGTAACTGGAGGTGTGATTGAGATTCCCCCGGCGGAATACACCCAAGGACCGAAGGAAAGGGCTAGGGCTGACGTGTACGCACACTCTTATATGCTACAGGGCCTTACGAATGAGATATACAACAGCCTTGATAGTTTCAGCACGGGTAAAGAGCTCTGGGATGAGATTCGCAAGCAGATGGAAGGTACTGACCTGGGTAACAAAGCTAAGATGGTATCCACCCTAAACACCTACGGTCAATTTAAAGCTAAGTCGGGAGAAGAATTGGAACAAACCTACCACAGATTCTGCAACATGCTCAATGATCTCAGAAAGAATAATCTAAATAAAGGGAACCTTGAAATTAACATCAAATTTATTCAATCCCTACTCCCCGAATGGGAAATGTTTGGCAACAGTGCGATGCAGCACAAAGACTTAAGCCTCATAGACGTTCATGAATTATATGAATACCTACATCAAAATGAACCTATGGTGAAAGGAATCGCCAAATCTAGGCACGATAATGCTGGCACACTTGCATTGTTGGCCAAACAAAACCAAGCTCTCAACAAAGGTATCAATGAAGCACTGATGGCAGCTCAATCAAAAGAAGTAGTAAAAGATGAACTCTGATCCCTGAGGGGACAAATGATGAAATTGAGTCAGTTCGTCAAGCTCTAGTTCTAATATCAAGCTATAACAACAAATACTATAACAAGCCAACAAACAACAACCTCAAATCATCCTCAAACTTCAAATTCAACTCCTCTTCCCAAACCCCTTACAACAAATCTTCATCTTCCTCTACTGAGCCACCGAAGAAATGCTACAACTGTGGTATGACGGGGCACTTTGCTAAAGAATGGAAGAAGCCAAAGGTGAAAGACTCTGAATACTTTAAGAGGAAAATGCTCATGGCTAAGAAAGTTGAGAATGGAAAAGTCCTACTGGCTGAGGACCAACAGTGGTTGGAAGACTCAGATGATCAAGAGGAAGAGGAATGCACTACCAACCTGGCTCTTATGGCGAGATCAAACGAATTAAGAGCTGAGCTGGGCATCCCTGAGAACGATGAAAATACACTCTTCTTCTTTTGACTCTTTACTATCTGACTCAGACACTGATGAATCAGAGAATTCCTTGTTTAATGAAAAACTTTTTTCTTAAAATTGATGAGAAATCACAACTGACAAAACAAATTACTTTTTTAGAATCCGAAAAGGAAAAACTTTTAAATGATTTAAGTCAATGCTCTCTTCAACTAACTCAGGTAAACAAGGAATTAAAAAATCAGCTGTCAACATAATTACAAAATAGTCTACAAAAACAAGTAAATACAACTAATGAATCTAATGCACAAATCTCAAACTTAAAGGCATAAAATCTAACCTTTCGTCGTCAACTTGAAACTCTTGTTCCTCAAGTCAATCAAAATAACCTTTCAAATCAAAAAACACAAGAGTTACAACAATAGTTGTTATCCTTTCATGTTGCTCACACCAGTGAGGTCAATCGACTAAATCAAATTATTAATACAAAAAATCTTGAAATTCCAAACCTGAAAACCATGAAAACGGTGTCAAGTGATAAAGACGACTCCAAGAAACTGATAAATGACTTGGCGATTCAATTACATCGAGAGCAAACATGGATGAAGTCCGCAGACATCAAGATGAAAGACTACCAAGATCAGTTCAAGACGGCTGACATCGAAATTCAAAAATTAAATGAACAAATCAAAAATATAACGAACAATTTTAAAAAGGAAATCGATGAACAATCAGCAACCATACACAGTCTTACTGTCAGAAAAGAAAATGCTGAGGAACATATTTCTAAACTGGAGCAGACGATCATCAAAGCTGGTCACACAGAACAAACAATAAAATTCAATGAGCCAAAAGAGTTCAGATCATACAAGTCAAAAGTGGGTCTCAGAGCAGAGAATACCCGTCCTCTGGAAAAAAGCTGTTGATGTTCTTCCTACACTATACAATTACGATTACATGAACTTGGGAATCTGGCAAAGCTTCCTTCATATGCCAGATGAAGAAGCAGAAATTGAATAGTTCAACAAGGAAAAGGAAGAAAATGCTCAAATTAGCTTCAATTATGATGCCTTAAACTCAACATACGGAAAGAAGAAAGCAAAATCTGAACGCTACGAATATTTTCCAATAATCACACCAGCTGAATTATCCATTCTTGAAAATAAAATTTTAAAACAAATCAAAGAGCCAAAGCTTTATGTTCCTCCATTAATTTTAGAAAAGATAATTGTCCAATTAGAATCTAAAATTGATGAAACTCAAAAGGCCTTTGATAAAGATAAAGAAAATCTTCAAAAGAAAATCTTCAAAACAAAATACATAATTTAGAGGACATCATTTTAGAATTAAAACCTAAAACGAACAAAACTGTTTTTCAAAATTCTAAATCCTCTTTATTAGGACCGGCACCAATTAATCCAGTTCCAACCATCTTGAAGAGAAGCTCTAATCCACCTGTTTTGAATCTTGCAGATAAAAATTTAGAGTCGCAAAGGAATAAGTCCATGAAGCCAGTTGAAGCAAAAAGAGCCAAGCAGTCAAAGAAGTCTATTCAGACTGGATCAAGTATGCTTAAGAAGCCTAGTCTACTTAAGAAGTCTAGTCCATTTAAGTCTGTAGTTTCATCTTTGTCTGTTAAAAATAAATGTAATGACTCTTCACAATTTATTTCTCCGAAAGAAGCTTATGGCATTTTGTATGATTTTGCAGTTTATCGTCCTGTTAATTACACTGTTAATGGCGTAAATTAAATTATTAAAACTGATAAAAATGGCAAAAAGGTTTATTTTGATAGAAAAACTGATAAACCAATTTCTCAGTACGATGAACGATATTTTATTAAAATAGATGCTCCTTTTGGTAAAAGACATGATGTTCTTGGTAAAGTTCATGAAATCATTCAATCTTGCACAACTTGCTATATAGATCCATGCAAATCAATAAACTCTCGACCAGAAAAATCTACCGTTACACGTCCATTGAAACTAACCTCTGAAAAATCTTCATCTCATCGTCGTCTCGTATATCGGGAAGTTTCTAAACAAACATCGTCAAACTCAGAGTCTCCAACAAAAGCTGCCAAGATAACTTCCAAACAATCGAAGAAATCTTCTCAAACTCCACAAACTTCTATTTCCCATTTGTCTTCTCGCCGCACGTCTTCTCAAGGAAACTTTACCGCCTTTAATCACGCCTTGAAAAACGCCATGGCCCGCCATGGCTCGCCTTGGCTGAGGCTTGATGGTGCCGCCACGCCATGAAAAATCTCATTGGATTATTCAATCCTCTGAAATATCTCTCAAATGGGTAATCAAATCCGAACTGCCTCCTAGCAGTTCCCCAAAGCTCTAAATTGATCATCACATAAAATCTGCATAAAACATATGTCACTAATCGTTCTGGACCCATACATCATTGGGTACCTAAAATGTTTTATTTGTTTTATGTATAATATATGGTACCTCGACTCGGGCTGTTCGAGGCACGTGACGGGAAACAAAAATCTCCTGACCAACTTTCGTGAATGATATTTGGGAATGGTCAAATTTGGGTATGATCATTTAGCAGCCATTTTAGGACTCGGTGACATCATTCGCCATAACCTGATTATAAGAAATGTAGCCTTTGTTGAAGATCTATCTCATAATCTCTTCAGCATCGGCAAATTCTGTGACAAGACTCTGGAAGTCAACTTTCACACAAAAAAGTGTGCTATTCGTACATATGATGGAGAAGAACTTCTAACTGGAACTCGTGACACAAACTTATTCACTATTGATCTTAATGACATTGGTCCAATCGATGAAGTATGTCTCGTATCAAAAGCTACTTCCAATAAGTCATGGTTATGGCATCGCCGTTTGTCTCATCTCAACTTCAAAACAGCGAACAAACTAGTAAAAGGAGGCCACGTGTCTGGATTACCTGATGTTGCTTTTGACAAAGATCACAAATGTTCATCATGTGAAATGGGAAAAATGACCAAAAAGTCTCACAAACCTAAACCAGCTCCAAGTACTTCCAAACCTCTTGAACTACTGCATAAGGATTTATGTGGTCCAATGAGCGTTCACAGTCTTACTGGAAAATGCTATGTTTTGGTTATTGTTGATGACTATTCCAGATACACATGGGTTCATTTCCTTCGCTCAAAGGATGAAGCCGCATAGATCATCATCTCATTCATCTAGAAAACCCAAATGGAATTATATGTTCAAATAATCCGTACCGACAATGGTACTGAATTCAAGAATCGGGTCCTTGACTCTTATCTTGAATCTGCTGGCATCACCCATCAGTTTTCCGCTGCATGAACTCCTCAACAGAATGGTGTTGTTGAAAGACGAAACCGTACTTTAGTGGAAGCTGCTCGTACGATGCTTTCATTTTCAAAACTTCCTCTGTCTTTATGGGTAGAAGCCATCAGCACCGCCTGTTTTACTCAAAACCGCTCAATAATGAACAAAACATACAACAAAACTCCATATGAGCTCATCAACAATCGAATACCAAATGTAAACTTCTTCCACATCTTTGGTAGTCGATGCTTCATCCTGAATGATAAAGATAAACTCAACAAGTTTGAAGAGAAAGCTATGGAAGGAGTCTTTATTGGATATTCAAAGGAATCAGCCTCATTCAGAATTTACAACCGATCCACAAGAATGGTCAGAGAAAGTGTTAATGTATCATTCGATGAAACATTCCCGTTTGATTCAAGGTCAACTGGCATTGAAAGACCTCTACCCACAACCTCTTCTAATCATTCAACATCTCTGAATGATCTTGAAATCCTATTTGAACACTTCTATGATGAATATCACAACGTCAGACATCCAACCCCACCTCCACCACCACCCCACCCCTACCCCCACCTCCGGCAGATGTTCAATCAATCACTGCTCCGGAAATCAACACTCCATCAACAAATGAATCCCCATCACCTACCTCACCTGCTCCAACCTCACCAATACCCACAGCAAATGCTGGCCCTTCAACATCAACACAAGGAACTCAATCTACACCAGTCGATCTTCCACCTCCGTCAGATATTATCGTTCCACTGGTGATTGACTTCTCTAAATTCCATCTTCCACGTGTTGAACCACCACCTCACATCAACCCCCTAAATCCTGAAACTGCAATCATACCACATCCTGCTTTCACTGACAATTCCAACATTAACCCTGGTCAACTCCCACTTCCTCATTCTACTAAGTGGACAAAGGAACATCCTTTGGATCTAGTCATCGGAAACCCAGAGTCCTCCGTCCAAACTCGAAGGGCTACAGTGGATGAATGTCACCATGCCTCATTCTTAAGTTCCACTGAACCTAAGAAAGTTAGTGAAGCGCTTTCCGATCCAGATTGGATAATTTCAATGCAAGAAGAAATTAATCAATTTGAAAGATTAAAAGTCTGGCGCTTAGTTCCTAAGACCCCAGGATCATCCGTCAGCGGAACTAAATGGATTTTTAAGAACAAGAAAGAAGAAAATGGAATCGTCAGTCGTAACAAAGTAAGGTTGGTTGCTAAGGGTTACACTCAACAGGAAGGCATTGATTACGAATAAACATTTTCTCCTGTTGCCCGTATTGAAGCCATTCGCATTTTCCTAGCATATGCAGCTCAAATTTTTTTTTACTATCTATCAGATGGATGTAAAAACTACATTCTTAAATGGCATTCTGAAAGAAGAGGTGTTTGATCATCAACCAGAAGGGTTTATAGATCAAAAACATCCAAACTTTGTCTATGCTCTCGACAAAGCTCTATATGGTTTAAAACAGACCCTCGGGCATGGTATGACGTCTTTTCCCAGTCCTTGGTCGAATCTGGTTTTTCAAAAGGAAAAGTTGATACCACTCTGTTCATCAAACGTCAAGGGGAAGATATAATATTGATCCAGATCTATGTCGATGATATTATTTTTGGTTCTACAAATCCCAAGTACTGCACACGTTTCTCTAATCTTATGGTCAAACGTTTTGAAATGAGCATGATGGGTGAAATGAATTTCTTCCTAGGTCTTAAAGTTCGTCAACTTCCAACAGGCATCTTCATCAATCAATCAAAGTATATCTCTGATCTGCTGACGAAGTATGTAATGGACGACTGTAAACCTATTGCAACACCGATGTCCACGGCCACTAAACTTCATACCGATCTGGATGGTAAACCGGTAGATGTAACGAACTATCGGGGTATGATTGGATCACTACTTTACTTAACGGCCAGCCGTCCGGACATTATGTTCTCCACATGCATCTGTGCTCGATATCAGGCTGCTCCCAAAGAGTCCCACTTTCTGGTTGTCAAACAAATCTTCCGTTACCTCAAAGGCACCAGAGATCTTGGTCTTTGGTACCCCAAGGAGACCTTGTTTGATCTTTCTGCCTTCTCTGATGCTGATCATGGTGGGTGTATGTTGGACAGGAAGAGTACATCTGGAGGAGTTCAATTTTTGGGAGATAAGCTAGTCAGCTGGTCATCAAGAAAGCAAAACTGTGTCTCACTATCAACAGCTGAAGCAGAATATGTTGCGGCCGCTAGCTGTCTGTCCCAGGTGATATGGATGCAATCACAATTAAAGGACTATGGCTTTTCCTATAGTCGCATTCCTTTATATTGTGATTCCAGAAGTGCAATTGCAATATCTTGCAATCTAAAACTAAACCTATCGATCTTCGATATCATTTTATCAAAGACCACGTTGAACTGGGAAATGTTGAATTGTACTTTGTATCCACCGACTTTCAATTGGCTGATTTGTTTACCAAGGCTTTCGACGAAAAACGTTTTAATTATCTGGTCACAAAGCTTGGTATGCTAAATCTCAAAACTTAATTGTCTTCAATTCTTATTTTTCAATCTGTTAAGTCGTTGCATTCTTCGTATCATCGCTATGGCTTTCCAGAAACTTGTCTTGAAACCCGGTCGTCAAAAGTCGTCATTGGTCAAGGGGGAGCAACTACTCATCAGTCAAGGGGGAGCTGACGCTAGAAGTTTTCCTTCTTTTTAATTCTTAAGTTTTACTTTTAATTTTAAATTTTAAATTTTAATTTACAATTTCCTTTTATTTTTCTTTAAAATTAAATTCAAAATTTTTTCAAATTTGACCTCGGGCCGAACACCTCACTGTTCCTGGCCCGAGGTTCTCAGTCGTTTCAACTTGTGGGCTCGAATACCACACTTCATATAAATACTTCCCACCTTACACTGTTACTCTTTCCGTTTCAAAATCTTCTTGATCACACACACTAAAACACCTCGCGACACACACTGTTAACCCGACCCTCGATTCTTCAATCAATCCGGCTCGACTCTGTTCTCAAATCATCTCCACATTCATTCTCCATTGATTTCGGTAAGATTCTAACCCACAATTTCATCCTTTTCATGCTAAATCTTAGAGATCTCGTCTGTTTTCGGTTCGAACGTTCTAGGGTTTCCGACTCCCTGATTTTGATCGATCTAGAATTTCCTAGAAAGTAATACATTGTCTAGGGTGTTCGTTTAGGTAAATCGATCACCATTGGCCTGCCTTTGAACCTACAAATCGACCTAGGATAGATTTGCGACCGACCTTGTTAAATCTGCAAATATCGTCCAGGTCTTCGGCCCGAACTCTTTCAAAGAGAGTTCGGCCCGCGATCTTGTACTGTTCCCGGCCCGAAGACCTTTAACAATCTCCGGCCCGAACTCTTTAATAGACTTCGTCCCGAACTCTTTCCATTGACTTCGGCCGGAACTCGTTATTGACTTCGGCCCGTACTCATTCTATGATCTTCGGCCTGCGGGCTGAACTCTTTTCACAATTTATTTTTTCTAAGTTTTTTTTTAATATACATATATTATATATAATTATAATTTATAAATTTTATTTATTAATATTCGTCTCGATCAGTGAATCTTGTCATCATATTATTTTTTCCAAAAACTGTGTACTTACTTTGCTTGTTGTTTGTGCCATCTTGTTTTTATTGTATAATTCTCAGATGGCCGAAGCACAAATCATAGAAGAGAACACCCTGGTTCCCCTTTACAGGATCAAGCTACTCACAGAAAACAACTCCTACTGGGCCCCGGAGGACGAGGTCACCTTCAGCATAGAATATTCGGTCTTATCCCACGTTCTTCAACGTCACCCGATATTCCACATGACCACTGCAAGGCCCGAAGTTCCAACGATATATGTTCAACAATTCTTTTACAACCTCACTCTTGTGACATCAACAGACCCACATCAATTTGAAATAGTGATTGGCGATCAGCCTATGCAATTAACAAAAGATGATCTGTATGACATCTTCAGGCTTCCTCGTGGTAATTCACGACCACCATTCACTACACATGAACCTCATCTACCGTTTAAGGACGTGTACGAAGGAATACACGATCTTGGTCTTAACCTTCCTCGGAATACTATCGATCTCACAAATCTCAAAAAGAAGAATATGGCAAGGTGCTGGTCTCACGTCCTCACTATTTTCAACAGATGTCCGACAGGAAAGTCATCTGGTCATGACAGGGCCTCTATAAACGTCCATCACGCTATCATGAAGGAATTATGTGCACAGTTAGTCAACCTATGATGATACATCCATGCCTACGAAACACTTAAGGGTCACACCGGTGAGTGCATGTAATACGAGCCAGTTATGCAATGATACTACGAAGAGGAATGATTCATAATAGTCATTATGAATCAGTTAAGTATTAAGTTAAGTTTAACTCATTACTAGATTAGTTTAACTAACTAACTAATACAAGAAGTTGTGCATTTACTAGTTGAGTAAATATACAATGTGTTAATTATATATTATCCATGATATGATTTAAAGATATTAAATCATATAGTAGTTGGATAATATTGTTGTATAAATTATATAAAGTTTATTATATAATTAATTATTAAAAGTATAAATACAAGTATATAATTCGTGTATATGGGTACCGAATTATTATTGTGTTAATACTAGACATTTAATAGTTAAGTGCAACAATAATAAACTAGTTAAAACTATAAGGGATGGAAGTGTAAAAAGGAAGTTTAATTAAGAAGTTAATCTTAATTAAACTAGAAGGGTTTTAAGTGTAAGATCTTCTATTATAAATAGAAGGCTTATGGCTTAACCCTAGATGTTGATTCCATACTCCTTAATCACGAAATCCTTGCCCCTCCTCTCTCTATTTCGGCCGAAGCCTCAAACACAAGAACACAAGTTTGTGTTTTTCGTGTTCTTCGTTCGTTCTTCGTGTTCTTCGAGTTTCGAAGAACAAGATCGTTCCAAGTGATCAACTAGAAGATCGCTCATCGTGTTCATCATCAGTGGATCTATCTTAAGCATTAACCTAAGGTATGTTTCATGGAACACACTTTCTTCTTCTCCTTTTGTACAATCGAACGAGAACACCAAGAACCCTAGGGTTCTTGGTGAGTGTTCGACGAACACACACAAGTATGTGTGTGTGTGTTCGAGTTTTTCGTACAAGGTTTCTTTCTTGTTAATCTAATCTAGATTTCCAACATCCCAATCCTTTAGGGTTTAAGGATTAGGTTTAATCTCACTTCCGCTTTTAGGGATTAAATCAGCTAGTTGGTTTTAACCGGTCAAGAACACGGTCATGTTCTTGGTTAGTATGGACGAACCAAGCATACTATGTGGTTGACCCAAGTGGTCGATCAGTGTTGTGAAACCTTTCAGTGGTATCAGAGCGTTGGTTTAGAAATCTAAACTAGATTAACAAAGTTTGTTTGTTTAATTTTAATTTTAAAGTTTTTTTTTTGTTCCATCTTTTTTTTCTCTTCTCCTGAATTTTTCGAAAAGGGTAAAGAACCCTAGGACCAAGCATGTTAAACTAGTTAAGTTTAATCGGTCAAAAGGATTCTAAAAAACCCTAGAAATTTCGAAAATTGTAAAGAACCCTAGGATCAAGAATATTAAACTAGTTTGGTTTAATTGATCAAAAGGCTTCTTTTCTAAACCCTAGAAATTTCGTGTACAAGGAAGAACCCTAGGATCAAGTATGTTAAACAAGATTTGTTTAATTGATCAAAAGGATTCTTTCCTTTTTCACCAAGGTGTTAGAGATCTAGGAAGATCTTTAGGACCAAGTATGTTAAACAAGATTTATTTAATTGGGCAAAAGGATTCTTTCCTAATCCTTTTAGAATTCGAAATCTAGGAGGAAACTTAGACACCAAGTATATTAAACTAGCTTAGTTTAATTGGTGAATAAGTTTCTTAGTGTTAAGAATTTCGAAACCCTGAAGAACCATAGAACCTATATTTAACTAGTTCAAGTTAAATTTAAAAAAGGTTTAAACAAACTAAGAATTATTATATATAGTTTTTATATAATAAGTTTATTAGTTTCACCAAGTATAAATCAGTGATTGTGTTAGATTAAGTTCCATCATGGTTGTTGGAGCTAGTGGGAGCTACACAAGAAAATCACAAAGTTTATAAGTGTGTCGTTAAGACATAAGTCTTGGTCGAATCTAGTAAGTCAAAACGAATGTTTAATTTTATTATTAGACATATGAAAAGCTAGGTGTGTTAAACTAGGTTTATGTTTCAAGTTCGTGAATCGTAAAAGAATTTAAAAGGTTTAACATAAGTTTATAAGTTTTTCAAGTAATATAAAACAATTAAGTTTTATCATAGATAAGGTTTTTCACAAAACCTAGTAAAACGTTTTGTACACCTCGTTTTAGGTATACATATAAAATCGCGCAAATTCTTGAAACTATAAGTTTTAAAGAATAGATCTTAAGTTTTAAAAAGGTATCTTGTAGAATTCTTATATTCACAAGTCACACATTTTAAACAAGGATTAAGATTGGAATAAAGGTTTAAGTTTAGTTTAAGACTTAAACAAACCCAAGAAAATCTTAGATCTAAGTACTATCCACCTAATGGAACACCTCACTTGTTAAACGATATTCATATTGTAAGGATAAAGAACCTTAGATATGGATTCAAATCATTGCGAGTGTTAGGGTGCGTAAGGTTCTGTGATAATCGGGAGTCCTGGCGCAGAGCATCGCACTGTCTTAGATGGTCTGATCTACTTTGGTGATAATCGGGAGTCCCGGCCCAAAAAGTACGTGAGTAGAATAAACATACTAGACTTTATTACTAACTTAGAAATGTACAATTAGATTGTACAAAGTTGTAGTAAGTTATAAGTCTAAAGATTCTACGACCTCAAGTAATCGTGTCAAGTCTTGATACGATCGGTAAGGATGTTACCTACCAGAAACAGCATGTCTCATCGGGAAGTGCCCAAACCTTGTGGCGAGAATGTGATATATGGATCCTAGGCCTAAAATATTAATTATGGGTTTATAATATATTTTAGAGAATGTTTATTGATGATTACTAATTAAACTGGGTTTGATTTGTAGATGGCAACAACAAACATAACGACACGTACCAACAATCTCTCACTAGGCTTGTTTCTAGAAAAGGACGAATAGACTGGGTCAATGTTTCTCAATTGGAAGTGTGATCTTCGGAATATGCTTTGGCATGAGAGAAAATGAAATGTCCTAGAAAAAGCAATACTAAATGCTCCTACCGCAAATGCTAGAAATGAACCAGGACAAGCATATTACGCTTGTAGGGTGTTCAAATCTCGCAAGGTGGTTAAAGGATCATCGGTGAGTGCTCACGTCATGTTTATGAAAGAGCACATGAATCATCTTAAATAAATAGGATACCCAGTATCGTTGTAGTCAGCAACAATAATGATACTCAACTCGTTGTTAGATGACTATAAGTCTTATGTAGTCGACTACAACTTGCACAACATGGAGCAATCCATTGATGAGCTACATTCCATGCTCATGACTACTGAGTTGATTTGGGGACCAAGATTAAGAATGATCTCGCAGTAACCGTTGATGGTAGTGAGCAGAGAAAGAGGCGCAGTGGAAAGGGAAAGGATAAAACTGATCCCAGCCACGGCGTGCCTAAAGGGTAATGGAGTCAAACAAAAAGGTCAAGAAGGTAAAGCCAAACAAGGACCGAGAAACGGTGTCTTGGTTGTGGCAAGGGTCAAAGGGTAGGAGGCAATGCTTGATCCTTAGTTGACTTGACCAACTTCTAGATACTCGCTTCCTACTTGTAAAAGTTTATTACGAGTAACTCAACTTTAGCAATCATTTATTGCTTAAGATGAAGGAAAGTGAGATCGAGTAACATGAGATAATGATCCCACAAGCACCACATTTTAATTCAGTATTTCTCGTATGGATTCAGTAAAACAATTTTCGGTTTTTAAGTTGTTTTGAACAAATTACATTTTTACTATCTTATGATAAATTTTCGTTTTTTTTAAGTTTATCATCATTGATTCCATGGTTGAATTATATTGTGCGTGCATGTGTGTTGATTATACTAGTCAAGATTTATGACTAGATTATAAAGTCAAGTATTGACTTAATAATGATCTCATTGTTTATATTTGTTTGATTTTTGAATAATATCTTAGAAGCTCAAGGTACTTAGATACTAGTAATTAGAAAGTTTTTTCTAATGAAAGTATTTAAGAGTTTTATGGAAGCATAAGGTTCAAAAGTTATTGAACTTAGTTAAAACATCTTAAGTAATAGTCATTACTTATGATAGTAAGTTTTAAAGTATTAGTATTAATAAAGTATGATTATATTGGATATAATCAAGATATACTTTGAAGAGTATTATTACAAGTCTTTCTTACTTGTAATAAAGGATTTGATGAAGTCATAATTCCCTAATAGGAATAATTGGATATTTGTAAAATCCAAGTAAAATGGCTTAGACATTAAATAAACTCTTAAAAGGGACAAACTATATTAAAGTATTTAATAATTAAAAGGTATTATTGCAAGTCTTTTATACTTGTAATAAATACAATATTTAATAAAGTCATAATTCCCTAATAGGAATAATGGATATTTGAGAAATCCAAGAAATGACTTTGGCATTAAATAAAAGTTCTTAAAGAATACTAATATGTTTAAGAATTGATAGTATCATTTCAAGTGTCTTATACTTGTTAGATACAGTAATCAATAAAAGTCATGATTCCCTAAACATGAATGTTGGATATTCGTAAATCCAAAGGATGATCTTAATTATTGATAGAATTCTTAAAAGATTAAACTACAAGTTATTGACTAGGTCAAAGTAGTAGTTTAAGAGATGCTTAAATTCCATAAAAGATAGTGGGAGCTATGACTAACATAATTCATTAAATGCATTAATGGATTTAGTAAAGTTAGTAAGACATTAACAACAAGGTTTTACCAAGTCGTTAGCCAAAGAGTTAAGAGAAATAATAAATGATCGTTAATTAGACTATTGCAAACCTAATAGCATGACCACAAGTCTTGTGATTATGTATTGCATATCTAATAGGTTGTTCACACTCCAGTGAATAACATAATCATTTAAGGAAATTTCTTTAACTAGTAATGATATATCTACAAATCAAGTAACTAAAAGAGGCTTTAGTTACAAGGAGAATTTTATGAATTCAAGAAACTAAGGAGTTAATTTCCAATCCTCCTATGTTTACCGAATTGCATAAAAGGCAAGACTAGAATATGTTCTAGATTGTTGCAAGAACAAAATCTAGCAAAGGCAAAAGAAATAGTATTTTTCAAATACTTGTCTTATGTCTTTAGTTTAATAGAAATGACTGGTTTAGTGATAAAGTTACAATCAAGGTTGTAAAAGTCATTAAGTAATCAACGCAAACAAAAGGAATAAGTAATGATCCAGTAATAATTCGATATCTATGTCCAGTGAGGAATAATACTCGAGTTAGAATCATTTTTATTCAGACTTTGTATGTTTTATAATATCATTGAATAAAAGTCTTTTTATTCAAAAAGATATAAATCCGTGACTACTCGTCTTGGTGGGAACCTCGATGGGACGTTAACGTCATCGTGGTATTTGGTGGTAGATTCGAAGTTCTTCAAAGATAGCTACACAAGTTTTGTGTAAACCAAATATCGGTGATATTCTGTTGGAGCTCAACGAATATTGGATTGACCACCGTGACAATACTTCATGGTTGAAAAGTTCAAAAGTATTGTTCACTAGGATTGTCCTTAAACCTGAGGTATTTGGTTTAGGATGCAATGACTAATGTGCTTTGGTTCGTCTTAGACAATTCTGAAAAATGTTTGTCATACGAGGCGATACTGGTACAAAGGAAGTTGTATTTTAAATCGAAATATAACAAGATGGTAATTGCACCTCCTCTTTAGGAGAGATATTTATGGGTCCTTTGACATGATGAGATAACTGGAAAGTGCATGTACATGCCCAAACGAACTGATTTGTTCTTTGTCGTTTATCACACAAGTTTGAATCAAGAAGTCATGAAATGATCTCGAATACAGGAGTTGATAATTTCTACCATGCTCGTATTCGTTATCACAAATATCGTGCTACAAGGGATAAGCCTAACATAGTTGCCCACGAAGTAGAGACATAGTGTTCTTTACTAGGAGACGCTATTAAAGAGTTTTTCATAAAACTATATCTGGGTTACGTAAGCTGTTTTTATGGGGTTGGTTACCTACATGCCCATCTAGAAGGCCATTGTAGCTTGTATCATTAAGACAAAGGTTACGAACTTGCACAAGTGGGAGTCTGAAGGAATTATGTGCACAGTTAGTCAACCTATGATGATACATCCATGCTTACGAAACACTTAAGGCACACACCGGTGAGTGCATGTAATACGAGCAAGTTATGCAATGATACTACGAAGAGGAATGATTCATAATAGTCATTATGAATCAGTTAAGTATTAAGTTAAGTTTAACTTATTACTAGATTAGTTTAACTAACTAATTAATACAAGAAGTTGTGCATTTACTAGTTGAGTAAATATACAATGTGTTAATTATAGATTATCCATGATATGATTTAAAGCTATTAAATCATATAGTAGTTGGATAATATTGTTGTATAAATTATATAAAGGTCATTATATAATTAATTATTAAAAGTATAAATACAAGTATATAATTCGTGTATATGGATACCGAATTATTAGTGTGTTAATACTAGACATTTAATAGTTAAGTGCAACAATAATAAACTAGTTAAAAATATAAGGGATGGAATTGTAAAAAGGAAGTTTAATTAAGAAGTTAATCTTAATTAAACTAGAAGGGTTTTAAGTGTAAGATCTTCTATTATAAATAGAAGGCTTATGGCTTAACCCTAGATGTTAATTCCATACTCCTTAATCACAAAATCCTTGCCCCTCCTCTCTCTATTTCAGCCGAAGTCTCAAACACAAGAACACAAGTTTGTGTTCTTCGTGTTCTTCGTTCGTTCTTCGTGTTCTTCGAGTTTCGAAGAACTAGGTCGTTGCAAGTGATCAACTAGAAGATCACTCGTCATGTTCATCATCAGTGGATCTATCTTAAGCATTAACCTAAGGTATGTTTCATGGAACACACTTTCTTCTTCTCCTTTTGTACAATCGAACGAGAACACCAAGAACCCTAGGGTTCTTGGTGAGTGTTCGACGAACACACACAAGTATGTGTGTGTGTTCAGTTTTTCGTACAAGGTTTCTTTCTTGTTAATCTAATCTAGATTTCCAACATCCCAATCCTTTAGGGTTTAAGGATTAGGTTTAATCCCACTTCCGCTTTTAGGGATTAAATCAGCTAGTTGGTTTTAACCGGTCAAGAACAAGTTCATGTTCTTGGTTAGTATGGTCGAACCAAGCATACTAGGTGGTTGACCCAAGTGGTCGATCAATGTTGTGAAACCCTTCATATCATGCCCTCTGCTACAACAGACATTATGACTATGTTGCCTATCTGTGGGAAGAATTCAAGGTTGCCAACGAAAAGGATCCAAAATATCTGATCTACCCGAGGTTCTGGTCAATCCTAATTGAACACTTCATGAACCGATATCCAAACATTCACATCCGGGATGTTGCAATAGATTCACACCAGCTCGTGTTGCATTCTTTTCGAAAAGAGAGTGGTACGTCAGTTGTTAATGCAGCACCGGTCCCTCTCCCACTGCTTAAAATAGGTGACATCAATATTGATGTCATCAGACAATACCGGGTTGCTCATTTTTCTGAATGGAGACCAGAGGATGAACAACCGTAACCAGACCAACCAGCTGCTCCACAACAACCACCACCTGCTCAACAACAACCACCACCACATCAACAACAACCTCGACGTCGAGCAGCAGCACCACGACAACCACCGGCTCACCGACGTGCAAAAAGACTTCGCATTTCACCCAGCGGTGCCTCCGAAAGTCGGTCGGTTGCCACTCCATCTCAACAGCTGACAACTCCACCAACTCGACCCATTATAAGACCAACAAAACAAACAACTGAACCTTCCTTCCCTTCCTCATCAGAAGATTCTGCTGCCACCGTGTCTGATCGACCAAATTCACCACCATCACCATCAGGTCCACCTTCACCACCACCACGAAGATCTCCAAATCCATTCGATGATCCTATTTTCTCGGATCCTTCTCCACAACGCACCCACCCACCACCCTCATCCGTATCTCATTCTTCCTTCACTTCCACAACTACCCTACCACCAATCACATCCATCATCCCAACTACCACAACAACCCTACCACCACTCCCATCCACTATTCCAACAACAATAATTACCCTACCCCCACTCACATCACTCATCCCAACTACCACAACCACTGTTCCACTAATCACATCCATCATCCTAACTTCCACAACCACCGTTCCACCAGCAACAACCACCATAACAATCGTTCCACCATCAACCACTACCATACCACCAGTCTCAACCACTATCCCACAAATCACACCGAAATGCCTCGAGGGTCACTATAACTTCACCGTCTACAATTGTTATGACCCTCCCTCAACAAACTCCAGTATCAGAGGCTACAACAACCACCACCACCCAAATCCCAACTCCAGATCTACAGCTCATACCGCATTTCGCTTCAGCACTGGAAACCTTTAACACAAGGTTGGCGAACATTGAAAGTAGACTGGAATCTATTCCTCCACCTCCTCCGGCACATGGTCCAAGAATCAGAGAGCAGCTCCTGACAGCATCTCGTCCATTCTCCATGGAAGAAATTAAGGCGATGTTCAACTATCGCATGGAAGAACATCTTGAGCCCTGCTCTCAAGGAACCCCCCTTTACAAAAGGCCGGAGGACCCTGAGGATGATCCTCAGGGAGGGGGACAAAGAAGGAGACTGGATCAAGGAGGATCCAGTTCTAAATATCAAGGAGGCGGGAGTCAGTCGCAACAACACCTCAGCTCCTCTCATCAAGGACAGAGAGGAGGCCCACAAGATGAAGAATATATCGACGACTGGGCAATTGTTGATTTTGACTACTCTCAGGTGTTACACGTTGAACCCCTCAACCAGTGGCGGGTGGAAGAACATGAGGATATCTTACCTCAAAACAAACTTGCTCCAGAACAGATGACTGAAGAACAAAACTAGAATCTATGCGTCATCTTCAATCTATAAATGCTGAGGTCGAGCATAACCGCACGGGCAAAGTTCACCGGGTTCTAAGGAAAGAGGCGGACACCGTGATTGATTTCCAAAGTGATTCAGATGAAGATAACATTGTGAATGAGGCTTTCACCGAACCACCTCCAATTGACAACTCTCCTCAAGATGACAACTCTGAAAGCGATGAACAAATGGAGGAGGCACAAGTGGAGGTAGATAGAGTCCCATTCACCAGAGAAAATTATCATAAATTCTTCTACAACTACGACTCACTGGTTGCCTCAAGAAATAAAGAACCAGAACCACCAACTGCTTCTCCACAACATGATGTACCGGTCTTATCAGATAGTGAAAAAAGGGCGGTGGATAGAGCTAATAAATGTCGTTTAAAAATATCAAAAAAGTTCTTATTCCAACAAATTAAACTACCATTTCATGAAGACAGGCTTCTCTGCTATCTTCCAGGAAAAAGAGCTGCCTATAATTTATCAAGATCTGTATAAAGAGGTGATTCTGCCGCCACGGGAAAAGCGAATGTACTATCTCACGATGCATTACCTACGGGGCAAAACAGATAGATACAACAAATCACCGATCACGCAGCTTCTGGACATAACGACCAACCACTTCTCTGGCTATTACTGGTACACCATTTACAAGATTCGACGAGCAGACGATCAAGTGTACACGATTGATGAAGGAGACTTCTATATCCTCGAACCTCGAGATATAGAATGTCTATACAACAAAGTACGAGTTCTTCCAGACACCCCACATCCAGTGAAAAATCATGCGAGAAATTTCGCTCACGCTGCTCTGAAGCGCTTCATGCTTGTAAAATCTGTTGCTGCTCGGATGGAAGATGTACAAATAGCCTTTGAGAGTGGCACAGAAAAGGTTCACCCGGGAGCACCATACAGATCCCTTCCCTCTGAAATTCAAACTCGGCGAACAGTTGTTCTTAACTTGGGAATGACCTACACGAACCTCTTCAAGGAAAGACTTTTCTTCCGTGTTTTAGATATTGCCAAGTTCTGTGACGGTACATTAAAACTCCTGAAGAAAAAATTGGAGAAAAAGGGAAGGCACTTGAACAGGCTTCCCAGCAACCCAGAGAACACCTCCCTATGAAGCAACATCGACAAACTCTTCACCGCCATTGATGACAGATTAAACTGGCGCACAGTGATTAGACACTTTGAGGTTCATCTGGGGGTATGAGAACGACGCAAGACGCCCACCTACACAACTGAAGTCAGCAACCCACCACAAAAGTTTGGTCAATATCATGGCCTCCGATGGCCGGACGAACCAGTTGCTTTCAAAAGACTAAACAAGAGGGGTGGCCCGCGTCAATAATCAATTGCTGGGAGGCACTCCACCTGTCCACAGTGTCAACATTCTGAACGATGGCTTCTGATCACAACAGATTTAGAACCCGCTCTCAAAAGCAAGCACAGTGCTCAATCAACCTTCAATGCAAATACTCTCCTTCAACCCTCCGATGATGTTTAAGGTACGTCCTCAAATCTCAAAACTTTTTCATACTTTTGATTTGTCGAGGGGGAGAAATACTAATTCTAGGGGGAGAATTACTATTTCTAGGGGGAGAAAATTCTGAAAAATCAAATCAAAAATACCCAATATGAATAAACGAACGAAAAATCTTTTCATAAAGACAATACCTTCCCATGGTTTGCCAGATCCGGCCTAACCTACCCAGGGAAAGATTTCTGCCAACTGGCAAATGTGAGGGTATACGTCTAGGGTATAGAACTAGGTGAGTGCAAGGTGATGTGAAAACATGATAAACTTAAGAAAATACACCTTTGAGTGCATCTAAACCGTCAACAAACCGGGCAACCATACAAATAGGTGATCATTCATGCGTTGGATGTTTCACTAGACTTTACTGACCCAGTAAAGCAAATGCACACCACCACCAACTACTCAAAATCCTCTCAACATGAATTTGTTTTATTTCATTAGGGGACGTAGCACAAAAACTACCGACTACTCATTCGGAGTATGTCGGTATTGAAACATAATAACCTCCTGCCTCGGGTTAAGTCTCTTTGTATGCACAGTGTGTCTAGTTCTCACCCCCAAGAATCTTTCCAATATAGGACACTTGCAGTACAAAAATGGATCTCCGTGAATCCATCAGAACACTCGTAGTGGCATCACAATCTGAAGTTTCACGAGGATCGAGTGGAAATCCTGCTAGAGCTAAAATCACGCCAACTCTAAACGCAGGTCATACATTTGAATCAACGGTTGTGCAAACGACTACCGATTCATACCGTGTGCTAACGGATACTCTAAGTGAGTCCGGTGTTACCGAAAAATCCATGTGAAACTCTTAAAATGAAACATCTTTAAAAAGCTGATTAAAATGCACATGAGCGTAATAGACCGCTCTCAAATTACTCCTATGATCTGATATATCCAGCATGATCTTCCCCGGAGCCACCGACAATATAGGAACTAAGAAGTGAGGGTCCTAGGTCTAGGTGAGCAGAAGTAAGTGTCGTGGGATCTTGATTGGGGTGTGATGAGGTAAAAATTGAGAGGGGGTATGAAGTATGGGGTGTGGTTGAAAATGAAAAAGTGAGTTGAGTGAGGAGCGTGTGTGAAAGGGTTAAAGAAAATGGAAAACCCTCCCTAAACCGAACAAAAGACCGGGTAACCACATCTATATCAGACTGCATAAGTTGCTTTCTGATTAAGACATCATGGACACAGTGATGCAATGCACAACCCCACTGACCACTCAAGTACAAAAAGTACTTGTTTCAAAATCACGGAGATTACCACATCTTCTATGGACATCTCATTTGGAGATTGTTGATATTGAAAAAAGGGGACCCACCTCCAGTCCTCGCCTTCGTTTGTCCACGTATAGAGTCTAGAACCGAATTAAATCTCTCTAGGACACAGGCACTCTACCAAGCATATCTTTGTGATATTGCCGGAACATTTATAGTGATACCAAAAAATATTGGTATTCCACGATGATTGAATGGAAATCCTACCAGTGCTTAACATCAAAGCCAACATTGAACGTATGTCACACAGTTTCTGCAACTGTTGTGCTAACAGGAAATCTATGTGATCCTGGGTTACCCTGATACCTTCTTGTGCGAAGATCAGACGAATGTACTCCATTCTTATCAACAACAGTCACTATGTCTGATAGAGGATCTGATGACTGTACTCCACTTTTATCAACAACAGTCAATACATCAGATAAGGGATTCTATGACCGTACTCCAATATTATCAACAACAGTCAGAAAATCCAAATCAAATCAAGATACCGCACTTCTACGACTTCAACAAATATCAGGAACCAAGGATCAGCAGCAAATCGACAACCCCACAACTTCAAGAAAGGACTTCCGCTGCTAACCGCTCTATCTATGGGTCTACATTTCTTCGATTTGCCTGAAGTCTTCTGGAATACTTTATATTGGTTGAAAAGCCAATTAAAAGTATGTCTAACACCGATCATCAAAAGCTGATGCTGATTTTTCAACAAAACTGCACAACGGTTTAACACACAGCTCCAGCTTTACAAACAAAGAAGACTTCAAAGATATGCAATCTAGACTATTGTTACAAAGGGAGAGATTGTTAGGTCTTAAAATGTTGTAAATAATAGTCTAGGGGGTAGATTGTAACATTGCATATTAGTTTAGTTAGTTAATTAGGTTTAATTAAAGGAATTAAGGAGATGATATAAAAGCCAAGTTGTAATCCTTAATTCTCCACTTTTGCAATTAATCAAGATACATTTCAGCAATTGTCCTCTCTCCCTCTCTCTACTTTCTCTCACTAAAACCCTAAAACTTCATCATCAAGTTTCATCCAAAATCATCATATTTGATTAAACAATGGATTGATTGTTGTTCTTGGCATTTCAACGAGTTGTCTAATTGTTTAGTTTACGTCTTTATAATTTGCGGTGTATTGAGTCTAGCTGTTATGATCTAGTTAGGCCATCCAGTTACTCGATCTTTTGTATTCTAGTATAGTCTTATCTTAACTTAAAGAACAAATTATGTAAACTGTCCTTATGGTTTAGGGTGTTCACTATTCGGATATAACCGGATTGTCCAATTGGACATTTTGGATCAGACTATTTGGATTGGTTATTTGGTTTTTTGGATCGCTTTGGACTTGAACCAAATTAATAGTTTGGATTTCGGATTGGATTTGGTTTCCGTTGTGAAAACCGGATTGTCCAAAAAAACCGAATAGTAATATATAGTAGATTGAGTTATATAATAACACTTGTTGGTTTCCATTGTAAGCAATTATGGTTTCCCTTTTCTGTACATTTCTTATAGTAAATTGATTTATATACTAATACTCGTTCCATTTTATATTTTATCACTTGGTGATGTACCAATATTTTTGGAGTTTTTGATAAAGTTGATGTCAAAATTTGTGGATATATGATTGTAAATGTAACAAGCTATGAATTAAACTTGTTTTTATGGACAAAGTAGTTTATCATTTTGGAATTTTACATATGAACTTAATATTATTTATGCTGTATACTTTTGGAATATTTTGAAATTTTTAAGGAAAAACCAAACGGATAAAATCAAACCAACCAAATTGTTATTTGGTTCGGATCGGTTTGGTTTTCGATTTAGTTTGGACGGTTCGGTTTGAACTTTTGAAAATCGGATTTTATTTGGTTTCACCTATTTGGTTCGAATAAAACCAAACCGTCCAAACGAACACCCCTACTTATGAATTGTATAAAGGTAAAAAATCATTAAGTGTCCAAATTTGCACCGATGGCCCCTTGTATTATCTCTTATCACAGATCACCCTTAAGATGGATGTCCATTAAAAAGGGCCGTTAACTTGGGTCATGTGTCATACCTTTAGACCAAACTCAACAATGACACAACTAGCGTCATTAATATTTTCAAATCAGTGTCATGTTAGCTCACATGCCAACTAACATTGAACTGACATACATATGCTAACGATAAGATGCCGTCGATTTAGGAAGAAGTATAACCCGAAGAGTGGCTTTGATAGGAGTCTTACTGTCACTCAACTCTCAATTATGGTGTAACCGAGTCAAGCTACTCATGAGCTTCTTGAGCTCGGATCTTTTAAAACCTGATTTAAATAAGCTCAAGCGAGCTTGAACTTAGCTTTAAGCATGTTTATTAAACGAGCCCGAGCCTAAACTTCGGACAAATAGCTCATTTAAACTCGTGAGAATAAACATAGAACTTAGATTTACGTAAGTAGTTCTTTCAAAGCTTAACTGTCCAACGTAAGAATTGATTTTTGTAATGAAAATAAGGAGGATTTGCGTAAATTAAAATAAATTAAAGTGGATAATTAGTGAATTATGAGTCTCACTTTAAGCCTAAAATATTCTCTTAACCATAGTCCTTGGGGCAATGTTTAACATTTTTCTTTTTTTAATATAGTTATATTAATTATCTTTAAAAGTAAAAGTAAAGGTAAAAAAATAATTTTATTATATTAAAGTGTATAGTAAATGGAAGATGTTTCCTACTTTATTACCAAATAAGGTAAATTTTGAAGTCTATGAATGTTTTTTGAAACACTATAAAATGGAAAGCGTATCACTTATGAGAATTTATTACTACACTACAACTTTTAGCTCATACACCATATTGTACAAGTTTCAAAACTAACTGTAGAATCACATTAAACAAAGATTATAGTAAAGATAATAAAACATGGAGTAAAGATATTTAGTCCTACCATTTGGTCCTACTCATGATCCTACATATGGTCCTACTCATTAGATGAAGACACATGTCGAAATCAAGGGATAATATTAGGAGAGAGGAATTAGTTAAATATACATGTCATCCTATCAAGTGGTTAAGATCAAATGGTAAAATTAAATATCATTTTCTTTAAAATATATGATGTAAAAATTACCTTTTCAATCACTTATTATGATATAGATGTAGTATTACATATTGGTGACATATTCTATGCGTGTGAGGCCGAAGGTTCATCTGTAAAATGCAAACATGCACACAGATTCAACAACGTCGTGCATAACTTTGGGCTTTGGAATTGGACCTAACAGCCCACAACTTATTCCTTTTAATTATCATTTTAAAATTCAACTTTGAGTATTCATTTTTTTCTTGTGTAATATCGATGATAACTCGCTTTGCGAGCCGACTCATAGAGTGTGACTACCGCTTTGCGGATAGCGCGTAATCTGTGCATGTAAACCTCTATGGTCACAAGGGGTATTTTGTGTGCTCAAATTAAGAAAAGATTAAACCCGAGACTTCTTGGAAATTAACGATTATGGAGATCAAATTCAACCACAAGATCACTACCCTTGTGGTTAGTCGTCATCTTCAATATCATGTCGGGTCATAAGTCAATATGGGAGGCCATACAATTTTGCAAGACATGTTAATTTTCCATATTAGTCCTGACATATGAGCTTATTAGAACTTCGAAACGTCGATAAACCCAACTTGAACTTATCATTTCGCTTTAAATAAAATTTACAAGCTTTTAAGCCCAAGAAAACATATTACTTTTACTATATATATCATGCATTTAAACTTTTTTTAAATTATCAATGCTTAATTTTCAGTCAACACACTTACTATTTTGGTAATATATTTGCGTTTAAAAAAAATTAATTTCATTATTCAAACCATGACTACTCACCGCCCACCACCAATACCACCCGCCGACACCCACCACTATCACTCACCCCACCGTCACCCACCAACCTGTTGGGTTTTGCACCAATTTACTAGACTTTTGTGCATCGTGAAATCATGTACAAACAATTTTACCATACGACTATTAGAGGGTCCAACCCAATTATGTAGTATTAGAGGGTCCAACCCAATTATGTAGATGGGCTAAGGTCCATTAGGGTTTATTATGATTAAGGTTTATTATGTATGCTATATATATTGAGCATTACAATGTCTCATATATATAGCATACATAATAAACCCTAATCATTAGAGGGTCCAACCCAATTATGTAGATGGGCTAAGGTCCATTAGGGTTTATTATGCTTAGGGTTTATATATATGAGACATTGTAATGCTCAATAGAATCAATCAAATACAATTATTAAAAAAAAAAAGTTTGACAGGTAAGAGAACTTGCTGAAAAATGAAGGAATAAAGAAAACAAAAGAACAGGATCCCTCCGGATCACCGGCGATTAGCTAGAGACCGGAGAATGATTTTACTCCGCTGGGATTTCTTTAGAGGAGCTCAATGACTCTGATACGACGTAAGATAGTTTGAATTGGTACCTTCTTCATTGATAGAAATGGGGTATAAATACCCATATGAAATTACAGTTACAATCCAAGAATAAGGTAATAAATCAAGACATTAATGACATTATTAGACATTATATGAAACTTATTTTTGCTAATCGTTATCCTTGATTTATGCTAATCATAACCCTTGATTTATGCTAATATGTTAGATAATGAAATAATAATTGTATTTGATTGATTCTATTGAGCATTACAATGTCTCATATATATAGCATACATAATAAACCCTAATTATAATAAACCCTAATGGACCTTAGCCCATCTACATAATTGGGTTGGACCCTCTAATACTCCCTCGCAGTCCGAGTGGCGAAATCGCGAAAGCTCGAGACTCGACTAAAATACATTAATATTAAAGACCTATGCGTAATCTTGAAGAAGATGTCCGGTAGCAAAATGAGAGATTTCTTCGATTCCTTCATGAAGGGTTTCATAACACTGATCAACCCATTGGGTCGACCACCTAGTCACTTCGTTCGAACCATACTGGTAAGAACATGATGGTGTTCTTGAGCGATTAAACCAACTAGCTAGTTCAATCCCTAAAAGCGGAACTGAGATTGCACTTAATCCTTAAACCCTAAAGGATTATAGGAACTTGGAAATCAAACTTGATTAACAAGAAAGAAAACTTATTCGAAGAACTCGAACACACATATTGCTTGTGTGTGTTCGTCGACCATCAACCAAAGAACCCTAGGGTTCTTTGGCCGAATTTGAACAAGAGGAGAAGATGGGAAAAATGGTTTCCCAAAACATACATTATTGCTTGCTTAAGAAAGTCCACTGATGATGAACAAATCGAGCGACATTCTACTTGATCCTTGCAATGAACTTGTTCTTCAAAACTCGAAGAACACGAAGAACGAACGAAGAACGAAGAACACCAAACTTGGTGTTCTTGGTTTCGGCCGAAATCTCCCAGGGATGGAGGAGGAATTTCGTGTAGGGTAGAAGGGAAGTGAATGATTAGTTTTAAATGAAACCTTAAGCCTTCTATATATAATATAATAAGTTTCATTTAACTCCTTCTAATTTAATTAAGATTAATCTCTTAATTAAACTTATCCTCTTACACTTTAAACCCTTATAGTTTTACTAGTTATTATTGTAACATTTAATTATCAAATGCCTTAGCATTATACACTTATATATTTCAGTATAGATATACACGAAATATATATACTTGTTGTTTTATACCTTTAACAATTAATTAGACAATAATATTATCCAATCACTATATGATTTAATAGCTTTAAATCATATCATGGATAATCTATAATTAACACATTGTATATTTACTCAACTGATAAATGTACAAATACTTGTATTAATTAGTTAGTTAAATTAATCCAGTAATAAGTTAAACTTAACTTAATACTTTACTGATTCATAATGACTATTATAAATCATTCCTCTTTGTAGTATCATTGCATATCTTGCTCGTATTACATGCACTCACCGGTGTGACCCTTAAGTGTTTCATAGGCATGGATGTATCATCATAGGTTGACTAACTGTGCACATAATTCCAACACTTCAAATGTGTAAAATGGAGAGGGTAAGTAATTTCCAATCACGTGGCTTCAAAGAAAACAAAAGAGATAGAGCCGTGGCTTTTGACATGAAATAAAAGGAGAGTCGTGGCTCTTAAAACAAAACGATTAAATATCAAAACAGAGTCGTGACCCTTGACAATTTTGAAGCACGTGGCTTCGAAAGAAAACAAGACGTGGTGGAGCCGTGGCCCTTGACAATTTTAAAGCACGTGGCTTCGAAAGAACACAAAAAAGTCGTAGAGCGGTGGCCCTTAACAATTTTGAAGCACGTGGCTTCGAAAGAATACAAAAAGTGGTAGAGCCGTGGCTCTTGAATGATTAAAAAAAACAAGTAAAACCACTGGATTAGAGGAATGACCGCAACCCTTTAACCAAAATATGCCAAACTTGAAAGAAAAGAAGTAGCAGGTGGGACCCGTATATTAGAGTTATCATGAGATTAAGGAACATGACCATTCACATGAGACGATGTATTGATGTATACTGCATTTTGTAGAGAATCAATTTAACAATATCTATATATTGGAAATAAGAAATCAAAGACAAAGTATAAAATAATAATAAAGAAAGAAAGAAATCGGAAACATAGAGACCAAAATAAACTAGTATTGATGGGATTAAACCCTTATTAAGACGAAAGAAACAAAAAACAAAAGAAGGGGTCCCTTCGAATCAGCGGCGATTGGCCGGAGACCGGAGGATAGTTTTACACCGGTCAGTTTTTCTCTAGAACCTTAGCTCTGATACCATGTTAGACAATGAAATAATAATTGTATTTGATTGATTCTATTGAGCATTACAATGTCTCATATATATAGCATACATAATAAACCCTAATGGACCTTAGCCCATCTACATAATTGGGTTGGACCCTCTAATAACGACAACACCGAATTAATTGACTGATTAGATCTACAAATCTAATGTAACAAGTAAAACATTAATAATAAACAAATCGAAAAACTTACATTCGCAGTTCCTGGTGATAATTCTTGAGACCTAGTACGAGTCAAAACGCTTCCACAAAACATGATTCAAGTTAGAATTTCTCTACTGATTCATACCCAAGGTTTGCAAGCAAACGAGATACTACAATGTAATGCAAAGTACCCTCGAGAAAGAAACACGAACGAAAACCGCAAAAACTGTTTTCCGGTGACGGCTGGTCGGCGGTGGTGGCTGGTCGGATGAAGGGGTTAAATGAATTGGGGGTGTTCCACAAAAGTGATTGATTTGTTTTTGTCTAATACTCCAAAGCCTCTATTTAAAAGGATTAGTTAAACCAATCTTTGTTTGAGTTAAACTTAAACAAGCCTGGACCATGAGCACTGTTAGTCCCAAGACTAAGTAAATAAGATTTGATGATCGATAGCTAAGAAGAATAAATATCAGCTGAAGTATGTATCTCAGCTGAAGCAAGTATATACAATATACCTTCAGTTGAGTACGTACTTAGCTTTAGGACAACAAGTTAAATCAGCAGCTATTAACGAGAGTTCATTCGAAGTCTATGACCAAAGGACAAAGACAAGAAGAAGACTATTCAGCTGATTGTGGAATCAGCTGATAGTACCTGCTGCAGATGAAGACTTATAGGAAATGTTCATTGACACCTTGAACATTTCCCTTTCCCGCTCAAAGAAGAAGAAAACGATGAAGATCTTCTATTTCGGAATAGAAGATAATGTCAGTACATTATCATCGTTTGTCCCTCCAAGCATGTAAAGAGAAAGTCAACTATTTCTGTACTTATGTAGTACACCTTTCAATGTGCGTCAGAAAGGGTACCGGAAGTAGTTGACACAAAGTACACTTGGGACAATAACTTGTGCAAGAGCATTTAATGATCCATAGACAAGTCCACATCGACGAATAATATGTTTACACGTCGTCAACCTTGTGGAGAAAGGAACATGGATCTTGGGCTATAAATACAGTCATAAATGCTTGCATTTACACACACCTTTTAGAAATCATAGCACAAGAACATTCCCTGAGAGTTAGTTATTTGTCTAAGTATTAACTCCTCCATAGTTATTACTAAGACATTAATATCAGCCGTTAGTATCAGCTGATATAACTCTCAGTGCATACTCTTCTAGTTTTGAGCGGTCTAAAGTGTCATTTCAAGTATAGAGTTTTAGTTAGTTTTGTACTATCTATTTCCGCAAACTTTGTACTGTATTAAGTTGTTTTAATAAACTCTTAATCACTGCAATCTTGTTGTTCACTTATCTTATCTTCGTTACTCGGTCGTAACGCAACACGTTAGTGTTGTTGGGATCCAACAACTGGTATCAGAGCAAGTGTCAAAATTGTTTTCCATCAATTTTGAGCATATGTTATGGCTGAACCTACATCATCAGATCTTCCATCATCTGGAAAACCTCCCAAACTTACTCAAACCAACTACCCCATGTGGAAAACCCGTATGTTGTCCCACATGGTTACCTATCACCCAAAACTCCAATATAACATCACGATAGGAAAATATGTTCCCAAAACCCTCATTCCTGGTACTTCTGAAATACCAGAACACTATGTGGTGAAGTCTGAGGCTCAGTGGACAGACGCTGAAAAACGTCTTGTTCATATTGAGAACAAGGGTCGAGATATGCTTTTTCAAGCAGTTGTTGCTGAACTGTATCACAATATTCAGTTTTGTGACTCAGTTAAAGAAATGTGGGAGAGGCTGGCTGAAGTTTATGAAGGCACATCAGTTGTGCGTGAACATAACAAAAACATGCTCATACATGATTATGAACTGTTTAAAGCCAAGCCAAGTGAGACTATAGTTCAAACTTTCAATCGTTATAACATTTGGTTAAACGAGCTGAATTCTCATGGGGTTGATAAGGACGATATGTCCAAAATGTGTAAGTTTATGGCAGCCTTACCTTCTAAATGGGCTACCATCATAACTTGCATGAGTACATCTCCTACTCTGAAAGATTATACTCTTTCGTCTCTCTATGGTATGTTTCTAAGCCATGAGAGAATTGTACTCAACAAATTTCAACCTCCAAAGGACTCTAAAGTGAGTTCCGCTGGATCTTCGACTGCTCTTGTCTCCTTAAACAAGCCTAGCAGAATCGAATACCCCCCCATCAGATGATGAAGCTGACAACACTTCAGCTGTTGGTCTGTTCAACATGCCTGAAGTCAGCATTGAAGAAGTCGATGAAGACGAAGACAACGATGCCCTTATATCTGAGCTGGCTTACTTGTTAAAAATAGAAAATTCTTCAAAAACAAGTCTGGCTCCTCAGCTAGAGGCTCGAGTAGCAGATCTATCACATCAGCTGTATCTTCTAGACCATCTGGAAGTACACCTGACATCTCTGAGATAACTTGCTACAACTGCAACAAGAAGGGACACATTTTTCATAAAAAGGTAACCTCTCTAATCTCTACTGAGGCTACTAAAGCCAAAGATATTGTTGATTCTATTATTTGTGACTTGCACTTCATTGATCAGCTGAAAGGTGAATGTTTGGATAAACATAGTGCTATTCTACGTGAAAATGCATTTTTAAAGGAACGTTTAATTGATCACAAAACTTTAAAAGAAGAACTTTCTAAAACAAAATTTATTAACTCAGTTCTTCAACATGATCTAAGTGAAAAAGTTAAACAACTTGAAGCAATTAAAAAGATTTGTGAATCATGGTCTCGTCCATCCAAACGTGTGAGTGAATGTGTTAACTCACAAATCCCTAGTCAAGTACAAGCTGTACTAGGAGGAGATTTCCTTGCTGCAGCCGCTGTACCTGACAGCAGTAGAGATGATCTGTACTAGTCGTCAGCTGATGCTTCTGCGCCAGCTGAAGAGTTGGTTTTTGGTTCCTTTGTTAAGTCTACCAAAACCTATGCTACTGAGATGTCCTCAGAAGATCCTTCTGTAGCTACTGGTGAAGAGTCATCAGCTGACTCCTCTGCCATGATAGTTAGGACACCTACTGTAGTCACTGTTGAACATAGAAAATCTATCTTGGGTTCAGCACCTGCTGCCTCTTCTGCTAGATCTCTGCAAAAGACTAGTTCAACAGCAGGAAAGAAAACTGTTCTTACACCCTCCAAGGGTGAGCCAGTTGGAGTTCGTACTCGAGCTGCAAAGAACAATCGTAAGAGTATTCCTAAGAATACTCCAAGTCCTTCTTCAGCTGTGTCTGTCAGACGGCTGAAAGGAAAGGTCAGCAAGCTGACATCACTCATTCAAACTCTGACTATCTCTGATAATCAGAAAATGAAAGGTATTTTGGGTCCAGTTCCCAATCTTATTGCCTCGCCCTCTACTCCACTGCAAAGAAACAGAAAATGCTATAAGTGTGGAGATCGTGGGCACATGGCAAGTGAGTGTGATAGCACATGCCTGAGACCTTCCCCAACTTCAGTATGTGAGCCTACTGAAAAGCCAACTTCTGTGAGTCCCAGCGGGAAGTCACAAGGACCCACCGAAGTGTGGGTTCCCAAAAAGAACTAACTCTTTTAATTTATGTGCAGGGTGATGAAAGCAAACATGTCTAGTACTTAGACAGTGGTTGCTCGAGACACATGACTGGTTACAAATCCCTGCTGGAAGAGTTTGAAGTTTGTGATGGTCCCTCAGTAGTTTTTGGTGATAATGGTAGAGGCTCACCTGAAGGTTATGGAACCATTTCAAATGGATCCGTAAAAATCACAAGAGTTGGTTATGTGAATGGGCTGAAACATAATCTTATCAGCATTAGCCAACTTTGTGATGCAAAGTTCTCAGTGAACTTTAACGAATACAGAGGAACGGTGACGGATAAGCATGGAAAGGTAGTATTAAGAACAAAGAATCCTCAAAATCAGTATTAGTTGCTCCAAGAACAAAGAATCCTCAAAATCAAGAAGTCTGTCTATTCTCTCATTCTACTGAAGAGCTGAATTGGCTATGGCATAAGAGGCTATCTCACCTGAACTTCAAAAATATATCGAAGCTGGCTCGAGGTCAGCTGGTGAATGGTCTGCCACAAATCAAATATGAAAAGGATAAGCTTTGTTCAGCTTGTGAACAAGGCAAGCAACATAAAAGCTCCTTCTAATCAAAGCAATGTTTTTCCATCGACAGCTGCCTACACATGCTCCATATGGACCTTTTTGGCCCTATGAGTACTGAAAGTCTAGGTGGAAAGAAATATACACTTGTTATCGTTGATGAATATTCACGATATACTTGGGTAATATTTCTTCGTCACAAAAGTGATGCAGCTGAAGAGATTATCAAGTTCATCAAAAGGATGGAACTTCTAAATGGGTCTAGAGTCAAGATGCTGAGATCAGACAATGGTACTGAATTCAGGAACAAGAGTTTAGAAGATTTCTGTTCAGATGTTGGGATCTCCCAAAACTTCTCAGCTGCAAGAACACCTCAACAAAATGGTGTTGCTGAAAGAAGGAACAGAACCCTAATAGAAGCTGCAAGAACAATGCTTGCTGAGTCAAACATGCCTAAGCAATTTTGGGCAGAAGCTGTTAACACAGCTTGTTTTACTCAAAATAGGTCTCTCTATGTGAAGAGACACAAGAAGACTTCTTATGAGATTTTTCGTCAGAGGAAACCATTCATAGGTTTCTTTCATGTGTTTGGCTGTGTGCGTTTTGTGTTAAACACACAAGATCAGCTGAGTAAATTTGACTCTAAAGCTGATGAAGCCATTTTCTTGGGTTACTCCACAATATCCAAAGCATATAGAGTTTTCTACAAAAGAAGACAAACATTGGAAGAGTCCAAAAATGTTACTTTTGAAGAACACTCAAAGGCTATGAACCCCACCTCTGCTGACTCATCTGATGCATTTCAGAGATCAGCTGAACCATCTCCTGATGATACAGCTGAAGCATTTTCCGATGCTTTAAACCTCTTTGATGTTCCCATAAATGAATCAGATGAAACGTTCCATGATGCTCCTACATATCTTGTGGATATCGCAGCTGTTCAACAAGAGATACCAACAACTAGAGCATCATCCAAGGCTATCTCTAAGCCACATCTTCAAACTTCAAGAAGATCCGTTCGAAATGAAGTAATTCATCCTGCTGAGCAGTCAGCCGCTCAACAAGGATCTAATTATGCCGAATCTTCCTCTTCTACAGCAGCTCCTCAATCTAAGTGGACCTCAGAACATCCAATTGAGTTAATCATTGGAGATCCACAACAAGGAGTTGTTACAAGAAGTAAAGCATCATGCAATCTTTGCTTATGGTCTTGTTTTCTAGCAACTGAAGAACCGAAAAATATTAAAGCTGCTTTAGAAGACTCAAACTGGATTCAAGCGATGCAGGAAGAACTTAACCAATTCGAGGTCAACAAAGTATGGCAGCTGGTGCCCCCACCAGCTGGAAAGACTATAATTGGTACTAAATGGGTATTTAGGAATAAAATGGATGAAGAAGGTGTGGTTATTCGCAACAAAGCTAGACTTGTTGCACAAGGATACAGACAGGAGGAAGGAATCGATTTTGATGAAACGTTTGCTCCAGTGGCTAGGCTTGAGGCAATTAAAATATTTCTAGCCTACGCTGCTTACAAAAACTTCTCAGTTTTTCAAATGGACGTGAAGAGTGCGTTCCTGAACGGGAAGCTACAAGAGGAGGTATACGTTAAGCAACCACTAGGGTTCGAAAATCCTAAGTATTTAGACTATGTGTTTAAATTGGATAAGGCGATGTATGGGTTGAAACAAGCTCCTCGTGCATGGTATGATACACTCTCCACGTTCCTCATAGCAAATGATTTCACCAGGGGAAAGATTGATAAAACCTTATTCATTCGCAAAATCAAAGGTGGTATCATTCTTGTTCAAATTTATGTGGACGACATAATTTTTGGTGCTACTGATGAAAAACTTTGTAGACTCTTTTCTAAACTTATGTCTACAAAATATGAGATGAGCATGATGGGTGAATTAACTTATTTTCTTGGCTTAAAAGTTAAGCAATCTAAAAATGGAATTTTTATAAATCAAGAAAAATATATCAAAGATCTTTTAAAGAAATTTGATATGAATTCATCATCATCCATGAAAACTCCAATGGCTCCTCCAAACAATCTAGATGCTGACATAACTGGTAAGTCAGTTGATGTCACATTCTATAGAGGAATCATTGGATCATTACTCTATCTCACCGCCAGCAGACCAGATATTATGTTTGCTACTTGCATGTGTGTTAGGTATCAAGCTGATCCTAGAGAATCTCACCTAATAGCTGCAAAAAGAATTTTAAGGTACCTGAAGGGTACTCCAAGCCTAGGTCTTTGGTATGCCAAAGACTCTGGGTTTGATCTAATTGGCTATTCAGATTCAGACTTTGCAGGTTGCAAAATGGATAGAAAGAGCACCACTGGAGGATGTCAGCTGCTTGGTGGAAGCTAGTCAGCTGGACAAGCAAGAAACAAAGTACTGTCTCTACCTCCACAGCTGAAGCAGAATATGTTGCTGCTGGAAGTTGCTGTGCTCAAGTCCTTTGGATGAAGAATCAGCTTGTTGACTTCGATATGAACTTCTGCAAAGTTCCTATCTATTGTGATAATACAAGTGCTATTGCAATCAGCAACAACCCAGTTCTTCATTCTAGAACCAAACATATCGACATAAGGTATCATTTTATTAGAGATCACACTGAACAAGGTGACGTGGAACTCCACTTCATTTCAACAGACCTTCAGCTGGCTGATCTATTCACTAAGCCTTTAGATGAAAAACGTTTCAACTTTTTGATCAGCGAGCTAGGTATGTTGAATGCTTGAATCAACTGCTGAAGTACTATCAGCAGCTGATAAGGCTCACCTTGTCACTTAGTACATTCAGCTGACTAAAACCTTTTGAATATATCAGTCAGCCGAATAAAATCTCTTAAATGATAACTTATCGTGTTTTATAAGTTAAAACGTTTGGTTCTCCCATAAAAAGGCATCTTTTAACCCTATCCACACGTTCTCTGTGGCAAATATTTCCACTCGAGTGAAAATATTTGGCATTTATGTGGGACAAGACACCCTGACACAGATCGGCTCCATTACCTCACACTGTCACTTCCAACCACCTTTGCACGATAACCAACGTGTCTATAGTTGGTTTGTAACTATCCAATTATGACCCGGTTTAAATTCAAATCTTTACCCAAACCGACCCATAAATCTCCTATAAATACCCACCTCTCTTCATCACTTCATCCTCATCACTCCCACAATTCTCTCTCAAAAACCCTCTATTTCTAACCTTTATCTTTCTTCCCTCTCTCTCCCAAAATGACGAAGAAAGCTTAAAAGGTTTCTCTTACTAGGGCTGCCATTGAGTTCTCTCAGAACTCAAACCTTGTAGCCAACACTTCCCCACCGGATGATCTTGTCGATATTTATCGACCGGTTGGGACGTTTGTGCGTCACTGCCCTATCAGTGGTGAATTTACCAGATTCACCAAGAGTATCATCGAACTCTTGCGTGATTTCTGGATGTCCGCCTCCACTTCTGGAGATGACATCACTGCGCAAGTAGGGAATCATCAAATCACCATTACTATTGATGATTTCCAAGTTGCTTGCGGATTCGATTATCTTCAACCTGGAGAGAAATATCAGCATACTAAATCTGCTGATGAAGCTAAAGCGAGTCTAATCCATATCACTGGATACAGATTAGAAAATGAAGAAGACAAGGTGCTGATCTTCAAGAAGTCTCAGCTGACGAGACCCTGGGCCTATTTCTTTACCCACATCATTCAGGGTATAGGCGGCAATTCCGGGTCTCACAACCAGTGCAACTCCAGCATGCAAGTCTTTGCTGAAGCCATAGTCACCGGTCAGCGGAACGACTATGGGAAACTGGTTTACGAGGAGGTCAAGACCAAGCTGAAAGGCAAGGGAAATCATATTCCCTATCTTCGCTTTTTCACTCTCTGCATCGCACATGTGATGCTTGAAAAGCTGCAGATAGATTATGAAGACATCCCTGGGGAATCGGTGATGGTCCGTTCCATTTCCAGCATCATCTTCCAAAAGAAGGATGATGAGAAGGCATTTCCCCTCACCTCGTACATGCTAAAGATCATAGATGATCGAGTCAGATCCAAAAGGGATCGAAAGAAGGGCGCAACATCGAAGAAATCTGCCCTACAAGAAGGTAAGTCCTTTCCTCATCTGAAGTGTTTTCCCTCAACTGGGCGTCCATCCCCAGCTGCTGATGGGAAAACCACCACCTCAACAGGGATCTCAATCCCTGAGAATGAGGATTCTGCTGATGCAGATGATTCTCCTCTGGTGGTGAAGAAGCGAGTTAAGTGACCCTCTCATCGCCCTCTTTCTTCTTCATTCTTTTTATCATCTTCTTCTTCCACCAGCACCCCTGTTTCTCCTCTGCTGGAGGTAAGAAGGACTGCTACTATTGGTGCAGAAAAGATGATTGCAGATGCTGAACTGGAAACAGTTGTAGCATCTGGACTCAGCCGAGATCTTAGAGAAGATCGCTTACGATCAGTGGCTTTGTCAGCTTCTGATCTTTGTTCTTCTCATTTTCAGATTGGCAGTGTTTATCAAGGAACTCCACCAATATTCGGAGCTCCTAGTCGAACACTCTCGGATGGTCACATCCTCCTTCCCTTTCATCCTCTCTCTGTTGATTTCTCAACAAGTCAGCAGACTTCAAAACGGCAATTTCGTTCTCCAGGAGTTAGTGCCGGCTCCAAACCTCTGCGTAGCTCCTCGACTGATTCATTATCTGTCGTTGTAACACGGGAACAAACTCCACAAGCAACCTCAGTCTCTCAATAGACTGATGGTGAAGTTTTCGGCTCAACCCAAGCCACCCGAGAGTCAGCTGTACACACACCAACCCCAACTTCTTCATCACTTTCTGAGTTGTCAGCTGATGATAGATTGACTAGAAACCAAGTCAATCTTGAAGCTGACCCTTCTGTTTCCCACGACGTCACCGCCTTAAACCAGCAGGTGATCAAGGAAACCACCACCGCCAATGAAGAGACAACTTTAAACCAAGTTGTTACTGAGGCACTAACCCCAGCTGTCAGTGATCGAGAAAGTAATCACCAACCGAGCTGTGAGGCAGCTAACCCACCACCCAGAGGAACTCTTCCTCCAGTCTCCATACCAGTATCGCCGGCTGGTGAGACCGAAGCTCCAGAGACTCAAACAGCATTTCATCTAATGTTTGAGTCGACTGATGATATTATTCAGTCTGACTATTCGTCGTCCGACGAAGACCATTCTGAGCTTCAAACTGTTTTGACAACTGAAGTTGGCACTTCTGGTATAACCCCAGAAGTTTCAGTTGGACCCAACCCACCCCCCATAGTCCCTGAGCAACCCATAGGAGCCATTCCTCCTAACTCAGGAACACTCACTTCCACAGCTGAGGTTACCCCTCAAGCTGGAGACATGCCGGACCCCTTCCCCCAAAGCATCCAAGTGTCCCATGCTGAATCCAGCAAAGCTGGAGGACGCATTCCCATCAGAGCCGCTGCTGCTCTGATGTCAAGTGTTGTTACTTCCCAGATTCGACCTGGGATGGCCATGCTAAGTAAGCAGATGGACTCCCTTCGCAGGGATGTTCCAAAGAAGTTTGCCCGAACTGCTGAGAATCTCTCTTCCAGCATAACTTCTCTGCACACTGAGGTTCACACTCAGGCTCCTCAGCTGGCTCTTCTTTCTGATCAGATTCGCCTCAACATCAGCGGGTCCATCTCTCTCAACGACTACGTGCGTCAAGCGTTGAACTCCCTTCGCGATTCTGACAGAGTCGAACAAGACCAACTTCTCTCCGAAGTTGGGGACAACCTGGCTCTTGCCCAATCAAAGCAAGAGTCTCTGCTGACACTTACTCATAGCCACCTTTCTAAGGCTATTGAGGAGTCAGCTTCTGCTGTGTCCACCAGGTTGGAAAAAATGGAGACTGAAGTCAGCTCGCTGACTTCCCAAGTCCCTGGTCTCCAAGGCACCCTTGACCTCATTCTTGCAAAGCTAAATGAGGGTGCCGCTGTTGTCCGTCCTGCTTCAGCACCAGAGAGTACCCCTCTTCTTCGGGCACTCTCTGAGGGGGAGAAAGAGGCCACTTCAGCAAGTGAACAACAAGGTGAACAAAATAGTTCACAACCTATAGTCACCTCTGCTGTTGGAGCCAATACTGAAGACGTTCCGGCAGGTGATACCCCAAGAATTCTATCTATCACCTCTGCTGGAACACAAGAAGAAGAAGCTGAACCCTCAACTGGTTTTGTTAAAATCGTTGATTCTTTTGAATCAGTTGAGGGCCCACAAGTCCAAGCGCCGCAAATCCAAAACCCTCAGCCTATTATACAGGAGATTCCTTATCCTACTGAGGGGGAGCCTACATCTGTTGCGGTTAAAAACTTCATCCTAAATGAAGTTGGAACCGCTGCTAATCTTGATACAGCCATAGCCCTTCAAAGAAAAACTCATGAAGAGCTGTATCAAAAAGTTGAAGCCCAAAGAGCTGAGAACATTAGGTTGTTCAACAAAGTTCTTTATCAGCGTAGGCAAGAAGCAAAAATCACCAGCGTAAGGGCCCCCAGATTCGATCCCAGCTCTCCTGATGAAATTGTAATAACAAGAGCTGGAGGAACTGTGGTAAATGAAAAGTTCCCTCTGAACAAGATCAGCTTCGTTCTCAACTACGATGAATGGAAAGAGGCTGAAGCAGCTGCCAGATCTGCAAAACCATCGCGGATTATAACAGATCTGGAAAACGAGATAAAATTCGCAATCTACTCTTTCAAGACTCTATGTGATGCAATCAGGAGACAAGCTCCTGAGTTGGTATATCGCATACCTCCTGAATTGTGTGAATCTCAAGCAGATGCTGTCGGAGGATCTGCTGGTGAAAGCTCCTCAGCAAGAGGGGAGAAACGTAAATCCGTTCTCCTCGAGCCTCTTGCTGACTCCAGACCACTGGATATTGGGTCATCAATCATATTTGCAAAACGACCAAGACCCAATATCACAAAATCCATCCCCACGAGAGTTAACTTTTTCCCTGGGCTGATCGTAAAAGAACCAATTTATGGCTTTTGCTATCTGGAGAAGAAGGAGCAGTGCTTCCAGCGAGCAGATGAGTTGGATCTATGTGATGTGGATCAACTTATGATCTATCACAAGCTGCTGAGTTCCTCCACTGAAGAGGGAAGAGAAATGAAGAAATTAATAACCTCAGCCTTCAACTCTCTGTATCGCAATGTCGTTGGATCAGCTATATCCAAGGCATTATAGTTTTTTTTTTATTTTCCTTGTAATTTTAATTGCCTTATCAATAGAAAATCAAAATTTTGTAATATACTTGTAAAAATTGTAAAAAGATAAACATATACAAAAGAACCCTAAGGGTCAAAGCACATAAGTATTCAGCTGACTTCATCAGCTGAATCGTTACAGGGTTACACTTATACAGCTATTCGATTGCATCAAATAGGGGGAGATTGTTAGTCCCAAGACTAAGTAAATAAGATTTGATGAACGTTAGCTAAGAAGAATAAATATCTGCTGAAGTATGTATCTCAGCTGAAGCAAGTATATACAATAAACCTTCAGCTGAGTACGTACTTAGCTTTAGGACAACAAGTCAAATCAACAGCTATTAACGAGAGTTCATTCGAAGTCTATGACCAAAGGACAAAGACAAGAAGAAGACTATTCAGCTGATTGTGGAATCAGCTGATAGTACCTGCTGCAGATGAAGACTTATAGGAAATGTTCATTGACACCTTGAACATTTCCCTTTCCCGCTCAAAGAAGAAGAAAACGACGAAGATCTTCTATTTCGGAATAGAAGATAATGTCAGTACATTATCATCGTTTGTCCCTCCAAGCATGTAAAGAAAAAGTCAACTATTTCTGTACTTATGTAGTACACCTTTCACTGTGCGTCAGAAAGGGTACCAGAAGTAGTTGACACAAAGTACACTTGAGACAATAACTTGTGCAAGAGCATTTAATGATCCATAGACAAGTCCACATCGACGAATAATATGTTTACACGTCGTCAAACTTGTGGACAAAGGAACATGGATCTTGGGCTATAAATAAGTCGTAAATGCTTGCATTTACACACACCTTTTAGAAATCATAGCACAAGAACATTCCCTGAGAGTTAGTTATTTGTCTAAGTATTAACTCCTCCATAGTTATTACTAAGACATTAATATCAGCTATTAGTATCAGCTGATATAACTCTCAGTGCATACTCTTCTAGTTTTGAGTGGTCTAAAGTGTCATTTCAAGTATAGAGTTTTAGGTAGTTTTGTACTATCTATTTCTACAAACTTTGTACTGTATTAAGTTGTTTTAATAAACTCTTAATCATTGAATCTTGTTGTTCACTTATCTTATCTTCGTTACTCGGTCATAACGCAACACGTTAGTGTTGTTGGGATTCAACAACTGGTATCAGAGCAAGTGTCAAAATTGTTTTCCATCAATTTTGAGCATCTGTTATGGCTGAACCTACATCATCAGATCTTCCATCATCTGGAAAACCTCCCAAACTCACTCAAACCAACTACCCCATGTGGAAAACCCGTATGTTGTCCCACATGGTTACCTATCACCCAAAACTCCAAGATAACATCACGATAGGAAAATATGTTCCCAAAACCCTCATTCCTGGTACTTCTGAAATACCAGAACACTATGTGGTGAAGTCTGAGGCTCAGTGGACAGACGCTGAAAAATTTCTTGTTCATCTTGAAAACAAGGGTCGAGATATGCTTTTTCAAGCAGTTGGTGATGAACTGTATCACAATATTCAGTTTTGTGACTCAGTTAAAGAAATGTGGGAGAGGCTGGCTGAAGTTTATGAAGGCACATCAGTTGTGCGTGAACATAACAAAAACATGCTCATACATGATTATGAACTGTTTAAAGCCAAGCCAAGTGAGACTATAGTTCAAACTTTCAATCGTTATAACATTCTGTTAAACGAGCTGAAGTCTCATGGGGTTGATAAGGACGATATGTCCAAAATGTGTAAGTTTATGGCAGCCTTACCTTCTGAATGGGCTACCATCATAACTTGCATGAGTACATCTCCTACTCTGAAAGATTATACTCTCTCGTCTCTGTATGGTATGTTTCTAAGCCATGAGAGAACTGTACTCAACAAATTTCAACCTCCAAAGGACTCTAAAGTGTGTTCCGCTGGATCTTCGACTGCTCTTGTCTCCTTAAACAAGCCTAGCAGAATCGAATACCCCCCATCAGATGATGAAGCTGACAACACTTCAGCTGTTGGTCTATTCAACATGCCTGAAGTCAGCATTGAAGAAGTTGTGAAGACGAAGACAACGATGCCCTTATATCTGAGCTGGCTTACTTGTTAAAAATAGAAAATTCTTCAAAAACAAGTCTGGCTCCTCAGCTAGAGGATCGAGTAGCAGATCTATCTCATCAGCTGTATCTTCTAGACCCTCTGGAAGTACACCTGACATCTCTGAGATAACTTGCTACAACTGCAACAAGAAGGGACACTATGCTAACAACTGCAAGCAGAAGAAAGCTAGTTCATCATCTTCAACTGGTGAGTCCATTGAAGATAAATACAAAAAGCTACAAGCCTTCACCAAAAAGATTTTAGAAGAAAAGAAGGCACTTGAAGGCAAAGCTGCTGACAAGGGTCTTGTAGCTGAAACTCATGATTGGGCTGACTCTGGTGACAGCTCATCTGATGATGATGAACAAATGGCCACAATGTGTTTGATGGCTCGTGCTGATGATGATGAAAGTATTACAGCTGATGATGCTAGTTCTTATAAATGGGTCAACATTTTTCATAAAAAGGTAACCTCTCTAATCTCTGCTGAGGCTACTAAATCCAAAAATATTGTTGATTCTATTATTTGTGACTTGCACTTCATTGATCAGCTGAAAGGTGAATGTTTGGATAAACATAGTGCTATTCTACGTGAAAATGCATTTTTAAAGGAACGTTTAATTGATCACAAAACTTTAAAAGAAGAATTTTCTAAAACAAAATTTATTAACTCAGTTCTTCAACATGATCTAAGTGAAAAAGTTAAAGAACTTGAAGCAATTAAAAAGATTTGTGAATCATGGTCTCGTTCATCCAAACGTGTGAGTGAATGTGTTAACTCACAAATCCCTAGTCAAGTACAAGTTGTACTAGGAGGAGATTTCCTTGCTGCAGCCGCTGTACCTGACAGCAGTACAGATGATCTGTACTACTCATCAGCTGATGCTTCTGTGCCAGCTGAAGAGTTGGTTTTTGGTTCCTTTGTTAAGTCTACCAAAACCTATGCTACTGAGATGTCCTCAGAAGATCCTTCTGTAGCTACAGGTGAAGAGTCATCAGCTGACTCCTCTGCCATGATAGTTAGGACACCTACTGTAGTCACTGTTGAACCTAGAAAATCTATCTTGGGTTCAGCACCTGCTGCCTCTTCTGCTAGATCTCAGCAGAAGACTAGTTCAATAGCAGGAAAGAAAACTGTTCTTACACCCTCCAAGGGTGAGCCAGTTGGAGTTCGTACTCGAGCTGCAAAGAACAATGGTAAGAGTATTCCTAAGAATACTCCAAGTCCTTCTTCAGCTGTGTCTGTCAGACGACTGAAAGGAAAGGTCAGCAAGCTGACATCACTCGTTCAAACTCTGACTATCTCTGATAATCAGAAAATGAAAGGTATTTTGGGTCCAGTTCCCAATCTTATTGCCTCGCCCTCTACTCCACTACAAAGAAACAGAAAATGCTATAAGTGTGGAGATCGTGGGCACATGGCAAGTGAGTGTGACAGCACATGCCTGAGACCTTCCCCAGCTTCAGTATGTGAGCCTACTGAAAAGCCAACTTCTGTGAGTCCCAGCGGGAAGTCACAAGGACCCACCGAAGTGTGGGTTCCCAAAAAGAACTAACTCTTTTAATTTATGTGCAGGGTGATGAAAGCAAACATGTCTGGTACTTAGACAGTGGTTGCTCGAGACACATGACTGGTTACAAATCCCTGCTGGAAGAGTTTGAAGTTTGTGATGGTCCCTCAGTAGTTTTTGGTGATAATGGTAGAGGCTCAACTGAAGGTTATGGAACCATTTCAAATGGATCCGTAAAAATCACAAGAGTTGGTTATGTGAATGGGCTGAAACATAATCTTATCAGCATTAGCCAACTTTGTGATGCAAAGTTCTCAGTGAAGTTTAACGAATACAGAGGAACGGTGACGGATAAGCATGGAAAGGTAGTATTAGTTGCTCCAAGAACCAAGAATGTCTATACACTTGACATGAATCCTCAAAATCAAGAAGTATGTCTATTCTCTCATTCTACTGAAGAGCTGAATTGGCTATGGCATAAGAGGCTATCTCACCTGAACTTCAAAAATATATCGAAGCTGGCTCGAGGTCAGCTGGTGAATGGTCTGCCATAAACCAAATATGAAAAGGATAAGCTTTGTTCAGCTTGTGAACAAGGCAAGCAACATAAAAGCTCCTTCAAATCAAAGCAATGTTTTTCCATCGACAGCTGCCTACACATGCTCCATATGGACCTTTTTGGCCCTATGAGTACTGAAAGTCTAGGTGGAAAGAAATATACACTTGTTATCGTTGATGAATATTCATGATGTACTTGGGTAATATTTCTTCGTCACAAAAGTGATGCAGCTGAAGAGATTATCAAGTTCATCAAAAGGATGGAACTTCTAAATGGGTCTAGAAGATTTCTGTTCAGATGTTGGGATCTCCCAAAACTTCTCAGCTGCAAGAACACCTCAACAAAATGGTGTTGCTGAAAGAAGGAACAGAACCCTAACAGCAGCTGCAAGAACAATGCTTGCTGAGTCAAACATGCCTAAGCAATTTTGGGCAGAAGCTGTTAACACAGCTTGTTTTACTCAAAATAGGTCTCTCTATGTGAAGAGACACAAGAAGACTTCTTATGAGATTTTTCGTCAGAGGAAACCATTCATAGGTTTCTTTCATGTGTTTGGCTGTGTGTGTTTTATTTTAAACACACGAGATCAGCTGAGTAAATTTGACTCTAAAGCTGATGAAGCCATTTTCTTGGGGTACTCCACTCTATCCAAAGCATATAGAGTTTTCAACAAAAGAAGACAAACATTGGAAGAGTCCATAAATGTTACTTTTGAAGAACACTCAAAGGCTATGAACCCCACTTCTGCTGACTCATCTGATGCATTTCAGAGATCAGCTGAACCATCTCTTGATGATATAGCTGAAGCATTTTCGGATGCTTTAAACCTCTTTGATGTTCCCATAAATGAATCAGATGAAACGTTCCATGATGCTCCTACATATCTTGTAGATATCGCAGCTGTTCAACAAGAGATTCCAACAGCTAGAGCATCATCCAAGGCTATCTCTAAGCCACCTCTTCATACTTCAAGAAGATCCGTTCGAAATGAAGTAATTCATCTTGCTGAGCAGTCAGCCGCTCAACAAGGATCTAATTCTGCTGAATCTTCCTCTTCTACAGCTGCTCCTCAATCTAAGTGGACCTCAGAACATCCAATTGAGTTAATCATTGGAGATCCACAACAAGGAGTTGTTACAAGAAGTAAAGCATCATGCAATCTTTGCTTATGGTCTTGTTTTCTAGCAACTGAAGAACCAAAAAATATTAAAGCTGCTTTAGAAGACTCAAGCTGGATTCAAGCGATGCAGGAAGAACTTAACCAATTCGAGGTCAACAAAGTATGGCAGCTGGTGACCCCACCAGCTGGAAAGACTATAATTGGTACTAAATGGGTATTTAGGAATAAAATGGATGAAGAAGGTGTGGTTATTCGCAACAAAGCTAGACTTGTTGCACAAATATACAGACAGGAGGAAGGAATCGATTTTGATGAAACGTTTGCTCCAGTGGCTAGGCTTGCGGCAATTAGAATATTTCTAGCCTATGCTGGTTACAAAAACTTCACAGTTTTACAAATGGACGTGAAGAGTGTGTTCCTGAACGGGAAGCTACAAGAGGAGGTATACGTTAAGCAACCACCAGGGTTCGAAAATCCTAAGTATTTAGACTATGTGTTTAAATTGGATAAGGCGCTGTATGGGTTGAAACAAGCTCCTCGTGCGTGGTACGATACACTCTCCACGTTCCTCATAGCAAATGATTTCACCAGGGGAAAGATTGATAAAACCTTATTCATTCGCAAAATCAAAGGTGATATCATTCTTGTTCAAATTTATGTGGACGACATAATTTTTGGTGCTACTGATGAAAAACTTTGTAGACGCTTTTCTAAACTTATGTCTACAAAGTATGAGATGAGCATGATGGGTGAATTAACTTATTTTCTTGGCTTACAAGTTAAGCAATCTAAAAATGGAATTTTTATAAATCAAGAAAAATATATCAAAGATCTTTTAAAGAAATTTGATATGAATTCATCGTCATCCATGAATACTCCAATGGCTCCTCCAAACAATCTAGATGCTGACATAACCGGTAAGTCTGTTGATGTCACATTCTATAGAGGAATCATTGGATCATTACTCTATCTCACCGCCAGCAGACCAGATATTATGTTTGCTACTTTCATGTGTGCTAGGTATCAAGCTGATCCTAGAGAATCTCACCTAATAGCTGCAAAAAGAATTTTGAGGTACCTTAAGGGTACTCCAAGCCTAGGTCTTTGGTATGCCAAAGACTCTGGGTTTGATCTAATTGGCTATTCAGATTCAGACTTTGCAGGTTGCAAAATGGATAGAAAGAGCACCACTGGAGGATGTCAGCTAGTTGGTGGAAAGCTAGTCAGCTGGACAAGCAAGAAAATAAAGTACTGTCTCTACCTCCACATCTGAAGCAGAATACGTTGCTGCTGGAAGTTGCTGTGCTCAAGTCCTTTGGATGAAGAATCAGCCTGTTGACTTCGATATGAACTTCTGCAAAGTTCCTATCTATTGTGATAACACAAGTGCTATTGCAATCAGCAACAACCCAGTTCTTCATTCTAGAACCAAACATATCGACATAAGGTATCATTTTATTAGAGATCACATTGAACAAGGTGACGTGGAACTCTACTTCATTTCAACAGACCTTCAGCTGGCTGATCTATTCACTAAGCCTTTAGATGAAAAACGTTTCAACTTTTTGATTAGTGAGCTAGGTATGTTGAATGTTTGAATCAACTGCTGAAGTACTATCAGCAGCTGATAAGACTCACCTTGTCACTTAGTACATTCAGCTGACTAAAACCTTTTGAATATATCAGTCAGCCGAATAAAATCTCTTAAATGATAACTTATCGTGTTTTATAAGTTAAAACGTTTGGTTCTCCCATAAAAAGGCATCTTTTAACCCTATCCACACGTTCTGTGTGGCAAAAATTTCCACTCGAGTGAAAATATTTGGCATTTATGTGGGACAAGACACCCTGACACAGATTCGGCTCCACTACCCTGACACAGAAACGGCTCCACTACCTCACACTGTCACTTCCAACCACCTTTGCACGATAACCAACGTGTCTATAGTTGGTTTGTAACTATCCAATTATGACCCGGTTTAAATTCAAATCTTTACCCAAATCGACCCATAAATCTCCTATAAATACCCACCTCTCTTCTTCACTTCATCCTCATCACTCCCACAATTATCTCTCAAAAACCCTCTATTTCTAACCTTTATCTTTCTTCCCTCTCTCTCCCAAAATGATGAAGAAAGCTCAAAAGGTTTCCCTTACTAGGGCTGCCATTGAGTTCTCTCAGAACTCAAACCTTGTAGCCAACACTTCCCCACCGGATGATCTTGTCGATATTTATCGACCGGTTGGGACGTTTGTGCGTCACTGCCCTATCGGTGGTGCATTTACCAGATTCACCAAGAGTATCATTGAACTCTTGCGTGATTTCTGTATGTCTGCCTCCATTTCTGGAGACGACATCACTGCGCAAGTAGGGAATCATCAAATCACCATTACTATTGATGATTTCCGAGTTGCTTGCGGATTCGATTATCTGCAACCTGGACAGAAATATCAGCAGACTAAATCTGCTGATGAAGCTAAAGCGAGTCTAATGCATATCACTGGTTACTGATTAGAAAATGAAGAAGACAAGGTGCTGATCTTCAAGAAGTCTCAGCTGACGAGACCCTGGGCCTATTTCTTTACCCACATCATTCAGGGTATAGGCGGCAATTCCGGGTCTCACAACCAGTGCAACTCCAGCATGCAAGTCTTTGCTGAAGCCCTAGTCACCGGTCAGCAGATCGACTATGGGAAACTGATTTACGAGGAGGTTAAGACCAGGCTGAAAGGCAAGGGAAATCATATTCCCTATCTTCGCTTTTTTCACTCTCTGCATCGCACATGTGATGCTTGAAAAGCTGTAGATAGATTATGAAGACATCCCTGGGGAATCGGTGATGGTCCGTTCCATTTCCAGCATCATCGTCCAAAAGAAGGATGATGAGAAGGCATTTCTCCTCACCTCGTACATGCTGAAGATCATAGATGATCGAGTCAGATCCAAAAGGGATCGAAAGAAGGGCGCAACATCGAAGAAATCTGCCCTACAAGAAGGTAAGTCCTTTCCTCATCTGAAGTGTTTTCCCTCAACTGGCGTCCATCCCCAGCTGCTGATGGGAAAACCACCACGTCAACAGGGATCTCAATCTCTGAGAATGAGGATTATGCTGATGCATATGATTCTCCTCTGGTGGTGAAGAAGCGAGTTAAGCGACCCTCTCATCGCCCTCCTTCTTCTTCATTCTTTTTATCATCTTCTTCTGCCACCAGCACCCATGTTTCTCCTCTGCTGGAGGTAAGAAGGACTGCTACTATTGGTGCAGAAAAGATGATTGCAGATGTTGAACTGGAAACAACTGTAGCATCTGGACTCAGCCGAGATCTTAGAGAAGATCGCTTACGATCAGAGGCTTTGTCAGCTTCTGATCTTTGTTCTTCTCATTTTCAGATTGGCAGTGTTTATCAAGGAACTCCACCAATATTCGGAGCTCCTAGTCGAAAACTCTCGGCTGGTCACATCCTCCTTCCCTTTCATCCTCTCTCTGTTGATTTCTCAACAAGTCAGCAGACTTCAAAACGGCAATTTCGTTCTCCAGGAGTTAGTGCCGGCTCCAAACCTCTGCGTAGCTCCTCGACTGGTTCATTATCTGTCGTTGTAACACGGGAACAAACTCCACAAGAAACCTCAGTCTCTCAACAGACTGATTGTGAAGTTTTCGGCTCATCCCAAGCCACCCGAGAGTCAGCTGCACACACACCAACCCCAACTTCTTCATCACTTTCTGAGTCTTCAGCTGATGATCACTAGAAACCAAGTCAATCTTGAAGCTGACCCTTCTGTTTCCCACGACGTCACCGGCTTAAACCAGCAGGTGATCAAGGAAACCACCACCGCCAATGAAGAGACAACTTTAAACCAAGTTGTTACTGAGGCACTAACCCCAGCTGCCAGTGATCGCGAAAGTAATCACCAACCGAGCTGTGTGGCAGCTAACGCACCACCCAGAGGAACTCTTCCTCCAGTCTTCATACCAGTATCGCCGGCTGGTGAGACCGAAGCTCCAGAGACTCAAACAGCATTTCATCTAATGTTTGAGTCGACTGATGATATTATTCAGTCTTACTATTCGTCGTCCGACGAAGACCATTCTGAGCTTCAAACTGTTTTGACAACTAAAGTTGGCACTTCTGTTATAACCCCAGAAGTTTCAGTTGGACCCAACCCACCCCCCATAGTCCCTGAGCAACCCATAGGAGCCATTCCTCCTAACTCAGGAACACTCACTTCCACAGCTGAGGTTACCCCTCAAGCTGGAGACATGCCGGACCCCTTCCCCCAAAGCGTCCAAGTGTCCCATGCTGAATCCAGCAAAGCTGGAGGACGCATTCCCATCAGAGTCACTGCTGCTCTGATGTCTAGTGTTGTTACATCCCAGATTCGACCTGGGATGGCCATGCTGAGTAAGCAGATGGACTCCCTTCGCAGGGATGTTCCAAAGAAGTTTGCCCGAACTGCTGAGAATCTCTCTTCCAGCATAACTTCTCTGCACACTGAGGTTCACACTCAGGCTCCTCAGCTGGCTCTTCTTTCTGATCAGATTCGCCTCAACACCAGCGGGTTCATCTCTCTCAACGACTACGTGCGTCAAGCGTTGAACTCCCTTCGCGATTCTCACAGAGTCGAACAAGACCAACTTATCTCCGAAGTTCGGGACAGCCTGGCTCTTGCCCAATCAAAGCAAGATTCTCTGTTGACACTTACTCATAGCCACCTTTCTAAGGCTATTAAGGAGTCAGCTTCTACTGTGTCCACCAGGTTGGACAAAATGGAGACTGAAGTCAGCTCGCTGACTTCCCAAGTCGCTGGTCTCCAAGGCACCCTTGACCTCATCTCTCTCAACGACTACGTGCGTCGAGCGTTGAACTCCCTTCGCGATTCTGACAGAGTCGAACAAGACCAACTTCTCTCCGAAGTTCGGGACAGCCTGGCTCTTGCCCAATCAAAGCAAGAGTCTCTGCTGACACTTACTCATAGCCACCTTTCTAAGGCTATTGAGGAGTCAGCTTCTGCTGTGTCCACCAGGTTGGAAAAAATGGAGACTGAAGTCAGCTCGCTGACTTCCCAAGTCCCTGGTCTCCAAGGCACCCTTGACCTCATTCTTGCAAAGCTAAATGAGGGTGCCGCTGTTGTCCGTCCTGCTTCAGTACCAGAGAGTACCCCTCTTCTTCGGGCACTCTCTGAGGGGGAGAAAGAGGCCACTTCAGCAGGTGAACAACAAGGTGAACAAAATAGTTCACAACCTATAGTCACCTCTGCTGTTGGAGCCAATACTGAAGACGTTCCGGCAGGTGATACCCCAAGAATTCTATCTATCACCTCTGCTGGAACACAAGAAGAAGAAGCTGAACCCTCAACTGGTTTTGTTAAAATCGTTGATTCATTTGAATCAGTTGAGGGCCCACAAGTCCAAGCCCCGCAAATCCAAAACCCTCAGCCTATTATACAGGAGATTCCTTATCCTGCTGAGGGGGAGCCTACATCTGTTGCGGTTAAAAACTTCATCCTAAATGAAGTTGGAACCGCTGCTGATCTTGATACAGCCATAGCCCTTCAAAGAAAAACTCATGAAGAGCTGTATCAAAAAGTTGAAGCCCAAAGTGCTGAGAACATTAGGTTGTTTAACAAAGTTCTTTATCAGCGTAGGCAAGAAGCAAAAATCACCAGCGTAAGGGCCCCCAGATTCGATCCCAGCTCTCCTGATGAAATTGTAATAACAAGAGCTGGAGGAACTGTGGTAAATGAAAAGTTCCCTCTGAACAAGATCAGCTTCGTTCTCAACTACGATGAATGGAAAGAGGCTGAAGCAGCTGCCAGATCTGCAAAACCATCGCGGATTATAATAGATCTGGAAAACGAGATAAAATTCGCAATCTACTCTTTCAAGACTCTATGTGATGCAATCAGGAGACAAGCTCCTGAGTTGGTATATCGCATACCTCCTGAATTGTGTGAATCTCAAGCAGATGCTGTCGGAGGATCTGCTGGTGAAAGCTCCTCAGCAAGAGGGGAGAAACGTAAGTCCGTTCTCCTCGAGCCTCTTGCTGACTCCAGACCACTGGATATTGGGTCATCAATCATATTTGCAAAACGACCAAGACCCAATATCACAAAATCCATCCCCACGGGAGTTAACTTTTTCCCTGGGCTGATCGTAAAAGAACCAATTTATGGCTTTTGCTATCTGGAGAAGAAGAAGGAGCAGTGCTTCCAGCGAGCAGATGAGTTGGATCTATGTGATGTGGATCAACTTATGATCTATCACAAGCTGCTGAGTTCCTCCACTGAAGAGGGAAGAGAAATGAAGAAATTAATAACCTCAGCCTTCAACTCACTGTATCGCAATGTCGTTGGATCAACTATATCCAAGGCATTATAGTTTTTTTTTTATTTTCCTTGTAATTTTAATTGCCTTATCAATAGAAAATCAAAATTTTGTAATATACTTGTAAAAATTGTAAAAAGATAAACATATACAAAAGAACCTAAGGGTCAAAGCACATAAGTATTCAGCTGACTTCATCAGCTGAATCGTTACAGGGTTACACTTATACAGCTATTCGATTGCATCAAATAGGGGGAGATTGTTAGTCCCAAGACTAAGTAAATAAGATTTGATGATCGATAGCTAAGAAGAATAAATATCAGCTGAAGTATGTATCTCAGCTTAAGCAAATATATACAATAAACCTTCAGCTGAGTACGTACTTAGCTTTAGGACAACAAGTCAAATTAGCAGCTATTAACGAGAGTTCATTCGAAGTCTATGACCAAATGACAAAGACAAGAAGAAGACTATTCAGCTGATTTTGGAATCAGCTGATAGTACCTGCTGCAAATGAAGACTTATAGGAAATGTTCGTTGACACCTTGAACATTTCCCTTTCCTAGAAGATAATGTCAGTACATTATCATCGTTTGTCCCTCCAAGCATGTAAAGAGAAAGTCAACTATTTCTGTACTTATGTAGTACACCTTTCACTGTGCGTTAGAAAGGGTACCGGAAGTAGTTGACACAAAGTACACTTGGGATAATAACTTGTGCAAGAGCATTTAATGATCCATAGACAAGTCCACATCGACGAATAATATGTTTACACGTCGTCAAACTTGTGGACAAAGGAACATGGATCTTGGGCTATAAATAAGTCGTAAATGCTTGCATTTACACACCTTTTAGAAATCATAGCACAAGAACATTCCTTGGGAGTTAGTTATTTGTCTAAGTATTAACTCCTCCATAGATATTACTAAGACATTAATATCAGCTGTTAGTATCAGCTGATATAACTCTCAGTGCATACTCTTCTAGTTTTGAGCGGTCTAAAGGGTCATTTCAAGTATAGAGTTTTAGTTAGTTTTGTACTATCTATTTCCGCAAACTTTGTACTGTATTAAGTTATTTTAATAAACTCTTAATCATTGAAATCTTGTTGTTCACTTATCTTATCTTCGTTACTCGGTCATAACGCAACACGTTAGTGTTGTTGGGATCCAACAAGCACATTAATTAATTAAGCCCTTTAATTAATGTCAGACCATTTTGATTAACTTAATCTAGACCGATTCACTTTTAGTTAAACATTTAATTAATCTGATTTGTTATTCTCGTGTTCGATTGCGCTTAAAGGCAACCCGAGTTGGACCTTTAATTTACGTCGTACCATTAACCGGTTTATTTGATAATGGTGGACACCTATTTCCAACACAACCATCATCACTCACCACCACAATTACTACTATCGCCACCCACCATCACTATACGTCATTACCACCACCACCACAATCACTATTGTACGCTGCTAAATATAGTTACTTAGTATTTATCGATGTCGTATTGCGCGAATATTTACTTAGTAAAAAAAACAAGCTAATCCTAACACCCAATAAATTGAGGAATAACCAACAAGTTTTAAGATCCACGACTTCTACAAATACTAGTGTAGTCAACTAGAGTCCAAAATGTGTGCACTTTGTTAAGAAAGAAAAATCGATTTGAAATTCATACAAAAAATCAAGTGTAGATAACAGGGTGATCATACGAACACGTAGCTGCAATCCAAGATTCCAATCCATCACTCAAAAACTTATGGCTTTCATTGCTGCATGAAACCCCTTCATCATTCACATAAAATTCAATCAAAACCCCATAAAGATTCAGTCTTTTCACACGATTCACCTATATTTACACAATTAATCGATCAATTTCCACAAAAACCTCTGAACCTTCATTAATGGCTTCCGCCACCAACACAATCTTATCTTCCAACTTTTTTGGCTCAAATGTCTTGCTTTCATCCCCAACACCCAAAACCCAGAAATCATTCCGAAACAGATTCGTAATCCCCCAAGCAATTCTAAACAAAAAACCCAATTCAACAAAAGATTTCGACATTCAATCAAAGGCCGCCATAGCTGCTCTGTTATTTTCTTCAATTACAGCACAACAAGCCCTAGCTGACACCAATTTACAACCACCACCACAAACCCCACTTCAAGCTGAATTAGTTAAACAAAACCCATCAACAAATTCATCACTTTTTTCACCATCAAATGTTCTTACAGCACCGAAACCCCAATCAAACCCTGACCTACCTGAAGGCAGTCAATGGAGATACAGTGAGTTCTTGAACGCTGTCAAAAAAGGTAAAGTTGAAAGAGTTAGGTTCAATAAAGACGGTGGCGTTCTACAGTTGACCGCCGTTGACGGCCGCCGAGCTTCGGTGGTGGTCCCCAATGATCCGGATCTTATCGACATCTTGGCAATGAACGGTGTAGATATATCGGTTTCCGAAGGTGAATCGAGTAACGGGTTGTTGGGTTTTATTGGTAATTTGTTGTTCCCATTGTTAGCTTTTGGTGGGTTGTTTTTCTTGTTCCGCCGATCCCAAGGTGGCCCAGGAGGGCCAGGTGGGCTCGGCGGACCAATGGATTTCGGCAGATCGAAATCCAAGTTCCAGGAAGTTCCCGAAACCGGGGTTTCGTTTGCTGACGTGGCTGGAGCCGATCAGGCGAAGCTAGAGTTACAAGAAGTCGTGGATTTTTTAAAAAATCCGGACAAATACACCGCTTTAGGGGCCAAGATCCCTAAAGGGTGTTTACTGGTCGGGCCACCGGGGACCGGTAAGACCCTTTTGGCCCGAGCAGTTGCGGGGGAAGCGGGTGTCCCGTTTTTCTCGTGTGCAGCTTCTGAATTTGTGGAGTTATTTGTGGGTGTGGGTGCGTCTAGGGTTAGAGATTTGTTTGAAAAGGCGAAATCGAAGGCACCGTGTATTGTGTTTATTGATGAGATTGATGCGGTTGGGAGGCAACGGGGTGCGGGTATGGGTGGCGGGAATGATGAGAGAGAGCAAACGATTAATCAGTTGTTGACTGAAATGGACGGGTTTTCGGGTAATTCGGGTGTTATTGTTTTGGCGGCTACAAATCGGCCCGATGTTCTTGATTCGGCTTTGTTGAGACCCGGGAGATTTGATAGGCAGGTTACTGTTGATAGGCCCGATGTTTCGGGCAGAGTCAGGATTCTTCAGGTTTGAATTTGATTACCCTGCATTCCAATTTATCATTAAACTTATTATTAATTATAGTTGTGAATATGCAGTTACTTGAATTGATTAACAGTTTAGAACAAATTATAGTAGGAAATTGATTATTTTATTGTAGAGGTGGTATAATGGGTAAATTTGGTGTGGTTCAAAATGGGCCGGGTCGGGTCGGTTTGACTTGAAACACTTTTTGTTCTATTATTCTTTTAATTGTTCTAATAATTAATTAGCATGTTAAATATGCTGAGGAGAACTACAATTCTGTAAAGTAATCTTATTCTTCACTTAAATCTGATTTAAGGCATGTTTGGGAAAGCTTATTAAGAGGTTTTTGAGAAGCTTAAATAAGTATGAAAATGTAAGCTTATTAAGCTAATAAGCTCTAAAGCCCCTTAAATAAGCTTTTCCCAAACATGCCCTTAAATATGATTACGGAGAATATAATATTACTATAATAACCTAATTTCTCGATAGACTGATTTAGTAGGCTGTATGTATTAAAATTACACTTTAGGCAACTGTTTGATTCAATTCCTTTTTAACCGTCATTTTTACACCCATTTGACATGTTAGAACTAGAAATATAACCTGAATCAATCTGTTCATGTGTCAAACTGCCACCTCTAAATTTTTTTTCTTTTTTCTCGTCATAGAGGATTTGAAGGGTATTATAGTCATTTCACAACTATGTGTAGCTTTTCTTTTAACATTGTTTCAGGTGCACTCGAGGGGGAAAGCACTTGCAAAAGATGTAGATTTTGACAAGATTGCAAGAAGAACTCCGGGGTTCACGGGAGCTGATTTGCAGAATCTGATGAACGAAGCCGCCATTCTTGCCGCCAGGCGCGAACTTAAAGAAATCAGCAAAGATGAGATTGCAGATGCTCTTGAGAGAATCATTGCGGGCCCCGAGAAGAAAAATGCAGTTGTTTCAGAAGAGAAAAAGAAGCTTGTTGCATATCATGGTCAGTAATATATATATAAGGGTGTTTTAGTCATTTTGCTATGTGTTTAACGTGTTAAATGGTAGTTAAACATATGCTAGCCGTGCCCCTTGTTTTTACTGCTCTGCAAAAAGGGTATTTTAGACATTTTGCTAAGACTTAAACGTGTTAAATAGTAATCGAACATATGCCTCTTCTTTTTGACTGTTCTGCAAAAAGGGTATTTTAGACATTTTTTTGAGATTAAATGTGTTAAATAGTAATTGAACAAATGCCCCTTCTTTTCACTGTTCTGCAAAAAGGGTATTTTAGTCATTTTGCTAAGACTTAAACTTCTTAAATAGTAATATAACATATGCCCCTTGTTTTCACTGTTCTGGAAAAAGGGTATTTTAGACATTTTGCTAAGACTTAAACGTGTTAAATGATACTCTTCTTTTCACTATTCTGCAAAATGGGTAGTCTAGACATTTTGCTAAAAGTGAAACGTGTTAAATGTGGTGTAGCTAATTGCAAAAAGGGTATTTTGGACATTTTGTTAAGAGTGAAACATGCTAAATGTCATATAGCTAATTGCATATCATGGTAACTATATACTTCTTTCCAGTATACTACAAAAAAGGTTATTGTTAGTATAAATATCCACTTGCTATTACAGCTATAGAACTCATTTGTTGTCGTCCACCCAAGGGTATTTTAGTCATTTTACTAGAGAGTGAAAAAAACATTATGTTGGTTGATAATGCAGAGGCTGGTCATGCACTAGTTGGTGCCCTAATGCCAGAATATGACCCTGTAGCAAAGATATCAATTATTCCTCGTGGTCAAGCAGGTGGTCTTACCTTTTTTGCCCCTAGTGAAGAAAGACTTGAATCTGGTTTATACAGCAGAAGCTACCTTGAAAACCAAATGGCAGTTGCTCTCGGTGGAAGGTATAAAACTCATTGCAGGGGCAAAATCATCTTTTTCGAATTTAAATTAGGATTAATTATGTTTTAATCCTCAAACATTCCTCAGTTTGCAAGTTTAACCATTTAACTTTTTTCATCGCATGATTTAGTCTCTTAACTATGGCTAACTTGTTAATCAGAAGTTAATACTTACAAAAACCATTTAACTGCTAAATTATTTCTTCGCAGTGATTTAGTCGCTAAACTTTTTATATAAAGTTTTATACCGATTTTATGTAACAATATTAAATAGTAATAGTGTTATTAAGTTAAAAAAAGTGAAACATTGAGAAAAACGTTTTGAGAATTAAACTGTCAAATAGGTTAAAGTTTAAGGTTTAACAATATTTAACTTTTATAAAAGTTACACCGAGTTTTACTGGTAACAAGTCAACAAAAGGGTTAAAACACCAAGTCAACTAAAGTTTAGGATAATACCGTTGCCAAAAATGTTTAAGGGCTAGAATTTAAAACACCTAATTAATGAAAGTTTGAGGGTTATAACATAACCAACCCTAGAGATTAGGGGCATAATTGTCCAATTTATATTTTGCAGGGTTGCTGAAGAGGTTATTTTTGGAAAAGACAATGTTACAACAGGAGCATCAAACGATTTCATGCAAGTTTCTCGTGTGGCAAGACAAATGGTGGAGAGATTTGGGTTCAGTAAAAAAATTGGACAGGTGGCAATAGGTGGTGGTGGCGGTAATCCATTTTTGGGTCAACAGGTATTCAAGAAATTTTTGCATAATAAATCATTTTGTTTTTTTAGAGGTAAAAAGATAAGCGGGTTACGGGTTGGGTAACGGGTCAAAATAGAGGTTTGGGTTGAAATGAATCATTTATTAGCATGTGTCAAAATAGGTTTGGTTAGGTTGGATTGCAAACACTATTTTGCCTATTTTAAGTATAATATAAATGATTAAACAAAAAAAAATATTATTATATTAATTATGTAAATATTGAGTACGCCCCTTTAAGAGGTTGTATTCATTAAATGAAGAATGTCATAAAATAGTGTGATCCATGTTGATAACTATAATTTTTTAGCACCTTTTGGTGATTAAAGTTTTTTTTTTTCTCTTCCGTATCTGGTAAATTAAACAAGTTTCTTTGGCCCTGTGTGGTTGTTATTTTACATGTTTTTTTGTCACTATAATTACGAATATAAGTCGGCTAAAAAATCGTAATTATCAAAAAATACCTTAAATTTGTAATTACCAAAACGGACTTTAAAAGTTATAATTACCAAAATGGACAACACCTGAAGTATCACCCTTTATCATTAGACATATTTTTATTTTTGTTTTTTAACGCGTTTGTGAATTGGAGATCAAACATGAGCCATATTAACTAGGGGTGAGCGCGCTCCAGAAACCAAAACCAAACTGCACTGAAACCGATAGGAACGAAACCAAAAATCATCAACGATAGACCGAACCGAATACATGTTTTGGGTTTCGGTCGGTTTTCAGTTCGGTTCGGTTTTTTCAGCCAAAATCCTCACCCCTAATATAAACCCATTCATATGCAAAATATTTTGGAATTGTATATTTTTTTTTAATTTATAATATCGAAATGATTTATAGATGTCATCCCAAAAAGATTATTCGATGGCTACGGCGGATATTGTGGATGCTGAAGTGAGGGAACTTGTTGAAAGGGCGTATGAGAGGGCAACAACAATAATCACAACACAAATCGACATCTTGCACAAACTTGCTCAACTTCTCATCGAGAAAGAAACCGTTGATGGTGAAGAATTCATGAGCCTTTTCATTGATGGCAAAGCTGAACTCTACATTTCCTAGGTTTTATATGTAAGAAAACTTTGATAGATTGATGTATATGTATATGTATACTTGCTTATCACACATTTCAGATCAAGAAAATTAAGATTAAAAGTTGGTTTTTGCCACACGAAGTGTTGATTTATCGGTACATAAGCAACTAATTAAAACTTGAAAAAAGAAGGGGTTAAAAAACTTGTCCTCTTTCATTTTCTAATTAATCAAATTAAAACATATAATTAGCGGTGAGCACGGTTTAGAAACCGATACAACCGAAAATGATAAATTTTCAAAACCGAAACTGAACCGATTACATGTTATCGGTTTCCGTTTTTTTAGCATAAATGCTCATCACATCCGAGGGCCAAACCGACACCGAGGGCCGAACCGAAAATGATGAAAATCCGAAACCGAACCAATAACATGTTTTCAGTTTTGGTTCAGTTCCGATCGATTTTCAGTTCAGTTTAGTTTTCAGTTCAAACTCATCCTTACCCATAATGTAGTTAAATGTTGAAAGAATAAGTCTCTTGTAATAGTCTGCGTTGAAAAATTTTAGAGCCACAGAAAATGATGGCGATTGGTTATACGGTTTGTTGGCAAATTTAGAAATTCCGTAATTTGTTATTATTTGATAGGTGTAGTACAAAGAAGTCGGACATTTTTGATAGTATTAGAGTATTTTCTTTTTCGTGGATCTCCCATCGAAGGCCTAAAATTAAGACTTAATGAGATGATTGGTTGAAACTTCCGTTATAAATGTAGTCTTTTATTCTAGCTTTTTGCTAGATTCACGTGTTAATTTATTTAATGAAGGTCCTCGGGGGATGATAACAATGCCGAAGCTCGACCCATTACCTTTTTTTTCGTACAAAAAAATAATACTTTGTCGCCTTCCATTTGATAACTTAATGCGGAAATAGTTCTTAATATTTATGTCTTTATTGGAAAATAATATTCTTAGTCAAAGTAAAGTTACAAGTGGGATCAAAAGAAAGAATTTACTATTATTTTAAAAAAAAATTGTATTGTTTCCTACTAAATTTTGCTATTTTATTATCTTATCTATTAAACAATTAACATATTAAATTCACTAATTTTATTTTATAATCTCATCAATTAATTTGTATACTTATTTTATCAATCAAATGAGTATTAAAATAAAAATATGAATATTTAGTAAGAAATAATAATATTTCTCAACATATAAATATTTAAACTTAATTAATAGATTGTCTAGACACTATATGACAACATAAGAGTGTTCCCCAAGTCCCAAGGTGGAAAATATGATTTAGATTTATGAGTAGTTTGAAGGAAAGGATGTGCGTGTTCAGCTGCATCAGAAGAAAAAATGGAATGACTTTTACACTGCAAAATTTTATTCACACATCACAATTTATATTTTGGTATATTTATGCAATCAGCTTTAATATTTATACAATATAATAAGAAAAGTAGTTTTCGAAGTATACATATCAGTTCCCTAGGAAGGTAGATATTCCCTTGTAGAATTTTCTTTTTAATTTAGCATTAGCCGTGGAAAAGACCACAATGACATACGTAATTTCCAAAGTTAAATTCTTCCTATAATACAAATGGAATTCAATATTACTGTTAACTCAACAAGGATTGGCTGATTGGTTTTACACGTGAGATGCATGACAAATCTGTAAAAGGAATTCAACTAAATTGATTTTATACAATTTTTCAAAACTCAACAAAAAATAAAGTCTAATTTATAAATATTTGTTAGGTTTTCACGTGATCTCAGGAGAATCTTAATTCAACCAAAATGGTTGTATACAATTTTTTAAAACTCACCCAAAAATAAGGTTTAATTTGTAAATATTTTTACTTTTACCTTTAAATTATTGTTTACATTTTTTAATTACCTTACAATTACAGGCCCATTTTAATTTCATTTTTATTTAAAAATTTAAAAATATTAATTTTCTAAAAAGTGCACCATAATATTTTTATTGAATTATGATCGGAACTAGCATAATGTTACAATATTTCTGAATTTTCCATCATTTTAAGTTAATTAGTATATATATACATATAATATATCAAAAATGTTATATTCACACATCACACTTTATATTGAATTACCTTGTTACACCACAAAATTTTATTCACACATCACACTTTATATTTTGATATATTTGTACATTCTGCTTTAAAATTTATACAATATTGTGAGGAAAGTAGTTTTTGTAGTATACATATCACTGAGCATCTCCAACCATGAACTCTGTAAAAATTAATGTATCTCTATAAATGGTGGGTTCATTCACTCTAAACAACATCTCAACTCCAACCAATAAAAACTCTATCCATCCCTTCAAAGCCCCTTTAAATTAGTGGGACCCACATCCCACTAACAATTACACTCATAAAAATGTGTGAGGTCCATGGATAGAGTGAGTTTATCTCACTCTAAATATTGAGTTAATTTTTGTAATCTCAGATTCAAGTATTGAACTATGGATTTAGCAATAAAAATTAGAAATTAGAAGATTGAGATTGAAAGGAAATGATGAACACTTTGCAAATGGATTTCACTGTTACAAAATAGGCAAAAGTTTTATTCCAAATTAGGTTACACTTACTATATATACCTAGCCTAAGTTTAGACTAAATACACAACGGTCCCTAGACTATTGGTTACAACATAGGAGACCCAACAATCTCCCCCTTTGTAACAATAGTCTGGGAGGCGTATCTTCGAAGTCTTCATCTTGAACCAAAGTTGCATCTGGTAGATATGTCGTTGACTAATGTTGTATCAGGTACAATTTGAGCTTTCTTTGGATGTGAAAATGAATACTTCTTGTAGTTTTTCAACCAACAAGATGTATTTTGAAGACTTTTGACTGAAGATACATATTGATCGACTAAAAGTAAGACCCATAATGATAGAGAGATTAACAGCGAAAGTCTTTTCTTGAAGTTTGTGGTTTTATGTCGATCTATGTTTCTTGATAATTGTTGTTGAGGTAACATGTTGATAACGGTTACGCTCCCCTCAAACAAACAACTATTTCTTCACGAGAGTTGGATTGAACATTCTGAAATTTACTCCCCAGTGACGAATTACCAAATTCAACTATGGAAGTTGTTTGATACCTTCGTTAGATCTTTGGTTTCGTGTTTACTCCTCCTTAACTGGTGCATATATATTATTAATGTGGAGTAAACTGGGTTAACGTATCGATAATCTCCACAATATTGTAAGAAACTCCTAAGTTTCGCAGATTGAGCTTTAGAAAAAATTTTCTCTGAAAGTATAAATTATTTATAAAAAGAATTTATGTAATGTATCTTCTCCCCCTCATGATGAATAAGATTTATCTAATTCATCATGTAAAATGTGAAGTTCTGCGAGTTGAAATTAGGAAGAATCTTCGCTTTAAGTAAACAAATAAGTTCAGTATGACGATGCCCCTTCGATGAAAATGTGTTGAATAATGATTACACATTTTTTGTAATAATCAATATATAACACATTTTATCATTGAAACCATTAAAGTCTTCTTCGTTTGTAAAGCTGGAACTGAGTGGTTAACCGTTGTGCAGTTATGTTGACAAATCAGCTTCAGATTTTGATGAACGGTGATAACCATACTTTTAATTGGCTTTTCAACCAATAGAAAGTATTCCAGAAGACTTCAAGCAAATCGACGAAATGTAGACCCATATATAGAGCAGTCGGCAACGGAAGTCTTTTTCTTGAAGTTGTGGCTTTGTCGATTTGTTGATGATCCTTGGTTCATGATATTTGTTGAAGCAGAAGCAGTGCGGTATATTGATTTGATATGGATTTTCTGACCGTTGTTGATGATATTGGAGTACGGTCATAGAATCCCTTATCTGATATATTGACTGTTGTTGATAAGAATGGAGTACAGTCGTCAGATCTTTGCACAGGAAAGTATCAGGGTAACCCAGGATCACATAAATTTCCTGTTAGCACGACAATTACAGAAACTATGTGACCTACATTCAGTGTTGGCTTTGATGTTAGCACTAGTAGGATTTCCATTCAATCATCATGGAATACCAATATTTTTGGTATCACTATGAATGTTCCGGCAATATCACAAGGATATGCTTGGTGGAATGCCTGTGTCCTAGAGAAATTTAATTCGGTTCTAGACTCTATTTGTGGACAAACGAAGGCGAGGACTGGAGAGAATTGTCCTCTTTTTCAATATCAACAATCTCCAAGTGAGATGTCGATAGCATATGAGCTGATCTCCGTGAAAAATGAAACAAGGACTTTTTAAGAAGTACTTGAGTAGTTGGGGGGTTGTGCATTGCATCACTGGGTCCATGATGTCTTTTTCAATATCAGAGAGCAACATATGCAATCTGATAGAGACGTGGCTACCCGGCATTTAATCGGTTTGGTAAGGGTTTTTCGTTTTCTTTAACCCTGTCACACCCTCCTCAAACAAGCTTACTTTTTCAATTTTCAACTACACCCTCGTTTCATTTTACCGTGTGTTTAGCTGATTTGCACCCCATACTTCATTCCCCCTCGCAAATTTTATCTCAGCGCACCCCAATCAAGATCCCATGATACTTGATTCTGCTCACCTAGACCTAGGACCCTTACTTTTTAGTTCCTATATTGTCGCTGGCTCCGTGGAAGATCATGCTGGATTTAGCAGATCATAGGAGTAATTTGAGAGTGGTCTATTACGCTCATGTGCATTTTAATCACCTTTCAAAAGATGTTGCATTTTAGAAATTCACATGGATTTTTCATCGGATTTTGATGTGTTTCCGGTATAAGTTGTTGCCTGAATGATTGTGGATTTTAAGGCACAACAACTTGTTCTTTTAAGGAAACACCGGACTCACATAGAGTATCCTTTAACACATGGTATGAATCGGTAGTCGTTTGCACAAGCGTTGATGTAACACCCGTATTTTTAAAACATCGTTTAAATCATTTAAAATACATTTTCCCAATATTTGTCACATTGTCTAAAATACAGTTTAACAAAAACTTTAAAACTTATATCAGAGTTTACAAAAATACGGTGTCGCCAAGTATATCAAAACCATAGGCAACATGATCTACCTAATAGCTCCCGAGCTAAACATCTCTAGGCCACTTCTAGTGCAACCTTCTAACACTTCAAACTTGTACCTGAGTACACAGCCACAAACAAACGTAGTACGTGAGACAAAATAGTCTCGTGAGATACATGGGTTTTAGACCCAAATAACAATAATAGTCGTTTCATAATTAGATATATATGAACATATATATACATATACTACAACATTATAAGCTAGCCACCCTATAGTGACCCTATCGTTCCAATGCTTTCCTAGCAATCATATCTAGTTATCGGGTTGCCCCCGAAATAACTAGAATCTCAACATATCTAACTATCGGGTTGCCCCCGAACTAGCTAGAACTCCAATATATATCTAGTTATCGGGTTGCCCCCGAACTAACTAGAATCACAAACATATCTAACTATCGGGTTGCCCCCGAACTAGCTAGAAGCACTATCCTATCTAACTATCGGGTTGCCCCCGAACTAGCTAGAAACATCACCATGTCTAGTTATCGGGTTGCCCCCGAACTAACTAGCATCACATCATCTCGTTCTTACCATAACTCATCAGTTATTCCAATCAAAGCCTTCGGCTATCACATCAATCATCAAACAAGTTAGTTATCTAATAATAACAACATATAATTAGTTCAACACAGTGTGAACGTACCTGTATGGTCCCATGGACCCGATCGTAAGCAACCACATTTACTTCTACATCTATGAACCCTATGAGGTCCATACTTACTTTATACATAATACTTTTATCTCTTCCTTGACTATAATACACAATTATTACTAGTCACATCATATTCTTTTTCATATATATTCGTTCTTTACTTTTATTAGTATATCTTACCAATAGGTACTCATTACTATAAAATCATTCCCAATTGCTTTACTAATACATATTTATTAATAAAGGCTCCGTATACATTCTTTTAATCAATTACTTCATTATTATGGTTCATTAACATAGATTCCATAATTACTTTAATTTATCATATTTTACTTCACATTCACCAATCATACTAGACATATTCTAGTATCACATTCTACATACTTTCATACATTTTCAGTCACTATCTTTATCAACATATTTATTAATAAAGACCCATAAAATATCATATGTATTTTCAAAACTATTTACTATGTACTCAGTTTAAAAGTCTCATGTACTCACCTTAGCAATAAAGTGCTCCAACCATATTCTTTACGCCAATTTCCTTGCTTTATAGTTCAATAAACTTCCAAGACTTCACCAAAGCCTAATACAATTATCACAACATGATCAACATCACATACTACTACTAATGTGTCCATCTATCTCTAGATAACACTTATTAACACATTTCCCCCAATTATGGAAATTTACCAAACCCTAGGTTTAACCAACCCTTAAGGTTCTTGCAAATCATAGTCATACACTTGTTTCCTTTGATAATATACCATCTATTAGGTGCATACATCACTTACATCACCATAACCCATAACCCCAAGAACTAGGGTTTCAAACCCATACATCAAAATACATAGATCTTAAGCTACGAAGATCAAAGAGTGAAGATATACCTTTAATCTTCAACTAGGAGTGAAATCTACCCAAGATTTGTGAAGGATTCGACCTCAAACAGTCCTCAATCTCGAAAATCGGCAAAGGGAGAAACTAGGGTTTGCACATGCCATTAATGAGCCAAAACTTGACTATAATGCTGCTCGACCAAAGTTCACGACGTGAACTTTAGTTCGCGCCGCTAACTTTCCCTACTCGCAAACTTCGCGATCGCTAACTGGTCGGGAACTACTTCACGCACAAAAGCCCAACCTTTGATAGACAGTTCCTGATCGGGAACTATGCTTCGCGGCGTGAACTTCCCTATGCAGCAGGGCTGCATTTTTCGGTTGTTGTCTCGACCCGGTTTCGCCCATAACTTTCTCATACGGTGTCCAAACGACACGAAACCAATTCCTACGTTCTTTAAACGATTTATCCTTATTTATCATATTTCTTATAAATTTATTTATTTAAAATTTCGGGTCGTTACGGTTGATTCAAATATGTGACCTGCGTTTAGAGTTGGCGCGATTTTAGCTCTAGCAGGATTTCCACTCAATCTTCGAGAAACACCAGATTGTGATGCCACTATGAGTGTTCCGATGAATTCACAGAGATTCATTTAAAAGTGTATGTGTCCTATATTGGAAATATTTGACGGTGAGATCTAGACACACTGTGCATTAAAATGAGACGTAACCCGGGGTAGGAGGTTAATGATTTCAATACCAACATACTCCGAATGAGTAGTCGATAGATTATGTGCTGTGTCTCCTGATGAATTGAAACAAATTCCTGTTGGTGGTGGCGTGCAATTGCTTTACTGGGCCAATAAAGTGTAGTGAAACATTCAACATATGAATGATCACCTATTTGTATGGTTGCTCGGTTTGTTGACGGTTTGGATGAACTCTAAGGTGTGTTTTCTTAAGTTTATCATGTTTTCACATCACCTTGCACTCACCTATTACTATACCCTAGACCTATACCCTCGCATTTTCCAGCGGTTGATAAATATTACCCTGGGAAGATAGAGCCGGTTTTGGTAAAACCATGGGAAGGTAAGTCTTTTTGAAGTAGTAGGTAACGAGAATTAAAAGAATTTGTAATAAACAAATGCTATCTTTACTTGGGAACTAGTAAAGAGATCGTTTACGGATATTACAACGACTTATAATTAACGTTACAAACATAAAACTTTTTGATTTGGGTATTTTGTTTTGATTTTCTATATTTTCTCCCCTAGAAATAATAATTCTCCCCCCTAGAATTAATATTTCTCCCCCTCGACAAAACAAGAATATGAATAAGTTTTGAGGACGTACGTGATACATCGTCGGAGGGTAGAAGGAGAGTATTTGCGATGAAGCTTGATTGAGCTTTGTGCCTTCTTTTGAGAGCGGGTTCTGAATCTGTTGTGATCAGAAGCCATTGACCGTTGAGAACCGGGTTTCAAGCTGATGCACTTGAAAGCCATTTCTTTGAAGCACGGGTCATACACTGAAGTGTGTATAAACCATTCTAATGAAGCTCGAGTTATACACTGAATTGTGTATAAGTCATTCTGTTGATGCTCGAGTTATACACTCAAGTGTGTATAAGTCATTAACCTGCGAAAACAAATCATACAACTTTTGGTACCCATTTTTGTTTGGGTCCGATGCTGTTACCATTAGAGTGAAACCATCGATAAGTTGTATCGATTTGATGTAAAGATTTGGAATTCCAAGAAAAATTGAAACTCGATGTTTCACTTTCAAATAATTTCCGAGGAATTATATGAGGTTTTGGAGTTTTCGGAATCCATATTTCTTTTAAGATCTTAGGTGTCTTAGAAACAAAAACATTTTTCACCTTTGTCAAAAAATTAAGATTAGTTTTAGGTGCCAAAGCTAACAGATCTTTTCTCGTGTATGTTAAAGTTTTTGTCGTAGACATTGAATGCTTTGGAATCGAAGAATGTTTCAAAACGAATTTTGATTTAGATGAACAAGTTTCCAGAGATTGTGGTTTCACAAACAATTTTTTACTCTTTTGAAGTGAATAAGTTGTGAACTGAGAGAACTTTTTAGAAACAGATTTTGAAGATTCACCGTTGTAAATCTTAATCGGAACTTGAACTGTTTGTTTTCCTTTATTAACAATTTTAGGCTTAGAGAGTTTTTCAACCTTGATTTTCAAAATATCATTTTGATTTTCTGACAAAGTAAGATCTGCTTCAAGAGATGCAATTTTATCTAGCAATTTTGTCTTATCAATATTAAAAATATTGATTTATTTTTGTGAATCTGATCCAAAATTATATTCAATTTATTTAATTTTATCAGTCAAAACCTGATTTTCATCACAAACATAATCATATTTTTCGATATTCAAAGCATTCAAATGATTGGATTCATGAAGTTGTTTTGTGAGTTTAGCCATCTGAATTTTCAAGTTCTCAGAATCTGTTTTAAATGTACTGATTACCTTTTTTGAAAGTTCTGATTCTTGTTCGGTTTGAAATTTTGAAATTTCTGATTCTCTCTTTTCTTCAGAAATTTGGGAAACAACGTGTTCTTCAAGATATTTCATGGCGGTCAAAGCTTCTTGCAGCGAGTTAGCCAAAATTTGAGACTGTGTCAACTCGATGCTCCTTGACTCTAAAGCAGTTGACTTTTCTTGTAATTCGATTAAACATTTTTCTAATTCACAAGTTTTTTCAGAAACTGTTTGCTTCAAAGAATCACGTTGTCGAACTAATGCCTTCCATTTTGTTACAGCCATACTAAGTTTTTCTTTGGCATTATTATACCTTGTTTTCTCATGTACAAGTTGTTCCAACAGTTGTGCAAGTTGAGATTCTAAAAAGGTATTTTTGTCATTTAGCTGAAAGTATTTATTTTGAAGTGATTTAATAAAATTTTCATCCATTTTAGCTCTTTTGTTTTTAAAATTTTAATATTTCAAATAAAACGGACTGATAATAAGATCGGACAAAGCGAATGTTTTAGTGACACCTTTAAACAAACAAAAGTGTTGCAAAAATAAGAGCATGCACACATCTATATTTTTCTTGACACTTCTCAAGAAACAAAAGTGTCGCACAAAAAAAAAAAATGATGGTTAAATTTGTTATGCTATAAAGACTTGTTCATTTAGGTTTGATAGATGTACTATGAAGTTGTAAATGATGATACTCCAAACAAAAATTGCTTTTGATTTATGGCCCACAAAACAAGTCTCTATCCAAGTACTTGGTAAAAAAAATGGCGATACAGTGAAGATGTTCAATTCTAAAAAAAAATGATATTGTATTAAGTTGTAAAATTAAATAAAGGTTGGTTCGAGATCAAGATTTGGGCCGAAATTTTAGTTTGGGCCGGAATTAAGTTTGGGCCGATATCCTGTATTAATGGTATATGGGCCAAGATTTGATTTTGGTTCTAAACTAAAATTGGGCTGAGGTCTCGTAATGGAAGCGACGCAGAGATCTCAAGAATAGTGGTTGAGAACGAACAATGTCAAGATCGGAATCAGAATTAGACGGGATCTTTAGATGATTTGGTGAAGTCGAGATCGTTGGTTAGTTAACTGTGGGAATTGAGTACAGGAACAATTGCAATTTCAACATATGCCGAGATCTTGTCCGGGTAGAGACGAAGCCGAACTCTTTGATCTGTTCGAGTCGAAGCCGAACTCTTTGATCTGTTCGTGTCGAAGCCGAACTCTATAATCTGTTCGAGTCGAAGCCGAACTCTTTGACCTGTTCGTGTCGAAGCCGAACTCTTTAATCTGTTCGAGTCGAGCCGGGAACTTTCTTGGAGCCGAACACTTGAACGGACGAGAAGGTATCAAAAAACTTTACAATTTTGATTCAATCTTGCTCAATACTCAACCAAATCCAGTGATTCCAATCACAAAACGTTAGAAAACACTTTTCTAACAGTTTGATCCAATAATATTCCTCAAAACTTTACAAATCACACTTTAGTTTCGAATATACAGTAGATTTTTTGAGTTTTTAAGTTTTTCACAAAAATCATGAAATTGAGATCAATAGTTGATGAAATCAATCGAAATTTGATTCTAAAGTGCTTAGAATCAATGGAGAAACACGAATATCCAATCAAAACATCAATTTCAAACAAAAATTTTGACAATTAAATTTCACAACTCTTTTTAAAAAAATTCAAAAACATCAAAAATGGATCAACTTAGCTTGAATTTGGATATGTTCTTTGAAGGATTGTGCTCTGATACCAATTGTAATCTCAGATTCAAGTATTGAACTATGGAATTAGCAATAACAATTAGAAATTAGAAGATTGATGAACACTTCGCAAATGGATTTCACTCTTACAAAATAGGCAAAGGTTTTATTCCAAATTAGGCTACACTTACTATATATACATAGCCTAAGTTTAGATTAAATACACAACGGTCCCTACACTATTGGTTACAACATAGGAGACCCAACAATTTTAGACTACTCTATATTTAGAGTTAGGGATAGAGTTGGATTGTAGTGAAAAGAACTTCAAATATAAAGATAAAGTTAAGAATAGAGTGTGGTTGGAGACGCTCTAAGAAGATAGATCGTATGTTTCCCTGTAGAATTTTGTTTTTAATTTAGCATATACATCAATTTCACAATGACACACGTAATTTCCAAAGTTAAATTATTTACAAACAATTCAATGCAACATTATCTTATAGCTTTTTAATTTCTAACATGAAAATCTCAAAACTTAATTTTATATAATGATCAATATAGTTCTACTGACCAAATTAAAAATTGATTACACTCAACAATAGTTAAACTCTTCTTTATTAATCAATAATGATAAACAAAGATACAAGTAGTTGCGGAATAGCTAAGAACACGAATCCTAACTAAACTACTTGTGAGAGATAGACAATGACAAATATTGCCTAAGACAAGTATTGATCAACAAATGATCAACCACAAGACCAGACATCTTTGTTTCTAAGATTCAATTCTTGAAACTAAGGAACATAAGGTATCACTGGCTGTTCACACTTTGCTCGAAGGGTTTTATCCGATGGAGCTTTTAGAAGGTGAAAACTTGTTGGGTGCACACCAAATTCGTTCATCAAATCTTCTATTTATAGTGTTTGTAAAGCATGACAACTAAGAGATGTATGAATTTGTCTACGTGTATGAATTCCGTTGGTGCAGAGAATATTTCATGCGACGAGCACTACTAACGGAATCCTGACAGTATTTTCTGTCGTGTTATGATCGCCGATATCTTCTAGAAGATTTGCATAGGATTCCCTTTTTTGGCGACATACAAACTTGGGCTATACCCGTGTCTTTCTGTGTCACTGAAACTTCAGACCTTCATACGCTTCAGATCACCATGAGTCTTCAGATACTCATGCTTCTTCAGATGGCGGACAGCTGCAGTGACCTTCACCAAGAGTTTTTCTTAGCGAAGTATTTGTCTTCAAGACTCAACGTTATTGTCAAGTGTACGTTGAACCTACTACAACTATCTGATCGGTTGATCAGTCTCTGATTCCGCATGGGGAACTGATCACTGCTTCTATTGTTAATCAGATAGTGTAGCAAGGGAACTGAAATCCGAACTAATCAGATTCAATTACCCACAATCTGAAGAACGCATCTTCAAATTGTCTTCTAACTATTGTCATTTGTCTTCATTAAATCTTCTTCAGTGGGGAATGTTTTTAGCGACCCCGCAAACATAGAAAAAAGTTATCTCATATAATCTAGTACTCTCTCTCTCTCTCTCTCTCTCAAAAAGAAAATTAATGCACCCCAAATGATGCACACCCTGGTTTAGAGGAACGAGGTTTTTTGTTTCTAGAGGATTAAGATCGTGTTAGAAACTTTCCGGCATACGACCAACCAAATCGAAGTTAGTGTTAGGACTTATTATACTGTAAGTAATAGTCTAGGGACTAGTTTTGACACATTTGTATAGTCTTAATCTAGTGATTAGGATTAACCATGGGCAATTAGTGTATAGATATAAATAGGCCAATGTAATGCACTAATTGCAACTTTCACACTTAATCAAATTACAATTTGGAAAGTTCACTCTCACCTTCTCTCTACTTTCTCTCTCTAAAAACACACACAACACATACTAGATCTCATCTTCCATAATGAATTAAATGGATTATTGCTCAATCAAGGAATCACAATTGGTAATAGAGCATAATTCATCATTGGAATAGATCCAAACATTGATTTCTGCTGAAAATTTGTAGATTAAAGAAGAAATATGAAGAAAAAGGGGGTTTGAAGAAACAGTGAAATCAAACTCGAAATTTAAGGTAGTTTTCATTGTTTTAGTTGATCTTTAGATTCCTCTACTGATTTTATTAACTTTAGAATCAAATTTCATTTAATTTGGTCAAGTATTTATTCTGATTTTGTGATTTTTGTAAAAAACCATGAAAACACTTTTCATTGCTGAAAAAAATCACAATCCGATATCCAATATGTTAAGTTTTGATGTGTTTTATTAGATAAACTCGTGCGAAAATAAATTTAGAACAAATTGCAATTTGCATCAGTCGTTTTGGTCAAAAATTGTGGAAGTTAAGATCAAATTATTGGGTATTTCGGGTTAAGGGTATCGCACTGTTCTGTTCAAAGAAGAACGATCTCGGCTTCTGTAACTGAATTTTACACTTCTCGACCCGAGAACACTTCTTGACCCGCGAACACTTCTCGACCAGCATACTCTTCTCGGCCTGATAACACATTCTCGACCCGGAATTAGTTCTCGACCCGGAAACTTTATACGACCTGGTTTCACTTCTCGGCCCGCAAACCCTACTTGGCCCGAAATAACTTCTCAGCCCGTGAACCTTTCCAACTACTTCCCGCAAAGCTTGAAAGTTGAAGCCATCGTAATCCTAGTTTCACTTCACGGCCCGAGAACCTACTGTTTCTCGAGCCGTGAACTTTTTTAAACACGCAATCTTAAAATTTTACCCCGTCGGAATCAAAATTTGTTTACTCACACCTGTGAACTATTCTAAAAATGACTTCAAAAGAAGCATTGTCGATCGGATCAGATACCAAACCACTTGTTCTCTTCTGGGGAGAATACCCCCAATGGAAGAAACTGTTTCTTCATTTCATCCGGAGTCAACAATCGGGTGCATTAATCCTCGACTCTCTAGAGAATGGACCAACAAACTTTTTCAACACTATTGTTGATAATTTAAACTTTAATCCACCGGTTGTGGGTGGTGTATTTGAAATTTATGTTGCTGATTACTCTCCAGAACAGAAAGAGAGAGCTAGAGCTAATCTGTATTCCCATTCCTACATGCTCCAAGGCCTTCCGAATGAAATATACAATAGCCTTGACAGTTTTGAAACTCGTAAAGAATTATGGGATGAAATATGGAAACATATGGAAGGCACTGACCTCGGGAATAAGGCAAAGATGGTTTCCACTCTAAATGCATATGGTCACTTCAAGGCAACCCCAGGAGAAGAGCTCCAAAGCACCTACCACAGGTTTTGCAACATGTTTAATGACCTTCGAAAGAACAATCTCAATAAGGAAAACGTCAAAATTAACATTAAATTCATCAACATCCTTCTCCATGAATGGGAAATGTCCGGGAACAGTGTAATGCAACACAAAGACTTAAATCAAATTGATATGCATGAACTATATGAATATCTGCATCAGAACGAACCAATGGTCAAACGCATTGCCAAGACCAGGCAAGAAACTGTTGACACACTTGCACTGTTAGCCAAACAAAATCAAGCTTTAATGGCCGCTCAAACAAAGGAGGTTAAGGAAGAACCATACACTATTATTCCTGAGGGAACGGATGAAGAAATCGAGTCAGTTCGCCAAGCCTTAGCTCTCATCAAAAGCTACAAGGATAAATACTACCGCAATTCAACAAACAACAACCTCAGATCTTCTTCAAACTTCAAATTCAACTCATCTCCTCAAACAACAAATAACAAAACATCATCTTCCACTACTGAGGCACCAAAGAAGCATTACAACTTTGGTATGCTGGGCACTTTGTCAAAGAAAGCAAAAATCCAAAAGTTCGAGATTCCGAATACTTTAAAAGAAAGACGCTAATGGCTAAGCAAATCGAAAATGACAAAGTCCTACTAGCTGAGGACCAGCAATTTATGGAAGATTCGGATGACCAAGAGGAAGAACAATGCACTGCAAGTTTGGCCATTATGGTGAGATCGAATAATCTTAGAGCTAAGTTGGGAATTCCAGATAATGATGAAAATGAGGTACACTCTTCTTCTAACTCAGACACTGATTTTTCCATTGATTCGCTTTTAAATCAAGTTGAATCATTAAATAAAAATCTTTTACTTAATTTTGAAGAGAAAGCTCACTTTACTAAACAAGTAATTGATTTAGAAAATGAGAAAACTCAATTTATAAAAAATCTAAATCAATATTCTCTTCAAATAGAACAAATGCAGATTTTTGAACAATAAAACAGGAAATTACAAATCAGTTGTCTATGTCACAGTCTACATTTCAAAGTGAAATCATTACTCTAAAAGAACATTTACAACAACAAACAAACACCAATAATCATTTAAACGAACATATCATAACTTTAAAATCAGAAAATGCAACATTTCTTCGACAACTTGAAACACATGTTCCACAAGTAAATAAAAACAACTCATGTAAAGAAAAAACTCAAGATTTACAGAATTAATTGTCAACTTTTCATGTTGCTCACACAAGTGAGGTTACCAGATTAAATAAGATAATTAATGACAAAAATATTGAAATATCAAATATAAAGAACATGAAAACAATTCCAAGTAATAAAGAAGATTTCGGCATGTTATACCATGATGCAGCAGCTGAATTACAAAAAGAATGAGACTGGGCAAAAGTAGCTGATGCAAAGATGAATGATTAGCAGGAACAATTAAAGTCATCAGCCTCAGAAATTCACAAATTAATACTCTAAAAAGTGAAATCAATCATCGAGCGTCCATTATTAATAACCTTACTCTTGAAAAGGAAAAGGATGAAGATCACTGCAAAAAATTGGAGCATACAATTGTTAAATCAGGTTATACAAGACAAACAATCAAATTCAATGAACCAAAAGAGTTCAGATATTACAATTCAAAAGCATGACTTGGAGCAGATAATCCTCATTATCAAGACAAAGCTACTGATGTTCTTCCAACGTTGTATAATTATGACTACATGGGCATGGGAATCTGGCAAAGCTTTCTACATATGCCAGATGAAGAAGCAGAAATTGAGAAATTCAACAGAGAAAAGAAAGAATATGCTCAAATCAGTTTCAACTATTCTGCTTTGAACAGTCTATATGAAAAGAAGAAAGCAAAATTTGAAAAATTAAATATTCAAACAAAAATTCATAAATTAGAAGATATAATTTCAGAATTAAAACCTTTAACCGACAAAAATATTTTACAAAATTCTAAAGCTCCATTAATAAGTGATGCACCTGTTAATCCAGTGCAAATCATTTTGAAAAGAAACACTAATTCACCTGTTCTAAATGTTTCAGATAGAAAATTAGAGTCTCAAAGTAAGGAGTGCAAGCCCGATGGAGTCAAAGGAGCCATGCAGTCTAAGAAGCCTATTTCATCTAGGTCAAGTATGCTTAAGATGCCTAGCGAGCATAAGAAGTCTAGACCAGCTACGTTTTGTAGTTTCTTCTTCTTCTACTGTTAAAAATAATTGTAATAACTCTAGACATGTTAAATCTGGTGCAATGGCTTTTAGAACTGTTTATGATGCATCTGTTCATCGTCCTGTTAATTACTCTCCTGGTTATGATACTGTTTTTGTTAAATTTGATTCCTGAATTGTAATATTCAGTGAGATAAGTTGCGGGTCAAAGTGGAGACCTAATTGTTTATGTGTTTATGGTAACTCGATCCTGAATGTGTAATTATTCAATTTGATGTATTATTCAGTTAGCTTTACACCTAACGCGTTTTAAGTTGCCCGCAGGTTTGTACAGTTTTGCTTGCTATTGGATAGATGACTGCTAGAGTTAGGATACTTCACGGTGGCTGCAAACCCTATTTTTGTAACTTTTGGTAACACCGAAATAATATTTTGGGATAACAAATGTTGTATTAAATTGTGAACTTTTTGGTAAATCATTTTGCATGGTTCGGATGTGAACCAAACTATATGTTTTCGTAAAATTTGTAAACTATAATAGTTTACTTTTTGATATAAAAAGTATACTAAGTCTTCCGCTGTATTTAAGAAAAATATTGGCCTGAAATTAGTGGTATTACAATTTGGTATCAGAGCTCTGGTTTGAGTGAATTGAACATTTTTAGAAGTGTTCAGTCTCAAACCCGGGCATAGAAACGTGAAGTATCCCTGGTAGCAAGGTTTGTTAGATGTAGCATATTTCTATTATGCTATATGTTAGTGTATAATACTAACCGTTATAACAATTATGTTATTGTGTGTTTAAGATATCTGATCAGGGATCGGGTACTGTTAACAATCTTAGTGGATTACATATTATTGACCCGAATTAAGAGCATGTCAATAAGCCCCTCGTGTCCTCCAACAAATTATCAACCGAATGACCATGTAGCTTAAAGGGAGGCTTATCACCATTTAGAGGCAAAGTTAGATCAGATTATTTTTGCAATATGATGTCTCAAAGGTTGGAGTTTAGCCCTGGAAAAGACTAGTGGATTCAATGACTTTGAAACAGTTTGAGAGTAAAATTAAAGATAAGTATTTGACTTCTTTTTATTTATATCGGTTGAAACAGGATTTCATGAATAACAATAAAGGGAGTCGATCTATTGAAACTTAAAACACAGAATTCATTGACAAGTCAAAATTTGTGAATATTTGGGTATCAAGTGAACAAGATAAAAATTAGACATAACGTGAGAATGGCCAATACTTTGGAATAAGCTTTTGAATTTGGCAGATCTTTAGAGGATGACCAGAAAGCATCCCATTTGGAAGCAAAGAAATTAGAGACTTAATAAAGAGGATACATCCAAGTTTAGTTCAAAATTCAAGAAAAAGGGAATTAGTGGATCAAGTACCTATTCTCAGTCATCGGGTAGAACACGGTTTTAGTAATCTTGGTGTGATAATTGTAAAAGTTCTCATGACGGTCATTGTACCAAACAGACAAATAAGTGTACAAAATCTGGATTGCGGGGTCATTTGTTGATGAATGTACAAAGACGAATAGAGTATGTTTCAAATATCAAAAGGTGGGCCATATGTATAACGATTGTCCAGAGAACCCGCAGGCTGGATTGACTAGTGCTCATGATTCTGGTTCTGGTCAGAAGAGGAAGGAACCCCTAGTGCCAAGGCACGCGCTTTTCAGATGACAGTTGATGCAGCTCATACTGCAGGTAATCTTATTATTGGCACTTTCTTTATAAATTATTTACATTGCGTTTTGTTTGATTCGGTGACTAATTGCTCATTTATTTCTCTGAAATATTGTGTCAAACTGAAATTACTTGTTTCTATGTGATCCACTCCATTGGAAGTGGAAGTGGCAGATGGTAAGTTTGTCCCGGTTACAACATATGTGACTGGAGTTTTTATTGAAATTGAAGAAAAAAAACTATTTTTTTTGTATTTTTCTTGTAATGCTTATATGAGGCTTTGATATAGTTATTAGGACAAACTAGCTAAGTTTTGTAAATGCTAAAATTTCTTGTGATAAAAAAAAAGAGATAATTAAAATACCTTTATATGACGGGTCACATGTAGTGGCTCGCCGGCAGCAGTGTGGTTCTAATCTTCCTATCATTTCGTCTTTGAAGGCTAGAAAATCTTTGGCCGAAGGTGTGATTATTTTCTAGAATATATTATCGATGAAAAAAAAACAAAGAAAAAAGAGTCAATAACAAATTCTGAATGATTGACGAACAACCTAAAAATTCTATTTTAGATGAATTTACAAAATTTATGCCTTATGCTAAATGTGGTGTGTGAAAATTGATCAAATGAACTAGATTCGTAAATCAATTTGAAATTATTTGTGAATATACTAACGATAGATATCCAATTTTACTAAAGAATCGAGTTGGATTGTGAATTATTTTGGAGATCAATTATGGCAATAATTGGATTAGAAGCAGCGTCTTGTAAAAATTGATGTGAATTCTGATTAAGAAAGGTGTATTTATGAAATTAGTGGATTATGATCCTATACTTGATGATAATTCTAAAATTGTGAATACCTTAACAAGTTAAATCGTAAAAGTATACAAAATCTCGATGGAATATTGACCATGACATAACATTTTAGATTTTGAAGCGATTATTATGACTATATGCAAGGAGACTAAAAGACTGCCTATGCATTTGGACCATTAAAATATCACGGGAGGAATTTGTTGGAATTTTGTGCACAGTTAGTCAACCTATGATGATACATCCATGCCTACGAAACACCGGTGAGTGCATGTAATACGAGTAAGATATGTAATGATATTTGGAAGAAGAATGATTTATAATAGTCATTATGAATCTAGTTAAGTATTAAGTTAAGTTTAACTTATTACTAACAGTTTAACTAACTAATTAATAGAAGTATTTATACATTTACTAGTTGAGTAAATATACAATGTGTTAATTATAGAGTATCCATAATATGATTTAAAGCTATTAAATCATATAGTGTTTGGATAATATTATTGTCTAAATTATATAAATGTTATTATATAATTAATTATTAAAAGTATAAATACAAGTATATATTTCGTGTATATACATACTATACCGAAATATATTAGTGTATTAATACTAGATATTTACTAGTTAAGTGCAACAATAATAACTAGATAAACTATGAGGGTTGAATGTAACACACCGATTTTCAACCAAATTTAAAACTTTTTAAAATATAAAATATATGTTTTTACAAACCGAGTATCTAAAAATATAGTTTAACTAAAGCATTTGGAATAATTAGAAAGTACCAAAACCGGTGTTACAAATATATCAAAACTATAGTCTATGGAACTAAATAAGTACACCGAGCTAATCCTTCCAAATGCTAACTACGGGCCGCCTAATCTTTTGCTCCCTAACCTGAGTACATAGTCAAAATAAACGTAGTACGTGAGACAAATATTGTCTCGTGAGAAACATGGGTTTTAGACCCGGTTAGAAATAATTTGCAATAAAATAATAATTAAATAAATTATCAAATTGCACATAGTCAATCAAACTCTAAAGCTTGCCATAAGCCAAACACATACGTAACAGGCCTCCCCGAAACAACTCCCCAGATATGGGTTAACTAGTTAAATTCCCCCGTTTCCGGGTTATCTATTTGCTCCCCCGATTTCCGGATTATCTATTTGCTCCCCCGATTTCCGGGTTATCTATTTCTCGACACACTACCCTTGCGCAGGGTGGTACCGCCCCAAGTAGGTATCACTAACTCCCCCAACTTGTGTGGGTTATCTAGGATCCAATCGATTAGCTACCACATAACAAACCATCGACTTGGGTCAAAGCCCATATCACAACTCATTCATAATAGTGGTAACCAAGCAAATCAATTTACAATTCAATTCAATTCAATTCAATTCAATTCAATTCAATTCAATTCAATTCAATTCAATTCAATTCAATTCAATTCACACTCTATCAATTCAATCTTTTCTTTATTAAAAATATTTATCTAATAAAGACTCTAAAATCATTTCAATTCATAAAACATGGTTTACTATGTACTCAGAAAGATCACATGTACTCACCTTAGCAATGCTATCCAATACTTGTGTAAATCAACACAATCTCTACTTCTCAACTAAGGAAGTACTTCCAATCTCAACTCCTTCTTGACCTATTATCAATATCATCACAAAATCTAGTCACAATCCATAACTAGATACTAGTTAATCCATCTTAACATTCCCAACCACCAAGTTCATACTACTTGGTGGAAATCTCAAACCCTAGTTCAAGATTTCTATCCATAAAACCGAAATCTAGCTTGTACACATTGATTACAAGCTTACCATGAGTGTTTTACACTCATGATAGATCATCTTCCCCAAAGATGATGTGGTTGGTTACCAAAACCACCATTGATACCCATGAAAAGCTTGAAACTAAGATAGGTAAGTAAGATAATCAAGAATCCTTACCTTTGGTGATAAAATCTCCAAGATTGATGAAGATTCAAGCCCAAGAACACCAAAAACGAGCTTTCCCTCTCTAAAAACGACTGGTAGGTGAGTAGGGTTGTTGGTGCCTAAGACCCTAGGCTAAAGCCGTTTTATACAGAACCAACTAGTTCGCGATCGCGAACTCAAGTTCGCGTCGCAAACTTCGCGCCTCGTGAACATTTCGCGACCGGTAATGGGTCGTGAACTCTGATCGCCAAAAACCCTAAATCCCTGGTTGATGTTCCCGATCGGGAACATCAGTTCGCATCGCGAACTCCTTCAGCCAGCAAGGCTGCACTTTTCGGTCTTTGTCTCGACCCGGTTTCGTCCATAACTTTCTCATATGGTGTCCAAATGACACGAAACCAATTCCTACGGTTCTGAAATGAATTATCCCTAATTATCATATTTTTGTACAATTTATTTATTTACAAAATCTCGGTTGTTACAACTATCTACCCCTTAAGAGGATTCCGTCCTCGGAATCACATCATAATCTACAAAGTTCGGGTAGCGTTTCTTAATCTCGTCTTTGACTTACCAAGTCAAATTTGGCCCAAGGGAATGCTTCCACTTGACCAACACCAACTCGATCTCCTTGTTCCTTAATTTTCTTTGTTTGGGCCTCCAATATGGCCTCGGGCTCTTCAATCAATCGGTTGGGTGCATCGACCCGTAAATCTTGAAGTGGGATAATATTCTCCAGTTCACCCAAGAATTTCTTCAAATTACTAACATGGAAGGTGTCATGGACACCTTGCAACTCGGGTGGAAGTTCTAACTTAAATGCTTGTAAACCGACCCGTTTCAAAATCTTAAATGGGCCAACATATCTTGGGCTTCATTTGACCTTCTTACCAAATCTCATCACGCCTTTCCAAGGCGACACCTTTAACATCACCATATCACCGACATTTAAATCATAAGGTCGCTTTTTCAAACCCGAATAACTCTTTTGGCGATCTTGTGCCACTTTCATATTCCCTTGAATTATCCCGATTTTCTCATTTGTTATTTTTACAATCTTGGGGCCCGTGAGTTTCGTCTCACCCGCCTCTAACCAACAAGAAGGCGTCCTACATTTTCTCCCATATAAAGCCTCAAACGGCGGCATCTTAATTGTTGAGTGATAACTATTATTATATGAAAATTCAACTAACGGTAAATGTTCATCCCATTTACTACCAAAATCCAATACACACGACCTCAACATATCTTCGACCGTTTGGATCGTTCTTTCACTTTGACCATCGGTTTGTGGATGGTAAGCCGTGCTCAATCTCAACTTAGTTCCCAACTCTTCTTGGAGTGATCTCCAATATCTCGAGGTAAACCTTGCATCTCGATCGGATACAATCGACATCGGTACCCAAATGGCGTCATGATTTCTACTAGTCTTTGGGAGACCAACAATGAAATCCATTGTGATGTCATTCCATTTTCCGGCCGGCACTTGTAACGATTGTGCAACACCATAAGGAACTTGGTGCTCAGCTTTCACTTGTGCACACGTGGCACATTTTGAAATGTACTTTTCTACCCTCAACTTCATCCCCGGCCACCAATAAGTTCTCTTCAAGTCTTGATAAGTCTTTGTACTTCCGGGATGAATCGAGTACTTGGACTTGTGAGCATCATTCAACAACACCTTTCGGTTTCCACCGAATTTCGGAACCCAAATCCGACCATTCACGGTTTTTAGCCCTTGATCATTTTCTTCAAACACTTGGTTCTTTCCCAACCTCTCTTGCCTATACTCATCTTTCCCCATCACTTCCTTTTGTGCGGTTTTTATACTTTCAATAAAACTAGACACTATATCAATCCACATCAACTTAGCCTTAACCGGTTTTTCATAAACTTTTCTACTCAAGGCGTTGGCTACCACATTAGCCTTTCCCTCGTGATAAACAATTTCACAATCGGAATCACTAATCAACTCAATCCACCTTCTTTGTCTCATATTCAAGTCTTTTTGTGTAAACACATACTTGAGACTTTTGTGATCCGTGTACAAAATTCACCTTGTGCCATACAAGTAATGCCTCCAAATCTTTAAGGAAAAAATAATCGCCGCCAACTTTAAATCATGTGTCGTATACCTTTCTTCCGCATTCTTCAATTGTCTTGAAGCATAAGCTATCACTTTACCTCTTTGCATTAAAACACAACCGATACCTTTATTCGAGGCGTCACTAAACACCACGAAATCTTCCATACCATCGGGTAGGGTGAGGATCGGTGCATTGCACAACTTATCTTTCAACAAGGCAAAAGCATCCTCTTGCTTTTTCCCCCAATCAAACTTCACATCTTTTCTTGTTAACCTAGTGAGTGGAACCGCTACTCGGGAAAAATCTTCAATAAATCTTCGGTAATAACCGGCTAACCCATGAAACTTCTAACTTCGGTTGGAGTCTTTGGTGCGTCCCAATTCTTTACCGGTTCAATCTTAGACGGGTCAACTTTTATCCCGCTTCGGGATACCACATGACCAAGAAATTGAACTTCCCGCAACCAAAATTCACACTTTGAGAATCTAGCATACAATTTTTCTCGTTTCAAGACTTCCAAAGTTTGCCTCAAATGTTCTTCATGTTCTTCTTCGGTTTTGGAGAAAATAAGAATATCATCGATGAACACGATGAGAAATTTATCGAGGAATGGTTTACAAACTCTATTCATGAGATCCATGAAAATAGCCGGGGCATTCGTCAAACCGAATGGCATAACTAAAAATTCATAATGACCATAACGAGTTCTAAAGGCCGTCTTCTCGGTATCACCTTCTTTGACACGAACTTGATGGTAACCCGATCTTAAATCGATTTTGGAGAAATAATCGGCTCCTTGAAGTTGATCAAATAAATCATCTATCCTTGGCAAAGGATATCGGTTCTTAATCGTCATCTTGTTAAGCTCTCGGTAGTCAATACACATTCTCATCAAACCATCTTTCTTCTTTACGAATAAAACCGGTGCACCCCATGGTGACGAACTAGGACGAATAAATCCTTTATCAAGTAAATCTTGAAGTTGAGCCATCAACTCTCTCATTTCGGTTGAAGCTAAACGATACGGGGCTCGGGCAATCGGCGTCGCCCCCGTGACTAAATCAATACGAAACTTGACTTGTCTCTCCGGTGGTAAACCGTGTAAGTCATCGGGAAAAACTTCGGGAAAATTCTGAATAATCTTCACATTCTCAACCGACTTCTTCTCTTTCCTCCCATCTAAGACATAAGCTATAAATGATGCACAACCTTTCGATAAACACTTTCTTGCTTTAATGGCGGTTAACAAGTTTGGCATATGATGCCTCTTTTCTCCTTAAATATGCACCTTCTCATTCTCGGGGGACTTGATCGACACTAACTTCTTTCCACACAAAATCTTGGATTGGTGGATTCCCAACCAATCCATCCCAATAATCACATCAAAAGCCTTAATCCCCATAGGCATCAAATCAACCTTAAACTTCTTACTATCGATTTCTAACTCACAATCCCTATAGACATGTTGAACCATAGAGGTTTTCCCATCGGCTACTTCTATTTCATACAAATCATCAAGTAACTCTAGCGGAACCTTAAACTTAGCACCAAATTCATGAGACACGAAAGAATATGTAGAACCCGAATCAATTAATACATAAATGGGTATGGAGTTTATGAATAAGGTACCTGAGACAACATCATGGGTCTCCTTGGCTTCTTCTCGCGCGAGTTGGAAGGCACGCCCCTTAACTTTCATCGGCCCTGGTTTCTTGTGAGCGGTTGACACCAATGTCTCGGTTCCCTTCTTTGTGTTAGGGCAAAGCCCATGTCCCTTGTTATCTTATGATTACAAAACAAACAAGTGGGGCAGATCTCATATTGAGCTACTCAGTATAGGTCTGATACTGAGTAGATAGACGTCGATCAGATATGACAGCTCAAAACCTTTGAAGATGATCACAAATGAGTTGCACTGACCTACTCAGTATCGGTCTCATACTGAGCTACTCAGTATATGTCTGATACTGAGTAGAATGACCGAGTTATCCGTGCATGATCTTCTGCCCTCAACTTGTTGGTACTAGTGTTAAGTCTCAGTCCTATACTGAGTGGTCAGTATTGGGCACTCAGTATTGGAACTCAGTATTGAAACTCAATACTGAGTAGAAGGACTGAGTTAATATTTCCATGTTTACTTAATTAGTCAAATCTTTTAATCATTGTATGTATTTATTAGAATTGGGAGTTACATATAGAATAGGGTTAATTGTAAAACCTCTATACATTATAAATAGAGGTTTAGTCTTTAGTTGTTAAGCATCCTTTTGGATCCCGGTTGATCACTTGTGTGGATCACCGGTAACCCAATTCTAAATGTAACACTTTGTGGAGTGTTCTTGGTTATTCCGCAACCAAGAACACATTTTATACGTTTGTGCTTAATAAGAATAATCGTATGACGTATATGATCTTGTCTTTACCGATTTTATTAACAATATATGGGTGGTTGGGTCCTACAATTGGTATCAGAGCGGTTCAAAGTTATCTACAACTTTGATGATCTTTTAACCCTATATATTGTTGAAGATCAAGTCTTTTCATATAGAAGAACTATGCAGAATTTTCGTCATTTTCTGCGCACGGGTAGAAGAAATGCCGGATCTCCTTCGTTAACAGTCGAATATGTGTGAAATTTGAACAGGAGGTTTTCAACACACAGACACACAATCTGACAGTTCAGTTTTGTATTTAAAGATTCGCGTAGAGCGATATGGTAGGCGCATCAAGTCATATATTTTGTTTTTTATTCCTTACCTGCTTGGCAGCCATGGAAGAAAAATTGGCTCTCCTTCTTCAAACATCGAATGAGCGTGATATTTTAACTGAAGGTTCACCATGATGTGCTTAATGTTTTCACCGTTCAGATCTTCAAAAGGAATCGTTAATTAAGAGATATATATTTTTGAAGATTATTGATGAATATTTATGGTATGTTTTTAATTCTGCGCAACTGTGATAAAACAGCTATTATATCTTTTGTAACCATTGAATCTTCATGAATTTTGGATATTATATCCATAACACATACATATACTCGGTATCAAAATTTCAGACTGATCAGTAACATATACTGAGAGATACATATTTTCAAAGTTGCTGGTTTTCTGATACTGATTGTCTCATACTGAGTGGTCAGTATGAGACTGCTGTGATCGTTTAAACCGTTGGATCCTTATGATTTTTGGATATGATGTTGAAGACAGGTATAGGTATGTTGTGTAAAAAATTCATAATGATCAGAAGATTATACTTGGAGATATGATTTTTTGAAGTTGCTGCAAAATTAGAGAAATGAAATTCCGCATGCTGAATTATACAAGTGAGTATGTTTCACATATTTTTCTCCTTTTAGTCATAAGAAATCATCTTAAACTGAGGAAATCTATAAGTTGATTGATTCCTTAGTGGTGTTTCAAGTCAAAGATAAAATATACCGAACAGTTTAAGGAGATGACTCTGATTCAGGGGAGAAAACACAATGTGATATGTGTATTCTTTATATGAAGCTAAAATTCTTTTAAGCTAAGATGTTCATGCTAAGTTATTCAAGGGGGTACGTGTCACACATTATTTTACAATCATTTGAATCATTTCAAACTGAGGAAATCTACTAATTGAATGATTCCTTAGTGATGTTTCATTACAATTCAAATCTACCGGACAATTTGAGAAAGGAGTCAATGATTGTGGGGGAGAAAAGTTAGTGTGTTATATAGTTTCTTGAAGTACTCGGTGAATAAAGAATATGAAAAAGATCTCAAAAAGAAGACGATACAAGACAAGATTGAAGATTGTTTTGTTATCATTAGATAGGGGGAGATTGTTAGGGCAAAGCCCATGTCCCTTGTTATCTTATGATTACAAAACAAACAAGTGGGGCAGATCTCATACTGAGCTACTCAGTATAGGTCTGATACTGAGTAGATAGACGTCGATCAGATATGACAGCTCAAAACCTTTGAAGATGATCACAAATGAGTTGCACTGACCTACTCAGTATCGGTCTCATACTGAGCTACTCAGTATATGTCTGATACTGAGTAGAATGACCGAGTTATCCGTGCATGATCTTCTGCCCTCAACTTGTTGGTACTAGTGTTAAGTCTCAGTCCTATACTGAGTGGTGAGTATTGGGCACTCAGTATTGGAACTCAGTATTGAAACTCAATACTGAGTAGAAGGACTGAGTTAATATTTCCATGTTTACTTAATTAGTCAAATCTTTTAATCATTGTATGTATTTATTAGAATTGGGAGTTACATATAGAATAGGGTTAATTGTAAAACCTCTATACATTATAAATAGAGGTTTAGTCTTTAGTTGTTAAGCATCCTTTTGGATCCCGGTTGATCACTTGTGTGGATCACCGGTAACCCAATTCTAAATGTAACACTTTGTGGAGTGTTCTTGGTTATTCCGCAACCAAGAACACATTTTATACGTTTGTGCTTAATAAGAATAATCGTATGACGTATATGATCTTGTCTTTACCGATTTTATTAACAATATATGGGTGGTTGGGTCCTACAATTGGTATCAGAGCGGTTCAAAGTTATCTACAACTTTGATGATCTTTTAACCCTATATATTGTTGAAGATCAAGTCTTTTCATATAGAAGAACTATGCAGAATTTTCGTCATTTTCTGCGCACGGGTAGAAGAAATGCCGGATCTCCTTCGTTAACAGTCGAATATGTGTGAAATTTGAACAGGAGGTTTTCAACACACAGACACACAATCTGACCGTTCAGTTTTGAATTTAAAGAATCGCGTAGAGCGATATGGTAGGCGCATCAGGTCATATATTTTGTTTTTTATTCCTTACCTGCTGGACAGCCATGGAAGAAAAATTGGCTCTCCTTCTTCAAACATCGAATGAGCGTGAAATTTTAACTGAAGGTTCACCATAATGTGCTTAATGTTTTCACCGTTCTGATCGTCAAAAGGAATCTTTAATTAAGAGATATATATTTTTGAAGATTATTGACGAATATTTATGGTATGTTTTTAATTCTGCGCAACTGTGATAAAACGGCTATTATATCTTTTATAACCGTTGAATCTTCATGAATTTTGAATATTATATCCATAACACATACATGTACTCGGTATCAAAATTTCAGACTGATCAGTAACATATACTGAGAGATACATATTTTCAAAGTTGCTGGTTTTCTGATACTGATTGTCTCATACTGAGTGGTTAGTATGAGACTGCTCTGATCGTTTCAACCGTTGGATCCTTATGATTTTTTGATATGATGTTGAAGACAGGTATAGGTATGTTGTGTAAAATATTCATAATGATCAGAAGAATATACTTGGAGATATGATATTTTGAATTTGCTGCAAAATTAGAGAAATGAAATTCTGCATGCTGAATTATACAAGTGAGTATGTTTCACATATTTTTCTCCTTTTAGTCATAAGAAATCATCTTAAACTGAGGAAATCTATAAGTTGATTGATTCCTTAGTGGTGTTTCAAGTCAAAGATAAAATATACCGAACAGTTTAAGAAGATGACTCTGATTCAGGGGGAGAAAACACAATGTGATATGTGTTTTTTTTATATGAAGCTAAAATTATTTTAAGCTAAGATGTTCATGCTAAGTTATTCAAGGGGGTACGTGTCACACATTATTTTACAATCATTTGAATCATTTCAAACTGAGGAAATCTACTAATTGAATGATTCCTTAGTGATGTTTCATTACAATTCAAATCTACCGGACAATTTGAGAAAGGAGTCAATGATTGTGGGGGAGAAAAGTTAGTGTGATATATAGTTTCTTGAAGTACTCGGTGAATAAAGAATATGAAAAAGATCTCAAAAAGAAGACGATACAAGACAAGATTGAAGATTGTTTTGTTATCATTAGATAGGGGGAGATTGTTAGGGCAAAGCCCATGTCCCTTGTTATCTTATGATTACAAAACAAACAAGTGGGGCAGATCTCATACTGAGCTACTCAGTATAGGTCTGATACTGAGTAGATAGACGTCGATCAGATATGACAGCTCAAAACCTTTGAAGATGATCACAAATGAGTTGCACTGACCTACTCAGTATCGGTCTCATACTGAGCTACTCAGTATATGTCTGATACTGAGTAGAATGACCGCGTTATCCGTGCATGATCTTCTGCCCTCAACTTGTTGGTACTAGTGTTAAGTCTCAGTCCTATACTGAGTGGTGAGTATTGGGCACTCAGTATTGGTACTCAGTATTGAAACTCAATACTGAGTAGAAGGACGGAGTTAATATTTCCATGTTTACTTAATTAGTCAAATCTTTTAATCATTGTATGTATTTATTAGAATTGGGAGTTACATATACAATAGGGTTAACTGTAAAACCTCTATACATTATAAATAGAGGTTTAGTCTTTAGTTGTTAAGCATCCTTTTGGATCCCGGTTGATCACTTGTGTGGATCACCGGTAACCCAATTCTAAATGTAACACTTTGTGGAGTGTTCTTGGTTATTCCGCAACCAAGAACACATTTTATACGTTTGTGCTTAATAAGAATAATCGTATGACGTATATGATCTTGTCTTTACCGATTTTATTAACAATATATGGGTGGTTGGGTCCTACAATTGGTATCAGAGCGGTTCAAAGTTATCTACAACTTTGATGATCTTTTAACCCTATATATTGTTGAAGATCAAGTCTTTTCATATAGAAGAACTATGCAGAATTTTCGTCATTTTCTGCGCACGGGTAGAAGAAATGCCGGATCTCCTTCGTTAACAGTCGAATATGTGTGAAATTTGAACAGGAGGTTTTCAACACACAGACACACAATCTGACCGTTCAGTTTAGAATTTAAAGAATTGCGTAGAGCGATATGGTAGGCGCATCAGGTCATATATTTTGTTTTTTATTCCTTACCTGCTGGGCAGCCATGGAAGAAAAATTGGCTCTCCTTCTTCAAACATCGAATGAGCGTGAAATTTTAACTGAAGGTTCACCATAATGTGCTTAATGTTTTCACCGTTCAGATCGTCAAAAGGAATCGTTAATTAAGAGATATATATTTTTGAAGATTATTGACGAATATTTATGGTATGTTTTTAATTCTGCGCAACTGTGATAAAACGGCTATTATATCTTTTATAACCGTTGAATCTTCATGAATTTTGGATATTATTTCCATAACACATACATGTACCCGGTATCAAAATTTCAGACTGATCAGTAACATATACTGAGAGATACATATTTTCAAAGTTGCTGGTTTTCTGATACTGATTGTCTCATACTGAGTGGTTAGTATGAGACTGCTGTGATCGTTTCAACCGTTGGATCCTTATGATTTTTTGATATGATGTTGAAGACAGGTATAGGTATGTTGTGTAAAAAATTCATAATGATCAGAAGATATACTTGGAGATATGATTTTTTGAAGTTGCTGCAAAATTAGAGAAATGAAATTCTGCATGCTGAATTATACAAGTGAGTATATTTCACATATTTTTCGCCTTTTAGTCATAAGAAATCATCTTAAACTGAGGAAATCTATAAGTTGATTGATTCCTTAGTGGTGTTTCAAGTCAAAGATAAAATATACCGAACAGTTTAAGAAGATGACTCTGATTCAGGGGGAGAAAACACAATGTGATATGTGTTTTCTTTATATGAAGCTAAAATTCTTTTAAGCTAAGATGTTCATGCTAAGTTATTCAAGGGGGTACGTGTCACACATTATTTTACAATCATTTGAATCATTTCAAACTGAGGAAATCTACTAATTGAATGATTCCTTAGTGATGTTTCATTACAATTCAAATCTACCGGACAGTTTGAAAAAGGAGTCAATGATTGTGGGGGAGAAAAGTTAGTGTGATATATAGTTTATTGAAGTACTCGGTGAATAAAGAATATGAAAAAGATGTCAAAAAGAAGACGATACAAGACAAGATTGAAGATTGTTTTGTTATCATTAGATAGGGGGAGATTGTTAGGGCAAAGCCCATGTCCCTTGTTATCTTATGATTACAAAACAAACAAGTGGGGCAGATCTCATACTGAGCTACTCAGTATAGGTCTGATACTGAGTAGATGGACGTCGATCAGATATGACAGCTCAAAACCTTTGAAGATGATCACAAATGAGTTGCACTGACCTACTCAGTATCGGTCTCATACTGAGCTACTCAGTATATGTCTGATACTGAGTAGAATGACCGAGTTATCCGTGCATGATCTTCTGCCCTCAACTTGTTGGTACTAGTGTTAAGTCTCAGTCCTATACTGAGTGGTCAGTATTGGGCACTCAGTATTGGAACTCAGTATTGAAACTCAATACTGAGTAGAAGGACTGAGTTAATATTTCCATGTTTACTTAATTAGTCAAATCTTTTAATCATGGTATGTATTTATTAGAATTGGGAGTTACATATACAATAGGGTTAACTGTAAAACCTCTATACATTATAAATAGAGGTTTAGTCTTTAGTTGTTAAGCATCCTTTTGGATCCCGGTTGATCACTTGTGTGGATCACCGGTAACCCAATTCTAAATGTAACACTTTGTGGAGTGTTCTTGGTTATTCCGCAACCAAGAACACATTTTATACGTTTGTGCTTAATAAGAATAATCGTATGACGTAAATGATCTTGTCTTTATCGATTTTATTAACAATATATGGGTGGTTGGGTCCTACACTTTGGGCAAACATTACTATAATGCCCTTTCTCGTGACACGAGAAACACTCTACTTCATCAAGGCTCCTCACCTTACAATCTTTAGCCTTGTGGCCAAACCGACCACACTTGAAACAACCGTTGGAGTCCGCCTTGCATTCACCTTTGTGGTCCTTACCACACTTCCTACATCCACCAACACTTCCTTGTTTTGACCCGCTCGGGGCAAACTTGCTCTTCTTGGATGGTCCCGAAAAACTTTCAAACTTCCTCTTCCAATTACCAACCGACCTGTCTTGCACTCTTCTCTTACTAACTTTTTCAACACTTCGGGCGACGTTGATCGCCTCATCAAGAGTGGTCGCCCTCTTCACTTCGAGTTCATACTCCCATGGTAACCCATTAGCAAACCGAACCACACGACTACGTTCGGTTGGGTAAGTACTTGACACAAACGGGAGGTATCCCGTGCACTTCTTGGTATACTCATCCAAGGTCAAATTGCCTTTCTTGAAGTGCAAAAATTCTTCCAATAACTCTTCCAACTCCCTTTCGGGAAAATACTTCTCTTTGAGTCTTCTAGTGAACTCATCCCACGACATCCTGTAAATGGCTTTCTTTCCCAAAGTTTCATACACGGTGTCCAACCATGTAAGAGCATCATCTTTAAACAATCGTGAGGCATAAGTCACCATGTCTTCCTATTTGCACTTGCTACTCTCAAACACACGTTCCGTGTCTCGAATCCATTGAACCGTCACTTTCGGTTCCGTACTCCCGAGATAGAAGTCGGGTCGACAAGCAAGGAATGTCTTGTAAGAACATCCCTCACGTTGAACCTTTCTCTCTTCCCCGCTTTCCCCATTGGAGGACTTCTCGGTTGGGTTGGTGTTTCCCGTTGACTTAGTCTTAGTGAGTTGAGGGGAATCTTCACTTTCCTCCCTCTCGTCCTCAAAAAGACGTTCCTCTTCCTCCCTTTCTTCATCATCACCACCTAAGTTCAACCGATCATTTATGATCCGGTTAACATCTTGTTGCATCACATTTCTCATATTAGTGAGCATGGATTGAATGGCCTCCATTGTTACCGGAGTATGGTTATTCCCGATACCCGAAGTGGCCAATCCATTCCCATCTTGATTCAAATTCGAAGCTTGTTCCCCATCCAACAATCGACCACTTCTCGTTCTAGCCATCTTACTATAATAAGATGTCAACTCATTTAGAATCCAATAAGTTGACTAAAAAGTCACAAATTAACATAAGAATAGCTCGATCTAACACAATTCCCTCGATGGTCAACCCTAATCCTTAAAGGTCAACCTAACTTCCTATAGAACATAATGTCCCAAAAGCAAAGTCTAAGTCTAGGGTGGGTAACCAACCTAATTCACTTAGACTAATGCTCTGATACCAAGTTGTAAAACACCGATTTTCAACCAAATTTAAAACTTTTTAAAATATAAAATATATGTCTTTACAAACCGAGTATCTAAAAATATAGTTTCATTAAAACATTTGGAATAATTAGAAAGTACCAAAACCGGTGTTGCAAATATATCAAAACTATAGTCTAGGGAACTAAATAAGTACACCGAGCTAATCCTTCCAAATGCTAACTACGGGCCGCCTAATCTTTTGCTCCCGAACCTGAGTACATAGTCAAAATAAACGTAGTACGTGAGACAAATATTGTCTCGTGAGAAACATGGGTTTTAGACCCGGTTAGAAATAATTTGCAATAAAATAATAATTAAATAAATTATCAAATTGAACATAGTCAATCAAACTCTAAGATTTGCCATAAGCCAAACACATACGTAACGGGCCTCCCCGAAACAACTCCCCCAATATGGGGTAACTAGGTAAACTCCCTCGTTTCCGGATTATCTATTTGCTCCCCCGAGTTCCGGGTTATCTAATTGCTCCCCCAATTTCCGGGTTATCTATTTCTCGACACACTACCCTTGCGCAGGGTGGTACCGCCCCAAGTAGGTATCACTAACTACCCCAACTTGTGTGGTTTATCTAGGATCCAATCGATTAGCTACCACATAACAAATCATCGACTTAGGTCAAAGCCCATATCACAACTCAATCATACTAGTGGTAACCAAGCAAATCAATTTACAATTCAATTCAATTCAATTCAATTCAATTAAATTCACACTCTATCAATTCAATCTTTTCTTTATTAAAAATATTTATCTAATAAAGACTCTAAAATCATTTCAATTCATAAAACATGGTTTACTATGTACCCAGAAAGATCACATGTACTCACCTTAGCAATGCTATCCAATACTTGTGTAAATCAACACAATCTCTACTTCTCAACAAACGAAGTACTTCCAATCTCAACTCCTTCTTGACCTATTATCAATATCATCACAATATCTAGTCACAATCCATAACTAGCTACTAGTTAATCCATCTTAACATTCCCAACCACCAAGTTCATACTACTTGGTGGAAATATCAAACCCTAGTTCAAGATTTCTATCCATAAAACTGAAATCTAGCTTGTACACATTGATTACAAGCTTATCATGAGTGTTTTACACTCATGATAGATCATCTTCCCCAAAGATGATGTGGGTGGTTCCCAAAACCACCATTGATACCCATGAAAAGCTTGAAACTAAGATAGGTAAGTAAGATAATCAAGAATCCTTACCTTTGGTGATAAAATCTCCAAGATTGATGAAGATTCAAGCCCAAGAACACCAAAAAAAGAGCTTTCTCTCTCTAAAAACGGTTGCTAGGTGAGTAAGGTTGTTGGTGCCTAAAACCCTAGGCTAAAACCGTTTTATACAGAACCAACCAGTTCGCGATCGCGAACTCAAGTTCGCGTCGCGAACTTCGCGCCTCGTGATCATTTCGCGATCGGTAATGGGTCGTGAACTCTGATCGCCAAAAACCCCAATTCCCTGTTTGATGTTCCCGATAGGGAACATCAATTCGCGTCGCGAACTTCTTCAGCCAGCAAGGCTTCACTTTTCGGTCTTCATCTCGACCCGGTTTCGTCCATAACTTTCTCATACGGTGTCCAAATGACACGAAACCAATTCCTACGGTACTGAAATGAATTATCCCTAATTATCATATTTTTGTACAATTTATTTATTTACAAAATCTCGGTCATTACATTGAATGTGTAAAAAGATAAGTTTAATTGAAAAGTTAATCTTAATTAAACTAGAAGGACTTTGATGAAACTTCTAATATTATAAATAGAAGGCTTAAGGTTTCATTTAAACCTAATGTTTTGCTGCCTTACACCCCACACGATATCCTCCCTCCCTCTCTTGGAGATTTCGGCCGAACACCCTAGATCACCAAGTTTGGTGTTCTTCGTTCTTCATGTTCTTCAAGTATTGAAGTACAAGAATCATTAAAAGGATCAACTAGAAGATCGCTCATTGTGTTCATCATCAGTGGACTTACTTAAGCAAGATTAAGGTATGATTTGGAAAACCCTTTTTCCCCTTCTCCCTTTTGTTCGACGAAGACACCAAGAACCCTAAGGGTGCGTTTGGTACAGAGAATGGAATTGCAGAGATTTGGTCGCAGAGAATGGAAATGCAGAGAAAGAGAATTGTTTGGTGAATGAGAATTGGCTCTTCTGTTTGGTAGCAGATAGACTTCAACAGAGAAATGTGACATAGAATCATTTCTCTTGTTTGGTAGAACAAAAATTCACTAGAGGTTTGTACCAACTTTATCATTAACATGCATACAATCTTTTTTTTTTCACAACAACACAAAACATACTAAATAGGTAAATTAATAATAAAAGATAGATATAATACAAAAATATAATTCTTGATCAAACCATCGTCACATTAAAAAACATCACTTCAACATTAATGTAAACACAAAAGTGGTTCTAACTTCTAAGTACTTCAACAATAATGTAACAAGACAATATTTGAACCATAAACAATTATCAAATAGAGCCATCAATGTAAATTTTGAAATCGAACTATATTGTTGACTGCTAAAAACTCATTATTTTGAAGCTTTACATCTTCGATTTTAATCGTTTCCCAATTTTAACTTGCTATTGAATTATACTCGAACGAACGTTGAATCGTTTGCAATAATTGGATAACCGCCGACCCGTTCTGTGTGATATCTCACCCGGACGAAAGCCCGTTTACAAAAGGGCATGTTGAAAAATAAACTTGATATGCTTGCAGCAATTTAATAGCTGAGATATACATAATGCACATTTTGTGGCCATCTCCATTGTGAACTGGTTACCCAGAACAAAAAGATAGACAGTTAGAAACATTTTCCAGAAAAAGTAACACATGTTCAGAAACATGATCAATATTTCAAAAATAAAATCTTCCTAAACCTCCCTGACCATTCCAGTCTAGCATGAGCACATAATTATCCACAAAAGCAACACGTTTATGCATTCTAAAGAGATTATATACATGTATGTACTCTCTAACTTCCCATTAAACACAAAAAAAGAATAACTAATCATGAAATTCACAACTAATAAACAATCAAAATCAACAACTTTATGCATTCTAAAAAATATTATCAATATGAACTCGTGTTCATATAAAACAACAAATCACTCTCTACAAGCAGCTCGAGCACAACTAGCAATGGATTATAAACAAGAAAGCAGCACCAGTGGATCACTCTCACTTGAACCCACATGTCCCATCAATTAGGTCAAATTAGGTCAAACTGATCTAGGGACTGTAACTGAATTGACCTGAATTGTGACATCCGAAATTGGCAATGGCAGCCAACGGAGATCGATCGAGAGAGCCAGAGAGAGATAGAGAGAGAGACGAATACCTTGACGAGAACTGTGGAGAAGAAATACGAAGGGGCTGTGAAGAAATCGCTACCACCGACGAGATGAATGTACGAGGGCTTTGAAGAAATCATAAAAGTAGTTATCGTCGCCTGTAAAACACGATTGGCTAAATCTCTACTTTTCTCCGTGTTTTTTTTAAGTCTCTACTTTCGATTCTCACTGTTTCTCTTCAATTAGGAGAGAATTATAACTAGAGATTAGGAATTGATTTTTTTCTCTCCTCTCCTTTTCTCAGGGCAAACAAACAAGATATTTGATTTCATTTCCATTTCTCACCCTCTATTTCTCTGTACCAAACATACCCTAAGGTTCTTGGTGTTCGACGAACACACAACAGTGTGTGTGTGTGGTCGAGTTTTTCGTTCAAGGTTTCTTTCTTGTTAATCTAATTTAAATTTCCAACATCCCATAATCCTTTAGGGTTTAAGAATTAAGTTTAATCTCAGTTCCGCTTTAAAGGATTAAACTAGCTAGTTGGTTTAACCGGCAAAAACAAGTTCATGTTCTTGTCAGCAAGGTTCAAACCGAGCATACTAGGTGGTCGACCCAATGGGTTGATCAATATTATGAAACCCTAAAGAATTAACTAATCCATAGCTTGGAGTTTGCAAATATATTTTGCTTTGAAAAGTGAAGACTTTTCTTGTAATATAAGAAGTGGATTGATTATGCGTATCATAAACGAGTTTAACATGCGATATATGAAGTGGTTATAACTTATTAGGGTCTATGTTTGTCGAATTAGTACCACCCGGAGAAAGAAAATGTTGTTGATACCTATGCTTTGGGTAGTAAAGGAACTACAGACAATATTTAGTTGACACAATTTGAAATAACTGATGAGTTAGTGGATGTAATTAAATTGTGACAAAGTTAATTTAATCGACGATTTCGAGGATGTTGACAAAGTAGAGAAACAGTTGGATTATAACTTGCCAAGAAAAATTTGAGACCGAGTCTATAACCTAACTTATGCAAATTTTTGTGAGTGTTAAGATTCCGAGGACGACATCTTTTAAGTGAGGGAGATTTGTAACACCCTCAATCCTAGTTTTATAATTTAAAAGTAATTCTAATTGAATTTAAATTAAATATTGTTTTAACAATGAGGTTAAAAGTAGAAAATAAATATTTAGATATTTATAATACAATAGTTTATATAAATTTGATTTTGGATAAGGGTTCCAAATATATCAACGTTGCTTAAAAAAATAAGTTAGTTAAGTATTTTTAATTAACCAACAGTGAATTAGATAGCATGCAATTATATTATGTTTAAAAGAAATTACCATTTTTCTCCCTACGTTACACGTATCACGTGAGTGTGTATGTGTCAAACTTTGTCTCGTTCTGTTCATTTCATACGGATAGAGTGTGTGTGTGCTGGTGTGAAACTGTTTCACTAAATCCTCGTTAAAGATTGCTTAAGAACCCTAGAATCCGTCATTTTCCAACATTGAATCTTCAAACTGAAGGTTGTTTAAGGTTCCCAACAACGATTCCAACAACACGAAGGTGCATCTGGCAGGTGATACTTCTATAGTTGGTGAAGGGTGAGTAATATGTTATAATTGATTAATTATAACCCACGTAAGGGTTTGACCACGAATTTGTTGTAGACCTTGATTCCAGACTTTAAGTCTGATGCAGTGTTTTGTATTACTTTGAGTATAATTATGTGCTACTTGTATTTGATGTGACTGGTGACACGACACTCGTACGTGATCATGTATTCGGAGGTTGTGTTCGGACCGGCTTAATCAGGTCACGTACTGAGCTAATGGGCTACCGGTAACTCTTGGCGTAGGCCAATGCGAACCGTTCCTCCTGGTGATGAGGGTTAAATTGGAGACCCAACTGTGTGTATTCGTAGGTTGTCTTCGGACTGGCCTACTCAGGTCACGTGATGAGGGTTAAATTGGAGACCCAACTGTGCATATTCAGAGGTTGTCTTCGGACTGGCCTACTCAGGTCACGTACTGAGTTAATGGGCTAACGGTAGGCGTAGGCCAATGGGAACCGTTCCTCCTGGTGATGAGGGTCAAAATGGAGACCCAACTGTGTGGAACTGTGTAGCGATAACTACAATTATGTATTTATAAATTTGATCCTGAATTGTAATATTCAGTGAGATAAGTTGCGGGTCAAAGTGGAGACCTAATTGTTTATGTGTTTATGGTAACTCGATTCTTGAATTTATAATTATTCAATTTGATGTGTTATTCACTTAGCTTTACAGCTAACGGGTTTTAAGTTGCCTGCAGGTTTGTACAGTTTTGCTTGCTATTGGATAGATGACTGCTAGAGTTGGGATACTTCACGGTGCAGGATGCAAACCCTATTTTTGTAACTTTTGGTAACACCGAAACAATATTTTGGGATAACAAATGTTGTATTAATATGTGAACTGTTTTCGTAAATCATTTTGCATGGTTCGGATGTGAACCAAACTATATGTTTACGTAAAATTTGTAAACTATAATAGTTTAATTTTTGATATAAAAAGTACACTAAGTCTTCCGCTGTATTTAAAAAAAAACTATTGGCCTGAAATTAGCGGTATTACAAAAATTCTCACTGGATTATTCAATACTCTGAAAAATCTTTAAAATGGCTCCTCAGATCCACAACTTCTGAACTTCCTCCTAGCAGTTCTCCAAAGCTCAAAAGTGATCATAAAATAATTCTATATAAAACATCTGTGACTAATCGTTCATGACCCATACATGATTGGGTACCTAAAATGTTTTATTTGTCTTATGTAGAATCTGGGGTACCTTGACTCTGGATTATTGTGATAAATATTTGGTAACAGTCAAATTTGGAAATGATCATTTAGCTGCTATCTTAGGACTTGGTGACATCATTCGTCCTAATCTTATTATTCGAAACATTGCTTTTGTTGAAGATCTTTCTCATAATCTATTCAACATCGGCAAATTTTGTGACAAAACTCCTCTGAAGTCTCCAAGTTCTGTGATGGTACACACTCTTACTGCTTCGAAAGGAATTGACTGTCAAGGGCAGAAATCTGAGTTGTCTTCCTAGCCACCCACATGAGAACATTGAACAACGAATCATCGACAAACTAATCACGGTCATTGATGAAAAATTATATTGGCGAAATGTGATTAAACCTTTTGAAGTTCATCTGGGAGTGCGTGATCGGAGCAAGACGGCCACCTTGACAACCCAAGTTCGAAACCCACTTCCTAAATTTGGTCAATACAAAGGTTTGAGACGGGAGAGCGAACCACTTCCATTAGAAAGAAAGAGAAAGGAAGGTGCCAGACAATAAATATTGATAGATGGGATGCAGTACATTAATGTAAGGTGTTTATAGTTTGGACAATGGCTTCTACTCAACTCAGATTAGAACCCGCTCATAAAAAGAAAGCACAACTCAATCAATAACTGTAAAAACTCATCTCCACCCCTCTACTATTGTTTCAGGTACGATTCTAAACTATCAACTTTCAAATACCTTTGTTTTGTATAGGGGAGACATATTAATTATAGGGGAAAATTAGTATTTTTAGGGGAGAAAATTTCAAAAAATCAAAACAAAATGCCCTAATTTAAAATTGTTTTTGTTTGTAACGTTGATTATAAGTCGTTCTAATATTCGTAAACGATCTCTTTACTAGAATCTAGTAAAGATTGCAACTGTTTATTACAAATTCTTTTAATTCTCGTTACTTACTACTTCTAAGACTTAGCTTCCCATGGTTTTGCCAAAACCGGCTCTACCTTCCAGGGAAACTTTTTCAGTCGATAAAAACACTGAGAGGGTATAGGTCTAGGGTTTAGAAATAGGTGAGTGCAAGGTGATGTGAAAACATGATAACGTTAAGAAAACCCACTTTTGAGTGCATCCAAACAACCAATATACCGGGCAACCTCATAATAAGTGATCATTCATTCGTTGAATGCTTCACAAGACTTTACTAGCCCAGTAAAGCAAATGCATATTACCACCAACTACTCAGATTCCTATCAACAGGAATTTGTTTCAATTCATCAGGGTACGTAGCACATAATCTACTCACGGTTCATTTGGAGTCTGTCGGTATTAAAAATATTAACCTCCTGCCCCGGGCTACGTCTCAATTGTATGCACAAAGTGTCTAGATCGTACCGTCAAATATTTCCAATTTAGGACACATGCACTGCAAAAATGGATCTACGTGAATCCATCGGAACACTCGTAGTGGCATCACAATATGATGTTTTACAAGGATCGAGTGGAAATCCTGCTTGAGTTAAAAAAATGCCAACTTTAAACGCAGGTCACACATTTGAATCAATGTTCGTGCAAAGGACTACTGATTCATATGGTGTGTTAACTGAAACTCTATGTGAGTCCGGTGTTGCTCTAAAATAATCAAGTTGCTTTTCTCTAAAATTAACAAATAAAAAGCAACAACTTATACCGGAAACATAAAAAATTCCAATGGATGAACAAAAATGCTGATTAATTGCACATGAGCGTTATAGAACACTTCAAATAACTCCTATGATCTGCTATAACCAGAAAGATCTTCCCCGGAGACACCTACATTATAGGAACTAAAGTGAGGGTCATTAAGTATAGGTGAGCAGAATCAAGTATCACGGGATCTTGATTGGGGTGCGCAGAGGTAAAAATTGAGATGAGGAATGAAGTATGGGGTGCAAATCAGCTAATTACATAATGAAATGAAGTGAGGGAGAAGTTCAAAATGAAAAAGTGAACTTGAGTGAGGAGTGTGTGACAGGGTTAACTAAAACGGAAAACACTTACCAAACCGATTAAAAAGCAGGGTAGCCACATTACTATCAGATTGCGTATGTTGCTCTCTAAGACTCTAATACTGAAAAAGCTATCATGGACCCAGTGATGCAATGCACAACCCCACCAGCCAGTCAAGTACTTCTTAAAATGTATTTGTTTCATTTCCACGTAGATCAACACATCTACTATCGACATCTCATTTGGAGATAGTTGATATTGAAAAAGAGGACAATTCTCTCCAGTCCTCGCCTTCGTTTGTCCACTAATCGAGTGTAGAACCTAATTAAACACTTTTAGGACACAGGGGGACTCCACCAAGAATATCTAGTGATATTGCCGGAACATTCGTAGTGATACAAAAAATTATTGGTATTCCAGAATGATTGAATGGAAATTCTGCCAGTGCTAACATTAAAGCCAACACTGAACGTAGGTCACACAGTTTCTCTAGCTGTTGTGTTAACAGGCAATCTATGTGATCCTGGTTTTCGCTTGTTGAACATAGTGCAGAGGACTGTACTCCAATATTATCAACAACAGTCAAGATATCAGATCATGGATTTGATAATCGTAGTCCAACATCATCAACAACGGTCAAGAAAGATTTAAAATAAAAGAAGATTAGACCGTACTCCATCACTATCAACAACGGTCATGAGCCAAGGATCATAAAGAACAACAAATCGACAAAGCCACGACTTCAAGAAAAAGACTTCCGCAGCAAACAACTCTATCAATGGGTCTTAATTTCGTCGATTAACAAGAAGTCTTCTGAGGTACTTTCTATTGGTTGAAAAGCCAATTAAAATATTCATTTTCATAGATTATCAAAAGCTGAAGCTGATGCCTCAACAACACTATTCAACGAACCATCATTCAGTTGGAGGTTTTGCTAAATAAGAAGACTTCAAAGATATGCTTCCTAAACTATTGTTACAAAAGGGGGCTTGTTAGGACTTATTATATTGTAAGTAATAGTCTAGGGACTACTTTTGACACATTTGTATAGTCTTAAATTCGTGATTAGGATTAACCATGGGTAATTAGTGCATAGAAATAAATAGGCCAATGTAATGCACTAATTGCAACTTTCACACTTAATCAAATTACAATTTGGAAAGTTCACTCTCACCTTCTCACTACTTTCTCTCTCTAAAAACACACACGACACATACGAGATCTCATCTTATTTAATGAATTCAATGGATTATTGCTAGCGATGAATACTACGTCGTGGTACGGAATTTTCGGGGCGAAAATGCAGTTTTTGTATTTATTTGCATTTTAAACTTTTTTTTGTCTTTGTTTTAAGCTCAGTTTTAGAACCGTTTGTGTTTTTATGATCAATCAAAAATCTCGACCTATTTTAGAATTTATTTAGCATTCTGTAATTGGCAGTTTTTGATTTTATAAAAGTTTATTTTCCTCCCAAGTTTGTGTTCTTGAGTTGAACCAAATTGAAGACTGAATCAACAGTATTTTTTGAATCAGCATGGTTTTGAATTAAGTTGTTAGAGTACTGTTTGAATCAACGGGAGTAATCTGTATTTTTCATTTTGTCTCTATATAAAAATTACAACAATATTGATGATGATTTCGGTTCATTAATGGAAAGGTGATATCTAAAGGCTAAAACACATGGGGATGTAGTTATTGATTGATGTACACACTACAAGAAATAACCCCTATCCCGACGACACCTGTCATCGCTAAAATGTAGGCTGTGTCGACGACATGTCGTCGGGAAAAAATGAAAAAAAAAGTTAACCATAGCTGATTGTTTCACTTTATCTGTAGTGACGACATGTCGTCTGAAAAAATCAAAAAAAGTTGACCATAGCAGACTGTTTGACTTTATCTGTAGCGACGACATGTCGTCGACCTAGCTACAAAACGAATTTTTGACTTTGACCAATATTCATCCCAACGACATATAGTCGTGAAATGTAAAAAATATATATATTTTCATCTTCTTTAAATAAGCTTTGCGGAAACAGAAACAATGTCTTTTTTCTATTGCCCATGGCGACGACATATGGTTGCTATTGACTAAAAATAAATAATTTTTATTTTCTTTATTTAAAGTTTACATAGAATGAAATGATGTCGTTTGGGTTTTAGCTATGGCGACAGAATGTCGTCGGGAAACACCGAATATAATTAATATTTAATTTTCTTTAATTATAGGTGTCGGAGATAGAAACGATGTCGTTTGGCTAGACCCTATGGGATGGTTAAAATTAATTGATTTTTTTATTTGCTTTTATTGTAGTCCCCGAAGAAAGAAATGTCGTCGTTCAGTTGGAAGCTATAACAATAACATGTCGTGGGTATAGACAAAATTTAAATAATTTTTTTTATATTTTAATCTGTAGCAACAACTTGTAGTCGCTATAACTCTTTTTAGGGATTAAGGGTTAGGGTCAAGGGCTGATGTATGTATCCTTTTGTATATATTGTATCAATATGTGTATGCATTCCATTTCATGTAATATATAGGTATATATACAGATGCATGTACAAATATATATGTATTTGGTATTCGAATGTTTTTATGCATTTTATTCTGCGTTTCATAACTGGATATTTGGAATTTGGTATTGCGCTAAAACCTAGATTGAAACAAAAACTGGCAAAAATGGGCAGCATGTATTTTATGTATAGCGACGACATGTCGCAGCTATAGGCTTGAACTTTGACTTTTACGCTATACCGGACATAGCTGACTTTTTTATTTTGACTTTCACCTATAGCGACGATATGTCGTCGGCTAAGGTATCACCGGAAAATTTTGTATTTCGACTTTTTCCGACTAAATGTCGTCGGTACAACTATTGCCAGAAAATTTGATAAACAACTATCGCGACTAAATGTCGTCGGTACAAGTAATGCCGGAAAAAATCCAGCAAGAGTACCGCGACTATTTGTGGTCGGTATAGATTTTTTATCGACGATTTGTATGGCAACTAATTGTCGTCGGTATTGATGAAGCTATGGCGACGACATTTATGCCGATGAAAATGTTACCCTATGCCGACGAAGCTATAGCGACGACATGTCTTAGCATCTTAACCACAATCCTTGAAATACTATTATCATTTTCCTTTAAGAATTACTAAGACTATGTCTCAAAAAGCTAGACAAACCACTTTACATGCTTAATAACCGATCTTTACCTTATTTTTTGCTACTATTTAGTATTTACCTCGTATTGTTGCTATGTAAGGCTTTTTCTTGAGTGGTGAAAATAGACCAAAGGTGTAGCAACAATAAAACAAAGATGACAAACAACGACTAAAACATATAAATCCAAAGACTAGAAGACCAAGACTAAAAATCTTATAAATCCAAAGACTAGAAGACCAAACATCTTAATCAAAGATTTAAAAATTCATTCATATCTTAATTAATTAACAAAAACGGAAGGATCTACGCGCCATCCTTGTTGTCTATTTGCATGTGAGGTACGTTAAAATGCAATAACTTAGGATAATCTGCTACCTTGAGTCCCAAAAATGAAGTAAAGGAAACCAATAATTTGCTTACCATCTTTCTCTCGTATTACTTTCCTCTTTTTTGTTTTAGTTATATTTCTAACTGTTAGATCAAATGATGATGAATTCAAGCTAATTCATGGTGTTTATGGAAGAATTGAAGATCAAGTGAGTGTATAGTGTGTGTGTGAGTTGAGAGAGAGATGAAGATGCAGATCGAGCTTTCTAATTGTATTCAATAAAGTGTGGGAAAAGCTTACATAACAAGTCAAACTACATCAATATATACCCCTTACCACTTAACACTACAAGTGTTAGTTAACAAGATTAAAGGTCAAAACCTATAACAAAAGTGGTCCTAACAATCTCCCCCTTTTTGAGCTTTAATACATCATCCCAGTCTTCTGACTTTAGTTTCTTCTCATAGACTGTCTTTGGCAAGAAAATGTTTTGTAAATTTCAAGAACATAACATTGCAGAAATCTGCAAGTTTCAGATACTTAAAGAAAGTATGTTTTTCGTTGAAAAAGTTTGAGTGAGGAAATCCTATAACTGATTTACTAAAGATTTGAAAATTCGGGAAATGAAATATCAGTTAAGTAAGGATTTGTCTGGGATTTCAGATAATGGAGAGGTTGTTTTGGAATTGTGTGGTAGAGGATTTTTAGCGAAGATAGGATGATGATGTTTTTGAATGATTTGTTAGTTAAAGTTTTTGGATGTGTGTGTTTGTTTTGGTAAGAATGATTTGAAAGTTAAAAGTTTTGGATATGTATGTATGTAAGTTTTGTATGTAGGAAAGAATGAGATGTACATTTTAGGATTTGATTTGGTGTGGATGATTTGTATTTGGTTTGGAAATATGGATTTAAACAGTTAAGCTTTTGAATGTATGTGGTTGTTATGGAATTTGGAAAGAATAGTTGTTGAGGAATTTGGAATTTTGAATTGATATGGATGTTTTGTAGTTTGGAAAGAAAGATTTATACGATTAAGTTTCAGATGGAAATGGATGTGAATTTGTGGTTTGACATTTCTGTGAATGTCTTGGTTTTTTCTTTTTCACAAATGTAAATCGACGAAAATGTAGACCCATAGAGTTGTTTTATAGCGGAAGTCTATTGTTGAAGTTGTGGCTTTGTCGATTTGTGATTATTGATAATTGTTGTTACGGTAAAATGTTGATGAAGTTTATGCTCCCCCTCAAACAAACAATTATTTCTTAACGAATCTTCGGTTTCTTGTTCACTCCCTCTTAACCGGTGCATATGTCTTTTAAATTCGGACTAAACTGAACTAATATATTCTCCCCTAAATGTTGTAAGCATTTATCTTTATAATAAGAACTTTTGTATTATTTTCTCCCCCTCATGATGATCAAGATGTATCTGAATCATCATGTAAAATTTGAAGTTATTCGAGTTGGAATTAGAAAGAATCTTTGAAGCTCAAGGATAAAAATGTGTTGAATAATGATATATTCATATTTTTAATGAATCAATATATAACACATTGTATCAGATAAACCCAGATCGTTGATGAGTATAAAGAAATATGATCAAATATTTTATAGTTTAACCTCAATGACCGTTGAAGATGACGTAAAAGAACAGTCTCATGTGTATCATCTGATATCCTGACGGTTGTTGATAGCGATGGAGTACAATCATCAAAAAAAATGTACATGGAATCGAACAGGGAAACCGGGTTCACATAGATTGCTCGTTAACACAACAGTTACACAAACTGTGTGACCTACATTCAGCGTTGGCGTAGATGTTAGTACTGGTAGGATTTCCATTCAATCATCGTAGAATACCAAGAATATTGGTATCACTATGAATGTTCCGGCTATATCACAAAGATAAGCTTGGTATTTTGCCTGTGTCCTAAAAGTGTTTATTTCGGTTTTAGACTCAATTAGTGGACAAACGAAGGCGAGGACTGGAGAGACTTGTCCTCTTGTTCAATATCAACAATCTCCAAGTGAGATGTCGATAGCATATGAGCTTGTCTCCGTGAAAATGAAACAAGTACTTGTTAAGAAATACTTGAGTAGCTGGGGGGTTGTGCATTGCATCACTGGGTCCATGATGTCTATTTCAATATCAGAGAGCAACACATGCAATCTGATAGAGACGTGGCAACCCGGCTTTTAATCGGTTTAGAAGGGTTTTTCGTTTTCTTTAACCCTGACACACCCTCCTCACTCAAGCTTACTTTTTCATTTTTCGACTACTCCCTCATTTCATTTTACCATGTTTAGCTGAATTGCACCCCATACTACATTCTCCCTCTCAAAATTTTATCTCAGCGCACCCCAATCAAGATCCGGTGATACTTGATTCTGCTCACCTAGACCTATGTACCTTTCAAATTGTCCTATATTGTCGGTGGCTCCTGGGGAAGATCATGCCGGTTATAGCATATCATAGGAGTTATTTGAGAGTGAACTATAATGCTCATGTGCAATGAATCAGCATATGTGATGTTACGTTTAATGAATAACATGGAGTTTTCATCAGAAAATGTATGTGTTTCCGGCATAAGTTGTTGCCTTTATGGTTGAGAAGTGTAGGCACACCAACTTGAACAATTTAGGTAATACCGGACTCACATAGAGTATCCGTTAACACATCGTATGAATCGGTAGTTGTTTGCACAACCTTTGATTCAAATGTGTGACCTGCAGTTCGAGTTGGCGCAATTTTAGCTCTAGCAGGATTGCCACTCAATCCTCGTGAAACACCAGATTGTGATGCCACTATGAGTGTTCCGATGAATACACGGAGATTCATATATAAAAGTGTATGTGTCCTAAATTGGAAATATTTAACGTTGAGATCTAGACACACTGTGCATTCAATGAAGACGTAACCCGGGGCAGGAGGTTAATTATTTCAATACCATCATACTCGGAATGAGCAGTCGATAGATCATGTGCTACTTCCCGTGATGAATTGAAACAAATTCCTATTGAGAGGAATCTGAGTGTTGGTGGTGGAGTGCAAATGCTTGACTGGGCCAGTTAAGTCTGGTTAAACATTCAACACATGAATGAACACTTTTAAGTGAGGTTTCCCGGTTTATTGACGGTTTGGATGCACTCAAAGGTGTGTTTTCTTGATATTATCATGTTTTCACATCACCTTGCACTCACCTAAATCTATATCCTAGACGTATACCCTCACATTTACCAAACGGCTAAAAAATAATTCCCTTTGAAGGTAAGACCGGTTCTGGCAAACCATGGGAAGGTATTGTCTTTTGAAAAAACATATTTATCGATTAAAAAAAATTCAAACGGGTATATAAGTATTGATATAAGAAAGTTTCTCCCCCTGGAAATACTAATTCTCCCCCTAGAATTAATATTTCTCCCCCTCGACAAAATAAAGGTAGTGAAAAATTTATAGTTTTAGAGGGGTGGGAAAGAGTGTTTACAGTTATGAGATTAACAGATTTTGAGCGGGTCTCAAGCTGATGTACTTGAAAGCCATTTCATTGAAGCTCGGGTCATACACTGAAGTGTGTAAGAGCCATTCTTCGGTGAAAAGCGAGTTATACACTGAATTGAGTATAAGTCATTCTCCTGCAAAACGAATCAAACAACTTTTGGTACCCATCTTTGTTTGGGTCCGATAATGTTAGTGTGGGAATTAAACCACCGATAAGTTGTATCGATTTGATTTAAAGATTAAGAATTCCAAGAAAAACTGAAACTTGATGTTTCACTTTCAAATAATTTCCGGGGAATTATTTGAGATTTTGGAGTTTTGGGAACCCATTTTGCTTTTAAGATTGAGGATGTTTTGTAAACAAAAATAGGAGATGTTTTTGCCACTTGTGTAAAAGTCGTTTTAGGTGCCAAGGAAAGTAAATCTATTCTTGAGTATCTTAAAGATTTAGTTTTGGAAAAGATTTTATTTGAAGAAATAGAATGTTTCAAAACGGTTGATGGTTTAGTGTTATCCATTTGAGAATGCTTAAGTCTAGAAGAGGAACCTAATTTATTTGGAGTTTTAGGTGCGGAATTTCCTCTATCAACTTGTTTGAGAGCATTCAATTTCTTATCAGAGTTTGGTGGAACCGTGGATCTCCTAGGCGTAGGTTTGGTAGAGGAACTTACCTGTGATTTCGGTTTAGGTTTAGAATTTCCTCTATTAACCTGAGATTGCTTGATTGTATATAAATCGCGATATGCCATGACTGGAGAAAACATTCTTGAGTTTTACTTTTATTCGTTGCAGTTAAAGGAGAATCTAAGTTCATAGATGCACTAGGCTTCTTAAGTTTCTGAAGATAAGGTGATTTAGATTCTAAATTTTGAATTTGTGGTTGCAACTTTAGTTTCTCTTTATCATAAGATTTATGTGTTTCATCAATTTTATTTTCTAATTCATGAATTTTTGTTTGTAAAACTGATTTTTCTTTGTCAAACGCCTTATGTGTTTCATCTATATCAGTTTCCAGTTGACAAATTTTCTTTTCAAGAGTCAGATTTGGTACATAAATCTTTGGTGTAACCTTTTGTTGAATAACAGCATTTCCCTTAATTTCAAATTCTTCTGGTTTTATAATAGGAAAATAATCATCATTTTTAAATTAAGCCTTTTTAGTTTCATATGTTTTATTTAATTTAGTGTAATTGAAACTAATTTGAGCATTCTCCTTTTTAGCTCTGTTGAAGATCTCTATTTCTTCTTCCTCATCATTCATCCGAATGAAGCGTTGCGAGATTCCATTGTGCGTGTATCTTGAATCATATAATGTAGGAACCATTTTGCACGCGGTCTTAAGATATTCAGGATTGTCAGCTCTTAGCCCTTCTCTTGAATTAAAATATTTAAAGTCTCTGGGTTTGTTAAGATGAATAGTTTGATCAGTGTGTTCTCTTTTGACAATCAATTCCTCAAGATGTTTGATATGGGAATTCAATTTATTGGTTTCATGCTTGAGTGTGTTTATGATATTTTGTTTGTTTTTCATTTCATTTAATGAAATTATTTTTTGTTCATGAAGATTTTCAGTTAATTCTTTGATTTGTGAGTTTAAAGATTTAAACTGTTTTTCATTGTCGTCAAAATCTTGTTGTTTACGTGCCAAAGCATTTTTATTATACTGATATTCATGCCATGTTTTTGTGTATTGTTTGTGATTGTGATCAAACTTAGCCTGTAATTCTGATATTTGATTTTGTATCTCCAGATTTTCTTGTTTAAAAACTTTAGTTTGTTGAATATGATGAACAAGTTGATCACCTAGATGAGCATTTTGTTCATTATGTTTTTCCAAAATATTTAAACGATTTTTAAGTTGAACATTGAAATCTTTTTCTACTAAAAGTATTTTTGTTAAGAATTCTATTTGAGATATCTGAGTTTGGATAAAACAAGTATCATAATTAATGGAAGTATTTGCATGAGAGAGAAAAGAAGTATGTACCTTGTCATCCTTGTTAGCCTTTGCATTGAAACTATCAGAAACCTCAGTATTTTCTTTTGGCTTATAGCACAAATTTGCTATTTGTTCTTTATCTTCAGTTAACACTTTTTTAGTCTCCATTTGTTTATAATATTCGACAGCTTTTCTCGCATCTGCATGGTCTTTATCCATATTTTTGCAATTAGGGGTAAAAGTTCTTGTGTTTTAAAAATGTGAAAATTTTCTTTTAAAATCAAAAAAAAAATAATGTAAGAATTAAAAGTGTTTAATTGGATTTAATAGAATTTGGGCCAAAACATATAAAACGATTAAAATTGTTGATATTGGTTTAAAAAAAATTTAAAAAATTTTGTGTTTTGGTTTTTTAAAAAATTTTGTTAATACGTAAACATTTTATGTTTGTGATTTGATTTGTAAAGAAAATATTTGATTTGAGTTTAGTGATATGGGCTATGTGTTTTAAGAAGCTTTGGGCTAAAACGTGATTTGGGCTTCAATCAATAGCACATTCGGACTAGATTTAAAATTGGGCCACAATCAAACGTGATTTTTTTATGTATCTGGACGGAACATTACAGACTTGGGGATCAAGAATTCTTTGCCGAACATCATAGACGGAATCAAGATCGGTCGAGCACTGATTGAACTTATGTTTTAAACTTGGGCCGAGCACTGATTGAACGAATAAGAGCAAGCAGTTCAAGATCGGCCGGACTTTTTCTTGAGTAGGAATTAACAAATTTCAAAAGCAATAATTTGGATCGGAATTAAGCACGAGGATTTGGATTTGAAGTCTTCAGTCGATGTCAAATACAATCTTGGCGAGATCTTCAAAAACCGATTAAAGCAATAATTGATCGATTGATCGATTAATTGCCGATATCAATCTCTGGTTTTTAATTATTTTCTTTTGATGTTGAAGACGAGATTGATCAGACGAATTAGGTTTAAGACGAGATTGAGATTGAAGTCGGAATTGATGTATGAGTGGAACTGATCGAATTGATTTTACTTTGATGTATGAATCGAACAATATCAATAAGCCGAAGACTCTGATTAAAGACTTCGAACAAGATGATGCAGCCGAACAAGTTTTTTTCAGATTTGAGTCGAACAATTAAGTTCGGGCTGAACTCTTGGACTGGGCCGAAGACTTAATGGGCCGAACACAGTTCTGTCTTCGGGCCGAAGACGAATATTTGTTCGGGCCGAACTACTTGTGGGCCGAAATACAGTGTTCGAGTGTTCTTCATGTCGAAGACTTCGACGTAAGCTTCAAAAACTTACTTTTTGATTCAATTCTTGCTAAATACTTGACCAAATCCGGTGATTCCAATCACAATCTGCTCGATTTTGCTTTTCTAACAATCGAATCCAATAATATGCCTCAATCCATAACAAATCAAATCGAATTTTACAAATTACAGTCAATATTTTGAATTTTTTACCTTTTCACAAAAATCACTCAATCAGGATCAATTGTTGGTGGAATTGATCGAAATCTGAGTCTATTGTTATTAGAATCGATGGAGAAACAATAATCTTCAATCAAATCATTGATTTGAACTGAAAATTTTTCGATTTAATTTCACAGTGACGAACATCAACTTTTTCTTCAAAATTCTCAGATCTTGATCAAATTACCACGAATTTGGATCTACTCACAGAGAGTTTTTGCTCTGATACCAATTGTTAGATCAAATGATGATGAATTCAAGCTAATTCATGGTGTTTATGGAAGATTGAAGATCAAGTGAGTGTATAGTGTGTGTGTGTGAGTTGAGAGAGAGATGAATATGAAGATCGAGCTTTCTAAATGTATTCAATAAAGTGTCATTAAGTGAATGAAAGCTTACATAACAAGTCAAACTACATCAATATATACCCCTTACCACTTAACACTACAAGTGTTTGTTAACAAGATTAAAGGTCAAACCCTATAACAAAAGTGGTCCTAACACTAACCTTTGCCACCATCTCGGCTGCCAATGAAGGAAACGAGACCGATTTTCTTGCGTTGTTATCGTTCAAGAAAATGATCACCCAAGATCCATATGGAGTTCTAACCTCATGGAACACTTCCTTTCATTTCTGCAACTGGAGCGGTGTTTCATGCGGTAATCGACACAAAATAGTGATTGCTTTAAGGTTTATGTCGCAAGGCCTAGAAGGACCTTTGTCGCGAGTTTTGGGTCAATAACAACAGTTTTCAAGGAATCATCCCTCATGAGCTTGGTCGGCTTTCCAAGCTACGTTTCCTTGTTCTTGAACAAAACAATTTCAATGGAACCATTCCAACGAACTTGTCTGGTTGTTCTTAACTTGAAGTGTTTCGTGTTGGTGATAATAATCTAGTTGGAAGCATACCCAAGGAGATTAGTTTGCTCTCGAAGCTTAGTGTTCTTGCGGTTCATGTTAATAGCTTAACGGGTAGAATCTCAACTTTCTTGGAGAATATTACATCGTTGGAAGTCTTTTCTGCTGCCCAAAATCCGTTGGGTGGGAACATTCCAGACATCTTTGGTTATTGGAAACGCTTAACAAAATTTGGTTGCGGTGGTTGTAACTTATATGGAACCATCCCTAATTCCGTCTATAATGTCTCACTTTTAACTCATTTTTCCTTGGCTAATAATCAACTTACGGGTAGTATCCTTCCGGAAATAGGTACAATGCTCCCTAATCTTGTGAGCCTCCAATTATATAGTAACCAGCTGAACGGACTTCTTCCAGTCTCAATATCTAATTGTTCAAAATTAACACTTCTTGAAATAAATGACAACAATTTTAATGGGAAGCTAACAATCAACTTTGCAAAACTAAGAGATATTAATATAATATCCTTGGGTAATAACCTCTTCGGAAGTGGAGAAGTAGATGAAATGAAGTTTATTGATTCTTTGAAAAATTGTAGCAAATTAGCGAAGTTGAATCTTTTTGGTTGCAACTTTGAAGGAGTTCTCCCTAACTCAATTGGTAATCTTTCTCATGAACTTCGTATAATGTATTTAGGACAAAATAAATTTCATGGAAACCTGCCTTCAAGTATAGGTAATCTAATTGGCTTGGACACTTTAGAAGTGGGAGATAACCGATTCACAGGAAAAATCCCCACTAGCATTGGCATGCTTTAAAAGCAACAAGTTGTTATCCTATATAGAAATCAATTTTCAGGACCAATTCCAGATGCCATTGGGAATCTATCAATGTTGATTGAGCTCAGTTTAGGTTACAACAAATTAGAAGGGGGATATTCCAACAAGTCTAGAAAAGTGTCACCGTCTATCGCAATTGTTCCTTCAAGACAATAAACTAACAGGAAAAATACCTAAACAACTTCTTCACTTTCATCATTAACCATAGTTTTAAATCTTTCTCAAAACAACGTTTTGGGTTCACTTCCAGTAGAGGTTGGAGACCTTAAGATGTTGACCAATTTGGATTTATCTTATAATAGTTTATCAGGTAGTATTCCTAGTAGCCTTGGTGCTTGCACTAGCCTTACATTGTTATCCCTCAAAGGGAACTTACTTCAAGACATGATACCACCAACATTGATTTCTTTGAGAGGATTGGAGGTACTTGATCTTTCTGATAATAATTTATCTGGCCAAATTCCTCGATTCTTGGAACGCTTTCCTTTAAAATTTATGAACCTATCTTTTAATGATTTTGAGGGTGAAGTACCTGTGCTTGGAGTGTTCGCTAATGCAAGCACATTCTCTATTTTGGGGAATAATAGGATTTGTTGTGGCTTGGTTGAACTTGGGTTACCCAAATGGAAGGAGGTAGATAAACATAGAAAAAAGTTCCGATTGTTCGTAATAGTCATTTTGACTGCCTCCACACTTTTGGCTATACTATGTTTTGTGTGTGTTTGTCTTAAGAAGAAAATTATGGACCAACTTGTGCATCAATCGTCAATGAATAGGCAATTTTTGAAAGTTTCATATGGTCACCTTCTAAAGGCTACAAATGGATTTTCTGAAGCCAATTTGATTGGTCAGGGTGCGTTCAGCCTTGTTTATAAAGGAACCCTTGATGGTAATGACAATTTTGTTGCAATCAAAGTTCTGGATCTTCAAAATTAAGGAGCTGGTAGAAGCTTTAAAGCGGAATGTGAAGCATGGCAGAGTGTTCAACACCGGAATTTGTTAAAGATAATAACCTCATGCTCAAGTGTAGACTTTCAAGGAAATGATTTTAAGGCTTTGGTATATGAGTTCATGCCCAATGGAAGTTTACATGATTGGTTGCATTCAAGTGAAAGTACATCTAGATTGAACTTTATTCAAAGAATAAATATCCTCATCGATATTGCATCTGCACTTGATTATCTTCACAATCACTGCCTAACAACCATTGTTCATGGTGACTTGAAACCTAGCAACATTCTACTTGATGATGATATGGTGGCTCGATTTATTAGAATAGAATCATACCAACAGAGCTCAACTGGGATTAGAGGAACCATTGGCTATGTTCCTCCAGGTTAAGTTCATGTATTTGGTATTGTCATATTTACTTATGGAATTACCTTCTTTTAATGTATAATTTCTTATAAATTGCAGAGTATGGTCTCGGGAATGAGATGACAAGTGCAGGGGATGTCTATAGTTATGGAATATTATTACTAGATGTGATGATGGGTAAGAGGCCAACAGACAACATATTTATCGAAGGCACGAGCCTTCATAAATTTGCTGACATGGCATCATTCGACGATGTAAATGACGTTATAGATGGGGAGCTTCTAAATTTTTATCACGAGGATGAAATTTCTAAAAGAAGTATGGTAACAAATACCATGAAAGTTATGGAGTGCATGGCTTTAACGATGAAGATTGGAGTGTCATGCTCGGTGGATTCGCCAGCACAACGGATGAGTATCAAAAATATTGTCCATGAGTTGCAGCGTATTCTAGATACAATTAAAAACATTTGAGGTATTTCGTTATCTTCTTATGTTGTCCATGGTCATTTAGGTTTAAGACCAAGCTAGCTTGCATTGCAGATCTGGAAACTCGAGATAGGAGACGGTGTATGATCAACTTGCATAATTTTAATTCCGAAAATACATGTTTAATATGTTTTTAATTTTGTGGTGATATATTTGTAAGTTGGCTGTAACAACTGAAGATTTATTATTGTCACTGATACATATCGGGTTTGAGAGTGCGGACGGATAAATTTATATACTGCGGTGGTCTAACATAACCGCAACAACAAAGGAATATCACACTGTAAGAGAAAGAACCGTAACAACAATCCAATTTGTTGTTGCGGCCATGCACAACCCGCAACAACAATCCAATTTGTTGTTATGGCCGTCCACTACCCGCAACAACAACCAAATTTGTTGTTGCGACCATACTCTACCCGCAACAACAATCTAAATTTGTTGACGTTGCGGCCTTTTAATCCCCGCACCTTACAAAGAATTTAATACTCCCTCCGTCCCACAAAAAAGTTCCCATTTCTATCATAAATTTTGTCCCACAAAAAAGTTCCCATTTCTATTAAATAATATTATTATTATGGGCCCCACCACCAACTATCTCTTAAAAACACTTTCTCTCTCCAATTAACCTTATATTTTAATCAAAAATAGTACCAAAGACCCCACTATCAACTATCTCCTAAATACTTGTGCCCAAAGGAAATGGGAACTTTTTTGTGGGACGGAGGGAGTAGTTGGCAAACAAAAACATACTTCATTCAACTACGAGTTGGCTAACAATACAACGAAAACATTACATGTAACAAACTATTACTTACCAAACCAAAACAAGGACAACCAAAACCTAACACAAAGCTAACAAACATGCATGTTGAATTCAGAGAAGAGTAACCTTGAACCAAAGTCCTTGACAATTGTTTTTTTCTTCGAGATCAAGGGTGAATATGACATTTTGGTTCGTGCGGATGCCCATCTTCTGTTTGAAGTCCACAAAATCACCATTGATAGTCATGTCGTCCATAAAACGAACATTGGACCTCCTTCGATCATTGTGGGTTTTTATATTGAAAATTCTACCGTATGGGGGTCTCATCTCATGATTTTCCAAAACAAGCAAATGATGCTCATCCCAAAGTTGGTGATCCCTAACAAATTTGACTTGAATAGTCTGATGAAAGAAACGAAATTAAATTTATACTACAAATTATAATGGTTATATATATAGCAAGAAAAAAGAAAAATCGTACAATTTTTTTTGTCATGGACGCACCGCATTTTACGATGAAGTAATTATTAGCTTGTACTTTTTAATCACCAATATGGCTAGAACTCATATTAGAAACATACAAAGAATATTATTTTGAAAAGTATTTTGATATTAAAGGCTAATTGCATGAAGTGTTATATAGAAACTTACAAAGACAACTAAATTTTTGGCAGGATTGGTGATTTGGCGCGCATCTCAACTGTACAACCGCATCTCTAAACAAGTAAATAGACATGTTGATTTCTGCTGCAACATCATCAAGATTCGCTTACGAACAAAATCTGCTGCAACATGTGAATCTTGATGATGCCGCACCAGTAAGCAATGACTATAATTAATCTTCATATATGGAAATTTAAGTTTGATCCATCAAATATATGGCAATTAGAGTCCAATATATATAGCTGAAATTAAGTTCTCTTTGAATTTCAAAGAAACTATCATTACGTATATTTTAGAATCTCAGGAAATATCTGATTCTCCTGCAACTCTATCTGTGATATGGTAAAAATCGAGGAAAACATTTGTTGTTGTTGTTAGACTATTATTTGGTGCGGTTATGTGGATAAGTATTAAAATAGATAGCTGTAACACTAGCTGTAATTTTCATCCAACTCGATCAACGTAGTATTTACTCGATGCATTTAATTTAAATCCTAAAATAAACACAAATATTTCAAATAATATCGATGCGGTTACACTGTTATATTGGTAAGTGTGGTTTGGGTATATGTTATTGCGGTTACACTGTTCCTTCGCGCTTAAATTCCATATGACGGTTAATTTTGGCTGCAACTTTCGAGACCCTTGGTTATTATATAAAGTTAACCAATATTCTTATAAAATGGTAACCTTTGATCACCAGAAAACTATTAATCAAAAACTTTTCTTTGTTATTAAACATGAGTTCGCAAAGCGATGACCAATATCCTACTGAAATTATTGAAATCTCTTCTACTGAGGATGAGATTAGCAACTATCGAAGTCATGATCCTTTAGAAAAAGATCATTTCTTTGCTGTGAAATGGAATATGCAGATAACAAATCCTTCTGAAATTGTATGCATATATTTTGGTTCTTTTTTCTTTCTGTTTTTTATAATGTTGAAATTTTGTTTTCATGTCTTAATTTCAGACTATATCAGCAAAGGTAGTCAATGATCACATGCTGTACAACTATGGCCCTCTTTGTGTCTTGGAAAGAGAAGAAATGAGTGAAAGGTTCATGATAGTTGATACCTTTCGTGATCGAAAGAGACTAGTTGAGGAAAGACCCTATGGCCCGATTACCATTCATGGGGATTTTCAATAGTTGAGACTGAAGTGGGACATCAGATACAACCAATGGGTTTGTTTCACAATTAATTTCCAGAAAATGAAGAGTTCTCGAGGCCGACTTTTTTTAAAAGTTAGTTTGTTATAATTAGTTTGTTTGGTTTTTAATTTTGTGACTTTTTAATTTTTCGTTGTAATGCATGCATGTTGAAAATTTAATTTTAGTATTTTTAGTTAATCATGTATCTACAAAGTCTAGAATGCATATTAATATTTTAGTCGAGGTCAGCTATAGGGGAGGCGCTACTAGTAGTTGGCAATTAATATTAATATTAGACCAAAATCTTTTAAACGTTTATGATGGTTTCAAGATGTAGTAGTTGGTAATTAATCATCTATCTTTAAAATCTATCAGTTTTATTTCATATCATGTATACAAGTTTTATTTGTAAAACGTAATTTATTGTAACGGCTAGTATTCTATTGTTAGTGCGCTGTTTTTTCATTTGTAAGTGCGGTTATATTCTTTGTTACTGCGGTTCGACCACACCTATAAAGAAATTTTGAATTCTATAATATCCAACGGATATATTTTTGAAATAGTTGTCTTTCTTCTTTGTTGAGATCGTGTTTTCGTTCTGCTACTCTTTTTAAGGTAATTTAGTTTACTTTTTTTAATTTAATGCTTTGAAGTAGACTTAGAAAAGTAATTTGTAGCTTCCAGTTAGTTTCCAAAATAGACAAATTACATCAAAAACTAGAGAATACAATAGATTATGCAAACATTATATATCCTATGAAAACTATGCAAATCCATATCAAATACAGTTTCATTTTCCTTAGCATTAAGTCACGTTCCTCCAGCTTCATTTCAAGATCGTTCTTCGAATTTATTAATCCTTGAACGATTTCTTTGGATCTTCCACACATAACATTATCAAACCACACAGAAAACCTACATGTAGAACCCAATAAAAAAGAATGCAATAAGTTGAATTCTAAAATGGTTATATATTAAATATCTTCAAACGGCCTTACCTTTGTTGGACATGTATAAAACCTTCATCCAGGGTTTCTGGCTGTCCATGAAGTGCGAATCACTGCTTGTTTGCCACATGATGAACAAAAAACCATCTTCTAGCTAGAAAACAATGTTTTCGTTTTTTTAGGTTAAATTACTTGACAAATGGCTGAATATGACTTACTTAATTATATAGCCTCCAACCATTTAAATATAATATTAATTAATTTTTATTGTGGTTTTATCAATTTTTAGATGGAGCGTAATTATTAGATGTATCAAGCTCTACGTTCGTCCGCCGATTACGTCATCGGTGTTAGAAATTTTATTCGGTTTTCTAAATCGAGTCGTGTTAAGAACGCAAGTCCTACGATTTTATGTACTTGCAATGTTTTTAAAAACTCTAAAAGATTCACAAACACCCTTGATATAGAGCTCCATTTGTTTCGTCATGATTTTATGCATAATTACACTTGTTGGTCAAGTCATGGAGAATCACGACTTGATTGTAACACATCTTCGGGCAATTTAAATAGTAGTAGTGCATATACAACATTGAAAAATGACTCATACCATGACAACGATCAATGAACTTCAAATGATCATTTCGATGAAAGTATTAATGAATTGGATACTAATATGAGTGGTGATGTTGGTGAACAAGATGAATTACATAGCTTATTTGATGAAGCCGAAACACTGTTATATAAAGGTTCTACATTAATGAAACTTGATGTTGTGTTGAAGTTAATTAACTTAAAGATGAATAACGGATGGAGTGATACAAGTTTCACAAGCCTATTAGAGATTTTACATCATGAGCTGCTTCCAGAAGAAAATGGATTACCAATTTCTACATATCAAGCAAAACCAATTAATGTGTCCAATGGGAATGGAAGTGGAAAGTGTTGGAATTATGTGCACAGTTGGTCAACCTATGATGATACATCCATGCCTACGAAACACTTAAGGGTCACACCGGTGAGTGCATGTAATACGAGTAAGATATGTAATGATTCTTGGAAGATGAATGATTCATAGTAGTTATTTATGAATCAAGTTACGTATTAAGTTAAGTTTAACTTATTACTAGATTAGTTTATCTAACTAATTAATACAAGTATTTGTACATTTACTAGTTGAGTAAATATACAATGTGTTAATTATAGATTATCCATAATATGATTTAAAGCAATTAAATCATATGGTATTGGATACCATTACTGTTTAGATTATATAAGGTTTATTATATAATTAATTATTAAAAGTATTAATACAAACATATATTTCGTGTATAAATATATACCGAAATATAAGTGTGTAAATACTAGACATTTAATAATTAAGTGGGACAATAATAACTAGTTAAACTACAAGGGTTTAAAGTGTAAAAGGATAAGTTTAATTAATGATTAATATTAATTAAACTAGAAGGGCCCTAAGTGAAAGTCCTTCTATTATATATAGAAGGCTTGGTGTTCCTTGTTTTGTTGCTCATTGTACACGAAAAGAACCCTAGCCCCTCTCCCATTGTTTCGGCCGAATAGGAGCAAGAACACAAGCCTTTGTGTTCTTCGATCTTCGTTCGTTCTTTGTGTTCTTCAGGTCCTTCAAGATAGAGGATCATTGCATCAACCAACTAAAAGGTTTCTCGTTGTGTTCATCATCAGTGGACTTACTTAAGCAAGATTTAGGTATGATTTGGAAAACCCTTTTTCTCCCTTCTCCCCTCTTGGACGAGTTCGACCAAAGAACCCTAGGGTTCTTTGGTTGATGGTCGAACGAACCACACAAGCATTGTGTGTGTTCGAGTTCTTCGTACAAGGTTTCTTTCTTGTTAATCATGTTTGATTTCCAAGTTCCTATAATCCTTTAGGGCTTAAAGAATTAAGTTTAATCTCAGTTCCGCTCTAGGGATTAAACTAGCTAGTTGGTTTAACCGAAGAAGAGTCATGTTCTTGTCAGTATGGTCAAACCAAGCATACTAGGAGGTTGACCGAAGTGGTCGATCAGTGTTATGAAACCCTTCAGAAAGAATACATGCATGTCACAATAATTGTATGTTGTTTCGGAACAAGTTCGTAAATAAACATAATTGTCCTCACTACGGTGCATCGAGGTATAAATGGAAAAAAGATACTGATGAATTTGACAATGATGTGACAAACAATGGACCATCGGCTAAAATGTTGTGGTATCTTCCTATAATACCAAGACTGAAAAGGTTATACTCAAACGAGAAAGAAGCAAAGTTACTTTGTTGGCATTCAGAAGAACGTGTAATTGACGGGAAAATTAGACATCTTGTGGATTCACCGCATTGGAGAAACATTGATAAAAAGTATGTTGAGTTTGGGAAGGAAATAAAAAACATACAGTTTGGGCTTAGTTCAGATGGGATATATCCTTTCGGTAACATGAGTAGTCGTCATAGTACGTGGCCAGTTCTCTTATGCATTTACAATCTCCCACCATGGTTATGCATGAAACGAAAATACATAATGATGTCGTTATTGATTCAGGGTCCGAAACAACCGGGTAATGATATTGATGTTTATTTGTCTCCTTTGATTGATAACTTAAAAACTCTTTGGAGTGATGGTGTAGATGTATACGATGCTTATAGAAAAGAACAATTTAAATTGCAGGCCATGGTTTTTTGTACTATCAATGACTTTCCACATACAATAACTTGTCAATATACAAAACAAAGGGTAAGAAAGCTTGTCCTGTTTGTGAAGATGAGACAAGCTCGATGTGGTAACAAAATTGCAAAAAAATTGTATACATGGGACATCAAAGATTCCTTACCAAAAGCCACCCCTTGGAATAAGATGATTAAGTTTGACGGAACTGTCGAGGTCAGGACAGTGAAGAAACAATTTGATACATTTTCACGAGTTGAAAATATTAATGTTGTGTTGGGTTAGAGATTCGATATTGATGATAATGCCATCTGAAAAAAGAAGTCCATATTTTTTCAATTGCCTTACTAGAGACATTTAGATGTCAGACATTGTCTAGATATTATGCACATAGAAAAAAACATATGTGAGAGCTTGATAGGCTTATTATTGGATATTAAGTATAAAACTAAAGATGGTATTAAGGTTCGAAATGACATGGTCGAGATGGGAATACGTAAAGATCTTACGCTGGTACAACGAGGCACTCGTATCTATCTGTCACTTGCACGTTATAATACAACGAAAGAAGAAAAAAAAAGTTCTACCAATGTTTACACGATATTAAGGTGCCATCAACTTATTCGACACACATTAAAGATTTGTGTCGATGAAAGATTATAAATTGCTTGGGATGAAGTCTTAAGATTGTCATGTTTTGATGACACATATGATTCCAATCGCAATTCATGGAATTTTACAAGATAATATCCGACATACAATCACAAAGCTTTGTTTTTTAACAATATTCATATGAAAGTTATTGATGTGGAAGATTTGGGCAAATGGGAGAAAGACGTTTATGTTATACTTTGTGAACTAAAGATGCACTTTCCACCATCATTTTTTGATATAATGGTTCACCTAATATCTCATATCGTACAAGAGATTAAGGCATGTGGTCCCGTATTTCTATGTTACATGTACCCTTTTGAAAGATACATGGGAATATTGAAAGGTTATGGAAGAAACCGTAATCGACCAGAGGGAAGTACTATTAAAGGGTATACTTCTGAAGAGGTGATTGAGTTCTGCCAAGGTACGTTATATATATGATCAACTAGGTAGCCGGTATACATTACAATCTATTCGTTGATCTTTAACCTTGAAATATATATATATAAATATATATATATATATATATATATATATATATATATATATATATATATATATATATATATATATATATATATATATATATATATATATATATATATATATATATATATATATATATATATATATATATATATATATATATATATATATATATATATATATATATATATATATATATATATATATATATATATATATAATAGATATATATAACAAAAATATATTATTTTGTTTTCTTAGGCTATATGGAAGGTGTCAAAAGTGTTGGCGTTCCTAAAAGTCGCCATTCAGGTCGACTTGAAGGAAAGGGAGGAGTAGGTTTTAAGATAATAATGTCAATGCACGAAGAATTACAAGTTTCTCATTTAGTAATCTTAAAGCACATGACATGCCTCACTCCATATGTTGATGAACATATGGATATGTTAAAGTTGACGAACCAGGGTAAAGAACAAGTGTGGTACATAAAAAATCAAAACAAGGATTTGGCAAGTTGGTTGAAAGAGTGGGTGACAACAAGTGACGACGTTGATACACTGTGAAAAAATTGGGGCAAGGTCCAGATGCTAGAGTAAAATCTTACCAAGGATATGATATGAATGGTTATACATTTTACACCAAAGATCAAGATAGAAAAAGTACAGTGCAGAATAGTGGAGTTACAATAATAGCATTAACAACCAAATTCGATAGGCGTGATCAAGATACACTGATAAGCATCACAAAAGATTCTTATTGGGGTGTGATACAAGAAATTTGGGAATTGAAGTCATCTGATTTGATAATTCCAGTGTTTAAGTTTAAGTAGGTAAATAACCGTACTGGTGTTCAAGTTGACGAATATGGTTTTACATTTGTCGATCTTGAAAATCATGGCTACAAATCCGAGCCATTCTTTCTCGCAACACATGTAACACAAATTTTTTCGTCAAAGATCCGAGCAAAGGAAAATACCACATTGTGTTGCAGGGTAAAAGACGTATTCTTGGGGTTGATAATGTTGTGGACGAAGAAGAACACGACCACTTCGATGGTTTACCACCATTTCTGTCGGTATCGAACCCGGGAATTTTGAAAACATGAATAGAAGCACATATGTACGAACTGACGCAGAAGGAACATATATTTAATAACTCGATCTATTGTGTACCATGATATATTATTGTTAATAAATGTATTATGTGTTTTAGTACTACATGAGTTACTTTTGTGTACCATGATATATTATTGTTAATAAATGTATTATGTGTTTTAGTACTACATGAGTTACTCTTTTATTCATGTGTAACGTTTTATATAATTTAAATTTGTTACTATGCAACGTTCATGTAAGTTTAAAAATTATGAAACGTGAACACGCAACAACAAAAAAATAAAAACCGCAACAACTAATAGAAAGAAACCGCAACAACTAATACATAACCGCGGTAACAAAAAGAAACCGCAACAACTAATAAAAACCCGCAACAACAAAAGAAATAAAAACCCACAGAAAGAAACCGCAACAACTAATACATAACCGCGGTAACAAAATGAAACCACAACAACTAATAGAAACCCGCAACAACAAATGAAATAAAAACCCGCTAAAATGAAATTTTTTATTCGAAACTTTTCCAATCCCATAACATAAGTTACCCAAACATCGAATCCTTAATCCCTTTGCACAAAACCTTAATCGTAACCTGTACACTACTTCGCCGGAGTTTATTTTCACCGATGTTTTCTTCACCTTGGATAGTCACCGTCGTTGCTCTGAACATGTCGAAACCTTAATCACTTTTCCCAAAACCTTAATCGAAATTAACCTTAGTGTTGTTCACTTCTCGTCGACCTAAACCCTAGTTTCCCGTTACAATATCGCCGAGATTCCTTAACCAAGGTACTGAGTTTATGCTTTTAAAGTTTTCTGTTATTGTTTTTTCATGTTTGTTATGCATTCGTAATCATCTTTTTTGTTAATGTATTTTGTTTACGCATGTGTGTTCTAATTTTGCACACATGGCCAATAATTCAAAACGTAAGAGATGTAGAGGCGAACGTGGTCCTGTATCTTTTGAGAAGAAGTATAAAAATGATGTATATAATATTGAATGTAATAAAAATAATATCCCGCTGAGTAAAGAACTGATGTCATGGTTTAGGATGATGGCTCAACATCGTTTCCCGCTAGCAACTGATATGGGCAAAATGAACAAACCCATATTTGAAACACTATGGCTGGATACCAAGGTATATATGTATAATTATTAGAAGTATAAAATAGTTGTTGTTAGTCCCGTAATAAGTGAAATACAACATCTATACGCTTTCACTGACCAAATTAAAATTAATGGAGACACTCAACACTTTTAAACTTTTCTTTATTAATCAATAATGATACAATAAAGATGCAAGCAGGTTGCGGAATAGATAAGAACAAATCCTAACTAAACTGCTTGCATGTGATAGACAACAACATATATTATCTAAGACACGTTTATGATCAACAAATGATCAAGCACAAGACCAGACACTTTCGTTATACAGATTCAATTCTCGAATCGAATAACTAGAGTTAACTGGTGGTTTACACTCTGCTCGAATGAATAAAGTTCTGGAGTAATTTCAGCAGCGTGTAACCTTCGTGGGTGCACACGGAAATCGATCGCTCAAGTCCTCAATTTATAGCATTGGGAAACGTAGAGCCAAAGTAATGATCGATCGATTCCACATGTGAGAATTCCGTTGGTGCAGAGGATATTTCATGGGACGAGCACGACTAATGGAATTCTGACAGTACTTTCTGTCATCTTGTGTTCGCCAATATCTTCTAGAAGATTTGTAAGATATTCCCAGAATCAGCGATGCACAAACTTGTGCTTTACTTGTGTCTTTCTATGACACTGAAACATCCAGCCTCTGTACACTTTTGGCAGCCATGAGTTTTCGGATATTCATGCTTCTTCAGATGGCCTTCAACTTCATTGACCTTCACTAAGAGTTTTGCTTAGAGAAGTATTTGTTCAATGGTTCAGCGTTTTCTCCAATGCGCTGAACCAGTTACACTATCTGATCTATTAACCAGTATCTGATTCCACACGGGGAACTGATCATTGTTTCTGATGGTGTAACTGGGTAGCTGAAATCCGAACTGATCAGATTCAATTACCCACAATCTGAGGAACTAATCCTCAGACTGTCTTCTAACTATTTGCCTTTTTGTCTTCATTAAATCTCTTCAGTGGAGGATGCTTTTCAGCGACCCAACAATCTCCCCCTATATGATGTAGACAAATAGTTAGGCAAATCCCCCTGAATATATGAAGGTTTTATATTTAACCTTAGTATTTTTCACAATTCAGAGGGTTTTCGACATACCTAGAAAACATTACAATATATGGTGATCTGATAGAATCTTATCATTATACAGTTCATAACTCATATTTTCTTTTTGAGTTTTTCTAAGTATCTAGCAAGAAAATACACTCAGGCATGTCAAAATCATCATCATTGATTGATAATGTTTTGAAAGTAGCAAAATAAAGACATAAATGTAAATTGTTTTGGGGTGCATGCAGAAAAGTAAATTGTTTTAGGATTATAGACCATTGTTTTTTAAACATAAACATAAATTAATTTCTTCAAACACCTACCTTTCATCACCGGTAGCTCCCATCATTTTTCCGGCAATCACTCCGTCCTTCCCTTGTGGCTTCTTAGGCCCGTTCTCCTGCACTCTTTCTCCTTGGCCTCAGCTACCTCTTCTACAGACATCCCCAGACGTCTGGCCGTTCTTCTGAGTTCCTCCACTCCAGGAGTCATTTGGCTTTCTCTTTTTCATCTTTGGGGGAGAAGCTGCAGGACCTTTTACCCTTGTCAAGGGGAAGGCTTTGGATTTTGCCCACGGGAGCTTGTGCAGAAGCCCTGACAAGGGGATCTGAGGAAGAAACTATAGTGATCCTGGTTGTACCCCCAAGGTGAGTGATGGTGACTTCCGGAAATTCTTCGAACCAGATACATGACCTCCTAAAATATTTTGCGGTCATCTGACTGATTTTTCCACCCTGAACACTTTCTTCAGCTACGCGATTCAAACCCCTACCAACATCACGAACTCTGCTCTCTCCAGCAACTCTCTTTCAACTGCTCTAGTCTTCACTTCCCATTCCGGTCGGTCTACTAAAAACCCTCTCCGCTATGCCTTGATGAGACACAGATTTCTCCCTCTAAAAATGAGGGGTGGGAGTGACACCTTGAGCATTTTCTCTATTTATCAGTGGCTCAACAAGGTTAGAGATGCGAGATAACAGATTATCAATCCTTTCACCAATGGATCTTTTGAGATGATTGAACTTAGATGAGAGATCAGCGTTACTAGACGTGAGAATTTGAATTGCAGAGATAATATTATCAATCTGCCCATTTTATGCATTCACGTTTCTTTCGAGATTTTCCTGATTGTTGGCCAGGAAATCTTGGACGCTGTCTGACATAGTCTGGTGATTGGAGATGTTCCTAATGTTGGTGTTTATAACCCCACAAAAGCTTCTAATCAGAGCAAGTTGTTTAAATGTTTCGTTGAAGTTTTCCACCAGGCCAGGGAGATTTCTCGCAGCTGGCACACCCCGGTCCATCGGACCCTCTGGTGTGGCAGCTCTCCTGGGAGGTGGAACATGTTCGGCTGTGGGGGCGGGTTCTTCATCGGACCTATCAGTCCAGCTGACTGGTAGTGTGTACTCATGTTCAGGTTCAACCTCAGGATTCGTTTAAGTGGGGGTACTCGTGTGCTCCACCGATTGATTTACATCAGCATTTTCTTCTTCTACAAACTCATTAATGAGTTTGTTAACATCATCAAGTTCAGCGTCTAACCTGGATTCTTGATGGACCGGAGAATGGTCCGCATCAACATTTTCTGTCCTTAGTGGGACTGGTGTAGGGGAGGATGAAATTTCCCTTATCTCAATTGGAGTTGGATTGGGCACAACTCTGGAATTTGAACTCCTGGTTCTATATCGGCGGTATTTGTTTGATGGATTTGAAGGTGGTGGTGGTGGTGAATGATCAGAAGAGGATTGGTTGTCATCATCATCAGACTCAACATCATCCTCTTGAGAGGAGGCAAATTATGCAAATTAAGTAAATGTCAGCATACCTTCAGGAAGTTCAGGAGCAAATTTCTCTTCTTGACCTGTGAAGTTTGAGCTACCCGTCATACCAACTTTGAATGAGGAGCCAACATTATCATAAAACACCTGTTCACCCAGAGAATGAAGAAAAATCATACAGAGGAATCGAGGAAAAGGAATCAACTTATCTTTTCTTTTAGCAGCAACCTTTTTTACTAATTGTTCAAAAGTAAGTGACCCAAAATCAACCCTAACATCAGAAAATAGGGCACCTGCTATGATCATTTCGTGACCGGATACCGAATCAAACCCTCCTGTCTTACAAGACAGGCATTGAGAGATGGCCATAAAGAATGTTGACCATAACAAACCCATCTTCGTCCTTGATATGCCTCTGGAGTGGTCTCCCTGATATTGAATGTATGGCAGGACGGCCGAAATCTCCCAAGAGAGGAGGAGAGATTTCGTGTAAGGTGTTAAGGGAATGATTAGGTTTTGAATGAAACCTTAAGCCTTCTATTTATAATAGCATAAGTTTCATTTAAGTCCTTCTAGTTTAATTAAGATTAGATCTTTAATTAAACTTTCCTTTTACACTTCCATCCCTTATAGTTTAACTAGTTTATTATTGTTGCACTTAACTATTAAATGTCTAGTATTAATACACTAATAATTTGGTACCCATATACACGAATTATATACTTGTATTTATACTTTTAATAATTAATTATATAATCACCTTTATATAATTTATATAACAATATTATCCAATTACTTATATGATTTAATAGCTTTAAATTATGTCATGGATAATCTTTGATTAACACATTGTATATTTACTCAACTAGTAAATGTACAAACACTTGTATTAATTAGTTAGTTAAACTAATCTAGTAATAATTTAAACTTAACTTAATACATTAACTGATTCATAATGACTATTATGAATCATTCCTCTTCGTAGTATCATTGCTTATCTTGCTCGTATTACATGCACTCACCGGTGTGACCCTTAAGTGTTTCGTAGGCATGGATGTATCATCATAGGTTGACTAACTGTGCACATAAATCATTCAGACTCCCACTTGTGCAAGTTCGTAACCTTTGTCTTAATGATACGAGCTACAGTGGCCTTCTAGATGGGCATGTAGATAACCAACCCCATAAAAATAGCTTACGTAACCCATGTATAGTTTATGAAAAACTCTTTAATAGCGTCTCCTAGTAAAGAACACTCTGTCTCTACTTCTTGGGCAAATATGTTAGGCTTATCCCTTGCAACACGATATTTGTGACAACGGATACGAGCATGGTAGAAAATATCATCTCCTGTATTCGAAAGCATTTTATGACTTCTTGATTCAAACTATTGTGATAAACGACAAAGAACAAATCAGTTTGTTTGGGCACAGCCGTGCACTTGTCAGTTTCTCATCATGTCAAAGGACTTAAAAATATCTCTCCTAAAAAGGAGGTGCAATTACCATCTTGTTATATTTCGATTTAAAATACAACTTCCTTTGTACCCAGTATCGCCTCGTATGACAAACATTTTTCAGAATTGTCTAAGACGAACCAAAGAAAATTAGTCATTGTATCCTAAACCAAATACCTCAGGCTTAAGGACAATCCTAGTGAACAATACTTTTGAACTTTTCAACCATGAAGTATTGTCACGGTGGTCGATCCAATATTCGTTGAGCCTCCAACACTATATCACCGATATTTGGTTTACACAAAACTTGTGTAGCTATCTTTGAAGAACTTCGAATCTACCACCAAATACCGCGATGACATTAACGTCCCATCGAGGTTCCCACCAAGACGAGTAGTCACGGATTTATGCCTTTTTTAATAAATAGACTTTTATTCATGGATGTTGTAAAACATACAAAGTCTGAATAATAATGATACTAACACATGTATTATTCCTCACTGGACATAGATTCTGAATTATTACTGGATCATTACTTATTCCTTTTGTCCGTGTTGATTACTTAATGAGTCATAAAATTTTAATTGTAACTTTATCACTAAGCCAATCATTTCTATTAAACTAAAGACACAAGACGAGTATTTAGGAATATTGTTTCTTTTGTCTTTGCTAGATATTGTTCATGCAACATTTAGAACATATTCTAGTCTTGCCTTTTATGTAATTCGGCAAACATAGGAGGATTGAAAATTAACTCCTTAGTTTCTTGAATTTATAAAACTATCCTTGTAACTAAAGCCTCTTTTAGTTACTTGATTTGTAGATATTCTTACTAGTTAAAGAAATTTCCTTAAATGATTATGTTGTCCACTGAAGTGTTAAAAACTTATTAGATATGCAATAATTAATCACAAGACTTGTGATCACGCTATTAGGTTTGCAATTATCTAATCAATGATCATTTATTTCTCTTAACTCTTTGGCTAACAACTTGGTAAAACCTTGTTGTTAATGTCTTACTAACTTACTGAATTCATTAACATCTTTAGTGAATTACGTTAGTCTTAGCTCCCACTTACTTTTATGGAGTTTAAGCATCTCTTAAACTACTTTGACCTAGTCAATAACTTGTAGTTTAATCTTTTAAGAATTCTAATAATTAAGATCATCATTTGGATTTGCGAATATCCAACATTCCTGTTTAGGGAATTATGATCTTTATCGATTACTGTATCTAACAAGTATAAGACACTTGAAATGATACTTCCAATTCTTAACTACATTAGTATTCTTTTAAGAACTTTATTTAATGCCAAAGTCATTTCCTTGGTTTTCTTAAATATCCATTATTCCTATAAGGGAATTATGACTTGATTAAATATTGTATTTATTACAAGTATAAAAGACTTGCAATAATACCTTTAATTCTTAAACACCTTAATACAGTTTTTCTCTTTCAAGAGTTTATTTAATGTCTAAGTCATTTTGTTTGGATTATACGAATATCCAGTTATTCCTATTAAGGAATTATGTCTTCATTAAATCCTTTACTACAAGTATAAAAGACTTGTAATAATACTCTTAAAGTCTATCTTAATTATATCCAATATAATCATATTATATTAATACTAATACTTTAAAACGTACTATCATAAGTAATGACTATTACTTAAGATGTTTTAACTAAGTTCAATAACCTTTGAACCTTATGCTTCCATAAAACTCTTAACTACTTTCATTAGAAAAACTTTCTAATTACTAGTATCTATGTACCTTGAGCTATCAAGACATTATTCATACAACAATCAAACAAATATAAAACATGAAATATAAGTAAATCAAAAACTTGACTTACAATCTAGTCATAAACCTTGACTAGTGTAATTATCACACATGCACACAATATAATTCAACCATGGATTCGAAATTTTTTAAAACTAAATAAAAACTTGTTTTAACAAAAAATTACAATTATCCAAACAATAAAGTAAAATTGTTTTAACTGAATCCACAAAATACTGAATTACAAAAAACTTGGTGCTCGTGGGATCATCACCATCTCATGCCGGTCGTCATCACTTTCCATCTCCTCCTGCAATAAACGATTTCAAAAGTTAGATTACTCGTAACGTACTTTACAAGTATCTTAAAGTGATTAAGAAGTGTGGTTGTGTTACCTGAGGAACTTGCGTTTCCTCCACTACCACTTGCACCCTTTGGACAATTCCTTTTCCAATGCCCAGCCTCACCACCCTTGAAGCACCGATTCTCGGTCCTCGCAGTGTTAGGCTTCACCTTCTTGACCTTTTGTTTGACACTTTTACCGTTTGGCACTCCTTGGTTAGGATAGGTTTTACCCTTTCTTTTACTACCATGCCCTTTTCTCTTCTTCCCACCACCACCGCCATTACCGATCATGAGAACATCCTTAGATTTGGTCCCCAAACTCAACTCAGCTGTCTTGAGCATGGAATGTAGCTCAGCAATGGATTTCTCCATATTATGCATGTTGTAGTTGACCACAAAGGACTTGTAGTCATCAGACAACGAGTTGAGTATAGTGTCTGTTGCCATTTGCAACGGTATGGGGTGACCAAGTCTTGTGAGGTGATCCATGTGCCCTTTCATTTCATTGACGTGGGCACTCACCGGCGTTCCTTTGACCATCTTGCAAGAGTTGAAAGCTCGATTGATGTCAAACCTCTCAGTGCGAGCTGGCTCTTGAAATGAATCCCTAAGTTGCTGGATCATCTCAAATGCAGGCACATCCATAAGTCCTGCTTGTAACTCAGGACTCATAGTAGCGAGCATTAGACAGCTCACATCGAGTGCATCACTGACATGCTTTTCATAAGCTTGCCTCGTTTCAGCTATAGCATTAACGGCAGGGGCATTTGGTACTGCTCTCTCCAAGACATACCACTTTCTCTTATGCCTGAGCACAATACTAAGATTGCGCTCCCAGTTGAGAAAGTTTGACCCAGTCAACTTGTTTTTTTCGAGGATTGAGCGAAGTGAAAGATTGTTGGTACTTGTCGTCGCGATTGCGTTTGTTGCTGCAATCTACAAATCAAACCTAGTTTAATTAGTAATCATCAATAAACATTCTCTAAAATATATATAAACCCATAATTAATATTTTAGGCCTAGGATCCATATATCACATTCTCGCCGCAAGGTTTGGGCACATCCCGACGAGACATGCTATTTCTGGTAGGTAACATCCTTAACGATCGTATCAACATTTGACATGATTCCTAGGGGTCGTAGAATCTTTAGACTCATAATCTATTACAACCTTGTACGATCTAATTGTACATTTCTAAGTTACTAATAAAGTCTGGTATGGTTATTCTTCTCAAGTACTTTTTGGGCCAGGACTCCCGATTATCACCAAAGTAGATCAGACCATCTAAGACAGTGCGATGCTCTGCGCCGGGACTCCCGATTATCACAGAACCTTACGCACCCTAACACTCGCAATGATTTGAATCCATATCTAAGGTTCTTTATCCTTTCAATATGAATATCGTTTTAACAAGTGAGGTGTTCCATTAGATGGATAGTACTTAGATCTAAGATTTTCTTGGGTTTGTTTAATTCTTAAGCTAAACTTAAACTTTTATTCCAATCTTAATTCTTGTTTAAAATGTGTGACTTGTGAATTGAAGGATTCTACAAGACACCTTTTTAAAACTAAAGAACTATTCTTTAAAAACTTATATTTCAAGAATTTGCACGATTTTATATGTATACCTAAAACGAGATATACAAAACGATTTACTAGGTTTTGTGATAAACCTTATTTACAATAAAACTTACTTGTTTTATCTTTCTTGAAAAACTGTAAAACTTATGTTAAACTTTTAATTCCTTTACGGTTCATAAACTTGAAACATAAATCTAGTTTAACACACACCTAGTTTTTCATATGTCTAATAATGAAATTAAACACTTTTGTTTTTACTTATTAGATTCGACCAAAGCTTATGTCATAGCGACACACTTATAAACCTTGTGATTTTCTTGTGTAGCTCCCACTAGCTCCAACAACCATGATGGAACTTAAGCAAACACAATCATCGGTCTATATTTGGTGAAACTAATAAACTTATTATACGAGGTAGCATGGCCCGTGCGATGCACTGGCTTTGTTGACGTTAAGTTTTTACTGGTATCACATGCGGAGTAGAACATACAAAAGTGTGTCGGAGGAGAATGTAACGTAAAAAATATGAGTGTTTATATTAGGATAACACAAAACATATTATTCATAACACATAATTGTCACTACAAAGATCTTCATGCTTTATATTTTATAACCACCACTGTGGTTAAACAACGATATATCTTCAATTGACACGGAGAAATTAGAAGTCCCTGAAAAGCAATATGTAAAGGTTTAATAGTAAACTGAATAACTATGCCTTATATGTTTGGGTCTAAATTTATTATTTAATGAAAATTAGTAGCATTTTATATATTTACAACTAAATTTTTTCAAAAGAGGATAATCCCAAATTTTATTGTTTTATTATGTATATTTTCTTTTAAAGAAACCTTTCCATCAAAGGTAAATATAAATTAATTTATTGTACAAATATGGATCTAGTAGTGAAATTAGAATATACCTTTTGTTGCTAGGATAAATTGTTAAATGCTTCCTTATATACAATATTTCTTGTGATGTTGTCTAAGTTGTTGTCATTGTCTTCATTCATGAGGATTTTAAGTCTTCCTGGCTTTGTGACTCTCGACAGTGCCACATAGAGTTGTCCATGACTGAAAACAGGAGTTAGCAAATATAGACCTACAACATTAAGCGACTGGCCTTGACTTTTGTTGATAGCCATTGCGTAACACGGTTTTATGGGGAACTGTCTTCGTTTCATTATGAATGGCCATTGGGTTTTTGTCGATGTAAGTGTAATCCGTGGTATTAAGACCAAAGCCCCGATATTTGACCCGGTTATGATTTTTGCTTGAATAATGAACTGTCCAAGATGTGTAATAATTAGGCGTGTGCCATTACACAAACCTTTTGCTGGGTTAACGTTTCGTAACAACATAACCGGAAGTTCCCTTTTGAGTTTCAAATTGTGAGGTGGCATTCCCGGGAACTTTAAAGAATTAAGAAACTCAGGCGGATATAGATACTCTTGATCAAGCTCATCAGTTGATGCCTTACAAACTTCGTCTGAACTTTTGTAGCATACAGATTCACCTTGTAGTTTTTGAAACATGTATGCGTTAATTTCGTCTGCGTCATCATTTTTTGGAGTTAATATCGCTCTTTCTCTAAGGTAGTTCTCATTATTTTGTGTAACAGTGAAGTTTGGGAAGGTTTCTTTAACAATTTGTTCAATGGGGGCACTGCCATGTTTTAATTAGAAAGTTAACTGGGATTTGTATCCAAGTAGGTTCATCCTCGCCTTCCTTTTTTTTTGGTATTTTACCACCTCCCACATCTAGGACCCATTTGTTAAATTGTTGTCGATCAGCATCAATGTTTCCATACGCATCATATTCGTTAACCCTCATACTTCGTGATAGTTTGAATAAGTGACATTGTTTCCATAATTCAGATTTATTGATGCAAGACTGAATGACTTCTTGTCGTTTTCCTTTTGGGATAACTGGCAAAATTTGTCTAAAGTCTCCTCCGAGTAATACAGTCAAGCCACCAAATATGCGATCTCTGTTATTGATATCTTCATACCCCAATATGTCCCGGAGAGTTTCTATCGAGCGCTTCGAAAGCATTATTTTGCGTCATTGGTGCTTCATCCCATATTATTAAGCTTACTTGTTTCATCAGTCCAGCCAAGTGTGTGTTTTGTTTTATACCGCAAGTGCTGTTTTCCAATAGTTCTAACGGTATAACAAACCGACTATGAGCCGTTCTCCCCCCCGGAAGTAGTAAGGAAGCAATTCCTGCATGGTTGGTTTAGCTTAAAAAAATATTAGGATCTAATTTTTATATTCTTTTTATTATTATAGGATAATTTTTATTATTATAGGATAATTATAGGACAATCATTTTCTCTGACCTGAGCCGAGAAATGATTGCGTTGTATAAGAATGTTTTTCCAGTTCCCCCGGGACCGTACACAAAAATGAAGTCACCTTTTTTTTCTTGAACTGATTCAATAACCCTTTGATAGATTAAATGTTGTTCTGGGTTTAGTGATGCATAAAGATTATCATGTGTGATCTTCATTTCTTGCAAGTTGTAATTTAATTCTTCCCGGATGAGGCGGTTGTCCATGGTTGTTAGCAGTGTGGGGTCGGGTTGGGGCAGATCATTGAAATCGGTCAACGCTTTCCATTTCTTTGCAACAGTTCTTGTAGTTCTACCAAGCAATAGTTCTTTATTTGTTCCTGTGTGAGCTGCAACGCATGGTACATAAAATGTTTACGTTTCTTATATAAAATATCCTCGGATATAGCTTCCCAGTTTTGCTCCCAAAACCTAAGTGGACTACTAAGTTCACAAAATAACAACATTGTGATGAACAAATTGCGCAACTGCGCACCAGATGCCCAAAAAGTTGCTTCTTGTATAGCTTGCGTCCATTCTTTGTCATCACTTATTAAACCATATGCACCGCAAGCCTCTTTAATGTTGCATAACGTCTCCCATTGTGTGTCTTTATTTCTTCTGGACATAAAGGACCTTTGACAACATTTAATTACATTCTTAGATAGTATCTCTCCCCGCCTGCGGGGTTACAATAAATGATGCGACCGATGCAGTCCCGTTGTTTTCGAGGTTTCCACATTTTCTCTTTATCATGCCAAACAAATTTTGTTGGTATTTTTACGTATGTTAGATTCCTGGCCTCTGAGTCTATTTTGTTGTGTTCAAACCACTGAGTAAACATGGTTTCCTTAATATCTTCTTTTGCTAGTAATTCAGGCAAGGTTTGGGCGTCACGAAGTGTGATGGTGTTCTGATCTGGCAAATGGAAAATCAACTTCATTACTGATGGGTAACAATGGTTGATATCAAAACGGTAGATACGCCATACTGCTTCACACGCTGCTAAGAAACGACAGTCCAAGTAATTTTTTATTTCGTCAACCCTTACAATTTGTTCTGAACCGGCCTCAGAGGTGATATTTTCTTGGATTACAATAGCTACTCTGTCTGGACCCTTATTTAAATATTTAAATAAATATTTAATTGCCTTTGATATGTTGCACCACTCCACATTGATGTGGGCTTGGTATTTAAGCAGAAGGTAACGATTGTACGGGACAACATATGAGTTGTCATATCTGAACCGACCTTTTGTAGAAAAGTTGTTATTGTCTCTTCTGCGATAAACGGGGAACCCATCAGCATCAATTGTTGTTTCTTTATAAAAAGGCTTTGGGAAATGTTTGGTGCATTTTCCATCAACCGTGCATGGGGCACCGCGACCACATGGCCCATGTAGCATGTATTCTGTGACAGCTTTGTACCCATCTGGATCACGCTTGCAAGAAGGGATCTCGGCTGATATTATATCATCAATATCGCTTGGAGTCTTGCATTTGTCAGCATCGTCAAGCCGTAGTAACATATGTGCGTGTGGGAGTCCACGCTTTTGAAACTCGATGACATACACAACTACTAAAGAAAAACCATAAATCAATAGTGTAATTTTATAGAAAAATTAAATTAGTACATTTTGATATATAGGTTTTGATAGTACCTGCTTGGCATTTGCCGAAAGTTTGATTCCCTGTAATATCATCTAGAAGAACGTTTAACTTCATCTTGAACACTCTTATACCAACCTCAGGACGATCATGTGGCTTTTGACCGGGAATATATGATAGCATGTCCTCAATTTCTGGCCATTTTGGATTTGAAGTGAATGTTATGAATAGATCGGGATTGCCATATGCTCGGCATAGAGCCATTGCATCTTGATAATTTTGCATCATATAGCGTGGGCTGCCTGTGAAGCTAGATGGTAAAACTATTCTTTGACTGATCGCCTCAGCCTTTGTATCTCCTCTTGTAACGGCATCATATACATTATGATAGAGTTCGACACGTAAGTCGGATTGGTTGTTTCGTATCCATTTAAGACGTTGTTCTTCAATAGCCGTGTAAGTGTCTACTATGAATTGTTGATATAAGCGTCCACCCCTGAGCAACGTAGGTCCCTCAGTATCCCTAAATTGAATTACATAACAATAATATTCCCTCATCGTTACAAAGCCACGTTTCGTTTGTCGTTTTCTAGAATTTGCATAGTATGGTATACGTTCGTGGAAACCATCTTCTCCGTACAGAAACAATATAGGATATTGTAGTGCCATGTATGATGGATGCAATTCTGATATTCTTAGAGGGCCTAAATCCTTATTGTTTACAATAATATCTCTCATTCCGTCAGAGTCGCCAAAATCGTTTATTACCAAAACAGCAACTTCAGAGACAGACGGTGCATTATATTGTCTTAGATGTGTACGTTGTCCAATAAGTCTTAGTTGGAATTCATGTGAGATATTTTTAGTACACCAATCTCTAGCCATTCGGAATGCTTTGGCCACAGAACTAAATTCATTCAACATAGAAATGAGGCTTCTAACTATTGCTTCATCGGGCCCATCATTAGTATTGTTTTCAATAAAAGATGACATGCGATTTTTTAATTCATTTTGCGTGTCAAAGAAGTATAGTTGTGCAAACTTGGGTTGGAACCCTTGAGTAGGAATTAAAGAACCTAATCTGTGATAGTTCTGACCATTTATTCTAAATGTGTACAGTGCGCGACCTTGATTTATCGAGTGATCTATAGTTCCCCCAAAAGATGTAAATGAAAACATACCATTGTATACCCTAATTAGGTCTCTAAACTTTGATGTTCTAGGGTCGTTAACATCAAGCAATTTGTTTAATGGTGGTGGTGCGTCAATGTATTTTGGCAGGCGTACTTTTCCATCCTGACAGCACATGGAAAATGTTGGATTGGAAGTTCTGTTTGCTTTTATGCTTCGCTCTTCACGCCACGTGAGTGCTCCACCGGTTTGTGCATTTTGTTGACGGAGGTCCAAGGTAATGGTAATCCACTTGCACGCCTTGAAGGTAAAAGTTTTTTAGTTACGCGTGGAGGAATTAAGATATTAAAAAAATGTTATAATAAGGATACCTGTGGAGGTTCGGCCTGCCCTTTTCGGTTGTTTTTTCAAAGTTCGGGTCTTACTGGTACCTACATTCATAAGAAGATGACATATATAATATACTAGCATGCATTATGTGTTAACATTATTATACCTTTAGGAACACAGTTGGATATAGTAGGGTGTTTCAATGAATTACCTGTGTTTGTTTGATTTTCTTTATTCCTCTGGTTGTAGACCGTATTGCGTCGTCCTATACTCGAGGCACCAATTCTTGAATCTTGTGTAGATGAGGATGGTCCTAAATTGTTTTGTACATTTATAAAATATAAATAATTAGTTATATATTTATGTTCTTAAATTTGATTTAAAGTTGAAATATTTTTAAAACTTTAAAGGTATCTAATTGAACACTTTAGCTTTATAAGTTTCACTACTAAAGAGAGAGAAAATGTGTTACATAATTAAAATATTTAGTATAATATGTGTAGCTTTTTGATATCAAAGCTAGAAAATGGAATTATAGAAAAATTAAAAAATAGTTCATGTGTAGGGTGTCACGAACACTTAAAAAACTATATAAGCAAAGACTTATTTATAAAATTGTTACCTGAAGGTTTTGTTCTTTAATATGACCCCAAATCACTTTAAGAAGTTTATCATATGGCCAAATCTAAGATATTATTATCTATGAAAAAATAATAATTTAGGTCTTTAAAAAAATTTATAGAAGTGAAAATTATATAAGTATTGTGTTTATTAATATATATATAAACAAAAAGGTGGGCCGGACTAAAAATTAATCTATATTAAACCTTTAGGTGGACAAATAGTTATATAAGTGTTTATTAATCTTTAAAACTACAATTTTGAAAATTGGGTATAATAAGGTGGGCCGGACTAAATAAGAGCCCATCCATCCCATTGACTGCCATGATAATCTGGCCCAAAGCCGTAATAGTTCTGAAATATGGTTCATTATTTTTTTGTGATTTGGAATTTCCTGACGAACATTGTAACGATAACAACACCCGAGCCTCCGATCGACCTTCACTTGTGCTCTCGGATTATCTCTTCACTCGTGCTCTCTAATTATCTCTGGTTTGAATTGCAATCTTCAAATCATCAAAATTCTTTGAAGGATATTTAGCTGTCACCATCCCAACCTCAAACACCAAATCATCACCGTTAATTTTAATACCAGTAATCCCCCACCACTTGAAGAAAGCCCTAACTCTAATTCCGTCAATTTCCGCAATTCGATTCTCGACGATCTTACCAGTGATTTTCTTCGAGTAGGTAGCGAGGTAGTTATCAGGTGGAAGGATGAGACGACAAGGGTTTCCTAGGTGAACGGAGAACTCGTCGGAAGTATGATTCAGGTCATATGAAGGACATTGGTGGGAAGTAGTCCGACGGGGAAACTGTGCTGTGTGAGTACAGAATGAGCGGTTAGTGGTGTTGATGATAGTGATAAAGATGATGACTTGGTAGGGTTAGGGTTTGAGGAGGAGATTGAGATGAGAAGAGTTAGGAGGATGAAGAAGATGAGAGATTTGGCCATGGTGATCGGTAATTTCATCCCTTTTTTTAATCTTGTAACATATTATAACATATTATATATCTGACTTATTTTGGTAATATTTGATTGAAACAGAGACATCAAGCCGGATAATTTCCTACTCGATAGACACAGTCATTTGAGATTATCAGATTTTGGATTATGTAAACGTTACTGTTAGGTAGGAATTACAATCATTGCAACCAAACGATCCTAATATTGTTGTTTTAAAGCATTGTGAGAGGTCTTATTCAGGTAATTTGTACTATAATTTATAAAGCTTGTTATTTTAATTATTTATTTTTTTAAGTTGACCTTTTTTTTTGTGAAAAATTGTGTATATATTTATATCCTCTTTGTTGTTTTATTCGACAAATTCTTCACTTTATAAATTTGGTACACATGGCTGCCTTCGTTTGAATGTATGCCTCGTGTATGCTTTGTTTCTTAGATTTAAGCCGTATGATAATTTAATTGAGGTTAATTAACTTTTACTAGTTAGTGATTTTAGCCATATGTTACTGTGATAGGAGCGAATCTGAGATTGAGTGAAGTTGAATGTATCTAATTTAAAATATAAGTTTTCTAATTCAGTCGATGCCTACATTTAAATGTTTAAAAATTTTGTTTTGTAATTCTGATTTAAAATTTTCTTTTATAATTTGACTCTAGTTATAATTTTGTAAATTTATAAACATTTCATTAGTTTTGAATAACATAAATATGGGGTTGTGTTTTACCTGGATCTTGCAGCACCAAGTCTCTTAATTTCAGTCCACAGTAAGATTGTGCTTTCCCATCTGGTCTGAGATTTGTCTCCGAATGTATGGTTATCGAGTTATGTAGTAAGTTAGAGAAGGAAGGGATGACATTGTTGTTGTTTGCTGAATCTGCAAAATTAAAAAAAAATGGTAGTTGTAGTTAAGCATTACAATTGTATGTTGAGAATCGAATTCAATATAAGTAAAAACAAACCTTCAGCCATATTGTAAGAGACGTTGCCAAGTTGTTTAATTCCAAGACAATAGACTAAGTATAGTGTTAGGTAAATTGTTTGTGTGCTTGTGTGCTTTTTGATATATTATCTTATATAGGAAAGTTTATAATGTGAAGTTACATTGTTGGAATTCCATAAGTTAGTTGATTTAAATATGATATAATTGTAGTTAATTGCAAGTTATGATGGTTATTATTGGCCCATTAAATTGTAGTTAATTGCAGGTTATGTACTCACTTTAAATATGAATGCATTTAATTTGTTTAATCATCCCTTCAACCAACAACGATTTTAACCATTCCATCCATTCAAGTATACTATCCACAAATGTCATCATCACCATACCAATTTCAATAAACTATATGTTTACAACTTTTTTAAGAAACTCATTTGAAATATGAAAAAAAGATATTGAAAATCCCATAAAAGAATAAAAATACCAATTCTTTTCCAACTTCAATAACAACATCATGATAACTGCTCTTTTTTCCTTGACTACTTCCACATAAAACACAAATTCTTTTAAACTTTGATACCTTAATTTCACTATTTTTCTCCATTTTTACTGCTGTCTTTATCTGCTATGTTTTTTAAGCTTTCAAGAAAAACACAGTAAGCCCAAAATTGGGTGTGACAGAAGTGAGCACAATTGCAGTGTGTGTTTTCTTGATTAGAATAAAATGGAAAACATTTGAAGGGTTGGGGAAGATTGTGTTTTTTTCAGTCCTTTTTGGCTTGACCACTCATCAATCGTGGTTGTTATTTATAAACAAATTTGGCAAGTGAGTGACCTCTTATTCCATACCTAAGCTGGCACGTGCGGGGACCATGATACATTTTATTTTATAAATCCACACATTCTTTGAAATTACCTAAGATACACTCGATACATCTTCAAAATTTTAATAAGTTAGGAGTTATTAAATGTTAACACATGATGGTTGGAAGAACTTGATGCATCAAAGGTACTGGTAAATATTTTTTAATGTGAGAAAACATAAATGAATCGATATAAATGGAATTGCTTTAAGTGTTCAATGTTTACTCTGTCTTCATTTTAAAATATTGTTAGTTGTTTCTTTTAATTTTTAAACTATTGGAAATATAATGGAGGAAACTATAGGCTCTTTTATTGCATAATAATAGAAAAGGTTAACACAAAAATGCCGGTAGGCAACTGAACAAACGTTTAACAAAAGAAATACGTTTAACAAAAGAAATCTAAGTATTGAAGAACGTGTAACACTTTGTATTTCCTCGAGTCTTATTCAGTATGCACCCTTACTAATCATACGCTTCACCTTGCTCATCATCGTCTTCATGGTTGTCATTCCTAGGGGTTATTTCAACACCTTCATTATCTGTATCCGAGATATCTTGAATGTACCTTGACAAACATGGTGGGGATGGGTAGGAGTTAAGGTATATTAGTGTTCTAAAAATGCATTATACATTTTATAAAAGTACTTGATGTATTAATTATTAAATGTTTACCTTCGCTTTTTTTTGGGTTCAGGTTTTTTACACGGACTTGATGTCTACGGGCCCCGAATCAGCCTCTTCAGTGGTGACTTTCCAACAGTCTTACCGCTGCTTGACGAACCATCAGCGGATAATACACCATCACCGACCTCATTCACAACATCGGATCGTGGAAACACCTTAGTACAGGTGAAACTCTCGAAGTCTCCAAGATGATAATAGGTGTGTGATTTAACCTCGAATATGTGTTTTGTATCACAAAGGTTTATTAGAGCACACGGCAACATTGGAGCGTCATCGTCAACCTGTACATGTATACTGGTTAGGAAGGGAAGAAATTGATTGAACATTGTTGGAACCCACCTTAGCAATCTCATCAAGTAGAGCTGTTTCATCCCACAATACAACAACCATCTGGCCAGTACCATCCTTCACTTCCACCTCAAGCCTAAACCTAATAATACATAAAAACAAACTTTAAAAGTAGATTTATAAATTAAAATTTTGTAACTATTTTTTTTATAATATTTTATAAATTAGATTTAATACATCGACCTCAAGACTAAACCTAATAATAATACATAAAAAAACGTTTAAAGCAGATTTAGTTTTTTTTTATTTAAAATTTTGTGTTTCAAAATATTTTAATTGTAATATTTTATAAATCAGATTTAATTATTTTAATTTTGTAAAGGAAGAATGTATTATGACCTTGGTTTAGGGTAAGTGACCGATGTTTCACACGAATCACACCATAGTTTCCCGTCATTACGGGGCACGCCTTTCTTGCATTTGCCACTGCCACACGAAAGGTAGTACCAACTATTTTTGGTCCTGATGCCGACAATTCAGCCTCAACTTGTAAAGTTGTAGACTGCATATAATCAAAAATGATAATAGTATAAATTCTGTTTAAATTATAATATTTTAAAATGTTTTTTATTTTTTGAAATTGTGGTTTTTCAAAAATAGTGTTTTTTTACCTCATTGTGTCTGTCCCGACCCAATGTTAAAAGGGCCAGGATGGTTCCATTTTGGGGTTGGATGTTGGATAGTGGTAAAATTATTGGTTTTTCACCAAGCACACTATCATTTACGTAGTCCGTCAGAATTATAGTCGTATATGTGTATTCATCAGTAGACAAAACTAACCTGATTTTTGTTTTGAATGATTGGATAGCAGGGATGTCATCGTTCGATAAAATTAGTGTAGCTGAAGAACTTGATATTCCAAGTTGTCCTGTTTAGGTAAAAAATGAATAAATCAGGGGAAATATATACATAAATGCTTGATTAATAGGTATGTATTTCGACCCACCTTGAAAGTGTTTTGCACTCATAGACGTTAAGATAAGAGTGTAATTCCCAGTGTGCCCCGCAATCATGTTCAACAGGGTGTCGCCTAATTTCCCCCAAAGAGTCACTCTGATTGTTTTTCCCCTATTTAGTGATAACAAAATGAGCTAGTGAATTTATTGTATTCTATAGTGAAAGTAGACTGGCCAAGTTTGATATAAAAAAACCGAGAAGTTACCTTTCATTTGTAAGGCTGAAAACCAATGTTTTAGAGCCAGTTCTCGGATTCCCATGTTTGCAAACGTCGAAAATGAACCCAATGACATCTACAATATTAGTTAATGATTATATAAAACTGCATTGCCCTGTTTTTTATAAATAAACTTTGAAACAGTAAGCCATTTTGATAATTTTATGTATTTGATTAATGTATGAAAAAAAAATCCTAGTTAATGATTATATAAACTGCATTGCCCTGTTTTTGATAAATAAACTTTGAAACAGTGAGCCATTTTGATAAAATCCTCATTTTTTATTGGATTTGCAGGTGTTATTATTAATGAGAAATCTCACACTCAACTTGTCAAGTCCAGACTTTGAGCCAATGGTAATTATATCTACTTCTTATGATTTATAGGAATTTATGTTTGTTAATATGTTTGAACCTAATTGGAAATCCTTTTGAGTTACCTACTGATGTGTCATGGAACTCATTATACCCATGGACATTATAAAAATGGATTAATATATAGATTTTGTATAAAGAATTTTGTTTCAATAAACAGGGTTTTAAGGAAAAAGTGGATATTGCTACATATTGTTTCTTATATCCGTCTATACTAATTAGCATAATTGTGACATATTGTCATTAAAAAGGAATAAAAAACAGTGGATTTATAAATTATATTATTATTTATTTATAAATTATAATAAAAACAATTATTATATTATTATTTATTCTGAATAAAAAAAATACATTGTACCTTTTATTCATGGGTGACATGTTTTTAGGGAAATTATATAAAATGTGGGAAAACCCCGATTTAATTAAAAAGTGGGGAACGTACCAATTAGGTATTTTCCATTTGTTTCTTTAATACCATCAAAGTCAATTAAATCAAACGGGTGCCTAACAAAAGATGTTGGGTTAGCTGTTGATTTGCGGACAACTGTAGACCCATTTAGCTCAATCAAGTAACGGTCATCTTTAGAAATGCGATACTCGTTTCGTTGTTCGACAGTAAAAGATCGCATTGAGACGACAGAACCCTCCACAACCTTATCACCAAAGTAGTGTGATATGTTGCTTTTCATTGTGGCGTGCATTGTGGATCCCTGAGAAAACAGGTATGAACATACGAATGAGATAGGGAAAAAAACAGAGAATGCAAACGGGTATGTTTAATATCACCTTTTCATCAGAAAGCACAAAGTCGGTACGTAGGTACTTTCCGTTAGTGTTGTGGACATCCCATTTGCGCCAAATCATGACAACAATGGGGCCGTCATCTCCTGCTTTGATTTAGTGAAAAGTTGCAAGGTATGTTCAATGTAATGTTATAGTGAGAAACCTTAGGTGACCCGTTCTGAAAAGTTGCAGAATGTTCTATTGGAAGATTTAAGATTTTAGGGGGTTTTTATTGAATGTGTAACTGACCATTTCAAATTATTGCAGGGACCTTTGTGATTGGTTTTCCATCGACTTCTTAGATGAAATGGGGTCAACGTTGTGTTCAGAATTGAATTCATTTAATCATTAATTCATTTAATTATGAAACTCAGATTCATTTAATTATGAAACTCAATGTATCGTTTGAATGTGAATGAATTCACAAAGGTTATGTAACTGCTAATGTAAGTGCTAATAATGTGAATAAATGCTATGTAAGAAATGCAGTGTGATTGGTTTTCCATCGGCTTCTTCAGATGGAAATGGGGCCAATAATGTGAATAAATTCATTAATTATGAAACTGAATGTCAATAAATCGTCTAAATGTGAATGACAATAATGTGTGCAATGTATAATAATGTGTGTATTAATTACAATGGAATTAAATGCAACTTTAGTTTTGGAACTCATTTTTTATTCAATTGTTTAGTGATTGGTTGACCCGCTTGTACATTATAATATGTGTGCAGACTGTGTTTCACTTTTGAAGTTGCATTAATTACTATCTATTATAAATTGAGTTCCATTTTCATGTTTTATAATTAATCTATTAAAAATCATGTTAATAAAAATTAAGAAACTCAAAAGTTGTAAAATCAAGAGTTATAAATTATAGTAATGAATTCATATTAATAATAATTTGACAAACTCACTAAATTGTAAGATCAAAAGTTTTGAAATAAATATAAATAATGATAATAATAAAAAGTTCATTAAATAGGACTTTTCAAATGTTATGAACTTACACATTATGGTCTATAAATACTCATTTTCATGTTGCAAAAATTTTAACATTCTAAATGTGCATCCAAAAGAAACATCTAACAAGTGGAGTCAACAAGAAAGACTTTTAGTGATTATGTTCTTCAGAGAGATGAGGTGTTTATGCTATTATTTTAAAGAGAGTATGTTTGTTGTTTTTGTTTAAAATTACACAACCTCTTTTGTATATGTATAAAATTGTTATTCGTTGTTTATGTACATTTTGTATAAAAATGAAATTATATAATGATCTAATAGTTATCATTATAGTATATGAGATTGTGTGTAATATTATCACACAAAATTTAAGATGGATGTGTTATCATGCTAATGGTTACAATTGTTGTTCATTTGATTTGTTATTTTACTTTTAATCCAATTAATATATTTTTATTTTAAAGAGAGTATGTTTGTTGTTTTTGTTTAAAATTACACAACCTCTTTTGTATATGTATAAAATTGTTATTCGTTGTTTATGTACATTTTGTATAAAAATGAAATCATATAATGATCTAATAGTTATCATTATAGTATATGAGATTGTGTGTAATATCATCACACAAAATTTAAGATGGATGTGTTATCATGCTAATGGTTACAATTGTTGTTAATTTGATTTGTTATTTTACTTTTAATCCAATTAATATATTTTTAATTTAAAGAGAGTATGTTTGTTGTTTTTGTTTAAAATTACACAACCTCTTTTGTATATGTATAAAATTGTTATTCGTTGTTTATGTACATTTTGTATAAAAATGAAATCATATAATGATCTAATAGTTATCATTATAGTATATGAGATTGTGTGTAATATTATCACACAAAATTTAAGATGGATGTGTTATCATGCTAATGGTTACAATTGTTGTTCATTTGATTTGTTATTTTACTTTTAATCCAATTAATATATTTTTATTTGATGTTGTAACATTTAATCCATAATTGAGTTCCAATTTGGTATTGTATATATATTATAATATTAAATAAATCATGCTAATAAATATTGAGCAACTCAAAAGTTGTAAAATCTAAAGTTTTAACATAAATTATAGTAATGAATTCATTTTAATAATAATTTGACAAACTCACTAAATTGTAGTTGTAAAATCAAAAGTTTTAACATAAGTTATAGTAATGAATTCATTTTAATAATAATTTGACAAACTCACTAAATTATAAGACCAAAAGTTTTGAAACAAATATAAATAATGATAATAATAAAAAGTTCAATAAAATAGGATTTTTAAAGTGTTATGAATCTTACACATTAGAATCTACAAATACTCATTTTCATGTTGTAAAAATTTTAACACTCTAAAAGTGCATTCAAAAGAAACGTCTAACAAGTAGAGTCAACAACAAACATATTTAGGGAAAATGATTATGAGTAATGAACTCATGTATGGTTAGTTATAAATATGATTAATAAACTAATAAATCTACCAAATTGTTATATCGACGGATTCCTAACGTAGCAAACTGTTATATAATAAAAATTGATTTCCATGTATGAAGTAACATTAAGTTCTAATCCATCAAATTGTCATATCAAAAGTCTTGAAATTATTATTAATAAATTAATATAAATAATAAACTCATGTATGTTTATAATAAAAACTAATAAATCGACCTATATCAAGACGTTTAAAATAATTATTAGTAAATGATTATGAGTTAGATAAACTCATGTATGATTTGTTATAAATATTATTAATAAATTACTACATCCGTCCCAAAATTATTGTCCACATTTGAATACCATACAGTTTAATAAAAGCGCATTTATTAGACTGTGCAACCAATAGAATTTTATCTTACCACCTATGTATTTTTTGATTAGTTGAATTTTCAAGTGGATAGTCATCTTGAGACATTTAAAAAAGGAAACATGGATAATAAAAATGGGACGGGGGAGTAATAATTATTAGTAATGGATTCCTAATGTAGCAAAGGGAAAGTTAGTTTTAACGTATCAATTCAATCAGCCGTAATTTTGGGGTTAAAATGGAATAATAAAGATTTAACCTCTATATTTAACCTTTTTTAATAGTTTTTCTTTATAAACACATAAAAATTCTAATTACTTATTAACTATTAAATTTATGTTGCAAAGAAATAAGTTACAGTTATCCCTTTTTAATAATCTTTTACATATTGATTTTTAGGAACTACTATTGATTGAAACGATGATCGTGTTGTTACTTTGCCTTTTTCTCAATACACTTTGCTTATTTAGTAGATGACTCAATATCAGAGCTTACCATGTTAGTGATCATGATATTGTGTTTTTCCTGTGACACCAATACAATGTATACGATATTGTTTACGTTCAAAATAATTCATTATAATGAACAAAGCCCGTGCATCGCACGGGCAATGTTGTCTTGTGAAAAAGAACTATTGAGTTTCATGTTATAAAAACAATAGTAATGTTATAAAAACATGTGATTAATTTTATAAGTAAGAGTATAAAGTAGTAAGATTTAATAGCAATTGAAGTAATATACTACGTAATTGTTATTTGTTTAATGTTATAAAAACAGTAGTCAGGTGACTTTTGACTTTAATTCACAAATCATTATATATTTATCAGGGGTGAGCAGAAAAAGCGGGTAACCGGAATTGGAACCGGAACCGCTTTGGAACCGCCGGTTCCGGTTCCTAAAATTATGGAACCGCCCTAAGAGATTCCGGTTCCGGTTCTCAAAATTTAGGAACCGGTAACCGGTGGATAACCGGAACCGGCGATTATTCGGATTATTTTTGTTAAAATATTATATATTTGAGAAATTTAATGTCCAAATTTAACAATATGATAAATTTTGTGTAATTTTGAATGAGTTTAGTCATTAATTAGTCTGAATATAGTGTTTTAACAATACAATAAATAGATAATCATATGTTTAAGTGGTTGGAATCTATGATTATTCAAAGATTAGTAGATAAAATGATAAAAAATGATTAATATTTAAGTTTTGCATCTTATTTTTATTTTACGATTTTAGAGACAGGGTAACCGGAACCGGCACCGGAACCGGAGGTTCCGGTTCCGGTTCCGAAAATTGAGGAACCGGTACAAGAGGTTCCGGTTCCGGTTCCGGCCGGAACCGGCGGGTACCCTGTTATGCTCACCCCTAATATTTATATATAGCTGTGTGTTCAATTGTAGGATAAATTATGAGTTCATTATTTATTCTCATACACATCAACTAAATTACTAAACATTATCCTTCTCTTAATCCATAAAAATAATTTGTGTGAATGATGGATCTAGGATTTCTGACCACTACGGGGATATTAAGAGAGCCAAAAATTTGGATGATTTATCAAAATAATCAACTTTTTTTTAATAAAATAATTGTTTCTTCAAACATCTACGTACGAATTCAACGAACCGTGTGGAAGTGCATTTCTAACCTCTTTATTGTGGAATATAGATTTCTATTATTTAATTTATACATAATGTCATTGTATTTTATATTCCAATAAATTTTAGTCAATACTTTGCTTTTCGTTTTCTTCTCTTGTGGAAAAACCATAATTTTTGTGATGGCTTTGTAAATAAAGCTACCCATTCTTGTAGAGTTGTAGGCGATTCAAACTAAAAATATAAAATACAACAAATATGATATCACTTATAACAAGAAAACCAACATCGTTAGCATAGAAATAAGTTGTAGGATTTATATATAACGATTGAGTTTTGCTCGTAATGTATGCAACTCAACTATTATTGTGACTGTTTTTAAACTTTTCATGATCATCTAATAAATATATTCTTCACTGAATGATTAAACTTGTAACATCTATTAAATTATTTAGAAATCCTTACAAGATAATTGTAAAACATAATATTATGATTTTAACTTCCAACTTTTATAATTAACAAAAAATCTCTTTTTATCCTTTCATATCAACTTTAAAATCTTAAAATATACTTCGTATCAAATTATGTTAGTATTTTATCACATTTACAACTTTTTATTTTATCACTATTACCTATAATTACCAAACTATAATTACCATAACATACGGAAATTTATAATGTAGTTAACATTATGGTTTCTTATTTTTTTAGATTTTGTCATCCAACTTTTTTTCCATTTTTTTTATTCATGTGGTCTTGACTTTTTTTTAATTACAGTCATTTAGCCACCTATAATGATTAATATACATTTTTTTAATAAAAAAATGAGTTATTTTTTAATTATATTTGTATTTTATTTTTTCTATTTTCATATTCTTTTAAGAACCCAAACAAAAATAAAAAGAATGTTTGATGACTAAATATAAAAAAGTGACATAGCACATGACGATTTATATAGTTTACTTTAAAACAAAAAGTTTACTTTTCACTATTTCTACTTCTAATACTACCTCCGTATCAAAATAAGTAATACATTTAGGAAATTACGGTTTTTAAGATAAAAGATTAGAAAATGATTTAAAATAGTATAAAATTATTTAAACTTCATGCTTCATTTTTATTTTATTTTTTCGTTTTTCTAGTGATTTTTTTTAAAGGCGGTGTCCTTTTAGCTGAACAATAACAGATTAATGGAGCTGAATCATCTTCACTGAAATAACCGAATGATTCATTTGATTATCAACAGAAACATGCTATTCATGTATGATTTGATACATTACGGATCGGTACATTCGGTGAATATTTGATTTGTTTAAGCTCATTTTATAATTCTATATTCACTAGTACGGAATCGCTATCCATATCCTGAAATCACGAAGAAATCTTTTAGTTTATATCGCGTAGCTCCATTGAAGTACCTCACGAGCTTCATTTAGTTCACTTTTGCTCTCGATTTCTCCTAATCTGTTGTTAGGTTTCTGGTTTTGATAGCTTACTTGTGCTCCTGAAATTTTTCGATTTCAGTTTGATTTGAGCCCTAACATCTTTTTAATTTATTTAATCGATTTGCAGGTTTTTTTTGGAGCTGCTAAACTTTTGATCAAAGTAGAAAAAGTGTGAGCAGAATCTATAGAAGATAAAAAGGGAGAGAGTTGGCGTGAACTTTTGATTTTTTGTTCATCTTTCTGGGCGAATGAAAAAGATTGAACATGGAAAAAACATGAGTAAAGCAAGAAAGAATTGGGAAAAGGGGAATTACTACCAGATGATTTCCCTTTTTCTTCTATTTTGAATTCCTTCAACAACTAATATTAATGGCTGATGATTTATGCTTCTCTATTAAGGTATACTTGTTTTCCTTGATTTGGTAATATTGAATAGGGAATCTGTTAAATAAATTCAGGTAATATCACCTAAATTTCAATTGACTTCATTAATTATATCTAGCTATTGACCTATTTTGATGTTTAATGAGACTAGTAAAAGGATTATTCATCCGGTCCCGACATAAATGTAGCTTTTGACTGTTACACACTTCAATATACCTAAAACGGCCCCCACAATGACAAATTGAGAAAAATATGTGAATTGAAACAGATGCAAAACTTTGGTTAGATTCTTACTGAAGAAGGAAAAATTATTATTATCTTATTTTGACGTTTAGAAATATTTTGAATTTCAGGATATGCTTATCACTAGGCCTCCAGTAAAAAACTCTTTGGTTTTAAGAGTAAGCGTAGTGGCTTTTGTTATGATATGTGGCGTTTTCATGTGTTCAATTGGTTTAAAACAAATCAGCAACTTCACAAAAGCCGGTTTCATTGACATTAAAACAGTTGAAACACCATGTGAGATACCTCATGTTAACAAATTTGAAAGATCTTATGTTCATTTCCCAAAACCAACAACTTTTAGTCGATATGTTATCCTTTTATATATATATATATTTTTTTTTTGGTAACACGAATTGGTGATATGTTTGCTTTGGAATATAATTAGGGCTGAGTGTGCATGCAATCCTGTTCGGTTATTTGTTATTGCATCAACACAACGATCTGGGAGTGGTTGGTTTGAGACATTATTAAATAGTCATATGAATGTAAGTTCAAATGGGGAGGTTTTTTCAGTTAAAACACGTAGAAGCAATATGTCAACAATTGTGGACACTTTGGATAAAATATATAATCTTGATTGGTTAACAAGTGCTTCTAAGAATCAGTGCACTGCTGCTGTGGGATTGAAGTGGATGCTTAATCAGGTGCATATAATCATGTGTATGATATACTGAGGTGGCAATTTCGACCCGTTTACAAAATGGGTCGATTTGGGTCATTATTGTAAAAGTATTGTTTTTTGTTATGATATAATTTCTTATAATTTAGGGTTTTTTTAGGGTTTAATGCAAAATCATGAAGCAATAGCAGAATACTTGAATAGTAAGGGAGTTTCAACAATCTTTCTTTTTAGAAGAAATCTTCTTCGCCGAAGAATCTCAATACTTGCAAATGCGTATGACCAAAGTGCTAAACTACTAAACGGGAAACATAAATCTCATGTTCATTCCCCAAACGAGGTGGGTTGACCCGTTTATCAACATCCAGATCCGAACACAACCCGCTTAGACCCAAACCTAACCCGTTTATTAACATATAGATAAAGACTATATATATATAATAATCTTAGTTTGTTTAAAACCTTTCTTACATTTAACTTGGACTAGTTAAATATAGGTTATAAAGCTTTCTTGTTATTTATCACTTGATCGTTAATCTAGTATATTACATGACTTGTAAAATACTTATATTATACATGTATAATTATCTAGTTATATTAACTTATAACTTTATACACCTTAATATACAACTTTGTATATTTCTAGTTAATTATATAATTTCAACTTGTACAATATATAGTTATAATGAAATCATAACTTTGTACTTTCTAGTTTTGATTATATAATAACTTTATACAATAACTAGTTATACTATTATCCTTTAAGATCAAAAATAACATTACCCTTTTTAATTGTTCCATTTTATCTTGTATTTAATATATTCGTATATATATATATATATATATATATATATATATATATATATATATATATATATATATATATATATATATATATATTGTTTATCGTAAACTTGTAACATTCTAATAAGAATATTACATCTAATTTATACGTATGTATTTTAACTTAATCTAATTAAAATACGTATAAACTTATTATATCCTTTAAAATTCATTTTCCTTTAAATATTTTAAAAATTCCGAAATAATATATATAAGCAAATAAATACATCTTGTTAATTTTGGAACTTAAAAATTAACACTTCTTATTAATTAGTTAAACCCTAATCTTGTTCTTGATCAATCAAAACTAGGGTTTTGACTTTCTTGATCAAAGACATTATTTTATTAAAAGATTAATTTTAATCAATCCTAAACTAAACTTTGTTTAAATTCTAAGATAGATTATAACCTTAATAAATTTATTTAAACTTTTTTAATTTAAACCTTATAAACAATAAAAATTTGTTTAAATTACTAGGTTTAAAGAACTAGTCTTAATAAATCTATTAAAATAATAATTAAACCTATTAAACATAAACTTGTTTAATTATCTAGGTTTTAGATTATTAGTATTCTAATTAATTCTTTTAATTAGACTAAACTAGTTTAATCCTAGCTTATATCTAGGGTTTCAAAAATTTCCTTAAAGCCTTGGATACTTTTCCACCAATTAAACTAGGCTAGTTTAACAAACTTGGTGTCCAAGTAACCTCCTTGATTTCGAAATCTTTGAGGGAAAAAGGAAGGGATCCTTTTTGATCAATTAAACCAAAACTTGGTTTAACATACTTGATCCTAGATTTGGAAGATCAACTAATAAGGAAAGAATCCTCTTGATCAAGAACTTTGATGTTCTTGATCCTAGGGTTCTTCCAATTTTCGAAAAATCTAGGGTTAGGAAAAGAAGCCTTTTGATCAATTAAACTAAACTAGTTTAATGTTCTTGATCCTAGGGTTCTTATGCTATTTTCGAAAATTACCAGGGTATTAGAAACCTTTTGACCAATTAAACTAAATTAGTTTAATATTCTTGGTCCTAGGGTTCTTACCCTTTTTCGAAATTTAAGAAGAAGAAGGAAAAACATGGAACAAAAAAAAAAACTTGTAATAAAAAAATAAACAAACAAAAGAAACTGTTAATCTAGTTTAGATTTTTAAACCAACGCTCTGATACCACTGTAGGGTTTCATTGTACTCGATCGACCCATAGGACCGACCGCCTAGCATGCTTGGTTCGAACCTTGCTGGCCAAGAACATGAACTTGTTCTTGACCCGTTAAACCAACTAGCTGATTTAATCCCTAAAAGCGAAACTGGGATTACTTAAACCCTAAAGGATTGGGATGTTGGAAATCTAGATTAGATTAACAAGAAAGAAACCTTGTACGAAGAACTCGAACACACACACACAGCTTGTGTGGTTCGTTCGACCGTCAACCAAATAACCCTAGGGTTCTTTGGCCGAATTCGTCCAAGAGGGGAGAAAGATGTTTCCCAAAACATACCTTGTTGTTTGCTTAATATTAGTCCACTGATGATGAACAAATCGAGCGATCTTCTAGTTGATCTAAGCAATGAACTTGTTCTTCAAAACTTGAAGAACACGAAGAACACGAAGAACGAAGAACACCAAGACTTGGTGTCTTGGTTTCGGCCGAAATCTCCCAAGAGAGGAGGAGAGATTTCGTGTAAGGTGTTAAGGGAATGATTAGGTTTTAAATGAAACCTTAAGCCTTCTATTTATAATAGAATAAGTTTCATTTAAGTCCTTCTAGTTTAATTAAGATTAGATCTTTAATTAAACTTTCTTTTTACACTTCCATCCCTTATAGTTTAACTAGTTTATTATTACTTAACTATTAAATGTCTAGTATTAATACACTAATAATTCGGTACCCATATACACGAATTATATACTTGTATTTATACTTTTAACAATTAATTATATAATAACCTTTATATAATTTATACAACAATATTATCCAATTACTTATATGATTTAATAGCTTTAAATCATATCATGGATAATCTTTGATTAACACATTGTATATTTACTCAACTAGTAAATGTACATACACTTGTATTAATTAGTTAGTTAAACTAATCTAGTAATAAGTTAAACTTAACTTAATACTTTAATTGATTCATAATGACTATTATCAATCATTCCTTTTCGTAGTATCATTGCTTATCTTGCTCGTATTACATGCACTCACCGATGTGACCCTTAAGTGTTTCGTAGGCATGGGCATATCATCATAGGTTGACTAACTGTGCACATAAATCCATCATATTGGTCCGGTTATAACATTTTCTCCGGATTCGTTGGAAGTGGTGCAGGTGTACCAGAACTCGAGCAGTATAGGTTTTGATAAGGGAATATCAAATTTAAAATATCTGTGATTGGGTGTTGATCGAAGAATTTTAACAGTTCCTTACACTCCGGTCTCAAATTTCTGAGACGATAATTCATGAAGCTTCTTGAGTTGTTCTTTGTATAATATATGTTGCTATACGGGTTAGAGACATTTGGAGACGGACGAATAGATGCTTGGAGGGAGACCCTGAGATAAGTTCTTTTTGAGTTCGCCAATGGCATCGTGTAGTGTGGCAGGAAATGACATCGTGCAGTCGCATTAAATGTCAGCAAGACAGACGTGTCCAGTGGCACTTGAGTGTCGGTTATGAAGATTGGTCCAATGAGATTGCTCCACCTAATGATTATCTGATGAAGTCTAGCAACTGATCCTTCATCAGATGGTCATTACCGTCAGATAGTCATGCACGGATTATGACTATCTGAAATTATTTGACTATCTGAATCAGTGAGCTTCGAAGCTGTGTCTGAAGTGTATGGTATCTGAAGTTTTTTTTTTTTTTTTTAAACTGATAGAGTTTCTAATATCCGAATTTAATGAGATACTAAGATATGGCTGATAAATCAGGTAATATGTTTGTATTTCATAAAAGCGTACTTATATAATCGTAAGATAAGAACTTTTAAACGAAGAATCTAAGAACAACGTCTTGTATGATAGCAAATAGTTAAAAATGGAAATTAAAATAACTCATACCCAGAACAAAATTAGTCCTCAGACTTGGTAAGAGAAAAAAAGAAGCAGCTTCATATGAGGAAAAATAGCTGCAACGGTGGTTGGTGATGAGCGGGATCTGATGATAAATTTGCAGGGGCTTATAGCTGATCATAAATCAGATGTCATCATGGTGTCTGCCCTGCACCGTCCTTCAGCTTTTGGATCAAACTTTCCAAGATGCTCTTTGTTGTTTTGAATACAACATGGACAACCAAAGACTCTGAAATATTCAATGTTTGGTTTTCTTCCCCTGACGACTTCATAGGTAGTTTTGTTGTGTCTCTTGACAATTACTGCGCAATTTTGAGTGTGACATGTTGTGTGAACTGCATACGTCCAGAATTGACTTGGAAGTTTGGCTTCGTTCAGCATGGTTCTGGCTGCCTCAATTAAGGTTTTCGTTTTTTTCTTCAGCAACCCCATTTTGTTCTGGGTTCTTGGAGCTGAGAAATTTTGAGAAATGTCTTTCTTGTTGCAGAAATCTTCTAATGTGACATTTGTGAACTCGTTTCCTCGATCACTTCGGATACTTTTAAGTTTAACTCCAAGACTTACTTCAGTTTTCTTGATGAAGTTTATGATTTCTTCAGCAGCATCACTTTTTGCTCTTAAAAAGAAGACCCAACAAAATCTGGAGAAGTCATCAATGATAACCAGAGTATACCTTTTTCTTCCACCCAAACTTTCTACATTTACAGGACCAAAAAGATCCATATGAATTAAGTTTTAAGCAGGCCGTAGAGGCGGAGACTACTTTGGATCTGAAGGACGTTTGATGTTGCTTTCCTTTCTCACAAGCAGAACACATTTTGTCTTTGGTGAAAGTAAGTTTTGGGAGCCCGTCGACTAAGCACCTTTTGCTGATGTTGTTTATATTTTTGAAATTAAGATGTGAGAGTCTTTTGTGCCAAAGCCAGTTAACATCAGTTGGAGCAGCAGCGAAGAAACATAGTACCTTTTCAGGAGAAGCAGAATTCATGTCGAGAATGTACATGTCATCTTTTCTTGGTGCATCCATTACCACTGTTCCTTCTGGATTAATGATGCAGCCTTTTGTATCAGTAAAAAGCACCATGTACTTGGCGTCACAAAGTTGGCCTATACTTATCAGATTGTGCTTGAGGCCATCCACAAAGAGTACTTTCTTGAAAGTACATGACCCGTTAGAGATTTCTCTATTGCCTACTCCCTTTCAGGATGAATTATCACCGAAGACAACTTTAGGACCAGCTTTGTCTGTGAAGTTTTTGAGAAGCGATTTGCAGCTCGTCATGTGTCTTGAACAACCACTGTCCATATACCAGATGTCATTGTTTATATCTAATGAATCAGATGATCTTGCCATCAGACACTTACAGTTGCTGATTAAGGAATTTTTAGATTCTTTCTGAGATAATTCATTACTATCTGATTTTGTATTATACACCCTTGATTGAAAAGTAGCTTTAAGGGCTAAGGCTTTCACTTCTTCTTGTGCTACTGCGAGTTTGGCCTTTAGAAACTGAAATTCACGTTACGTTTCTTCATACTTTCTTTTATATTCGACGTATGTATCAGAATCAGATGTGGATTGATTAGAACTCTGCTGATTGTTCTTCAGGTTTACTCTGCAATTAGCTTTATAATGACCAGTTTGACCACATCGAAAATATTCATTTGACTTTTTGTTTATCTGAGGATCAGATGCTTCAGAGTTGTTTCGTTTCAGGACTTTGTTGTATCTTGTTACGAGAGCAGCCATCTGTTCTACTAGGTCGAGTGCATTATCGCTGGAATAATCACTGATAGAGTCTTCATCCAGATCGCTGTCATCGACATCAGATAAAATCTTTTCTTCATTTAGTTCAGAATACATAGTATTCTCATTCTCAAAATTCATTAGAGTGCTGTAGAGACTGCTCAGATTCATATTTTTCAATTTTCATGTTGTTCTTAAACCCGTAGAGATGATGCTCCATTCCTTTGGAAGAATTTCCAGGAATTTGTGCATCAACTCTTGTGTATCTTTCTTAATATCAGCTTCTTTAAGCTCATTTGTTAGAATCACAAACCTTCTGTATGACAGCTTAAGAGATTCACCTTGAATGACCTTAAATGCCTCATACTTTCGATTTAACATGGATTTTTGACTTGTTTTAACAATGCCAGTTCCTTCATATGACGTTACCAGTATATCCCAAATTTCTTTAGCAGTTTTACCTTCTTTGACTGTAATAAGAATGTGATTCGGTAGAGAGGTTTGAAGAATAAACTTCAATTTTGCGTCTAATCCTGCCTTTTCTTTTTCATCTTCAGTCCATCATTCTTTGGGTTTTGCCTCCTTAGATTCATATACAAAAATTTGTTCATCTTGAGAAAGAAAATCTTCTTCTTCTGTTGAGTGGGAACTTTCTTCTTTTCTATCTTCAGAGGAACTTTCTTCTGTTATAAAAATGACTGGTTTATGACTGATGAAATGTGGAACATAAGGAACAGCTTCGAGAATACTAGGAGCGAGTTCGTGCTGGTGTTTGGCAAATCCCAGAAATCGCATTTTCCACATTCCAAAGTCGTCATCTGTGAAGACTGGAGCATTTGATTTTGAACCGAGGTTCAGTTTGGAGACCATATCGCTCATTTTGATCAGTAAGTGAGCAGATCAACAATTATGAATTAATTTTCCTGCTATGATACCAATTGTTAGTCCCGTAATAACTGAAATACAACACGTATACGCTTTCACTGACCAAATTAAAATTAATGAAGACACTCAACACTTTTTAAACTTTTCTTTATTAATCAATAATGATACAATAAAGATGCAAGCAGTTTTGCGGAATAGCTAAGAACAAATCCTAACTAAACGGCTTGCATGTGATAGACAATAACAAATACTATCTAAGACAAGTTTATGATCAAAAAATGATCAAGCACAAGACCAGACACTTTCGTTATACAAATTCAATTCTCTAACCGGATAACTAGAGTTAACTGATGGTTTACACTCTGCTCGAAGGAATAAAGTTCTGGAGTAATTTCAGCAGCGTATAACCTTGTTGGGTGAACACGGAAATCGATCGTTCAAGTGCTCAGTTTATAGCATTGGGAAACGTAGAGCGAAAGGAATGATCGATCAATTCCACGTGTGAGAATTCCATTGGTGCAGAGGATATTTCATGGGACAAGCACAACTAATGGAATTCTGACAGTACTTTCTGTTGTCTTGTGATCGCCAATATCTTCTAGAAGATTTGCAAGATATTCCCATAATCAGCGATGCACAAACTTGTGCTTTACTTGTGTCTTTCTGTGACACTGAAACTTCCAACCTATGTACACTTTTGGCAACCATGAGTTTTCGGATACTCATTCTTCTTCAGAAGGCCTTCAGCTTCAGTGACCTTCACTAAGAGTTTTGCTTAGAGAAGTATCTATTGAATGGTTCAGCGTTTTGTCCAATGCGCTGAACCTGTTACACTATTTGATCTGTTACCCAGTATCTGATTCCGCACGGGGAATTGATCGTTGTTTCAGATAGTGTAACTGGGTAGTTGAAATCCGAACTGATCAGATTCAATTACCCACAATCTGAGGAACTAATCCTCGGACTGTCTTCTAACTATTTTCCTTTTTGTCTTCATTAAATCTCTTCAAAGGGGGATGCTTTTTCAGCGACCCAACAGTTGTTAAGTAATTATAGTATATAATTTATTTACTCTAAATTGTAGAATATGTGGAATAACGAGAATGATGATGCAAAAGAGTTAATGAGGAAGAAAATTGTGAAAATTCGTACAAATTTTAAATCTACGCTTGTTAAAGATTTCGTCCTTACAAGTAAGGATATTATCCGCAAAGAAAAACTTGTTTTAGATATTTTATCTTTACTATATATAATGCAGTAGGGAACTTCTCAAATTAGCAAGCCTAAATTTCAGTCAACACACTTATTATTTCAGGGTATATTTGTATTTATCAAATATGACTCATGAAAGACTTGAACATGTGACCTATTTGTTATTAGCTCAATGCCCTAACCAGTGACGAATCCATATACAATTAAGAGGGGTCCATGGCCACCCCTTGGTATGCCAACCCATATGCAAAAGAATCTGATAAAAAGAATTTTTATTAGGAAATTATTATGTGGCCCACTTAAATGGAATCCCTTTGTGAAAAATGAAAACACGTAGGGTGAGAATTGTAATATTAAACCTTTGTTTAAAGTTTTATGACAATTTTTAATTTTTAATTGGTCAACTATTAATGGACCCTGATTAATTTTGATCCTGGATTTGCCACTGGCTCTAGCCAATTAAACTAACATATCATATGTTCATTATCTAGCAGTCAGTAGACGCAATTCCCTTGAACTAAACCGCCTTTTGTGTAGAAGAAAGTATATATTCTCACAAGACTCTCCCTAACTTGTTCATATCCACTTATCATGCCCGTCTTGGTCATGGACACTGCCTGGTTCTGCGAGAGTTATTAAGAATTGTGCCCCAACAATTCCCTTCGAAGCGACCCCACTTCTCCCTCACATAGGTGATTCTCTACTACGAATCATTAAAAGCCATAATGCTATCATCATTGTCACTGAACTAGGAATGGAATAGGAAGTAGTAAAATTTATTCCCTTAATGAATGTTTTAAGGAAATATCGTTACCCCCACAGTGACATCGCTTAGTTTATACAATTAGGTTGTCCTATTGAACGTATATATTGGGATCTCCAGTCAACTAGGTTAGGTTTCCTTCGCATAAACATTATTCCAAGGGGTTTAGTCACATTCCTTTATAACTAACTCTCTACTTAAGCCTTTTCATAAGCGGATCCGCGATGTTATCGTTTGACTTTTATAGTCAATCGTGATAACCTCAACTGAGAGTAGTTGTCATATTTTATTATGTCTTACCATTATACATTGTTCAAATGTAAATGTAATGTAACGACATATACCGATTTATACATCAATTATTTGGAATATATATATATATATATATATATATATATATATATATATATATATATATATATATATATATATATATATATATATATATATATATATATATATATATATATATATATATATATATTCCTTAAATTGATGTAGCCTTAAGGATGATGAATGAATACCTTAGAAAGGTAGCCCCACATTCGTAAGTACTTTATGAGACGGTTTTCTTTCAAACCAAAGTTCGTATAATGTGACATCTTATCCTCACGGGGTATCTTATATTAAAGATAATTAGTCGACACATGACATACCCCCACATTTGTACAAATTAATGTACCAATTGCCTCATTTTTACTTTTCATTGAGTAAACATAGCAATATCGTTCAATTTCATTCATATAGTTCTTCCGTGTGGACCATACCAAAGAGTTGGTTATTTCTTTCAACCATATGGAATGATGATTTTGTCAATTTGTTTCTTTTGTGATTTTGAATCAATATGGAATGTTGGTGGTATTAATTTATTTAAACAACAAATTTAATTAACTTTATATGGCATAATCCACCATGTAAAATATTTAACAATTCAAATAAATGAACAAACTTATTAACATATTTATTAAAATCATATTTAAAAGTTTCACATTTAATTTTAACATTTTTACCAACAACAATTCCACATTCTGATAATACAATATTATCGCATTCAATCACAACCCTAGAAGCAAACTTAGTAAGCAACCATCCGGACACAAGATTATGATCAATCCCCGGAACATACAAAATATTGCTTAACATGACATCATTTCCAAAAGTCATCCTTAAGATAACATTTCCTTCACCTTTGATATATGCGGTAGTCAAGTTTCCAATAAACGTTTTTTGCTCATTTTCAACATCTTTGAAAAATATAAACATACTTTTATCGAAACACATGTGACGGGTTGCACCCGTATCGACATACCATCCACTTGAATTGGTTCCCACCAAATTTACTTCCGATAAATGAAATCATGGCCACATTATGCACATCTTCCTTCATGTACATTTCCATGTTAGGCATTGCCACAACATTTGTCATTTTTATTAAATAAAAAAAATGCAAATTTGACCAATAAGCCTCAACAATCAACATGTTCCAATTAGTAGTGAGATATATTTCAAGTATCATCTTTTCAAGAATCAACTCAAGAAGCCAAAGACTATCTTGTATCTTACTCACTAATTTAAACCAAACTATTACGAAGTCTCACAATTTGATAGTAAAATTGTAGATTACAAAGCAATCGATAGATATAAAAATCCGAAGAATTTAACTTTTACCAAATTTGAGAAAATTCAAGTAACCAAAGTTATCTTGAAAGCTTATAACAACAAAACCTTTTTATTTACAAAATTTTATAATTTCCAAATATCTCACATTATGAAACTATATTCAAGAAACCAAAGTAATTTTGATATGTATAAAAAGGAAATTAAAATGATTCAAGAAAAACTCTATAATCATCAATCTCTAGTTTCATAAAGAAACCCCAATAATTCTCAAACTTTGAAAAACTCAATTGAACTTTTTGTTCTATAAAAACTTTTTAATCACCACTTTTTTCAAATCTATGCTATTAACAAGCAAAATCCGGGAAAAAAATATGTATTTTCCAACGGGTATTAGCAAGAGAAGAAAATCTATTTTAAGTTTGTAGGAGCTAATACCAATTTTTTCATTAATAAAATACAATTACAATAAGGGAAATTGACGAATACGTTTACAAAAGATTGAAATAAAATAAACAGAACAAACAAGTAACAAGGTTTGGTTGAGTCTCGTGAAATTCACGATCCCCTTAAAATTGACTCGTTGTCTATTTCCCAGGGTATAACAACCGAGTAGTTTTACACTACCGGATATAATCCAAGTCAGAACACTACCCGAACTTAAGAGTGTTTTCAACAAGAGAGAGATGTGATTTCGTAAGTCGGTGATCAATATGTGAATTAGTGTGTCTACAAATGAGACCCAATGTCTCTATTTATAGGGTAGAATCATAGGTAATGTTTAATCAAAACATTAAATACCTTTAATGTCGTTTAACAAGAAATCAAAACAGTATTCTGCTGTAAATACAGAATTTTTGTAACTGGTGATCAGCCCAGCAACTCAGTACGAGAAATCAGTGCATCAGATCAGTATTGGAACTCAGTGCTGCAGTTCAGCGCATTAACTTAGTATTGGACTGCAGGTCAGCGCAGCTCAGGGTCAGTACTGCAGCGCAATACACGTCGTCCGAGATTTTGGAGTAGCATTCGTGTCCGCAGGCCGCTCGGGCGCACATGAGTTCAAGCCATTTCGGACCACTCGGTCCAAATTATTTGCACCCCCCACCCTGGGCGTAGGCGTGCGGGTAAAACCCATGTATCGGGATTTAATCTTCCATCATATTTTAACCTTCTAAACCAACAAATGGTTTGTCATTTTTCCAATATGGGATAGCATCCCAACTCAAGATTTCTTGTTTCAAACACCCTAGTTTGATAGTCGATATCTCGTTCACCACAACTTTACTTTGTACATGCTATATATCGTTGCATATCTCTCACAAAGGAGAACACAAAGCTACCAACCAATAACTATACATAACAAATATATATACCTTTATATAGGTCCAAAGTTGGTGAAAAATCATTTATCACAAAGTTTTCTAACATATGATACACCAATTGATAAATTATGACAATTTTGTCCATATTTCCTCCTTCCCCGAAATGTATCGTCCTCTTTCTTTCTACATTGAACTTAATTTTAAATGTATTTTATACACTAATCTCCAACTCATAACACTATATTTAACATTAAAACATATAATTATAGTTTAAGGGTGAAGATCCGGTGCGGACTCAAAAATTGGTAAGTACTACGAGGACAATTCTCAACCAATCATTTTAAGAAATTTGGATCATTGACAGAATTTGTGGATCTTTTTAAGAAAACATTTTTTGACAATGATCCAAAATTTCTGAAAATGATACATATTTTCATAAATGATTGGTTTAGAATTGTCATTATAGTCCTCACCAAGAGTTGAGTCCTCACCCGATCTCACTTCTATAGTGTAAATATTGTGTTCACGTTAAACCACTCCAACCCATCAAAGTATAATTAACATTAAAAAATATTTTAGCTATATTCTTATTTATTTAACTTTCATAATGAAATTTTAACACTATATTTAGTTTTGATGGATAATGTAACACTACGAGCGTTGTAATGGTCCGCGGGTTGTTGCGGGTATAATTTGCTAACATTTTATTTCTATAATTTATGAATGTACTATTTGTCCATATGTTAATAAACTTTTGTAATAAAAAATATAGATTATATTAATAAAGCAACGCAAAGTTTAATGCCACTAAGTTGTTGTTGTTGTCGAAACATTTGGTGAGATACATTTCTAAAATTTAGCTTAATTGGTAAAAAAGTAGGACACAATCTTCACTAACTATCTACTTTAATAAAGTGAAATTACTCATTTACACTTACTTTTATTTTCAAAATCATTAATACCACTTTATTTAAAAAGAGTGGACCCAATCTCCATTAATTATCCATTTTAATTTATCTTAACCCAATTTTTAATCTTTTGCCTAAAAACCGTGAATCTTTAAATGTATCACTTATTTTTATAGTGAGTTAATATTTAACATTCACTTCTTGAATTTTATTAACCACTTTTGGGTAGTTATGTTTCCTTAATTATACATTAATCATCTCAATCATTCTTAACTATTGCCCTAAGTTTATAAGTAATTTTGTTCAAAAAAAAGTTTATAAATAATTGTTCAAGGTGGTCCTTAATTTTATATAGTCCCAAAAGATTAATCTCAATCATTGGTTATTAATAATCAATTGTCAAGAGTAATCACGTCTTTTATACATATAGGTTGTTTTGGTCATTTGACATTCACATAAATTTTAAGCATTTTATTATTATTATTATTATTATTTTTAATTATTTTTAATTTTATTATATATAAACTTTAACCGTTTATTATTATATATATATAGGGTTAGAATCCGGTGATAACTCAACAACTGGTGAGGACCGCGAGGACAAACTTTAACCAATTATTTAAAAAAAATTGGATCATTGTTAGCAACTTTGAATCTTTATAAGGAAACTTTTCTGGACAATGATCCAAAATTTCTGAAAATAATCCAAATTTTTTAAAATGATTGATTGAAAAGCTTCCTTATAGTTCTTATCAGAATTTTAGTACTTACCTAATCCCACTTTATATATATATATATATATATATATATATATATATATATATATATATATATATATATATATATATATATAGTGGAGAGTTATATATAGAACCATATATTTCATGCAGAACCCGTAGAACCCGTCAATTTAAATCTGAGCCGTTGAAAAATAAAATTAATGGTAGAGATGATTTGTGGCATAAATGTAATTAATGATCGTTTTATTTTCAGTATTTTTTTAAATAAAAGGGTACAAAGGTAAAATTGCATATGAAGATATTATATAAAAAATAAAAAATGTCTCTCTCTTCCTTAAAATTCGTCCACCTCTCTCTAACTTACCAAAAAACCTGCAACAAACTTCTTTATTAGGTTTCCTCCCCCAACTTTTTTCTATGACCTCTTCTCCAAAAAATGCCACGACTCCTTGCCGCCGCACCACATTCGGCCAGTGATCTGTCTTCTCACAACTCCACATTCCGCACCACAATGCGCAAAAGTCGACTTGTATGCGGCGTTGGGGTAAAGTCCACGGTGAAGTCCATCGACCCCGATTCCACGTTAAAGTCCGGCGGATCTGGCGTTCGAGATTCCTGTGGATGCGACGTTCGGGTTGCTTTTGTGTGTTGTTTTTACATAGGTGATTTGGGTTTTTAGGTGTTTTTATTATTTATTCACCATTGGTTTTGTAGTGCTTAGATCTGCGAGATTGTGAAAAACAAAAGATCAAAGCTGTGTTGAAATTGAAGATTCATGCAACTCAGGTGGTGCCATCTCCACCAAAGTATACTATATTTTATAAGTGCACATAAGGTGTTTGATAAATTGTCTAAGAGAAGGACTTTTGAGGTTATGTTTTATTAATCATAATTTTCATCCAAAATAAATTTATATAATTAAGAATTAAGTAGAAAAATGGAATATTTCAACATCGTTTTTTATTATATTTTCAAAGAAAGCAAACAAAAAAGGGAATTAATGAGTGCTCTTTTACTGCTTTATTACATTTAGTTACAGTGTGTGTAAATAGGGTTAGTAGTGCATTATTGTGCACGATCAAAGTAAACATGGTGATTATAATGCTGTACCTTGTTGATTTTTTTTTATATCCAACACATACCTGGTTCATAACATCGAGGTATAAGCCTTTTGGATGTATATATGCTATTCTTTGATCATGTATTTGGATTCTTGCAATTATTGATTAAAGTAACATCAATGTTCTTGATTAGGTTGCATATATGTTCTTGATTAGTTTATATATGTTTTCTTTATTAAACATATATGTATTTTTTTTATGTTTTGCAGTTTGTGGCACAAAAAAAAAACTGACAAGTTATACAAGTGGAAAAAGAATAAATGAGCATTTTGTGTTAGTATATATAAAGAATAAAGTTGTTTCAAAAGGGGACACAATTGCACGCCACCGATCATTTGGGTGCATATATGTTTTTGACTAAACACGTATATGTGGTCGTTGAAATAACTTTTGACTTTTTGTATAAATAAGTTCAACATGTATGTATTGAGTTTGCTCTATTAATTTTATAAAATTTGGATATAGATTTCATTTATTAATCATGTTTGTTTTATGTTACATATATGTGAACACGCAAAATAACATATGCAAAACCGATAATTGACATAAACCCAAACTCGTAAAATAACATATATGCAGCATTAAAGTTCTGAAATTAAGTAAAATTAAAAAAAAAATGCAAAACAGTAAAATAACATACATGCAACAAAAGATTTTCGAAATTAATGCCTAAATATTAGGAATTTTTAAAAAAGGAAATAAAATAATAAAATGTAAAATGTCCTAAATACCCCTGAATAATTAATATGAATTAAATAAATCAAAATTAATTTACTAAATTTTGATTGGTTAATAAGGGTTCTACGGGTTCTGCACGATATATACGGTTCTCTATATAACTCGACCCTATATATATATATATATATATATATATATATATATATATATATATATATATATATATATATATATATATATATATATATATATATATATATATATATATATATATATATATATATATATATATATATATATATATATGTATATATATATATATATATATATATATATATATATATATATATATATATATATATATATATATATATATATATATATATATATATATATATATGGGCGGACTATTTGCAGAACCTATTTTTTGCGTAGAACCAGCAGAACCCATCTAAGAATATTAGAATTTAGTAAAAAAATATGCAAAAAAATAACATTTAACCCAGGTCAAACATATACTTTAAGAAAAACATCAAAAATACTGAAAAACATATATTTTCAAATAATGCAAAAATAACAATTATGTATACGTACATGAAAACATACATGCACAAAAATATATATGTTTTCGAGCATGAATAACATACATGAATGGGGGTCCCTCATTATATCACTTCATGTATCTTCCATGATCATTTCATTTTAAAATTCAATGGTTTAGATTGAGTTCTACGGGTTCTGTAGCCTAAATTGGGTTCTGTAACTAGCCGTTATGTAGAGGCGAGCTATTTACGGAACCCATTTTTTGCATAGAACCAAGCAGATTACATCTAAGAATATTAGAATTTAGTAAAAAAAATATGCAAAACAATAACATTTAACCCAAATCAAACATACACTTTAAGTAGTATGTCAATAACTTAAATTAGTGATAAATGGATAACTTGTCAATGTGGTATTAGTAAATTGCAAGTTTGACTTGATTGTGTGTCCTGACCCGTTTGGGCCGATTATGTGCAACTTGGATAAAAATGCGTGGTGAATTGCTTAAAAGTGACTTAATGGAATTCTAGACATTGTCAATTAATATGTTTTGAAAATGATGGTGTTAAGTTGTCAATTGGTTGTACACAAATAATGGTTGACTTATAGTTTGTACTTGTTGCAAAATTGGTGATTTCGGGTAACTAATTCGATATTCGTTTTGTTACAGGAAAAGGAAAAGAAACTCAGTGATATAAGACTACTGAGTTCTTCACAGGGGAAGCTCAGGTGAGTGGACTTAACCTTCTTTCTTGTGTGATGTACAAAATTAGGGAATGGTAGAGTTTTGAGAAAAAGTGCAGGATTTGGTATCTGGGGGAGTTCGCGTCGCGAACTCGTGTTCACGATCGTGAACTCGGGTCAGAGAAATGGGGTCTTGGTCATGACGAAGTTCGCGGATCGTGAACTCTTAGTTCGCGACGCGAACTCTTAGTTCACGACGCGAACTTTGTCATGATCAGATTTCTTGGCTGCAATTCTTTTTACAAGTTTAACCTTAGTCTAGTGGTTAATGGTAGTATGTGCACATGTTTTCTTAGAGGTTAGCTATGGTGGTTTTCGGCTACGCTTCGTTACTCTTGGTGGGGGCGATCGGACTCCTTCGAATTCGTTACGTAAGGAGGGATCACCGTGCCACTAGTAAAGAAGCCATCGGTTGACTGTTGTTGGCCGACAACAGTTGAAGGTCCTCGCCCGACCGCCAATCCTCTCATAACGTCCAGTTGCTTGTGGAAGTTTGGACGGTTTTTCCCTATCAATTTCTCTTGATTTCTAATTTGTTGTGGTTATGCAAATTGATTGTTATTTCTATTCACTTAGCTTTGTGCTAATCCCTCATTTGTTGACTCTTTTCAGGTTGTGGATTTAGCTTGACTAGAGTCGGGTTTTGGAAGTCTGACCGTACTCTGATTTTGTAAACCAAGTCGAGCCTGATTTTCAGTAACACCATAAATGTTTTATATATTCGATTAATATGTAAATGGTTTTTATGTTGTGTAATAAGTAGGAGTTATGGTATTTCTTAATTCGCTTCCGTATGCATATTTAAAAAAAAAAAAATTGGCTCTAGGATTGTGGTGTTACATCATATATCTTCCATGATCATTTCATTTTGAAATTCAATGGTTTAGATTGAGTTATGCGGGTTCTGTAGCCTAAAAAAGGTTCTGTAGCCTAAAATGGGCGGACTATTTGCAGAACCCATTTTTTGCGTAGAACCAAGCAGAACCCATCTAAGAATATTAGAATTTAGTAAAAAAAAATATGCAAAACAATAACATTTAACCTAGATCAAACATATACTTTAAGAAAAACATCAAAAATACTGAAAAACATATATGTTCAAATAATGCAAAAATAACACTTATGTATACATACATGAAAACATACATGCACAAAAACATATATGTTTTCGTGCATGAATTACATACATGCATGAGGGTCCCTCATTAAATCACTTCATGTATATTCCATGATCATTTCATTTTGAAATTCAATTCTTTAGATTGACTTCTACAGGTTCTGTAGCCTAAAATGGGTTCTGTAACTAGCCCTTCACTATATATATATATATATATATATATATATATATATATATATATATATATATATAGGGTCCGGATCCGGTGAGGACTCTTTTCCTCGCGAGGACTGTGAGGACTCCAAAAAAAATTCTAAAAATGATCAAAAACAAACTTTTTTCAAAAAATTCCTTTTTTAAACATTAAAATCGCTATGTATAAGATCCAAAAAAAAAAGAATTTCCAAAAATGATCCAAAAAAAATTTTGTATCATAATAATGATCCACAAAAAAAATCTGGATCATTGTTATGATTCGCAAAAAAAAGTGGATTATAATTTTTTTTTGAAATCTTTTTTTTTTGTCAAATGTAGTAATAATCATGGTGGGTTATATATATTTTTTTCGGATTTTTTTGAAATTTTTATGAGGTGTCCTCGCGAGTCCTCACCGGAAAAAGAGTCGTCACATGATCCCACTTATATATATATATATATATATATATATATATATATATATATATATATATATATATATATATATATATATATATATATATAGAAGTGAGATCGAGTGAGTACTCAAAATCTGGTGAGGACTGCGAGGACAAATCTCAATCGTTGATCTCAAAGATGTGTGGCTCAGATTTTTTTAAAAGAATTCATAATGACATTTTTGTAAATTGTATGAAAATATTTGTGAGTTTCCTCTAAAGGGAAAAATATACAAGGGTGCTTTTGTCTTAAATGTTCACAAAAAAAACTCAACAACGCATCTCCACGCGCTTTGAAAAAATTGTACACACTTGCGCCACATGTTGCCACCTGATTGGCTGAATAATATTTTTTTTCCACCCACTTCAGATTATGGGCTATATCTTTTTTTTTTTCTTTGAAAAAAAAATTCTGAAAAAACCAAAGTTCTTAAAATTAAATTCTCTACAAAATGAGCATAGTCATGAAAATTTGAAGAATTTTTTTTTTAAAATTTGAATCATTTTGTTATTTATGGATCATTTTGCTATTTTTGGATCATTTTGTTATTTATTTATCATTTTGTTAATTTTGGATCATTTTGTTATTTTTGGATCATTGTCATAATTTTGGTACATTTTGTTATTTTTTTATCATTGTTAATCTTGCATAAACATAATTATGCATAAATAATTAATCAAAATATATCATATATAATTTTGGAACATTTTGTTAATTTAGGATCATTTTATTAATTTTGTACGATTGTTAATTTTTGGATCATTTTGTTATTTATGGATCATTTTTTTACAAATTTTCATCACTATACAAATTTTGTAGAAAATTTAATTTTAAAATTATTGCCATTTTTAGATTTTTTATTTTACAAATAAAATAAAAACGAATCGGGTGGAAAAAACTCACATCCAATTAAAGGATGACAAGTGGCAAAGGAGAAAAGTGGGGGTTTCAAAAAGACCTTTGTGCCCTTTTGCAAACGAGTGGATGAGAATTGTCCTCGCAGTCCTCACCGGGAAAAGAGTCCTCACCGGATCCGGACTCTATATATATATATATATATATATATATATATATATATATATATATATATATATATATATATATATATATATTCTCTATCTAATTATATTTTAAAATAATATTATTTAATTTGTTATAATGATTGAAGTTTGAGATCTTGTTTCTAGAAATAAATGTACTTTCCTCCGTCTCAAATATTTAGTAATTCGCTACTAATGGCGTCAATTTATCTATGAACAGTAAACAAACGGGAATTTGAATGACTATTGTATTATCTACTATCTAATATATTATAACAAATCAGAGCCTATATAGTTACATATCATCTTTTTAGAACCTACAACATATTAAGACGCCTTAAAATTTAATAAATATAATATATTTGAATTTTAAATACCATTAATTAATTGGTTATAATTCAATATCTAATTATCCATTTTACTTATATAAAATATTTTATATTCATTATATTTTGTATTCCATATTTATCTAAAAGTATTAGTTGGGTCAAATTGAAGCATTCTAATTTTAAATTACCGTAAATTACTCTAAATTACGAATGTTTATTTTTGTGTTTAAGAAAATACCATAATTTTATGAGTTACCATAAATATTTAATAGTTCAATTAATGTTTCATATTCACGAAATATTCATGCATTACTTCATTGTATTAAGAATAATAAAAAATTATGGAAACACAACTTTTAGTTTTATTCCGGTCATTTTATTAATAATCATGTAATTATTTAATATTGCTTAAACAATTTTTATTTTTTATAATGATCACGAAATACATATTTCAAATGTCAAATTTACAAAACTAAATCTCGAAAATTGTTAAATACACAAAATTTGATTTTAAATAATTAATATTCCTTAACAATCAGAAATTATTGGAAAGATGCTATTTTTTTAAATTGAGTGAGTCTAAATGATTATATTAATTTTTTTTTAAACAACAAAAAACGATTATATTAATGATAAGGAGAAAACATTCAAGGAAGTCAATTATTTTTACGAAGTCCCGAGTAACAAATATCAACCATTGATCAATAAGAACTAATGGTCAAGATTAATCACATATTTTATAATGACGGGGTATTTTGGTCATTTGGGAACAAAAAACATTTTAGTTTATTTATTTATTTATTTATTTATTATTTATTATTAAAAAATAATATTTATTTGATAATTACATGTAATAATTAATCACATGTGATTTTACACTAATATCATATTTGATTGTATATTTAATAACATTTGATGTTTAAGTACAATCACATGTGATTCAGTATGCAATCACATTATGTGTTATAAATGAATTTTTTTTAAATAATAAAAACAAATTCTAAAATAAGAAATATATTTTTTTTAAATGACCAAAATACCCCCTCCATGTATAAAATATGTGAGTAATCTTGATCATTAGATCTTATTAATCAATGTTTGAGATTTGTTACTTGGGACTTCATAAAAATCAAGGAATTCCTTGAATACGAATCTACTGATTAGAGATATATGCTACTTTTTATAGTAAATAAAAATGACACTTTTTTAAAAAAAAAATTCATTTTATATAAAAAGTAACCAAATTTTAAAATATTCATAAATTAATAAAATACTATTAACATAAAAATAGCGTTACATAAAAACAGATTCATAATTATAATAATATTTGCAAAACTCTTTCTGACGACTAACATATGGATCTTTTCATCCATATGCAATGTCACTATGTTTTATATGTCCTCCAAAGTGGATGAGTTATCAGTAAAGGACAACCTTCACGTAATTCTGCGTTTTTTTTAGAACGACACCTAATCTACACCAACTTGCGCCCGTCAGGGCTTGAACCCATGACCTTTAGATCATAGACAACACCATATACACCAATTCCACTAGGATACAAGGTCTTGGGTCGTAATTCTGCTTTAATGTAATTGTTACCTTTCACATGAGCAATGACAATTGTCTCATGTGGCCCTGATCGTGGTGTACTAGACGAAAGATAAAATTTTTTGTTAAGAGTTAATTATATTGTTTATGTACGTATCTACTTAAAACTTATGCTAAAATAAAAGGAGAAGAGTAGTATCTAATAAAGACAAAATTTTAATTTTGAGAAACATAACGTTTTCTTATAAATTTAGAGTAATATGTAATTTATATAACTACTTTTCTTTACCTCAATTTAATTAATTAATTAATATATAATTTTAAAAATTGTGTTATTTATCATATTTATTTACTCTAAATAGGTAGTATAATATACTACATATTTTTTTTGTTTGAAGAAAAATAAATGGGAAAACAAATCAAAGAAAAAGTAAGACATTTGAGTGGAGGGACTTAGCATCAACTTCTGGTGCTTTTTTTAAAAGTTAAATAAATTTAGAGTGAATTTAGTAGGACCTTATTCTATAATAAAATTTAAATTGTATGATGTAATCTAACAATCGTAAGCTACATAAACTGTAAACTGTAAGCTACATTTAAATAGTAAACTGATTTGGTTGAACACTAATGAATCAATTGGATATCTTCTTTTTTTAATTTTATGAATTTTCCAAATCTTTTTTCTAAATTTTAAAATTAACATTGCCAGTTTCAATTTTTTTTAATTCCAAATTTCTTAATAATAATTTATAAAAATATTGTTATGTTAGGGGTTAGAACATATGGTTTATGCAGGTTACTTAAAAGTTAAAACCTATAAACAATTTTGTTAATATATGCTAACCGAGAATGATTCTATGATTCTAATAGAAGTAAAAAACAAAAAAACATAGTACTTTAGAAAATATTTTAGAATTATTTTGTTTGTTATTATAAGTTTATGGTTTTATTGTTCTATATTCGTATATCGTCATGTTTGTGTCATTAGTAATAATTGAATTTGATAATTTACATTATAAAACCATTTTAGAAATTCTTATTGTATATGTAATAATAAAACAGTTAATGAACATATTCTATAAAGCTTACGTTTAAAAATATTATTGACCATCCGTGAATTTTCACGAGTAAATTTGCAATTTATATTACTCACGCTGAAACAATTAACCTTATAATACAATTAGCATACATATGCTACTGTTCATTACAAATGGGTAACGGAACGGACATAAAGGTAAACGGGATTGTATTATAATTTATTTTAATATAATACAATGTATTTCTTCCTGCCACGTAATAATGTGATGCTATATTCGATTATAAAAATGATATTGAATTGAAAAGAGTAAGAGAATGTTACCATAATGGTGGTCCCAATTCCCAACTTCCAAAGTCTTTGCTAAAATATTTATGGTTCTATTATAAAGTATTATTATTGTTATTGATAAAAAAAATTATTAATTTTAACATTTACTTTTATTATCATTACAATTACTATAATTGTTACTACTACCGTTATTATTATTGTTAATGTCCTATTATTATCACTACGATTATAGTTTGGGTCAATGAAACTAGAATTCAAAAGCGATTTAAGATTATAATTTTATTTTGTGTAAAATATGTACGTTTTAAATCTCGTTGCAACGCGCGAGGCTTTTTATCCTCATTTATAACATGGTGCACACACTGTTCCTCCCAAAAACTTTACAGTATTCCTTAGTAATTTTTCACGGATTGATAAATTTGATAATTTATTTAACATATTAAAAATGGCGGATTCACCTTTATTATGGGGAATGATACAAACACATAATTATTAATTAAATATCCGTTTTTACTAAAATCTTTGTTTTTAGAATTGTTTAATATATCTTACAATTTTAACTATGAGATGTTAATATTTTATATGTATAAATTTGAATTAAACATCCGATGGCGAAGTAAAACTCATTTTAGGCGGGGTGTGACAGAGTGGTATCAGAGCTTAAGTTATAGTGAATTAGCAAGCAAGTCTATAACTACAAAAGATTTTTGGGAAAAACAAAAACTTTTACAAAACAAAAATATTCATGGCACGCTGAGTCTCATATCCCGAAGTTTCATTGTTCTTAGATTAGAACATTGCCTTAGTTAGTATTGCCTTAGAGTAATATTTAGCATATCGTTTGAGTGCCCAATTTTATGTTCTATTAGTAATGCGACTTATTTATTAGAATGTCGTTATCAAGTGTTACCGATATTTTCGTTCGACTCCGAATATGATAGTGATCAGAGTACTAATACGCCTAGAAGTATTCCTACGTCTCCAATTGTTCCATGACATCGACGACCAAGAAGACGTTGTTGTCCCAAATGGTCCTCCGATTGGGAGCGGTATTTTATTTGTATCTACGCCTGCAAAATCGCTTCGTAATTTAGCTCCAAGAACCCCTTGACGACAAGAACCAGTACCAGAACTAGAACATATATCAGAATCAGAACCAAAAGAAGAGTCAGAACCTAAAGAAGACTCTGAAGCAGAAGAGGAACCAGAAGAAGGCGATGAATCGTCGTCGCACGTCTAAATTTGACTTTTCATTATTTAAATATTTTAAGTTCTTAACTATTTTAAAAATTAGTTTTAATTAGTTATTTTCTTTTTACTTTGTTTGGCTGGATGTGCCATTCTTTTCAAAACATAACAATAAGAAACGTTTTTAATAAAAGTATTATTTTATTAATTAAAAAGATCATCTTATTTTGTTATTTAAAAATTTATTTCATATTATAGTAAGTAATTTCCTTATTTAGCGATTTCTACTACTACTATTACGTCTACTGCTACTACGACTATTGTATCTATTTTTCCCTATTTCTTTTAAATATTTCTACTAAGTCTACTCTATAAAAATTTCTTTCTGTAAATTCTCTTTATCGTCTTGTCCCTCATATGGGTTCTCCTTAGTTTAAGCGAATTGAGATATATATCTACAGTCTACACGATCTCGTTCGTATTCATGCCACTGTTGCTCAGCCTACGACTTTTGAAGATGCTGCGAACCTAGCAACAAGACTGATAGATGATGCTTTTAGAAGTGGATTGTTTAAAGACAAATTGGTTGTGTCTAGCAAATCGTCTGAACCCTCTAGCAACTACAATGGGAAGCGTTCCAACAACAATCAACAAAACTACAAAGGGAACAAGTATCAGAAAGACCAAGAGCTATGCTGCCTCCAACTAGAACAACATCAGTCAGAACAACCAGTCGAGCCCTGATGCAAAAGCGTATGCTGGAAGCAATCCTAGGTGCAACAAGTGAAATTGTCATCATGATGGTCAACGTAAGAAGTGTCATATATGTAACCGTTGGGGTCACAATTTCAGAAAATGTTCGTCTAATACCCCTTCCAAAATTCTCGTATGTACGAGTATGGTAACTCAAATCACTACCGAAATCGCTGCCTAAAGCTTCAAGAACAACAACAACGACCGTCAGAAAATTCGTGGTCGAGCATTCGTCATTGGTGCTTAAGAAGCTCCCGAAGATCCCAATATTGTTACCAGTACGTTTATTATCGACATTTATTTTGCTTCTACATTATTCGATTCGAGAGTCGATTTAAGTTTTGTACTGGTCGTTCACTTAGTTTAGTGTTAGGGTTTTTAGGCCGACTTTAAAAGATTCTTAGATATCGAATCATCACCTATAGTGGTCAGTTATGAGATTGAATTAGCAGATGGCAAGTTATTATGTCTAGTGAGATTTTGTTAAGAGTTGTAAGCTTAATCTAGACAATCATATATTCGAGATTGACCTTGTGCCTGTATAGCTAGGTAGTTTTGTTATCGTCATAGGGATTTATTGGTTATCGTGCTGAAATTATATGCTACAACAAACAAATTCAAATCCCTATATCCAAAACAGAAACATTAATAATTCAAGGTGAACAAAGAAACAAAAGCATAAAAATCATAAATGCTATGAAAGCACAAAATATCTTCGTAAAGGATGCCAAGCTTTTCTTGCTCATGTCATTGGCAAGCAGTCCAAAAATCGTAAGATTGAGGACATTCCTATCGTTTGTGATTTTCCTAATTGTTTTCCTGGCGAATTGCCTGGACTGCCACCTCAAAGACAAGTTGAATTCCGAATCGTTTTAATTCCAAAAATTTCACTCCTATCGTTCTCCTTATCGTCTTGCACCGTCTGAAATGCAAGGAATTTCTCCTCTATTACAAGAACATCTTGATCTTGGTTTCATTCGACCGAGTTTCTCATTCTGGGAGCTCCGGTCCCTTTGCGTTAAAAGAAAGATGGTTCAATGAGCATGTGTATTGACTATCGAGAATTGAATAAAACAACCATTATATATCGTTATCCTCTTCCCCGTATTGATGATCTATTCGACCAACTCCAAGTATCGAGTTTCTACTTCAAGATCAATTTTCGTTCAAGCTATCACCAGTTGAAGGTTCATGATGAAGATATACCCAAGACAACATTAAGAACTCACTATGGTCATTACGAATTCTTGGTAATGCCATTTGGTTTAACCAATGCGCCTGCTGTATTTAGGGATCTCAAGAATAGAGTGTGTAAGCAATATCTCGACAAAATTGTCATCGTCTTCATAGATGATATTCTTATCTATTCGCGAACAAGAACATGAAGAGCACTTAAGAATTCTTCTTGAGTTGTTGGAGAAGGAGGAGATGTATTCCAAGTTGTCTAAGTGTGAATTCTGGTTGCGTGAAGTACAATTCCTAGGGCATGTCATCAACGAGGAAGGAATCCACGTTGATCCTACAAAGATCGAGGCTATTAAGAAATGGGAAGCTCGAAAGACCCCAACAGTAATTAGACAATTTCTTGGTCTTACTGGCTATTATAGAAGATTCATCGAGAATTTCACGATGATAGCTAAAGATTTAGAGGCGTTGACGCAAAAAGATGAAAAATTTGTCTGGGGCGAAAAACATGAATCGGCCTTCCAAACCCTAAAATCCATAGTATTTTCCGCGCAAATTCTATCTCTTCCCGAAGGAACCGACAATTTCGTAGTTTTCTGTGATGCTTCGAACCAAGGTGATCGCCTACGCCTCTTTACAATTGAAGATTCACAAGAAGAAACTACACAACGCATGATCTCGAGTTATGTGTCGTGCTGTTCGCATTGAAGATTTGGAGACATTACCTCTACGGTACCAAGTGCATGATATTCACCGACCTCAAGCGTCTGCCACACATATTCGATCAGAAAAAGCTAAACATTATAGAGTGCAGATGGGTAGAGTTGATGAATGATTACAACTGCGAGATCAAGTATCATCCTGGTTAAGCTAACGTCTTAGCTGATGCCTTAAGTCGGAAAGAGCAACCCAAACCTCGTCGTATTTAAGTCCTTCCAATTTCCATTCTTTCTAATCTATCCTCCCAAATTCATAAATTCCAAATTTAAGCCTTGAAGATAGAGAACATGAAGAGGGAAGCCGTACATGTGATGAAGAAGCAACTAGAAGCGAAGGTGGATGGAACCCTATACTTATGGATCGTATACGGGTCCCTAATCATGGAAGTGTTTGCAATGTCAATCCTAAAGGAAGCTCATAAGTCCAACTACTATATTCATCCCGGTGCTGGCAAGATGTACAGAGATATCAAGGAACTTTATTGGTGGCCTAACATGGAGAAAGAGATTGTAGTCTACGTCAACAAATGTCTAGCGTGCTCACAAGTGAAAGCTGAAAAATCAAAAACCGTTTAGTCTTCTACAACAACAGAGATCCCTGAATGGAAATGGGTACAAATCTCAATGGATTTCATAACCACGTTACCTCGAACGTCTGGTGGTCATGTTACAATTTGCGTAATTGTCGATCGTTTAACCAAATCAGCTCACTTTATCGCAATCAAGGAAACTGATCAAATGGAGAATTTGACAAGAATCTACTAGAAGGAAGTCGTATCGCGGCATGGAGTGCCAATATCGATCATGTCTAATCGTGTCAGGCGTTTCACTCCTCGTTTTTCGCAATTGTTTCAAAACCCATTCGGTACTCGCCTCTATATGAGTACTGCCTATCATCCACATCTATTTCTTGTTGTCTCTCCTGTTCGTTCTATGTCTTAAATTTCAGGACGAAATTTCTTCAACCAGGGGAGAATGTGACAACTCGACATTTTGGGTATGTTACTTTGTTTCATTTCTTACTTTCTATATTTAGAAAGTTTCTATTTTTAGGAACTTTCTCATTTCGTATTATTTCTGATTTTAATAAGTTTCTATTTTTAGAAACTTTCCTCATTTCCGACCATTTCTAATTTTAGAAAGTTTCTATTTTAGAAACTTTCCTCATCTCATATCATTTTTGTATTTAGAAAGTTTCTATCTTTAGAACTTTCCTCATTTAGTTTCATTTCTACGTTTGGCATCCAAACACATAACTGGTTCACCGAACATTTAACATTTTTCACCATACATTAGCGTTTGAATATTTTAGTCAACACAACATTTTATATTACTTGTGGTGACATTTTTTACTCTAAAACATTTCTAATAATGATATTTAAGTAATACTTAATCAATAAATCAAAATAAATAATTAAACGTGACTCGTAACGAATTTTATTCCAAACCGACACATCAATTGTTGTCCTGACCACTACGTGGCCGAACCTAGTCCTCCTCCTTCATAAATTCATCCAAACCACACCAAGGTGGTGTGGTTATCATCTCATTTGAATCTTGAAGTGTTATCTTTATCCCTCTTTGATTTTTATCTATATCTTGGTTCAAAAGAAACCTAGTCCTACTACAACTCTAACTTGAAACCCTAGATAGCCACACTATAAATAAAACCCACAAGCCTCCTTCTTTCCCTTGTTGATTTCGTCCCAAGCATCCCCAAAACAGGCCCGAGTTCGAGTTGGAGCATCCCCATTCGATCCTTGCCTTTCTTGTTCGTTTTCTTCTCAATTTCGATCGCAAGGTATGAAACCCGAACCCTTTATGTTGTTTTCTTCTTTGTTTCGGATCTAGTACTCGACCCGAGACCTAGGCCAAAGGCCAAGAGGTCTCGGAATTTGCTTGTGGTGTTGATCCCGAGCCGTACGTGTGCATGGTCACTCCATGCATACAGATTTTGTCCCAAACTTGTTTATTTCGTTTATTGTTTTGTTAATCTTTCGTTGGTTCTTTGAATCGTTGTTGTTATTGTCTACACCCTATACTTTTGATCCCTAGACACCTTAGATCTATAATCATTGATATGCTTAACCCTGGATCTAACCAAACCAACCCTTGATCTCGAACCCTAATCGAACTATAGCACAAAACCACAGGGTCTTGGCCTATTCGGCCGACCCACACCTAAACATAAACCCTAGAAAACCGAAACCCTAACCCTAGTTGACTAATAGGTTGTCTATTTGACCTAGGTTGACTAGATTTGACAATCGTTGACTCAAACTTGTGCTAAACCAAACCCTAGACCCAAACTCAAACCCTAGCCGAAATCTAGTGGACTATTGTTGACTAGTTTGACCAATGTTGAATTCTAGAATGGACTAATTTTGACCCATAAGTCAAACCGGGTCAAGGCTGGATCTTGACCCAAACCGTGGACCCAAACCCGAATACCTAATCGGGCCAAGGCTCGTACTTGGCCCATTCGATCTATCTTAGTCCATCGGGCCCAAACTTTAGTTGGCCCATTAGTATCCAAGCCCATTTGGACCAAAGCCTAAACCTTTGGCCCATTTATACCCAAACCGAACCCAATTGGGCCAAGCCCAATCCAAGGCCCAATCTAATTGGACCTAAGCCCAACTTAAGGCCCAATTGGCCCATCTGGTGGCTCATTAAGCCCATTAGGCCCATTAAGCCTAACCCAAGCCCATTTCATTTCATTTCGGAACTAATTTCATTTCGGCCCATTAAGGACCAATAACTCAAGTTCATTCGATGTCACAAAACATATAACATAATGTTAATGATATATCATATATCATTTATTATTAGATCGCCTGTGTTAGCTTAGTCTAAACGTTATTGCGATTAGGCGCTAGGAGTCTTTGAAGAGATTCTTTGAGGTTTATCGAGAGCTAAGCTTTGCCAAGGTGAGTCCACAGACCCCTTTACTACTTTTACTGTTTTATTATGACTGTACAATATCTATACATTTTCATTATCGCGATGGCATGACAAACAATTATTATACCGGACTAAGGTGCCACCAATCATTAACTAGTGGATCTAGACCATGGATATGCAGATAGTACTATTGGCTAACACTCATCCTCCCAACATTATTTGTTTAATACTTGGTTTATCCAAGACATCTTTCGGGAGTGTATATCCATAAAAGAACGATAAGATACAGGAGCTGAAGTGTTGATTGTGGACTTAGTGTTGGTATATTAGCCCAAGAGCCTTGCAAACTGTTGGGGATAACGGTCATGCGATGTCAAACATAACAACTTGTTCAACACATTTTCATAAACAAAACTAGTAATTGTAGATCTTCTACAATAACACTTCATTTTTCATACTTACTTCTCATATCATATGAGTGTTGAACCTTATACTTTTTCAGTCATAAATCTATTTTTCATAACAAACACTTTGGGTAGCAACATGACATTTTCAACATACACACTCAAACCCTGTGGATTCACTCAACATTATTTGTTGACCCTTTTACTTATGTTTTTCCAGGTGATTAGGTGCGCAGTGAGACTGGAGGATATGAGCAGTGGATTGTCGTGAGCCATGAATGAATATTTAAGTTTTCGAACAATCACTTCATTTTCAAAACTTACTATTATTAGTATTTACTATTTTTGGAAACTTTCCATTTATAGAAGGTAAACCATTTTCATTATGTTATTTACGTGGTTGTTTGTTTACTTAATTTTTGCTATGTAATCATGAACGTTACACCTCTGTTCTTCCGCAAAACATTTTAAATGAAGTAAAACTCATTTTTAGCGGGGTGTGACAATTAAGAACGTGTTACAAAAATAGTGTGTCGGTGTTGGGAATTCAGGAAACTTTGACCGGATCTTTTCAGGTTTAAATCAATTTGTGGCAATTACCATTTTGATTTTGCGTGTAGCTCGGCACGTGGGCGTTCGGGGGGTATAGTCTCGATATGGGATACTGCGGTTTTTAATAAGGAAGATATTGTTTGTGGTAGGTATTTTGTAATAGTTGAAGGCATGTGAGTGGGAATTGATGAAAAAGTGTTCATTATAAGCCTCAAGATGTAAACGCCCGGAGGTGTTTATAGGAGGAAATTCGGGCTTATATGGGTGGCAAACAAGGGAAGTTTGTGATTTTTGGAGACTTTAATGAAGTTCGGGATGAGTCGGAACGATTTGGTTCGGTGTTTAATTCGGTAGGTGCCTCCCTATTTAACACTTTTATTGATGTATGTTGGCTGATTGATTTGGAAATTGGAGGTCGGAAGTTTACGTGGATGAATAAGAAATGCTCTAAAATGAGTAAATTAGACCGGTTCTTAGTATCGGAAAATTTGGTGAATAGTGATCCCGATATGAAGGTTGTGGTGTTGGAGAGACATCTTTCAGATCATGTCCCCATTCTGTTGACTTCCAAGAAGGTTGACTATGGTCCGACACCTTTTCGTGGTTTTAATACATGGTTGGAGTTAGACGTATATAATGATATTATTAAATCTTGTTGTGAAGAATTTGTGCCAAAAAGTACTTCTGCTATTGTCAATTTGAAAGACAAATAGAAGGGTTTTAAGACAAAAAGAAAAGGTTGGTCAAATAATGTGTTAAGGGTTCGTAAAGAGAAGGTGGATGAAATACAAAATCAGATTAAGGTTACTGAGGATAGAATGGATAGTGGAGTGGTGTTTGAACCCGAAGTGAATTTGGGGTTGGTGCTTATTAAAAATCTGAATGAAGTGGAAAGAATCGAAAATAATGATGCTCGACAAAAGTTAAAAAGATGGGATGTGGAAGGGGATGAAAATTCCTCTTTTTTCATGGTCTTCTTAAACAAAGAAGGCGAAGGAAAATGATCAAAGGTGTTATGGACGATGGAGAATGGCATACGAACCCGCCAACGGTTAAGTCTATATTTTATAATTACTACAAGAGTAAATTTGAAGCATTAAATACTTCTATTCCGGTTTTGGAGGAATTCCGATTTAAAAAGCTTGGGGGTAATCAGGTTGTTGAGTTAGAAATTCCGTGTTCGATGGAGGAACTAAAGGAGGTTGTTTGGAGCTATGCCCGGATGGTTTTAATTTTAAATTTGTGAAGAAATTTTGGGACGTTTTAAAAGACGACCTTTTATGTTCGGTGACGGAGGTTATGGTTACGGGTAAGTTCCCTAAAGGGTGTAATGCTTCGTTTATAACACTAATCCCTAAGGTGAATAATCCTTTGCTGGTCAAAGATTACCGCCCTATATCGCTAATTGGTTTACAATATAAAATTGTTCCCAAATTGTTAGCGATGCGTGTAGCTAAAGTGGTGGATAGTGTCGTTAGTTGTGACCAGTCCGCCTTCATAAAGGGAAGACAAATTTTGGACGGGCCGTTAATGGTTAACGAGATTATTGTATTTTATAAGAAGAAAAAGAAAAAATTATTGCTTTTTAAAGTCGATTTTGAGAAAGCGTATGATTCGTTGAGTTGGGACTATCTCGACTTTATTATGTCAAGAATGGGGTATAAAATGGAGAAACTGTGTAAAGGCGTGTCTTTCTTCAGCTACCTTATCGGTATTGGTAAATGGTAGCTCGACAGAGGAATTTAATATGTTTAGGGGTATTCGTCAAGGCGACCCGTTATCGCCGTTCTTATTCATTATAACTATGGAAAGGTTGCACATTTCTATTGACAAAGCAGTGGAAGATAATCGTATAAAAGGGACACGTATCGGGTCTAACTTAAATATTTCTCATTTTTTGTATGCAGATGATGTGATTGTGGTGACGGAGTGGAGTGTGGAAGATATGAATGGTATTGTTCAGATTTTGAATGATTTTTAGTACGAGTCCAGTTTGAAGATTAATATTTAAAAGTCTAACTTGCTTGGCGTGGGGGTGAGGACCGATTGAACAGATGGCACGTAGAACGGGATGTGCTGCGGCTGCACTCCCGTGTATTTATCTAGGTATGTTGACTAGCAGAAATTTGACCCGTCAAAGTAGTTGGTCTCGGGTTATTGATGCTTTTCGTAAAAGGTTGTCAAGTTGGAAAGCTAAAATGCTTTCCATTGGTGGTCGTTTAACGCTTATTAAATCGGTTCTTGGGAGTGTCGGCATCTATTGGGTGTATCTTTTCAGGGTCCCGGAAAGTGTTATTAAAAAGATGGAAAGAATGTGTGATCGTTTTTTTTGGGGTTGCCATGAGAATAAAAACAAAGTTAGTTGGGTGTCATGGAACAATATCATTGCAGCAAAAGATTGTGGAGGTCTTGAAATTGCAAGTTTAAAAGCTTTAAACTTGGCCCTTTTACTTAAGTGGCGGTGGAGAATGTTTAAAGAACCGAATACGTTATGGTGCCGTGTTATTAAAGCATTGTATGGAGAAGATGGTGGCTTTTTAGGTCGAAATGCTAACCAGTTGTTGAAGGGTCCTTGGTCGCGTATAACTGAGGCCAATAGGTACCTGCATGAAAACCAAATTATAAGATGTAATGCTATTAGATACGATCTTGTTAGTGGGGATAAGATCAAGTTTTGGTTAGACGTGTGGTTAGATAATCAGTCTTTGAAGGACAGATTTAATCGTTTATTTCGGTTAGATTTGGATAATGATTGTTTCGTTAAAGATAAGTGGAATGGAGGGGGTTGGATATGGCAATGGATAAGACAATTACGAGGTGGTATTAAAGAGGATCAGTTTGCAAATTTATTGATTTTGCTTGATCGAGTGAATGTTGAGGTTGGAACCGATAAACTATGTTGGGTTGCAGATCAACAATCGGAATTCTCGGTTGCAGGTGCTAGGCGTATACTTGATAAATCTCTTCATCCGGGCATTGCTTTTAACACGATTTTGGTGTAATTTTGTCCCGATAAAAGTTAACATTTTTGTTTGGCGGCTTAGATTGGACCGGTTACCAACTTGGCAAAATATATCCCGAAGATGTATGGAGATTCAGTCAATCGTCTGTCCGGTTTGTCAAACTTGCATGGAAACGGTGGAGCATCTTTTTTTCGGGTGTAGTATAGCGGGGCAGGTATGGATTGCTATCTCGAAGTGGTGTGATGTTCGAATTTTTGAGGGCAGATCTTTTGATGAATGGTGGGTGTTTATATCCGGGTTGTCCATCTCGAAGATTGTTGTGATGAAGATGAAAACGATAGGGATGGTCGCGTGTTGGATGCTGTGGAGGTTTAGAAATTTGTTGTTATTTGACGTTGGTAGCATTAGAAAAGGAGATATTGTTAATCTTATTATTTTACTTTCGTTTAAGTGGTTAACTCATAGAAATCGAGCTTGTAAGATTTTTGATTGGTTAAAGAACCCATTGTTATAATTTCGTTTAGTGTTTGTTAAACTTTTTATTGGAGTGAGAGGTCTCGGGGGCGGGGGGGGGGGGGGGTGATGACAATGCCGAAGCTCTCGCCGGGATTTTCCTTTTTTGTTGTTCAAAAAAAAAAAGCCAAGTACCAGAAAGTGATTTTTGTTCACTTATTTGTATTTTGAACTCGTTGAACCATATTTAAAATCGTTAAACGATATCTATAATCGTTAAACGGTATATGTAATTGCTAGTTTGTGTGATTTATAGTCTTGTTTATTAAGTTTGATGAATTTAGAGGCACGGTAACCGGACACATGGAACCGGCGGTTCCGGTTCCGGAACCGAAAATTTTGGAAATTGTCTTCCAGGTTCCTGTTCTGATATTTAGGGTTTAGGGAACCTGCGGTTCCGGTTCTGATTTCGGTCGGAACCGCCGGGTATCTAGTTGTGCTCATCCCTACTCTTAAGGCATAAGTCTAGAAAATCCCAAAGACCATTATGTTTATATAGCAGTTTGAAATAATGCTAATTTTTGAACCTAGCTAAATGATTCGATATTTAGTCGAGGTGATAATTATAGAAAATTAAAAAAAAAGAAAGTCCATAAACTATTGTTATATTTAAAAATTCAAAATCAAAATTATACACAGTTGACCTTAAAAGTGATTATACACTATTAGAATTTGGAAATATATATCATTGGTTCCTTATTTACTTAATACGTTCCATAAATAATCAAGGATTTCAAAGGAAAATTTAGAAAAATAACAAAAACTCCTATATACACGATTCCATTAAAATTTTAATATCAAATGGAAACCCAATAATTACTTACCAATTAATTAGTTATCGATTATAAAAAACATGCGGGAAAATATAAAACTCGGGGCTTTATAAAACTGCTATGTGGACATTGAGGGTCTAGAAAAATGTCATGTGACAATATAGGCTTTGATTTATTATAGTAGTAGATATATAGCAACTTCATGAACACGAATGTAACGAATCAATTATTGCTACCTAATCCATATATACTTTAATACGAGTAATAAACTAAAGAGTAAATATACTAAGGGTCGTTTGGCTCGACGTAATCTTTCATAATGTAATTGAATTCGGTTGAAATTATATTCGGCTGTAATTGAATATGGTTACGCGTTTAGCTACCAAAATTTTGAGTTAGAATTCAAATTAATACTTATGCATTTTTTTTTAAAAACTCTTCTAGATTCTTTTTTTTAAATTATATTATTTATTATTTATCTTTTTATTATTTATTTTTTAATTAAATTGTTTTGTATTTTTTTTAAAAAAATTAAAAGAAAAAATTTTAAATTTTTTTTTAATTTTAAAATTTTTTTTTTTTAAAATTAAATTTTTTTATTATAAATTTTATTAATATTTTTAAACGATTTTAAAATCTGAAGCATACAAAATATTCAAATTCGTTAGTTCACTAAAGGACCGTAATTGAATTCATAGGGTGTCGGGACGGATTTCTGTTACTACGAATATCGTATTTCGATATTATATCGTAATTGAATTACGGAATTTTTTTTTTATCTAAACGTGCCTCCGAAATGTAATTGAATTACAATTATAAAGAATTATATCAAAACAAACGGGACCTAGTACATGTAGTTTAATAAATTTTTTGGATTTGTCCCTATAAGAAACTCTGTCACGTTTTTTTTCTCTGTAATACCAGCCGCGCGCATTAAAATTAACTTTTAAGTTGTTCTAAATGGCTACCATTTTCAAATCGACACCGATGAACACAGTGTCAGAAAAGAAGACAATAATTTTGAAGACTTCCAATTTCAAACCCAATCAAATACTTCGTTTGATGTACACGTGTCAGAAAAGAAGACAATAATTTTGAAGACTTCCAATTTCAAACCCAATCAAATACTTCGTTTGGTTCTGTTTTTTAATTCTAAATTCCACAACAAATAAACAATTTTTATCACTAAAGATTACATCAAGAGTCATTATTTTTATGGATTTCTATAATTGGATTAAAACTTTATAATAGATCTGATAGGAGTGAATAGGGATGTAATCGAGTCGAGACAACTCGTGAGTAATTCGAGACCGACTCGAAAAATACTCGGAATCGACTTGATGTGAACCGAGTCGAGCTCGAGCTCGAGCTACTCGAGTAGGGCTTCTTTCCATTGAGGTCCTTCTGAAGAAGTTACCGCTTCATGGTAGGTCCGTGGTTCACTTTCTACCATATAGGTGATAAAGTCCGAAGGATTTTTCAATCCTTCCCCTTATATTTCTTCTAGGCTCAACCTCTTCTAATTGAGGTGGTTGTTGTTTCTCACCATGGACAACTTTTTCAACACGTGTAAACGAACTTCCTTGTTCTTTGTTTAAACAAGGAAACACATTTTCAAAGAATGACACATTCTTTGATTCCATAATCGTATTATTGTGTATATCGAGAATATTAGATTCATGCATAAGAAAACGATGGGCACTACTATGATTTGCATAACCAATAAATATGCAATTAACCGTTTTAGACTCAATCTTTTGAGTCTTAGGAAGAGGAATGGCTACCTTAGCAAGGCACCCCTACACTCGTAAGTACTTATAAGATGGTTTTCTTTCAAACCAAAGTTCATACGGTGTTTCATCCTTTTTCCTACGTGGTATCTTATTTAAAAGATAATTAGCCGACAAAACGGCTCACCCCCACATTTCCTGGTTTAACCCCGAATTTATAAGCATGACATTAACCATCTCTTTCAAGGTACGATTCTTTCGCTCGGCAATACCATTTTGCGGTGGCGAATAAGGAGCAGTGAATTCATTTCTTATTCCATTTTGAGAATATAATTCCGCAAAAGGAGAAACATATTCACCTCCTCGATCACTTCGTACAACCTTGATTTTCTTATTAAGTTGGTTCTCAACCTCATTTTTATAAAAAATGAATTTCGCAATTGCTTCATCCTTACTTTTAAGTAAGTACACATATTAATATTTAGTACAATCATCAATAAACGTAATGAAGTACTTGTTACTACCATGGTAGGAATTGCTTTTAAATCACACACATCCGTATGAATCGTATCAAGTGGTTCGGTTTTTCTTTCAACCGATTGAAATGATGTTCTCGTAAGTTCGGCCTCAACATAAGTGTTGCATTTGTGATTTGAATCAATATGGAATGTTGGTATGCTATTTAATTTTATCAAACGACGAATTGAATCAAAATTTACATGGCCTAAACGACCATGCCAAACTTTTGACGTTTCAAGTAAATGAACGACATTAGTAACACTTTTATTAAAATTTCGTTTAAAATTTATTAAATTTAATTTGAACATACCATTAAGGGCATAGCCCTTACCAACATCCATTCCACATTTTGATGACACAATTTTATCGGATTCAATCACAACTCGAAATCCAAACTTAGTAAGCAACCATCCGGACACAAGATTCTTACGAATCTCCGGAACATACAAAACGTTGCTTAATGTGACATCATTTCCGGAAATCATCCTTAAGATGACATTTCCTTCTCGTTTGATATCCGTCGTAGCCGAGTTTCCCATAAAAAAAATTTGTCCATTTCTAACATCTTCGAAAGTGCTAAACAAACTTTTATTGAAACATACGTGGCGGGTTGCACCCATATCGACATATCATCCACTTGAATCATTTCCCACCAAATAAACTTCCGACAATTCGGAAATCAAAGCCACAATATGCACATCTTCCTTCATATGCATTTGCATGTTAGGCTTTGACACAACATTTGTCATTTTTATCAAATAAAAAATGCAAATATTTGACCAAAAAGCATCATAAATTATACTTATTTCAATAGAAGTAAGATATATTTCAAGTATCCTCTTTTACAAGAATCAACTCAAGAAGCCTATGACTATCTTGTATCTTACAACCAATGTCCACAAAAATAAATTTTAAATCCAAAATTGTTTTAAACAATATATCAAGTTATTTAAAATTAAACTTTAAAAACTTGATATAATAAACTTTAAATCCAAATATTTAATTTAACAATTTAAACAAAACAAAATTGGAAATTTTCGAAAAACTCAATTGAACCTTTTGTTCTATATAAACGTTTCAATCACCATTTTTTCCGAATCTATGCTATTAACAAGCAAAATCCCGAAAAAAAATATGTATTTTCCAACCGTTATTAGCAAAGGGAGTAAAAATCTATTTTAAGTTTGTAGGAGCTAATACCAATTTTCATTAATAAAATAAAATTACAATAAGGGAAATTGACGAATACGTTTAATCAAGTATTTAATTCCCTAATAAGAATGTTGGACATTTCTGAAATCCAAGAAATTACTTAGGCATTAAATGAAGTTCTTAAAAGATACTAAAGTATTTAAGAATTGGAAGTGTCATTACAAGTGTTTCATACATGTTACATATAACATTCAATGAAAGTCAAGATTCCCTAACATGAATATTGGATATTCGCAAAATCCAAAGGATGACTTTAGTAATTGATAAGTTTTTAAAAGATTAAACTATAAGTTCTTGACCAAGAAAGTCAAAGTCTTGAATTAGTCAAAGTGATAGTTTAAGTAATGCTTATTTTTCATAAAAGTTAGTGGGAGCTATGGCTAACATATTCATTAAAGGTTTTAATGAACTTAGTAAGTTAGTAAGATATTACCAACAAAATATTACCAAGTCGTTAGCCAAGAATTAAGGAAAATAATAATTGATTGTAAATTAGATTATTGCAAACCTAAAAGTGTGTTCACAAGTCTTGTGATTAATCATTGCAAATCTAATAGGACATTCACACCCTAGTGAATAAGTTAATCATTTAAGGATATTTCTTTAATTAGTAGTAATATATTTGCAAATCAAGTAACTAAAAGAGGTTTAGTTATAAGGTGAATTTTATAAATTCAAGAAACTAAGGAGTTAATTTCCAATCTTCCTAAGTTTACCGAATTCTATAAAAGGCAAGACTAGAATGTGTTCTAATGTTGCAAGAACCAAATCTAGCAAAGAAAAAAGTAATAGTATTCTCGAATACTCGTCTTATGTCTTTAGTTTAATAGAAATGGGTAAATTGTAATTGGTGATAAAGTTACAATTATAAAAGTCGTTAAGTAATCAACACAAACACAAATAATGCGTAATGATCCAGTAATAATTCGGTATCTTGGTTCAGCGAGGAACGATACATGAATTAGTGTCATTATTATTCAGACTTTGTATGTTTTAGAATATCCATGAATAGAAGTCTTTTTATTCAAAAGGTATACATCCGTGACTACTAGTTTTGGTGGGAACCTTGATGGGACGCCAACGTCATCGCGATATTTGGTGGAGATTCGAGTTTTTCGAAGATAGCTACACAAGTTTTGTTGTAAACAAAATATCGATGATATTATGTCGTGTTGACGAATATTGGATTGACCACCGTGATAATACTTCGTGGTTTAAAAGTTCAAAAGTATTAATCACTAGGATTGTCCTTAAGCCTGAACTATTTGGTTTGGGGTACAATGACCAATGTGCTTTGGTTCATCTTAGACACTCCGTGAAAGGATTGTCATACGAGGTCTTACTAGGTACAGAGGAAGTTGTAGTTTCAAATAGAAATATAATAAGATGGTAATTGCACATCCTTTTTAGGAGTGATATATATGGGTCCCCTGACATGATACAAAACTGATAGAATGCATGGTCATGCTCAAATGAACTGATTTGTTCTTTATCGTGATCACACAGTTTAAATCAAGAGGTCAAGAAATGATTTTGAATACCGGAGTTGGCAAATTTATACCATGCTCGTATTCGTTATCACAAATATCGTGCTGCAAGAGATAAACCTAACACGTTAAAGACGCAGTGTTCTTTACTAGGCGACGCTTTTAAAGAGTTTCTATGGGGTAGGTTTCCTGTATTGCCTATCTAGAGGGCCACTTCAGCTAGTGACATCAAACTAAGGTTACGAACTTGCACAAGTGGGAGTCTGTTGGAATTATGTGTATAGTTAGTCAACCAATGGTGTCACGTCCATGCCTACGAAACACTTAAGGGTCACATCGGTGAGTGCATATAATACAAGTTATGCAATGACACTTGGAGTAAATAAGATTTCCCCTTTTTTAAAGAATCATTTATAATACAAGTTATGCAATGACACTTGGAGAATGAATGATTTATAATAGTCATTATGAATCAATAAGTATTAAGTTAAGTTTAATTTATTACTAGATTAGTTTAACTAACTAATTAATACAAGTATTTGTACATTTACTAGTTGAGCAAATATAGAATGTGTTAATTATAGATTATCCATAATATGATATAAAGCATTAAATCATATAGTGTTTGGATAATATTATTCTCTAAATTATATAAAGTTTATTATATAATTAATTATTAAATGTATAGTATAAATGTATATATATTTCGGTATTTATACCGAAATTATAAAAGTATATTATACATAATATTTAATAGTTAAGTGACAATAATAAACTAGTTAAACTATAATGGCTAGAAACGAAAAAGGAAAAGTTTAATTAAGTATTGAATATTAATTAAACTAGAAGGGTTATAAGTGAAAAATCTTCTATTATAAATAGAAGATCTTAGGCTTAACCTAACCTCTCTAATGCAATACCCTAGCCATGAAAATACTTCCTCCCTCCCTTGAAGTTTCGGCCGAACACAACCCCAAGAACACAAGCACTGTGTTCTTCGTGTTCTTCGTTCGTTCTTCGTGTTCTTCAAGACTTGAAAATCAAGGATCATTGCTAGGACCGACTAGAAGGTTTCTTTTCGTGCATCATCACCAGTGGACTAACTTAAGCAGTTAAGGTATGAATTGGAAAACCCTTTTTCCCTACTTCCCTTTGTTCGATCGAAACCACCAAGAACCCTAGGGTTCTTGGTGTTAGTCGAATACACACAAGCATTGTGTGTGTTCGAGTTTTTCGAACAAGCTTCTTTTCTTGTTAATCTAGTCTAGATTTCCAACATCCACAATCCTTTAGGGTTTAACGATTGAGTTTAATCTCAGTTCCGATTTAGGGATTAAACTAGCTAGTTGATTCAACCGGTAAGAACAAGTTCATGTTCTTATCAGTCTATGGTTCGAACCAAGTGACTAGGTAGTTGACACAATGGGCCGATCAGTGTTATGAAACCCTACACATATGACATACATGCATACATACCGCCACATGTTTTACAAACGTTTTACATGTTATACATATTTTACATCAATTACATGTTTTACATATTTCTCTTGATATTTTAGAAGGGATGTGATTTCGACATCACAAAAATTACTTCAAGCACCACACGGTCCACACTGTACAACACTTAAAGTAAACTGTACAAATATGGTAAAGCAACAAATTTGGTGTGTATATTAGTTTTTGTGGTGTCAAAATCGCCACCTATTTTAGAATAATAATTAGACATGTTTCACATTCTTTTCATATATTATATGCATCTACATATATATGACCAATTTTATTTCATTTTATTTATATTTATTATTTATTTTTCACCACATACTTATGCCAGATGTTTTTCGGGTAGCAGTCTTTATACCCTCGAGTAGAGGCCTTTGACGGGATTGCATGTTGTTGTTGTTGTTGTAACATCCAGTCTTGAAAACGCATGACTCTGTGTTTTGGGATCCCCATCATTTGGTAAGATGGAACCTGGAAAATAAGATTAAAATGTTAAATATATTTATACAAATTATAATATTTAATAAACTTAGGTTGTTTGAGCTATTTGATCTACTTTTAGGTGTATTTTAAAATTTAACCTTTTGATTAGTTAGAGATAAATATAACCTATTATAATCAACCCAAGTTTGATCGTGAAAAAAATTAATCTAAATTTTTTTAGTACAACAATTTAGGTAGTTGTAAATATTTAATTAACTTTGGGCAGACTTTGACCTCTCTAGCCAAAATGAGCCATTAGGCTTATGCCAACGCTCAAGTCAGTTGCAAACCGACAAGTTTTTCACCCACTTTACCCGATGGCACCACAAGTCGGTTTCTACATTTCGGTTGAACAAGTCGGCTGGGGGAAGAGTTGGGGAAGAGAATTTGGTGGGGGCAAGGTAGTTTAATAAGGTATTTGGTATTTTATGTGTGTGTATTTTATAATAGCGGGGCCCAAAAAACTGAATAGAAGGGGTATTGTTGGCATTAATATGTCAGCTGAATGTCGGTAAAAATATGAGCTAACGTGACGGTGATTCGACAAAAACTAATGGCATCAGTTGTGTCACTTTTGACACCAGTCTTACTACTTATTAGGTAAATGGATCTACATTTCCACCCCGCGACATATATAACTAGAATATAGAGGATGAAGTATTTCGTCTAAAAGGAGAATGTATTTATAGCCATTGTAAAAACTTTTATCTAATTCGATTGAAATCAAATTTTTTGTAGTTATCTCTATATAGATCTAGCATTTTCAGATAACATTATTATCCTAGACCAACACCTCAAGATGTTTTACATGAAGAAATAGAATATGGTAATAATAGTTATAGTGGAAGGAATATATATGGATGGAATTTAGATGGTTTTACTGAAAGACAAATATATAATATGGTACATAGAATGCTTATGTATAGTACTATTGCTAAAAATGCATGAAATAATGATAAAGCAGTAGCAACTATGTTAATAGCTGGATTTACCGGCCAATTAAAAGGATGGTGGGATAATTATCTTACACCGGAAAATCAACAATCAATACTTAATACTGTAAAAATAGAAAACAATATAGTTGAATCAAACGTAGTTTATACACTTACTTTAACAATAATAGAACATTTTACTGGTAGATGGTCAGATAATTCTGAAAACTTTAGAACATTATTAATTAAATGGATTATTTTGCAAAACTCTAACATCATTTAGATGGTATAAAGATACTTTTTTAAGTAGAGTTACGGAATTGGATGATTGTAATACTGTATATTGGAAATCTAAATTTATTGATGGATTACCAAATTTAATTGCAAAAAGAGTAAAAAAAAACAATTAAAAGTTGATAGTACTATTCCTTATGAATATTATACTTATGGAAAGTTAATAGGAACCTGTATTCAGGAAGGTTTGGCTTTATGTAGTGAAATAAAATTAAATCACCAAATAAAAACTCAACGTCTAAATGAACAAAAACAAATTTTGTGACCAATTTGGTATGGGTACAACCCCCCAAATTAAGAAAATACATAAAAAAGAATCTGACAATAGAAGAAAATCTTATAGAAAGACGAATTTCAATCGTAATAAAAAAGAAAATAAAATCCAAAAGAAAAATCAAAGAAAGGGAAATTCAGATAAAAAATCAATAATTTGTTTTAAATGTGTTAAAACAGGTCATTATGCTAATAAATGTAAGAATAAACAAATAAAAAAACAAATTAACAATTTAGATATTGAGGATGAAGTAAAAGCTCAACTTATTAATCTAATAGACAATTCTTCCAGTGAAGAAGATATATCAAGAAGTGATTCTGATGATGAATATGAATCAAGCAGTTCAAATGATTCTTCAAATTCAAAAGAATTAGATTGTAAATGTGATAATAAAGATCAATGTTCTTTTGAAATGGAACATCAATTATATCAAATTAGGAGTCAATTTCAAGAGGATCTTTCCATTTTTTTTTAACAGCAAAAAAGAAGGCAATGGGTCGAGCTTCGGCAAAGCCATCACCCCCCCCCCCCCCCCCCCGAGGACCTCCACACTAACATAAAAAACACTTGAGTCTAGCAAAAAACTAGACTAAGTAAAATTACAAATAGGGTTTCTTAACCAATCATCCCATGAAATCTTAACTTTACGATTTCGATGAGTGATCCACGAAAAAGAAAACAAACGAATACTATCAAAGACATCCGATTTTCTAAATATACCATTATCAAATAACAAAGAATTCTTATATCTCCAAATCACCCAACACGTCGAATACCCAATAACTTGAACTTTCATCTTCCTATTTTGAACATTTGAAAAACTTTCAAGGAACTCCCCCATCTCTTGACAATTATGACTGAAATTCACCTCCCTTAAAGAACACCACGAGCATACCTTCTGCCGAATCTGCTTCGCCAAAAGACAACCAAAACACAAGTGATCCAACGACTCCAAATTACCTGGACAACTCGGACATGAAATACTAGGAATTTCCAACCCTCTTCTTGAAAGATTTTGTCTTGTTGGAAGCCGAAAATAAACGCCGCATAAAAATATTAACTTTTATAGGCACTATTTTACACCAATTATAACTAGAACCAATGCCTGTGTGAATATTCTTATCAATACACCTTCGAGCCGCTGCCACCGAGTACCCCGTTTGAGAGTCAAGAGTCCAACACAATTTATCATTTCCTTCACCGACATTTATATTTTCAAGAAGGGTCTTCAAATTTTCGAATTGTTCCAATTCTACACCACCTCTCAATGGTCTTCTCGAATTCCACATCCGACTACCTTGAAACCATCTTTGAGTAATCAAACAACCACTACCTAAATCTAACCGAAAAAGTCGGTTAAATTTAACCGATAACGAAGTATCATCTAACCAAAGATCGGTCCAAAATTTTAACATGTTGCCACTAACTAACTCATATCTAATAACATTAAAATCTATAATACTATTGTCAAGAAGATAATTAACGGTACCTATAATGCAAGACTAAGTACCATTAAAGAGCCGATTAGAACTATTACATGAGAAACCCCCATCCTCCCCATACATGGCTTTAATAACTTTACACCAAAGGGCATTTGGCTCATTATAGAATCGCCATCTCCACTTAAGCAAAAGCGCTAGATTCAACGCTTTTAAACTCGCTATATCAAGACCACCTCTTTCTTTAACCGCAAGAGAGTTCTTCCATGACACCCAACTTAATTTTTTTTCTTGTTCATGGCACCCCCAAAAAAACCGAGCCCTCATTCATTCCAGCTTATCTGTAACCGATTCAGGCACTCGAAATAAAGACATCCAATAAATGCCTACGCTTCCAAGAACAGACTTAATGAGAGTGAAACGCCCACCAATAGATAACATCTTCACTTTCCAATTCGAAAATCTTTTTCTAAAAGCAGCGATAATACAATCCCAACTAGATTGGCGAGACATACAACCAGCCGTTAAAATTCCAAGATAACGACAAGGAAGGGAACCCGCAGCACAGCCTGTTCGTAACGCCATGGCCTCAATAACGTCCGAGCTCATCCCCACACCATATAAATTAGATTTTTGAACATTTATTTTTAACCCGGAGACATTAAAGAAGTCATTAAAAATTTGAATAATACCGTCCATATCATCCACATTCCATTCCGTCACCACAATTACACCGTCGGCGTAGAAAAAGTGGGAAATATTTAAATTTGAGGTACCAATAAAAGCTCCTTTTAACTGATGATCTTCAACCGCTTTATCTAAAGAAAGATGAAGCCCCTCCATTGCGATAATAAATAAAAACGGAGACAACGGATCACCCTGACGTAAACCCCTAAACATTTTAAATTCTTCGGTAGGGCTACCATTAACCAACACCGACAAGGTAGCCGACGAAAGACACGACTTTATCCACTTCCGCCACTTAACACCAAAACCCATTTTAGACATAATAAAGTCTAAATATTCCCAACTTAGGGAATCATAAGCCTTCACAAAATCTACTTTAAATAACAAAAGCATCTTCTTCTTCTTCTTCATGTACCACTCGATAATCTCATTAACCATTAACGGACCGTCTAAGATTTTCCTTCCTTTAATAACGGCAGATTGTTCTTTACTAACTACGGAATCAACAACTTTAGCTAACTGTAAAGCTAATAACTTTGCACTAATCTTATATTGTAATCCAATAAGAGATATCGGTCTATAATCTTTCACCAAAGTCGGGTTACTAACCTTTGGGATTAAAGTAAGAAAAGAAGCATTACACCCTTTAGGCATAAAACCCGTTGAAAGAAATTCATTAACCGAATTCCATAAATCGTCTTTGAGCAAATCCCAGAATTTTTTAATGAACTTAAAATTAAATCCATCGGGGCCCGGGGTTTTGTCACTCCCACAACTCCACACCACAACCTTAAGCTCCTCCAAAGAACATGACTCTTCCAACCCAACGACTTGCATGGGCTCAAGTCTCTTAAACTGATCATCACCTAAAACCGGCTCCACCGTTATCAATATTATCAAGTCTTTCCATGTCTTTTAACTTCTTTTTAAGCGCCAATCTGAGTTCCACATCCTGATCCGTCGCTACCCCCGATTCCAGCCGATCTTCAATAAAGGTCAAATTATTTTGACATTCTTTTTCTTGTTGTTTTCGAGTAGAAATCAGCCCTTTAGACCACACTTTACATTTATTTTTAATGAATTTCAACTTGTCTTTCATTCTCACTAAAGCGGACGATGTATCTGATATAGTCTCACTATACCACGCTGTTAATCAAAAAAGATGGACTTAACCATAACAGGATCCGTATGCCATTCCCCGTCTTCCATAACTCCTTTCACCATTTGATTCCTTCTACGTTGCTTTAATAACCCGTGAAAAAAAGAGGAGTTTTCATCCCCTTCAACATCCCATTTCAATTTAAGTTTTTGTAAGGAATCAATATTATCAAGTCTTTCCATGTCTTTTAACTTCTTTTTAAGCGCCAATCTGAGTTCCACTTCCTGATCCGTCGCTACCCCCGATTCCAGCCGATCTTCAATAAAGGTCAAATTATTTTGACATTCTTTTTCTTGCTGTTTTCGAGTAGAAATCAGCCCTTTAAACCACACTTTACATTTATTTTTAATGAATTTCAACTTGTCTTTCATTCTCACTAAAGCGGACGATGTATCTGATATAGTCTCACTATGCTGTTACCAAACCTGAGAACTCTTCCATCTCCAACCATGAATTATAGGCCCTAAAAGGAGTCAGACCATAATCCAGTTTTTTAGACGAAAGCAAAAGTGGTACATGATCAGACAACTTTCTCTCTAAAGCCACCACCTTCAAATCCGGATCACCATTGACCACATTTTCCGATAATAAAAACCTGTCTAATTTACTCATTTTTGAACCCGCTTTATTCATCCATGTGAACTTTCTACCACCAATATCCAAAACTATTAGACCACATAAATCAATAAATTGATTAAAATTTGACGCTCCCACCGAATTAAAAACCGAGCCAAGCCTTTCCGATTCATCCCTCACTTCATTAAAGTCACCAAAGATCACAAACTTATACTCTTTACCTTCCATATACCCACGTATCTCTTCCCAAAGACAACACCGATCTTCTACATTCTGAGGAACATATATATTAATCAATGCCATTTTCTCATCAATACCAACCCAATAACCTTCCACTATCACAAACCATCTGCTACAAACAATTGCTTCCTTTGTAAACACAGCCGTATCCCAAATGGATACAATTCCACCCGAGTGACCCCGAGCCGAACTACAAGCAAAATCGAAATTAAAATTTCCCCAAATCGATTTGAACCGGAAAAGACTTGGTTTCGTCATCAACGTCTCTTGAACACCCAAGAACGAAACGCTATTTTGGTAACAAATATTTTTTATCCAATTACGTTTCTCCGTAGACCCCAAACCCCGAGCATTTATAGAAAGAATGCTCAAGATTTAAAACCTACATCCTCACCACTTCTGACACGGTCACCCGACTTTTTACTTACTGCCGCCTGACTTCCAACAAGCGTGCCACAACTATGCTTATGCCAACAATCATCACCTTTTCCCATACCTTCTACCACTCTTTTCTTAACGAGTTCGAATACCGGTGGACCACTAAATGCATCAGAATCACACTCCTTGTTGAACACTTTACCGCCATCTATATCGAGGCCATTTCCATTGTTATCCACCTGTTCAATTATAATTTTCTCCAACCCACTCCTTAAATTCTCGTTATTCTCTTGATCTGACTTTTCAGAAGAATTACACTTCTGCTCGGGACTTTTCGATTCCAGAACCACAGTTTCTATTGTCTCCTCCTCATCTTCAGAATCTTCATCACTACCTACTTCTTCCTCAGATTCTGAGATCTGCCCATATCGATCATCCTCATCCCTAATAATTATCTATATATTTAACTTCCATATGTTCTATTCTTTTACCCGAACCACATATGTAGTTTCCGCCACTTCTACCAGGATAGTTTCATTGATCAATTCCATCTCTTTCGTATTAATACATAATCTCCCACAGCTCGGATAATCATTCGCGTCGTCATCAAAAAACATAAACTTGCCCCATAAGCTACCAATCTTCTTATAAACCTCAGAATTCCACGCACAAAGAGGTAAACCATCCACCTCAATCCAAACCATCCATTCATCAATCACAAAATTACTAATCACCTAGCGAACCTCAACAAACAAATGAGCCAAGTCCATATTTTTGAACTTCATACAAGATTTCTGAGATTTAAATTCAACCCACACCCAAAGGCCTCCAATATGATGAATCTCGACCTCCCCAAAACCTTCACTTTCCAAGTGGACATATAGATTAGCCATAAGTCCCACCTCTCTTACCTTGGCAAGAGCACTCGTGTTTGAGTCATCAAGTTTCATAAGATCATTTGTCGACACGGAAAGGCATTTCACGTCTTTCCTAGGCACGACAGTATTACCACCCAAGGTCTTAATCCCTCATTCTTCACAATTTTGATTGCTTTTCTTACCCGCAACAACAGAAGCATACGAAGAGCCTGATTGCGCAACACCTTTTATCGGTGCACTTTTATAATCAGACTTATGGGGTTTTTTTCTATCAAATCTAGCAACGGAAACATATAAGTGGAATGAGCCCATCCATTGCTGAGACAGGTTACGAGCAAAGGCCACTTCATCTTCTACTCATAAAAAACGAATAAATCCAATTTTTTTACCGAATTTCGAGACCTTCTTAGCGATATAAGCATCAACCGCTTTCCCATGCACCATGCACCACTTGAATAATTCTTTAACAGACAGCGTGTCTGGAAAATTCGTAATGTAGAACGATGAAGCAATCTTGTCGATCGACTTCTGAAACGGGTTTTGAATCTTTTTATCCGGACCTCTCGTATTGTCGGTCGATCTTCCAATTCTCCACATCCATCCTTCTGAATCTAACCGTTGTTTGTAACCCATTGAATTCACCGAACGAAATCACTCCCAACCCCCCCCCCCCCCCCCCCCCTCCCCCCTGATCGCCGGAAAAAAAATCAGAATCGCTGGCGCCGTATTAGGGTGAATGAAATTAGAAATCAAAATCAAAAGATATGTTTTGAATTTATTTCAGACCCATACTCTATATGGGTGAATGAAGTAAAGAATTCTTTAAACTTTAAAAGAAATCAAGTAAATTTCCTTAAAGAAGAAATTCTTACAGTTCAAATACATGAACAACTTAAAAATAATAAATTACAAGAAAGAATTAAATTAATGACAAATAGATTCTCTTTAAATATATGTAACGACCATCCTAATGCATTTTGGGAAAGGAAAAAACATATTGTTACTCTCCCATATGAAGAAGATTTTAATGAAAGACAGATTCCTACGAAAGTAAGACCCTGTCAGATGAATCATAATTACCTAGATTTATGTAAAAATGAAATAAACTCATTATTAAACAAAAAGTTAATTCAACCATCAAAATCCCTATGGTCATGTACTGCTTTCTGTGTTAATAAACATGCAGAACAAGAAAGAGGTGTACCTAGGTTAGTTATAAATTATAAACCATTAAATAAAGTTTTAAAATGGATTAGAGATACCCTATACCAAATAAAAAAGATTTATTAGATAGATCACATGATTCAATAATATTTTCAAAATTTGACTTAAAATCGGGATATTGGCAAATTCAGATTAATGGAAAAGACAGATATAAAACTGCCTTTAATGTCCCTTTTGACCAGTATGAGTGGAATGTAATGCCATTTGGTCTAAAAAATGATCCTTCAGAATTTCAAAATATTATGAATGATATATTTTATCCATATAGTGACTTTATCATTGTTTATATAGATGATATTCTAGTATTTTCAAAAAATATTGAAGCTCGTTTTAGACACTTATATTTATTTAAAAAAATAGTTATGGAAAATGGTTTAGTTTTATCACAAACAAAAATATCGTTATTCCAAACAAAGATAAGATTTTTAGGTCATAATATTGAAAAAGGTCAAATTATTTCTATACAAAGAAGTATGGAATTCGCTGATAACTTCCCAGATGAAATTAAAGATAAAACTCAATTACAGAGGTTTTTAGGAAGTCTAAATTATATTTCGCCTTTTTATAAAGATTTATCCGTGGATAGTGCTATTCTTTATGACAGATTGAAAAAGAATCCTTGTGCATGGACAAATAATCATACACAAGCAGTCAAAACAATAAAAAATAAAGTAAAAACTTTACCATGTTTATCTTTAGCTAATCCAAATTGGGAAAAATTAGTAGAGACTGATGCTTCTGAAATAGGATTTGGAGGAATCTTAAAACAAATTCATCCAAACAATAAACAAGAATTTTTAGTTAGATTTTATTCAGGAAAATTGACTCATAGTCAGAAAAATTATTCTACCACTGCTAAAGAAATATTAGCATTAGTAAAATGCATTCTTAAGTTCCAGGATGATTTATATAATCAACATTTTATAATAAAAACAGATTGCAAAGCAGCTAAATTTATGTTTAATAAAGATTTTAAACATGATATTTCTAAACAAATGTTTATGAGATGGCAGGCAACATTAGCTTTTTTTTATTTTGATATACAATATAAAAAAGGGAGTGATAATAGTCTTCCTTAATTTCTAACAAGAGAATATTTAGAAGAAAATTGACGTTTTATTTGCAGGATGAGTTTCTCCAGTCGAGGAAGATGCTACTCATCATATAGGGGTAGTTATGGAAGAGGTCGAGGAAATTACATGACTCAAAATAGTTCTTATAGAGCCAGTCCATCTTCACAAAGTTATAACTTACCTATTCCAGGAGATCCATTATATGAAGAATTTAAAATTTTCTTAAAAACAAAGGAGAATGATCCTAGTTTCTCAAAAATAGTAACAGAAGGTGATATTATAGAAGATAATTATAAATAATTATCATATAAAGATGAAATACTTATTTTAGAAAATAAAGACATAATGTTTTATTTTGAAAATAATAGTACCAGATACTTGGATACGGCATCATATGCTAGATGTTCTTATAAACAAAGAACATATTACGAAAACATTTTAAAAACAACAGGATCTGTGGAATTTTCTCATTTTACATCAGGAAATCCAAATGTTTATAACTTTAGCAAAGCAATTATAAAAAAGATCATATCAACAGAAGAATGGGGACTTAGTACCCTAAAAGAAAAAGAATTTATAATTCCACCTTCAAGAAGTCCTCTTAAATTTACTTATTGGGATTATGTTGAAAGCTTTCATAAAGCATTTTTATATGAAAACCCACAAAGAAAAACTTGGTTTTTTAAAATTTGCGAAACTATTTATAAGCAGAATAAAGATATTCCAAATTGGTTTATTAATTGGTGGTCTTCATATGAACCTAGTATTGATATATTACCAGAGGAACCATTCAGAAAATTATATGGAGAATGGTTACCAATTTCTCCAAGATATTTAAAACACTCAAATGAGAAACTAAATAATTTAGAAGTTATATCTTCTTTACACTTTTTATGGAATTTTCAATTCCCTGGATTTGGAAATGGGAACCATATGTGGATTATACTCCATCTAAATTACCAACATTACAAAGGTTATACTTTACGAAACTTTGGCCTAAGATGTTAAAAAAAGATCCATAAACCAAATTATGGAATGCACAACAAACAATTGATCATATCAACCAACAAATTAAAATTTAAACAGACCAGAAAAAAATTTCAGATTCAGCAAACTTAATCCCTTCAGATTTTCCAAATGTAAATTCAAATAAAGAAGAAATGATCAAAGCATTCAGAACATATTGTTCTCAGATTAAGGAAAATCTTTAGAGATTTTAGAATGAAGAAAATGAAGAAGAAGAAGCCTCAAATGAAGATACAATGTCAACTGATAATAATCAATTTCAATGTCTATGATATTGACGGATTTAGACATGTTTTTTATCCGTCAATAATCTACTATTTATGCATGATTTATTAGGAAAACAACGCTTTTCATGATTAATCCTTATGTTTTCGTAAATTGCAGATCATAACTTCAATGTACACAAGAAACAAGCTAAAAACGTATAAAAGGGAGAGTTTCTGAAATGTGAAGCTCAAGTGATAAAGGGAATCAGGCAAATAAATTAAAGAGGTCATTAGAGGACCGATAATATTGAGATGAAGGCAATCAACCTATATATGAATTTAACAAAAAGAGTCTGGTCAATTGATCTTATAATAAGGCCACGAATATAATAAGTTGAAGCAGGCAAGGAAATTGGTGGAATAGACAAAACCAATTAGCCCACAATTCTCTTAATTAAAGATATTACAATTTACATGGCCACATATTAATTTGGAGCCCACGTGGAGAGAAAAAAAACCACCGGCCCATTTTAATTATTTTAAGAATCAGAAGACGTCACAATTCGGAGGGAGTTCACGTTTTGGAGAAGTTAGGACAGATAAACGAACATAGAACCACATGGCAAACAGTGGCATACGATCGGATTTGAAAGGAGAAGAAAGACATCTTACATCAACATTTATTTGGTTCAATTCCTTGTTTCTATTAACAATATTTTCAACATTTTGTGTTTGTTTGATGTTTGATCGGTGCTAGAACTTTTATTCATTATGGTTTGATGAAATTCTAGGTTTATGTTTGGTTAATTTTAGGATTAACTTTCTCTTGTTTGAACAATTTTTTATTAGTAATTTAATCTTTTGGTTTTAGCCTTAGACCTTTGTTGTTTAATTTGTTTATTGATGATTAGTTTGATAACACTTGAACTAGTTATTGATATCCTCATCTGTTCATTCAAGTGACCTAGATGGCGATTCACTAGGAATGTGGATTGAAATTAGATTCCAATAAGTTAGGATAAATCGGAAGTCTAACCGTAGTAACGGAAGTTCTAGGTTAGAGGGTTTAGGTGATCCAAACCTATTAAGATCAACAACTCGAGGTGTGATTAGATTACAACTTTTGAGAGAAGAAATTCCTATTAGTTGTGTCTAGTTTATTAAACGGAATTGAGAGGAATCTAGTACCGTGACCTCTAGAACATTAGAAGTAATTGGGGCTTAATAACCATATATAGACCTAGATGAAGTCATGCGTAGTGAATACCCTTTTTAAATCTTGAAAATAGTTTACTAAATCGTTTGTCAACTCTACTTTCAAAGCTAAATTAGTTATTTAAATCATTTGCAATCAATTCAATGAAAACCCATTTTAAATTCACTTTTCAAATTAATTTACTTAGTTCTAGTTTACTAGTCAGCTTAACCGTTCTCTGAGGAAACGATACTCGTTTTTACTTACCTTAGCTATATTATCCACGATTAGGTCATACTTGCCTACGAGTGTGATAGTCTAGATTAGGAGTAAAAAAAGATATTAAATTTTATAACTAGATTTAACACATGAGTCTAGCAGGAGAATCCCAAACTAATGAAGAAATTATTCTTCGTTGATTGCATTATAGACATGATTGAAGAATCTATACTTCAAAAGAAAAAGAATGACAGAAATAAAGCTCTCGTGATATAATAATACATGTGTCAAGTTAAAAGACAGATGTCAAAAGGCCAGTACCATATGGTCATCAATATCAGATAAATGCCTCATATTTGCATGAATACGACAGATGGTTTAATAGTAGCCAGGTGTCAAATAAAGAGGCTACGTGTTTTAAGAGTTAGCCGGCTTGGTGTTAACTTTTTAATATTTTATATTTTGTTTGTATCTGTATTCAGACTATTATATATAGACTTAGTTTAGTTCTAAGCAAGGCATCAAAAAATCTTGTACTCTGCTCTCTTGTACTGTAACCCTCCCCCAGTTGTAAAAATTTCAGTTTGTAGAATAAAAGTTTGAAGTTCTTTGTACTTTCTGTTAATCACATCATCCTTATTGGTACGTTTTCTTTATATTTTTATCACTTTATGTTATACTTAGCCTAATTACAGGCTAATCTGTTTGCTAAATATCACATAATACTTTCATGGAGGCAGTATCTTAAGATATATTTCAAATGTAACCAGGTTTAACTTTAAAAAAAAAGAGTATTTTCGGTTTCCGGGAAAAAAATTCAAGTCTAGGTTGATGTAACAGCATCTTATTAGAAATTTAACAATGGCATTAGTCGTGTCTTAGCCCGTTTCAGCCATGATTTGGCATTATTAGGGCATTTTATTCATTGACTCGTCATGTTGCAAATTCTTAATAAGATGTAGGTACTTCGTAAAGATACATATGACTAGAAGGAAATTCTTTCTAATAACCTTTATTTCATATTAATATGTTTTAATTATAATATAATAATTTTAGAATAATCCTGGTTATGTTTGAAAGTTTGACAAGGTCCTGTCTTTAATGGCTAACTAAACAAGCATATACAAAAGGAATTCAAGTGCAAATTGCAGGACGTATCAACATTATTAAATTATTTGTTTGTTCTACATTAATTGTAGAATTTTTATCAAAAACTTTTTGATAAGCACAAAATTTCCAAGTAATATCATTATTTGTAATTGAAAAAGGAATTTGAGACGGAAACATACTTTTTATTATTTGGTTATTTGGTAAAGTGTATTCTCTTTCAATAATTTGAACACTTTGTAGAAAGTATATATAAACCAAGGAATAAAATGTATTATTTTATTTATTGAAGATAAATTATCATAAAAATTTTCTTGAATTTCTTTTAATTGATTTTTAGAAAATTGTTCAAATAACCATATTCTAAAGGTTTTCCATTTGGATAAATAAAACTCATCACATATTAATTTTCTTGCATGTGAACCATGACTAAAATCAATTTTCTTTGTACATTCCATTAAAGTGTGAAATTCATCTCAAAGGGAGTAACCTCCTCTGTTTGATAAACAATATTATCATATATATTTAAATTATTAATTTTTTCTGAATTATGTGAAACAGAAGCACGTGATAAAGGAATTTCTACTTTATAATCTACTCGTGAAATATAAGAGTGTGAAGATCTTACTGGTCTAGTTCTTCTTATTAAAGGATTTTCATATTCGAATTCTCTTTCTTTATTAAATTCAATTGTAACTATCTCATCTGATGTTTGAGTAATATTTTCAATATTGTTATTAATTAGAGGCTTAGGAGGAGTATTATTTTCTAATATCCAAATTTCTGGGAAAATAGTAATAATAATAATAATAATAATAATAATAATAATAATAATTAATAAAGTGAAATTGATTAATTTAGTAGAAGATAATGAACGTGGGGACTAGGGACTGACATCTGGTTTTTTCTGCAAAGGAGCAAGTGTGATGACCAAATCCTTAGTATTTGGTCGTTCCGTTGGTTCATACTGCCAACATTTTGAAGCAAGATCAAAAATAGCAGTTGCTTCTTCGGTTGAATAGTTTCCCTTCAAATTTGAATCCATTAACAAATGAATGTGTTTTCCTGTGATCATTTCAAGTGCCTGCAGCATAAATTTAATCATCAAAACTTTACTTACCAATGGTCTAATTCAAGTAATGTTTAGCCTTTAACTGGTCAAACAAAAATAGTAATTACGAAGGAAACTGGACAAAGAGTGCCCCAGGGTGTAATCTTAATACATCAAACCTCATAAACCATTTACCCATTTTATTCTAAATTGAAAATTACTATATAAACAATATCAAATTGAAATCATAGTTGACACAAAAATTGTTTATAAAAAAAGGTTAATTATGCTGTAATCCTCAAAATTTCACTGATCTTGCATCATAGTAACCGTTATGACTTCTAGCCTTATATTACAGTGTTATCACATGTTGCAAAAACCATTTTAACCTCTAAGCCTTATTCGCAATGCTTCAGTCCTGTGACTTGTGCACAAGTTTTATACCAATTTTTTTATAATAATTTTTATAGCAACTTTACCGCAATATTAAGTAATAAAAGTGCTACTAAGTAACTCAAACATTAAGAAAAAGGTTTCACGAGTTCAATTGTAAAATATGTGAAAGTGTGCTAAAAATAATTAGCCTATAAAAAACTTCCAACCATTTTGACTTGGCATCTGACCCGCGATTTCACAATCTCCATTGTCAACAGTCATAGTTGATTATTACTAGTTATACTTAAGGGTGTTTGCTTCGCTAGAATACTTGGGAATTTGAATGAATTGGATTCCAATTCCTATGAATTTCTATGTTTGGTTGGACGAAATTGATATACTTGTTGTGAAAACATTCTATCAATCATGGGAATGTAGATTACATCTAATAATGAAGGAAGGATCTTGAAATTCCATGAAGGACGAATGCGGTAGATTACCACATTACCCTTAAACACATTTTTAACCTTAACACCCACCACCGCCGCCCATCACCACCATCGCCCCCACCCTCCACCACCCCCTGCCGTCGCCCGCCACCATCACCCCTACCGCCACCCACCTGCCACCCACCACTAGCCACAAGGCCCACAACCACCATCGCCGCCGCCGCCACCCACCACCACTACATCTACCCACCATCAACGCCACGCACCAGCGTTACCGCCACCACCGCTCTCGTCACACACCACTACAACCACTAACGCCACCCACCACCACCGCCACCTGCCACCGCCGCCGCCACCACCACCACTACCCACCTCCTTTACCTAGAACCGCTACTGCTACCCACTACCAACGCCACCACACCACTACCACCACCACTATCGCTACCGCCACAGCCACCCACCACCACCACCCGCCCCCACCATCGCCACAACAATCACCACTTACATGAATAATGGCAAATTCATCATTTTACAACATTCAAATTTCAAATCCTCCAAACAAATAGAATATGAAATAGAATTTCAATTTCATTTCATGTCAACCAAACAGAATATGAAATTAGAAATTAATTCCTGATAGATTTCAGTTACTTCTTACATTCCAATTCCGTCAGAAACATTCCAGCGAATCAAATGATCCCTTAATGCATAATCATTTGATACATACTTACATGGCTCGGGGGGATAGAATGTCCACCGAAAAGAGCCGCAAGAAGAATCCCAAAGCGATAAGTAACGCTTGCGAGAATAAGTCTCCCTATAAAATAAACAACATATTTATTTTTATCAAAAATCCCTATAATAATTCAAAAATTTGTACCAGTTCTAAGATACTCAGGTGGAGTATATGCAGTATTTACAGCATACACCTTTCCATCCCTACTATTCTTCATCAACCCGAAACTCGAAAGTCTTGGATCACCATTCTGCCACAATTTCCATAAAAAAAAGTATTGATTTTTTTATATTGTCTCCAAAGTGGTGGTTCATGTTAGATACTTGAATAATTGTTATTAAAGTAAATTACACAAATAGTCCTTGTGGTTTGGCCAAAGTTTTAGATTTGGTCCTTAACTTCCAGACATTACACCAATGGTCCCTAACTTCAGGACTTCGTATCAGTTTTGATCCCTAAGCGTAACAGACGTTAAAAGTGGTTGTTAAATCTGGTCATGTGCAGCTCACATGAGGGTAATTTAGTCATTCGACACTATTTTGTATTTATTGTTTTTTTCTAATCTTCTTCTCCTACATCTTTTCTCTCTTAGAGCATCTCCAACCATAAACTCTATAAAATTCTCTCTATCTCTATAAATGGCGGGACTACTCACTCTAAACAATATCCCAACTTCAACCGTACACTTTATCCTTCCATTCAAAAGCATTTAAAACTAGTAGGATCCATATTCCATTAACAATTACACTCACAAATAAATATGGGACCCATGGATAGAGTAAATTCTTCTCACTTCAATTATATTATAGATGGATTTTTACCCAACTTATATTTGAAGTTGGAGGATAGAGTTGGGTTGGAGAGAAACAAAATTCAAATACTATAGAGGCTTGGATAGAGTGTGGTTGGAGATGCTCTTACACAACCTCCCACCTTCTTCTCTCTTTCTCTTCTCTCACACCGCTTTACCCTTTTCCCTTTTACAACAATGGAGCTTGAATGTAACATCCTAAAAGCGGCCTAGTAGTTTTATGTATATTTAGTATATGATAAATAATTATTTGACATTATGTGAAATTACTTGATTTAATGTTAAATGTATTACTTGGACTTTTGTCTTTTTTATTTTAATCAAGGGATTAAAATATCCGATTTCTGAAATGTGTAAATGATTTTATGATTTCTATATATTTAGATTCTCTTTTGAATTTTGATTCCGGAAATGTATTCGTTTTTGAAAATGGAATCCGTTTGCTATTTTAAATAAATCAACTACGAACCGGACCTTTTGTATCGTATTGTTAAAAGTTGGAACAAAAGACTAAAAGTGGTCCCCCCCCCCCTCCTTTGTGGGTTTCGGCAGATTATGAGGGAGGGACACCCTCTTTCCTTTTCTTCTTCTTTTGGCTCACTATCCACCTTACCCTCTCATTTTGAAAGCACTCCAAAAACCTCTCAAAACTCCGTCTTTGTTCTTGAAGCGTTCTTGTAGAATTATTGCTTGAATCCTCTATTTTTCTAGCTCAAATCTCGGATCTATAGTAGTTTTTGGTAAGCTTTTGCTCCTGCATCTTTGTTCTTGAAGCTCTTGAGTCTTGTTAAAAATAGGGTTTTATGTTAGAAGATGATGTTTCTTCCAAATCTTGGAATCTTGAATGTTGGTGATGTTTATGGTTAGTTTAGGCTAAACTAACATTTTGGTAGTGTTGAATGTTGATATGGATGATTATGACTTGGATGTATGAAATTGTTAGTTAAGATATTTGTGTGGGTTTATGTCTACATTTTGAACTAGTATATATATTGGTATGGCTAGTTAGTGGTAAAATGTCATTTATGTGTTTTATGGACTATATACTAGTTGTGTTAAAATAACATGTTATTATGTTATTTTTGGCGTTTGTTAATTTATAATGAAATTTGGTGAAAATGTTAGTTATAATTTTCAATGAGTTTTATGCCTAAAGTGTAAACTAGTTATGGGGTTAAAGTGATTAGTTGGGTAAAATGTCATTTGTAGATTTTATGACTTTATTGCTAGAAATGTTAAAATAACATGGTAGTAATGTCATGAATGGTTTATGACAAGTATTGGTGAGATTTAATGAAAATGCTAATTTTATGGTGTTTGGATAACTATATAAAAAAGGACATAAAATACTTAGACTTGGGTTTTGACCTTGATAAAATGACTAGTTAGCTATGAATTGCTCAATGATATGACTATAGCTTTAAAGTGGTGTTTGGAAAGTTCTAAAGTCAAATATAAAGTTTTGACCCGTTTGGGTAAATATTGTGAAAGTTTGATTTAATGTGTTTTAGTATGGTTTGACTTGGTCTATGAATGACAATAACTTGATAATTACATAATTGGGTGGTGTGTAAGTTGTTCACATGATTGTAGTTGTGGAATGTATTATTGTTTTAATAATCCGGTTTTGACCCGGTTGGAAGTAAAATGTGTATTTTTGTTAATTGACTTGAATTATGAAAGTATGATGTGAATATGACCCAAGTAGTTATTAATGCAAGTATTTAGATGTCATTTGGGTCAAAAGTTAGTTTATGAATTCACTTGACAATTATTTATAATTTGGTGGAATTATGTACTAATTCGGTATTCCTTTGGATTCACAGGAAACGGAAGGACAACTCAGTAATATTAGACTAATGAGATAGTGACAAGGAGAAGGTTACGGTGAGTGGATTTAACCACCAATGAGTTAGTTACATTTGGCTTGGAAATTGCATACTTGTTAAACGCATGAAATGTAGCAGCATTGGGGAGTTCGCGACACGAACCATAGTTCGCGAACGCAAACTATGGACAGAGATTTTTGGGGTGTTTCGTGAACTACTTCGCGGAAGAGTTCCCGGGCGCGAACTCGAGATCGCAACGTTCGCGATGGCAACTTTTGTGCGACATGTTTTGATGTGATTTTTCGTAGCTAGCCTACTTGATGTGTATACCTAGTGATAGATGACTACTATACATGACAATGTGCACATTTGGGATGAGGTCAGTGTCGGAAGGATAACGGTTGGGAATAGTGTATCGATGATCACGGTATTCGGACCTTACCTATGTGTGTCACACGTAAGGGGGTTTACTGGGCCAATGGGTGCAGCGCTATCGGTTACCATGGTTATGACCAACCATGGTTTAGGGTTCGGCAGAGCCGCCGATCCTCTCAAATTGATTACCCCCATCGGAGATGATACTTGCAAGCAAAACTAGATTAAATATTTTTTGGACACACGAATGTTCAGGTGGATGAGATTGGTCGAGTGAGGACGGAAAAGAAAACGACCTTCTTTGACGCATGTTCTCCCAATCCCAGATCGAATTCCAATCGCAGAATTGTGAAAAGAAGATGATTTCTCCTCTAGTTGCGATTACTTTCTAGTAGTCTTGAGCATAGTTTGTAGTTATATTCATTCACTTAGCTTTTGTGCTAATCCCTCCCTCATTGACACATTTCAGGTTGGAAGGATTGGAACGGGTCGAGCTTTGGACGGAGCGTCTGACCATATGTTGAAAAATGTATTTTTGTAAAATGAGCCTTGTTTTTGTAATACCGTGTTTTTAACTAACATATCAATTTGTAATATTTTGTGGGACCGGGATGGTAAACTTAACTTGACTAGACATTAAACTTAATCGCTTTCGTAGCATTTAAAAAAAAATGGTTTCAAAAATGTGGTGTTACAACTTGGTATCAGAGCTTCGATTTGGCGATGGATACACATTTAGGTGTTTCATTCCCAAATCGTGGCTCGAGATTGGTCAAACATTCCGGACGAGCGGGAATAGAGCAAATGTGAATGAACTTAGTTATATGTTAGTATGTAGGTACTAACGATTTAAACTAAGTATTCGTGAGATGCTGTGATTGTTACAGATATTGCAGCTAAAGAGAACCCGACCCCCTTGACCCCAGGAAATGTTGGTACATCAAGTAACCATGCGGAAATCGACCTAGAAGAATATGTAAAGACGTTAGAAAAACAAATGCAAGAGCTTAGGAATCAGTTACGACAACAACAACAACAACAACAACAACAACAACAAATCAGGGGAACGACACCCCCGATCTTTGCTCCAACGCATATCACCTTCCAATTAACACGACCACCAATAAATGTTCCATTTTCACCTCAAATGAACCAACCATTTCCATCCCAAATGAATCACCCGCTTCCACCTCATGGATTTTATTCGTATCCACACTTGGGCATCCCGTCACATCTAAGATTAGAACAACAAAGTGCTTATGAACAAGCATGGGATAGTAATGTTTGGGAGCCAAAACCCATTACAAGAACGAATGACAACCCAAGATTTGGGGTTTGAACAATTTGATTCACGTCAAAGCGGAAAGCAACAATGGAACTTGAAACTGGGAATTATGAGGCGCAAGCAGGTTGCTCGTAAACCAGGTCAAAGGAACCCATAGTGTCTCAAATGTTAGTCTTCGCATTCCGGGTCGTGTACTGTTCAGACCAGGAGGTGCGTTAAATGTGGTCAAATTGGGCACGAAAGGAAAGATTGTACGTTTCCACATAGGGTATGCTGGAATTGCCAAAAGGAGGGACATAGAGCGAGTGATTGTCCTCTGGAAAAGAAAGCGGGGTATAAGGCAAGGACTGGGGCGGTCGGGGAATCTTCGTCAACTGTAGAAAGGAAGAGAAATAGTACTGACGTCACTGACAGTGATAGCTCAGGTATGTTTTGATAAACTCAATACTTGTGCTTATGTAAGATTGTTAATTGTTAATTGAGTAGATCGCTTAATTAGGATTTGTGAAACGCTGTGATGAATTGAACTGCTTACCTTTAGTGTATTATGCCACTTGAATTGGAATAATTGATTTCTTATTGATTTTGGATACATCAATAGTGTCGGGAGTTTTTTTTATATAGATATAAATGATGCTGGTTTTCCTGTCTTTTATTTGTTGGAACTTGGACTAAGTTTAGTGTGATCTGATGTATGGATTAGTCTAGTTTAATCAAGGTTATTAATAAATGTTGTAAAAGATAGCTTCCCTTCTTGTTTTCAGCGCACCCATAGTGCCTCGTATGCTTGAGGTTGCTCATTTATGTTTTGTGCAGATTGGTGACAAGTTGAATTGAGCTGTTTTGGTTGTTCCTTCACTTTAGGAGAAGTGAAGATGATTGCTTGTATGCCGGTATTGGTCACAATATATGTGACCATAGGTGAATTTGGTTATGATAGTAATTGTCGTGAATAACTTTAATGTAAAACTTGTAATTAAAATGGATGTAATCATAGACGTGGATTGAATAGTCCAAGTAGGACTAGTGATTGTTATGTGTAATGATAAAACATTTACCGTGACCTGTCGGGTCACATTAGACTTGTATAGTGAGAATCGGAAATGCTCGAACAATGTGAATAAATTGATGTTTTCTTTTGTTATATCCATTAAATTATGACAGTCAGTTAATGTTAAATATCTAAATGACCTAAAATGTTATGATAAAATATTGATTTATCTCCAATGTTGAATTTGGAGTCTAGAAAGTGACTAATTAACTGTATGTGTAGATCATTTTGAGTTGACTTGCGATAGTGATAATTGAAGATAAACGAGGTTGTTAAATGGTTGTATTGATTATGAAATTGTTTGAAAAGGTTTGAAATTGATGATTTATACTTAAATCTAGTGTTTAGATTGGATGATTATATTAAAACGATTTATGCTACTAAAAAGAAAATTGATCATAGTTTAAATTGGTAAATATTAAAATACTCAAAGTGATGACAACGTTTGGATAATTGTAATAAAAGTTTTCAATTTAGGGTTATGAGGTTGTATGCCTATTGAGACATGTTTCTAGATCAAATAGCATGTTAGAATGATAAATGTTATTTATGCTTAATTATGAATTGAATTGATGAAATTATCTTGCTATTTGGATGATCAATAAGTAAAAGTCAAGAACTAGTTGAATTGTAATTTATTGACTTGAATCTAAGTAAAAGTGGACATTCAATTGAAATGACTAATTAGTCCTAACATGATTTTAACATGTTTAACGAAACATTAGTTGTATGTTTGGAAGTGTTGCCTTAAATTTCTCAATTTCGACTCGTTTAAGGTAAATAGTGTCAATACTTAATTGAATGCATTTTAAAATTGCTAGACCTTGATTATGACGATAGTTGTTTGATATTTGCATGAGTTGGTTTTGGCCCGTTTTGGTCATAAAGTGTGAAGAATTTGATAAATGCCTAAATTATAAGTGACTTTGACCTTCGTAAAGGTTGAAATCTCATAAGTAAGACTAACTGAGTATAAAATATATTGTTATTTATATTACCATGTTTGTAGAGGGATATGTGGTTTAGAATTGAATTGTGTAACTTTGACTCATTTCATCAAAACAGGCAACTTGACTTTATAGAATTTTGGCATCTTTATAATATGGCCAATTATGCATAAAATTGGTATGATTGTTGAAAGTACGGTTGGCTAAGGACTTTGATAGTGTTACGAAGAATTGCTCGAATTTGACCCGTTTGGGCCTAGTATGCTAAAATTGGACTAGAGTGTACTTTGTGGACTTGACTTCGAAGGTCTTTATATGTTAGTTTTGAGTTTATATAATTGCTAACCTCGAAATAGAAGATGCCCGAATTGAATTGCAAGTTTTGACGTGTTTGTCTATTATGTATCAAATTGATAAAATATGACTTTTGACTTGGTAATTATTGGCATTTTTATAGGTCAATAAGCTAATCATATAGGAGTTTTTTTATATGCATCTTAACATGAATGAAAAGTTGAAATCAAAACGAAATGCTTTTGTTGTGAAAATTGTGATTGGATTCCGATGACGGAATCCTTTTAAGGAGGCGAGAGTTGTAACAACCTAAAACCGGCCTAGTAGTTTTATGTATATTTGGTATATGATAAATAATTATTTGACATTATGTGAAATTACTTGATTTATTGTTAAATGAATTACCTGGCCTTTGTCCTTTTGTGATATTTTAACCAAGGGATTAAAATATCTGATTTCTGAAATGTGTAGATGATTTTGTGATTTCTATATTTTTAGATTCTCTTTTGAATTTCGATTCCGGAAATGTGTTTGTTTTTTTGAAAATGGAGTCCATTTGCTATTTTAAATAAATTAACTACGAGCCGGACCTTTCGTATCGTCTTTTTAAAGTTGGAACAAAAGACTAAAAGTGGTCCCCCTCCTTTGTGGGTTTCAGCAGATAAGGAGGGACGGACACCCTCTTTCCTTTTCTTCTTCTTTTGGCTCACTATCCACCTTACCCTCTCATTTTGAAAGCACTCCAAAAACCTCCCAAAACTCCATGTTTGTTCTTGAAGCGTTCTTGTAGAATTATTGCTTGAATCCTCTATTTTTCTAGCTCAAATCTCGGATCTATAGTAGTTTTTGGTAAGCTTTTGCTCCTGCATCTTTGTTCTTGAAGCTCTTGATTCTTGTTAAAATTAGGGTTTTATGTTAGAAGATGATGTTTCTTCCAAATCTTGGAATCTTGAATGTTGGTGTTGTTTGTGGTTAGTTTAGGCTAAACTAACATTTTGGTAGTTTTGAATTTTGATATGGATGATTATGACTTAGATGTTTGAAATTGTTAGTTAAGATATTTGTGTGGGTTTATGTCTACATTTTGAACTAGTATATATATTGGTATGGCTAGTTAGTGGTAAAATGTCATTTATGTGTTTTATGGACTTTATACCAGTTGTGTTAAAATAACATGTTAGTATATTATTTTTGGTGGTTATTAAGTTATAATGAAATTTGGTGAAAATGTTAGTTATAACGTTATATAAGTTTTATGCCTAAAGTGTAAACTAGTTATGGGGTTAAAGTGATTAGTTGGGTAAAATGTCATTTGTAGATTTTTTGACTTTATTGCTAGAAATGTTAAAATAACATGGTAGGAATGTTATGAATGGTTTATGTCAAGTATTGGTGAGATTTAATGAAAATGCTAATTTTATGATGTTTGGATAACTATATAAAAAAAGGACATAAAATAGTTAGACTTGCGTTTTGACCTTGATAAAATGACTAGTTAGGTGTCAATTGCTAAATGATATGACTATAGCTTTAAAGTGGTGTTTGGAAAACGCTAAAGTCAAATATAAAGTTTTGACTCGTTTGGGTAAATATTGTGAAAGTTTGATTTAATATGTTTTAGTATGGTTTGACTTGGTGTATGAATGACAATAACTTGAGAATTACATAATTGGGTGGTTTGTAAATTGTTGACATGATTGTAGTTGTGGAATGTATTATTGTTTTAATAATCCAGTTTTAGCCTGGTTGGAAGTAAAATGTGTATTTTGGTTAGTTGACTTGAATTATGAAAGTATGATGTGAATATGACTCGAGTAGTTATTAATGTAAGTATTTAGATGTCATTTGGGTCAAAAGTTAGTTTATGAATTCACTTGAAAATTATTTATAATTTGGTGGAATTATGTACTAATTCGGTATTTCTTTGGAATTCACAGGAAACGGAAGGACAACTCAGTGACATTAGACTACTGAGTTAGTGACAAGGAGAAGGTTATGGTGAGTGGATTTAACCTCCAACTTGTGTTAGGTGCATTTGGCTTGGAAATTGCATACTTGTTAAAACGCATGAAATGTAGCAGCATTGGGGAGTTCGCGACACTAATCATAGTTCGCGAATGCGAACTATGGGCAGAGATTTTTGGGGTGATTCGTGAACTACTTTGCGGGAGAGTTCCCGGACGCGAACTCGAGATCGCGACGCGGACTCGAGATCGCGATGCGAACTCTGAGTTCACGATGGAAACTTTTCTGTGACATGTTTTGATGTGATTTTTCGTAGCTAGACTAATTGATATGTATACCTTTGAAGGAATTATGTGCACAGTTAGTCAACCTATGATGATACATCCATGCCCACGAAACACTTAAGGGTCACACCGGTGAGTGCATGTAATACGAGCAAGATATGCAATGATACTACGAACAGGAATGATTCATAATAGTCATTATGAATCAGTTAAGTATTAAGTTAAGTTTAACTTATTACTAGATTAGTTTAACTAACTAATAAATACAAGTACTTGTACATTTACTAGTTAAGTAAATATACAATGTGTTAATTATAGATTATCCATGATATGATTTAAAGCTATTAAATCATATAGAGATTGGATAATATTATTGTCTAATTAATTGTTAACGGTATAAAATACAAGTATATATATTTCGTATATATCGGTACCGAAATATATAAGTGTATAATACTAAGACATTTGATAATTAAGTGTGACAATAATAACTAGTAAAACCATAAGTTTTTAAAGTGTAAGAGATAAGTTTAATTAAGAGATTAATCTTAATTAAACTAGAAGGGCCCTAAGTGAAAGTCCTTCTATTATATATATAGAAGGCTTAAGGTTCCCTTGTTTTGTGACACACCACCACACGAAAACTCTAGCCCCCTCCTCTGTCTCGATCGGCCGAACCAAGGGAAGAACACAAGCCTTTGTGTTCTTCGTTCTTCGTGTTCTTCGTTCGTTCTTCGTGTCCTTCGAGTTTCGAAGAACAATAATCGTTGCAAGTGATCATCTAGAGGATCGCTCATCGTGTTCATCATCAGTGGACTATCTTAAGCTAAACTAAGGTATGATTCATGGAACATTCTTTCTCCTGTCCCCTCTTGTTCGAATTCGACCAAGAACCCTAGGGTTCTTGGTTGATGGTCGACGAACACACACAAGCTATGTGTGTGTTCGAGTTCTTCATACAAGGTTTCTTTCTTGTTAATCTAATCTAGATTTCCACATCCCAATCCTTTTGGGTTTAAGGATTAGGTTTAATCCCACTTCCGCTTTTAGGGATTAAATCAGCTAGTTGGTTTTAACCGGTCAAGAACATCATCATGTTCTTGGTCAGTATGGTCGAACCAAGCACACTAGGTGGTCGACCCAAGTGGTTGATCAGGTTATATGAAACACTTCATCCTAGTGATAGAGTACTACAATACATGACAATGTGCACATTCGGGATGAGGTCAGTGTCGGAAGGACAACGATTGGGCATAGTGTATCGATGATTGCGGTATTCGGACCTTACATGTGTGTGTCACACGTAACGGGGTTTATAGGGCCATTGGGTGCAGCGCTATCGGTTACCATGGTTATGGCCAACCATGGTTTAGGGTTCGGCAGAGCCGCAGATCCTCTCAAATTGGTTACCCCCATCGGAGATGATACTTGCTTACTTGCTAGTAGTGCTTAGCATAGTTTGTAGTTATATTCATTCACTTAGCTTTTGTGCTAATCCCTCCCTCAATGACACATTTCAGGTTATAAGGCTTGGAACGGGTCGAGCTTTGGACGGAGCGTTTGACCATATGTTGAAAAATGTATTTTTGTAAAAGGAGCCTTGTTTTTGTAATACCGTATTTTTAACTAACATATCGGTTTGTAATATTTTGTGGGACCGGGATGGTAAACTTAACTTGACTAGACATTAAACTTAATCGCTTCCATAGCATTTAAAAAAAATGGTTTCAAAAATGCGGTGTTACATTGAAACTGTGAGATCCAAAGCTCAAGAAGAATTAACCCTAAAAGATGAGCAGTTAATTCAACTCGGGAGCGAGAGTCAGTTACGACCGGGCTAGGGTTCCGAATGGAATGAAGTCTTCCTTGAGTTGTTTCCGCCATTCCTCACCAGTCAATTTATGAAGCACACAATCAAATGGACGATCCACCAAAGGCTTGTCCATTTTGGTTCTAACGAGATCAATGCCTCGTTAGCACACAATCAAATGGACGATCCACCAAAGGCTTGTCCATTTTGGTTCTAACGAGATCAATGCCTCGTTCTTTTGTTGAATTCACAAACTTGAATGAAGATCTATAGTTTCTTCATTTGCAATGTACAATTCACCCATGACAATTTTGAAGAGTTGGGAAATGTTCCATTACAGTGTATAATGAATCCGAAACAGCACGTGAATCACCTGCATTTGACGGTACAGGGAGTTCACTTGGTGCAAACATCTCAAATTTGGATGAATGAAATCTGTGGATTTGTTGATAATCAACATGAGTATATTGATCATCATCTTTATATTTTTTCTAGAATTTAGGGATTATGTAACTTGAATGTATAACCAAAGAGAATTGATTTTGCTACCACAACTTTTAATGATTATACTACATTGTACGGATTTTACAGCTAACTGTACAAGTATATTATGCATTGGATGTGGTACATACCTTAAAAGTTGTGATAGGAAAATCACCCCCTATAACCAAAGGTTATATTAATGGAATTTGTAATCAGGGGCGTCTCCGGGAATCTGAATGCCCTTTGCAAATAGAGGAATTTGGGACCCCTAAATACAAGATTTATATAAAAAAAATTGGACGTTTTAATATTTTTTCTGTTAAAATTAACAAGTTGGCTTAAAATTTAAGATTACATATATAAAATATATATATAAAATTGGACCTCTATAAAATATGGGCCCTGTGCGGCTGCACCTACTACACCTCCTAAAAGACACCGATAAATTTGTTGATCTGAAGAAACGAGAAATAAGAAAAAGTTGTGTTTTTTATTGTGTGAAGCTATGTGTGTTTGCAGGTATGCGTTGTAGAAGAAACCAAAACTCTTTTTTAGGGGAGATGATAAAAAGACCAATATACCCTCATGTGCATAGCTTTATTGAGTGAAGCTGTGTGTGTTTGCAGGTATGCGTTGTAGAAGAAACCAAAACTCGTTTTTAGGGGAGATGATAAAAAGACCAATATACCCTCATGTGCATAACACATGACCAGATTTAACAGCCACTTTTAACGTGTGTTACGCTTAAAGACCAAAACTGATACGAAGTCCTGAAGTTAGTGACCATCCGTGTAATTAGTGTAATTTCTGGAAGTTAGAGACCAAATTCAAAACTTTGGCTAAACCACAAAGACTATTCGTGTAATCTACTCTTGTTATTAATAATAAATAAAGAAAATAAAATGCAACACCTCATCGAAGAGAACTCTATATGCATTCAAATCCTGATACAATGGACGACCTTCGGTACTACAATAATCCAATGCTTCAGCAATACATAAAGCAATACGTAAGCGCATTGCCCATTCAATTGTTTGATCTTTCCCTGTGAAATTTAAAATAATCAATTTGTCAATTATATTTTAAAAAATAATATAATTAAAATGTTAAAATAAATCTATGAATAAAATGATTTAGAAGGTTACATGCATTAATAATATATATTCGGCTGACTTCTAGCCCGTTAACGGGTCAACCCATTTGACTCATTTTTATTCGGCCCATTTTATATAACTTATACTATTTGACTCATCAGATATAAACCATAACCCAATTAATTCATTAAAAGTAAATGAAAGTTTTGAAATAATAAAAAAGCATAAGAGAGAATATGAAGAAAACAAACGGTGAAACAAATGTTTGGCGAGAGTATCATTAGGCATATACTCTGAAACGAGTAGCCTTTCGTCCCCATCGCAACAATATCCAATCAAGTTCGCCACACGATTATGCCTCAATTTTCCAACTGCCCATGCTTCATCCTTACAAATAAATAATTAATTATAACCAATATCAATTTTGAAGCCCTAATCTTCATAGAGTAAAATCACTTATATACTCTAATCTTACCCTAATTTCGTCGGGTTTTGATTATCACGAGTTTAAACAACACATTATCTGATCTTTAATCAAAATAACAATGAAAAACAAATCCATACCGCAAACAGTTTGGGATCACGCCATTCAAATTTCGAAAACTTTTTAACAGCAATCCATCTTCGATTTTTAAGCCGACCTTTATAAACAACATTATCTGCTCTTTTACCACCTACGTTAACAGTAAAGTCTGAACTGAAATTATTAGTTGCAGCTTCCAAGTCTGGTAGGGAATACTCAGAGAACGCTGGCGCTGGCTCTGGCGCCGAAAATGTCTCCTCATACCACCGTGTCAATTCTTGATCAAAGAGATTCTGCAAATCAAGTGCATTCTCTAGTTTTTTTATAACAACCGACATCGCTGGCCGTTGTGCACGAGAATTTTGTGAACATTGAAATGCAATGTCTGAAAATATTTTCAAAGAAGTCGGGTCCACTGCTATGTTCTGAAAGATAATATCACCTAACTTATTCTCTTTGTAGCTTTGTTTCCACGTAGGCGTGAAAATCTTTAACTTTCCATTGTTATTTTCGAAGCATAATCTCCCACATAGTACTTCCAATAAGACTACACCAAATGAATATACATCTGATTCTTTTGTTAGAGTGTACGTAGCCAAATATTCCGGATCACAATACCCTTGAGTACCTATGGCGTTGGTGATAACAATTGAGTACTTCTCATTAGCGGGGCTTATTTTTGACAGCCCAAAATCAGCAACTTTAGCACTCCATTTGTCATCGAGTAGGATGTTTGCACTTTTAATATCACGGTGGATTACTCTTTGGTGAGTCCCGTTGGGATCATGTAGGTAAGCGAGTCCCTTTGCAGCATCAACGCATATCTGGATACGTTGTGCCCACGTGAGATTAGGGTTACTTAAATGGCGATCCAAGCTTCCGTTTGATGCGTGTTCATACACAAGGACTTTTTCGCCTCCCTCATCACAAAATCCGAGGAGAGAGATGAGATTTTCATGCGTGTAATGACTAAGCAACATAATCTCCTTCAAGAACTCAGGGTCTCCTTGCCCATGCTTACGATCTAGACGCTTAATAGCAACAAAGCTTCGACCCATGGAGTGAGACACTTCTCCTTCATACACGGCCCCAAATCCACCCGCTCCAATAACGTTGTTACCAAAATTATTGGTGGCTCTTTTTATCTCTTCAAGACGGATTCTAAGATGTTCAAACTCTTTCATAAAGGACACCATTATCTGATGTTCAAAGTTGAGAAGTAGAAAACTGTGTGTATTAATTCTGATTCTAATGAAGGGAAAAGTTTCAACTTCAGAATTCAAGGAATTGAGAGATGGTTGAAGAATGAAGGAACACTATTGAGAGATGGTTGAAGAATGAAGGAACTGAGAGATGGTTGAAGAATGAAGGAACACTATACATAATGGTACAATATAAAACAATGAACATAAACAATAATGCATAATCTCTTCAAATGAGTGGTAATGTAGACAGTCATACCTCTAATCGAATAAGCCAAAGGCACAGATGGTATTTGACATTTCAACATGGTTGGTAGGATGCCACGCAGAGTGTGATGATTGGTTGATTTCTTTTTTTAAAGAAAGAAACTACGTGTCAACTTTGTTCCTTTCTAGAAATTCAACTAAAGTGGCCACAAATAGTCTTCTTATTATGTACACAATATGTAGCAAGTTCATGAAAACTAATGTAACGAATCAATTATCGCTACCTAATGCATATATACTTTAATAAGAGTAATAAACTAAAGAGTAAAATACACTAATAGTCCAAATGGTTTGACAAAAGTTTTGGATTTGTTCCCTAGTAAGAAACTGTCACGTCTTTTAAAATTAGCTGTTAAATTTTTCTAAATAACTACCATTTTTTTAAACCGACACCGATGAACACACTGTCATAAAAGAAGACAATAATTTCGAAGACTTTCAATTTCAAACCCAATCATATATTTTTATAAATTCCTATAATTGGGTTAAAACTTTATAGGAGATCTCAAAAGAGCCAATTAGATGGGGCAAGTCGCCCAAGAAATTAAAGAAAAGAAAACAACAATGGGGACACTTTTCTGAATAATATTAATAAACCAGTAGCATTACAATTTATATGAAAGCTAGCAACTAACTCAAAGCAAATATTAAGGACCATGCATGCATCATTTAAAACGTGGCTACTACTTAGCGGTGTAAGTTTGTGAGGTTTCATATTAAAACAGATTGGTTGTAAAAGAAGTAGTTGATGTGCTAAATCTAGTTATAAATTAAATGTCCTAAATACTCTTATTCTAGATTACCACACTCGTAGGCAAGTATGACCTAATCGCGAGCAATATAGTTAAAGTAAGTATTTTCGGGTGTTCGTCTCCACCGAGAATAGTTAAGCTGATTATGTAAATTAAAATTAAGTAAATTAACCTAAACAAGTAATTGTAAAAAGGGTTTTTTGTTTTATTTATTAAATTACAAATAAAAGAAATTAAACTAAACTAAAAGAAATTAACTTTAATTAAACAGACCAAATTGGGAAAAACTCTAATTGATAGGAGAAGATATTCACTATGATTAAATCCCTCTAAACGTAGGTTTGGTTGGTTAAGGCCCGATTGGTATAATATTCTAGAAGTTAGGCAGCTAGATTTCTCTCAACTTCCTACACTGTCCATAATATGGTTCCTAGGAATTTCTTCTCTCAAGAAATATATTATGGTCACACTTCGGCTTACTAAATATAACTAAGGCTCGGATTTCCGCCACCTTCTAATCCTAGGAATTTCTTCTCTAAGGGTTAGTCTTTTAGTCTCACCTAGGTTATCGGTATCTGGTCTCGGACCCCTATTTCTAGTGAGTCGCCTACTACGTCACCGATGTGAAAAGTAGGGGGAATTACCAAAGAGTTATGGTGTTGTCAATACCTAACAACTCAATAACAAACAGATCAAATATGCGAAGATTAAAAGTTTAACTAAAAGGTTCTTCGTTATGAAATAGCAAGTGTTCAAATATTCATAAAACAATCCTAATGATAAACCAAACCTAAAATATAAAGTTCAACAATGCATAGTGAATACAAGGTTCTAGCACATAGACATGCTAGAACAAATAAACATCAAACAATAATAAAAGGTTAAAATCATTGTAATTAAGAACAAAGAATTGAACCAAATAATTATTGACATAAGATGCCTTGAGATCTTCTCCTCCTAATTCTTCCGTACGCGAATGTGTTACTGTTCTTGAGTTCGTACGTAGTCGTTCGTCCGTATCAATTGTATCTCTGTTTCGTCCGTCGAACAAACTTACGAACTGTCTTGTGGCTTTTTCAGCCTTGCGGCTGTCAAACCCTCTGTTCGTCACACCCCACGTTCGTCACCAAACCCCCTACGTCTCCTCTAATTGTGTTGAATCCCCAATTAATTAATATGTAGCCATGGGCCATGGGTTTTAATTGAGTCATTGGGCTCTTTTGATCTTTTAATATCACGTGTCTACTCAAATAAATGGCCTGCTCAATTGTGGATTCTATGTGGCCGGCCTTCTAATATATTGCGTGACCCACTTGTTTTCAGTTGTGACCTGTTGGTAAATTTCAAGAGTTTCACGTTTTTTACGTTTTAAACTTGTTTCTTGTACATTTTGGAGTTATAACCTGCATTTTACGAATAACATACATATTAGGCATGAAAAGTATTATTTTCCTTAAAAACTATATATAAATAGTAGAATATTGACGGATAAAAACATGTGTAAATCCGTCAATATCAGTAACCCAGAACCCTTATAAGCACATTACAGGTTCATTATCTGCCCAATGTGATACATTACTCAACAAGGAGCACTAGCTCCATTATTTGACTAATGATGCAAGACTAAGTCTCCCTCCTAAACTATGCAACGTGCAAATTTTCTATTTCGTTCAATCCAGAAAATGGGCTGGTTTATTCTTAATCCTCGTGGGCTGATCCGGCGCTTATTATGTTGGGCTCACACTAGTTGCGTCTAGTATAGCCGTCTCTAGGCCTGTATCAACTCTGTTAGGACTTATATTGTTGTAAGTAATAGTCTAGGGGGTAGTTATGACAATATTGTATAGTATTAATCATATGCTAAGAATTAATCTTAGACAATTAGTGATAGGTATAAAATCCCCATGTGTAATCACTAATTGTAACTTTGCCACATTAATCACAATTACTTGCATTGTTCACTCTCTCCTTCTCTCTACTTTCTCTCTCTAAAAGCCCTTTTCTTCTCTACCAATAAGTTTCATCTAGAATCATCATTAATGGATCAAACTATGGATTGATTGCTCATTCTAGGAATCACAATTGGTATCAGAGCATAATTTCACTCTGAAAACGATCCACAATCATAGTTTGCATTCAAGAAGTAAAGATTAAATGGGTTTTTGACGAAAAAAAGCTCAAAAATCAAAATCCGACTTTGAGTTAGTTTTGTGTGTTTTTATGGATTAAACTTGTTCTCCTATTGATTTTATTAAGTTTTAAATCAAATCTCAATCAATTCCAATCATTTTTTAGCATGAATCAGTGATTTTTGTGAAAAACCATTAAAGCTTGAGTTTTCAAGTTTTTGCTCTTTAAATTCGAAAAATAGGGTTGATTCGTTTAGTTTTTGATTGAAATGATTGGAGAGGATTGAAGGAAAACAAAATTAGAATAGTTTGCAAAAAGAATCATTCAATTTGGTCAAATATTGAGGGAGATATGATCAAAATGGTGTGATTTTTTTGTGTATGTTTGGGTACCGCTCGTTCATCAATAACTTCATACTATCAAGAACATTGTGAGATATCTCAAGCCATATCTCAAACAATGAGATATCTCATACCAAGTGATATCTCATACCCCACAAGTTGTCTCAAGCCTTTGATATCTCAAGTCCACAAGTTGTCTCAAACCAAAAGATATCTCATACCCCCAAGTTGTCTCAAACCATAGGATATCTCAAGCCCACAACTTGTCTCAAGCCTGTGATATCTCAAACCCAAAATCTGAGATATCTCAAACCCCGAGATATCTCACACCAACAATTTATCTCAAGCTCAAAAAATTGTCTCAAGCCTGTGATATCTCGAACCCAAGTCTGAGATATCTCAAACCCCGAGATATCTCACACCAAAAATTTATCTCAAGCTCAAAATTTTGTCTCAAGCCTGTGATATCTCGCACTCAAGTCTGAAATATCTCAAACCCCGAGATATCTCACACCAAAAATTTATCTCAAACTCAAAATTCGTCTCGAGACCCCGAGGTATCTCAAAAAGGTTATTTTCTCAAATTTTGCTATATCACAAACAATTCAATATCACACGAAACGATTCAAAAATGGCTTCAAAAGAAGCATTGTCGATCAGATCGAATACCAAACCACATGTTCTCTTCCGGGGAGAACACCAAAGTTTATTGGCCGCTCAAACAAAGGAGGTCAAGGAATAACCAGAGACTGTTATTCCTGAGAATGAAGAAAATGAGGTACACTCTTCTTCATTTGATTTTTATTTATCTGACTCAGACACTGATTTATCATATAATTTCTTGTTTAATGAAAATCTTTTACATGAAATTGAAGAGAAAGTCCACTTGACAAAACAAATAACTGATTTAGAAACTGAAAAAGCACAATTTTAAATGATCTAAGTCAATGTTTCTTCAATTAAAACAAATATAGACCTTTGAACAATTAAACAAGGAATTGCAAAATCAGTTGTCTACGTCACAATCTACGTTTCAATTTTAAATATGTGCATTAAAAGAAAGTCTACAGCAACAAGTAAACACCAATAATACTTCAAATGCACAAATCATGAACTTAAAAGCAGAAAATGCGACATTTCATCGACAACTTGAATCACTTGTTCCTCAAGTTAATAAAATAACTCTTCTCAACAAAAAACACAAGAGTTACAAAAAAAGTTGTCAAATTTTCATGTTGCTCATACCAGTGAGGTTAACCGATTAAACAAAATAATCAATGAGAAAAACGCTGAAATATCAAATCTTAAAAAAATGAAAATAACATCAAGTGAGAAAGACGATTTCCAAAAGTTGCTCCATGATTTATCAGCTGAATTACAAAGGGAGGGAGAATGGGCAAAGGCCGCTGAAGCGAAGATGAAAGGCTATCAGGAGCAACTGAAAACGGCTGCCACAATAATTCAAAACTTAAATGAACAAATTAAAGAAGTAACCCAAACTTTTATAAGGAAATCGATGAACAATCAGCCACAATATACAGTCTCACAATCAAAAAGGAAAATGCCGAAGAACATAGCAAAAAACTGGAGCAGACAATTGTCAAAGCCGATCATACATAACAAACAATCAAGTTCAATGAACCAAAAGAGTTCATATACTACAAATCAAAAGCGGGTCTAGGAGCAGAAAATCCTCGTTATCTGGAGAAAGTTGTTGATGTTCTACCTACACTGTACCACTATGACTACACAAATTGGGAATCTGGCAAAGCTTTCTTCATATGTCGGACGAAGAAGCTGAAATTGAGAAGTTCAACAGAGGAAAAGAAGAATATGCTCAAATCAGCTTCAACTATGATGCTTTAAACTCCACATATGAAAAGAAGAAAGCAAAATTTGAACATAATGAATATTTTCCAATCATCACTCCAGCAGATTTTTCCATACCAGATAATGCAGTTTTAAAACAAACAAATGAACCAAAGCTTTATGTTCCACAATTGATTTTAGAAAAGAAAATTGTCCAACTTGAATATGAAATTGATGAAACCCACAAAGCTTTTGATAAAGAAAAAGAAAATCTTCAAACGAAAATCCATAAATTAGAGGACACGATTTCAGAGTTAAAACCTAAAACTGACAAAAATGTTTTTCAAAATTCTAAGTCTTCCTTGATAGGACCAGCACCGGTTAATCCAGTTCTAATCATCTTGAGGAGAAGCTCTAATCCTCCTGTTTTGAATGTTGCAGATCGAAAATTAGAGCCCAGAGAAAGAAGTATATGAAGCCTGATGGAGCCACAAAAGTCATGCAGTCCAAGAAGCCTATTCCGACTAAGCCTAGTATGCTTAAGAAGCCTAGCGAGCTTAAGAAGTCTAGACCATTTACGTCTGTAGTTTCTTCTTTTTCTGTTCAAAATAACTGTAATAACTCTAATTGTGTGAAAACTCCTGCAGTGGCTTTTAGAACAGTTTATGATGCTTCTATTTATCATCATGTTCCTTACTCTCCTGATATTGATGTTGTGTTTACTAAAACTGATAAATTTGGAACAAAGAGATTGTTTGACAAAATTACAAAGAAACAAATTACTCAAACAGATGATCGATTTTTTGTAAGATTAGATACTCCATGTGGTATCAAAAGTCAATAAATATCATAAATCTGGTAAAATTATAAAATCGTGCAAAACTTGTCAGCCACATCCATGCAAGTCGAATGTCTCTATTCCAGCAAAATCTAATCAAAAGGGTTCATCGTCACATGTTTCCAAACAATCGAAGAAATCTTCGAAAAACCCACTAACCTCTGATACACATTCGTCTACTCATCACAAAGTCTTTCGAGGAAATGCCGCACCTAAGCCAAAATCTTCAGGTTCCTTAAAGAGCGACAACAAAACACCTACCAAATCGCCAACATTTGTGAAATATCTGAAAAATCTTCAGGATCCTCTAAAAAATCTTTAAAATGGGTCGTTAAATCCTCAACTTCTAAACTGCTTCCTTGCAGTTTTCCAAAACTCTAACTTGATCATAAAGTAATTCTACATAAAACATCTGTCACTAATTATTAAGGACCCATTCATGATTGGGGTACCAAACTTGTTTTAATTATTTTATGTAGAATATGTGGTACCTTGGCTTGGGCTGCTCAAGGCACATGACTGAAAACAAAGCTCTTCTATCCAACTATCATGATAAATATTTGGGAACAATCAAATGTGGAAATGGTCATCTCGCAAGCAAAACTATGTTTCACTATCAACTGCTATATAAGTTGTTGCCACTAGCCGTTTGTCCCAGGTGATATGGATGCAATCACAATTAAAGGTTTCCTATAGCCGTATTCCTTTATGTTGTGATTCAAGAAGTGTAATTGCAATATCTTGCAATCATGTTCAACATTCTAAAACAAAACACATTGATCTTCGATATCATTTTATTAAAGATCATGTTGAACTGGGCAATGTTGAATTGTACTTTGTATCCACAATTTTTCAATTAGCAGATTTGTTTACCAAGGCCTTAGATGAAAAACGTTTTAACTGTCTGGTCTCTAAGCTTGGTATGCTAAATCTCAAAACTTAATTATTTGCGCATTCTGTTAGTCTTTGAATTTTTTGTATCATCAAAATGGCTTTACTCGATAAAATTAATTTTTTTCCTCCCATTTATTAAATTCCATTTTTCAATGGATCGTACTTCGTCGAGGGGGAGCAGCTACTACACCGATTGTCAATAAACGAACTTTCAAACAACAATCTTCATGTCAAGGGAAGAACATTGTCAAATATTGAAAATCATGAGATTAAAATTCAGGTCGTTTACAAACGTTTGCAATTAAAATTAAAAATAACTGTGCGAAATCCCTTGTCTTGAGATATCCTCTTTTCTTTTCCCACTTGGTGAGACATCTTGTGCCTTATCTCACTTGGGTTCTCTCACATATATAGGGACCTCATATATCTCTCTCTCGTGCAATGTCTCACCACCGTCGAACAACACACACAAAATTCACAAACTACCGGCGTTTGTTCCATTTGATTCCGCCATCTCCGTCGCTCCACCTCTCAGTTCCGACGTCGACCCTCTTCTCCGACGAGCGTCCAGAAATTCCGGCCATCTCTCTCTCTCTTCGATTTTCCGTCATGATCCATCCATCTTCTCTCCCTGATACGGTAAGGATTCCTTCCCCTTTTTCTTGATTTTCTTGCTCGATTCATCCCTCACGGTTCTGATTCGTCCCTAGGTTGGTCATCGAAAGAAAGTGTTTTTGTTCTTGATTGTTGGATTCCTATCTCCTTCGAGTTTTCTCCACTGTACGGTAAATTATCCTCTTAACTTTTTCGATTTTTAGGTTGTTACTACATGATTAGTTTACTGATTTTCAGTTTAGGTGTGTAAACTAAGAATTTGGGATTCGAAATCTGCTGTTTTTCAAATTTAGGGGTCATACGTGTTCTAAGAAATTGGGGTTATATCACAAGTTTTTATTATTAATCTAGAAATCGAGATGCAAAATCTGTTTTTGTTATTATTATTGTGATTAATCTGATAAATCTTAAAGCATGAGATATCACACCATAAGTAATCGATCTTGGAAATCTGTAGTTTAAAGCATGTTTAATTCACGTTTTGTCACGAGTTAAATTGGTTCAAGCGTGAGATATCACAATGCAGTCTCATATGTTTTTGTCAGTCAAAATTTGCAAGGTTCTATCTCACACTTTTAAAATTGGTTTCACAATTGTGAGATATCTCACCAATCTAGCAATTTTTTGTGATGTTAAGCATTTTGAAAGCATCTTGTGTGAGATATCTCACAAAGCGATTGCGAGATATCTCACAAATCGATTGTGAGATATCTCATGTTCAATATCATTTAAAATTCTATTATTGTTCAAAACTTGAAATTCAGTCGGTGAGACATCTCAAAGATATCTCACACGCATTTTTAGTTGTTTGCCATATTTCAAAAAGAGTCACTGTGATATTAACATTTAAGATCATTCGTGGGACATCTCACATATATGTCTCACGCTTCAAGCTTGGGATATCACACCAATGATTATGAGATATCTCATGTGTCACCACATTTAAGATCTTAACCTATTCAAAAGGTGGAAAGCTTAATCAAACCTTCGTGACTTATAGGCTTTGTTCCTGAGATATCTCAATTTGTTTTACCCTTTCAATATCACAAAGCTTTAACTTGTGTGATATCTCAAAACATTTTTGTTAAATATTCAAAATTCCTTTTGATATATCTCACCATCAAACTTTTAATTTTTCTTAACTTCAAAAAAAAATTAAAAAAATAAAAATAAAAACTAAACTAAACATTTCATTACCTGTGTTGACAGAATGGCAGGCCCACAGAACGAATTTGAACTTATTCCAGAAGAGTCATTGGTCCCTGTAGCTGCTCAGAAGGATGTCCCGCCAAATAATTATTATTGGGATCCAAAAGTAGACAAATCAATGAAAACAAAGTTCCCAATCCTTCCTCACATTTTGAAGCGTCATCCAATGTACTTCACCCTCAGCGCTTGTCCAAACGCTCCACTAATTTACGTTCAACAGTTCTGGAACACCTTAGAGTTGAACAAGTCAGTATCGCCACACAGATTCCAGGCAACCATCAACAGGATCCAAGTTTCTTTCACTCACGAGGATCTACGGACGATTTTCAGACTCCCTGGCCCTGCAGTGACACACAATCGCATTTCCTACGATCCGAAATTACCAGACACAAACGTAATCTTGGAACTAATGGCTCTACGCTTCGAAGGATCTGCGATCAAGATTCATCAACTAAAGAAGAGGTTCTTTGCAAAAAATGTGGTCTTCTTTATTCTCAATTATCAACAAGTGCATGACTGGAAAAAACTTTGGTTTAGATAAAGAGACCCGTTCGGTTATACAAGTGTGTCACACACTCTGTTATAACCGACATTATGATTATTCGTCTCCCTTGTGGGACGATTTCAACGTTGCGTGCAAAACAAAAGCAAAGGTCATATCTCATGTATCCAAGGTTTGGGCAAATCGTGGTTCATCATTTTTTAGGAGCTAATCCAAACATTCCAAAACGTCTCGAGTCCGCGAAGACACCGAAGTTTGCAATGCAATACATGAGAAAAGATACCGGATCAACTGTGCCCGCCGCTCCCATTCCTCTTGATCTGAACATTGCTGATTTTAATAATCCAGAGGTTCGGGCATATAGAAACCAACACTATCCTCCAATGGGGCGACCAAATCCGGTTGTTCCTTCCCAGGGAGAAACCCACCAAATAGGACCAAGGGAGGGTTTAGGTCAAGGCGAGAGTTCAAGCGGTGCCACAATATCTACTTCTACAATGCCAGAAGCAACTACATCTTCAACATCACAGTCGATCCCAATCATCACCACATCCTCATCATCCTCGTCTACCGATTCTGAAACCGAATCAGATCGTCCGATTCACCACCACCATAGGATCGTCCAGAACAACCACCACCAACAGCGACATATCCTTTTGATCACGAGTTCCTTCTGGACCCACCATCCCCACAAACCACACAACCACCGACCACTACAGTACATCCATCCTCATCTCCTGAACAAACCATAATTTACACTCACATTACCAATCCTTTCATCACCCACACCTATCCCAACACATTCTTCTCCATCAACATCTATCGCCACAACTTCAACACATATACCAGCATCCTTCCACCAACCATCACTTCATCAACCACATCCACACTAATAACCGTAACTTTACTGCCATTCATCACCTCCTCCATTACTATTCACGAATCACGGGTCACTACAACCTCAACATCTCACATTATCATGATCCTCCCATAACATACAACGATGGCAGAGGCTACCACCACTAGGGGTGAGCATAAAAACCGAACCGAAACCGAAAAAGCCGAAAAAATCGCCCCGAAAAAACCGAGCTGAAAAACCGATGTCAACGGTTTTGATTTTTTGAAAACCAGAATGTTTGGGGCGGTTTTCGGGGGCATATGAAAAACCCGACCGAAAACCCCGCCCCGTCTTGCCATTATATATCTTTCAATTTTTTAAAAAATATTCTTATATTTATAAAATATTTGACATTTAATTATCTTTTAAATAAAATATATGATTGAATTTTGTAGGTGATTTGTTCCAATATTTTTAGGTTTTAAATAAAAGATTTTTGAGTATATTTAATTTCGTATTTCTCTATGTGGGAATATGAAAACATTGTTTGATGTTATTCTATGGATGAAGACATGGACTTAGATCGTTGCGAAAGATTATTAATCTTATTCAAGTTATGTTAATTAAATTTATTATTACATTATATTAAACTTACTAGTTGTTTTTATTTATAACGAAATGTGTTAAGGTTTGGGAGTTTGAATCATAATATTAATTTTTAAGCTAACAAATTGGTAAATTTTGGAGGAAAACAGAAAACCGAAAAAAACCCCGAAACCGAACCGAAAACCCTGAAAAGTCGAAACCGAAAAACCCGAAATCGAACAGGGTGTAATTCTTAAAACCTAAACTTTCGGGGCGGGGTTTGGTTTTAGTTAAAAATCGCCCCATGCACACCCATAACCACCACCTCTATCCCCATCTCCACTCCCGCAACAACCCAATCCGATCTACAAATTATTTCTGACATTGCGTCTGCATTAGAAAGGGTTAACACGAGACTGGCAATCATCGAAAACAGATTGGACAATGCTCCTCCTCCTCAGGCTCCTATTATTCGCGATTCAGCGTGGCTACTTGAGTCAACTCGTCATTTATCTCTAGAGGAAATCAAAGAGATACTCGTGCTTCGAACGCGAGAATTACTATCACCTTGTTCTCAAGATATTGTTGTTAGAATTCGTGACCTTAATCATAGATGATTAAATTGTCAGAATCGTAACCTTAATCATAGGTGATTAAAGTGTTAGATTTGTAACAGCTTAATCATAGATGATTGAACTGTCAGATTCGTGGCAGCTTAATCATAGGTGATTAAACTGCCAGACTCGTGACAGCTTAATCATAAGTGATTATACTGACAGAATTTAGTGCCCACCGACACACATGTACGGGTATCATGGCCGATATGATTTAAAGCTATTAAATCATATAGTAATTGGATAATATTGTTGTATAAATTATATAAAGGTTATTATATAATTAATTATTGAAAGTATAAATACAAGTATATAATTCGTGTATATGGGTACCGGATTATTAGTGTATTAATACTAGACATTTAGTAGTTAAGTGCAACAATAATAAACTAGTTAAACTATAAGGGATGGAAATGTTAAAAGGAAGTTTAATTAAAGATCTGATATTAATTAAACTAGAAGGGTTCTAAGCGTAACTTATTTGTATATAAATAAGAGGCTTAGGGTAACCCTAAACCCCTTGATCATTCACACGAAATCACTCCCTCTCCTCTCCCTTGGCTTCGGCCGAAACTAGACCAAGAACACCAAGTTTGGTGTTCTTCGTTCTTCGTGTTCTTCGTGTTCTTCAAGTCTTGAAGATCCAAGTTCATTGCTTAGATCAACTAGAAGATCGCTCGACTTGTTCATCATCAGTGGATCTATCTTAAGCAATCAACAAGGTATGTTTTGGGAAACACTTTTCTCCCTTCTCCCTCTTGGACGAATTTCTGCCAAAGAACCCTAGGGTTCTTTGGTTGATGGTCGACGAACACACAAGTATGTGTGTGTTCGAGTTCTTCGTACAAGGTTTCTTTCTTGTTAACCTAATCTAGTTCTCCAACATCCCAATCCTTTAGGGTTTAAGGATTAGGTTTAATCCCAGTTCCGCATTTAGGGATTAAATCAGCTAGTTGGTTTTTACCGGTCAAGAACAAGTTCATGTTCTTGGTCAGTATGGTCGAACCAAGTATACTAGGAGGTCGACCCAAGTGGTCGATCAGTGTCATGTGAAACCCTTCAGTGGTATCAGAGCGTTGGTTTAGAGATCTAGACTAGATTAACAAATATTGTTTGTTTACTTTAATTTTAAGTTTTTTTTTGTTTCAAGTTTTCTTCTTTCTTCTTCATAATTTTCGAAAAAGAGGGAAGAACCCTAGGACCAAGAACATTAAACTAGTCTAAGTTTAATTGGTCAAGAAGGTTTCTAGTAAACCCTAGCAATTTTCAAAAATACCTAGAAAGAACCCTAGGATCAAGTATATTAAACAATATATGTTTAATTGATCAAAAGGATTCTTTCCATAATCCCCTGAAATTTCCGTGACTTAGGAATACCCTAGGATCAAGTATGTTAAACAATATTTGTTTAATTGATCAAAAGGATTCTTTCCTAATCCATTAGAGATTTCGAAATCTAGAGGAATACTTGGACATCAAGTTTATTAAACTAGCATAGTTTAATTGGTGGAAAAGTTTCCTAGCCTTAAGTTTTCGAAAACCCTAAAGAACCCTAGAACATTAAACTAGTTTAAGTTTAATAGTTTAAAAGTATTAATTAGGGTAATAATCTAAAACCTAGTTAATTAGACAAGTTTATGTCTAATAGGTTTAATTATTATTTTGATAGATTTGTTAAAGCTAGTTCTTTAAACCTAGTAATTTAGACAAAGTTTTATTGACTATAAAGTTTAATTTAAAGAGTTTTAATAAATTTATTAAAGGTTATAATCTATCTTAGAATTTAAACAAAGTTTATTGTTTAGATAGGATTGATTAAAAGAAATTAATCTTTTAAACAAAATGATGTCTTTGATCAAGAAAGTCAAAACCCTAGTTTTGATTGATCAAAAACAAGATTAGGGTTCATGTAATTAATTTGGGGAATTGATAAAGAGGATGTTAATTTTTAAAGTTCTAAAATTAACAAGGTGTATTTTATTATTTATATATATGTATTTAAATTTTCGGAATTTTTAAATATTAAGTAATATTGAATTTTAAAAGATATAATAAGTTTATACACATTTTAATTAGTTCAAGTTAAAATGAATACGTATAAATTAGATGTAATATTCTTATTAGAATGTTACAAGTTTATTATAAGAAATATACACATATACGAATTTTATATATTAAATACAAGATGAATTGGAACAATTAAAAAGGTAATGTTATTTTGATCTTTAAGATAATATTATAATTAGTTATTGTATAAGTTATAATATAATTAAAACTAGAAAGTACAAAGTTATGATTTAATTATAACTAGAAATTGTACAAGTTGAAATTATATGATTAACTAGAAATATACAAAGTTATATATATTAAGATGTATAAAGTTATAAGTTGTTATAACTAGTTAATTATACAAGTATAGTATAGGTATTTTACAAGTCATGTAATATACTAGATTAATGATCAAGTATAAATAATAAGGACCTATATTTAACTAGTTCAAGTTAAATATAAGAAAGGTTTAAACAAACTAAGAATTATTATATATAGTTTTTATATAATAAGTTTATTAGTTTCACCAAGTATTAATCGGTGATTGTGTTAGCTTAAGTTTCATCATGGTTGTTGAATCTAGTGGGAGCTACACAAGAAAATCACAAAGTTTGTAAGTGTGTCGTTAAGACATAAGTCTTGGTCGAATCTAATAAGTCATAAGAAATGTTTGATTTCATTATTAGACATATGGAAAACTAGATGTGTTAAACTAGGTTTATGATTCAAGTTTATGAATCATAAAAGTTTTAAAAGTTTAACATAAGTTTATAAGATAAAACAAGTAAGTTTTATTCTAGATAAGGTTTATCACAAAACCTAGTAAAATGTTTTGTACACCTCGTTTTAGGTATACATGTAAAATCATGCAAATTCTTGAAACTATAAGTTTTAAAACGCTTCAATTCACAAGTCATACATTTTAAACAATGATTAAGATTGGAATAAAAGTTTAAGTTTAGTTTAAGACTTAAACAAACCCAAGAAAATCTTAGATCTAAGTACTATCCACCTAATGGAACACCTCACTTGTTAAACGATATTCATATTGTAAGGATAAAGAACCTTAGATATGGATTCAAATCATTGCGAGTGTTAGGGTGCGTAAGGTTCTGTGATAATCGGGAGTCCCGGCGCAGAACATCGCACTGTCTTAGATGGTCTGATCTACTTTGGTGATAATCGGGAGTCCCGGTCCAAAAAGTACTTGAGTAGAATAAACATACTAGACTTTATTACTAACTTAGAAATGTACAATTAGATTGTACAAAGTTGTAATAATCAAAGTCTAAAGATTCTACGACCCCTAGGAATCGTGTCAAGTCTTGATACGATCGGTAAGGAAGTTACCTACCAGAAATAGCATGTCTCGTCGGGAAGTGCCCAAACCTTGCGGCGAGAATGTGATATATGGATCCTAGGCCTAAAATATTAATTATGGGTTTATAATATATTTTAGAGAATGTTTATTGATGATTACTAATTAAACTGGGTTTGATTTGTAGATGGCAGCAACAAACACAACGATAACCTACAACAAACTCTCGCGACGTTTCTTTCTAGGAAAGAAAGAAAAGACTGGGTCAAATTTCCTCAATTGGAAGCGTGATTTTAAGATCATGCTCAGACAAGAGAGGGATAAGATTGACCGAGAAAGAAACGTGTTGAAAACCCCTGCCAAGGATGAAGAAAACGAATCAGGACAAGCGTTTTATGCTTGTAAGGCGTTCGCTTCTTGCAAGATGGCTGAGGGAGCATCAGTAGGTGCACATGTCATGAGAATGAGTGCACGTTGATCACCTTACTAGACTTGGTCACCACATGCCATTGCAGTTTGCAATTGACATGATACTCAACTCATTGTCCGATGATTACAAATTCTTTGTAGCCAACTACAGCAAACGTAATTTGGTCAAGAACCCTAGGACCAAGAATATTAAACTAGTCTAAGTTTATTTGGTCAAGAGGTTTCTAAGAACCCTAGAATTTTCGAAAAGCAAGAAAGAACCCTAGGACCAAGAACATTAAACTAGTTTAGTTTAATTGGTCAAAAGGCTTCTTTCCCTAACCCTAGAATTTTCAAAAAATTGGAAGAACCCTAGGATCAAGAATTTCAAAGTTCTTGATCAAGGGGATTCTTTCCTTATTGTTTGATCTTCAAAATCTAGGATCAAGTATGTTAAACCAAGTTTTGGTTTAATTGATCAAAAAGGATCCTTTCATTTTCTAAAAGATTTCGAAATCAAGGAGGTTACTTGGACACCAAGTTTGTTAAACTTGCTTAGTTTAATTGGTGGAAAAGTTCCCTAGGCTTTAAGCAAATTTTCGAAACCCTAGATATAATCTAGGATTAAACTAGTTTAGTTTAATTAAAAGAATTAATTAGTACAATAATAATCTAAAACCTAGATAATTAAACAAATTTATGTTTAATAAGTTTAATTATTATTTTAATAGATTTATTAAGACTAGTTCTTTAAACCTAGTAATTTAGACAAAGTTTTATTGTATATAAGGTTTAATTTAAAGAGTTTAAATAAATTTATTAAAGGTTATAATCTATCTTAGAATTTAAACAAAGTTTATTGTTTAGATAGGATTGATTAAAAGAGATTAATCTTTTAAATAAAATGATGTCTTTGATCAAGAAAGTCAAAACCCTAGTTTTGATTGATCAAAAACAAGATTAGGGTTCATCTAATTAATTCAGGGAATTGATAAAGAAGATGTTAATTTTTAAGTTCTAAAATTAATAAAATGTATTTAATTATTTATATATATGTATTTAATTTTTCAGAACTTTTAATAATTAGGTAAAATTGAATTTTAAAGGATATAATAAGTTTATACGTATTTTAATTAGATTAAGTTAAAATACACATGTATAAGCTAGATGTAATATTCTTATTAGAATGTTACAAGTTTATTATAAAATATACATATATACGAATACATTAAAATACAAGATAAAATGGAACAATTAAAAAGGGTAATGTTATTTTGATCTTTAAAAGATAATATTATAATTAGTTATTGTATAAGTTATAATATAATTAAAACTAGAAAGTACAAAGTTATGATTTAATTATAACTAGAAATTGTACAAGTTGAAATTATATGATTAACTAGAAATATACAAAGTTATATATTAAGATGTATAAAGTTATAATTTATTATAACTAGATAATTATACAAGTAAGTATTTTACAAGTCATGTAATATACTAAATTAATGATCAAGTAAAAATAACAAGAACCTATATTTAACTAGTTCAAGTTAAATATAAGAAAGGTTTAAACAAACTAGGAATTATTATATATATATAGTCTTTATATAGTAAGTTTATTATTTTCACCAAGTATAAACCGGTGATTGTGTTAGCTTAAGTTTCATCATGGTTGTTGAAGCTAGTGGGAGCTACGCAAGAAAATCACAAAGTTTTTAAGTATGTCGTTAAGACATAAGTTTTGGCCGAATCTAATAAGTCATAAGAAATGTTTGATTTGATTATTAGACATATGAAAAAACTAGATGTGTTAAACCAGATTTATGATTCAAGTTTATGAATTATAATAGATTTAAAAAGTTTAACATAAGTTTATAAGTTTTTCAAGTAAGATAAAACAAGTAAGTTTTATTCTAGATAAGATTTTTCACAAAATCTAGTAAAACGTTTTGTACACCTCGTTTTAGGTATACATGTAAAATCGTGCAAATTCTTGAAACTATAAGTTTTAAAGAATAGTTCTTAAGTTTTAAAAAGGTGTCTTGTAGAACTCTTCAATTCACAAGTCACACATTTTAAACAAGTATTAAGATTGGAATAAAAGTTTAAGTTTAGTTTAAGACTTTAACAAACCCAAGAAAATCTTATATCTAAGTACTATCCACCTAATGGAACACCTCACTTGTTAAACGATATTCATATTGTAAGGATAAAGAACCTTAGATATGGATTCAAATCATTGCGAGTGTTAGGGTGCGTAAGGTTCTGTGATAATCGGGAGTCCCGGCGCAGAGCATCACACTGTCTTAGATGGTCTGATCTACTTTGGTGATAATCGGGAGTCCCGACCCAAAAAGTACTTCAGTAGAATAAACATTCTAGACTTTATTACTAAATGTACAATTAGATTGTACAAATTTGTAATAAGTTATAAGTCTAAAGATTCTACGACCCCTAGGAATCGTGTCAAGTCTTGATACGATTGGTAAGGAAGTTACCTACCAAAAATAGCATGTCTCGACGGGAAGTGCCCAAACCTTGCGGCGAGAATGTGATATATGGATCCTAGGTCTAAAATATTAATTATGGGTTTATAATATATTTTAGAGAATGTTTATTGATGATTACTAATTAAACTGGGTTTGATTTGTAGGTGGCAGCAACAAACGTGATTGCGACAACAAGTACCAACAATCTCTCACTTCGCTCAATCCTCGAAAAAGACAAGTTGACTGGGTCAAACTTTCTCAACTGGGAGCGCAATCTTCGTATCGTGCTCAGGCATGAGAGAAAGTTGTATGTCTTGGAGAGAGCAGTACCAAACACCCCTGCTGTTAATGCCAGAGCTGAAACGAGGCAAGCTTATGATAAGCATGTCAGTGATGCACTCGATGTGAGCTGTCTGATGCTAGCCACCATGAGTCCTGAGTTACAAGCAGGACTTATGGATGTGCCTGCATTTGAGATGATCCAGCAACTTAGAGATTTATTTCAAGAGCAAGCTCGCACTGAGAGGTTTGACATCAATCGAGCCTTCAACTCTTGCAAGATGGTCAAAGGAACGCCGGTGAGTGCCCACGTCATGAAAATGAAAGGACACATGGATCACCTCGCTAGACTTGGTCACCCCATACCGTTGCAAATGGCAACAGATACTATACTCAACTCGTTGTCTGATGACTACAAGTCTTTTGTGGTCAACTACAACGTGCATAATATGGAGAAATCCATTGCTGAGCTACATTCCATGCTCAAGACAGCTGAGTTGAGTTTGGGGACCAAATCTAAGGACGTTCTCTTGATCGGTAATGGCGGTGGCGGTGGGAAGAAGAGAAAAGGGCATGGTGGTAAAGGAAAGGGTGAAACCTATCCTAACCAAGGAGTGCCAAATGGTAAAGGTGTCAACCAAAAGGTCAATAAGGTTAAGCCTAACACTGCGAGGACTGAGAACCGGTGCTTCAAGTGTGGTGAGGCTGGGCATTGGAAAAGGAATTGTCCAAAGGGTGCAAGTGGTAGTGGAGGAAACGCAAGTTCCTCAGGTAACACAACCACACTTCTTAATCACTTTAAGATACTTGTAAAGTACATTACGAGTAATCTAACTTTTGCAATCGTTTATTGCAGGAGGAGATGGAAAGTGATAGTGACCGGCATGAGATGGTGATGATCCCACGAGCACCAAGTTTTTTATAATTCAGTATTTTGTGGATTCGTTTTAAACAATTTTAGTTTATTGTTTTTGGATAAATTTTATTTTATGTTAAAACAAGTTTTATTTTGGTTTTAAATAAATTTCGAATCCATGGTTGAATTATATTGTGTGCATGTGTGATAATTACACTAGTCAAGGTTTATGACTAGATTGTAAGTCAAGTTTTGATTTACTTATATTTCATGTGTTATATATTTGTTTGATTGTTGTATAAATAATGTCTTGATAGCTCAAGGTATTTAGATGCTAGTAATTAGAAAAGTTTTTCTAATGAAAGTGTTTAAGAGTTTTATGGAAGAATAAGGTTCAAAGGTTATTGAACTTAGTTAAAACATCTTAAGTAATAGTCATTACTTATGATAGAAAGTTTTAAAGTATTAGTATTAATATAGTATGATTATATTGGATATAATCAAGATAGACTTTAAAGAGTATTATTACAAGTCTTTTACACTTGTAGTAAAGGTTTTAATGAAGTCATAATTCCCTAGTAGGAATAATTGGATATTCGTATAATCCAAGTAAAATGACTTAGACATTAAACAACTCTTAAAAGGGACAAACTATATTAAAGTATTTAAGAATTAAAAGGTATTATTGCAAGTTTTTTATAATTGTAATAAATACAATATTTAATCAAGTCATAATTCCCTAATAGGAATAATGGATATTTGACAAATCCAAGTAATGACTTTGGCATTAAATAAGATTCTTAAAAATACTAATGTGTTTAAGAATTGATAGTATCATTTCAAGTATTTCATACTTGTTAGATACAGTAATCAATAAAGATCATAATTCCCTAAACAGGAATGTTGGATATTCGCAAATCCAAAGGATGATCTTAATTATTGATAGAATTCTTAAAAGATTAAACTACAAGTTATTGACTAGGTCAAAGTAGTTTAAGAGATGCTTAAGTTCCACAAAAGTAAGTGGGAGCTAAGACTAACGTAATTCATTAAAGATGTTAGTGAATTCAGTAAGTTAGTAAGACATTAACAACAAGGTTTTACCAAGTCGTTAGCTAAAGTGTTAAGAGAAATAATAAATGATCATTGATTAGATTATTGCAAACCTAATAGCATGATCACAAGTCTTGTGATTAATTATTGCATATCTAATAGGTTGTTAACACTTCAGTGGATAACACAATCATTTAAGGAAATTTCTTTAACTAGTAAGAATATCTACAAATCAAGTAACTAAAAGACACTTTAGTTACAAGGATAATTTTATGAATTCAAGAAACTAAGGAGTTAATTTCCAATCCTCCTATGTTTACCGAGTTGCATAAAAGGCAAGACTAGAATATGTTCTAGATTGTTGCAAGAACAATATCTAGCAAAGACAAAAGTAATAGTATTCCTAAATATTCGTCTTATGTCTTTAGTTTAATAGAAATGATTAGTTTAGTGATAAAGTTACAATTAAGTTTGTAAGAATCATTAAGTAATCAACACAAACAAAAGGAATAAGTAATGATCTAGTAATAATTCAGTATATATGTCCAGTGAGGAATAATACATGAGTTAGTATCATTTTTATTCAGACTTTGTATGTTTTTCAAGATCCATGAATAAAAGTCTATTTATTCAAGAAGACACAAAATCCGTGACTACTCGTCTTGGTGGGAACCTCGATGGGACGTTAACGTCATCGCGGTATTTGGTGGTAGATTCGAAAGTTCTTCGAAGATAGCTACACAAGTTTTGTGTAAACCAAATATCGGTGAGATTCTGTTGGAGGCTCAACGAATATTGGATTGACCACCGTGACAATACTTCATGGTTGAAAAGTTCAAAAGTATTGTTCACTAGGATTGTCCTTAAGCCTGAGGTATTTGGTTTAGGATACAATGACTAATGTGCTTTGGTTCAACTTAGACAATTCTGAAATACGTTTGTCATACGAGGCGATACTGGGTACAAAGGAAGTTGTATTTTTAAATCGAAATATACAAGATGGCAATTGCACCTCCTCTTTAGGAGAGATATTTATAGGTCCTTTAACTTGATAAGAAACTGGCAAGTGCACGGCCGTGCCCAAACGAACTGATCTGTTCTTTGTCGTTTATCACAACAGTTTGAATCAAGAAGTCATAAAATGATTTCGAATACAGGAGTTAATAATTTCTACCATGCTCGTATTCGTTATCACAAATATCGTGCTGCAAGGGATGAGCCTAACATAGTTTGCCCAAGAAGTAGAGACAGAGTGTTCTTTACTAGGAGACGCTATTAAAGAGTTTTTCATAAACTATACCTGGGTTACGTAAGCTGTTTTTATGGGGTTGGTTACCTACATGCCCATCTAGAAGGCCACTGTAGCTCGTATCATTAAGACAAAGGTTACAGACTTGCACAAGTGGGAGTCTGAAGGAATTATGTGCACAGTCAGTCAACCTATGATGATACATCCATGCCTACGAAACACTTAAGGGTCACACCGGTGAGTGCATGTAATACGAGCAAGATAAGCAATGATACTACAAAGAGGAATGATTCATAATAGTCATTATGAATCAGTTAAGTATTAAGTTAAGTTTAACTTATTACTAGATTAGTTTAACTAACTAATTAATACAAGTAGTTGTACATTTACTAGTTGAGTAAATATACAATGTGTTAAATATAGATTATCCATGATATGATTTAAAGCTATTAAATCATATAGCGATGGGATAATATTGTTACAGACATCGAACGATTAATTTCTATTTCTTGTTATCGTGGAATTCGTCTAAAGGTTATTATATAATTAATTATTGAAAGTATAAATACAAGTATATAATTAGTGTATATGGGTACTGAATTATTAGTGTATTAATACTAGACATTTAGTAGTTAAGTGCAACAATAATAAACTAGTTAAACTATAAGGGATGGAAGTGTTAAAAGGAAGTTTAATTAAAGTTCTAATATTAATTAAACTAGAAGGGTTCTAAGCGTAACTTATTTGTATATAAATATGAGGCTTAGGGTAACCCTAAAACCCCTTACACCACCTCACGAAATCCCTCTCCTCCTCTCCCTTGGCTTCGACCGAAACTAGACAAGTTTTGTGTTCTTCGTTCTTCGTTCTTCGTTCTTCGTTCTTCGTGTTCTTCGTGTTCTTGAAGTCTTGAAGATCCAAGTTCATTGCTTAGATCAACTAGAAGATCGCTCGACTTGTTCATCATCAGTAGATCTATCTTAAGCAATCAACAAGGTATGTTTTGGGAAACCCTTTTCTCCCTTCTCCCTCTTGGACGAATTTCGGCCAAAGAACCCTAGGGTTCTTTGGTTGATGGTCGACGAACACACAAGTATGTGTGTGTTCGCGTTCTTCGTACAAGGTTTCTTTCTTGTTAACCTAATCTAGTTCTCCAACATCCCAATCCTTTTGGGTTCAAGGATTAGGTTTAATCCCAATTCCGCATTTAGGGATTAAATCTGCTAGTTGGTTTTAACCAGTCAAGAACAAGTTCATGTTCTTGGTCAGTATGGTCGAACCAAGTTTACTATGAGGTTGACCCAAGTGGTCGATCAGTCATGTGAAACCCTACAGTCTACAGTTGTCTCAACAATTAAAGACAATGGTGGTTGATGTCATACTGACACCCACTGGTGTTGCTTGAATGATGTCCAACTTATTTTTGAGTAGGGTCACATAATTCAAAAAATGATCACAAACCTTTTTAGCCACATTAGCCAAAATTTTCCATGGGTTTAAGCCACATTTCTGTTATCACTCTGATACCGAGTGATAAACATTGAAAACAACAAGAAGCACATCCCAGGCTTCGATTTCCCATACCAAAACCTTATAGTAAATGTGACATATCCTATACTGAGCCACTCAAATATTCACACTCACTTTTACAAAACATTTCTTACACATGCTATGCACAAGTTCACAATATTTCATCATGAACCAGATGAAATACAGACTTCTAAATTCTGTTTACATGATTATAGAATTTAACAACACCACAATTCTATTTGATAAACCTTTCATTCTAACCAGTTAAATTTTTTTTCTTTAGCACCATCTGTGCAGGGTCATAGAGCATAAGCCACTCAGTCTCAGGAAGTGCAAGGGGCTCTACAAACAATTCTTAATCAAATCCTAGCCATGCAGACCACTCAGAATACTATTCTGGCCAGGATGGATGAAATGAGTAATGAAATTGACTCATTAAAGTAGTCGGTGGCACTACTTCAGCAACAACAACAGCCTCAACCACCTCCACAGTCTCCACTTGGTGGAAATAATGCAGATGATGAAGAAGGCCCTGATACTGAGCCTAGAAGATCACCCTCAAATGCTAATACTGAGGGTGAACATGATGCTGCTACTGAACCTATGCCCTCCCCAACACATGATGATCAATAGGGGACATAGGTGGTGATACTGAACCTCTTCCCTCCCCATCAAATGATAACAATAAGGGGGAGAAGAGACAAAGAGAAGAAGAGGTTGATCAACCTGAGCCATATGCTCAGGGGGAGAAAAGAAGGAAATTAAAATGAAGATCAACCTCCACAGCAACAACAACATCAGCAAAATACTCATACTGAACCACTTAGGTTTCAGTATGAAAGAAGAAGACAAAGAGGAAGGTCAGTTCTGGAACAACTTGAAGAATTATCTGAGCCAACTGCTCAGGGGGAGACTACAACTGACCAACCACAACAAGTTGATTCTGAGCATCCTGCTCAAGAGCCAAATAACTTGCAGATTATAGTCTATAGGCATTTTTTCTGGCCAATAGCTGATGATGAAGATGAAAAACATCCAGTGCCATCTCAAAAAATTTTAAACTTTTCACTGGATGTGGCACATAAAGAAAGCTCTTCATCATCATCCTCAGATGATGAAGAGCCTCCAAGAAAACCAATTTCTCCTCAAGCTGAAGGACCTTCTAGAGTTCCTAGAAGGCCAATCACCAGAAGAATGTCAAGAGTGATTATGTCTTCTGAATCTAGTGAGGAATCTGATCCAGCTCCTCTAATCACTAGACCAAGAAGACCTGTACATGATACTGAGGAAAAGAGTGATGTTGAGGATGAGATTGAAGCTCAAAGATTCTTTCCTGTTAAGGAAGAAGATCCTGACACTGATTCTGATGCAGATGTTCCAAGAAAATCTCACACTATCAGAAGAACAGGAGATGAAGTTCTTCAACAATACTGGAACATTGTTGCTCAAAGAACAAGATATAGGGAGACCAGGATGGGTATGCTGAGGAATAGATCATTCCCAAATGTGAAGGAGATATGCTGGCTGAACATTTATGTCAACAAAATTAAAGTCAAAACAGTTGACAAGTCCATAGTTGCAGTCTGCACTGGACTAGTCAGTCCTCCCATGAAGATTTTTCTTCATGATGTTCAGAATATGGGACTCCAAGACTAGGTGAAGATTGCCAGACTAATAAAGGAGTTACCATTAAGATCCTCTGAAGCCCAAGTAATGATGGATGAAATCTGGGCTGTTTCTGCTATATGCTTTGAACAAGGCATTCTGTACCAAGCAGATTATAGGGCACTCAGTGTAATGCCTGAGGCTGTCAAGAACAACAAACCTGAGTGCCTTAACACTTTCAGGATCTTTAACTCATACCCTGTTCCTCCAAATCTTATTTTTCAGGATCAAAAGAGCACCATATATCCTACCTCTAGATATATGTATACTGACTTAGAAGATAGGGAATGCTTCATTACTTCAGCAAATTTTCCAAAGTCCCCTATTAGTCATCTGGTGGGCTTGAAATGGTTGATAACCAAGAAGGAGGACGCTTGGTTCAGAAAGAAGATAGTTGCTGAGCTGAATAACATGCATGATGAACTGAAGAAAAGAGAAGAGTTCATCCACATAAAGAAAGAAGTCTTCTATGAGTTTGAATCAATCAACAAATAGTGAAGAAGAAGACTCTGCTGCCTGAATTTTTGTTTATGTAATATTCTCTTTGTAATTGTTTTGTTATCATTATATATGGGGAGATTGTTAAGGCAAAAAGCCTTACCCCTTTTGGAATCTTAAGATAACAAAACAACCTAGACTAGCTTAGAATAAATAGTAGAATTAATATGCTAAGTTTAGGAGTGACACTGAGTTTGGCCAGTATTGGCCACTCAGTATCAGCACTCAGTATTGGAAATCCAATACTGAGTAGAAGGACTGAGTTACAGTCAGTTTTGTAACGGACTAAGATCAAATCCCTTGATCTTAGTCATTTCCCTAGTTTAGTCCTTCGGTTACTCCTTTGCCCATTATGTAAGATCTCTATATCATTATAAATAGAGATCATCTTGCAAAGGAGAACTTACCAATTTACGTATTCACTTTCATATCTTTGTAATTGATCAGTGGTCTTGTTATTCCACAACAAGCCACACTTAGTGGATTTATACATTGACTCTAATACTGTGTTATACACTTTAATTGTCCTAAGTATATTAATCTAATCAATTAACTTACAAAACCAGGGTGTTGTGACCTAACAAAAAGTAAAAGTAAGGGTAAAGGGGTCATCTCACTTTGTTAAAGTAGATAGTGGGTGTGAGTCCCATTATTTTTTGCCATATAAGGTAATTTTTCAAAGTGTATCACTTATTTTGATACACCCTAAAAAGGAAAGTGTATCACTTATTTTGAATCGAAGGAGGTATAATTAATGGCAATTCATTTAGTATCATAAAAAGTCATTTTATCTCATACATCATATAGTACAAGTTTTATAGTTAATTGTATAAATATGTTAAACAAGAGTTGTGGTAGATACTATAAAGAATGTGTTGTAAAAATCACTCCCTATGATTAAATTGTATGTCACATAAATATTTAATTAGTTGAACATCTAGATATAATAAGTAAATAGATGGGTATCCGCGTAATACGGCGACACTGTAATTATATGTTGGAGTAATTAATTGGTGGTGGTGGTGGTCGTAGATGGTAGTGGCGGTGGTAGTGATGGTAAATGGTTGTAGTTAGAGTGTTAATGATCCGGGTCGAGTCGAATATCTGGAAATTTGGGCTCGGCTTGTTTACTCATTACCCGGCCCGAGCTTGAATAAATTTTTAAAATTGTGCTCGATGTAGCGCCAGTAATTTCAAAACACAATTTAATTCGTTTAACTCTAAAATTTGTAACAACATTCGTGTTTGATGTTACAAGATCATATCATAACCAAAGTTTGAAGGGTATCTTTACCACCCGCCTTATGTTAATCCTCTCAAGGTCTTTACTATCATAACTTCTAATCTTCAGCTCTCATACCTTAGTACATAGCCACAAAACAAACATAATACGTGAGACAAAATTGTCTCGTGAGATACACGGGTTTAGACTCAAGAATCACAAACATATATTAACATTAAATGAAAGAAATAAATTATACATTATTATTAAACATTAGAAATAAAACTTATTTGTCGTATCGAGTCATCCATGACAATCACATCTCAGTTGAGTCATCAAAATAACTGAAATGCCTCCAATCTGTCAGGACGTTACACTATCGGGTATCTGGAATGCCTCAAATCTACTAGGATCACAAGGTACCAAAATAACTAGAATTCCTCCAATCTATCAAGGTCTATTCTGTGACGCTAATTCGAATGCCTCCAATCAAAGGTGACCTACATATCATCCAGATAACTGGAATGCCTCCGATCTATCAAGATTATCCTTTTTTCGGGTTAATTGGAATGCCTCCAATCCTTTCTTACTATAATATGTCGTGATAACCCGAATGTCTCCGATTTATCAAGGTCATAAGGTATTGTGATAATTGGAATGCTTCCAATCTATCCTTACTATACGATAATGTGATAACCAGAATGTCTCTGATCTATCACGTATCTAGGTCTACATCGTTTGGTCAATCAACATGGAGCATATATTTTTTCATTCACATACATGGGTCATAACTCCATTCATTCAAATACACTTTCTATTCACAAGTACACTTTCAATTCATTTTACGTATATTCATTTAAGCAATTCTATCAAAGACTCTTATAGAAAATCATAAGTCTTTTCATAAGCTCACACATAAGTTTGCTCATAAGCTACACACCTCTCCACGGTCTCCCTCGATATGGGTTGTCCCGGGTAACTATATAAAGGTTATTGCAAAGTTTCCATACTTACCAAGATCATAAATGCCCTCATTGTGGGTTATCATAACTCAGGACATTTAATCTGTCACATAACCTCTAGTTCATAAACGCAAGCCTCAACCCCAATACACACGCTCAACTATTTATTAGTATGCCCTACATTTAATCACATAGTCAATACACTTACCATACACAATTACATGTCATATTACACGCGCTAAAATCTTTAGATCATTCTATTCCACCATATCTCCAAGGGTAAGATTAATTGTTCTTTACTACTAACAATTATAGACTCGGCCAGTTTCACGGTGAACGCGTCAATTATACTAACTTTATTCTTGCCACAAGGCTGCCAAATATGCGTTCATATACTATTCCCAATTACTATGCACATAGTCTAGTCACATAAATGAAAGCACACAACTGTAGGGATTTACTACGCACCATGCGACTGATCAACCACTTGGATCGACCTCCTAGTGTACTTGGTTCGAACCATGACTGACCAAAAACATGAACTTGTTCTTGACCGGTTAAAACCAACTAGTTGATTTAATCCCTAAATGCGGAACTGGGATTAAACCTAATCCTTAAATCCTAAAGGATTGGGATGTTGGAAAACTAGATTAGGTTAACAAGAAAGAAACCTTGTACGAAAAACTCGAACACACACAATGAATGTGTGTTCGTCGAACACTCACCAAGAACCCTAGTGTTCTTGGTGTTCTCATCCGTCGCACAAGAGGAGAAGGAGGAAGAGTGTTCCATGAATCATACCTTAGGTTAATGCTTAAGATAAGTCCACTGATGATGAACACGACGAACGATCCTCTAGATGATCACTTGCAACGAACTTGGATCTTCAAGACTTGAAGAACACGAAGAACGAATGAAGAACACGAAGAACGAAGAATACCAAGTGATGGTGTCTTAGTTTCAGCCGAATAGAGTAAAGGGGGGGCAAGGGTTTCGGCCTTTTGGTGTAACCTAATAAGTGATGCCAAAGCCCTCTATTTATAATAGATGGACTTTCACTTAGGGCCGTTCTTGTTTAATTAAGATTAATCTCTTAATTAAACGTATCCTTTTATACTTCCATCCCTTATAGTTTAACTAGTTTATTATTGTTTCACTTAACTATTAAATGTCTAGTATTAACACACTAATAATTCGGTACCCATATACACGAATTATATATACTTGTATTTATACTTTTAATAGTTAATTATATAATAACCTTTACATAATTTACACAATAATATTATCCAATTACTATATGATTTAATGGCTTTAAATCATATCATGGATAACCTTTACTTAACACATTGTATATTTACTCAAATAGTAAATGTACAACTACTTGTATTAATTAGTTAGTTAAACTAATCTAGTAATAAGTTAAACTTAACTTAATACTTAACTGATTCATAATGACTATTATGAATCATTCCTCTTCGTAGTATCGTTGCATAACTTGCTCGTATTACATGCACTCACCGGTGTGACCCTTAAGTGTTTCGTAGACATGGATGTATCATCATAGGTTGACTAACTGTGCACATAATTCCTTCAACAACAAGTAGTCAATTCAAAGACTTGACAATCAAATTAATAAAAATAAATATTTACAACTATGTACTCACTTAAAAGTTCACATGTACTCACATTTGCGAATTCTTAATCCACTTGTACATCTCGAACACAAGTCTTACTTTTCAACCACTAGTCAACCTTCAAATCTTCCAATGATCAACCTAATACGATAATCATCGCAGAATTAACATCATTTGTCACTAGTATAACTTCTCTTACCACTAGTGAATCACCATCACTATTTTCCCCAGTTTTGGTGACATTCAAAACCCTAGGTTTTCATAAATTTTAAGACTTAAGTGTAAATTTAAGTTATGAACTCATTTTCATGTTTAAATACCATACATTAGTGTTAATAATTTCTATTCACCATTCAAGAGAAACCTTTAAACTAGGCTTTCTAACTTTAAACATTTCCCCCAAACTTATCACCTACAACTAACTAAGAGTTAAGATATACTTTAGATCTTCAATAAGGAGGGAAAATTCACAAGATTTAATGAGGCAATTGGCTCCAAAACACCTTTTGCACTTAAAATCCATATACATACCTTGAAAGAGAAGTTGAGAGTGAAAAATGAGGTCAGAACCCCAAATTCCTGATTTATGCTGTCCAGACCAAGTTCGCTAACTCGCGTCGCTAACCGAAACTTCGTGTTTCGCGACGATTTTCATGTCACTAAACTCGATACCCACCTAAATATCGACACCCACCTAAACTCACGCCACGAATTTACCGGTTCGCCCCACGAATGATGCTGATGGTGCAAAAATGCTGCGTTTCTAAACTCCTTTTGACCCGTTTTAAATTCTAACACTTTCTCCGATCTTTCCGGCACATAATTACCAATTCATTCAACATTTCATTTCTATTATAACCAACACACTTATATTACCAAATACACACAACACATCTAATATATTTAACGGGTAAAATAATATTTATAAAAATTTCGGGTCGTTACACTCGAGCATGAGTTCGAATATTTATATAGTCTTCGAGTTAGAGCTCGATACTCGTTTATGATTCCATATTTTTTGAAATGAACTTATTCACATACTCTAAAAGATCGCTAATTACTCGACTTATATATCAACACATCTATTACTATATGTGTATTCTTGAACTTATTGTATCACACTCGTACTTATTGTATACAACATTTCTTCGACTAATTAGGATGGGCTCGTTAAGATCGTCTGACTCGTTCGACTCGAGACTAGTAAATGAGCTATCAAATGAGTCGAGTTTTAAATTATTAGGCTCGACTCTTGAGATTAATCGAGTATTGTTTTATGCCCGAGCTCGACTCGGGATCAAATTAGTATAGGCTCGAGCTCGATATAAACGAGCTCGAGTAGCTCGTTAAAAGCTCGAATCATTAACACCCCTAGTTGTGGTGGTAGTAATTTCAACTTTTTAACGTTTGAGATATTAAGTGAGATAATTATAGTCAGTGTTGAACATGTGGGCTAGTAGATCACTTGTTTAAGATATTGTATTAATAACATAAAAGCCACAATTTCAAATACTACATGATGCATAGTTTTGATAAACACAAGTATATCTTTTGTATAATGGACATTTATTTTATAAAGGAGAGAATATTGGTGAGAAATGTTAATAGGGTCGTCATTAATAAAATTATTTAGCGCACAAGGTGTGGCTCGCCAAAGAGTAATTGGGATCTTTGGCGCAAGCAAACCTCGCCAAACAACACCACTGTTGGCAACAAATACATAAGCGCCAAAGCTATAACACCCGCTAAAGCAATTTTCTATTTTTTATATTATAAATGTGACCAGTTTATGGTATTTTTTGTAGGTCCCAAAGTCAAACCCGACTAACCCGATTCTCTATAGGTCGGGTTTCGAGTTAGATTTTGTTCACTTCAAACACGACAGCCGACAGGCCTGACACCGACTAAAGTCAAACCTGACCTGACAACCCGATTTGATACCCTGCATAAAATGTTTGGCTAGGCTTTAACTGGTCTCAATATCAAGCTGTTAGACCACTCCCAATGGTAAATGCAACTGACGCCGTCAGTTGCTGCCAACTCAGCGCAACGTCAGCAGAGAAACTAACTAACATTAAACCGACTTAGCCATGCCAACAACACTCCGTCACTTCACCAAATTTGGGCCCCACCATTTACTTTTCTTTTTCTAATAAAAAATACAACTAATTAAAACATATAACTAATAAAATTAAATTTCATTAATTAATAAAAAAACATTACATAAAAAAGACATTAATTATAAAAAAAAAGACATTCATTAAAAAAAAGATATTTATTAAAAAAAAGACATTAATTTAAAAAAAAAACTAATAGTCAATAGATTCGTCAACCGTCTTCGTCTTCGTCTTCGTCTTCGTCAACCGGTCCTTGTGTTCCCGAATCCTCACCATCACCCTCCTCGTCATCCTCATTAAAAATCGCCAAATCCTTATGAAATTTCCTTGCAATTGATTCTTGAGCTTCTTCAAGCATTTTCTTACGACTTTCGTTAATATTATTTGGTACGGCTTTGGCTAGAAATTTCCAACTTTTCAAAATTAATTTTTGCCTAGCCATTTTTACAACCTTAGCGATAGCGTTAGATTGCTTATGGGAGGTTTGCCTAACCACATCCAAAGTGTCCAACTTAATGGACCTTGAAGAAGTTGCGGCATCGGACTAACCTGAACTTTTTTTATTTTCTTATTAAGACTGCGGCCGGGGCGCCTCAACGGGTCATCTTGGAACAACGCATGCATGTTAGGCGGTGTCGTCCTTTATCGAGTCTTATCGGCTCGTTATCCATGTCGCCTTCAGAAAAATAGAATTTTGGGTAATCTTTTAGCACTTCCCAACATTCCTCGTATATAAAATGACGGCCAACATTATCATGAAATTGTTCACGAGAAGCTTTTAGAACGTTCTCGTCTCGCGTACCGCTTCCATGACCCTCGTTTAACGAAATGTATATAGCACTGATGTAACACCGCAAAATTTAGAAAGCGTTTTTTTTTTTTGAAGGGCGGAAGCATAAAGATAATAGATAAAGTTTAGGTTTATGTTTACAAACCAAACGTCCCAAAATAAACTCCAATTAATTATAATATTTAGACGGTGTTAATAAACGGCATGGCTCATTTTACAAAACATATCAAACTGAGCTTGGTCAATCATCCCGTCCAAAGCACCGATCACCTGAAAAGATTCAACGAGGGAGGGATTAGCACAAAGCTAAGTGAATGAATATAATCTACAATTCTGTAAAGCACAACAAGCTAGCATAGACATCTCTACGATCTAAAAGAGACATAACCACATAACACTGTTTGTTCAAGAAGCTCGGTGGGTCCTGCAGGAGCCTAAAACCATCGTCGGCCCAACGAAGGTACCCGAAAGCCTGTACCCAACTCCCCGGTAAACCCCCTTACGTATAACGAATACAGGCAAGGTCCGAATACCATATGAGTCGATACACTATGCCCAGCGCACTGACTACTCGAACCTCGGTCACCAAGTCAAACCGAGTTGTTGCTACCAATCAAGCAAAGTCTCTTCACATATGTGCACATAACCTATTTGACTCAACACTAGCAAATAAGTACCAAACAAGCAAGCTAGATGCGAAAATCACATCGAAAAAACATTGCAACTAAGTTCCCATCGCGAACTCGAGTTCGCGCCGCGAACTCGGGTTCGCGTCCGGGAACTCGGGTTCGCGTCCAGGAACTCAGTTGCGAAGTGTTCACGAGACAACCCCAATTTCTCTGTCGCATGTTCGCGTTTCGCGAACAATAGTTCGCGTCGCGAACTCCTGTATCTGCCTGCAATTCTTGCATTCTCAACAAGTATGCAAATACCAAACTATTTGTAACCAAACACAAGTTGGAGGTTAAATCCACTCACCGTAACCTTCTCTTTGTCACCAACTCAGTAGTCTAATGTCACTGAGTTGTCCTCCCGTCTCCTGTGAATCCAAAGGAATACCAAATTAGTATATAATTCCACCATAATTATAAACTATGTTAGATATATATTTAACACTAACACTTGCACCTACTAGATAGCTAAACATTTGCAACATCATATGAACATATCATGACCATTTACGCTTACAAAACAAGTCAACTAGCCATTTTGCATGTCTTACATTCAAACGGGTCAAAACCGGATTATTGAAACAATAATACATCATACACTTACATTTATGTCAACAACTTATAATTCATCAGTTATATAATTTACCATGTCAACTCCATCCTTAGTTCCATCCAAGTTATGTCAAAACGTATTTAGTCATCTTTAACATTACATATCCAAACAAGTCAAAACTCACCTTTTGACTTTAACACTTCCAAACACAACTACAAATGCTATAAGCTACCATTTAGCAAATCATAACTAATTAATCAATCTAACAAGTTCATAACTATCATAACCCAACTATTTTTACTTCAAAATCATAGGTTATAACTTTTGACCCAAATCATCCAAACACTAACTATCAAATCTCACCAAAACTTGACATAATCCATAACTAATATATTTGACATATTATTTCAACATGTACAAACAACAAAACCTATGAAATCTATCATTGACATAGCCACGCCAACTTGTCACAAACACCCATTTATTTGCTTATAATTTAGACATAAAACTCATTTAACATTATAACTAACATTCTTCGCCATATTTCATTATAACTTAACAACCACTAAAAATAACATATCTAACATGTCATTTTAACACAACTAGACATAAAGTCCACAAAACACATAAATGACATTTTACCACTAACTAACCATACCAATATATATACTAGTTTAAAAATGTAGACATAAACACACACAAACCAAAAACATACCACATTTCAATGTGTTCACTTTTTTTCTCTTTTTTTGGTTCCACGCATACATCGATCAACCCATATATTTACATATATATTTTAGTTCTTTATTATCTTTCTTTGTTATAAGCAGCATGTCATAAGAAATTACAAAGCCAAACTCTCTTTTAATTGGTTTCTATTATCTATGTAGTTCCATACAACAATCAACAATAAATTTCTTATACAATTCTATCTACAATCCGTATATGCAAGGTAGCAGTTAAAAGGAAAAAGAAAAGCAATTTATAGATTTTAAACTTAACTTCATCTTTTACTCATAAACCCTAATTTATCATTTTAGCTAAGACTTCAAAACAAACAAAAAGAGGTGAAAGCTTACCTATATACTTCAACTATATCGAGATTTAGGCTAGAAATAAGCAAGTTCCAAGCTAAAATGTCAAGAATGCAAGTTCGGTTTTTATGGTGGGTTTTCTTGTGGGTTTTTTTTATGAAGTAAGAAAAAGTGGAGGAAAAGAAATGTATAAGGTATCCCCTTATCCATTCCAGCCGTTCCAAGCCAAGACAAAAAGAAGGGACCATTTAATTTAGTTATAATGCAATATTGAGTTTCTAGATCATAGTTAATTTATTTAAAATACCCAACTAACTCTGTTCTTAACAACGAAGATATTCTCGGAATCACAATTCGAAAGTGGATCTAAAAATATAAAAATCGTATTCACAATAAAATATTTCAGTAAAAAGATATTTTAACCCCATGGTTAAAACATCCCACCATTAAAGTAATTAACCAAATAATTCCACATATGGTCAAATAATTATTTATCATATACCAAATATACCTAAAACTACTAGCCCAATTTCAGGATGTTACAACTCTACCCTCCTTAAAAAGGATTCCGTCCTCCGAATCTAACCGCAAATTTTCTACAACAACAAAAAAAAAAAAAGAAATAACATTCCCCCTTTTTTTTCAAACTTTCATTTCGATTTAAAACTATAACTAACATTTCAATCATGTTAAGATGCATATAAAACTCTCATATGATTAACTTATTGAACTACAAAAATGCCAACAATTATAAAGCAAAAGTCATATTTTACCAATTTGGCACAAAATAGACAAACCGGGTCAAAACTTGCAATTCAATTCGGACATCTTCTATTTCGAGGTTAACAACTATATAAACTCACAACTAACATATAAAGATCTTTAAAGTCAAGTCATGAACACAAAACACACTCTAGTCCAATTCTAGCATACAAGGCACAAACGGGGCAAAACCGAGCAATTCTTCGTAACGCTATACAAGTCATTAGCTAAGCATACTTTTAACAATCATATACCATTTTATGCATAATCGGTCATATTATAAAGATGCCGAATTTTTTATAAATTCAAGTTGCACGTTTTGACGAAACGAGTCAAAGTTACACAATTCAAGTCTAAACCACATATCTCCTTACAAACATGGTAATATAAATAATAATATCTTTTATACTCAATTAGTCATACTCATGTGATTTCAACCTTTACGAAGGTCAAAATCACTTATCAATTAGGCATTTATCAAATTGTTAACACTTTATGACCAAACCGATCAAAATAAGTTTCATAGTCAGAATTGTTTTATTACTTCCATAACATGTTAAACTATTTACCAAAACCAACTCATGCAATTATCAAACGATTATCATCATAATCAAGGTCTAGCAACTAAAAATGCATCCAATCAAGTCTTGACACTAATCACCTTTGACGGGTCCACATTGAGAAATTTATCATAACAATTCCAAACATACAACTAACGGTTCATTAAACATGTCAAACTCATGTTATGACTAATAAGCATTTTCAATTAAACGTCCATTTTTACTTAGACTCAAGTCAACTAATTACAATTCAACTAGCTCTTGACTCTTACCTATTTACATCCAAATAGCAGGGTAATTCATCGATTCGATTCACAATTAAGCATAAACAACACTTATCATTTCTAACATAATCACCCAATCTGAACATTAGATTTAAGTATAAATCATCAATTTTAAAACTCTTCACAAATAATTTCATAATCAATGCAATGACTTAACAACCTCCTTTATCCTCAATTATTTTACTATCGCAAAATCAACTCAAAATAATCTACACATACAATTCATTAGTCACTTTCCAGACTCCATATTCAACATATGAAACAATTGGGTAATTTATCATAAGCGTTTCAGGTCATTCAGATGTTTAACACTGACTAATTGTCATAATTAATGTCTATAACAAAACAAAAAAACATCAACTTATTCACATTGGACAGACATTTCTGACTCTCACTATACAAGTCACTACATGTGACCCGACAAGTCACAATAAAAGTTTCAACTTTTTTTTCACATAACAAACACTAGTCCTACTTGGACTATTCAATTCACGTCTACGATCACATCTATCATAATTATAAGCCTTACATTAACGATATCCAGAACAATCACTAACATACTCAATTTGTCTACGGTCACATATATTGTGACCGAAACCGACATACAACCAATCATCTTCCCTTCTCCTGAAGCGAAGGAACAACTAAGACAATTAATTTCAACTTATCACAAATTTCACAAACATAAATGAGCAACTTTAAACACACGAGGCACTATGTGTGCGCCGACAACAAGAAAAGAGGACTATCTTTTATAACATTTATTCATATCTCACTAAACTTAGTCCAAGTTCCAATAAATTAAGACATGAAGGCATGAATCATTTATATCTATAAAACTCCTGACACGGGTGATGTATCCGAAATCAATAAGCAATCCCTTATCCCACTTCAAGTGGCATAAAAACACCAAAGGTACACAGTTCAGTTCATCACATCATTTCACAAGTCCTAATTAAGCGATCTACTCAATTACCAATTTTACATAAACACAAGTATTGAGTTTATAAAAACATACCCGAGTTGTCACGGTCAGTGACGTCAGCACTCTTTCTTTTCCTTTCTACAGTTGATGAAGATTCCCCGACCACCACCATACTTGACCCATAATCCACTTTCTTTTCCATAGGACATTCACTCTTTTCATGTCCCTCACTTTGACAATTCCAACACACACCCGTGGAAACTTACAATCCTTACCCTCGTGCCCAAATTGACCACATCTAATGCACTTCATGGTCTGAGCAGTGCACGTCCCCGAATGAGCGGACTTACATTTACGACATCATGGGTTCTTTTGACCTGATCTACGAACAGACTGTTTAAGACTCACGTTCCCAGGTGGTTTATAAGTACCTGGTTGTCCTAACCCTAGAGGTGACTGAATTCCCAACTGTGGGTACGGATAAAATCCCTGAGGTGGAAGTGGGTGAATTATCTGAGGTGGAAAGGGTTGGTTCATTTGAGGTGGGGGTGTATAGTTTTTTAGTGGCTGCGTTGATGGGAAGGTAAGAAGCAATGGGGCGAGGATCGAGGGTGTCATTCCCTTGATTAGTTGTTGCTGTTGTTGTACCTGATTTCTCAACTCTTGCACTTCATTTTCCAACGCCTTTATATGTGCTTCCCGGTCAGTCTCCACATTGTTACTTGAGGTAGCAACATTTTCTGGGGTCAAGGGGGTCGGGTCCTCTTTATCTGTCATATCTGTAACAAAACACAACATCTCACGAAAGCTTAGTTTACTTCGTTAGTACCTACATACTAACCATAAACTAACTTCATTCACATTTGCTCTAATCCCACTCGTCCGGAATGCTTGACCAAACTCGAGCCACGATTTGGGAATGGAACACCAACCCCGTGTATCCATCGCCAAACCGAAGCTCTGATACCAAATTGTAACACCGCAAAATTTAGAAAGCGTTTTTTTTTTATAGAAGGGCGGAAGCATAAAGATAATAGATAAAGTTTAGGTTTAGGTTTACAAACCAAACGTCCCAAAATAAACTCCAATTAATTATAATATTTAAACGGTGTTAATAAACGGCATGACTCATTTTACAAAACATATCAAACTGAGCTTGGTCAATCATCACGTCCAAAGCACCGATCACCGGAAAAGATTCAACGAGGGAGGGATTAGCACAAAGCTAAGTGAATGAATATAATCTACAAATTCTGTAAAGCACAACAAGCTAGCATAGACATCTCTACGATCTAAAAGCCACATAACCACATAACACTGTTTGTTCAAGAAGCTCGGTGGGTCCTGCAGGAGCCTAAAACCATCGTCGGCCCAACGACGGTACCCGAAAGCCTGTACCCAACTCCCCGGTAAACCCCCTTACGTATAACGAATACAGGCAAGGTCCGAATACCATATGAGTCGATACACTATGCCCAGCGCACTGACTACTCGAACCTCGGTCACCAAGTCAAACCGAGTTGTTGCTACCAATCAAGCAAACTGTCTTCACATATGTGCACATAATCTATTTGACTCAACACTAGCAAATAAGTACCAAACAAGCAAGCTAGATGCGAAAATCACATCGAACAAACATTGCAACTGAGTTCCCATCGCGAATTCGGGTTCGCGCCGCGAACTCGGGTTCACGTCCGGGAACTCAGTCGCGAAGTGTTAACGAGACAACCCCAATTTCTCTGTCGCAAGTTCGCGTTTCGCGAACAATAATTCGCGTCGCGAACTCCTGTATCTGCCTGCAATTCCTGCATTCTCAACAAGTATGCAAATACCAAACTATTTGTAACCAAACACAAGTTGGAGGTTAAATCCACTCACCGTAACCTTCTCTTTGTCACCAACTCAGTAGTCTAATGTCACTGAGTTGTCCTCACGTCTCCTGTGAATCCAAAGGAATACCGAATTAGTATATAATTCCACCATAATTATAAACTATGTTAGATATACATTTAACACTAACACTTACACCTACTAGATAGCTAAACATTTGCAACATCATATGAACATATCATGACCATTTACGCTTACAAAACAAGTCAACTAGCCATTTTGCATGTCTTACATTCAAACGGGTCAAAACCGGATTATTGAAACAATAATACATCATACACTTACATTTATGTCAACAACTTACAATTCATCAGTTATATAATTTACCATGTCAACTCCATCCTTAGTTCCGTCCAAGTTATGTCAAAACGTATTTAGTCATCTTTAACATTACATATCCAAACAAGTCAAAACTCACCTTTTGACTTTAACACTTCCAAACACAACTACAAATGCTATAATCTACCATTTAGCAAATCATAACTAATTAATCAATCTAACAAGTTCATAACTATCATAACCCAACTATTTTTACTTCAAAATCATAGGTTATAACTTTTGACCCAAATCATCCAAACACTAACTATCAAATCTCACCAAAACTTGACATAGTCCATAACTAACATATTTGACATATTATTTCAACATGTACACACAACAAAACCTATGAAATCTATCATTGACATAGCCACGCCAACTTGTCACAAACACCCATTTATTTGCTTATAATTTAGACATAAAACTCATTTAACATTATAACTAACATTCTTCACCAAATTTCATTATAACTTAACAACCACTAAAAATAACATATCTCACACGTCATTTTAACACAACTAGACATAAAGTCCACAAAACACATAAATGACATTTTACCACTAACTAACCATACCAATATATATACTAGTTTAAAAATGTAGACATAAACACACACAAACCAAAAACATACCACATTTCAATGTGTTCCCTTTTTTTCTCTTTTTTTGGTTCCACGCATACATCGATCAACCCATATATTTACATATATATTTTAGTTCTTTATTATCTTTCTTTGTTATAAGCAGCATGTCATAAGAAATTACAAAGCCAAACTCTCTTTTAATTGGTTTCTATTATCTACGCAGTTCCATACAACAATCAACAATAAATTTCTTATACAATTCTATCTACAATATGTATATGCAAGGTAGCAATTAAAAGGAAAAAGAAAAGCAATTTATAGATTTTAAACTTAACTTCATCTTCTACTCATAAACCCTAATTTATCATTTTAGCTAAGACTTCAAAACAAACAAAAAGAGGTGAAAGCTTACCTAAATACTTCAACTATATCGAGATTTAGGCTAGAAATAAGCAAGTTCCAATCTAAAATGTTAAGAATGCAAGTTCGGTTTTTATGGTGGGTTTTCTTGTGGGTTTTTTTATGAAGTAAGAAAAAGTGGAGGAAAAGAAATGGATAAGGTATCCCCTTATTTATTCCAGCAGTTCCAAGCCAAGACAAAAAGAAGGGACCATTTAATTTAATTATAGTGCAATATTGAGTTTCTAGAGCATAGTTAATTTATTTAAAATACCCAACTAACTCTGTTCTTAACAACGAAGATATTCTCGGAATCACAATTCGAAAGTGGATCTAAAAATATAAAAATCGTATTCACAATAAAATATTTCAGTAAAAAGATATTTTAACCCCATGGTTAAAATATCCCACCATTTAAGTAATTAACCAAATAATTCCACATATGGTCAAATAAGTATTTATCATATACCAAATATACCTAAAACTACTAGCCCAATTTCAGGATGTTACAACTGAAAGTTTTCACGTCCAAAGTTGTTGGGTCACATTTATTGTAATCAAAAGTCTAGGGGTGTAATGTGTAATTAGTCAATATTAGGCGTAGGTATAAATACCTAGTTGTAACCTAATACTTGTAACCTTCGCCGTTATATTGAATTGAACGTAATTTTCGTGTGCAAAGCTTCATCTTCTTCTTCCATCTAATCTTACAATTTCATTGTTATTGTTGCTTGATCTTTGAATTCACATATTACAATTGGTATCAGAGCGAAAATCTTAATTGATAAGATCCAAATCAGTAGAGATTAAGCACATTTTTGAAGGTTTTTGAAGAAGAAGAGCTCAGATCTGGAAATCGAATTTGAGGTATGGATCATCGTTTTAAGTAGATCATTAGATTCCTCTCGTGATTCTAATAACTTTAGAATCAAGTTTCTATTGAATCCATTAAGTATATATCTCAATTTCGTGATTTTAGTAACAACCATGAAAACTCACTTTTTACACTGTAAAATCGAAATTGTGATCTGATTTGTTATGTTTTGAGTTAGCATATTGGATCAATCTGTGCGAAATTGAATTTCTAGTGTTTTGGGATTTGAATCAATCGATTTGGTTAAGAATTGAGCAAACTAGGATCGACTTAGTGAAGTTTTAGGAAGTTTCGGTTCGTAACAACTAAGAACGAAGAACGTTCTCGGCTCGAAGCTCAAGAACTTTCTCGGCCCGAGAACAGTAAACTTCTCGGCTCTCGGCTCGAGAACCCCTAAACTTCTCGGCTCGAGAACCCCAAACTTCTCGGCTCGAGATCCTCAAAGCCGAGATCCTATAACCGAGATCCTCAAAAGTCGAGATCCTCAAAGCCGAGATCCTAAAGCGGAGATCCTCAAAGCCAAGATCTTCAACTTCTCAACCCAAGATCGCGTGACAAAAGGGGTTGTACTAAAACGGTCATAACTTTCAGCTCGGGTGTCCGTTTCAAGCCCACGAGTAACCAAATCGAAGCTCGAGATGAAGGATACGACGTGATAAATAGCCGTAGGCGGTTTACCCAACCTCCCGGCCCAAAAAGACCTGTTTCAATCACTTTATTTGCGTTTTTGTGATTCTTCGGTCAATTTCCAAACTTCGTTTAGCCCCAGTTTCTAACCCGATTGTCGTTTTTGGCCAATTTGAAAATCTAGGCCATATTTAAAGTGTCTTTTGTCATATGAGATCTTTTTGAAAAAATTTCAAATTAATTTTTTTTTTCTCGGTCGTAACCCATACAAACGATGGCAAGAGAGAATGCTGAGGTTTCTGACCGTTTCAAAGAGGAAGCCAACAAAGAAATCGAGGTAATCAGTTCTCTCTTATCTAATTTTGATCATTCCACCAATTCTAATACTTGTTTTGATAACAATCTGATTTCTGAAATTGATTCTCTAAAACATACGATTTTGCTCGAAAAAGATATGAATACAAAACTTTTGGAACGTTTAACCGATTTAGAAAATCAAAGTGAACAAACTGCTCATCTAGGCGAACAACTTGTTCATCACATTAAACAAAATAAAAATTTCAAACTGGAAAATCAGGATTTACAAAAAATAGGTATCAGAAATAAAGGTCCAATATGGATCTGAAATTCAGATTTTGTCTCATACCATCTCAGAAAAAGAAATTGAAATTCAGAATCTTAAAAGTTCAAAGGATTCAATATCAAATGAATGTAATGATAAATATTACAAATTATATATTGAAACATTTCATGAATATCAACTTACAAAGAACTGGTTGGAACGTAAACAAAAAGAATTTGATGATAATGAAAAACAATTTAAATCTTTAAACTCTCAAATTAAAGAATTATCTGAAAACTTACATGAAAACGACATCAAAACATCACGAGAATTAAACAGCAAACAGAATGTTATACATCAACTTCAACGTGATAATATTCAATTGAATTCCTACATCAAACGTCAGAAGAGTTGATTGCCAAAAGAGGACATGCTGATCAAACCATCCATTTGAACAAGCCTAAAGAGTTCAAATATTTCAATTCAAAAGAAGGGCTAGGAGCTGATAATCCAAAATATCTTAAAAAGGCGTGCAAGGTGCTTCCAACACTATATGATTATAGTTACATGCAAAGAGATATCTGGCAGAGCTTTATGAGAGTAACCGATGAAGAAAAAGAGACTGAGACATTCAACAGAGCAAAGAAGGAGAATGCACAAATTAGTTTCAACTATGCTGAATTAAATAAAACATATGAAACTAAAAAGGCCAAATTCAAAAATGATGAATATTTTCCAATAATAACTCCGGAAGAATTTGAGATTAAAGAGAATGCTATTGTTCAACAAAAATTGATACGAAAGCTTTATGTTCCATCTTTAATTCTCGAAAAGAAAATTTGCCAATTGGAAACTGAAATTGATGAAACACATAAGGCATTTGATAAAGAAAAATCAGTTTTACAATCTACAATTTATAAATTAGAAAATAAAATTGACGAATCACATAAATCTTCTGATGAAGAAAAACTAAAGTTGCAAATACGAATTCAAAATTTAGAATCTAAATCATCTCATCTTCAGAAGCTTAAGAAGCCTAGTGCATCTATGAACTTAGATTCTCCTTTACCTGCAAAAAATAAATGTAATAAATCTAGAATGTTTTCTCCTGTAATGGCATATCGTGATTTATATACAATCGAGCAATCTCAGGTTAATAAGGAAATTCAAAACCTAAACCGAAATCACAAGTAAGTTCCTCTACCAAAACTAAGCCTAAGAGATCCATGGTTCCACTAAACTCTGATAAGAAGGTGAATGCTCTCAAACAAGTTATTAGAGGAAATTCCGCACCTAAAAGTCCAGATAAATTAGGTTCCTCTTCTAGACTTCAACATTCTCAGATGAATACGACTAAATCAACAACCGTGTTGAAACATTCTACTCCTTCAACGAAAATCTTTTACAAAAGTAAATCTTTAAGATACTCAAGAAAAGATTTACTTTCTTTGGCACAATTAACAACTTTTAATCAAGTGCCAAAAACAACTCCTAAAACACCCACGATCTTAAAAGAAATATGGGTTCCTAAAACTCCAAAATCTCAAATAATTCCCCGAAAATTATTTGAAAGTGAAACTTCAAGTTTCAACTTTTCTTGGAATTCTACATCTTTAAATCAAATCGATACAACTTATCGATGGTTTTATTCCCACACTAACAATGTCGGACCCAAACAAAAATGGGTACCAAAAGTTGTTTAATTTGTTTTGCAGGAGGATGATTTATACACAAATCAGTGTATAACTCGCTTTTCAACGAAGAATGACTTATACACAAATCAGTGTATAACTCGCATTTCAACGTAGATGGCTTATGCACACATTAGTGTATAACCCGTTCCTAACCGTTTAATGGCTTTCAAGTACATCAGCTTGAAACCCGCTCATAATCAGAACACACATAACTGTAAAAACTCTTCTCCACCCCTCTACTGCTGTTTAAAGGTACATTTCTGATCTACAAAATTTTTATCTATCTTTATTTTGTCGAGGGGGAGAAATAATAATTCTAGGGGGAGAATTAGTATTTCAAGGGGGAGAAACTTTAAAAATCAAATTTTTTTATACCCAATTGAATTAATAAATGAGAAATTTTTCGAATGACAATACCTTCCCATGGTTTGCCAGAACCGGCCTTACCTTCCAAGGGAAATACTTTTCAGCCGATTGGTAAATGTGAGGGTATAAGTCTAGGGTATAGATGTAGGTTAGTGCAAGGTGATGTGAAAACATGATAATAACAAGAAAACACACCTTTGAGTGCATCCAAACTGTCAATAAACTGGGCAACCATACAAAAAGGTGATCATTCATGTGTTGAATGTTTCACTAGACTTAACTGGCCTAGTAAAGCATCTGCACTCCACCGCCAACTACTCAGATTCCTATCAACAGGAATTTGTTTTAATTCATCAGGGGACGTAGCACATAATCTATCGACTACTCATTCGGAGTATGTTGGTATTGAAATCTTTAACCTCCTGCCCCAGGTTACGTCTCGATTGAATGCACAAAGTGTCTAGATCTCACCGTCAAATATTTCCAATATAGGACACATACTCTATTAAGATGAATCTCCGTGAATTCATCGGAACACTCATAGTGGCATCACAATCTGGTGCTTCACGAGGATTGAGTGGAAATCCTGCTAGAGCTAAAATTGCGCCAACTCTAAATGCAGGTCACCCAATTGAATCGACCATTGTGCAAACGACTATTGAATCAAATGGTGTGTTAACGGTTACTCTATGTGAGCCCGATATTACCTAAAGTGTTCAAGTTGCTGTGCCTAAAATTTTCAATCATAAAGGCAATGACTTATGCCGGAAACACATACATTTCTGATGAAAAATCCATGAAAATCATTCTTACAACGTAACATCTTAAATGCTGATCAACTGCACATGAGCGTTATAGTTCTCTCTCAAATAACTCCTATGATCTGCTATAACCAGCATGATCTTCCCCAGGAGCCACCTATAATATAGGACATACTGTGAGGGTCCATAGGTCTAGGTGAGCAGAACCAAGTATCACGGGATCTTGATTGGGGTGCGCAGAGGTAAAATTTGAGAGGGGGAATGAAGTATGGGGTGCAATTCAGCTAAATACATGGTAAAATGAAACGAGGGTGTAGTTGAAAATTTAAAAAGTAAGCTTGAGTGAGGAGGGTGTGACAGGGTTAAAGAAAACGAAAAACCCTTACCAAACCAATTAAAATCCGGGTGGCCACGTCTCTATCAGGTTGCATATGTTGCTCTCTGATATTGAAAAAGACATCATGGACCCAGTGATGCAATGCCCAACCCCCCAGCCACTCAAGTATTTCTTAAAAAGTACTTATTTCATTTTCACGGAGACTAGCTCATATGCTATCGACATATCTCACTTGGAGATTGTTGATATTGAACAAGAGGACAAATCTCTCCAGTCCTCACCTTCGTTTGTCCACAATTGAGTCTAGAACCGTCATATCAAACACCATTAGGACACAGGCATACCTCCCAGCATATCTTTGTGATATTGCCGGAACATTCATAGTGATACCAAAATTATTGGTATTCCACAATGATTGAATGGAAAACCTACAAGTGCTAACATCAAAGCCAACAATGAACGTAGGTCACACAGTTTTTGTAACTGTTGTGTTAACGGGCAATCTATGTGATCCAGGGGTACCCTGATTGAATATGGTGCAAGGAATTGATGACCTGTGAGTTTGTAATTAACGATTGAGCTATTGATTAAGCAGTACCAAGTATGAATTTGGAAGAAGATGGAAGAACAAGAAGCTTTGCAAATAATACGTTCGATTACAAATGTCGGCAAAGGTTAAACCAATACTAGGTTACAACTAGGTATTTATACCTAGGCCTAGTATTGACTAAATACATAAAATACCCCTAGACTATTGATTACAATAAATGTCACATTACACCCCTTGACTATTGAATACACTAAAATGTGACCCAACATGACCGTACTTCAACATTATCAACAACGGTCAAAAGCTCAAATGATAAATGAACGATTGAATTCTTTCATGTCATCAACAATGGTATTCCTACACTATAAACAATATTAAAGACTTCAGATCTTTATCAACTACGATCTGGGTTTAACTGATAAAATGTGTTATATATTGATTCATTCAAAATATGAATATATCATTATTCAACACATATTTATCCTTAGGCTTCGAAGATTCTTCCTAATTCCACCTCGCAGAACTTCACAGTTTACATGACGATTCAGATTACTCTTGTTCATCATGAGGGGGGGGGGGGGAATATACTACAGAAGTTCTTAATATTAAGAAAAATGCTTACAATATTTAGGAGATTATCAATACATAAGCCCAGTTTACTCCACATTAAAAAGACATATGCACCGGTTAAGGGGGAGTAAACAAGAAACCAAAAATTTAACGAAGTTATCAAACAATTTCCGTATTTGCATTTGGTAATTAGTTCACTGGGAGTAAATATCAAAACGTTTAAATCCAACTCCCGTGAAGAAATAATTGTTTGTTTAAGGGGGAGCGTGACCGTTATCAACAAGTTTCCTCAACAACAATTATCAAGAATCATAGGTCGAGATAAAGCCACAAACTTCAAGAAAAGACTTCCGCTGCTAATCTCTCTATCATTATAGGTCTTATTTTTAGTCGATCAATATGTATCTTCAGTCAAAGTCTTCAAAATACATCTTGTTGGTTGAAAAGCTACAAGAAGAATTCGTTTTTCACAAGTTAACAAAGCTCAAGCTGATCCTGATACATCATCATTCAACGAAATATCTACGAGACTCGGTTTTTGCCAAAGATGAAGACTTCGAAGATACGCTTCCCAGACTATTGTTACAAAGGGGGAGATTGTTGGGTCACATTTATTGTAATCAATAGTCTAGGGGTGTAATGTGTAATTAGTCAATATTAGGCCTAGGTATAAATACCTAGTTGTAACCTAATACTTGTAACCTTTGCCGTCATATTGAATTGAACGTAATTTTCGTGTGCAAAGCTTCATCTTCTTCTTCTAGCTAATCTTCCAATTTCATTGTTATTGTTGCTTGATCTTTGAATTCACATATCACAAAAGCTATTTTGCTCCATTTGCCCGTTAGTTGGTTCATGTTACGCTTCACAGAAGCAACTGAGTTGAAGTCCGCGAGCACCTGGCCCCAATGGACCGTATGTTTTTTGCTATTCCCCCTAACATCATTTTCGGAGTTATGAATCTAACGTTGGGATAAAATCACTGCGTCTGGGGTTGACCACTTTGTTTGTGCCCTTTTTGGCGACGCTCTTTCTTTCCCTTTTTCTTTCCTTTTTTCTTTCCCTTTTCTTGTGGGTGTCGGTTCTGGTTGGGTGTCCCCCACATTTTCGGATGGTGATTGTGATTGAAAATTTTGTGAAAAGAGGGGTGTGTTTGGTGGAGGTTGTTGGAATTGGAAGTTGGGTGGTGGTTGGTGATATTGGTAGTTTGGTGGTGGTTGTTGGTATTGAAAGTTTGGTGGTTAAGAGTAATGGAAGTTGGGTGGTGGTTGTTGGTATTGGTAGTTTGTTGGTGGTTGTTGGTATTGGTAGTTTGATGGTGGTTGAGAGTAACTCCCAAAACCAAGCGATGATGTCGGGTTGCTTGTTTGACCCGTAGAAGAACCGGCCGGTGAGGGTGGGGGATCCATAGGGTTTGAATGAAATAGCTCCCACATGTCGTTGGATACCGATGATTGACGTCTTTTGGACATTTTTTCAAGTTTGGGAGGAAGTATGAATTTTTGAGAGATAAAGAAGGTGAACGTGGTGTAAAAATAGAAGAAATTAGTGGGTATTTATAGATGTAAAAAGTTTTAATTTTTTTGGATTTTTTTAATTATTTTAAATTATTTTGAATTATTTTGAAATATTATGGTTTAAAAAAAATTGATTTTTTAACGGCTAGAAAGTACAAGGGGGTCCCACCATTTCCGTCCCTTCCTCCATCTTCATACCGGCGAGAAGCCAACCGGCGGAAAAAACCACACCGTTGGCACGGCCAATCGGCGGGCCACCCGTCTTAGTAATTAAAAAAGTTGCAGTAAAATTTCGAACTCGTCATCTTAGACCTTTTGTTCAACGGCAAAAATGTCCATGATTCATGATCCCTTTATCTGCCTCCTATCTCGATCGATCTTCGTAAATATCACATAAACCCTTTAACCCGCGCAACTGAACTCATAATCGATTTGGTGAGAGCCCCTCAAATTTGAAAGCTGTTCTTCTGTAGCAATCATGAGTGACGATTCCATGATGAATCCAGAGGTTGTGATCAATCACAAATTCCCAGAGGTATCACTCAAATTTAACCTAATTTATTGCTATCCATAGTCTGTTGCCTTCAAATTACTTCGATTCTTTGCAATTATTTGTAATCAAGTTATGCTGAATTGAAATACAGGTCGTTTAATATTATTGAAATCAGTCTTGTTTCGAACTTGTAGTTTATGATTAGTTGATTACCAAATGATAATAATTCTCAATTTCCTTTAAGTATTTATTTTTTCCCTTTTCATTTTGCCTTTTGATTTCTTAACAAAAGTAAAATTCTTTTTCCATTTTTATTTTCCTTTTTAACAAACATTATGAGTTGGATTTGGGAAATATGTTATACAACCACGATGGGTTGGGCAAAAACTGACTATAATCTGCATATGAAAGAAAAGGCTTCAATTTTACTTTAGAATATTAAATTTAGTTTGAGGAAAACCACACCGAGTGTATCTAACTATTCACGTTTTATGATTGTATGTATAGTACTTTAAAACTTACCTTCTGATGTATTAAACTTCAAAATTTACCTTGTAATGCACCACTTGACCTAAAACCAGCATTTTGCTTAGGTGGCATCACTTTTTGCCATGTGTATCAATAAAAGTTTTTTTTTTTTTTTTTTTTTTTGTTATTTTACCTTTTGATGTACTGAACTTCTTAACTATTTTCTGCACAAAGTTTTATTAGAATTGTTTAATATCAGAAAATCATTTTCAAAATTCACATTCAAACACTGCCTTGTTTTAATTCTATTTGATTTGATTTTGTTGCAGACGACATACGCTTATAGTGAAAGGTAAGGTTGAAGATCTAAACAACATATATATTATTTGACATTTTTTTAGAAGTTGAATTTTTACCACTTTTTTAAACATCAATTTTTTTTACTTAAAACAGAGATGTTGCAATATACGCACTCGGGATTGGAGCATGTGCAAAAGATGCATTAGATGATAAAGAGCTCAAATATTTGTACCATGAAGATGGACAACAATCCATCAAGGTCTTACAAATTGGATATATTTTTCTTTTTAATTATTTTATATTTTTTTTAACCCGTGTAATTAACATGTAATTAACTCGATCCAGAAAAATAGCTTAAAAAGGAAACGGGCCAAACAAGTTGAAAGTTGCGTGAAGTGTATATTTAAGTATAAAACCCTCTCAATTTAATTTTATTCTAAAAATTAGATATTTATTCATATAATATAATTTTTGCAACATTCTTGACACACTAATTACCCGTTTTGAGCCTTTACCCAATGCGACCATTCAAAATGTTTTTTTTTTTAGTTTTATTTGTGTGTGTCATTATATCTTTTGTAGGTATTTCCGACATTTGCTGCTTTATTTCCAAATAGACTTACTCCACAACTAGCAGAATTGCCTGGATTTATGTAAGTGTCTGTATTTATTCCTTTAAAAGTATAACTGATTTCACATCTTCAAAATAAATTTAATTTATGTCTTCAAAATAGTTAAATATGTTACTTTCTATTATTTTCAGGTTTGATCCGCGGCTTCTTTTACATGGACAACAATATATTGAGATTTATAAGCCTTTACCTTCTAACTGTGAGGTGAGAATCAGTTATACAACTTTTTATATGCAAGTTTTGATATTTTTGTTCAGTTATTTACTTCCTCATTTATTTAAATGTGACTTTTACCTAAAAATATAAATTATTTTCTAGCCAGTCAATTTGAAAGATCTCGTGTTAAATTTTTTTCATCAATATCAACTATCTATATAGATTTATAGTTCTCGAGGAAAGACATCATTCTTTATTTTTTAATGCAAGAGATTTGAAAAAATTATTAGTAATTTTGTTTGGTCCTAGGATGTGAATATGTGTAATTTTTTATAGGAATGGGTAGGCTATTTATATTCAATAGTATAGGTTCTAAAACGGGCTGGGTTTGGAGGGTTTTTTGGGTGGGTCAAAGTCGATCGGGTTGAATTGACCTTCCAAAAACTTTTTCTAAATTACAAATCCAATTGGAACCCTTTGCCACATGTCGAACAATTGGCCTATCCAACTCAGCGTTTTTACACGTATCATTTTCTACAATTTTCCTATGTAATTCTTTATTTTTCTGATTTTCAATTTCCAATTTAGTCCCTCCTAATTTCATTTAACTAAAATTAGTTTTACATTTTCATCAATTTCTTTTCATTTTTGTACGTTTTTATACAATTGTTGTTTTCACTATTTTTGAAAATTGATAAGTAAATAATATTTTGAAAGTTATACAATAAAATAGATATTCATATCACGACTAAAATTACATTAATATCACATATTGTTTTTTTTTATGCAATCAGAGAGATTTTTTTACGTTAACATTTTAGTCAATTTTCATTTGCAATACCATACAATAATATATATTATATGTTTCACTATTGCTTTTTTTTATTACCTTAAAGTAATAGTAACTACATATTCCATCTATATATTATCAACCAATATTAAAGGTGCCTAGTATTGTTCAACCACTTTCCTTTTTTAGCTAAATTCTTAATTAATCATTTTCACATTGACTGCATGAAATTGCTACTCTTTTAATCGTTGACTTTTTATTTATTATTATTTTTTAATTTTATGTTGTTGTTCCTTTGGGTTGCAGATGCAGAACAAGGCGAGCATTGTCGGACTGCACGATAAAGGTTTAAAGAAGCTTCTTAGAAACTCGACATTTTTAAAATGATTTTCTTTACATCTCAAGTCATAAATATAGTGACAGTTATTTCAGTTATAATTATTTTGGTGCTCCTATTTTGTAGGTAAAGCTGCAATTCTTGAGATTGAAGTTGTGAGTTATGAAAAAGAAACTGGTGAGCCACTATGCATGAACAGGTATAAAATTAACCGTTTTAACCGGTTTCCCGACCCGCCCATTTTCAGGGCTGCCCGACCCGCCCGTTTTGCCACGTGTAATGATTGATACATTGTAAATCTTCAGAAGTAGTGTATATTTAAGGGGTGCTGGTGGTTTCTCAAAATCATCTGAACCGTATTCTTTGTCTAAGTATCCGAGAAATCAGACAGCTTCAAAAACTCCTACAACTCAACCGTTTTTAGTACACGAGGAATGTACTCAGCAATCACAGGTAAATATCCTTTAGAGTAAATTACAAAAATGGTCCTTTAGGTTTGTACCATATTACATAGTTGGTCCTTTAGGTTCATAATTTACACTAGAGTCCTTATTTTTGAAACTATTGACACGTTTGGTCCTTTACCGAACCAGACGTTAATTTTTACCGTCAAGTATGGTCACGTGTGATGCACAAGGGGGTAAATCTGTCCTATTCCCTTTCCCTTCACCAATTTGAAACCCATAAAGACCCGTTTGTTTGACGGGAAAAGTTAACGCCTGTTTAGGTACAGGACCCAAATGTGTCAATAGTTTCAAAAATAAGGACCACCAGTTTAACTTATGAAACTAAAGGACCAAGTATGTAATATGGTACAAACCTAAAAGACCATTTGTGTAATTTACTCTATTCTTTAGATAAAAAAAATTTAGAGCTCATATTGCATTTATTATGGGATTTGGTAGAATAAAATGATAAATATAGAATATTAAAACTTAAAAGAGAGTGAATTACAAGTTAAGGTAATTACTATATATGTCAAGCACTCCATCCATGAAATATTTGATTCTTTTTGCCAAACACTCATTTTAAATTAATCACAATCCCAAACACCCGCTAAGTTGTGTAACCAGTATCCAACTGCCATATATATAAGCTGTTATGCATTGCAGGCATTGCTTTACAGGCTTTCTGGTGATTACAACCCTTTGCATTCTGATCCTAATCTTGCTGAGGTGGCAGGGTATGTGAACTGGTTTCTGACATGATACATATTTTATTATTTTATTTTATTTTATTTTAGTGGCTGGGGTTGTGTAAACAAGTTCAAATAAATGAGGCGTGTGCGTTTTCTGTTAAAGAACAATGACTTCTGAAATTTTATTAGATGCTTTTAGGGTGTAATCATCCGTAATAGAATTGAATTATGAATGAATATAATTCTGTTGTAATTAAATTCCGTCGCGTGTTTGGCTACAATTTTTCCAGCTGGAATTCAAATCCATACTTATGCACCTTTTTATTTTTTACTTGTTTAATTTTTTTTTATATTTTTTATTTTTTTTTTACTTTTAATTTTTTATATTTTTTAATTTTTTTATAATTTTTTTAGATCTTTTATTTCTCTTTAATTTTTTTTTTATAATATTTTAATATATTTGAACGAATCTAAAGTCTGAAACATACAAAATATTTAAGTTTGTTAGTTCACTAAAGGAACACGTACTTGAATTCATAGGCATTTGACAAACAAATTCAATTATAACGAATAATGTAATTCCAACAATACGTATGAATTGAATTACGAAGAAAAACTCATCCAAACATCCTTCCGTATGGAATAAATTCCAATTACGAAGAATTACAGCAAAACAAAACTGCCCCTTAGTATTTAACATGATTATAAAAACCTAATTTTATTTTATTTTTAATTAATGTTATTATTTACCTGATTTGTGATGTGAAGGTTTTCACGCCCAATACTTCACGGGCTATGCACTTTAGGGTTTGCTGTTAAAGCAATCATCAAAAGCATTTGCAATGGAGATGCAACTCTTGTGAAAGCCATTTCGGGCCGATTTCTATTGCATGTTTATCCTGGTGAAACTTTATTAACTGAAATGTGGCTTCAAGGCTCAAGGTATTAAGTTAAATTTAGAGTAAATTACACAAATGGTCCTTTAGGTTTGTACTATATTACATATCTGGCCCTTTAGTTTCATAAATTACACTGGTAGTTCTTTTTTCTGAAACTATTGACACGTTTGGTCATTTACCTGAACAGACGTTAACTTTTCCCGTCAAGTATGGTCACGTGTGATGCACGAGGGGTAAATCTGTCCTTTTCCCTTTCCCTTCACCAATTTGAAAACCTTAAAAACCCGTCTGTTTGACAGGAAAAGTTAATGTCTGTTAATAGTTTTAGAAATAAGGACTACCAGTGTAATTTATGAAATTAAAGGACCAAATATGTAATATGGTACAAACCTAAAGGACCATTTGTGTAATTTACTCTTAAAATCTATTAATTGGTTCGGGTCAAAATGGGTAACTTTTATGTGCGGGCCAAAACTGGCAGGGTCAACCTACACATTTTTTCTTGTTTTTTTTGTCTGTATTACACTGGTAATTCGTCCTATTTCTGAAAATATTTATAGACATTAAGAAAGTTGTAAGCATTTGCCTACATTTTTGAGCCGTTTTGACCTGTTTCACTTTTAGCTAATATCCAATTTTCTATACTTGACCCGTTTGAGGCCGAGTTGAAATTAATAAATAAATGGGTCAGGTCAAGTTGACCCAACAACACCTTTTCATAGACTCTTTATTGAAATTTTATAAATGAATAATGTATTAAATATGATTATGGAATCTAAACTATGACAAAAATCTGTTTATTCTGAATAATGTGATTTTAGGAGCCTGTAAACATTTGCATACGTTTTAAGCAACTTTCCACTTGTTTGATCGTTTTTTTAATGATTTTACCTATTTAACTCGTTTAGAAATAAAGTACAACGTAAATCGACCCACTTAAGTAATGGGTCGAAATTGGCTATTTTATTTTTTTCTTTCTAATAATCTGATTATAAAATGTAATTTGCAGAGTTTTGTATCAAACAAACGTCAAAGAACGAAACAGAGCAGTGCTTGCTGGATTTGTGGTCCTCAATCATGTAATATCATCATCTCTCTGAGTTGTTGCAAGAACCAACTACCTTTCTGTTAGTTGTTAAAAAAATTTAAATTTAATATATATGTTCCACATTCATGTGTTATATCTATATACACATTAAATTCGGTCTTTTGTTCATCTGTTATTATTGATAAATCTTAAAGTTTAGTATTGATCTTACCGGTCGGGCATCCCTACATTATGATTTTAGTAGATGTAACTTATGCATTAAGGATTGTACACAAGTAGATTGTAAACGGGTTAACATGACTAACCCACTTAATAAAGGAAGTTAAACTTAAAAAACTATGTTGTTTAAAGGGTTGATGCATCCAGTAGTTATCAAACTTTTAGTTCAGTTTGGTTCTACTTTTGTTTTTTTTGTTTATTCAGTTCATTGTACTATACACGTATTAATTATTGGATACCAAATTTTTTAAAGTCTTACTGTGACACCCCTCGATATCGGGTATTTAACCTGACATTTAATGTGACTAAAATTTTATTGTGGAGCACTCTTCACATTCATTTTAGCATTTAAGTCCAGCAAAAACTCCGGCAGCCCCTCCCATGACACAAGGTATATCTCGTAACTCTTTTTGATGTTGTTTATCGTATCCGGGTTATGTGTTTGTTCGGTAATGTGCCACCTTCCCGTACGTTTCTCCGGCGAGTCCGTTTAGTCGCCGGCAGCCAGGAAAGCTGCCGGTGTGTTGTGGCCGTCGCTGGCTGAAGTGATGACTGTTCTCCTGTTCCTTTTGTGTTTTGCTTAAACCCATTATCAAGCCGATAATCCTTTAGCCCATGAAACGTTTTGGTCTAAGCCCAGCTAAAACCAATTCAAAAAGGTCCAGACCCATGGTTTTAATGTAATAAGACCGGATTTAATATATAAAATAAAAATCAGTTTTATTTTATTAGCTTAAAATCAAATTATTTAACTATTTAATAATCAAATTATTTATAATCTCCCATCGCCATTCAAAAATCGTGACTATGTCCCTACTTTTGTTTATGTTGTTGTTTGTGTCCATCATACCTGTTAGGTACTAAATTGTTGTAAATAATAGTCTAGGGGGGCAATGTGTAACATTACATATTGAATTAGTTTAGTTTAGTATTAGACTTAAACTAATTAGGGAATTAAGGCCATGGTATATAAACCATAGTGTAAGCCTTAATTCCCCAATTTTTGTAATTAACAAAGAATCACAATTAAGCAATTGTTCTCTCCACCTTCTCTCTACTCTCTCTCTCTAAAACCCTAAACTTTCTTCTCAAGTTTCCATACAAATCCATCATCTAATCATCAAGCTATGGATTGATTGTTGTTTTAAGTTTTTCAATTGGTATCAGAGCATAATTTCACTCTGAAATCGATCCACAATCATAGTTTGCATTCAAGAAGTGAAGATCAAATGGGTTTTTGAAGTTTTGTAGAAAAAGAGCCCAAAATCAAAATCCGAATTTGAGGTAGTTTTGTGTGTTTTTATGGATTAAACTTGTTCTCCTATTGTTTTTATTAAGTTTAGTATTAAATTTCAATCAATTACAATCACTTTTAAGCATGAATCAGTGATTTTTCTAAAAAACCATGGAAGCTTGAGTTTTTCAACTTTTTGCTCTTTAAATTCGAAAATAAGGATTTATTAAGTTAGTGTTTGATTGAAATGATTGGAAAGGATTGAGGGAAAACAAAAATAGAATCATTTGCAAAAAGAATCATTCGATTTGGTTAAATATTGAGGGAGATATGATCAAAATGGTGGAACTTTTTGGTTTATTTTTGGAGTTTTTTGCCAAAATAATGCAGTATGCATCAAGATTGTACAAATAATGTCATTTTTTGTGGCTTTGCAAAACTAATGCTATCTCCTTGTACTACACCCGGATCCCCAACGTTCCCCAAGCAGCAAACCCGGATCCCCTCTTTTTTCTGTTTTTTCTGCACTTTTTGTACCTTCCTGCACATTTGTACTTTCTTGCAGGATCCCCTACCTCCCGGATCCTTTAAGGGTATCCCCTACTCACAGACCCGGATCCCCTTGGGGGAACCCCAACCCGTACGCCCGGATCCCCTTGCGCCAAAAAATGTATAAGATATTTTTATTAATTAGATAAAAGGTATTTTGATACATATATTTCGGGGAATTCGAAGTGTATTATAAAGTTCCTATCCTAGACCAAAGCAGTGTATCAATATTACATTAAAATTATAAAATAACAATAAGTTAACCTCACTTTTTTTATAACACATGTCTCTACAAGACCATTGTAATTTAGGATTACTACTAGTATTTCACTGATAATTGTTTTTTAATGGTGTTATGGTTAAAAACATTAACAAAAGCTACAAAATTACAATAAGATTGACATATAATTTGTAACAAACCTACCCAATATACTTTTATCCTGTTTCTAGAATCACACTAATTATAAGATAAATAACTAAATCGTCAAACATAATCGTGTGTTTAAGTTGTTTTATACCGAAAATCATATCATTTTGAAATCTCCAAAACTTCCACAATAAATAGAAAATGTCCTCCGGGATTTAACTTAATCACCTAGTCAAAAAATAAATGAACCAACGTAGCAACTCTTTATAACATTTCACTAAGATTATACTTTTATAAATAAAAAACATACGTAAGTAAATTAATTGAAGAATTAATAACCTTTAATCAAAACAGTAAATTATGTAAATTAATTAAAGCAAGTTTGTAAATTAAGTTATAGTATAACTCTTAGATTTTGGAGTGTTATATAAGGTGCAAGGGGATCCGGGCGTACGGGTTGGGGTTCCCCCAAGGGGATCCGGGTCTGTGAGTAGGGGATACCCTTAAGGGATCCGGGTGTAGAGGTAGGGGATCCTACAAGAAAGTACAAATGTGCAGGAAGGTACAAAAAGTGCAGAAAAAACAGAAAAAAGAGGGGATCCGGGTCTGCAGCTTGGGGAACGTTGGGGATCCGGGTGTAGTACAAGGGGATAGCATTAGTTTTGCAAAGCCACAAAAAATGGCATTATTTGTACAATCTTGATGCATACTGCATTATTTTGGCAAAAAACTCTTATTTTTGTGAACTTGTACGCTACTGTTCGTCATTGCTTGAAAAACACCGTGAGACATCAATCAACCTTGAGATATCCCAAACCCTGAGATATCTCATACCATAAGATATCTCAAGCCCACAACTTGTCTCAAGTCTGTGATATCTCACACCCAAAGTCTGAGATATCCTACACCCTGAGATATCTCACACCAAAAATTTGTCTCACGACCTTGAGATATCTCACACCAAAAATTTGTCTCACAACCTTGAGATATCTCACACCAAAAATTTGTCTCAAGACCCTGAGATATCTCATACCAAAAATTTGTCTCAAGACCCTGAGATATCTCACACCAAAAGATATCCCATACCCCCAAGTTGTCTCAAACCATAAGATATCTCAAGCCCACAAGTTGTCTCAAGCCTGTGATATCTCAAACCCAAAGTTTGAGATATCTCAAACCCCGAGATATCTCACACCAAAAATTTATCTCAAGCTCAAAAATTTATCTCAAACTCAAAATTTATCTCGACCACTGTAACTGATTCGATCTCGACTCACGATCTCGACCCGAGAACACTTCTCGACCCGAAATCTGTTCTCGACCCGAAATCTATTCTCGACCCGTGAACTGATCTCGACCGGAAAAACTTCTCGATCTCGACCCAGAAACTCGATCTCGGCCCGAATACACTTTTCGACCCGAGAACCTCTAAAAACCCGAGAACCTCTAGCAACTGTTCTCGACCCGAGAACCATCTTCTCGACCCGAGAACCTGCACTACCCGAGAACTTTTTCAAACTTCAAATTTTTTCCCCCTTCATAATCGCAATTTAACTATTCAAAAATGGCTTCAAAAGAAGCATTGTCAATCGGATCGGATACCAAACCACCTGTTCACTTCCGGGGAGAACACCAAACTTTATTGGCCGCTCAAACAAAGAAGGTTAAGGAAGATCCAGAGACTGTTATCCATGAGAATGATGAAAATGAGGTACACTCTTCTTCCTTTGATTCTTTTCTATCTGACTCAGACACTGATAAATCAGAATATTCCTTGTTTAATGAAAATCTTTTACTTAAAATTGATGAGAAATCGCAGTTGACGAAACAAATTACTGTTTTAGAATCTGAAAAAGCACAACTTTTAAATGATTTAAGTCAATGTTCTCTTCAATTAAAACAAATAAACAAGGAATTACAAAATCAGCTGTCTGCGGCAAAATCTTCTTTTCAATTTAAGATTTCTGAATTACAAGAAAATTTACAAAAACAAGTAAACACAACTAATGAATCAAATGCACAAATCTCAAAATTAAAGGCAGAAAATTTAACCTTTCGTCGTCAACTTGAAACTCTTATACCTCAAGTCAATCAAAATAACCTTTCAAAACAAAAAACACAAGAGTTACAACAACAGTTGTCATCGTTTCTTGCTGCTCACACCAGTGAGGTCAATCGTCTAAATTACATTATTAATACAAAAAACCATGAAATTTCGAACCTGAAAAACATGAAGACGGTGTCAAGTGATAAAGACGACTCCAAGCAGCTGATAAACGACTTGGCGAATCAACTCAGTCGAGAACAAAAATGAATGAAGTCCGCAGACATCAAGATGAAAGACTACCAGGAACAGTTGAAGACAGCTGACATCGAAATTCAAAAATTGAATGAACAAATTAAAAACATAACAACCAATTTTAAAAAGAAAATCGATGAACAATCAGCAACTATACACAGTCTCACTGCCATAAAAGAAAATGCTGATGAACACATCTCCAAACTAGAACAAACGATTGTGAAAGCTGGTCATACTGAAAAAACGATAAAATTCAACCAGCCAAAAGAGTTCAGATCGTACAAGTCAAAAGTGGGTCTTGGAGCAGAAAACATCCGCCCTCTGGAAAAAGCTGCAGATGTTCTTCCAATGTTATATAACTACGATTACATGAACTTGGGTATCTGGCAAAGCTTCCTTCATATGCCTGATGAAGAAGCAGAAGTTGAAAAGTTCAACCGGAAAAAGGAAGAATATGCTCAAATTACTTCAACTATGATGCCCTAAACTCAACATACAAAAAGAAGAAAGCGAAATTTGAACACAATGAATATTTTTCAATCATCACACCTGCTGAATTTTTCATTCCTGAAAACCAAATTTTAAAACAAATCAAAGAGCCAAAGCTATATGTTCCACCATTAGTTTTAGAGAAGAAAATTGTCCAATTAGAAACTGAAATTGATGAAACTAATAAGGCCTTTGATAAAGAAAAAGAAAAACTTCAAAACAAAATCCATAATTTAGAGGACACCATTTTAGAATTAAAAGCTAAAACGAACAATATTGTTTCTCAAAATTCTAAAGCCTCTTTATTAGGACCAGCACCAACAAACCAAGTACCAATCATCTTGAAAAGAAACTCTAATTCTCCGGTCTTAAATGCTTCCAATAGTAAATTAGAGTCTCAGAGTGAGAAGGTCAAGAAGCCCAATGGAGTTACAAGAGCCAAGAAATCCGAGAAGTCTATTCAGACTGGACCTAGTATGCTTAAGAAGCCCAACCTGCTTAAGAAGTCTAGTCCTCGTACGTCTGTAGTTTCTTCTGTTTCTGTTCAAAATAAATGTAATAACTCTAATTGTGTGAAAACTATATTAACGGCTTTTAGAACTGATTATGATTCAACTGTTTATCGTCATTTCCGATACTCTCCTGATTTTGGTGATGTGTATGTTAAAACTGACAAATCTAGAACAAAAAGATTTTTTGATAAAATTACAAAGAAACAGATAACTCAGACTGATAAACGTTTTTTTGTAAGACTTGATGCACCTTGCAGTATTCATAAGAACATTGTATATCATAAATCTGGTAAACTTATAAACACATGCAAAACGTGTTATCCATATCAATGCAAATCATACGACACTAAACCAGCAAAATCAAATCAAAGAATTTCATCATCTCCAGTTTCAAAACAACCGAAATTTTTTCCCTAAAACCCACCAACCTCTGATATCCACTCGTTCTCTCGTCGCAAATCTTCTCGAGGAAATTCCGCACCTAAGCCAAAATCTTCAGGTTCCTCAAAATGCGACAACAAAACACCCACCAAATCTTCAACATTTGTAAAATTTAACTGGATCAAAATGAAAACTCTCATTGGATTATTCAATCCTCTGAAAAATCTTTACAATGGGTCGTTAAATCCACAACTTCTGAAATGCCTCCTTGCAGTTCTCTAAAGCTCTAATTTCATCATAAAATAATCTACATAAAACATAAGTCACTAATCGTTCAGGACCCATAAATAATTGGGTACCAAACATGTTTTAATTGTTGTATGTAGAATCTGAGATACCTTGACTTGGTCTGTTCAAGGCACATGACTGAAAACAGAGCTCTCCTTATCAACACTCATGATAAAAATTTGGGGATAGTTACCAGTCTCGACCAGAGATCTTTTTCTAATTCCTTATTTCATTTTAATTTTAATTTTATCTTATATACATATATATATATATATATATATATATATATATATATATATATATATATATATATATATATATATATATATATATATAGAAGTGGGATCCTGTGAGGACTCTTTTTTCGGTGAGGACTCGCGAGGACATCTCATAAAAATTTCAAAAAATTCTGAAAAAAATATATATAACCCACCATGATTATTACTACATTTGACAAAAAAAAAATTCAAAAAAAATTATGATCCACTTTTTTTAGCGAATCATAACAATGATCTAGATTTTTTTTGTGGATCATTATTATGATCCATATTTTTTTTTTGGATCATTTTTGGAAATTGTTTTTTTTTTGATCTTATACATAGCGATTTTAATGTTTAAAAAAGGAATTTTTTGAAAAAAGTTTGTTTTGGATCATTTTTAGAGTTTTTTTTTGGAGTCCTCACGAGGAAAAGAGTCCTCACCTGATCCGGACCCTATATATATATATATGTTTTTATAAAAGGAACTATTTACAGAACCCATTTTTTGCGTAGAACCAAGCAGAACTCATCTAAGAATATTAGAATTTAGTAAAAAAATATGCAAAACAATAACATTTAACCCAAATCAAACATATAGTTTAAGAAAAACATCAAAAATACTGAAAAACATATATGTTCAAATAATGCAAAAATACACTTATGTATATATACATGAAAACATACATGCACAAAAACATATGTTTTCGTGCATGAATAACATACATGCATGGGGTTCCCTCGTTAAATCACTTCATGTATCTTCCATAATCATTTCATTTTGAAATTCAATGGTTTAGATTGAGTTCTGCGGGTTCTGTAGCCTAAAATGGGTTCTGTAACTAGCCCTTCACTATATATATATATATATATATATATATATATATATATATATATATATATATATATATATATATATATATATATATATATATATATATATATATATATATATATATATATATATATTTAAGTTGTTAAATTTGCTTTTATTATTAATAAAATTAAATTTTCAAATTCTATTTCTATATATATATATATATATATCTAAAATTTCATTAACATTAAATGACTTCTACACAATTCGGTGTATAACTCGCATTTCAACGTAAATGGCTCTTACACACTTCAGTGTATGACCCGAGCTTCATCAGAATGGCTTTCAAGTACTTTAGCTTGAAACCCGGTTCTCAATGGAAAATGGCTTCTGATCACATCAGATTCAGTACCCGCTCTCAAACAGAAAGCACAAAGCTCAATCAACCTTCACCGCAAATACTCTCATTCCACCCTCCGACGATGTACAAGGTACGTCCTCTAACTTCAACACTTTCATACTTTTGTTTTGTCGAGGGGGAGAAATATTAATTCTAGGGGGAGAATTATTATTTCTAGGGGGAGAAAATTGAGAAAATCAAAACAAATTACCCAAATCAAAAAGTTTTATGTTTGTAACGTTAATTATAAGTCGTTGTAATATCCGTAAACGATCTCTTTACTAGTTCCCTAATAAAGATTGCATCTGTTTATTACAAATTCTTTTAATTCTCGTTACTTACTACTTCAAAAGACATACCTTCCCATGGTCTGCCAGATCCGGCCATACCTTCCCAGGGAAATATTTCAGCCAACTGGTAAATGTGAGGGTATACGTCTAGGGTATAGAAATAAGTGAGTGCAAGGTGATGTGAAAACATGATAACTTTAAGAAAACACACCTTTGAGTGCATCCAAACCGTTAACAAACCGGGCAACCATACAAATAGGTGATCATTCATAAGTTGAATGTTTCACTAGACTTTACTGGCCCAGTAAAGCAAATGCACGCCACCACCAACTACTCAAATTCCTCTCAACAGGAATTTGTTTCATTTCATTAGGGGACGTAGCACAAAAGCTACTGACTACTCATTCGGAGTATGTCGGTATTGAATCATAATAACCTCCTGCCCCGGGTTAAGTCTCTTTGTACGCACAGTGTGTCTAGTTCTCACCCCCAAGAATCTTTCCAATATAGGACACTTGCACTACAAAAATGGATCTCTGTGAATCCATCGGAACACTCGTAGTGGCATCACAATATGATGTTTCACGAGGATCGAGTGGAAATCCTGCTAGAGCTAACATCACGCCAACTCTAAACGCAGGTCACACATTTGAATCAACGGTTGTGCAAACGACTACCGATTCATACCGTGTGCTAACGAATACTCTAAGTGAGTCCGGAGTTACCAAAAACTCCATGTGAAAACTCCTTAAATGAAACATCTTTTAAAAAGGCTGATTATAATGCACATGAGCGTAATAGTCCACTCTCAAATTACTCCTATGATATGCTAAACCAAGCATGATCTTCCCCGGAGCCACCGACAATATAGGAACTAAAAAGTGAGGGTCCTAGGTCTAGGTGAGCAGAATCTAGTATCACGGGATCTTGATTGGGGTGCGTTGAGGTAAACATTGAGAGGGGGTATGAAGTATGGGGTGCAAATCAGCTGTTCACATGGTAAAAACAAAAACGAGGGTGTGGTTGAAAATGAAAAAGTGAGTTGAGTGAGGAGCGTGTGTGAATGGGTTAAAGAAAATGAAAAACCCTCCATAAACCGAACAAATGACCGGGTAACCTCATCTATATCGGATTGCATATTTTGCTTTCTGATTAAGACATCATGGACCCAGTGATGCAATGCACAACCCCCACTGACCACTCAAGTACAAAAAGTACTTGTTTCAAAATCACGGAGATAACCACATCCACTATCGACATCTCATTTGGAGATTGTTGATATTGAAAAAGAGGACCCACCTCCAGTCCTCGCCTTCGTTTGTCCACGTATAGAGTCTAGAACCGAATTAAATTTCTCTAGGACACTGACACTCTACCAAGCATATCTTTGGGATATTGCCGGAACATTCATAATGATACCAAAAATATTTGTATTCCATGATGATTGAATGGAAATCCTACCAGTGCTAACATCAATGCCAACACTGAACGTAGGTCACACAGTTTCTGTAACTGTTGTGCTAACAGGCAATCTATGTGATCCTGGGTTACCCTGATACCTTCTCGTGCGAAGATCAGACGACCGTACTCCATTGTTATCAACAACAGTCACTATGTCTGATAGAGGATCTGATGACTGTACTCCAATCTTATCAACAACAGTCAATACATCAGATAAGGGATTCTATGACCGTACTCCAACATTATCAACAACGGTCAGAAAATCCAAATCATATCAATATTCCGCACCGCTACGACTTCAACAAACATCAGGAACCAAGGATCAACAGCAAATCGACAAACGCCACAACTTCAAGAAAGGACTTCCGCTGCTAACCGCTCTATTTATGGGTCTACATTCCGTCGATTTGCATGAAGTCTTCTGGAATACTTTATATTGGTTGGAAAGCCAATTAAAAGTATGTCTGTCACCGATGATCAAAAGCTGATGTTGATTTTTCAACAAAACTGCTCAACGGTTCAACACTCAGCTCCAGCTTAACAAACAAAGAAGACTTCAAAGATATGCAACCTAGACTATTGTTACAAAGGGGGAGATTGTTAGGTACTAAACTGTTGTAAAGAATAGTCTAGGGGGCAATGTGTAACATTGCATATTAAATTAGTTTAGCTTAGTATTAGACTTAAACTAATTAGGGAATTAAGGACATGGTATATAAACCATAGTGTAAGCCTTAATTCCCCAACTTTTACAATTAACAAAGAATCACAATTAAGCAATTATTCTCTCCACCTTCTCTCTACTCTCTCTCTAAAACCCTAAACTTTCTTCTCAAGTTTCCATACAAATCCATCATCTAATCATCAAGCTATGGATTGATTATTGTTTTAAGCACCAAATCTCTAAGCCATTTGTACGCCCATCAGATTTATTGAAGGCCAAGGAAATAACCAACCTATTTTTTTTATTAAACCCATAATCAACTCTTGGCCATTCTTGTGCTTGTTTCTAAGTCCGAATACAGTCTCTACTGAATTTGCTTTATATAAATAATTATTCCTTAAGTGAACACTTATCATTTAGAACAAGGTAAACAAATTCATCATAGAATTTATATAAGTTAAAACCAAACAGTAACTTAAACACAATATAATTTAACAAAGGTCACCAATATATTGCTCATTTCAATTTTATATGCATTTAGGTCACTAGAAGTCTTTTGGTTGGAAACTGCTCATCATTACTTGCACTTTGAAAGCTTTGCATCAGGTGAGTCCACAACCCCTCATTTTACACTTTTTTTATTATATCTTTAACTATTTTGGGGTGAAAAACATATCAACTGTTTTATAAATATTTACATGCTTTACAACTGTTTATTTTACCTATGATGATACATATCTCAAAAACATGACAATCAATCCTTATGCTCGGACAAAGTTTAGGTGTAGTGCATAACAACATCATTAGATGCTTACACACATAATCATTAGCTAGTTGCGACTAGGCCCTGGATATGCAGATAGCACTATCGGTTGATACTTCCCCTCCCACAGTGTGATCAAATCAGGGAGTGTATATCTTAGATACAGTAACATCATTTAGAGTTGGTAGTTTTGGTTATGGACTTAGGGTCGGCATTACAATGGATACCAGTCATGCTTTTCTACATACTTATTTGTTTACACATTTCAACGTTTATTATATTATTGCCCGTGGTGGCACATCATTTTCAAATGTTATATCATCATACAACTTATTATATCATCATACAATTTATGCCATGGTTGGCACATTGAAACTTTTGTTTTCAAACTATTTACAAAGTTACGTTATTATACAATTTATGCCTTGTTGGCACACAAAAACGTTGGTTTTTAAAACTCATAATCAAACCTTTGGATTCACTCGACAATTTTGTTGATCATTTTTCATATGTTTTTCAGGTAACTAAGTTGAAGCATGAGTCTTAGTAGCATTGGATCACGAGCATGCATGTGTCAAGATGCCACAATTTATTAAAAACATTTTCTTTTTACCTTTCAAATATTTTGTTAACATTTAAATTTGTGACATACTTTATTTCAAATGGTATTCAGATTTTTAAACAATTATTGTTTACAATAATCATATGCTTGGTTACTCAAAATGTCCACGCTCGTTCTTCCGCAAACCATTTTTGGCGGGGTGTGACACTTACACTTAAGTCACTCGGGTAACTTACGACATGTTAACAACAATCTACCAATTACTAAATTTAGCCCCCCGGGCAAAATACCGTGACCTAAACGTGCATTAATTTTACTAATAATGGTCACATAATCATTTTACTATACGAATGGCTTTAATAAGTACAACAATAAAAGAATGACCAAAGTGAACTTTTTCGGAAAGTATGATGATTATTGAGTGCATTAGCGCTTTCATAAGTTATGTGAAATTTAAAGAAATTTAAAAGATTGCAGAATTTGTTGCGGGCAATGTTGCGAATAGTTTGCGAGTAAGATTGCGGAATTTAATGGAATGAAAGAGCAGGAATAGAAAGTAAATGTGTTTGAGATTACACTAATTTGCCCATAACTTCTCTGTTTTTAATCAATTTGAATGATTCTTTTTCGCAAATTGTTCGTTTTGCAATTACTATCAATCCTATGCGATCACTTTTTCAATACCAATCAACCTGATTTTACCGATACATATCTGAGATTCCATTAGTTTTGGATTTTGAGTTTTTTTTTTCAAACAAAAACTTCAAACTTAATCTGATTTTTCAATTCTGATTCGGTTGTCACTGTTCTTGGATTGTTTATGAGTAAATTTTGCTCTGATACCAATTGTGATTGATGAATTACTGATTAATTAGTTCATTGATTGATCATGAATTAGTGACAACTCTAGAGAGAGAGAGGGAGTATGATAGAGAGAGAGAGAGAGAGAGAGAGAGAGAGATAGAGAGTTGGGAGAGATTAGAAAACAACTTTTCATTGATAGAAAGGTTAAGTGTACAAAAGCTGACATTTCAACAAACCATCATCCTATTTCCATAGCTAAAACCACATTAAGTACAAAATCATATATAATCTAACAAGAAATGTAATTAAGAATTTTGAATAATTTGGGAAGTTTCAAAGGACAACAATGCGGCGAACAAGTAATAGCTTTTAAAAGACGGAAACGAGCGGCAAAGAAATGAAGTGTTGTTCAAGACTCGAAACATGTTTTGATTAAGTACAAAAAGGGGAGATTGTTAGATACTTATTGTGTAGTACGTTAATGTGTCATTAGTCACTACAAGAAAAAAGTCATTTAGCGACATTTTCATTGACATAAAATTAATGTCACAAAATTGCGACAAAGTTATTGACAATTTTAGCGATAATCAAGTCTTTCATGTCAGAAATTATGTCATAAAATAAACAAAGTCAGAAATTGTGTTGTTAATTGTGTCGCTAATGTTGTGACTTGCTCAAACGAGTCACTAAGCAAGTCGTTAATGTTGTGACTTGCTTAAAAATGTCACTAAACAAGTTGCTAAATTATGACTTGGTCTTACGAGTCTCTAATCAAGTCGTTAATTTTGTGATTTGCTTGTAAAAGACACTAAATAAGTCGCTAATTTGGTGACATTCTTAAAAATATCACTAAACAAGTCTCTAATTTATGACTCAGCTCAAACGAAGTTTCTATCCAAGTCACAAGCAAAATAAACACAAAGGGTAATATAGTAAATTTATGAGAACGATGGACGGAGGAAGCATCAGATGCGTGAAGGTCCACTCTGTTTATTCATATTCCAAAGCCCGCATCCCCACCAGACCACCATCATACTCACTCACTTGTTTCCATTTTCTTAAATTCAATTCCATTTTCTCGCAAAGTTATCATCATCAGCATCAAACAACAATGGCCGATCAACTCACCGATGATCAGATCTCTAAATTCAAGGAAGCTTTCATCCTATTCGTTAAGGATGGCGATGGTCTGCTCCTTACCTCTTTTTTGGATCAAAATCCAATCAATTTGTCGTTTATTTACTGATATAATCAAATGTGTTTAAACCTAACAACCGGTTTTAGAATTGATATGTTGCATCTGATCATCTCCTGATCTCAGATATGGCTTCTGATTGTTGATTTTTTAATATCTTGTTTGACTTTTTGGTGCTCGGACAGTTTTTAGGATTGTGGATAATTATGATTTGTTCCTGAACGATTCCTAGATTTTGTCTTGATAATGGTTGATTTATAAGAACTTAATTGTTTGTTGTAAATGATAATCGAATCTTCCAGACTTCCACAAAGTTTGTTTCAGATGCCACCATTGCAGTGGCACTCTCAAGGTTTTTTTATCTTTGAATATTTTTTAGATCTGCACATAAGGTGTTCGATCTAATGCCTCGGTTAATTTGCTAACTAATTTTACTCAAAGTTTGGGTAATTTTCAGCTCAGTAACTATAATTCTTTTGAGAAAGTTCTCTACTGCAGGCCACACTTTGATCAACTGTTTAAAAAGACCGTGGTAGCTTAGACAAAAGTTTTGAAGGTAAATGAAGTCACTAATTAATGATTTTAGTTGTTATATATTCATTAGCTATTAAATTCACTATATTCTATCGATAATTTTAGGTACACAAAAGATTGTGAACAATAATAAAGTTCATTTTGAGTGTTTCAATTTCCTGATAAAAATAAGTTGCTAATTTTAATTTTGAGTCATTATAATCACTATTATTACTTTTGGTATTACTGTATTAGTATTTTTTCTATTAAATAAGGACTAACTGGTCTAATTGTATCAGAGAGTGCTGAACCTAATTGGAAGTAGCTTTGTAAACTCACGATCATCTGAAGATGTTATAAACCCTGTAAGTTCATGTTTATGTAGTTTTAAAGTATTTACACTTGTGATTTTGACCAAATGATCGAATCAGACCTCATATTATTGAGTTTAACTTATATTCATTAAGAGAAACAATATTTACATCATATGAAACAATCATCGAATCATATATGCATCAATGAAGTAATTGGCATTACGAATTAACTATAATGCATCCCTAAACCTACATTAAATGCAAACCATAAATAATTAGCAGTTACTAGTCTTAACCTCACAATATTCTGATCTTGGTTAGTTTTAGGTTCTAATCTACTCTCATATACTATTATTATTAATTGATTAATGGCTCAATTCGTAACAAACTTTGTTTTCTCTGTTTTATCTTTCATTTGAGATAGTGAGAAACAATCTTTATAGTCCGTGCTCTAATCATTATTTGTAATTTAAAGATGGTATCAGTTTTGAATTTTATAGGGACAAATGTAAAGTGTATTTGTTAAATTGGTGGTAAGCTATATTACATATTTACCATACCTATAAATAAATATAATAGAATGGTTTTTAACATGTCGAACATAGAAACTTGTCTCTTTTCTCCCTAACCTTAAAACTGCATCAAACGATGAAAATTTAAGAGACATCTTTCATTAAATCAGAACTTCAAAATCCCCTGTACGAAACTTCGCTACTTTTTTAATCAATTTCGATTAATCAAATTCACTAATTTCTCCTTTTTGTCTTCAAGTAATCGATTGCAGGCTGTCATCAACTTCGGTGCATCTTGGTACGTCAACTGCTAACTCTTTAATACATATTCGTATGAATTTATGCATTTGAGAAATGCAATTATGCGAACAAATTTGAACACACATAAGGTGTTTGATTAAATGCCTAAGGGGGTGTTTAAGAAAAGTTATTTATTTTCCTATATATATTGTTATTTTTCAGGTTGTTGCAATTCTTCATCTTGGTAATGTAGAGTTTGCAAAGGGAGAGGAGATTGACTCTCCAATGCTTAAAAATGATAAGTCTAGAGATTCCATTTGAATGTGACAGCTGAGTTGGTTATGTAGGTACAATTTTTCAATGAATATTTTTTAATTTTCAAATTTTAATTTCATCTTTGAAACAGGTTATGGTTACACTAGAAGAAGTTATGACAAGAACTGTTGATCTTGAAGCTGCACTCTACCAGTAGGGATGCTTTAGCTAAAACAGTCTACTCTTGCTTGTTTGACTGGTAAAATAATTTTTCTATTCATTTTTTAAATGAATTTATTCTAAGAATTTGTTTTTGAATGTTATAGGATTGTGGAGAAAATTAATAAATCAATTGGTCAGGTTCCGAACTCAAAATCACTAATTGGTGTTCTTCATATCTACGGGTCGAGAGTTTTAGGCATAACAGGTAATGTAATGTGTTGAAACATTGTAAACTTACTTGTAATGTTAACAAAGAATTTGGTTGAAATAGTTTTGAGCAGTTCTGTATCGATTTCACAAATGAAAAACTACAACAATATCTTAACGACATTTTAGCCTGGTTAGATTTTAATTTAATCCATCGTCAAACTATAGAATTACATTACATATTTAAAAGTTGTTATTCTGATTTTATTTTTGTTAAATGCAGCAGGTGTTTAAAAAGGAACAAGAAGAGTACACAAAAGAAGCAATTGATTGGAGCTATATAATATAATGGAATAAACTTAAGGACTATGTAGTATACATTATTTTAAAATATTTGATGACACCTTGTATTATTAGTTTATGTAGTATATATTTTTTAAAATATTTGTTTTAATAATATAATATTTTTAGATTGCTAGATTCGTGTTTTTATATTTATTATAAATAGGGATAAGATGCCAAAAACGAATTGATATTTTGATAAGAATAGTGACATGTTTAGTGACATGAATTGTGACTTTGATAAAAGACATAGTGACATATTTAGCGACATGAATAGAGACTTTTAATAAAAATAGTGACATTTTTAGCGACATGAATAGTGACGTTGGATAAAAATAGTGACATATTTAGCGACATTAATAGTGACTTCTGATAAAAAAATAGTGACATTTTTAGCGACATGAATAGTGACGTTGGATAAAAATAGTGACATAATTAGCGACATGAATAGTGACTTTTGATAAAAATAGCGACATTTTTAACGACATGAATAGTGACTTTTGATAAAAATAATGACATTTTTAACGACATGAATAGTGACTTTTGATAAAAATTAGTGACAATATAATGAATGTCACTGCAAGTGTCTCTACTATTAGAGACACGATTGTGGATGTCACTAAATCAGCGACTTTTTAGTAGTGACTTTGCTGTTGATGTCACTATGAGCGTCACTGGTTTCAAATATGTCGCTAATCATGTCGCTAACAGTGTCGCTAAAAGAGCTTTTTTTGTAGTGAGTCTTGAATATACCATAATTAGTTTGTTAATGGTATAAATAGGTTTAAGTCTTATTGTAAACCAACCTTTTGTACATTTAACCTTCCAATTAATGAAAAGCTAGTTCCCTAACCTCTCTCAATTCTCTCTCTACTCTCTGTCTAGAATTCTCACTAAATCATGATGAAACAATGAATTAATCCGTAATTCATCATTCACATATAGAGATTTATTATTTTAATCACTCAGTTAAATAGGTTTTATCTAACAACGGTCTAAGATTTGCGAACAATGCCGTACACCTCGATACCAGCTGGAAACAATACTTGAAGACTGCATTTCTAAAAAATAAGATTTAAAAGTACGCAATTATACTTGTAGACATTTTAGTGTCTCCAAAATTCACTATAGTTGTAATACAGATCCAACTTAATCACTTAATAAATATATCGGCCATGTCCTTCCTCTTTTAAATGCGGAACATTAAGATAATTAAACTGATTAATATTTTTTTTTTATCATACAATTAAAACAATTTCATAATAAATGATAACAATGCCCGTATTGGGAGGGGTAAAATCAAGGTTCTAAAAAGCGTAAGGCATGACCTGGCGGCACTATAAAGCCTCAAGCTACGGCGCGCCATGACGTTTTTCAAGGCGTAACTTAAGACGACATTTTTTATATAATTTTTATATATATGTATATCAAGTTCATAAAAAATTATATATCCCTATTAATTTATAAGGTAACTCATATATATAAAAGTTCACAAAAAATACTGCATCTAAATTTATAATGATATATGTCATCATTTAATAAAAAACAACTTTCATACACATATTAAAAAAACTTGTTATAAGGAGCAAAATATAAAATGTAGTAAAATTAAATTATGAAGGACATGATTATGTAATAATCAGTTGAGATAATTTGGTCGACGGAAGGGTAAATGGATTTGACCAGATACATTAAATATGGATGAATCTGCTGTTACTATAAATACTAGAATAAGGGTTTTGCTCAGCATTCAGCAAATTCGCGAACTCATTGGTGTCTGAACTTATTTTAGGTAAGGCCGCCCACTGCAGAAAAAATCCCTAATTTCTCTCGCAGGTATGGATTCCATCTTTTTTATTACATAAAATTAAGCAGCTTCGATCTTCTTTCTGTAAGATAATATAGTCATCCGGAATTATTTATATGTATTTTTTTGGTTTAATCTCCTCATATATACTACTTTTTAGGGTTTTAGAGCAAAACACCAAATTCTAAGTTTTTACTCTTCTCCGATTTGGTTTCTTAGATGCTTTCTGATTCTCAGATCCATGTTTGTTTTTTATATTGTTAGGGTTTCAGCATTAAACTTTCAAGTTTTTTCTAATGGACCAGTTTTGTTTAACTTTTCATATTTTATGTATGTCTTACATTTCACTCTATCAAGGATTATTACTCTTTGTTGAAGATAAATCCGAGGGTTTTCTTGTGTTCGATCCTTGCCATTTTTAACTCTTACGTGGTCATACACATAATTGAGATATTATTCGAGATCTCATGCTTCATAGCTTTAAGAATATTGGAACCTGTTTAATCTTCTTTGGCAGAATTTGTTAGCAAAGACTCTTGCTAGTCTTGTTTGAGTCAAATAAGTATATATCTTGTTTTATCAAGCAGTTCACCCATTTTATTATCTACTATTCTTTGTTATTTAACATGCTTAATTAAAGAACAAGGTATGAAATGTATGTTAAAGTCATGTTAAATCTATATCGACTATTTAACATGGTTTTAACATGCATGTTAATAGTGCTGATGTTAAAGAGAAAGTGGTGTAGAGAGAGAAAGATCTATTGGTTTTCCATTTAACGAGCCGTTAAACTCTTGGCTATGGAACTTTGGTGCCACCCATGGTGTGGGTTTGGCGCCACCAAAGCTCAATAACGGGTGTATAAGTCTGCTACCGTTGCTAGTTGGTAACGTTACCATATTGTTCGTCGTTGGTCTCAAATATATCGAGATTCATTTCCTTAGTTGGAGTCCTCATTTTTTAACGGTGGAATGAATATAAGTATTAAAATAACTAGCAAAAAGCGAGTAAAAGACTTGCATTAATTATACGTATATCTAGCATAGGATGAGCAAGGGTTATAAGCTCACTCGGATAAGCAAGAAGCTAGTCCTCATTTCCTTAGTTGGAGTCCTCATAATTTGAATGAAAAAGGATTTTGTAATTTGGCAACAATTTCTCTCTTTAAATGACCATAGCCGACATATAATTAATGGAACGGGCGGCGTGTTGAAATGTAATCTAACACGACGACGGCATCCGGCGGAAAATGGTGACGACGACGGCATCCGGCGGAAAACAAGTTGCGTCGTTTTGATATTGATGTTCAAGAACCGTTGTGCTCCTCGGCGAGCAGTCACATTGTTTAAAAGAATTGCAATGTTTTAAGCACTCATGTTGGTTCAGGCACAATGAAACAAATCTTCTTGATTGCACTATCTAAAGAGATCATTGGGATATGTTATCAAGCTGGTGGAACATTCTCGGCCCTCTAGCTCACTTGACGCCTTTAAGATTTCGGAAAACATTGGGGGATCGATCCCAACCAAGAAGCAATTTGAGACGGTGGCCTACTCGTCTCTTTGGTGGACCATTTGGAGATATAAGAATGATTCAACATTCAAATCCACCAAAGTCTGAAAAGAGTTGATAGGGAACAATGTCAAATTATATTCTTTCTTACGCATAAATAGTAGAGATAAGAATGTTAGTTTAAGCTAGGTTGATTGAAGTAGCAATCCATAATCCATGTAATATGTGTTGTTTTTTTTCCTTGTCACTAAAAAAAAGAAGCCTTTTCCGGCGACAAAAAACGTCGCACAAGCTAAAAATTACGCCGCAAAAGGTTTTTTCAGGTGAGATTTCTCTCAAAACAATCGCCGCAAAAGGTTCGTGGCAAAAAGGTTTTTGCGGTGGCATATTTATCCTTTTGTGGCGAGGCCAAAACGGCCCAACGCTGTTACACATGGCAACTATTTGCGGCCACATCATCTTTTTGCCGCGAAACTCCTTGCTAGATTTAATGCAGTTTCTGTTCAATTTTTTTCTAGTATAAATATATGTAAATATGTCGTGGTTACTATAATTCGTTTCACGAATTGAAGCAAGGATTTGTAGTAACTCTACAACTATATATGTATGAAATGTTGTACTAAAATATACTAGATCGTTGATTATCGGATGTTGTGGATGTATGATTTTTTTATAACAAATTGGTATCAGAGTCCTACACACGGGTCCTGGGCGAATCAAATCTAGTTGAAAATCTCCATAAAAGGCTATCCAAAACATTACCCCGTTTTCTATAGTCGCATCTTACAAAGTTAGATGGTAGAAACTATCCCCAATGGAGCATCTAAATGAAGGTTCTATATGAATCAAAGGATCTCCGAATGGTAGTTGAATATGGAGTAAGGAATTAGAAATGCTAGTTGAATTAGCGACACAAAAAGTCGCAGAAATCCCAGAAAATTACAAGAAAGACAAAAGGTTTTTTTTTCATGTTCCAAGCCGTTGACGAATCCACTTTTGAATGAATTTTTTAATCAAAATCCTCAAAGAATGTGTGGGGTACTTTGGATAGATTATATAGAGGAAAAGATTGGGTAAAAACTGTTAGTCTACAAATGTTAAGAAATGAATTCGATAGTTTGAAAATGAGCGAGGCTGATACGATGAAGAGTGCAAGGTTCGTTGCTCCTCGGCGAGCAATCTATTTTGCGTAGTATAAATGTATGTATTAATTATGAATCAATCCTTGATTTGTATTTCATTAGTATGACAATATATATACACAATTACAAGACTATCTTTCCTATAGATTAGGAAAGGATATCACCTACAATTACATTAATATTTATCTACAAGACTATATTTAATATATTAGTCTAACAGCCCCCCTCAATTTGGAGCTGGAGGAGGTCGAGTGCTCAAACTGTTTCTGAAATCAAGGAATAACTGGCGAGGAAGACCCGTGGTGAAAATGTCGGCATACTAGAAGGCAGACGGAACGTGCAAGACTCGTATGTGTCTAAAGGCAACTTTCTTGCGAACAAAGTGTATGTCAATCTCAATGTGCTTGGTTCGTTGATGCTGAACGGGATTCCCGGAGAGATAAACTGCGGATACATTATCACAGTAAACAAGAGTAGAACGACATATCGGTGTGTGAAGCTCGAGCAGCAGATTACGCAACCAACAAGATTCTGCGACTGCATTTGCGACGCCTCGATATTCGGCTTCAGCACTAGACCGTGAGAGAGTCGGTTGTCGTTTGGCGGACCAAGATATAAGATTATCGCCCAAGAAAACGCAATATCCTGAAGTAGAGCGCCGAGTGTCCGGATAACCCGCCCAGTCAGCATCAGTGTATGCAATGAGTTGATTTATGGAAGAAGAGTATAAGTGTAAATCCAAGGTGAGAGTGCCCATAAGATACCGTAATATGCGTTTCAACGCATTGAAGTGAGGTTCCCTCGGGGCATGCATAAATAAACAGATTTGTTACACCGCATATGCTATATCAGGACAGGTAAACGTAAGGTACTGAAGCGCACCAGCGAGGCTGCGATAAACCGTGGGATCCGCTAAGAGTGGCCCATCGGTAGCACTTAATTTCGAGTTTGGATCAGCCGGTGTGGCAACGGGTTTGCATTTTTCCATATGGGCTCTTTTCAAGATGGACTTGGCATATTTTTGTTGAGATAAGAACATTCCATTTTTCGATCGTGTAACGGAAATACCCAAAAAAATATGACAAAGCACCAAGATCCGTCATTTCGAATTCCTTTTTGAGGGCATCGATAATTTGTGTTTGCAACAAAGGTGATGAAGATGTAAGAACAATATCGTCCACGCAAAGTAATAAATAAGCCATGTCATTGTTGTGGCGGTATACAAATATAGAGTTGTCACTTTTGCTGCATATAAAACCCATTGTGAGAAGATGCTTTGCAAAGCGTTGATACCAAGCCCGAGGTGCCTGCTTGAGGCCATATAAGGATTTTCGTAACCTGCAAACATAGTTAGGAAAAATACGATGATTAAAACCAGGTGGTTGATGCATATAAACAGTTTCATTAAGGTCCCCATGTAAGAATGCATTCTTGACATCAAGTTGATGTATGGGCCAATTTCGGCCTAAAGCTAGAGAAAGAACTGTCCGGATAGTATCCCGTTTAACCACCGGGCTAAAAGTCTCGTCACAATCAACACCGACTTCTTGTGATTTTCCGTTAACTACAAGTCTTGCTTTGTATCTCTCTAATGTACCATCTGCATGAAACTTATGACGAAAAATCCAATGGCATCTAATAATATTAGCGTCTCAGGGACGGGGAACTAAATCCCACGTATTTTGTTTAAGTAATGCATTAAATTCAGTAGTCATGGAAATATTCCAGTTAGTATCTAGGAGAGCTATTTTAGGATTAGATGGGATTGGAGAGATATACTGTGTGTGAAGAGAGAAAGGTACATTAGGTTTGAAGATACCGTTTTTAGACCGACTTTGCATGGGATGTTGCGGTGGTGGGGAGTGTGGCGGTGTTACTGGTGGGGACTGAACAGGGGAAGCCGGAGGTGGCTGATTTTGGTGTGTCGTGGTGGCGGAGGCTGGGGAAGCCGGAGGGGTGGTGGCTGAGATTGAGGAGAAGCCGTGGTGGCGGAGGGTGCAGGATGTCTGTGCGCTGAGGTGGAGGGTGGCGGAGTAGAAGTAGAGTGGTAGGTGAAATATGGTGACGGAAGAGTTTCCGTGAGAAAATCGTAGGATGGTATGTTGGTGGAAGAAGAGGTAGAGAACAGGAAGATGTCTTCAACGAAGGTTACGTGACTGGATGTGAAAAATTGTTTGGTAGATATATCTTGGCATAGGTAGCCACAAAAGATGCAACGGGTGGATCTAGGAGATAATTTGTCACGTGTATGTGGTTGAAGATGTGTTAGGATAACACAAACATCCGAATGTTCGGAGATGAGTGTAAGATGGGGTAAGGAGGTCAAGGAGAGTGGTGGGAGTGTTATTTTTGATAGCGGAAGAGGGGAGAATGTTTAGGAGATAAATGGCAAAGTGAAGGGCATAAGGCCAATATGAGGGAGGCAAGGAAGCGTGTATAAGGTTGGTGCGGATTATGTTGTTTATGGTGCGAAGGAGTCGTTCAGCTTTGCCATTTTGGGGGGAGGTGTAGGGGCAAGAGAAATGAAGATGCATGCCATGAGTGGCACAAAACGTATGAAATTGGTATTTGTATTTTAAAGGGAATGTCCATGTAAAATGTGTAAAGTCATCAAGAATAACGAGATAATATTTAATTATGACCTAAAAGAGATGGGACCGGGGAGGTCCACAAGTCGGCATGCATTAAGTCAAAAGGGGTAAAAGTAATAGAAAGAGATGTATTAAAACTTAAACGACAATGTTTGCCTAAAGAGCAAGAATTACATGAACCGATACTACTAAGTTTAACAGGTAAAACATTATTGATCCTAAGTAAAGAAAAACTAGAAGCGCCCGGATGACAAGGCGATTGTGCCAAGTTGATGAAGAAGCGGTGTGAAAAGAAAGTGGAGGTGAACAGACATTGAGGCCTGGTGGAAAGGGGTACAAATCACCGGTACTGTTGCATCTTTTGATTGGCGTCCCCGTTTTGAGATCCTTCACAGAGAAACTGAAAGAGTCAAATTCAATAGAAAAAAAATTATCACGGGCAAATTTACGGACAGATATTAGGTTCTTAATAAGTTTAGGAACGTGGTAAATATTATTTAAGATATAGGATCGGGTAAGGTGAGGAATGGTTGTGGAACCTAGACCCGTAACCGGAAGTTTATTGCCATTACCTACTAAAATAAAATGCGGATTACGTAAAGAAAATAAGTGTGAGAAGTTACCCGTCATGCTAGCAACATGTGAAGTAGACCCTGTATCCATGTACCATGAGTTATCGGGCATACTGAGGTGCATGGTGTTAAAAGTAGTGTCCAATTCGGTTGGGGTCATCGGGTTGCCATGCATGGGATAAGGGGCGCCCATGTAGTACGCCTGTTGCTGCGGATTCTACGGGCGTGGACCAGGACCAAGAAGACCTTGCTGGTGAGAGGGGGGTGCCGTCGGGTATGGGCAGGGGGGTGGTGACCACGAAGCGCCATTGAACCAAGGTGATGGTGACCATGAAAACTGCTGTTGGTTGCTTGCTGTTGGTTGCTAGATTGTTGATTGTATTGGTTACGCCCCCCTCGACCACGACCGCGGCCACGATAACCGCCGCGACCACATTCACCGGAATAGAGACTGTCACGCGGTGGTGGTTCGTCTGAAGAAGCGGCGGCAATGACGGTATTGGACCGTTGAGTTAACAAGGCTTGCGAGATGGTTGATTACTATTTTGAACGTCGAGTTTCCTCGAGAGTGAGCTGTGAGCATGCTTTAATGAAGCTAGGTAGCGGCTTGGTTTGTTGAATAAACGTAGCAATCATATCATATTCCTTAGGTAGTCCGGCAACAAGTTGGAGAACCATCTTGGCATCGGAAATAGGTTGACCAACGTTAGCAAGTTGGTCCGAGAGGTTCTTGATACGATTGCAATACAAAGTGGCGTTAGAAAACGCATCCATAGGGGTACTATTAAGGTGTTCTTCGGGGTAAACAGTGCGGGTGGCCCGATTGTCTTGAAAGATCTCGGCTAACCGATCCCAAAGTTGCTGAGCCGAGGCTCCCGGTTTCATGACGTTTTGAAGGAGATCAGTTGAGATAGTTGCTAGAATCCATTGTTTGACAATGGCGTCTAGGTGGTTCCAAGTGGGAGTATCAATACCGGTCGGTTTCGATGTTTGGGGATCGATGTGGTCAAGAACATCATAGGCACAACAATGAATTTGAAAGAGTTCTACCCATGATGCATACCGATCATCGGTTTGGTTGAGGGATAAGGAATGGCGTTTTTTATGTTGTTGACCCCAAACGCCGGATGAAAAACGGGTTTGCCGGCATTGGTGGTGGTGTTGGACGAAGAAGAAAGGGGAGTTTCATCACCGGCCATCTTTGCCGATTATTAAGCCGGTAGCAGGGACAAAAAATTGAAGAAGAAGGAGGGTTTTCGGTGGTGCTAGGGCCGGCTAGTAGGGAGAGAAAGAAAAGGGGTGCTCTGATACCATATTAATTATGAATTAATCCTTGATTTGTATTTCATTAGTATGGAAATATATATACACAATTACAAGACTATCTTTCCTATAGATAGGAAATGATATCACCTACAATTACATTAATATTTATCTACAAGGCTATATTTAATATTTTAGTCTGACAATATGTAAATTTGTTGTGGTCTAATATGAATTGATTGAATTAAGGATTTGTAGCAACACTACAAATACATATGTACAAAATGTTGTACCGAAATACACTAGATTGTCGGTGTTGTTTTACGTTATTTTTGCAGTAGGTGTAGTTGATTGTGAATCTAATTCATGTAGCTTGGTGATGCCTCATAAATTTCACAATATATATCTCTTATTTTTTTTCCTTGTGTTGCTCTCTCTTGACAGATATGGCATCTTCTTCATCTGCTTCTTTTCTTAAGCCCGCGGAGAACTTCAATGAGGATCCGAAGCCTTCAAGTTTTATTTCTGAACCTAATGACTCAAACGTAAGCATACAATCCAATTAAGTACTTACACTATAAACTCTTTAAATTAATAATGTCAGAACTGGAAAATTTTATTAATTTAGAGAATTTTAAAGTAATTATACAGTACATACCAAACAAAAAGGCATATTAGCGTATGCCGCTTAGAAGTACGTTCGGACACATTAATTTAACAAACTTTCATATTCTTTTATTATCATTTCCCGAACTCCCGTATTCATATATTGGCATTGTTTATACTTATGTGGTTCTTAACGCACTTAATTGGTAATATATATAGAGGGAAATACGCGATAAGAATCCAAATATTGATGGTGGTAATGTCGTTGACGCCGTCCCAGAATCGTTAAATTTCCCTGAGATAACAGATGATGTCATTGACGCCACACCAATATCCTACTATGTACCCGATACAACAGATGTCAACAATTCAAAAGGCGCACTATACGTAAGCATGCATAACTTATTTTAATTATTGTATATATATGATGCTTGTAAAAGTTACCAGATGGTGCAATTTGGTGCCAATTTCTAGCTATTAAAACTTCGGGAGACAATATGGCTAAAATTCCCATCTTCCTTGATCAAATTATCAGTTTTAAGTTGATGGTTATTTTTCTTACAACTGCAGGCTGCCGCAATGGCACAACAACAATCAAGTAAGAGGAAAAGGAGGCATCTAAAAGGGTCAGTCGTAGTTAAAACTCATAACGTCAATTTCCATTTTGACGAAAAACGTGGTAAATACGTTGAAATAATGCATCAGGTATTACTTGCTCAAAGTTCTTCTATACATGAATTTATCTAGTAACACTTAGTTTAATTCTAAAAGAAAATCGAGTAACACTTAATTGTACATCACAAAATCCCTAGTTACATCAGATTTTCTTTAACCAGATCTTAAAAAAAAACTGGATTACACAAAATCCCTATTTACATCAGATTAGCTTACTATATTAGCTTACTATATTATTATTTTGTACCCCAACATTTTCATAAGTTAATGAAATCCGAGATGAAGAGGATGTCACCAGTTACAAATCCAGTATAAATGGTAACTAGGCAGGTCCTCTAGAAAAAATTATACCATAAAAGTAACACGTTAGATGAGTCGGTAATTTGTAACCAATTGGTTTGGTATATATGGTCAACCTGGGTTGGAAGTTACTACATATAAATGATACATTATAAGATCTTAATAAATCAAGATAGTTATGAAAAACTAGGAAATCTTTGGCTAGAATTGAAGTGTGTTTTCATCAAGTTTGGACACAATTAGTTATATATCGACATGTATGGTTTACGTAAATGAATAATTATTAGGTTATGTTCTTCTTGACGAGCTAGAGAGTCTCATAACGATGTGTCACGTGTCTAAAATAAATCTACAAAAATGACGTGATGTTTTATAATGAACAAATACGTGCATACGCTATGTGCAAACTCGATGCAGCTCCGAAAATCCAGGCTCATGCTGGTCTACTTGTTGCCAATTTTTTTCAATGAGATTTTTTTTATTAATCACTCATTCTGTTAAAAAAAAAACTATTCAGTGTATGTCCTAGTCGATTTTTCAGTTAGTTCCTTGGAATAATTAGTAGATATATTTTGATATAGATTTGAACATGGACCTATCTTATAACAAATTGTTTTCTAATAACACTACAAGAAAAAAACACTTTTTTGCGAGAGTTTTTGCGGCAACACCCTGACGCCGCAATATGACAAAATAAATACCTTTTGCGGCGACGTTTCACCACAGAAAACCTTTTCTGGCGTCATTTTGAACTTTCGCGGCTTTTTTTGTCGCCACAAAATTAAAGAATTTTTTTTGTAGTGCAAGTACATAGTTTCAGCACGTACGATTTAATTGAACAACCTCTCTAATTTGCCCTTTATATATATAGCTCGTATTTTGGACCCTACTTAATATTTACAATCCATCGATCCGTTTATTTCTCTGTAAATTTTATATTTGTATTCATTGTAAGTGCAGCCCCGGACCACAACTGAACAAGGAGATGAGGATGCCCGACGGCAAGGATGGATATACGAGGAACGGCGGAGAAATAGTAATTCTAAAATTGACAAGGTACCAAGTTTTATTATTAAAATCTGTTGGAATCATTAAATGATGAAAAAATCTAATTAGCTGGAATATCTGGTAATTAACAGTTCTACATACATAATTCTTCTGGCAAAACATTCCGATCCAAAGTTGCAGTTGGAATGTTTATCAAGGACGGGAGCTCCCCATATAAAAAGAAATGTGTTAAGCATGCAAATTCCCAAGAAACCGAATTGGTAAGTTAGACTTTTTTTTTTTTTTTTTTTGTAACAACTTTTCCTAAATAGCTTCATCATGATTCCTAATTATTTGATGATGTAAAAGCTTAATTTTTTTTATATGGATTTACAGTAGGAGTTAATATATCAAGCCGTTTTTATGGGATTAAGTGGCGGAACCACAAAAAAAAAACCTGATAGTCTAGGAGTATTACGCACACTAAAAGAATTAGAATTTTTTAAACACTATTTTAACACTATTAAAAAAACTTTGAGGGGTTACACAGTTTATTCATGCTACACAATAGGTGCACCCCTGATGGGATAACGTTCAATTGGTTTATTTGTGTGTGTATAATATGCTTGGCAATGGTAATTTTGTAAAGCGATTTATTTTCTACCACCTTGCTAGTTAAATTATATTCGTTATGTTGTTAAAATGAATTCTTTATTTTCATGAGACATAGATTCACAAATATTCATAGTTCTTGTGTTTGTTCCACAGGAAAACACTAACAATTCAGTATCTCATCTTGAAGAAAACTCGACCATTGTTGAAGAAATGATTCAGGAACCGCTCGACACTCCAAGTAAATTGGAGAATACCGACATCATACAAGGTAACCTAAGATTTTGTTCTTAGCAAGATGCACAAGATTAACATGGCTTTAGAAATTAAATTTTGGTTTTAACTTCTTATGCACAAAATGCAGAGGATGAAAACGCCGTCGATGATATAGATCCGTCACATATGAATTAATGATAATTCTTGCTTCGAGATCGAGTAGGTTTCAAAAACAAGATTGTTGGATTCCTAAATAATTTCTTCGATAGTTTCTGATTTCGGAGATAGCTTTCATAACTTCTTTCAACTCTTTACTGCTATGATCAGTTGTTTCATTTTCATTTTCGGATTTACCAGATGACTTGATTATTACTTCTTTCTTATAAAACTCTTTGAGCTTCTTGATGATCTTGAGTTTCTTTGTTCTAGTTAATAATGCAAGTTAATCAGCAGTTGTTTTTGTTTTTCCTGAGCTGAAAAAAAAGTTTACCATTTGTTGATTTTGATCCAGATTGTTAGCCCTCAAGTGCTAATAAGAACGTGTAGAATGGGGGTTGAATACACTTTCAAATATTAACTAATCAAACAGGAAATTAAAATAATTATCACAAAGTTATTTTTTTAAACTATTTACTTTATTACGTAATTAACTAAAGATACGAATCCTAGTCTAATTACTTGTAGAGATGTGAGAAATTAACAATCACAAACTCAAGACAAATATCAATATTCAACAAATGATCTAATACGAAAACAGACACTAAGATCGACTACATTAGATAACAATTGATCGTTCTTATGTAATCTCTGTGTGCACACTTGAAGATTGAATTTGCTCAAAGGAATATTGCCGATTGTGAAATTGAGCAGAGGTTCAAGCGTTGTCAATTCCCCCATCAAGTCTTTTATTTATAGTGTTTGTAAGAACGACAACTAAGGAGATGTACGAATTATCCATGTGTAAGAATTTTGTTGGTGTTAAGGATGTTTCATGGGACGCGCACTATTATGTTGGTTCTTTTGTCGTTTAGTGACCCAGTGACATCTTTGAGAGATACGCATTACTCAGGAGTCATACAATCAAGTCATAGAAATATGAGATGATGATGAAGAATCAAAAATCCAAAGAACAAGTCAAACAAAAAGAGAACAAGAGCAGATCATGGCTTTGATAAATATTAAAGAAGAAGAAAATGTGGAAGCAGAAACTACAAACCGAAACTACAAACCAGCCTAGCTCCAATGACTATCCTAATTAAAAATCATTTCATTACTCTGATTTTTGTTACCAAACATGATGAGAATTGATTTCTCAGCTATTTTCTCAAGTCAATTCTTTGACGTTGCCAAACAAATTCATTTCATTTTAATTTACACCATTTCATTTCCCTACACTATTTTATTTTTCTGGATTTCTCTCTACTAAACGCGCCTTTACTATTTCTTGTATCTCTTAACCATACCTATCATATTCCATATCAAACCAGAATGTTTGTTATGATCATTTGACTTGAATTAATTTGTTTTTCCACAATCTTAATATTTTATAGATATTTTGATTATCCGAAGTTTATAATACTTATTTTACAATAAAAATAATAGAAGATTGAACATTTGATTTGGAACGGATAAATAAATGACATATGATATTGCTTATTACTAAATTTTCAAATTTTCATTTTACTTATTTGATCATTGTAAATATGCAAATCAAAAGATGAAATTAACAAAGAGAATTAACGTATTCTACATGTTTAATCAATTTGTGAGTAGGAAAATAAAATACAATTATATAATAAGATAAATTTTTCTAAATGAATTATATAATACCGAACAGAACACGCTATTCACTAGTCAGTCAGTAGTCACACTACGCTATACCATTTAGCTATACCATTTAACCGTAATTAATAATTTTTTTTAATAATTTAAGATATACTCCCTCCGTCCCTAAATAAAGTTCCCATTTGCCCTTCAAGTTTTGTCCCTAAATAAAGTTCTCATTTCTCAAACAAAAGGGGCCCACTTAATATAATAATATTATTACCAATACTTTCACCACTAACTATCTCTTAAAACACTTTCTCTGTCCAATCAAACCTTATATTTTAATCAAAAGTAATATCAAATACCCCACCACTAACTATCTCCTAAAATGTTGTGTCCAATACAAATAGGAACTTTATTTAGGGACGGAGGGAGTATCTCGTATCTTACAATTTTCAGCTAATCTGTCGGAATCTACACAAAACCACTTTCTTTTCAGATCTCTTTTTCCACACGAGTGTCTACATTCAAATACCTCCAAATTTTTTTCTTTTCTTTTAATCTGAATATTATATTATCTACAAAATCAAATCCATAGTAAACAAACACAAAAGAAAAGAAAAAACCATTTCTTTTTTCTTTCTGTGTGAATATGGTTCTTCACTAGTACAACAAAACCCAAACTCCTATTTCCCAAATTCATTTCAAGATATTTGTTTTTTGCTTTTGAGGGAGGGGTTTGGAGTTATGGGTTGCTGTAATTCATGTTTCTCGAAACAACCCTCATCAGAAAAAGATAATATTCACAACAATACTAATCACCATCGCCACTTGCCGTCAAACGGCAAAGGTGCTGCTTTCGCCGGAGATAGCGGCGGCGTGCCGGTGTTTTCCGAGTATTCCCTACCGGACTTGAAAGCTGCAACTAATAATTTCAGCTCAGAGTTTATTGTTTCCGAAAGTGGCGAAAAAGCACCAAATGTCGTTTATAAAGGTCGGCTTCAAAATCGAAGATGGATTGCTGTTAAAAAGTTTTCGAAAATGGCGTGGCCTGATCCGAAACAGTTTGCGGTATGGATCTGTTTTCTGTTGTTTTGATTTGGGCATTAGGGTTTACTGTTTATGTTCATTTGAAGTTTAGGGTTTACTGTTATGTGGGTTTTTGTTTTGAATGGCATAATGCGGTAATTTAGGTAGGTTTCCAGAAATTGTTATAGTTATATGTTTGATCTTGCATCTGGGTGATATTGTTTGATTATTTATTTAATAAATTTAATATTTCTTGAAGGATGAAGCATGGGGAGTTGGAAAACTGAGGCATAATCGTGTGGCGAATTTAATTGGATATTGTTGCGATGGGGACGAAAGGCTACTTGTTGCAGAGTATATGCCTAATGATACTCTCGCCAAACATTTATTTCATTGTATGTTTTCTTCATATTCTCTGTTATGTTTTTTAATATTTCAAAATTGTTTATCGACACATTTATTTTTTAATAATTAACATATTGATTATTTATAAATTTCACAGGGGAAAATCAGACACTCGAATGGGCAATGCGTTTACGGGTGGCTTTATGCATTGCTGAAGCATTGGATTATTGCAGTACCGAAGGTCGTCCATTGTATCATGATTTGAATGCATATAGAGTTCTCTTTGATGAGGTGTCATAGTTTTTTTTAATATTAATAGTTAATTATTCGAGAATTATAAAAACTCATTACTTTTTTATGGAAATTGTGGCAGAATGGCGATCCGAGACTTTCGTGTTTCGGGTTGATGAAAAATAGCCGTGATGGAAAAAGTTATAGCACAAATCTTGCATATACACCACCCGAGTATTTAAGAAATGGTACAACTTTTTGAATTATTATGTTATTGTATTTTTTATAGGGATTCTTTATTTAAATTAATTTATTGTTTATTTTATAGGGAGAGTTACTCCTGAAAGTGTTAGTTTTAGCTTCGGGACTGTTCTTTTGGATCTTTTGAGTGGAAAACATATCCCCCCGAGCCATGTTAGTATTTATTTAATGATTATAACTTTTCTATAGGTTAATTATATTTTTAATCCTTAAAGTTCAGCGATCTTCGCATTTTAACCCTGAAGTTTTTTTTTTCTTTCTGGCAATGATTATATCCTAAACTTTGATTGACTTCCTGTTTAACCCCTGAACTTTTGTTTCAGGCACTTGAAATGATAAGAGGAAAAAACATTCTTTTGTTAATGGATTCACATTTGGAGGGAAATTTTTCAACAGAAGAAGCAACTGTTGTTTTCGATCTTGCTTCAAAATGCTTGCAGTATGAACCAAGAGAACGACCAAATACTAAGGATTTGGTCACCACACTTGCTCCTTTGCAGAACAAACCAGATGTCAGTCCCTACCTTCCTTATCTTTTACTAAATTAATTAGTCTTCATTTTTAATTTTTAGAGTAAATTACACAAATGGTCCTTTAGGTTTGTACCATATTGCATATTTGGTCATTTAGTTTCATAATTTACACTGGTTGTCCTTATTTCTGAAACTATTGACACGTCCGGTCCTTTACCTAAAGCAGACGTTAAGTTTTCCTGTTAAACAAATGGGTTTTTTATGGGTTTCAAATTGGTGCAGGCAAAGGGAAAAGGACAGATTTACCCCTTCGTGCATCACACGTGACCATACTTGACGGGAAATAAAGACTACAAGTGTAGTTTAGGTAAAGGAGCAAACGTGTCAATAGTTTCAAAGTAAGGACTACAAGTGTAGTTTATGAAACTAAAGGACCAGATATGTAATATGAAACAAACCTAAAGGCCCATTTGTGTAATTTACTCTGCTTTTTACATGTGTTGTTGTTCAGTATTTATACAAACTTTTGTCCAACCGGGTCACTAAAAGATATGGTTTTTTTTTTTACTTCTAAAAAAATGATGATTTTCTTTAGAAGAAAAGTTAATAGTATAATTTGTATTTAATATTTTAATATTAATTTTCAGGTTCCATCTTATCAAATGTTGGGGATCCCAAAACACGAGGAAGCACCAGCAACACCACCACACCCACTTTCTCCAATGGGAGATGCGTGTTCAAGGATGGATCTTACAGCCATTCATCAAATATTAGTTATGACACATTATAAAGATGATGAAGGAACAAATGAGGTAATTATAATTTAATTTAATTTTGATATTTTTTTTTTGTTTTCATGTTTTTTTGATGTTTGTATTTTGATGATGATGTAAGCTTTCGTTTCAAGAGTGGACCCAACAAATGAGGGATATGTTGGAGGCAAGGAAACGTGGGGATCTCGCTTTTCGTGATAAAGATTTTAGAACTGCAATTGATTGTTATTCCCAGGTATACTAGAAAACAAATTTCCAAATTTTTTTATTTCTTATTTTTAATAAATATTTAGTGCGTATGCGTTAAATGTGGTTATATTAATTAGGGAGAATTTCATATATCCCCTTTAAAACTTCTATAATTTGGAATATAACCATTATACCCTTAGGCCTTCTCCTTCATTGTCAATTCCAACATCAATTTATATGCTGCTTCTTGAGCCAAAAGACCCAAAACAAGATATTTAGCTAGCCAATTTTTGACCAAAGTCAATTTGAGTTCTTCTTGATTGTTAAAATCAAACTTTGTGTGCAATAATTGACGCAAACCAAAAATATTTCAACATAAATTTAGCTAAACAAATAAAATCCATATGAAATTTAAACCTCTACACACCCCAATGATGACTATAAGAACCCTAATAAATAACCCAATCATTTTCTTGCTATACTGAAAGTTGACTACCTCATATATCCCCAATAAAAAATTTAACAAATATAAAATTTAGTAAATTAGTGCATAGAGATACTTAAAATTAAGTTTAATGTATCGAAAGAAAGAGGACGATGGATTAGTTGTGATTTGTAGGAGGAAATAAGGGTAAAATTGTCATAAATTTTCAACGGGTGTATAATTTTTTTGCAAGTAATGGAAAAAGGTTTTAAAAACATGTGTAATGCATGTGTAATTGTTCATGGTATTCCTTAGTTTTCTTGTAGTCCCAAAGGACAAATTTCAACCACTGATCAGTAATAATTAATGGTCAAGATTAATCACATAATTTATACATGGAGGGCTTTTTTGGTCATTTGACACCCACATAAATTTTAATCCAATTCTTTTTTAAAATTAAAAAAGTTCTAAAAAACTTATGCGATGACTGAAATACCCTCCATGTATAAAATATGTGAATAATCTTGACCATTGAGATTTGTCCCTTGGGGACTACATAAAAATTAAGGAATACGTTGAACACATCTCAATGCAACATATGTTTATGCTAACTATTAACTTTTTAAAAAAAATATAAATAATTATGCGAGTGTCAAATGACTAAAATACCCCTCCATGTACAAAATGCAGTTTATCGATGTGGGGACCATGATATCACCAACAGTATACGCAAGGCGTAGTCTTTGCCATCTGATGTGTGACCAACCAGATGCAGCTTTAAGGGATGCAATGCAAGCACAATGTGTTTATCCTGATTGGTCAACTGCTTTCTACATGCAAGCAGTTGCTCTTGCAAAACTAGATATGCATAAAGATGCAGTTGATATGTTAAATGAAGCTGCATCACTAGAAGACAAAAAACGAGCTAAATGAAAATTATGATTTAATTCAATTGTCGATAAATAGTTGTGCTATAATGAGATTAGGTCATGCGGTCGAACGAACTTATGTTTTTTGTTTATTTATTTATTTTTGGTGTTGATGTATGGAAAGGGAATGTGTACATTAATTTATTGGACTTTTGTTAGGGTCTGATTAATGTGCATTTTGTAAGTGATTATGTTACTTTGAATTATTAGATTGAAGTAATTAGTTGTAATAAAAGATGCTACATGGAGAAATGTCCAGCTGTGATAAAGAGAAACACTCTGCTGTGCTGTGCTCGACAGTTTGATAAAATCATCTGGGTGATTTGCTTGCTAAACATTATGAATATATTATAGGAAATAGAATAGTTATTTCTAAAGGGGGTAAAAGTGTAACTTGGTAGTGATCAATATATAGAGAATATGGTTATGTTTTAGAGGAGAAAAGATATTACGTATGAATGTTGTATTCGGCTCTTAACCTAGGGTTTTGAGATAGGGATTTTCCCTGGACTAATCTTCCAATTTGTGGTTGATTAGGGTTTATCTTTGTTTAACTTCATTGTTCTATCTTCTAATTGCTAACTCGATTTCTCGATCTCTATCATTGGTCCGACCTGCCCTTAGACCTGCCGATTTCTGATTCAGCGATCTGTTCAATTCGAGTGTAAATCTGAAATTGCAATCCTACAATCACTTTCCATAGTTGTTTCAGTTGCATCTCTATGGAAACACGTTCTATACAATCTCGATTGGAGCACCAAGAGTTTCTGAAGAGATGGGAAGCAGATCGAATCGAAGAACGTGAGTTTCGTAAAATAATGATAGCATGGATGAAAAAATAGGATCCACAATTCTTCTTCAAATCAGAGGAGAAATTACCTGAATTCTGTGGTATCGATCCACAAGGATGGCTGCAAAAGGCGATTCTCTATTTCGAAATTAATGCAACTCCGGCAGATTTACGCATTCGATTAGCTCAGATGAGCATGACCGGCCTCGCAAAAATTTGGTTTTCAATCGTGAAGGAATTTTACGATCCTTTGTCGTGGGATCGATTTCAATTTGAATTATTGCAATGATTCAGCAGTGTCGATGTGCAAAATCCATATGAACAACTAGCTACTATGAAACAAGGGGATGACCGTGAATCTGATGTTGGTAGTTCATCAATTTCGGGTATGGAACCTATTTTTGATTCTGATAAAATTGAATCTGGGAAGTTTTTCGAATCTGCTACGGGAGGGGGAATTGTACTCGATTCTGGGGATGAATATGGTCATCTTTTTGAATCTGGCGGTGGAAGTGGTGACTTTGGAGATGGTGTTCATCATCAGCTTCATGTGATGGAATCGACAAAAATGTTGATTGAGGAAGAAAATCCAGATGTTGATTGTCATGGGGTGAAGGTGAAACCTAAACTATCAATTGAATTGGAAAAGTCTACTGCACCAACTATGGTGTGTAAACAAGAGTCCCAACTCAATGTTTTCATTGATGACTATAAAGAGTCGGATTTTGGAGTGCTGTTTGATGAAAGTCTTAGGCTGAAATTGTCTAGTCAGCCTGAGCAAACTGAATTTTTTGGGGTTTTACATGTTGTATGGGGTCTTAAACATCGCAAACCACCAGATTATATGAATTTATTGTTATTGGCAATCACTCGATCCATCACTGTTATGCTTCAACCTTTACACCCAACGATCCATTTAACCATAAATTATTCAGCAAGTCAAGTTTTGAGCTGCACACACCAGGTGCTCGACGAAAGTCTCGAACCAAATTTGGTTAGGCAATTGGTTATGATGATTTCCTATGTTGTATGGGGTCCTAAGCCACTCAAACCCCCAGATTTTGTATACTTCTTCACTTATCTCCCTGTATTAAGGCTAACTGATTTGCATATAAAACGATGTGAAGACGTTTTACATGAGTTTGTTGAGAAAGTTGCAACAATAAAGGACGGTGAACATATTGCTGGTGCTATTTGGATAGATTTTAGTCAAAGATGGGTCTCAATTTTGTATTCTACAAGACCTTTTATCTTTAGAGATCAACAAGATGTTGTAGAGTATGCTGCATATGTACTTGACACGGTTAAAGATATAAACGTGGCTTTAAGGATTATAGATGACATGAGTGGCTCAATCATTGACGATCCATTGTTTAAGCGGTACAAGAAGTTAGGATGTTTGATTTCACCATTGGAGAAAGAATGGGGTAATTATAAAAGGATTTTTAAATATGTTGAGTTGTCAAAAGTGATATCGGTAGCAAACCCGACACTTCCTCATACATTATGGGAATTTTTAGCTGCTGTTTTATCTAGTGTTCTTCAATGCAGTTCTGAATTTTATTTACAAGTACCGATTGCTGTTTTGGTATGGTTGTCTGAACGAAATGATGTTGGTGCATTAAATGCCTTACTTGTATTAGAAAGTGATGATTCAACCAGTGCAATTGTAGTGGCGGAAAGAGGTGCAATTGAAGTACTTTTGCAACTTTTAAGATGTCATAATTGTGAAGAAATTGCTGCAAGATTGTTGGAAGTGTTGTTGGAAATTTTGAGCTGTGCACACAAGGTGATCGATGAATTGCTTGAACCAAATTTGGTTAGACGATTGGTTATGACTATTTCATATGATGTATGGGGTCGTAAGCCATTTAAACCCCCAGATAGCGTATGCTTCCTTGCTTATGATGATGAAGTTTATCAAATTAACGAGCCTGAAATCAAACGGTTAATTAAATTAGTCCGAGTTAATCTTCCACAACATGTTAAAAGACGAAAGAAACTCCCAGGTTATATGTACTTCTTGGCTACATTACACGTTTGTTATGACTACGAGCATCCCAAACCTCGTAAACCAATAGATCTTCAAATTGAAGCAACGTGTACCACTAAAGCGAAAAATGCAGTTAGGAAGCTGTGGATGATTCCATGGCAGGCGAGTACCATCATAATTGATACAATCAGTTTTTTGGGGAAGGGCAACGATGACGGTAAGGATGGTAATGGGCACTATTGTCAATTTGAGGAAATTCGGGTTTGTGATTTACCTCCGGGGAAACACCAGATCATCGAACCGGGCCGTCATTAGACTCTTTTGGATGCAAGTCTTGAAGATGCTATTATCAAAACCGCCCCAAACATTCGGGATTTCCAATAAACAAAACCGTTTGACATCGCTTTTTCAAATGGTTCGGTTTTTTCGGTGCGGGTTTTTCGGGTTCGGTTCGGTTTTTCGGTTTTTATGTTGATGAATTTCAAATCCGAAACCGAACCGATAACATGTTATTGGTTTCGGTTCGGTTTCGGTTAGGGTTTTTTAGGCCAAATGTTCATCCTTATCTGAAGACCGAACCGAAATCGATAGAACAATTGAAAACGATGAATTTTCAAAACCGAAACCGAACCGATAACATGTTATCGGTTTCTTACCAGATTTTGGAAGGAAATCTTCAAACAACTTACGCTTGAGAGATTATCGTCAACAATCGGCACACATTTGGGTCATTTCAAGTGCTTGAAAAATTTGGGTCTGTTGCATATTTGCTCGAGTTGACCCAACCCCGTTACCAGATATTTGCACCAGCCAAGTGCCCTGGGATGAGCTCGTTGCTGAGAAGGAGCCTTAGTTATTGCTTTGGTTTAGTTGGTAGTTTTATGTAATGCTACTGGTTTATTATAATTACGAGGCAGCGTGGCCCGTGCGATGCACGAGCTTTGTTCATGATAAGAAGTTATTGGTATCACTAAAGTATGAATAAAACAAAGTGTGTCTGAGTTATTTGCTTTAATATTCTGGTTAAAACCCCTAATAACACAATAGATTCAATCTTTAAGGTGGCACAATATAATGAACTAATGATAGATAGGATACCAATTACAAATAATATAAAATACCAATTAAACAACATTTGGAAAAAGTATTTATTAAATCATTAAACTTGATATGAAATAATATATAAAATGCACATTTTTTACAATTCTAGTGAAGCAACATCTTATATATTCTCATATGATCCACATTTAAACTTTTCATAAGGGATTACCTCAAAATCGTAGAGAATTTGACTTTAGCAATAATGACTTTGTTACTATCATCTTTATTGATCTCCATGTTAACCTTCTAATATAATCTTGCATCTCTTAATGCATGTGCAATTAAGTTATTGAACCAATCGCAATTGACACTTCAACTTTAGCACCATAAACCAACTTATTTACCTACAAAAAATATAGATAACTTGATAGCATAATAATATATTCTCATATGATACACATTTCAACTTTTGAAAAGGGATTACCTTAAAATCATAGAGAACTTGGCTTTAGCATACTAACTTTGTTATTATCATCTTTATTGATCTCCATGTTAACCTTCTAATAAAATCTTGCAACTCTTAATGCATGTGCAAATAAATTATTGAACCAATTGCAATTAACACTTCAACTTTAGCACCATAAACCAACTTATTTACCTACAAAAAATATAGATAAATTGATAGCATAATAATTGCCCCCAACTTTAAGGTTGAGGGTTCGAGTCCCATAATGGACATCAGGTGGATTTAAGAGTAATTAGGTTGCCGTTAAAAAAAAACGCTTAAGATCATATTAGTCTCTCATTTCATCCACTTTATCTGCAAAAAAAAAAAAAAAAAATGTTAAGAATTAGGATAGTAGAAGAAAACTTATAAAACCCAATAAAGAATAACGTAAAGATCCGAACTTTCAAAAGAATGTCTTGGGAATTTTCCTTTGATTTTTATTCTCAAGCGTTAACCATATAAAGGAAAAAAAAATAAAATCTAAAATCAGAAGTTAACATTTTGTCCTAAACAAACCAATTTCAAAAACAAATATGTTGCATATATCGAAATGCTTTTTACTTGTACAGTAATTCACATATGTTAGGAAACTCAGTGGGGCAATACATCAAGGTCCTTATGTGCAAAACTTATCAAACCCATTACAAAAAGTTCAATCACTCTCCTTAAACTATAAAGTAGATAAATTTTATTTTATTTTATTTATTTATTTAGTTCCATAGTATCATAACCTTCCACATAAGAATATCGATTTCACGAACAAACTATCATGAACCGCTGTAGACCAAAACCTTAAATAAGAAAAAATAAGGGGTATAAATATTAACATAAGAGAATGGGGTGTAGTGGCGAGGGGATCCCTCTGCCGGATGCCACGCGGGCTCGCCGGCTCCGCCACTGCACTGCCCGCTACGCGAGCGAGCGGGTGCGCCGGACGACCGACGAAGGCAACGAGCCAATCCCAAGCCGCCACGTGTCACTAGCCGTTGGCAACGGCTATTTTCCAGAAAAATTAATTAAATTTTTTTTTAAATAAATCTATTATAAATAACCCATTTAACCATTACCGTTTTTCACACCATTTCTTACACTTTCACTCTCTAAAACTCTCTAAAATTTCTTACCCTTTCACTCTCAAAAACTCTCCAAAATGTCTCAACCACCACACCGCGATTGGATGAACGGTATTCTCGGATGGGGAGGTTCCGGCTCATCGCCGTCCAATCCGTCAACCCCTTCGTCCCAACAATCGGTATCGTCCACCCAAAACACCGTGATGCCGACATTTTCCCAAGACCAATACAAACACTATATCCTTCAACAACAATTTCAAAACCTTCAACAACACCAACCCCCTCCTCAAATGTGGTCACAACACCAATGGTCACAACCACAATCTTCACAACCACAACAATTTCAACAACACCAACCCCCTCAAGACACCGATGTCGTTGAAAAGGCGAGAAGAAAGGGGAAAAAAGTTGCCGTCAACTTAAGTCGGAAGGTCATGCGTTGGAACGCCGCCGAAGAAGTTTTATTGGCGGAGTGTTGGGTTAGCGTTTCTGAGGACCGCGAAAAGGGCGCCGACCAATCCGATGAATGTTTTTGGAACAAAATCCTTGTTGAGTTTAACAAGGATGTTGGTACGCCGCGTACCAAAGACATGTTGACGGGGAAGTGGACGACCTTAAATGGTAATTATTAAAAATTCAACGGTATCTACAAACGTCTACAACGTACAAGCCGAAGGGTGAAAATGAGGTCGACTTTATGGCCCGTGTCCGACAAGCGTACCGTGACGAGTCGTTGTAAAAAAAACCATTTAACAACGAAGTTGCGTGGGAAGTTTTGCGCCATTGCCCGAAATGGGACGCCCCCGCACCCATTTCTCTCTCCGATAACGAAGAACTTTTCGGGGAAGATACGAGACCACGTCCGGCAGGAAAGTCTCGTAAGGCAAAGAAAAGTAGGTCGGAAAGTTCATCCGGCGCTAACGCCGCCGGAAGTGCCGCACCGCCGGACCTTGGCGAGGCTATGATGGCCGAGTTTAGGCGGAAAAGTGAAGCCGCTCAATCGGCTTATTAAAGGTCAAAGGCGCGGGATGACGTTTTCGTGCGTTTGGAGGAATTGCGATTCCTAAGCACTAACACCCAAGGTTTGTGGCGTCAAGATAAGGCGAGAATATAAAAAGAAAAAAAGGCGATCCGCGAAAAATACCCCGTCGACGAAGATGAACTTGACGTGGACGATGACGACGAGTAGTTTTTTTTTTTGTTTAATTTTCGGTATTTTTTTCCTAATTTTCGGTATTTTTTTTTATTTTTTCGGTAATTTTTTTTTTATTTTCGGTAAATTTTTTTATTTTTTAGGTATTTTTATTTTGTATTGTGTAATATTTATTTTAATGAAGTATTATATTTTTAAAAAAAGAAAAAAGAAAAAAATGGTGGTGGGGCCCAAATGGCTTAAGTGATGGTAGAGGGGGTATTTGGGGGTTTTGAATGTGAAATGTGAAATGGTAATGTGGCGCATAAGTGGCGCATAGGTGGCGCAAAGGTGGCGAAGTGGCTTAAGCCACCACACCTAACGCTCTAACAATAACAGTAGCTATTGTGCACTCCACTCATTTTGGCCTTTGATAATACATGCAACCACGTAATTTACACATGCGACCAAATATTGGATTGGGTATAATACTCATTAAAAATATCTAGTTTTTTTTTTTTTAAATAAAACCACAGTAGCTATGAAAATGAAAAAATAAATACCAAAGAAAGATAAACACCAAAGAAAGATGTGGAATTGTCCAAATCAACACAAAGCAGTGTGCTACCAAACACCTCGAATGCAGGATGTAGAATGGATGTTCAACCACGAATAAACCTGTTACAAAGGAGATGTGTATTCAGAAAAAGTTTAAAAAACTAAAAAAATTTAACCTGGAATGCAGAATGGATGTTCGGGTGAACCTGCTACAAATGAATAACACAATTTTTTTTATTGATGGAATGAGCCAGACGTTTTTCTTTTTGATATATATAATAGGAATGAACTTGTAATCACTAATCCAATTATTTTGAATTGAAGCCATGTGTATAGTAATTGAGCTGGGGATAAAATAACTTAAACCATGTATTTACTATTCAGTAATGCATTATTATTATGCATAGTAATAATTACAATAATAATTGCAACGTTCACAATAAAGTTTTAATAAAACTAATAAAGAATTTGATAGATGCATGGTAACCGCATATCTTTTCAATTGCCACAAATCATCACCCAAGATATAGATATAGTTAAAGTTTTTGGAGTTAAATGCTACCGGTTCAATATGCCATCGTTTCAACTTTCAATTCAGTTTTTCCCGTGAAGTTTTAGACTGTTAACGCTTAAATTCAACATGGAGTTATAACATGTAACTTAACCAAATGCCTAATGATCTAGCGGTAAAGGTGTTTGCTCCCAACCTTGAGGTTGTGGGTTCGAGTCCCATAGTGGACATAGGTGGATTTAGGAGTAGATTATGTTGGGATGTAAATTAGAGATATCATTCTATTACTGATGCAGCAGTTGGTACTGATTCAAGCATATTGAAGATTAGTACTGATGGGGCAGAACTGCGTTTACTACTGATGCTACTGATCTCAAGTCTACTACTGATGACATCAAATGCTACTGACGTCTATTTTTGGTGCTGATCGTATACGAGATTCTAGCATAGTTAGTTACAGAATGTATATCTTTATGTAATTCAATTGTAATTGAATCCTAGAATAACTAGGTTAAAATTTTAGGCTTCAAGGACTAGTATATATAGTTCCTTATGAATTGTAAACATACGTGTGTATTGATCGATAACATTAATATACATTGAAGCTTTTTGTGATTACTGTGTTCTTATTTACATTTGTATTTATTAACAGTATCATTGTTCTTAATCAATTAAACTATAAGTGTTGATCTGCTGCAACTTCTAATAGTTTGTAGATCTGTGATTAATTAATCCTTCTGGGTTAATGGATCCTGACAAGTGGTATCAGAGCTTTACGGTTCTAGATCTACGAATTAAGAACAGCAAAAAGTTTCATACTTTCGATCTCAAAATTGTTAATCATGTCTGATAACAATGAAAGTACTCAGGCAAACAAGATTCCAATTCTCACTCCCAACAACTTTGGGATGTGGAAAAATAGAATCAAGCAATACATGCTGGTTACTGATTATTCCTTGTGGGAAGTGGTTCTTGAAGGCAACAAGACTATTTGTTGGGTCACATTTTAATGTATTCAATAGTCTAGGGGTGTAATGTGACATTTATTGTAACAAATAGTCTAGGGTGATTTTATGTAATTAGTCAATACTATGCCTAGGTATAAATACCTAGTTGTAACCTAGTATTGACCTAAGCTTGCCGAATTCTAATACATCGTACGATCTTTTGTGTGCTAAGCTTCTTCTTGTTCTTCCAATTCATCTTTGTTCTTGCTTAATTGTTTGTTTAATCGATTGATACGGAATCACAATTGGTATCAGAGGACAAATCTTCTTTGATTCGATCCATTTCAGTGAAGATTAAGCAAGATTTTGAAGTTTTTGGTGAAGAACTCAAGAATCAAAATCGGAATTTGAGGTATTAAATCGTTTATATTCTTTGTTCATTACATTCCTCTTGTAATTCTAAGCATTTTAGAATCAAGTTTCGATTAAATCCATCCAGAATTGATCCCAATTCGTTGATTTTGAAGAAAACCATTAAAACACATTTTTTCCTCTGTTAAATCGAAATTACCATCTGATTTTTTGTGTTTTGATCGAGTTTATTGACTCATTTCGTGCGAAAATCATTTTCGAGCATATTGGGATTTTAATCACTCAATTTGGTTAAGAATTGAGCAAGATAGGATCGATTTAGTGAAAAATATAGCTGTGTTCGTTCGTCACTGTCAAGAAAGTTTTCGGCCCGAGAACAGTAACAAGTTCGGCCCGAACTTCTCAACAAACTTCGGCCCGAACAACAGTCTTCGGCCCGAACTCTAATTTCGGCCCGAACTTCAACTTCGGCCCGAACTTCTCAACAGACTTCGGGCCGAACTTCAACCTCGGCCCGAACATCTCAATCAACTTTGGCCCGAACTTCTCAACTTCGGCCCGAACTGAGATTCCGGCCCGAACATTTCCACAGTTCGGCCCGAACAACCCAAGAACGTGGGACAAAAGGGTCTATACTAAAACGATCATAACTTTCACCTCGGGTGTCCGTTTCCAGCCCACGGTTTACCCAACCTCCCGGCCCAAAAAGACCTGTTTCAATCACTTTATTTGCGTTTTTGTGATTTTTCGGGTAATTTCCAAACTTCGTTTAGCTCCAGTTTTCTAACCCGATTGTCATTTTTGGCCAATTCGAAAATCGAGGACATATTTAAAGTGTCTTTTATCATCTGAGATCTTTTGAAAAATTTTCAAATTTAAAATTTTTTTCCCCTCGATCGTAACCATACACACCATGACTTCAAGAGAAGCACTATCGATTGGGTCTGATCTAAAACCTCCAGTCTTATTCAGAGGAGAGTATGCCCAGTGGAAGAAAAGGTTTCTCCACTTCATCAAAAGCCAAGAATTAGCTACTGAAATTCTTGAGTCCCTTGAGAATGGAAACGTAAAATTCTATGAAGATGTTGTTGCGTTACCTGATGCAGATCCTCCGGTAATTGGCGGTCGAGTTCTCATCCCTCCTTCCAGATATAATGCTATTCAAAAGCAACGTGCTAAAGCTGATCGTCAAGCATATTCCTTCATGCTTCAAGGACTACCGAATGAAATCTACAATAGTTTAGATAGTCTTGAGAGTGCTAAAGAACTCTGGGATGAAATAAGAAAACAAATGGAGGGCACGGTTCTTGGGAATAAGGCTAAGATGGTTACTACGTTAAACTCATATGAAAATTTTAAAGCCTCAGTCGGGGAAGACTTGCAAAGCACTTACCATAGATACTGTAATCTGTTAAATGATCTCCGCAAAAACAGTCTATCAAAGGAAAACCTAGAGATCAACATCAAATTTATCAACAGTCTTCTTCCTGAGTGGGAAATGTTTGGTAACAATGCTATGCGGAATAAAGATCCAAGTCTGATAGATATCCACGAGCTGTACGAATATTTGTACCAAAATGCTCCAATGGTGAACAACATAGCCAAAACAAAACAAGAGACACAAGATACTCTTGCACTTCTTACCAAACAACAACATCTGTTAAATGAGACTGCTAAGTCTAAAGAAAAAGCAGCAGAACCCACTCCTCCAAAAATCGATGATTTGGATAAAGAACTTCAAGAAGTGCTGCAAGCTATGTCAGTCATCTCCAAATATGAGAAGAAATATTACCCGAAAACCACAAACAACAATCTGCGATTTTCATCAAACTTTAAATCTGCTCAATCTGCTTCTGCTTCAACTGATAAGCCAGCCATGACACCTTTGGATCCTACAAAGAAATGTTATAATTGTGGTGTTGCTGGTCACTTCTCCCGTGATTGCACGAAACCTAAAGTTCGTGATTCTGAATATTTCAAAAAGAAGATGTTGATGGCAAAACAAATTGAATCTGGGAAAGTGCTGTTAGCTGAAGATCTTCAGTGGATGGAAGATTCTGATCAAGAAGATGAAGAACATGCTGCAAACTTGTGTTTCATGGCAAGAGAAAATGCTGAGCTCCACGAACGTTCCAATGAGGAGGCCAACAAGATAATTGAGGTAACCATCTCTTCTTTATCTACTTCTGATCATTCCACTGATTCTGATACTTGTCTTGATAAAAATCTGATTAACACCTCAAATTTTAATACCAAATATTGGCCAAAATAAAACATTTTTATAAATAGAAGAACATCCTCAATTCGGATTTACAAAAACCTTGGTATGAAATCAGAGTATAAAAGTAGGTGTTACAAAATAGATCATAACCAAGCTAAGACTAAATCCAATCTAGTGTTCTTCTAATCTAGGTCCCGCATCTCTATCCATGCGTACCTAAGCCTTTGATCCCGAACCTGAGTACATAGCAAAACAAAACAAGGAGTACGTGAGACAAAAACGTCTCGTGAGCTACATGGGTTTAGACCTGTTAATAAAAGTGAAATGTCACGTTTCATATAACCAATCAATATACATATATATATCCAACTATCCAGTCTAGTCACCTTAGTGTGACCCTATCAACCTTGCTTACCTAGCAATCACGTTTAACTATCGGGTTGCCCCCGAACTAGCTAGAATCACATACATATCTAGTTATCGGGTCGCCCCCGAGCTAACTAGAAACAAGATATCGGCAATAGGATCGCCCACGCTACCGATACCTGCCTTGCCCACCGGAATACGTCCAATGAGTAAGACTACTATCGTGGTTGAGTCGATGGGAATCCACCCAACTGCCCCTCACACCACACCTATCGTGGATGAGTCGATGGGAATCCACCCAACTGCCCCTCACTCCACACCTCATGACCGGGAGTCGCCCGTGTCATCACATAACTAACGTGGAAGAGTCGATGGGAATCCACCCAACTGCCCCTCAATCCACACCTCATGATCGGGAGTCGCCCGTATCATCACATTATCTCAATCTCATCATAACCCCATGGTTATGCCAATCTAGCTCTCGGCTATCACTTTCATCATCAACAAGTTAGTTCAATACTATCATCGGTATAACCAACTATCAACTACTAGTCTACACAATTAAGCAAATAGACCATAACACAAGTAATGAAAATATTTAAAAGGGCTATGTACTCAGTAAATTCCACACGTACTCACCTTAGCAATAAGATGCTCGAACCGTGTTCTTGACACCCAAATCTCTTGCTTCTCAATCCAATCAACTTTCCAAGACTTCACCAAAAGCCTAATACAATTATCACAATATGATCAACATCAATTACTACTACTAATGTGTCCATCCATCACTAGATAACACTACTAGCAACTTTCCCCCAATTATGGTGATTTACCAAACCCTAGGTTTAACCAACCCTTAAGATTCTTGCAAATCTTAACCATACACTTGATTCCCTTGTTAATATACCATCTATTAAGTGTATACAACATTTATTTCACCATAGATCACCAACCCAAGAACTAGGGTTTCAAACCCTAGCTTCAAGATCCATAGATCTTGAGCTACAAAGATGAAAGAGTGAAGATATACCTTTAATCTTCCACTAGGAGTGAAATCTACCAAGCTTTGATGAAGAAATCACCCAAGAACAGCCTTTAAGCTCGAAAATCGCCAATGGAAGAAACTAGGGTTTTGGAAATGCATTAATGGCTGAAAACCCGAATTTAATGTTCTGGTCGGAAGAGCTCGCGCCCCGCTCGCGCCGAGCTCGCGTCGCGAAGAGACGAGGGTCTGCCCGCTAGTTGCCGATTTTACCAGACTTCGCGCCAGGCTCGCGCCTGGCTCGCGCCGCGAAGTCAACGCGAAGTCAACGCGAGATGCTCGCGTTCCAGCTCTGGTCATTCTGTCCGACCTCGCGTTTCGCTCGCGCCAGACTCGCGCCGCGAACTTGCCTATGCAGCAGGGCTGCACTTTTCGGTCTAGGTTTCAACCCGGTTTCGTCCATAACTTTCTCGTACGGACTCCAAACGACACGAAACCAATTCCTATGTTCTTTAAACGATTTATCCTTATTTATCATATTTTTGTAGATTTTATTTATTCACAATTTCGGGTCGTTACAATCTACTTCTGATCATTCCACTGATTCTGATACTTGTCTTGATAAAAATCTGATTTCTAAAATTGATACCTTAAATCAAACAATTTTACTCGAAAAGGATATTAATACACAACTTTTAGAGCGTGTAAACATTTTAGAAAATCAATGCAAACAAACTGCTCATCTAGGTGAGCAACTTGTTAATCACATTAAACAAAATAAAATTTTTACACTGGAAATTCAGGATTTAAAAAGACAAGCATCAGAAATAAAGGTCCAATATGAATCTGATATTCAACATTTGTCACATACAATTTCCGAGAAAGAAGTTGAAATTACAAATCTTAAACATGCACAAAATCCTATTTCAAAGGAACGAAATGACAAATATTACAAATTGTATATTGAAACGTTCCAAGAATGTCAATTCACAAAAAACTGGATGGAACGTAAACAACAAGAATTTGATGATAATGAAAACCAATTTAAATCTTTATATTTTCTGAAATAAAAGAATTAAAAGAAAAATTAACCGATCACACTAATCAATCATCACAAGATAGAAATAGTCAACAGGTTATCATACATCGTCTCACCTACGACAAAGATCAGTTAGTATCTCACATTAAACACCTTGAAGAGTTAATCGCCAAACGAGGACATACTGATCAAACCATCCATTTGAACAAGCCTAAAGAGTTCAAATACTTCAACTCCAAACAAGGTCTAGGGGCAGACAATCCAGGATATCTGAGCAAGGCGTGCAGGGTTCTTCCAACACTGTATGACTCTCGCTACATGCAAAGAGATATCTGGCAGAGCTTCATGCGGGTGACAGATGAAGAAAAAGAAATCGAAGCATCCAACAGAGCAAAGCAGGAGAATGCACAAATCAGTTTAAACTATGCAGAATTGAACAAAACTTATGAAATTAAAAAGGCTAAATTTGAAAATGATGAATATTTTCCTATAATAACCCCAGAAGAATTTGAAATTAAAGGGGATGCTGTCGTTCAACAAAAAGTGACACGAAAGCTTTATATTCCATCATTAATTCTCGAAAAGAAAATCTGCCAATTAGAAACAGAAATTGATGAAACACATAAGGCATTTGATAAAGAAAAATTAGTTTTACAAACCAAAATTCATGACTTAGAAGATAAACTTGTTAAAACCAATTCTTCTTCTGTTCAAAATGATTTTCAAATTAATTCTTCTGCTCAAACTAAAACTCTTGAAAAGACTTCTACAATTAAAATCCCTGCTATTTTAAAAAGAAGCTCTGACTCAACTGTTTTAAATGTTTCAGATAAAACCTTAAATTCAAAGCTTGAGAAGCCCATCCCAATCGGAGACAGAGGAGCAACTCAGATAAAGAAGTCTAAGTCATCCGGCTCTAGTATGCTTAAGTCAAAGGAACTTAAGAAGTCTAGTTCATCGTCCTTTTTAGTTTCTTCTTTTTCTGTTTATAATAAATGTAATAAATCCATGGATTTTATTGCTCCTAAATTGGCTTTTGGTACTGTTTATGATTCTGCTGTTTATCGTCCTGTGAATTATACTGTTAATGGTGATAATTTAGTTGTTAAATATGATAAAACCGGTAAAAAGATTTATTGTGACAAGCAAACAAATAAACAAATTTCTCAGTATGATGAATGATATTTCATTAGGTTGGATGCTCCATGTGGTCCTAGAAACTATGTTTTACATAAGTCTGGTAAAATAATTAAGTCCTGCAAAACTTGTTTTCCGTACTCATGCAAAACATCCGTTTCTCGTCCTTTGCAATATAAACGAAAACATTCTTCTACACAAGCCTTCAAACCGACTCATGTTCATCCCACTACTTCACCCATCTCTAATAAATTGATGTCCTCTCAACGTCAAATAACTCGAGGAACCACAACACCTAAATCAACACAATCAAGCACTTCTTCCTGTTCTTCAACAACCAAATCAAATATGCATAACACAAAATCCATGTTTGTTCATTACACCTGGATCAAGAATGAAAAGTCCAACTGGATTTTACATTCTCCAGAGAAAAAGCTTAAATGGTCTATCAAATCAATCCACTCAGAACTGCCTCCTTGCAGTTCCCCAAAATCTCTAAATTAATCCTTCTGTAAAAATCTGCATAAAACATCCATCACTAATCGTATAGGACCCATAATTGATTGGGTACCTAAATTGTTTTAATTGTTTTATGTAGAATATATGGTATCTTGATTCTGGATGCTCACGGCATATGACGGGAAACAAGAACCTCTTAACAAATTTCAGAGATAAATATTTGGGTACTGTTCGTTTTGGAAATGATCATTTGGCTGCTATCAAGGGAATTGGCGATATCATTCGTGACAATTTAATCATTCGAAACGTCACTTATGTTGAAGATCTTGCTCACAACTTGTTCAGCATCGGTCAATTTTGTGATAAAGAGTTAGAAGTTAATTTTCGAACAAAGAAGTGTGCTGTTCGTACTTATAATGGAAAAGAACTTCTTACCGGATCACGGGATACAAATCTGTTTACTATCAATCTAAATGACGTGACCCAATGGAAGAAGTATGCTTACTGTCAACAGCGTCATCAGATGAATCATGGTTATGGCACCGTCGCCTCTCTCACCTTAACTTCAAAACCATCAACAAATTGGTAAAAGGTGGCCATGTATCTGGTCTCCCAGATGTTAAATTTGCAAAAGATCATCTGTGTTTGTCTTGCGAAATGGGAAAGATGAAGAAAACGTCACACAAATCATTTGTAAAGTGTTTTGTATAATTCAAAATTTTACTACTGGTTATTTATTACTACTGATTGTATGCTTCTACTATAATTTTGTACTGATAGGGTTTCTCAGTAGAATTAGGTTAAGTATAAAAAACAATGGTTACTACTGATGTTTCTACTACTGACACTTAGTTACTACTGGTAGACCGTTATCTGGAAAATACATAAATTACATTACTGACCCTCCTGAAAATAGCCGTTGGGTTATTATTCGAAGGATATTTTGGTCTTTTTGCAGGTTAAATCGAAAAATATAAATAGCAGACTGAGATTAGTTTAGCATTATCTTCTCCTCGATTCGATAAACCCTACGCTAAACCCTAATCTCTGCAAAATCCGTCACAACCCTGCATCAGTAACAAATCAATTCCTTTCACAAACTTGAAATTCTTGCCAAAATGACCACTCTCTCTGAAAGTTTCATAACAAAAGATCAAAATCAATCCAAATGGCAACCCTAAAATCACTCGAAATCAAAAGTGATCTTAAATTTTCCGAATTCCACAACATGTGTGCTTTCCTGAGAAATCCAGATGGTACAAAGGATTTTCGTCCCATTGTAATGTTCTTAAAGAACTCATATATAAAGTTTGCTCTTACCATCAATCCTAGAGCATATCAACAAGACTTGGTTGATTTTTGGTCAAATGCTGAAAGAACTGAAGATTCAACCATGTCCAAGATCAAATCAACTATAGATGGAAAGTCTATCATTATAACTGAGCAAACAATCATACACCATCTTCAACTCAATGATGAGTCAGTTATGTTTTCTTTACCAAAGGAGGATCTTGTTGAAGTTTTACAAAAAATGGGGTATGAAGGAAGATTAGATATTGTAACATTTCAAAAGGGTCTTCTTTCACCCCAATGGAAGTTTTTAGTTCATACTATTCAACACTGCATCTCTCCAAAAAGAAGCACTTGGAATGAGTTCAACAAGTCAATAGCTTCTGCTATTGTTTATCTGAGCACATGACAAGTCTTCAATTTTTCAAATATGATATTTGAAGGAATGATTGAAAATTTATCATCTTCAAAATTTTTAATGTATCCAAGATTCCTAACTCATATAATAAATTATGAATTATAAAATCTTTCAATTCCCAAAAACATTTTTGTTACACCAGAATTAAACAAAAAGGTGTATGCAAATATGAGAAAAAGGTTTAATTTTTCTGGTAAAGATACTCCATTATTTCCAAACATGATCTATGATCAACCCCCCACTGGAGAAGGTTCAAGTCAACCCATTGAACCCTAACCAACTCCACCACCAAATACAGCCCAAACAAAACCCATTCAGTCCACTCAATTAAATGAACCAACAGATGTCCTGAATGTGTCCCAGGTACATGAGATTAATCCCCAGAGTGCTACTCTTCACTCTGAGGAAGACCAGACCATATCCAAACACATTTCTAAAACTTATAAAAGGAAGATAACTTCCTTAAAGGACACCAGGGGACCAATTGAGTCAAACCCCAGACTCCAAGAGTTGTCCTCCAAGGAGGAGAGAGGGCATGAGGAAAGGGCTCTCACTACTGATGCCCCAAAGGTGGGTGCATAGGCTAGTGAGAACATAAGTAGGACCCAAACCTCGGCAACTCTCAGTGATGAATCAGAATTTGAGGAGTTACTGAGAGGACCCCGGTCCCAAGAAACCACAAGGGGGGGCACTACTGCTTCTTCTAGAAAGAAGAGAGTGTCCAAACAACCCAATTTATCACCAAGAAGTGATAAGGGTAGAATTGACCAAACTGAATTGACGGATAGGATGGAAAACCTTCAAACCAATGTACCAAATGAGCCCAATGATCCACCCAAATGGGCTAAGGGCAGTATTAAACAACCTAAATTGACGGATAGGAAGGAAAACCTTAAAACCACTGTACAACATTGTCTGACTCTATTAAACAATCAAGGGAAAACCATGACCTACATGAAGCACTATATTAACACTTTGAACAAAAGGCAGAAGAGGTTTGAGCACAGGCTTCAAAGGCAATCCAATTTGATCAGAAAATTACAAAGGAAGATTGCAAGTAGTGAGGCTCAACAAGTTGAGATCACTAAGGGGGAGAAAGATGAAATTCAAGGGATGATTGATCAATCAATAGCAGCAGCAGCCCTTCTAAACTTAAAAGAGGTCCATGATGAAACAGGTCAAAGTGTTGGTGAGAACCTGTATAAAGAAATGGAAAATCTGGATGAAGATGTATTTGTGTCTACAAACCAATCACAAACTGCAGAACAAATAAACTCACCAGTTGCTACTGAAGTCATTGAGACTACTGATCCAACGGAAATTGAAGAAAACAAGGATCAAGAGGTTGTTACTACTGACCCTATTGAAGAAAAAGAAACTCCAGTAGTAAATGCACCAGAAGAAGAGTTTATGGATACTAATGATGCCCTAGCAGTAGTAATTCCAATAGCAACCTCACCACTAGTAAATGAAGAACAACAAGTTGTGGTGTATGAACATGAAAGTACACCAGTAGCAATCACACCAGTAGAAACCACAGCAATCACACCAGTAGCAACCACCTTGGTTACTACTGAAGAAGAAGATGAAGAAATTCCAGAGCTTCTTGAAAAAGAACAGTTCATAATTGTTACAAAACCTAAAAATACTAGAACAACCACTTGTCATACCTAACATTGATGACAATGTGAACTGGTATGAAGTTGATGAATGTGAACTTCCACCTCACCCCAAAAGACTTCCAAAGAATAAAATTCATTTATTCTCTCCATCAATTGTGTTCACTACTGTTCTTGACAATAAGTATACTCCACCTCCACTAGCAGCCTGTATTAGAAAAGGAAAAGAAAAGTTTGATGATGATTATCCAAACAGAGCATTAGGTCACTACATGGTAAACAAAATGAACAATGTCAGACCTGCTAAACAAGATAAATGGAAGGTGAACAGGATAAGGTACTTGAGAAAAGTTGCTAAAACTCAGGCTCTTGAAGACAAGAAAAAGGCTGAAAAAGAAAAATTAAACAATCCTGAAAATCAAGAAGCTGAAGTAAAAATCCCACAAATAAAAGGAGTCCTGGTAGAAGGTCAAAAAGCAGAATTTGAAAGACAAAGAAAGATTGAAGAAGAACACTTAAATTGTCTTGAAGACCTTGTAGCTGAATGTAAACGAGAAAAGGCTGATCTACCAGATGAAATATTTGAACAGAAAAAGAAAATGATTGACTTTTTGAAGTTAAAGGGACATAGTGCTAAATCTTTTGGTAGAATGAAGATGATTACAATAGTAGACAAATATTGTACTGCCAAAAAGAAAGAATTAGCTGAATTGGAAGTTGAAGCTGAAAAAGAAAAAATATTAGTTGAAATAGACCCCATGACAATCCTCACTAGAATACCAACAACTGGAGAACCTTCAATACCTCCTGAGAAGAGAAAAAGAGATGAATATGAAACAGAACAAAGAAAGAAAAAGAAACAGGAAATACAGGTATTTGATACTCCTGTTGCTCCTATTGAAGATAATCCAATCATAAATTGGAGAATGGTTGGTGATGCTACTGGAATCATTAGACAAGACAAATCAGTTCAAAGATTTACTGGTTGGAAACCATTAGTTATGTCTTGTAGTAGAGCTGATATCATTAAAGTCCTGATCATAGGCAAACCAAGAATGACTAAGAAGTCATGGAAGAATTCAGGAGCTGGATACATAACCAAAATGATAGATGCTGCATTTTATCCAGACAAATATCCTGAAATATTTTCAAACAAAGAAAATGTGTATGCTTGGAATGTGCTACCCACAGTGAACATGTATTTCTTTGAAAGATCAAGCAAGAACTGTGAACTGTACTTGTATGAAAAGGAATATCCTCATTCTGAAGAAACAATGTATCAGTTGTATACAAACACAATGATGAAAACCCATGATGCTATAATGTTTCATAACAAACTTAATTATTTTATTAAAAGAAACATCAAGTACATTATTGCTCAAAGAAAGCTGCAAATCAAAGAACAATTGAAGGCAGACAAAGAAGAGCTAAATTATTAGAAGAACAAGCTAATAAGAATGAAGATCAAAAAGAAACTTGATTAATTCAAAGAGAATTAATAAGTTTAGGCGGAGATTGTTGGGATGTAAATCAGAGATATCATTCTATTACTGATGCTGCAGTTGGTACTGATTCAAGCATCTTGAAGATTAGTACTGATGGGGCAGAACTGCGTTTACTACTGATGCTACTGATCTCAAGTCTACTACTGATGACAACAAATGCTACTGACGTCTATTTTTGGTGCTGATCGTATACGAGATTCAAGCATAGTTAGTTACGGAATGTATATCTTTATGTAATTCAATTATAATCGAATCCTAGAATAACTAGGTTAAAATTTTAGGCTTCAAGGACTAGTATATATAGTTCCTTATGAATTGTAAACATACGTGTGTATTGATCGATAACATTAATATACATTGAAGCTTTTTGTGATTACTGTGTTCTTATTTACATTTGTATTTATTAACAGTATCATTGTTCTTAATCAATTAAACTATAAGTGTTGATCCGCTGCAACTTCTAATAGTTTGTAGATCTGTGATTAATTAATCCTTCTGGGTTAATCGATCCTGACAGATTAGGTTGCCGTTCAAAAAAAACATGTAATTTAATGCAACATCAATCTCAAAACTCATTTATAGATATATAGATGAAGGTGAAAGGGTATTGTAATTAAATCACAATAATTAAATATTAATTAAATTATAGAAAATAAATACTACATTAATACATGAAACTAATTGAATTATAACAATTTAATAAGACAAAATGAAAAAGAACATGTTTACTCTTTATATTAGTTTGTTATGTAATGAGTTTCTTTAGCCTTTTTTCACATTATTCGTGTCTATTAAATAATTATTTGTTAAGTTCATACATGAAACTCATTTTTTTAAGATAAGAAGGTGAAAAGGTATTGTTATTAAATCATAACAATTAAATATAAATTTAATCATAGTGATTAAATACTATATTAAAACATTCACAATATGGTTTAATATATACATTTATCATATGGTAATAAATGCAACTTCACTTTGAAACTCAATTTTTAAGTATACGAGGCAACATGGCTCGTGTGATGCACGGGCTTTGTTCATGATAAAAACATCATAAAAACAGTAAAGTTAACCTAAATGTTTTGTATGATAAAGCAAAAACAGCCGAATCTTATCAATTATAAAAACATTTTCATCCCGTTGTAATCAGAGATGTTAGAACAAATGAACAAAAATACAACAATTTAGGGTAACAAATGAACACGAATATTATTACACAAAGGTAAATTGAAGGGAGGACTTATTACAACAAAAATAAATTGTATTTGAATAAATTTATTAACTCCTGGCTTTGTTATTGGTTTATGATTAACAACACCTCTTTATGATTAACAAAATTAACCTTATTTATGATTCGTCTTTATAAAAGTCATTAATCTCTCCTTACTACTACATATAGAAGTTAGAAAAAGATAGCAATATTGCGTTAATCTCTCCTTACTACATGTAGATATTAATTGAAAACCAACCACCATAAAATATTGAAAATATTTAATTTGATCTGAAAATTTCAATGTTCTGTTGGATTGCAGTAGCTTTGATATGATAGCCATGAAAGTTGGCAATAGTTGTAATTTTGGTTCAATATTGAGCAGGAGCGAAAAAGTCAATGAGATTTATGTTTGTAAGTAAATGATTTATGTAAAAAAAGTCAAATTGACCACGAACTCAATATTCTATAGCCTTGATCCAGTTGGGCTATAAGAAGAAGTTTTTTTTTTGGAGCAGAGACTCGGAGTTTGCTTCATAATCACGTATTTGGAGTTAAGGGGCATATATGTACTTGTGGTGGAGTGGCTTGTGTTTTAGTGAAGGTTTTATTAGGGTCCTACTAAATGAACCCTTTAATATTTTTATAATAAATTAATTTATATTGGGATGAGAAATATTAATCTATGGCTTTCTGTTAAAGAAGAAAAAGAGATGGAGAGAGAAAAGTAGGTGCGAGAATCGAGATCGAGAGAGAGAAAAAGATATTTTATTTAATATCTGAATTTAATTTTTGCTTTTTTAAAAAAGTTTCTTACACTTATATTTTTTATAACAAATATAAATAAATTATTAATTTAAAATATTATTTTAACAAAAAACATAAATATATTAGACGTCATTTCTTAAATGAACATTTTTCTTTTTTAATTAATATTTATATATTATATATACAACAATTCAATAATTTATTATTATAGATAACATCATAAATGCAACATTTTAATGGTTACACTTGAAATATAGTTCTAAACTGTTAACTTATTTACATTTTATATAATCAAAAAAGTAACATTAAGTCATAAATGCAACGTTTCAATTGTACCATCATCTGAAAAATAGATGACAATGTTAGACATAAGATTGATTATTGTTTCCACATATAATAGAGTTGTACGTCCACTTTGGAGGGCATATAAAAAAAGTAACATTACGTCTTGATGAAAAGACTCGTATGTTAGTAGTTAAGAAGAATTTTGCAAATATTATACTCCCTCCGTCCCACAAAAAAGTTCCCATTTCCCCTCTAAATTTTGTCCCACAAAAAAGTTCCCATTTCTCAAATGGTGAGGGACCACTTAATAAAATAATATTAAAACTATGGACCCCACCACTAATTATCTTCTAAAAGCACTTTCTCTCTCCAGAAAACCTTATATTTTAATCAAAATATAACCATGGACCCCACCACTAACTCTCTCCTGAATACTTGTGCCCATTAGAAATGAGAACTTTTTTGTGGGACGGAGGGAGTAATAATTATGAACCTATTTTTATGTAATATTAATTGTATTTTATTAATCTATAAATATTTTAAGATTTATTACTTTCTTATAGAAAATATAAAAGAAAAGATTAAAAATGTCACATTTAATTAGTAAAAAAAGGAAAACATTTATTACTTGTCATTATGTCACATTTATTACTAATCATTATAATCATCAAGTAATCATGATTTATTTTACTAAAGGGTCCTTTTAGACACACCCTTTTATTATCTTGTCATGTATTCGCCTGAAAACTTGACCCTAAAATCAATTAAGAGAACCACCATCAGATTGACCGAAACATCATTACACTTATCTTTTAATGGTGGTTGTTCCAATTGACAGCTAAATTAATCACATGATTCATATTTAACTTCTTTCATAAAAAATATAGTTACATAAAAATTGTTAAAACCCCTAAATAAAAATAGTTAAGATAGATCCTATAAACAAATCAACTTAAATAACCCAATTCTACATAAATCTTATAAACCAAACATTCAAAACTCTAAAGATTGCCATTTATGTATAGAGTCTCAGTTGGTTTTCATTTGAGTAATAAAATAGGCTTAATTTGTTTATTTGACCCGTTTTAGTTTAATTCGTCACCTGATTGAGCCGTTTTAGTTTAATTTGTTTATTTGACCCGTTTTAGCTTAATTTGTTTATTTGACCCGTTTTAGCTTAATTTATTTATTTGACCCGTTTTAGCTTTGTTTATTTGACCCATTTAGGGTTCCCAAAGATCGAAGGAACTAAATGATTTACAATTCTTCACCACCCCATATTAACTCCGATCTTTGAATTTTATGCAATTTTATTCGAACATATCTTTCTTTTTCAACTGCACAAATCTTTATAATTACAATGGCGGATTATGATGAACCTAAATTATAATACTTAATCTTAATATACATTATCACAACGATATCTAGTCAAAGCCATTCGTTACATGCAATTTCTGAAAAATTAGGAAATAAACTCGTGTTCACCTTTTTCTTGGACATCTTTATCAGTTTTAAAAAATCCAGCCACCAAAGCTCTGTGGCAATTCATGTACCCATTCATCACGGTTAAATCTACTTGAGCCACACTTTTATGTATTTAGCTAATCGTTATAGTAGAGTGCTATAAAATGGAATTGGGCATACCAAATTATCTACTTGAGCTGCTCTAATGCCAACCCAATACTTATTAAAAAATAATTAAAATCATAAAAACATTACTAAAAAACCATCACTGTTCGCTACATGCATACCTAAATAAGTTTTTTGATGTTGGATTGCTTGGTTCCAAATCCAAAAAATTTAACAAATCTTTCAGGAGCTGATGTCTTCGTCGGGAAAATCGCGAGCCGGTGGAGCTGATATCTTCGTCGGAAGAATCGGGAGCCAGCGGTGGTTTGAAGAAAAATGCAGATGTGAAATTGATGGTTGAAGTGTGAGGTTAAACTGACCTTTTCTCCGTATTTGTATTCTTATTATTGGTTTAATATTGTATTTATTATCAATGATTATGTGATGACTTTTGGGATAATATTTTACGTTACTACATACATTACTAACTTTATTATTATGATCGTTACTAATTTTAACAATTTGTATTTATTATTATTGGTTTAATATTGTATTTAAACTTGGAACTCAATTTAATGCAATGGTGGCTGGATTACCGATCCGTCGGTCATCAAGAACGAAGCTTTTAGCTTTTTCTCGGCGAAATTCACTGAACAGCGGCCGATCAGGCCAAGATTTACTAACGATTTATTTTCTAAACTGTCTTCTTTGCAGCGCGATTCGATTGACGTCCCTTTTTCCACGGATGAGATCAAGAATGCGGTTTGGGCTTGCGGAGGTGAGAAAGCCCCTGGGCCCGATGGGTTCACAATGAAATTCATTAAGGCCCATTACGACTGCCTTGCGGAAGATATCACGGCATTCTTCAGGAATTTTGAAAACACAGGAGAAATCGCCAAAGGATGTAATTCCTCTTTCATCACCCTTGTTCCCAAAATCAAAGATCCGATCAATTTCAAAGACTTTCGGCCCATATCGCTTATAAACTGCATGTACAAGATACTTGCAAAAGCCTTATCTTTTAGGATTAAATCGGTAATCGGTGGTGTGGTCAATAACACCCAATCGGCTTACATCAATGGCCGAAACATACTAGAGAGTCCACTAGTGATCAATGAGCTCTGTTCTTGGGTGAAATTCGCACATCAAAGTATACTTTTATTTAAAGTTGATTTTGACAAAGCCTTTTATTCAATAAATTGGGAATACTTGGATTCGGTACTCGCACAAATGAATTTTGGCATCAAATGGCGAAGATGGATCCGCGGTTGCTTATCCTCCTCATACGCTTCAATACTTATCAACGGTTCTCCAACCAAAGAATTTCACATTACAAAAGGCGTTAGACAAGGAGATCCACTTTCTCCTTATCTATTCGTCATAGCAATGGAGGGTCTAAACGTTGCAATTCAAACGGCTTGTAATAAAAACTTATACCGGGGTATAAAAATTGGGGCTTCCGGCCCAAGTTTGGCGCATTTGTTCTATGCGGATGATGCGATTTTTGTAGGCGAAGCAACAAGAAGCAATATGGAAAACCTTGCTAGAATTCTCAGATGCTTTCATGCATCTTCCGGGTTGAGAGTTAATTTCCACAAATCATAAGTATTTGGTATTGGCATCACCCCAATCCAATTAAATTGTTGGGCAAGTATTCTTGGTTGCATCCCCGGCTCTTTCCCATTCACGTATCTCGGGGTGCCGGTTGGTGCCAACATGAACTTAAAGAAACATTGGACACCAATAATCGATAGATTCACTTCAAAACTATACTACTTTTCGCTATTTAAAGCCCCAACAAGTGTAATCGATCGCCTTGAACAAATACGAAGAAGGTTTCTTTGGGGTGGTACCGACGGTGGTAATAAGATTAATTGGGTTGGATGGTCAATCGTATTGGCTCCAAAAGAAAAGGGCGGTTTAGGAATCGGTTCGTTAAAATCGGAAAACCAAGCCCTTCTAATAAAATGGTGGTGGAAGCTTCGAGATGGTACTCCATGCATATGGAAAGAAGTTATTACTGCCCATAATCTAAGGAAAAAACCGATTCATCAAATGGCGAAATTGAGTTCGTGTGGCGTATGGCGCAATTTAACTAGAGTTGAAAACGATCTGTGCAAACTTGGGTTCGGTTTTTCAGACCTATTCTCTACTCGCTTAGGTGCAGGTAACGTTTTCTTATTCTGGAAAGATCTATGGATCAGGGGAATTGCATTACAGTATCGGTTCCCATCCCTATATGCACTCGAAAAAAACAAAGGGTGTCGGGTTGCCGAGAGGATAACCAATTCAGGTTTCTCGTGGGATTGGTCAAACAACTTAAACTCCGATACGTTGATAAGAGAATTCTGTGATTTGCTTCATCTGATAAACAACATTCGGCTCAATCATATAGACGACACAATCTATTGCAAATTAACTCCTGATGGAGCATTTGCGGTTTGTCATGCAAGACAGTGGCTGGATGAAAAGATTACATCTCCGGGATACACTAGCATGCCGTGGTCTGCAATCGTACCTCTAAAAATTAATTGCTTTAATTGGAGACTTGGTTTGGGTAGAATACCAGTGGCGACTACTTTGGATAATAGGGGTGTAAACATTGGGTCCACTTTGTGCAAGATATGTAATATTGAAGACGAGTCTATTGAACACTTGTTCACTAAATGCCCCCGCTCAGTTGACATTACGTCATGGATATTCAATTGGTGTGGCATTTCGGTACCATCTTTTAGCTCGGTAGTTGAGTCCATAGAATTCGGTGTGGGTTGGGGGAATTGCCCAAAGAAAAGAAAGGTTCTTAATATGACTATTCAATGCACATTGTGGTGCATTTGGAAAGCAAGAAATGAGGCGGTCTTCAAGAACATATTCATATCATCTACAATTGTCGCGGGCGATATTATTTCTACCTCTTACATGTGGTTAAAACATAGAAGTAACTTTCATTGTAATTGGTTAGATTGGTGTATTTCTCCTTTTATGTCTCTTTTGTAAACTTTTACCTCCTTTAGCTCCTTGCTAAGTGGGTGTTTTTTAATATATTTGCCGTTTCCAAAAAAAGAATTTAGTGCAACATCAATTTTGAAACGCATTTTTTATATATAATAATATATAGATATAGATGGACAAAATTGTCCCAATTCTTGTTTTCTTTTCTTTAATTTCTTGGGAGACTTGCCTCCTCTAATCGGCTCCTATGAGATCTACTATAAAGTTTTAATCCAACTATATAAATCCATAAAAATAATATGACTCTTATTGTAATCTTTTGTGATAAAAATTGTTGCTTGATGAGGAATTTGGAGTTGCAAAACTGAACCAAAAGAAGTATTTGATTGGGTTTAAAGTTGGAAGTCTTCGAAATTATTGTCTTCTTTTCGGACATTGTGTTCATCGGTGTCAGTTTTGAAAATGGTAGCCATTTAGAAAAATTTAATAGCTAATTTTAACAGGGTTAATATTAGGGATAAAAAAAACGTGACAACGTTTCTTATTTCTTATTAGGGAACAAATCCAAAACTTTTGTCAAACTACATAGACTATTATTCTATTTTACTCTTTAGTTCATTACTCGTATTAAAGTATATATGTTAGGACATATTTATGCTGTAATCAATAGTCTAGGGACTAGTTATGACACATTCTATAAGTCTTAGCTAGCAATTAGGATTAAGCTAGACAATTAGTGATAAGGTATAAAAGGCTCATTGTAAATCACTAATTGTAACTTTTACACAATTAATCAAAACACATATTAAAAGTTCTCTCCTCCTCTCTAGTTTCTTTCTCTAAAAGCCCTTATTTCTTCTTCAAGTTTGTACCTAAAATCTTCATCTATCAAGCAAACAATGGATTGATTGCTATTTCTATATTCTACAATTGGTATCAGAGCACAATCCACTTGGAATATATCCAAATTCGTGCTAAATTGATCAAGATTTGAAGATTTTTGAAATTTTTCAAAAAGAGCTGTGAATTTTTTATGCCACAATTTTTGTTAGAAATCAATGTTTTTATTGGATAATCGTGTTTCTCCATTGATTCTAAGCACTATAGAATCAAATTTCGTTGCAACCCATCAAGTATTGATCTCAATTTGCTGATTTTTGTGAAAAACTTGAAAACTCAAAATTTTGAATGAAAAATCAAAATCGAAGGCTGATTTGATACGTTTGAGCTGTATGATTGCATCAAACTGTTAGAAATGTGAAATAGAACGTTTTGTGATTTGAATCATTGATTTTGGTTAAGAATTGAAGAATTTAGGATCAAATTAGTGGAGTTTTGAAGCTTACATTCGTTCGTCTGTTTCGTTCAAGAACGATCTCGGCTCTTTGATAGATTTCGGCTTCAACAAGATCGATCTCGGCATCTCGTCTCGACTCGAAATCATGCAACATTCGACTCGAGAACTTTTGTTTTGATTTAGATCCCGACATCGACTCGAGATAATCTCCAAATCCAATTATTGTTCCGACTCGAGATAATTTGTAATCATCTCGGCTTCGCTTCGCTTCGGCCTCTGCTTCCTGACCGGTACAAGTTCTCGGCCCAATCAACCCAACAGATTTGATCTCGGCCCAACTGATCCAAGTCCAACTTTGTGAATTGATACAAACCCAACTTTGTTAATGATTTAAACCCAATACAATAAAACCCATTTAAACCCAAATCAATTACATCCATTTAAACCCAATTCAATTAAACATCAACCCCAAACTCCAAAACTTTTAAATTTTTTAAAAAACCAAAGAACTTTTAAATTTTTTTTAAAATCTTAAAATAAAATTTTCATTTTTTAAAAACACGAAAACTTTTACCCAAATCTAATTTTTTTTGTCACTTCTCGATCTAAACTATTACATTTTTTTAACACGAGATCGTATAATTTCAAACCCGAGAACTTGATTAACACAAGATTTTCTATATATCAACCTGAGAAGTCAATCAATCTACTAATCTCACAAATGGAAAGAGCAAATGCAGAGTTTTCAGATCGATTCAATGAAGAAGCCAACAATGAAATTAAGGTAATCAGTTCTCTTTTATCAAATTATGATAATCCCACTGAACTGAGGGATGAAACGGTCGTTCCACAAAATGATGAGAATGAGGTACACTCTTCTTCCTAGATTCTTCTCTATCCGACTCAAACATTGATTTGTCAGATAATTCCTTGTCTAATGAAAATCTTTTACTTGAAATTGACGAGAAATCTCAGTTGACAAAACAAATAACTGATTTAGAAACTGAAAAAGCACAATTTTAAAAGATCTAAGTCAATGTTCTTTTCAATTAACACAAATGCAAATCGTTGAACAATTAAACAAGGAATTGCAACATCAGCTGTCTACGTCCCAATCTACCTTTTAATTTAAAATATCTGCATTACAAGAAAGTTTACAACTACTAGTAAACACAAATAATACTTCAAATGCACAAATCACTAATTTAAAAGCAGAAAATATGACGTTTCGTCGTCAACTTGAAACACTTGTTCCTCAAGTTAATCAAAATAACTCTTCTCATCAAAAAACACAAGAGTTACAAAAACAGTTGTCGACTTTTCATGTTGCTCACAACAGTTAGGTAAATCGATTGAACCAAATAATCAATGTCAAAAATTTTGAAATATCAAATCTTAACAACATGAAAACAACGTCAAGTGAGAATGACGACTCAAGGAAGTTACTCCAAGACCTAACTGCTCAATTACAAAGAGAGGAAAAATTGGGAAACGCCTCCTAAGCTAAGATGAAAGACTATGAAGACTAATTGAAGACGGCTGCCACATAAATTAAAAACTGAAATGAACAAATTAAAGAAGTTACCAAAACATTTAAAAAGGAAATCGATGACCAATCATCCATAATACACAGCCTCACACTCAAAAAGGAAAATGCCGAAGAACACATCAAAAAACTAGAGCAGACGATTGTGAAAGCCGGTTATACAGAACAAACAATCCAGTTCAATGAACCAAAAGAGTTCAGATCCTACAAATCAAAAGCGGGTCTCGGAGCAGAGAATCCTCGTGATCTGGAGAAAGGTGCTGATGTTCTCCCTACACTGTACAACTATGACTACATGAATTTGGGAATCTGGCAAAGCTTTCTTCATATGCCGGACGAAGAAGCAATAAATCGAGAAGTTCAACAGATAAAAGAAGGAACACGCTCAAATCAGATTTTAACTATTCTGAATGGAACAATACATATGAAAAGATTAAAGCAAAATTTGAAAACAATGAGTACTTCCCGATTGTCACTCCAGAAGAATTTTCCATATCTGATAATGATGTTTTAAAACAAACAGTTGAACCGAAGCTTTATGTTCCACCTTTGATTTTAGAAAAGAAAATTGTTCAACTTGAATCAGAAATTGACGAAACCCACAAAGCTTTTGAAAAAGAAAAGGAAAATCTTCAAACGAAAATTAATATATTAGAGGACATGATCTCAGAATTAAAATCTATAACTGATAAAAATGTTTTTCAAAATTCTAAACCTTCATTAATAGGACCGGCACCTGTTAATCCAGTACCAATCATCTTGAGGAGAAACTCTAATTCACCTGTCTTAAATGCTTCTAATAGAAAATTAGAGTCTCAGAGTAAGAAGTCCAAGAAGCCGAATGGAGTCAAAGGGGCCATGCAGTCTAAGAAGCCTATTTCGACGAGGACTAGTATACTTTAGAAGCCTAGCGAGCTTAAGAAGTCTAGACCATCTACGTTTCCAGTTTCTTCTTCCACTGTCAAAAATAATTGTAATAACTACCGACATGTGAAAGCTCCTGCAATGGATTTTAGAACGGATGCTTCTGTCTATCATCATGTTCCTTATTCGCCTGATTTTGATGTTGCGTTTACTAAAACTGATCAATTTGGAACAAAGAGATTGTTTAATAAAATCACAAAGAAACAAATTACTCAGACTGATGATCAATTCTTTGTAAGATTAGATGCTCCATGTGGTATAAAAGTCAATAAATATCATAAATCCGGTAAAATTATAAAATCATGTAAAACTTGTCAGCCACATCCATGCAAGTCGAATGTCTCGATTCTAACAAAATCAAATCAAAAGAATTCATCATCACCGGTTTCCAAACAACCGAAAAATTCTTCCAAAAACCCACCAACCTCTGATACACACTCGTCTTCTCGTCGCAAACTTTCTCGAGGATCTTCCGCACCTAAACCAAACTCTTCAGGTTCCTCAAAGTGCGACAACAAAAAATCTACAAAATCCTCAACATTTGTGAAGTATAATTGGATAAAAAATGAACATTCTCACTGGATTATTCAATCCTCTGCAAAATCTTTCATATGGGTCGTCAGATCCACAACTTCCGAACTGCCTCCTTGCAATTCTCCTAAGCTCTAATTCGATCATACAATAATGCTACATAAAACATCTGTCACTAATCGTTCAGGACCCACATGTTTTACTTGTTTTATGTAGAATCTGAGGTACCTTGACTTGGGTTATTCAAAGCACATGACTGGAAATAAAGCTCTTCTATCCAACACTCATGATAAATATTTGGGGATAGTTACCAGTCTCGACCAAGGATCTTTTTCTAATTCTTTATTTCACTTTAACTTTATCTTATATATATATATATATATATATATATATATATATATATATATATATATATATATATATATATATATATATATATATATATATATATATATATATATATATATATATATATATATATATATATATATTTAATTTGTTAAATTTTCTTTTATTATTAATAAAATTAAAATTTCAAATTCTATTTATATACACATATATTATATATATATATATTATATTATATTATATTATATATATATATATATATATATATATATATATATATATATATATATATATATATATATATATATATATATATATATGGTTGAATTTTTTTCAGAACCAATTAAGGCTACAGATGTAGCAGAACTCAATCTAAACCATTGATTTTTGAAATGAAATGATCGTGGAAGATACATTAATGTATTTGATAAGGGACCCAAATATTGGTTTGCAATTCATGCATGTATACATATATGTATATGTTTTCATGTATGTATACATAAGTGTTATCTATACATGTATGTATACATGCATAAATGACATCCATGCAAACCAATATTTGAGGGTCCCTCATCAAATACATTAATGTGTCTTCCATGATCATTTCATTTCAAAAATCAATGGTTTAGATTGAGTTATGCTAGTTCTGTAACCTTAATTGGTTCTGATTTTAATTCTACACTATATATATATATATATATATATATATATATATATATATATATATATATATATATATATATATATATATATATATATATATATATATATATATATATATATATATATGCATTTATACATACATGTATAGGTAACACTTATGTATACATACATGAAAACCTATACATATATGTATACTTGCATGAATGACATCCATGCAAACAAATATTTGGGGGTTCCTCATCAAATACATTATTGTGTCTTCCATGATCATTTCATTGCAAAAATCAATGGTTTAGATTGAGTTCTGCTGATTCTGTAGCCTTAATTGGTTCTGAAAATAATTTACCCCTATATATATATATATATATATATATATATATATATATATATATATATATATATATATATATATATATATATATATATATATATATATATATATATATATATATATATATATATATATATATTGAAGGGCTAGTTACAGAACCCATTTTAGGCTACAGAACCCGCAGAACTCAATCTAAACCATTGAATTTTAAAATGAAATGATCATTGAAGATACATGAAGTGATTTAATGAGGGACCCCCATGCATGTATGTTATTCATTCACGAAAACATATATGTTTTTGTGCATGTATGTTTTCATGTATATATACATAAGTGTTATTTTTGCATTATTTGAACATACATGTTTTTCAGTATTTTTAATGTTTTTCTTAAAAGATATGTTTGATTTTGGTTAAATGTTATTGTTTTGCATATTTTTTTACTAAATTCTAATATTCTTAGATGAGTTCTGCTTGGTTCTACGCAAAAAATGGGTTCTGTAAATAGCCCGCCCCTATATATATATATATATATATATATATATATATATATATATATATATATATATATATATATATATATATATATATATATATATATATATATATATATAAATATAATTTCATTAACCGTAAGTAACTTATACACAATTCATTGTATAACTCGAGCCACTACAGAGTGACTTATACACAATTCAATGTATAACTCGAGCTTCATCAGAATGGTTTATACATATTTCAGTGTATAGCCTGGGCCTCAATGGAACATGGCTTTTAAGTACTTCAGCTTGAAACCCGGTCCTCAATGGTCAATGGCTTCTGATCAAAACAGATTCAGAACCCGCTCATCACAAGAAAGCACGAATCTCAATCATTCTTAACCGCAAGAACTCTTCACCAACCCTCCGACGATGTTTAAGGAACGTCTTCAAAACTCAAAACTTTTAGATATCTTTGTTTTGTCGAGAGGGAGAAATATTAATTATAGGGGGAGAATTATAATTCTAGGGGGAGAAAATTTATAAAATCAAAACAAAAATACCCAACTGAATAAACAAACGATAAATCTTTCATAAGACAATACCTTCCCATGGTTTGCCAGATCCGACCTTACCTTCCGAGGGAAATATTTTTCTACCAACTGGTAAATGTGAGGGTAACGTCTAGGGTATATTACTAGGTGAGTGCAAGGTTATGTGAAAACTGAAGGGTTTCAATAAACTGATCAACCCATTAGGTCGACCACCTAGTGCTTGGTTAGAACCATACTGGTAAGAACATGATGGTGTTCTTGACCGGTTAAAACCAACAAGCTGATTTAATCCCTAAAAGCGGAACTGAGATTAAACCTAATCCTTAAACCCTAAAGGATTATAGGAACTTGGAAATCAAACTTGATTAACAGGAAAGATACCTTATTCGAAGAACTCAAACACACACATTGCTTGTGTGTGTTCGTCGACTACCACCAAGAACCCTAGGGAATCGATCGAACAAGAGGGAAGAGGAGAAAGAGTGTTCTACAAATCCTACCTTAGTTTAGCTTAAGTAAGTACACTGATGATGAGCATGACGAGCGATCCTCTAGATGATCACTTGCAACGATCTAGATCTTCAAGACTTGAAGAACACGAAAAACGAACTAAGATCACGAAGAACACAAGCTTGTGTTCTTGTGGGATTCGGCCGATCGAAGGGAAGAAAGGGGGAAGGGAATTCGTGAGGTGCTACAAGGACCAAGCATTAGGTTTAAGCCTTAAGCCTTCTATATATAATAGAATATCTTACACTTAAAACCCTTCTAGTTTAATTAAGATTAACTTCTTAATTAAACTTCCTCTTTACACATTCAACCCTCATAGTTCTAGTAGTTATTATTGTCACACTTAATTATCAAATGCCTTAGTATTATACACTTATATATTTCGTATAGACATACATGAAATATATACTTGTGTTATATAACTTTAATAATTAATTAGACAATAATATTATCCAATTACTATATGATTTAATAGCTTTAAATCATATCATGGATAATCTTTAATTAACACATTGTTTATTTACTCAACTGATAAATATACAAATATTTGTATTAATTAGTTAGTTAAACTAATCCAGTAATAAGTTAAAGTTAACTTAATACTTAACTGATTCATAATGACTATTATGAATCATTCCTCTTCGTAGTATCATTGCATATCTTGCTCGTATTACATGCACTCACTGTTGTGACCCTTAACTATTTATGTTTTCTATCTTCAAGGCTTCAATTGGGTTTCTAGGGTTTAATTTGGTTTCTAGGGTTTATGTTTAGGTGTGAGTCGGCCAAATAGGCCAAGACCCTACGGTTTTATGTTATGGTTCGATTAGGGTTCGAGATCAAGGGTTTGTTTCGTTAGATCTAGGGTTAAGCATATCAATGATTATAGATCTAAGGTTTCTAGGGATCAAAAGTATAGGGTTTAGACAATAACAACAACGAATCAAAGAACCAACGAAAGATTAACAAAACAATAAATGAAATAAACAAGTTTGGGACGAAATCCGTATGCATGGAGTGACCATGCACACGTACGGCTCGGGATCAACACCACAAGCAAATGCCGAGACCTCTTGGCCTTTGGCCTAGGTCTCGGGTTCGAGTACTAGATCCGGAACAAAGAAGAAATCAACATAAAGGGTTCGGGTTTCATACCTTGCGATCGAAATTGAGAAGAAAACGAACAAGAAAGGCAAGGATCGAATGGGGATGCTCCAACTCGAACTCGGGGCTGTTTTGGGGATGATTGGGACGAAATCAACAAGGGACAGAAGGAGGCTGGTGGGTTTTATTTATAGTGTGGCTATCTAGGGTTTCAAGTTAGAGTTGTAATAGGACTGGGTTTCTTTTGAACCAAGATATAGATAAAAACCAAAGAGGGATAGAGATAACACTTCAAGATTCAAATGAGATGATAACCACACCACCTTGGTGTGGTTTGGACGAAATTATGAAGGAGGGGGACTAGGTTCGGCCACATAGTGTCCGGGACAACAATTGATGTGTCGGTTTGGAATAAAATTCGTTACGAGTCACGTTTAATTATTTATTTTGATTTATTGATTAAGTATTACTTAAATATCATTATTAGAAGTGTTTTGGAGTAAAGAAATGTCACTACAAGTATTATAAGATGTTGTGTTGACTAAAATAGGCAAACACTGATGTATGGTGAAAGTATTAAATGTTCGGTGAACTAGTTATGTGTTTGGATGCCAAAAGTAGAAATGAAACTAAATGAAGAAAGTTTCTAAACATAGAAACTTTCTAAATATAGAAATGATATGAAATGAGGAAAGTTTCTAAAAATAGAAACTTTCTATAATTAGACATAATAGGATCGAGGAAAGTTTCTAAAAATAGAAACTATTAAAATTAGAAATGTTACGAAATGAGAAAGTTTCTAAAAATAGAAACTTTCTAAATATAGAAAGTAAGAAATGAAAAATAGTAACATACCCAAAATCTCGAGTTGTCACATTCTCCCCTGGTTGAAGAAATTCCGTCCTGAAATTTATATCAAAGAACGAACAGGAGAGACAACGAGAAATAGATGTGGATGATAGGCAGTACTCATATCATGGCGAGTACCGAGAAAGTTTTGCAACGTTTGCCAAATACGACTTCCTTCAAGTAGATTCTTGTCAGCTTCTCCATTTGATCAGTTTCCTTGATTGCGATAAAGTGAGCTGATTTGGTTAAACGATCGACAATTACGCGAATTGTAACATGACCACCAAACGTTCGAGGTAACTTGGTTATGAAATCTATTGAGATTTGTTCCCATTTCTATTCAGGGATCTCTAGTTGTTGTAGAAGAATAGACGATTTTTGATTTTCAGCTTTCACTTGTGAGCACGTTAGACACTTGTTCACGTAGACTGCAATCTCTTTCTCCATGTTAGGCCACCAATAAGGTTCATTGTTATCTATGTACATCTTGTCAGCACCGGAATGAATCGAATAGTTGGACTTGTGAGCTTCATATAGGATGACATTGCGAACACTTCCATGATTAAGGACCCATATACGATCCATAAAGTATAGGGTTCCATCCACCTTTGTTTCTAGTTGCTTCTCCAAAACACGTACGGTTTCCCTCTTCATGTTTTCTATCTTCAAGGCTTCAATTTGGAATTTATGAATTTGGGAGGATAGATTAGAAAGAATGTAAATTGGAAGGGCTTGAACACGACGAGGTTTGGGTTGCCCTTTCCGACTTAAGGCATCAGCTAAGACGTTAGCTTTACCAGGATGATACTTGATCTCGCAGTCGTAATCATTCATCAACTCTACCCATCTGCATTGTCTAATTTTGAGCTCTTTCTGATCGAATATGTGTTGCAGACGCTTGTGGTCGGTGAATATCATGCACTTGGTACCGTAGAGGTAATGTCTCCAAATGTTCAATGCGAACACCACGACACCTAACTCGAGATCATGCGTTGTATAGTTCTTCTCGTGAATCTTCAATTGTCGAGAGGCGTAGGCGATCACCTTGGTGCGAAGCATCACAGAAAACTACGAAATTGTCGGTTCCTTCGGGAAGAGATAGAATTTGCGTAGAAATTATTATGAATTTTAGGGTTTGGAAGGCCGATTCTTATTTTTCGCCCCAGATAAATTTCTCATCTTTTTGCGTCAACGCCTCTAAATCTTTAGCTATCTTCACGAAATTCTTGATGAATCTTATATAATAGCCAGTAAGACCAATAAATTGTCTAATTTCTATTGGGGTCTTTCGAGCTTCCCATTTCTTAATAGCCTCGATCTTTGTAGGATCAACGTGGATTCCTTCCTTGTTGATGACATGCCCTGAAAATTGCACTTCACGCAACTAGAATTCATACTTTGACATCTTGGCATACATCTTCTCTTTCTCCAACCACTCAAGAATGATTCTTAAGTGCTCTTCATGTTCTTCACTTGTTCGCGAATAGATGTGAATATCATCTATGAAGACGATAACGAATTTGTCGAGATATTCCTTGCACACTCTGTTCATGAGATCCATAAACACAGCAGGTGCATTGGTCAAACCAAATGGCATTACAAAAAATTCATAAGGACCATAGCGAGTTCTGAAAGCAGTTTTGGGCACATCTTCATCACAAACTTTTAACTGAAGGTAGCCTGAACGAAGATCAATCTTGGAGTAGAAACTCGATCCTTGGAGTTGATCGAATAGATCATCAATTGTGGGGAAGAGGATAATGATTTTTAATGCTTAATTTATTCATTTCTCGATAGTCAATCCACATCCTCATTGAACCATCTTTCTTTTTAACGAAAAGGGACCGGAGCTCCCAGGATTAGAAACTCGGTCGAATGAAACTAAGATTAAGATGTTCTTGTAATAGAGGATAAAGTCCTTGCATTTCAGATGGTGCAAGACGATAAGGAGAACATGCGATAGAAGTGAATTTTTTGAATCAAAACGATGCGGAATTCAATTTGTCTCTGAGGTGGCAGTCCAGGCAATTCGCCAGGAAAAATAGGGAAAAAAAATCACGAACGATAAGAATGTCCTAAATCTTACGATCTTTGGACTGCTTGCCAACGACATGTGCAAGAAAGGCTTGGCATCCTTTACAAAGATATTTTGTGCTTTCATAGCATTTATGATTTTGATATTTTTATTTCTTTGTTCACATTGAATTATTAATGTTTATGATTTTGTTAAAGGGATTCGAATTTGTTTGTTGTGGCATAATATATCAACATGGTGTTTAGATAACCAATTAATCCCTATGACGATATCAAAACTACCTAGCTCTACAGGCATAAGGTCAATCTCGAATATATGATTGTCTAGATTAAGCTTACAACCCTTAAGAAGATCTCACTAGACATAATAACTTGCCATCTGCTAATTCAATCTCATAACTGACCACTATAGGTGATAATTAGATATCTAAGAATCATTTAAAGTCGGCAGACACAAAACTCAAATCGGCTCTCGAATCGAATAAAATAGAAGCAAAATAATTGTCGATAATAAACGTACTGGTACCAGTATTGGGATCTTCGCGAGCTTCTTAAGCACCAATGACGAACACTCGACCACGAATATTCTGACGATCATTGTTGTTGTTGGCATTGTGGTTGTTGTTACAATGGGCGTTGTTGTTGTTCTTGAAGCTTTAGGAAGCGATTTCGGTAGTGATTTGGGTCACCATACTCGTACATACCAGAATTTTGGAAGGAGGTATTAGACGTACATTTTCTGAAATTGTGACCCCAATGGTCACATATATAGCACTTCTCACACTGATCATCATGATGTCAATTGCACTTGTTACACTTGGGATTGCTTCCAGCACACTGTTTTTCATCAGGGTTCGACTGATCGTTGTTCTTCTGGTTGGATGCAGCATAGCTCTGGATCATCTGATACTTGTTCCCTTTGTAGTTTGCTAATTGTTGTTGTAGTAACGCCTCCCATTGTCGTTGCTAGAGGGTTCAGATTATTTGGTAGACACAACCAATTGGTCTTTAAACGATCCACTTCTAAAAGCATCATCTATCAGTCTTGTTGCTAGATTCACATCTTCTTCAAAAGTCATAGGCTGAGCAGCATTAACGTGAGTAAGTACGAGTTCGTGTAGACCGTAGATATATCTCTCAATTCGCATAAACTCAGGGAAACCATATGAGAGACAAAACGATAAAGAGAATTTAAAGAAAGAAATTTTTATAGTGTAGACATAATAGAGACATTTAAAAGAAATAGGGAAAATAGATACAAATAGTCGTAGTAGTAGACGTAATATTAGTAGTAGTAATAGTAGTGGTAGAAATCGCTAAATAAGGAAATTACTTATTATAGTATGAAACAAATTTTCAAACAACAAAATAAGATGATCTTTTTAATTAATAAAATAATACTTTTATTAAAAACGTTTCCTAATGGTTAAGTTTTGAAAAGAAAGACACATCCAGCTAAACTAGGCAACAAGAAAATAACTAAGTAAAACTAATTTTGAAAATAGTTAAGAACATAAAATATTTGTATAATGAAAAGTTGAATTAGACGCGCGGCGACGACTTGTCGTCTTCTTCTGGTTCATCTTCTACTTCAGAGTCTTCTTCAGGCTCTGACTCTTCTTCTGGTTCTGATTCTGATACTGGTTTTGATTCTGGTACTGGCTCTTGTCGTCGAGGGGTTTCCTGGAGTTAAATTACGACGCGGCTTCGCAGGCGTAGACACAAATAAAATACCACCCTCAAACTTACAAAAAAATAAAATTGGACGTTGGCCAATAGCTGGCGTCAGAGGACCATTTGGGATAATGGGGATAAGACGTCTTCTTGGTCGTCGATGCCATGGAACAAGGAGACGGAAGAATACTTCTAGGCGTAGTAGTACTATGATCACTATCATATTCGGAGTCGGGCGAAATATCGATAACACTCGATAACGACATTCTGATAATAAGTCGCAATACTGATAGAACATAAAATTAGGCACTCAGACGATATGCTAAGTATTACTCTAAGGCAATACTAACTAAGGCAATGTTCTAATCTAAGAACAATGAAACTTTAGGATATGAGACTTAGCGTGCCATGAACATTTGTTTTGCCAAAGTTTTGTTTTGTCCAAAAATATTTTGTAGTTATAGACTAGGCTTGCTAATTCACTATAACTTAAGCTCTGATACCATTCAACACTCATATGATATGAGAAGTAAATATGAAAAGTGAAGTGTAATTATAGAAGATCTACAATTATTGTTTTGTTTATGAAAATGTGTTGAACAAGTTGTTACGTGTGACATCGCATGACTGTTATCCCCAACAGGTAGCTAGTCTATTGAGTTAATATACCAACCCCTAAGTCCACAATCAACACTTCAACTCCAGTATGTTCTTTTATGGATATGCACTCCCGAAAGATGTCTTGGATAAACCAAGTAGTGATCAAATAATGTTGGGAGGATGAGTGTCAGCCAATAGTACTATCGGCATATCCATGGTCTAGATCCACTAGTTAATGATTTTTGGCACCTTAGTCCGGTATAATAATTGTTTGTTATACCAATGCGATAATGAAATTGTAAAGAGGTTATGTACAGTCAAAGTAAAACAGTAGCATTTGTTTATGTTTTCCACCTCAAAAGTTTATAAAAACAGTAAAAGAGTAAAAGGGGTCTGTGGACTCACCTGGGCAAAGCTTAGCTCTCGATAAACGCAATAACGTTTCTAATTAGACTAAGCTAACACGGGCGATCTAATAATAAATGATATATGATTAACATTATGTTTTATGTTTTGTGACATCGAATGAACTTGAGTTATTGGTCCTTAATGGGCCGAAATGAAATGAAATGAGTTCAGAAATGAAATGAAATGGGCTTCGAAATGAAATGAAATGGACTTGGGTTAGGCTTAATGCGCTTAATGGGCCACTAGATGGGCCACTTGGGCCTTAAGTTGGGCTTAGGTCCAATTAGATTGGGCTTGGCCCAATTGGGTTCGGTTTGGGTATAAATGGGCCAAAGGTTTGGGCTTTGGTCCAAATGGGCTTGGATACTAATGGGCCAACTAAAGTTTGGGCCTGATGGACTAAGATAGATCGAATGGGCCAAGTACGGGCCTTGGCCCGATTAGGTATTCGAGTTTGGGTCAAGATCCATCTTGACCCGCTTTGACTTATGGGTCAAAATTAGTCCATTCTAGCAGTCAACATGGGTCAAAATAGTCAACAATGGTCCATTAGATTTCGGCTAGGGTTTCAGTTCGGGTCTAGGGTTTGGTTTAACACAAGTTTGAGTCAACGATTGTCAAATCTAGTCAACCTAGGTGAAATAGTCAACCTATTAGTCAACTAGGGTTAGGGTTTTGGTTTCTAGGGTTTTTGTTTAGGTGTGAGTCGGCCGAATAGGCCAAGACCCTACGCTTTTGTGCTATGGTTCGATTAGGGTTCGAGATCAAGGGTTTGTTTGGTTAGATCTAGGGTTAAGCATATCAATGATTATAGATCTAAGGTTTCTAGGGATCAGAATTCTAGGGTTTAGACAATAACAACAACGAATCAAAGAACCAACGAAAGATTAACAAAACAATAAACGAAATAAACAAGTTTGGGACGAAATCCGTATGCATGGAGTGACCATGCACACGTACGGCTCGGGATCAACACCACAAGCAAATGATGAGACCTCTTGGCCTTTGGCCTAGGTCTCGGGTTCGAGTACTAGATCCGGAAAAAAGAAGAAATCAACATAAAGGGTTCGGGTTTCATACCTTGCGATCGAAATTGAGAAGAAAATGAACAAGAAAGGCAAGGATCGAATGGGGATGCTCCAACTCGAACTCGGGGCTGTTTTGGGGATGCTTGGGACGAAATCAACAAGGGAAAGGAGGAGGCTGGTGGGTTTTATTTATAGTGTGGCTATCTAGGGTTTCAAGTTAGAGTTGTAGTAGGACTAGGTTTCTTTTGAACCAAGATATAGATAAAAACCAAAGAGGGATAGAGATAACACTTCAAGATTCAAATGAGATGATAACCACACCACCTTGGTGTGCTTTGGACGAAATTATGAAGGAGGGGGACTAGGTTCGGCCACATAGTGGCCGGAACAACAATTGATGTGTCGGTTTGGAATAAAATTCGTTACGAGTCACGTTTAATTATTTATTTTGATTTATTGATTAAGTATTACTTAAATATCATTATTAGAAGTGTTTTGGAGTAAAGAAATGTCGCCATAAGTATTATAAGATGTTGTGTTGACTAAAATAGGCAAACACTGATGTATGGTGAAAACATTAAATGTTCGGTGAACTAGTTATGTGTTTAGATGCCAAAAGTAGAAATGAAACTAAATGAGGAAAGTTTCTAAACATAGAAACTTTCTAAATATAGAAATGATATGAAATGAGGAAAGTTTCTGAAAATAGAAACTTTCTATAATTAGAAATAATAGGAAACGAGGAAAGTTTCTAAAAATTAGAACTTTCTAAAATTAGAAATGTTACGAAATGAGAAAGTTTCTAAAAATAAAAAATTTCTAAATATAGAAAGTAAGAAATGAAAAATAGTAACATACCCAAAATATCGAGTTGTCACACCAACCCCATAAAAACAGCTTATGTAACCAAGGTATAGTTTTGAAAAACTCTTTAATAGCGTCTCCTAGTAAAGAACACCCTGTCTCTACTTCTTGGACAACTTTGTTAGGTTCATCCTTTGCAGCACGATATTTGTGATAATGAATACGATCATGGTAGAAAGTATCAACTCCTGTATTCGAAATCATTTCATGACTTCTTGATTCAAATTGTTGTGATAAACGACAAAGAACAAATCAGTTCGTTTGGTCATGGCCATGCACTTACCAATTTTCTTATCATGTCAAAGGACCCATAAATATCTCTCCTTAAAAGGAGGTGCAATTACCATCTTGTTATATTTCGATTCAAAATACAACTTCCTCTGTACCCAGTAAGGCCTCGTACAACCATATTTCAGGTTTCTTTAAGACGAAGTACATTAGTCATTGTATCCCAAACCAAATACCTCAGGCTTATGGACAATCCTAGTGAACAATGCTTTTGAACTTTTCAACTACGAAGTATTTTCACGGTGGTCAATCCAATATTCATCGAGCCTCCAACAAAATATCACCGATATTTGGTCCACAAAAAACTTGTTGTTGCTATCTTCGAGTAAACTCGAATCTCCACCAAATACCGCGATGACGTTAACGTTCCATCAAGGTTCCCACCAAGATGAGTAGTCACGGATTATATCTTTTGAATAAATAGACTTTTATTCATGAATATTGTAAAACATACAAAGTCTTGAATAATAATGATACTAACTCATGTATTATTCCTCACTAGACATAGATACAGAATTATTACTGCATCATTACTTATTCCTTTCGTTCATGTTGATTACTTAATGACTTTTACAATTTTACTTGTAAGTTTATCACTAAACTAGTCATTTCTATTAAACTAAAGATATAAGACAAGTGTTGGAAAAACACTATTACTTTTGTATTTGCTAGATTTTGTTCTTGCAACATTCTAGAACATATTCTAGTCTTTTCCTTTTATGCAATTCGGTAAACATAGAAGTATTGGAAATAACTCCTTAGTTTCTTGTATTCATACAATTCACCTTGTAACTAAAGCCTCTTTTAGTTACTTAATTTGTGGATATCTTGTTGCAAGTTAAAGAAATTTCCTTAAATGATTATGTTATCCACTGAAGTGTGAACAACCTATTAGATATGCAGTGATTAATCACATGACTTGTGATCACGCTATTAGGTTTGCAATAGTCTAATTAACGATAATTTATTATTTCTCTTAACTCTTTGGCTAACGATTTGGTAAAACCTTATTGTTAATATCCTTCTAACTTACTATATTCATTAATGAAGGAATTAGGTGCACAATTGGTCAACCTATGATGATACATCCATGCCTACGAAACACTTAAGGGTCACACCGGTGAGTGCATGTAATTCGACCAAGTTATGCAACGATACTACGAAGAGGAATGATTCATAATAGTAATTATGAATCAGTTAAGTATTAAGTTAAGTTTAACAAACTAATTAATACAAGTAGTTGTACATTTACTAGTTAAGTAAATTTACAATGTGTTAGTTATAGATTATCCATGATATGATTTAAAGCTATTAAATCATATAGTAATTGGATAATATTATTGTATAAATTATATAAAGGTTATTATATAATTAACTATTAAAAGTATAAATATAAGTGTATAATTTCGTGTATATGGGTACCGAAATTATAGTGTGTTAATACTAGACATTTGATAGTTAAGTGCAATGATAATAAACTAGCTAAAACTATAAGGGTTTAAAGTGTAAGAGATAAGTTTAATTAAGAGATTAATCTTAATTAAACTAGAAGGGCCCTAAGCGTAAGTCTTTCTAGTATAAATAGAATGCATGGGGTTCCTTATTCCTAGATCACCAACTCGAAACCCTAGCCTCCTCCTCTCTTTGGTTTCGACCGAACACAACAGTTTGTGTTCTTCGTGTTCTTCATTCGTTCTTCGTGTTCTTCAGGTCTTCAAGATCCAAGATCGTTGCAAGTGATCAACTAGAAGATCGTTCGTCGTGTTCATCATCAGTGGACTTATCTTAAGCATTAACCTAAGGTATGTTTCATGGAACACATCTTCTTCTTCTCCTCTTGTTCGAAGTCGAACCAAGAACCCTAGGGTTCTTGGTAGTAATCGACGAACACACACAAGTATGTGTGTGTGTTTGAGTTCTTCGTACAAGGTTTCTTTCTTGTTAACCTAATCTTGTTTTCCAACATCCCAATCCTTTAGGATTTAAGGATTAGGTTTAATCCCAGTTCCGCATTTAGGGATTAAATCGGCTAGTAAGTTTAAACCGGTCAAGAACAAGTTCATGTTCTTGGTCAGCAAGGTTCGAACTCGTGTACTAGGTGGTCGACCCAAGTGGTTGATCAGTCGCATGGTGCGTAGTAAATCCCTACAGTGGTATCAGAGAGTTGGTTTAGAAATCTAGACTAGATTAACAAAGGTTGTTTGTTTACTTTAATTTACAAGTTTTTTTTTGTTTCAAGTTTTTTTTCTTCTTTCTTCTTCATAATTTTCGAAAAAGGGGAAGAAACCCTAGGACCAAGAACATTAAACTAGTCTAAGTTTAATTGGTCAAAAAGGTTTCTAGAAAACCCTAGTAATTTTCGAAAAACCCTAAAAAGAACCCTAGGATCAAGTATATTATACAAGATATGTTTAATTGATCAAAAGGATTCTTTCCATAATCCCTTGAATTTTCGTGACTTAGGAAAACCCTAGGATCAAGTATGTTAAACATGTTTTGTTTAATTGATCAAAAGGATTATTTCCTAATCCCTTAGAGATTTCGAAATCTAGGAGGAAACTTGGACACCAAGTATGTTAAACTATCCTAGTTTAATTGGTGGAAAAGTTTCTTAGTGTTAAGATTTTCGAAAACCCTAAAGAACCCTAGAACATTAAACTACTTTAAGTTTAATAGTTTAAAAGTATTAATTAGGATAATAATCTAAAACCTAGTTAATTAGACAAGATTATGTCTAATAGGTTTAATTATTATTTTGATAGATTTATTAAAGCTAGTTCTTTAAACCTATTAATTTAGACAAAGTTTATTGTCTATAAGGTTTAATTTAAAGAGTTTTAATAAATGTATTAAAAGTTATAATCTATCTTAGAATTTAAACAAAGTTTATTGTTTAGATAGGATTGATTAAAAAGAAATTAGTCTTTTTAAATAAAATGATGTCTTTGATCAAGAAAGTCAAAACCCTAGTTTTGATTGATCAAAAACAAGATTAGGGTTCATGTAATTAATTTAAGGAATTGATTAAGAGGATGTTAATTTTTAAGTTATAAAATTAACAAGGTGTATTTAATTGTTTATGTATATGTATTTAAAATTTTCGCAAATTTTTAGAATAATTAAATAAAATTGAATTTTAAAAGAAGTAATAAGTTTATACATATTTTAATTAGATTAAGTTAAAATACACATGTATAAGGTAGATGTAATATTCTTATTAGAATGTTTCAAGTTTATTATAAGAAATATACATATATACGAATTTTATATATTAAATACAAGATGAATTGGGACAATTAAAAAGGGTAATGTTATTTTGATCTTTTGGATAATATTATAATTAGTTATTGTATAAGTTATAATATAATTAAAACTAGAAAGTACAAAGTTATGATTTCATTATAACTAGAAATTGTACAAGTTGAAATTATATGATTAACTAGAAATTTACAAAGTTATATATATATATATATATATATATATATATATATATATATATATATATATATATATATATATATATATATATATATATTAAGATGTATAAAAGTTATAAATTATTATAACTAGATAATTATACAAGTATAACATAAGTATTTTACAAGTTATGTAATATACTAGATTAATGATCAAGTATAAATAACAAGAATCTATATTTAACTAGTTCAAGTTAAATATAAGAAAGGTTTAAACAAACTAAAGAATTATTATATATAGTTTTTATATAATAGGTTGATTAGTTTCACCAAGTATAAACCGGTGATTGTTAGCTTAAGTTTCATCATGGTTGTTGAAGCTAGTGGGAGCTACACAAGAAAATCACAAAGTTTATAAGTGTGTCGTTAAGGCATAAGTTATGGTCGAATTTAATAAGTAAGAAATAAGTGTTTAATTTCATTATTAGACATATGAAAAACTAGGTGTGTTAAACTAAGTTTATGTTTCAAGTTCATGAATCGTAAAAGTTTTAAAAGTTTAACATAAGTTTATAAGTTTTTCAAGTAATATAAAACAAGTAAGTTTTATTAGAAATAAGGTTTCTCACAAAACCTAGTAAAACATTTTGTACACCTCGTTTTAGGTATACATGTAAAATCGTGTGAATTCTTGAAACTATAAGTTTTAAAGAATAGTTCTTATGTTTAAAGAAGGTGTCTTGGAGAACCATTCAATTCACAAGTCACACATTTTTAAACAAGGATTAAGATTGGAATAAAAGTTTAAGTTTAGTTTTAAGACTTAACAAACCCAAGAAAATCTTAGATCGAAGTATTATCCACCTAATGGAACACCTCACTTGTTAAACGATATTCATATTGTAAGGATAAAGAACCTTAGATATGGATTCAAATCATTGCGAGTGTTAGGGTGCGTAAGGTTCTGTGATAATCGGGAGTCCCGGCGCAGAGCATCGCACTGTCTTAGATGGTCTGATCTACTTTGGTGATAATCGGGAGTCCCGACCCAAACAGTACTTGAGTAGAATAAACATACCAGACTTTATTACTAACTTAGAAATGTACAATTAGATTGTACAAAGTTGTAATAAGTTATAAGTCTAAAGATTCTACGACCCCTAGGAATCGTGTCAAGTCTTGATACGATCGGTAAGGAAGTTACCTACCAGAAATAGCATGTCTCGTCGGGAAGTGCCCAAACCTTGCGGCGAGAATGTGATATATGGATCCTAGGCCTAAAATATTAATTATGCGTTTATAATATATTTTAGAGAATGTTTATTGATGATTACTAATTAAACTGGGTTTGATTTGTAGATGGCAGCAACAAATGTGATTGCGACAACAAGTACCAACAATCTCTCACTTCGCTCAATCCTCGAAAAGGACAAGTTGACTGGGTCAAACTTTCTGAACAAGGAGCGCAATCTTCGTATTGTGCTCAGGCATGAGAGAAAGTGGTATGTCTTGGAGAGAGCAGTACCGAACACCCCTGCTGTTAACCCCAAGAACACAACACTTTGTGTTCTTCGTGTTCTTCATTCGTTCTTCGTGTTCTTCAAGTCTTGAAGATCCAAGATCGTTGCAAGTGATCAACTAGAAGATCGTTCGTCATGTTCATCATCAGTGGACTTATCTTAAGCATTAACCTAAGGTATGTTTCATGGAACACATCTTCTTCTTCTCCTCTTGTTCGAAGTCGAACCAAGAACCCTAGGGTTCTTGGTAGTAATCGACGAACACACACAAGTATGTGTGTGTGTTTGAGTTCTTCGTACAAGGTTTCTTTCTTGTTAACCTAATCTAGTTTTCCAACCCCCCAATCCTTTAGGATTTAAGGATTAGGTTTAATCCCAGTTCCGCATTTAGGGATTAAATCAGCTAGTAAGTTTAAACCGGTCAAGAACAAGTTCATGTTCTTGGTCAGCAAGGTTCGAACTCGTGTACTAGGTGGTCGACCCAAGTGGTTGATCAGTCGCATGGTGCGTAGTAAATCCCTACAATTAATACCTTTAATGAATATGTTAGTCATGGCTCCCACTAAATTTATGGAATTTAAGCATCACTTAAACTATTACTTTGACCTAGTCAAAATATTATAGTTTAACCTTTTAAGAATTAATCAATTATTAAAGTCATCTTTTGGATTTTGCGAATATCCAACATTCATTTTAAGGGAATCATGACTTTCATTGATCAACGTATCAAAGAAGTATAAGACACTTGAAACGATACATCCAATTCTTAAATGTATTAGTGTCTTTTATGAACCCTCATTTAATGCCAAAGTCATTTCTTGGATTTCTCAAATATCCATTATTCGTATTAGGGAATTATGACTTGATCAAACATTGTATTTATTACAAGTATAAAAGACTTGCAATAATACCTTTAATTCTTAAATACCTTAATATAGTTTGAACTTTTAAGAGTTCATTTAATGTCTAAGTCATTCCACTTGGATTATACGAATATCCAATTATTCCTATTAGGGATTTATGACTTCATTAAATTCCTTTATCCCACGTATGAAAAACTTATAATAATACTCTTTAAAGTCTATCTTGATTATATCTAATATAATCATACTACATTAATAATAATACTTTAAAACTTACTATTATAAGTAACCATTACTTAAGATGTTTTAAGTAAGTTCAATGTACCTTGAACTTTATGCTTTCCATAAAAACCCTTAAATACTTTCATGAGAAAAACTTTTCTAACAATTAGTATCTAAGTAATTTGAGCTAATAAGATATCACAACAATCAAACAAATATAAACAATGAGATTATTATTAAGTCAATACTTGACTTTATAATCAAGTCATAAAACTTGACTAGTATAATCAACACATGCACGCCCAATATAATTCAACCATTAATTCAACGATGATAAACTTAAAACCGAAAATTTATCATAGAATATAAAAATGTAATTTGTTCAAAAACTACTAAAAAAACGTAAACTGTTTTAGTGAATCCATACGAAAAATACTGAATAAAAAATGGTGCTCGTGGGATCTTCATCTCATGCCGGTCATCATCACTTTCCATTCCGTCCTGCAATAAACGATTGCAATAGTTAGATTAGTCGTAATGTACTTTACATGTAACTTAAAGTGATTTAGAAGTTTGGTGGTTTTTACCTGAAGAACTAGCAAGTCCTCCACCACCGGCAACCTTTAGACAATCTCTTTTCCAATGCCCATCTTTGAAGCACCGATTCTTGGCCCTCGCAGTGTTAGGCTTCGAATTCTTGACCTTTTGTTTGAAACTTTTACCATTTGGCATTGCTTGGTTGGGATTGGTCTTTCCCTTCCCACCATGCCTGTTTCTCTTCTTCTTCTTCCCATTGCCATTGCCATTACCGATGATCAGAACATCTTTAGACTTTGATCCCAAACTCAACTCAGTTGTCTTGAGCATAGAATGTAGCTCAGCAATGGATTTCTCCATATTATGCATGTTGTAGTTGACCACAAAAGGCTTGTAGTCATCAGACAACGAATTGAGTATAGTGTATGTTGCCATCTGCAACGGAATGGGGTGACCATGTCTAGCGAGGTGATCCATGTGCCTTTTCATTTTCATGACGTGGGCACTCACCGGTGTTCCTTTGACCATCTTGCACGAGTTGAAGGCTCGATTGATGTCGAACCTCTTAGTGCGAGCTTACTCTTGAAATAAATCCCTAAGTTGCTGGATCATCTCAAACGCAGGCACATCCGTAAGTCCCGGTTGTAGCTCGGGACTCATAGTGGCGAGCATCAGACAACTCACATCGAGTGCATCACTGAAATGCTTATCATAAGCTTGCCTCGTTTCAGCTCAGGCATTTGCGGCAGGGACATTTGATACTGCTCTCTCCAAGACATACCACTTTCTCTCATGCCTGAGCACAATACGAAGATTGCGCTCCCAATTGAGAAAGTTTGACCCAGTCAACTTGTCCTTTTCGAGGATCGAGCGAAGTGAGAGATTGTTGATACTTGTCGTTGTGTTTGTTGCTGCCATCCACAAATCAAACCCAGTTTAATTAGTAATCATCAATAAACATTTTCTAAAATATGTTATAAACCCATAATTAATATTTTAGGCCTAGGATCCATATATCACATTCTCGACGCAAGGTTTGGCAATACCCGACGAGACATGCTGTTTCTGGTAGGTAACATCCTTACCGATCGTATCAAGACTTGACACGATTCCTAGGGGACGTAGAATCTTTAGACTTGTAACTTACTACAACCTTGTACAATTTAATCGTACATTTCTAAGTTGTAATAAAGTCTAGTATGTTTAAAGTGGATCAGAGCATCTAAGACAATGCGATACTCTGCGCCGGGACTCCCGATTATCACAGAACCTTATGCATCCTAACACCCGCAATGATTTGAATTCATATCTAAGGTTCTTTCTCCTTACAATATGAATATCATTTAACAAGTGAGGTGTTCCATTAGGTGGATAGTACTTCGATCTAATATTTTCTTGGGTCTGTTTAAGTCTTAAACTAAACTTAAACCTTATTCCAATTTTAATCCTTAATTTTAAAACTTGCGATTCGTGTACTTAATTCCACAAGACGCCTTTCTAAAATTACCTTTAAAACTCTAAGTTTTAAATTTGTTCGATTTTATTTGTACACCTTAAAACGAGGTGTACAAAAGATATTACTAAGTTTTGCAAAAACCTTATCTTAATAAAACGTACTTGTTTTATTTACTTGAAAAACTTTAAACCCTATGTTAAACTTTAAAACAGAGATTTTTAATTCTTTATGACTTACGAACACAAGTCATAACTCTAATTTAACATAACTAGTTTTTCTATGTTCAATAATAAATTAAACATTTACTTATTAGATTCCCCAAAAATATGTCCTAGGGACACATTTATAAACTATGCGATTTTCTTGTGTAGCTCCCACTAATTCCAACAACCATGATGGAATTTGAGCATGAACACAATCACTAGTTTGAACTTGGTGAACACTAATAATATTATTATATAAAAACTATATATATAATAATCATAGTTTGTTTGAACCATTCTTATATTCAACTTAGACTTAGTTAAATATAAGTTCTTAAATTTCCTATGTTATTTATTCCTTGATCATCAATCTAGTATTTTACGTAACTTGTAACATATTTGTATAATTAACTAGTTATAATTGCTTATAACTTTATACAATCTAATATTTATAACTTTCGTAATATTATCTAATTATGATAAAACTTTACTTTGTACAATTTCTAGTTGTTTACAACTTTGTACATTTCTAGTTTAATTATAACTTAATACAAATTTCTAGTTATTTAATATTACACCTTGAATGATCAAAATAACATATATATTTGATGTTCCATGTTATCTTGTATTTATATATATATATATATATATATATATATATATATATATATATATATATATATATATATATATATATATATATATACATACATATATATATATATATATATATATATATATATATATATATATATATATATATATACATATATATATATATATATATACATATATATATATATATATATATATATATATATATATATATATATATATATATATATATATATATATATATATATATATATATATATAGAATATGGATCAAGAAAGAAGCTAGGTTATTTAAAGAACTTAAAGAAGCAACTAGGAGCATTGATTTCATTAAAACATCCAAGGGTACTCAAGGGCATGATTGTCATTTTCCCTCATTGTAACACCCAAAATTTTACGAAAATAAAAAAAATTTGTAATACAAGATATTAAATTAAAAGGTCCCAATACTTGAATTATTAAATCCCCATAATAATCTCTTCATTTAAAAAATGTATTTAATGCAGAATAGTTTAGATAAAATAAAGTGTTTTAAAAAAATATTAAATGTTGTCCACATCTACACGGGAAAAATACAGCGGTCAACCGTCCACCTTCTCTTTTCCTTTGCTAGTACCTGAAACAATGTGGGGGAAAGTTTGGGGTCAGCTGGGAAGCTGAGTGAATAATCTCAAAATGCAAACAATTAAAACATACAACACATGAGGGCACATCGGTGTACTCCTAATCAGAATCTACTCAGTTAATTACTCAGATTTATTTTTCAGATTTTATTACTCAGATTTTAATTTATATAGCGCGCTTGTGTGATTCGGGTCGATCGCCCCTCCTCACACCTCAGATAGGCGTAAGCCAAAAACTCAGACGGGAGTGATCCCAAAAACTCAGACGGGAGGTGATCCCAAGATAGGCATATAGCCAAAAACTCAGATGTGTGTTATTATGTTTTTATCTTTTTAACATAATTATCTCAGATGCCCTAGCAAGTAGTAGCACAGAATGACCCTGTGCCGAGCTCGGTTACCCAGGCACAATGTCTCAGATCAAAATAAATCAACAGATGCTCAGATACTCAGATAACATATCAAACCCAGATAACATATCAAACTCAGATAACACGTACGGTTCAACTAATATAACACATAAGTCATGCATGTACTATGTTAAAACTGAATACACGGTGAGAATACTCACCTCGAGAAACGTAAGCTCCAACGGGTTCCCAGAAATCAAAGATACAGCAAGTTATCTCTTAGACGGTCCTAAAACAAAACGAAGCCCCGAATTAAAAACCAACCCAAAGCTTAACTTAGAAAACTGGCAGCACCCGTCGGTCTCACGGGAACTGCCACAACTCCTACACGGTTCAGAAGATTTTTCTCATATTTTTACCACAGAAACTAGGAAACCAGAACTACATATCGCTGTGAGACGGTCACTGGCCAGAACAGCTTCTAACGGTCTCAAAATGGTGTCGCAAGACAGACATGTCGTACAGGTCACAATCCTAACAGCAGCATATTAAAACAGGTATAACTTTTAAACCGTAAATCGGATTGACGCGAGGTTTACGGAATTGGAAAGCTAACTCGGAAAACAAGGTATCAACACGGGCCAAAAATCCAAAAAGTTATTTTAAGCGGGTCAAAAACAGTTTAGAACAGAGCGGCAGAATCTGCCGCAAAACGTCTTTAATTTTAAACCCGTTTTAGCAACCCGACCCGGCCCATAATAACCCGAGCACTCCAAATTCGATACCCAGCAGTTTAAAATGTCGATTTCTCAAATTATGGATGATTTCTAAAAAATCCTATTGTAAAAAGTCTCCTGATTGGGAAACCGAGAACCCTACCCTACGGGTTCGGTTTCCCCTTCGGTTATAAGTTCTCGATTCTTATAAAAATGATTAAACAACCCGACACACCGAGATAAACCAAGGCTCGGCCTTGGCTGCCCATTTCACTAATTACTAACCCGGATTAACAATAACCATAGCTAACAATTTTTTCCAAACGATTTAACCAATTTAGTTGACGGGTTTTAACAAAAACGACACAACAAATAAACGAGGCCTTAACCTTACAAACCCGCAGCCCTTTTAACTATGTATCATACAAAACAGATTAGTATACGAAATAATTCAGAAACGAACTCAAGGAACAAAACAAAACAGAAACTAGTGAGTACCTACGGTTTAATGAGTAAGGCTCGGTAACAAAAAGGAACTCAGTCACAACAGCCTTGCTCGATCTCACTACTCCTGCTCAGTCTCACTACTCCTGCCCGGCCACGCGAAATAGAACCCAGAAGCCAACACATTAATTAATAATCGGAATCTAAGGATTTGGGGTAATCGATTAAAAGAAAGAATATAGTTCTCACCGATTATTGATCACAAATTCCGAATTGAGATGCTCACATAAAAGATCAAGGAGGACACGGAATGTAGATGCATGGCTCGTAATCTACTTGATTCCTAGGGCTCCTAACCACCACATAAAATCAGAACAACAAAGTATAGAATGAAAGGAAACCGAACAAGATAAAATTGATAATTCTTACCAAAAGGTTTTCCCTTAGAACTTGTGACATTCGGCTGGTCACTTCTTGACGACGAGAGGAACAGAAACGGGATTTTAGATAATCGATTTGGGAAGAAAACGAGGAGGAGATTCTAGGTAGCTGTCGATCGCAATTTGAGAGGGAGAGATGAAGTTGTCGGCAATTAGGGTGGAATGTTTTAGACGTGATCTTCCTAGTGATGAAATTATATTATTACGTGAAGGCTGTGAGCCTGCTAACTTTTGATACTTGGGCCAGCCTTCTAGGCGATCCATGTGTGGGCTCCCCTATCAACTATTCGCCCCTTACAAGAGGCTAAAGAATTCGAGACTTAAGCAGCAAAAAGGAAGAAAATATCTCGAGAATAATAACAATATTAGGAGTGACCCATTGGTATAAACCGGAATAAAGTTGAAGGGAATAAGGGATGGGCTCAGCCAACTTCTAGTCGGATCAAATGAATCAAACGGCTCGGGCAACGCTTAGCCAACCTCCACTAAACGGATACAACTTACGGGTTTCAGCCTTGGCCTACAGCCGGCCTCCACCCGACACCGAATTAGACGATTTAGATCAATAAAACTCGAGAGTTTAAACGTCGCGATAATAAAACGTCACACAACACAATTAATTAATTCTATAGACGAAACGTCATACATTTATTACTCTATATAAAAATATGATTAATGATTAATACCAAATTTAAGTTTATTAAAACTAATATTTAATTATTAAAATTTCGGGGCATTACACTCATCCTTTAACAATACATTCTTTTTTCAATTCCCTCTCATTATATCGTTTTCTTCAATTGTCTCTCACCATCTTCTCCACATCTCCTCCATAGCTCCATCAATGGCTTCCTCCACAACTCCTCCATTATAACCATATACGAACCAGTTTAATGTCTGATTCAACTCAAGGTATGAACCCTAATTATTTCATTCCGATTTCAAACCAGGGCGCAGATTCAGATCTGAAAGGTTGCGGATTCAGATCTGAACCAGGTAACCGATTTGAATCATCAACGAATTCAACGCCTCTTTCTTCATTTGATTCCTTCTGATTTCACCAATTTTGGGCATTCAGATCTGATCTAGGTCGCTAATGTGAACCAGGTACGAACCCTCAATTTCTTCATTTGTTTCCTTCCAATTTGAATCACTTACAGTTATGTTGATTTGAACCAGGTGCCTTCTGATTCATATCCAGGAGTAATTGGCGTTGCATATTTCAATTTCTTCATGAGATTCATGTATTAACTCAATATCTCTAAAATTTGCTTCAATGGCTACCGAATCAGACATCCAATTTGATCCAGATCTGCATACCAATGGTAATTTGTTGAATTCGATAATGATTTTTACTCAAATAATGTTTAATTGATTGTTTAATATGTTGTGTTTGTGTATGATACCTTGTTTAATTGAATGTTTAATTGGTCAATATGATGAATGTGTGATTTTGAAATTGGTGAAGATGATGAATTATTGTTCATTTGCATTTTCGTTTATTTGTATACGTTTCTTATTTTAAAATTGGGGAAGATTTTTTTTTTTTTTTTTTTTGGGGAAGATGTTGATAGTTGTAGTTGCATTTCAATAGATCATTAGAATTTACCAACATTAGGATAGAAAAGATTTCATTTTCATTATTGGAGTTGCATTTTCATTTATAACGGCTGTTTCAAATACTGACATCTGCATTTTCAAACCTCCAGTTGCATTTTCATTTTGATTTGCATTTTCATTTAATATAGTTATATTTTGAACTTTTAACCAATTGTTTTGAATATTGGTTCTTGCATTTGCTTCAAACTTCCATCTGGATTTTCATCTTCATAACACCTAGTTATTCCATTAAATTTTAAATAACTTTTTGAAATACTGTCATTTGCATTTTCATTTACGTAGTTATTTTTAGAAGTTTAACATTCTTTTTAGTTTTTATTTGTTTTGTTTTTTTTTGTAGATTTTGATCATGTCCCGGCTTCTCTTCGCATTGGTTATGAAAACATATATGCTCTTGGTGATAAATAATGGGTTCCTAATTCTAAAAGACATGTTATTGGTATGCAATTTGATTCTTTGGGCGATGCTTGAAATTTCTTGAGAGAGTATGGTATTGTAGGTGGCTTTAAGCCCTTAAATCTACCTTAAATGTTCTCTCATTAAGGAATGGTGGATTTGTTACTCTTAAGATTTTTAGGTATTCTAAGCATGGTAAGAATGTAAATATTAGTAAATTGGCGGACACTTTGAAAGTATAAAAGGGATGTGTTAGCATTCAATGGGAATAATGATTGATAAATCGTTGTGGATTGGGTGAACAAGAGGAAACAATTTATTAGTAATTTTTCATTCGATTACTTTCTTGACGATGATAATAGGCTTGGTGGGTTTTTTTTGGGCAGACGAGCAATCAAAGAGAATTATTGTGCATTTAGGGACGTTGTGTCTTTTGATGCTACATATAGGTCTAATAAGTAAGTTATGCATTTTAATATTCTTGTGCATTTTCATATTCCTATGCATTTGCATTTTCATATTCATGTGCAATTGCATTTTCATATTCCTGTGTATATTTTTTAATCGTTTAACTTCTGTTTTTTTTTATAGATACGCTATGGTTTTATACCATTTACTCGAATAGACAACCGTAAGCTGCTATGTGAGCAAAGAGAATGTTGTCTCCTATAAGTGGTTATGCAATGCTTTTATTAAAAGGATCACTAGTTCGCGTGAAAACTTTATTTCTAAATAAAAAAAGTAGGGAGAAAGTATGGTTACTGAGACAACTATGATCCACATAATATTCACACTTGTTGAGAAAGAAGAAAGAAGAAAGTAGAAGACATAAAGAAAAAAGACGCAACAAGCATATGATGATCCGAGATTTTCTTTTGTGGCACATTATTTTTTTTATTAGTTCTGTTTTATATTCTTACAAAATGTATTTAAACATACTTTGGCATTTACATTTTCAATTTTTAGATACTTATTCTATTTTACATATTGTCAATTGCAGTTGCATTTTCATGATAGCATTTGCACTTTCATTTTATGTACTGCTAAACTTTCAAAAGTTGGTTATGTATTAAATAGTGTTATTTGCATTTGTGTTTGCATTTTTATGCTTGTAGTTGCATTTTCTATTTATTCACTTATTGCCTGAAAATTTACATAATGGTTATGTTTTAAATACTAACTGTTATAATTGCATTTTCATAGTAGCATTTGAATTTTCATAATTACGTACTGAATTTTCATATTCATAATTGCGTATGTATTTTCATATTATGTGCTCCCTGAACTTTTAATGCTAGTTGTGTTTTCAATACTAGTATTTTTATTTTCATTTTCATGCTTATAATTGCATTTTCATACTTGCAGTTGCATTTTCATTTTATGTGTTTATTCCATGAAATTTTACATACTCTTTTAGTATTTATGCTAGCACTTGATGAAATTTATGTACTCAAACTCGTTCTATTGAACTTCATAATCAATATAAACAAAAACCAAAATAAGTAACAATCTAGTACTTCTACGACTATCCATCAATCCATAAAAAAAACAACAACCAGCCTAAAACACATTTAACCTCATAAATACAACCAACCACCAAAATCAAACAATCCATATGTAAAAAAAATAACCAACCACCTATTGTATTGTTATTAATAAAATCTTTTTCTTCTTCATCTCTTCAGTTGTTTTTTTAAACTTTCATTTGACTATTACCTACCTTTTTCTTTTCTTTTAAAAACTTCTTCTTCATCAACTCTTCAATTGTTTCTTCATCTTTTTTTACATTTTTAAAAATTTCCATTACCTCTTTTCACCCTCTGCATTCGCATTTTCACTTTTATCTATTATTCGCATTTTCACCTTTCTCTGCATTTGCAAGTTCACCACTTTATGCATTTGCATTTTCACATCCTTCTGCATTGTCATATTAAATACCCAAAAATACAACTCAACATAATTGTTACACACAAATCAAACTCGTTTTTAACTTCATATTTCATACACACACAACGTGAAAATGCATAGAGACATATGTATACCTTTCGTTTGCTTATCCGTTTCTGGTTTCTTTTGCTTTGTAGTTCCTTTTGCTTTACTACTTCCTTCTGTACTACCTTTGTCTTTTCTTTATTTTTTTGGTATATCTGCATAAGAGATATGTATACATACACACACACACACACACACACACACACACACACCATAAATCTCTTTTCCTTCTACAAATCATTTTAACTTTTCAAATTTCTTTAAAATCAAATTAAATACCCAAAATACAAATCAACATAATTTTTTCAAATCATAGCAACATCAGTGATTACCTTCTTGAATTTCGTTTATATTGTTTCTCCTATTAGTTTCGACCCAAAATACTTCGTTATCATCTTTGTTGGATTTTTTTTTCTGTTAGGATCATTACGAACCTTAGACTGCACTGTTGCCCATCTTGTTAAATGTCGTGTTTTTTTTATCATTCATACATCTTATATATGTTAACGAAAGAATTCAAGTTCTTTTTTAGTTTACAACCCCAGTGTTACCTGCAATTTAGGAAGCATATTAGCATTTTGGGTCAACAAACTTTAAATACATACTCATATGAAAATGCAAATGCATTTTGCTGTGCACATAAAGGTATTATCATATGAAAATGCAAATGCTAGTAGATTTTGGATCAATAAACTTTAAATAGATACCATGAACACTTGCTGTTGCAGCACCCAATTACCTAACTGTATCACCTCTTAATCAATAACTTGATTTTGAATCTTTTCTGTCCAAACTCCCACTAGAAAATAATGGAATAGTAACAACTGTAATAAAGGAACACTAGCAAAATGAATCTGTTATTGATTGAATCTTTGCATCTAAAACTTGCAATAATGGAACAAAGGATATATACCTGGAAATAGATATCGACGAGGTAGATTCAGTCTTAATCGAACTTGTTGAGCAACCAAATCGTGTATATGAGACATAGAATTGCGATTGAAACCCTGTGTTTCCTTCTTTTACGATTGAGACAAAGACCTAATTGTCTATTAAAACCCTAAATTGGCGAGTCTCTGATTGATACCGTGTATTTGTGATTGTTCGATTGAAACCTTTTGAAACCCCATCTCAGTTCGTCACCTGCGTGAGTTACAGAGAGATAGACGAAAGAGTGAGAGAGAGCCATCGTTAGAGAAAGAGGCAGACGAAACCCTATGCGATGGAGAGACCGTATGTTTCTTAGAAGAGAGAATTAAATTACATAATTGCCCCTTTTGCCTATTTTTGTCCAGATTTCAGCCTTAAGAATAAGAGTGAGCGTGTTTTTTAAGCCTTTAATCTAGTCCCTCCATCTATTGATCTAAAGGCTATCATTGTTTCCCTATATTCTTTAGTTAATAATGCTTTTCTATGGATCCTCACCCTATATATATATATATATATATATATATATAATTTATTTCTATAAAAACTTATAACATTCTTAATAAGATTGCTACACCTAATTATTTTAAATATTTAAAATTTTCCGAAAATTATATATAATATAATATAATATAAATACATCTTGTTAATTTTGAAGACTTTAAAATTAACACTTCTCTTTTATCATTAATTAAATTTAATTAATTAAACCCTTATCTTGTTCTTGATCAATTAAAACTAGGTTTCAATTTTCTTGATCAATAACATCTCTTAGTTAAAGATTAATCCTAATTTATCCTATTCAAACTATTATTAAACTTTGTTTAAATACTTGGATAGATTATAACTTTAATAATTTTATTTAAACTTATTCACTTAAATCTTCTAAACAAGACTTTGTCTAGATTTCTAGATTTAATGGAACTAGCTTTAATAAATTCATTAAAAACAATAATTAAACCTCATTAAACATAAACTTGTTTAATCTAGGTTCTAGATTATGTTCTTGATTAATCATGTTAACCAATTAAACTAAACTAGTTTAATGTTCTTGGTCCTAGGTTACTTCTAGGGTTCGAAATTCCTTAAGCCTAGGAAACTTTTTCACCAATTAAACTAAGCTAGTTTAACAAACTTGGTGTCCAAGTATCCTCCATAGTTTTCAAAATCTAGGGAGAAAATGAAAGAATCCTTTTTGACCAATTAAACTAGGCTAGTTTAACATACTTGGTCCTAGATTTTGAAGATCAAAGAATAAGGAAAGAATTCTCTTGATCAAAAATTTTGACATTCTTGATCCTAGGGTTCTTCATATTTTTGAAATTACTAGGGTTAGGGAAAGAAGTCTTTTGACCAATTAAACTAAACAAGTTTAATGTTCTTGGTCCTAGCGTTCTTATGGTTTTCAAAAATTACTAGGGTTGAATCCTTATGACCAATTAAACTAAACTAGTTTGATATTCTTCGTCTAGGGTTCTTACCCTTTTTCGAAATCCATAGGAAGAAAAAGAAGAAGGAACAAAAATTAAAAACTTGGAAATTAAACAAACAAAAAACTATTAATCTTGTTTAGATTTCTAAACCATCGCTCTGATACCACTGAAGGCTTTCAATAAACTGATCAACCCATTGGGTCGACCACCTAGTGCTTGGTTGGAACCATACTGGTAAGAACATGATGGTGTTCTTGGCCGGTTAAAACCAACTAGCTGATTTAATCCCTAAAAGCGGAACTGAGATTAAACCTAATCCTTAAACCCTAAAGGATTATAGAAACTTGGAAATCAAACTTGATAAACAAGAAAGAAAACTTATTCGAAGAACTCGAACACACACATTGCTTGTGTGTGTTCGTCGACTACCACCAAGAACCCTAGGGTTCTTGGGAATCGATCGAACAAGAGGGAAGAGGAGAACGAGTGTTCCATAAATCATACCTTAGTTTAGCTTAAGAGTGTTCAATATATCAGATAAGGGATTGTAAGACCGTGCTCCAACATTATCAACAACGGTCAGAAAATCCAAAATAAATCACAATACCGCACTTCTACGTCCTCAACAACGATCATGAACCAAGGATCATCAACAAATCGACAAAGTCACAACTTTAAGAAAAGACTTCCGCTGCTAACTGCTCAATCTGTGGGTCTACATCTCGTCGATTTACTTGAAGTCTTCCGAAATACATTCTATTGGTTGAAAAGCCAATTAAAAGTATTGTTATTACCGATCATCAAAAGCTGAAGCTAATACTTCAACAAAACTGCTCAACAATTTATCACTCAGTTATAGCTTTTACAAACGAAGAAGACTTCGAAGATATGCTACCTAGACTATTGTTAAAAAGGGGGAGATTGTTAGGACATATTTATGTTGTAAACAATAGTCTAGCTAGGGGCTAGTTATGACACATTCTATAAGTCTTAACTAGCAATTAGGATTAAGCTAGATAATTAGTGATAAGGTATAAAAGGCTCATTGTAAATCACTAATTGTAACTTTCACACAATGAATCAAAACACATATTGAAAGTTCTCTCTTCCTTCTCTCTAGTTTCTCTCTCTAAAAGACCTTATTTCTTCTTTAAGTTTCTACTTAAAATCTTCATCTATCAAGCAAAAAATGGATTGATTGCTATTTCTATATTCTATATTATATGGATTAGGTAGCAATAATTGATTCGTTACATTAGTGTTCATGAAGTTGCTACATATATTGGGTATATTATAAGAAAACTATTTGTGGCCACTTTAGTTGAATTTCTAGAAAGAAACAAAGTTGCATGTAGTTTTCTTTCTTTATAAAAGAAAGCAGCCAATCATAACACTCCCAGAGGCATCCTACCAACCATGTTGAAATGTCAACACCAACTGTTTTTTGGCTTTTTCGAACAAGCTAAGCAAATAGTTTAATTACGTATTATTATATATCAGACGTACTCAAAGTAGTCCATCTTTGTAAAGTCACGAGGGATAATTCTCAACCACTTGATTAATCAACCTTCAAATCACAACCACCACCACCACGCCATGTGTATTAAATCACATGACCACCACCACCTCATGTATATTAATCACATGTGATTCAACAACGCCGACCGCCGCCGCCGCCAACCTCTGCCGGCCACCATCTCCACCACCGGCAACCCCTCGCCACCATCAGCTGCTTTTAGTCACATGTGATTGTGTATTCAATCACTTGTGATTGCGGCGGTCGACGGCGGTGGTGGTGGTGGCCAGCGGTGGTAGTTGTGTATTGAATTACATGTGATTTGATGATTGTGGTGTGGTTAAGAGATTTTTTGATCCAGTGACTAAGATTTGTCACTTGAGACTATGTCTTAATGGCGAAGTACCTACAATACAACCCTATAAGATGTATCGTATTTATACGATTAGAGGTATGGTGGTCTTGAATACATTAAGTATTGTTGTTTGTCTTCATTGTTTTATATTGTACGTTTAGTGGTGTAGCATATCTATTATCTATTTAAGTGTTCCTTCATTCTTCACCCATCTCTCAATTCCTTGAATTCAGAAGTTGAAATTTTCCTTCCATTAGAAATTAGAATACAAACACTTTTCTACTTTTCAACTTTCAACATCAGATAATGGCGTCCTTTATGAAAGAGTTTGAACATCTTAGAATCCAGCTTGAAGAGATAAAAAGAGCCACCAATAACTTTGGTAACAACGTGATACGAACCGCTAATTAAAGACAACTAATCGAATGCTTTATTGATAATCCTGGAATTGGAGAACCAGGTTTCTCCCTAATAACAATGAAAGAACAATAATAATAATACTAAACTTCTCAATGACTGCATATCAATGAGATCAGTGGCCTCCTTAAATAGAAAACCACGAACCCTAAACCTAATAGGAGACGATAAAAGATAAACTCTAATAAAAGATAATACCTAATATTTAAATAATAATTAACTGATAATGATACTTATCTAATCTCTTAGGATCGCATCATTACTCCGCCCCCAAAACACACCTTGTCCTCAAGGTGTGACTTCAAGCAATTCCTGGATCCCATGTTTTGACTTGTAGGTCCATGTTTTGCGAATCAAAGTGAAACCACAAAACGCTTGCAAAAGAGTCTTGGCTTAATTGTTTTCTTTTTGGCCCTTGTAGAGTTAAATTAGCATGGCAAAGATTAACGCCTTTGTGATAAGATGCATCTCCAACTCGTTGATCAGTAGTTTGTGGCTTCGTTTTTCTGGTTTGACTCATTGCAGTGACAAACTTTTTCCAAAACTCTCTTGCCTTAACCCGTCTTGTCCGCCATCGCTGTGTGTTGTTTTCTCTCGTTGATTACGGCTCTCCTCTATCTTCAGCATCAGGGAAATCTTCATTGACCTCTTTTATTTTAGTCTTGCTCAACTCATTTTTTTCATTATTGTCCTCATCAATCAACCCTGGTTCAATAACAACCGTTAGGTCTTCTTCCACGACTTTTTTCTCCATCTCTTTCAAGGATGTGGTTGATGACATTGGTGAATCTGCCCTTCTTACTAGAGTTCCATCTTCAATCAAACTTCGGATCAGGTTCATAATTTCATTGTGGCATCGATCGTCCTCCGTTAGGTCTTAATTGTTGTAAATAATAGTGTAGGGGGTAGATTGAAACATTGTATATTAGTTTTGTTAGTTAATTAGGATTAGCTTGGCAATTAGGAGTAGAAGTATAAATACTCAATTGTAATGCTTAATCCTCAACTTTTGCAATTAATCAAGAATCAATTCAACAATTGTTCTCTCTCCCTCTCTCTACTTTCTCTCACTAAAACCCTAAACCTTCATCTCCAGGTTTCACCCAAAATCATCATCTATGGATTGTGCAATGGATTGATTGTTGTTTTAGGCATTTCAATTGGTATTAGAGCACAAATTCATTCTGAATACGATCCATAAATTCACTCTGAATACGATCCATATCCATTGCTTGCTGTCCAAATCAGAAGATCTAATGGTTTTTTCAAGTTTTTGAAGAAAAAGGGGTCAAAAATCAAAATCAAAATCCGGATTTAAGGTTTTAATGCTTCTTTTTATGGGTTAAATAACTTCATTTTCTCATTATATTAACCTTAGAATCATTTTACGTTCAAATCCAATCCATTTTGATGAAGAAATCGTGATTTTGAGTAAACACCATTAAAGCTTCAAAAACCTTGAAAATTCAAATTTGAGATTAAATCTAGGTTGTTTTCGTGAATATTATTGAAATGGATTGAAGGAAAACGTTTTTGGGTCAGTTTGAAAAAAGAATCATCAAATTTGGTTAAGAAACGAGCATTCTAGGATCAATTTAGTTAAATTTTTGGCTGTTCGGATATGTTCTGCTCAAGAACGACGCCACCGTTCTCGGCCCGAGAACAGTGAAATCTTCGGCCCGAACTCATCCTACAGTTCGGCCCGAACACCTTGAACCCAGTTCGGCCCGAACTTCTTCCACAGTTCGGCCCAAACTTATTCCACAGTCTTCGACCCGTACACCATCAAGTCTTCGACCCGAACACCATCAAGTCTTCGACCCGAACACCATCAAGTCTTCGACCCGAACACCATCAATTCTTAGGCCCGAACACTTTGTTCTTCTAAACTCGAACTCTTTCACAAGTTCGGCCCGAACTCTTTCATCAAGACTTCGGCCCGAGAACTTTCTCCAACACTTTAATTTTTTTTCCCCGTCATGTTCTTAACCTTACCCCTCAAACATGACTTCCAAGGACGCCTTGTCCATTGGATCGGATACCAAACCACCTGTTATCTACCGAGGAGAATATGGTCAATGGAAGAAACGGTTCCTCCATTTTATTCTTAGTCAAACATCCGGTCCTCTTATCCTCGAATCTCTTCAAACCGGACCCGCAAAATTCTACCGTGCTGTGGTAGCAGCCCCAAACTCTCAACCAGCGGTAACTGGTGGTGTTATTGAAATTCCCCCGGCTGAATATATCCAAGAACAGAAGGAAAGGGCTAGGGCTGATGTGAACGCACACTCTTATATGATACAGGGCCTTACAAATAAAATATACAGCCGCCTTGACAGTTTGAGCACGGGTAAAGAACTATGGGATGAAATCCTCAAGCAGATGGAAGGTACTGATCTGGGAAACAAAGCTAAGATGGTATCCACCCTAAACACTCACGGTCAATTTAAAGCTATCTCGGGAGAAGAATTGGAGCAAACCTACCACAGATTCTGCAACATGCTCAATGATCTCAGAAAGAACAACCTAAACAAAGGGAATCTTGAAATTAACATCAAATTTATTCAATCCCTACTTCCCTAATGGGAAATGTTTGGCAACAGTGCGACGCAGCACAAAGACTGAAGCCTCATAGACGTTCATGAATTATATGAATATCTTCATTAGAATGAACCTATGGTGAAAGGAATCGCCAAATCTAGGCAAGATAATGCTGACACACTTGCATTGTTGGCCAAACAAAACCAAGCTCCCAACAAAGGAATCAATGAAGCACTTATGGCAGCACAATCAAAGGAGGTAGTTAAAGAAGAACCAGAGACTCTGATCCCTGAGGGGACAAACGGAGAAATTGAGTCGGTTCGTCAGGCCTTAGCTTTAATGACGAGCTACAACAAAAACATCTTCTTCTTGCACTGAGCCACCTAAAAAATGCTACAACTGTGGCATGACGGGGCACTTCGCAAAAGAATGCAAAAAGACGACGGTTAAGGACTCTGAATACTTTAAAAGAAAGATGCTCCTGGCGAAGCAGGTTGAAAATGGCAAAGTCCTTCTAGCTGAGGACCAGCAATGGTTGGAAGACTCAGATGATCAAAAGGAAGAGGAATGCACTGCTATCCTGGCTCTGATGGCTAGATCAAACGAATTAAGAGCTGAGCTAGGTATCCCAGAGAATGATGAAAATGAGGTACATTCTCCTTCTTTTGATTCTTTACCATCTGACTCAGACACTGATAAATCAGAAAATTCCTTGTTTAATGAAAACTTCTAATTAAAATTGATGAGAAATCACAATTGACAAATTAAATTACTTTTTTAGAATCCGAAAAGGAACTACTTTTAAATGATTTAAGTGATTTAAGTTAATGCTCTCTTCAACTAACTCAAGTAAACAAGGAATTACAAAATCAGCTGTCAACGTCAAAATCTGCTTTTCAATTTCAAATTTCTGAATTACAAAATAGTCTACAAACACAAGTAAACACCACTAATGAATCAAATGCACAAATCTCAAACTTAAAGGCAGAAAATTTGACATTTCGTAGTCAGCTTGAAACACTTGTTCCTCAAGTTAATCAAAATAATGCTTCAAATAAAAAAACACAAGCGTTACAACAACAGTTGTCATCCTTTCATGTTGCTCACACCAGTGAGGTCAATCTACTAAATCAAATTATCAATGCAAAAAATCTTGAAATTTCAAACCTTAAAAACATGAAAATGGTGTCAAGTGAGAACGACGACTCTAAGAAGCTGATCAATGATTTGGCGATTCAACTTCATAGAGAACAAACATGGATAAAGACTACAACGTCAAGATGAAAGACTACCAAGATCAGTTGAAGACGGCTGACATCGAAATTCAAAAGTTAAATGAACAAATCAAAAATATAACAAACAGTTTTAAAAAGGAAATCGATGAACAATCAGCAACCATACACAGTCTCACTGTCAGAAAAGAAAATGCTGAAGAACATATTTCTAAACTGGAGCAGACGATCGTCAAAGCTGGTCACACTGAACAAACAATAAAATTCAATGAGCCAAAAGAATTCAGATCATACAAGTCAAAAGTGGGTCTCGGAGCAGAGAATACCGGTCCTGTGGAAAAAGCTGTTGATCTTCTTCCTACACTATACAATTACGATTACATGAACTTGGGAATCTGGCAAAGCTTCATTCATATGCCAGATGAAGAAGCAGAAACTGAAAAGTTCAACAGGGAAGAGGAAGAAAATGCTCAAATTAGCTTCAAATATGATGCCTTAAACTCAACATACGAAAAGAAGAAAGCGAAATTTGAACACAACGAATACTTTCCAATAATCACACCAGCTGAATTATCCATTCTTGAAAATGAAATTTTAAAACAAATCAAAGAGCCAAAGCTTTATGTTCCATCAGTAATTTTAGAAAAGAAAATTGTCCAATTAGAATCTGAAATTGATGAAACTCAAAAGGCCCTTGATAAAGAAAAAGAAAATCTTCAAAACAAAATACATAATTTAGAGGACACCATTTTAGAATTAAAACCTAAAACGAACAAAACTGTTTCTCAAAATTCTAAATCCTCTTTATTAGGACCGGCACCAGTTAATCCAATTCCAACCATCTTGAAGAGAAGTTCTAATCCACCTGTTTTGAATCTTGCAGATCAAAAAATAGAGTCTCAAAGGAAAAGGTCCATGAAGCCGGTTGAAGCAAAAAGAGCCAAGCAGTCAAAGAAGTCTATTCAGACTGGATCAAGTATGCTTAAGAAGCCTAGTCTACTTAAGAAGTCTAGTCCATTTAAGTCTGTAGTTTCATCTTTTTCTGTTAAAAATAAATGCAATGACTCTTCACAATTTATTTATCCGAAAGAAGATTATGGTATTTTGTATGATTCTGCAGTTTATCGTCATGTTAACTACACTGTTAATGGCGTAAATTTAGTTATTAAAACTGATAAAAATGGCAAAAATGTTTATTTTGATAGAAGAACTGGTAAACCAATTTCTCAGTACGATGAACGATATTTTATTAAATCTTGCACAACTTGCTATCCAGATCCATGAAAATCAATAAACTCTCGACTAGTAAAATCTACCGTTACACGTCCATTCAAACCAACCTTTGAAAAATCTTCATCTCATCATCGTCTCGTGTATCGGGAAGTTTCTAAACAAACATCGTCAAACTCAGAGTCTCCAACAAAAGCTCACAAGATAACTTCCAAACAATCGAAGAAAAATCTTCTCAAACTCCACAAACTTCTGTTTCCCATTTGTCTTCTCGCCGCACGTCTTCTCAAAGAAACTTTGCACAAAAGTCAAAACCGTCAGTTTCCTCAAAATGCGACAAACCGTCCGCTAAAACGAATACTCATGTGAAATATAATTGGATTAAAAACGAAAAATCTCATTGGATTATTCAATCCTCTGAAAAATCTCTCAAATGGGTAATCAAATCTGAACTGCCTCCTAGTAGTTCCCCAAAGCTCTAAATTAATCATCACATAAAATCTGCATAAAGCATATGTCACTAATCGTTCTTGACGCATACATCATTGGGTACCTAAAATGTTTTATTTGTTTTATGTAGAATATATGGTACCTTGACTCGGGCTGTTCAAGGCACATGACGGGAAACAAAAATTATTGACCAATTTTCGTCACAAATATCTGGGAACGGTCAAATTTGGGAATGATCATTTAGCTGGTATTTTAGGACTTGGTGACATCATTCGTCCAAATCTTATTATCAGAAATGTTGCTTTTGTCGAAGATCTCTCACATAATCTCTTTAGCATCGGTAAATTCTATGATAAAACTCCGGAAGTCAACTTTCGCACAAAAAAGTGTGCTATTCGTACATATGATGGAGAAGAACTTCTTACCGGAACCCGTGATACAAACCTTTTCACCATTAATCTTAATGATGTTGTTCCACTGGAAGAAGTATGTCTCGTATCAAAAGCTACTTCCAGTGAGTCATGGTTATGGCATCGTCGTTTGTCTCATCTTAACTTCAAAACCATGAACAAACTCGTAAAAGGAGGACATTAGTCTGGATTACCTGATGTTGCGTTTGAAAAAGATCATAAATGTTCGTCATGTGAAATGGGAAAAATGACCAAAAAGTCTCACAAACCTAAACCGGCTCCAAGTACTTCCAAACCTCTTGAACTACTGCATATGGATTTATGTGGTCCAATGAGCATTCAAAGTCTTTCTGGTAGACCATATGTTTTGGTTATTGTTGATGACTATTCAAGATACACATGGGTTCATTTCCTTCGCTCAAAGGATGAAGCCGAAAAGATCATCATCTCATTCATCAAGAAAACCCAAGTGAACCTGGAATTAAATGTTCAAACAATCTGTACCGACAATGGTACTGAATTCAAGAATCGGGTCCTTGACTCTTATCTTGAATTTGCTGGCATCACCCATTAGTTTTCCGCTGCACGAACTCCCCAACAGAACGGTGTTTTAGAAAGACGCAATGTACGTTAGTTGAAGCTGCTCGTACAATGCTTTCATTTTCAAAACTTCCACTGTCTTTATGGGCAGAATCCATCAGCATCGCCTGTTTTACTCAGAACCGATCAATCGTCAACAAAACATACAACAAAACTCCATATGAGCTAATCAACAATTGAATACCAAATGTAAAAAATTTTCACATCTTTGGTAGTCGATGCTTCATTCTAAACGACAAAGATAAACTGAACAAGTTTGAAGAAAAAGCTAATGAAGGAGTCTTTATTGGATATTCAAAGGAATTAGCTTCATTCAGAGTCTACAACCGATCTACAAGATTGGTCAGAGAAAGTGTTAATGTGTCATTCGATGAAACTTTTCCGCTTGATTCATTGACGAGTGCAATTGAAAGGCCTCTTCCCACAACCTCCTCTGATCATTTAACTTCTCTGAATGATCTTGAAATCTTATTTGAACATTTCTATGATTAATATCGTAACGACAGACATCCACCCCCACCTCCACCCCACCCCCACCTCCGGCAGATGTTCAATCAATCATTGCTCCGGAAATCAACACTCCATCAACAAATGAATCCCCATCACCTACCTCACCTGCTCCAACCTCACCAATACCTACAACAAATGCTGGCCCTTCAACATCAACACAAGGAACTCAATCTACACCAGACGATCTTCCACCTCCGTCAGATATTATCGCTCCACTAGTGATTGACTTCTCTAAATTCCATCTTCCACGTGTTGAACCACCACCTCAGATAAACCCCTCAAATCCTGAAACTGCAATCATACCACATCCTGCTTTCATTGATAATTCCAACGTTAACCCTGGTCAACTTCCACTTCCTCATTCTACTAAGTGGACAAAGGAACATCCCTTGGATATAATCATCGGAAACCCAATGTCATCCATCCAAACTCGAAGGGCTACTGCTGATGAATGTCAATACGTGTCATTCTTAAGCTCCACTGAACCCAAGAAAGTCAGTGAAGCTCTTTCTGATCCAGATTGGATAATTGCGATACAAGAAGAAATTAATCAATTTGAAAGATTAAAAGTATGGCGCTTAGTTCCAAAGACTCCAGGATCATCCGTCATAGGAACTAAGTGGATCTTCAAAAACAAGAAAGACGAAAACGGAATGGTCATTCGTAACAAAGAAAGGTTGGTTACTAAGGGTTACGCTCAACAGGAAGGCATTGATTATGAAGAAACATTTGCTTCTGTTGCCCGTATTGAAGCCATTCGCATTTTCCTAGCATATGCAGCTCACAAAAATTTAACTATCTATCAAATGGATATAAAAACTGCATTCTTAAATGGTATTCTGAAAGAAGATGTAGGGTTTCGAATGACACTGATCGACCACTTGGGTCAACCTCCTAGTATGCTTGGTTCGACAATACTGACCAAGAACATGAACTTGTTCTTGACCGGTTAAAACCAACTAGCTGATTTAATCCCTAAATGCGGAACTGGGATTAAACCTAATCCTCAAACCCTAAAGGATTGGGATGTTGGAGAACTAGATTAGGTTAACAAGAAAGAAACCTTGTACGAAGAACTCGAACACACACATACTTGTGTGTTCGTCGACTACTACCAAGAACCCTAGGGTTCTTGGTTCGACTTCGAACAAGAGGAGAGGAAGAAGAGTGTTCCATGAATCATACCTTAGGTTAATGCTTAAGATAAGTCCACTGATGATGAACACGACGAACGATCCTCTAGATGATCACTTGCAACGATCTTGGATCTTCAAGACTTGAAGAACACGAAGAACGAATGAGGAACACGAAGAACACAAAGAGTTGTGTTCTTGATCTTGTGTTCGGCCGAAAATCGAAGGGGAGGGGGGGAAGGGATTTTCGTGAGGTGATCAAGCGGTTTTATGGTTACCCTAAGCCTCTTATTTATATACAAATAAGTTACGCTTAGAACCCTTCTAGTTTAATTAATATTAGAACTTTAATTAAACTTCCTTTTAACAATTCTATCCCTTATAGTTTAACTAGTTTATTATTATTGCACTTAACTATCAAATGTCTAGTATTAACACACTATAATTTCGGTACCCATATACACGAAATATATAGACTTGTATTTATACTTTTAATAGTTAATTATATAATAACCTTTATATAATTTATACAATAATATTATCCAATTACTATATGATTTAATAAGCTTTAAATCATATCATGGATAACCTTTAATTAACACATTGTATATTTACTCAACTAGTAAATGTACAACTACTTGTATTAATTAGTTAGTTAAACTAATCTAGTAATAAGTTAAACTTTGACTTTGGTACCCTAAGGAGACCACGTTTGACCTTTCTGCCTTCTCTGATGATGATCATGCTGGGTGTATGCTGGACAGGAAGAGCACATCTGGAGGAGTTCAATTCTTGGGAGATAAGCTAGTCAGCTGGTCATCACGAAAGCGAAACTGTGTCTCACTATCAACTGCTGAAGCAGAATATGTTGCGGCCGCTAGCTGTCTTTCCCAGGTGATATAAATGCAATCACATTTAAAGGACTATGGCTTTTCATATAGCCGCATTCCTTTATATTGTGATTCCAGAAGTGCAATTGCAATATCTTGCAATCCAGTTCAACATTCTAAAACCAAACATATCGATCTTCGATATCATTTTATCAAAGACCACGTTGAACTGGGTAATGTTGAGTTGTACTTCGTATCCACCAACTTTCAATTGGCATATTTGTTTACCAAAGCTTTGGACGAAAAACGTTTTAATTATCTGGTCTCAAAGCTTGGTATGCAAAATCTCAAATATTAATTATCTTTCAATCCTTATCCTTCGATTTGTTAAGTCATTGTATTCTTTGTATCATCGTAATGGCTTTTAAGAAACTCGTCTTGAAACCCGCTCGTCAAAAGTCGTCATCGGTCAAGGGGGAGCAACTACTCATCAGTTAAGGGGGAGCTGATGATAGAAGTTTTCCTTACTTTTAATTATAATTTTTCATTTTTAATTTTTTCGTTTTCATTTATTTTACTTTAAAATTTAAAATAAATAATTTAAAATTTCTTTTTAACAAAACTCCTCGAGCCGAACAAGTTACTGTTCCCGGCTCGACATCTTGTGTCGGCTCAACAAATGTTCGGCTCGGCTCCATCCCATATAAATACTCTCCTCCGTACAACACTTCCCTTCTTCTCCCTCTTTTCGCCTACACACACTCGAACACCACGCGATACACACAGTTCACTCTCCGATCTCTCTGATTCTTATCACCTGGACTCCAATCCATTTCCAATCATCACCACACCACTTCTCATCTATTTTCGGTACGTTTTAATCAACCAATCTCTTATCTCTCACTCTTAATTTCATAGGTATACCGGATTTGGGTTCAAACGAAAACTAGGGTTTCGTAAGTCATGAATAGCCTAGATCTAGGGTTCTTAGCAAGCATTTAGTTGTCTATGGTGTTCGTTTTGATAAATCGATCACCATTGGCCAGTTTTTCTACCTACAAATCGACTCAGGATCGAACTTTACCCGAACTTGCAAAATCTGTAAAATCATTCAGGTTCTCGGCCCGAATTCTTTCAAAAGAGTTCGACCCGAGATCTTATACTGTTCCCGGCCCGAACTCCCTGTCACAACTGCGTCTCGAACAAATTCACTGTTTCCGGCGCCGAACTCTTTCACCGAGCTCTTTCCAAAAGAGTTCGATACTTGTTTCTGGCCCGAACTCCTTACACTGTTCCCGACTCGAACACCTTGCAAACTCTTTGGCTCGGCACTTTCACTGTTCCCGAGCCGAACTCTTTCAAAATTTCATTTATTTTACTAAGTTTTTTTTATATACACATATATTATATATAATTATAATTTATAAATTTTATTTGTTAACATTTTTAATAAAATTTAACTGTTTTATATTATTCTTATATATATATCTATATATTATTAAAATTACTTAGTAGTATTTCGTCTCGATCAGTGTATCTTGTCATCGTATTATTTTTCCAAACACTGTGTACTTACTTTGCTTGTTGTTTGTGCCATCTTGTTTTTATTGTATCATTCTCAGATGGCCGAAGAACATATCATAGACGAAAACACTTTGGTTCCACAGTACAAGATCAAGCCACTAAAAGAAAACAACTACTTCTGGGCCCCGGAGGACGAGGTCACTTTCAGCATAGAATATCCGGTCTTATCCCACGTACTTCAACATCACCCGATATTTTACATGATCAATGCAAGGCCAAAAGTTCCTCTGATATATGTGCAACAATTCTTCAGCAACCTACTCCTTGTGACATCAACCGACCCACATCAGTTTGAAACAGTGATTAACGATCAACCCGTGCAATTCACAAAAAAATTATCTATATGACATCTTCAGGCTTCCTCGTAGTGATCCACGACCACCATTCACTACCCATGAGCCTCAGCTACAATTTAAGGACGTCTACGAAGGAATTCAAGATCTTGGTCTTAACCTTCCTCGGAATACTATGGATCTTAGAAATCTCAAAAAGAAGAATATGGCAAGGTGTTGGTCCCATGTCTTTACTATTTTCAACAGATGCCTGACAGGAAAGTCATCTGGTCATGACAGGGCCTCCATAAACGTCCATCACGCCTATCATGCCCTCTGCTACAAAAGACATTATGACTATGCCGCATATTTGTGGGAAAAATTCACGATAGCCCGAGAAAAGGATCCGAAAATATCTGATCTACCCGAGGTTCTGGTCAATCCTAATAGAACATTTTATGTACCGATATCCAAACATTCACATCCGGGATGCTGTAAATCCATTCACACCAGCTCGTGTTGCATTCCTTCGAAAAGAGAGTGGTACGTCCGCTGTTAATGCAACACCAGTCCCTCTTGAACTGCTTAAAATTGGTGACATCAATCTTGATGTTATCAAACAATACCGGGATGTTCACTATCCTGACTGGAGACCAGAGGATGAACAACCGCAACACGATCAACCAGCTGCTCAACAACAACCACCACCTGCTCCACAACAACCACCACCTGCTCAACAACAACCACCACCTCATCAACAACACCCTCGACGTCCAGCAGCAGCACCACGACAACCACCGGCTCACCGACGTGCAAAAAGACTTCGCATTTCACCCAGTGGTGCCTCCGGAAGTCGGTCGGTTGCCACTCCATCATTTCAACAGCTGGCAACTCCACCAACTCGACCCATTATAAGACCAACCACACAAATAGTTGACCCTTCCTCACCTTCCTCATCAGAAGATTCTGCTGCCACTGTGTCTGATCGAGCAAATTCACCACCATCACCATCAGGTCCGCCTTCACCACCACCACGAAGATCTCCAGATCCATTCGATGATCCTTTTTTCTCGGATCCTTCGCCACAACACACCCACCCACCACCCTCATCCGTATCTCATTCTTCCTTCACTTCCACAACTACCCTACAACCAATCACATCCATCATCCCAACTACCACAACAACCCTACCACCACTCACATCCACCATTCCAACAATAACAATTACCCTACCCCCATTCACATCAATCATCCCAACTACCACAACCACTGTTCCACCAATCACGTCCATCATCCCAACTTCACAAACCACCGTTCCACCAGCAACAACCAACATACCACCAACAATCACCTCACTTCCACCACTCTCAAACATCATCACACTCATTACCTCCTTCTCTCCTCAGACCCTCTCCCTCACAACTGGTATAGCCTCGAGGGTCGTCATAACTCCACCGACAACAATTGTCATGAGCCTCCCTCATCAGACTACATTATTAGAGGCTACCACCACCACCACAACTGCAATGCCAACACCAGATCTGTAGATCATACATCATTTCGCCTCAGCCTTACAAATGGTTAATACACGGCTGGAAAACCTTGAGAGTAGAATGGCGTCTATTGCTCCTCCTCAGTGGAAGAAATTAAAGAGATGTTCAACTATCGCACAGAAGAACTTCTCGAGCCTTGCTCTCAAGGACCCCCCTTTACAAAAGGTCGGAGGACCCTGAGGATGATCCTCAGGGAGGGGGACAAAGAAGGAGACTGGAGCAAGGAGGATCTAGTTCTCAATATCAAGGAGGCGGGAGTCAGTCACAACAACACCCCAGCTCCTCTCATCAAGGACAGGGAGGAGGCCCACAAGACGAAGAATATATCGACGACTGGGCAATTGTTGATTTTGACTACTCCCAGGTGTTGAACGTTGAACCCCTCAACTAGTGGCGCGTGGAAGAACATGAAGATATCCTGCCACAAAACAAACTTACTCCAGGAGATATGACTGAAGAAGAAAAAACTAGAATCTCTGAGTCATCTCCAATCTATAAACGCTGAGGTTGAGCATAACCGCAAAGGTAACGTTCAACGGGTTCTAAGGAAGGAGGCGGACTCCGTGATTGATCTACAAAGTGATTCAGATGAAGATAATATTGTGAATGAGGCTTTCACCGAACCACCCCCAGCTGACAACTCTCCTCAAGATGACAACTCTGAAAGCGATGAACGAATGGAGGAGGCACAAGTGGAGGTAAAAGAGTCCCATTCACCAGAGAAAATTGTCATAAATTCTTCTACAACTATGACTCACTGGTTTCCTCAAGATATAATGAACCGGAACCACCAACTGCTTCTCCACAACATGTTGTACCGGTCTTATCAGATAGAGAAAAGAAGGCGGCGTATAGAGCTAATAAATGTCGTCTAAAAATCTCCAAAAAGTTCTTATTCCAACAAATTAAACTACCATTTCATGAAGAACGCTTCTCTGCTATCTTCCAGGAACAAGAGCTGCCTATCATTTATCAAGATCTGTACAAAGAGTTGATTCTGCCACTACGGTAAAAACGAATGTACTATCTCACAATGCATTACCTAAAGGGCAAAACAGATCGATACAACAAATCACCGATCACGCAGCTTCTGGAAATAACGACCAACCACATTTCAGGCTATTACTGGTACACCATCTTCAAAATTCGAAGAGAAGACGGTCAAGTGTACACAATTAATGAAGGAGACTTCTATATCCTCGAACCTCGAGAAATAGAATGTCTATACAACAAAGTACGAGTTCTTCCAGACAGCCCACATCCAGTGAAAAATCATGCGAGAAATTTCACTCAAGCTGCTCTGAAGCGCTTCATGCTTGTAAAATCTCTAGCTGCTCGCATGGAAGATGTACAAATGGCTTTTAAAAGGTGCACAGAAAAGGTTCACCTGGCTGCACCATACAGATCCCTTCCCTCCGAAATTCAAACTCGGCGAACAGTTGTTCTGGGTGAACCTAACTTGGGAATGACTTACACGAACCTCTTCAATGAAAGACTTTTCTTCCGTGTTTCAGACATTGCCAAGTTCTGTGACGGTACATTAAAAATCCTTAAGAAAACGTTGGAGAAAAAGGGGAGACACTTGAACAGGCTTCCCAGCAACCCAGAGAATACCTCCCTACGAAGCAACATTGACAAACTAATCACTGCCATCAATGAAAGATTAAAATGGCGCATATTGATTAGACACTTTGAGGTTCATATTGGGGTATGAGACCGAAGCAAAACGCCCACCTACACAACTGAAGTTAGTAACCCACCGCAAAAATTCGGTCAATATCATGGCATCCGATGGCCGGACGAACCAGTTGCTCTTAAAAGACACAACAAGAGGGGTGGCCCACGTTTATATTCAATTGCTGGGAGGTACTCCACCGGTCAAAAGTATCCACTAATTGAAGAATGGCTTCTGATCAACACAGATTCAGAACCCGCGCATCAAAAGAAAGCACAAAGCTCAATCAAACTTAACCGTACCAACTCTTCTCCAACCCTCCGACGATGTTTAAGGTACGTCCTTAAAATTTTACTATTTTACATATCTTTGTTTTGTCGAAGGGGAGAAATATTAATTCTAGGGGGAGAATTAGTATTTCTAGAGGGAGAAAATTTAGGAATTCAAAACAACAAAAAATATACCCAACTGAATAATTAAACGAAAAAATCTTTCACAAGACTGTATTGTAGGAAAACCTTGTAGTATTCACATGGCGGAACTTGAATACCACATTACTGGATCTCTACTAATCAATGAGATCACGAGAAGAAGGAGATGATGAACATTACCTTTAGATTGCTAAAGAAGTGATCCACCTCTACTGCACCACCTGGACACGCTGCAAGAACGCGTTGTACCAACAAAGTATCACACAAGAACTTATGTGTGTGTGTGTTCCTTGCGTCGAACTCGAACACAAACCGAAACCCTTGGGGTTTCTTGGTTTCGCCCAAAAGAGAGAAGGGGAGGAGGGATTAGGGTTTTGTGGTGTTGTAATGTGTAACCCTTAAACCTTAACCTTAAGCCTTTATTTATAAGGGCTTAAGTTACAGTTAAGTCCTTGGAGTTTAATTATGATTAATCTCATAATTAAACTTCCTATTAACACTTTAAACCCCTGGACTTTTACAAGTTAATTAATTAACTATTAATTAATTGTCAGTTAAATACTTAACCTAATATTCATGTATCTTCCCATAGTTTTCCAGAACCGACCTTACCTTCCCATGGAAATATTTATGCCAACTGGTAAATGTGAGGGTATACATACAGGGTATAGAAATAGGTGAGTGCAAGGTGATGTGAAAACATGATAAATTTAAGAAAACACACATTTGAGTGCATCCAAACCGTCAACAAACCGGGCAACCATACAAATAGGTGATAATTCATGCGTTGAATGTTTTACTAGACTTTACTGGCCCAGTAAAGCAAATGCACGCCACCACCAACTACTCAAATTCCTCTCAACAGGTATTTGTTTCATTTCATTAGGGGACGTAGTACAAAATCTACTGACTACTCATTCGGAGTATGTCGGTATTGAAACATAGTAACCTCCTGCCCCGGGTTAAGTCTCTTTGTATGCACAGTGTGTCTAGTTCTCACCCTCAAGAATCTTCCAATATAGGACACTTGCACTACAAAAATGGATCTCCGTGAATCCATCGGAACACTTGTAGTAGCATCACTATCTGATGTTTCACGAGGATCGAGTGGAAATCCTGCTAGAGCTAAAATCACGCCAACTCTAAGCGCAGGTCAAACGTTTGAATCAACGGTTGTGCAAACGACTACCGATTCATACCGTGTGTTAACGGATACTCTATGTGAGTCCGATGTTACCTAAAAAGAACAAGTTGTTGTGCCTTAAAATTCACAATCATTCAGGCAACAACTTATACCGGACACACATAAAATTCCGATGAAAAATCCATGTAAACATTCTAAAATATAACATCTTTCAAAAGCTGATTAAAATCCACATGAGCGTAATAGACCACTCTCAAATTACTCCTATGATCTGCTATATCCAGCGTGATCTTCCCCGAAGCCACCGACAATATAGGAACTAAAAAGTGACGGTCCTAGGTCTAGGTGAGCAGAATCAAGTATCGTGGGATCATGATTGGGGAGCGCTGAGGTAAACATTGAGAGGGGGTATGAAGTATGGGGTGCAAATCAGCTTATCACATGGTAACACAAAAAAAACGTGGGTGTGGTTGAAAATGAAAAAGTGAGTTGAGTGAGGAGCGTGTGTGAAAGGGTTAAAGAAAACGGAAAACCCTCCCTAAACCGAACAAAAGTCCGGGTAGCCACATCTATATCAGACTGCATAAGTTGCTTTCTAATTAAGACATCATGGACCCAGTTGTAACACCTCAAATTTTAACACAAAACATTTGCCCAAAATAAAACATTTTTCATAAATAGAAGAACTATTCCAAAATATGGATTTACAAAAACCTTTGGTATGAAAATCAGAGTATAAAGTTTGGTGTTACAAAATAGATCAAAACCAAAGCTAAGCATAAATCCAATCTAAAGTTCTTCTATTCTAGGTCCCGCATCTCTATCCATGCGTACCTAAACCTTCGATCCCGAACCTGAGTACATAGCAAAACAACACAAGGAGTACGTGAGACAAAAACGTCTCGTGAGCTACATGGGTTTAGACCCAAAGTTAATAATAATAACCGAATAGCAAACAAACAACAAGTAAGCAATCATCCATCTATCTAGTCACCCTATTGTGACTCTAGTACCTTGCTTTCCTAGCAATCATAACTAGTTGTCGGGACATCCCCAACCAACTAGAACCACATTAACTTATTAACCGGGGATCCCCCGCATTAACAAGCTTCAAGGTAAAGGCAAGAGGGAATTGCCCAATCTACCAATACCTGCCTTACTCGCCGGACTACTTCCAGTTAGCAAGACTACTATCATGGAATGGGCCGATGGGGATCCGCCCAAATGCTCCCCATTCCATACCTCATGACCGGGGATCCCCCGAATCATCACATCATCTCACCGTATCATAACTTGATGGTTATGTCAATCTAGCTCTCGGCTATCACGTCTATCATCAAACAAGTTAGTTCAATACAACTATCGGTATAACTAACTACTAGCTACTAGTCTATACAAATAAGCAAATAGACCATAACACAAGTAATAAAAATGTATTTCATAGGCTATGTACTCAGTAAATTCCACACGTACTCACCTTAGCAATAAGATGTTTTAACCGTATTCTTTCCGCCGGTCCCTTGCTCCCAAATTGTCCACTTCAACACTTCACCGAATGTCTAAAATAATTATCACAACAAGATTATCATCACAAGCTACTACCAATGTGTTCATCTACCTCTAGATAACACCCATCAATCCATTTCCCCCAAGTATGATGATTACCAAACCCTAGGTTTAACCAACCCTTAAGATTCTTACAAATCGAAATCATACACTTGTTTTCCTTGTTAATATACCATCTATTAAGTGTATACACCATTCATTTAACCATAAATCACCAACCCAAGAACTAGGGTTTCAAACCCTAGCTTCAAGATCCATAGATCTAAAGCTACAACTACAAAGGATTGAAGATATACCTTAAATCTTCAACTAGGAGTGAAGAATCACAAGATTTGATGAAGAAATCAGCTCCAAATGATGATTTGCGCTCAAAATCGTCCACACACTCGAGTTGGGAGAAAACTAGGGTTTTTCTTTGCAATAAATGACCAAAACCCGACTTTAATGCTGCACGTCCATACTTCGCGACGCGAAGTAGTTCGTGTCGCTAACTTCACAAATCGTACGCCAACTTAACGATCGTTAACCCCATCGCGAACACTTAGCGACCAAATGCCAAACTCCCTGGAGCTAGTTCCCGATCGGGAACTATAGTTCGCGTCGCGAACTCCCTTAGGCAGCAGGGCTGCACTTTTCCAACTTTATCTCGACCCGGTTTCGCCCATAACTTTCTCGTACGGTGTCCAAATGACACGAAACCAATTCCCACGTGTTTTATATGATTTATCCATAATTATCATATTTTTACATATTTTATTTATTTACAAATTTCGGGTCGTTACAACTATCTACCCCTTAAAAGGATTCCGTCCTCGGAATCACTCAAAAATTCCAATCCACATTCTACCGAGTATCCATTCTCATTCTCCCGTGGTTATTACCGTTAAACTTTTCTCATCCCGAATTAGTCAACAATATGTACGTAAACACTCAACTAATCCCGTTAGATCCAAACGGTCAAAAAAATCAATCTTAAGCCTTTAGTGCCCAAATGGGCCAAACTTGCACAAATTTTTTTTTTTTTTACCACAAGACTTTCAATCCTTTAACCGATCATCTTATACTCATAGAAATGACATGACCCACGCATTATAATCAACTAATTGACCAACACCAATGTCAAAGTCTAGCTTCGACCAAGTTACCATATTCCAACCTCGTCTAACCCTTGACTTAAGAACAAAGTCAACTATACTTTAACAATTTCCTTTACCATCGACCTCTAACTATGATTTATCAACCATTAGATACCCAATTCCCAAATTCAACTTGAAAAAGCCCAACGGGTCAAAGTCACATAATTTGACCATAACTCTCTTAATTATGTCATTATCCCTTTCTCATACACGCAACTAATACATTATACTCTCATCATCGCGAGTCATTCGAAACGAAAGTCAAAACTCATCCTTAACCAAGCCAACTAATCACATGTTGACTAATCTTGACTTTAGCCAAAAGTCAACCATACTTTTTCCAATTAACAGATTCCCTACCCTCGAGATATCATTCTCGACTTATCACTCCCAATCATACTCATAATTGTTCCCTTAACAATCGTTCATATCTCCAAAATTTCAACTCTTTTCAAATTTCCCCAAGTTCTCACATTCCTTTATGGTCACATCAATCCTTTACCGTTTCTTAACTTTCATTTGGTCACCTATACCATTTCTTAGTGCCATTTCAATCATCCTCACCTCACATACCATAATTTCACACAAGTTAACCATATCCTGATTTCCAATAACAATTGCTTTCTAACAGTATTCTTTTCTCATTTTCTAGAAGTCGTAGGCATCCCACACCTATACATAACCTAATGCAACCCGCATTTCCAACCAAATTTTTATTTACCATATCATAATAGCAATACTCATTAATCCCTTGGTTCTATCTTCGTCATATAAACGCATAAGCATACACACCTACATATATATATATACATATATATGTATATCTATCACGCCAACTCAATCTAAACGTATCCATTGCGCACATATACAATCATATGTATATGTCACCAATACCATCCAAGCATCATCATCATGCGCATATACAACCATGTGTATATGCCACGCCAATGTCATCTGACATCCATCCTTTTGCATCGCGTAGCCTTGCTACTATCTTACCCATTCGATCATCCAATCGCTCATCGTGCGTTCTAGCACCTCTCCCATAAAAATCGCATTATCTTTTTCTTCCCTATTCATATGTCTCCCATCGAACATAGTAATTAGCACATTTCATATAATATTATCTTTCCATTATCATATGCCTTCCAAGGCCATCACATAATGCGCATGCATTGTACCCGCGGGTATACCAATAAAATCTCCGATTGTCGTTTACCGTTTCACTTACACATCAACCACCCTTAACCGGTCCATTTCCTTATTACCGATTTCCAATCCTTTTGTTACCACCGGGGTAACCACCAATCTATTCCTTTAACCAAAGTTCACCAGCCAACCCGGTCACCTTTGAGTCAACCAATCGACTCCGGTCTACATTTGTGACCCATGACTTGGCACCCATTAGCCCAACATTCCATGTTCCCGTCTTTCTACATCGCGATACCTTGAGATATTTATTTCCCAGTCGTAGCCTCACACACACAATGTCATATTATATCACATCATTATTATGACATCTTGCCCATACTCGTCATCTTACCCTTAATATCAAATCGATCATCCCTTGCCACGAAACTTGTTATGGCTACATGCCAATTTTTACTCCACTCTTTCTAACAATTAAAAGATGTCATTCCTGACACTTACTCTTTTCCACCTATGTTACATTTATTTGTTCCAAGGCATCACCATACCTTTAGTCATTCTTTTCTTTCCCATTCACATATATTAGCATTACATTACTTATCCGGATTCCCGCCAAATACTCAAGTTTCAATTCCAAGATTTCTATTTCCAAAGTTCCATCCTTACTACAATTCTTACCAAAACTTAGTACTTCATTGTACTACTATCCATTTATTGGCAACATTTACCGTCCTTGCGGTTCATCTTTTGATACCATATAATAACATCAACCCCTATATCTATCTGCGACACACCGAACCATATTCCTTTCAAAAAAAAAATTTCCATACACATAAATATCCGGGAGAATCATTCCCCAAAATAAATATCCACGACATACAACTTACCTCCAATTCCTATAACCACCAATCCGTACGAACATTAAGCTATAGTCACACAATATCTCGGCTTGGGGCATACTCAACCAATCTATACCGATAATCACATTAGAATCCTTCTTTCTCATGGACATAAATCAATTTTAAACTTTTTCCCATTTATTTCTAAATCACAACTTCTATAGACAAATTCGACCGTTGAGATTTTCCCATTGGCTACCACTATTTCCTATTTTTCGTCTAACACATCGGTCGACACATTTAACTTTCTACCAAACTCGTGAGACACAACGAATAAGTAGAACCCGAATCAAATAATATAGAAGATGGCATGAAGTTAATGAATAAAGTACCTGATACTACATCGTGCACCTCTCTTCGTCCCTTCACTCGAGCCGGTTCCTCTTTCTTTTGAGCCACGGGCACCTTTGGCTCGATCCTCTTTTTCGGGCACGCATTGCTATAGTGTCCCAGTTCATGGCACGAGTAACACTCCACCTCGGAGAGTGTCTTGGATCTACAATCCCGTGCTATATGTCCCGTCTTTCCACAAATATAGCACACCTTCGAAGCTCCTCGGCACTCGCCGGCATGGTTCTTCCCGCATCTCTTGCACGGGGCAACGCTTCCTTGCTTGAAGGAATTTGATGTGAACTTCCCCTTTTTAGAAGTTCCCGAGCCACTCTCGGCTTTCCTTTTCTCGTTCACATGGGCCCTCACGGCATTCCTTGTCGCATCTACCTCTTCCACACCCCGGGCGGCACCAATGGCCTCATCGAGTGTGACCGCTCTCCTTATCTCCAATTGGTAATCCCAAGGTAGCCCACAAGCATACCGGACTACCCTCGATCCTTCCTCAAAATAAGTTCTTGCAACAAACGGGAGCAATCCCGTGAATTCCCTTGAGTACTCCTCAACCGACCTATCACCCTTCTTTAGGTTTTCAAACCTCTCATGCATCTTCTCCAAATCCCTGTCGGGGCAAAACTTTCTCTTCAACCTCGTGGTAAAGTCGTCCCATGACATCTTCTCAATCACCTCCCTCCCGAGGGTCTCATACACGATATCCCACCACACCATGGCATCTTCTCTCAATAGTTGCGACGCATACGTCACCATATCGGCATCCTTACACTTACTACTACCGATAACCCTCTCGGTCTCTCGGATCCACCTCATAGTTACTTTCGGGTCCGAACTACCCGAATACACATTTGGCTTACAAGCCATGAAGGTCTTAAAGGAACAACCATAATTTTCATCGGGCCTTGCCCTAGCATCACCGCTACCACCTGTTGAGGACTGATCCACTCGGGTACCATTACCCTCGGTCCTCACATCCGGCCTAGCATCGGATTCACGATCACTTCCCGACTTTTCGCGGTTCCTCAAAATACGGTGCACTTCTTCGGCCACCGTCCCTTTGATTTGTTCAATAATAGTTTGGAGATCCGCCATGGTTACCGGAGTCTTATTAGCTCCGACCTCCGATTCATCATGCACCGACGGTTGATTTCCTTGTTCAACCACCACCTCAACACGGGGTATCTCATCCCCTTGATCTTGTGGAGCCTTTCCACTTCTAAGAGTGTTCACCATTTCCTTTCGTTCAAGACTATACGATAGACATCAAATAATTTAGTGCCTCATGTACAACCCATTAGTCGCATAGGGCTCAATATCCAAAATCATATCAAATTTATCGGTCCCTTAGGTTCAACCCTAAACTTAATATAAAGTCTCAAGGTCAACCTATGCTCTTAAGGAATCTTATATTCCTAATGCTACAGTCTAAGACTAGGATGGTCATCCAACCTAATTCACTTAAACTATAGCTCTGATACCAAGTTGTAACACCTCAAATTTTAACACAAAACATTTGCCCAAAATAAAACATTTTTCATAAATAGAAGAACTATTCCAAAATATGGATTTACAAAAACCATTGGTATGAAAATCAGAGTATAAAGTTTGGTGTTACAAAATAGATCAAAACCAAAGCTAAGCATAAATCCACTAAAGTTCTTCTATTCTAGGTCCCGCATCTCTATCCATGCGTACCTAAACCTTCGATCCCGAACCTGAGTACATAGCAAAACAACACAAGGAGTACGTGAGACAAAAACGTCTCGTGAGCTACATGGGTTTAGACCCAAAGTTAATAATAATAACCGAATAGCAAACAAACAACAAGTAAGCAATCATCCATCTATCTAGTCACCCTATTGTGACTCTAGTACCTTGCTTTCCTAGCAATCATAACTAGTTGTCGGGACATCCCCAACCAACTAGAACCACATTAACTTATTAACCGGGGATCCCCCGCATTAACAAGCTTCAAGGTAAAGGCAAGAGGGAATTGCCCAATCTACCAATACCTGCCTTACTCGCCGGACTACTTCCAGTTAGCAAGACTACTATCATGGAATGGGCCGATGGGGATCCGCCCAAATGCTCCCCATTCCATACCTCATGACCGGGGATCCCCCGAATCATCACATCATCTCACCGTATCATAACTCGATGGTTATGTCAATCTAGCTCTCGGCTATCACGTCTATCATCAAACAAGTTAGTTCAATACAACTATCGGTATAACTAACTACTAGCTACTAGTCTATACAAATAAGCAAATAGACCATAACACAAGTAATAAAAATGTATTTCATAGGCTATGTACTCAGTAAATTCCACACGTACTCACCTTAGCAATAAGATGTTTTAACCGTATTCTTTCCGCCGGTCCCTTGCTCCCAAATTGTCCACTTCAACACTTCACCGAATGTCTAAAATAATTATCACAACAAGATTATCATCACAAGCTACTACCAATGTGTTCATCTACCTCTAGATAACACCCATCAATCCATTTCCCCCAAGTATGATGATTACCAAACCCTAGGTTTAACCAACCCTTAAGATTCTTACAAATCGAAATCATACACTTGTTTTCCTTGTTAATATACCATCTATTAAGTGTATACACCATTCATTTAACCATAAATCACCAACCCAAGAACTACCTAGCTTCAAGATCCATAGATCTAAGCTACAACTACAAAGGATTGAAGATATACCTTAAATCTTCAACTAGGAGTGAAGAATCACAAGATTTGATGAAGAAATCAGCTCCAAATGATGATTTGCGCTCAAAATCGTCCACACACTCGAGTTGGGAGAAAACTAGGGTTTTTCTTTGCAATAAATGACCAAAACCCGACTTTAATGCTGCACGTCCATACTTCGCGACGCGAAGTAGTTCGCGTCACTAACTTCACAAATCGTACGCCAACTTAACGATCGTTAACCCCATCGCGAACACTTAGCGACCAAATGCCAAACTCCCTGGAGCTAGTTCCCGATCGGGAACTATAGTTCGCGTCGCGAACTCCCTTAGGCAGCAGGGCTGCACTTTTCCAACTTTATCTCGACCCGGTTTCGCCCATAACTTTCTCGTACGGTGTCCAAATGACACGAAACCAATTCCCACGTGTTTTATATGATTTATCCATAATTATCATATTTTTACATATTTTATTTATTTACAAATTTCGGGTCGTTACACCAGTGATGCAATGCACAACCCCCACTGACCACTCAAGTACAAACAATACTTGTTTCAAAATCACGGAGATTACCACATCTACTATCGACTGTAGGAAATCCTTGTAGTATTCACATGGCGGAACTTGAATACCACATTACTGGATCTCTAATAGTCAATGAGATCACGAGAAAGAGAAGATGATGAACATTACCTTTAGATAGCTAAAAAATGATCCACCTCTACTGCACCACCTGGACACGCTACAAGACCGCCTTGTACCAACAAAGTATCACACAAGAACTTGTGTGTGTTGTGTTGTGTTCGACGAACACCAAAATCGAAACCCCATTGGGGTTCTTTTGTGCTCGGCCGAAAAAGAGGAGGGAGAGGGAGAGAGTGTTTAGGGTTTCTCTAAGCAAGTGAATCAACCCCTAAGCCTTAACCTTAAGTCCTTATTTATAAGGACTTAAGTTACAGTTAAGTCCTTGGAGGTTTACTAGTTAATTAATTAACTATTAATTAACTGTCCGTTAAATACTTAACCTAATATTAAACCATCCTCATAAATAATAATTAACTTATTATTATTTATTATCTTCTTTATAATTAACTTAACTAGTTAATTATTCCACACAACTTACTTTATTCGGTTGTCCATTATTGGGTGTGTAGTGGTGTGACCCTTTAGAGTCTTATAACATTGGACACGATGACACGTGTACTTATCTGTGCACATAAATCCTTCAGACTCCCACTTGTGCAAGTTAAGAAACACTTTCTGATCATCGTTGGCCTAAAGCGGTCCCTAGCCAGACATTTAGGATAATCAGGTTATAAGAACTCTTGCATCCAGAGATAATATTCATTAAATGAATAACACTAACATTTTTTCCTTTCGCATCATGATATTTCTTAATTTGAGTAATAGACATGGAGCAGGGATCTTGTTCTATATACTCGAACTAGTCTCATAACCCGCCCGATGGGCGGGCTAGCTTCGAAAAACAAAACACAAAAGTACACTACAAATGTATGAAAATCATGAAACACTTACTATTATTGCAAAGATGAATACAACGTTTTGTTAAAGATGAAACAAACTTCTTTGTATACGACGTTTGTCGTTGAGTTGGTATATTTCCCATCTTGGTCGCAACAAATAACTTTCAAACCTTTCCTGCTCTTCACTCTTGAGACAGCTACATATAGTTGACCGTGTGAGAATACCGGTTTTTCGAGGAACAAACCAACCTATGACAGGGTCTGTCCTTGGCTTTTATTAATCGTCATGGCGAAACAGACTTGGACCGGAAACTATCTTCGATTCAATTTGAACGGCATCTTCTTGTCAGAAGTACTAATTTCCATACGCGGGATAGCGTAAATTGTGCCAGTATTGCCACCCGATATGATCTTACCTTCAATCACATTAACTCCCATTCGTAATATTTGAAGTCTAGTTCCGTTGCACAACCCTGCCTTTTGATCAATGTTCCTCATACACATCACAGGAGTGCCTATCTTTAACTTCAACCTATGATGCGGTACACCAGACATATTTATACTATTCAATAAATCAGTGGTGTAAAGATCTAGGTTGAACATAGTATCGTCAGCATCTGCAGCACAAACAGAGTCCGATGACTCGTATGTATTAGCTTCTCCTGGAATCAAGGAAAGCACCCTTTCATTGATCATGTCTACCATTTCATGGGTGGGGGCAAGAATGGCTCGATCTTGAAAGAAGCCAGGTTCCCATAGGTTTTGTTGCAACAACGGATACGTTTCTTGAATAATTGAACCAATATTATCATCTGACTCTGGAATCAACATGCTATCTGGGAAGTGAACAGACGATTCACCATCATTCTTACCACCGATTTTCCCATCACCAATATCTAGAATCCAATCAGCGAACTCTTTTATGTCATTTTTTTCAATTTCAGATGATCCTGATCCCAACCTCATGTTGACTGTTAACTTCATGACACTACAATGTTCCCAAAGATATGAAGCATTGATTGTAGAATGAACCACGTCTTGTCTAGTACCATTTGGAATAACAGGGAGGATCTGCCGAAAATCACCCCCAAACAAAACAACTTTGCCGCCGAATACAATGTTTGATGGTAACAAAGGGTCATCCCTGCATATGTCTCTCAAAGTCCTATCGAATGCCTCATAACAATATCGGTTCATCATTGGTGCCTCGTCCCAAATAATGAGTTTAGCTTTTCGTATCAACTCGGCAAGGTCACTGTCAGCGGGTATGTGACACATTGAATCTTCGACAACATTGATGGGAATTGCATACCGGGAATGAGCAGTCCTTCCGCCTTCCAGCAAAAGGGCTGCAATACCACTCAAAGCCACATTCAAAACTATTTCCCCATGTGACCGTAGTGCAGCCGACATAGTCCGGTATAGATAAGTCTTACCGGTACCACCATATCCATATACAAAGAACATTCCACCCTTTTGGGTATTAGTAGCATCCATAACTTTTGCGTAAATACGTTTCTGTTCTGATGTCAGACTGCCATAAAGTGTTCGATGTTGCTCGCATAATTCATCTTTGTTGTACGATTGCTCATCATATACTAATTTGTTGTAGCCTTCCATCGTGTATTCTTGATTTGGATATGGCATATTTGAAAAGGATTTCAAACTCTTGTTATTACAAAGCAGCATGTGTTCAATGTACGTGAGACATATATTCATCCTCTGTGTGTCCGACAGTTCCAATACTGAAAAATAAAAAGGAGTATTAATAATAAAAATAATAATTAAGTTGGGGTCCGTATTTAGCGACTATGGGGTTATTATTTAGAAAAAAGCAAGTGAAAAAATACCTGGATCATTACGCTTCATTCGCTCAACGTTCAACACATCTTCAGCCAGAACATGGCAAGTTTTTTCCCAAACAACCTCCGGACGGGACATACTATCAGTCATGAGGAGCATTACAAATAAAGAACACAGATAATCACCCATTCCCCACAAACTTGCTTCTATTAATCCATCAATGTATTCCTTGTCGTCTTCCAGAAGTCCGCGTGCATAGCAAGCATCTCTGTATGTTGGATGAATAACATCATCTACCATCTTGAGAGCATCCCAACTTGTAGGACCTTGGACCTTGTTTAGAAGAATAGGTAAATAAAACAGCTCTCCCCATGATGGTGGAACGTGATGTATACGTCCAACACTTTTACTTCGTTGCCTGCGCTGCCAAATACGTTCCTTCTTGTTCCACACATAAAACCTGGGAATCTCAACATAAAGGAGCTTCCGCGCTTCTTCATCTCTCTCGTTTAGTTCCATCCATGCAATAAATTTTTTTTCGTTCACGGATGACTTATCTAACGCGTAATCAATGCTTTCTCTCGTGTCAAATATCACAGGTTGTTCATTCTCCAAATGAAATGGCAACCTTTCGACTGATGGTGTCCTGTGATGAATGTCAAATTGGAATACACGCCAAGTCACTTCACATGCCGAAGGATACCTACGACAATACAATGTAATTAATATATTATTCATAAAATAATATAAAAAAAACTACAGAAGGAAATACAACCTGCAATCGTAATAGTCTTGCACTTCGTTGACATCTTCGCCTTCTACAGCTACCGTAACCCTATCTGGTCCTTTGTTTACATATTTAAACAGATATTTTATCGAACCAATTTGGTTGCACCATTCAACGTTGATATGAGATTGGTATCGCCTAAGCAAACCTAGATTGTAAGGTACGACATATCCGTTGTGAAAGTTAGTTCCACCCTTGTTTACAGTTTTACCATCATCTCTCCTTCTATACATTGCATAACCACTTTCGTCTATAAATGTACTTTCGTTAAACTGTCTGGGGAACTTCTTCGTACATTTGTAGTTAACTGTGCAAGGGAATCTAGGATTTTCAAGACCGTATGGGCCATGCATCATGTGATCTGATACAATCTGGTACAATTCTGGATCTTCATCTTTATCAGGTATCTCTGCAGTTATAATTTGTCTATCTTTGAATGAGTGGTTATCTTATCAGGTACCTCTAGCCATAGTAATATGTGGCAATGTGGAAGTCCTCGCTTTTGGAACTCAATAGTGTACACAACTGCATTTGGAGGGAAAAAAACATATATATTTATAATTGTTTATATATAAGTTATAATTTCATATATATCGTCACAAACTTCTAATCTCCCATATATATCATAATAAATTTAATTATTCCGTATATAAATTTTCATATATATATAAACGTAATAATTAGATTTATTAGGATATATATGTAATATTAGCAATTTGAAAGGATATATATGCAATTATCCCTAAATATAAATAATAAAACAAAAAGAATTATAAAATATAAGTAAATATACAAAGATGTGTGTCGTTGTTACCTCCTTGAACACGACCAAAAGTCTGTTTTTCTTTGAATTCTTTGATTAGACTGTCGAGTTTAATTTTAAACACTCTGGTGACGATATCTGGACGGTCTTCAGATTTTAAATCCTTCTTGGCCATTTCACGTGCAACTTCAGGCCAGTTTGGGTTACATGTAAAAGTTATGAATAAGTCGGGATAACCAAAAAACTTGCAAAGCGTCATGGCGTCTAAATAGTTCTGCATCATATACCTTGGACTACCGGTAAATGATGACGGGAGCACATACTTTTTACCACGTAATGTAACACCACTATCTTGTTGTTGTGCCAAGTTTGCCAATTTCGAGTATGTTTCACTCCTTAGATCCTTTTGTTGGGTAACTATGTATAACATCCTCTCCGCCTCCACCATTGATTGTGCGTCTACTAAAAATTGTTGAAGCAACCGCCCTCCATTGAGTATCATGGAGAATACGATATGCGAACCACTCTCTCATTGTTACTCGTGTGCCTTTATTTTTTGCATTATATTCAGTAACACCTTGGTGGTAAACATCCGTACGATATCCATCTTGGGCATAGGGGAAGAATAACGGGTACTGCAATGATAGGTATAATACATGCAATTCACTTATTCTTTTTAGTTTTCCGCTATGTTTATGGAGTACAATATCTCTGCTATTAGCGGTTGAGTCAAAATCTCCAACAATTAGAGCAGCCACCTCAGATGCAGATGGCAGATTATGGTTTCGCCCATTTTGGGTTCTAGTCGAAATAAGCCTAAGCTTAACATTATGTTTGTTTGAGGACCTTATAGTTTCACCGGCCATGCGAAACTTAGCAACCAATGGATTGATGGAATCAAGCAAGTCTCGTAACTCAGTTGTAAGCCGGTAGTCTATACGATTATTAGAAGTTGATGTTGTATCTACATTACTGGAAAATATTAAATTTAATTATTAGTTTGTGTACCTGTTATATTGTAGTTGTGCTATAAATATATAATTTGAAAAAATAATGAAGTGTTAGGAATATACCTGACAGATTGAACCCTGTTTTGAATCTCGTTTTCTGTATCATATATATACAATTGGCAAAATTTGGGAGGCTTTCCCGGTTCAGGTAATAAATCTCCAATTCTATGTCGATTTTCGCCATGTAGCCTGTAGCAATACGGACCACGTCCAGCATTAACAGACATATCTTGTGTCCCACCCATAGAAGTGAACGCAAACATCGAGTTATAGCGGCGTATGTTGTTCAAAAATGAGGCGCTCTTCGGGTGTTGCTTGGTAATAAGGTCTTTTAATAACTTTGGTGGCTCGATAATGTCAACGGGCAACTTCACCTTACCTCTCATACAACATAGGGAGTATGAGTCAGACTTTATATTTGATGCTCCTCGATTCTTCTCGACAAACCATAGCATTGCACCACATGACGCGCATTCAAATTCTGGATCTCCATGATCAGTGTATTCTGAGTAATTGAAGTTTAGAGTTTTATGATATAATTATTATACAAAAAAAAACCAGTTCAAAATTGAATGTAATTGATTACCGTTTGAAATTCCGGAAAACGAATGTTTGTGTATCTCAGAATTAGTTTGTTGTTGTGGCGTCGTAAAATTTATACGACGTGATGATTTCCTCCGAACAATGTTTTCTTTTTTATCAATATGCTTATCCTATATAGAAGAAGGTTCTCCTGTTACACATTTGAATATAATGTTAAAAAAACGTAAGACAATTAACATCATCAACTGAGATGAAAAAGGTTTGTGAAACCGAAAATTTAATTAGTCAGTTATTTGCAAATTTTACCTAATTTAAACTTTATAGGCGTGTTTTCAAGGAATCTTGATGTAAGGTTCTTCTTTAATACTTGTACTGAAAGATAACATAACATATAAGTAGTTTAAAGAATTATGTGTACGTCAATTATACCATAATATAATACTGATTACACATTGAAGGATACGAAATAGTTATATATTTACCATCTGTGTGAGTTCCACTTCCTGAAGTGACGGGAAATGGAAACATTTTTAGGGTAGATTTCGGAGTTTTAGAACCACATTGGGTAACTGATTCTGTTTCTGTTGGTGTAGCGAATGATCTATTCAGTGATGACAAGTTTCCATACTGATCATTTACCCGTGGACCTAATGCAATTAATTAAAACGTATTAGCTTGAGAATTACAGGCGCCAAATTCTGAATTCTTTTAATATAATTGGTGTAATTTAAGTGTAAAACATCTGTACTTACATGCTAAAATGTGAGTCTTACGCGGACGTCCCCTTGGCCGTGGTGTTATGTCGGGCACTTCTACTGCGGAACATACAACTTTATTTGCTTGACTACATGGATTTGATAACGTTGCGGGAGTTATTGGTGCTAGAGATGCATAATTGATGTTAGCTGTAAATAAAAAATACATAATAAGATGCTTGTTTTAACTAATCAAAAAAACAATGAATTAGTTAACACGTAGTTGCAGCTATTTGTACCTTTGGGATTGGAGGTTGTAACCGGTATCCTTGTTTTCGTAATTGACAGGATTGCATTATTCGGTATCACTACGTTGTGTTTTAAAACGTTATGATTAGCCGGGTTGGGTAGAAAAACGTTGGTGTTTTGCACATAATTTTGTGGCGGGTAAAAAATTGCATTTGGGTTATGGTTTTCATTATATTGGGCTTTGTAACTTTTTTCGTTGGACACAACATCTGAATTCTGATACGGAGGAGCAATAATTTCGAAATGATATGTTAACATTGGATGAAATTAAAGACAATGGCCATTATGTGTATAAGTGTAAGTATGATTTATAAGTACGTTTCTTACTTTTAGAAGGCCTTCCTGGACGGCGAAGAGCTAAATCATTCCGCATACCTGATAGCGAAAAACGAAATTAGACTGTTGTTTTCATACTTTCAAATATAAAGAAATATACAAATAAACATGTATGACGTATTTGTTTTATAAAGTGTAATACTTTCACTAATCTGTGTAAGTGGTTTTCGTCCAACATGTATGCCATCGTTACTTGTCGCATTTTGAAAGTCCTTCGGTAAAGCTGGTAAAGCAACTAATAAATATTAATTAGTGTATAAGGTTCAAAATAAATAAGAAATATTTTTTGATGAATTTATGATAATACATAGACATTGAGTGAAATGCTTACGTCTTTTAGACGGCCTTCCGGCGGCCCTTTTGGCGATATTCTCTAATGGAGTGATCGAGGAACAACGACCGACATTTTTCTGGGGTTCAACAACGTCGCTTTTAACGTTTTTCAACCGAGTATCATTGTTTTTAGAATGGACTTTTCTTTTACCCAATTTGGTAACCGTATTTGTTAACATATCTTCATATGTCGTCAGTTTTCCCTTCTCCATATTTTTGGTTATGTATAGTACCTGAAATAATATAAAGAGTATAATAGAGATCAAACATTAAATAGTAATGGTGCGAAATACAAATTGTATGCATAAAGATAATTTAAAAAAAAAATTGGGATTTTTGTTCCGATATATGATCGCTGATGGCCTTGATCTCTCTCGATTTCCGCAATCGGACAGACATTTTATTGTCACTCTTGATTTCTTAATTTGTCGAACACAAATGACAGCCCCTGATTAAAGTATTCAAAAATTGAAAAAATGAAATTAATTGATTATGGAATGAGAGTTTGTGAGTGTGTTGAAATGGGGGGAAATTGGGGGGTATTTAAGGCAGTTTGGAAGAACTGCTGACAGCAAAGAACAATGAAGGCAAGGCAACCAAGAAATCCAACAACAATATTGAAGGCAAATTTAAATAAATAAAAATAGTAAAAAAATTGATTTCGAGAATTCAAATTTATAATATTAAAATTCTATGGTGACAATAATTATATTGTCTTTTTTTTACATGCAGAGGATATAATTAGGTCATCAATAAATTTTCAATGTTGGAACCTCCTTCATTTAGGAGTTGAAAGTCAACTCCCAAATATGCAAGCTTTTTACAAATTAAAATGATAATAGATTTGTATTTTATTTAATAAATGTATATTTATTGTTTGAAAGATTTAGGTGAACAATAATAATGTTTTTAATTTCTTTAAAAAGATTTATCTCTTATGAAAGATTAAAGAAACCATGTCTATAAGGAGGAAATGTTTAAGTTACTTTATTGATTAATGATCAGGCAAGTAACCTTAACAAAGGAGTAAAAGGAATCAAATTGTTTGACACTGGCGGCTTATTCAATTTTCGCAGAATAAATTTATATTATTATTTTTTGAACTGTACATTTTATTAGGAAATCTGAATTAGATAGCTAGAAAACTTACAATAACAATAAACAAACATTTTATACCCAATAAGAAATTTAAAATTATATGTACAACAATTAGAGCACCAATTATATGTTAATTGTACTATTTTTCATGAAAAATATTTCCATTCTAGAAAATTTTTTGACAAAAAACAATTTTATATTTGAAACTACACAAATTCCACCGTGTAACATGAAATAATCCTTCCACAAGTGTCGTTAAATTCTTAGTTATCCGTATATTATTGAACCAGAAAAGCCAATTATCATAATAATATAATTTTTGAGAATCTAACTTCCACCAAATAGTCACTCTTTTAAAAAATTCCCTTGCAATAGAACAATTAAACAAAAGATATGACCTTACTCTACAACAACATTACATATAGCGCATAAAATAAAAGTAATTTTCATACTTCAAGGAAGTCTATCTATAATTATATGGTGTATTATGATCTTAGTGAAGTAATAATTATCAAATCATATTAACGTTTTTAGTCAAATAAAAAAAGAAAAGTAAAACGTCGTGAACCGACACCAACTTTCTATACACGAAAGAACGTTTTTTACAGGACGACTTTGACACCAAAATACCCTCTCAATATAGAAAGTACAGAAACACATGCTTATCATTTAACCTAATATTTGGGGGTTGGCTCATGGCGAATAAATGGTTGACTGTTAGTAAGTTCTTAAGGGTGTTTGGTAAAGCTTATTTAAAGGTGCTTATAGCTTATGAGATTGTCTAAGCTTATAGTTTACGATAGATTACTGTCATATAAATAGACGTTCAAATAGTTTACATAATTTTATTTATTGAATCGATAAAAATATTTACATACACAATAACGCAAACCTGGATTTGAAGATGAAGGCTTCAATTTCTTCTAGGAACTTAGCTGCTTGCATGCTTGGTAAATCCAAAATGTTCGTCACCGTAGTGATGATCTGGTTTACCAAATGTTCTTGCTGTGGAATGAAACTGTAGACGAGGTCAGAATATATAACAACTTAATTAAAAAACTGATACGATAATTATGGAAAACATTAAATTCGTTGCATAATTTATGGGACTCACGATCTGTAAAAAAAACTGATACGATAATTATGGAAAACAAATAATTATTGTTTAAATGATACCATATTTAGGCAATAATAGTTGACCATGAATTATGGTGTTTCAATATTCACAAGTACTTACCATAATAGCGTGCCTTCTCCAAAGGAAATTAGAAGACTGCATATTGGGGGCGACGAGTTATAATCTGCAAATACCAGATAATTGAACAAAAAATATAGGTTAACTTTAGTAAACGCTATATTGTTTACTCATAACTTATATTCTATATACATATCGTTTTTAAGACAAAGTACAACAATTGTCAAATATAAGGTTATGGCACACCGATCTCATCAAACACTGAAAAAAAGATCAACCAAGAACAAAACATTTCCAAATAAAATCCAAACACAAACATTCCAACTAAAATAAACCGAAATAAAAATATCCCAAACAAATTCAAAAAATAGAACCAAAACAATGTATCATAAACGACAAATTCAAAAGGAGAATCCTAATCCTTTGGTTCCAACTTGACAGTCACCAGGCCCACCGACTTGGGATTGTTCTCATCATCTGAGTCGGTATCAATATCATCCAGCTCTATGTAGACACGCCTCTTCTTAGCACTTGATGTTTCTCCTCTTCCAGATTCAAAATTCGATGACAAAGGAGTTCCCATGTCAAGAACACGGTTGACACTTGTATCGTTCATGTTCACCTTTTTTATCAGTATTGCAGGAGTGGTGAACTCCTCCTCTTCCGGCTGTTATAAAACGATAATTACCAGTTTCATAATGGAATGAATATAACGAAAATTTTCATTAACAATTAATGAATATAAGTATTACGAATATAAAACGAAAATTGTTATTGTTTTGTGTACATTTAATGAATATAAGTATTATAATGAGCTAATAATTACTTGGTAGCAAATTACCTCATCCACATTTTTGTTAACAACAGTGTCTTCCAAAAAATCCTTTTTGAAATGAGCAATCAAATGATCATCTTCGGAAATAGCATTGCATCGATACGTGTGGTTGTTGTTGTTAGCATTGTCAGTAGAGTACCAGATCTTAAACAAACATTTTATACCGACTATTTGATTCAACTCCTCGGGCCAATATTCATCATGATTCTTACCATATTGTTCCTTCAACTCCCATGTTGTGAGCCCAGTCATCTTAACAAAGATGTTATTGAACAGCAAAACAGCTGCAGAGCCGGTCTCATCCATAAGTCGCACAATCACTTTAAACCTGGGAAACAAATTAGTGAATACTGTAGAACTGATTTTCAAATTGCGAAAAAATAATTAAGTAAAACGATTTGTGGGTTTGCTGATTATACCTAGGAGCCGATTGACATTTCCCACATCTTTCGCAAACATAAGATGGTTTACCCCTGTTTGTGGGAATTACCTCCACCTTTTTAGTACACCTTTTGCATGCTTCATACGCCCAACCATAGTCTTCGAAAACATGATGAATTATTGCATACACGATACAATGTGAATCCTATAATATAAATTTGCGTATCATAAATATATGATATTAAAATTCGAAATTAATTTAACATAAACAGGCATGATTATACATACCGGAGGAGTATCACGAATGGAACCAACCGTGCTTTTTAAACAGCCATTGAAAAACTCAAAAACACCCACCACCATTACTTCCGGTGTAAACTCTTCAATTTTAAACTGATCTGAATCATACCCTTCACGATTTTTTACCCTGTCAGAATTTGGGAGGGTTAATAGCAGATGGATAAAGGTAGAATAACAATATACAATAAATTAGATACGTACGAATCTACAAAAGAGGCGATCTCAGGTATGGCTTGGTTCACATAAATCTTCGAACCAAAAATAGCATTGTGGACTGCTGGTCCGCCTGCAAAGTGTAGTTATTAAAACCTTTCCCATAACATAATTGTATTAATCGGAAAACAGAATATGCACTATCAAAATTAAAGCCAAATATGTGAAAACATTTAGTCAATTTGGTTTCATGCTTGACTTTTATAGTCAAGACGATTAATACCCTTCATAGCATAATTCTGTTAATAGAAAGAATGTATAACAGTTTTTAAAAATTTACCGCAATTAAATTAGTAAAAAGCAAATGCTTAACCTAAAGTTGACAAAATTTACCGCACCAGTGAGCCTATCACATCTATATTAGATAGTGTATATAACTAATGTTAGATTCAAATATACATTTATGTATAATCCAAAAAAAAACATACCAACAGCATCCTGAACAGAAGATCGTTCCAACATATGTTTATATGATTCCAAAACAAAACCATAAGTGTTGTCGTCGATTGGTTCAACTCGAGTAACAATCGTTGTTTTGTTTAAGGAGATCTTGTACCTATGACCCAACAAAGGAAGAATTCCACCATTGTCAAGAATCGTAAAGTTTGAGATGTTGTAGCATTGACCTTCTTGAAATAAAGGCTCAAATTTATACATAAATTCCTTTTTTATGTAGATTTGTATCCTGGCGTTTTGCAAAATCGATAAACATATATTAGTCGTGTTATTGTTTCAAATAAAACATTAAAATAATTACACACTGTTAATTAAATTGCTGTAAATTTATAGACATTATAATATAATTATTATTGAAATTGCAGCTTCAACTAAAGATGGTAAATAAATACTACACCATGATATACTATACTTCTTACAGTTTTAAAGTCATGATTAAGGGTTTATAGTATAATTTTAGGGGAAAAAATGGGGTGGGTAAAAATTTACTGCATTTAAATTGTTAAAAAAGCAAATCCTTAACCTAAGGTTATTAAAATGGTTCAGTTTGACTTTAACTGTCAAACTGAATGATTTTATTAACTTTAGGTTAATGATTGGTAAATTTTAATAACTTTAGGTTAACCATTTTAATATCAGTTTGACTGTTAAATTCAAAATACTATGATTATGCCCAGAAATTATATAATCATTGGTAAATTTTCTTTTGAACTCTTGGTAATCTGCACAGAATATTCTGTGCAGCAAAACTGGAAACAAAAAATTTTACATATGGTGCGGAATGTGTCAAAACTATTAATACCCTTCAAAGCATAATTCTGTTAATAGAAAAAATGTATAACAGTTTTTAAAAACTTACTACATTTAAATTATTAAAAAAGCAAATCTTTAACCTAATGTTATTAAAATTGTTCAGTTTGACTTTAACAGTCAAACTGAACCATTTTAATAACTTTAGGTTAAGGATTGGTAAATATTATTAACTTTAGGTTAACCATTTTAATATTAATTTGACTGTTAAAGTCAAACTACTATGATTATGCCCAGAAATTATATAATCATTTGTAAACTTTCTTTTGAAATCTTGGTAATCTGCACAGAATATTCTGTGCAGCAAAACTGGAAACAAAAAATTATACATATGGTGCAGAACGTGTCAAAACGATTAATACCCTTCATAGCATAATTCTGTTAATAGAAAAAATGTATAACAGTTTTTAAAAACTTACTGCATTTAAATTATTAAAAAAGCAAAATCATTAACCTAATGTTATTAAAATGGTTCAGTTTGACTTTAACAGTCAAACTGAACCATTTTAATAACTTTAGGTTAAGGATTGGTAAATTTTAGTAACTTTAGGTTAACCATTGTAATATCAGTTTGACTGTTAAAGTCAAACTACTATGCTTATGCCCAGAAATTATATAATCATTTGTAAATTTTTTTTTTGAAATCTAGATAATCTGCACAGAATATTCTGTGCAACAAAACTGGAAAAAAAAAATTTAATATGGTGCAGAATAGATATTCTAAATGCTGAAAATTTACCATTAAATATCTTTAATGATTATGTCAATGCCCCCTAAAATTAATGATGTAGATTACGAAAATTTACCATTTTAAAAGGAGGAGAATTAATTAAATACCTGGATATCTTGCAACACCAAGTCCAAACTGTACGGGTCATGCACAGCATTCAGCATGTGTGAATGTCAGATGGAGATACATCGACCTTGAACTGACATATTCTTCAATAGAGGGTCCACCTTCGAAATCGGTGTAATCTTGGGGTTGTTGTTGTTACCTACAATGTAAACACACAATTTAGGTAGATATATTTTGAAATTAATTGACATTTTATTATGAAACTTCAAAAGTAATTTCAATAATTATCACAAACAAATATCCTTTTAAATAATTCATACTATTGTAGAAAAAATTCATACCTCCGTCACCACCAGAAGAACCAGATCTGGTAATGTTTTTTTGTTTCCCTAATGAACTTCCTGAAGATCCAAACTGTCAAAATTTGCCACCTTGAGGGCTGGGTGTATGATTGGAATTGCGTTTGGTAATTTTGACCAATTTGAACTGGTGACTCATCTGCAGAATTCATAAAAGCTTGTTAAAACATACAAATAATAACATAAGAGCATTAAGTATGTATGAAAATCCTAGAAACAATATCGATGGTTGATGCTTATAGTATGAATTCCGGAATGAAACATACATTGAATTGAAGACAAATCAAACTCAATTGAGAGAAGGTATAAGGTTCGTATAAGGAAGAAAGGTAATATCATATTAAAACGTTTAATAACTATATATACAAAACGGGAATTCTTATTTGTAGCAAGTGTATCATAAATATTTAAATATATTAGGAATTGATGTAGTTGTTATTAAAATTCATTAAAGAGTTACCATTCCGGGAAAAAATTTCCAAATTTATATTACCAAAAATAAAAATCGGTTTTTATGTTATAAACTTTCCAAATTTTAGTAAAACCTTTTTAAAAACTGATATTCGAATTTTAGTAAAACCTTTTTAAACTTTCCGAATTTTAATAAAATCTCCATATATTTATGTAAATAATAACTGAACATAGTATATGTTCATTTCATAATTTTCATAAAATATATGGAATTAAAAACGCAAAAAAGGAAATTATTTATAAAAATGGTGGACTAATTGGTCGCACGTAGACAACATTTTTACTTTTAATTTGTTTCATAATTATGGAATTCGTATGTTTAAAATAATAAAAAGATTCTGAAGTTTGAAACTTATTTCCAATATTAATGATTTTTATTAATGGAATTCGTGCAGATTACCAATTATTAATTATTTTTATTAATGGAATTCGTGCACAGAATAATTATGGAATTCGTATGTTATTTCCAAAATCATCAAGTTTGAAACTTATTTCTGGTTCAAATTATGTTATTTCCAATATTAATGATTTTTATTAATGACAGAATCTGTAATTATGGAAATGTCTCATAATATTCAAAATCTTTTTATTATATTAAATATACGAATTAATAATACCATAATTATTGAAAAAAATAAAAGTAAAACGGTTTTACATTAAATATGTTCATTTTTTATTTCAACTAACAACATAACCGAAGTTAAGGGACTAAAAGAGTTTAAAAATTGTTGTTTTCCTTAAAAAAGAAAAGAAACAAAGTTTCTTAAAATTTGTTGTTTTCCTTAAAAAAGAAATTAAACAGAAGGATGGTGACCTGTACAGTCTCGTGATAACTGAATTCAGGATCATTTTTCATTTTCTTCTCCAGGAAATTAATTGCCTCTTGCTCTTTCAAGCCAGCACTTGTTGCCTGCAAAAAGACAAACCAAGATTATATTTTTTTTTTTTTAAAATAAGCATGCCAATACATATTATTATAAAATCTCCATTACAAACTTTTACACCCCTTATGCCCAAAGAAGAAGCCTGCAGGATCACATTTGAAGAGTCGAGGACCATTTTCATCATCAATACCCAAAACCATAGCAACTGCAATACAGATATATAAAGCTCATATCTTTAAATACATATATAATCACAATATATACAGAAAGAGAAAATGTACAAAGGCAATAAACAAACCTACTCCAAGTGGTCTCATGTAGGCATCTCATATCCGTATTTAAAACGAAATTCAGCAGCTTCATTCCTTGCTTGTTGAACCAAGGTCCTTGCATCAGCTGGAAGTTATTTCATTAAGATACAAATATTAACAAATTGTAAGTAATCTTTATTATGCCTAATAGTGCATGCCATATATAAATCTCTTAGTGACCAGGACAAAATATCATGATAAGTCAATGGTAGTGGTTAGAAGTTTCATGAGCAAATGGGAAAGAAGGGGGCACAAGCAAGCGCAAGAATCACCATTTCCTAAGTGATAACTTAACATGAAGGATGAATTAATTTATGAATGTTGGTAGTATTATTAAAAAAGCTTACTTTAAGACGGTTTTTGCACTACTGCAATCTTCAAAACGGATACTGTAACCGACTTCTTCACCAATTGTGACATCCATTTCTTCTGCAACACGTCTAGAAACAGACATTGCAGCAACCCTACGCGGTTGTGTGCAACCAACCATGAATTTTTTCCGTTTATCTGCACCTTCTGATTCAACAGCTTCAATTACAAATTGAGGAATCTGTTGATCACAATTTGAACAATTCAGAGTTAGAATCTTAATAAGTATTTTTTGAGCAGCAATAATATTGTTTCAGCTACAAAAAACTGTTAATTAACTAAAAAACAATGCAGGTTATAGTTTTTTGTAATCCATTTTGTTAAATTGCAGCAAGCAGAAGCTAGCTACGCATGTAACAATGATTAAATTTGACGAAAAAATGGTTACAAAACACCATAAACTGATTCAAATCATCAGTTTCAAAATACAAATGCCGAAACAAATTCAATAACTGTTCTCAGGCATATACAAATTTGCAATAGAAACATATTTATAGACATTAGATCTCTATACAGCAAATAATAAGCATTATAATCAATAGCATAAGTATATGACCTAAAATTAACATAAGACATTGGACTAACCTGAGTAGTTTTACCACTACCAGTTTCACCAACTAAAATTAGGGTTTGATTCTCTCTAAGTACTTTCAAAAACTCTTCTTTCTGCTGCCAAACATGTAGGGTTTTCCTTTTCTCCAATATATAATAATACCGTTGAGAATACGGCCGTCCGTTCCACCGGTTAACCAGAGACGTACCTCCGATTGTGTTATTAACACCAAGGTCCTTACAGCCGATTATGAGTTCTTCAAATCTCAATCCACAGTTGTAGCCGCCGCCTAGAATATAAAATCAAAATCAAAATCAAAAACGTTATTGAAATTAAATCGCAAAATGAAAGACGGTTTAAATCAAAATAAAAAACATTCTGATAAAACAATTTACATGTGTAACAATTGTGGATTGAAGGAAAGATATTGATTTTGCGAGCAGTGATCGGAACTCAATCGAAGCCATCTTTTCGCAGATCTCATTTGTGGTTTTTATTTTCGCCGATCTATTTTGCGGAGCACGATCAGAACAGGATTGAAGAAAAAGCTATAATATGGATTGAAGAAAACGCTGTGAATGGGTCACCGATGAGATCGATGTTTGGAATTGAGGCAAGGGTATGGAGGCTGAGGATGGAAACGGTGGGAGAGAATGTTTGACTGTGTGTGGGAAAAAACCCTAGAAATGAATGGACTCGTTAGATGTACATGGTGTGTTGTGAAATTACTTAGTTACCCTTTGAGTCATCGTATGAGTCATCATTATGGAGTGTTCTGATTGGGTGAGCATGACATGTCATCAAAATCAATTCAAACCCTTGCTCCATATATAGGTGGGAGATTTCTCGACTCTAATTTCAACTTTCTGCAGTAACGGATTACCGAATGATCTAATCATTCTCTGAGCGCGGCCACGCATTTCAGTAGTCTTAATCGTCGAGCGGCCATGAAATATCTCTTCTAGTTAAAGAAGGTGCAAATTCCATCTTGACATTTGCGTTATCTTGCCCACGACTTCCGCTGTCTTAGTCAAGTTCCTTATGATCACCCTTTTACGGTGTGTCGGTAGATAAATGCTAAAGATCAGAAGTCATCGTGTCTCAAACCAAAATGTCTCAGGTCAGAGGACATCTACTCGAAATTACTCATGCTTTGGCTCCATGAAGTAATCTCGATCTTTTGGTCACGTCTAATGTTTAGCAAACTGTGTAAACATCTATGAATATTTATTTTAACAACCCTTGTTTCTCTATTTAATAACTATGAAATAGATAAATATTCATAATGGTATTAACTCTTGAATCTAGCTCCCACTAAATTCAAGCAACCACAGACAATTTAGATACTCAAAAACTTTGTGTATCAAGGATAGGTTTAAAACATGTTTAGAATAGATAATGTGAAAATATTACGTAAAACTTTCTATTTCAATCCCACGAAATGTTATTACATAATGTATCGATTTCAAACATGTCTATGATTCTAATAAAAAATTACTAGCTACCAATATTTAGGTATCGCATGCCTATAGCGTGTGCATGTTTCTCACGCTTTGGTCTAGCTAGTGGTTTTGCCAACGGGTCAGCGACGTTGTCATCCGTTGGTATTTTCTTAATTACAATATCACATTCTCTTACATACTCACGTATGCGGTGATATTTCCTGCGTACATGCCTGGTCTTTTGATGCTCTCTTGGTTCAACAGCTTGCGCTATTGTTCCACTATTATCATAGAATATTTCGATGGGTCTAGAGATACTGGCAATAACTCTAAGATCCTCGATAAAATTCTTAAGCCACATGGCTTCTTTCCCAGCATCATTTGCGGCAATGTACTCAGCCTCTGTAGTCGAATCTGCTATCGTATCTTGTTTCTGACATTTCCAAGATATAGCTCCTTCGTTTAGTGTGAATACAAATCACGATTGAGATTTGTAATCGTCTCTGTCGGTTTGGAAGCTTGCATCTGTGTAACCAGTTACACGCAATCCTTCCAACAAACCTCCAAAGACCAAGAACATTTCTTTCGTCCTTCTCAAATACTTGAGAATGTTCTTGACAGCCACCCAATGGGGTTCACCGGGATTCTTTTTTGATATCTGCTTGTGAGACTTATGGAGTAAGCAATATCGGGCCTAGTACATAACATGGCATACATGATTGATCCAATTGCCGAAGCTTATGGTACCAAACTCATCCTAGTTATTTCCTTGCTAGATGTCGGACTCTGAGCTTTGCTCAGTGTAATGCCATGTGTCATTAGAATGATTCCTCTCTTGGAATCACTCATACTAAATCTCTTCGGTACTTTGTCAATGTATGTACTTTGACAAAGTCCAATAAGCCGCCTAGATCTCCCAAGTCCTTCATCTGGAAACATTTACCTAACCAGGATTTTACTCCTTGTTATGCTGGTATATCGTTTCCTATAAGCAGTATGTCATCAACATACAAGACTAGGAAGATTAATATGCTCCCACTGAATTTTGTATAGACACACGCCTCGAACTCACTCTTGACAAAACCAAATTCTTTGATTCTTTTGTCAAAGTGTAAGTTCCAACTTCTAGATGCTTGCTTCAATCCATAAATGGATTTTAGCAATTTACATACTTTATTAGGATTCTTTGGATCAGTAAAACCATCCGGTTGTATCATGAATACGTCCTCATTCAACTCCCCGTTAAGGAAGGCGGTTTTAACATCCATCTGCCATATCTCATAGTCGTAATATGCTGATATGGCCATAAGAATTCTAATAGACTTAAGCATAGCGACTGGCGAGTAGATTTCAGAATAATCCACACCATGTGTTTGCGTGAAACCCTTCGCAACGAGTCGTGCTTTGTAAGTATGTACTTTCCCATCCATGTCGGTTTTCTTCTTGAAAACCCACTTGCATCCAACAGCACGTGACTGTGGTGGCAAGTCTGATAACACCCATACTTGGTTGTCATACATGGATTGCATCTCTGCTTGCATACCCTCGAGCCATCTTTCAGACTCTATGCCGTTAGCAGCTTCGTTATAGGTTAATGGTTCGAGTATACTTCCATCATCTTCATCGATCATGAATCCAAGATACCTATCTGGTTCTTGGTGTGGTCTACTGGACCTACGCAGATTGCGTGTCTCTTCTTCCTCAACCGGTGGGTCTGGCTGGGAATCAACAATTCTTTGTTGAACTACTGGTTTGACTGAAGTCGTCGGTGGATCTTCGTTCTCTTCAATTTCTTGAAGCTCTATTTCTTTTCTTGGAGTTTCAGTTCCTGGAAACTTCTCCTCCAAGAAGACACCTTTCCGAGCAACAAAAACTTTGTTGTCTTCTTGATGAGAGAAATAGTATCCTAAGGTTTTCCTTGGATATCCAACGAAGATACACTTATCTGACTTGGGGTTTAGTTTGTTTGTGAAGTTACGTGTAACGTACGCTTCACAACCCCAAATTTTGAGAAAAGATAATTTAGGTTTTCTCCCCACCCAATGCTCGAACGGAGTCTTTTCTACTGACTTGGTCGGAACCCTATTCAGTGTAAATGCTGCAGTCTCGAGTGCATGTCCCCAAAATGATAGTGGTAGTGGGGCGCGACACATCATTGAACGTACCATGTCTAACAAGGTTTGATTCCTCCTTTCTGATACGCCATTCATCTAAGGCATATAAGGAGGTGTGAGTTGTGAAACAATCCCACATTCCTTCAAATGATCGTCGAACTCTTTGCTCAAATATTCGCCTCCTCGGTCAGACCGAAGCGACTTAATTTTCTTGCCTAGTTGGTTCTCTACTTCCCTCTGATATTCTTTGAACTTGTCAAAGCTCTCAGACGTTAGTCGCATAAGAAAGACATAACCATACCTACTGAAGTCGTCAGTAAAGGTAATGAAGTAGCGGTATCCTCCTCTGGCTACTGGAGTAAAGGGTCCACACACATCTGTGTGTATAATCCCTAACAACTCGTCTGCCCTTTCATTGTAATGATTGAAAGGGTCTTTTGTCATCTTGCCAGATAAACAAGCTTCGCATATTGCATATGATTCCAAATCAAATGGCTCTAGAATTCCATCATTGTGGAGCTTCTTAATGCGAGTCTCGTTTATATGACCTAAACGACAAAGCCAAAGATAAGTTTGATTCAAGTTACTCTTGGATCTTTTACTTATATGATAAATGTATCGTTCTATGTTATTTAGATTTAACGTGTATAGACCATTATGAGAATTTGCGTTAAAATATAAAATGTCATCTTTTAAACACGAAATTGTTTTTCCATAAAACTCATAATAAAAACCACTGTCTATAAGTAAATCAAAAGAAATAACATATTTAATAAGTCTAGGAACATAGTAACAATCATTAAGTTCCAAGACTCTTCCTGAAGGCAACTTGAGAAGATATGTTCCTACGGCTTCAGCTCCAACCTTGGAACCTTCGCCTACTCGTAGTTCAACATCCCCTCTTCCCAGCCTCCTGTTCTTCTTAAATCCATGCATACGATTACAAATGTGATGACCACATCCGGTATCCAATACCCAGGATTCACGAGAAGTAACGAGACAATAAATCATAAAGATACCTGAATCGCTGACAAAGTCAGCGTCCAACAGCCCCACGTCCGACGTGTGCTCGCAAATATCCTTGCTGCCACAAGCTGGGCAACACAAATCAGCAAAGTCATTCAACCACTCTTGAAACTCATCCTCCTGAATCTCGGGGAGAGATTCTTCCTCTAGCCTTTGAACATCGCGTATACACAAGAGATTCTCGTGCAGACCTGCGACACTCAAATCAAAATTCCCGACTATACGTACTACCTTGTCCTGATAGTACTGAGTGAGAGATCCAAACAAGAACATGACTTGTTCATGCTCGTTTGATGTGCCAGTAACTAGGGTGAGATAATCTAGCAACCTTCTTATGTTGATAAGGTGATCACTCAGTGGTTGATCATCTTTCATTTTCGACGAAAAGATTTCTTATAAAATGAACTGCTTGCTATCTGCAGTACCATCTTTAAACATCTCCTCAAGATATTGGACAAACTCATAGCATGTTTCTTACGTAGATTATCAGTAAGCTCTGATAATGAAGTAAGAATAAGAATCGACATGACTTGTGATTCATCTGCCAGATATTGTTAATAAGCGTCAAGCTCATCATCCTGGGCATCTTGCCCTGGTTGTCCCTTGGGCACCTCGTCTATCACATACAGTAGATTCTGTGCTTTTAGGTAACTCCTAAAGTTCACTTTCCATACTTTGTAGTTTGGGCCAGTAAGCTTCCATTTTCCAGTGATGAACTTTCGCGATTCGTTTGGTGAGTAAAACGGAATTTCTGACGGTACAGACATCTATAAGAAAAACAACAAACAGTTAGTAAGATTAGATAAATAAATGACTTCTAACATTATTACCTTTTAAGAATAATAGTTAGACTAGGATCCCTATTTCACACCCTCTAATGCAAGGTTTGGGCACTTCCGATTAGAGCCACGTTATTTCTGGTAGGTATAGCCATACCGATCGATTCTAGACTAGAAACGATTTCTAGATCTTCAGGATATCAAGTTGAACAACAAACTTTTACATTTTTTAATCCCTCTAGTGCATTTTGGGCCGGGACTCCCGATTATCACCAAAATAGATCGTACCACCTAAGACAGTGCGATGCCTTGCGCCAGGACTCCCGATTATCACAAGACCCTACGCACCCTAACACTCGCAATGATTTGAATCCACATCTAAGGTTCTTTCTCCTTACAATGTGAATATCGTTGAACAAGTGAGGTGTTCCATTAGGTGGGTTGCACTCTGATCTAAGATTTTCTAAAAAAGATTTTCCTTTGTTCGAAAAACATTAGCCAGCTTTTAATTACTTCGTTTTATAAACTAACTGTTTATAAATTCCACTTTTAATTTTATCTTTATAAAACTTGGTTTATAAACAAACTATTTACTTTACCATTATAAATTTAAAACTTCGTTTTCTAAACAAACTGTTTATAATCACCACCTTATTAATTTATACCTTGGTTTTCTAAACAAACTGTTTATAGTCACCATCTTATAATTAAAACTTGGTTTTCTAAACAAACTGTTTATAATCACCATCTTATTATTTCATATTACGATAAATAAACGAAAATTAAACAATACTTGCAGTTTCGAAAAATTGACATGCCATAACCCCAAAGACTTGGTTTTGTGTTTTGTATATTTAAAATAAAAAAAAACTTTATTTATTTCCGAAAAAATATTTAAAATTTTCGGATTTATTAAAAACAAACACAACGTCACTTCTTTTGGGTTATGTCATATTAAATAAATAAACTGATAATTATTAAATTACCAAACTGATAATTTTTAAATTACCATAAACTAATTTCTTGTTAATTCCTCCTTAATTTCGAAATTTTCTAGGTTTTTAATAATCTATTATTATTTATTATATTAAAAAAAAAGAACTAGTCAAGATTTATGTAAATCTATTCTTTTGATTTGTTCTTGATAGTTAGTCAAACATCAAAAGATTTACATAGATTTGACTTACCAACTAAAAAAATATATACAAAGGTCTCGTAGATTCTTTATTCCCGATTTAGGCTACATAAAATCTTGTACCCTAAATACGATAACTTGGTCACCAAGAAACCATCATCCAACAGAAACTCGGTGGACTTGGTTTCGGTCGACCACTCGGTCGTCGAACCAAGCCTCACCGAATCTCGGTTGGTTTGGTTTCCACTCCTGCTTTTAATTTTAATAATAATTATTATTATTATAACCTTTTCCTTATTATCTAAAAATCCTATTCAATCCAATTATTCATGAACTTGAATAACTTTCATGGATCAAACTTTCTAGGGTTTTCTTACTAAATAAAAAGAAACCTAATTTCTTTTATCTTGAAACCTATTCAATCCAATTGTTCATAAACTTGAACAATGTTCTTGGATCAAAATTTACTAGGTTTCTTACTAAGATAAAAAAAAACTTAATAATATATATATATATATATATATATATATATATATATATATATATATATATATATATATATATATATATATATATATATATATATATATATACGAAAAATCGAAAAAACAAAGGAGGGGAAAAAGAAACCTAATTTCTTTTTATCTAGAACCCTATTCAAACCGATGTTCATTCAAAACTTGAAGAACATACACTTGGTCGAAATTTCTAGGGTTCTTTTCTAGATGAAAAAAATTCATCCGAATCTCATTGAGATTAGTAGAAAGCTCTGATACCACTGTAGGAAAACTTTGTAGTATTCACAGGGCGGAACTTGAATACCACATTACTGGATCTCTACTAATCAATGAGATAACGAGAAGAAGGAGATGATGAACATTACCTTTAGATTGGTAAAAAAGTGATCCACCTCTACTGCACCACCTGGACACGCTGCAAGACCGCGTTTTACCAACAAAGTATCACACAAGAACTTGTGTGTGTGTGTTCCTTGCGTCGAACTCGAACACAAACCGAAACCCTTGGGGTTTCTTCGTTTCGGCCGAAAGAGAGAAGGGGAGGAGGGATTAGGGTTTTGTGGTGTTGTAATGTGTAACCCTTAAACCTTAACCTTAAGCCTTTATTTATAAGGGCTTAAGTTACAGTTAAGTCCTTGGAGTTTAATTATGATTAATGTCATAATTAAACTTCGTATTAACACTTTAAACCATTGGACTTTTACTAGTTAATTAATTAACTATTAATTAACTGTCAGTTAAATACATAACCTAATATTTAACCATCCTCACAAATAATAATTAACTTATTATTATTTATTCTCTCTTCTATAATTAACTTAACTAGTTAATTATTCCACACAACTTACTTTATTCGGTTGTCCATTATTGGGTGTGTAGCGGTGTGACCCTTTAGTGTCTTATAACATTGGATACGGTGACACGTGTACTTATCTGTGCACATAAATCCTTCATGTATCATCCCATGGTTTGCCAGATCCGGCCTTACCTTCCCAGGGAAATATTTATGCCAACTGGTAAATGTGAGGGTATACATCTAGGGTATAGAAATAGGTGAGTGCAAGGCGATGTGAAAACATGATAAATTTAAGAAAACACACCTTTGAGTGCATCCAAACCGTCAACAAACCGGGCAACCATACAAATAGGTGATCATTCATGCGTTGAATGTTTCACTAGACTTTACTGGCCCAGTAAAGCAAATGCACGCCACGACCAACCACTCAAATTCCTCTCAACGGGAATTTGTTTCATTTCATTAGGGGGCGTAGCACAAAATCTACTGACTACTCATTCGGAGTATGTCGGTATTGAAACATAGTAACCTCCAGCCCCGGGTTAAGTCTCTTTGTATGCACAGTGTGTCTACTTCTCACCCTCAAGAATCTTCCAATATAGGACACTTGCACTACAAAAATGGATCTCCGTGAATCCATCGGAACACTTGTAGTAGCATCACTATCTGATGTTTCACGAGGATCGAGTGGAAATCCTGCTAGAGCTAAAATCACGCCAACTGTAAGCGCAGGTCACACGTTTGAATAAACGGTTGTGCAAACGACTACCGATTCATACCGTGTGCTAACGGATACTCTATGTGAGTCCGGTGTTACCTAAAAATAACAAGTTGTTGTGCCTTAAATTTCACAATCATTCAGGCCACAACTTATACCGGACACACATAAAATTCCGATGAAAAATCCATGTAAACATTCTAAAATATAACGTCTTTCAAAAGCTGATTAAAATGCACATGAGCGTTATAGACCACTCTCAAATTACTCCTATGATCTACGATATCCAACATGATCTTCCCCGAAGCCACCGACAATATAGGAACTAAAAAGTGAGGGTCCTAGGTCTAGGTTAGCAGAATCAAGTATCATTAGATCTTGACTGGGCTACGCTGAGGTAAACATTGAGAGGGGGTATGAAGTATGGGGTGCAAATCAGCTTATCACATGGTAACACAAAAAACAAAACGAGGGTGTGGTTGAAAATGAAAAAGTGAGTTGAGTGAGGAGCGTGTGTGAAAGGGTTAAAGAAAACGGAAAACCCTCCCTAAACCGAACAAAAGACCGGGTAGCCACATCTATATCAGACTGCATAAGTTGCTTTCTGATTAAGACATCATGGACCCTGTGATGCAATGCACAACCCCCACTGACCACTCATGTACAAACAATACTTGTTTCAAAATCACGGAGATTACCACATCTACTATCGACATCTCATTTGGAGATTGTTGTATTGAAAAAGAGGACCCACCTCCAGTCCTCGCCTTCGTTTGTCCACGTATAGAGTCTAGAACCGAATTAAATCTCTCTAGGACACAGGCACTCTACCAAGCATATCTTTGTGATATTGCCGAAACATTCATAGTGATACCAAAAATATTGGTATTCCACGATGATTGAATGGAAATCCTACCAGTGCTAACATCAAAGCCAACATTGAACGTAGGTCACACAGGTTCTGCAACTGTTGTGTTAACAGGCAATCTAAGTGATCCTGGGTTACCCTGATACCTTCTTGTGCGAAGATCAGACGACTGTACTCCATTCTTATCAACAACAGTCACTATGTCTGATAGAGGATCTGATGACTGTACTCCACTCTTATCAACAACAGTCAATACATCAGATCAGGGATTCTATGACCGTACTCCAACATTATCAACAACGGTCAGAAAATACAAATCAAATCAAGATACCGCACTTCTACGACTTCAACAAATATCAGGAACCGAGGATCAGCAGCAAATCGACAATGCCACAACTTCAAGAAAGGACTTCCGCTGCTAACTGCTCTATCTATGGGTCTACATTTCGTCGATTTGCCTGAAGTATTCTGGAATACTTTGTATTGGTTGAAAAGCCAATTAAAAGTATGTCTAACACCGATCATCAAAAGCTAATGCTGATTTTTCAATAAAACTACACAACGGTTTAACACTCAGCTCCAGCTTTACAAACAAAAAAGACTTCAAAGATATGCAACCTAGACTATTGTTACAAAGGGGGAGATGTTAGGTCTTAATTGTTGTAAATAATAGTCTAGGGGGTAGATTGAAACATTGTATATTAGTTTTGTTAGTTAATTAGGATTAGCTAGGCAATTAGGGGTAGAAGTATAGATACTCAATTGTAATGTTTAATCCTCGACTTTTGCAATTAATCAAGAATCAATTCAGCAATTGTTCTTTCTCCCTCTCTCTACTTTCTCTCACTAAAACCCTAAACCTTCATCTCCAAGTTTCAGCCAAAATCATCATCTATGGATAGTGCAACGGATTGATTGTTGTTTTAGGCATTTCATCCTCTTCCCTCCAATGCCTCATCAATTGTTCTAAATTTACCAGCGGTGACTTTGGATTGAACTAGATCTGCTTCAACATCAGGCATCTTGAATAAATCGAGTTTTTTTTTTCGTGAACCGTACCGCGATGAACAATATCTCGAAGAACAATACCCTCGGTGAACAGTGCCGTCAATGAACAGTGTTGTGATAAACAGTACCGTCGTGAACAGTGCCGCCGTGAACAGTACTTTTTTTTTGTAACGATTGGCCCAGAATTGAACGGCTCTGATACCAATTTGATACGAACCACTAATTAAAGACACAACTAATCGAATGCTTTATTGATAATCCTGGAATTGGAGAACCAGGTTTGTCCCTAATAACAATGAAAGACAAATAATAATAATACTAAACTTCTCAATGACTGCATATCAATGAGATCAGTGGCTAGGGGTGCCCAACGGGACAACCCGACCCGACCCGGCTCTTATCGGGTCGGGCCCGTCGGGTTTGAGGTTAAAAAAATCCTAACCCGAAACCTGACCCGATAAGGATTTGGGTTGGTCGGGTTTCGGGTTTGTCGGGTTGACCCGATCGGGTTGGTCGGGTTACACTTGAGTTGAGAATTTTTGGTAAAAATTAAGGAAATAATTTTCTGTATTGAATTTTATGAGTTTTTATTTAACACCTGTGATTATTAATTGATTTTTATTGAATACTTTATCATATAATTTGCTAATTAATTGATTTAATAGTAAAAAATTCTTAATTTCTATAGAAAATATAATAGTTAAGCTTAAATCGGGTCTAGTCGAGTCAACCCGAACCCGACAAAGTTAAGAAATTCTAACCCGAAACCCGACCCGATAAGGAATCGGGTTGGTCGGGTCCGGTTTAGAAAACCTGATAATAACATGGAACCCGAATAGACCCGACCCGATTAGCAAAATCGGGTTCAGGTTTGAGTCGGGTCGGGTCAACCCTTTGGGCACACCTATCGGTGGCCTCCTTAAATAGAGAACCACGAACCCTAAACCTAATAGGAAACGATAAAAGATAAACCCTAATAAAAGATAATACCTAATATTTAAATAATAATTATCTGATAATGATGCTTATCTAATCTCTTAGGATCGTATCACAACGTTATTGGATCGGGTGGATTTGGGGCCGTGTATGAAGGACAAGTGTCTCTCTCCATGGGACGAAGCTTTCTCTCCATGCGACGAAGCTTTGTTGCTATTAAGCGTCTAGATCGTAAGCATTGACAAGGAAACCCTGAGTTCTTGAAGGAGATTATGTTGCTCAGTCGCTACACGCACGAAAATCTCATCTCTCTCGTCGGGTTTTGTGATGAGGGAGATGAAAAAATCCTTGTGTATGAACACGCATCAAACGGAAGCTTGGATCGCTTACCTTCATGATCCCAACGAGACTCACCAAAGAGTAATCCACCGTGATATTAAAAGCGCAAACATCCTACTCGATGACAAATGGATTGCTAAAGTTGCGGATGTTGGGCTGTCGAAAATAAGTCCCACTAAGGTGCAGGACTCGCTTATTATCACCAATGCCTTAGGTACTATTGGGTACTGTGATCCGGAATATATGGCTACACACACCCTAACAAAATAATCAGATGTATATTCATTTGGTGTAGTCTTATTTGAAGTACTGTGTGGAAGATTATGCTTCGAAAATAGCAATGGAATGTTTAAGATTTTCACGCCTATGTGGAAACGAAGCTACGTAGAGAAGAAGTTAGGTAATATTATCTTCCAAAATTTAGCAATTGACCCGACTTCTTTGAAACTATTTGCAGATATTGCATTTCAATGTGTACATAATTCTCGTGAAGAACGGCCGACGATGTCTGTTGTTATAAAAAAGCTAGAGAATGCACTTGATTTACAGAAGCTCTTTGGTCTAGAATTGACACGGTGGTATGAGGAGACACTTTTGGCTGCAGTGCCAGTGTCAGTGCCAATGCCAGTTCCAGTGTTCTCTGAGTATTTCCTACCAGACTTAAAAGCTGCAACTGATAATTTCAGTTCACAGTTTATTGTTTCCCAAAATGGTGAAAAAGCGCCAAATGTTGTTTATAAAGGTCGGCTTCAAAATCAAAGATGGATTTCGGTTAAAAAGTTTTCGAAAATGGCATGGCCTGATCCGAAACAGTTTGAGGTATGGATTTGCTTTTTATTGTTCTTTTGATTTGGGCATTACTCCCATATCTATACTGTTTCCCACAACACTTGAACTCATGAACATAGGTCAATGAAAAATACCTCGCAACACTCTATACCGCTAGACTACAAGCCTTTTAATTTTCCAAAAGTTGTTATAGTTTTTTTGTTTGATCGTGCATTTGGGTGATACGAGCTTTTCTTTATTACTTGAAATTTTTTATACTTATTGTAGTTTGCAAAGTGCATATGCTTAGGTGGTCTTTGGATGTGGGTTTGATAAGTTCATTTGTGATATTTAATTAATTATTTATTATTTATTTATAAGGATGAAGCAAGGAGAGTTGGAAAATTAAGGCATAATCGTGTGGCGAGTTTGATTGGATATTGTTGTCATGGTGACGAAAGACTACTTGTTGCAGAGTATATGCCTAATGACACTCTAGCCAAACATTTATTTTTCTGTATGTTTTCTTCACCCGATATAGTCTTGATTCCTAGTAACTTTCCTACTAATGTTTTTGATTGATTTGTCAATATAAGTGTTAAAATCAAATGAAGAGATTAGAAAAAAAAAATTGAATTTAACGTGTAAATAATTTTATGAATAGGAGTATAAAATAAGAATATTAGTAGGAACCAATACAAATTTTCTTTCTTCATATTCACTCTTGTTTTTTTTATTATTTCAAAATTTTTTATTGAGCCATTTACTGAATTGATTAATTTGGGTTATGGTTTTTCTCTAATGAGTGAAGTATTATAAGTTATATAAAATTGAAGCAGGTCAATTGGTTTGAATGTTGGTAGGCCAAAATGTCTTTTAATGCTTACACCCTCTTAAATTTGCGCATATCAAATTTGAGAACTGATATTTAGTCTTACTATTTGGTACTACTTATAATCATATCCACTTTATATGATCACATGTGTAATCAACTAATTCTCTCTCCTAATATTTTTCATTGATTTTGACATGCGTCTTAATCTAATAAGTAAGAGTATGAGTATAACACTATGGTAAGACTAAATACCATTACTCATTAAATTTTTAGGTTAAGCTTGTAATAACATAGTATTTCTAATTATATTAAATTCGTTAACTATTTAAATGTGATAATTTTGATACATTTACTTATGAATGAGTTGATATAAGTTGTGTTGGCCAAATAAAGAAAGATACAAAAAGGGGTCGGGTCAAATAGGTGTTGTATAATTCAGATTGGATAAAGAAACAATTAACAAATAAACTTCTGTTTATTAATAATAACGACAATAACATATTTTGTACATAGTAGACAGTAGACACATACATATATATACATAACCGTTGTGTTTGTTCATAGCAAACGGTTATAACTACCACATAACTAACTAAATTACCATAGATATTAATGACATTATTTCATTTATTGTAATTCTAGGTTATAACCCAAAAATGGGTGGGCCGGTTCATCTGGATTTATTTTTAAAGGAATGATATTTAGTATTACTATATGGTTATACTCATATTTCTATCCACTTGATATGATAACATGTGTACTTCACTAATTCGCTCTCTTAGTATTAGCCTTTGATTTTAACACATGTATTCATCTAGCGAGTATGAAAATGAATAACACTAAATGATAGAACTAGATACCATTATTCTTATTTTTAATACATATAACCTTCTAAATTCTAACTCATTTTGTTCAAAGACTTAGGGGGTGTTTAGCTCGACGTAATCTTCCGTAATGTAATTGAAATCGGTTGTAATTGAATTAGGTGGGAATTGAATTCGGTTGTAATTGAATACGGTTACGCGTTTGGTTAACAAAATTTTGAGTTGTAATTCAAATCAATATTTATACATTTTTTTAAAAAAAATTAATATTTTTTAATATTTTTAGTTTAAAAAAATTAATTTTTTAAATTTTTCTTAATTTTTTTAAATTGTTTTAAATTTTTTTAAATTTTTCAAAATTTTTTTTTATTATTTTAAATTTTTAAATTTTTCTTTTTTTTTTAAATTTTTTTAAACAATTTTAAAATCTGAAGCATAAAATATTCAAATTTGTAAGTTTACCAGAGGACCGTAATTGACTTCTTAGGGTTTTGGGACGGAATTCAATTACAACGAATATCGTAATTCGAAATTACGTCGTAATTGAATTACGATAAAAAAAGTCCATCCAAACGTCCTCCGTAATGTAATTGAATTACAATTACGGAAGATTACGGATGATTACGTCAAAACAAACGGGGCCTTAGTGTACCATTGTAATTATATCATAGGGGAAAATTAGACAATTGAATGGGCAATGCGTTTACGGGTTGCTTTCTGTATTGCTGAAGCATATTGGATTATTGCAGTACTGAAGGTCGTCCATTGTATCATGATTTGAATGCATATCGAGTTCTCTTCGATGAGGTGTTGATTTTTTTGTAATATTTAATACTTTCTCCGATTAAAAATAAGTGACACATTTTCCTTTTTGAGGTGATTCAAAATAAGTGACACACTTTGAAAATTTACCTTATTTGATAAATAATAGTGGGACCCACGCCCACTAACTATTTACTTTAAAAAAGTGAAATAACTCTTTTACCCTTACTTTTTTACTTTTAAACATCATTAACTCAACTTTATTCAAAATGTGTGAGACTCAGACCCCACTAATCATCAAATTAATCTAATTTAATAATCATTATAATATTTGAACTAAAAAACCGTCAAACCCAAAGTGTGACTTATTTTGAATCGAATGAAGTATTGATTATTAATTATTAATTATTCGAGTATCTAACATGAACCGCCATTAAAATAACTGTTGCCTTTTTTTTATGGAATTGTGGCAGAATGGTGATCCGCGACTTTCGTCTTTCGGGTTGATGAGAAAAAGCAGGGATGGAAAAAGTTATAGCACAAATCTTGCATTTACACCACCCGAGTATTTAAGAACTGGTACAATTTTTTGAATTATTATTATTAAGGTTGAATCTTCACTAATTTGTGAAGAGAATTCTCATTATATTTATAATTACAATAAGTATAGCTAACTACCATAAATAAATGATTTACAAGATAAACATAAACTTTAGGAGATATCTAAAATATATTCAAATATATTCGTTACCCCCCCCCCCCCCGGAAGCGAAGGTGGGGGGGGGGGGGGGACGGACACGAAGCTTGGATCGAAATTCCTCAAAGAGAGGTATTGGAAGGCTCTTGGTGAAAATGTCGGCTACTTCTAAATGAGTAGAGACAAATTTCGTTGATAACTTGTCGGAGAGAACTAGTTCACGAACGAAGTGGTAGTCAATATCAATGTGTTTTGCGCGCTTGTGAGAGATCGGGTTTTAACTTAAAAACAAAGCACTTCGATTATCACATAATAAGGTTGGTCTTCCGGAAGGAAGAACATGTAGTTCTCGTAATAAGTGTGTGATCCAAACTATCTCGGAGGCGGTGTTAGTTAATGCTCGATATTCCGATTCACAACTCGAGCGGGAAACCATGGGTTACTTTTTGGCACTCCATGATACCAAATTTCCACCAAGAAAGATGGAGTAACCGTAAGTAGAGCGACGGGTTTCAATGCATCGTGCCCAATCCGCATCGGAGTAGCCAAGGATGGTTGGTGATGGAGCATGAAGAAACGATAGACCATATGCCATGGTGCGTTTAACATACCACAAAATCCTTTTTACACCATGAAAATGGTCTTGCATCGGAGCGTGTAAAAATTGACTTATTTGATTAACGGCATAGGAAAGATCGGGCCGTGTAATAGTAAGATATTGCAAGGCTCCAACTAGGGGTCGGTAGAGAGTGGGATCCGAAAATGGTATTCCTTGGCTAGTAAAATAAGTAGATGTGGATAAAGGAGTGGCAACCGGTTTAGCATAAAAAAGATTTGCATGAGCAAGAATATCATGAGCATATTTGGATTGGCTCAAAAAAATTCCCGAGGCATTGTAAGATACTTCAAGGCCATGTAAATAGTTGAGTTTGCCAAGATCCGTTATGAGAAATTCCTTATTAAGACGTGAAATAAAGTCACGAATAATAGAGGGATTGTTACCGGTTAAGATAATGTCGTCTACATAAACCAATAAATAGAGAATATTGGTGCCGTTTTTGTAGACAAATAACTATGTATCGGCTTGACTGCAATAAAAACCAGTGCTAACAAGAAAGGAGTTTAACCGTTGAAACCACGCGGGGGGGGGGGGGGGGGGGGCTTGTTTTAGGTCGTAGAGAGCTTTCTTGAGGCGACAAACGTGATTTGGAAATTTAGGATTGATGAATCCGGGAGGTTGCTCCATGTAAACAAGGTCGGATAGATTACCATTCAAGAAAGCATTTTTCACATCAAGTTGATGTAATGGCCATTCGTTAAGCATAGCAATGGATATAGTAATGCGAAACGTTGATGCTTTGACCACCGGGCTAAAAGTGGCGGAATAATCAAGACCCAGTATTTGGGTAAGACCCTTTGCAACAAGACGAGCCTTGTATCTATCAATAGAACCATCCGCAAGAAATTTGATATGAAAGACCCATTTAGAACCAACAACGTTTTTGTTGGTAGGTCGTGGTACAAGATCCCTAAGTATTGTTTAGGTTTAAGACACTCATTTCATCACGCATGGCCGAGAACCATTTAAAGTCTCGAGCGGCGGTTTAAAAACCTTTGGGTTCTTTAGAGGCAAAAAGTGCATGATGAAGAGGCAAAAAATGAGCAATATCGGCAACGTGCCTGGGTTTAAAAGTTCGAACCTTTGATCGAGTAATCATCGGGATGCTCATTTTGGTTAGGGCTTGGTGGAGCAGGCTGCTGTTCGAGAGTAGCAGGTTGCGGGTCGGGTATTTCAGGTCGTGGATCGGGTATGGCAGTTGTGGTTCGGGTAATTGAGCAGTAGGTTGATCAGGTAGGGGGCGGGTATATTTGGAGTGGTGGATGGACATAAGGTGCATGGTGGGGCAGTAGGATTTAGGGGGTGGTTTCATGTTGGGCAGTAGGTGGTGTAGTAGTTTGCAAGGGATAATCATCACAATAAGATGATAAAAATAATGTAGCAAATGATTTATTTAATGTGTTACCCGAGAAAGGAAATAATTCTTCATTAAATTGAGCATGTCGGGTAGTATAAATACGCATCGTTGTTACGTCAAGACACCGATAACCCTTGTATTGACTACTATAACCCATGAATATGCATGGAGCACTTCGAGGAGCCAATTTGTTTGATGCATAGTCCCGAAGATAAGGAAAAACCCGACAACCAAATACCCGAAAACTGCCATAATTTGGTGTAGTTCCAAATAAAAGTTCATACGGTGATTTTTGCCCAAGAAGCTTTGTCGGTAACTGGGTAACTGGTTGATGATGTATGTTGCGGAACTAAAAGCATGTGTCCATAAAAGAGCCGGAACATTGGCGTTAAACATCATAGCTAGACCGGTTTCTGTAATATGTCGATGTTTACGTTCGTCTCGTCTATTTTGTTCCGGTGTATATGGGCAAGATATTCGATGATAAGTACCATTATTGGAGAGAAGGGTACGCACTTTAGCATTTATGAATTTGGTGCCACCATCGGATTGAAATTCCTTGATTTTAAAAGAAAATTGTGTTTGTACAAAAGTTATAAATGTTTCAAACACGTTGTAAAAGTCGGGCCTTGTCTTCAAAGGTAAAACCAAGTAAAACGTGAGTAATCATCAACAAAAATAGCATAATAACGAAAACCGTCTAAGGACACAACGGGAGAAGGTCCCCATAAATCGTAATGAATTAAATCCAACACATGCAAAGAACGTTTTAAATTAATATCAAAAGGTAAATGTTTGCTTTTCGAAAATTGACAAGAATAACACAAACGTGGGGTTGGTGAAACCGAATAACCGACAAGCAACCTAATTTATTTAAACAAGAAATAATGTCATACGAAACATGACCTAAACGAGAGTGTCATAACTCAAAAGAAGCTTGCAAACGACGCGAGGAAAGTTTAGCTAAAAAAGCTCTTTGACCTCGATCAAGAACGTAGAGACCATGTCTACGGGTTGAGCTAGTGTTTCCTTGGTTTGATGCTTCAGAATAGAAAACAACGGATTAGAAAACAAAATATCAACCGGATTATCTTGAGTTAATTTACTAACAGAGAGTAAATTTTTTTGTTAATCGGGAACAACAAGGACATCAAGTAAAGAAATATTGGGTGAGAATTTTGTTTTACCAATATGCGATATATTTGAACATTCACCATTACCAAAATAAACAAATTCGTAACCGGAATAAGGAGTGGTGTGCTGGAGATTTGTGGCTGAAGATGTCATGTGTGCCGACGCACCGGTGTCAACATACCAATCGGGTGCAGAAGTGTTGCATTGAGCATGAAAATCCTGAGCAAGATTGGCGTCAATGTTGGGGGATTGATGAGGGAACGATTGCAAGATTGGGCATTGTTTTGCATAATGACCATCTTTTCTACATAGTTGACAGTGAGGGGGTCGGCGATTATTATTACGACCCCTCCCGCGAGAAGAGTTCCCACGATTTGAGGATCGACCGCGAGAATAGTTGTTGTCGTCCCGAGTAACAGTAAAGGCAACTGGTGCAACCGAAGTGTCATTGATAGATTGAAGAAACATCTCATGACTTCCGGCTTGAGAAACCAAGTTACGAAACAACGGTTTCGGGGAGATAAGACGTTGAGTGGTGGAAAACGTCTCAAATGCCGATCCAAGGCCACACAAAAACCAATGGCACTTGTCATTATCATCAAGAGGATGACAAATGGCATTTAGTTGGTCCCGATATGCTTGAATTTTTTAGCATATTCGGCTACGGTGGACGATCCCTTTTTAATGGTGCGGAGATTATCACGAAGCGTATGAACTCGTTCCACCGAATCATGACGGTATGTAGACTCAAGAGCTTTCCACACCGCATGAGAGGTAGAATGGCCTAGAGTTTCGGTCATGGCTTCTTCGGTTAGGGAGGATTGGTTGATAATCAAGGCACGTTGATCGGCTGCAATCCATGAAGTATATGCTGAAGGATTTCACATGACACTGATCGACCACTTGGGTCGACCTCCTAGTATACTTGGTTCGACCATACTGACCAAGAACATGAACTTGTTCTTGACCGGTTAAAACCAACTAACTGATTTAATCCCTAAATGCAGAACTGGGATTAAACCTAATCCTTAAACCCTAAAGGATTGGGATGTTGGAGATCTAGATTAGGTTAACAAGAAAGAAACCTTGTACGAAGAACTCGAACACACACATACTTGTGTGTTCCTTTGGCCGAAATTCGTCCAAGAGGGAGAAGGGAGAAAAGTGTTTCCCAAAACATACCTTGTTGATTGCTTAAGATAGATCCACTGATGATGAACAAGTCAAGCGATCTTCTAGTTGATCTAAGCAATGAACTTGGATCTTCAAGACTTGAAGAACATGAAGAACACGAAGAACGAAGAACACCAAACTTGGTGTTCTTGGTCTAGTTTCGGCCGAAGCCAAGGGAGAGGAGAGGGAGTGATTTCGTGTGAATGATCAAGGGGTTTAGGGCTACCCTAAGCCTCTTATTTATATACAAATAAGTTACGCTTAGAACCCTTCTAGTTTAATTAATATTAGATATTTAATTAAACTTCCTTTTAACACTTCCATCCCTTATATTTTAACTAGTTTATTATTGTTGCACTTAACTACTAAATGTCTAGTATTAATACAATAATAATTCGGTACCCATATACACGAATTATATACTTGTATTTATACTTTCAATAATTAATTATATAATAACCTTTATATAATTTATACAACAATATCATCCAATTACTATATGATTTAATAGCTTTAAATCATATCATGGATAATCTATAATTAAGACATTGTATATTTACTCAACTAGTAAATGTACAACTACTTGTATTAATTAGTTAGTTAAACTAATCTAGTAATAAGTTAAACTTAACTTAATACTTGACTGATTCATAATGACTATTATGAATCATTCCTCTTCGTAGTATCATTGATTATCTTGCTCGTATTACATGCACTCACCGGTGTGACCCTTAAGTGTTTCGTAGGCATGGATGTATCATCATAGGTTGACTGACTGTGCACATAATTCCTTCAGACTCCCGCTTGTGCAAGTCTGTAACCTTTGTCTTAATGATACGAGCTACAGTGGCCTTCTAGATGGGCATGTAGTAACCAACCCCATAAAAACAGCTTACGTAACCCAGGTATAGTTTATGAAAAACTCTTTAATAGCGTCTCCTAGTAAAGAACACTCTGTCTCTACTTCTTGGGCAAACTATGTTAGGCTCATCACTTGCAGCACGATATTTGTGATAACGAATACGAGCATGGTAGAAATTATCAACTCCTGTATTCGAAATCATTTTATGACTTCTTGATTCAAACTGCTGTGATAAACGACAAAGAACAGATCAGTTCGTTTGGGCACGGCCGTGCACTTGCCAGTTTCTTATCAAGTCAAAGGACCCATAAATATCTCTCCTAAAGAGGAGGTGCAATTACCATCTTGTATATTTCGATTTAAAAATACAACTTCCTTTGTACCCAGTATCGCTTCGTATGACAAACGTATTTCAGAATTGTCTGAGTTGAACTAAAGCACATTAGTCATTGTATCCTAAACCAAATACCTCAGGCTTAAGGATAATCCTAGTGAACAATACTTTTGAATTTTTCAACCACGAAGTATTGTCACGGTGGTCAATCCAATATTCGTTGAGCTCCAATAGAATATCACCGATATTTGGTTTACACAAAACTTGTGTAGCTATCTTCGAAAACTTTCGAATCTACCACCAAATACCGCGATGACGTTAACGTCCCATCGAGGTTCCCACCAATACGAGTAGTCACGGATTTTGTGTCTTCTTGAATAAATAGACTTTTATTCATGGATCTTGTAAAACATACAAAGTCTGAATAAAAAAGATACTAACTCAAGTATTATTCCTCACTGGACATAGATACTGAATTATTACTGGATCATTACTTATTCCTTTCGTTCGTGTTGATTACTTAATGATTCTTACAAACTTAATTGTAACTTTATCACTAAACCAATCATTTCTATTAAACTAAAGACATAAGACGAGTATTTAGGAATACTATTACTTTTGTCTTTGCTAGATATTGTTCTTGCAATAATCTAGAACATATTCTAGTCTTGTCTTTTATGTAATTCGGTAAACATAGGAGGATTGGAAATTAACTCCTTAGTTTCTTGAATTCATAAAATTCTCCTTGTAACTAAAGCTTCTTTTAGTTACTTGATTTGTAGATACTCTTACTAGTTAAAGAAATTTCCTTAAATGATTATGTTATCCACTGAAGGGTTAACAACCTATTAGACATGCAATAATTAATCACAAGACTTGTGATCACGCTATTAGGTTTGCAATAATCTAATTAACGATCATTTATTATTTCTCTTAACTCTTTGGCTAACGACTTGGTAAAACCTTTACTACAAGTGTAAAAGACTTGTAATAATACTCTTTAAAGTCTATCTTGATTATATCCAATATAATCATACTATATTAATACTAATACTTTAAAACTTTCTATCATAAGTAATGACTATTACTTAAGATGTTTTAACTAAGTTCAATAACTTTTGAACCTTATACTTCCATAAAACTCTTAAACGCTTTCATTAGAAAAACTTTCTAATTACTAGCATCTAAATACCTTGAGCTATCAAGACATTATTTATACAACAATCAAACACATATATAAAACATGAAATATAAGTAAATCAAAACTTGACTTACAATCTAGTCATAAACCTTGACTAGTGTAATTATCACACATGCACACAATATAATTCAACCATGGATTCGAGATTAATTAAAACCAAAATAAAACTTGTTTTAACAAAATAAAATTATCCAAACAATAAAGTAAAATTGTTTAAAAACGAATCCACAAAAAATACTGAATTATAAAAAAAACTTGGTGCTTGTGGGATCATCACCATCTCATGCCGGTCACTATCACTTTCCATCTCCTCCTGCAATAAACGATTGCAAAAGTTAGATTACTCGTAACATACTTTACAAGTATCTAAAAGTGATTAAGAAGTGTGGTTGTGTTACCTGAGGAACTTGCGTTTCCTCCACTACCACTTGCACCCTTTGGAAAATTCCTTTTCCAATGCCCAGCCTCACCACACTTGAAGCACCGGTTCTCGGTCCTCGCAGTGTTAGGCTTAACCTTCTTGACCTTTTGTTTGACACCTTTACCATTTGGCACTCCTTGGTTATGATAGGTTTTACTCTTTCCTTTACCACCATGCCCATCCTCATCGCTGCCATCAGTTATGCGACCCCTTTTAGAATTGGTCTCAATATTCAACTCAACAGCCTCGAGCATAGATTGTAGCTCGGGAATGGAATTATCCATATTACGTTTGCTGTAGTTGGCTACAAAGAATTTGTAATCATCGGACAATGAGTTGAGTATCATGTCAATTGCAAAGTGCAATGGCATGTGGTGACCAAGTCTAGTAAGGTGATCAACATGCACTTTCATTCTCATGACATGTGCACCTACTGATGCTCCCTCAGCCATCTTGCAAGAAGCGAACGCCTTACAAGCATAAAACGCTTGTCCTGGTTCGTTTTCTTCATCCTTGGCAGGGGTTTTCAACACGTTTCTTTCTCGGTCAATCTTATCCCTCTCTTGTCTGAGCATGATCTTAAAATCACGCTTCCAAATGAGGAAATTTGACCCAGTCTTTTCTTTCTTTCCTAGAAAGAAACGTCGCGAGAGTTTGTTGTAGGTTATCGTTGTGTTTGTTGCTGCCATCTACAAATCAAACCCAGTTTAATTAGTAATCATTAATAAACATTCTCTAAAATATATTATAAACCCATAATTAATATTTTAGGCCTAGGATCCATATATCACATTCTCGCCGCAAGGTTTGGGCACTTCCCGACGAGACATGCTATTTCTGGTAGGTAACTTCCTTACCGGTCGTATCAAGACTTGACACGATTCCTAGGGGTCGTAGAATCTTTAGACTTTGATTATTACAACTTTGTACAATCTAATTGTACATTTCTAAGTTAGTAATAAAGTCTAGTATGTTTATTCTACTCAAGTACTTTTTGGACCGGGACTCCCGATTATCACCAAAGTAGATCAGACCATCTAAGACAGTGCGATGTTCTGCGCCGAGACTCCCGATTATCACAGAACCTTACGCACCCTAACACTCGCAATGATTTGAATCCATATCTAAGGTTCTTTATCCTTACAATATGAATATCGTTTAACAAGTGAGGTGTTCCATTAGGTGGATAGTACTTAGATCTAAGATTTTCTTGGGTTTGTTTAAGTCTTAAACTAAACTTAAACTTTTATTCCAATCTTAATCCTTGTTTAAAATGTATGACTTGTGAATTGAAGCGTTCTACTAGACACCTTTTTTAAAACTTAAGAACTATTCTTTAAAACTTATAGTTTCAAGAATTTGCACGATTTTACATGTATACCTAAAACGAGGTGTACAAAACGTTTTACTAGGTTTTGTGATAAACCTTATCTAGAATAAAACTTACTTGTTTTATCTTATAAACTTATGTTAAACTTTTAAAACTTTTATGATTCATAAACTTGAATCATAAACCTAGTTTAACACATCTAGTTTTCCATATGTCTAATAATGAAATCAAACATTTCTTATGACTTATTAGATTCGACCAAGACTTATGTCTTAACGACACACTTACAAACTTTGTGATTTTCTTGTGTAGCTCCCACTAGATTCAACAACCATGATGAAACTTAAGCTAACACAATCACCGGTTTATACTTAGTGAAAATAATAAACTTACTATATAAAGACTATATATATAATAATTCCTAGTTAGTGTAAACCTTTCTTATATTTAACTTGAACTAGTTAAATATAGGTTCTTGTTATTTTTACTTGATCATTAATTTAGTATATTACATGACTTGTAAGATACTTACTTGTATAATTATCTAGTTATAATAACTTATAACTTTATACATCTTAATATATAACTTTGTATATTTCTAGTTAATCATATAATTTCAACTTGTACAATTTCTAGTTATAATTAAATCATAACTTTGTACTTTCTAGTTTTAATTATATTATAACTTATACAATAACTAATTATAATATTATCTTTTAAAGATCAAAATAACATTACCCTTTTTAATTGTTCCATTTTATCTTGTATTTTAATGTATTCGTATATATGTATATTTTATAATAAACTTGTAACATTCTAATAAGAATATTACATCTAGCTTATACATGTGTATTTTAACTTAATCTAATTAAAATACGTATAAACTTATTATATCCTTTAAAATTCAATTTTACCTAATTATTAAAAGTTCTGAAAAATTAAATACATATATATAAATAATTAAATACATTTTGTTAATTTTAGAACTTAAAAATTAACATCTTCTTTATCAATTCCCTAAATTAATTAGATGAACCCTAATCTTGTTTTTGATCAATCAAAACTAGGGTTTTGACTTTCTTGATCAAAGACATCATTTTATTTAAAAGATTAATCTCTTTTAATCAATCCTATCTAAACAATAAACTTTGTTTAAATTCTAAGATAGATTATAACCTTTAATAAATTTATTTAAACTCTTTAAATTAAACCTTATAGACAATAAAACTTTGTCTAAATTACTAGGTTTAAAGAACTAGTCTTAATAAATCTATTAAAATAATAATTAAACTTATTAAACATAAATTTGTTTAATTATCTAGGTTTTAGATTATTATTGTACTAATTAATTCTTTTAATTAAACTAAACTAGTTTAATCCTAGATTATATCTAGGGTTTCGAAAATTTGCTTAAAGCCTAGGGAACTTTTCCACCAATTAAACTAAGCAAGTTTAACAAACTTGGTGTCCAAGTAACCTCCTTGATTTCGAAATCTTTTAGAAAATGAAAGGATCCTTTTTGATCAATTAAACCAAAACTTGGTTTAACATACTTGATCCTAGATTTTGAAGATCAAACAATAAGGAAAGAATCCCCTTGATCAAGAACTTTGAAATTCTTGATCCTAGGGTTCTTCCAATTTTTTGAAAATTCTAGGGTTAGGGAAAGAAGCCTTTTGACCAATTAAACTAAACTAGTTTAATGTTCTTGGTCCTAGGGTTCTTTCTTGCTTTTCGAAAATTCTAGGGTTCTTAGAAACCTCTTGACCAAATAAACTTAGACTAGTTTAATATTCTTGGTCCTAGGGTTCTTTACCCTTTTCGAAATTTAAGAAGAAGGAAAAAAAACTTGAAACAAAAAAAAACTTAAAATTAAAGTAAACAAACAATCTTTGTTAATCTAGTCTAGATCTCTAAACCAACGCTCTGATACCACTGTAGGGTTTCACATGACTGATCGACCACTTGGGTCAACCTCCTAGTAAACTTGGTTCGACCATACTGACCAAGAACATGAACTTGTTCTTGACCGGTTAAAACCAACTAGCTGATTTAATCCCTAAATGTGGCACTGGGATTAAACCTAATCCTTGAACCCTAAAGGATTGGGATGTTGGAGAACTAGATTAGGTTAACAAGAAAGAATCCTTGTACGAAGAACTCGAACACACACATACTTGTGTGTTCGTCGACCATCAACCAAAGAACCCTAGGGTTCTTTGGCCGAAATTCGTCGAAGAGGGAGAAGGGAGAAAAGGGTTTCCCAAAACATACCTTGTTGATTGCTTAAGATAGATCCACTGATGATGAACAAGTCGAGCGATCTTCTAGTTGATCTAAGCAATGAACTTGGATCTTCAAGACACGAAGAACACGAAGAACGAAGAACACAAAACTTGTGTTCTTGTCTAGTTTCGGCCGAAGCCAAGGGAGAGGAGGAGAGGGATTTTGTGAGGTGGTGTAAGGGGTTTTAGGGTTACCCTAAGCCTCATATTTATATACAAATAAGTTACACTTAGAACCCTTCTAGTTTAATTAATATTAGAACTTTAATTAAACTTCCTTTTAACACTTCCATCCCTTATAGTTTAACTAGTTTATTATTGTTGCACTTAACTACTAAATGTCTAGTATTAATACACTAATAATTCGGTACCCATATACACGAATTATATACTTGTATTTATACTTTCAATAATTAATTATATAATAACCTTTATATAAAATTTATACAACAATATTATCCAATCACTATATGATTTAATAGCTTTAAATCATATTATGGATAATCTATATTTAACACATTGTATATTTACTCAACTAGTAAATGTACAACTACTTGTATTAATTAGTTAGTTAAACTAATCTAGTAATAAGTTAAACTTAACTTAATACTTAACTGATTCATAATGACTATTATGAATCATTCCTCTTCGTAGTATCATTGCTTATCTTGCTCGTATTACATGCACTCACCGGTGTGACCCTTAAGTGTTTCGTAGGCATGGATGTATCATCATAGGTTGACTGACTGTGCACATAATTCCTTCATAGACTGACAATGATCATATGAGTGCTTAGTGTATGAATTTTGCATAGCAGCAGTGGGCTAACTATGTTGGCAATAATTGGATATATATTTGAAAGTTCGTTTGAGACTTTGGTCAGTATTGAGTTGGTACTGGCCAATACTTAGTCTCTATTTGGGAAAGATATATATATATATATATATATATAAAAGTTTGAGAGCATTATAGAAATTCATACCTGAGACTTTGTCGGATTCCCTTCGAGCATCTGCAGAGGTCGGTGCTGGATCATCTAGATTTTGATTTGAGGCACCAGCACCTTCAGGAGCCTCTTGTCTGCTATCATGAGCACCTTCCCGTATATGTTTGTCAAACTGAATCTCCACATCAAGAGGAACATGAGGTTCCTCAATTTTTTGAGCAATGTGTTCGGGTTCAGGACCTGGAAGGTCAGCGGTGGCTGCAACTAGACTCTGTGCTTGAAGAGATGCAGTCAAAGATGGAACATTAGTGGGTTGCACCTCTTCTGATGATAAAGCACCCATTATCACTGGAGATACGTTTCTTCTTCGTCTTCTTAGGACAAGTGGTTGCTCTTCTGTGGACTCAGTATCAAAATCTGATGCATTATGAGGAGCATCAAGATCCTGTTCAGGTGGAGGTAATTGGGATTGTGCTTGTTCTTGTTCTGGTTGAGCATCCACCATTTCAACATCTTGGTCAGCATTACCTCCATCACCACTATCATCATCATTATCATCATCATCATCATTTTCTGTTCCAGTATCAGAAATTCTTCATCATTAATGTGTGCCTGCACAATAGCCCACATAGAGTGACTCAGTACAGGCTCTCCTTCTCTTGGCATGTAAAAATATATCTTCTCATGTAAGGGAGGAAGATCTGCTCTTGGACTATTAAATTCATCATAAACATGAGCAGGCATGGCACTCTGGAAGATGAGAGAAAGAAATCTGCAGAAAGGAACATTGATTTCTCTGGTTTGAGCCCGAACCAGAGAAGCTAGTTCATTAAAGATCAGTCTAGCATAATCAATATCCCGATCATGGTACATGGCATGGACAATCTGCATCCCAAAATCATTGATTTGGTCCAAGGCTCCTGTCTTGCGGGTCATACACCGAATGAGTGTGGAAATTAAAACACCCCACATTGGACCAAATTCGTTCCTTTTAATTATGCCCGTAGTTCCTCTTCGTCCAATAAAAGGTAACACCGAGCGAGCCTCTGTTCGATCAACAAAAGGCTCATACTGAGCTTGAGCTAGAAGTCTCAGTGTTTCCCTAATAATAGCTGTTGACACAAAAGCCCTTCTCTGATCTCGGATAACCCAACCGGTAATCATGTCCGGAGAGTCAAGTTTTGCAGAGTACCAGAATTCACAGAGCATCTCTGGATATATAGCGCGAGGAGATAGAATCAACGCTTGAGTGATCGGACAATGCTTCAGGTATGCAACCATGTGAGTGAATTCAGGGCACGCCCAAGCCTGGGGAATGTTGAAATGTGCGGTTATGTTGTTCCTCGCAAATTTGGGCACTTCGTCGTTTGGAAAATGGGTCACCGGTGCAACCTCTGGTGCGAAGAATCTGTAGTTAGCCATCTGCGATTTTTGATTAAGTAATTGCTTGCAAAGAGAGAGTAGAATCGTTAATCGCAGAGAGAATTGAAAGAGAAAGTATGAAATAACTGTTAGAAAATTTTAAAGAAAGAAAAGAAATGGTTATTTATACTTAATTTGAGATAATTACGGTATTGGGAAGTAAAAACGGCTGATTTGACAGCCTTATCATGTTCAAACGGTAACTTTCTTATTAAGAAAGGTTACCGTTGGGGAGTATGAGGATTAAAATCAGTTTTACACTCCAGGAGTCCAATACCGAGTTAATTAAAAAAAATAAATTAAAAAAAATTCAAAAAATTATAAAAATATTTAATTTAATCTTAAAATTAATGAAAAATAAAAATTATTTAATTTTGATAAATCAGACGAGTGATACTGAGAGGGTCAGTATTGGCACCAATACTGAGCGGTTAGTATCTGAAAAATTTAAGAAAAATTAAGGGTTCAACATACCCAATTGCCCTAGTAAGTACATAAACCTTTCTTCAGAAAAAGGATTTGTAAACACATCGGCCAATTGGTCATCGGTTGGAACATAATCTACCTCAACCTTACCCTTTTCCACATTATCTCGAATAAAGTGGTGTCTGATATCAATGTGCTTTGTTCTTAAGTGATGGACTGGATTCTCAGTGATAGCAATAGCACTCTTGTTATCACAATGAATAGGTGTCTTCTGAAAATTGAACCCATAATCCAATAGTTGATACTGCATCCATAAGAGTTGAGCACAACAACTTCCTGCAGCAACATATTATGCTTCTGCTGTGGAAGTTGCTACTGAGTTTTGCTTCTTGGATGACCAACCAACTAGTCTACCACCGAGGAATTGACATCCTCCACTTGTACTTTTTCTATCCAACCTACAACCTGCAAAATCTGCATCTGTATACCCTTCAAGGTCAAAGTTTAGTCTTTGGGATACCAAAGACCCATGTTAGGAGTACCTGAAAGATATCTAAAAATGCGCTTAACAACTTTCATATGTGATTCTTTAGGATCAGCCTGATACCGAGCACACAAGCAAGTTGCAAACATGATATCAGGCCTGCTAGCTGTTAAGTAAAGTAAAGAACCAATCATACCTCGGTATGTGGATTGACATACTGGTTTACCAGTTTCATCTTTACTTATTTTATCCTGAGTACCCATAGGAGTGTGCATGGAAGATAAATTATAAATTTGTATTTCTGTAGCATGTCATGCACATACTTACTTTGATTTATAAAAGTGCCATCAGGCTTTTGATCAACTTGTAAACCAAGAAAGTAAGTAAGTTCACCCATCATACTCATCTGATACTGAGATGACATTATCTTAGCAAAACATTCACACATTGACTTGTCAGTGTAGCCAAAGATAATATCATCTACATATATCTGAATAAGTAAGATGTCAGAACCTTTCCTTTTTGAAAATAATGTTTTGTCAATTTTACCTCTTATAAATTTATTTTCAATTAAGTACTCGGACAGGGTATCATACCAGGCTCTTGGAGCTTGTTTGAGCCCATATAGAGCTTTATCAAGCTTGAAAACATAATTAGGAAATTTAGGATCAACAAAACCTGGTGGTTGTTTGACATAAACTTCCTCTTGTAGTTTTCCATTGAGAAAAGCACTCTTGACATCCATCTGATAAACTTTGAAGTTCTTGAAAGCTGCGTATGCAAGATACAGCCTAATAGCTTCAATTCTTGCAACTGGTGCAAAAGTTTCATCATAGTCAATGCCTTCTTCTTGCCTGTAACCCTGAGCAACCAGTCTTGCTTTATTTCTAATGACAACACCATCCTTGTCCATCTTCAGTGAAAGCCATAAAGGCTTTGTTTTCAACCTCTTCCTCATCATCACTGAGCTCTTCATCCATCCAAGCTTCAGAGTAAAGTGCTTGATGAGGTGCTCCATTCCCTGCTGCATTCTGGCCCTTGCTCCAGTTCTTTAGCTTGACATACTTGTCTCTATACTGTTTAGCTCGATATGCAATCTTGTCATTCTGATCAGTTTCAGTTGACTTAGTATGACAATTAGCAGCAATGTGTCCAGGCTTTCCACACCTATAGCAAAGACCTGATCTTGGGTTAGTATTGGAAGAGCTAACACCAAGCCTCTTCTTTTTCAACTGATACAGCTTCATAGACATAAGAGCCATTTGAGTTTCAAGCTCTTCTGCCTCAGCATCAGCAATATCAACTTCTGGCTCTTCAGGCTCAGTCACAGTATATGCATGTTGCACAACTAGAGCCATGCCAGTGGAAGATTTGTCAGTTTTCTTCCAGTTGATCAGTCTTGCAGCATTATTCTCCTCATGATTCAACATTAGACCATACAAAGTTTGAAGAGTGTATGACTCAATGTTGTTAGTAGCATTGACAGAATTTGTCATATCAAGAAACTGTTGAGGAAGACTATCCAGGAACTTTTGAACAAGTTCTCCTTCCTCCTTCACAATGCCTACACTGATTAGATCATGGATAACAATATTAAACCTGTTATCGAGAGTGGTGATGTCTTCATTAGGACTTGAGAAGAAGTTTTCATACTTTCTTCTCATGTTTCTTTTTCTTTGCAACTTCACCTTAGGTGTGCCTTCATAGGTGACTGACAGTCTATCCCACATAGCCTTTGTTGTTGGCAATTTCATAATTGCATTCACTATTTATTTGGTAACAGCATTACCAATCACCCCCTTTGCTCTTGAGTCTAAACTGTACAACTGACGGTCACTATTAGTCCATGTGTGCTTCAGTTTAGGAATTGTTCTTGTGCTCTCAGGAGCATCATCAGTAGCAGCAACGGGTTCCACAGTTTGTGGAATGATGGGACCATCATTCAACACAGTGAGCATCTCATGATGAATAGATTCAAGATACCACTGAGCTTTTAGCTTCCATTGATGGAAGTCTTTGCCATCAAAGATGGGTGCCCTTTCCAGACATAACAGGTGCAACAATTGTAGACATTTTGGATTTTTGAGTTTGAGAGGGATAGATATAGGGAATGGCTGCTAGGGTAATAGATCGACTAAATAAGAATTTATTTAGCCTGCTCTTATACCAGTTGTTAGGTCACAACACCCTGGTTTTGTAAGTTAATTGATTAGATTAATATACTTAGGACAATTAAAGTGTATAACACAGTATTAGAGTCAATGTATAAATCCACTAAGTGTGGCTTGTTGCGGAATAACAAGACCACTGATCAATTACAAAGATATGAAAGTGAATGCGTAAATTGGTAAGTTCTCCTTTGCAAGATGATCTCTATTTATAATGATATAGAGATCTTACATAATGGGCAAAGGAGTAACCGAAGGACTAAACTAGGGAAATGACTAAGATCAAGGGATTTGATCTTAGTCCGTTACAAAACTGACTGTAACGCAGTCCTTCTACTCAGTATTGGATTTCCAATACTGAGTGCTGATACTGAGTGGCCAATGCTGGCCAAACTCAGTATCACTCCTAAACTTAGCATATTAATTCTACTATTTATTCTAAGCTAGTCTAGGTTGTTTTGTTATCTTAAGATTCCAAAAGGGGTTGAGGCTTTTGCCTCAACACTTTTAAACATCATTAACTCCATTTTATTCAAAAAGTGTGAGACTCATTTCACACTAATCATCCAATTAATCTAATTTAACCATAATTATAAACTTTTAGCTTAAAAACCGTGAAATTCAAAGTGTATATCACTTATTTTGAACCGGAGGAAGTATGTAGACATGTAGTAAATGATTAAAAGAAAACCATTACAAAAATTTGGGGGCTAAATTGTACATCGGCATAAGTCCATAAATACTAAAAACCCCGCCGCTAAACCCCAGAACAAATATGGCCGAGGACTCCGTAACCACAACGGTGGTTAACGATGACGTTCACGCCGTTGCCGTCGACATAGAAGCCGACGAGATGAAGCTTATCGGATTCGCCGTGCAGGAGTTGCCTGCTGAAGCAGTGAAAGACCTAATCACGCACGAGGTTTGTGCCTTTTATCTTCAATCTCTTACCGCACTTTAGGTTTTTCTAAATTCGTACAGAAGATTTAAATTTTTAGTTGTTATATGCTAAGTTTGATACTGCAATTGGCAATTTGTTTGGCACAGTTTTTTAATCAATGTCAAATTTGTTGATGAAGTTTAATGCGTTTAATTTCTCATGAAACACATACCTTGAATTTATTTTAGTGCTTATAGTATGTTTGATCAGAAGGTCTTTGAAGCTGTTTGATGCTTTGAGCAATCATGATTCATGAACTCTTAAGTAATTTTCTAGAATATTTTTAAAAAATAAAAATTAGAATACTCATAGCTACTTCACATGTTTTTCTGCAGGTTTGTGTTCGATGCATATTTCGGCTATTTAACATTCATGAGGGTATATATGCCTTAATCTCCCCAAAAAATCTATATTCCGTTATTGAAAAATCAACCAAGAGTTTTCGAGAAACTGAAAAAAATTTACAATTATCTCAAGAAGCAGAAGTGAAATCAAGTATATGTCCAGTTTGCTTAGGTGTCCTGCAATTTAGTTATCATGATGAAAAAGATATATTGGTGGAGAAAAATCATGCTGAAGAATTTGCAATGGTAGTTGCTGGAAATGTGAAGGAAAAGTGCCATGAAATTTCCAGTTTTACCCTTGAAGTCTCGTTGCCAACACTTATAGCAGAAAATGAACAAATTATTATGTAAGTTTTTCTATTTTGCAGTGTATGTTTTTGGAAAAACCGTTTTTCCGTTAATAATTTGTGAAAACACCATAAACTCACTCTTGTTTTCTGATTTAGGTCGTATATGAAAAAGAAATACGCTTCTGAAATTTGGTTTCAAGAGAAATTATCATCTGAACATATTTCAGTTAAAGATGCACTCAAGTTATCAATGACTAATCCCCTTGAAAGATTATTGGTAATTTCACTTCCCTACAGTGCTAATTCTCTAGAAAAGTTTTTCAAAAAACATGTTCAAATTGAACTTATAAGGATATAGCTTCATTAAAAATAGGCAACTTACCTTTCAATTTTATATAACAATTTCTGAAAAATGATTTTGATGGTTTTCAACTATTTCCCTTGCTAGAAACAGAAATCTTCTCTTGTTTTCTAAACTGGAAAATAGAAACATTTGAAGACGTTTCAAAATTTGCAGTTGTTTTCTAGAATTATAGAGATGAAATAATGGAAAAGAATTTCTTACCCTTACTCTATTTGTTAGGTAAGACCTATGGCTTTACAACCTCAATGTTGGTACACATTTTGTTATAAATATAGTTATATAACACCACTATATTTCTAGTTGCAATATTTTTATTAAACTTTATTGCATCTGTCAATTAGTTCTCTAATACACGTATAATATCATTATAATATATTAATATATATTATAAATAAATATCATTATTGGAATATTTATTTAAACAATATGAGATATAATTATTGCAGGGTGTTAAATGTGGTGATAGTGATTTTCGTATTCGTTTGACATATGAGCATGTTGATGCTAAATCTGCTGAAAACAAGATGGCCAAAAATCAATGCAATAAGAGGATTAAAACAGGTATCTATGCCTTACTTTTTCTCTTTTTATTTTTTATTTTTCGGATAATCAGTTTTTCTTTATATTGAATTTGTATACTAGCTGTATTATTCAAAATTAATTGCAATATTTCAAAAAAAAAATAATAATTTCATAGCATAATTATGATCCCCATTTTTAATTATTTTTGCAGGTGCAGAGGTTTCTAGTGGACCTATTAAATGTACCAATGTGACAGTGAAAACCAGTGATATTACTGACTTAAATTCCCAACTGAAAAAGGTAGATTAATGTCTTATGAAGCATTAGGTTGACTTTTCTTGCAAATTTTAAACACATTTAAAATATATCTGATACTTTAATGTTTGACCGTTATCTTATGTTATATTATTTTCTCTTAGGTTGGTCAACCATGTCACATGTCTCTAATTTGTTCTAGGGCTCCTATTTATATTGGTGGCCGATATCTGAAGGTATTTTAACTTTATTATTAGGAATAAATGTCATACAACAATATAAATAGCAATATACTTTAGGTAGTCATCCGTTTTGGTTATTACTTGCTTTTATCCTGACTATTTCGGTTATTAAAGTTTTCTTTTTCATCCTTGCATGTAAATTAAAAGAAGTTTTTTTGGGCATTATGTGGGTATTAATTTTTATATTGTTGTTTTATGACATTTTCCTTATTAATAATATAGAGGAATAATATTGATACTGACTTAACCTAACAATTTATAATATTACTAACAAATTTAATATTTTATTTTTCTGCAGTTCTCACGCAATGTGAGTCAGACCCGTTGGATAATTGATGATGAAAGGAAAGGAGATGCATCTGTTGAGGTACCTACTACCTTAATTTTTATTTTATTACTAATGTCACTTTATTAATATTTTATATTTTATGTTTGTGAAAAAATATGCAGGAAATTATTGGTGACAGCATACTTCCCATGTGTAATGGTGATGGATACAAGTTTCATGCTGCTGGGAGAGAAGATATAGATGTATACAGACTTGACTTTTCTTAGTTGACTTTTGTTAATTGACCTTTTTAATGGGGGCAAAATGGGAGGGTCATGCGTGTTGGATAACGGGTCAAAATGAGTAATTGTTTTCACGGGTCAGGTTGGGATGACCTAGAACACGTTTTCACCAATAATTTCAATTTTCTTTTTATGATTACGAGAATTATATTCTTTTCATAAGTAAAAGGGCCAAAATTGCCACCTCTAGATTTTGTAACTTTTGTCTAATAAATTGTACTCAAAGCATGAAAAATTGTACAATTTGCAGGTGAGGATGTTGGGTTCAGGTAGGCCGTTTTTGATAGAGATACAAAATGCACGTCATATACCTTCTGAGGTATACATTAAGGAAATGGAAAATAAGATAAATACTTTAGAAAATAACCTGGTGAGTTAGTCTGAAAATAAGTTGGTTAATTATTTTATAAAAAAATATTTAATAATTTGATGTACTAAAGTAAAACATTGCACATAATTAGGTTAAAGTAAAACATCTTAAGGTTTTAGGTGTTCAAGGTTGGAGCTTAATGCGTGAAGGAGAAGCAGAAAAACAGGTATTTTATTTAATTTTAAGAGTAAATTACACAAATGGTCCTTTAGGTTTGTACCATATTACATATTTGGTCCTTTAGTTTCATAAATTACACTTGTAGTCATAGTCCTTAATTCTGAAACTATTGACACGTTTGGTCCTTTACCTAAACAGACGTTAACTTTTTGATACGATCCTAATTAATTAAAATTAGATAAGTATCATTATCAAATAGATAGTATTTAAATATCGAATGCTTATCCCTTTATTTTTGAATTCGTTTCCTGTTAGGATTAGGTTAGGGTTAGGAGCCGGGTCTATATAAACATAGATCAGGTCTTTCGTTTTAGTCATTGAGAAATTGAGTCGATTTATTTGTTTATCTTGTCGTTTATTGTTCTTAGGGAGAAACCTGGTTCTCCAATTCCAGGATTATCAATAAAGCATTCGATTGTTTGTGTCTTTAACTACCGGTTCGTATCAAATTGGTATCAGAGCACAAGATCCCGGGATGACCAAAAAAGTGGTGGATATCGACAATGATCTAGCGGAGCACAAAGCTGCCACCGCGGAACAGTTTAGTCGCATCGAAGCCATACAAACCGAAACGCAGCAGCGCATGGCCGCCATGCAAGCAGAATCGCAGCAGAGGTTCGAGGAGATGAATCGGAAACAGGAAGAGATGATGACGATTCTCCTCAGTCTCCAGCAGAAACAGCAACAACCTCCGCAGTACTCGCCGCCACCGGTTGTGACTGCCTCTGCCAAAATACTGCCGCCATTGGCTGTCACGGCAGCAGCCACCATACCGCCACTCCACCATACTCAACCACTTCCACCATCCCAATACGCCACTTTGACGCACCCACGACCACTGTCAACCGTACAACCACAACATCAGCCGAAGATTTCTTCCTCCGTTGCTTACACGAGTGGTCCTGAATTTCGATTCGGCTCGCACGGTTTCCCCATACCCGTTCGGAAAGCTGGGTATTCTTTTGCTTCGTTTTCAACTCGCTTGGGTCAACAATTTGTTGTGCCTGTTTTGTGGTATTACTTTGGTCTACAAAACATGGTATTACAAGTCAAAACATGGGATCCGGGAATCACTTGAAGCCACACCTTGAGGACAAGGTGTTTTTGGGGGCGGAGTAATGATACGATCCTAATTAATTAAAATTAGATAAGTATCATTATCAAATAGATAGTATTTAAATATCGAATGCTTATCCCTTTATTTTTGAATTCGTTTCCTGTTAGGATTAGGTTAGGGTTAGGAGCCGGGTCTATATAAACATAGATCAGGTCTTTCGTTTTAGTCATTGAGAAATTGAGTCGATTTATTTGTTTATCTTGTCGTTTATTGTTCTTAGGGAGAAACCTGGTTCTCCAATTCCAGGATTATCAATAAAGCATTCGATTGTTTGTGTCTTTAACTACCGGTTCGTATCAAATAATGATACGATCCAGAATATTAGTATTGTTATTTTGTTTTATTATTATTATTTATTAGTATTAGATAATATTTAGTTTAAATCTAAATATTTAGTAGATAGGTTTTATTTTAGATAAAGATTAGGATTCGAATTTGAATAGGGATTAGATCTTATATAGAGATCTATAAATAGGGCTTTAGGGTTTGTATTTTCTTATGATGATTAATATTATGGAGTCGTTTTGATATCTTGGAGAGCTGGTTTACCTCTCGAAAGTAAACTGTGGGAGAGCTTATCGACCTCTCGAAAGTCGGTTAATCTATCTTTTATTTGTTTATTTTGTTTTATTTATTCGGTTCGTATCAATTGGTATCAGAGCTGTTCGGTTCTGGATCAATCGTTCAAAAAAAAAAAAAAAAAAAAAAAGTACTGTTCACGATTTACTGTTCATCGCAGCACTGTTCATCGCGATTACTGTTCATCGCGAACACTGTTCATCGGTTACTGTTCATCGCAAGGGTACTGTTCACGAAAAAAAAAATTCGGTTTATTCAAGATGTATGATGTTGAAGCGGATCTAGTTCAATCCAAAGTCGCCACTGGTAAAAGATCTAGTAATTTTGAACAATGGATGATTGATTGGAAGGAAAAGGACCGACAATGGAGGGAAGAGGTCGAACGACACAGGGAAGTGGAACAACAACAACACAATGAAATTATGAACCTGCTCCGAAGTTTGATTGAAAACGGAACTCTAGTAAGAAGGGCAGATTCGCCAATGCCATCAACCACATCCTTGAAAGAGATGGAGAAAATAGTCGTGGAAGAAGACCTAACGGTTGTTATTGAACCAGGGTTGATTGATGGCAACAATAATGAAAAAGAAGAGATGAGCAAGACTAAGATAAAAGAGGTTAATGAAGATTGCCCTGATGCTGAAGATAGAGGAGAGCCGCAATCAACGAGAGAAACAAGACGAGTTAAGGCGATAGAGTTTTGGAAAAAGTTTGTTACTTTAACGAGTCAAACCAGAAAAACGAAGCCACAAACTACTGGTCAACGAGTTGGAGATGCATCTTATCACAAAAGCGTTAATCTTTGCCATGCTAATTTAACTCTACAAGGGCCAAATAGAAAACAATTAAGCCAAGACTCGTTTGCAAGCGCTTTTCAGTTTCACTTTGATTTGCAAAAGATGGACCTACAAGTCAAAACATGGGATCCAGGAATTGCTTGAAGCCACACCTTGAGGACAAGGTGTGTTTTGGGGGCGGAGTAATGATACGATCCAGAATATTAGTATTGTTATTTTGTTTTATTATTATTATTTATTAGTATTAGATAATATTTAGTTTAAATCTAAATATTTAGTAGATAGGTTTTATTTTAGATAAAGATTAGGATTCGAATTTGAATAGGGATTAGATCTTATATAGAGATCTATAAATAGGGCTTTAGGGTTTGTATTTTCTTATGATGATTAATATTATGGAGTCGTTTTGATATCTTGGAGAGCTGGTTTACCTCTCGAAAGTAAACTGTGGGAGAGCTTATCGACCTCTCGAAAGTCGGTTAATCTATCTTTTATTTGTTTATTTTGTTTTATTTATTCGGTTCGTATCACTTTTCCCGTCAAACAAACGGCCATCGGGTTTTTAGAGGTTTCAAATTGGTAAAGGGAAAGGGAAAATGACAGATTTACCCCCTCGTGCATCACATGTGGCCATACTTGACGGGAAAAATAAATGTCTGTTTAGGTAAAGAAAGGACCAAGCGTGTCAATAGTTTTAGAAATAAGAACTATCAATGTAATCTATGAAACTAAAGGACCAAAAGTGTAATAAGGTACAAACCATAAGGACCATTGGTGTAAATTACTCTTTATTTAATCTCTTGGCAGTTATTCAAATTAACCCAAGTTTGTGTTTTTCTGTTATATGTTATGTAATCAGAAACAATATGCTGCTTTAGTGTGGATTTCTCGTGATATTAAAGATGATGATATACAAACAATCTCCTCATTTAAAGACTTGGTATAACTTTTATTTATTTAAATGTTTTTTGTAATACACAACATCCATTAGAAATAACTTTCTACTGCTTTTAGCCTTATAAAAAGAGGTGAAACTTGATATAAACTAGAGGTGGCAAAATGGGTGACTCTTGACCCGTTTGACCTGAATTGACCAATTTATAAGTAAATGGGTTAAAATTGCCACCTATACTGAAGACTAAAATTTACTGTTATGATATCTAAATCTCTGGTCTGAAATTGTTTATTATTAGTGATGTAAATGTTATGCAATCTGGATACCCCAACCATTATTAAGTTTTTGTTATTCACTTATTTGTCAATTATAAGATCATTTTTATTATATAATAATTAAAAAAAATGAAATAATTTAAATCTATTTTGTTTGGCAGACAGTTTTGCAGAGAACACCAGTAAGGGTACTTCATCGTCGAAGTCCTTTAGACCGTGAGAAGATTATTCATTGGTACAACTTATGACAATTATCAGTTGTACAATAAATGTTATTTTTTATGTGTTTACAACTTTTTTATTAATAGTTTTATGATATTAACTTCTAATGATGAAAACTTTTATTGTCAGGATGAAGATTGAAAAAGTTGCAGGAAGTTCTCAGTATTTTCTACTTCATTTGTGCACTCAGGTTAGCTTTAATTTCTCAACTTCACTCAGATAATTTGGATTATTACTTTTGTTATTATAATAATATAGTTCTCAGAATCATATTTAATACATCATTTATTTATAATGCTATATGGTTCAAAACCATGGACAAAATAGTGTTTACTGGTCAACCGTTTTGACCGGTATAAAAAAGTATCCTTTTTGCCACCTGTCATGTTATGCTGCTGATTATTGTTTTTATCATGTACAGGCTGGAACTTATATCAAGGAATTTGTTCATGGAGATCTTGGACGTACACATCCTAGGTATGCTAAATTTAGCTTTTGAGTAAATTACATAAATTGTCCCTGTGGTTTTGTATAAAATTACATATTACGTCCCTATACTTTTTTTATTACACATATAGTCCCTAATATTGAACCTTGTAATATTGACTGTCCCTAAAAACATATAATACAAAATAATAGTCTTTTTTGCTCTAGGGTTTGTTGGTGTTAATTACAAGTTTCATAATTAGGGACCATTTGTGTAATAATAAAAAAGCTGAAAGACGAAACCCGTAATTTCATATATGACCATTCATTGTCATAATTTTGTTTTTGTTATGTTGCAGTATCGGGTCAATTCTTGGTTGCAGGGCTGAAATATTACAACTTGATGTCACAGATGTCAAAATGGATATCTTAAATGAATGAGTCTCATTTTCCAAGCTTTCTGTGAGTTTTCAACTATTTTCTATTTCCCTTTTTTTACTTGTAAAAATTCTCTAATTTTTTTATCTCCGTTTTCTAGAAAAATGTTTTATCTCTAGAAAACTACTAGAAATCTTGAAACGTTGAAATGTTTCCATTATCTAATAGTTGAAAACTACTATGACAGTTTTTAGGAATTTAGCTATAACTTTAAAAAGTGAGGTTTCTTTTTTAATCTTAAAATTCTAATTTGAACATGTTTTATGTTTTTCCAATTTTTCTTGAATTTTGTTTAAGGAAACTACCACATATTTTGTTACGCATCCTAAGCATTTACCAAAACATGATTATTATATATGATTATTACATGGCAATGTTTTTGCAGATTCTGAGTTATTGTCATGAACCGTTCTGTCAAATGTTTTTTGAGATATTATAATTATGTCAGGAAAAACATTATTGGAACGATGGAAACACACTTTTGGTTGTGGAGTTCGACTTTATGGAATTCATGGAATATTGCTTTTTCCTCTTTAACACATAAGAGAGCATCACAATGTGTGGATGACAACATGATTGTTTTTTTATTTCTTATTTAATAACTTGTATATTATATTCGACATCATTTCTTTATTGGCTAAGCTTTTCCTGTTTGTCATAACTTTGTAACCTATATTGAAGAGTTTTGCCATTTTATATTTTTTTCAAAAGGGTTGCTAATTAATATAGGTTACATCAAATTTTAGTTTCATTTCATGGAATAATAGGGAAAGAAAAGAAAAAGAAAAAAAGCACCCACTAACCTATGATTGATGGCAACCCTACAAAAACAGTCGCATAGCATTGAAGGAAACAAACAGTACTAATTTTATTTATACTTTGTATCATCAATTGAACAGAACCATATGGTAATACCTTAGTAAGTTAGTGGTAAAGGTCTTCTTAATGATTTTCTAGAGATCTTTCTTTGGGTACAGATGGCCAGGAGAACATTTTGAAAACAGCCAATGAAACAATTAGGTCATGTATATCTCAAGCATAAGCTCAGTCGGAGCATGTCATAAATGAGAATATTTTTTTCTAGTAAAGAAAATCCTTAATTGAACCGATAGTCTCATTGATTATGTTGTCTCAACAAGAGATAGCAATCACAAAATCATCCCACTAATATGTTGATACGATCCTAATTAATTAAAATTAGATAAGTATCATTATCAAATAGATAATATTTAAATGTCGAATGCTTATCCCTTTATTTTTGAATTCGTTTCCTGTTAGGATTAGGTTAGGGTTAGGAGCCGAGTCTATATAAACATAGATCAGGTCTTTCGTTTTAGTCATTGAGAAATTGAGTCGTTTATTGTTTTGTCTTTCATTATTATTAGGGAGAAACCTGGTTCTCCAATTTCAGGATTATCAATAAAGCATTCGATTAGTGTCTTTAATTACCGGTTCGTATCAAATTGGTATCAGAGCAGTTCGTTCCTGGTATCAGCTCACCAAATCACCATGTCTAGAAAAATAGTTGATGTCGACGCAGATTTGGCTCAGCACAAATCTGAGACAGCCGCAAAATTGACGCAAATCGAGCAGAGCATGACTGCCATGCGAACGGAGGCGCAACAGAGGTTCGAGGAAGCCGATCAGAAACACACCCGGCGATTCGAGGAAGCAGATCGGAAGCACACAGAAGTGATGGCAATTTTGTTAAACCTCACCAAAACCCTACCCACGTTTTCCACGTCCACCGCCACTGGTCCGACCCGCCCATCACCATCGACGCACACCACCACCAGCCCCCAGTTCGCGTCAACAGCCTCCGCCGCCCCGCAGTACTCGCCGTCACCGGTTATATCAACACAGCCTATGTTATTTGATGAAGAAGGGTTTCCGATTTTCGGGAACAGTGGAGCCGATAGTAAACAACCACAAAATTCTGATTATTCCCACCCACGAGCACCTTACCACGTAGCCAGGGGCATGCCACCATGGCTAAACGGTTCAGGATCCGGCTCGACACCGACGGGGGAAAAGATATGGGCGCCCGGTGCAGATCATCGCCTACGGAAATTAAAAATGCCCGAGTTCGACGGGGAAGACGCTTATGGTTGGGTGTACCGAGCAGAAAGATTCTTTGATGTACAAGGGATCATGAATTCTGCGGACAGATTACGGGCAGCCGTCATCTGCCTCGAGGGACCCGCACTTTCGTGGTATAGGTGGAGCGACCGGAGAGACCCGTTTAGAGGGTGGGATCACCTGAAGGTCAGGCTATTAGAACGATTCCAACCATCCCAAGACGGTAACTTGCATGAACAATTCCTAAATATTAGTCAACACGGTACATCACGGGCATATGTTAGTCAATTTGAATCGATGGCAGCTCAACTGGACGGTATTTCCGAACAGGTACTAGAAGGTACTTTTATTAAAGGGTTGAAACCCGATATTCGGAGTTCGGTAAGATTATTGCAACCGGTGGGATTAAACCAGGTCATCCAACTAACACTCATGATTGATGAATCACGGTCCGATTACACGGGTGATAAAAGTGGTAGCAAGCAAACTGTGGCCAGTGGTGGGGAAACTAAATCAGAGGTACTCCCGGCAACTGGGGAGACCCGCCCACCAACAACACAGGCGAAACAACCGTTGAGGAGGATGACCGAAACTGAGTACGCCGAAAAACGGGCAAAAGGGATTTGTTTTCGTTGTGACGGAAGGTTCACTCCGGGCCACCGATGCCCAGAAAAAACATTGCATGTCCTTATGGTCACCGAGGTGGACGAGATGGAGTCACAAGCTGCACCGTGGGATCCCGGACTCAAGATTGATTGAAATGAGATTCAAAGCCACACCTTGAGGACAAGGCGTGTTTTGGGGGCGGAGTAATGATACGATCCTAATTAATTAAAATTAGATAAGTATCATTATCAAATAGGTAATATTTAAATGTCGAATGCTTATCCCTTTATTTTTGAATTCGTTTCCTGTTAGGATTAGGTTAGGGTTAGGAGCCGAGTCTATATAAACATAGATCAGGTCTTTCGTTTTAGTCATTGAGAAATTGAGTCGCTTATTGTTTTGTCTTTCATTATTATTAGGGAGAAACCTGGTTCTCCAATTCCAGGATTATCAATAAAGCATTCGATTAGTGTCTTTAATTACCGGTTCGTATCATATGTCTTAGGTGCTGCTTGTTTTTTCTGAAAAGGTCTTGCTGAGGTCTTCTGTCTTCGTGGCGCAGACCACAGGCAGAAAAGGCATCGCGCAGAAATACTAAATCATATAAGTTGCAATTCAGAATTTAAAAAATATAATGTAAAAATACAACTTTTAGGGGTACAAAAATACTAAATCAAGTTGCTTAGCATTTAGGTGCGGACCACTGAGACTCATTTTATGACCTAGTCATTTGTTGTTTTATTTTCACTTTAACATAGTTGGATCATTCATTGTTTTTTATTTCACTAATTCAAACAAAACAAGATGATCATGATCAAGATCTTAAGGTCACATTAAGATAGCCAAGTTTACATTACCTAACTGACTATCTCTGAACATTCTCCTAAACCATATTTACACGAGAAGGAATTGAACCCATAATATCACCAGATGATGGACAGATGGTCACATAAGAATCAGACATCCATCATACTTGCTTTTTTAACAAACCACATCCTTACCCACTGTTTGCTTTCATTAAATCTCAACCACAAAAATGGATATATCCACATCTAATATCAATAACAAAATAAATTTCAACAAAACGCACACTCAAAAAAGCAACATTAACATCACCAATTTTACTTATTTCAAAAAAGAAATACCATACAGAAAAATGACATTTGTATTCTTCTTCACAAGTGAGAGCCTTACTTCACTTCAGCAGCCTTGATGATGTCAATAAATTCCGGCTACAAAACAGATATAATTTACAGTATAAGTATTTATGAATTTTGTTAATGTATCAATTTATTAATAAATTTAGTAAATATAATTACAAATAAACCATAGTATAAAAAAATGTACCTTGAGGGAAGCTCCACCAACCAAGAAACCATCAACATCTGGCTGCCCTGCCAATTCCTTGCAATTGCCACCACTCACAGATCCTGTCCAACATATTTTTATTATATTATATCCGGAAATTATATTGGATTCCACCAATTATGATTTATCACGTCATAATATATTACAACTCTATTATGTAACATTAAATAATTACAATAAACTAAAATGATGGTTTTTGAGATTTAACCCAAATTTCACGTATGGTCTTTTTTTTGGAAAATTTTTGCATAATATTTTAATAGAAAGAGGACTATTGGTATAATTTTAAAGGGCTACAGGTGACATTTTTTAGCAAAAAAAAACTTAATGAGCGTTAGGCTAAACAGCTATACTGCAAAAGGTTTCCAGAAAAGGACTATTAAGTGTAATTTTTTATAAGTAAATAAACATACGTGAAATTTGGTTTAAACCTCAAAGATCATCATTGTAATTTATTCTTGGAATTAATATGTTGGATGGAATAGGTTGTAGAAGATAGTGTTTGGGTATGGTAATATTGTTTGAAGTTGTAGTAACTAATAATTAGATAGAATAGATAATAATATGTTTGGGTGTATGATAAATTCAAATTATATTTAAGAAATTAAAAGAAAACATTTTTTATTATAAAAAAAATACCTCCATAGATGATCCTGGTTGTAGCAGAAACATCAGCACTGATCTTTTCAGCAAACCATTTTCTTAGTCCTGCATGTACCTGTTAAATTGCAAGTTAATTGGCAATACAAACACTGATTCTATTCATAAATAACGAAAAATAATAATTAAAAAATCATACTTTAGCGATTTATGTGATTATATTAAAATTAAAATGTGAAATTTAACGATAAGCAACTTACTTCTTGAGCTTGAGCTGGAGATGCAACCTTTCCAGTTCCAATAGCCCAAACTGGCTCATAAGCCAAAACAACATTTTCCCAACTTGAAATTTTATCTGAAAATAATTATAGTTACAAAAACAAAAACATTATAATAATCACAAACAAAACTTTATATTCAGTTATTCACTCAGCACTTGGGTATACAAACCAGATAGATATAACTAATATGTATTATAATATTATATTAAAGATAGCTTGTATGCATTTATAATATTATATTATTGTATGCTTTGTACTTATAATTATAAAAGTCTAAAATCAAACATGAGCGTATCCAGCAAAACTCAAACTAAACTTGGCGAAAATGAGCAACAAATATGGTTTAAAAATTGAATAAAGAATAAATTACACAAATGGTCATTTAGGTTTGTACCATATTACATATTTGGTCCTTTATTTCTGAAATTATTGACACGTTTGGTCCTTTCCCTAAACAAGCGTTTATTTTTCAAGTCAAGCGTGATGCACGAGGGTTAAATCTGTCATTTTCTCTTTCCCTTCACCAATTTGAAACCCATAACAACCAGTTTGTTTGACAGGAAAAGTTAACATATGTTTAGGTAAAGGACCAAACATGCCAATAGTTTCAGATATAAGGACCAGATATGTAATATAGTACAAACCTAAAGGACCATTTGTTTAATTTAGTCATTGAAATAAATACCAGCAATTGCTTGAGTTTGTGCAGCAACAACTTCCATGGTTGTTCCAGCTTCTCGTTGCTCAAGAGTCTCTCCAACACAAGCAATCACCTTCAAACCTTGAGAAAGTGCATATGCAACCTTGTCTCCAACAAACTAAATAAAAAAAAATATAAAAAATAAAATTATTAACTGTATTTTCATAAATTCTTAAAGAAAACCGTTGCAATAGAAGATTGTACCTCATTTGTTTCATTTAATAGGGCTCTCCTTTCAGAATGACCCAAGATGACCCATGGGACGCCCAAATTGACAAGCATCTCAGCACTATATAATATATACATATATAACAAATGAATCATGAAATTATAAAATTAAAAAAAAACATTTAAAAGAAAAAGAACATTAGAATATGAGAATTGTTTAAAACAAACCTAACTTCACCGGTGAATGCACCACCTTTCTTAACCCAACAATTTTGGGCTGCAACTTGGATTTCAGGTCTCAATTCACTTTTAACAGAGGTAAGAAACACAAATGGAGGGCTAACCACCACCTCTGCAAAAATAACAGATTGTTACAAAGTCAATAATAATCTGTATATTTTTTTTTATCAATGGTGAAAACTTGATGAACAAAATTGTCAAAATTTCCGGTTATATATCCAAAATCCATACTGTAATGCATATATCATACACATATGACATAACACCTTTTTAAGAACATTAGTTCCAAAAGATATTGGCCAAATTATATTGGTATTATTACATGACCACAATTACACGATTCAGATTATCCAATTGTACAACGCTGAATCACTACAATAGCATAATTACTTACCAACAACATCAGGGGATGGTATATCACCAGCATTAAGTGTAGCCACAATCTTCTTCACATCATCAGAAGTTCCATTCTACAAATGAAAATCAAATCAGTAAAATTAGAATTCAGCAAATTTACAGAGCAAAGTTTTAAAATCCAGATTCAGCTTCAGATTAGCTAATATATCAGATCAACACTTTAGACTTTACAATCATATTGCTCAGTATTTAAATTCATAGACAATATCAAATTAATTTTCATTTCCAAATCCACTACATCGTGATGCAATCATTTGATAACTTCATATGTACAGTTAATAGTCTGGCAAAAGAATATATCAGTCCGGTATATCAACTTGACTAACCGATTTATCAGTTAGTTCATCATAAAACAGCAAAGTAAATAATTAGTCATCAAATCATTACTACTCGACTTTTAATTTTAAATCAAAGTGTGCGTAAAAAGAGATCCACACGATCGACGATCGATTCCACTACTGTCACTCAAAAGCGATCAAAAGCTAGTAAACTGCGAACTCTGAAGTCAAAAGAGTTCATCAAAAGCAAATCTGATTACTTAAATCGTAAAACCTATTTGTCAATTCAGTGAAAACAAAAAGACGAATCAGATCAACTCAAAACCAATAAACGAAAATAAAAATAAAAAATCGTGTTCTGCTTGATTTACAGCAGGATTTGAGATCGGAGACTTACGCATTTCCAGTTACCGCCGACGAAAAACTTGCGACCCATTTCCGATCAAAAAACACGACTTGGAGAGGAAGATATACCGAGAAGTCCGATGAGAATAGGTAAAGTCCAAGGCAGATCATAGATAGGAAATGAGTATTTAGGGGTGTTTGGGAAAGCTTATTTAAGGAGGGGCTTATGACTTATTAGCTTATATAAGCCTTAATAATCTTTTTGAAAAGGGATTATTAAGACTTATATAAGCTAATAAGCCATAAGCTCCCTTAAAAAACTTTCCCAAATACCCCCTTATATTAAATCTGTGGATCACAGAGTAGCGTAAAAGACGGAAATGCCCTTGGTTAAGGCGGAGGAATATTCCTTGTTGTGAGTGATGGGTGAGGGGTAGATCAGTCACTAAAAGGTGTCACCGATTTGGTAAGCTCACGGGTTTTCTTGGTGGGTACGAAAACCAGGTGGTGGAAATGTGGAATGGTCGATTGGGTTTGCTTGGTGGATTTGGGCCTATTTTTCGTTTTCTCAAACTCTCTTTATTTTCCTAACCATAAAAATTATTTAAGTAAAATATTAAGATATTATTCTAAGGAAAATGATAAGAGTAATATAATTCCTACAATTTTTGTCTACTTATGTGTCTACTCATTTGACTAAGGCATGTGTCACAATCAAGAGATAATATTAGGACAGAGTGTTGAGATATAAGCATTCTACTATTGAAGTTGCAGTTAGTACTGATGAAGACTTAATCAAGTTAGTACTGATGGTGTAGAAAAGCAAGAATACTACTGACGATGGAAATACTACTGATGGTCTTATTTACTACTGATGTCTATATTTGGTGCAGATCATGTTCGATATTTTCGTTAAGTTAGTTATAGAATGTATATCTTATTGTAATTCAATTTTAATCGTTTCCTAGAATAACTAGGTTAAAGTGTTAGGCTTTAAGGACTATTATAAATAGTTCCTTACGAATTGTAAACATACCTGTGTATTGATTCATCGTTAATATACATTGAAGCTTTTTCTAATAAACTGTGTTCTTAATATTTCGTATTCGATTACAGTTTACATTGTTCTTAATCAAATAACAAGAGTGTTAATCCGCTGTAACTTCTCTTTGTTAGTAGATCTGTGATTAAATAACTTGTTTGAGTTATTCGATCCTGACAAGTGGTATCAAAGCATTAAGGTTCTAGATCTACGAATTAAGAACATCAAAAAGTTTCATACTTTCGAAATCAAAATTGTTAACCATGTCTGATAACAATGAAAGCACACAGGCAAACAAAATTCCAATTCTCACTCCCAACAACTCTGGGATGTGGAAAAACAGAATTAAGCAGTACATGCTTATTACTGAGTATTCCATGTGGGAAGTTGTTCTTGAAGGCAACAAAACCATTCAAACTCCATTAACAAGCTCATTAACTGAATCTGACAAACTCAAGTGTGAAAAAGAAAAGAAGGACAGAGGAATCGAACTTAAAGCCTTAAGCACTCTTTTGCTTGCTATTCCCAATGACTATCAACATTTATTTGTTGAATATGATGATGCTAAGAAGCTGTGGCAGGCATTGGAGAAGAGGTTTGTTGGCACCAAAAGCACTAAAAGAAACATGAAGTCTGTTTTGAAGCAAGACTTTGAAAACTTCAAAGGACAGAAGAATGAGTCATTGTCACAAGTTTTTGATCGATTCAATAAACTTATTGGTGAACTCAATCAAGTTGGTGTTAAACCAGACAATGATGATGTCAACATAAAGTTCCTCAGATCACTTGGCGAAGAATGGTCTATGTATACTGTTATATATAGACAAGGAGATGCATTGGAAGAGAAAGAGCTGGATGAACTATACAATGAACTAAGAGTGTTTGAATCTGAGGTAAGTAATAAAACTCCTATTTTACCTTCAAACAATGCTGCTTTTGTGTCTAGTACAGGAACAGGTCAGGATGCTGCAACTGGAAAGAATGTAGACATAGAAGATGTAGCAAGAGAATCCTTCTTTACTAGTCATGTACACACTGCATTGATTAGTGAAGATTTGGAACAACTCAATCCTGATGATCTGGAAGAGATGGACATCAAATGGCAGATGACAATGCTGAGTTTAAGAACTAAAAGGTTTCTCAAAAGAACTGGCAGACAAAATCTGACCTACAACAAAGGTGATCGTGCTGGATTTGACAAAACCAAAGTCAAATGTTACAACTGCAACAATCTCTGTCACTTTGCTAGAGAATGTCCTAGCAAAGATCAAAGATCAAATTATAACAAAAACATCACTTCAAACTCAAATGCATTAGTGTTTCAAGAGGGTCAAGGTCATGACTGGAACATGCTCAAAACCAAGCTCTTATGGCCTTTCCTGACTCTACAACTGAGGTACATACTAAATCTTGCACTCCTGAATGCATTAAAGCATATAAAGAATTAGAAAAGCTTAACAAAGAAACTCTTGATGAGATGATTTTAAATAGAAATAGAAGAATTGAATATAATGGTTGTATAGCTGATCTTGAAAATCAAATTAAAATATATAAAATAACAGACCAAAAGATAAAAGATGAATTATTACAAACAACTTATGATAAAGAATATGCTGAGTTAAAATTAAAAGAAACTCTAATTAAATTAGAAGAATGACAAATGGAATTTAAACAAAAAAATTAACTATTAAAAAGTTTGAAAGAAGTTCTAAAATAATTGATGAATTAACCAGTAATCAAACCACTAAAAAAGTTGTTCATGGGGTTGGATATCATGCTGTTCCACCTCCAACTAATTTTATTTCTCCTCTTAAGTCAAGCTCAGAAAGAATATTAAATGAATTAAAAATAGAAAGTCAAACTGAAACCAGTAATGATTCATCTGATGATGATCAGACAACTAATTCAACTGATACAAGTTTTCATACCACACAAAGTCAATCTGAATCCCCTAAATATAACTCTAAAAATATACCAACCATTTTAAGAAGGGGAAATCAAAGATATTTAAACCAGTTGAAAGAACAAAGAAAGCCTGAAAGTGCTAAAACAACAAAATTAACATGTTTAATTTGCAACAAAGTTAATCACTTAGCAAATGATTGTTACTTCAATCCCATAAACTGCAAATAATTTAAAGAATTTAAAGAAAACAATGAAAATTTAAAGAATTTAAACTAAAACAAACTACAGAAGCAAAAGAGAATAAAAATCGACATGTTGAGGTTCCTAAATTTGGGAGAACTGCACAAAGATTTGTGCAAAATATCAGGCATGGAAGTCCAAACAGAAGTAATTATTGCAAAAATAATGGAAAACAAAATCAATTACAAAAATATTCAAAGTTTTCAAACATCAGTAGGAAATATTCCAGGTTTACTACTGGTAAAAACCCTAATTACAATGTTGTCGAGTACAATTACCAAAACACTACTGACTATGCTAAAAACTCATATTACCCAAATACTACTGGTCCATCAGTAGTAAATACTCAAAAGCCAAAAACTACGGGTATAAACCTAGGTCAGTAGTAAAACAAAATACCAGTAATAAACAACAAATGAAGACCAAAACTGCATACAAATCTCATCCATTTCGAAAATCTTACTCTTCAAAGGATGAACCCAAGACAAAACAAGCTTGGGTTCCCAAAATTAACTAATCCATTTATTTTATGTGCAGAGCATTCAGATCCCTGAAGAAGGAAGAACATGACATATTGATAGTGGATGCTCTAGACACATGAATGGAAATCTTCAAATTCTTAGAGATTTCAAGTCTTTTGAAGGTGGATATGTTGCTTTTGGTGAAAATCCAAGAGGTGGTATGATTACAGCTAAAGATACAGTATCAAATGGTAAGATTACTTTTGATGATGTGTTTTATGTCGCTGAGCTTAAGTATAATCTGGTTAGTGTTTCACAAGTATGTGATAAAAAGAACAAAATTCTTTTTACAGATATAGAGTGCATCATTCTTTACCAAAGGGCCTTTGGCCTAGCGGTATGGTGTATGACTCTCAACCTTGAGGTCTAGAGTTCGAGTCCCGTCGTGGACATAGGTGGTAATTAGGAGTAGATTAGATTTGCCGTTTCAAAAAAAAAAAAAGAGTGCATCATTCTTTCTCCTGACTTTATTTTAGATGAAAAATTTGTTGTTTTAAGAACACTAAGGAGAAATAATGTGTATTGCCTGGATATAGGGGGAGAACTCATTTCTTCAAATGAGATCAACTATTTTATATCTGTAACGACCCGAAATTTGTATTAATTAAATAATATTATTTTAATCACCTTTTATTTTATTTATAATTAATTTTATATCAATTAGACGCTTTTAAGGTTAAGACGTCTCTTATTAATTAGACGACCTGTCATTAGATGCTTCATATTATTAGAAGTTAGTAATTAAATTATATTTAAATTTTAAATAATTAACTGGTCAAGTAATTATAGTGTTAGATTCTTTTATTATTAAGTGAAACGTTTTATTTATCCACGAGTGTGTCTTGGTTTTTGACCATTTAGTTAATAGTAAGAGTTGGGTTGCGTTATTTTATTTCGAGTCGGGCCGACTAAGGGTCAAGGTCGAATCCGACTAGTAATTCTCGTGAAATAGAGCTCAAGTCCGGTTAGTGTTGTTGAGAATGGGCTCGTGGTTAGTTGCCTAGTGATTGGCCTGAGATGTGTGTTGCTAAGCCCAAACACCTAGAATACTTAAACTAAATCTCCCCTAATTCTACCCTAGTCTAGTCTAGCCGTTTCTCACCCAACCGAACAAAATACTCAGCGTTCCCTTTTCGTTCCGTGTTCGTAAGTGGCGGTGGCAGAAAGTATTGAGAAAGTTATTAAGCTCACAAATCCACGTGTAGGAAATTGAAGAAACAACCAAGTATTTATTTAAGGGAGTTGGTGAGAAAGATGGAAGGGGTGGACGGTGGTTTTCTTTAAAGTGGGAATTTCATTTTAACAAATGAAGGAGATGGATTATTAAGCGTCACGTGATTTGTTGATTTCCGACTTCAAGGTCGTTGAAGTCATAGATGGGGGACTTTAAATCTTGGTCTTTTTGGGCTTTTTAATTGGCCAAAGAAACTGTGAGTTGCAGGTGTTCGTGTTTCGTACGTATTGGTTCGTAGGGTATATTTTCTATCCCTATTCTAATCGTTTTTCCTTTTATTATTTTGATAAGTCAATCCCGAGTAATACTCGATGAACCTTAGACCCGAACTTCTGGACGTCCTGGTAGCGTTTAGGTGTTGGTGTCGGGTTTCGTTTTGTAGGTATTATACTGAGAAAGTGTGCAGTTTCTGGCAGACTCCACCCGCCATGTTGCGGGGTGTTTTTAGACGTCTTAGAGGAAGAATTGGAAGAGGTCCGTCTCACAGAGATTTGTAGTCCTACATGTTAGCTTTCCGTGGCCACTGACCTTGCGTCAATCGGAGTTACAGTTTGCAAATTAATGCAGTTGTAATTTGGTGTCGCGGTGCTGAAACGCTGCATATTTACGCTGTGTTGCGGGACTGTTTCGGGACCCTTAGGGTCTGATTCGGGTTCCGAGTCCTATCGATAAAGTGTTAATATAGGTCTTATTTACCTACTGTGAAAATTTGGAGTTTTTCGACCTTACGGTATGGGAGTTACGCCTATTTCCGTGAGACGGTCGAGTGTTGTCAAATTATTATAAAACGAGTTTTGAGTTGAGTTTTTATACGGGTTTTCTTTACGTGTTTTTGGATCGTCTAAGAGATAAAATGGTGTGCTGTTGACTGTTAGAGATCTTTGGAGCTTACGTATTCGAGGTGAGTATTCTCGCCGTGTATTCAGTTATAACGATACGTGCATGACTTAGGTGGTTAACTGTTTGATCTGCTTTTGATTTCTGTGTGATTGATCTGTTATCTGAGTTGCTAATTGTTGCATTTACTTACCACTGATCTGAGACAAATGTGCCGAGTATCTGAGCCGGTACAGAGTCATTATGTGTTACTATGTGTTAGGGTGATCTGAGTGGTTTATGTTATAAGTTGAAGACATAACAATAATAATAAATCTGAGTGGTAGCCTGAGTGGCAATTCTGAGTGGTAGCCTGAGTGGCATTCTGGTGTAAGGAGGGGCGAGGTTGATCTCTCGACCCGATTTACACAAGCGCGCTATACAAATTTATAAGAAATGAATAATGAGTAATTAACTGAGTAGTATCTGAGCAGGAGTTCACTTATGTGCCCTCATGTGTTGTATGTTGTAGTTGTTTACATTTTGAGATTATTCACTCAGCTTCCCCGCTGACCCAAACTCTCCCTCACATTTTCAGGTACTAGCAAACGAAAAGAGAAGGTGGACGGTTGACCGCTGTATCGTTTCTGAGTGCTGATGTGGAACGCTTTTATTATTTTAAAACTTCAATTTCATTTAAGACTTTTCCGCATTAAATACATTTTGTATGTTAAATAATTATTTTGGGATTTATTTATGGGACATTTTAATTGAAATCTTGTACACAAAATTTTTAAATTCTTGTGAATATTTTGGGTGTTACAATATCTAAAGCAAACACAAATGAATCAGAACTCTGGCATAGAAGGATGTGTCACACAAATTTTAAAAATATGAATAACTTAGTAAAAAAGAATTTGGTAGTTGGATTACCACAAAAGGAATTTATGTGTGATCATCACTGTGTTGCATGCCTAAAAGGTAAGCAACACAAGACTTCTCATAAGACCAAAGCAATTAATTCTATTTCTAACCCTTTGCAGTTCTTACATATGGACCTATTTGGACCTACAAATGTAATGAATATTGGAAAGAAACAATACTGTCTTGTTATTACTGATGATTTTTTCAGATATACTTGGGTTTTCTTTCCTAGGACCAAAGATGAAACAAGTGAGATCATAAAGAATCTAGTAGTCAAACTGGAAAACACAAGATATCTCAAAGTGAAAGCCATCAGATGTGATAATGGCACAGAATTTAAAAATGCTAATCTAATTAATTTTTGTGATCTTAAGGGTATTGACAGGCAGTACAGCTCACCAAGAACTCCACAACAAAATGGTGTAGCTGAAAGAAGAAATAGAACAATTATTGAAGCAGCCAGATCCATGCTTGCAGACTCAAAATTACCAATAACTTTTTGGGCTGAAGCTGTTAATACTGCTTGTTATGTTCAAAACAAAGTATTAATAGTTAAGCCTCATTTTAAAACACCTTATGAACTTTTTAATAAAAGAAAACCCTCAATAAGTTTTCTAAAATCATTTGGTTGTCCTTGTACAATTTTAATTACAAGAGAACAAATTGGTAAGTTTGACTGCAAATCAGATGATGGAATCTTGGTAGGATACTCAACTCAAAGCAAATCATACAGAGTATTCAACAAAAGGCTAAGGATCATTGAAGAAAGTGTAAATGTATCCTTTAACGAAAATCTGATGAATGAACATGGAAATGGTCCAGATTGGTTATTTAATATTGATAATCTAACCAAGTATTTTGATGTTAATTATGATGCAGGAGATTCAAACAACCAAAGTCAAAAAGGTGGATCATCATCATTCAATGGTAGTCAAGACATAATGAAATATATTCTAGTTAATATTGATCCCACAGCTGATACTGAGGACAGTAGTAACTCAGATAACCCTAGCAATCTTGACACCAGTAACAATTCCAATTCTCAAGATACTACTGATCCCAGTAGTAACTTAGAAACTCAAACAAATGATGATGAACCAAACAATAATGATGTCAGTGCTAACAATGAACCTCCTGAATCAAATGAAGATCATGTTACTACTGATACCAGTAGCAATGGAGAATCTCCACAAAATCCAGACAATCAAGAAGAAACATGGACAGATGCTCAAATCCCTGAATCCAATGAGTCAAACCTTAATAATCAATTACTTGTTGATAAAGTTTCCAGCACTAGAACTGAAAAGAACCATCCTTTGGACCTAGTCCTAAGTGATGTCAACTCGAATATGCAGACAAGAAGCAAATTCAATTCATCATTAAATACAAACATGTGTAACATAAGTTTAATTTCTAATGAATGTATGTATGAATGTTTTCTGTCACAGGAGGAACCTAAGAAGATTCAACAAGCAATGAAAGACTCAAATTGGATTATAGCAATGCAAGAAGAACTTCTTCAATTCAAATTACAAGCTGTATGGACTCTTGTACCTCTACCAAAAGGAAAAAGACCCATTGGAATAAGATGGATATTCAGAAACAAGAAAGATGAAAGAGGTATAGTGATCAAAAACAAAGCCAGGCTTGTAGCACAAGGATACACTCAAGAAGAAGGAATAGACTATGATGAAGTATATGCACATGTAGCTAGAATTGAAGCAATAAGGATATTTCTGGCTTATGCTTCATTCAAAAAAATCAAAGTCTATCAAATGGATGTTAAAAGTGCATTCCTTTATGGGAAAACTGAAGAAGAAGTCTATGTATGTCAACCTCCAAGATTTGAAGATCCTGAACATGATGACTATGTGTACAAACTAGACAAAGCTCTATATGGCCTTCATCAGGCACCAAAAGCCTGGTATGACACATTATCATCATAATTATTGAAGAACAACTTCAAAAGAGGTGCAATTGACAAAACTTTGTTCACAAGAAAAGTCAAAGATGATATACTACTGGTCCAAATATATGTAGATGATATCATCTTTGGTTCAACAAATGATCAATTGTGCAAAGAGTTTGAAGAGTTAATGCAGATCAAATTTAAGATGAGCTCAATGGGTCCAATGAACTTCTTTCTTGGACTCCAAATCAATCAAAGATCAGATGTAATTTTTATCAATCAATCAAAATATGTCAGAGACATCTTGGAAAAGTTTGCAATGAAAGACTGCAAAAGTGCAAGCACACCAATGGAAACACACAAACACCTACATCCTGATGTTGAGGGGGAGGATGTAGATGAACATCTATATAGATCAATGATAGGATCGTTAATGTATTTAACTGCATCAAGACCTGACATTATGTATAGTGTTTGTGTATGTGCCAGGTATCAAGCAAGACCTAAGGAGCTACACTTGCAGGCTGTCAAGAGAATCTTCAGATAATTGAAGGGAAAACCTTCTCTTGGTCTCTGGTATCCACATGACTCACCATTTGAACTCATAGCCTACACAGATAGTGACTATGGTGGTGAATGTCAAGATTAGAAAATCTACTACTGGTGGATGTCAATTCTTTGGATCAAGATTGGTGTCATGGCAATGCAAGAAACAAACAAATGTATCAACATCAACTGCTGAAGCAGAGTATGTAGCTGCATCCGCTTGCTGTGCTCAAGTTCTATGGATTCAAAATCAACTCCTAGACTTTGGTATCTCTATTCTTAAAAGTCCCATTTTTATTGATAATCAAAGTGCTATTAGTATTGTGAACAATCCACTAAAACATTCAAAAACCAAAGATTTGATGTGCGAAGATTCAACTTTTTGGTTAGCAGTATTGGAATGATTTTAATAAATTAATTTCACTTTTAAAATCATATGTAATGTTTTTGTACAATATTTATATCTATAAGTATGTTTTACTACTGGTTATTCATTATTACTGATCATAAGTTACCCTTATAATTTACTACTGATAGGGTTTTTCATTAGAATTAGGTTAAGTATAAAACAAAAGTTACTACTGATGTTTCTATTACTGATACTTAGTTACTACTGATCGACCGTTAAGTGTAAAAGTCAACATTTTACCATACGAACCCCCATGAAAATAGCCGTTGGGTTATGATTCGAAGGGTATTTTGGTCCTTTTGCAGGTTAATTCGAAAAATATAAATAGCTGAATGCGATTAGTTTAGCATTATCCACACCTCGATTCGATAAACCCTACAATAAACCCTAAACTCTGCAAATCTCGATCAAAACCCTGCATCAGTAACAAAGAAATTCATTCTACAAATCGCTAAAAGAATACACTCTCTCTGAAATTAAAATCCCAATATCAATTTCAAGATCAAAATCAATATCAATATCAATGGCAACTCTAAAATCTCTCGAAGTCAAAACAGATCTCAAATACTCAGAATTCCACAATATGTGTGCCTTTCTAAGGAATCCAGATGGAACAAAGGATTTTTGACCGATTGTTATGTTTTTGAAGAACTCCTACATCAAGTTTGCACTTACTGTAAATCCCAAAGCCTATGAAAAACATCTTGTTCACTTCTGGGAAAATGCTGAAGTAATTGAAGAAGCAAGTCATTCAAAAATAAAATCAACTGTAGATGGCAAATCAATCATCATAACAGAGCAGTCAATCAGACACCACCTTCAACTAAATGATGAAACAGGTATGTTCTCACTTCCTAAGGAGGATCTTGTTGAAACTCTTAAAAATATGGGTTATGAAGGAAGACTTGACGTAGTCACTTTTCAAAAAGGTCTTCTTTCACCCCAATGGAAATTTCTTGTTCACACTATTCAACATTGTATCTCTCCCAAAAAGAGTACATGGAATGAGTTCAACAAATCAATGGCATCTGCTGTTGTTTGTTTGTGCACAAACCAGGTATTCAATTTTTCAAACATGATTTTTGAAGGAATGCTTGCTAATATATCATCTTCAAAATTTTTAATGTATCCAAGATTCCTTGCACATATTTTAAATTGTGAAATTCAAAATCTTTCAATTACAAAGAATATTTTTCCTACACCTGAATTAAATAAAAAGGTGTACTCAAACATGAGGAAGCTGTTTAAATTTTCTGGTAAAGAAACTCCATTATTCCCAAATATGATCTATGATCAACCACCAACTGGAAAAGGTTCAAGTCACCCCATTGAACCCCAACCCACTCCATCACCAAAAGTAGCCCAAACACAATCCCAAAAGTCTACTCAATCACTCACACAAACAAATGTCCTGAATGTGTCCCAGGTACATGAAGAAAATCCACAGAGTGCTACTCTTCACTCTGGGGAAGACCAACCTATAGCAAAACAAATTTCAAAAATCTATAAACGGAAGAAAGCTTCCTTAAAGGACACCAGGGGACCCATTGAGTCAGACCTCAGACTCCAAGAGTTGTCCTCCAAGGAGGAGAGAGGGCATGAGCAAAGGGCTCTCACTACTGATGCCCCAAAGGTGGGTGCACAGGCTTGTGAGAACATCATTAGGACCCAGACCTCGGAAACTTTAAGTGATGACGCATCCTTCGAGGCATCACTTAAAGGACCCCGGTGCCAAGAAACCAAAAGGGGAGGTACTTCTGCTTCTTCTAGGAAGAAGAGAGTATCTAAACAACCCATTTCATCACCAAGCAGTGATGAGGGTAGTTTGCAACAACTTGAATTAACAGATAGGATGGAAAACCGCAAAGCCAATGTACCAAATGAGCCCAATGATCCACCCAAAGGGGCTGAGGGAAGTATTAAACCAACTAAATTGACGGATAGGAAGGAAAGCCTTAAAACCACTGTACAAAATTGCCTAGAACTTTTGAACAATCAAGGAAAAACCATAAGCTACATGAAGCATTATATCAATACTTTGAATAGAAGACAGAAAAGATTTGATTATAGACTTCAAAGGCAATCTACTCTTATCAGAAAATTACAAAAGAAGATTGCAGATAGTGAGGCTCAACAAGTTGAGATCACTAAGGGGGATAAGGATCAAATACAAGGAATGATTGATCATTCAATTGCAGTAGCAGCAGCCTCCCTCCTATATCTAAAAGAAGCTCATGGTGAAACAGGTCAAAGTTTTGGTGAAGACCTGTACAGAGCAGTAAGGAGTATGGATGAAGATGTCTTTGTGTCTGCAAATCAATCCCCAACAGCAGAACAAGTACATTCTCCAGTTACTACTGAAGTCATAGAAACTACTGATCCTATGGATATTACTGATGCTCAGGATCAAGAGGTTGTTACTACTGATCCCATTGAAGAAGACACAACACCAGTAGTAAATGTTCCAACAACAGAAATTATCATTTCTACTACGGATGCCCTAGCAGTAGTAACTACAACAACCACCTCACCAGTAGTAGACTCCTCACAACAGTTGGTGGTATATACAACAGAAACAACACCAGTAGTAACTACCTTGGTTACTACTGAAGATGAAGAAGAAATACCAGAAGTACTTGAACCAGCTGTGATCATCCCATGGCCTCCAACTCCAGAACTAAAGCCACTTATCATACCTGACATTGATGATAATGTGAATTGGGATGATGTAGATGAATGTGCACTACCTCCTCACCCCAAGATACTTCCAATGAACAGAATTAGTACATTTTCTCCATCAATAATTATTCCTGAAGTTATTGATATGAAATACATTCCACCTTCTAAGTGTGTTGGTAAAGGTAAAGAAAAATTTGATGATGACTACCCACACAGAGCATTAGGTCACTTTATGATGAATAAAATCAATTGTGTTAGACCTGCTAAGCAAGATAAGTGGAAGGTGAAAAGAATGAGGTATCTAAGAATGGTTGCTAAGACTCAAGCTCTTGAAAACAAAAGAATAGCTGAAGAAGAGAAATTGAAAAATGCAGCAATTCAAGAGATTGAAGAGTTCTTAGAAGGAGATCAACAAGAGGAACTAAACAAAATAAAACAAATTGAAAAGGAAAGCATAGATCTCCTTGAAGCACAAGTGAAAGAGTGCAAACGTATGAAGGAAGATATGCCTGAACAGTTTGCTGAAAAGAAAGAAGATATGATTTCATACTTAAAATCAAGATGTCACAATGCAAAATCTTTTGGTAGAATGAAGCTGATTACTATCATTGAAAGATATTGTATTGAGAAAAAGAAAGAATTTGCAGAACCAGAGATCAAAGAGGATGAAGAAGAAAAATCAACAAACTTAATAGAAATTGATCCCACAGAAGTAATTACAAGAAAACCAATCCCTGGTGAATCATCAACTATTACTGCAAAGAAAAGAAAAGCTCTTCAAACAGAACAAGAGGCCAGGAAGAAAGCAAAACAAACAGAACAAAATATACAAGTACTTGATCTTCCTATTGCTTCTCTACAAGATAATCCAATTATCAATTGGAGAGTTGTTAATGATGTTATTGAAGTAATAAGAGAAGACAAAACAACTCAGAGATTTAATGCTTGGAAACCAATGGTTATGTCATGTACCAGAAGTGACATTATCAAAGTTTTAATTATTGGTAAACCAAGGATGACAAAGAAGTCATGGAGAAAATCAGGAGCTGGATACTTAACTCAAATGATAGATGTTGCTTTCTATCCAGACAATTACCCTAAGAACTTCACTAGCACAGAAAATGTATATGCTTGGAATGTGCTACCAACAGTCCATATGTACTTCTTTGAAAGAACAAGTAAAAAGTGTGAACTTTACTTATATGAAAGAGAATATCCACACTTAGAAGAAACCATGTATCAGATCACCACATGTTCATTTATGAGACCACATGACCTTGCAATGTTTCAAGAAAAGTATAATTACTTTGTGAGAAGAAATATAAATATATCATTGCACAGAGGAAACAACAAAACAAACAGACTTTAGAAGGTGATCAAAGAAGAACTAAGCTGTTAGAAGAGAAAAGAAAGAAGGAAGAAGAAGAAAAGAAACTTGATTAATTCAAAGTGAATTATTAAGTTTAGGGGGAGATTGTTGAGATATAAGCATTCTACTACTGAGGTTGCAGTTAGTACTGATGAAGACATAATGAAGTTAGTACTGATGGGGCAGAAAAGCAAATACTACTGACTAGTGAATTACTACTGACGATGCTGTTTATGTTGTTTACTACTGATGTCGATAAAAGAAACAGATCGTGTCCGAGATTCTAGCTAGTTAAGTTAGGTTAGAATGCATATCTTATTGTAATTCAATTGTAATCATTTCCTAGAATAACTAGGTTAAAGTTTTAGGCTTCAAGGACTATTATAAATAGTTCCTTACGAATTGTAAACGTACGTGTGTATTGATTCATCATTAATATACATTGAAGCTTTTTGTGATAAATTGTGTTCTTAATATTTCGTATTCGATTACAGTTTACATTGTTCTTAATCAAATAACAAGAGTGTTAATCCGCTGTAACTTATCTTTGTTAGTAGATCTGTGATTAAATAACTTGTTTGAGTTATTCGATCCTGACAATAATTAATTTATTAAGCATGACTACAAAAATTACATTATTACATGTCAGCAATATGCCAATAACTACTATACTTCCTTTGAAGTATAGTTATTATCAAAAGTCAAAACATGTGATTATATAAAAACGCATTAACATCCTTAATTAATACCAAAGTAATTTTCATAAAATTAACTGTAAGAGTTATATAAAAATAAAGATAAAAAGCTTTTTTACCGCTGGACTTGCAGGAAAACCATCATGGGCTTCAATTACATAAGCAATTGTGTCACGTAATCCCTTAATATAGGTAAATTCCAAAAATAAGTTAACATATATTTAACATTGGTTGCATGCAAATATTAAAAATATGTTAATATTATACACCCGTTAAACAAACTACAGGAAACAGTAGTTTACATGCAACAAATGTTTTGATTCGAACAAATGTTTAATATTTACAAATTGCAAGAAACAGTAGTTTGCCTGACTGTGACTATATGCACTCGTTGCTCTTCAGGAAATCTGATCAAGAATCTGTCATGCTCGTTCTATGGGATCTGCACTATAACTCTATGAGAGTTCACCACCAAAACTCATAATGAAAAATGAGATATGAATGAATTTAGGAAAAAATCAAATAAAGTATTTGTACCTAAACAAATCATGTGTTTCGTTCTTGTCAAATATGGTGGGATGACCACATAATAGAACCTAGCATAATATTAGACACGGAAATAAGCTAGCAAAAAAATATGGAACAAAAAGGGAATTATAATTTAATGTTTTCAATAAAATGCTTCAAAAGATGTAGGCATTAAAAGAAAAGCAATTTGGGCGGCTTTCCACCAATTTTTTTACCAATTTGTAATAGCCCAAGTGGACTCGTTGTTAAATAAACGTGTCAGAATTGCCACCTCTAACATTTTTGGTAAATATCACAATTCATTTGTTGGATTATTGAAATGTGTTGTCTTGTCACATACCTTTAACGTTTGAATCCCTTCTTCAAATGTAAGTCGCAAGGTATTCTGCAAGTCCTGCACATTTAATAACATCAACATTGAAACATTAACATCGATAATGCCAAATGTAACAATAAAGAACGAAAAAATGTTTATATTACTTTCAAAGGCTTGAAGAGATACTGCTTCCTAATAGCTCCTAACAGCTCCTAACTCTTTCTGGCATCATCTTCTATGGCAATTTGTCAAACATTTCAACAAAAAGTCGGTCCACAATATCCATCACCTGTAGAAATCCACTCATTATAAATTTTCATTTTCTATTCTTCAAAATATTAAAACTCGCTAATCATAAGTTGTCCATACAACCATATCTCAGAATAATAATATTTAATCTCCATTTCAACATCAAGACCTGTAAATTAACACAAATGTCTGTGTGCCTACAAATCTTCAGCTCTAAAAATGGGACCCGCCACAAAAACAATAATAGCATCATTCACATCATGAATTGTATCAAGCAACAAATGGTTAAACAATTAAAGCAAGTAACAAAATTGCAGAAGAAGACTGACTAATTAATAATCAAATAGTCAGAGAAAACCTAATTAACAAAGGATTAATGGACATATTGCCAATTATTTGATGTTACGGTCATCATTTGTAGTTTTTGAAGCTATGATAAGTTCATGTCCATTTCTCCCAGTAGAAAATTTTGACCCGTTTCTCCCTAAATTATTTTGACCCATAAATGCTTTCATAAACTTACCAATAAGGATGAAGACTACAAATGGGTGAATATGTCAAAGAGGTGGAAATTAGTTATTGACAAATATGAATTCATTTTAAAATATTATGAAATTGAGATTAAAATTAAAAAGCCATTCTGTAACTTGATATAAAAAAATTGAAGCAAAAGGAGAGAATGATAGTAACCTTCAATTGGGAATAAGACACAAATGCATACAGAATTGTTCTTGCAGATCACGTCAAAGCAAGATTGAATAGTTAAAAAACACAGATTCAGACTTGACGAAATTGTTCGTAAATGCTCGTAAGTCCCTGCAATCGTTTTCAAAAAAACTTTAGTTAAATTCAATTGATACTATGTTTCTATAATTGCCAAAAACCCTACCATGATGTGTAACCCTAACACAATCATTTGTGCCATCAAGCACATCACAGCCGCAAACAAACCATATTTATATAAACTGCACTAAAATCAGAACCGATTATGACCGTTTAATTATTTGGAGAGTTTGAATAAAAAAGTTGTAAATTTACCATGTCGATTTCGTCAAAAAGCATAGACCATGGAGATTTCGTTATGTAGCAGAGACCATGGAGATTGGCGACTGGCGATTAGTACCTGGAGAGGCGATTGGAGATTTCGTCGAGTAGCCATTGCCGATTTCGATTTGGGGAACCCCTATCATCTGCGGGCATCGGATAACTGGTTGATTGCAGCGTGTGAAGCAAATGAATTAGGGCATGTAACGAAATCGTCAATCACTTAAAAAATACATACCTGCGGCCCTGCGGGCATCAGATCATTGGTTGATTGCGGCGTGTTAAGCAATTGAATTAGGGCAAGTAGAGGGGAAGCGTATTTTGAAAAGCAGTCGTAACGTAGGAATGGTGGAAGCAATGGATGTTGGCCAATCATAGAATTACACATGGCATTGCTAGTGAATGGGATAGCTCCAAACTGCCTAGTTGGCAAACGTAAATCCAATGTAGGCTCATATATAAGAGAAGATTGAGTTCCAATTTGAAGTTGTAATAAATTTCATGCATTAAATATTAATAATAGTAATATTATAATAAATATCATGCATTAAATATTAATAATAATATTATATAAATCCATTTATAAAAACAAACTCATTAAATTGTAAGACCAAAAGTTTTGAAAATAAATATAAATAATTATAATAATAGAAGTTTCAATAAAATAAGAGACTTTTCAAGTTTTATGAATGTTACACATTAGCATCTGTAAATACTCATTCTCATATTGCAAAAAATTTAACACCCTAAAGGTGCATCCAAAATAAATACCTAATAAGTGAAGTCAACAACAAAGATCTATATGGCTTTTTTATTTATCGTCGTTATTAATTGGTAATCCAACATAATATTTATTATTTGTATTTTTTGAAGATAAAAAAATCATAGAGATGAACTCTTTATGATTTTGTTTTAGAGAGAATATATGTTAGATGTACATTTTGTATAAAAGTTATATTATATAATGATCTAATAGTTATCATTATATTTTATGAGATTGTGTATTATATTATCATAATTATTTAAGATGGATATCTTATCATGTTAATGGTCATAAATTGTTGTTCATTTGATTTGTTATTTTACTTTTAATCTACTTAATAGTTTTTTATCGTCGTTTTCACAACTTGCTATTCTCTAATTAGTAGGAAAATATTAATTAAAATAAATCATGTTGATGTTACATTTATTATAATATTAAATAAATCATATTATTAAAGATTGAGAAGCTCAATAGTTTTAAAATCAAAAGTTTTAACATAAACTTGATATTCTCTAATTAGTAGGAAAATATTAATTAAATATATTGATCGTTGTTAAATTTATGCTTACTTCTTTTGAATATATAATAATAAAATATACAAATTGAGTTCCATATTGATGTTGCATTTATTATAATATTAAATGAATCATGTTAATAAAGACTGAGAAGCTCAATACTTATAAAATAAGAGTTTTAACATAAAATATAGTAATTAATTCATTTTAATAACAATTTGACAAACTCATTAAACTATAAGACCAAGAGTTTTGTAATAAATATAAATAATTACAATAATAAAAGGTTCAATAAAATAAGACACTTTTCAAATTTTATGAATCTTACATATTAGGATCTATAAATACTTATTTTCATGTTTCAAAATTTTAACACTCTAAAGGTGCATTCAAAAGAAACATCTAACAAACGGAGTAAACAACAAAGACCTTTATTGATTTTGTTTTTTCTCCTCGCTATTAATTTCTTGCATTGATTTGTATCAATTATATAAAGTACTGATAGCTTAACATCTATATCTATATTCTACATCTATATCTACGTATATAGATCATAATAAATTTTTGTTTCATTTTTATGTTGTATTGAATTTTATGTTAAAAAAATTAGTTTTTGTTATAAATGATGGTCATGAATAAATATAATAGATTATACAAAGAGTTTAACATAAATTAATAGTAGTAAATTCAATTAAATAATAGTCTTTTCGTTTAACTAGAAGTTACATATTAATTAAATAAGACAAAAAATTTAACAGAAAAAATAATAGTAGTAAATTTAATTAAATAATAGTGTTTTCCTATAACTAGAAGTTACATATTATAAATTATAAATAGCACATTATCATGATGCAAATGATATTGAGTTTTTGAAATGATATTATCGTTTAACTCATGCCCTAAGGGCATGAGATTAGAAGCATTCAATGAACTCCAAATTTCCTTGTATAATGAATAAATGCATTTATTGGTAATCAATGAAGTCTAATTTTTGTATGAATTAAATGTATTTCGAAATAAAAATGGTAAGTTTGAGTTCATTAAACATGTTTAACTCATGCCCTTAGGGCATGAGTTAGCCAAACCCTTATATAAATTGAGTTCCAACTTTGAAGTTGCAATTAATACCATGCATTTAATATTAATAATAATATTATATAAATCCATTTATAAAAAATAATAAATTAATCAATTGTAAGATCAAAAATTTTAGCATAAATAAAATTTTAATAAACATATCAAAATAATGTCCATGCATTTCTTAATCACAAAAATAGTTGAATATCTAAATTATGGTTAAATATTAATTACATAGCAACAAACTTTATAGGTCTATGAAAATCAATCAATATAAAAAAATGCACGATGACAGATGTTTAATAAAAAAACAAGAACCGAACGAAAAATATTTTGGACGTACCGACAGATGATGCTAAGAACCGAACAGGGCCGAGAACCAGTCGGAACCGAACCGAGAACTGAGGCAATTTCTTTGACTTTTTTCGTTTTTATCTCGGTTTTGGACCGAATCGGACCGCTCGGAACCGACAACCGACAACCGAACCGATGGAGCTCAGTTTGGCCTGGTCCGGTTTTGCGATCCCAGTCGGTTCTCGGTCCAATTTGGACATGCCTGCTTATGTGTACTAGCTCTATTTCAAACTAAAGAAATAATTGCAATTAACATACACAATCCATATGACTCAATTGAAAAACAACAAACCTACATCAATACACTTAAAAAACAACTTCGCTCATTTAGTAGAATACATGCAACAAAGTTAAACATGTAACTGATCACGCTTTTCGTACTTCCCAGATGATACCAGTAAATTGTACACGATATGCACTCAAAATAACTCATTACTGTGCATCGCACAGGCCATGCTGCCTCGTTACTGTAATTTGCAAGAACTTGTAGACAATAATTAACTCCACTAATCATGATATATGCAAGGGTTTTTCTCTAATGTATTGTACGGGCATAGAATAACGTATATTTAATGATTCAATATTTTCTTAACTACTGTAATTTGACATTAATGAAACACTGATTTTCATGTACTAGGATAAAACCCGCGAAATGCGGCGGGCTGCAAAATATATAAACCTGGCGATTAAAAGTCCATTGGTTACATATTTTTATAACGAATACAATACATAATCATAAACTGTGTATACAATAGAGGTAAAAAGCAAGAATTAGCATTGCCGTTGAAATGTTGTTTGGTTACATGTTTTGATATATAGTAGGGTACCCGCGCAAATGAGGCGGCGGGTACACTGATACATCTATTCCGCGACGATGTTGATGGTGTTCGTGTACATGTTTTTGTATAACGATTATTGTACAAATGACTGATAGTTGGGAATGAAATATGTATAAAACTACATTGAAAACTTATCGGCGTTTAAAATTTGTTAAAATACATGTTTTGAAAAAAAAAATCATACATGGGGAAGAATTATCACGTATATTATCCATCATGTAAGACCTCTCGATACACCACATTTGCTGTGTAAACGCCGTCAACATTAAACTGTTTTGCTGGAGTTACCAATACTTTTGTTGTCTGCCGTGAAATTCCTCTTGACAAGGCAACGTAAAGTTGCCCATACGAGAACACTGATTCTGGAAGATAAACGCCGACGTTTGGAATTGTTTGTCCTTGGGCTTTGTTGATTGTCATATCGAAGCTTAGCCGAACCGGAAATTGTTTTCTTTTCAACTTGAAAGGAAACATGTCGGATTCAGATGGACATAGAGGTATTCTTGGCAAGAAAACCCTTTTTTCCAGCATGCTGACCAACAGCTATTTCTGCATCAATCAGATTTGGCTCAAACTTTCTGCATATAAGTCTCGTGCCATTACATAATCCATGCGAGGGACCGAGATTCCGTAAAAGTATAATCGGACACCCAATTTTGAGCCGGAGAACATGAGGCGGCAGACCACTCACACTAAGCGAGTTTAAGAATTCCATAAGATATAAGCCGTTTCTGTCGTCTTCTGCTTCATCGAAACTATAATACGTTTTCTCTTCACCAGAAAATCTGTTTATCAACTTATCGTTAAGTTCATCAACATGGTCGTTTTTTGTCGATAATATTGCCCTAGAAATGATATAATCAGCTGATCTTCCATTGACGTCCATAGAAGGAAATATCGAATTAATCAACTCTTCCTTGGACGCCTCATTATCAATGTACGGAATGGCCATGCCGTCTGGGATGCGAATATACTTTTCATCTATAACTTCTTCGTCCCCATCCCCCACTCGTAAAAGAAAGTTGGAAAACCATGGATCCGTTCGCGCTCTCATATTGATAGTCAGCCTCATATTTTTAATGACAGACCACATCGATGAAATTCTTAGGCTGGAGTCTACAATTTAGGCTCGCGTTCCACGTCTAACAACCGGCAAGACTTCCCTAAAGTCGCCTCCCAACACCATAACTTTACCGCCGAAAGGGACTTTCCTCCCCGTGATGTCTTGCAATGATCGATCTAATGCCTCCACAGCCTGCCTCTTAGCCATGGAAGCCTCGTCCCATATGATTAGCTTTGTTGCTGTAAGAAGCTTAGAGGTCCCACTTTGTTTCTTAATGCTACAGAGTGAGTTGTTTTCAAGATTTATTGGAATCTTGAAGCAGGAGTGAGCAGTTCTACCGCCCGGCATGTTATTGGCTGCCGCGCCAAACGAAGCTGTCGCGAGTGCAATGAAACCACGAGAACGGACCTTTGCAAGGAGAGCTTTATACAGAAAAGTTTTTCCTGTTCCGCCAGGCCCATCTATAAAGAAGACACCGGGAATGTTGTTATCCACATGCCTCAATATATCATCATACGCCACTCTCTGGTCGGAATTTAGTGAGTCAGAAGCAACCAAGTCTTCTTCTTCCACAATTATGGAGTACTCCTCTTGTAATTCCCGAATAACCCCAGATGATAAACTCATTTCGGTATTTAATTTAAGAAGATCAAAATCATTTAGATCTTTACCCATAGACTGGAGAAAAACTTTGATGTCTTTAAGGACCATGTTGCGGGAGATCTCCAGATTTGCGCACTGTCGTCTATAATCTTCCGACAATGATTCGTAGTGGTCATCCCACAACTTCCGAACATCCCCCGGCTCACAGAATATCAAAATAGTAGCAAATAACCTCCTAAGAGCAGGTGGAAGTTGAAACACAGAACCCTCCGTAAGACATGCCGAGATATTATTATCATCCTGAATTAAACCTCTCGCGAGAGCTGCTGCGCGAAAAGTCTCGTACAACACATCCCCAACAGTATAGAGACAATTCCAACCCATAAGACCAGGAACATGGCACAAGAGTAGGCGCAGGTAGAATCGTTCTCCTTCGGCGGGATTAGCGGCAACCATTCTTCCAATCATTAATCCTCTGTGTCTAATATTCCAGGTCCGTGACATGTTGTTCCATGTGAAGTATCTGGGAAAGTCCTTGTACAATAAACCCCTGGCGTCTTCATTGATTCTATTCATCTCAAAAAAAGCTGTAAGCATATATGCCTTGTCTCTTTCCCTGACAACAACGTCGCCCATTCTATCGTTGTCTCGAAATCTAACCATTTGTTTATTTGGGAGATGAATTTGTAGAGCCATTACGTATGGGAAAATTTGTGAAAGACCGAAGCTATAAATCCTCCAAATTGCCTCAGGGGGAGACACATAACGAGCATCCTGGAATCTCTTTATCTCGTCAATAACAGCCAAGTTTTAAATGTAGGTGGTTTTCTATTTTGGGTTATGTATTCAATTTGTTGTTAATGTTATTTATTCGTGATGCATCAAGCCATATTAGTTTCAGTCAATAAATACATTAAATTGGCATATCGTAATTACGATTTGATTAAGGAAAATACTTATTCGATATATTAAAAAAGCGTTAGTAAAAGTCAATGTTTAGCCGTTTCACATACGGTAATTATAAATACATTAAATTGAGATATGGTAATTACGTTTAGATTACCGAATTATATGGTAATTATGTTTCAAGGTTCTAATACATTAAATTGAGATATGGTAATTACGTTTTGATTAAGGAAAATACATATGGTAATTACGTTTTGATTACCGAATTATATTAGCCAACATTGAACGTTTTTATAAAAATGGTAATTCAATTTTTTAGTCGGTATACAAAAACATAAAATATATACAGTTTGATTACGTGTTGACGAAATATTTTCATTAACACCACAAAGTATATAATTCGAGTAGGTGTACAAAATTGAAGCGTACACCAACAACAATTATTTGGTTCAGGACAAAATTAATATTATTAAGGCAAACCATATTAATACAAAAAAAACACCAATTGTGTCACAGAAACTAAGATTAACCTAACAATTAATTATTGTCATTCGATTCGCAGGGCTATATTGTTTTTGTGTGTAAGTCGATAGACGCTTATTTCCAGAGAGGGTAGTTTCTTAAGCGTCTCAAACTATTTTTTGGTTGCGTGTCGGACGCGACATAGGGTTCTTCATCACATAAAACAATGGCATCATCATAGTGCACTATCGTATGGATGCGTTGAAGTGCATATGTTTCTGGCATCGGCGGGTTGAACTCGATGTTTGTAACGTCAGTAGAAACAAGATATTTGACTGAAATTTAACCAAATAAAAAAGAGATATCAATATATTTTTAATAAAAGTAAAATGAAGCACTTAATTAGAATTAACATGTTGGTTTTATAATCAGTTTAACGCGACATGCGTACACAGTTGTGTTTTCAGAAGCACATCTCCCAATCATTGTTGTCGTGGCTGCCGGTATATGATACAAGATGAGCTTGATACGGTTGCCCCTGTCGGAAATTACATTTTAAATGGGTTATTTCGTAGGTGTGGTGATCATGTGAATAAGGTATAAAGACTTACAGACAGTCATGCAGCAGCATTGCACACGATATCCGACCGGATGTAAAAAAAAGGAACCGTTCGACATGTTTCCAGCAACGTCTGTGAAATGTTTATTAATTACGAAAAATAGTAAAATATTATTACTTTAAAGTAAAACATCTAAAAATGTAACGTAGACGTACCAATCAACATTTGTCGAGTTGTTTGATCCTGCAATAGCCATGTCGGAGATCTGACCAACAGGTACTTGGGGAACCAGGCATCTTCTCCATTCGTAGTTTCGGCAAGCTCAGTTTTAGTGTTAAATACTATTGCCCATTCATTACGAATAAAGCTATAGTTGTCGAAGCGAGGAAAGGATTCGACATCGGTGTAATCAATTTTGAAATACTTTAAAGAGAAGACACCGCCTTCTAGTTTTCGGTTTTGGTATGCAGAAAATAAGATGGGGGGGGGGGATAATGGCTGCGAATTTGTGTCTCTGAAAATAAATGATTAGTAGTTAAAACCAAAAACAAAAAATAGTATCTTAATTAGTAGGAACTTACAAATCTGTCAAGTAGGAACAAATATAGTTTGTTATGTTTAATGTCAAGCCAAACATATTCAACGCGAACAAATTTGCATTGTATCACAAATGTGGATTCCAGAGGTCTTCAAGTTTTCAACAGGTTCGTATCCATCAAAATCCTTTGAAAGATGAAAAACAAAATTTTAGTTACCACAGAATTTATGATTGTACAGTAAGTAGTTGTAAGTATGAATTTAGGTAAATAGACGAGTTACCTCTCATTCTTGTGTAGGTCGTGGAAGTGGTTGAAGCACTGAAGTACCATATTGGGTGATTAAAGACATTTTTGGGTTATATTCGTTTGTATGCTGCACAACAACTCCATCTATAGTTGATGGAGTATATATATAGGTTAAAAAAACATAGAATTCAATATGTATTTAATATTTAAAAAAAACGTAAATCAAAATATTTAGTATCCGCCTATTTAATATTCAATATGTATTTAATATTTAAAAAAACGTACATCCAAAAAAACGTAGAAGTCAACATGTAAATTAATGTGTGTTTAGTTTGTAAACGGTTTTATAATTTTGGAAGGACAATAAATGCGAAATTGCTGTTAAGACATTTGTCTCTTAATTGTTACGTATAATAGGTTAGTTAATTGTATATTAATTGTAGTTATCAAAAGGATAACAAAAAACCACATGGCTCAGTGGTTATCACATTGCTTGTTTTCCATAAGGTCTTGGGTTCAAATCTCGAGTAAGGCACTTTTATTTGGAATTTAAAGGGTGTTTGAAATTGCTAAAAATGGAAGTGTTGAAAATTCAGACTTCCTCTTTTAGAAATGTCTAGAATGCTTTTTAAAGTAGTAAGATTATACCAAATGTACCCTTGCTAAAATTGAGCAATGAAAAGATTTATATGGCAAAATATAATAACGTATATTTAATGATTCAATATTTTCTTAACTACTGTAATTTGACATTAATGAACCACTGATTTTCATGTATAATACCAAATGTACCCTTGCTAAAATTGAGCAATGAAAAGACTTAGATGGCAAAATAGATATTTAACATTTTCTAATCACATGATTTGTTAGCAAAATCTTATTCGGGAAAAGGTGTATTAAACCGGGTTATTGGGTTGGTTAGACTATTGTTGGGTTGTCTTTTGAACTTGCAATTGGTAAAAATTACTTCAAATTTTAAGGGTAAAAACTTTTAAATTTCAATCAGTTCTAATCATGCCAACCCGATACCAGATGCTAATGTTCGGTTTGTCAGGTCGGGTTAAAAAACCCGATACCAATATAACCGGTTGACTAGCATAATTGGATTCATATGCGGGAACAAGTCGTATTGACCCTTTTGACATCCCTATTTGTAAAGCAACACATAAGTAAATCTGGATTAACCTCGTTACATATTTTAAACCCAAGGCCATAAAAAGCATGGTATATCATTTCTCTATTTATCTAGGTTCCATCTTTATTTCCATAAGATAAACACAACGAAATCCAAAAACTTCAAACAACATTGTGTTAACCTTAGCAAAAACAAAGTCCCATAAAACAATCCGATAATTAAAAAAACACCGACAAAATACAGAAATGATCCGCAACATCAACAATAGTATTGTTACACGAAAATATATACATATGCATCGAGTTTACTACCATATATAATAAGTGCAACGTGTAAAATCTAATACAAACTACACCCTAAAGGGTTCTTCAAAAAAGTAGATTGAAAGCCTCACCACCAAAAGTATCCTCAATTTGTGCAAGCGGTCCAATTTGAGGGAAGCCGATTTGAGGTCAAAGTAGGCATATTACGAACATTAATGTCAACGGGCAGCATTCGGTATTCAATATCAAGATCTCTAAATATTTTAATCATTTCTTCAACTAAAAGAGCTCTTCGTTGCCATCTTTCACCCATATCTTGAAAATTCATACGGTGTGAAAGCCATATTGATATCTTTAGCCGATTTAAGTCTTCAACGTCTCTCACAATAATTAAAGGCGCAGGGTACCAATGGTCGCTCTTGTTCTCAATGTAGCTACACAAGAAATTGATTATTCATAAAAAAAATTATTATCGTTAAAATTGGACATTTATGTCTATATTGTTTTTGCTCAAATAACAACATAGTCACCTTATTTAGTTTAGTATACAAAGTCTTGTCCAATTGAATTATTATAGAACGGTTTTGCACCCTAATTGGATAAGTAAAATTTGCGAGATGTTGCCTATTTTTTTTTTTTTTTTTTTTTTTTGAACGGCAAGTTAGTAAGTTAGTGGTTCGAGCCTAAACAGTGACATCCACAAGGGGCAGTATGCCTTCCCTCGAACCTTCCACCTATGGGGAATAAATCCCACGTCCACGACGGGACTTGAACCCATGACCTTGACCATGGGCAACACCTTATATTTTTCACCAATACCACTAGGCTAGAAGCCTTGGGTGCAAGATGTTGCCTATTGTTCCCCTAAATGTGATAAATTTGATTTATAAAAGTTTAAATACCTTACATTATCAAAATTGGTATACTTTGATACATGGCCATTTCCCCATTATTTTTTTATAGAAGTAGTTATCATTATACATAAATTTAACATTTTCATATTAAATTTAATATATTTATAAACAAAATATATTTTTCTTGTCAAAAGCATCTTTTAATGATCTAATTAGGACACAAAACCATCTTTTAATGGCCCAATTGGACAAAAGTTTGTACAATGATTAAAACGGAGACAAATTTTAAAGGCATGTTTGGGTAACTTATTTAAGGGGCTTTTGAGCTTATTATCTTGAAAAGTTCAAACTTAATTAAGCTAATAATTAAGCTTATTAAGCTAATAAGCTCAAAAGTCCCTTAAATAAACTTTCCCAAACATGCCCTAAAATGCATTTTAGTACCCCGAACTTGGTTGATTATGTCATCTACTACCCAAAACTATTAAAAGTGCATGGTACCACGAACTTGACAAAATGGTCGATTTTAATACATTGACTTGTTAATTTGATCGCATTTTCTTACTTGTCTTACTTTCGTTGGAGCTTTTGACGGATTAAAATATATACGTTCATCTCAATATATTGATATTAGAAGCAAATCAAGTGAGAAAACACGACCAAATTAGTGAGTCTAGGGTACTAAATCGATCATTTTGTCAAGTTCATGATACTATGATGCAACTTCAACTTTAATAGTTCGTAGAAACCTAGTCAGACAAGTTTGGCCAAATGAGTATCTAAGTCATAAACGATCAAAGTTGATAGATACCTTGTTATTCTCTCCTTCATCAAGGAGACCTTTTCTACAGGAGTTGATACATGAATGCAAAAATCAATAGCATCTCCCATATCCGGACTACGGTAATAATTAGCTATCGGTTTTGTGGCTAAAACACTATTCGGGTATATAATCTTCTGGTTATCAAACCTCAAGAAAACTGTAGTTAATATATTCATTTCTTCAACTATCATCTGCACAACAATTAAAACAATTAAAAAAGAAAATAAATTATGGAAATATAAAGTATTGAAACATTTACCTGAACACTGTCAACTTCACAACGATCGCCTACATCAAATGGATGCATAACGAACAAGAAAATAATGGCTTCAAATGTTGTCTTGCATGTGTTACCAAACACGAAAACAACCAAAAGTAGTTGTGAACTTAGGAATATGAAGAAATGTGTGGTTGCAACTTTGAGAATAAGAAGCCAGATTACTATGATTAAGATCCCGACAACTATGTTTAACATTTGATGAAGTTTGTTTACTGCTGTTTTTGTGTCATTGAGAGATAATGCAAGAGCTCTTCGTTCTCGGAATACGTTAACCTAAAGATAGATAATTTAAAAGATAAATAATTTAAATTCATAAAAAAAAAAACGTTTATTATTTAGGAAATAAATTGACTATTAGGAAAAGAAAATTTGTATCATACCACCCAATTTTTGAGAGCTCCTTTGCTGATTCCTTTGGTTTCACTTTCTCCATCAAATAGTCGTATCGCCTTGAAAGCTTCATCCTCCCTCAGAAAACGCATCAAATCCTCTAAATAAATGCGTCTGTTGAAGAAGAAAATGTAGAATATAATAAAAAGATGATAAGATATGAATAAATATAGTTCACGTGTGGAAATAACTATTAAGTAATGTCCCACATCGGACAAAATATGAACTTGTAATGTGTTTATAAGAGTCCTAAACTACAACATACATGTGAATTTGTAACCATTTTTCCCAACATTAATTTATGTTGAATCCTAATAGTGTTACACATGATACTTATAGGAACTTGCTTCCTATCTTGGAAATCATACAGAAAACTCATTGTAATAGTGATTTCCTTTCAATTCGAGAAGAAAGGGTTTCTCCCAAAAGTGTAAACTTTAATTCATAATTTTGATAGATGATCATTCTAAAGGCAACAAAAGGTTTAAATACTACTAAGGTGGGTATGGGCTGCAGCAGACAACAAAATGGTGCCCCCATTACCTAACACTAGAAAGTTAGTGCTCCCACCATTTCTTGTAAATAAAGACAAAAGACAAATAAAGACAAATAAGGATAATTAATTTAGGACTACTTAATTGATGGTATTGGTCACTCCCACTAACCCTGGTATGGGCTTATCAGATACATGATGTGGTCAACCTTCCAATATTTGTAATTAAATAAAGGTTTTAAATAATTTTATTTTGGTATGAAATAAAATACTATATAATTTGTGTTCAACCAAAACAAAAATGGGTAATATTGTTGTTTTGTAAATTCCACCCAACTTGTAGACTCATTGGTTGTCTTGACCAATCTCACATGTATATTTATGTTCCAAATTCTGGAATATATAAATAAAAAAATCGATACCACCTCTTTGAAATATCTTCACAAAAAACAAAGTATATGAACCCTAAAATATTAAAAAATATATTTTTTGCATTTATTTTTACAAAATTTGATATATGAACCGTAAAATTTCCCCGGGTAACCCAACCTAACCGCAATAAATTTTCCGTTTTGACCCAAACACATTTTTACATTGCTAATTTTTGTGAGAAATTAGGACACAAAGTTGATTATTTAATTTTAATGTTTTTTATAACAGGATAATATTAACGTCAACAACTTACTTGGATCCTCGTTTAGCAACATTCAAGAATATTTTCTTGGCTGCAACTTTAGCCTGTTTTTCATTTGTGATTTGCACTGCAGAATCATCTTCATCTCCAGTTGTACCCTCCAACTGTTCATCTAAAGTAGACAACACTCCCGTACGCACAATATTCATCAATCTTTTCATATTCCAAGCGGATATATTCTTCTGATTTAATCTATGCAAATGATCAATTGTGATCCCTTCATCAACTTTCTTAGGAGTATTATTATTAACTTCCGAGAACTTTCCACTTTTACCCCCCATTGGAGTACTTGTTCTTGGAGTCCCAATAAACCTCCCACTTCTTTTGAATATATTCGCCTTCAAATCGGGTGGTAAAGTGGCACCCGCGTTCTGAAGCTTTTGTACTTCTTCCAAAACCCGATCTTCTTCTTCCCGTTCTTGTTGGATTTCAATCAATGGCGGGCCCGAAAGTGTCTCGATTACATATTGATTGAATAAAGATTCTTGAATTCGGTCAAAAAACGTGCTCACGTGGAATGAAGAAGCAAGAACTTTGACTACTAATGTTTTTAACAACCAAACAATTGTACCCACTAAAAGACAAACCCATATTTTTGTTACATACGGTAAAACGTCTTTCCCGTGCGCCATTCTTTCGACTTTTTGATCGAATATGCATTGCCACGCGATTAAAATTAACGTTAACCAAACGCAATTTTGGACCGCTTTTCGTAGCCCGTAAACGAAATATAAAACGCGTTTTCTTAACACGAAATTTCGTTCTATTAAGATTACTATAACCCTAATCCCCCAACCCGAAACCAATCTTCCACATATTACAACGAAAATCATAACACCCCATTTCCATAGCTCAAGATCGTATAATACTTTGTGGGTCAAAAATGGAATTGTGAGTGTGCAAACTAAAGCACCAAGAATTAATATTAGACTAAGTAATTGAAGTAAAGTCCATTTGTTATACCTTAACTGTTTATACTCATCTGGTAAATCATCGTCTAGAAATGGATCTTCTTCATCGATTTCGCTTCCACCTTTACCTAAAACCCCTGATTTTGATAACCTGCCGGATCTCTGATCTGTCTCCGGTGGATCCATTAACCTAGACTTCGTTTTCGTTCGCAACAAGCTTGATTTTGCCCTAAATGAAGCGTTTGCAGAACAAATCAGAACCTCGCCGCCGCCGGTGGTCCGGCCACTACCGTTTGACCGCTGCCGTACAGGTTGTGGCTCGACTACTTCTTCGTGAAATGAAACCCTAACTTCCTTCGGGGTGAGCATGCCGTAGTTGTTCGGGCTCTCGGCGATCCTTGATAACGCCGGCGACTGCTGCGGCGACGGCGTATCGGAGGTTCCGAAATCGAATTTATCACTGTCGTTACTGAAATCGTAGCTCGAATCTCTCCATACCTTATTAGGGTTAGTGATAGGATTAGGATTAGACTTGTAAGCTGCTAGCTCTGCTTCTTTAGTAGCAGTACTTGCAGCATTGCCGTTTGTACCTTTTCCGATTTCTCTCCGGCGTTCGCCGGAATCTGGCGGTGACGGCGACGGGGATGGAGCCATGGGAGTATCTGTAACAGCAGCTGTATCTGATTGAACTTGAAGAGTGTAATCGTTTATGGGAAGTAAGATTTGTTTTTCCTCTGGTTCGATTTGTTGTTCGTTTGGTGATAATCTGCTGAAAGATTTCTTTAACTTGTCCATAAAAGGGAAAGATTTGAAGAATTAAATCGAAAGTGGAGATTAAAAAATTATTAATAAGTGGACAGTTCATAGAGCAGGTGATGCTGAATCATCAAAGGTAAAGCACCTAATAAATTTAAAAACAATTAAACGCCATTTTGTCGAGGGAGAAAGACCTTCATCTTTATAAACTTTTGCATTTTTTACCCCTGTAAAGTACGACATTGTTAATTTACACACGTAGGTATGTATGGAAAGCTTATTTAGAGTTTTTAGCTTATTAGCTTAATAAACCTAAATAAACTCTCTAAATATACTCGTAACATCACTCTAGATTTCTTCTAAACTTTTTTAAAGATCATGTAATTTTGTAGCAAGTTATAATCAAGACCACCCCACTACTTTATCATCTGGTTCAATTTGCCGCTCAAAATATTCTATATTTTGACACTAGAAACTGTAAATTACATCTCAATCAAAATATATATATATGATTACTTGAAGTGAGAAAAAAATATTTAAAATATGACTTCTGTTAATAACAGTTTTAAGAATTATTCTTAAATACATACAGAAGTTGTATATATATTTATGGAGGATAATTCTTAAAATTAAAGGGTAGATTATAAATTAATTTATAAGTTACTAATATATATCTTAACATTTTAATAACAGCTTTTAGAATAATTATAATCATTTTCTTTTAAATATTCATAAAATAATACTACTTAATTAACAAAAAAATAACATGATGACTGTTTTGCATCAATGTTATTTAACAGGGATGACATTGCAAAAGGTCATAACTAGTGGGTGCATTCCCCGATGCTTGGATCACTGCCGTACAGTTGTCAACTTGCGTTATGCCTGTCGGGAGGCCGCGTTTGTGAAACAGTGGAAAATAATTGCACGTCTCCAAATCTACATGGCTGATGCATGCGAAAAAGGTGGTACACCTATTTTATTTTATTCTGATATTAAGAAAACATTATTTTTACTAAAGTAGGCGCCCCAACCTCCCAAAAATGTTAGATAGATGAAAAGTATATTTTATTAAAGACGGGTGCTAATCATAACTCATATGATAACTTTAGTTTTGCTAAATGAGCGCCACCTTAGCTGACATTATAATCGACACTAAATGAAATACTAATATCAATAATACTCATTCTCTTCAGTTTTTATGAGAACTATTATTATCAAATATAGACACACAATACCAGGGGGCGAAAATAGATATTCTCAATAGTATTAGCACCCTTGCGGGGATAAATGTGGAATCCTAGAGGCGGCGCCTAGAGGAGATCACACTTAGCGATCACTGCAGGGCGCATGGGAATGCCCTTGCGGGGCTTGAGACAACATCCCGAAACAAAAATAAATTTAACATAAGCATCTCAGTTACAAAAACTATTTGTTTGATTATATACAACAAGTATCAAGAAATGATTTTATAAACCCACAAGACAACTATCAATTTCATAAACTTAAAAGCGAAAAAAACCTTACAAGACACACACTTTAAGTTTTTTTATTTGGTTTAGATTTTGGGTTGGGTTTTGGATTTGCACTATTGACTAATACTTGTTTTTTTTTTTTTAAGATTTATCTAAACTATTGGATATAGTTTTAAATCCGGTAGTAGCATCGTAACACCAAAAATAATTCTAAAAATTTTACCCTACGTAATAAAATTTGATTAGTAACACGTGTCACTTCGGGTTACCAATTTAAGTCCGCCCTAGCACAATACCCTATTAAAATAACCTTAAACACCACCAAACCATCCATCATCCCCATCTCTACACTTCGGCCAGAGGATGACTCCAATCAACTACAATCAAGTGACAGGTCATGCCAACGGTTGAAGAAGAAACGCCTTCGATTGCCTATCGGAGGGGCCGTTAACAATAGTCTAAGTAAAAGACTCATGTCATTATTGTTTGTAATGAATACGTAAATATTTCTCTAACTACGAAAACAAATGTTGTGGTTATTACTTCATTTTTGTGCATAATTATCCTAAAATAGTTTGGTTTATTAAGCTGGAAAACGTTTGAGAGAATGAGGTATCTATTTTTATCAAGGTTCTAAAACACATAAGGTGTAGCGCATCAATATTATCAAGTCTTGAGTCATGGTGAATTATGATGTTTTTTAAAGTGTAACTTAAGGTGGTTTTATTTATATCAAATTCATAAAACTGTAGATATATCAATTTATATGATAATTTTGATGGAGTCTTTGGTAAAAATAATAGGTGTTTTCATCCCACGATGATAGAGTGAAGAAAGGTGAAAAGGATTCCATGCCTATAAAAGGAGTTTAAGGCTTTGGTTTCAAAATGCACCAATCAAATATACACTTTAAGTTTTTGAGTCTTTCTTTCTTGTATCTTCTGTATAGAGTAGGGAGTGGTGAGTCAAATCTTTGGAGAGTGTGAGAGTATTTGGGAGTGGGTTTGAGTGATTAGTCTATATGATTGTAATATTTATCATATAGTGGAGTTTTTCTCTCTAGAGGTCCGTGGTTTTTCTCCGGTTTTGGAGTTTCCACGTATATTCCTGTGTTCATTTTTCTTATCGTTTTTAGTAGGGCGGTGTTTGTTGGGAATTACAGAGACCACTTTCCCAACAATTGGTATCATAGCTCTAGGCTAAGGGAGGTCTCGATTTTAGAGGTTCGTCGTATACTCTGTGGTTGCAGCGTTGTCTGATCTTCCACATCAGAAAACGAATTTTCTATTTTTATTTTGTGTACGATAGAATTGTGTTTGAACCTGAAGTGGGTGTATATTTTGGGAAGGTTCTGGCTAAGGAAATACTGGTAATTAAGTGTGTCCATTATGACTCACCTCTCTAACCTGGGAATCCTTTGTTGGGTATACTACTCATTGGTTAGTTACACTTTTCTAGTATACGAAATACGGTGGTGAGACACGATTACGATGTCAAAGTTCAGCCCTCTGAGGTACGATGTTGAGAAATTTGATGGAAGGATCAATTTTGGCTTGTGGCAAGTTCAAGTCAAGGAGGTATTGATTCAGTCCGGGTTACACAGGGCTTTAAGGGGGTAAACCAACCTCTTGTTCCAACAGTGATTCACGCAAGGGCAGTAAGTTCGATGATGAAGAATGGGATGATATGCATTTGAGAGCGGAAAGTTCAATTCGCTTATGTCTTGCAAAGAATGTTCTTGCGAATGTGCACGGGATATCAACGGCGAAAGAACTTTGGGAGAAGCTTGAGCAGTTATATCAGGGCAAAGACATCTCGAATCGGTTGTATCTCAAGGAACAATTTCATACCCTTCGTATGAATGAAGATACAAAAATGTCAGATAATCTGAGTGTTCTTAATAACATCGTTTCAGAACTGGAGGCCATTGGAGTTGAGGTTGAAGATGAAGATAAGGCTTTGATGCTTATATTATCTTTGCCTACTTCTTATGAGCACATGAAACCTATTCTAATGTATGGGAAAGAGATTCTGAAGTATGAAGATGTCACTAGCAAACTCCTGTCCGAGAAGAAGAGATTGGAAGGTGGCAACGTTACTTTATCAGAAGGTACCGTTTTGGTGCAAAAACGAGAAAAGGAAGAACTCTAGGAAGAATTTGACTTGCTGGAAGTGTGGACAGTCTGGGCATGTGAAAAACAATTGTCCAGGTGGAGCAGATGCGGCAAAGGGCCGCAAGTCGGCTAACGTTGTCTCTGTCATCTCCAATGGAGATGAATTCTTTTGAGACGGTAGATCCTCATGGTTTGTCCGCACCATGATAGAGGATGTGTTAGCGAATCCACGGTTACACATGGGCATTGGTTTGGCAAGGATGCAAGATATGTGGTGGAAATTGATGTCGTTGGCTGATGAACTTCCGGGATAGCCAAACGGGGAAGTTGCACCATAAATGTTTCAGTAAGGTTTCGACATGTGCTGTTTGGAAAGTCTTAGAATTGAAATATTCTAAGTGGTAATACTCTTTTATGGTGGAATATGATAGTTCTCTAATTTGAGAATTATGATTGTCGGTTTAGACCATGTTCTCTAAATGTGGAATGCATGTTTTTCTTTTATTATAGCCAAGGTGGAGTTTGATGGACTCTTTGGCAAAAATAATAGGTGTTTTCATCCCACATTGATAGAGTGAAGAAAGGTGAAAATGATTCCATGCCTATAAAATGAGTCTAAGGCTTTGGTGACAAAGTGCACCAATCAAATATACACTTTAAGTTTTTGATTCTTTCTTTCTTTTATATTTTGTATAGAGTTGGGAGTAGTGAGTCAAATCTTTGGAGAGTGTGAGAGTATTTTGGAGTTGGTTGGAGAGATTAGTGTATATGATTGTAATATTTATCATATAGTGGAGTTTTTCTCTCTAGAGGTCCGTGGTTTTTCTCCGGTTTTGGAGTTTCCACGTATATTTTTGTGTTCATTTTTCTTATCGTTTTTAGCATGACGGTATTTGTTGGGAATTATAGAGACCACTTTTCCAACAAATTTGTATATATCAAGTATTACATTTGATTTATCCATCCAGATTTCGTAAAGTGCGACAAAAACTCACAATAAGGTGCATTTTATCTTATATCAGGCCTAACATCATCGTCAATGGTTATTCCTAACGCCATAATCGTGGTTTAGCCCTGCCATTCCGCACTTTCTAACACCCTAATCTTTTTATAAGTGATTTTTTCGTGTTATAATTCTCATGTTCCTAACTTTTCACATCTTTATTTTTCTTATATCACATCAATAATGATCAACAAAACTCTCAATACATTGTAAACGGAAGGACAATTTGGTAGTGATTTGAAATGACTACTACAATGCATTTTGCTTCACGTCTTCACGATTTATATTCACAAAGAAGATTATTTATATTAAACCAAGGGCGGTACCATATTGTAAAGCGTGAGTTAATAAGTGTTGGGTTGCTGAAAGCATCCCCTACTGAAGAGGATTTAATGAAGACAAAAGGCAATAATTAGAAGACAATCTGAAGATTAGTTCTTCAAAATGTGGGTAACTGACAATCTGATTGGTTCGGATTCTAGTTACCAAGCTACACAATCGGAACAACAATAGAAGCAACGATCAGTTCCCCGTGCGGAATTAGAGTTTGATGAACAGTTCAGATAGTTGTAGTAGGTTCAGCGTATACTTGACCATAACGCTGGGTCTTGAAGACAAATACTTTTCCAAGCAAAATTCTTAGTGAATGTCACTGAAATTGTCAAGTACCTGAAGAACCATGAGTACCCGAAGACTCATGGTAATCTGAAGCATATCTCAAGGTCTGAAGTTTTAGTGACACATAAAGACACAAGTATTACACAAGATCGTAGGTCACCGATCTAGGGAATCCTATGCAAATCTTCTAGATATCGGCGATCATAAGACGACAAAATATACTGTCAGGATTCCGTTAGTAGTGCTCGTCGCATGAAATATCCTCTGCACCAACAGAATCCTTACACGTGAATTCATTCGTACATTCATTAGCTGTCATGTCCTTTTAACACTATAAATAGAAGACACAATGGACGAATTCACGTTTGAGCACAACCCAACAATGTTTCTCACTTTGCCAAAATACACTTAGTCATTTCCAGAAAAGCAAAGTGATAAACGAATTTCAGTGATACTTTCTCACTAATAACTTCAACAATTGAATCTTAGTAAAGAAGGTGTCTGATCTTGTGTTTGATTATTTGTTGATCAATATATGTCTTATGCAGTATTTGTAATTGTCTATCTCTCACAAGTAGTTTAGTTAGGATTTGTGTTCTTAGTTATTTCGCAACTACTTGTATCTTTATTATCATTATTGATTAATAAAGAATAGTTTATTTACTGTTGAGCGTTAATAATTTTTTATTTGATCAGTAGAACGGTATAAAAGTTATTCATCACTTATCAAGAGACTAACAATAAGATATCGATAAATGATCATTTTAGTAAGGAAATGATGACAATAATTTTAATGATTGACATTAAATATATTGATGTTAGAAATTTGTATATGAATCAATAATAAACGCAAAGAGTGTCGTTACCAAAACTCTTTTAATGATATATAAATCGCCTCACTATGGCTCTAATATAAGCATTGTATTTCAATTTTCAGTTAATATATACTTCATTTTTGAAGTGACAAAATAAATATATTCACATAATTAATTTGACTTATTTCTCTGAGTTTTGTAATGTTTCTTTATCATATGTTAGTGTAGTAACTTATTTGAGTCAAGTTAATTGTTTTCAATAATTATTATCTAATGTTGATGAACAAACCAAAATAAGTAAAATCAGAATTTTACTCTTTTTGGTAAAAGAAGACGTGCACGATTCTCTTGTATTGCCATAGCCCAAATTTTTGTGAACTTGATAATCATATATACATAAACTAGCTACAAAATCCGCCCGATGGGCGGGTATGCTGTAAATTTTAGTATGTAGAAAAATGTCCAAAAACTTTATATACTTCTAATTGACATAATAATCGATAGATGTGATGATGATTTTGTACAAAAAAACGGTAAATGAAGAAATGTTACATGTAAATGTTACATGTAAATGTTACATATAGTTATTTGTTTCCTTCGCTGATTGATCTTTTAAATATTTATTTGTTTCCTTGTATGTAGGATCTTTTAAATAGTTATTTATATGTACGATCTTTTAAATAGTTATTTGTTTCCTTGTATGTAGGAAGCCGTATATGGAGCATATGAATGTAGACCGTAAGCCGTACCAGATTCGTTTGCCGTATATGGAGCATATGAATGTAGACCGTAAGCCGTACCAGATTCGTTTGCCGTATATGGAGCATATGAATATGAATGTAGACCGTAAGCCGTACCAGATTCGTTTGTATTAGTGCAAATGACGTGGACCAATCAGGGAATTCCAAGTGGCATTATGGACGAATAGGAATGCTTGGAATTGCCATGGTGTCAAACCCTCTTCAAATTTAGGCCTCATATATAGGGTAGGATTTTATAAAAGAAATATCATCTTAAGTTACGCCTTGAAAACGCCCTATTTCCATCATTGCTTGCCATAGATTGCTATAATTTGAGACTAAATGATGCTAATAAATTATTTATTACGTTTTTTAGAATTTGATATTTATTTCTTGATAGATGTGAAAAAAAAACCCCTTAGTGTTACAGTACACTACCAATTGATACTTTTTATATTTTAAAGAAAACAAAAATTATAAATACAAACACCTGCATCACGACGAGAATGACCATGCTGGATGCTCCAATAGGTTTACAGTAATTCATTCACTTTAGAGAAGAATAATGAACGTAGCCCAAACACAATTATGACACATGTTTTTGTCATATACAATATCGCATATCTCAATCAATCAATTTATGATTTAAAAACATGATTCTTATTCGTATAATACATCATGAATATGGATAGTTTAATATTTATCCGTCAATATCAGAGAGCATAATATTTCATTAATGAATATTTGATTAAAAAGTTAATTACATATTGGAAAGTATGAACAAAACAAAGTGTGACCGATGAAAATGTAAAGTACCAAAATATGAGTACTTATGTTAGCATAACACAAAATATGTTATTCATAACACATAAGTACCACTATGAAGATCTTCTTGCTTTGTTTTTTATAAGCACAACTATGGATAAATGATGATTATAACTAGGGCTGTCTGACACGACACGAGAAAAATACACGAAACAAAATGAAATTGGGACGAAACTGAAATTTGAATTCGTGTTCGTGTCGTGTTCGTGTTGTGTAAACAAACACGAAGTCGTGTCGTGCCGTGTTCGTGTTCAGAGATTAACACGAAATTGACAAGATAGTTATGATTTGTTCGTGTTTGTCGTGTTTATCGTGTTTTTAGCATGTAATAAGTAAGAAATTTGTTATTTGTTTTGTTTTGTCGTGTTTATCGTGTTATCGTTTTTTCAATCGTGTCGTGTTCGTGTTAGCAAAATAAAACACGATTTCGTGTCGTGTTGTTTTCGTGTTGAACGTTTTCGTGCCGTGTCGTGTTATCTAGAAATACGAAACGATAGCACGAATTGACATCCCTAATTATAACTTGCAACATGTATTTAATATTTAATGAATTAAGATATTCTTACAAAGGTTATGTTAAGCATACATGTGTAGTTTTGTACTGCATTTTTTGGGGGTTTTATGGGTGTTCCTCGTCCCTAAATTCATAAAAAGAAGGCATATTTTATAGACCAACATGCATTCTATGTTAACATGAATATACTTTAGGAACGTTATTGAGTTGAATAGGATGTTTGAATGAATTACTTGTGTTGGTTTGTTTTGCTTTACTTTTTTGGTTAAAGCTCGTCTTGCGCTCTACTTGAGGGACGAATCCATGATTCCAGATGAGGATGATCCTAAATTATTTTGTAAATTTATAAACACTACAAAATGAACCAAATGCAACCTTTTAAAATCACATTTTTTAAATGAGTTGCATTTGATTAAAAAAATGGTAAATTACAGTTTTTGTCCCTGACCTATGGCCGATTCGGGGTTTTTGTCCCTAATGTTTTTTCTTTCGTTTTTTTGTCCCTTAAGTTTTTCAAATTCTGGAAATTTGTCCTTCTGTCCAAGTCCGTCTATTTTTAGCCGTTAAGTCCCATCACGTGCGAGACATGTGAGGACATTTTAGTCATTTTTCATTTTCTATCATCTAAATTATAAAAAAATGTCCTTGTGATATTTCCTATTTTCACGTATTGTCCTTAAACTTTTTCTTTTCTTTCAATTTTGTATGTCATTCATCTTCCATCTCTTTTATGTGTTCTTCCCCAATTATCATCTTTATTGTTTTATGTGTTCTTACATCTCTTCAGAAGAGTCGATGATGCAGAAAAAAGAAGAACATCTTCTTCTTTCGGTTTTTTCTCTTCGAGCATATTATCGTACAAACAAACTGCTTTCACCATAGAACTTCGGTTGCTCAGATCCGTTGATGAAGAAAACGATTACAGATCTATCGCCAACAGATCTCGCCAGAATATTCATCTTCATCACCTGCTACCTCCGTCAAAATCTCTGCTTTTGTCTGCAGGAATCAACTTCTGAAGTGAAGAAAACGCAAATCATTTCTGAATTTGGGTATCCATCAGATATGCAGGAATCAGCCCTAAATCGAAATTTTGAAATTTGTTGAAGAAGCAGCCCTAAATCGATTTTTGAAATTCATTTTAGATCTGTGGAGGGGAGAAGAGTCGTCGCAGGTTCTGCTCCTTAATCTTCATCTTCTTCTTATTGAGATGAAAGTTCTTCAGAAATCATAACTCATTTACCTAGTTGTTCAAAATTGAAGTTAAATCCAAAATCGAAGTCAAATCCAAAATCGAAGTCAGGTTCAATGTTATTCACGTTAGTTTTTTTGGCATATTCAACTGATTGAGGAAGAAAATGAATAAATCATATTGATGAGGAAGAATATGAATAAATCATATTCAACTGATTCGCATCTCAATCGAAGTCAGGTTCAACTGTTTGAAATAAATCCAGGTTCAATGTTCTTCACTTCAAATCATAGATCATATTCTTGATGTAAGAACACATAAAACAATAAAGATGGTAATTGGGGAAGAACACATAAAAGAGATGGAAGATGAATGACATACAAAATTGAAAGAAAAGAAAAAGTTTAAGGACAATACGTGAAAATAGGAAATATCACAAGGACATTTTTTTTATAATTTAGATGATAGAAAATGAAAAATGACTAAAATGTCCTCACATGTCTCGCACGTGATGGGACTTAACGGCTAAAAATAGACGGACTTGGACGGAAGGATAAATTCTCAGAATTTGAAAAACTTAAGGGACAAAAAAACGGAAAAAAAACATTAGGGACAAAAATCCCGAATCGACCATAGATCAGAGACAAAAACTGTAATTTACCCTTAAAAAAACGTTTTGTTTATTATAAAGGTTGCAATATAATACTATTATTATCATATCCTAAAAGCTATCCATTATCCCGATGCAAAATCAAATCATGATCACCTACCGCTATATGAAAATTTTGATATTACAGTGCTATAACGGTTTTGTTATATTTTATAGTTTTAGATTTTAGATATATCAACAAAATATTGATAAATAACACAATGAAATGTATTTTTGAAAATTTAACATAAAACTACATCTTCATATAACTAAATCTATTTTTTTTGTCCAGCATTGATGAAGGATAGTAAGAGCATCTCCAATGGTAACTTTTTCTAAAGCTTATTACTATTACAATAAGTCTTTGAAAGACTTTTTACCATTGAAATACCTAGCTTTTTGAAAAGCTTATTGCAAAGACTTATTCTCTACTAACCTTTTAACCATCTTTTAATGTTTGTCTTTTTTAATCCCCCATGTATAATAACATTTCATTTTAAACCTTAGATATGTTATATATAAATTCTTTATTATATTTTTATTAGTTAATAAATAAATTATATAATATCTAATGCTAATTATTACAATATTTATTTATGAAAATATTTTAAAAAATATTATATTTAGTATGATTTTAAAAAATTGTCAAATTATATATAGGGGTATTTATAAAACATTTGAGATAGATTAAGCTAAATTAGAAATTTTGTAAAAGGAAAAGCTTTTTAGAAAGGTTAACCATTGAAGATGTTATTTAGGAAATGGTTTCTAGTTAGTGGAATGTTGATGTGACAAAAGTAATAAGCTTTTGAGAAGTTAACCGTTTGGATGCTCTAACTTAACTAAATGATTTTTTTGCACAATGAAATATGATAGTAAGTTAACTAAATGATATTTTACCCCACATTGCTAGGCTAGGGGATATTAAGCAAGGAAGATGACACGTGTTATAAGAAGGGAAAGATGGTGTAAATATGCTGAGTCCAGCCCGCGCTCTAGTAAGTTGTGCTTGGCTCGTTTAATTTTATCGAGTCCGAGCTTGGTTTGTTTCGAGCCATATATGTAAAGCTCAAACTCGATTTGTTAAAGTTTTTCCAGGCTCAGACTTGCTTGAATTACGCTCATCTAAGTTTCGGTTATATTTAATATATGATATAAATATTTTGTTTTTATATTATACTATGTAAATATGTAATATACCCAATTATAAAAATATATGATCATCTTTTTCTGTAAAAAGTTAATATATATTAACTTATTTAGGCTCGCGGGCCTAAATAAATTATTGGTCTGAAGCTCATGCACGAGCTCAATTAATAAACAAGCTCTAGTAGCTCGAGTTGGGATTATTTTCATATTGGGCATGTTCGGAAAAACTTATTTATGAAATTTTTGAGCTTATTAGATCAATAAGATTAAATAAATTTATATTTTTTACCTTACTAATAAGCTAAAAAATCTTTTAAATAAGCTTTTTCAAACATATCGGCTACAAACTTCTAAGGAATAAGGCTGCCTTAGTAGCTTGTTGGGCCTCTCCTCTTGGATAATTTGGGATTAACTCAACCCGGTTTAGGCTGGTTAAACTCGTTTTTAGTATTGTTAGCCGAACGGGTTAGTTTTTTAGTATTTTTAGCTATATCTGTTCTCTAAAAGGAAACTGAAGTTAACCGCCATTCATACATAAATGATAAACCACCAACAAACAATCCTTCCATTTTTCCCCCAAAATTCAAACTTTATTTTCTTCATCCACACTCCACCACACCATCCGTATGACTGTACACACGATCTGCAAAATTCTCTAGAAACATCCAACAATTTCCCCATTTACTTGACGATCATGGAAACCCTAGCTTTATCTGCAACAATCGTATCTTCTCCTACATCAATTCACATTTTCTCCACTCCTAGACCCAATCATCCTTTTCAGAACAGACTCCATCGATTCCCAATTTCTTCCAAAAGTAAGCAATTTTATAACTTATTTTGTATGATTTTTCCTTCATTTTGGTAACTCGTTATATCATGTTTTTTGGGGTTTCAGGAAATGGAAATGAGATTTTTTTCAAAAATAATGCAGATATATTAAAAAATTTCACAAATAATGCAGTCTTTTTTGTCTTTCACAAATACGGTTTATGGACTTCTGCAGTCCGAATTTTGGCCTACACAGACTCCTGGAGTCCGGATTGCAAATTAAAGTGGCAAAGTACAAAGTACAAGGCACAGTGGCAAAATACAAATTACTATAATTTGTATAGGTAATAGTCAAAATCGGGACTCCAATTAGGCTAAAACCCAGACTCCAGAGTCCATAAACCCTATTTGTGAAAGATAAAAAAAAAACTGTATAATCTGTGAAAATTTTCAATGCGCCTTGATTTAACGGATATGCCCTTAACAATACTTGTATCGGTCGGTAACTGGTTATAATCACCTTAAATACACACCCATCCAAAGACCATTTAATCTGTTGCGAGGCAAAGATTGATTATGGTTGTTAAAACTTGTTTAAAGTACCAAAATGCCCTTAACTTAAAATCACCAAGACATCAAATGCGTGTTGCTTTCACTTGTAATGTGTGTGGTCAAAGAACAACTCGTGCTATTAATCCCCATGCTTATACTGATGGTGCCGTTTTTGTTCAAGTATTCATCTTTTCTTAAAAGTTATAAATCTATAATAACCAATTAGCATGTTAAATACGGTTACAAAATTAAAAAATATCACTAATAATCTAGTTCTTGGAAAAAAATTTATTTAGGAATTAGGAGTGTTTTATGTGCGGGGAAAACTATATGAATATGCATGCAACTATAGACGAATTGCTACTGTATATATTTTACTATTAAAATTACCTTTTGATGCAATTAATCATTTTTCTTTTTCATTCTTATGTAACTAATTTGCATAATTTTTTTTACCATTTCATGTGAAAAAAGTACATCAAAATGTATGTTTATTACATCAAAAGGTAATTTTATATACAATAGTAATTCATGTATAGTTGGATATATTTCCATAAAATTTGCATTTTTTGTGCATTAAAAATGCATTTCCGACGTCTTTAAACCAGTTTCATTCATTTCCTTTTTTTTTTTTTTTTGTTTTTCCTATTGGGCCCATTAAAGATAAACATAACCCAAGTTGACCCATTAACAAGTCTGTCAAAATTGTGACCTATACATAAAAGGTGTTCATTAAACATGAGGAATGATTTTACCACATTTCTAGAATAACCTCCTCTTTTATTTTGTGGGCATGTATAAACGGTGAGGAATGTATATGTAATTGTGGGTCCCATTTACTTAATGGGGAATATTTGTAGATGATTCCACAATCCACGAAAAAAAAACGACAGATAGGAATACCCGAAAAAATGGTATAAATGCAACTTATTAGTTATGTTTGAGACCTCTCATAGTGACACAACAAATCTTGTGATGTGGTACACAAAGTCACAAACTTTTTTAATTTTTTCAATGTGCATCATATTCCTTTAGATAAAAAAGTAGACCCGACCTTTGATTTCCTTTCACACCAGAATAAAAAGTTTAAAATACAAATTTGGTTCACTTGATTCCATCTAAAATGAATTTTGTGTTGAATTTTTAGATTGATATGCATATGTACGTTTATAAATAGAGACAAAAAGCACCCTGCATACGTATATTTTTCCTTTTTCTCACCCGATGCTCTAGAATAACGAATTCTTAACTATTGTTAATATTTTTATATCAACGAGACGTAAACCATTATTACATAAAAGATTCAAGCAACGAGTCAAAAATCACCAGAAGTGTATTTATTAATACATAAAACCTCATAAATCATTTTATTCAAGGATTTACATTACTACTAGAATGCCAAGGATAAAATAAAAATGCATCTTTAGTGTGTAGAAAGCTTAAAAAGCACTTTTTAAAAAAAATCTAATGAACTTAAATTCGGAAACTCTGAAACTAATGAACAATTGCACAAAATTTAAAAACCAGCCTCTAGTTTTCTTTTTTGTTCATCCATTTGTAAAAGAACAGGCTTTTAATGTTAAGGACGCTTAGAGTTGGATCATTCGCACATATTATTGGCCCAAGTAGCTCTCAAGTTATCATCTTCTGAAGGGCTTTTTAGGTATTCAATTATTAGTACCAGAAAAAAAAATTAAACTAGACAAAGAAGGCAACGGATCGAGTTACGGCATTGCCATCACCCTCCCGAAGACCCTCCAAAACTAGATTAAAACTTGAGTCTAGCAAAATGCTAGACTAAACCAAAAATACATTACAATGGGTTTTTTAACCAATCAACCCACGAAATCTTTATTTTTTGATTCCGATGGGTGATCCACGAAAAAGAAAACAACACAGTACTATCAACTATACTTGACCTACGCATTCTACCATTATCAAATAACAAAGAATTCTTAAATTTCCAAATCACCCAACATGTCTTGAAGCCAATCACCTAAAATTTGATCTTCTGGAAATTAGCATTAGGAAGTTTGTCACATCTCTCCCACCATTGCGTAAATGAAGAAACTGGCCAAAACTCCATATCAAACCATTTATAAATCTCATTCCAAACTTCTATAGCCATGCCACACGTAAAACTGGAATGATATATAAGAAGATTCCATAGTAATATTACAAATAGGACTCAATTTCTATTCCTCGTTTAGAAAGATTTTGTCTTGTGGGAAGACGGTCTAATAAGAGACGTCACATGAAGACATTAACTTTGATCGGTATAGATTTACACCAATTCAAAATAGGACCCAATCCATGAAATAACGAATCATTTATAATCGCTCTAGTATCACTAACTGTAAAATCACCATGCATTATCACCCAGACTATATTTCAAATCAAAATATGAATTCAAAATTTGCAATAAAAAATACAAATGAATACACAGATGCATATGGCATACCATTACCATTTACCAACGTTCCAGAACAGATCTCCAAATAGTCAAAGAGTAAGCTTTTATTAATTAAATAATTCCTAATAACCAATAGTGTACCACATGTATAGTCTAAACCTTAAACCCTAAACCCCAAAATTTATAGTGCATTCTTAACTACTAGCAGGGTACCCGCGCAATGCGGCGGCTGGTACCCTGAAACTATATTTCGTGGCGAGCAAGCGTTGTTCGTTTACACCGTAATAATTGCGCAAATGAATGATTTTTTCCATCTTTAAAAATTGCAATTAGTAATCATTATCATCTTGAACATAATAATACATTCAAGTTCAACAAACTTAAGGATTATAATTAAAGAATATGTGAGCACACAAACAAATACCTTGATAATGGAAAGTTCGATACAATATGTTTTCTATTTAAAGTTGGTTGTTTATTTGTTCTAAAACAAAGTGTCATTTTGATCAATCGGTTAACACACATTCTGTACTTAGAAAAAGGTCTTGTGTTCGAATCATGTAAGCAACAATTTAACCGGAGCATATGTCATGGGTAAAACGTCGCCTGATTTGTAGCATCGTGTTTATGTGTAGGTTGTGGTCGAAAATAAAAACGTAGCTCGGAAATAAAAGATGGTAAGAAAGGTCAAAACGGATTAATAAAAGATGGTAAGATAGTTTTCGGAAATAAAAAGCCAAACGGAAATAAAAGATGGTAAGAAAGGTCAATTAATTAATTTCCGGAAATACAAACAGAAACCGAAAAGCTCAATTAATTAACTTCCGTAAATATAAGAGCAGGTCAAATGCTTGGAATTGCAGCCTATTATATTTTGTTTTCCGGAAATACAAGCTGAAACCGAAAAGGTACATTAATTGACTTCCGGAAATATAAGGTGTTGTGGTCAAATGCTCGGAATTACAGGCTATTGCATTTAGTGTTGGTGGTTTGAAATAAAGTGTAAGTTATACCAATTGGTTAACACATAGTGACTACTTAGGAGAGGTCTTGTTCGAATCTTGTAAGCCACACTTTATTTTTTTAGTTAAAGAATTTACTAAAAGTGGAAATATCCTTAACTTAAAATTAAGGAGCTCCTTAAACTTACTAAAAGAGGTAGGCCTAAATGCATTAGTAAGTAGTAAGATATATCCATGATTTCCATGATGGAGCACTACTCATGCTAACTACCTATTACTTGGGCATGATGCCTCCTTAACTCCTAAAAAAGGGAAAAAGGAAAAAGTGCAACATAATTAAACTAACTAACGTTTGACTGTTTCAATTGTTCATTGGTTCTTGATTACTCTAATAAACATGCTGGAATTGTTTTGGTTCTCTTGGGCCTCTTCCTGCAGTTTGGGCTCTTGATTTGGGTTGCTAACTATTCTTGTTGTTTCCTGTTGGGCTCCCATGGTATCAATGCCTCCGGGTGAAAATTCGACCTTGTCCGCAAGGCCGTGAAATTGTTGTGGAACGGTACACCAAAGTTCCGGAAAGGTTGCTTGAAATTCTGTAACAAATTCCCACGTTGCGTCGGATGTATCAGTGTTGCCAAACGACCAAAATTTGGAGAGTTGAACCGGTATGGTGAGGATAAAAACGATGATTAACTATTTATTTGGGTTGTAGAATGAGAATTGATATTTATACCACAACAATTACTTCTCTTACCACATTACAACACTCTATATATTTTAAAATAGTCTATACAAGTATATTAAAGTACAAATTGTGGTACATTATTAAATTATGTGTTGCAGATATCATCACCTTTGTAGAATTGGTAAGTTTTCATATGTATGACTTGGGGGGGGGGGGGGGGTTGGATTGTGATGTTGGGTCACCATGTCATTCCCGTAGTAAAGAGACATGGAAACCCCAGGTAGATACAGATATAGGATGGTAGTGCACCTCGCTAAGCTGACATTGCCAATATGTGCGATGATTTGAAACGACTCAAAATAAAATGCGACTTAATCTGTGTGAGTGGTAGTTCTGTACTTTCACATATGCCCAATCGCTAACATTAAGTGGTAGTTCTGTACTTTCACATACGCCCAATCGCTAACATTACAATATTTGTCAAAACGCTGACGATTAGCCTGTAGAGACATACGCTCCCTAACCATGACCATATTAGGTTTTAACTGTGATAAAAACCCGATTTGAGCAGCAAGTGTGTCATCAATGGATACATCGACCATATAAAGCCTTGAATGGAGACATACTCTTAGAGCTATGATAATATTCAGCTAGATAAAGGTATTTATACGATGACTTGGGGTTCATCACTGACAAAGCATCTTAAATATGTCTCAAGACATCGGTTGGGCGCGTCAGATTGTTCGTCCATTTGCGGGTGATGAGCACTAGAATGACGTAATGTAGTGCCTGATTGCTTGAAGAGTTTCTGCAAAAAACGACTCAAAAAATAGTGGGTCGCGGTGCAAAATGATTGACGTGGCTAGCCCATGGAGACGTTAGACAATTGTAAAAATGTGGGCATTGGATCAAAGAAAATTAATTACTAAGATTTAATGTGAAGAAAAGTAACACCATTAAAAGGTTAGGGGGTTTTGTGTAAAATTTAATAAAATAGTCAGGAAAAAAAATTTTGAAGGTTAAAATGGTCATTTGCACACACATATTCTTTCTCCTCGCCACATGTCAATTTCTGATTTGGTGAGTTTTTTTACCCCTAACTTCGTTTTTCGGTCATAACTTTCTTTTTTCTTTGTAAAAAAAAAAACTAACAATACCAATGTTCTTAGTATTAAATCTCTACAAAATAAGTATAGTTATGAAAATGTAAAAAAAAAGTAAAACAATTAGATGAAATTTTAGATCATTTTGAATTTAGGATCATTTTGTTAATTTCGGATCATTTTGTAATTTTAGACTATTTTGTAATTTTGGATGATTTTGTTATTTTTAAATCATTGTTAATTTTGCATAAATAATTAGTCAAATAATATATCATACATAATTTTAGATCATTTTGTTAATTTAAGATCATTTTATTTACCTTTGCATCATTGCTAATTTTAGGATCATTTTGTTAATTATGGATCATTGTCAATATTGGATTATTTTTTTTAATATTCATGACTATACTCATTTTGTATATAATTTAATTTTTAAAACTTAACATTTTTAGATTTTCTATTTATCAAAGAAAAAAAAAGTTATGACCGAAAAATGAAGTGGGGTAAAAAAACTCACATCCAACCACTTGTCGACAAGTGGCACATGGGAAGAAAGAGGGTCCCAAAAAGACCCTTATGCCCTTCATGAAATGAGTAGACGAAAATTGTCCTCGCAGTTCTCACCGGTTTTTGAGATCGGGCGAGTACTCAAATTTTGGTGAGGACTGTAAGGACAATTCTCAACCAATCATTTTTAAAAATTAGGATCATTTTCAGAATTGAGGATCATTGTCATCCTCATAAAGATCCTAAAATTCTGACAATGATCCATTTTTCCAAAAATGATTGGCTGACAATTGTCCTCGCAGTCCTCACCAATTTTTTAGTACTCACCGGATCATAACCTTAATTTAATAATCCCTTCCTTCCCTTCGTTCTATAATAAAGTTTCTATATTTATTTTGCACTAGTTTTTAGTAGATAGCTAGTAGTGTGGGTCATTGCCTCATTGGTAATAGTTCTAAGAGTGAATCACAGAATTTGTTCGTGTGCTATACCCAAATATACAATTTTCTCCCTGTATTTTTTTTCATTTTTTTGTCCTTGTACTTTTTTATTTTCCGTATATTTTTCATTCCGTCCAAATTTCTCGGTTGGGTTTTTTGGTTTTTTTAAACCCTTCTTCAACCTCCTTCGTGTTCTTCCATATTCTTTTTTTTTTTTGCAGACCCAAAAATCAAAAAATGTGAGCAAACCATCATTGATCTGAGTAAAAGTTAATTGAAAGAGTAAATTGGTTATTAAAATTTGTTGCTTCCCCAACTTCATATGTTTATTTCCCAGCTTCATTCGTTTGCAACTTCATTTGGTAATGAAAGCCTTCTTCCCCAACATCATTTGGATCTCATCTTTTCCCCAATGAGTGATTGTTATTAAAAGTAAGGGTGAGCATGGGACTGTTTGGGGCGGTTTTTAACTAAAACCAAACCCCGCCCCAAAAGTTCGGGTTTTAAGAATTACACCCCGTTCGGTTTCGCTTTTTTCGGTTTCGATTTTTCGGTTTTTTCAGGTATTTGGGTTCGGTTTCGGGGTTTTTTTCGGTTTTTTGTTTTCCTTAAATTTACGAATTTGTTACCTTAAAAATTAATATTATGATTCAAACTCTCAAACCTTAACACATTTCATTATAATAAAAAAAAACTATTAAGTTTAATATAATGTAATGATAAATTCAACTAACACAACTTGAAACTTAGAAAATATTGGAATAAATCACCTAGAAATTCAATCATATATTTTATTTAAAAGATAATTAAATGTCAAGTCTTTTATAAATATAAGAATATTTTTAGAAAATTTGAAAGATATATAATGGCGGGGCGGGGTTTTCGGTCGGGTTTTTCATATGCCCCCGAAAACCATCCCAAATATTCAGATTTTCCAATAATCAAAACCGTTGACATCGGTTTCTCAATTGGTTCGGTTTTTTCGGGGCGGTTTATTTTTGGGTTTTTCGGTTTCAGTTCGGTTTTCCGGTTTTTATGCTCACCCCTAATTAAAAGTGTGGAATAATAAATAATAGTTTAAAAAAATGTTTAGTTACTGTTGGGATAAATCAGAGTTGATAGTGATTGAAGATACCACTGATCAACTACTTATTGCTGCTAAGGAGTTGATACCGATGATACGAAATACTACAAATGATGCATTTCCTACTGATCAACGATATTACTACTGATGAAGCTTATTTGTAGAATATATCGAGTCGGAGATCTTAGGAAAGTTTGTTTAGAAGATTGTATCAATTAAAATTGTATTGTAATCGTTTCCTAGAATAACTAGGTTAAAGTTTTAGGCTTCAAGGACTATTATAAATAGTTCCTTATGAATTGTAAACATACGTGTGTATTGTACGATCAAATCAATATACATTGAAGCTTTTTGTGATATTCTGTGTTCTTAATAATTCATATTACTTTGCAGTTTATCATACAATTCTTGTTAATCACAATAGTGTTAATACGCTGTAACTTCTCATTGTGAGTAGATCTGTGATTCTAATAGCTATTCTAAGTTATTCGATCCTGACAAGTGGTATCAGAGCTTAAACGTTCTGGATCTACGAATCAAGAATTACAAAATGTTTTTCAATAAAATCAAAACCACGTTGTTCATCATGTCTGATAACAATGAAAGCACTCAAGCAAACAAAATCTCAATTCTCACTCCCAACAACAAATTTCATTCCTCCATTAAAATCTAGTTCAGAAAGAATTATAGATGAATTAAAAATAGAAAATCAAACTGAAACAAGTGAGGAACCATCTGATGAAGAAAATTCTATTAAATCACCTGACACAAGTTTTCACACCACACAAAGTCAAGAATCTCCTAAATATAATGCTGAAAATATTCCAACCATTTTAAAAAGGGAAATCAAATAAACCTGAATCAGTTAAAAAAACAAAGAAAACCAAAAACCCTCAAATTCAACCAAACTTAAATGTATAGTTTGCAATAAATATAATCATTTAGCCAAAGATTGTCACTTCAATCCCATAAATTACAAAAAATTTAAGGAGTTTAAAGAAAATAAATTAAAATTAAAAGAAATCAAATTAAAAGAATTTAAGTTAAAAGAAAACTTTAAACATCCACAGGTTGAGATTCCAAAATTTGGAAGGACTCCTAAAAGATTTATTCATAATATCAGATATGGTGACCCAAAAACAAGCAAGAATTATGAAAATAATCGTAGACAAAGTAATTTTTCAAAACATTCAGTTCTACTGTCATCAGTAGAAACAATCAAAGATTTACTACTGACCATCGTCAAAGATAAAATGCTATGAGATATAACTACACAGTTAATACTTATCGTTCCAGAAAATACTTTAACACAATTACTACTGCTCCATCACCAGTGAATAAAAAAAAGAAGAAACCTTGGGTAAACAAACCTAAATCAGTAACAAAATCAAATGGCAGTAACAATCAGAACTTACACAACAAATCTCTATCAAAAGTTGGAAAAGTTAGAAAATTCTTTTATCAGAAGGATGAACCCAAGACAAAACAAGCTTGGGTTCCCAAAATGAACTAACTCTTTATTTATTGTGTAGAGTATCCAGATGGCTCAAGCTGTAAATACATGGCATATTGATAGTGGATGCTCTAGGCGCATGACTGGAACTTGAAAATTCTCAGAATTACTGGTAAAGGTACAATATCAAATTGTAAGATTACATTTGATGATGTATTCTATGTTGCTGAGCTTAAATATAATCTGGTTAGTGTCTCATAAGTATGTGATAAGATGAACAAAATTATTTTTTCCATTATACAGAGTGCATCATTTTTTCTCCTGACCTTATTTTTGATGAAAAATATGTTGTTTTAAGAACTCCGAGGAAAAATAATGTGTATTTCCTGGATATAAGGGGAGAAATCATTTCTTCAAATGAGATCAACTGTTTTATATCCAAGGCAAACACAAATGAATCATGTAACGCCCTAAAAATTATTGTAATTATATTATCGCTTTTTATTAAATAAATTATGTGTAGTTATTTAATTGAGATTATTTGTGTTTTGTGCTTTTACGCGTATTTAATTTGAGTTATTTAAATACAGAGTTTTTATTTAATGACAAGAATGTCATTTAATTCGCGTTTAATTAATCATGAGGATTAATTAATAATCATCAGAGGGTTATTAAATTATTGTGTTAATTGATTTTGAGATTAATTAAATTAGACGTTATTGACTCTCGAGGCCGGCCGATAGGCCAAGGCCTTGATCTCGTTTTCCTTTGATTCCGTCTTCCTTTCCTTGTGCACTTTACTCCTTGTGACCGAGAATACATTGAGACAAGCCGAGACGGCAAATTTTATTCCTTGTGGCCGGTTAAAGAATTGGGTTAAAATCTTTTGTTACTCTATTATGTTGGGCTCAATTCCTTGTTCCATCGCGACCAGCCCACACTGATTCCTAGCATTGGGCCTTGTGAGCTTGTGAGAGATCGGCTTTAGCTTGCATTGTTAAGAGATTTTAATAATTAACTTAACCTAATCTTCCCAAACCCACCCTAGCCGTGATTATCCCCTCCATCTCCCAACTCCATGCGGCAGCCTAGAGCCCCTCCCATGCTCGAGTCTTCATCCAGTATCGAGCATCATCAACCTTCTGTTTTCTCCGGCGACGAGCAGGCACCATCTTTTAGACATATGATGATCGAGTTCAACCCCAAACAGTCGACGAACATGTGCTCAGGTTGAAGTCCGGTACAGTTTCTATCCTCTTGTTTTCTTCCCTTGTTATTCTTCTAGTTTCAGAATTAACCAATTGTATATTTGGGGGTGCGGATGAATCAAGCAGCAAAGACCGCCCAAGAAGTCGAGCAGAGAACTACCGAGTCGGGTGGTGGTCTAGCTGCTGGTGTGAAATATTAGGGGTGCGGGATTGTGCGGCTAAAACAGGAGGCACAACGGAGGAGTTTTCTCGAGACCGAACCAAGCAAGGCGAGGGAAGCATGCGTAAATCAGTGGTGAGGTTCCGGTGGCAAGCCACTAACATCTTCTTCCGTTTGATTTTTGTTCTAACTGAGTTTGTGTAGGGTTCGGCCTTGGTTAATGTTCTGAATAGGTCATGTGTAGATTTGCGGTAGAGTACCGTCGGGTTCATGAGACCAACCCTTAAATTTCAGTTTGGTTGCTAATGGTGCTTCAACGTTTTTTTTTTTGTGCCTCGGTTTGAGTCATCGGTAGTCTCTCATGTTTTTATCTCTTGGATATAACCTATTCATTCCTTCTATACCCGATTTATCCGTGGTGTAACCAAGTGCATAATCAGGACTGAACAAGAGTGTTAGTGAAGCGGTGGTGTTCAGCAACTAACAATGGTCCAATCGACGATCGAGCAGAACTATGACCCCATTGTCGTCATCGAGTGGTGCTGTGTTGGATGCTTTTATTCGAGCCGAGTATGGTGAACTCGGGTGACCATCACGAGCTGAAGGGGTGACATATTGGTAGTAATTCTTGCTTTCCGTTTTAAGACTCGTGCAGATTATATCTAACCTAATTGCTTTACAAGCCTCGTAATTTTATGACCAATGACTTGTAGTAGAGACCAACATTACGTGGGGAATTTCTTTAGTTGTTGCTAGTTTCGAGTTAAGGGTTTTTCTAAATGTAAGAAGCATTGTTTTGTTAAAGTCTTGAGATGATTGTTCGAGTCTAGCAGCTGATTTTGATGACTGTCGGGTTTGGTTTGGGTAAAATCGTTTGATGATTTACTAGACGTTATATTAACCGTAAAACCCGGAAACTGAACCTTTAGGTTCTTGGTTTCCTAAACCGAGAGAGATTTCTAAATAAAGGACTAAATTATTTTAAACATCTTTCTGAAATTATAAACGAGTTTCGGGTGCCTCGGGAATTGTCGGGTTGAGGTCGGGATTCAAAACGGGTTTTATTTAATATGCTGAATTTTATCAGAATCTGTTCTCCGAATTCGGGCCTGTTTTTACCTCACTTAAAATACGTTTCTGGATATTTGGCCCGCGCTAGTCTCTAGTTTTCTGAGTCCTCTTTCCGATGCCACTGACGGCTCATTAATCTGATTTTCCGTTTAAAAGTTATCCCTATTCTAATTGCTGTAAAAATTTGGGACAAATCTAATGAACGGTTTGGGAGTTATGACCGTTCCTGTGAGAGTGCTGAGTGTTGTTTAGTTTCTGCTGAAACTACCCCGAGTCTATTCCTAACCCGAGCTTCATTGTGTTATGTAGGGCGTTCTAGGACCTGATAAGAGACGCTCTTCTGCACCAAGGATATTTAGGAGCATACGTCTATTCGAGGTGGGTAATATCACTATAAACTTGTACTTACTTTCGATTCATGATTTTGTGCTATGTGTTGTGAATTGTCTTGTTGATTGAGCTTGAGTACTGAATGGGTGATTTATTTGAGTTATCTGTGATTTGAGTTATCTGTGATTTGAGTTATCTGGAGCCTGAGTTGTCTGAGTTTTGAGTTCTTGAGGTAAAACATTAAACATAATATACTTGAGTTGTCTTGGCACCGAAGAGTACTGGTGCCAGACATTTTGACTCAACACCGAAGAGTACATGTGTTGAGCCTTGAGTTGTGTGAGGCGGGTCGAGGTTGATCTCTCGTCCCAAGTCACACAAGCGCGCTGTATAAATTTAAAATCTGAGAAAATAAACTTGAGTAATTGAGAATTGAGTAGAGTCTCTAGGGATCACTTATGTGGCTTGAGTTGTTTGTATTTATTGGTTTATTTTGATATTATTCACTCAGCGGTGGCTGACCCCAAACACCCCCCCCCATTTTGCAGGTACTAGAGCAAGTGCATTGGATGAGCTGTTACTCGATGAGCTTTTATGAGTTTGGATTCCAAACGTTTATTTTGAGTCAAATGTTTTAAAACAATTACTTTATTTTGAGTCAAATGTTTTTAAAACAATTAGTTTTTTTTATTCCGCATTTAAAAACCATGAGACGGTTTATTTTTATTTTTAATGAGATGGGACCGTTTGTTTACTTGTACTTTGGGAAAATGATTATTTTATTTATTTAAAATTTTTTAAAATTTCCATGATTTTTAGGATGTTACAAGTTGGTATCAGAGCTCTGGCTTGAGAGAATTGGGTTCACAAGGGGTGAATTTCAAACTCAAGTCGAAGCATGAGTTTTCAAAATGAGTACTTCAAAAGTGTTTTAAAATGAGTCCAAATCCAAATCGAGAAGCAGCGCATCACGACGACCTTATGCCTCTAGTACTTATTAATGAGTTATTCAGTTTATTAAAAACGTCGCGAGTGACATTGATTACTAAGAGGATAAAAGAGAATTAACTTGAGAAGAGCGTGAATTGTGCGACTATATAAAAATATATATACTCTATGTACTGTTGTGAACTACTTGTTACGTGGATGGTATGAGGATGGGAGATCGTGGAATTTTTGAAACTGGCTGAAACCATGACAGGGGTAGGTGCGGATAATAATAGAGGGCCCCTATTATTATACGCACATGACTCGTGTCTATGTTTCGAAAAGGATACAAGGAGACCATCGGTCAAGCATTTAAGTATCATGAAAACCCCCAATTATTATATATAATAATTGATAATAAAAATCACTAAAAGAGATCTATGAGAAAATAGTGCAATCAATTGAATAAGAGAATCATCAAACACTAAGTGAAAAAGAGTTTTCAAAACATGTCAAGAGAGAGACCAATAAATCAAATTGGGTCGAATTTGTTAAATGATTTAATGGATTATTAATACATCGAGAACGATTGAGCAATCGTTAAAGCAAAATAAATATTTGAAAATAGAGAATAATGATTGAGTAAAAGTAAATGGGTGAGAATAAATCAATTCATGTTAAATTATTAAATTTATGGGAAATCAATAAATCAATGATGAATGAGAATTCATCCAAAACAAATATAAATGAAGAGATCTATTTATTTGAGATTATTAAATTGAGGTATAGAATATTATTAAACGAGGAAACCATTAATAAACAAATTAGATATCGTTAAATTTAAATTAACAAGTAAAATATTAAAGAGTGATAAGAGACATATTAATATTATAATTGAGAATAAAGAATAATAATAATAATAATCAAATATACAATTCAGAATAATTAATTCGTTTAAAATGAGAAGTTGTGAATTATGAGAAATTAATAAATCAAGAGATGAATGCACATTTACTTAAAACGAATTAAATGGAAGATTATAAATAACTATTAATTTGAGTCAAGATGTATGACCTAACAAATAATTGTGTTGCATAAATATGCTTGATTATTGAGGACTACTAATTGAGTAAGAGACAAAATTTTAATAGAGTTAATAAAAGTTGCATACATTGAGACATCACTAATTGAATGTGATGAAAAACCCAAAACGAGTTAATTGACAACAGAAAATTTACGAGGTTCATTCGTGACGAATTTAATGAGAACTTTATCTAACGATAAAACTGTTATATGGTAATGATGATACCTAATATGTTATGAGTAACCAAAATGAAAATTTGTACTCAGTATTGATCAAGAGATGATAGTGAATGTGTAATGCGAAATAACAAATTGTGGTGCTAATATGTGTAATGAACTTGATTTATGAGGAGTCATAAGATGCATAATCATTAAATGAGAAATAATTATGAAATTATTAAAAGATAACGAGTTATGATCGAGGAAATCTAATAAGAGTATGAGAACCCATGAGAATGCTAATGAGAAAGCTAACACCTAATATGAGCAATGAATTTTATAAAGTGATAAAAATTTAATGAGTAGAGGTGTGAGAGGGGCGTAAAGAGTATACGTTGCGACCGACTCACACATGTGCATAAGAGTTTGATTATCGAGTAATTTATTGAACCTTCAAATATATAATTAAAAATGAGAATCAACAAACCGAACTATCGAGTGTTCGTAACGAGTTTTATGAGATTTTGAGGGCCACTTCCAAACTCGGGGACGAGTTTTCTCCAAGTGGAGTTGAGTAGTGGTAAAAGGGAAAACTACCAATATTAAGAGTGCGAACTGAGAATAATTATAAAGTTGTGAATTATTAAATTCGTATCATTGAGCTAATGGAGATTAATAAATCGAGCTAAAATGTGAAAAATAAAGTTTGTGAGGAGTAGACTAAGAGAATTACCAAGAGTAAACTTTGTTATGTGTTATTATGAACATATGTGTGCATATAACTAGCTAAAAAGTTATAAGCGTGATTAATTAATCGAGAAATTATTCATCTGGGAATATAATGAGATAAAAAGAGATTATAAAAATATGAGAATTTGTTATGAATTATTCAAGTCAAGTTAAATGAGAAAAACACGATTATGAGGAGTTATTAAATTTAGTTTTTAAGCCAAACTATTGTGTTGAGTAATAATTAAATTCATATTATGGTGTAATGATCAAATTGTAAGAAATTAATAACCAATAATAATGATGCAAATGAGAAGTGACAAGTACCATAATTATATAATAACGAGAAGTTATGAAATTTGAGTAATAAGAATGTTGTTAATAAGTCGGTCATGAGAAGACCGCCATAATAAGTTATGAGGAAAAATTTAATATTACCGAGGAATTACCGAGCTATAAGAAACTAATGAATCAAATTAAGCGAATAAATTAGAATGAACCAAATGATAAAGTTTTATTTATGAACAAATATTAAATTGAAACTAAGGAGGATTATCAAGTAAATTTATTAAATTAAATGTCACCAAATATTATGCTTTATTGAGTAATTACTAAACCGATAATAGTTATTAAAATGAGCACACGTTAAAAATATAAGTGTATCAAATAATAAAATTTTATTAAAATACTATGAGTTTCTAAATCGAGAAAACAATAAAAAAAATATAAAGTAATGAAGAAACGTTATATTGAGAATGAGAATTAACTGAGTAACTGAATACACGAGAATTAATGAGGTAAGTAATTAATGAGTTAATTAATTGAGTAAGGAGAAGACATTTAATTGAGGCGTTCAAAAATTTAAAATAAAATGAGATTTATAAGTGGACAACTAGTCAAATTGACCGAGAGACAAATTAAATGAGAATAAAGCAAGAAGTTAATTAACTAGCCAAATGATAAAATCATTAAAATGAGTTCATGAGTACCATTAAAATGAGTTGAACAAGTAATATTTAAAAGAGCTGACGGGAGATTGTTAAATATGAGTTAAACGAGAGAACTAATAATGCGGCCTAAAAGAGAAATTATATATTCTTGTAGCCTAGTAATTAAATTTGATTACGCAAGGGATCGCAAAGAGTGAGAAAATGGGCATTTTGTGCGGCTTGTGATAAGTTGTTAAGCGAGATTTGAGTTTAAATTGATGATATAAGCTTGCGTTGAGTTAAGTTGTGGAGAATTGAGTAAGAGGCATGAGTTGCTTCTATATGAGATTTCTGTGCAATAAAAACATTTCTGGAGAATATTGTGCTTGTTGTGTATTGTGTGATGGTGGTGTGAACCACTAAATTTTTGCTTATGTCTTAAAAGGAACTAAAGTCCCATACATTAGAGAACTTTCGTGGTACCATTGCTGGTACAGATTGCCAATAATAAGATTTTCCGTTGCTAAACGGTATAAGTAAGTATTTCATAGAGCTATGCGGGAAGAAATCTTCCCATAAAATTTATAATTATCGTCATGAGAGGGCCGGGTGTGACTAAGAGCACGGATTGGAGAGGACCGAGTAGCACGCCGAGATAACCTATCGCCACAAACCAAACCGTAACAAATCGCCAAGTGGAGTTGAATCGGAGATTCAACGTAACGTTAACCGCTAGGTGCAACAACTGTGTTCGACTACGAGAGTAAGAAGACGCCTTCAGCAGAGTCTCATGAATTATTTTTATTTATTTACCGACAATCTTTTCTTTTAGAGATAAACCGAGATCCTTAGAGAGCATTTCGTTTTTATTTTAGGCATTCTTTCTATGCCTAATCATTTTGCGTCGTTAGACGATGGAAGATTTGTGTAATCAAGAGCCGGAGTTTATTCAGATCGAGTGGATCACCCTGACGAATTTGTTTAGTTCATAACCTTGTCATTTTTCCTCTATTGCGGAGGTGCATCGTTGACGAGCCTGTGATTGAGACGTGAAATTTCTACCCTGAGTCTGAGATGTGAGATTGCTATCCTGAACTTCTTCTGAGCCATGACTTCAGGGACGAAATCTATTCTAAGTGGAGTTGAGTTGTAACGCCCTAAAAATTATTGTAATTATATTATCACTTTTTATTAAATAAATTATGTGTAGTTATTTAATTGAGATTATTTGTGTTTTGTGCTTTTACGCGTATTTAATTTGAGTTATTTAAATACGGAGTTTTTATTTAATGACAAGAATGTCATTTAATTCGCGTTTAATTAATCATGAGGAATAATTAATAATCATCAGAGGGTTATTAAATTATTGTGTTAATTGATTTTGAGATTAATTAAATTAGACGTTATTGACTCTCGAGGCCGGCCGATAGGCCAAGGCCTTGATCTCGTTTTCCTTTGATTCCGTCTTCCTTTCCTTGTGCACTTTACTCCTTGTGACCGAGAATACATTGAGATAAGCCGAGATGGCAAATTTTATTCCTTGTGGCCGGTTAAAGAATTGGGTTAAAATCTTTTGTTACTCTATTATGTTGGGCTCAATTCCTTGTTCCATCGTGACCAGCCCACACTGATTCCTAGCATTGGGCCTTGTGAGCTTGTGAGAGATCGGCTTTAGCTTGCATTGTTAAGAGATTTTAATAATTAACTTAACCTAATCTTCCCAAACCCACCCTAGCCGTGATTATCCCCTCCATCTCCCAACTCCATGCGGCAGCCTAGAGCCCCTCCCATGCTCGAGTCTTCATCCAGTATCGAGCATCATCAACCTTCTGTTTTCTCCGGCGACGAGCAGGCACCATCTTTTAGACATATGATGATCGAGTTCAACCCCAAACAGTCGACGAACATGTGCTCAGGTTGAAGTCTGGTACAGTTTCTATCCTCTTGTTTTCTTCCCTTGTTATTCTTCTAGTTTCAGAATTAACCAATTGTATATTTGGGGGTGCGGATGAATCAAGCAGCAAAGACCGCCCAAGAAGTCGAGCAGAGAACTACCGAGTCAGGTGGTGGTCTAGCTGCTGGTGTGAAATATTAGGGGTGCGGGATTGTGCGGCTAAAACAGGAGGAACAACGGAGGAGTTTTCTCGAGACCGAACCAAGCAAGGCGAGGGAAGCATGCGTAAATCAGTGGTGAGGTTCCGGTGGCAAGCCACTAACATCTTCTTCCGATTGATTTTTGTTCTAACTGAGTTTGTGTAGGGTTCGGCCTTGGTTAATGTTCTGAATAGGTCATGTGTAGATTTGCGGTAGAGTACCGTCGGGTTCATGAGACCAACCCTTAAATTTCAGTTTGGTTGCTAATGGTGCTTCAACGTTTTTTTTTGTGCCTCGGTTTGAGTCATCGGTAGTCTCTCATGTTTTTATCTCTTGGATATAACCTATTCATTCCTTCTATGCCCGATTTATCCGTGGTGTAACCAAGTGCATAATCAGGACTGAACAAGAGTGTTAGTGCAGCGGTGGTGTTCAGCAACTAACAATGGTCCAATCGGCGATCGAGCAGAACTATGACCCCATTGTCGTCATCGAGTGGTGCTGTGTTGGATGCTTTTATTCGAGCCGAGTATGGTGAACTCGGGTGACCATCACGAGCTGAAGGGGTGACATATTGGTAGTAATTCTTGGTTTCCGTTTTAAGACTCGTGCAGATTATATCTAACCTAATTGCTTTACAAGCCTCGAAATTTTATGACCAATGAGTTGTAGTAGAGACCAACATTACGTGGGGAATTTCTTTAGTTGTTGCTACTTTCGAGTTAAGGGTTTTTCTAAATGTAAGAAGCATTGTTTTGTTAAAGTCTTGAGATGATTGTTCGAGTCTAGCAACCGAGTTTGATGACTGTCGGGTTTGGTTTGGGTAAAATCGTTTGATGATTTACTAGACGTTATATTAACCGAAAAACCCGGAAACCGAACCTTTAGGTTCTTGGTTTCCTAAACCGAGAGAGATTTCTAAATAAAGGACTAAATTATTTTAAACATCTTTCTGAAATTATAAACGAGTTTCGGGTGCCTCGGGAATTGTCGGGTTGAGGTCGGGATTCAAAACGGGTTTTATTTAATATGCTGAATTTTATCAGAATCTGTTCTCCGAATTCGGGCCTGTTTTTACCTCACTTAAAATACGTTTCGGGATATTTGGCCCGTGCTGGTCTCTAGTTTTTTGAGTCCTCTTTCCGATGCCACTGACGGCTCATTAATCTGATTTTCCGTTTAAAAGTTATCCCTATTCTAATTACTGTAAAAATTTGGGACAAATCTAATGAACGGTTTGGGAGTTATGACCGTTCCTGTGAGAGTGCTGAGTGTTGTTTAGTTTCTGCTGAAACTACCCCGAGTCTATTCCTAACCCGAGCTTCATTGTGTTATGTAGGGCGTTCTAGGACCTGATAAGAGACGCTCTTCTGCACCAAGGATATTTAGGAGCATACGTCTATTCGAGGTGGGTAATCTCACTATAAACTTGTACTTACTTTCGATTCATGATTTTGTGCTATGTGTTGTGAATTGTCTTGTTGATTGAGCTTGAGTACTGAATGGGTGATTTATTTGAGTTATCTGTGATTTGAGTTATCTGCGATTTGAGTTATCTGGAGCCTGAGTTGTCTGAGTTTTGAGTTCTTGAGGTAAAACATTAAACATAATATACTTGAGTTGTCTTGGCACCGAAGAGTACTGGTGCCAGACGTTTTGACTCAACACCGAAGAGTACATGTGTTGAGCCTTGAGTTGTGTGAGGCGGGTCGAGGTTGATCTCTCGTCCCAAGTCACACAAGCGCGCTATATAAATTTAAAATCTGAGAAAATAAACTTGAGTAATGGAGAATTGAGTAGAGTCTCTAGGGATCACTTATGTGGCTTGAGTTGTTTGTATTTATTGGTTTATTTTGATATTATTCACTCAGCGGTGGCTGACCCCAAACACCCCCCCCCATTTTGCAGGTACTAGAGCAAGTGCATTGGATGAGCTGTTACTCGATGAGCTTTTATGGGTTTGGATTCCAAACGTTTATTTTGAGTCAAATGTTTTAAAACAATTATTTTATTTTGAGTCAAATGTTTTTAAAACAATTAGTTTTTTTTATTCCGCATTTAAAAACCATGAGACGGTTTATTTTTATTTTTAATGAGATGAGACCGTTTGTTTACTTGTACTTTGGGAAAATGATTATTTTATTTATTTAAAATTTTTTAAAATTTCCATGATTTTTAGGATGTTACAAATCAGAACTTTGGCATAGAAGGATGTGTTACATAAATTTTAAAAATATGAATAATTTGGTCAAAAAGAATCTAGTAATTAGTTTACCTCAAAAAGAATTCATGTGTGATTATCACTGTGTTGCATGACTAAAAGGTAAACAACATAAGACTTCTCATAAGTCCAAAGCAATACATTCTATTTCTAACCCATTGCAGCTTCTTCATATGGATTTATTTGGGCCTACTAATGTGATGAGTATAGGAAAGAAGCAGTACTATTTAGTTAGTACTGATGATTTTTCCAGATATACTTGGGTATTTTTTTTCTCAGGACTAAAGATGAAACAAGTGAAATCATCAAGAAACTGATAATCAAACTGGAAAACACAAGAGAACTCAAAGTCAAAGCAATTAGATGTGACAATGGCACATAATTTAAAAATGAAAATCTAATATCTTTTTGTGATCTTAAAGGTATTGATAGACAGTACAGTTCTCCGTTGAAAGAAGAAATAGAACAATTATTGAAGCAGCCAGATCTTTGCTTGCAGATTCAAAATTACCAATTACATTTTGGGCAGAAGTTGTTAATACTGTTTGTTATGTTCAAAACAGAGTATTAATAGTAAAGCCACATTATATGACTCCTTATGAACTTCTTAATAAAAGAAAACTCATCCATAAGTTTTCTAAAATCATTTGGATGTCCATGCACTATTTTAATAACAAGAGAACAAATTGGTAAGTTTGACTCCAAAGCATATGATGAAATTTTTGTTGGATACTCAACTCAAAGCAAAGCATACATGGTGTTCAACAAAAGGCTAAGGATAATTGATGAAAGTGTAAATGTATCCTTTAATGAAAATCTCATTAATGAAAAAGGAAATGGTCCAGATTGGTTGTTAAATATTGACTCTCTAACAAAATCTTTGGATTTTAGTTATGATTTTTAATGAAGATGGGTCAGATAATACTGCATCATTGTTAATACTGCTTCTCAAGTTAATAGCAACAAAGAAGTACTGAACTACATCATTGTTAATACTGCTTCTCAAGTTAATACTGAGAACAATAGTGACTCCGATAAATCAAGTGATACTTATGTCGAAACAACTCAGAAAGTCAAGTTACTGATGACACCAGTAGGAACTCAGAAACTCTAAATAATGATGCAGAACTAATTTAATACTGACACCAGTACTAACTCAGAAACACATGTTTCCACTGAAAATCAAGTTAATACTGATGCCAGTACCAATGAAGAAAATCAAGAAAATATGGATACCAATAAAACAACTGGTCTGATGCACAATTTCCCGAATCCAATTAATCAAATCTAGAAAGTCAAGTCACTGTTGATAAAGTTCCAACCTCAGGAGCTCAAAAGAATCATCCACTAGATTTAGTTTTAAGTGATGTTGATTCTGTAATGCAAACAAAACGTCAATTCAGGTCAAACACTTGTGACATTCTAATGAATGTTTGTTTGCATGCTTTCTATCACAGGATGAACATAAGAAAATTCAACAAGCAATGAAAGATTCAAAATGGATTGAAGCAATTCAGGAAGAACTTATTCAGTTTAAATTACAAGCGGTTTGGACACTTGTTCCTCTACCAAAAGGAAAAAGAGCCATTGGAACAAGATGGATCTTTAGAAACAAGAAAGATGAAAGAGGAATAGTGATCAAGAACAAAGCAAAACTTGTAACCCAATGATACACTCAAGAATAAGGGATAGACTATGATAAAGTATATGCTCTTGTAGCAAGAATAGAAGCCATCAGAATATTCTTAGCATATGCATCATTCAAAAACTTCAAAGTCTACCAAATGGATGTTGTTGGGTCGCTGAAAAGCATCCCCACTGAAGGAATTTAATGAAGACAAAAAGGCAAATAGTTAGAAGACAATCTGAGGATTAGTTCCTCAGATTGTGGGTAACTGAATCTGACCAGTTCGGATTTCAGTTACCTAGCTACACTATCTGAAACAACGATCAGTTCCCCATGCGGAATCATATATTGGTTAACAGATCAGATAATTGTAGCAGGTTCAGCACACATTAGACAATAACGCTGAACCATTGAACATATACTTCTCTAAGCAAAACTCTTAGTGAAGGTCACTGAAGCTGAAGGCCATCTGAAGAAGCATGAGTATCCGAAGACTCATGGCTACCCAAAGCGTACATAGGCCCGAAGTTTCAGTGTCACAAAAAGACACAAGTAAAGCACAAGTTTATGCATCGCTGATTATGGGAATATCTTGCAAATCTTCTAGAAGATATCGACGATCACAAGACGACCGAAAGTACTGTCAGAATTCTGTTAGTCATGCTCGTCCCATGAAATATCCTCTGCACCAACGAAATTCTCACATGTGGAATCGATCGATCATTCCTTTGGCACCTGAATTCCCAATGCTATAAATTGAGAACTTAAGCGATCGATTTCTGTGTGCACCTAACAAGGTTACACGCTGCTGAAATTACACTAGAACTTTATTCCTTTGAGCAGAGTGTAAACCACCAGTTAACCTTTGTTATTTGATTCGAGAATTGAATCTTCAAAACAAAGGTATATTGTCTTGTGCTTGATCATTTGTTGATCAAAACCCTATCTTAGATAATATATGTTGTTGTCTATTACATGCACGAAGTTTAGTTAGGATTTGTTCTTAGCTATTCCGTAAGCTGCTTGCACCTTTATTGTATCATTATTTATTAAAAAAGAAAAGTTTTAAAAAGTGTTGAGTGTTGCCATTAATTTTAAATTGATCAGTGACAGCGTATAGGTGTAGAAATTCACTTATTACGGGACTAACAATTGGTATAAGAGCAGGACAAATGCCCCTGTTTTTTACTGATGACGATTTCGGTATGTGGAAAATTCGTTTTCTGGGACTTGTCGAACATCAAAATGACATGGGACCAAATATTCTTAGGAATGGTCCATATATTCCAAAGATGTTCGTTCCAAGGACAACCATTTCAAAGAAAAAGAAGAAGGAAGGATATGAAGAAGAAGAAGAAGAAGAAGATTTGTCTGATGTTGAAGAACCCAAACCCAGAGATTAATGGTCAGAGGCTGTTAGGTCTTAAATTGTTGTAAATAATAGTCTAGGGGGTAGATTGCAACATTGTATATTAGTTTAGTTAGTTAATTAGGCTTAGCTAGGCAATTAGGGGTAGAAGTATAAATACTCCATTCTAATGCTAAATCTCTAACTTTTGCAATTAATCAAGAAACATTTCAGCAATTGTTCTCTCTCCCTCTCTCTTCTTTCTCTCACTAAAACCCTAAAACTTCATCTTCAAGTTTCATCCAAAATCATCACATTTGATTAAGCAATGGATTGATTGTTGTTCTAGGCATTTCAATTGGTATCAGAGCATAAATTCACTCTGAATTCGATCCATATCCATTGCTTGCTGTCCAAATCAGAAGATCAAGTGGGTTTTTCAAGTTTTTGAAGAAAAAGGGGTCAAAAATCAAAATCCGGATTTAAGGTATTAATGCTTTTTTTATGGATTAAATAGATTCATTTCATCATTACATTAAGCTTATAATTCATTTCCGTTCAAATCCAATCCATTTTGATGAAGAAATCGTGATTTTGAGTAAACACCATTAAAGCTTCAAAATTCAAATTTTAGATTAGATCTAGGTTGTTTTTCGTGAATATTATTGAAATGGATTGAAGGAAAACGTTTTTGGGTCATTTTGCAAAAAGAATCATCGATTTTGGTTAAGAAACGAGCGTTCTAGGATCAATTTAGTGAAATTTTTTGGTTGTTCGGAAGTGTTCTGCTAAGAACGACGCTACTGTTCTCGGCCCGAGAACACTGAAATCTTCAGCCTGAACTTATTCACTTCTTTGGCCTGAACTTAGTCACCTCTTCGGCCCGAACTTATTCCACAGCTTGGCCCGAACTTATTCCACAGTCTTCGACCCGAACACCATCAACTCTTCGACCCGAACACCATCAATTCTTCGGCCCGAACACTTAACAAATCTTCGGCCCGAACACTTAACAAATCTTCGGCCCGAACACTTATCAACTCTTCGAACCGAACACCATCAATTCTTCGGCCCGAACACTTAACAAATCTTCAGCCCGAACACTTATCAACTCTACGACCCGAACACCATAAAGACTTCGGCCCGAGGACTTTCTCCAACACTTTAAATTTATTCTTTTCCTTAGTGTTCTTAACATTACCACTCAAAAATGAATTCCAAGGACGTGTTGTCTATTGGATCGGATACCAAACCACCAGTTCTCTACCGAGGAGAATATGGTCAATGGAAGAAACGATTTCTCCATTTTATCCTAAGTCAACATGCCAGTCCAGATATCCTTGACTCTCTTCAAACCGGACCAGCAAAATTCTACCGTGCTGTGGTAGCAGCCCCAAACTCTCAACCAGCGGTAACTGGAGGTGTGATTGAAATTCCCCCGGCGGAATACACCCAAGAAAAAAAGGAAAGGGCTAGGGCTGATGTGTACGCACACTCTTATATGTTACAGGGTCTTACGATTGAAATATACAGCAGCCTTGATAGTTTCAGCACGGGTAAAGAGCTATGGGATGAGATCCGCAAGCAGATGGAAGGTACTGACCTGGGTAACAAAGCTAAGATGGTATCCACCATAAACACCTACGGTCAATTTAAAGCTAACTCGGGAGAAGAATTGGAACAAACCTACCACAGATTCTGCAACATGCTCAATGATCTCAGAAAGAACAATCTAAACAAAGGGAACCTTGAAATTAACATCAAATTTATTCAATCCCTACTCCCCGAATGGGAAATGTTTGGCAATAGTGCGGTGCAGCACAAGGACTTAAGCCTCATAGACGTTCATGAATTATATGAATACCTACATCAAAATGAACCTATGGTGAAAGGAATCGGCAAATCTAGGCAAGATAATGCTGACACACTTGCATTGTTGGCCAAAAAAAACCAAGCTCTCAACAAAGGTATCAATGAAGCACTGATGGCAGCTCAATCAAAAGAAGTAGTAAAAGATGAACCAAAGACTCTGATCCCTGAGGGGACAAGTGATGAAATTGAGTCGGTTCGTCAAGCTCTAGTTCTAATCTCAAGCTATAACAACACATACTATAACAAGCAAACAAACAACAACCTCAGATCATCCTCAAACTTCAAATTTAACTCCTCTTCCCAAACCCCTTACAACAAATCTTCATCTTCCTCTACTGAGCCACCGAAGAAATGCTACAACTATGGTATGACGGGGCACTTTGCTAAAGAATGCAAGAAGCCAAAAGTGAAAGACTCTGAATACTTCAAGAGGAAAATGCTCATGGCTAAGCAAGTTGAGAATGGCAAAGTCCTACTGGCTGAGGACCAACAGTGGTTGGAAGACTCAGATGATCAAGAGGAAGACGAATGCACTGCCATCCTGGCTCTTATGGCGAGATCAAACGAATTAAGAGCTGAGCTGGGCATCCCTGAGAACGATGAAAATGAGGTACATTCTTCTTCTTTTGATTCTTTACTATCTGACTCAGACACTGATGAATCAGAGAATTCCTTGTTTAGTGAAAAACTTTTTCTTAAAATTGATGAGAAATGACAACTGACAAAACAAATTACTTTTTTAGAAACCGAAAAGGAACAACTTTTAAATGATTTAAGTGATTTAAGTCAATGCTCTCTTCAACTAACTCAAGTAAACAAGAAATTACAACATCAGCTGTCAACATCAAAATCCGCTTTTCGATTTCAAATTTCTGAATTACAAAATAGTCTACAAAAACAAGTAAACACAACTAATGAATCTAATGCACAAATCTCAAACTTAAAGGAGAAAAATTTAACCTTTCGTCATCAACTTGAAACTCTTGTTCCTCAAGTCAATCAAAATAACCTTTCAAATCAAAAAACACAAGAGTTACAAAAACAGTTGTCATCCTTTCATGTTGCTCACACCAGTGAGGTCAATCGACTAAATCAAATTATTAATACAAAAAATCTTGAAATTTCAAACCTGAAAACCACGAAAGCGGTGTCAAGTGATAAAAATGACTACAAGAAGCTGATAAATGACTCGGCGATTCAATTACATCGAGAGCAAACATGGATGAAGTCCACAGACATCAAGATGAAAGACTACCAAGATCAGTTGAAGACGGCTAACATCGAAATTCAAAAATTAAATGAACAAATCAAAAATATAACGAACAGTTTTAAAAAGGAAATCGATGAACAATCAGCAACCATACACAGTCTTACTGTCAGAAACGAAAATGCTGAGGAACATAATTCTAAACTAGAGCAGATGATTATCAAAGCAGGTCACACAACACAAACAATAAAATTCAATGAGCCAAAAGAGTTCAGATCATACAAGTCAAAAAGTGGGTCTCGGAACAAAGAATACCCGTCCTCTGGAAAAAGCTGCTGATGTTCTTCCTGCACTATACAATTAGAGTTACATGAACTTGGGAATCTGGCAAAGCTTCCTTCATATGCCAGATGAAGAAGCAGTTGAAAAGTTCAACAGGGAAAAGGAAGAAAATGCTCAAATTAGCTTCAATTATGATGCCTTAAACTCAACATATGAAAAGAAGAAAGCCAAATTTGAACACAACGAATATTTTCCAATCATCACACCAGCTGAATTTTCCATTTCTGAAAATGAAGTGTTAAATCAAATCAAAGAACCAAAGCTTTATGTTCCACCATTAATTTTAGAAAAGAAAATTGTACAATTATAATCTGAAATTGATGAAACACAAAAGGCCTTTGATAAAGAAAAAGAAAATCTTCAAAACAAAATACATGATTTAGAGGACACCAATTTAGAATTAAAACCTAAAACGAACAAAACTGTATCTCAAAATTTTAAATCCTCTTTATTAGGACCGGCACCAGTTAATCCAGTTCCAACCATCTTGAAGAGAAGCTCTAATCCACCTATTTTGAATCTTGCAGATCGAAGATTAGAGTCTCACAGGAAGAGGTCCATTCAGCAAGCTGAAGTCTCAAGAGCCAAGCAGTCAAAGAAGTCTATTCAGACTGTATCCAGTATGCTTAAGAAGCCTAGTCTACTTAAAAAGTCTAGTCCACCTAAGTCTGTAGTTTCATTTTTTTCTGTTAAAAATAAATGTAATGACTCTAGACAGTTTATTTCTCCGAAAGAAGCTTATGGCATTGTTTATGATTCTACAGTTTATCGTCCTGTTAATTACACCGTTAATTACATTGTTAATGGCATAAATTTAATTACTAAAACTGATAAAAATGGCAAAAAGATTTGTTATGATAGAAAAACTGATAAACCAATTTCTCAGTACGATGAATGCTATTTTATTAAAATAGATGCTCATTGTGGTAAAAGACACGATGTTCTTGGTAAAGTTCGTGAAATCATTCAATCTTGCACAACTTGCTATCCAGATCCATGCAAATCAATAAACTCTCGACCAGTTACACGTCCATTCAAACCAACCTCTGAAAAATCTTCATCTCGTCGTCGTCTCGTGTATCAGGAAGTTTCTAAACAAACATCGTCAAACTCAGAGTCTCCAACAAAAGCTTCCAAGATAACTTCCAAACAATCGAAGAAATCTTCTCAAACTCCACAAACATCTGTTTCCCATTTGTCTTTTCGCCGCACGTCTTCTCAAGGAAACTTTGCACAAAAGTCAAAACCGTCAGTTTCCTCAAAATGCGACAAACCATCCGATAAAACGAATACTCATGTGAAATATAATTGGATTAAAAACGCAAAATCTCATTAGATTATTCAATCCTCTGAAAAATCTCTCAAATGGGTAATCAAATCCGAACTGCCTCCTAGCAGTTCCCCAAAGCCCTAAATTGATCATCACATAAAATCTGCATAAAACATCTGTCACTAATCGTTTTGTACCCATACATCATTGGGTACCTAAAATGTTTTATTTGTTTTATGTAGAATATATGGTACCTCGACTCGGGCTGTTCAAGGCACATGGCGGGGAACAAAAATTTATTGACTAATTTTCGTCACAAATATCTGGGAACGGTCAAATTTGGAAATGATCATTTAGCTGCTATTTTAGGACTTAGTGACATCATTCGTCCAAATCTTATTATCAGAAGATCACACCTCCAATTGAGAAACATTGACCCAGTCAATTCGTCCTTTTCTAGAAACAAGCGTAGTGAGAGATTTTTGGTACTTGTCGTTGTGGTTGTTGCTGCCATCTACAAATCAAACCAGTTTAATTAGTAATCATCAATAAACATTCTCTAAAATATATTATAAACCCATAATTAATATTTTAGGCCTAGGATCCATATATCACATTCTCGCCGCAAGGTTTGGGCACTTCCCGACGAGACATGCTGTTTCTGGTAGGTAACATCCTTACCGATCGTATCAAGACTTGACACGATTCCTAGGGGTCGTAAAATCTTTAGACTTATAACTTATTACAACCTTGTACAATCTAATTGTACATTTCTAAGTTATTAATAAAGTCTAGTATGTTTATTCTACTCAAGTACTTTTTGGGCCGGGACTCCCGATTATCACCAAAGTAGATCAGACCATCTAAGACAGTGCGATGCTCTGCGCCGGGACTCCCGATTATCACAGAACCTTACGCACCCTGACACTCGCAATGATTTGAATCCATATCTAAGGTTCTTTATCCTTACAATATGAATATCGTTTAACAAGTGAGGTGTTCCATTAGGTGGATAGTACTTCGATCTAAGATTTTCTTGGGTTTGTTTAAGTCTTAAACTATGTTAAGGCAAAAAGCCTTACCCCTTTATGAATCTTAGGATAACAAAACAACCTAGACTAGCTTTGATAAAATAGTAGATTAAATTAGCTAAGTTTAGGAGTGATACTGAGTTTGGCCAGTATTGGCCACTCAGTATCAGCACTCAGTATTGGAAATCCAATACTGAGTAGAAGGACTGAGTTACAGTTAGTTTTGTAACGGACTAAGATCAAATTCCTTGATCTTTGTCATTTCCTTAGTTTAGTCCTTCGGTTACTCCTTTGCCATTATGTAAGATCTCTATACCATTATAAATAGAGATCATCTTGCAAAGGAGTACTCACCAATTTACACGATCACTTATATCTCTTTGTAATTGTTCAAGTGGTCTTGTATTTCCGCTACAAGCCACACTTTGTGGAATAATATACGTTTGACTAAATTACTGTGTTAATCACCTTAACTGTCTTAAGTAAATTATTAATCTAAACAATTATCAAACAAACCAGGGTTGTTGTGACCTAACAACTGGTATCAGAGCAGGCTAAATTAATTCTTATTTAGTCGATCTATTACCCTGGCAGCCATTCCCTATATTTATCCTTCCAACACTCAAAAATCCAAAATGTCTACAATCATAGCACCGGTTATGTCTGGTAAGGGAGTGCCCATCTTTGATGGAAAAGACTTTCATCAATGGAAGCTTAAAGCTCAGTGGTATCTTGAATCCATTCATCATGAAATGCTCACTGTGCTAAATGATGGTCCTATCATTCCACAAACTGTGGAACCGTTTCTGCTACTGATGATGCTCCTGAGAGCACAAGAACAGTCTCTAAACTGAAACACACCTGGACTGATACTGACCGTCAGTTATTCAGTCTAGACTCAAGAGCAAAGGGGGTGATCGGTAATGTTGTTACCAAAGAAATACTTAATGCAATTATGAAATTGCCAACAACAAAGGCTATGTGGGATAGTCTATCAATCACTTATGAAGGCACACCAAAGGTGAAGTTGCAAAGGAAAAGCAACATGAGAAGGAAGTATGAAAACTTCTTCTCTAGTCCAGATGAAGACATCACTACTCTCTATAACAGGTTCAATACTGTTATCCATGATTTAATCAGTGTAGGCATTGTGAAGGAGGAATGAGAGCTTGTTCAAAAGTTCTTGGATAGTCTTCCTCAACAGTTTCTTGACATGACAAATTCTGTCAATGCTGCCAACAACATTGAGTCATAAACTCTTCAAACTTTGTATGGTTTAATGTTGAATCATGAGGAGAATAATGCTGCAAGACTGATCAACTGGAAAGAAACTGACAAGTCTTCCACTGGCATGGCTCTAGTTGTGCAACATGCATATACTGTTACTGAGCCTGAAGAACCAGAAGTTGATCTTGCTGATCCTGAGACAGAAGAGCTTGAAACTCAAATGGCTCTTATGTCTATGAAGTTGGATCAGTTGAAAAAGAAGAGGCTTGGTGTTAGCTCTTCCAACACTGACCCAAGATCAGGTCTTTGCTATAGGTGTGGAAAGCCTCGGCACATTGCTGTTAATTATCATACCAAGTCAACTGAAACTGATCAGAATGACAAGATTGCATACCGAGCTAAAAGTATAGAGACAAGTATGTCAAGCTAAAGAACTGGAGCAATGGTAAGAATGCAGCAGGGAATGGAGCACCTCATCAAGCACTTTACTCCGAGGCTTGGATGTATGAGGAGATAAGTGATGATGAGGAAGAGATTGAGAACAAAGCCTTCATGGCTTTTACTGAAGAAGATTTGAAGAGCTCCTTTGAAAGAGATATCAAAGAAGCTGAGAGGAAGAGTGTTCATACTGATTGGGATTCCACTCAGTTGTACAAGGTGAGTTCCTTTCAAACTTATTCAGTGAATGAAAAAGAAAAGATTTTTGAGTATATGATTGCTGATCTTAAAACTTTACTACAGAGAGAAAAAGCTTTAAAATTAACAATTCTTGAACTTGAAAGGGTAAATAATGAACATTTAGATAAATTAGCAAAATTTAAAGATTTAGAACTCAATTTTTTAAACTTACAAGATATGAACCAAATATTAGCTGATAAAGCTCATTTACACAAATTAGAAAAAGAAAAATTTGAAAACCAGTGTAAATCTTGGGGAAATGCATCTATTAAATTAAATAAATGTCTAAATCAATAATTTCAAGAAAATGTGAGGGATGCACTTGGTGTTGATCCTCAGTTAAAAAATAGAAATAATTTTGCTGATTTATTTGAAGAATTTTCTGATATGAACCCTATTCAGTTTGTAAAAGCAAAAACTTTTTGTGAAGTTGGATGTCAAACTGAGTCAGATGATGAGGATAAAATCATTTTTGAAAAACAAATTGGTCCTTCCATCTGTTCTATGTGCTATACTGAACTATAAGAGCTCAGTATTGAATTTCCTGAAAAAGAAATTTCTGATACTGACCTCGAAATTGTGCAGTATGACACTTCTGCTGTTCCTCCATTTGAAGTTTTATTTAACACAACTACTTTTGAGATATATAAAGAACCTGTGTCTACAGGAAAAAAAACTACTACTACTCAAAATGTTTTATCTAATACTGAATCTACAGGAATAGCAAAGTCAACTACTCAAGAATCTAAAGAACCTGTTCAAGTTGTCATTCTAAAACATGATAAAAAGAAAACAACTTCAACAGGATCTTCAAGTGGCAAAAACAAGAAGTCAAATGATAAAAAGACTTCTCTGCCTAATAAAACTAAGACACCAGAACCATCTCCTTCAAAACCAGTCAAACATAACATTAAAACTCCATTAAAAAATGACAAAAATAACATTTTAAAATCTATTGGTGATCAGATCAAAGTCTTAAGTCAAAAGTTTGCAAAACTCACTCATACTGATCAACCAAAAGTCAAACAATTTTCTAAAATTCCTTATGAAAATATGTTTCGAAACAGACCTAGAAAATGTTATAGATGTCACCATACTGGACATAAAGGAGATGAATGCTGGACTGATCTCTCAAGTCCTAGGTACTCAGTACCAAAGAAAAGGAGAGAAACTAAGTCAGTATCACCACAGAAAATATCAAAGGTTTCTCCTGAAGTGATACTGATCTCTCCAACAGAAGAGATCAAGTCAACCCCTGTTTCTCCTACCAAAGGTCCCATTCAAAAATGGGTTCCTAAAAGGAACTAACTCTTATTTTGTGTCTTGTGCAGGGTGACAGAAAATGGTACCTAGATAGTGGCTGCTCAAGACACATGACTGGTAGTATGGAGTACCTTCTAAATTATACACCTGAGAAGGGCCCTTCTGTCAAGTTTGGAGATGATTCAATTGGGAAAACAAGAGGGTATGGAGTGATCAAGGCAGGCAACATAACTTTTAAAAGAGTTGCCTATGTAGAGGGTCTTAAACACAATCTGCTCAGTATCAGTCAGATGTGTGATGATGACAATGAAGCACATTTCAGAAAGGTTGTAGGAATCATCTACAATGATAAAGGGCAACCTGTACTTATTGCTAGATAAGAAAAAGATGTATATGTGGTCAACCTGTCTGAAATAGACCCTACTATCCGAGTTTGCCTGCTATCTAAAGTCAAGCCAGAACATCACTGGTTATGGCATAAGAAACTCTCTAACATAAATTTCAGAAATATAAATGAGCTCAGTATGAAGAAACTGGTGAGAGGGTTGCCCACAATTACTTATTCAAAAGATAAGTTATGCTCAGCATGTGAAATGGGCAAGCAGAAGAAGAGTTCATTCAATTCAAAGGTCAATCATTCCATTAATGAACCTCTTACAATGATACATATGGATCTTTTTGGCGCCATCAGCACACCATCTTTGGCCAAAAAGATCTATACATTAGTCCTGGTTGATGAATTCTCAAGATACACTACAATGATAAGTTATGCTCAGCATGTGAAATGGGCAAGCAGAAGAAGAGTTCATTCAAGTCAAAGATCTTTTTGGCGCCACTCTTACAATGATACATATGGGTCATTTTTCACAAGACTAAAGCCGATGCAACAACAGAAATCATTGCCTTCATTAAAAGAGAAGAACTTCAAAAAGGCAACAAGGTCAAACAACTAAGAAGTGACCATGGTACTGAGTTTAAGAACTCAGTATTGGCTGATTTTTGTGAAGAAAAAGGAATCATACAAAACTTCTCTGCAGCCTACACACCACAACAAAATGGTGTTGTAGAACGAAAGAATAGAACCTTGATTGAAGCTGTCAATTGTGCAAATTTTACTCAGAACAGAGCTACAATAGTCCAGAGACATCAAAAGACTCCTTATGAGTTATATAATAGCAAGGTTCCTAATGTGGAATACTTCCACATCTTTGGGAGTAAATGTTTTGTACTCAGTACTAAGCAAAATCTCAACAAATTTGCTCCCAAAGCAAATGAAGGTGTTGTTAGGGCAAAGCCCATGTCCCTTGTTATCTTATGATTACAAAACAAACAAGTGGGACAGATCTCATACTGAGCTACTCAGTATAGGTCTGATACTGAGTAGATAGACGTCGATCAGATATGACAGCTCAAAACCTTTGAAGATGATCACAAATGAGTTGCACTGACCTACTCAGTATCGGTCTCATACTGATCTACTCATTATATGTCTGATACTGAGTAGAATGACCGAGTTATCCGTGCATGATCTTCTGCCCTCAACTTGTGAAACTCGTCTCATACCGAGTTGGTCGGTATAGTTGGTCCGTATGAGGTGATACCGAGTTCACGGACCGAGCTCCACATACCGAGTTAGTCGGTATAGCTCAGTCTCATACCGATTTGGTCGGTATAGCTCAGTCTCATACCGAGTTATTCGGTATAGCTCAGTCATACTGAGTACATGGACCGACCAGTCCGTGAATGGTGCATTCCTTATTTGAGTAATGAATCAAATCCCTTTAATCAAGGGATGCACTTATTAGAATTGGGAGTTACATATAGAATAGGGTTAATTGTAAAACCTCTATACATTATAAATAGAGGTTTAGTCTTTAGTTGTTAAGCATCCTTTTGGATCCCGGTTGATCACTTGTGTGGATCACCGGTAACCCAATTCTAAATGTAACACTTTGTGGAGTGTTCTTGGTTATTCCGCAACCAAGAACACATTTTATACGTTTGTGCTTAATAAGAATAATCGTATGACGTATATGATCTTGTCTTTACCGATTTTAATAACAATATATGGGTGGTTGGGTCCTACAATTGGTATCAGAGCGGTTCAAAGTTATCTACAACTTTGATGATCTTTTAACCCTATATATTGTTGAAGATCAAGTCTTTTCATATAGAAGAACTATGCAGAATTTTCGTCATTTTCTGCGCACGGGTAGAAGAAATGCCGGATCTCCTTCGTTAACAGTCGAATATGTGTGAAATTTGAACAGACGGTTCTCAACACACAGACACACAATCTGACCGTTCATTTTTGTATTTGAAGATTCGCATAGAGCGATATGGTAGGCGCATCAGGTCATATATATTGTTTTTTATTCCTTACCTGCTGGGCAGCCATGGAAGAAAAATTGGCTCTCCTTCTTCAAACATCGAATGAGCGTGAAATTTTAACTGAAGGTTCACCATAATGTGTTTAATGTTTTCACTGTTTAGATCTTCAAAAGGAATCGTTAATTAAGAGATATATATTTTTGAAGATTATTGACGAATATTTATGGTATGTTTTAATTCTGAGCAACTGTGATAAAACGGCTATTATATCTTTTGTAACCGTTGAATCTTCATGAATTTTGGATATTATATCCATAACACATACATGTACTCGGTATCAAAATTTCAGACTGATCAGAATCGTTTACTGAGAGATACATATTTTCAAAGTTGATGATTTTCTGATACTGACTGTCTCATACCGAGTGGTCAGTATGAGACTGCTGTGCTCGTTTCAACCATTGGATCCTTATGATTTTTGGATATGATGTTGAAGACAGGTATAGGTATGTTGTGTAAAAAATTCATAATGATCAGAAGATTCTACCTGGAGATATGATTTTTTGAAGTTGCTGCAAAATTAGAGAAACAAAATTCTGCATGCTGAATTATACAAGTGAGTATGTTTCACATGTTTTTCTCCTTTTAGTCATAAGAAATCATCTTAAACTGAGGAAATCTATAAGTTGATTGATTCCTTAGTGATGTTTCAAGTCAAAGATAAAATATACCGAACAGTTTAAGGAGATGACTCTGATTTAGGGGGAGAAAACACAATGTGATATGTGTTTTCTTTATATGAAGCTAAAGTTCTTTTAAGCTAAGATGTTCATGCTAAGTTATTCAAGGGGGTACGTGTCACACATTATTTTACAATCATTTGAATCATTTCAAACTGAGGAAATCTACTAATTGAATGATTCCTTAGTGATGTTTCATTACAATTCAAATCTACCGGACAGTTCGAGAAAGGAGTCAATGATTGTGGGGGAGAAAAGTTAGTGTGATATATAGTTTCTTGAGGTACTCGGTGAATAAAGAATATGAAAAGATCTCAAAAAGAAGACGATACAAGACAAGATTGAAGATTGTTTTGTTATCATTAGATAGGGGGAGATTGTTAGGGCAAAGCCCATGTCCCTTGTTATCTTATGATTACAAAACAAACAAGTGGGGCAGATCTCATACTGAGCTACTCAGTATAGGTCTGATACTGAGTAGATAGACGTCGATCAGATATGACAGCTAAAAACCTTTGAAGATGATCACAAATGAGTTGCACTGACCTACTCAGTATCGGTCTCATACTGAGCTACTCATTATATGTCTGATACTGAGTAGAATGACCGAGTTATCCGTGCATGATCTTCTGCCCTCAACTTGTGAAACTCGTCTCATACCGAGTTGGTCGGTATAGTTGGTCAGTATGAGGTGATACCGAGTTCACGGACCGAGCTCCACATACCGAGTTAGTCGGTATAGCTCAGTCTCATACCGATTTGGTCGGTATAGCTCAGTCTCATACCGAGTTATTCGGTATAGCTCAGTCATACTGAGTACATGGACCGACCAGTCCGTGAATGGTGCATTCCTTATTTGAGTAATGAATCAAATCCCTTTAATCAAGGGATGCACTTATTAGAATTGGGAGTTACATATAGAATAGGGTTAATTGTAAAACCTCTATACATTATAAATAGAGGTTTAGTCTTTAGTTGTTAAGCATCCTTTTGGATCCCGGTTGATCACTTGTGTGGATCACCGGTAACCCAATTCTAAATGTAACACTTTGTGGAGTGTTCTTGGTTATTCCGCAACCAAGAACACATTTTATACGTTTGTGCTTAATAAGAATAATCGTATGACGTATATGATCTTGTCTTTACCGATTTTAATAACAATATATGGGTGGTTGGGTCCTACAGGTGTGTTCATGGGCTACTCTCCACACTCTAAAGCCTTCAGAGTGTATGTCATCTCAACTAAGATGATTGTAGAATCTATTCATGTTACATTTGATGAAAATCAGAATGTGCATTCTACCTCAGCAACAGAAGACATCCGTGGCATAGAAATTCTATGCAATCCAGAAAACGCAATTGCTGAACAGCCCAAGTCTCACCCATACTATGTTGATCATGGTATGAGTGATACTGACCAAGAAATAACTCAGTCTAACTCAAATGTATCAAATTCTGAGGTTCCCATAACTGAGAACCCCAATAATGAGTTCCCAATTCTTGATTTGAACGACTCCACCTATGAGGAAGGTGAATCTTCCAGTACTGCTCAGGAATCCACATCAAATCTGCAAAATCCAGAAGTACAGCAACCAGAATTGTCTGATACTGTCCAAAATTCAACTCAGTATCAGGCAAACAATACATCAGTACAACACGATATTATTGACCTTGTTTCAAATGCCCCCTTAGGAAACAATCTAAGGGAACACAGAGATCATCCTCATTCTAATATTATTGGTCCAATTGAACAAGGTGTTCAAACAAGAAGAAAGTTAGAGTTTGAACCCCAAGCAACTGCAAACTTCTGTTTCTTCTCAAGCTTCTTATCTACCATCAAACCAAAGAAAGCTGATGAAGCTTTATTAGATGAAGACTGGGTAGAAGCTATGCAAGAAGAACTGATAGAGTTTGAAAGAAATAAAGTTTGGAACTAAGTACCACCTCCCTCTGGCAAAAATATTATTGGTACTAAGTGGGTTTTCAGAAACAAGATGGACAAGGATGGTGTTGTCATAAGAAATAAAGCAAGACTGGTTGCTCAGGGTTACAGGCAAGAAGAAGGCATTGACTATGATGAAACTTTTGCACCAGTTGCAAGAATTGAAGCTATTAGGCCTTATCTTGCATATGCAGCTTTCAAGAATTTCAAAGTGTATCAGATGGATGTCAAAAGTGCTTTTCTTAATGGAAAACTACAGGAGGAAGTTTATGTTAAACAACCACCAGGTTTTGTTGATCCTAAATTTCCTAATTATGTTTTTAAGCTTGATAAAGCTCTATATGGGCTCAAACAAGTTCCCAGAGCCTGGTATGATACCCTGTCTGAGTACTTAATTGAAAATAAGTTTATAAGAGGTAAATTTGACAAAACATTATTTTCAAAAAGGAAAGGTTCTGACATCTTACTTATTCAGATATATGTAGATGATATTATCTTTGGCTCCACTAACAAGTCAATGTGTGACTGGTTTGCTAAGATAATGTCATCTCAGTATCAGATGAGTATGATGGGTGAACTTACTTACTTTCTTGGTTTACAAGTTGATCAGAAGCCTGATGGAACTTTCATAAATCAAAGTATGTGCATGACATGCTGAAGAAATACAAATTTGAATACTTATCTTCCATGCACACTCCTATGGGTACTCAGGATAAAATAAGTAAAGATGAAACTGGTAAGCCAGTATGTCAATCCACATACCGAGGAATGATTGGTTCTTTACTTTACTTAACAGCTAGCAGGCCTGATATAATGTTTGCAACTTGTTTGTGTGCTCGGTATCAGGCTGATCCTAAAGAATCACATATGAAAGCTGTTAAGCGAATTTTTAGATATCTTTCAGGTACTCCTAACATGGGTCTTTGGTATCCCAAAGACTCAAACTTTGATCTTTAAGGGTATACAGATGCAGATTTTGCAGGGTGCAGGTTGGACAGGAAGAGTACAAGTGGAGGATGTCAATTCCTCGGTGGCAGACTAGTTGGTTGGTCATCCAAGAAACAGAACTCAGTAGCAACTTCTACTGCAGAAGCAAAATATGATGCTGCAGGAAGTTGATGTGCTCAACTCTTATGGATGCAGTATCAACTAATGGACTATGGGTTCAACTTTCAGAAGACACCAATTCATTGTGATAACAAGAGTGCTATTGCTATCACTGAAAACCCAGTCCATCACTCTAGAACAAAGCCATTGATATCAGACACCACTTTATTCGAGATAATGTGGAAAAGGGTAAGGTTGAGGTAGATTTCATTCCTACAGATGATCAATTGGCTGATGTATTCACTAAACCTCTCTCTGAGGAAAGGTTTATGTATTTACTAGGACAATTGGGTATGATGAATCCTTAATTTTCTTAAAAAATCCTGATACTGACCTCTCAGTATTGGTTACAATACTGACCTGCTTAGTATCACTCATCTGATTTATCAAATATTATAAATTTTAATATTTTATTAATTTATAGATTGAATTAAATGTTTTTATAATTTTTAATATTTTTTTAATTTAATTTTTTTTACCCGGTATTGGAGTCCTGGAGTGATAACACTGACTTTTAGTCTTCATACTCCTCAACGGTAACCTTTCTTAATTAGAAAGTTACCGTTGAAACATGATAAGGATGTCAAATCAGCCGGTTTTACTTCCCAATACCGTAATTATCTCTAATTAAATATAAATAACAGTTTATGTCTTTTCTTTTCAACTTTCTAACAGTTATTTCATATTTTCTTATTCCATTCTCTCTGCGATTAACGATTTCACTTTATCTTTGCAAGCAATTTTCTAAATCACAATCGTAGATGGCGAGTTACATATTTTTCTCACCAGAGGCTGCTCCTGCAACTCAATTTCGGAATGACGAACTGCCCAAGTTTGCGAGGAACAACATAACTGCAAATTTCAATATTCCTCAGGCTTGGGCATGCCCTGAATTCACTCACATGATCACGTATTTGAGGCATTGTCCGATCACGCAAGCATTAATTCGTTCCCCTCGAGCACTTTATCCAGAAATGCTCTGCGAATTCTGGTATTCTGCTAAGCTTGACTCTCCGGACATGATTACCGGTTGAGTTATTCGAGAACAAAGAAGGGCTTTTGTCTCCACTGCTATAATTCGGGAAACACTGAGGCTTCCCGCTCATGCTCAGTATGAGCCTTTTGTTGATCGAACAGAGGCTCGCTTAGTGTTACCATTTATTGGCCGCAGAGGAACCACTGGCATTATTAAACGAAATGAAGTTGGTCCTATGTGGGGTCTGTTAATATCCACACTTATTCGATGTATGACCCACATGACAGGAGCTTTGGATCAAATAAATGATTTTGGGATGCAGATGGTTCATGCCATGTATCATGGTCGAGATATTGATTATGCTCGACTAATCTTCAATGAACTAGCTTCTCTAGTTCGGGCTCAAATCAGAGAACTTAATGTTCCTTTCTGCATATTTCTTTCTCTTATTTTTCAACATGGCATGCCTGCCCATATTTATGATGAATTCAACAGTCCAAGAGTAGATCTTCCTCCTTTACATGAGAAGATTTATTTCTACAGGCCAAGAGAAGGAGAGCCTGTCCTAAGTCACTCCATGTGGGCTATTGTACAGGCACACATAAATGATGAACCTCATTCTTATACTGAATCAGAAAGTGATGATGATAATGATGATGATAGTGAAGATGGTGGTCAAGATATTGAGATGATGGACGCTCAACCACAACCAGAACAAGAACCACCACATATTCCTCCACCTGCACAAGATCCTGATGCTCCTCATATTGCAACAACTTCTGATATTGAGTCCTCAGAAGATACACCACTTGTCATCCAAAGAAGAAGAAGAAACCTATCCCCAGTTATAATGGGAAATTTATCATCAGAAGAGATGCAACCCATAAATGTTCCATCATTAACTGCATCTCTTCAAGCACAGAGTTTGGTTGCAGCCACCGCTGACCTTCTAGGTCCTGAACCAGAACCAATTGCTCAACATATTGAGGAACCCCATGCTCCTCTCGATGTAGAAATTCAGTATGAGCAGCATACACTGGAAGGTGCAGATGTCAGAAGAGAAGAGGCTCCTGCAGGTGCTGGTACCTCAAATCAACATACAGAAGATCCAGCACCGACCTCAAATGATGCACGAAGAGAATCCGACAAAGTCTCAGGTATAAATTTCTAAAAAGCCCTAAAACTTTTATATATATAATTTTCCCAAATAGAGACTATGTATTGGCCAGTACCAACTCAATACTGACCAAAGTCTCAACCGAACTTTCAAATATATCCAATTATGGCCAACATAGTTAGCCCACTGCTACTATGCAAAATTCATACACTAAGCACCTCATTGATCATTGTCAGTCTACAGTTGTCTCAACATTTAAAGAGACAATGGTGGTTGATGTCATACTGACACCCACTGGTGCTGCTTGAATTATGTCCAACTTATTTTTGACTTGGGTCACATGATTCATGAAATGATCACAAACCTTTTAAGCCACATTAGCCAAAATTTTCCATGGGTTTAGCCACATTTCGGTTATCACTCTGATACCGAGTGATAAACATTGAAAACAATAAGAAGCACATCACAGGCTTCGATTTCCCAAACCACTACCTTTTAGTAAATGTGACCTATCCTATACTAAGCTACTTAAATTTTCACACTCACTTTTACTAAAAACTTTCTTACACATGCTATGCACAAGTTCACAATATTTCATCATGAATCAGATGGAATACAGACTTCAAAAATCTGTTTATATGATTATAGAATTAAACAACACCACAATTCTATTTGATAAACTTTTCTTACTAACCATTTTTCTGTTTTTGTTTCTTTAGCACCATCTGTGCAGGGCCAAAGAGCACAAGCCACTCAGTCTCAGGAAGTGCAGGGCGCCTTACAGACTATTCTCAATCAGATCTTGGCTATGCAGAACACTCAAAATAATATTCTGGCCAGGATGGATGCCATGAGTACTGAGATAGACCCATTAAAGCAGTCAGTGGCACTCCTTCAGCAACAACAACAGCCTCCACTACCTCCATAGTCTCCTAATGGTGGCAATAATAATGAAGAAGGTCCTGATACTGAACCCCGAAGATCACCCTCCAATGCCAATACTGAGGGTGAACAGGATGCTGCTACTGAACCTATGCCCTCCCCTACTCCTGAAGATCAACAAGGGGGCATAGGTGGTGATACAGAACCTCTTCCCTCCCCATCAAATGATAACAATAAGGGGGAGAAGAGACAAAAAGAAGAAGAGGTTGATCAACCTGAGCCATCTGCTCAGGGGGAGAAAAGAAGAAGATTAACTGAAGATCAACCTCCACAGCAACAACAACAACAACATCAACAAACTACTCATACTGAACCTCTTAGGTTTAGGTATGAGAGAAGCAGACAAAGGGGAAGGTCAGTCTTAGAACAACTTAAAGAAGAACCATCTGAGCCATATGCTCAGGGGGAGACTGAAACTGACCAACCACAGCAAGTTGATACTGAAGAAAATAACTTGCAGATTATTGTGTACAGGCCATTTGTATGGCCAATTGCTGATGATGAAGATGAAGACCATCAAGTGCCATCCGAAAACTTTCTAAACTTTGCACTGGATGAAGCAAATAAAGAAAGCTCTTCATCATCATTCTCAGATGATGAAGAGCCCCCAAGAAGACCAATCTCTCCTCCAGTTGAAGGACATTCTAGAATTCCTAGAAGACCAATAACCAGAAGAATGACAAATGTGGTTATGTCCTCAGAATCAAGCGAAGAAGCAGATCCAGCTCCACTGACTTCTAGACCCAGAAGATATGTTCAATATACTGAGGATGAGATTGAAGCTCAAAGATTCTTCCCTGTCAAGGAAGAAGATCCTGAAACTGATACTGAGGCAGATGTTTCTTGGAGGCCTCATACTGTCAGAAGACAAGGTGATGATGTTCTCCAACAATACTGGAACAACATTGCTCAAAGATTCAGATATAGAGAGAACATGATGGGTATGCTTAGGAATAAAGTTTTTCTGAATGTGAAGGATATATACTGGTTAAATGAATTTGTCAACAAAATAAAAGTCAAAACTGTTATAGATCCATTGTTGCAACCTGCACTGGGCCAGTCAGTCCTCCAATGAAGATTTTTCTTCATGACATTCAAAATATGGGATTCCAAGACTGGATAAAAATTGCAAGACTGATAAAGGAGATGCCATCTAGATCTTCTGAAGCCCAAGTGATGATGGATGAAATCTGGGTTGTATCTGCTATATGTTATGAAAAAGGCATCCTTTATGTAGCAGATTATAGGGCACTCAGTGTGATGATTGAGGCTATCAAGAATAACAAACCTGAGTGCCTTAACACTTTCAGAATTTTTCCCAAATATACCGTTCCTCCTAATCTGGATATATGTATACTGACTCAGAGGATAGGGAGTGCTTCATTACTGAAGCAGATTTGCCAACAGCTCCTATTAGCCATCTGGTGGGCTTGAAATGGATGATAAACAAGAAAGAAGACTCTTGGTTCAGAAAGAAGATAGTTGCTGTGCTGAACAACAGGCAAGATGAACTGAAGAAAAGAGAAGAGTTCATCCATGTGAAGAAAGAAGTCTTCTATGAGTTCGAATCAATTAACAGAAGATGAAGAAGAAGTCTTTACAGCCTGTATTTATGTATTTTTGATTTCTCTTTGTAATTGTTTTGTTATCATTAGATAGGGGGAGATTGTTAAGGCAAAAAGCCTTACCCGTTTATGAATCTTAGGATAACAAAACAACCTAGACTAGCTTAGATAAAATAGTAGATTAAATTAGCTAAGTTTAGGAGTGATACTGAGTTTGGCCAGTATTGGTCACTCAGTATCAGCACTCAGTATTGGAAATCCAATAATGAGTAGAAGGACTGAGTTACAGTCAGTTTTGTAACGGACTAAGATCAAATTCCTTGATCTTAGTCATTTCCTTAGTTTAGTCCTTCGGTTACTCCTTTGCCATTATGTAAGATCTATATACCATTATAAATAGAGATCATCTTGCAAAGGAGTACTCACCAATTTACACGTTCACTTATATCTATTTGTAATTGTTCAAGTGGTCTTGTATTTCCGCTACAAGCCACACTTTGTGGAATAATATACGTTTGACTAAATTACTGTGTTAATCACCTTAATTGTCTTAAGTAAATTATTAATCTTGTTAGGTCACAACGCCCTGGTTGAGATGGTTAATTGATTGGATAATTATAACTTAAGACAAATATTGTATAAGAACAAGATATGAGTCAAATGTATAATTCCACTAAGTGTGGCTTGTTGCGGAATAACAAGACCACTGATCAATTACAAAAGGTATGAAAGTGTAAAGTGAATTGGTAAATTCTCCTTTGCAAGATGATCTCTATTTATAATGATATAGAGATCTTACATAATGGGCAAAGGAGTAACCGAAGGACTAAACTAGAAAAATGACTAAGATCAAGGGATTTGATCTTAGTCCGTTACATAACAAGTGTAACTCAGTCCTTCTACTCAGTATCACTATCTGATACTGAGTTCTGATACTGAGTTCCAATATTGGTCACTCAGTATCAGACCTAGACTTAGCTATTTTATTCTACATATTAATCAACACTAGTCTAGGTTGTTTTGTTATCTTAAGATCCAAAGGGGTAAGGCTTTTTGCCTTAACAATCTCCCCCTATCTAATGATAACAAAACAATTACAAAGAGATACAAAAAAAAATAATTACAACAGCATAGGTAGCAAAATGTTCTTCTTCATCTGCTGTTGATGGCTTCATTCTCATAGAAGACTTCTTGTTTGATGTGGACAAACTCTTCTCTACTCTTGAGTTCATCCCTTCTACTATTAAGAACTGCAATAATCTTCTTTCTGAACCAAGAGTCTTCTTTCTTGGTGATCATCCATTTCAGTCCAACAAGGTGACTGATTTGAGCTCTTGGTAGATCTTCTTCAGAAATGAAGCACACTCTATCCTCTGAGTCAGTATACATATATCCAGAAGTTGGATATATGACACTCTTTTGATCCTGAAAAACAAGGTTAGGATGAAGAGGGTATTTTTTAAGATACTTGTATGTATGAAGGCATTCTGGTCTATTGTTTGAGTAAGCCTCAGTCATCACACTGAGTGTTCTATGCTCTATTTCATGAAGCAAGTCCTACTCATAACATACTGCAGCTACTGCACAGATCTCATCCAAGACTATTTGATCATAAGTTGATTTCTTTGGAAGCTCTTTGATCAGTCTTGTGATCTTCACCCAGTCTTGAAGACCAATTCTTTGAATATCATGAATAAATATCTTCATGGGAGGACTGGTTAAGCCAGTACAAGTGATAGTGATTCTTCCTTCTTTGAGCTTCACTTTTAATTTATTGACATCCAGATTCAACCAATGTATCCCCCTTACATTTGGAAATGTTTTGGTCCTCAAGAACTCCTTCCTTTCCTCCTTATACTGAGTCCTAGCTGCAACCATATTCCAATAATGTTGAATATGGTCTGGACCCTTTCTTGAGATTCTATGTGAAGGACCAGGAGTATCAGTATCTGGGTCAGATTCTGGTTCAGCTTTGATTCCCAACTCTTGCTCATATAAAAATATTTCTTGTTCTGCCCAGAGTTGTTGAGAAGTCAGTCTTGGAGCCTGCTCAGTATCACTGTCCAATGTATGAACAGGTTTTCTTTGTCTTGTTACCAAAGGAGCAGGTTCCTCACTTGATTCAGAAGAAGTGAGAATTGCATTGATGGGTCTTCTTGATAAGGAACTCCTTCTTCTAATCACCAGATTTTCTGGTTCTTCATCATCCGAGGATGATGATGAAGAATTTTCTTGTTCTACAAGATTTAGTGCATAGTTCACTAAATCTGGTTCTTCATCTTCATCATCAGCAATAGGCCAGATGAAAGGCCTATATACCACAATTTGCAAGTTATTTTCTTCTAGAACAGGTGGCTCAGTATAAGCTTGCTGTGGTTGGTCAGTGTGAGTCTCCCCCTGAGCAGATGGCTCAAGTGGGTCTTCAAAGTGTAGTACTTACCTACTTCTTTGTCTTCTTCTCTCATACTGAAATCGAAGTGGTTCAGTATGAGGACTTTGCTGATGTTGTTGTTGTTGTTGTTGTTGTTGTTCTTGTTGTGGAGGTTGGTCTTCATTCAATCTTCGTCTTTTCTCCCCCTGAGCAGATGGCTCAGGTTGATCAACCTCAGTATCTCTTTGTCTCTTCTCCCCCTTATTGTTATCATTGGATGGGGAGGGAAGAGGATCAGTATCACCACCCATGTCCCCTTGTGGTGCTTCAATGGTGGGGGATGGCATGGGCTCAGTCGCAGCATCAGTATCACCCTCAGTATTGGCATGGGAAGGTGATTGCATTTGCGCAGGATCGTCATCGCCTTCTCCTTCTTCATTATGTCCACCATGTGAGGATGGTGGATGAGATGGAGGCTTATGTTGTTGTTGGAGTAGTGAGACTGACTGTTTGATGGAGTCAATGTCCCTACTCATAGTGTCCATTCTGGCCAAAATTGTATTCTGAGTGTGTTGAATGGCCAGAATATTCTGCATGATTGTTTGCAGAGTCACTTGTTCTTCTGCAGCCTGTGATGCTGGAATACCCTGCACAGATGGTGCTTAAGAAACAAAAATATAATACTGGTTAGAAAGAAAGGTTTATCAAATAGAATTGTGGTGTTGTTTAACTCTATAATCATATAAACAGAATTTGTGAAGTCTGTATTTCATCTTGTGTATGATGAAAGATTGTGGACTTGTGCATAGCATGTGTAAGAAGATTTTAGTAAAAGTGAGTGTGTAAATTTAAGTAGCTCAGTATAGGATAAGTCACATTTACTAAAAGGTTTGGGTTTGGGAATTCGAAGCCTGGGATGTGCTTCTTATTATTTTCAATGTTTATCACTTGGTATTAGGGTGATAACAGAAATGTGGCTAAACCCCATGGAAAGTTTTTGGATTTTGTGGCTTAAGGGTTTGTGATCATTTCTTGAATTAAGCTACCCAACTCAAAAATAAGTTGGACATAATTCAAGCAGCACCAGTGGGTGTCAGTTTGACATCAACCACCATTGTCTCTTTAAATGTTGAGACAACTGTAGACTGACAATGATCAATTGTGTGCTCATTATATGAATTTTGCATAGCAGCAGTGGGCTAGCTATGTTGGCCATAAACGGATATATATTTGAAAGATCGTGTGAGACTTTGGTCAGTATTGAGTTGGTACTAGCCAATACATAGTCTCTATTTAGGAATGAAATATATATATATATAAGTTTAAGGACTTATTAGAAATTCATACCTGAGACTCTGTCAGATTCCCTTCTAGCATCGGCAGAGGTCGGTGCAGGATCATGTAATTGTTGATGTGCAGCACCAACATCTTCAATACCGACTTGTCTTTCTTGCTGAGCACCTTCCAGTGTAGTTTGCTCATATTGAATCTCCACATCAAGAGGAATATGAGGTTCCTCAATTGGTTGAGCAGTTGGAACTAGTTCTGGACCTGGAAGGTCAGCGGTGGCTGCAACTAAGCTTTGGGCTTGAAGAGAAGCAGTTAATGATGGAACATTTGCAGGCTGCACCTCCTCAGATGATAACACATCCATAAGGACTGGTGAGAGGTTTCTTCTTCTTCTTCTGAGGACAAGTTGTGTGGCTTCGGTCGACTCAGTATGAGAGGTATGTTGTTGAGTCGGTTCTTGAACTTGTGGAGCATCCTGCACATCCTGCATCTCAACATCTTGACCAGCATTTCCTCCATCACCACTATTATCATCATTATCATCATCATCATCATCATTGTCTGATTCAGAATCAGATATGTCTGCTTCCTCATTTAAGTGTTCTTGAACAATGGCCCACATATAAGGACTCAGTAGAGGCTCTCCTTGTCTTGGCCTGTAAAAGAAGATCTTCTCACTAAGAGGAGGAAGATCAACCCTTGGACTGTGAAACCTATCATAAGAATGTGTGGGCATTGAGTGTTGAAAGATGAGTGATAAGAATCTGCAGAAAGGGACATTACATTCCCTTGTGTTAGCCCGAACTAAAGCAGTAATTCATTGAAAATGAGCCGTGCATAATCAATGTTTCTTCCATAGTACAGAGCATGTACTATTTGCATCCCAAATTCATTTATTTGGTCCAAAGCACCCGTCTTGTGGGTCATACACCGAATAATTGTTGTAATAAGAATACCCCACATAGGACCAAATTCGTTTCTTTTGATGATGCCCGTTGATCCTATTCGACCCAAAAATGGCAATACTGCACGTGCCTCTGTTCTATCAACGAATGGGTCATACTGAGCTTGAGCGGGAAGCCTCAGTGTTTCACGAATGATGGCAGTAGAAACAAATGCCCTTCTTTGATCTCTAATTACCCACCCAGCAATCATATCTGGAGAATCGAGTGTGGCAGAGTACCAAAACTCGCATAGCATTTCTGGGTAAATAGCTCGAGGAGACAAGGTCAGTGCACGAGCAATTGGGCAATGCTTCATAAAAGTCACAATGTTTGTGAATTGTTGGCATACCCAGGCTTGAGGAATAGTGAAATTTGCTGTGATGTTGTTCCTCGCAAACCTGGGCAGTTCATCATTTCGGAATTTGATTTCCGATTCAACCTCTGGAGCGACGAAAGTGTAATTCGCCATCTGTGATTTTGATTTAAGAGTTTTTGCTTGCTAAATGAAAGTGAAATCGTTAATCGCAGAGAGAATTTAAAGAGAAAGAGTGAAATAACTGTTAAAAAATTTGAAGTAAAAAAAACGGTTATTTATAGGTGATTGAAAGATAATCAAGGTATTGGGAAGTTAAACCGGCTGATTTGACTGCCTTATCCTGTGCAAACGGTAACTTTCCTATTAAGAAAGGTTACCGTTGTGCAGTATGAGGGTTAAGTTCGGTGTGAACGCCGTCATACCCCAATACTGAGTTTAAAAAAAAATTATTTAAAAAAAAATTAAAAATATAAAAACAATTAATTTACTCCTGAAATTAATAAAAAAATAAAAATTTTAAATTTTGATGATAACAGACTAGTGATACTGAGTGGTCAGTATCAACAGGAGTGATACTGAGCATTCAGTTTTAAAGAAAATTAAGAAAGATCAAGGATTCAGCATACCTAATTGCCCTAGTAAATACATAAACCTTTCCTCAGGGAGAGGTTTAGTAAATACATCTGCCAATTGTTCATCTGTTGGTACATAATCTACCTCAACCTTACCTTTTTCCACATTATCTCGAATAAAGTGGTGTCTGATATCAATGTGCTTAGTTTTGGAGTGATAGACTGGGTTCTCTGTGATAGCAATAGCACTCTTGTTATCACAATGAATTGGAGTCTTTGTAAAGTTGAACCCGTAGTCCAATAGTTGATACTGCATCCATAATAATTGAGCTCAACAACTTCCTGCAGCAACATACTCTGCTTCTGCTGTGGAAGTTGCTACCGAATTTTGCTTCTTGGATGACCAACCTACTAGTCTTCCACCTAGGAATCGACATCCTCCACTTGTGCTTTTTCTATCTAATCTACAACCTGCAAAATCTGCATCCGTGTACCCTTCAAGGGCAAAGTTTGAATCTTTGGGATACCAAAGACCCAGGTTAGGAGTACCTGTAAGATATCTAAAGATGCGCTTAACTGCTTTCATGTGTGATTCTTTAGGATCAGCCTGATACCGAGCACACAAACATGTTGCAAACATGATATCAGGCATGCTAGCAGTTAAGTAAAGTAAGGAACCAATCATACCTCGGTATGTGGATTGACAAACTGATTTACCAGTTTCATCCTTACTTATCTTATCCTGAGTACCCATAGGAGTATGCATGGAAGATAAGTTTTCAAATTTGTATTTCTTTAACATGTCATGCACATACTTACTTTGATTTATAAAAGTGCCATCAGGATTTTGTTCAACTTGTAAACCAAGAAAATAAGTAAGTTCTCCCATCATACTCATCTGATACTGAGTTGACATTATCTTAGCAAACCAGTCACACATTGACTTGTCAGTGGAGCCAAAAATAATATCATCTACATATATCTGAATGAGTAAGATGTCAGAACCTTTCCTTCTTGAAAATAATGTTTTATCAATTTTACCTCTTGTAAATTTATTTTCAATAAGGTACTCAGACAGGGTATCATACCAGGCTCTTGGAGCTTGTTTGAGCCCATATAGAGCTTTATCAAGCTTGAAAACATAAGTAGGAAATTTAGGATCAACAAAACCTGGTGGTTGTTTAACATAAACCTCTTCTTGTAGTTTTCCATTTAGAAAAGCACTCTTGACATCCATCTGATAAACTTTGAAGTTCTTAAAAGCTGCATATGCAAGATACAACCTAATAGCTTCAATTCTTGCAACTGGTGCAAAAGTTTCATCATAGTCAATGCCTTCTTCTTGCCTGTAACCTTGAGCAACCAATCTTGCTTTGTTTCTGATGACAACACCATCCTTGTCCATCTTGTTTCTGAATACCCACTTAGTACCAATAATAGTTTTGCCAGTAGGAGGTGGTACTAAGTTCCAAACTTTGTTTCTCTCAAACTCTGTGAGCTCTTCTTGCATAGCTTCTACCCAATCTTCATCTAATAAAGCTTCATCAGCTTTCTTTGGTTCAATGGTAGATAGAAAGCTTGAGAAGAAACAGAAATTTGCAGTTGCTTGGGGTGGAAACTCTAATTTTCTTCTTGTTTGGACACCTTCTTCAATAGGACCAATAATGTTTGAGTGTGGATGGTCCCTGTGTTCCCTTAAATTGTTTCCTAAGGACGCATTTGAAGTAGGATCAACACTATCTTGTTGATTGGGTGTGTTGTGTGTCTGATACTGAGTGGAATTTTGGTCAGTATTAGACGCCAGAGGTTGCTGTTCAGCTTCATTTTGCAGAGATGAGGTGGATTCTTGTGAAGTGTTGGATGTTTCACCTTCTTCATAGGTAGAGTGGTTTAGATCATTAGTTGGAAACTCAGTGTGAATGTTCTCTGTTATGGGAGCGTCAGAATTAGTCGCAGTTGAGTAAGACTGAGTTCGAACTTGATCAGTTTCATTAAACTTATTAGGAATAAAGTGTGGATGAAACTTGGGCTCTTCAGCAATGGAGTTTTCTGGATTGCATAGGATATCTATGCCACTTATGTCTTCACTTGTTGAGGTAGAATGCTCATTCTGATCTTCATCAAATGTGACATGAATGGATTCTACAATCATCTTTGTTGAGATGATATACACTCTGAAAGCTTTAGAGTGTGGAGAGTAGCCCATGAACACACCTTCATTTGCTTTGGGAGCAAATTTGTTGATATTTTGTTTTGTACTGAGTACAAAGCATTTACTCCCAAAGATGTGGAAGTATTCCACATTAGGAATCTTGCCATTATATAACTCATATGGAGTCTTCAGATGTCTCTGGACTATAGTGGCTCTATTCTGAGTAAAGTTTGCACAATTTACGGCTTCAGCCCAGAAACTCAGTGCCAGTCCAGCATGGCATAACAAAGTTCTTGCAGCTTCAATTAATGTTCTATTCTTTCTTTCTACAACACCATTTTGTTGTGGTGTGTAAGCTGCAGAGAAGTTTTGAATGATTTCTTTTTGTTCACAGAAATCGGCTAATACTGAGTTCTTAAACTCAGTACCATGGTCACTTCTAAGTTGCTTGACCTTGTTGCCTTTTTGAAGTTCCTCTCTTTTTATAAAGGCAATGATTTCTGTTGTTGCATCTGACTTAGTCTTGAGGAAGATGACCCAAGTATATCTTGAGAATTCATCAACCAAGACTAGAGTATAGATCTTTTTGGCCAAAGATGGTGTGCTGATGGGGCCAAAAAGATCCATATGTATCATAGTAAGATGTTCATTAATGGAATGATTGACCTTTGACTTGAATGAACTCTTCTTCTGCTTGCCCATTTCACATGCTGAGCATAACTTATCTTTTGAATAAGTAATAGTGGGCAACCCTCTCACCAGTTTCTTCATACTGAGCTCGTTGATATTTCTAAAGTTGATGTGAGAGAGTTTCTTGTGCCATAGCCAATGCAATTCTGGCTTGACTTTAGAAAGCAGGCATACTCGAATAGTTGGGTCTATTTCAGATAGGTTGACCACATATACATCTTTTTCTCTTCTAGCAATGAGTACATGCTGCCCTTTATCATTGTATATGACTCCTGCAACCTTCCTGAATCGAGCTTCATTGTCATCATCACACATCTGGCTGATACTGAGCAGATTGTGTTTAAGACCCTCTACATAGGCAACTCTTTTAAAAGTTATGTTGCCTGCCTTAATCACACCATAACCTCTTGTCTTTCCCACCGAGTCATCTCCAAATTTAACAGAAGGACCCTTCTCTGGAGTATAATTTAGAAGGTATTCCATACTGCCTGTCATGTGTCTTGAGCAGCCACTATCTAAATACCATTTTCTGTCACCCTGCACAAGACACAAAGTAAAAGTTAGTTCCTTTTAGGCACCCATTGTTGAATGGGACCTTTGGTGGAATGAACAGATTTTGTCCTGATCTCTTTATTTGGAGAGGTCTGTAACACTTCAGGGGAAACTTTTGAGGTTTTCTTTGGTGATACTGACTTAGTTTCTCTCCTTTTCTTTGGTACTGAGTACCTAGGACTTGAGAGATCAGTCCAGCATTCATCTCCCTTATGACCAGTATGATGACACCTATAACATTTTCTAGGTCTATTTCTAAACATATTTTCATAAGGTATTTTAGAAAACTGTTGCACTTTTGGTAGATCAGTATGAATAAGTTTTGCAAATTTTTTACTTAAAGATTTGACCTGATCACCAAGTGTTTTTAAAATGTTATTTTTGTCATTTTTAATAGATGTTTTAACATTTTGTTTTACTGGTTTAAAGGGTGGTGGATCTGATTGCTTCTTTTTATTTGACAGAGAAGTCTTTCTAATATTATTAGTGTAAGACTTCTTGTTTCTGCCAACTGTGGACCTAGTTGAAGTTGTTGTTTGTTTATCATGTTTTGAAGAAACAACTTTAATAGGTTCTTTAGATGTCTCAGTATATGATGTTCTTGTTCCTGCAACTTCTGTATTAGATGAAACATTTGAGATAGAAGTTGTCTTATTATCATTATATAATTCAAAAGTTGTTGTATTAAATAATAATTCAAAAGGTGGAACAGCAGAAGTGTCATACTGATCTATTGGGAGCTCAGTATCATAAATTTCCTTTACAGGAAATTCAATACTGAGTTCTTGTAGCTCAGTATAGCAGTTTGAGCAAATGGAGGGACCAATAGGTTTTTTTAAAATTTCATTTTCCTCATCATCTGACTCGGTTTGACATCCAACTTCACAAAAAGTTTTAGCTTTTATAAATTGAATAGGATTCATATTGGAAAACTCTTCAAATAAATCAGCAAAATTATTCCTATTTTTAAATTGAGGATCAACACCAAGTGCAGCCCTCACATTTTCTGGGAATTGTTGATTTAAGCATTTATTTAATTTTATTGAAGCATTTCCCCAAGATTTACACTGTTTTTCAAATTTTTCTTTTTCAAGTTTGTGTAAGTGAGCTTTATCAGCTAATCTTTGGTTAATGTCCTTTAAATCTGAAAGGTTTAGTTCTAAATCTTTATACTTTGCTAATTTATCTAAGTTTTCATTATTTACCCTTTCAAGTTCTTGAATTGTTAATTTTAAAGCTTTTTCTTTTTGTACACAAGTTTTAAGATCAACAATCATATACTCAAAAATCTTAGTTTTTTCATTCACTGAATAAGTTTGAAAGGAACTTACCTTGTACAACTGAGTGGAATCCCAATCAGTATGAACACTCATCCTCTCAGCCTCTTTGATATCCTTTTCAAAGGAGCTCTTCAAATCATCTTCAGTGAAAGCCATAAAGGCTTTATTCTCAATCTCTTCCTCATCATCACTTATGTCCTCATCCATCCAAGCTTCAGAATATAGTGCTTGATGAGGTGCTCCATTCCCTTCTGCCCTCTTACCCTTGCTCCAGTTCTTCAGTTTGACATACTTGTCTCTATACCTCTTTGCTCGGTAGGCAATCTTGTCATTTTGATCAGTCTCAAAAGACTTGGTATGACAATTTGCAGCAATATGTCCAGGTTTTCCACACCTATAGCAAAGACCTGATATTGGGTCAGTATTAGAAGAGCTAACACCAAGCCTCTTCTTTTTCAACTGATCCAGCTTCATAGACATAAGAGCCATTTGAGTCTCAAGCTCTTCTGCCTCAGCATCAGCAAGATCAATTACTGGTTCATCAGGTTCAGTCACAGTATATGCTTGTTGCACAATGAGAGCCATTCCATTTGAAGATTGATCAGTTTTCTTCCAGTTGATCAGTCTTGAAGCAGTATTCTCTTCATGGTTCAACATTAGGCCATATAAAGTTTGAAGAGTATATGACTCAATGTTGTTAGCAGCATTGACAGAATTTGACATGTCAAGAAATTGTTGAGGAAGACTGTCCAGGAACTTTTGAACAAGTTCCCCTTCCTCTTTTACAATGCCAACACTAATTAGACCATGAACAATAGTATTAAACCTGTTGTAAAGAGAAGTGATGTCTTCATTTGGATTTGAAAAGAAGTTTTCATACTTTCTTCTCATGTTGCTCTTTCTTTGCAACTTCACTTTTGGTGTGCCTTCATAGGTGACTGATAGGCTATCCCACATAGCCTTTGTTGTTGGCAATTCCATGATTGCATTGAGAATTTCTTTGGTAACAGCATTACCAATCACCCCTTTAGCTCTGGAGTCTAAAGCATACAACTGACGGTCAGTATCAGTCCAGTTGTGCTTTAGTTTAGGTACAGTTCTTATGCTCTCAGGAGCATTATCAGTAGCAGCAACAGGTTCCACAGTTTGTGGGATGATAGGACCATCATTTAGCACAGTGAGCATTTCATGATGAATGGATTCAAGATACCACTGAGCTTTTAGCTTCCATTGATGGAAGTCTTTACCATCAAAGATGGGTACTCCCTTTCCAGAGATAATTGGTGCAACAATGGTAGACATTTTTTATTTTGGAGTGTGTGAAGGATAAGTATAAGGGATGGCTGCCAGGGTAATAGATCAACTAAATAAGAGTTTATTTAGCCTGCTCTGATACCAGTTGTTAGGTCACAACGCCCTGGTTTAGATGGTTAATTGATTGGATAATTATAACTTAAGACAAATATTGTATAAGAACAAGATATGAGTCAAATGTATAATTCCACTAAGTGTGGCTTGTTGCGGAATAACAAGACCACTGATCAATTACAAAAGGTATGAAAGTGTAAAGTGAATTGGTAAATTCTCCTTTGCAAGATGATCTCTATTTATAATGATATAGAGATCTTACATAATGGGCAAAGGAGTAACCGAAGGACTAAACTAGGAAAATGACTAAGATCAAGGGATTTGATCTTAGTCCGTTACATAACAAGTGTAACTCAGTCCTTCTACTCAGTATCACTATCTGATACTGAGTTCTGATACTGAGTTCCAATACTGGTCACTCAGTATCAGACCTAGACTTAGCTATTTTATTCTACATATTAATCAACACTAGTCTAGGTTGTTTTGTTATCTTAAGATCCAAAGGGGTAAGGCTTTTTGCCTTAACAAATCTAAACAATTATCAAACAAACCAGGGTTGTTGTGACCTAACAAACTAAACTTAAACCTTTATTACAATCTTAATCCTTGTTTAAAATGTGTGACTTGTGAATTTAGGAATTCTACAAGACACCTTTTTTAAAACTTAAGAACTATTCTTTAAAATTTATAGTTTCAAGAATTGTGCGATTTATATGTATTCCTAAAACGAGGTGTACAAAACGTTTTACTATGTTTTGTGAAAAACTTATCTATAATAAAACTTACTCGTTTTATCTTACTTGAAAAACTTAAACTTATGTTAAACTTTTAATTATTTTATGATTCATAAACTTGAAACATAAATCTAGTTTAACACATCTAGTTTTTCATATGTCTAATAGTGAAATTAAACATTTGTTTTGACTTACTAGATTTGACCAAAACTTATGTCTTAACGACACACTTATAAACTTTGTGATTTTCTTGCGTAGCTCCCACTAGCTCCAACAACCATGATGGAACTTAAGCAAACACAATCAGCGGTCTATACTTGGTGAAACTAATAAACTTATTATGTAAAGACTATATATAATAATTCTTAGTTTCTTTAAATCTTTCTTACATTTAACTTGAACTAGTTAAATGTAGATTATTAAGTTTTCTTGTTATTTATCACTCGATCATTAATCTAGTATATTGTACTTGTATAATTATCTAGTTATAATAACTTGTAACTTTATACACCTTATAATAATATATAACTTTGTATATTTCTAGTTAATCATATAATTTTAACTTGTACAATTTCTAGTTATAATGAAATCATAACTTTGTACTTTCTAGTCTTAATTATAAATTAACTTATACAATAACTAGTTACACTGTTATTCTTTAAGATCAAAATAACATTATCCTTTTTAATTGTTCCATTTTATCTTGTATTAAATCTATTCGTATGTATATATATATATATATATATATATATATATATATATATATATATATATATATATATATATATATATATATATATTATTTTTATTAAACTTGTAACATTCTAATAGGAATATTACATCTAATTTATACGTATGTATTTTAACTTAATCTAATCAAAATACGTATAAACTTATTTTATCTTTTAAAATTCATTTTCCTTTTTAAATATTAAAAATTCCGAAACTATATATATACATATATAAATAAATAAATACATCTTATTAATTTTAGAACTTAAAAATTAATACTTCTTTTAATCTTTATTAATTTCCTAAATGAATTAGATAAACCCTAATCTTGTTCTTGATCAATCAAAACAAGGGTTTTGACTTTCTTGATCAAAAACATTATTTATTAAAAGATTAATCCTAATCAATCCTATCTAAATAATGAGCTTTGTTTAAATTCTAAGATAGATTATAACCTTAATAAACTTATTTAAACTTTTTAATTTAAACCTTATAGACAATAAAACTTTGTCTAAATTTCTAGGTTTAAAGAACTAGTCTTAATAAACCTATCAAAATAATAATTAAGCCTATTAAACATGAACTTGTTTAATTATCTAGGTTTTAGATTATTATCCTAATTAATTCTTTTAAACAATTAAACTCAAACGAGTTTAATGTTCTAGGGTTCTTTAGGGTTTCGAAAATCTTAAACCTAGGAAACTTTTCCACCAATTAAACTAGGCTAGTTTAACAAACTTGGTGTCCAAATAACCTCTAGATTTCGAAATCTCTAAGGGATTGGGAAAAAATCCTTTTGACCAATTAAATAAATCTTGTTTAACATACTTGGTCCTAGGGTTCTTCCTATTACACGAAATTTCTAGGGAAAAAGGAAAGAATCCTTTTGATCAATTAAACAAATCTTGTTTAACATACTTAATCCTAGGGTTCTTACAATTTTCGAAAATTACTAGGGTTAGATCCTTATGACCAATTAAACTAAACTAGTTTAATGTTTTTGGTCTAGGGTTCTTACCCTTTTTCGAAAATCATGAAGGAGAAAAAAAAAAGAAATTGGAACAAAAAGAAAGACTTTAATTAAAATATACAAACATGCTTTGTTAATCTAGTTTAGATTTCTAAACCAGCGCTCTGATACCACTGAAGGGTTTCATTAACACTGATCGACCTATAGGGCCGACCTCCTAATATGCTTGGTTCGACCATACTGACCAAGAACATGAACTTGTTCTTGACCGGTTAAAACCAACTAGCTGATTTAATCCCTAAAAGCGGAAGTAGGATTAAACGTAATCCTTAAACCCTAAAGGATTGGGATGTTGGAAATCTAGATTAGATTAACAAGAAAGAAACCTTGTACGAAAAACTCGAAGACACACACATACTTGTGTGTGTTCGTCGAACACTCACCAAGAACCCTAGGGTTCTTGGTGTTCTCGTTCGATCGAACAAGAGGAGAGGAAGAAAGTGTGTTCCATGAAACATACCTTAGTTAATGCTTAAGATACATCCACTGATGATGAAAATGATGAGCGATCTTCTAGTTGATCACTTGCAACGATCTTGTTCTTCAATACTTGAAGAACACGAAGAACGAACGAAGAACACGAAGAACACAAACTTGTGTTCTTGTGTTTGAGGCTTCGGCCGAATGAGAGGAGGGTGAGGGGTGAATTTCGTGTAAAGAGACAAGAATCAACCTCTAGGTTTAAGCCATAAGCATTCTATTTATAATAGAAGATCTAACACTTAAAACCCTTCTAGTTTAATTAAGATTAACTTCTTAATTAAACTTCCTTTTTACACATCCATCCCTTATAGTTTTAACTAGTTTATTATTGTTGCACTTAAGTATTAAATGTCTAGTATTAATACACTAATAATTCGGTACCCATATACACAAATTATATACTTGTAATTATACTTTTAATAATTAACTATATAATAACCTTTATATAATTTATACAACAATATTATCCAATTACTATTTGATTTAATGGCTTTAAATCATATCATGGATAATCTATAATTAACACATTGTATATTTACTCAACTAGTAAATGTGCAATACTTGTATTAATTAGTTAGTTAAACTAATCTAGTAATAAGTTAAACTTAACTTAATACTTAACTGATTCATAATGACTATTATGAATCATTCCTCTTCGTAGTATCATTGCATATCTTAATCGTATTACATGCACTCACCGGTGTGACCCTTAAGTGTTTCTTAGGCATGGATGTATCATCATAGGTTGACTAACTGTGCACATAAATCCTTCATTCTCCACCTTCAACACCAGGTACACCTTCACCACCAGCTCAAGGCTTTCCAAATCCCTCTGATGATCCTCTTTTCTTGGATCCATCTCCACCAAGACACACCCAACCACCACCCTCATCCGTGTCTCATTCTTCTCACTTCCACAACTACCCTACCACCAATCACATCCATCATCCCAACTACCACAACAACCCCACCACCACTCACATCCACTATTCCAACAACCACAATTACCCTACCCCCACTCACATCACTCATCCCAACTACCTGAACTACTGTTCCACCAATCACGTCCATCATCCCAACTTCCACAACCACAGTTCCACCAGCTACAACCACCATACCACCAACAGTTACCTCACTTCCACTACTATCCATCACAACTGATAATGCCTCGAGGGTCACTGTAACTCCACTGTCTACAATTGTTATGACCCTCCCTCAACAAACTCCAGTATCAGAGGCTACAACAACCACCACCACCCAAATTCTAACTCCAGATCTACAGCTCATACCGCATTTCGCTTCAGCACTAGAAACCTTTAACACAAGGCTGGCGAACATTGAAAGTAGACTGAAATCTATTCCTCCTCCTCCTCCGGCACATGGTCCAAGAACCAGAGAGCAGCTCATGCAAGCATCTCGTCCATTTACAATGGAAGAAGTTAAAGCGATGTTCAACTATCGCATGGAAGAACTTCTCGAGCCCTGCTCTCAAGGTACCCCCCCCCCCTTTACAAAGTCTGGAGGACCCGGAGGATGATCCTCAGGGAGGGGGACAAAGAAGGAGACTGGAACAAGGAGGATCCAGTTCTCAATATCAAGCAGGAGATAGTCAATCACAACACCACCCCAGCTCCTCTCATTGAAGGACAGGGAGGAGGCCCACAAGACGAGGATTATATTGATGATTGGGCAATTGTTGATTTTGACTACTTCAGGTGTTACACGTTGAACCCCTCAACCAGTGGCGGGTGGAAGAACATGAGGATATCTTACCTCAACACAAACTTGCTCCGGAACAGATGACTGAAGAACAATAACTAGAATCTATGTGTCATCTTCAATCTATAAATGCTGAGGTTGAGCATAACCGCACGGGCAACGTTCACCGGGTTCTAATGAAACAGGCGGACACAGTGATTGATCTACAAAGTGATTCAGATGAAGATAATATTATGAAGGAGGCTTTTACCGAACCACCTCAAAATGCCAACTCTCCTCCAGATGACAACTCTGACAGCGACAAACCAAGGGAGGAGGAATGCGTGGAGGTAGAAAGAGTCCCTTTCACCTGAGAAAACTATCACAGATTCTTCTACAACTACGACTCACTGGTTACCGCAAGAAATAAACAACCGGAACCACCAACTGCTTATCCACAACATCATGTACCAGTCTTAACAGATAGTGAAAAGTGGGCGGAGGATAGAGCTAATAAACGTCGTTTAAAAATTCCCAAAAAGTTTCTATTCCAACAAATTAAACTACCATTTCATGAAGACCGCTTCTCTGCAATCTTCCAGGAAAAAGAGCTGCCTATAATTTATCAAGATCTGTATAAGGAGGTGATTCTGCAGCCACAGGAAAAGCGAATGTACTATCTCACGATGCATTATCTACGTGGCAAAACAGATCGACACAACAAATCACCGATCACGCAGCTTTTGGACATAACGACCAACCACTTCTCAGACTATTTACAAGATTCGACGAGCAGACGATCAAGTGTACACGATTTATGAAGGAGACTTCTATATCCTCGAACCTCGAGATATAGAATGTCTATACAACAAAGTACGAGTTCTTCCAGACACCCCACATCCAGTGAAAAATCATGCGAGAAATTTCGCTCACGCTGCTCTGAAGCGTTTCATGCTTGTAAAGTCTCTTGCTGCTCGTATGAAAGATGTACAAATGGCCTTTGAAAGTGGCACACAAAAGGTTCACCTGGCAGCACCATACAGATCCCTTCCCTTCGAAATTCAATCTCGGCGAACAGTCATTCTGGGTGAATCTAACTTGGGAATGACTTACATGAACCTCTTCAAGGAAAGACTTTTCTTCCGTGTTTCGGACATTGCCAAGTTCTGTGACGGTACATTAAAACTCCTGAAGAAAAAGTTGGAGAAAAAGGGAAGACACTTGAACAGGCTTCCCAGCAACCCAGAGAACACCTCCCTACGAAGCAACATCGACAAACTCATCACTGCCATTGATGACAGATTAAACTGGCGCACAGTGATTAGACACTTTGAGGTTCATCTGGGGTACGAGAACAACGAAGAATGCCCACCTACACAACTGAAGTCAGTAACCCACCACAAAAATTTGGTCAATATCATGGCCTCCGATGGCCTGACGAACCAGTTGCTCTCAACAGACTAAAAAAGAGGGGTGGCCCGCGTCAATAATCAATTGCTGAGAGGCACTCCACTTGTCAACAATGTCAAAATTTTGAACGATGGCTTCTGATCACAACATATTCAGAACCCGATCATCATAATCAAGCACAATGCTCAATCAATATTCACTACAATCACTCTCTTTCAACCCTCCGACGATGTATAAGGTACATCCTCAAATCTCAAAACTTATTCATACTTTGGTTTTCTCGAGGGGGAGAAATATTAATTCTAGGGGGAGAATTATTATTTCTTTGGAGAGAAAAAATTAGAAATTCAAAACAAAAAAAATACCCAACCAAATAATTTAACGAAAAATCTTTAGCAAGACAATACCTTCCCAGGGTTTGCCAAATCCGGCCTTACCTTCCCAGGGAAATATTTCAGCCAACTGGTAAATGTGAGGGTATACGTCTAGGGTATAGAAATAGGTCAGTGCAAGGTGATGTGAAAACATGATAAATTTAAGAAAACACACCTTTGAGTGCATCTAAACCGTCAACAAACCGGGCAACCATTCAAATAGGTGATCATTCATAAGTTGAATGTTTCACTAGACTTTATGGGCCCAGTAAAGGAAATGCACGCCACCATTCGGAGTATTGAAACATAATAACCTCTTGCCCCGGGTTAAGTCTCTTTGTATGCACAGTGTGTCTAGTTCTCACCCTCAAGAATCTTCCAACATAGGACACTTGCACTACAAAAATGGATCCCCGTGAATCCATCTGAACACTCGTAGTGGCATCACAATCTGATGTTTCACGAGGATCGAGTGGAAATCCTGCTAGAGCTAAAACACCAACTCTAAACGCGGGTCACACACTTGAATCAGCGGTTGTGCAAACGACTACCGATTCATATCGTGTGCTAACGGATACTCTATGTGAGTCCGGTGTTACCCAAGAAGGACAATTTGTTGTGCCTTAACATCAATCAATCTTTCAGGCAACAAATTATACCGGAAACACATCAAAATCCGATGAAAAATCCATATGAATTTCTAAAATGCAACATCTTTTGAAAGCTGATTAAAATGCACATGAGCGTAATAGACCACTCTCAAATTACTCCTATGATCTGCTAAACCCAACATGATCTTCCCCGGAGCCACCGACAATATAGGAACTAAAAAGTGAGGGTCCCTAGGTCTAGGTGAGCAGAATCAAGTATCATGGGATCTTGATTGGGGTGCGCTGAGGTAAAAAATGAGAGGGGGTATGAAGTATGGGCTGCAAATCAGCTTATCACATGGTATAAACAAAAACGAGGGTGTGGTTGAAAAAAATGAAAAAGTGAGTTGAGTGAGGAGCGTGTGTGAAAGGGTTAATGAAAACGGAAAACCCTCCCTAAATCGAACAAAAGACCGGGTAACCTCATCTATATCAGATTGCAAAAGTTGCTTTCTGATTAAGACATCATGGACCCAGTGATGCATTGCACAATCCCCACTGACCACTCAAGTACAAAAAGTACTTGTTTCAAAATCACGGAGATTATCACATCTGCTATCGACATCTCATTTGGAGATTGTTGATTGAAAAAGGGGACCCACCTCCAGTCCTCGCCTTCGTTTGTCCACGTATAGAGTCTAGAACCGAATTAAATTTTTCTAGGACACAGGCATTCCACCAAGCATATCCTAGTGATATTGCCGGAACATTCATAGTGATACCAAAATTTTGGTATTCCATGATGATTGAATGGAAATCCTACCAGTGCTAACATCAAAGACAACACGGAACGTAGGTCACACAGTTTATGTAATTGTTGTGTCAATAGGCAATCTATGTGATTCTGGGTAACCCTAATACCTTCTTGTGCGAAGATCAGACGACTGTACTCCATTCTTATCAACAACAGTCACTATGTCTGATAGAGGATCTGATGACTGTGCTCCACTCTTATCAACAACAGTCAATACATCAGATAAGGGATTCTATGACCGTACTCCAACATTATCAACAACGGTCAGAAAATCCAAATAAAATCAAGATACCGCACTTCTACAACTTCAACAAATATCAGGAACCGAGGATCAGCAGCAAATCGACAACGCCACAACTTCAAGAAAGGACTTCCGCTGCTAACCGCTCTATCTATGGGTCTACATTTCGTCGATTTTCCTGAAATCTTCTGGAATACTTTATATTGGTTGAAAAGCCAATTAAAAGTATGTCTATCACCGATCATCAAAAGTTGATGCTGATTTTTCAACAAAACTGCACAACGGTTTAACACTCAGCTCCAGCTTTACAAACAAGGAAGACTTCAAAGATATGCAACCTAGACTACTGTTACAAAGGGGGAGATTGTTAGGTCTTAAATTATTGTAAATAATAGTCTAGGGGGTAGATTGCAACATTATATATTAGTTTAGTTAGTTAATTAGGCTTAGCTAGGCAATTAGGGGTACAAGTATAAATACTCCATTGTAATGCTAAATCCCTAACTTTTGCAATCAATCAAGAAACATTTCAGCAATTGTTCTCTCTCCGTCTCTGTTCTTTCTCTCACTAAAACCCTAAAACTTCATCTTCAAGTTTCATCCAAAATCATCAAATTTGATTAAGCAATGGATTGATTGTTGTTCTAGGCATTTCAGAGGCAGATAAAAAGCTAGCGGGCTTAGACGCTGGAATCTGGTTCCTCCTTCAAAGATCCCTCCCAAATCACATTCTTATCACAGTGGAAGAATGTAAAACTGCCAAAGAGATATGGGATATTTTGATAACATCTTATGAAGGAACCGACGAATTTAAGGCTAGCAGCAAAGCGATGTTGAATTGGAAGTATGAAGCCTTCAAGGTCATCAAAGGTGAAACACTCAACATGTTGTACAGAAGATACACCATCTTCATAAATGAATTAAGGGAGTTTGGTATTCACAAAGATGTTAAGAATTAATGTACAAGTTTTTGGAAATTCTCCCAAAAGATTGGGCTTTCATGTGCACGGTGTTAAGAACTTCTGGTCAGATGAGAGACATGAACATGAGTAGTCTCTACAGTACACTGATGAACTTTGAAAACGAAAACAAGATGTACGATGATCTGAATGATACTCCCACCCGATCTGCCCTTATCGCAAGCTCTTCCAAATCATCTCGAATAGCTCTAAAAGCAAAGGTGTAAAATGTTGCCGTTCCAAACGATGCTGATGATGAAAGATTTGAAGATGATGAGGATGGTGATTTCGAAGAACGTGAGTCTAATTCAGGAGAATGTGATAATGATGATTAAAAGAACTCTCTGAAAGTATGGCTCTATTAGCCACAAGATATAAAAGGTTCTTAAATCGAAACAGACCAGGAGGTCAAAATGACAGAGGAGAGATGGTATGCTTCAAGTGTGGAAGAACAGGTCATATCAAAGCTGAGTGCAGAGTCAAAGAAAATTCTGGTTCTGAAAAATCAAGTTCAAGCTCTTCATCAAACTATAAAAAGAAATATGAAGACATTGAAAAGAAGTAACAGGAGCTGAAAGCTCAGTTAGCCAAGGCTGAGAAAGATGCAAAAGCATTAAAGGCAACTGCTGAAACTTGGTTAAGTGACTCAGAGACAAGTGAAAAGAAGTGATTGTAAGTAATACAAAAAGTTTTTTTGCTAAAACCGAATAAGAATCTGCTTCAGACTCTATATGCCTAGTGGCTCAATTTGAAGAAACTGAAGAGCATCTGATAGAAGGAGAATTTCATAAATTCGGCATTCCAAAATTCCTTCTTTCAGGGACTAAGAAGACGAACTTCCAAATAAAAGAAAAGTGTCTGACAAAGCTCCTCCAGATGATTATCCACCGTTAGTCAGGTGACTTGCAAAAGACTTAATATTCATTCACGATAGAAATGCTAAGTTAGAACCGCTCTAACTAAGGTGACTGAGGAATTGGAAAAGCTCACTTAAGAATTTTCAAAAGCTGAGAATTCAAGACTTGAGGCAATCAGGCTTCAATACTTCTGCAATCTTCTAAGAAAAGATAAACTGGCATTAACTCAAACAAAATGAAGCCCTTCAGAAATCGTACAACTCATGGTCCAAGTCATCTGATCTCATCAAGCAAGTGCCGGAAGAACAAAATTCAATCCCAGTCTTCTCTGAAGAAGTTAAATCACATCCAAACTGCAGAGCTCTCACATTTGGAATATCAAATGACCACAATCAGAAATCAAGAATGTCCAAATCTCAAGAAGTTTGTTATGGGAGAGAAGTATTTCAGACTGCCAGCGGAAACCTGATCATCACAAAATCTGGTCTCACTAACCAAGATTGTTAATCAGAGGGGTCTAAGATCCAGGGTGAAGAGATGAATCAGGATACTACTCGAACTCAAAAGGTAAAACTCACTTGTTATCAGAATAAAGCAAACGTCACTGTAGCTGATTCCTCAGATGACCAAACGACAGTAAATCTCACTGCTCATATCAGCTTGCTGACCTCATCAGTAGCTGATACAAAAGCTGAACTTACAAAGATCACATCTGAAATCAGGGCTGAGATGAATGAAGGGTTCACATAAATTTGTAATCAGCTGCAAAAGTTTCTCAAGCAACTAGAAAACAGTGCCACTCCACCAGCTGTTCAAAAAGACTTTGCACATTTCTTTAGTCAACATGTCTCAATTCGTCAAAAGGAAAATAAAATACTAGAAGAACCATTCTTTGATGACGATCTGATAACAATATTTGATCAGATGGATGACCTCAAAAAATCCCAAAATCTCTCAATAGAAAACTATATCAAGCAAAATGTCATCTTGGAAGAAGTTGAAGAAATGGAGATTGATGAAAATCAAGTTGATCAAAAGGTACAAGGTTTACCAATGGAAGATTATGTAAAACAAAACTTTAGCTTAGAGATGACTGGAGAAATGGAGATCGATGACAGCCATACAGATCAAGTCATTCAACTCAACAGTGACACGAAAGGATGTATCTGTAATAATCACAAAAACAGAGAATGTCAAATCTCACTTATGAAAGAAAAATGGCATCGGGCTAAAAGAGGTCATCAGATACGGAGCAATATGTTTCACAAAAGGTAATTATTCTCGATGACAACCAGTATCCATTTCTTAGTGGATACCCAAAAATTCATGAATGAGCTGAAGGTTGGTGCAGGGCAAACAACATGAAGACATCTGATTAATGATCAGTTGTAAGCCCATGCGATTCTCCCAAATCATCAATAAGTTAAAGTGAAGTTCGTCTCATCAAACATTGCTCATTTCCAACCACTGTTGCAGCTATTTTTCAACTTATGATGCTGCTTCTTTTATTCTCTTACTAAGTCTGAGGACTAATTTTGGTTGGGTATGTATTATATTAGTTTCCATCATTTTCAATTAATGTTCTTGTCTTATGTTATACTTCCTCCGATTCAAAATAAGTGCTACACTTCTACTTTCACGGTTTTTGAAGCAAAATAGTGTAATGATGGTTAAATTAGATTAATTAAATGATTAGTGGATAATGGGTCCCACACCTTTTGAATAAAGTGGGGTTAATGATGGTTAAATTAGATTAATTAAATGATTAGTGGATAATGGGTCCCATCCTAAGTTATCAGCCATACCTTAGTATCTCATTCAGATCGGAAACAAGACATTTTATCAGTAAAAAAAAAAAAAACTTCATCAGCTAGTCTATGGTTCTTACACCTCTTGAAGGCTCATTGTTTCAGATAGTCGAATGATATCTGACGATAATGACCATCTGATGGAGCATCGATTGCTAGACTTCATCAGATAGTCATTAGGTGGAGCAATCTCATTGGACCTATCTTCAAAACTGACACCCAAGTGCTATTGGACACGTCTGTCTCGGTGACATTAAATTTGACTCCACGATGTCATTTCCCGCCATACTACCCTGCTATTTGATTGACTCTTTACATCATTCCTAGCCTACCTATAAATAACCTCCCATCTCCACCACACGATCAATTTAAACGGTTCAAATTCTAACCGTCGATCAAAACCGTCTCCCACAATTTTCCCCAAATTACTCCGCACTTAAACTTTTCATTATTCTTCACTTGCAAACTTTAATCTCAAAATCCAAAACCCTATCATCCTCTTCTCAAAATATCTCAATCCTAAATGGCGACCTCAAAGAGAACCTATCTCTAAGTCTCCGTGCCTGCTTCCGTTCATCCATCAACGAATATGTCTTACTCATACAGAAACATATACTATACGAAGAACAATTCAAGAAGCGTTATCAACTATCGTCTCGGGAACTTGAGACCAGAATTCAAAGAACTGATAAAATTCTTCGACCAACATCTGATTAGAGACACACTAAACTTCGATATACCTTTATCAAAACCGATGTTGCTAGAATTCTGGTACACCTGCACAACCTCAAATGAGTGAGGCGAATACGTAATCACTAGAACGATCTTGAAAGGTAAACACATTGTCTCTTTCAACCTTTCAACATTCAGAGAAGCAACCAAACTCGATTATGTAAGACCTCCACAAGTTCATGAACCAACCCCAACGCTAGAGGAAGCAAAAAGAGTCGTCCTACCGTTCATTAAATATTAGGTCCTCTATGGTCAGCATTCTTCATGACCATCTCTCAATGCCTGACAAGTAAAACAGGAGGTTTCGATTCTGTATCCGGTCACGAGCTGATCATGGGAGCTGCCCTGTTCTCTGATATTCGGGCGGATTTTCGTTCCCTCATTTTTAAACAACTGGTGAAGAAGGTTGCTGCTACAAGCAAAGAGGAGCTGATTCCTTTTCCCCGATTCCTATGAATGATCTTTCTGCACTCTCTAGGGGAACAGGAGTTCTATGACAATTTTGGTCCATCGTTTAAAGCTGGAATGGTAGGCCGTTCAAACTTCACAGGTCTGGAGGAGAAGTGTGCTCATGAACTTCCTGAAGGTATGTTAACTTTTACCCAATATGCACAATCTGCCTCCTCACGTGAGGACGACACGGGGTCTGACAATGAAGAAGATAACCAATCATCATCTGACCATTCACCACCACCACCTACAAATCCATCAAGCCAGTCTCACCGGTGTAGAACCAACCCAACCCTGATTCAAATAAGGGAAATTTCATCTTCCCCCTCTCTAGTCCCTCTAAGGACTGTTAATGTTGATACGAACCATTCTCCGGTCCGTTAGGTACCCGAATCAGGTGACGATGCCCCACATGTTGAATTTTTCACTGTTGATGAACTCATTGATGAGTATAAAGATGAGGAGGATGTCAATGTGAACCAAACAGTGGAGCCCGCGGGTGATCCCACTCAAGAAAATGCTCAAGGTGTTGAGTCTGAAAGTGAATACAAGCTACCGGTCAGCTGGACTAATAGTTCAGATGAAGACCCCATTCCCACAGCTGAACAGGTCCCACAACCACAGAGAGCTGATGCACCAGAAGTTTCATTAAACCGGGGTGTGCCAGCTGCAAGAAATCTCCCTGGTTTGGTTAAAAATTTTAATGAAACATTCCAACAACTTGCTCTCATTAGGAGCTTCTGTGCGGTAATCAACACCAACATAAAGAACATATCCAACCACCAGAACATGTCAGATAGCGTGCAAGATTTCCTGCAAACAATCTAGGAAAATCTTCAAAGGAATGTGAATGCACAACATGGGCAGATTGATAATCTTATCTCTGCAATTCAAAATCTCACTTCCAGCAACACTGATCTGACATCCAGGTTTAATCGTCTTAAAAGATCTATTGGTGAAAGGATTGATATTCTGACATCTCGCATCTCAAACCACCTTGTTGAGCCATTGATAAATGCAAAAAATGCTCCAGGTGTCACTCCCACCCCTCATTTTCAGGGGAGAAATTTGTGCCTCAACAAGGCACATCGGAGAAGGTTGTTGGTAAACCGGCCGAAATGGGTAGTGGAAACATGAGTGGTGGAACGAGATCAGTTAGAGGTAATAGGGTTCAGGATGTTGGCGGGGGATCAATTCATGGTGGAAGAGTAAGTCAGATGACCTCAGAGCGCTATTCAATGGCTGCTCGTGAAAGGAGGTCAGGTGTCAGGTTTGAAGAGTTTCCAGTAATCAAAATCACTCATCTTGGTGGTACTACCAGGGTCCCAATTGCTCCTTCCTCAGCTCCCCTCATCATAGGAAGGGCTTCAGCTCATGCTCCCGCGGGAAAAATCCAAAACCTTCCCCTTGACAAGGGTAAAGGTCCTGCACCTTCACCCCCATCAAAAATCAAAAAGCGAAAGGGCTAGATGACTTCTGAAGCACAGGAATTTAGAAGGACATCTAGAAGGTTGGGGATGTCTGAAGAAGAGCTGGCTGATGACAAGGAGGAAGAATGTCGAAGAAGGGGCCTGGGAAGCCACAAAGGAAGGAAGGAGTAAGATGCTGAAGGATGGCGGAAGTAACCGGCGTTGTTGGGCCAGTGTTTGAAGAAAATCTCTTTTGTTTATGTTTTAAAAAAAAACAATGGTCTGTAACTTAACAACTTCTTACTTTTCCTGCATGCACCCAAAACAATTTACTTTTATCGTTTACTCTATGATGAATGAACATTATCAGTTCATGATAATGATTTTAACATATTTGAGTTGATCAAACTGCTAGATATTTAGAAAAAGTCAAAAAGAATATATGAGTTATAAATTGTAGTATGATCAGATTCTATCAGATCAACATATATTGTAATATTTTCTAGGTATGTCGAAGACCCTCTTAGTTATGAAAGATACTCAACGTTAAATATAAAACCTTCACATATTAAGCGGGACTTGCCTAACTATTTGTCTACATCAAATAGGGGGAGATTGTTGGGTCGCTAAAAAGCATCCCCCACTGAAGGGATTTAATGAAGAAAAAAAGGCAAATAGTTAGAAGACAATCTGAGAATTAGTTCCTCAGATTGTGATTAACTGAATCTGATCAGTTCGGATTTCGGTTACCCAGCTACACTATGTGATCACTATCTGAAACAACGATGAGTTCCCCGTGCGGAATCAGATACTGTTAACATATTAGATATTTGTTTCAGGTTCAGCGCACATTGGACAATAACGCTGAACCATTGAACATATACTTCTTTAAGCAAAACTCTTAGTGAAGGTCACTGAAGCTGAAGGCCATCTGAAGAAGCATGAGTATCCGAACACTCATGGCTACCCAAAGCGTACATAGGTCCAAAGTTTCAGTGTCAAAGAAAGACACAAGTAAAGCACAGTTTTGTTCATCGCTGATTATGGGAATATCTTGCAAATATTCTAGAAGATATCGGCGATCACAAGACGACATAAAGTATTGTCCGAATTCCGTTAGTCGTGCTCGACCCATGAAATATCCTCTGCACCAACGGAATTCTCACACGTGGAATCGATCGATCATTCCTTTAGCATCACGTTTCCCAATGCTATAAATTGAGAACTTAAGCAATCGATTTCTGTGTGCACCCAAAAAGGTTACACGCTGCTGAAATTACACTAGAACTTTATTACTTTGAGCAGAGTGTAAACCACCAGTTAACCTTAGTTATTTGATTCGAGAATTGAATCTTCATAACAAAGGTGTCTGGTCTTGTGCTTGATCATTTGTTGATCAAAAACTTGTCTTAGATAATATTTGTTGTTGTATATCACATGCAAGCAATTTAGTTAGGATTTGTTCTTAGCTATTCCGCAAACTGCTTGCATCTTTATTGTATCATTATTGATTAATAAAGAAAAGTTTTAAAAAGTGTTGAGTGTTGCCATTAATTTTAAATTGATTAGTGAAAGCGTATAGGTGTAGAAATTCACTTATTATGGGACTAACGGATGTAAAGAGTGCTTTCTTATATGGGAAAATTGAAGAAGAAGTATATGTGTGTCAACCTCCAGGATTTGAAGATCTTGATCATGGTGATTATGTGTTCAAATTAGACAAAGCTCTGTATGGCCTACATCAGGCACCAAGAGCTTGGTATCATTCATTATCATCATATCTAATGAAGAACAAATTTCAAAGAGGTTCAATTGACAAAACCTTGTTCACAAAGAGGGTCAAAGGTGATATCCTACTTGTTCAAATATATGTAGATGATATCATCTTTGGATCCACAAATGATCAGTTGTGTAAAGAATTCGAAGAACTTATGCAAGTGAAATTCAAGATCAGTTCGATGGGTCCAATGAACTTCTTTGTTCGACTCCAAGTCAATCAAAGATCAGATGGAATTTTGATAAATCAATCAAAGTATGTCAAAGATATTTTGGAAAAATTTACAATGAAAGACTGCAAAAGTGCAAGCACACCAATAGAAACACACAAACACCTACATCCTGGTATTGAGGGGGAGGATGTAGATGAACACTGTATAGATCAATGATAGGTTCCTTAATGTAACTAACTGCATCAAGACCTGACATTATGTATAGTGTTTATTTATGTGCCAGGTATAAAGCAAAACCAAAAGAACTCCAGTTGCAAGCTGTCAAGAGAATCTTAAGATATTTTAAGGGAAAACCATCACTTGGTTTATGGTACTCAAATGATTCACCATTTGAGCTAATAACTTACATTGACAGTGGGAGCGTGTCAAGATAGAATGTCAAAAATTGGTGGTTTTCAATTCTTTGGATCAAGATTGGTGTTATGGCAATGTAAAAAGCAAACAAATGTGTCAACATCATCTGCTGAAGCAGAGTATGTAGCTGCATATGCATGTTGTGCTCAAGTACTATGGATTCAAAATCAAATGATTGACTTTGGTATATCTATTCTCTAAACTCCAATTTTTATTGATAATCAAAGTGCCATAAGTATTTTGAATAATCCAGTAAAAAGTTCAAAAACTAAACACGTTGAAATTCGATTCCACTTTATAAGAGATTGTAATGGAAAGAAATTAATTCGAGTTGATACAAGTCATACTGATAACCAACTTGCAGATCTTTTAACAAAAGCATTTGATGTATGAATATTTATATTTTTGGTTAATAGTATTGGAATGATTATAATAAATTAATTTGACAAATTAATTTGTAAAGTTTTGTAAAGTACTTTTTAATTTTTATATGTTTTAGACAGAAGTATTCATTATTTCGTGTGTAAGTTAGTACTGATCCTATTAATACTGACCGTTTATCGTATTCATAACTTACTACTGATTAGTTAGTACTGTAAATTAGGTTAAGTATGAAAGCAACAGTTACTACTGATGTTCATTACTATAGATGCACATTTACTACTTATCGTCCGTTTATTATAAAATACGAGTTTTTACCAAATTAACCCAGTGAACATAACCGTTAGGTTATGATTCGAAGGGTATTTCTGACCTTTTGCAGGATTTTCAAATAAATATAAATACTAGAAATTCCCTAATTTCCCATTATCCAAATCCTCGAAGTGCTAAACCCTACAAAATCCTCTGTAAAACCCTACGATAAACCCTTAATCAATAACAAATTTTTAATTCCAAAATCGTTCGAATCGAAATGGCAATGATCAAACCTGTGGCGGTTTTAACTGAACTAAGATACTACGAGTTCCATAACATGCTCGCATTCTTAAGAAATCCAGATGGCACGAAGGATTTCAGACAAATTGTCATGTTCTTTAAAAACTATCCGATTAGATATGCTCTCACAATCGAACCCACAATCTATGAAAGACATATATTACACTTTTGGGAAAATGCAGAAAGAATAGAAGAGGGAAACACATCAAAAATCAAGTCCACAGTGCATGGAAAAGTCAATCATCATAACAAAACAATCTATTAGAAGACATCTACAATTGAATGATGAATCAGGTATATCTTTACTCTCTAAGGAGATACTTGTTGAAAATCTTGAAAAAATGGGGTATGAAGGAATACTTGACAAAGTCACTTTTCAAAAAGGTCTTATTTCACCGCAATGGAAATATTTAGTTCACATTGTTCAACATTGTATTTCTCCTAAAAAAAGTACTTGGAATGAGTTCAACAAATCAGTAGTCTCTATTATTATACGTTTGTGCACAGATCAAGTATTCAACTTTTCTAAAATGATTTTTGATGGAATGCTTGGAAACCTATCTTCTACAAAAATTTTAATGTATTCAAGATTCATTGCACACATTATAAATTGTGAGATCTGAGATATCAAAAAAGCAAAAGAATTTTTTCCTACACCAGCTTTAAACAAAAAGGTGTACTCAAATATGAGAAAACAATTCAAATTTTCTTAAAGGGTAACTCCTTTATTTTCAAACATGATCTATAATCATCCCCCATTAGGAGAAGGTTCAAATCAACCACTTGAACCCCAGCCCACTCCTCCAATAAATATTAAGACCCAAACACAATCCTTACCAGTCTCTCAAACAAATTCACCTCAAAATGTCTTGAATGTGTAACAGGAACATGTTATAGAACCTCAGGGTGCTGCTCTTCACCCTTTGATAGACCAACCTAAAAGCCAAAACATATCCAAAAGATATAAAAGGAAAAGAATTTCCAAAAAGGACACCAGGGGACCAATTGAGTAAGACCCCAGACTCCAAGAGTTGTCTTACAAGGAGAGAAGACCTAACGAAAGGGCTCTCACTACTGATGCATCAAAGGTTGGTGCACAAACTAGTGAGAACATCATTAGGACCCATACCTCAGCAACTTTAAGTGATGAATCCTTTGACTTAGCACTTGAAGGACCCCGGTGCCAAGAAACCACAAGGGGGTGCATCTGCTTCTGCTAAGGCAGAAGAGTGCATCGAAACAACCCAATGAATCACCAAGCAATGATGAGGGTAGAATGAAACAAATTGAATTGATGGATAGGATGGAAAACCTTGAAACCACTGTACAAAAACAAATTTTTGTGATCAGAAATTTGAAGAATAAGGTTGATGGTAGTGATGCTCAACAACTTGAAATCACTAAGGGGAGAAGGATCAAATTCATGGAATGATTGATTCCTCAATAGCAGTAGCAGCAGCCTCCCTCTTGATTCTAAAAGAAACTCATGGTGAAACTCAAAGTGGTCATAATAATGAAGATATTGATAGAGGAGTCAGAGAAATGGATGAAGATGTGTTTGTTTCTGCACCAGAATCTCCAATAGTAGAAAACTTGCCTTCGCCAAATACTACTGAAGTCACAGAAACTACTGAAGTGATGGATACTACTAATGCCATGGATGTTGTTGGAATATGCTTCACGCGTATAACATATAGTTATATGGCTAGTTGTTTGTGAGTCTAAAGGGTCACACACTTATACACCAAACACCATTTAATATGTATAATATAATTAGTGTAATTATATTATTTATATAAATTAACCAATTAAAGTTTTGTGTTAAATTGTTAAGTATGAAACTTAGTTGGTGTGTCGAAAGGAAGAACAAAGAAGGAAAGGACTTAAGTGCAAATATCAATTAGAAAATATGGGAGAATTAGGCATGTTAATTAAAAACCCTAATCTCCCATTCAAACCTTAAGACAGCCGCACAAACACTTGATTTGTTAAGTGTATAGGTTGTTGAGCTTCATATGAACGCATAAAATTCAACATAAGAAAAGTACTTTTTGGCTTCTTTTATTTGTTCGACGCACGTTCAGAAAGGCACAATCATTTTATTGTGTGTGTACTTGCTCAATCCTTTTGATCTTGACTAGAATTAATTGGTGTTCTTGAGAAGGTGTAGTGTGGACTAGCTTTAGAGGTATTCAACCCTTTGAATACAAGAGTTAATTCCCTAAAAACAAAGGCTTCAAGGGTATGAAATATTCATCCAATCTCTTTGATTTTCCTTATAGTTTAATTGTATGATTAGTATTAGATCCGGTATTGGTGATAAATATTTTTCCGCTGCGTTTGTTACTTGTAATAACCGAAAATCACCATTAGTGGTATCACGAGTCATTATATTAATCATATAATTACCTAGATTTTGTGAAAAGTGGCAAAAATCAATCGATTTTGGTGTTTTTTTTAAAAATCCGATCGCAAAAACAAACCCTACGGGTTTTAAATTTTTTTCCGGTTTTTTAATTAAAAGGATGGGTTAAAACATGTATTTTTGGAACCCTATTGTCACTTGTTACAAAATCAAATCAAAAAATTAATCTAGTTTATTGAATTTTTTGATTATTTGGTTTGGAATTCTTGTTTAATTTTGTTTTGATATGGCAAAACATGTATTTTTGCCATATCCCAAGCCAAAGCCTTGTCAATTGTTGCTTGTTTCTGCAAACCGATGAAAGCCTAGACCTTTGTGCATGAATGTGTTGATTGTTTGGTTGTTTTGGTTGATTTGGGATAAGCCGTGTTTTTGACTTAAATTGTTGTAATTTGTTTCAATTTTTTCTTTTATTTTTGGTGCCATGTTTTGGGGCAAATTTCATTGTAAAAGTAATTAGAATACTTGTATTTTATTTCTTTGTATTTTGTAATTTGTTGACCAAAGATGGAGAGAAAATGAGGACAAAACAACAATTTTCGGCACCTCCTGCGCGGCTGCACTAAAACAGACTTTCCCGGAGATTGGCGATTCCGTTGGACCTGAAACCACTGCCAAACTTTTTTCCGCAACTCAGAGGCCTAGAACTTTACAGAAGGCGGGGAAGACCATCGAAGATTCCTTCAGTGACTTTTCGGGCCTTGAAGTCAGACTGAATTTTCTGGCAGAATGTAATTTTTCACAAATGTTGGTTTCTACTTGCCCATGAATGTCATGAGGGCAAGTGGGAGCCCATTGGGTTTATGTAGGCCCTTCTGGGTTCATGTTGGTCCGTCCCCTAGTTTGACCCTTCGGTCCGTCGTGATGACTCACGTGACCGAACCTAGGATTTCATCGGTCGAGGTTTGCACAAAATTTGTTGCATGTTTTATTTATGTTTGTGGTTGTTTTCTTTTATATTATATCCAAGTTATAAAACAATTAAAATATGATTTTAGACACAAACATTAAAACATCCAAACCTTTTATCATCTATGATTACTTGTTAATCATTCATGATTAATCTTTAATCTAAAATTGTTTTGAGATTAAACTAAGTTTAAATACGATTTGAAACTTAACCCCTAATAATCGCTAAATGTTTTTACTGTTTATTAAACGACTTATGAAGTGGTATGAATGAAGTACATGATTCATTCATATCTTAATAAAATTTTATTAATTAAAATTTAAACATACCTAAAATTTAAGTCACGCCGTCCAATCGCTTGATAATCACTTGCTTCTATTTTTGAATACACGTGAGACGTGGTTTGAATTTAGATCCGAGGTCATTATTCTCTATGGTGAGACCTAGATCTATTTTGACATGATTTCACATTGGATGCCTTAATCGAGTTAACGGTGAGACTTTGACTCGAGGCGAAGATGCGACAAACATGCCACTTGACCCTAGATGCTTGTTCACTAGGTGCCATGAAGTCCCATACCTCTAAGAGTTGCACTTGTAATGCAATTATTGATCGTCACCTACCTATTGGATCTATCATCTCTAGCAGATCAACTGATGCGATGATAGAAGCTCAATGAGATCTTAGCTTTTAATTAAATTAATTGGGTAGTTAATTTATTAAAAGACATTATTATTGATAATACTAATTAATGAACTTTGTAATTTTATAGATGACTTCAAACAGTCAAACCCTAACACACACCACCATTCGTTCCGTTCTCGAAAAAGAGAAACTTGATGGAACGAACTTTGTGGACTGGTCTCGTAACCTAAGGATTGTCCTTAGGGCCAAGCACAAGTACCACCATTTGGAGGAGGTGCTGCCCCCTGCCCCTGCTGCTACCGCCACTGCTGCTGTTCGTGTAGCCTATACCAAAAGGTTTAACGAACAACAGGAAGTCGCCGCGCTTATGCTAGTGAGCATGATTCTCGAGATTCAAAAGAATCTCGAGGACCTCACTGCATTTGATATGATGCGTGACCTAAAGGCCATGTATCAAAAGCAAGCCGAGCAGGAACTCTTTGACACTGTCAAAGCCTTCCACGCTTGCAAGCAGGAGGAGGGACAGTCTGTTAGCTCTTATCTCTTGAAGATGAAGAGCTACTTAGACCAAATGGAGAAGCTTGGTTACGCTATGTCGCACATCCTTGGGATTAGCTTGATTCTAACGTCCCTTAACAAGGATTTTGCACCATTTGTCATGACTTATCATATGCATAGTATGGGGAAGACATTCGCCGAATTACATGCTATGCTGAAACAAACGGAAGCAAGCCTACCCAAGAAAACTCCGGCCCCTACTGTCCTTGCTATAAGGCAAGGAAAGATCCAAAAACCAAAACCGCAAGTAGTTGCGAAGGGCCAAGGCAAGGGAAAACAAGCTTACAAGCCCAAGCCAAAGGTTCCCCCACCTACTCAAAAGGAGCACCCTGCTAAGGAGCTTGCTTGCCATCACCGCGGTGAAACAGGCCATTGGAGGAGGAATTGTCCTGCCTACCTGGGGGAGTTGATGAAGAACAAAGCCAACAAGGTTGGCACATCAGGTATCTTCACAATAGAACTATATGCTTTCCCTAAGAAATCATGGGTATATGACACTGGTTGTGGAACTCACATTTGTAATACCATGCAGGGTCTAAGGGGAAGTAGAAAGCTAAACCATGGAGATTTGGATTTGTACGTAGGCAATGGGATGCGTGCATCGGTCGAAGCTTAGGAAGCTATGATTTAATCCTTCCTAGTGGTTTAATTATTGTATTAGACAATTGTCACTATGCGCCTAGTATTACTAGGGGTATAGTATCGCTTTCTTGTTTGTGGAATAATGGTTTTATTCATACGTTTACAGATTATGGTATTTCAGTTTCAAAGGATAATGTTTTTTTACTTTAATGTTATTCCTCGTGATGGTATCTTTGAGATTGACATGCATAATAGTATCACAAACAGTAGTTCTATTTATACTTTCCTATGGCATTGCCGCCTTTGCCACGTTAACAAGAAACGCGTTTTGAAATTACAAAAGGATGGACTTATAAAATCAGATGATTCTGAATCATTTGATAAATGTGTTTCTTGTATATCTGGTAAAATGGCACGCAAGCCTTTCTCCCATGTAGGCGAAAGAGCCAGTGATCTACTTGGACTCATACATACTGATGTATGTGGCCCTTTTAGAACTCAAACTAGGGAAGGTGCTACCTACTTCATTACTTTCACTGATGACTTTAGTCGTTATGGTTATGTTTACTTGATTAAACATAAACATGAAACCTTTGAAACGTTCAAAGCTTTCCAAAATGAAGTAGAAAATCAACTCGGCAAGAAGATAAAGGCTCTCCGTTCTGATCGAGGAGGAGAGTAAATGAGCCATGAGTTTCAAGACCATCTTAAGAATTGTGGGATTGTCTCACAATTCCCTCCCCCTTATACACCACAGCATAATGGTGTATCAGAGAGGAGAAATCGCACCTTGCTTGACATGGTCCGATCGATGATGAGTCCTACCACTCCGCCTCTATCCTTTTGGGGTTATGCACTCAAATCGGCTGCTCGCATACTGAATATGGTTCCCACCAAGAAGGTTGAAAAGACACCATATGAGATATGGCATGGGAAAGTCCCTAACTTGTCTTACTTGAAGGTCTGGGGTTGTGAGGCTCTCGTGAAACGAGACACACCAAACAAACTTGAACCCAGAGCTGTCAAGTGCATCTTTATAGGATACCCTTAGGAAACAATGGGTTACTATTTCAACTACCCACCTGAGCAGAAAGTAATTATTGCTCGTTATGCTGAGTTTCTTGAGAGCAGTCTCATTTCACAAGAAGCAAGTGGAGTACCATCGACTTTGACGAGATTCCAAGCGATGAAGATGCACAACCTATTCTAGATACTAGCGAACATCAAGATGAGGCTGAACATGAATCTGTTCCTGTTGCACCTCAAAATGATGTAGTCCCCGTTCGAAGGTCCGCAAGGACACCTCATGCACCTGAACGATATGGCTTCCAAATCGATGCTGAGGAGCTAAGTTTAGGGGATCATAATGAACCCCCTAACTATCTAGCGGCATTATCAGATTCTGAATCTGACAAATGGCTTGATGCTATGAACGCGGAAATGCGATCCATGAAAGATAACAAAGTATGGACTTTGGTTGATCTCCCTCCTAACAGCAAGACTGTTGGTAGCAAGTGGCTCTTCAAGAAGAAGACCGACATGGATGGCTACGTACACACCTATAAAACTCGATTGGTAGCAAAAGGTTACACTCAAACCTACGGGATTGACTATGATGAAACCTTCTCGCCTGTTGCCGACGTTAGAGCTGTTAGGATTGTCATAGCCATAGCAGCGTACTATGACTATGAGATTTGGCAGATGGATGTTAAAACTGCTTTCCTAAATGGACACCTTGATGAAGATGTCTATATGGTTCAGTCTGAGGGTTTTGTATATAAAACACCCAAAGAAAGTATGTAAGCTTCAAAGGTCCATTTATGGACTAAAGCAAGCATCAAGAAGTTGGAACAAAAGATTCGACGAGGAAGTCAAAACGTTTGGCTTTACTCAGAATCCCGACGAGCCATGTGTATATGTAAGAGCTAGTGGGAGCATTGTCGTCTTTCTAATCCTATATGTCGATGACATACTACTCATAGGAAATAACATTCCAATGCTACAAGATGTAAAATCCTGGCTTGGGAAGTGCTTCGCTATGAAGGATCTTGGGGAAGCGGCATATATACTTGGTATAAAGATCTATCGAGATCGATTAAAGCGGTTAATCGGACTAAGTCAAAGTGCGTACATTGATAAGATTCTAAAACGGTTTAGAATGGATGCTTCCAAATGTGGAAGTCTCCCTATGCAACACAATGTACACTTGAGTAAGACTCAAGGACCGTCCTCACCTGATGAGATGAAGCGTATGCATGATGTCCCATATGCCTCGGCAGTAGGATCTATCATGTATGTTGTACGGTGCTCAAGACCTGATGTAGCGTTCTCTCAGAACCTTACAAGCCGATATCAACAAATCCAGGTGAGAGTCACTGGACTGCTGTTAAGAACATACTGAAGTATCTTAGGAATACTAAAGATATGTTTCTTGTCTATGGTGGTGAATCTGAAAATGAACTAAGCGTTACTTGTTATTCTGACGCTGGTTTTGAGACTGATAGAGATGATTCCAAATCTCAAACGGGGTATGTTTTCATTTTGAACGGAGGCGCTGTTAATTGGAAAAGTGCGAAGCAGAGCACTATCGCCATGTCTTCTACAGAAGCTGAATATATTGCAACTACTGAAGCTGCAATGGAAGCTGTTTGGATGAGGAAATTCATTTATGGGCTTGGAGTTGTCCCCAGTAATGAAAGACCTATGGATATGTACTGTGATAACTCAGGTGTTATCATCATTGCCAACGAACCCGGTGTTCAGAAAGGCGCCAGACATTACCGGAGGAAGGTTCACTACATTAGAGATGCGATCCTAATGGGAGATGTACGCTTGCTCAAAGTTCATACAGATGACAACTTAGCTGACCCCTTCACGAAGCCAATGTCATGTACCAAACATATTGAGCATGCTAGAAACATTGGACTTCGACCAGCTAGTAGTTTCATGTAATCTGTTTTAGTATTTGGATAATGGAACATTGAGCAGTTTTTATTGGAATAAATTGATATATTTGATATGATCATTTTTATATGAATATCTACTGTGTTCTATATTTGCATGTTTATATCCATGAATATTTACTGCGTTTTATATTCTAAATTGTCCATTGTCATATTAATAATATGGGAATATTATTAAGACAAATCTGAGGGCATTGATGACATTATCTTAGTATGACTAAGGATAATGAAATCAAACTCACATGTTGTTCATAAAGATGCACAATTGGACTAACCCAACCTATGAGAAATCACTTCCTGGATTTATGTCACAAGTGAAGCTCACAAAGGCTTTGTCACTTATCCTCTGACTTGAGATGCAAGTTGGTTTGTGTATGTAGAGGGGCAAACTTTGATATGGTTAAACGTTGACCTTAATAAGGCTGCTATAACAACCATTATCGGGTTTGTCATTAAGCATATGACAGACACGTGCAGTCAATAAAGATTTTGTTCCTCCACGTATGTGGATTAGATACTACTGGGCCCCTCGATGATTTGAATAGATGTATGTGTGGTCACACCCAAAAGGTAATCAAGATGAATCTTGATTGGTTTTGGTAATCTACTTCAATATATAGATCGAGAAACAGAATCGTTGAAATTTTAGATTGACATTAATCCTTGTCTAAAATTCAACATAGTAGCAGTAACAAAAGGATAACTGCTCGAAAACTTTGAACAAAGATTTTATGAAACTCCTCATGTACTTCTAGGGGCATTGGCGGGTTGCTAGACTCTAACCTTTGCTTGTATAACTACTTGATGTTATCACGTGCGTAAGTGGGAGCTGTTGGAATATGCTTCACGCGTATAACATATAATTATATGGCTAGTTGTTTGTGAGCCTAAAGGGTCACACACTTATACACCAAACACCATTTAATATGTATAATATAATTAGTGTAATTATATTATTTATATAAATTAACCAATTAAAGTTTTGTGTTAAATTGTTAAGTATGAAACTTAGTTGGTGTGTCAAAAGGAAGAACAAAGAAGCAAAGAACTTAAATGCAAATATGAATTAGGTAATATGGGAGAATTAGGCATGTTAATTAAAAACCCTAATCTCCCATTCAAACCTTAAGACAGCCGCACAAACACTTGATTTGTTAAGTGTGTAGGTTGTTGAGCTTCATATGAACGCATAAAATTCAACATAAGAAAAAGTCCTTTTTGGCTTCTTTTTTTTTTCGACGCACGTTCAGAAAGGCACAATCATTTTATTGTGTGTGTACTTGCTTCATCCTTTTGATCTTGACTAGCATCAATTGGTGTTCTTGAGAAGGTGTAGTGTGGACTAGCTTTAGAGGTATTCAACCCTTTGAATACAAGAGTTAATTCCCTAAAAACAAAGGCTTCAAGGGTATGAAATATTCATCCAATCTCTTTGATTTTCCTTATAGTTTAATTGTATGATTAGTATTAGATCCGGTATTGGTGATAAACATTTTTCCGCTGCGTTTGTTACTTGTAATAACCGAAAATCACCATTAGATGTAGGGTTTCATTGTACTCGATCGACCCATAGGACCGACCGCCTAGCATGCTTGGTTCGAACCTTGCTGACCAAGAACATGAACTTCTTCTTGACCGGTTAACCAACTAGCTGATTTAATCCCTAAAAGCGGAACTGGGATTAAACTTAATCCTTAAACCCTAAAGGATTGGGATGTTGGAAATCTAACTTAGATTAACAAGAAAGAAACATTGTACGAAGAACTCGAACACACACATTGCTTGTGTCAAAGAGGGGAGAAGGGAGAAGGGAGAAAGATGTTTCCCAAAACATACCTTGTTGTTTGCTTAAGATTAGTCCACTGATGATGAACAAATCGAGCGATCTTCTAGTTGATCTAAGCAATGAACTTGTTCTTCAAAACTTGAAGAACACGAAGAACACGAAGAACGAAGAACACCAAGACTTGGTGTCTTGTGTGTGTTCGGCCGAAATCTCCCAAGAGAGGAGGAGAGATTTCGTGTAAGGTGTTAAGGGAATGATTATTTTGTTTAAATGAAACCTTAAGCCTTCTATATATAATAGAATAAGTTTCATTTAAGTCCTTCTAGTTTAATTAAGATTAATCTCTTAATTAAACTTATCCTCTTACACTTTAAACCCTTATTAAATGTTTAGTATTAATACACTAATAATTCGGTACCCATTTACACGAATTATATACACTTGTATTTATACTTTTAATAACTAATTTTATAATAATCATTATATAATTTATACAACAATATTATATATTTACTATATGATTTAATAGCTTTAAATCATATCATAGATAATCTTTAATTAACACATTGTATATTTACTCAACTAGTAAATGTACAAATACTTGTATTAATTAGTTAGTTAAACTAATCTAGTAATAAGTTAAACTTAACTTAATACTTTAACTGATTCATAATGACTATTATGAATCATTCCTCTTCGTATTATCATTGCTTATCTTGCTCGTATTACATGCACTCACCGGTGTGACCCTTAAGTGTTTCGTAGGCATGGATGTATCATCATAGGTTGACTAATTGTGCACATAAATCCTTCAGACTCCCACTTGTGCAAGTTCGTAACCTTTATCTTAATGATACGAGCTACAGTGGCCTTCTAGATGGGCATGTAGGTAACCAACCCCATAAAAACAGCTTACGTAACCCAGGTATAGTTTATGAAAAACTCTTAATAGCGTCTCCTAGTAAAGAACACTCTGTATTTACTTCTTGGGCAAACATGTTAGGCTTATCCCTTGCAGCACGATATTTGTGACAACGAATACGAGCATGGTAGAAAATATAACCTCCTGTATTTGAAATCATTTTATGACTTCTTGATTCAAACTACTGTGATAAACGACAAAGAACTAATCAGTTCGTTTGGGCACGGCCGTGACCTTGTCAGTTTCTCATCATGTCAAAGGACCTAAAAATATCTCTCCTTAAAAGGAGGTTCAATTACCATCTTGTTATATTTCGATTTAAAGTACAACTTCCTTTGCACCCAGTATCGCCTCGTATGACAAACATATTTCAGAATTGTCTAAGACGAACCAAAGCACGTTAGTCATTGTATCCTAAACCAAATACCTCAGGCTTAAGGACAATCCTAGTGAACAATACTTTTGAACTTTTCAACCACGAAGTATTGTCACGGTGGTCGATCCAATATTCGTTGAGCCTCCGACAGAATATCACCGATATTTGGTTTACACAAAACTTGTGTATCTATCTTCGAAGAACTTCGAATCTTCCACCAAATATCACGATGATGTTAACGTCCCATCAAGGTTCCCACCTAGACGAGTAGTCATGGATTTTGTATCTTTTTTAATAAAAAGACTTTTATTCATGGATATTGTAGAACATACAAAGTCTGAATAACAATGATACTAACTCATGTATTATTCCTCACTGGACATAGATACTGAATTATTACTGGATCATTACTTATTCCTTTTGTTCGTGTTGATTACTTAATGATTCTTACAATTTTAATTGTAACTTTATCACTAAACCAATCATTTCTATTAAACTAAAGGCACAAGATGAGTATTTAGAAATACTGTTTGTTTTGTCTTTGCTAGATATTGTTCTTGCAACATTCTAGAACGTATTCTAGTCTTTCCTTTAATGTAATTCGGAAAACATAGGAGGATTGGAAATTAACTCCTTAGTTTCTTGAATTCATAAAATTATCCTTGTAACTAAGCCTCTTTTAGTTACTTGATTTGTAGATGTTTTTACTAGTTAAAGAAATTTCCTTAAATGATTATGTTGTTCACTGAAGTGTTAACAACCTATTAGATATGCAATAATTAATCACAAGACTTGTGATCACGCTATTAGGTTTTCAATAATCTAATAAATGATCATTTATTTCTCTTAACTCTTTGGCTGACGACTTGGTAAAATCTTGTTGTTAATGTCTTACTAACTTATTGAATTCATTAACATCTTTAATGAATTACGTTAGTCTTAGCTCCCACTTACTTTTATGGAATTTAAGCATCTCTTAAACTACTTTGACTTAGTCAATAACTTGTAGTTTAATCGTTTAAGAATTCTATCAATAATTAAGATCATCTTTTGGATTTGCGAATATCCAACATTCCTGTTTAGGGAATTATGATCTTTATCGATTACTGTATCTAACAAGTATAAGACACTTGAAACGATACTTCTAATTCTTAAATACATTAGTATTCTTTTAAGAACTTTATTTAATGCCAAAGTCATTTCCTTGGATTTCTTAAATATCCATTATTCCTATAAGGGAATTATGATATAAGGGAATTATGACTTGATTAAATATTGTATTTATTACAAGTATAAAAGACTTGCAATAACACCTTTTAATTCTTAAACACCTTAATATAGTTTGTCTCTTTTAAGAGTTTATTTAATGTCTAAGTCATTTTGCTTGGATTATATGAATATCCAATTATTCCTATTAGGGATTTGTGACTTCATTAAATCCTTTACTACAAGTATAAAAGACTTGTAATAACACTCTTAAAGTCTATCTTGATTATATCCAATATAATCATACTATATTAATACTAATACTTTAAAACTTTCTACCATAAGTAATGACTATTACTTAAGATGTTTTAACTAAGTTCAATAACCTTTGAACCTTATACTTCCATAAAACTTTTAAATACTTTCATTAGAAAAACTTTCCAATTTACTAGTATCTAAATACCTTGAGCTATCAAGACATCAATCAAACAAGTATATAACATGAAATATAAGTAAATCAAAACTTGACTTACGATCTAGTCATAAACCTTGCCTAGTGTAATTATCACACATGCACACAATATAATTCAACCATGGATTCGAAATTACTTAAAACCAAAGCTTTTTAACATAAAATAAAAATTATTCGAACGATAAAATAAAATTGTTTTTACTGAACCATAAAATACTGAATTATAAAACTTGGTGCTCGTGGGATCATCAACATCTCATGCAGGTCATCTCACTTATCATCTTATGCAATAAACGATTGCTAAAGTTGAGTTACTTGTAATAAACTTTTACAAGTAGGAAGCGAGTATCTAGAAGTTGGTAAAGTCAACTAAGGAGCAAGCATTGCCTCCTACCCTTTGACCATTGCCACAACCAAGACACCGTTTCTCGGTCCTTGTTTGGCTTTACCTTCTTGACCTTTTTGTTTGACTCCATTACCCTTTAGGCACGTCGTGGCTGGGATCTGTTTTATCCTTTCCCTTTTCACTGTGCCTCTTTCTCTGATCACTACCATCATCGGTTACTACGAGATCATTCTTAAACTTGGTCCCCAAATCAACTCAGTAGTCTTGAGCACGGAATGTAGCTCAACAATGGATTGCTCCATGTTATGCACGTTGTAGTTGACGACATAAGACTTATAGTCATCTAACAACGAGTGGAGTATCATTACTGTTGCTAACTGCAACGGTACTGGGTATCCTTTCCATTCAAGATGATCCATGTGCTTTTTCATTTCCATGACGTGAGCACTCACCGATGATCCTTTAACCACCTTGCGAGATTTGAACACCCTGCAAGCGTAATATCCTTGCCCTGGTTCATTTCTAACATTCGCGGTAGGAGCATTTAGTATTGCTTTTTCTAGGACATTTCCTTTTCTCTCATGCCAAAGCATAATCCGAAGATCACACTTCCAACTGAGAAACATTGACCCAGTCAATTCGTCCTTTTCTAGAAACAAGCGTAGTGAGAGATTGTTGGTACGTGTCGTTATGGTTGTTGCTACCATCTACAAATCAAACCCAGTTTAATTAGTAATCATCAATAAACATTCTCTAAAATATATTATAAACCCATAATTAATATTTTAGGCCTAGGATCCATATATCACATTCTCGCCGCAAGGTTTGGGCACTTCCCGATGAGACATGCTATTTCTGGTAGGTAGCATCCTTATCGATCGTATCAAGACTTGACACGATTCCTAGGGGTCGTAGAATCTTTAGACTTGTAACTTATTACAACCTTGTACAATCTAATTGTACATTTCTAAGTAAGTAACAAAGTCTAGTATGTTTATTCTACTCAAGTATTTTTTGGGCCGGGACTCCCGATTATCACCAAAGTAGATCAGACCATCTAAGACAGTGCGATGCTCTGCGCCGGGACTCCCGATTATCACAGAACCTTACGCACCCTGACACTCGCAATGATTTGAATCCATATCTAAGGTTCTTTATCCTTACAATATGAATATCGTTTAACAAGTGAGGTGTTCCATTAGGTGCATAGTACATAGATCTAAGATTTGCTTGGGTTTGTTTAAGTCTTGAACTAAACTTAAACCTTTATTCTAATTTTAATCCTTGTTTTAAATGTGTGACTTGTGAATTTAGGAATTCTACAAGACACCTTTTTAAAACTTAAGAACTACTGTATTTTTTAAAACTTATAGTTTCAAGAATTTGCGCGATTTTATATGTATACCTAAAACGAGGTGTACAAAATGTTTTACTAGGTTGTGTGATAAACCTTATCTAGAATAACACTAACTTGTTTTATCTTACTTGAAAATCTTTTAAAACTTATGTTAAACTTTTAATCTTTTATGATTCATAAACTTGAAACATAAATCTAGTTTTAACACACCTAGCTTTTCATATGTCTAATAATGAAATTAAACATTTGTTTTGACTTACTAGATTCGACCAAAACTTATGTCTTTACGACATACTTATAAGCTTTGTGATTTTCTTGTGTAGCTCCCACTAGCTCCAACAACCATGATGGAACTTAAGCAAAAACACAATCACCGGTTCATACTTGGTGAAACTAATAAACTTATTATATAAAGACTATATATAATAATTCTTAGGTTGTTTAAACATTTGTTACATTTAACTTGAACTAGTTAAATATAGGTTCTTGTTATTTTTACTTGATCATTAATCTAGTATATTACATGTCTTGTAAAATACTTATATTATAATTGTATAATTATCTAGTTATAATAACTTATAACTTTATACATCTTAATATATGAAAATATATAACTTTGTATATTTCTAGTTAATCATATAATTTCAACTTGTACAATTTCTAGTTATAATTAGAACTTTGTACTTTCTAGTTTTAATTATATTATAACTTATACAATAACTAATTATACTATTATCCTTTAAAGATCAAAATAACATTATCCTTTTAATTGTTCCATTTTATCTTGTATTTAATATATATATTCGTATATATGTATATTTCTATAATAAACTTGTAACATTCTAATAAGAATATTACATCTAATTTATACGTATGTATTTTAACTTAGTCTAATTAAAATACGTATAAATTTTATTATATCTATTAAAATTTATTTTCTTTTAAATATTTAAAAATTCCGAAATATATATATATATACATATATAAATAAATACATCTTGTTAATTTTAGAACTTAAAATCAACACTTCCTTTAATCTTATTAATTCCTTAAATGAATTAGATTATAACCTTAATAAATTTATTTAAACTTTTTAATTTAACCCTCATAAACAATAAAACTTTGTTTAAATTACTAGGTTTAAACAACTAGTCTTAATAAATCTATTAAAATAATAATTAAACCTATTAAACATAGACTTGTTTAATTATCTAGGTTTTAGATTATTATTATTCTAATTAATTCTTTTAATTAAGCTAAACTAGTTTAATCCTAGATTATATCTAGGGTTTCGAAAATTTCCTTAAAGCCTAGGAAACTTTTCCACCAATTAAACTAAGTTAGTTTAACAAACTTGGTATCCAAGTAACCTCCTTGATTTCGAAATTTTTGAGGGAAAAAGGAAGGGATCCTTTTTTTTTATCAATTAAACCAAAACTTGGTTTAACATACTTGATCCTAGATTTGGAAGATCAACTAATAAGGAAAGAATCCTCTTGATCAAGAACTTTGATATTCTTGATCCTATGGTTCTTCCAATTTTTCGAATACACTAGGGTTAGGAAAAGAAGCCTTTTGATCAATTAAACAAAACTTGTTTAACATACTTGATCCTAGGTTCTTAGAAACCTTTTGACCAATTAAACTAGGCTAGTTTAATATTCTTGGTCCTAGGGTTCTTACCCTTTTCGAAATTTAAGAAGAAGAAGGAAAAACATGGAACAAAAAAACTTGAAATTAAAAATAAATAAACAAAAGAAACCGTTAATCTAGTTTAGATTTCTAAACCTGGCTCTGATACCACTGTAGGGTTTCATTGTACTCGATCGACCTATAGGACCGACCACCTAGCATGCTTGGTTCGAACCTTGCTGGCCAAGAACATGAACTTGTTCTTGACCGGTTAAACCAACTAGCTGATTTAATCCCTAAAAGCGGAACTGGGATTAAACCTAATCCTTAAACCCTAAAGGATTGGGATGTGGCAAATCTAACTTAGATTAACAAGAAAGAAACCTTGTACGAAGAACTCGAACACACATATTGCTTGTGTGGTTCGTTCGACCATCAACCAAAGAATCCTAGGGTTCTTTGGTCGAATTCGTCCAAGAGGGGAGAAGGGAGAAAGATATTTCCCAAAACATACCTTGTTGTTTGCTTAAGATTAGTCCACTGATGATGAACAAATCGAGCGATCTTCTAGTTGATCTAAGCAATGAACTTGTTCTTCAAAACTTGAAGAACACGAAGAACACGAAGAACGAAGAACACCAAGACTTGGTGTCTTGTGTGTGTTCGGCCGAAATCTCCCAAGAGAGGAGGAGAGATTTTGTGTAAGGTGTTATCGGAATGATTATTTTGTTTAAATGAAACCTTAAGCCTTCTATATATAATAGAATAAGTTTCATTTAAGTCCTTCTAGTTTAATTAAGATTAATCTCTTAATTAAACTTATCCTCTTACACTTTAAACCCTTATAGTTTAACTAGTTATTATTGTTGCACTAAACTATTAAATGTCTAGTATTAATACACTAATAATTCGGTACTCATATACACGAATTATATACACTTGTATTTTACTTTTAATAACTAATTATATAATAATCTTTATATAATTTATACAACAATATTATATATTTACTATATGATTTAATAGCTTTAAATCATATCATATATAATCTTTAATTAACACATTGTATATTTACTCAACTAGTAAATGTACAAATACTTGTATTAATTAGTTAGTTAAACTAATCTAGTAATAAGTTAAACTTAACTTAATACTTTAACTAATTCATAATGACTATTATGAATCATTCCTCTTCGTAGTATCATTGCTTATCTTGCTCGTATTACATTCACTCACTGGTGTGACCCTTAAGTGTTTCGTAGGCATGGATGTATCTTCATAAGTTGACTAACTGTGCACATAAATCCTTCACTGGACACTACTGAGGTTATAGAGAATACTAAAGTACTTGATATCGATCCTATAGAAGAAGAAATACAAGAAGTATCATCAGTATTAATTACTTCAGCAGCAATAGAACTTCAAAGTATTATGCCAGTAGTAACTAAATCAGTTACTACTGAAGAAACAACAACACTATCAACAGTAGTAACCACAACAACCTCACCAGTAGTAACTGTTGGATTTATGTGCACAGATCAGCACACGTGTCATCATGTCCAATGTTATAAGACACTAAAGGGTCACACCACTACACACCCAATAATGGACAACCGAATAAAGTAAGTTGTGTGGGATAATTAACTAGTTAAGTTAATTATAAAGTAGATAATAAATAATAATAGTTAATTTTTATTTAAGAGGATGGTTAAATATTAAGTTAAATATTTAACGGACAGTTAATTAATAGTTTATTAATTAACTAGTATAAGTCCAAGGGTTGAAAGTAACAAAAAAAGTTTAAGTTTCATTAAACTTCTAGTTAAACTCTAAGGACCTAAGTGCAAGGCCTAAACCTATAAATAGGAGGGCATGTCTAAGGCTTAGAGGTTAATCCTTTTGTCACCACAAAACCCTAATCTCTCCCTCTCCTCTCTCCCTCTTTCTGATCAGACGAAGAAACCCTATACGGTTCTTCATCGACTTCGACGCAAGACACACACACACAAGTCATTGTGTGATACTTTGTTGGTACAACGCGATCTTGCAGCGTGTTCAGGTGGCGCAGTAGAGGTGGATCATTCATTAGCAATCTAAAGGTAATGTTCTTAATCTTCTTCTTCTTGTGATCCCATTGTATAGTAGAGATCTGGTATGTGGGGTTCAAGTTCCGCCATGTGAATCCTACAAGGTATTCCTACAGTGGTATCAGAGCTTCCTACTAAATCAATGGGATTCAGTTTAGTTTTTTTTTCATCTAGAAATGAACCCTAGAAATTTCGAACCAAGTATGTGGTCTTCATGTTTTGAATGATCATTGGATTGAATAGGGTTCTAGATAAAAAGAAATTAGGTTTCTTTTTCCTCCTTGTTTTTCGATCTTCGTATGTATATATGTATATATATTTTAGTTTTTTTTTATCTTAAAAGAAGCCTACAAAATTTAATCCAAGAAAATTGTTCAAGTTTTGAACAGTTGGATTGAATAGGTTTCAAGATAAAAAGAATTAGGTTTCGTTTTTTGTTTAGTAAAATAAAACCTAGTATGTTTGATCCAAGTATATTATTCAAAGTTCTTGAATAATTGGAATAAATAGGGTTTTAAGACAAAATTAAGAAAAGGTTATCTTAAATTTTTCGTTTAAAAAATTTTAACACTTTATTTTTTTATTATTGTTATTATTACCGAAATTAATAAAAAGGATAAATAAATTATTATTTTTACGATAACCGAACCGAATCAACCGAGCTTCGGTTGGACGGGCTCGGCCATCGAGTGACCATCACACACCATCCCACCGAGTTTCGGTCAGGGTAACTTCGTGGTCAAGAAACTTTTATTTTTGGTCCAAGATTTCCCAACGTCTTTGGGAAGTATGTGATCTTAAATAAGGGATAAAATCTACAAGTTTCTTATGTAAGATTTTATCATTAAAAGTCAAATATTTTGACTAGTTTATTATTTTGGTCATATAATAACAATAAAGTTTAAATAAACATTTAAATTAATATCTAATGATTTTAATAGTCTATTAAAATCAAGATAATTATGAAATTAAGGGGGAAATTAGAAATCAGTTTATGGGTAATTTAATTATTATCAGTTTAAATTAATTCATTTAGAATGACATAACCCAAAAGTCTTGACATTGTGTTTTATTTAAAATTTTCGAAATTCTTTATATATTTTTCGGAAATTAATAAATTTTTATTTTCAAATATACAAAACACAAAACCAAGTCTTTGGGGTTATGGCATAGCAATTTTCGAAATTGCATTCTTATTTTATTTCTTTAATTTATTTACTTGAAATAAAAAAGGTGGTAATTATAAACCGTTTGTTTAGAAAACTAAGTTTTTTAATTAAAAAGATGGTAATTATAAACAGTTAGTTTATAAAACCAAGTTTAAATTATTAAATGGCGAAATAAACAGTTTGTTTATAAACCAAGTTTTAAAAGGTAAAATTAAAAGTGGAATTTATAACAGTTAGTTTATAAAACCAAGTAATTTTTTTAAATTAAAAAACTGGCTAATGTTTTTCGAACAAAGGAAAATCCTTTGAGAAAATCTTAGATCAGAGTGCAACCCACCTAATGGAACACCTCACTTGTTCAACGATATTCACATTGTAAGGAGAAAGAACCTTAGATGTGGATTCAAATCATTGTGAGTGTTAGGATGCGTAGGGTCTTGTGATAATCGGGAGTCCCGGCGCAAGGCATCGCACTGTCTTAGGTGGTACGATCTACTTTGGTGATAATCGGGGGTCCCGGCCTAAAATGCACTAGAGGGATTAAAACATGTACAATTTTGTTGTTCAACTTGATATCCCGAACATCTAGGAATCATTTCTAGTCTAGAGGCGATCAGTATGGCTATACCTACCAGAAATAGCGTGGCTCTAATGGGAAGTGCCCAAACCTTGCATTAGAGGGCATGAAATATGGATCCTAGTCTAATTATTATTCTTAAAAGGTAATAATGTTAGAAGTTATTTATTTATTTAATCATACTAACCGTTTGTTGTTTTTCTTATATATGTCCGTACCGTCAGAAATTCCGTTTTACACACCAAACGAATCGCGAAAGTTCATCACTGGAAAATGGAAGCTTACAGGTCCGAACTACAAAGTTTGGAAAGTGAAGTTTAGGAGTTACCTAAAAGCACAGAATCTCCTGTATGTGACAGACGAGGTGCCCAAGGGACAACCAGTGCAAGATGCCCAGGATGATGAGCTTAACGCTTATTATCAGTATCCGGCTGATGAATCACAAGTTATGTCGATTCTCATTCTTACTTCATTATCAGAGCTTACTGATAATCTACGTAAGAAACCGTGCTATGAGTTTATCCAGTATCTTGAGGAGACGTTTAAAGATAGTACAGGAGAAAGTAAGCAGTTCGTTTTGCAAGATATCTTCTCGGCGAAGATGAAAGATGATCAACCATTGAGTGACCATCTTACTAACATAAGAAGGTTGCTAGATTGTCTCACCTTGGTTACTGGCACATCAAAACCAGCATGAACATGTCTTGTTCTTGTTTGGATCTCTCACTCAGTACTATCAGGACAAGGTAGTACGTTTAGTTTGGAACTTTGATTTGAGTGTCGCAGGTCTACACGAGAATCTCTTGTGTTACGCGATGTTCAAAGTCTAGAGGAAAAATCCCTCCCTAAGGTTCAGATGGATGAGTTCGATGATTGGTTGAATGACTTTGCTGATTTGTGTTGCCCAACTTGTGGCAGCAAGGATCTTTGCGAGCACACGTCCGATGTGGGACTGTTGGACGCTGACTTTGTCAGCGATTCAGGTATCTTTATGATTGGTTGTCTCGTTACTTCTAGTGAATCCTGAGTATTGGATAACGTATGTGGTCATCACATTTGCTATCATTTGCAGGGATTTAAGAAGGACAGGAGGCTGGGTCAAGGAGATGTTGAACTGCGAGTAGTCGAAGGTTCCAAGATTGGAGCTGAAGCCGTAGGAACATACCTTCTCAAGTTGCCTTCAGGAAGAGTTTTGGAACTTAAAGATTGTTATTATGTTCCTAGACTTATTAAAAATGTTATTTCTTTTGATTTACTTATAGACAGTGGTTTTTATTATTAGTTTTGTGGTAAAACAATTTCGTGTTTAAAAGATAACATTTTTAATTTAAAGTTAATTCTCATAATGGTCTATATACGTTAAATCTAAATAACATAGAACGAGACGTTTATCATATAAGTAAAAGATCCAAGAGTAACTTGAATCAAACTTATCTTTGGCATTGTCGTTTAGGTCATATAAACGAGACTCGTATAAAGAAGCTCCACGATGATGGAATTCTAGAGCCATTTGATTAAGAATCATATGCGATATGCTAAGCTTGTTTATCTGGCAAGATGACAAAAGACTCTTTCAACCATTTCAATGAAAGGGCAGACGAGTTGTTAGGGATAATACACACAGATGTGTGTGGACCCTTTACTCCAGAATCCAGAGGAGGATACCGCTACTTCATTACCTTTACTGACGACTTCAGTAGATATGGTTATGTCTTTCTTATGAGACTAAAGTCTGAGAGCTTTGACAAGTTCAAAGAATACCAGAATGAAGTAGAGAACCAACTGGGCAAGAAAATAAAGTCACTTCAGTCTGACCGAGGAGGCGAATATTTGAGCCAAGAGTTCGACGATCATTTGAAGGAACGTGGGATTGTTTCACAACTCACACCTTCGTATACACCTCAGATGAATGGTGTATCAGAAAGGAGGAATCGTACATTGTTAGACATGGTACGTTCAATGATGTGTCGCGCTCCCCTACCACTATCATTTTGGGGACATGCACTCGAGGCTGCAGCATTCACACTGAATAGGGTTCTGACCAAGTCGGTAGAAAAGACTCAGTTCGAGCATTGGACGGGCAAAAAGCCAAAATTGTCTTTTCTCAAGATTTGGGGTTATGAAGCGTACGTTAGACGTAACTTCACATACAAACTTAACCCCAAGTCGGATAAGTGTATCTTCGTTGGATATCCAAGGGAAACCTTAGGATACTATTTCTATCATCAAGAAGACAACAAAGTTTTTGTTGCTCGCAAAGGTGTCTTCTTGGAAGAGAAGTTTCTAGGAACTGAAACTCCGAGAAAAGAAATAGAGCTTCAAGAAATTGAAGAGAATGAAGATCCACCGACGACTTCAGTCGAACCAATGGTTCAACAAAGAATTGTTGATCCCCAACCAGAACCACCGGTTGAGGAAGAAGAAACACGCAATCCGCGTAGGTCCAGTAGAACACGCCAAGTATGCAAATTACTAAAATCCATTTATGGATTAAAGCAAGCATCTAGAAGTTGGAACTTACACTTTGACAGAAGAATCAAAGAATTTGGTTTTGTCAAAAGTGAGTTCGAGGCGTGTGTCTACACACAATTCAGTGGGACCATAGTAATCTTCCTAGTCTTGTATGTCGATGACATACTGCTTATAGGAAACGATATACCAGCATTACAAGGAGTAAAATCTTGGTTAGGTAAATGTTTCCATATGAAGGACTTGGGAGAAGCCGCGTTTATACTGGGTATAAAGATCTACAGAGATAGATCTAGGCGGCTTATTGGACTTAGTCAAAGTACATACATTGACAAAGTACTGAAGAGATTCAGTATGAGTGATTCCTAGAGAGGATTCATTCCAATGACACATGGCATTACGCTGAGTAAAACTCAGAGTCCTACATCTAGCAAGGAAATAGCTAGGATGAGTTTGATTCCATATGCTTCGGCAATTGGATCAATAATGTAACATCCCGAGACCCGACCCTTAATATTTTATTACTTTTGGTAAGTAATACCTTATTGTTTATTATTTAATTATTTTATATGATTTTATTTGATTTATTTGAATTAATTGTATTTTTAACCATGGGGTTAAAAATTAGTAAAACTGAATTATTTAAATGTTAAAATGATTTTTGCATATTTGGGTTCATTTCTGAACCGGGGTTCTAAAAATATCTTCGTTGTTAAAATTGGAGTTAGTTAGGTCTAAATTAATTATCTGTGAACCTAACATCCTGTACTGCGTTTTAAATGAAAAATACCTGTTGTGGGGGAGGGGGTGTGTCACACCCCGCCAAAAATGAGTTTTACTTCATTTAAAATGTTTTGCGGAAGAACGGAGGTGTAACGTTCATGACAACATAGCAAAAATTAAGTAAACAAACAACCACGCAATAACGAAAATAAAGGTTTGTTTCACTTTCCAAAAGTAGAAAGTTTCCAAAAATAGCAAGTTTCCTAAAATAGAAATTGTTTGAAATGAAATGATTGTTCGTAAACTTAATGTTTTAATCATGGCTCACGACGATCCCAATGCTCATATCCTCCAAACTCCACTGCACCTAATTACCTGGAAAAACATAAATAGTAAAAGGGTCAACAATAATGTTGAGTGAATCCACAGGGTTAATGTTTATGATAAGAGTAAAGTGATTTGCTACCCAGAATGTTTGTTATGAAAATGGTTTATGACTGAAAAGTATAAAGTTCAACACTCATATGATATGAGTAGTAAGTATGAAATGCTTAGTGTGGTTGTAGAATGTATACAACTACTAGTTATGTTTATGAAAAAGTGTTGAACAAAATGTTGTGTTTGACATCGCATGAACTGTTATCCCCAACAGGTAGCTAGTCTATTGAGTTAATATACCAACCCCTAAGTCCATAATCAACACTTCAACTCCAGTATGTTATGTTATTTTATGGATATACACTCCCGGAGATGTCTTGGATGAACCAAGTAATGATCAAACGTTCGTTGGGAGGATGAGTGTCAGCCAATAGTACTATCTGCATATCCATGGTCTAGATCCACTAGTTAATGATTGCTGGTAACCTTAGTCGGGTATAATAATTGTTTGTCATGCCAACGCGATAAATGAAAATGTATAGATGTTGTTGTACAGTCATAGTAAAACAGTAGCAGTTGTGTTTATGTTTTCCACCCCAAAGTTTATAAAACAGTTAAAAGAGAAAAGGGGTCTGTGGACTCACCTGGCAAAGCTTAGCAAAAAGAGACTTAAGACAGAGGAATCCTTGGGAGACTCCTAGCTTCCTAAATGATTTAACTACTGATTAGACTAAGCTAACACATGCGATACTATATACGATATAAGTTAAGCAATATGTATTACATGTTATGTTTTATGTTTTGTGACATCGAACGAACTTAGGTTATTGGACCTTAATAGGTCGGAATGAAATGAAATGAAATGAAATGAAATGGACTACGAAATGAAATGAAATGAAATGGGCTTGGGTTAGGTTCATTGGGCCTAGATTGGGCCTATTGGGCCTAATGGGCTTAATGGGTTGGACCACTTGGGCCTCTTATTGGGTTTAGGTCCACTTAGGTTGGGCCTTGAATTGGGCTTGGCCCAATTGGGTTCGGTTTGGTTGGGTATGGGCCAAAGATTTGGGCCTTGGTCCAAATGGGCTTGGATACTATTGGGCCAACTAATGTATGGGCCCGATGGACTAAAGTAGATCGATATGGGCCAAGTACGGGCCTTGGCCCGATTGGGTATTCGGGTTTGGGTCCACAGTTTGGGTCAAGATCCGGCCTTGACCCGGTTCGACTTATTGGTCAACATTGGTCAAAATTGGTCAAGAAAAGTCAACTAAAGCTTCTAGATTTCGGTTAGGGTTTGAGGTATACTATAATTTGGTCAACCAAGGTCAAATTTGGTAAATTTAGCTATCAAATGGTCAAATAGTCAATCATGAAAGTCAATTAGGTTTAGGGTTTGGTGAGTTCGGCTAGGGTTTAACCTAGGGTTGGCCGAATGGCCAAAACCCTACGGGTTTTGTGGCTAGGTTCGGCTAGGTCGACTTGGTTCAAGGGTTCATGGGTCTAGATCGGTACTAGGGTTCTAGATCTAAGGTTTTAGCATACAAATGCCGAGATCTAGGGTTCTAGGTCACGGGTTTAGCAACAAATCAAAACAAAGATTAAACAAACAACAAAACAATCATGATTTGGGATCAAGGAAGCAACCGTGGACATGCACGTGAGCATGCACGTCGAACATGGGGTTCATGACCTCACCGAGACCATATGGCCATTGGCCATGGTCTCGGGTTTATGTTAATACCGAAACGAAAAGGAAAACAAGCAAAAGGGTTCGGATTTCATACCTAGCAACCGAGAATTGGAAGAGAAAGATCAAGATCGAATTTGGACGGCTTCAATCTCGAACTCGGGACTTGCTCTAGGGTTTGGGACGGCCGAAAATCAACAAAAACAAATGATTGTGTTCATGGGGTTTATATAGGAACGAAATTAGGGTTAGGGTGAAAGAGATTGAGTCAAACAAGGACTCTATCAAGATGGAATGGATAAGATCAAGTTTTTAAAACACATGGCTAACACCACAAGGATGTTTCGGCCATGAGGAAGGTCACGAGCAAGGGTAGGCCGGCCACATTGGTGGTCGGTCTAGGTTTAGTGTCGGGTTCAAAGCGTAGTTCGATTCGAGTCGCGTTTATATTAAATTGTTACGTTTATTGCTTAACCGGAAATGTTATTGTTTTTAGAAATGTTTTTAGCTCAAAGTGTGTCACCATAAGAAAGTAATAATGTTGTGTTGACTAAAATAATCAAACACTAATGTATGGTGTAAAATATGTATGTTTGTTGTGTATAAGGAATGCCAATTATAGAAATGTCTATAAGTAGAAACTTTCTAATTGAGGAAAGTTCTAGAAATGAAATGAGGTTACATACCAGAAATATCGAGTTGTCACATTCTCCCCTGGTTGAAGAAATTTCGTCCCGAAATTTAAGACGAAGCACGAACAGGAGAGACAACGAGAAAAAGATGAGGATATTTCTTTCGCATCTGGTCCTCACGTTCCCACGTGAATTCAGGACCTCTTTTGGAGTTCCATCTGACTTTAACGATTTTGATCTTGCTTCTTCGCAACTTTTGCTCTTTCCAGTCAGATATTTCAATTGGTTCCTCAGTGAAATGAAGTTTGTCGTCGATAATAATTTCTTCAGTAGGGACGATAAGCGAAGGATCATGAATGAACTTTTTAAGATTAGAAACATGAAATGTGTTGTGAACATTGCTGAGCTCATTAGGAAGACGAAGGCGATATGCAACAGCACCGATTCTTTCAAGAATCTCAAATGGTCCGACATAACGAGGACTGAGCTTTCCTTTCTTACCAAAACGTACAACACCTTTCCAAGGTGCTACTTTTAGTAAAACATGGTCGCCAACGGCGAACTCTAAAGGCTTTCGACGATTATCAGCATAAATCTTTTGTCGATCTCTGGCAGCCTTGATACGATCTTTGATCTTGAAAATCTTGTCAGTCGTTTCTTGTAGAATTTCAGGACCAGTAATCTGATGATCACCAATTTCAATCCAACAAAGTGGCGAACGACACTTTCTTCCATACAAAGCTTCAAACGGTGCGGTCTTAATAGTTGTATGATAACTATTATTATATGAGAACTCAGCTAAAGGGAGATGAGAATCCCAACTTCCACCAAAATCAATAACACATGCTCTCAGCATGTCTTTCAAAGTTTGAATTGTTCATTCAGTCTGACCATCTGTTTGAGGATGATAGGCAGTACTCATATCGAGGCGAGTACCGAGAGATTTTTGCAACGATTGCCAAAAACGAGACGTAAAGCGACTATCACGATCCGAGATGATCGTGACTGGCACACCATGCCGAGATACAACTTCCTTTAAATAAATTCTTGTTAACTTCTCCATTTGATCAGTTTCCTTAATGGGAATGAAGTGAGCTGATTTGGTCAATCGATCGACAATTACCCAAATTGTATCATGACCATTAGATGTTCGAGGCAATTTGGTTATAAAATCCATAGAGATTTCTTCCCATTTCCATTCAGGGATCTCTGGTTGTTGTAGAAGACCGGAAGGCTTCTGATTCTCTGCTTTCACTCTAGCACAAGTTAAACATTTGCTGACATAAACCGCGATCTCTTTCTTCATGTTTGGCCACCAATATAATTCTTTGACATCTTTATACATCTTGTCGGCACCAGGATGAATAGAATATTTGGATCGGTGAGCTTCATTCAAGATAACATTGCGAACACTTCCAAAATTTGGAACCCATAAACGATCCATGAAATAAAGAGTTCCATCCACCTTTGCTTCCAACTGCTTCTCCATACCACGCAAAGTTTCACTCTTGATGTTCTCTACCTTCAAGGCTTCAGTTTGGAATTCATGAACTTGGGAAGATAGATTAGAACGAACGGAGATTGGAAGGGCTCGAACACGACGAGGTTTAGGTTGCTCTTTCCGACTTAAGGCATCAGCTACCACATTAGCCTTACCAGGATGATACTTAATTTCAAATTCATAGTCATTCATCAACTCTATCCATCTACGCTGTCTCATGTTGAGATCTTTCTGATTGAAGATATGTTGCAAACTCTTGTGATCGGTAAATATTGTGCACTTGGTACCGTAGAGATAATGTCTCCAAATTTTCAATGCAAATATAACGGCACCCAACTCAAGATCATGGGTTGTATAATTCTCCTCGTGGTTCTTCAGTTGTCGAGAGGCATAGGCGATTACTTTGTCATGTTGCATCAATACACAACCTAGTCCTTGGTGCGAAGCATCACAGTACACCACGAAATTATCGGTTCCTTCAGGGAGAGATAGAATAGGAGCAGAACATAATTTAGATTTCAGAGATTGGAAGACTGATTCTTGCTTTTCACCCCAGACAAATTTCTCATCCTTATGTGTTAACACCGTCAAATCCTTTGCAATCCTTGAGAAATTTTCTATAAATCTTCTATAGTAACCAGCAAGACCAAGGAATTGTCTCACTTCAGTTGGGGTCTTCGGAGCTTCCCAATTCTTTATAGCTTCTATCTTTGCAGGATCAACGTGAATACCTTCTTCGTTGATAATATGACCCAGAAATTGGACTTCACGCAACCAAAATTCACACTTGGACAACTTGGCGTACAACTTTTCTTTCTCCAACAACTCAAGAATGATTCTTAAGTGCTCTTCATGCTCTTCTCTAGAATGCGAATAGATGAGAATATCATCTATGAAGACGATAACGAATTTGTCGAGATACTGCTTGCACACTCTGTTCATGAGATCCATAAACACAGCAGGTGCATTGGTCAAACCAAATGGCATTACCAAAAATTCATAATGACCATAGCGAGTTCTAAAAGCAGTTTTGGGCACATCTTCATCACGAACTTTTAACTGATGGTAACCAGAACGAAGATCGATTTTGGAATAGAAACTCGATCCTTGGAGTTGATCGAATAGATCATCAATACGGGGAAGAGGATATCGATTCTTAATTGTTACTTTGTTCAATTCGCGATAATCAATGCACATTCTCATTGAACCATCTTTCTTTTTAACAAAAAGGACCGGAGCTCCCCAGGGCGAGGAACTCGGTCGAATGAAACCAAGATCAAGAAGTTCTTGTAATTGCGATGAAAGTTCTTGCATTTCAGACGGTGCAAGACGATAAGGAGAACGCGCGATAGGTGCGGCTCCTGGAATCAGATCAATACGAAATTCAACTTGTCTCTGAGGTGGCAGTCCAGGCAATTCACTAGGAAATACACCAGGAAATTCACGAACAATAGGAATGTCCTCAATCTTACGATCTTTGGACTTTGTGTCAACGACATGAGCAAGAAAGGCTTGGCATCCTTTACGAAGATATTTTTGAGCTTTCATAGAAGTTATGATTTTTATGTTTTTGTTTCTTTGTTCACCTTGAATTATTAATGTTTCTGTTTTGGATAAGGGAATTCGGATTTGTTTGGTGTAACATATAATTTCAGCACGGTTTTTAGACAACCAATCCATCCCTATGACGATATCAAAACTACCTAGTTCTACAGGCATAAGGTCTATATCAAAAATGTGGTCATCTAGGTCAAGCTTACAACCTTTAAAAACTTCACTAGACCTAACAACCTTGCCATTTGCTAACTCGATTTCATAATTCACCTTCAAACGATCAGGATCTAGATTTAAGAAACTTTTAAAGTCGGTCGATACGAAACTCAAGTCGGCTCCCGAGTCAAATAAAATAGAAGCAAAATGATTGTTGATGATAAACGTACCAGTGACGGTATCTGGGTTCTCACGAGCTTCTTGAGCATTCATAACAAATGCACGACCACGACCATTTTGACGATCATTGTTGTTGCTGGCATTACGATTGTTGTTACGATTGTTATTACGATTGCCATTGTTGTTGTTGCCATTCTGGTTATTGTTGTTCTGAAGTCTAGGGCAACGATTACGATAATGGTTAGAATCACCACACTCGTAGCAGACAGGATTCTTAGGAGGATTGTTGGACGAACACTTTCTGAAATTATGACCCCAGCGGTCACACTTGAAGCATTTCTCACACTGACCATCATGATGCCAGTTACATCTGTTACACAAGGGCTTGCTTCCAGCATATGACTTAGAATCTGAATTGGATCGGTTGTTGTTCTGAGTAGAGGCAGCATAATTCTTAGTCTTTTGGTATTTGTTCCCTTTGTAATCACGCTTGTTGTCATAAGAACGCTTTCCATTTTCATTGTTCACATTATCAGTAGCTTTGCTAGACACCACTAGCTTGTCTTTGAACGATCCACTTCTCATTGCATCATCAGTCAACCTTGTTGCACGATTCACAGCATCTTCGAATGTTGTCGGTTCAGAAGCAATAACATGAGTACGAATAAGATCATGAAGGCCTTGAAGATACTTTTCAATGCGCTTGAATTCAGGAGTAACCAAATGAGGAACGAGACGAGCGAGTTCTTGAAACTTAGTTGTGTAGGTAACAATATCAGATCCAACCATGGACAGATTCCATAGTTCCACCTCAAGTTTTTGTAGCTCTCTCCTTGGGCAAAACTTCTGAGTTAACTGATCCTTGAACGTATCCCAAGTCATAGCATCAACAGTTGAACGACCTAAGACTTGCACTTGAGAATTCCACCAGGACAACGCTTCCTTGGACAACGTACTAGCAGCAAACTTCGTCATATTCTCAGGGGCACATTGAATAACACTGAAAATGGATTCCACCTTCTCAATCCAGTGGATGATAGCAATAGCACCTTTAGATCCAGAGTAGGTCGGAGGATGACAGGACGTAAAGGTCTTAAATGACTGACCCTGACGATTGGGATCTGAAGTTTAAACAAATAAGGAAAGAAAATGAATAATGGGTTAAAATAAGATAGAAATAATGAATCTTCTTTCATGGAGTCGTATATTATACCATTGTTTCCCACATTAGATGCACCAGCGGCATTTCCTCTTGCAGCGTTCATTTTAGCCATTGCTTCAGCGATACGGCGTTCCACCATTTGTTCGACAGTCTCAGCGTTTCCTCCTCGAGCCATTGATGAATTGATGATACAAATAATATGACTAGAAATTAAGAAGTGAATAATATAGGAGGACTATAAGGAAAATATGTACTTATAATAGGGATCAAAGAGTAGATATACAATAGATGTAATAGTAGTAGTAGACGTAGATATAAATAGTCGTAATTATAGTAGTAGTAGAGACATATAGAAAATACAATTATAAGAACAATAGAAATTACTAAAATATCACTTTTATTAAACACATTCCTAATACATAGTAGTTTTTAAAAGTAGGGCATATATGCCAATACTAAAGAACAAAATACTAAAATAGCTAAACATAAATCCTAATAATAGAAATAGAAAAAAAAAACAAATATAGACGATAGGTAGATGACTAATCATCTTCTTCTGGCTCAGAGTCTTCCATAGGCTCTGACTCTTCTTCTGGCTCTTCCTCTGGTTCTGATTCTTCTTCTGTTTCAGAGTCTTCTTCAGGCTCTGATTCTGATATCACTTCTGGCTCTGGTTCTCGACGTCGTGGAGTTCTTGGAGCAACATCACGCTTGGGTTTAGCAGGCGAACATAGATAAATGATACCGCCCTCACGTTTACGATAGACAATAGGACGCTGACCACGAGCTGGAGTAGGAGGACAATTAGGAATGATAGGAAAGGGACGTCTTCTTGGGCGACGATGCCATGGGATAACAGGAGGTTGTACCACTGCTGGCACTGGAGCAACAGGAACTGGGACTACTGGGACAGCAGCATCACGATCACTATCGGAGTCATATGAGATATCGAGGACACTAGCAGGCGACATTCTACTAAACACGACGCATAAAAGTCTATTAGATTATGAAGTTGTAAGGCTTGTTGACATATGCTAGCTATAACACTAGGGCAATACTAACTAAGGCAAATGTTCTAAACTAAGAACAATGGAACTTCAGGATATGAGACTGAGCATGCCATGATTATTTTGATTTTATAAAAGTGTTTGTTTTTCCCAAAAATCTTTTGTAGTTATAGACTAGGCTTGCTAATTCACTATAACTTAAGCTCTGATACCACTCTGTCACACCCCGCCAAAAATGAGTTTTACTTCATTTAAAATGTTTTGCGGAAGAACGGAGGTGTAACGTTCATGACAACATAGCAAAAATTAAGTAAACAAACAACCACGCAATAACGAAAATAAAGGTTTGTTTCACTTTCCAAAAGTAGAAAGTTTCCAAAAATAGCAAGTTTCCTAAAATAGAAATTGTTTGAAATGAAATGATTGTTCGTAAACTTAATGTTTTAATCATGGCTCACGACGATCCCAATGCTCATATCCTCCAAACTCCACTGCACCTAATTACCTGGAAAAACATAAATAGTAAAAGGGTCAACAATAATGTTGAGTGAATCCACAGGGTTAATGTTTATGATAAGAGTAAAGTGATTTGCTACCCAGAATGTTTGTTATGAAAATGGTTTATGACTGAAAAGTATAAAGTTCAACACTCATATGATATGAGTAGTAAGTATGAAATGTTTAGTGTGGTTGTAGAATGTATACAACTACTAGTTATGTTTATGAAAAAGTGTTGAACAAAATATTGTGTTTGACATCGCATGAACTGTTATCCCCAACAGGTAGCTAGTCTATTGAGTTAATATACCAACCCCTAAGTCCACAATCAACACTTCAAACTGTATGTTATGTTATTTTATGGATATACACTCCCGGAGATGTCTTGGATGAACCAAGTAATGATCAAACGTTCGTTGGGAGGATGAGTGTCAGCCAATAGTACTATCTGCATATCCATGGTCTAGATCCACTAGTTAATGATTGCTGGTAACCTTAGTCCGGTATAATAATTGTTTGTCATGCCAACGCGATAAATGAAAATGTATAGATGTTGTTGTACAGTCATAGTAAAACAGTAGCAGTTGTGTTTATGTTTTCCACCCTAAAGTTTATAAAACAGTTAAAAGAGAAAAGGGGTCTGTGGACTCACCTGGCAAAGCTTAGCAACAAGAGACTTAAGACAGAGGAATCCTTGGGAGACTCCTAGCTTCCTAAATGATTTAACTACTGATTAGACTAAGCTAACACAGGCGATACTATATACGATATAAGTTAAGCAATATGTATTACATGTTATGTTTTATGTTTTGTGACATCGAACGAACTTAGGTTATTGGACCTTAATAGGTCGGAATGAAATGAAATGAAATGAAATGAAATGAAATGAAATGAAATGGACTACGAAATGAAATGAAATGAAATGAAATGGGCTTGGGTTAGGTTCATTGGGCCTAGATTGGGCCTATTGGGCCTAATGGGCTTAATGGGTTGGACCACTTGGGCCTCTTATTGGGCTTAGGTCCACTTAGGTTGGGCCTTGAATTGGGCTTGGCCCAATTGGGTTCGGTTTGGTTGGGTATGGGCCAAAGGTTTGGGCCTTGGTCCAAATGGGCTTGGATACTATTGGGCCAACTAATGTTTGGGCCCGATGGACTAAAGTAGATCGATATGGGCCAAGTACGGGCCTTGGCCTGATTGGGTATTCGGGTTTGGGTCCACGGTTTGGGTCAAGATCCGGCCTTGACCCGGTTCGACTTATTAGTCAACATTGGTCAAAATTGGTCAACAAAAGTCAACTAAAGCTTCTAGATTTCCGTTAGGGTTTGAGGTATACTATAATTTGGTCAACCAAGGTCAAATTTGGTAAATTTAGCTATCAAATGGTCAAATAGTCAATCATGAAAGTCAATTAGGTTTAGGGTTTGGTGAGTTCGGCTAGGGTTTAACCTAGGGTTGGCCGAATGGCCAAAACCCTACGGGTTTTGTGGCTAGGTTCGGCTAGGTCGACTTGGTTCAAGGGTTCATGGGTCTAGATCGGTACTAGGGTTCTAGATCTAAGGTTTTAGCATACAAATGTCGAGATCTAGGGTTCTAGGTCACGGGTTAGCAACAAATCAAAACAAAGATTAAACAAACAACAAAACAATCACGATTTGGGATCAAGGAAGCAACCGTGGACATGCATGTGAGCATGCACGTCGAACATGGGGTTCATGACCTCGCCGAGACCATATGGCCATTGCCCATGGTCTCGGGTTTATGTTAATACCGAAACGAAAAGGAAAACAAGCAAAAGGGTTCGGATTTCATACCTAGCAACCGAGAATTGGAAGAGAAAGATCAAGATCGAATTTGGACGGCTTCAATCTCGAACTCGGGACTTGCTCTAGGGTTTGGGACGGCCGAAAATCAACAAAAACAAATGATTGTGTTCATGGGGTTTATATAGGAACGAAATTAGGGTTAGGGTGAAAGAGATTGAGTCAAACAAGGACTCTATCAAGATGGAATGGATAAGATCAAGTTTTTAAAACACATGGCTAAAACCACAAGGGTGTTTCGGCCATGAGGAAGGTCACGAGCAAGGGTAGGCCGGCCACATTGGTGGTCGGTCTAGGTTTAGTGTCGGGTTCAAAGCGTAGTTCGATTCGAGTCGCGTTTATATTAAATTGTTACGTTTATTGCTTAACCGGAAATGTTATTGTTTTTAGAAATGTTTTTAGCTCAAAGTGTGTCACCATAAGAAAGTAATAATGTTGTGTTGACTAAAATAATCAAACACTAATGTATGATGTAAAATATGTATGTTTGTTGTGTATAAGGAATGCCAATTATAGAAATGTCTATAAGTAGAAACTTTCTAATTGAGGAAAGTTCTAGAAATGAAATGAGGTTACATACCATAAATATCGAGTTGTCACAGGGTGCGTGGCCTTGTATTAGGCAGGTGTCAATTTTAGTCTTTCCCTCTTGCTCTCATGCCTGTACACGACACACACACTCAACACACACACACTTGAAGCTTTTCTCTCAAAAATCAAGATCATAACTTAATCCCTTGCTTGCCATCTCTGTGATTTCATTTTTGGAAGCTAAACTAAGTAAGTTTTCTTCCTTCTTAAGCTAGGGTTTCATGTTTATGAGTAGTTGTTAAACTAGGGTTGTTATAGTTGGTGGGTTTTCTTGAAATCTTAGTCATAATCCGAAATTGATGCTTGATTTGGTGTTTATTTGAGTTCTTGCAAGTATTGTATGATTTGTTGTTAGTGTTAGCTCATTTGGTGAAGCTTTCATAAAGTTTCATCAATGGTGATCTTGGGGAAGAAGATGGAGATCTTCCCTAAATTGGTGATTTGAATCTTGTTGTTCTTAAGGTGTTATTATGTTAAATTATGTATGTTAAATGATGATTGTTAGTTATGAAGGACTTCTAGTTGCTTGTTATGAAAATGCATTGGTGTTGGTAGTGTTTGGCTAAGATGGAAATTTAGTCATAACTAGCTTAATTTGTAGATTGTTGACTTTGGTCAAACCTGGGAGTTGACTATTAGTCTTGTATAGTTTGTAAACTCTAATTGTCAATTTCATGTCATTTATATGCTAGTTGTCTAGTTGGGTAGCATAATCATGTTAGTTTGGGGTCTTGACCCGTTTGTTTGGCAATTAGTGCAATTTGACCTAAATAAGGTCAAAGTTGGTGAAACTTGCAATTGGATGCAAGTAGCATGTTAGTTGTGTGATTTTGATGTTGATCAAGTAGACTAACTCATTGGAAGGTGTTGTGTTCATGCCCGATTCGTTATTCTCATTGTTGACCCGTTTGGGCCTAATGTGTGCAATTTGATTGAAATGCATTAAGATTGGTTTAGAATTAACTTGATGGAATTCTAGACATGGTAAGTGTTATGTGTTGAAATGCATGCTTTTGTTGCCATTTGATTGACCTCAAATAATGGTGTTTGGCTTATAGTACTTGTTACATAATTGATGATTTCGGGTAACTAATTCGGTATTCATTTTGTACAGGAAAAGGGAAGGAGCCTCAGTGATATAAGATCATTGAGCTCGGCACGAAGAAGGAAGCTAAGGTGAGTGGACTTAACCTTCTTTCTTGTGTGATGTATAAAATTAGGGAATGGTAGAGTTTTGAGAAAAAGTGCAGGATTTGGTATCTGGGGGAGTTTGCGTCGCGAACTTGTGTTCGCGAAACGCGAACTCGGGTCAGGGAAGTTGAGGTTTGGTCGTGAAGTAGCTCCCGATTCGTGAACTCTTAGTTCGCGACGCGAACTCTGAGTTCACGACGCTAACTTCGTCAGGAACAGATTTCTTGGCTGCAATTCTTTTTACAAGTTTATTCTTGGTCTAGTGGTTAATGGTAGTATGTGCACATGTTTTTAGAGGTTAGCTATGGTGGTTTTCGGCTACGCTTCGTTACTCTTGGTGGGGGCAATCGGACTCCTTCGAATTCGTTACGAAAGGAGGGATCACCGTGCCTCTAGTAAAGAAGCCATCGGTTGACTGTTGTTGGCCGACAACAGTCGAAGGTCCTCGCCCGACCGCCGATCCTCTCTTAACGTCCAATTGCTTGTGGAAGTTTGGACGGTTCCCCCTATCGATTTCACTTGTTTTCTAATTTGTTGTGGTTATGCAAATTGACGTTTATTTCTATTCACTTAGCTTTGTGTTAATCCCTCATTTGTTGACTCTTTTCAGGTTGTGGTTTTGGCTTGACTAGAGTCGGGTTTTGGAAGTCTGACCGTACTCTGATTTTGTAAACCGGGTCGAGCCTGTTTTTCTGTAACACCTTTAAATGTTTTATATATGTTGGTTAATATGTAAATGGCTTTTGTGATATGTAATAATTAGGATTTATAGTTTTCCTAAATCGCTTCCGTATGCTTATTTTTTTAAAAAAATGGCTCTAAGATTGTGGTGTTACAAATAATGTATGCCATGCTATGTACTAGGCCCGATATTGCTTACTCGATAAGTCTTACGAGCAGATATCAAAAGAATCCTGGTGAGGCCCATTGGGTGGTTGTCAAGAACATTCTCAAGTATTTGAGAAGGAAGAAAGAAATGTTCTTGGTCTTTGGAGGTTCGTTGGAAGAATTGCGTGTAACTGGATACACAGATGCAAGCTTCCAAACCGACAGGGACAATTACAAATCGGGATTTGTATTCACACAAAATGGAGGAGCTATATCTTGGAAGAGTCAGAAACAAGATACGATAGCAGTTTCGACTACAGAGGCTGAGTACATTGCCGCAAATGATGCTGGAAAGGAAGCCATTTGGCTTAAGAATTTTATCGAGGATCTTAGAGTTATTGCTAGTATCTCTAGACCCATCGTAATATTCTGCGATAACATTGGTACAATAGCGCAAGCTGTTGAACCAAGAGAGCATCAAAAGACCAGGCACGTACGTAGGAAATATCGCCGAATACGCGAGTATGTCACAGAGGGTGATATTGTTATTAAGAAAATACCAACGGATGACAACGTTGCTGACCCGTTGACAAAACCACTAGTTGGACCAAAGCATGAGAAACATGCACACGCAATAGGCATGCAGTACCTAGATATTGGTAGCTAGTAATTTTGATTATGATCCATAGACATGTTTGAAATCGATACATTATGTAATAACATTTCGTGGGACTGAAATAGGAAGTTTTACATAATATTTTCACATTGTCTATTCTTAACATGTTTTAAACCTATCCTTGATAAGCAAAGTTTTGAGTATCTAAATGTCTTTGGTTGCTTGAATTTAGTGGGAGCTAGATTCAAGAGTTAATACCATTATGAATATTTATCTATTCATAGTTATTGAATAGAGAAACAAGTGTTGTTAAAATAAAATTCATAGATGTTTACAGAGTTTGTTAAACATTAGACGTGACCAAAAGATCGAGATTACTTCATGGAGCCCAAGCATGAGTAATTTCGTGTAGATGTCCTCTGACCTGAGATGTTTGGTTTGAGACTCGATAACTTCTGATCTTTAGCGCTTATCTAACGTCACACCGTAAAAGGGCGATCATAAGGAACTTGACTAAGACAGCGGAAGTCGTGTTCGAAAATGTAAGACAGTCAAGATGGGATTTGCACCTTCTTTAACTAGAAGAGATATTTCATGGCCGCTCGACGATTAAGACTACTGAAATGCGTGGCCGCGCTCGGAGAATGCTTAGATCATTCGGTAATCCGTTACTGCAGAAAGTTGAAATCAGAGTCGAGAAAATTCGAGTATATAGAACAAGATCCCTGCTCCATGTCTATTACTCAAATTAAGAAATATCATGAGGCGAAAGGAAAATCTATTAGTGTTATTCATTTTATGAATATTATCTCTGGATGTAAGAGTTCTTATAACGTGGTTATCCTAAATGTCTGGCTAGGGACTGCTTTAGGCTAACGATGATCAGTAAGTGATGCTTAACTTGCATAAGTGGGAGTTGGGTTTATGTGCACAGATAAGCACATGTCATCGTGTCCAATGTTATAAGACACTAAAGGGTCACACCACTACACAGCCAATAATGGATAACCGAATAAAGTAAGTTGTGTGGATAATTAACTAGTTAAGTTAATTATAAAGTAGAGAATAAATAATAATAGTTAATTATTATTTAAGAGGATGGTTAAATATTAAGTTAAATATTTAACGGACGGTTAATTAATAGTCTATTAATTAACTAGTATAAGTCCAAGGGTTGAAAGTAACAAAAGAAATTTAAGTTTCATTAAACTTCTAGTTAAACTCTAAGGACCTAAGTGCAAGGCCAAAACCTACAAATAGGCGGGCATGTCTAAGACTTAGAGGTTAATCCTCTTGTTACCACAAATCCCTAATCTCTCCCTCTCCTCTCTCCCTCTTTCCGATCGGACGAAGAAACCCCATAGGGTTCTTCGTCGACTTCGACGCAAGACACACATACACACAAGTCTTTGTGTGATACTTTGTTGGTATAACGCGGTCTTGCAGCGTGTTCAGGTGGTGCAGTAGAGGTGGATCATTCTTTAGAAATCTAAAGATAATGTTCTTAATCTTCTTCTTCTTGTGATCCCATTGTATAGTAGAGATCCGGTATGTAGGGTTCAAGTTCCGCCATGTGAATCCTACAAGGTATTCCTACACTAACCTATTCAGATCTTCAAATGGTACTATACACTCCTCCTACTACTACTCATATATTAGTACCAACAGTAACCACATTGGTTATTACTGAATCTGTAGTAGTAACATCATGTTCTTCATCGAAGAAACCCCATAGGGTTCTTCGTTGACTTCGACGCAAGACACACACACATACATAAGTCTTTGTGTGATACTTTGTTGGTACAACGCGGTCTTGCAGCGTGTTCAGGTGGTGCAGTAGAGATGGATCATTCTTTAGCAATCTAAAGGTAATGTTCTTAATCTTCTTCTTCTTGTGATCCCATTGTATAGTAGAGATCCGGTATGTGGGGTTCAAGTTCCGCCATGTGAATCCTACAAGGTATTCCTACAGTAACCTACTTAGATCTTCAAATGGTACTATACACTCCTCCTACTAGTACTCAAATATTAGTACCAGCAGTAACCACATCGGTTATTATTGAATCTATAGTAGTAACATCACAAGTAACAGTTTACTACTGAATCAGCAGTAGTAACTATCCATGCACTAAACACTACTGATTCAGCAGTAGTAACAACAAAACCTGTAGCAGAAGAGATAGAAGAAGTGGATTTTGATGCTTTGATCATAGGGAAGAAGTAGATGAATGTGAATTACCTCCTCATCCTAAAATCAAACCACCTTCTAGGGCTTTTTCATATCAACCAAAAATTTGTGTATCTGATGCAAATTTATACAAGTATAAGCCACTTCCAAAGTGCATAAGAAAGGGAAAGATTGTTTATGATGATAATATACCACACAGAGCCTTGGGGCACCACATGGTAAACAAAATCAACTGTGTGAGACATCTGAAAGAAGCATGTGAGAAAAGTAAGAGAATAAGATATCAAGCTAAATGTGCTAAAACAGCAGAAAAGGAAGCAAAGAAGAAAGCTGAAAGAGAAAAGATTGCATCTGAAGCTACAAATGAAATTGAAGTATTTCTTCAACAAGAACAAACTGATCAAGATAGAAAAATAGAAGAAGAAAGACTTAATCTTTTAGAAGCTCAAGTCAAATAATGCAAATATGTGAAAGTTGATATGCCTGAAGAATTCTCTGACCAAAGAGCATATATGGTTGAATATCTGAAGTCAAGAGGTCACAATGCAAAATCATTTGGAAGAATGAAATTGATTAATGTAGTAGAAAAATACTACATAGAAAAGAAGAAAGAGTTGACTGAAACAATTAGAGAGGATAAAAACACGGAAATCAAAGAAATTGATCCTCAAGAAGTTCTTCACATGAATAAATTGGTTGGTGAATCTTCCAAACCAAAATCAAAGAAAAGAAAAATTGAATCTGAAACAGAGCCGACAAAGAAGAAATCAAAAACAACTCCGATTATAGAAGATGCTCTTCAACCTCAACAGAATAATAAAACTATTAACTGGAGAGTAAAAGAAGAAATCATTGAAGTTGCTAGAGCTGATAAGCAAGTTCAAATATTCAAAGCATGGAAACCAATGATATTGTCTTTCACAAGAAGTGACATTCTCACTATGCTGGAAATTGGAAAGCTAAGAATGACAAACAAAAACTGGAACAATTCAGGAGCTGGATACTTAACAGAAATGGTAGATGTTGCCTTTCATCCAGAAAAATATCATGAGAAGATACAAAGTGAAGAAAATGTCTTTGCATGGAATGTACTTCCTTCATGCAACATGTACTTTATTGAAAGATCAAGTAAAAGATGTGAATTGTACTTAATGGAAAGAGCCTACAATCACTCAATGAAGACAGTTTATCAAGTCCTTCTATGCTCATTCATCACAACAATATAGCCAATAATGTGTTTAGCAAAAAGAAGACAATTTCAGGTTATCAATAAAGCACAGACAATTTCAGGTTATCAATAAAGCCTATGTGGATGAACAAAACAGAGTGAAAGAATTGAAAGAAAAATAAAAGGAAGCACGAAAGAATCTTGTTTAATTCACAAAGAATTAATAAGTCTAGGGGAGATTGTTGGGATAAATAGAGTTGATACTGATTGAAGATACTACTGATCAATTACTTATTGTTGCTAAGGAGTTGATACTAATGATACGAAATACTACTGATGATGCATTTCCTACTGATCAACGATATTACTACTGATGAAGCTTATTTGCAGAATATATCGAGTCCGAGATCTTAGGAGAGTTTGTTTAGAAGGTCGTATCAATTAAAATTGTATTGTAATCGGTTCCTAGAATAACTAGGTTAAATTATTAGGCTTCAAAGACTATTATAAATAGTTTCTTATAAATTGTAAACATACGTGTTTATTCTACGATCAAATCAATATACATTGAAGCTTTTTGTGATATTCTGTGTTTTTAATAATTCATGTTACTTTGCAGGTTATCATACAATTCTTGTAAATCACAATAGTGTTAATCCTCTGTAACTTCTCAGATCTGTGATTCTAGTAACTATTCTAAGTTATTTGATCCTGACAGTTACGCCGGAACAAACTTACGCAACGGTTGCGGTAAACACGGCCACACTAACGATGACGTCTATGCGGCGAAGGTGGAAGAAGATGATGACGTCATGATTGTAATTGGAATAGAGACATTGGAAACCGCCGACAGAGTTGTTGAAACAGGTCTATGAAGAGGTCCATGTAGAGAAATGAGGGATGAATTAGTGATCTGAGTTTCACTTACCTCCACTTCTGTCTTGAAGAAAATTCCCCTAAATTATGATGAAAAAAAATGAAGGTTGATAAATCTGGGGTTTAAATGATTATGGTGATGTTGTCGGTTTTGGTTGTTGGATTTTTTGCACGCGTGGGAATTTAATGGTCTAATTTAGACAGAGTTAGACACAAGGATGGAGTTAGACACAAGGACGGAGTTAGACACAAGGATATAAAAATGTGCAAGGACCAAAAAACGAAAAACAAAAGTATATGGACAAAATGTGCAAGGACCAAAAACTGAAAAAATATATATATGTACAAAATCGTAGATTTGGGTATATCACATGGATCATTTTTGTAATTTACTTTAGTTTTGATTAAGCTATAGGATTATTTTAGACAAAGGAAAATAGTTAATAGTGAATCCTTTGTATAAAAGATGTTACTTTATTAAGTGAGGTCCTATTAAGTTTGAGAAATTAAACTTTTTATGGAACATTAGCAGGACATCCGCGCAATGCGGCGGCGGGGTATCCAGTGACTTTTTTTGAGCGAGAATCACAAACATCTGTTGAGGATTAATATGTGATTTTTTTCCGAGTTAGAATTGTTTAATTTTTAAAGCATAGAAGGATTTGGGATTTTGATTTTTGGAAAGCCGGCGAACGATAAACGGTGGGAAGGGGGAAGAATATCTGATTTTAAAGGTGTGTTTTTGAATAAATATCCTAATAATTAATCCTCAACTTTCTATTTCATGTAAATGTCAAGTTTAATAGCAAACGTTGTTGGGCTGTGTAATTTGTAAAGTCTGGTTACATATAAAGGTCATGTAAATAAATATGTGTAGTTAAATATAAGGTGAATTGATAATGAAACAACCTGCCCAAGTAGCATTATTATTAATGGTTTCTCCTTGCTTCTTTAAGATTAAGGAGAGTTGATATTGAACCAATTAGCTCCCCTAACTCAGTGGTTGATCGTTTGGAGGATTGGGCGAGAGGTTGCGGGTTTGATTCCCGTATCGTGCGTTTTAATATTTTGGGTTCTTAAGTGTTTAAGACATTTCTCAAATAAGTAAGGAGAAAATTAAGACTTTCTATAAGAGAAATGTCTAAATGCTTTATAAGTATTATAGATTATAGATAAATTGGTGGGGGATATAAATGTTATTATGTGACGAGAGAATACCATATACTAACTAAAATAGTGTTGTTTTTAGTGAAATAATTTGGTATATATATTATACTTCTTCCGTCCTAATTTTATTGTCCATATTTTCTTTTTAATATATCTTAAAATTATTGTTAATTTGAAATTTTCACCTATCAAAAAACAGTTAGGTGATAAAATATATAATTATATTGGTTGCACGGTGTACACTTTTTTTTGGTCTGTGGACAACATTAATTTTGGGACGGAGGTAGTATATATTAAACTATATATTTGAACAAACTTATGCCGGCTAAAAGCGATGCGTACAGCTTCATGGCTTACCCATGTATAATTGATGTTGCTTGCATCTTTGTCTGCTTTTTATCTTGGTTATTTTTAGTGACACGCGAATTACACACAAGTTTACACCTAAATTTTATTAATGTTGTTGATACAAAAGAATTTTCTAGTTAAAATCAAATTATACAAATCATTAGAGAACTGAGTGTATTCTTTAAAGTTCCACTATAATGCGCGGGTACAAAACTTCTAATTCAATACATAGCACCAAATTTTCAAACAAAATACATACAAGAATTACTTGCAAATATGTACCTTCGCAACTCAAATAAATCAAAGAATGTTGAATAAGAACTCACATATAATTCCTTTTATAAGGATATTCTCGTTATAAGAATTTATAAGAATTTTTTAGATGGTTGAGATTTGCTGGTGATATACACAATGTAATTCTTTATGATGGATTAAATTTGTAACCCTTAAAAAATTATTCAAAAATCTTTATCACTATGTAATTACCGAAAAACATAGTATCTAAAGAAGCTAAATACTACTCCCTTCGTCCCATTTTAAATGTCCAGTATACTATTTTAGTTTGTCCCACAAAGAGTGTCATTTCCTAAATTTCAACCAATCAAAAAACATTTAAGTGGGAAAGAGAAAATTTGATTGGTGACATTATATAATTAATGCACTTTTCTTAAACTGTGTGATTTTTTGTAGTGGACAATTAAAGTTGGACGGAGGGATTACGTATTATGCAATTGAAGGGGCTTAGGTTGAGCCATTGTCCTTCTTTTCCACAAATTAATTTCTTTTTTTGGCTCCATATTTATTCCTGCAACCCTAATGAATTTATCATCAAAACCTAATGAATTCCTTATCACTACAGGTGCAGAAGAAGGAAGTACAACTTGTTCGTCATCACTTTCTTCATCGGAATAAAATCTCCGGTCACTGGAACTCATAGCTGCAGCCTCTTTTGTCCAATCAAAATTCGAAAACTTACCCCGACCACTTGAAAACTGTTTCATCGCACTCAATCTTGGAACTTCATCAAGATTCAACGGAGTTTTCAAGATTTTGTCTCCGGCGTCATCTTTTCTTCGGCCACCGCCGCCGGGAGTAACCCCACCAAATAATTTCTTAAACCCTAATTTTTTCTTGCTTTTAGTCTCTGTTTTCGATGATTCTTGAAGATCATTGTCAACGTTATGTGTCTTAGCCGCCGGAGCGGATGTTAGCCGTAAAACTTTACCGGTGGGTTTTACTCCGGCGAGTAGTTTATTGCCGGCGCGTTGTGTTTTATCTTTTTGGTACTTGCACTTGACTTGACCCATGCATGAAACACGTGGCGAAGTGGGTTCATAGACGATAGTGTAATCCGAGTTGTTCTTGATTTTACGGCGAGTGTCTGCCGGAATCTTGGAAACCATTCCAAGATTGGATTTATGGGTTTTTTCGGATGATCTCTTGTCTTTAGACGGGCTGTAAATCGGAGGATTTTGAAAGGAAACCGATGATGTTGCGCTTGGTAAAAACTTCAAGATTGTGTTCTTTGACTTTGTGGATGTCTTTTGTTGATCCATTTGTAAATTGTAAATTGTAGATCTTAAATTCAAGAATGAATAATGAATTTTGTATGTGTATATATATACAATTCAAGGACAGAGAGATTAGGATAACGTCTAAAGTGCGAAAAAGTGAATAGTAAAATTAAGGCAATTTGGCGTAATTTGACTCGTTTGTAGTTAATTTTATTACCTACCCCTATAGTTTGAATGTTTTAAATCGTATAACAAATTAGTTAGGTGTGCATATTCTTAATATTGTCTTACGTAGGGATGGAATTGGACCGGACTCAAAATACTCGAGATCCGATTTAGGTGATTAGTAGACCCGAAAATCGAATCATTTTACAGAATACAATTCTGGTTCAGTTCCAGGTTCGGTTCGGGTGAATCGGGTCTAATACAATTCTGGTTCAGTTCCAGGTTCGGTTCGGGTGAATCGGGTATAGACCCGATTGGAACCGAAATAGTAATTGGAGCCGTTTATTGGTGTTTGTATCATATTCGTTAGTCTATACATGTAATATTATAATGATTTTGTTAATTAATATGAAACAAACACTATTAATAGTATTATACTACAACAAATTCCAAATACGTAGTTAATTAATTCCGGTTCCAGGTCTTAGACCCGATTTATTCCATACCCGATGTACCCAGACCCGAAATACCCGATACCCGATTTCTCGAAAATATTGGACCCGATACCCGAACCGATTTTTAGTAATCCGGTTCCAAACGGTTCCGGTTCGGTACGGGTACGGTTGCGGGTCTTTGGTTCTATATCTCATCCCTAGTTTTACGGACATTATTATTAAGATATTAAAACATGTATAAAAAATTTATACATCAATATATAACTAACCTTTGCATTTTATAAATTAACACTCTATTATTGAAAATAAATTATTTATCTATATAATAATTTTTTAAAGACAACTCTAGAAGTGTTATTGTTAACACAACTCTATTCTTACAAAACTAAGTTGTAGAATTATTTGTGTAGTTTGTAGGGGTGAGCATGAGGCGGTTTTTAACTAAAGCCAAACCCGGCCCTAAAAGTTCGGGTTTTAAGAATTACACCCCGTTCGGTTTCGGTTTTTTTGGGTTTTTCGGTTCGATTTCGGGGTTTTTTCGGTTTTTTGTTTTCCTTAAATTTACGAATTTATTAACTTAAAAAATAATATTATGATTCAAACTCCCAAACCTTAACACATTTCGTTATAAATAAAGAACAACTAGTAAGTTTAATATAATGTAATGATAGATACAACTAGCATAACTTGAAACTTAGAAAATATAGGAATAAATCACCTATAAATTCAATCATATATTTTATTTAAAAGATAATTAAATGTCAAATCTTTTATAAATATAAGAATATTTTTAACATTTTTGAAAGATATATACTGGGGGGGGCGGGGTTTTCGGTCGGGTTTTTCATATGCCCCCAAAAACCACCCCAAACATTCGGGTTTTTCAATAATCAAAACCGTTGACATTGGGTTTTCAAATAGTTCGGTTTTTCGGGGCGGTTTTTTCGGATTTTTCGGTTTCCGTTCGGTTTTTCGGTTTTTATGCCCACCCCTAGTAGTTTGTGCCTCTTTTTTCCGTTAAGTAATTGGTAAATTAATATTTACATTATCATGTGTGAATAAAACTTTATAACATTTTTTTATTTTGTTGCTGTTTAGTGTTGTTTTTAAGCTTTTTAGTTTGGTTGTTTTAGCATTTTAGTGTTATAGTAGAGAGATTATTTTCAACGGACTTCCGACAAAATTCGAAATAGTTTCAAATAAAAGTGATTATAATTTAATCATTCTGAGTGATGGAAAAATAAAATTTTATTTGAACTACTGTCACAAACAAAAATGTGCATAAGATGTATGTATATATACATATTAAAAGATAAGGATGGTAGATGTGGATCGAACTTTGTATTGACTTTGAACATAATATGTTAATTTAAGACTCAACATACTTGTTTTGAGATACAGAGGAATGCGTGTGAAATAAAAACTTGAGGGCGTTAAAATGTACTTAATCAATACCGCAAAACTTCAAATATGACTAAATTAATTTAGTCAAGTCCAGCTAAGCACATAAAACTGAAAAGGATAATGACAAATTTGACTTTTGCTATTCGTCCATAAACAATAATTAATTAATTAACTTTAATTAATGGTTTAATGAACATAAAGTAAGAAATTAGACCACAAATGCATATTATAGGACAACTATGACTTTAGTGGGAGGAGTGAAATCATAGAGTGGTGAAAGAAAATAAAAAATATAATTGTGGGAGGAGTGAAATCATAGTGTGGTGAAAGAAAATGAAAAATATAATTGTCCTTTAACGTGAAATTGCTCATGTAGGGGTAAATATCGCTCTGTAAGAATCATCTCGCATTTCGTATCAATTACTATCGAATCATACCACAAATATGATATTATTTTCTATTAAATCTTCCTACTTATATTTATACTCATTTAATCAATATAAATGTTCAAATCAATGAATGAAATTATGCAAATAGAATTAGTATATTGCACATATTAATTAAAGTGTGGATAGTAGGATGAAATGGTAAAATCTTCCCCTATATATGCAGCTACATACGATTTGATTTTGACAACTCACCCAAATGCAGCTCTGTGATTGGATGTTAATGCCACGTGTAATTCACGTATTCGTCCACGTGGCATCCCATATCTCTCCCTCTACTCCGTCTCTCCCCCTCTGTCTCCCTCTACACAATTTTTTTAAAAACCCTAAATTTTCATTCCAATCTCTCTCCATCTACTACGTCTCTCTCAATTCAACCAAACTAATCCTCTTCATCAATTCAAACGATTTATCCTCTTCAAACCAAGATTTCTTTTCCCATTATTTCAGGCAATAATTTTAGAACCAGTTATGCACTCGTCTAATTCTTTGTAAATCTCCAATATCAGATCGCATGATTTTAGTTATGAAACAGTTCCCATGATTTCAGTCCAAGGTATGCAATCGACAATCTATTTGTAACTTTTATCAAGATTTTTCATTGATTGGGATTTAAATAATCGCTGTTTCATTGAAATCGCTCTTAGTTCAGAGCTTTTTTTAATTTATTTATCGATTAGGGTTTTATTATGGTTTCAGATCCCGTAAGTTTCATCACTCTACGGTTTCAGATCCCGTAAGTTTCATCGGTTACCTTTGATGCAATAAAGTGGGAAGAGTAATGGAGTTTTAGCTGATGAAATTTGCTTAAGTTTGGATTTTTGTTACTACACAATGTATATGAATTTTCAGATGTATGCGTGGTCTTTCTTTTGAACATGAAAATTTATCTTTGATTAACCTGTTAATTGTTGGTAAATCATTTTATAAAACTGTTCACGATCGGTTTCTAATTACTGGTGCATGTTTAACTCAACTCAATTTTCACTGATTGGATGTTGAATTCGAGATGTGACATTGTGTATCCGCAATCGTTGTTAGGGCTGTTAAACATGTTCAATGACTTGTGTTAGTTATCATGTTATACATCTGTAGTATATAGTTAGTCAACCCCACAAATGCACATATTTCTAATTTGAGTTACTATTGTTTGACTTATACGTGCCACTTGATATATTTAATTCTGTTTGAGCACCATCATTTACGCTGTAAATCACTCTGCATATCTGAAATTGATTCTCAGTAATCTGTGAGTTTCTTAAGTAAAACTTTGGGATTACCAAATGATTGTCTCATGTCTAACAGGTCGTGATGAATCAAATTTGCACTTGAGGTTGACCCGAGATGACCTGGTGACATTTTTTTTGTCTTGCTTTGTTGGAGCGTGAATGTTCAGGCGTGTCACTTCGGGGGAACTTTCGTTTGCGAGCTTTGGCGAGTTGACATGCTGCTTTGACTGTAGGCCCATGTTGCTTATATACACTTTCTGCTTCTGTACACCAAAATGAAGTTTTTCTTTTACCAATTTTAGCAAGTTTTTGTTACAAAAAGAAAATATTTAATACTTCCAATTGTGATACAAAAGTTTAATAAGAATGGACTCTTTATGCAAATTTAATAAAAATGTCTCAACAGCAAATGATGGAAAATAAAAGCATGACTTTATGATTATTTGGGGTCAAGAGTTGACTATGATGCCACTGGTTTTTTGTGCACCACAATGGGATATAATTATGATAGAACCAGATCATACTCATATACATATTATGATGATATAATGTTTAAGCTAACCGATGAAGATTATGAGATTATTGAGTTATGATATACTAATTATTGTTTGCGTTTTTGCAGCCGAAGACCATAAATGCATTTCAAAGGGTGAAAATGGATCTAAACTGAATTTTCACATGAAAAAATCGCAAGATAATACATATTAGGGTAAGGTATTATGATCTATACTTTATATCCACAAATTGGAAATGAGTAATGGATTAATTTAGTAATTATTATACATTATTGTTCTAATTAATAAAGATACAAAGTGCATGATGGTGTAGATATTGGACATGATGTAAATGCACATAAAGTTTTAGGTCAAGTGAGAGGAAGGTATGTCTCTGCTTCTTGATGCTTTTTGGTATATGTTGAAATGGGTCAGGTTGACTCAAATTTTTTGGCAGAATTTCCTTTGAATGTAGGGATTTTCGACATGAAAAGACGAAAAAGAAACGTAGAAGTTACATAGGAATTCAAATTGATTTACATTTTCACACAACTAAGTTTCATTATTCTGATGAAGAGTATTAGATTGCTAAACATTACGATTATTTTCAAAAGTCTATTTTTTTTTTACCAATTATTGCCTTGATCGATATTTGATTTCTAAGTGAGATAACTGCATGTTAATCCTTGAGTTGACTAATAAGTTATTTGAGACTTGGGCTTAGGGCATGTTTGGGAAAGCTTTTTTTTATTAAACGGCAAATCCTAATCTACACCTATTTGAGACTTGAACCACCGTCGTCACCACTCACCATCCGCACGACCGCAACCAGCATCAACTTTCCAAAATAACACATTTTTTCAATATTAGTAGTTCTGAACTATGTAAAATATGCAATAAAATAAGCAATTGGTGTTGTATTAGATGCATAACGGAGTCATGTTGCATACGCAAAACAAAATTTTATATCGCGGTAATTATTGGTGAATATATTGTAATAATAATGGCTCCTAATGCAAAAGTTGTAAAAGCGTTTCATGCTATGAGAGAGCTCGGGATTCCCATTCCCGAAGAAAAAACCATGTTAAAGGATCTTTTGGAGAACGTATGAAAAAATGGGAACTTATTGAAGTCGAAAAATATAGAGCTCTTAAAGATAATATTTTGTCGGTAGTGATGAAGCAAATGTATGTTTCAAATCTTATGTACTAAAAATTCTGACTGGTTTTATGTTCCAGGCTGCAGAAGAGCAAATCTTATTGAACCTTGGACAAAGTCAGGGAAAACCTCTGAAATTTTTTCAATATTGAACCTTGGACATATAATAGTTCTGAATTGAATCTCTTTAGAAAGAAGATCTTTTGTCTCATGGTAGCCTGCTCCAGTCCCCCTACGAAACTTTCGTTATTGGGTTAGCCATACACTTTGACATAATCACGAGTTAAGAACAAGAACGGATTGAAGGTCATTTGTTGTGACACAGATGGCAATTACACAAATTCAACAGCAAATGTCGTTTACAAAGAAGTGTTATTTCGTCTATAAATTTTATGTAACATCTGTTCATGTATCAAATTTTGTATAAACTCATCATTACATCTATCGATTATTATGTCATTTTTAAAATTATTAATATTTGTTGATATTTTTCTATAATAAAATTTTTGAAACATGCCCGCCCAATCGGGCGGGCTATGAAGCTAGTTTAGTATAAAGCAATATAGTTTTCTTTTCTTTATAGCAAAAGTATGAATGACTATTTTTATTTTGCAATTTATTTATTACATTTTAAGGGAAATATTTTAAAAGGATGTGTAAAACAAAAGATTTCTTTCTTGTGGTGTTATTTAATAATAAGATTCGTTACCACTATATATAGACCAATTATTAACTTCTAAAAATAAAATATATGTTGATTAAAACGCGAAGACATTAAATGCTTTAAATAATATATCGTGATGCAAATATTGGATTATGAACGAATATTATATTGGACTAACAGGGTATCCGTGTAATGCGGCGGTGGACACCCATAATTAAGTTGTCCGAAAAAAAAGAAATTATTGACTCGGCGTTTTAAGTTTATGCGTTATGTTAGATGTTTTTTTTGGGATGAAGCAAAGTATCAAGTACATAAATTGGTTAACACACAGTCCGTACTCGCAAAAGGTCTTGGGTTCGAATCTCCTATGCAATATTTTTTTATTTTGTGGTCTTAAAGATGTTTCCCAAAGTAGAAATTTAAGATTAAGTTTAAGATTAAACCATTCTAAACTTAAAAAGCCTAAATACTTTAATAAGGAGTAAAATAAGATAAATGGACCGTTACAATTCGAAGAAGTTTATGCTTAATTAGGTAACTTGGAATCATTAAACCGTGATACAAATTAGTCAAATTTGGTTTAAATGTTTGGTATTAATTTTGATTGTGCGTTTCATACTGAATTGTTATCTTAAATGTTTTTTCTTATACATGAAAAGTTCGATACAATATGTTTTCTATTTAATGTTGGTTGTTTATTTGTTCTAATACAAAGTATCATTTAGAGCAATTGGTTAACACACAGTCAGTACTCGCAAAAAGTCTTGCGTTCGAATCCTGTAAGTAATATTTTTTTATTTTTGTGATGTTTAAGATGTTACCCAAAATAAAAATAAGTTTAAGTTTAAGGACTTTTATACTTTGTAGCCCTAAATCCTTTAATAAAGAGTAAGATTATGAGCAAATATAGTTATATCAATAAACTAAATACTTTTTTACTTATATGTGGAATATTATATTATGAACGAACTTTTACGCCTTTGACTGTATTACAGGTCAAAGCAGCAGAAAAATGTGAAGGAAAAAATAATTTAAAAAAAAAAACAAGTTACAAAAGAATAAGCACGTGAAGCTTATTGGCTAAGTACATTCACATTAAAATGTGCTAATTTGTTATAATAAAAAAAGTCGTGTATTATGCACATGAAAAATGGTGTTTGTTCTTACAATTTGTGTCTACTTATATGCAGGGGTGGAATTAGAAATTTTCACCAGCAGTAGCACCATTGTGGTGATAAAAAACACGGGGTTAAGGGACTGCGACCTCTAGTACAATCCCAGTGGCAACGCCCCGAAACAAAAACAAAGTTAACACGAAAAAAAATTATATTACATATCAACCTTTTTAGTTACACACACCAACAAATCTTCAAGAATATATATTTCATTAACCTACAAAAGAATTATTAATTTTATAAACATATTACAAAATCTAAAATACACACTTTATGTTTTTTTATTTGGTTAAAATGTTATGATGTATTTGGGTGTGAACTATTAACTAATAGTCAGAGGTTTTTTTAAGATTGATTTGAGATATTGAATAGGTTTTTAATCTATAAAAATTTTGGTTTATAAAATTATATTATTTTTTATAATTAAAGTATTAAATAAGGAAAATTATTTGAAATATTTGGACTAAAGATTTTTTTTTGTTGAAATATATAAGGTAAAAAAAGAAGAAAAAATTGAAATATATAGGCTGAGAAAGAAAAACCCTTGTAATATAGAGTTTAGAAAGGAAAAAAAATTGATTTAAAAAATAGCAACAACAAGATTTGAACTCATGACCTCCTTATATTGATACAAGGAGTGCTAGCCAGCTGCGCTAGTAGATGGATGTGTCTTATTTCGCTTTTTCGGATATATATTAATGTATTTAAAATATTATAACAATAAAAAAGTCCCGAAAATTTATCGTACCGAATTTTTTTCTAGTAGTAGCACGTGCCACCGTGTGCTCTATACCAATTCCGCCCCTACTTATATGTCTAACAATTTGATCATGACAAGTTTCAAAATTAAGGGGTGATATAAGGAAATAGAATTAGTTGATAACACGTGTCAAATTTATAAGTAGGTAGAAATATAGATAAAACGAAATATCATTTCTCTATAGATATTATAATAAGTAAAATATTTAATTTTACCAAAATTAGATGTAGTAAAAGCAAAATATTAAATGAAAATTTACCTATATACCCACGGATAGCAATGGACTGGATATGGATTGGATGATGCGATATCCACATTCATATCCATTTATATATACACCGTCCATATCTATATCCATTTAAACTATTTCATCCATCGATATCCAATGGATTAGAGTAGGTAAATGGACATCTGATAGATATCAAAACTAATTTGTTTCCTAAGAAAAGTACGATAGTTTTATATGATTTACAATTTTTGTTGCGTATGTAGAATATAAAACAAAAAAATAACTATTAACCTACACTCGATGCATAGATCAAAGTTTGTAGTTAATCTCAAACTATTGATTCAAAAGAGATAGATATAATTAAAACTTATTTCTTAGTTCCATACTCGGACGCTTGTGATTTATTGGTTGTTGCATTCAAATCACACAAAAAATTAAAAAAAAAAAAGATGGGTCATGCGTATACTTATATTCTTACCTATATAAAATTATAATATGAAAAAAATTAATTTCGTGTTCCCTTCCAATAAACATCTATATTCGCTCCACATCTGATATTTCCCATTATCTTTATCTATATCCACTACTGATAGATCATATGCTAGTTGTCATTCCTACATACATCCCTCTAAAAAATTTATATAAATACAAATAACCTCCATCTACCATTTGCTACACATGTCAACCTATATATAGAATATGGCTCGTGGGTTACGTCAAGGTGACCCGCTTTCCCCGTTTTTTGTTTATTCTAGTTATGGAAGGGTTACATTTGTCGCTAGAAATAGCTAAGGATCTTAATAGATTCAAAGGGACGAATATCGGGTCGGTGGGGTTAAATATTTCGCATTTTTTTTATGCGGATGATGTTATTATGATTTCAGATTGGAATGGTGAAGACCTTAATGGTATGTTGCAATCGTTGAATGAATTCTATAATGATTCAGGGCTGAAGATTAATGTGCAGAAATCGAACTTGTATGGTATCGGGGTTGATTCATTTGAAATTGAGAATATGGCCCAACAAACTCAATGTGCTGCGGGTACTTTACCATTTATGTATCTTGGGGTGTTGACGGCGGGTAATATGAAGACATTGTCAAATTGGGATCGAATGATAGATATGTTTAATAAATGACTTTCTAAATGGAAAGTTAAAATGTTGTCCATTGGAGGTAGATTGACGCTTTTAAAATCCGTTCTTGGAAGTGTGGGGGTGTATTGGATGTCTATTTTTAGAATGCCAAATTCTATATTAGCAAAATTGGAAAGAATCCGAGCTAGGTTCTTTTGGGGTAGTAACGAAAATGAAAACAAAACGAATTGGGTTGCTTGGAAAAACATTTTGGCAAGAAAAGAAAATGGAGGGCTCGGGGTTGCTAGTTTGAAAGCTCTGAATTTAGCTCTAATGTTAAAATGGAGGTGGAGATTCCTAGTAGAAGTGGATTCGTTATGGTGTAAGGTAATTAGAGCTATTCATGGTGATGATGGCGGTATGTTAAACCGATCTCAGATGCGTCTCGGAAATGGTATGTGGCATCGTATTATTGGTTCTTTGAATTTCTTACATGATAATAATATTATCAATTATAATGCCATGAGATATGAACTTGTGAGTGGGAATAAGATAAAATTTTGGACCGATGTTTGGTTATCCCAACAGCCATTATGTGTTTTGTTTAATCGTTTATATAGATTAGACTTGGAAAACAATTATTTGGTGATTGAAAAATGGCAGCAAGATAATTGGGATTGGAATTGGAGAAGGCCTTTAAGAGGCGGGTTAGAATCGGAATAAATGAGATCTATTTTGGATATGCTTGCAAATATTAATATGGGGATGGGTCCGGACAGAATGCAGTGGATACATGATCCAAATTCCGAGTTTTCAGTTTCATGTGCTCGGAAGTTGATCGATAAGGCTCTTCATCCGGGCTTGAGTATTTCGTTCAAATGGGTAAAACAAGTCCCTATAAAAGTAAACATTTTCATGTGGCGTGTGACTTTGGACCGGCTTCCTACAAGACAAAATCTTTCAAGACGGGGAATGGAGATTGATACTATTGTTTGTCCTAATTGCCAAATGGGCATGGAAACAGTAAGTCATTTAATTTTTTCGTGTCAATTGGCGAAGCAGGTGTGGAATAAGATTTCGATATGGTGCCACGCGGGTATTTTTGATGGCAATTCGTTATCTGATTGGTGGGGTTGGGTGTCTTCAACAGCAAAGAACAATGAGCAAGAGTTGAAGTTATCCATCATAGGAAGTGCTACGTGTTGGATGATATGGAGATTTAGAAATTCTATGATTTTCGATGTTGGTAGTATTCGTAAAGGAGACCTTTTTGATTATATTGTTCTTTTTTCGTTTAACAGATTAACCCATCGAGATCATAAATATAAGATTCGTGGGTTGATTGGCTTAGGAATCCTGTTTGTATTTGCTAGCTTCTTGCTAGCTTTCGTTTTTATTTTATATATGGTTTGTGGGGGTCTTCGGGAGGGTGATGGCAATGTCGAAGCTCGACCCGTTGCCTCTTTTTTGCTGGTAAAAAAAAAAGAATAAGGGTTTAAGTTAATTTTGCTTGCATGTCATTTCTGCTGCATTTGATTGGTTCTAAAAGGTGACATGAATTAAGTATGACTCAAATAAAAACTTGAGGATGCTAAGATGTACTTAATAAATACCACAAAACTCCAAATATGACTAAATTAGTTTAGTCAAGTCCAACTAAGCACATGAAAACTGAAAAGGATATTGACAACATTTAACTTTGCATTTTTTCTATAAACAAACATAATTATCATTAATTAAAAGGTTTTGATAATGATAGTTCTAAATGTAGTCGTTAAAATGTAAAGATATATATTGAAAATTTGTACGTTAATCTATATTCAACCTCTAAATCTTATGAATTATTCTCTCATAAATTAATCTATTAATTTTTATGTATTTGAAAACAGCCGTAAAAGCTATCAAACCCTTAATTAATTAACTTTAATTAATGTTATTAATGAACATAAAGTTATAAATTATATCATAAATGTATTCACTATTTCATACATTTTTTAACCACAAGTTAGTTATTTAATGGCTTAAGTTGGACAGTGACATCACAAAGGCAGTTGCTTTATAACAAAAAAAGGACTTTTCTAAATGTATTCACTAAATACATATGCTAACACCAAAGGATATTTAGTCTAGTGGTATAATGTTTGCGCCCGTTCTTTTGGTCAGTGGTTCAAGTCTCGTTGGTATATTAGAGTAGATTATGATTTGTGTAACACCTCAAATTTTCAAACCAAATTTATAATATTTAAAGTTAAATATTACAAAATTCATAAATCCCAAAAATACGATTAAACAAAAACCGTTGGAAAGATTATCAGAGTATCAAAATGGTGTTACAAAAAGCATCTATTCCATAGTCTAAGGAAATTAAAGAAATACACCGAGCTAATCATTTCCAAGGGTAACTCTACAGGCCGCCTATCCTTTAGCTCCCGAACATGAGTAAATAGCCATAAAAACAAACGTAGTGTGTGAGACAAAATAGTCTCGTGAAAAACATGAGTTTTAGACACGATCATTAACAATTCAATAAAATAATATTAAAATGATTATCACATTGCACATAAGTCAATCATACGTTTGAGCTTGTCATAAGCTCACACGTACGCAATGAGCATCTCTGAAGCAAACTCCCCTGATGTGGGTTATCATAGATAATCTATCATGGCATTTAGGGAACTTCCAAAATTCCACGATTCATCAACTCCCCCGTGTCCGGATTATCATTATTCCCCCGTTTCCGGGTTATCCTAAACTAGGCATGCTATTTTTGTGCAAGATGGTACCGCCCCAAGTAGGTGTCACATAACTCCCCTAATTATTGAATTATCATTAATCCGAATATCTAATCCACCACATAATTGGTTCATCATAATCTTGAGTCTTAGCTCCATATCAATCAATTCATCGCAATAACAAGTCAATTCATTTACATGTGTTGTTTTAAACCATAGAAAATCTAATCATACTCTTTATTAAAATCATCAAATACTCATTTGTCAACATTGTTATAAATTCTTTTTACTATGTACTCAGTTCAATTACAAATCACATGTACTCACATTAGCAAAGCAATCCAAAATCGTGTGAGCAAACACGAGTCCTTACTCCTTGCTAATAGGAGAACTTCCAATACTTAGGCCCTTTCGACCTATCATCATAAAATCCATATATGCTAGTTATTGTCTATGTCTAGTCACTAACTAATCCATAATAACATTTTTAACACTTAAGTTCGTCCAATTTGGTGGAATCTCGTACCCTAGTTTAAGATATTCATCAATAAGTCACAAATCTAGCAAGAACACAAGGTTATTAAGCTAACCATGAGTGTTTTTACACTCTTCATACTCATCTTCCCCAATTGTTCACGGTATGTTGTCCAAACCACCATTTTCCCCAAATAATGCTAATAAACTAACTAATAAACATTAACAACCAAGAATCCTTACCTTTGGTGTTAAAATCCACAAGCTTTATTTTCCAGGGTTTAAACCCTTTACCAAAAAAAAAAAATTAAATAAAAAAAATCCACAAGCTTAGTAAAGATCCAACCCAAGAATCACCAAGAACACCAAGATCTCTCTCAAATTCGGCTGCAAGGGTTTTAGGAAGAGAAATGAGGTAAAACCCTAGATTTCATATTTTAGTACTGCACAGACAAAGTTCGTGCCGCGAACTCCCATTTCGTGCCGCGAAGATACGCGGGCTCGTCCTCTTCGTGCCCCACTTCGAGCCGTGATCTTCCAACCTGCCGGACTTCATGTCTACTGTTCGCGCCGTGGACCTTGGCGCGAAACACCTTCACGTCCGTTAAAAACTTCGCGATCACTAAAACAATTCTCTGTTTGATTTGGCACCTTATAAACGTCGCGAATTCCCAAGTTCGCGTCGTGAACTTCATAAGGCATGCACTTGCATTTCTCAAACTTGGTATTTACCAAGTTTTGACCCGTTTCGATCATCACAAGTCTTAAACATCTAAATACCCAATATAACACATCGAAAAGCGTGAACTAACATAAATAACATTATTCACATAAAACCCGAATTTAATAATATAAATACGAATAAAAATTTTACGGTCAAAAAATATACACATGTTTAGGCATGTGCAAATCGGACAGAGAACTGACCAGAACCGCATAACCAAACCAGTCTGGACTGAACCGGACCTAACCGAGCTACACTGGTTCGGTTCTCGATTCCAGTTTTTATGAAAAATCAATTCTCGGTTCCAAGCGGTTCGGTCCGGTCCGGTCCGGTCCAAACCAGAGAAAACACCAAAAAAAGTTGAAGAAATTACCTCGGTTCTTGGTTCAGTTTGATTCCGTCCTCGGTTTGGCCAAAACCGTTTTTTGGTGCCCGATTCTAATCGATCCGGACCGGGCCAGTTCGGTTCTTAGACCGTGCACAGGCCTACACATGCTAACGTACAATTAATGAATACTTCGTTCGTTTCAAAATAAGTGATACAATTTGAGTATCCCGTTTTTTGAGGCAAAAAATTGCAATGAATGATAAATTAGATTAAATTAGATAGTTAATGAGTAACGGGTCCCAGATATTATGGATTAAAGTAAGTTCAATGATGTTTAGAATTAAAAGTAATGGTAGATGAGTCATTTTATTTTATTAAAATAGATAATTAGTGAGTGTGGGTCTCACTAATTTTTTACCGAATAAGAAAAGTTTCAAAGTATATCACTTATTTTGATAAAGAGGAAGTATATAATTTCTATTTAAGCGAAAAATCATATCTATACATACTTCGTATAATAAAATAGTAAAAAGTAAACTCTATACGTTAGAAAAGAACCTAACAAAAATATGAATGAATATTATTTTTTTGCAATTTGTTTATTACATTTTAGGTAAATTTATCATACACAATGTTATGTATGATTTCTCAGAGGATGTGTAAAACTTGAAAATTGTGTTCCTATTATATTTAATTACTAGCTTCATAGCCCGCCCGATTGGGCGGGCATGTTTCAAAAATTTTATTATAGAAAAATATCAACAAATATTAATAATTTTAAAAATGACATAATAATCGATAGATGTAATGATGAGTTTATACAAAATTTGATACATGAACAGATGTTACATAAAATTTATAGACGAAATAACACTTCTTTGTAAACGACATTTGCTGTTGAATTTGTGTAATTGCCATCTGTGTCACAACAAATGACCTTCAATCCGTTCTTGTTCTTAACTCGTGATTATGTCAAAGTGTATGGCTAACCCAATAACGAAAGTTTCGTAGGGGGACTGGAGCAGGCTACCATGAGACAAAAGATCTTCTTTCTAAAGAGATTCAATTCAGAACTATTATATGTCCAAGGTTCAATATTGAAAAAATTTCAGAGGTTTTCCCTGACTTTGTCCAAGGTTCAATAAGATTTGCTCTTCTGCAGCCTGGAACATAAAACCAGTCAGAATTTTTAGTACATAAGATTTGAAACATACATTTGCTTCATCACTACCGACAAAATATTATCTTTAAGAGCTCTATATTTTTCGACTTCAATAAGTTCCCATTTTTTCATACGTTCTCCAAAAGATCCTTTAACATGGTTTTTTCTTCGGGAATGGGAATCCCGAGCTCTCTCATAGCATGAAACGCTTTTACAACTTTTGCATTAGGAGCCATTATTATTACAATATATTCACCAATAATTACCGCGATATAAAATTTTGTTTTGCGTATGCAACATGACTCCGTTATGCATCTAATACAACACCAATTGCTTATTTTATTGCATATTTTACATAGTTCAGAACTACTAATATTGAAAAAATGTGTTATTTTGGAAAGTTGATGCTGGTTGCGGTCGTGCGGATGGTGAGTGGTGACGACGGTGGTTCAAGTCTCAAATAGGTGTAGATTAGGATTTGCCGTTTAATAAAAAAAAGCTTTCCCAAACATGCCCTAAGCCCAAGTCTCAAATAACTTATTAGTCAACTCAAGGATTAACATGCAGTTATCTCACTTAGAAATCAAATATCGATCAAGGCAATAATTGGTAAAAAAAAAATAGACTTTTGAAAATAATCGTAATGTTTAGCAATCTAATACTCTTCATCAGAATAATGAAACTTAGTTGTGTGAAAATGTAAATCAATTTGAATTCCTATGTAACTTCTACGTTTCTTTTTCGTCTTTTCATGTCGAAAATCCCTACATTCAAAGGAAATTCTGCCAAAAAATTTGAGTCAACCTGACCCATTTCAACATATACCAAAAAGCATCAAGAAGCAGAGACATACCTTCCTCTCACTTGACCTAAAACTTTATGTGCATTTACATCATGTCCAATATCTACACCATCATGCACTTTGTATCTTTATTAATTAGAACAATAATGTATAATAATTACTAAATTAATCCATTACTCATTTCCAATTTGTGGATATAAAGTATAGATCATAATACCTTACCCTAATATGTATTATCTTGCGATTTTTTCATGTGAAAATTCAGTTTAGATCCATTTTCACCCTTTGAAATGCATTTATGGTCTTCGGCTGCAAAAACGCAAACAATAATTAGTATATCATAACTCAATAATCTCATAATCTTCATCGGTTAGCTTAAACATTATATCATCATAATATGTATATGAGTATGATCTGGTTCTATCATAATTATATCCCATTGTGGTGCACAAAAAACCAGTGGCATCATAGTCAACTCTTGACCCCAAATAATCATAAAGTCATGCTTTTATTTTCCATCATTTGCTGTTGAGACATTTTTATTAAATTTGCATAAAGAGTCCATTCTTATTAAACTTTTGTATCACAATTGGAAGTATTAAATATTTTCTTTTTGTAACAAAAACTTGCTAAAATTGGTAAAAGAAAAACTTCATTTTGGTGTACAGAAGCAGAAAGTGTATATAAGCAACATGGGCCTACAGTCAAAGCAGCATGTCAACTCGCCAAAGCTCGCAAACGAAAGTTCCCCCGAAGTGACACGCCTGAACATTCACGCTCCAACAAAGCAAGACAAAAAAAATGTCACCAGGTCATCTCGGGTCAACCTCAAGTGCAAATTTGATTCATCACGACCTGTTAGACATGAGACAATCATTTGGTAATCCCAAAGTTTTACTTAAGAAACTCACAGATTACTGAGAATCAATTTCAGATATGCAGAGTGATTTACAGCGTAAATGATGGTGCTCAAACAGAATTAAATATATCAAGTGGCACGTATAAGTCAAACAATAGTAACTCAAATTAGAAATATGTGCATTTGTGGGGTTGACTAACTATATACTACAGATGTATAACATGATAACTAACACAAGTCATTGAACATGTTTAACAGCCCTAACAACGATTGCGGATACACAATGTCACATCTCGAATTCAACATCCAATCAGTGAAAATTGAGTTGAGTTAAACATGCACCAGTAATTAGAAACCGATCGTGAACGGTTTTATAAAATGATTTACCAACAATTAACAGGTTAATCAAAGATAAATTTTCATGTTCAAAAGAAAGACCACGCATACATCTGAAAATTCATATACATTGTGTAGTAACAAAAATCCAAACTTAAGCAAATTTCATCAGCTAAAACTCCATTACTCTTCCCACTTTATTGCATCAAAGGTAACCGATGAAACTTACGGGATCTGAAACCGTAGAGTGATGAAACTTACGGGATCTGAAACCATAATAAAACCCTAATCGATAAATAAATTAAAAAAAGATCTGAACTAAGAGCGATTTCAATGAAACAGCGATTATTTAAATCCCAATCAATGAAAAATCTTGATAAAAGTTACAAATAGATTGTCGATTGCATACCTTGGACTGAAATCATGGGAACTGTTTCATAACTAAAATCATGCGATCTGATATTGGAGATTTACAAAGAATTAGACGAGTGCATAACTGGTTCTAAAATTATTGCCTGAAATAATGGGAAAAGAAATCTTGGTTTGAAGATGATAAATCGTTTGAATTGATGAAGAGGATTAGTTTGGTTGAATTGAGAGAGACGTAGTAGATGGAGAGAGATTGGAATGAAAATTTAGGGTTTTTAAAAAAATTGTGTAGAGGGAGACAGAGGGGGAGAGACGGAGTAGAGGGAGAGATATGGGATGCCACGTGGACGAATACGTGAATTACACGTGGCATTAACATCCAATCACAGAGCTGCATTTGGGTGAGTTGTCAAAATCAAATCGTATGTAGCTGCATATATAGGGGAAGATTTATACCTCCTTTGTTTCGAAATAAGTGATACTTTAAGTTTCATGTTTTTTGATGCAAAATATCATAACAAAAATTAGATTAAATTAAATTAAATAGTTAGTGAAAAATAATCGCACACATTTTGATTAAAATAATTTTAATGATGATTAAAAGTAAAAATAAATATAAATAAATCATTTCATTATATTAATGAGATAGATAGTGAGTATAAGACCACTACTTTTTATCAAATAAGGTAAATATAGCAGTAAAAATCAATCAACTTCACGTAAGTCCACTTTCTGAATCGACTACTTTGACATGGGTGCCCTGTGATTATGTATTGTGTGTATTAAACATGTACAATATAATGTGTGTCATCAGTCATCCACATACCCAATTACCCATACAAGCTTGTCATTTATTAACATATTCTCTAGGTTCACATGTACTACTTCAAATTTTTGGGGTAGTTACTTAAACCGCCAAAGAAGCAGCTTCCAATATACAGACACAAAAAATACCAAATAATATATTAAATGCAAGGGGCCCACCAGATTCAGCCTCTCAACTCGTTGGGAGGAGTCTTACCCTTTTAGACTTGTTACCCAACCCAGCAACCTAATAAAAATAAAGAAATTAAATGTGATCATGTAGACACCAAAACACCGTTACTACAGTTCAATCAAACGGGTTTATAAGGAGGGTAAATTCCTCGAATTCTTTGATTATCTATTTCCACAAGCTTATCCAACTCGGTTCTTGTTAAATTAACTAAAAGCAATTAATTTCATGATTATTACTTGCAAGAACTGCTGCTGCATTCTCATGCCCACCAACCACATCACTCATGATGCTAAAGTAAACTTCCATTGCCACGTCAGCATCGTTTGAACAGCATTCGACATATATTTCATACGTTTTCCGATCTTCATCTGACATTTTTATGCCCATTTCATCTTTATGATCAATTTCCATTTCGTTTATGTTTGCCAAATGCATTGCTTTCAGTGAGTTGGTGACGACATCAATTACAATCGTCATTTCACTTTTTAAAATGTTGTAACCTTTAAATTGCTCTGCTTTCAATGTTGTTAGAAGGACTGTAGAAATATTTGGATCTTGACTCAAATGCCTGAGGAAAATATGTGACAGAATAAACAAGTCTGCAATAAACCCACTGAGATTATTTAATTGGGTCAGAAAATGAGGTGGTATTTTCGGCCCCTTTACCTATTATATATGGATCAATTTGGGTTATTATCTATTTCAAACTGGTCGATTAAAAAATTCAAGCACAATTTGCTAAAAACATGTGCATAACAATCATGCTTTTAATCATCTGTAGCAAATACTATCTACACGTTGAAGTCTACAGATAACTACAATAATTAGTGCTCAAAAAAGTTACAATTTGAGCAATTAACAATTTTCCTTCAACGCCATGATAAATATTTGGCAGAAACAAACTAAGAGTTGGATTATCTAGCATAAGAAAAAAGTAGCCGTGAACAAATTGCCGTATGAAAGCTATTATTGAGATTAAGTTTAAAATTGAAAAATTGCATTCTTAACAACTGATTATTGACATATATTCTTCGAGTTACAATGATCAGTCACCAGGCGCAACAATCACTGATTCGAGCTCGGCTCAGTCACACACACACTTAGGCGCAATTTAATCGAACAAAAGAAAAAATCTAAATGCGACATGAAATTAGGTTTTCGATGTCAATAACATATGTTTGCTGAAACTAGTTTTTCTAATTCAATTACCTTCTCTGGTTCCAGCACGGCGAACTGAATCGGAATTCTGAGTGTTGATTTGTGACCTTAAAATCAAGTTTTTGGGGGCCACGTAAGCCGTCGTCTGGCGGTGGCTGGTGAACAAGGGTCGGACGATCTAATGTAAAAGTGACATTGTAAAAGTTTGTTATTTATAGGGTTTTTTAAAGTTATAAGATAGCAGCCCATTATCTAAAATGGGCTAATAGAGTTTAAGAAATCCAACAAACTCATAAACAGTACTAAAAAAAAACTAATATAGAATTCCGTCTAAATTAGATGTGTACGAAACGGATCGTTGTAGATCCGAATCTGCAGGATTTGAATTTGGAGCTGGAAAAATGTGTATCCATAATTAGAAAAGAATCGCTTAAGAGTCTTTTTATGGGCACGGTTCATAAAATTAAGAGTAAATTACACGAATGGTTCATGTGGTTTACACAATATTTTGGATTTGATCCTTAAGTCTCAGTAATTACACCCGTGGTCACCGTGGTTTATATTTCGTATTGGTTTTGGTCTCTAATACTAACAACCGTTAAAATTTGTTGTTAACTTTTTTTAATTGAGAATTTTACCCTCACATTTATCATCTCATTCCTCTTTCCTTCATCTCTGCACACAAAAACAAATTCAAATCAAAACCCTAACCCGAATTAAAAGATCATCCAATCAAATTATTTTTTTTTTGTTTAGCCAATTAATCATAAAAGGTAAAAGGGGGTAAAGGAACCATGTGTTGATTGTCCTCTAAATTTAAATTTTCTTCTTTGGTATGTAAAAAGGGAATCAATAAATCAATCAAATTCCGGGAGGCTTCGTGAAGTGCTTCTTTAGGAGTTAAAGTGTTAAACTTCCATTTGTCCATATTTCGAGAAATAGTATCTCTTTGTTACCATTTTCATAAGAATGAATACTATGATTTACATTTCGAACAGGCATGAATACAGGATCTATAGGAAAGGGGACGAGAACTTTTGAGACTTAGGGACACCTAACTTTGGAGACTCGTCAAAACTTTGGACAAAAACACCACCACCTTCTTCTCTAAAAAGAACCCCCCAAAAATCAAATTTTGATTCCACAATTAACGATTTTATAGCTCCGGCACCAGTGATTTTTAGGTTAATTCTCGTCAAGAAAAGAAAGAGATGGAGTAGCACATTGACAACATGTTCTTGAGTCCATGGACATGTGAGACAGAGGTGGTTCCGGCGGAGGTGGTGGTGGGTTAGGACCACCACCGTAATTGTTATACAATGGAATCAACTCCATTTCCCTTTTGTTGTTATCTTCTTCCTCTTTTGAAGATAACCCTTATTTCCAGGTAGACATTGTTTGATTGTCGAAAAGAACAGAAGCTGCTAAAAATTGAAGTTGCTTTCAAATCCGACGGAGCGCATGTTTCTTCGAACATTTTTCACACTTCCATTCAACTAATTACCTTGGTTTCCAGGTAGGAACATTTTCCTTTAGCTGAATTTGAAGTTATACAAGATTTCATTTTTTGAAGTTATACAGGATTTCGTTTTTTACTCCTAATCGTTTACCTGGATTTCAACATTAGATTTGTTTTATGAATTTGCAACCAAAATTAGCAGATGGTGGAGTTAAATTTCTTGAATTCTTGCGATAATTTCGTGTGGAGCTTTGAGGAAATTAATATACTTCATCCGATTCAAAATAAGTGATACACTTTGGATTTCACGTATTTTGAGGCAAATGTATATAATGATGGTTAAATTAGATTAATTAGATGGTTAGTGGGAAATGAGTCCTACACATTTTGAATAAAGTGAAGTTAATGATGTTTAAAAGTAAAAGTAAGGGTAAAGGGGTCTTTTCACTTTGTTAAACTAGATAGTTAGTGGGTGTGAGTCCCACTATTTTTTTGCCAAATAAGGTAACTTTTCAAAGTGTATCACTTATTTTGATACATCCCAAAAAGAAAAATGTATCATTTATTTTGAATCGGAGGAAGTAGTTTTTTTTTTCATTTTGAAAAATAACATCAATTTTTTTGGCCAAAACCAAATTACTTGAACAAATACGTAATCCATGATCAGAAGACTAAAAGTTTCCTCATGAATCATTTTTCTTCACATTCATTCATTCCGACTTTGGTGCTGTTTGTTTGCAGCTTAATGAAATTATTTAGTGCTCAATGTTGAATCATTCAAAATCCAGTGTATTTGTTTAGCACTTCTAAATAAAGACTATGCTGAATATGACAACAAAAAACTGCTGAATTATTCTACCTTAAAACATATGTTGAATCATTAAGTAGTCAGAATACTTATGATAGGAAATAGATAAATAATTCTAGAAGGGGTAAAATAGTAATATGGTTAGGAGTTTGTTAGAGGGGTGAAATCTGTGAAGACAAACCATGATCTTACAACAAACATAAAGCATATAATATTAAAAATTGAATAAAAACAAATAAAACTTGTCATTAAAACTCATCTAACATCAAAATCATCTGCCTCATTCCAAAAAATGATTCTAAACCAACTTGCAATGCGTTCATCAGCCCATTCAGAAGACCAATAATTATGAGTTCAAAATCAATTGAAGACCAATTTGACCTAATTTTGAATCATGCAATTGATCCAAACCAACTAACTATAACGGCCGAGCAACAAAACCCCTAACCACCATCTTCTCAACCAACTCTTCATGCTTCTTAATCTGCCCTGCTTTCCTTAACTGCCCCAAAACCATCTCATAATCACCACAACTCGGTTTCAAACACTTTTCCTCAATCATCTCCCTAAAAAACCTGTAAGCATTACTCCAGTGCCCCATTCCACAATACATCCCAATCAAAATCCTATAACTATTCACATTAAGCTCAACATTATCCTCATCCATCTCATTCTTCAACTTCAAAACCATATCACCCGATTTTGAATCCGCAAACATCCTCATCAACAAGTTGTAAGTAACCGTATTCGGTTGACATTTCAACCCTTTCATTCTCCCAAATAGTCTATGCGCACCGTTCACATCGCGGGCCTTCATAATTTCCCTAAAAATCGGGTTGAAACTACCCGCATTTGGTTCACACCCTTTCTTGATCATTAAATTCAAAACCTTGATTGCTTCGTCCCGATTCTCGTCTTTGCAATGGCTCTCGATTAGGAAATTGTAAGTGATTAGATCCGGGTTGCAAGAAAGCCTCTTCATTTGGTTGTAAACTTGTAGAACTTTCTCGGTTCGGCCCGCTTTTACATGAACACGCATTAAGTTGTTGTACGTGATCGAATTCGGGTCGATTATTTCGTCGAGCATTTCAGCGAACACATCGTGTGCACGAGTTATTTGGCCATTTCTGCATAATGCGTCAATTACGATTGTGTATGTGTAAACATTTGGTTTGATTTCGTTTGTTTTCATTTCTCGGAATACACGTTCGGCTTCTGGAATGTTGCCTGATCTGCACCATCCGTTGACTAAGCTGGTGTAGGTGATGACATCTGGTTTGAATTTGTGTTTCAAGGAATCAAAGAACGATTGAGCTTCTTCAGCTCTTCGTTTCTTGCAAAGAATGCTGATCACAATCGAGAATGCAATCTTATCGGGATTACAATTGTAATCCTCCATTCGGTTAAACGCGTGAACAGCTTCAGCAGCTAACCCAGCCCTAACGTACCTACGAATCAAAATCGAGAAAGTATCGATTGAAATTTCTACGTTTTTTGATTTCATTGTGTCGATTACCTGCCACGCTACGTCGAATTGGCGGAATTTTCCGGCGAGATCGATCATTTCGTTGTAGGGGTCTGGGGAATCGGGTGTTTGGTTGGTGGCCCAGTTGAAGAAAGCTAGGGTTTGTGGGAAGGGGATACCGTGGCGGACGGCGGCGCATTTTTCGATTACGGAGCGGATGACGGTGGCGGAGAGGGGTTGGTGGCGGGAGACTGTGGAGAAATCGGAGGAGAGAGAAGGGATGGTGAAGTTGGGAGGAAAAGGGGTGGCGATTGGGTTAGGGTTAGGGTTTTGGCGGTGGTGGTTTTTGATTAGAGAGTGGAGTTTTTCTGATATTAGGGTTTCTGGGTGAGAGAGTTTCTTGGTGGCGGGGGTGACGGCGGAAATGGTGTCATGGTCGGACGGAGAGGCGGAGATGATGGCGGAGGAGGAAGAAGAGAAGTAGTTGGCGGTGGTTAGGCTAGAGAGACGGCGGAGGTTAGATTTGATGACGGCCATTGCAGGCTTTCTCTGTTTTTCGAGTGAGAGAGTCTCATTTGGGCTTTATTTGAATTTGTAGTTTTCAATTGATGATTTTAGAAGTAAAAAGTTTTTTTTAAAAGAAATGATCTACTCGTCTTTAGAGTTCAATGGCATATTGATGGTAATGCAAAGCAAGATGAGTGATTTGCTCATGTATTTCGCACCCCATTGTCCCCTGTTGTTTACCATACAAATTTATTGAATAACATGGTATTAACAATGCATTTCTTCGTCCATAAACATGTCTATTCCACAAGGCTACCAACATTCATCTCCTCCGCATACTCTTCATAAATCTCTATATGATCTTAATAGTTTACTAAACTTACCTCCTCTCTACTTAATCTTCATTTCAAACAAAGTTATGCAAAAACTTCATTATTTACTTTTTCTAGTCACAATACTTACTTTTCTAACCTTACTTGTATATATTGACAATATCTTACTGGCGGGAAATGATCAATTACTTCTATAAAATTTCAACTACACCAAAAGTTTAGCATCAAAGAATTAGGTCCCTTACACTACTATCTGGGTATTGACTTCCTTCTTATCAATGATGATATCTTCGAGATTCACGCTCGTGGTATTATTTTTTCACAAAATCAAGGCTTCGTCTTACCTTAAACATGCATTCCGATTGCGTTCACAAAGGCTGCCTAATGAAATATGTAGCTTTTTTGGAACTAATATCAAAAATTGGTCAAAAGCATGCTGACATTAGTTATTTTGTAAGTATCCCGTCATTTAAATATAAAATTCGGATATAATGAAAATAAAGGAAGTTAACATTTAAACATAATCTTAGTAAAGGGCAGGACGTATTATTTTTTTTATTATCAAAGTGCAATAAACTTGAAAATGACCGTAGAAAACACATAAACTTTGGTCAAACAAAACATATGAAATAAACAGTTTTGATTTGATTTTTTTATTAGTTTCTTATATGCCACTAAACAATCATAGAGCAAATTCAAAAAAATAAGATCGTTTGTATGGCAACACAAACTGTCTAAGCAATATTGCATCCCGTCGTATCAATAGAGTACATTTATTACTAGTTTTTTTTACTAGAACCCAATTATCTAGTTGAAAATTTAATGTTACGTGCATGTTGTAGGTTAAACAAAATATAATTCAAATGATTTTAGTTCAAACATATTTGAACAACAAATCTATAAACTACTCTAAACATATTTAATCACAAAAGTGTATATTTTAAACTTTAACATATTACTATCTTATCAAAGTACTCTAAGTTGTTAACCAAGTTAACCCTTGGAGGTTAATGTGATTATTTTAGTGTCATCAACTTTTTAGTACAATAATGATTTACTAGAGATTAAAGGATTTTGTTTTAAGTTCAAATACGGGTTCAGACGTATTGCACGCTTGATTGGACTAATTTAAATATGGCCTTTTATTAGTTATTGTATTCTATTGAACGGTTATTTTATTAGTTGGTATTTTGTCTCAAATATATACATAAATTTATTGTGATGGAAAGATAGATAAGAGATGAGGGTGTAAGAATGAGTGGGAGGTGAATAATGAAGGGATTGAGAATTTGAGATATATTGTTCAATCTCTTTAACAAATTCTACTTATACAGACATTTATCTGAAGAAAAATATTATTGTAAGTAATTATAAAGTTATTTAATCTTGTCATAGATAGACTTGTAAACGAATCAAACGAATATAAGTAGACTACTGTTCATGTTCGTTTGTTAAGGAAAAAATTGTTTTTTGTGAACTGTTCGCGAACACTTAAGCGAATAAACTTTTGTGTTATAGTTCGTTTGTTAGAAAAATAAGTGTTAGTGAACACTTCTAGCAAACGAACATAAACAAATGAATCTTAATGAACGACTTAACGAATGTAAATGAACAAACGGGGCTTAATGAACGTCCACGAATATAAATAAATGAATGTATCTTAACAAGTTTTGTTAACAATACTTTTAGATTTTTAAACGAACCTTAACAAGTTTTGTAAATGAATAATAACGAACGAAAGTAAACGAACACTAACGACCGAACATAAATGAACGTTAACAAACGAACACAGACTCATGTTCACGAACGTAATTGAACGAACGAGACATTATTCGTTTTTGTTTGTTTAACTAAACGAACATAAAATCTTGTTCGTGTTTGTTCGTTTAAGTAAACGAACGAACATAAACGAACTCCCGTAAAACAGTTTACGTACAGTTCGTTGAATGTGCGGTTCACTTACAAGCTTAGTCATAAATGATGTAATAGAACAAATGAGATATTATAATTTTGTATTTTAATTCAACTAGATCTAAATATTTTTGTAAAAAAATTTAAACCATAAAAAATTTAAGATTGTTTATTATCTGGTAATTATGGAAAAAGGGGACAAAGAAAAAACATAGTCAAAGCAGTCGACCCCTATCGAACCTCAGAATTCACTGCCATAACCATTTTCTCCATTTCTTCATCCCTAACCTCTCTCCCACTCACACAGTCAACTTCGACAAGTGCATATACACAAACACTCCTACACAATCATCAAATTCTTTTCATTCTTTATTGTTTATTTAATCATCATCTGAAATCAGCTTCAATTTCACTGACATCTGCTTGAAATTCGCACAGTTTGGCGCTGTTTGTTGCATATGAACATCTATTTGATGAAATAATCACTTCATACGGATAAACTGAAGCTGAAATCTGAAGGATCAGACAGAATTTTCGTCTAATTTTGCTTCATTTTTGTTCATCTCTTGGTAAGATTCATCAAGTCTCTCTATGCTGTTATTAGGATTGAGTTTCAGATTGTTAAAATTTCAACTGAAACTTGACTTGAAGTTATTTCTTTGTATTGCGGCGATTCTGTTTTGAATTTCAGTAGAGATGTTGCTTAGGGTTTTTTCATTCGTAGTTTGAAGCTTTCTATGAAAAAATAGAAGTTTAAGATGAAATTTTGCTGATTTTGATAGTTCATTCATGGTTTGTGGTATGATTTTAATTGGTATTGTTAATTACCGTTTACAAATTCCCAAAATATTACTGGATGATTAAATTCAACTGAAGTTTGACCTGCAGTTATGAAATCTTTATTTTTCTGTATTGTGGCAATTCTGTTTGTGGTATGTTTTATGTAAAATAGAAAGAATTAGATTCATATTCATACCTATGTTTTTTTTTTTGTTTTTTTTATAGCAAATTCTGCAATGCACCGTGTGGGCAGTGCAGGAAATACCTCAAATTCTGTTCGCCCTCGTAAGGAGAAACGGTTGACTTATCTTTTAAACAGTGTTGCAAAAAGCGGGCTAGGCGGCCGCCTAGGCGGCGACTAGGCGCTAGGCGGGTATATGCCGCCTGGATTTAGGGCAAAGCGGCCAATTAGGCGCTAGGTGGGCCTAGGCGGCTCTAGGCGGGCCTAGGCGGAGCTAGGCGGCTCTAAACGGAGCTAGGCGGTCAATTGAAAAGTCAATTTTTTAATACTAAAAATTAGGGTTTTGATATATTTTTTATTTGCTTATATATATAGGAAGTATTACAATGGAAAAGGGGTCACAAACATACGAACAAATACACATAAAGATCTAATATTTGTCTTTGAAGTATTTGAACTAGTATATTGTTTTAAGTACTTGAATTAATATGTTTAATTGTCTATTTTGCAACATGAAACTATGTGAACCTTGAAATATTTGAAATTTGAAGTATTATGTTATGCTATACATATTATTTATAGTACATATACATATAAAATTCCAATCCGCCTAGGCCCCGACTAGGCCCCGCCTGGGCCGATTAATCCTCGAAGGTGGTCGACCGCCCGACTAGCGCCTAACGCTTTTTGCAACATTGCTTTTAAATGATGCTGATGATACAAAGGTTAGGGTTTCTTTTATTTTATTATTTTATTTGCAATTTCTTTATTCCCTCTTTTTTGCAGCATTGTGCAGGTGTGAACTGTTTGGCTGTCTTGAAGCCAACTGAACAAGATAAACAGAATTACCTTTTCACCGGGAGCCGTGATGGAACGTTAAAAAGATGGGCTTTAGGTGAAGATGGTGCCACCTGTTCAACCACTTTTGAGTCTCATGTTGATTGGGTATGTTTTTGTATTTTAACTAATTTTTTATTTATTTGGTAAAAAAGTTTTCTACCCTGTAAACTTTAATAAACAATAAATGAAATGTTATGTACATATGCTTGGTTTAAATATTTGTTTACTATTGGTTGTTATCTATTTAGAAAGTTACTGTAAGTTATCATTATAAGGGGATATTTTATTTACTATTGAGTTTTGGGATATATATTATATAAATTTTGAGCTCAGTGTAAATTACATAGATTGTCAATGTGGTTTATATGATATTTATGGATTTATGGATATCGTCCCTCGACTTTTTTATTACCAAATAGTCCCTAATTTTGAAACTTGTATCACTAATGGTCCCTAAAGCAGAAGACGCTTTATGATTCTAAGGAGCATTGATGTCACAAGTTTCCAAATTAGGGGCTATGCGTGTAATAAAAAGAAGTCGAGGGACGAAATCCAAAATTTCATACAAACCACTTGGATGATTTATGTAATTTGCTCTTATTAGTACTTAAAGTTTGTTAAATATTAGTCTACTAATAAATTAAATTTTTTTTGTTTTACAGGTCAATGATGCAGTTCTTGTAGGAGGGAATACTCTTGTTTCCTGTTCCTCAGATACTACAGTCAAGGTTTATTTTCATGTGTAAATATTTTTTCTTTATATTTCTGGATTAATGTTTATATATATTTTTTAATAATATAATGGCGAATTGTATCAGGTTTGGGATTGTTTTTCAGATGGAGTTTGCACAAGGACTTTTCGTCAGCACACAGATTATGTCACTTGTCTTGCTGCTGCAGAAAAAAATGTAATACGTCCTGTGGTTATTTTTTAAATATTTTTATATAACTCTAATGGGTCAGATGGGTTAAAATCCCAAAGTTTAGCTAAAAAGGAAGCTGGTCAAAATACAAATTAAAGTTGAAAGTTCCAAGCTATCGAGTAGCAAAATAAAAACATTTACAGGTTTTTTCTTTTTTTTCAAAGGTCTAAAAAATGTAATTTATATTCATAATATATTTAGTTAAAAAATATTATTATATTCTTGAATTCGAATTTCGAGTTGGTATAATTCAAAAATCAAGAATTCAAAACTCAACTCGGAAACAACACCATTTGTAAAAATTTATCCGCTTTTTTATTAAAATTAAATTTATAGCAAACTAATAGTAACTTTTTTTATTGTTGTAGAGCAATATGGTTGCATCTGGTGGTTTGGGTGGTGAGGTATTCATATGGGATGTTGAATGTGCTCTTGCTCCATTGACAAAGGCTGCTGACGTGGCAGTTGGGAATGGATCTGTTACAAGTTTACGTGCAATTAGTTCAAGTAACAGTATAGCAGCAACAGCACACACAAATGGTAATGGAAGTCAAAGTCAAAGTCAAAGTCAAGGATATGCTCCTGTTTCTGTTTCTGCTAAAGAATCTGTTTATGCATTAGCTACCAATGATTCTGGGACCCTTCTGGTGTCTGGTGGAACTGACAAGGTTTTTTCTTTATTCTTGTTTACTCATTATTTTTGATCCTTTATAAACTCTTGAGTAAATTACACAAATGGTCCTTTAGGTTTGTACCATATTACATATTTGGTCCTTTAGTTTCATAAATTACACTGGTAGTCCTTATTTCTGAAACTATTGACACGTTTGGTCCTTTAGCTAAACAGATGTTTATTTTTTCGTGTCAAGTATGGTCACGTGTGATGCACAAGGGGGTAAATATGTCCTTTTCCCTTTCCCTTCACCAATTTGAAACCCATAAAAACCCGTCTGTTTGATAAGAAAAGTTAACGTCTGTTTAGGTAAATGACCAAATGTGTCAATAGTTTCAGAAATGAGGATTACCAGTATAATTCATGAAACTAAAGGACCAAATATGTAATATGATAAAAACCTAAAAGACCATATGTGTAATTTACTCTTTCTATAAACTTATTTTTAAGTAATTTTTATTAAAGCATTTGAATACAACTTTAGGATACTTTTGACCCATCTGAGTGACCCGTTTCATCTAGTGAATTTTATCCATTTGACCCATTATCAATAATTATTTTTCTTAAAATAATGATTATTATTTATAATTTAATTTTGTTGCAGGCGGTTCGTGTTTGGGACTCAAGAACAGGTTCAAAGATGATGAAGCTTCGAGGCCATACAGATAATATTAGGGCTCTGCTTCTGGACTCTACTGGGAGGTTTGTTATATCATTTTTTATATATATGAAATAGAGATAAAATTTGTATATATTCATTGTGAGGTAATAACCTCTATTTCTAAGATATACAATGTTAAATAAAGTAGGAAACTAAACGAATCATAAATATATTGACTAAATCTAGTAAAAGTTTTAATTTTTTTTTTTTAACTTATAGCATGGTGGTATAGCAAGATCTAAAACACATAGTTGACTTTTTAGTATAAATTGACTAGTCAATCTTATTTCTTAGAACTTGTTTGATGAGTAACAAGTTGTATAACATGGTTTATTCTTGTAATCATGAATTTATGTAGTTTATTTTCATGATTTCAGGTTCTGCTTATCAGGATCCTCTGATTCTATGATCAGGTATGGATATGTTTAGTGTGTCTCACAAAAAAAAAAAAACTAAGTTATTTAAAAAATAATATAATTTTTCAAAAGTGATTAAAAAATTGGGTTTCTTGTTAAAAATATTTGTTGTAGATTGTGGGATCTAGGGCAACAAAGGTGTGTGCATTCTTATGCTGTTCATACAGATTCTGTGTGGGCCCTTGCTACTACTCCAACTTTTACTCATGTCTATAGTGGGGGGAGAGATCTTTCGGTGAGTTTGCATTCTTTTTTATCCAAGTCAATTACACAAATGGTCCTTTAGCTTTGTTCCATATTACATCTTTGGTCCTTTAGTTTCATAAATTACACTGGCAGTCCTTATTTATCAAACTATTGTCACGTTTGGTCCTTTTTACCTATACAGGTGTTAAGTTTTCGTGTCACGTGTGATGCACGAGGGGGTAAATCTGTCATTTTCCCTTTCCCTTCACCAATTTGAAACCTATTAAGGGGGTGTTTGGGATTCCTTATTGAAAATAGATTATGCATTTTGAAAAGGAATAATCATATAATCACTGGTTACAAAACGTGATTTTGAAAAATAGTTTTTGGATTTGATTATGCTGATTCAAATCGCAATAATCAGATAATCAAGTTTTTTAGTGTTTGGAAAACTTGATTATTTGTTTAGTTAATAGGTAAAATTCAAATAATCAGTTTTCAAACGCAATAAGCACCTACCAACCTACTTTTTCAAAACTCCATTTTGGAAGCACCAAAACGCAAATAAGTGATTATTTCATACTTTTTGCCAAACACATAGTTTTAGATTATTTGCGTTTTCAAAACGCAATAAGCAGATTCAAATCGCAATCCCAAACACCCTCTAAAACCCGTTTGTTTGACGAGAAAAGTTAACGTCTAATTAGGTAAAGGACCAAACGTGTCAATAGTTTTAGAAATAAGGAGCAACAGTGTAATTTATGAAAATAAAGGACCAACAGTGTAATTTATGAAAATAAAGGACCAAATATGTAATATGCTACAAACTCTAAAGGACCATTTGTGTAATTTACTCTTTTTATTTTTATAATTAGTTTATTAACTTAAATCCAAACACCTTCTATAAATTCGTTACACATGCATAATCTTATTTTTTATTTATTTTTTAATTGTAGGTATACTTAACAGATCTTTCAACAAGAGAGAGTGTATTACTTTGCACAAAAGAAGATCCAATTCAGCAACTTGCATTACATGATGATGGAATTTGGGTTGCAACAACAGATTCTTCTGTTCACAGATGGCCTTCTCAAGCCCTAAGTCCTGAAAAAGTCTTCCAAAAAGGCGGCTCCTTTTTGGCGGGAAATTTGTCTTTTTCTAGGGCTAGGGCTTCCTTAGAAGGATCTACCCCCGTGAGTCATCTTTTTTTTTTTTTTTTTTTTTTTTTTTTTTTTTTAATTTTTGAAATTATTTAATAATAATAAGCTTATAAAAAACACACCCTTAGGCACTTGCTAGGATTTCAACAGATTTAAGTTGTATTATTTTGAGATAATAATCTGTTTGTATAAGAAAAGAGTAAATTACACAAATGGTCCTTTAGGTTTGTACCATATTACATACTTGGTCATTTAGTTTCATTAATTACACCGGTAGTCCTTATTTCTGAAACTATTAACATGTTTGGTCCTTTACCTAAACAAACGTTAACTTTTCCCGTCAAACGAACAGGTTTTTATGGGTTTCAAATTGGTGAAGGGAAAGGGAAAAGGACAGATTTACCCCCTCGTGCATCACACGTGACCATAGTTGACGGGAAAAATAAACGTCGAGTAGTTTCAGAAATAAGGACTACCAGTGTAATGAATGAAACTAAAGGACCAAATATGTAATATGGTACAAGCCTAAAGGACCATTTCTGTAATGAAACTAAAGGACCAAATATGTAATACGGTACAAGCCTAAAGGACTATTTGTGTAATTTACTCTAGTTAATAATAATAAGCTTATGAAAACACACCCTTTAGCACTTGCTACGATTTTAAAAAACTTTAAATTGTATTATTTTGAGATAATAATTCGTTTTTATAAGAAAGTAACTGATTTAATTAATTGGCAGGTTCCTGTGTATAAAGAGCCCACCTTTAGTATTGATGGAATTCCAGGAATCGTGCAACATGAAATATTAAACAATAGAAGACATGTCTTAACCAAGGTAAGCTTAATCTTTTACATTTTTCAATAATTGAACAATTTTATTTTATTTATTTTTTAAAATATTGTCTACTATATTTTATTTATTTACAGAATTAATGGTGTGAAGTGTATTTTTGATAGGATAATTCTGGTTGTGTGAAGCTTTGGGAGATCACTAGAGGTGTTGTCATTGAGGATTATGGACAGGTTACTCACTTGCTCTTTTCCATTAATTTGTAAATTACATAAATCGTCCCTCAACTTTTTTTTATCACACAAATAATCCCTAATTTTGAATTTTTGACCTGTTAAATATACTGGTTAATTCTTCTTTCTTGATGCTCATGTTACAAATCATTATGTTTTAGGTTTCATTTGAAAAGAAGAAAGAAGAACTGTTTGAGATGGTAACTATCGATAGATATTTACAGAAATAATAAATATAACTTTTATTAAATAAGTTTTAATAAATGATTTTTATAAATGATTTTCCAGGTCAGCATTCCTGCATGGTTCACTGCTGATACGAGGCTTGGGAGCTTGTCTATACATTTGGATACCCCACAATGCTTTTCTGCAGAAATGTATTCTGTTGACCTAAATATCACTGAGAAAGCTGAAGATGATAAGGTAAATATATAATATTTTTAATAAATTAATACGGTTACGAAAATTAATTATTACAAATTCGGTAGCTGATAAGAAACTGATAATCCAAAACTAGATTTTTTTATTAAGTTAGGTTAAAAGATGCCAAATATGTAATTTTACCTTTTAGTATACACGATGATTATCACAACTTCAGATTGTAGTAATCAGAAAATCAGATTGAAAACATATTTAACCACCTAACACTGATTATAACAATATATAAATATAAGAGTAAATTACACAAATGGTCCTTTAGGTTTGTACCATATTACATATTTGGTCCTTTAGTTTCATAAATTACACTGGTAGTCCTTAGATCTGAAACTATTGACACGTTTGGTCCTTTACCGAAACAGACGTTAAATTTTCCCGTCAAGTATGGTCACGTGTGATGCATGAGGGGGTAAATCTGTCCTTTTCCTTTCCCTTCACCAATTTGAAACCCATAAAAACCCGTTTGTTTGACGGGAAAAGCTAACGTCTGTTTAGGTAACGGACCAAACGTGTTAATAGTTTCAGAAATAAGGACTACCAGTGAAATTTATGAGACTAAACTACTAAATGACCAAATATGTAATATGGTACAAACCCTAAAGGACCATTTGTGTAATTTACTCCAAATATAATATGTGCTTCTTTGCAGATCAATTTGGGTCGAGAAACCCTAAAAGGACTATTAGTTCATTGGCTAGCCAAGAAAAAACACAAAACCGGGCCCCAACCATCATCCAGTGGGGAACTGACAGCTGGCACTGGCAGAGATTTATCTACCAGAAGTAGTACTACACTTTCAAGAGGCGAAATAGATGACAATAATAATAATAATAACAATCTTGAAAATGATTCAATGGTTCACCCTCCATTTTCATTTTCTACAATTTCATCCCCTTCAGTTATTACTGAGGGATCGCGAAGTGGGCCATGGAGAAAAAAAATTACTGAATTAAATGGAAATGAAGATGAGAAAGATTTTCCTTGGTGGATTTTGGATTGTGTTTTGCATAATCGGCTTCCGCCTAGAGAACATACCAAGTAAACTTTTTTATTTTATTTTTTTTGGATTTGACCCGTTTATATAAAAACGGGTGTAAAATATCATCTTTGGTTGAATTTCTTTTTTAGGTAATCATCTTCTTATTTTTTTTGGTCAAAAACCCTTGAAAGTTTGAGAAATTTGAATGAAACCCGTCAAAGTTGTAAACTTTTTTTGACAAAAAAGTCAAATTTTCAAACTTTTTCATAAAAACTCTCGAGATAAAGCATGTTATGTTTTTTCTATATGTTAACCTTTATCAATTTACCCTTCTAAAATTTCAACGATATAAAACTACAAAAAAAGTAGATGAAAATTGTTAAATGGTTGGTGGGTCAATCAAAACCCCAATTTATCTGTACAATCTTTTTGCAAACACCTTTAAAGCTAGAGATTTACCAGTTTTTCAAGATTCTCATTTAAGATTTTTTTTTTCTTTTTCAGGTGCAGTTTTTATTTACATCCATGTGAAGGTTCAGCTGCCCAGATCTTGACACAAGGGAAGCTCAGCGCACCTCGTATTTTAAGGATACATAAGGTAACTTATGATATTAATAATAACCGCCAATTTTTTTCAAATTTATTTAATTTTTATTAATTTATTTGCAGGTTGTTAATTATGTTGTGGAGAAGATGGTTCTAGAAAAGCCATTGGATAGTGATAGTCTTGTTGATGGATCTTTTAGATCCGGATTCAAACCTTTTAAACTCAAGCCTTCTATTCAGATCTTGTGCAATAATCAGGCAACTTTTTTATTAAATTTATTATTTACAGCTCAAATCAATTATATCTTTTTTCGGCCAAAATACATTTTAGTACCCTGAATTTGGCTCAAAATAGTCAATTTAGTATCTTGACTCGTTAATTTGATCGCGTTTTCTTACTTGACTTTCGTTCGAGCTTCTAACGAAGTAAAAAATATACGTTTATCTCAATATATTGATATTAGAAGCAAATCAGCATGAGAAAACGAGACCAAATTAGTGAGTCAGGGTACTAAATCGACAATTTTTTGTCAAGTTCAGGGTATCATGTTGCATCTTTAATAGTTCAGGGTAGTAGAGGACCAATGCATGTTGGCTTATTTTTATATAATCTTTGGTTTTTAAGCTTGAATATTTTTTTATTTATTGAGTAAAGTTGAAAAACATGCATTACGGACTAGGTTTAAAAATGTATTCTGTTGTGCAGGTTTTAACACCTGACATGAGCTTATCAACTGTCAGAGCTTATATATGGAAAAAGTCTGAGGATCTTGTCCTCAACTACAGGATCGTATCAGGAAAATCAATACTTTAGGTTAGTTAAACCCATTTAGTTATGAATGGGTCAATATGGGGCCCGTTTACACCAAACAGGTCAAATCAGCTAATTTACTAATGAAATGGTACTTTTGTTTAAATCTGTTTCTTTTGTAGGTCAAGTGTAAGCAATCACGAGAGTTTTTCATATTGTATTGCATCCATAAAAATCTGGTACACAGAAGTCAGTTTGAAGGGATGGTAGTTTGACTTTTTGACCCGTTGACTTCAATTACATTAGTGTGAAAAATAGAGAAATTCTTGGAGCTTTTTCTGCTTTCTAAGTTGATGTCAAAAGGCATAGTAAATTTATATTTTTGAGTTGGGGTGGGGTGGGTTGGGGATTGACAAAAAAATTACTTGCATTATATATATTTATATGCAATTTGTACCAAGCGTATTAAGTTTATATATTTTTATGGCTTTAGTTGTAAACCATGTGTCCATTGATTGTTGTTTTTTACAAGAAGTTGAAGATATTGATTTTGGAACATGACATTGCTTTTAGTGTTTTTTGGTAACTGGTTGACTAATCTCATGGTGATCATTCGCTTTGCTGGTACCCTTTATATTTTGTTGTTCCTAGAGATTGAACTTGGAACCTTTTGAAAACTTTACCCTTTTTGGAGATCAATCCTATCCATTAGGATATTATCCTTGTGGTTTGTTTTTAGTGTAATTTTGATGTTTGCTTTTGTAGTTGAAATGATTTTATTTCGTTGTCTAAAGTTTGGTGAGTATCATTGTAATGGAATTGGATGGTAAGATAATTTTATATAATGTAGATCTTTGTTGAGTAGTGCTAAAGTGGACAATCAAATGTTTGATTCTTCAAGTGGAGATGTATAATATAAGTAAGGCAAGTCATTTGTGTATATAAAATATTTATTGATTGATTCATATGTGTAGACCTTAGACAAGTTATAATTTAATAGTGTAAAATAACCATCACATTCGTATTTTGTTACAAGTATTGTTTGTGACATGATGTAGTTCTTCGTTTTCTTATAGAGATTATACCTAAATTGGTAAAAGCCTAAATTACACGTTTCTTTAGGTTTATAATTTGTAACATGATGAGTCATTTGGAAGGACATCCGTCTATTGCACACGAGGATAATGGTCAGTTTTCGTTGCTTTGAGTTTGAAATATTTTTACTATTATAAGTAATTTACATGGATGGTAATTTAGTTTTGGTTAAAATTGGGCTATGGTATTTTTATATTTGAAATTACTTAACTATATTTGGAATTTTGTAAAGAGACAATTGGTTTTCGACTTATGATTTTTGATTATCTAAATCCCAAGACGAATATGTGGTCGAAGGTGAGGTGAGATGATGAAAATAATGGACTATCTGTGTAATTTCAAATATAAAAAGATTATAATTATAATCTTGACTAAAACCAAAAGATCCGTATAGTTTACTATGTATTAAAATTTGTTACAAGTTATTAGAGGTTTATTTATCTAGCAAACCTTTATATATAATAAGTTTAGAAAATAAACTTATAATAATGAACGAGTATAGAGAGGGTCGCGCTTCGCTGCGATTTTTATTATCCATTCAATTAGTAATTATAAAATTTTTACAATTTAAGACTTTATATAAATTATATATATCTCTCACCTATATATGGAGCAAGGACATGATTTTAATTTGATGACATGTACCAATAACATTGCTTCTTAATGATGACATGGACGCTGACTCAAAGGGCATAATAGGCAATTAACTTCTTCTTTATATGGAAACATATTCATGTCTTCCTTCGCTTCGTTTTTCGCCCATAGCTATGTTTTTTATTTGTAAACAAAAATTTTTAAGAAAATCAAAGTTCTTAAAATTAAATTCTTTACGAAATGAGTATAGTCATAAAAATTTGGAAAAAAAAAATGTCATAGTTGTAGATTGTGAATTCAATGATTAATTCATAGATTAAGCATAAACAAGTGATAATATAGGAAGATTAAGATGGATGAAATATTTGAACACTTTGCTATTGATGGGGGCTGCTACAATTTGGGAAAATGTTATGCAAATAAGGTTCTTACTTACTATATATACATAGTCAAAGTTTTGACTAAATAAAAAATCTTATGATCTAAAAATGTAATTTAAATTTATTATGATCACAAAATGTTATAATCTCAAAAATTATAAGAAAATTAAAGTTCTTAAAATTAAATTATTTACGAAATGAGTATAGTCATAAAAATTTGAAAAAAAAATGTCATGGTTCAAATATTTTACGAAAAAAAATCTTATGATCTAAAAGTGTAGTTTAAATTTATTATGATCACAAAATGTTATAATCACAAAAATTTTAAGAAAATAAAAGTTTTTAAAATTAAATTCTTTACGAAATGAGTATAGACATAAAAATTTGAACAAAAAAATATCATGGTTCAAACATTTTACGAAAAAAATCTTATGATCTTAAAATGTAATTTAAATTTATTATGGTCACAAAATGTTATGATCACAAAATGTTACGATCTAAATTTATTATAATCCAATTTTATTATGATCGAAAGTTATAATAATCAATGTTTAAAAATATTATGATCCAAAAATATTATGGTCTAAACATATTATTATCAACACTCACACATGAAATTGTTGATGATACTATGTTTAGCCTCGATCTTTACACCACATAATTCTTGTATACTATAAAAATGTCAGGTGTCACGCATCATATATTAAAGTTAAAGATAGATGCTCCTGTAATGTGTATGCAAAACATTGATTATGCAATAGAACTAGGCTAATATAATTGAAGGTAAGATCGTGATAAAGTTTGTACAATTTGTGTTATCCCACGTATGATTATTAGTCCTTACGACAAAACTATGCTTTTCAAATTGAGCCGCAGACAATTTCCTATTTAAGTACGTTTTTCAATGACTATTAAAAAAACCATGGGCGAACATTGTCACAGGTTGATTTGTTTGTCCAAATATCAGTATTCTCACACGACCAACTATATGTTGATGTATCAAGAGTAAAGAGAAACAAATGCTTGAAAATTATTTGTTGCGACCAAGATGGTAACTATACAAACTCAACAACAAACGACTTATACAATAAAATTTCGTTTTCTTTTTTGATTTATTTTTACCGATTATTCATGTACAACAAAACCTTTAATCATCATTTTAATAATAGTTGACCATATAATTTCTTACGTTTTTTTCATCATTATATATTATATTTCTTACAGCTAGCCCGCCCATCGGGCGGGTTATGAAACTAGTATATATATATATATATATATATATATATATATATATATATATATATATATATATATATATATATATAATATGGATCAAGAAAGAAGTTGACTTATTTAGAGAAGTTAAAGAGGCAATTAAGAGCCTTGATTTAATTAGAATATTCAAGAGGGCTTAAGGGCATGATTTTCATTTTACCCCCTCCTCCAACATATAAACCTTTCCTTTTTATTTTCCCTCATTCATGATTTTCACCTCTGCTCATCTTCTTCCCTTCTCTTCCATAACTCCAACAATGGCTTCTCCTCCTCCTCATTAAGAACCCTAATAATTTCATGATTTCAGATCCAAATACATGGAATGATAAGAACCCTAACGTATTTTCCTCAATCAGCTTCCATACGTGATTCAATCAGCTCTTGTTATTACCATATTACATCAATCAACTCAAATATTGATTTCAGATCTACAATTACGTGAGTCAGGCATTAATCGTTTGTTTTCTTCAACAATTACGTGATTCAATCATCTCCAATCAGCTCCAATCGTATACAGGTATGTTCTTCAACCATTAAGTGATTTCTCCTCCTCCTATATGAATGATTAAGGTATTTCTCCTCTAATAACCTCTAGGTAACGTGATTTCTAGTCCTCAATCAGCTGTTGTTCACATAATTTCTCCTCCTCGATCAGCTCCAGGTTGCGCAGCTCCTATGCGAGCCCTAAATCAGTCTCGAATGAAGGATCAGATCCAGATGCAGATCGTACTTATGAATCAGATCCAAATCCAGGTAACTCGCAGATCTTTAAACCTGTGTGAATTGGTGCTAATTATATATGATATTTGCATTTGCATGTTCATATGAAATTTTAAACAGCTGTCTAGAATTTGCATTTGCATTTTCGTCTGAAATTTTAAACAACCGACTGCATTTGCATTTGAAATTTCATCTAAAATATTAAAAAGCTTACTAGAATTTTCATTTTCATCTGAAATAGAAAACTACTGCCTGTAATTTGCATTTTCATCTGAAATATAAAACAACTGCCTACAATTTGCATATGAAATATTAAACAGTGACTGCATTTGCATTTTCATACTTTCAATTTCGTTTTCATCTTATGCACTTAGTTTCTAAAGTTTAACTATGTTTTATCTTGTTTTGCTTTTTCTTTTAGATTTTGATCATGTTCCAGCTTCTCTTCGAATTGGTTTTGAAAAAATATCCCCCCTTGGTGATAAGTATTGGGTTCCTAATGTTCCCATTCCTAAAAGACTCATTAATGGTATGCAAATTGATTCTTTGGGCGATGCTTGGAATTTCTATAAAGAGTATGCTATTTTAAGTGGCTTTGAGCTAATTAAATCTACCCAGAATGCTCTGTCAATAAGGAATGGTGGACTTGTTACTCTTAAGATGTTTATGTGTTTTTAAGCATGGTACAAATTTAAATAATTGTAAATCTGTGGACACTTTGAAAGTTGCAAATGACGTGCATTTATCTAATGAAATTGATGTTGGAGTTAGTGGATCTATTGATGACAATACAAACATTGAAGAAATGTATGTCATTATCTTATGATGATGCTGATGGTTTAAAGAAGTTCAAAATCACCGACACTAGTGCTGAGTCCAACCTACTTGATGATTCTATTGTAGAGGCAAGGAGGAAAGACTTTCTGATGAATTTTTCCCTGATGGGAGTGAGGTTGTTAAATTGTTAAATTATTTTCCCCCATTACCTTTTGCATTTGCATTTGCATTTTCATTTGAATTTGCATTTTCATTTTTAATACTTCTTTGATAGTTTACCAATGTTTCTTGTAGGTTGTTTATAATGTTTCTCTGGAGGAATTTACATGTACATGCAAACGATATGAAAGATTTGGGCTCTTATGTATGTATATATATATATATATATAGGGTATGGATCAATAGAAAAGGGTCCTTATTTGAAGAAGTTGAAGAAGCAATGCATTTTCGTAAAATATGCATATATGTATACATATACATACATATATGTAAATAGACATATATATTCATACTATATATATATATATATATATATATATATATATATATATATATATATATATATATATATATATATATATATATATATATATATATATATATATATATATATATATATATATATATATATATATATATGCATATTCATGTAACGACCCGAAATTTGTAAATAAATAAATTATACAAAAATATGATAATTAAGGATAAATCGTTTAAAGAACGTAGGAATTGGTTTCGTGTCGTTTGGAGACCGTATGAAGAAGTTATGGGCGAAACCGGGTCGAGACAAAGTTGAAAAAGTGCAGCCTGGCTGCATGAGAAGTTCACGACGCGAAGTAGTTCGCGTTCGTGAAGTCGGGCCAGAGATTTTGATTTAAAACGTGAAGTAATTCGCGATGAGATAACGATCGCTAAGTATGCGTACGACATGCACAGTTAGCGACGCGAACTAGTTCGCGTCGTGAAGTCCTGTCGTCTGCAATAAATTCGGGTTTTGGCTCATTTAATGCAATAGAAAACCCTAGTTTTTCCCTTTGGCGATTTTGGAGTTCAAGTGCAGAATTTGGTTGATCTCTTCACAAATCTTTTGTAGATTTCACTCCTAAGTGAAGATTAAAGGTATATCTTCACTCCTTGATCTTTGTAGCTTTAGATCTATGTATTTTGATGGTTGGGTTGAAACCCTAGTTATTGGGGGTTATGGTTCATGGTGAATAAATGATGTAAACACTTAATAGATGGTATATTAACAAAGGAAACAAGTGTATGATTATGATTTGTAAGAATCATAAGGGTTGGTTAAACCTAGGGTTTGGTAAATCACCATAATTGGGGGAAAGTGTTAGTTGATGGTATCTAGTGATTAATGGATACATTATTGGTAGTATGAGATGTTGAACATCGTATGATTGTTGAATTAGGCTTCCGGTGAAGTCTTGGAGTTTGACCGAATTGTTGGAACGAGGAAACCGGCGGAAAGAATACGGTTGGAGCACTAGATTGCTAAGGTGAGTACGTGTGGACTTTATTGAGTACATAGCCATGAAAATACTTGTTATTATATATGTCGAGTCTATTTTGATAATTGTGTAGAATTTAGCAAATATAGTTAGTTGCATATTGTTGAATATATGTAACTAACTTGTTGATGATTGATGTGATAGCCAAAGGCTTTGATTGATATAACCATCGAGTTATAGTAAGGTTGAGACGATGTGATGACGCGGGGGATCCCCGGTCATGAGGTATGGAATGGGGAGCATTTGGGCGGATCCCCATCGGCCCATTCCATGATAGTAGCCTTGCTAACTGGAAGTAGTCCGGCGAGTAAGGCAGGTATAGGTAGATTGGGCGATTCCCTCTTGCCTTTACCTTGAAGCTTGTTAATGCGGGGGATCCCCGGTTAATGAGTTAATGTGGTTCTAGTTGGTTGGGGATGTCCCGACAACTAGATATGGTTGCTAGGAAAGCAAAGTGTTAGAGTCACAATAGGGTGACTAGTTAGATGGATGACTTACTTATATGTTGTTTATATGTCATATGATTATAATTATTATCGGGTCTAAACCCATGTAGCTCACGAGACGTTTTTGTCTCACGTACTCCTTGTTTGTTTTGCTATGTACTCTGGTTCGGGATCGAAGGTTTAGGTACGCATGGATAGAGATGCGGGGCCAAGAGTAGAAGAACTTTAGATTGGATTTATGCTTAGCTTTGGTTTTGATCTATTTTGTAACACCAAACTTTATACTCTGATTTTCATACCAAAGGTTTTTGTAAATCCATATTTTGGGATAGTTCTTCTATTTATAAAAAATGATTTATTTTGGGCATATGTTTTGTATTAAAATTTGGGGTGTTACAACTTGGTATCAGAGCTACTGTTTAAGTGAATTAGGTTGGATGACCATCCTAGTCTTAGACTGTAGCATTAGGAATATAAGATTCCTTAAGATCATAGGTTGACCTTGAGACTTTATGTTAAGTTTAGGGTTGAACCTAGGGGACCGATGAAATTTGATATGATTATGGATATTGAGTCTTATGCGACTAATGGGTTGTACACAAGGTACTTAATGTTTAATGTCTTTCGTATAGTCTTGATTGAACGAAATGGTGACCACGCGTAGAAGTGGTAGAGCCCCGGAGGGCCAGGAGGAGGTACCTCATGTTGAGGTTGTGGTTGAACAAGAAAGTCAACCGTCGATGCATCGAATGGGTGAGCCGGAGGTCGGAGCAAATAGAACTCCTGTAACCATGGCGGATCTCCAAACTATTATTGATCAAATCAAAGGGACGGTGGCCGAGGAAGTGCACCGAATTATTGGAGACCGTGAGAGGTCGGGTGGAGACCGTGAATCCGAGGCTAAATCGGATGAGAGAACAGGGGGTAGTGGCACCGGGGAGGGGAAATCCTCCACGGGTGGCCAAAGTGATGCTAGGGCTAGGCCCATTGTGAAAGAAGGTTGTTCGTTTAAATCCTTCATGGCTAGTAAGCCAAATGTGTATACGGGTAGTTCGGACCCGAAAGTAACCATGAGGTGGATCCGGAAAACCGAGAGGGTTATCGGAAGTAGCAAGTGTAAGGATGCTGATATGGTGACGTATGCGTCACAACTGTTAAAAGAAGATGCGATGGTTTGGTGGGATATTGTGTATGAGACCCTCGGGAGGGAGGTGATTGAGAAGATGTCGTGGGACGAATTCACCACGAGGTTGAAAAAGAAATTTTGTCCCGAAAGGGATTTGGAAAAGATGCTCGAGAAATTCGTGACCCTTAAGAAGGGTGATATGTCGATTGAAGAGTACTCGAGAGAGTTCACGGGATTGCTCCCGTTTGTTGCTAAAACCTACTCGGATGAGAGGTTGAGGGTGGTCCGGTATGCTAGTGGGTTACCGTGGGACTACCAATTGGAAGTTAAGAGGGCGGTTACACTTGATGAGGCCATTAGTGCCGCCCGGGGTGTTGAGGAATTGAATGAGGCACGTGTTGCCGAGAGGGCCCATGTGGGCGAGAAAAGGAAAGCCGAGAGCGGCTCTAGTTTGTTCAAGAAAGGGAAGTTCACTTCGAGCTTCTCTAAGAAAGGTAGTGTTGGCTCGTGCAAGAAGTGTGGGAAGAATCATGCCGGCGTGTGCCGAGGAGAGTCGAAAACTTGCTTTAATTGTGGGAAGCCGGGGCATATGGCCCGAGAATGCAAGTCCAAATCTTTGGCCGAAGTTGAGTGTTTCTCGTGCCATGAAAAAGGGCATTATAGCAACGTGTGCCTGAAGAAGGGAATAGAGTCGATGGTGTCCATGGCTCAAAAGAAAGTGGAACCGGCGAAGGTGAAGGGGCGGTCCTTCCAACTCACTCGGGAGGAGGCGAAGGAGGCACATGATGTGGTGTCAGGTACTTTATTCATTAACTCCTTGCCAACTCATATTTTGTTTGATTCGGGTTCCAATTATTCGTTTGTGTCTTATGAGTTCGGTTGTAAATTGAATGTGCCGTCCGAGATGTTAGATGAGGTTTATGAGATAGAAGTAGCCGGTAGAAAGTTTAAGGTAGATTTGTTGCCCATGGGAATTAGGGCGTTCGATGTGGTTATCGGTATGGATTGGTTGGGTATGCACCAAGCCAAAATTTTGTGTGGAAAGAAAATAGTGTCGATTAGGACACCCGAGAATGAGAAAGTGTATGTGTATGGGGAGAAACGACATCACATGCCTAATGTGATTACAGCCATTAAGGCGAGGAAAAGTATATCGAAAGGTTGTGCATCGTTTATTGCATATGTATTAGATGGCCGAAAAGAAAAGAAGACGCTGGATAACATAAAAATTATTCGGGATTTCCCCGAGGTATTTCCCGATGACTTGCCCGGTTTACCACCGGAGAGACAAGTCGAGTTTAAAATTGATTTAGTTCCGGGGGCGACGCCGATTGCTCGTGCTCCCTATCGTTTAGCTCCCACCGAGATGCGGGAATTGATGACCCAATTGCAAGATTTCTTAGATAAAGGTTTCATTCGCCCGAGTTCGTCACCGTGGGGTGCACCGGTGCTATTTGTTAAAAAGAAAGACGGTTAGATGAGAATGTGTATCGACTACCGAGAGTTGAACAAGGTAACTATTAAGAACCGTTACCCGTTGCCGAGAATTGATGACTTATTCGACCAATTGCAAGGTGCTAGTTATTTCTCGAAGATTGATTTGAGGTCGGGTTATCACCAAGTTCGGGTGAAAGAAGGCGACACCGAGAAGACGACTTTTCGTACACGTTATGGTCATTATGAATTTCTAGTGATGCCGTTTGGTCTTACAAACGCGCCGGCTATTTTTATGGATTTGATGAATCGGGTTTGTAAATCGTTCCTTGATAAGTTTTTAATCGTGTTTATTGACGACATTTTGATTTATTCGAAAACCGAGGAAGAACACGAAGGTCATTTGAGGCTTGTTCTAGACGTGTTGAAACGGGAGAAGTTGTATGCAAAATTCTCGAAGTGTGAATTTTGGTTGCGGGAAGTGCAATTCTTAGGTCACGTGGTGACGTGTGATGGTATTAAGGTTGACCCGTCCAGTTTAATTAAGATTAACTTCTTAATTAAACTTATCCTTTTACACATTCAACCCTCATAGTTTTACTAGTTATTATTGTCACACTTAATTATTAAATGTCTTTGTATTATACACTTATATATTTCGGTATATACATACACGAAATATATACTTGTGTTTTATACTTTTAATAATCAATTATATAATAACGTTATCCAAACACTATATGATTTAATAGTTTTTAATCATATTATGGATAATTTTTAATTAACACATTGTATATTTACTTAAGTAGTAAATGTACAAATACTTGTATTAATTAGTTAGTTAAACTAATCTAGTAATAAGTTAAACTTAACTTAATACTTAACTGATTCATAATGACTATTATGAATCATTCCTCCTCGTAGTATCATTACATATCTTGCTCGTATTACATGCACTCACCGGTGTGACCCTTAAGTGTTTCGTAGGTTTGGATGTATCATCATAGGTTGACTAACCGTGACATAATTCCAACAGAACTATCATTGGATAAACTTGTCGGAAATAGGGAAAAACTTATAAAGTTTTTGAAAGCACAAGAAAAACTTTTAGAGGTATGCGAGAACGACTTTGAAGCTTTTGATGAGATCGGAACTAATGAGTTATTAGTGAGATGTTAGGTTTTGAGCCAGAGATAGGTGATTCTAATGCCCCTCAAGGTATTCGCAATAAAGGAAGTAGGTTGAAAAAAAGGATCACTAGTTCGCGTGAAAACGCTATTTCTAAATCACAAACAATAGGGAGAAAATGTGGTTACTGTGAAAGCTGTGATCCGCATAATATTTGCACTTGTCCAGAAAGAAAAACAGTTAAAGAAAGAAAAAAAGTTGAAGATGCACTGAAAAACACCGCAACAAGCTGCTGATGATGCATGACTTTCTTGAGTGTCGCATTATTTTTTTATTAGTTATTTTATATTTTTACCAAATGTAGTTAAACATACTTTGGTATTTACATTTTCATTTTATTCCCTGAATTATGAGATACTGATTATGTTTTTTAAATAATGTTAGGTGCATTTGCATTTTCATACTCATCGTTGAATTCAAGCAGTAGCTTTTTTATTTTACGCTATGTTTCTGCTTTAAAAATTCAGTTGCATTTGCATTTTCATACCTGCAGTTTTATTTTTATTTTTTTATGTAATTTGAATTTTAGCTTTTCTTTTTCCGTTTTAAAAACTCTGTTGCATTTGCATTTTCATACATGTAGTTTCATTTTCACTTTCATACTTGCAATTACATTTCGCCTTTCATTTTATACAGTTATTCCGTGAACTTATAAATACTAGTTCTGTTTCAAACACTAGTTTTTGCATTTTGTCTTTTCAATATTACCAGTGATTTGGCGTTTTAAATAAACCTAGTCATTCCCTAAAATTTTATCCAACTATTTGGCATAGTGATAGTTGCATTTGCATTTTCATAGTTGCATTTGCATTTTCATTACATATATCTTTTTCACACTTTCTATTTTCTTTTACCTTTTTCATGTATCATCACCACATTATCAAATTTTGTGTACCTGCACTTGTTGTATTGAATATCATAACAAAAACAAAGAAAAAGAATCAGAATCATAACAATCTATATTACTTCTACAACCATCCATCATTCCATATAATCACAAACTAACTAACCAACAAAAAGTTTGAAAAAAAAAACAACCTCAAAAACACATCCAACCATATAAATCCAGCAATTCGTATTACCAAAAGGCAACAAATTACCTAGTTTATACTTATACATACCAAACCTAATTTTTAGTTAGACCACCACATTTGTTTCTTCATTTATCGTAAGGCGATTGTAGGGCGGCTGATGGTTTCGCTGTTCTTTTAGGTCTCTCAGTAATATTCAGTTCAACTTCAACTTTCTTTAAATTTTCATTTGAAACGTTGGCTATCTTTTTCTTCCCTTTTTTAATCTTCTTCTTCATCTCTTCAATTGTTTCATCATCTCTTTCTTCACTTACATTTTCAAACATCTCGGTTTCTTCTTCCGCCACCTCTTCTTTTTTTTTTTGTCCTAATTCTGCATTTTCATTTTTCCCCATTTCGCCACCTTCTGCATCTACATTTGAATTTTCTGTTTCAAGGTTTGGATTTTCATCATCTTCAAAGGGGTGTAAATTTTCACATGTAAAGGCAATACAACTGGAAAATAGACAAAATCATTGACAAAGGGATGTAAATTTTCAGGTTTGAGCAGAACCTGAGTGACCAAACCTGCATAGAGAGGTTTTGCGGTACGTTTAGTATAACAAACCTTTTGCCTTCGTGGATTCAGACCTAATTTGCAACCCTATTTTTACCTGAAATTTAGGAAGTATATTAACATTTCGTGTCAAAAAACTTTTAATAGATACACATATGAAAATGCAAATGCATTTTAGCAGTTTGCAATACCTTGGAACAAACAAACAATATGCATTTTCTTATTTAGTACGGCTGCAACTGATGGATTCTCATATGAAAATGCAAATGCATACACAAAATACACAATAGACATTTTAAATCGTTGAGAAAGGGGTGTAAATTTTCACATGTAAAGGCAATACAACTGGAAAATATACAAAATCGTTGGCAAGAGAGTGTAAATTTTCACATGTAAAGGCAATACAACCGGAAAATATACAAAATCGTTGACAAAGGGTGTAAATTTCAGGTTTGAGCAGTACCTAAGTGACCAAACCTGCATAGAGAGGTCGATTGAGACCGAGAATCGCCGATTGAGACCGAGAATCGCTGATTGAGACTTGAATCCTGGAAACCCTAGCCAATTGGTTGATTAAGACCGAGAATCATTTGTGCTAGAATCGTGGAAACCCTAGCCGAGCATCGCTCCATGCGTCGATTGTGTCTTGAATCGTGGAAACAATTTAGAACGATAGAAACCCTAGGGTTTGTTTTGAGAACTGTTAGATTTTGAGAAAGAGAGAAAGGTGGAGAAAGAACGTGAGCGTAAAATCACCGTCGTTTCTTGCTTAGGTGAGAGAGAGTTCTTTTGACAATTTTACCCCTCTATGCTTATTTTTCATCTAGGTGCCCCCCATAATTCACTAATGCGCGTCTCTTTAAAGTCCCATAATTTGAACCTTTCAATTCATGATCTAAGGGCTATAATCTATTCTCTATATTCTTTAATTAGTAGTGGTTTTCTATGGATCCACACCCTTAACTAATAAATACGTGAATTTATGTAAAAAAAAAAACCAATATCTTTACTCATAGAAAAAATAAAGTTAAAATATACATTATAAAAATTTATGATGAAAAGCATGAACTATAAAAGTTTAAGAGGAAAGAATATTGTTAATAGTATAAATAAATGAAGTTTAGGATCTATAATAAGAAATTAGGTAACTTTAGGGAGGAATTATAAATTACTTATGAAGATTGTCTAAAAAATAAAAATTTAGGATCTATAATAAGAAATTAGGTATCTTTAGGGAGGAATTGTAAATTACTTATGAATATTGTCTAAAAAATAGTACTTATTTGTTAAGATGGATTTAAAATGTCACGTGGGGATTCCTATAATGCATGTGCATGCTTGCCAGTGAACTATAACTGCGATTTATTAGTTCTTTCCATAATATCACGTTTACATCTTATACATGAGGCGCACAATAGCAAATGTTATTGTTCATAGTTTAAGATAGCGGTATGGTGATTGTATATTAGAATATGATCGGTTATTTAGCATTTAAAGGAACAGTGTGGAGGCTATCTTGTAATATCAGCAAAAAAAGTACTATTGCATAAAGGTGTTGTTGGTGATTTGTATCACCAATGTTATTTAAGTGTAATGGGATAAACTTGTTAACCAAATGTAATCTTAATAAATATTGAACAAGTAAGGTTGGTGCGGAGTGAACGTTTGTTTAAATTTGTTATGATTAATATACACTGACTTAACGGGGGTTCGGGGGCAGCGCCCCCGATAACGGGGTTCCAAGGGGCAGCGCCCCTGGCGGGGTCTGGGGCAGCGCCCTGGTCGGGGTCCAATGGGTAGCGCCCCTGGCGGGTTTCGGATCATATTCCTTTATAGGAAATGCATAGAATATCCGAATTCTTGATTTGAACCCGGTTTATTTGACCCGTAAAATCCGACCCGGATCCAACCCGGTTTTGGCAGTAAGACTTGTATGCTAACAAAGATCACTAGACAACCTTTCAAAGATGTTAATAGAGAAAGTAAAATATTGGAACTTATATATAGTGATTTATGTGACTTTCATGCAACACCTTCTCTAGGAAACAATGTTGGAATATCCTTCACGCGTATAACATATAGTTATATGGCTAGTTGTTTGTGAGCCTAAAGGGTCACACACTTAAACACTTAACACCGGAAGATATATAGTGTAATTAGGGTAATTACATTATATATTAATATAAGCTATATGCTTGTATATAATAAGTTTAATATTAAATGTTAATATTGAAACTTTATTGTGAGCAAACTAGAAGGAACAAAAGCTAGGGACTTGAGTGTAAATAAACTTAATGGTTTATGGAAGGTAATTAAGAGGATTAGGGCAACTAATTCCTCCTCATTCTTCCACCCAAAACCGGCGCCCCCTTCTCCATTTCCTCTCTAGCTTTTGCTTCCATTTGCTTGAAGAAAGGACTAGCATCCTCCCTTGGTGTTCTTGCAAGTGTTGTGTGGATTAACTTTAGAGGTATTCCCATTGAATACTTGGTTTCAATCCGTCCATATACTCAACCGAATCCACAAAGATCAAAGGCAACTAGGGTATGAATTCTTATACCATTCTCTTTGATTTTGATTGTAGTTTAATTGTATGATTTAATATTAGATCCGTTTATGGTGATAACATTTTTCCGCTGCGGTTGTTACTTGTAATAACCGAAAATCACCATTAGTGGTATCACGAGTCATTACATAAATCATATAATTAGCTAGATTTTGTGAAAGTGGCAAAAATCAATCGATTTTGGTGTTTTTTAAAAATCCGATCGCAAGAAACAAACCCTACGGGTTTTATATTTTTTTTCGGTTTTTTAATTAAAAATATGGGTTAAAACATATATTTTTGGAACCCTATTGTCACTTGTTACAAAATCATATCAGAAATTAATCTAGTTTATTGAATTTTTTGATTATTTGGCTTGGAATTCTTGTTTAATTTTGTTTTGATATGGAAAAACATGTATTTTTGCTATATCTCAAGCCAAAGCCTTTTCAATTGTTTCTTGTTTGTGCAAAACGATGAAAGCCTAGACCTTTGTGAATGAATGTGTTGATTGTTTGGTTGTTTTGGTTGATTTGGGAAAAGCCGTGTTTTTGGCTTAAATTGTTGTAATTTGTTTCAATTTTTTCTTTTATTTTTGGTGCCATGTTTTGGGGCAAATTTCATTGTAAAAGTAATTAGAATAGTTGTATTTTATTTCTTTGTATCTTGTAATTTGTTGACCAAAGATGGAGAGAAAATGAGGATAAAATAATAATTTTCGGCACCTCCTGCGCAGCTGGACGAAACCGATTTTCCCGGAGTTTGGCTATTCCGTTGGACCTGAAACCACCGCCAAAATTTCCGCAACTCAGAGACCTACAAATTTACAGAAGGCGGGGAAGACCACCGAAGATGCCTTCAGTGACTTTTTAGGCCTTGAAGTCAGACTGAATTTTCTGGCAGATTGTATTTTTTCACAAATGTTGGGTTCTACTTGCCCATGAATGTCATGAGGGCAAGTGGGAGCCCATTGGGTTTATGTAGGCCCGTTTTATTTCATGTTGGCCCGTCCCCTAGTTTGACCCTTCGATCCGTCGTGATGACTCACGTGACCGAACCTAGGATTTCATCGGTCGAGGTTTGCACAAAAATATGTTGCATGTTTTTATTTATGTTTGTGGTTGTTTTCTTTTCTATTAGATACAAAATAAATAAAACAATTAAAATATGATTTTAGACACAAACATTAAAAACATCCAAACCTTTGATGATCTATGATTACTAGTTAATCATTGATGATTATACTTTAATCTAAAAATTGTTTTGAGATTAAACTAAGTTTAAATATGATTTGAAACTTAACCTTTAATAATCGCTAAATTTTTTTACCGTTTATTAAATGACTTATGAAGTGGTATGAATGAAGTACATGATTCATTCATATCTTAATAAAATTTTATTAATTAAAATTTAACATACCTAAAATTTAAGTCACGCCGTCCAATCGGTTGATAATCACTTGCTTCTATTTTTGAATTCACGTGAGGCGTGGTTTGAATTTAGATCCGAGGTCCTTATTCTCTACGCGTGAGACCTAGAGCTATTTTGACATGATTTCACATTGGATGACTTAATCGAGTTAAAGGTGAGACCTTGACTCGAGGCGAAGATGCGACAAACATGCCACTTGACCCTAGATGCTTGTTCACTAGGTGCCATGAAGTCCCATACCTCTAAGAGTTACACTTGTAAAGCAATTGTTGATCATCACCTACCTATTAGATCTATCATCTCTAGCAGATCAACTGATGCGATGATAGAAGCTTAATGGGATCTTAGCTTTTAATTAAAATTAATTGGGTAGTTAATTGATTAAAAGATATTATTATTGAAAATACTAATTAATGAACTTTGAAATTTTGTAGATGACTTCAAACAATCAAACCCTAACACACACCACCATTCGTTCCGTTCTCGAAAAAGAGAAACTTGACGGAACGAACTTTGTGGACTGGTCTCGAAACATAAGGATTGTCCTTAGGGCCGAGCACAAGTACCACCATTTAGAGGAGGCGCTGCCCCCTGCCCCTGCTGCTACCGCCACTACTGCTGTTCCTGCAACCTATACTAAAAGGTTTAACAAACAACAGGAAGTCCCGCGCTTATGCTAGTGAGCTTGATTCCCGAGATTCAAAAGAATCTCGAGGACCTCACTGCATTTGATATGATGCGTGACCTAAAAGCCATGTATCAAAAGCAAGCCGAGCAGGAACTCTTTGACACTGTCAAAGCCTTCCACGCTTGCAAGCAGGAGGAGGGACAGTCTGTTAGCTCTTATCTCTTGAAGATGAAGAGCTACTTAGACCAATGGAGAAGCTTAGTTACGCTATGCCGCACATCCTTGGGATTAGCTTGATTTTAACGTCCCTCAACAAGGATTTTGCACCGTTTGTCATGACTTATCATATGCATAGTATGGGGAAGACTTTCGCCGAATTACATGCTATGCTGAAACAAACGAAAGCAAGCCTACCCATGAAAACTCCGGCCCCTACTGTCCTTGCTATAAGGCAAGGAAAGATCCAAAAACCAAAACCACAAGTAGTTGCAAAGGGCCAAGGCAAGGGAAAGCAAGCTTACAAGCCCAAGCCAAAGGTTCCCCCACCTACTCAAAAGGAGCACCCTGCTAAGGAGCTTGCTTGCCATCACTGCGGTGAAACAAGCCATTGGAGGAGGAATTGTCCTGCCTACCTGGCGGAGTTGATGAAGAACAAAGCCAACAAGGTTGGCACATCAGGTATCTTCACAATAGAACTATATGCTTTCCCTAAGAAATCATGGGTATATGACACTGGTTGTGGAACTCACATTTGTAATACCATGCAGGGTCTAAGGGGAAGTAGAAAGCTAAACCACGGAGCTTTGGATTTGTACGTAGGCAATGGAATGCGTGCACCGGTTGAAGCTATAGGAAGCTATGATTTAATACTTCCTAGTGGTTTAATTTTTGTATTAGACAATTGTCACTATGCGCCTAGTATCACTAGGGGTATAGTATCGCTTTCTTGTTTGTGGAATAATGGTTTTATTCATACTTTTACGAATTATGGTATTTCAGTTTCAAAGGATAATGTTTTTTACTTTAATGCTATTCCTCGTGATGGTATCTTTGAGATTGACATGCATAATCGTATCACAAATAGTAGTTCTATTTATACATGTAGCAATAGGAAATCCAAGAAGAATTTGGATTCTACTTACCTATGGCATTGTCGCCTTTTCCACGTTAACAAGAAACGCGTTTTGAAATTACAAACAGATGGACTTATAAAATCAGATGATTTTGAATCATTTGATAAATGTGTTTCTTATATATCTGGTAAAATGGCGCGCAAACCTTTCTCCCATGTAGGCGAAAGGGCCAATGATCTACTTGGACTCATGCATCCCGATGTATGTGGCCCTTTTAGAACTCGAACTAGGGAAGGTGCTACCTACTTCATTACTTTCACTGACGACTTTAGTCATTGTGTTTATGTTTACTTGATTAAACATAAACATGAAACCTTTGAAACGTTCAAAGCTTTCCAAAATGAATTAGAAAATCAACTTGGCGAGAAGATTAAGGCTCTCCGTTCTGATTGAGGAGGAGAGTACATGAGCCATGAGTTTCAAGACCATCTTAAGAATTGTGGGATTGTCTCACAATTCACTCCCCCTCATACACCACAGCATAATGGTGTATCAGAGAGGAGAAATCGCACCTTGCTTGACATGGTCCGATCGATGATGAGTCCTACCACTTTGCCTCTATCCTTTTGGGGCTATGCACTCAAATCGGCTGCTCGCATACTGAATATGGTTCCCACCAAGAAGGTTGAAAAGACACCATATGAGATATGGCATGGGAAAGTCCCTAACTTGTCTTACTTGAAGGTCTGGGTTGTGAGGCTCTCGTGAAAAGAGACACACCAAACAAACTTGAACCCAGAGCTGTCAAGTGCATCTTTATAGGATACCCTGAGGAAACGATGGGTTACTATTTCTACTACCCACCTGAGCAAAAGGTAATTATTGCTCGTTATGCTGAGTTTCTTGAGAGCAATCTCATTTCACAAGAAGAAAGTGGGAGCACATCGACTTTGACGAGATTCCAAGCGATGAAGATGCACAACCTATTGTAGATACTAACGAACATCAAGATGAGGTTGAACATGAAATTGTTCCTGTTGCACCTCAAAATGATGCAGTCCCCGTTCGAAGGTCCGCGAGGACACCTCATGCACCTGAACGATATGGTTTCCACGTCGATGCTGAGGAGCTAAGTTTAGGGGATCATGATGAACCCCCTAACTATCGAGCTGCATTATCAGATTCTGAATCTGACAAATGGCTTGATGCTATGAACGCGGAAATGCAATCCATGAAAGATAACCAAGTATGGACTTTGGTTGATCTTCCTCCTAACAGTAAGACTGTTGGTAGCAAGTGGCTCTTCAAGAAGAAGACCGACATGGATGGAAATGTACACACCTATAAAGCTCGGTTGGTAGCAAAAGGTTACACTCAAACCTACGGGATTGACTATGATGAAACCTTCTCGCCTGTTGCCAACGTTAGAGCTATTAGGATCGTCCTAGCCATAGCAGCGTACTATGACTATGAGATTTGGCAAATGGATGTTAAAGCTTCTTTCTTAAATGGCCACCTCGATGAAGATGTCTATATGGTACAACCTGAGGGTTTTGTAAGTACAAAACACCCCAAGAAAGTATGTAAGCTTCAAAGGTCCATTTATGGACTAAAGCAAGCATCCAGAAGTTGGAACAAAAGATTCGACGAGGAAGTCAAAATGTTTGGCTTTACTCAGAATCACGACGAGCCATGTGTATATGTAAGAGCTAGTGGGAGCATTGTCGTCTTTCTAATCCTATATGTCGATGACATACTACTCATAGGAAATAACATTCCAATGCTACAAGATGTAAAATCCTGGATTGGGAAGTGCTTCGCTATGAAGGATCTTGCGGAAGCGGCATATATACTTGGTATAAAGATCTATCGAGATAGATCAAAGCGGTTAATCGGACTAAGTCAAAGTGCGTACATTGATAAAATTCTAAAACAGTTTAGAATGGATGCTTCCAAACGTGGAAGTCTCCCTATGCAACACAATGTACACTTGAGTAAGACTCAAGGACCGTCCTCACCTGATGAGATGAAACGTATGCGTGATGTTCCCTATGCCTCGGTAGTAGGATCTATCATGTATGCTGTGCGGTGCACAAGACCTGATGTAGCGTTCTCTCAGAACCTTACAAGCCGATATCAACAGAATCCAGGTGAAAGTCACTGGACTGCTGTTAAGAACATACTGAAGTATCTTAGGAATACTAAAGATATGTTTCTTGTCTATGGTGGTGAAACTCAAAATGAGCTAAGCGTTACTTGTTATTCTGACGCTAGTTTTGAGACTGATCGAGATGATTCCAAATCTCAAACGGGGTATGTTTTCATTTTGAACGGAGGCGCTGTTGATTGGAAAAGCGCAAAGCAAAGCACTATCGCTATGTCTTCTAAAGAAGCTGAATACATTGCAACTACTGAAGCTGCAATGGAAGTTGTTTGGATGAGGAAATTCATTTCTGGGCTTGGAGTTGTCCTCAGTAATGAAAAACCCATGGATATGTACTGTGATAACACAGGTGCTATCATCATTGCCAACGAACCTGGTGTTCAGAAAGGCGCCATACATTACCGGAGGAAGGTTCACTACATTAGAGATGCGATCCTAATGGGAGATGTACGCTTGCTCAAAGTTCATACAGATGACAACTTAGCTGACCCCTTCACGAAGCCAATGTCCATGTACCAAACGTATTGAGCATGCTAGAAACATTGGGCTTCGACCAGCTAGTAGTTTCATGTAATCTGTTTTAGTATTTGGATAATGGAACATTGAGCAGTTTTTATTGGAATAAATTGATATATTTGATATGATCGTTTTTGTATGAATATCTACTGTGTTCTATATTTGCATGTTTATATCCATGAATATTTACTGCGTTTTATATTCTAAATTGTCCATTGTCATATTAATAATATGGGAATATTATTAAGACAAATCTGAGGGCATTGATGACATTATCTTAGTATGACTAAGGATGATGAAATCAAACTCACATGTTGTTCATAATGATGCACAATTGGACTGACCCAACCTATGAGAAATCACTTCCTGGATTTATGTCACAAGTGAATCTCACAAAGGCTTTGTCACTTATCCTCTGACTTGAGATGCAAGTTGGTTTGTGTATGTCGAGGGGCAAACTTTGATATGGTTACACACTGACCTGAATAAGGCTGCTATAACAACCATTATCGGGTTTGTCATTAAGCATATGACAAACATGTGTAGTCAATAAAGAATTTGTTCCTCCACGTATCTGGATTAGATACTACTGGGCCCCTCGATGATTTGAATAGATGTATGTGTGGCCACACCCAAAAGGTAATCAAGATGAATCTTGATTGGTTTTAGTAATCTACTTCAGTGTATAGATCGAGAAACAGAATCGTTGAAATTTTAGATTGACATTAATCCTTGTCTAAAATTCAACACAGTATCAGTAACAAAAGGATAACTGCTCGAAAAACTTTGACCAAAGATTTTATGAAACTCCTCATGTACTTCTAGGGGCATTGGCGGGTTGCTAGACTCTAACCTTTGCTTGTATAACTACTTGATGTTATCACGTGCGCAAGTGGGAGCTGTTGGAATATCCTTCACGCGTATAACATATAGTTATATGGCTAGTTGTTTGTTAGCCTAAAGGGTCACACACTTAAACACTTCACACCATAAGATATATAGTGTAATTAGGGTAATTACATTATATATTAATATAAGCTATATGCTTGTATATAATAAGTTTAATATTAAATGTTAATATTGAAACTTTATTATGAGCAAACTAGAAGGAACCAAAGCTAGGGACTTGAGTGTAAATAAACTTAATGGTTTATGGAAGGTAATAAAGAGGATTAGGGCAACTAATTCCTCCTCATTCTTGCACCCAAAACCGGCGCCCCCTTCTCCATTTTCTCTCTAGCTTTTGCTTCCATTTGCTTGAAGAAAGGACTAGCATCCTCCCTTGGTGTTCTTGCAAGTGTTGTGTGGATTAACTTTAGAGGTATTCCCATTGAATACTTGGTTTCAATCCGTCCATATACTCAACCGAATCCACAAAGATCAACGTTAACTAGGGTATGAATTCTTATACCATTCTCTTTGATTTTGATTGTAGTTTAATTGTATGATTTAATATTAGATCCGTTTATGGTGATAAACATTTTTCCGCTGCGTTTGTTACTTGTAATAACCGAAAATCACCATTAAACAAGAAGTGTGTCATAACGTTTATTGATGATGCATTTAGATATTGTTATGTCTATTTACTTCATTCAAAAGATGAAGCTCTTGATAAATTTAAAATTTATAAACAACAAGTAGAGCTACATAAAAATGATTTAATAAAGGTTTTGCGTACGGATAGAGGTGGTGAGTATTATGATCCGGCTCCTTACACACCACAACAAAATGGTGTGGCTGAAAGGAAGAATAGGACTTTAAAGGAAATGATAAATTCCATGTCATCCTATTCTGGTCTAAGTGACGGATTTTGGGGTGAGGCTATGTTAACAGCCTGCTATTTACTTAATAGGACTCCAAATAAAAGGAGTAAAAGTACTCCTTATGAACTTTGGTACAAAAAGGCACCAAATCTGAGTTATCTCAAAATTTGGGGTTGTAGAGCTGTTGTTAGGCTCACTGAACCCTAACGGAAAAACTTGGGTGAAAAGGGTATAGACTGTATCTTCATTGCATATGCGTAGAATTCCAAGGCATATAGATTTTATGTTATAGAATCTAATGACTATGTGTCGGTGAACATTGTTATTGAGTCAAGAGATGCCATATTTGATGAAGAGAGATTTACATCTATACCAAGGCCAAGGGATATGATTCAACCATCTTCTAGCAAGAGTTCATCTCAAGCTAAAGATGTAAGTGGTGGTACGGATTTTGTACCTGGATCATCTAAACCTAGAAAGAGCACTAGAGTCAGGAAAGCTAAGTCTTTTGGATCCGATTTTCAACTTTATTTAGTTGAAGGAACACGGGATAAGACATTGTCTAAACATCAATATTGTTGTATTATTGAGGAGGATCCAAAGACATTTAGTGAAGCGATGACATCTAGGGATGCTCATTTCTGGAATGAAGCAATTAAAGATGAGATTGATTCTATTTTGCATAACAATACATGGGAATTAGCTGATTTGCCCCGTGGTTGCAAACCATTGGGATGCAAATGGATCCTCAAAAGGAAAATGAAAGTGGATGGCACCATAGATAAGTATAAAGCAAGATTGGTTATCCAAGGCTTTAGGCAAAAGGAAGGTATTGATTTCTTTTATACTTATGCTCCGGTTGCTAGGATTTTCACTATTAGATTGTTGTTAGCTTTAGCATCTATACATAATCTTGTGATTCACCAAATGGATGTGAAAACTGCATTCTTGAATGGTGAATTGGATGAGGAGATATATATGAAACAACCTGAAGGGTTTGTGATGCCTGGAAATGAAAATAAGGTATGCAAATTAAAGAAGTCATTGTATGGTCTGAAACAAGCACCAAAACAATGGCATCAAAAGTTTGATGAGGTGATCTTGTCTAATGGTTATGCATTTAATCAAGCTGACAAGTGTGTTTATAGCAAATTTGATAATTCTGGTAAAGAGGTTATAATTTGTCTATACGTAGATGATATGTTGATCTTTGGTACTAATGAAGATCAAGTTGATAAAGCCAATAAATTTTTATCATCTAGCTTCGATATGAAGGATCTGGGGGAGGCTGAAGTTATTCTTAGTTTAAAGATAAAACGGGGAAACAATGGTATATCAGTTTCTCAGTCTCATTATATTGAGAAGATACTTGAAAAGTTTAACTTTGAAAATTATTCTCCTGCTAGTACTCTATTTGATCATATTATTAAGCTTCTACCAAATAAACGAGCTCCATAGAAAAGGTAGACAACAACAAATATTTGAAGTGGGAAACCATAAAGGGTTACTTTGCTTGCATTGTCCAAACGTTTATAATAGACAAATACTTTTAGACGCAACGTATGAAGATAAATTTAAAATATAAAATTATGTCAAATATAAGAAAGAGACAAAACAATTTCACCAAAAACAATGTTTTAAAAGCCTGGTTGAACTGGTTAGTCAGACTGGTTGAGAAATGGGAAGGAAACCAGTCGAAATAAGTAGCTTATATTGGTGGTTATAACTCACTCGAAATCGGCCGATTGAACAAAAAATCCGCTAGAACCGGTAGGTCAAACCAGAAAAACTGAACTTTCTTGTAAGTTAGATAAATAGAATAAACATATGAATCTTTTTAGATAGTTTTTGGAACATAAAACTATTAAATTTAGTTGAAAATAGGTTTTGAATTTTTTAATTGTTTATGGTATTTATTTATATTTTCTAGTTTTTTTTTCTTTTGTATGTGTACATTATTTACATAATTATTGCATAATAAATATTAAACACTCAACAATATTGCCATCTGGTTCGACCAGACGGCTCATCATGTCACTGATCAGTTCAATACAAAAACTGGTTTTTAAAAACATTTGAACAAAAGTACCCAATCCTTAGCTACAAAACCTACATGAATTATGTGCAAAACGTAAATTCTTCTACAAAATCTATTAAATTATCTCCATTTCTTAATTTGAAGTGATGTTGCCTTACATATTAACAATGAGTGCATATAGTATGTCATACAAGATATAAAACCCCAAATGGTTTATAATTCTATAATAAAACAACAATTTGGGGAGTTCTGTTATTATATTACATCTTACTTGAATATATATACTAGCAACATATTCAAGTAATATTTACTCGTAATATAATAAAGAATGACCTACAAGGAAATAAAAAGAAACGTTCTGATCGACCTATTTATATAAATATGAAAGTATTGTGTAACATACACATTTTTGTAACAAGTTTAAATACCTACAAATGATATCTAAATGAATGATATTGTTTAAATGCGTAAAATTAGGGTTAAAATATAGTATATAACTAAATAAATAAAACCGAAATTTTTATGAAATGTTTTCTGAGAAACTTTTATTGAGGATTGTAGATAATTTCGTTATGAACGTGTAGGCGAAAACCTCATCGAAAACAGAGGTCCGAGCGAAAAGTTATAAGGTTTTAAGTGCTTAGTGCTCAAAATGGGTACCCAAACGGGTCAATCCGACCCAACTCAGATTTTAAGCTCTTTTAAACTCGAAATTGACCCACTTTCTTCCCCAATTCTTCACTAAATAGCTCTGGAGATTCAAGGACACCATGCATGGGTGATTTCATAGGAAAATGGTGAAATCTTACAAGATTATTGAAGATTTTGAAGGTATAACTCCAATTATGAGTAGGTTTTCTATTTGATTCCAAGACAACATGAAATTAGGGTTTACTTTCTGTTAGAAAACTTCTAATATCAAGATATTATGATTAGGTTATGATGGATATCAAGTTATTTAGCTAAAATAATGAGTAAATGGTAATGTATTAGCAAATTTCGAGTTTGAAACTTATGATTTTGCACTGTTTTGTAAAAATCATAGATAATTGTAGAAAAATCGCTTAGGGGTGAATCCAATGGCATAAGAACCGTATTTATGTCTTCTTTGTTTCATATTTTGGTCTTAAAAATAAATGTTTGCTCTAAGATAAGTGAAAATCATATTTTTTTTACAGTTCTGTCGAGCAGAATTTTAACAGCGGGATGTTGTTGTAGTACAAAATTCATATAAAATCATAGAAAAATCATAAAAATATGAAGTTAGGGGCATTGAAAACTTGTTAACGATTACCTTGAACCCTCAAAATTTCATTTGATAATTCTGAGTTTACGTAGGTCATAACAGAGCATAAACAGAGGACTGTATAATGGATTAACATGTAAACTTGTCAATTGAAAAGAGTATAGATAGGGTAAACGACAGTATTTTCTTATGAAAATTGGTATGTATACTACAGGGGTTATGTAGAGCATATTGGGAGCTTGTGACAAGTTTCTACTCTTTGGAAACTCTATATCTAATTGAGGCTTTCGGTTTGACTTCACGCCGGATTAAACAACATTGTGAGTTTATCTATGTACAAATGTATACTAGTAGTTATATATATCTAAATGCTATGTGTTTATTTGTTATTTGGTTTATTGTTATCATATATGCGATGCTTATAACATTAAATTGGAAGAATATAGTAATTATTTGTGGTATGACTTGTTTATAATCTTTTGATAAATGTCTTGATTGTTGGAATATCCTTGTAATGTCTCGCTTGACACGATTCAAGTCTTATGAATTCCTTGTGTTGTGTCTCGGTTTGATTGTCCTTGTATGAGATTCATTTGATATTGATTCGGGTTATAATCATCCTCTTGTTCCGGTCTCTTGAAGTTTGTCTTTGTTAATATTTCGTTTGATGTCGAATGTGAGTTACCCGTATGAATTCCTTGAGAGATGATTTCGTTTCATGAGGACCCGCGACGGCTTGAGTATTACTTTGTGTAATATGTTGAGTGGTGGACGCGGGAGTACCTGGCGGAGGAGTGGTATGGACCGTGGTGGTGAAGCTGGGTCATGGACTCATTTAGGGGTGCCATGATCACCTCATCGGCCTCATTCCCTAATGACCTAAGGGGGAATGATGCACTTTGATTCGTTTGGATTGTATTGATATCTCGTTGATTCATGACGTGGTATTGTCTGTCGGTTACGGTGGTTACTTGATGATTCCGGTTGATTGTTGATTTGGTGATTGGTTCTCGATTGTGTTTATTATCTGGCGAACTCTTGTTGATTCTTGCGATGTAGTTGTATTCTCATTGTCAGTCATCCAGTAAGTCTCGTTGATCCCGGATAGGTGTTGATACTCGGCATGTCAGATTCTCGGTAAGTCACATGTTAAGTTGTAAAGTTTCTCGGTTAGTTATGTATTGACTTGTTCTTGCTATAATGTGAATTCCCTGAATTGTGTTATATCATTTATATGCTTTATACTTTTGTTTTGTATATAATGCTAGTATTATTTTGTGCTTTATGAACCCACTAAGCTCGTTGTAGCTTACCCATTTAGTGGAAATACATTTTACAGGAAAAGATAAGGGAAAGCAGATAGTATCTTGAAGTTGATCAGAGGTTTAGAAGATCTACTTCTGATATATATTTGGGTAAGCGAGAGTTGGGTAGTTTTGAATTTTAATTGTAGTTAGTTGGTTTGTATCCACATACACTGTTGGTAATGAGATCTTGGCTCATTTGTTATCTTTTGTATAGTTGTTATCGGATTTGAATGGTTAATTTTAATTACATAGTTATTCGTATGTTGATAGTTTGATTGGAGGGTATATGGACCCGGTCCTTACATATTGCATGCCATTAACAATTTTTTTTAATACCCGATCAGAAACCAACAAATTAGTCTATAGCCTAAAGATTCATAAGTGAATATCCAAAAATTTAAGAGTAAATTATAAGGATTGTTATGAGATTTACATTAAATTTCACTTATAAATATTTACTTTATAAAATTATATTGGTAGTCATTTTTAAAAACATTTTGCATATACAATCATTTAAGCTAACGTTTGCAAAAAAAAGACTACTTGTATAGTTTAAAGGATTACCGGCATAAAAACTTTTTTTTCCAAACATTTGCTAAAGAACTTGAATGTGTAAAAGGTTTAAAAAAGAGATTAGCAATATAACTTTTTAAAGTGAATGACTATATGTAAAAAAAATATTATAAATATCAACATCCTTATAATTTACTCAGATTTTAATATTCAGTCTTCTTTGTGAATCTATTATTCTAATGAATTAGTTCTTATACCATATCTTTTGATTTATACACCATAATGTATAATTATTGCGATAAATTGTACAAATATATCAAATAATGATTATGATATATGTATATATTAAAAAAATATGATAAATAAATCACAATCTATTCTTTTATGAAGCTATGCTAATGATTGAAGTTATTGTGGTCAAGTGGTGCCAAGTGTTGGGATATTTACGAATGCTTGGAAAGAGAAGCATTAATTGCAAATGGTACAAAGAAAAGTTCATCAAGTGTACATAAAGTGAAGGTGCAAGATAATTAAAACAATTACAAGCGTATTAAATAAAAATGCATAAACATATAAAAGATTAAAAGTGCTTGCTCAACTATGTTATCACATTTCTTAATTCAATTAAAAAAGATATAATTTAACAAACAAAGAAAACACCCAGTAGCCAAAGATTTGTATGATCTAATTTAGTGCATTACGTCTTCCATTTGTAGTTTGAAAACTCGAAAAATTGTATACATAGAATACACATAAATTATAAATACTCACAACAAATGGATCATCTCCCTCGTCTCTTTATCCTTCTTCAAACTAAGCAATCAACCGACTGGGTCGTGGCAAAGGTATCGGTAAACCGAAGCCCGTAGGTACCAAACCGATGCCACTATTGGCAACAATCTCATATCACTTTATGGAAATATGACGGTTTCAATTCAAAAAAGTGTAAATTGCAAGAATAGACCATATGTTTTAGTGACATTGCAGGTGCCAGTAGTGACGAAAGTGCAGGCGCGATTCCTTTACAAAAAGTTTCCTATAAAAATAGAGTGCCAACATGGGCGCCCCCGATATTCTCATAGCCCTGTGCGAATTAACGAAAATGGACCCTCTATATACTAGATCTATATAAAAATTTGAATTTTTTTAATTTTATTCTGTTAAATTGGGTTACAATTTTAAAATTATATATAAGATATATATAAAAATTGGGCCCCCATAAAACGTGGGCCATGTGCGGCTGCACCTCCTCAAAGACATCCCTGAGTGCCAACTCTCAACTTGATAGGGTTAGAGTTGGATGTTAGGAAAATAGAATCGTAATAATATATACAAATTCAGAGATCATTCGATTACAACAATTTTGATTAAGGCCTGCGAATTGCAGTGTCCTAAAACAGAATTTCGCCCGAATAGGTACGACTGTTTTGAGGATACAACAATCAATTCAAGTTTTAAAAAACAAGAATCTAACGAATCTGAAAACTAGCCTTCTTGATGGAATCGGGTTCGTATTTATACTGATTGAAGGGGTGCGAATCAACCGACATACCTGTTCGTCCTCAACTGCCAACAACCATCGTCATTATGAAACATTTTATCTGGTCAAAACACGTCAAAAAGAAAATCGGGTTAGGGCTAAAACTTATATCCGAAATTCATTTAGAGCCCAAGGCCATCTTTTGACCATTTAATATATATGTAAATTATATACTTCCTCCGTATCAAAATAAGTGACACACTTTCCATTTTGGGGTGTATCAAAATAAGTGACACATTTTGAAAACTTTCCTCATTTGGTAAAAATAGTGGGACCAATACCCACTAACTATCCACTTTAATAAAGTGAAATTACTCTTATATCCTTACTATTACTTTTAAAACTCATTAATATCACTTTATTCAAGGAAAATGGGACCCATTCTTCACTAACTATGTACTTTAATATATTTTAACCCCTACTTTAATCTTTTGCCTCAAAAAACGTGTAAGCCAATTTGTGTCACTTATTTTGATACGGAGGAAGTATATTATAAGCCGAAACAAGCCTAAACCCATTACCAAACCCAACTCATTGATTTTAGTTAGTTATGGGTAAAAGAGTTTATAACTATGCAAATGTTTCATACTTTGAGCAATGTGGGAAGAAACCTTTTATAAGTTCCAACATTGGATCTAAATGGGTTCGGATCATAAACAAATCGATTGACTAAGTTAAATTAAAGAGTAAAAAGAATTAACCTATGCTAAAATGTAAGAATGTTATATCTATTTTTGGTATATCATATTAACTGAATAGTCTAGTATTATCAAGTGAGTTTTTGACGAAAGAAAGTATTATATTTTTTTAATTTGGGGGATTGGTATTTAAACACTGACCTTTTACCTTTTAATAAACACTAGTGCTTCTATCAACAATCCAACTTGATATATTATTGGAAATTTCATATTATATAGAGATCATGGCAACAAAGATGGTTATAATTTGCTAAAACTAAAGGCCAACGTACTTTGTGTTTGTTATTCTTGGAGATTATTAAATATCTTTTAAAATTATTTAATTCAGAATCAAACTACAAAAGTGTTTATGTGTCGATATCTGCCTTGCAAGTTGTCGAATTAGAAGTTTTTTATTCCATTTTGATAGTTGTTGATTATCCCATATTGTTAAACATTTTCATTTAAAGATTCTTGTTATGCTTTTGGGGGAATTCTTCTTTGTTTTTGTAGTTAACATCACGCCAAAAGTCTATTCAAACATAGTTGTGGTGTGGCTAGAATGAAATTGCGTTTATATTTGTTTAAATAACTTACAATTTGAAACATACAAATATATGTTGCTGAGCCAGTGAAAAGGGTCACTTAGTTGTCTCCCAACCGTAACGTGTTATCTAACTCAGTGAATCACTATAGACAATATAACATAATACAATTTTGGTAGGACATATAAAATGTGCATAAAATTCAAAACCAATATAATCATTGCACGTGAACCAATTAGGATGCAATGAAAGACTTTCAACATGCACATTCTTTACAAGCGTAAATCAGTTGTACTTTTCTGCATAGAACTCCAGTGTCTATTAGAGTGTATTTGTATTATGGTAATTAGTTGATTGAATACATGGGTTTCATTCTCAATTGTAAGTTGTTTTAAGGTAGTTAGATTAGAGTTGTTTGGCTATCTATCGTATCTCTAATGGAGAATGGTGATGGAATTGGTCTAGATCGGAGTTAGAGATCCGTAACATGTCGTCTCTTAATGAGTTATGTGTTTGGTCATTTATCGATTATGGTATATTTTTTGTTGGAGTCACGTGTTGATTTCTAAAGGGTCACTTCCTACCATCTTTTGGCTCCTTCAACATGGGAAAAAGTGTTTACCCAGAAAGTAAACATATTCTTATGTCGTTTGATTTTAGATAGAATTCCCCACGGGTTAAATAAGGTATGGAAATTCAGGAAATTACATGTGTGTCCTGCGTTGTAAGTGTTGAGTCCAATCAACATATCTTTTTTAATGTACAATTGCTCGAAATATTTGGTGTGCCGTGCGCCGTGTGGTGTTACATAACTATGCCTCAATTTTGTTCAGACAATGAATTGCAAGATTGGTTGAGTTCGTGGTATGTCTCTTTAGCCAAAAAGCAATGCATTTTTGTTGCTTCTTTATTGATGTTGCATTATCAAAATAGTGTCATTTCCCCCCTAATTCTATGAGGAAATGTGACATTTTAGATAACATTAGTCTATTTTTTATTATGGTAAGTCCAATGGTGGAAATATTAGTAGTTTCAGTGACTGGTTAAGTTCTCCTATGTATTTCTATCTCCTTTCTATTTTTGTGATTCAATTAAGAGAAAGCGTTTCATGTACGATACACAAGCTAAGTCTTCTCTTGGATAGGAAAACCCGTAGCTTTTAGAAGAAACAAACACACGCACAAAACTTCTCTAGCAAGTGACAAAAATGTTTTCTTGGTTATCTCTCTCTTGAAAGTTTAACTATTTTCTTGAACTTTTAAGCTTGAGAGTAATAAAATAAAAGTGAAGAATTAGCATTCTAGTGACATATACAGGTTGGTGTATTCCTATAGAGAAAGTTCTCTTCTTTGAACATTCGTTCATATCTTCATCAACTCCCTAACTCCATTAAGGGATCAAATGCTGTAAAGATTATTTATAAACATCCTATGTTTGTTTTATATCTTTCAATGGTTTTGTAAAAACAAATAAATGGTTTTCTAAATTGCTTGTGTTGCATAAAATCGTTTTATATATCTTCTCTTATAAAATCACCAATATATCATCCATCCAATCACTCGACCGCTCATTGTCCATATATTATGTTGGGTCAGTGAAGATAACTCTAACCTATTGTAGATTTAATGAAGAAACACAAACAAAGTTAGAAATCAATCAGAAAGAGGTGTGTTTCAGATTATGAATGTTTAGGACTCTGATGTTCTAATGTTCAGAGCCTCAATCATCCCACTGTACAATATAAACAAACATGTTTAAGGATCATTATACTTGTGCGGAATCAAAGTGTGATAAATAGTTTAGATGGTCGTAGTAAGTTCAAAGTATTTTTAATGAAGAATACTGAATCAAACTCAATGAATGAAATACCATGAGACACTGAGGTATCATGGGTCCCTTGAGGATTTTAATCATCAATCCTGAACACCGTTAACAAATCAAGAGAAGTCGATGTTTTCTTGACCGGGTCAAAACAAAGTTATTAGCCGGTAGGGGTGCCCAAAGGGTTGACCCGACTCGACTTAAACCCGAACCCGATTATGCTAATCGGGTCGGGTCTATTCGGGTTCCATGTTATTATCGGGTTTTTTAAACCCGGCCCGACCAATCCGATTTGTTATCGGGTCGGGTTTCGGGTTAGAATTTCTTACCTTTGCGGGTTCGGGTTGACCCGATTAGACCCGATTAAAGTTTAAGTATTTTATTTCTTATAAAAATTAAGATATTATTAATTAATTACCAAATTATATGATAAAGTATTCAATAAAAATCAATTAATAATTATAAGTGTTAAATAAAAACTCATACAATTCAATATACTAAATAATTTCTTTAATTATTACCAAAAATTCCTAACTCAAGTGTAACCCGACTAACCCGATCGGGTCAACCCGAAAAACCCGAAACTCGACCAACCCGAACCCGACAAACCCGAATCCTTATCGGGTCGGGTTTCGGTTGACCCTTTGGGCACCCCTATTAGCCGGAGTGAAATGGGCGGTTTATTTGATAACCGGGTTGAATCGGACACTTTAAACCGGATAATGGGCCGGATTTGGATCCGACATTTAGATTCAACCTACAAACAAGAATGGGTTTGGTGATTTAATTTATAGAAAGGTGCGGTTGGTGTCAAAGAGATCTTTTTTAGCCACAAGGATTCGAACACTGGACCACGGATAAAAAGTTCAAATTGTTTCCAGCTTCCCTAACGAAATCTTTGTTATGTTAGCAACAAATAAATAATAGATATATAATTCATGCTTAACATACAATTGCTTAACAAAAATCTTGAATCAACTTTACAGTTGCTTTAGATTCTTTTGTATTTATTAGGCTTTACGTACAATTGCTTAACATACATGCTTTTTTAAGCTTTGTTATAATAATTGTTTTGTATTCTTAGGTTTTTTTTAGTCCGGTTCAACCGGCCGGTTCGATCAAATTTTAGGCATCGGTCGGTTCAATTCGAAATCCGGGTTTTAAAACATTGAGAGAAGTTGTTTTGATTTACACGTGAAAACAAAATAACAATACTTATCATATTTTGCTCAAAAATATCAAATTAACCCGAAATTCATGAGTTTAATTTTTTTCGATAGAAAAATAACTGAATGAGAAAACAATGAAGATACATACAAATTCGCCATTTTTATAATCAAGAAGTGAAAGTAAAACTTATAAATAAAGTTTCTATACAAAATTACAAACTAACAAAAGTTATCCCATAAATAATAATTTATCCAAAAGCGAAATAAAAGACAATTGTTTTATGTTTTTAGAAATAAATAAAGAATAATAATAAGTGAAGGAGAGTTGAAAATGAGTTTTGAAACTGCAAAATTTCTGGCACTTTACGCTTTATCAACACCTTTAAATTAACTTTTCCAGAAAATAACAAAGATTTTCTAGAATGAACGTATTGAAACAAAAAAACTTTCAAAGAATTTAACAAATACTCACCACGTAAATTTCATCTGAAAAAACATTCATTTTTAGATTTAAGAAAGAAGCATAAAACTGCTGGCATTCATAGACGACACCAGTTTCATGATTAACTTAGAGCATTAAAATTAAGATTAAAAGTAAAATTAAATTCTAAAAATTATCAAAACCCCACCATAATTCACATAAGAAAATCCTAATTAAGGAGCTAAAATTCATTCTCTGTCGACAATCATATTAAGATTATATGTACAATCAACACTACTACAGTACTACCAAAAAACAAAAATCAATAAAAAGAAAACGAAATTAATTATCAAAGGGTGAGATGAACAAAATTTTCAACACGGGTTTGTTTCAGTAGAATGAAAGAAACTCGGTTCGAGTTTATTTCTACAAACCGGGTTTTTTGAGAACCAAGTATCGGCGCATTTTAGATGAAACCCATGATTACATCCTGGAACCACTCTCGCCGGTTGCTCTGCCTCAATATTATCCAAACAGACCGAACACTCAGTCTCTACTCCGAGTTCCTTTCCGGTGGTGCTCGGGATTTTGTCTAGCTCCGCCGCGGAAAGGCCATTTCCGGTGGTGGGTTTCGCCGGAGCCGTCGTTTCAGGAAGGTGTCGTGCGGCGTACCATAGCAAACACACATGTAGACAAGGAACACCACACTCATACCGGCGCATGGTAGAAACAGGGCCAGGAACAAAGAAGCCATCATTTTGAGTGATAAGGTTTTTGAATAGGTAATGAAACCTTTTGAAGCGCACCCTTGGATTGTAACTAAGAATGTTAGTAATTTATATGTGGGCTTATTCATTTGGTGAGGAATTGTTTAATAAACCTTTTTTTGGTAAATGATATATTAAATTTTATATTTCAGGATCAAACAAATTTTTATGTAGCGTAACTTTTATTTCATATAATCATATTGTGCAAATTTTATAACAAGTTGTAAAATTGTGGTACATAAATCACCTAATTTATCATGTGTGTGTATATTTTTGCTTCTTTTGTTCTTGAGCAAAGTGACAATGCAAATACCGGTAGCAAATTTTGACCCGACACGGAACCTAATTAGAAATCGATACGAATACAACAAATTATGGTGGGGTCAAATAAGTTTATGTCACTGAAAAGCATCCCCACTGAAAGGATTTAATGAAAACATAAAAGCAAATAGTCAGAAGACAATCTAAGGATTAGTTCACGGGACTAACATTTTAGGCCAGTCCTTGAGTTTACTCAATTAACCTGTTTATTAAACGGGTTAGGTTCGGGTACTTTAAACGGGGCACAACTTTTATTTCATATAATCATATTGTGCAAATTTTATAACAAGTTGTAAAATTGTGGTACATAAATCACCTAATTTATCATGTGTGTGTATATTTTTGCTTCTTTTGTTCTTGAGCAAAGTGACAATGCAAATACCGGTAGCAAATTTTGACCCGACACGGAACCTAATTAGAAATCCATACGAATACAAACAAATTATGGTGGGGTCAAATAAGTTTTATGTCACTGAAAAAGCATCCCCACTGAAAGGATTTAATGAAAACATAAAAGCAAATAGTCAGAAGACAATCTAAGGATTAGTTCACGGGACTAACATTTTAGGCCAGTCCTTGAGTTTACTCAATTAACCTGTTTATTAAACGGGTTAGGTTCGGATACTTTAAACGGGGCGACTCGTCAATCCGATTAATTATTAAATATGTTTAAAAGTAGATACATTTATACTTTGTTAGTTTATATATAGATTTGAAAAATATACATATTTAAAAAGTAGATATACTTCATAAGGTTCTACATACAAATATAAAAATCAAATTTTTTGACTTATTTATACATCTAACATGTTTAACTCGTTTAATTAAACAGGTTATATGGGTCTTATTCAGGTTAAATGTATAAAAATTAGGATTGACAATTTAATCTATTTATATAACCATGTCAATTTCAAATCATCTGACCCGTAAACCCACGAACTCAAACATAATCTGAATTGCCACTCTTATACGCGAATGGCCAATTTGTGTTTATTATCATCATTGGAAATACGACATGCATCATGCGTGTGCCCAAAACGTTTTTTGTCCACCTGGAAAACGTAGCTGTACTAATTAAAACAAGAATGAGATCGATACAGCTGTAACCATGTTTTATTAATTCCAACTATCTAACTTGTTTCCTGATTAAAAAAAACGTACAAAATGGGGGATTTTCCTCTTGTAATGGTAGTGCAACTTTTGAAGTTTGTGTGCGTGTTTGGTAACATTAAGATCTTTAATTTGAAACAAATATTTAAATCGTGTATTTTAAAAAAAGGTTTTACTAAGAGCAAGGGGTGTGGTAACGAGTGAAGCCCTAAGTCGGACGCCGCCTCAGCCTTCGACCCAAGCCACCACACCATGCGCTGGGTGAGTGAGGCCCTAAGTCGGATGGGTGGCGTAGACCACGAGCCAATGAGAGGAGAGGTGGTGTTTTAGGACCAATGAGAGGAGAGAAATTATTATTTTTTTAATGGTTTTTATCTTTTTAAAGGAGTATTATTGGTTAGTGATTATAGAGGGGTATTTAGGGGTTTTGAATGTGAAGTGTGAAATAATGATGTTGCGCATAGGTGGCGCGAAGGTGGCATCCAACCCCAAGCCACCACACCTAATGCTTAGGCTTACCGGTACGGGTCCACGCCCACCGGCGTGAGGTGTGATGTGGCCAAGCCACAGCGTGGCGACGAGAGCGAACACCCCCCCCCCCAACGGCGTAGGGGGTTGGCGTGGTAGAAAGGTGGGACGAGGCACGGCTGAGCACGGGCGTGGAGGGATTGTTTTGGAATGTAAAAAAAAAACTTTTTTTTAATTATTTACCTATATATATTTACATACTTTCACTCATTTTACACACACAATTAACCCATTTTACTCTCTACAAACTCCTATCTTCATACCTCTCTACTTACAATGGATCCACACAACAACTCTCCACAAACACCCAACCAACCTTCACAACAAAATATACCACCAAACCTTGGATTTGGTAGCTACGAGCCGTATGTCAACATCCTAAATTCCGGTTGTTGTCCCACCTCGATTTTATCCACAAACCGCACCTCAATATCAACCTCAATTTCAACAACCCCAGTATTCACAAAATGTATCTCAATTTGCACCCACCGGCCAATATTTTCAACAACAACTACTTTCTCAACAAATCCAAACACAAGAACCACAAGCGGGGGGGGGGGGGGGGGGAGCAAGCGAAAGGGGAAAGGGAAAAGGAAAGAAAAAGAGGTTGTTGAAGAAGTTGGGGAAGAAGATGTGGAAGAAGACACACAACTTCCATGGACGGAAAAGGAGGAGCTTGCGTTGTGCCGAGCTTGGTGTGGCACTTCTAAAAACGAGAAGGACGGGAATGGCATGAGAATTAAAAGCTATTGGGAAGCCATTCTTTCTAAATTTCATAGCTTCATGGGAGTCCCGCCATTCCGAAAAGACAATGGTCTTAGTAGCAAATGGCGTGACATAAACAACAAGGTTACAAAATTTAATGGTATATACAACAAACTCTTGCCGGAAAGAAGTAGCGGAATGGCCGAGTTTGATGTTTTGGAGGCCGCCAAGAAACAATACAAAGTTGAAAAAAAAGGGCCATAATTTTGAGCTAGATCGACATTGGTTGATTTTAAAAGAGGATCCAAAATGGATCGGCACAATTACTAAAGATCAACAACAATCCAAGCGCTCAAAAAGTTCACAATCGGTTGATGTTTCTGATGGTCGTTCTCGTGTCGACCTTAATGCAGGGGACGATGAATTTCCAGATGACCTGTTCGACGACATTGATGAAACCCCAACTCCTCTTCAACGATCAATTGGAAGAGACAAGGCTAAACCAGCGGGTAGGCATGCGGCGGAAAAGGAAGCGAAGAGCAAGCATAGAGAAGATATTCAAAAACGATTAAACGACCACGTTGAGGCAACTAAAGAGCGCATAGAGATGCGTCGTCTACAAGTTCAAATGGAGAAGGAGAAAGACGAAAGAGATGGGGCGCTTGCAACCGAACAAAGAATGATCAATAATTTGAATATTTTGAGTATGCAACCACCGCCAGGCTTGTCGCAAGAAGATTTTCATCATTTCCTAGCCGCGAAGGAAAGAGCCCGAAAAGCGATGAGCGATTTAGGATTGTAGTTTTTCTATTTTAAGTATTTTTGATTTTAAATATTTGTATTTTTAATTTTAAGTATTTGTATTTTTAGTTTAATGTATTGTTATTGTTATTTTTAATTTAATGTATTGTTATTTTAAATTTAGTGTATTGTTATTTTAATTTTAATGGAAGTTTAATATTATGTTTAAAAAATAAATGGAAATGAAATGATGAGATGGAAAATAAAATGTTGTGGTGTGGTGGGTATTTCTACCAAATAATGTGGTGTGATGGTGGTGTGGTTGCTGAGGTGGCGCTGATGTAGCAGAAAAATGCACCATCACATATGGTGCCTATACCCATCAGCCTTATGCATATGTTAATATCTATTGAATGTAATTAAAACCAACTCACGTTGTGGGAAGAACTAAAATACGATGTTCAGAATTCTTTCATAGCATGTGATATTAGTCTAATAGGTATATTATTTTCTACTTATTTAATTAATATAAATATCAAAATCAAATGATAAGATTAAGAAAAAAAAAGTTAGTAATATGTTAATCGTTTTATGAGTAGAACGATTAATATTATTTATTTATGAGTTTGTTAGGTACCAAATAAGTCTATTTCGTATTTGAATGATCATCAACAAACTGTAATCGTTTGCAGTATTAATTGGATGATAGGATATTTTTCTATATAATTGAGACAACTTTATCAATGCAATTTATTATCACTTCCAAATTTCACATAATTGGATGATAGGATATTTTCCAGGTTGTTGACACGCTTAATTGAACCGGCATTGTATCTGTTTTCCAGTCCGACCGATTCAACCGGCCGGTCCGACCCGGTTACGAAAACATTGGGTATATCACTAATTAAAATATCAGTTCTTGAACTTTGTTTATTACACTGAACGTCTATGTTGTATAGATTTTGTTACACCCATGATCCCTACCGCCGTTAAGTTTTTTGAAATGACCAAAATACCCTTTTGGCTTTTGGTAATAAAGCGAATATAAAGAATTGTAAATATAAGAAGTGATAAGCCACGAGGATCATCCGTGAAGTTTACTCTGCTAATTGATTTTTTTTCTTTTTTTTCCTCTTTTATCCATATATTCTTCCACCGAATTCAGACTCACCACTCACTCATATATATTTTAATTCAAACATTAATCAATAACTATTATCTTGCCGCAACCAAACGTTCTGAAAAGTTAATCCGTCCTCAACTCCTACCTCCGGTTATCTTCTCCCGTTGTTCGGTTGTCATGGTCATTGCAAACATCCTACGTTATAATCTTAACTAAGAAGCAGTCAGCCAATTTTGTCATGTTTATTGTCAAGTTTCAACTGCCCATTACGAACATGATCAAACCACAACAGGGCTTACTAGAAAGATACTAGATCGTTTCCCCTATTGGGCTTTGGGAGTAAAATGGTCTTTTTCTTCCTATCTCTAATGTAAAGAGCCTCTAACTAGCCCGGAGGAATTGCTAAACCCAAGTAACGTGCTTCAATGAATTCGAGGCAAATGGCATCTCATCCAAAATATAGTATATTTTTTCTTTTTTATAATCTATGTAATAAATCAATGGCTAAATCGGCAAATCCCCTAAATCGAACAACCTCCTCCCCTAATTGACATTGTTAATAACGCATGGGAAGTTGATTATTATAGATGAATTGATTTTTTATTTATAAATATCAATTCATTAAGTTCATATTCAGTAATTAGTATAACAAGTAATTGTTGGAAATAATAATGAGTTATTTGCAAGTTGGTAAATTTCCTATCACACTTCGAACGCCGAATCAGTTGATGAGAGTTGTGGAGCTTAATATTTTATGAGTATCTTTGAAATGTCATAACCAATGACACTAAATGTCATAATATGTGACATAATGTTGAATTTAATTAAGAGTTACAAGACTATTGGTTTGAATGTCATTAAGCTCTCCTTCAAGGCTTGAGAGCCTATATAAACAACTTCTAGTTGTGAAGTTCCACACACCAAAAAGTTTAAGCTCTACTCTCATGATGCTGCGTTTTCGATATTCATCATGTGTTTCCAAGTAATCAATTTGTGTTGTTGGTAATTCTAGTGCTATAGAATAATACCAATAAACTGCATCAAATCCTGGGGTTCTACGCTGAGGCTTGCAGCATATAGACCGCGTAAAAACCTTAAAGGACGGGAATCACAATTATGTGTGGTTCGTTATTTCATCAAGAATCAGGTTTGTTCATTCCATTTGATTCTTTCTTATTTGTTGGGTTTGATATTGAATTATCAATATCAAATACGGTTTTAATATCGTAATTGTCTAAATTATTTAATCACCGAATATATAAAATTTACAACATCTTTAAGGTTTTTATTTGTTATTTATTATTGTGTATATATAATATATACACATATTTTCTTTTATAAAATATTCGGTGATTAATAAAACATTGAGATATTGTGTCAATGGTTAATATATATATATATATGGTTGAATTAGTTTCAGGATCAATTAAGGCTACAGAACCAGCAGAACTCAATCTAAACCATTGATTTTTGAAATGAAATGATTATAGAAGACACATTAATGTATTTGATGAGGGACCCCCAAATATCGGTTTGCATGGATGTCATTCTTGCATGTATACATATATGTATATGTTTTCATGTATGTATACATAAGTGTTATCTATACATGTATGTATACATGCATGAATGACATCCATGCAAACCAATATTCGGGGGTCCCTCATCAAATACATTAATGTGTCTTCCATGATCATTTCATTTTAATAATCAATGGTTTAGATTGAATTCTGCTGGTTCTGTAGTCTTAATTGGTTCTGATTTTAATTCTACACTATATATATATATATATATATATATATATATATATATATATATATATATATATATATATATATATATATATATATATATATATATATATATATATATATATATATATATATATATATATATAGGTTTGAATTAGTTTCAGAACCAATTAAGGCTACAAAACCAGCAGAACTTAATCTAAACCATTGATTTTTGAAATGAAATGATCATGGAAGACACATTAATTTATTTGATGAGGGACCCCCGAATATTGGTTTGCATGGATGTCATTCATGCATGTATACATATATGTTATTGCGCATGTATGTTTTCATGTATGTATACATAAGTGTTATCTATACATATATATGTATACATGCATGAATGACATCCATGCAAACCAATATTTGGGGGTCCCTCATCAAATATATTAATGTGTCTTCCGTGATCATTTCAGTTAAAAAAATCAATGGTTTAGATTGAGTTCTGCTAGTTCTATAGCCTTAATTTGTTATGTAGCCTTAATTGGGTCGAGTTATATTGAGAACTTTGATTTCAAAAAGAACTCTGAGAACCCTTATTAACCAATCACAATTTAGTAAATTGATTTTGATTAATTTAATTCATATTAATTATTTAGGGGTACTTAGGACATTTCACATTTTATTTTTTAAAAATTTCCTTAAATTTAGGCATTGATTTCAGACCTTTTATTGTTGCATATATATTTTTTACAGTTGTTTTGCATTTACGTTATTTTACGGTTATGCATAAATGTTTTTTTACGGATTTGCATATATGTTTTATAACAATAAAACATGTATTTTATGGTTAAACATATATGTTAAGTTACAGTTCTGCATATATGTTTTTTTGCATTTATTTTGGAAATTTATTGTTGCATATGTGTTATTTACGATTCTATTAAGCATACATATTTGAACATACATGTTAAATTTATGCATAAAAAAGTCAAAAATAATTTCAAGTAACACATACATACTATAATAAAAACATAGAAAATACTGAATAATACGCATGCACAAATAATATTTGTGTATCTAAACAATAACACTTATATTACCCTAATTAATAACATATATGCAAACTCTGAGGAAGTAATCATCAACATACATGTTAGCATCAACGCCAATTGTTTTCTTTTTTCCCCTAAGTTTCAATATCTCTCCATAATCTTGAGAACCTGAAAAATAAAACGTAATATTAAGTATAAATTACAATTGAATTTATATGAGTGAATTAAAATGTTACATGGTCTTTGTTCATCTACAATATTAAATACAATACTAAAATCACATTCCAATAATAAAGCAATATAAAGTAATTAAATATAAAAAGATGAGTACATCATCACAACAGATTGTACTTCAAACATATTATATTAAAATAATAGAAAAATGATACCAATCTTTGTCAACTTCTTTGTATATTTATCGCAGTTCCATTCATTTTAAATATTAAATAATAAAACAAATCATTTGCAAATTAAGATCCATCCCAAAACATGCTTTGTATGTATATATCAACTGAATTCATCACATATATTAATTAAAAAACTAAATAATAACAATAGCATACCATCGTAAGTCTTCTTCATCGGAAGTGGCCGCAGATCCAGCCCTGTTACAGCACCAAGATCCACCACCATCTTCTGTCTCGCTGGCCGCCACGGATCTCGCTGGATTATACATAATCGCTACAGCCACAGATCTCGCCGGATGATGCGTAACCGCCACCACAAAACCGTACTAAGATCCACCACCATCTTCTGTCTCGCCGGCTGCCACTGATCTCTCCGGATTAGGCATATTCGCCACCGCCACATATGTCGTCGGATGATGAGTAACGGCCACCCCAAAACCGTATACTGGTTGGGCAGCAACTTTTGTTGCAGTTGTAGGAGGTAGCCGATGGGGAGAGTTCTTGAGAGAGAAAGAATGTGTGAGAGAGAGAGATGAGGGGATGATAGAGATAGAAAATGATTTAGGGAAAGAAAATGTCGTATTGAATTTTAAAGAGAGAAGAGAGATAGGCCGGTTATTAGGGGGTTTTTAAATTTTATTATTATTATTTTTTGGTTAAAAATACCAATATGCCCTTTACATTTAAATCTTACCAAAAAAATAGTTTTATTTATTTACGAAAATGGCACAAACAATCTTAACCGTTAATCTTAAATCAAATGGTTAAAATTGATTAATAAAAAGTTCTCAAAGTTTTTTTGAAATCAGGGTTCTCAATATAATCTTTCACTATATATATATATATATATATATATATATATATATATATATATATATATATATATATATATATATATATATATATATATATATATATATATATATATATATATATATATATATATATATATATATGGTCGAATTCCATACAGAACTTATGTTATTTACAGAACCAGTAGAAGTATTCTTAACCAATCAGAATTTAGTATATTAATTTTCAATTATTTAATTCATTTAATGGTTCGGGGGTATTTACGACATTTTACATCTCCATTTTTTGTTTCTTTTTTTTATAAATTTCCTAAAGTTTAGGAATTAAATTTGGAATTTTAATTATACATGTATGTTAAATTTACGGATATACATATATGTATATGTTACGAATCTACATAAATGTAAATTTAATGATTGTACACTTGTGCGTCTAAAAAACACTTATGTTATTTTATAATAAAAAATATTAAAACATATATGTACAAAAAAACACTTATGTATTTACAAATAACGAGTGACATACATGGACAAATAACACTGAATAACACACATGTACAAAACAACATCTATGTATGTGAGTGTTAACATGTAACATTTAAGAACGACACTTATGTACAAAGCAACTTATTCATCGGTGTCCTTTTTATCATCAACAATTGAATCCGATATTGTCTTCTTTAAGTGCAGTTGGTTCCTTAATCTTCAAAACTACCAGCAATAGATATATCGTTAGTTTAATTTAGACATGAATGTAGCGTCAAAAACCTGCAAATTATGCAAACTGTTGATAGATTTCAACTAATAATGACAATTATAGCATAAAAAGATAACAAAATTTGCTAATAAATTCATATACATCATAATTTAAGATTAACGTGGCTAATACATTCACAAGATTATTAGGATAAACTAAGACACTCTTTATAATCATCTTAAAATTCCAAAAAAATTGAAACAGTTTCACTAATAACAAAAAAAAAGTCAGCATATCTATACGTTCTATACACCATAAAAATTAATGAGTAAAAGCTATATGTAATTATACAAAAGTGCGTGTATATAGAGTTTTAAACTATGCATGAAACATTTTTTTAATACAAATTTAAAATTCAAAGTAAAGTATTTGCGGAAACTTCTTCATTTTTCATGGTATCACTAAAATATGCAGATATCTTCAAATGCCCCAAAATGACTTTAAAATATACGAAAAAATTAACCACGAAACTGAAATTGGAAACAAATTAAGAACATACAATCTGAATCGAACACACACAGATTCAACATATTTGGTAGATTACATGAGATTATTCCACTGGCGTTGTTAGAAACGGTGAAGGTAGAATAGCTTGAATCGGAGACGACAGAGATCTTCCATGTACCGGTAATCGGAGACGGCGATCCATATGTTGGTCTTCCATGAATCGAAGAGTAGAATGACTTTCCGGCCATATGCATCATGAATATGGCGGCTGAAGTTTTTTTTGGGGTTAAGATGTTCTGGTCACGAGATAGAGAGAGGGTTATTAGGTTTTTTTCTTTACCCATTTTACCCTTTTTATTTAATACTTACCAATAATAAAATTTAATTTAATTAAAAAACATCAAACTAATCTTAGCCATCCATTCTATAATCCAACAGTCTAGATTAAGTTCTATAAGTTCTGTATATAATATGGGTTCTGTATGGAATCCATCACTATATATATATATATATATATATATATATATATATATATATATATATATATATATATATATATATATATATATATATATTAAATAAAGTTCATTATGTGAATGTTTAATATATATATTCATGTTATGAATTAAATGTTTTTAAAAGAGATTATTATGGTTATTTAGTTTCACTTGTATAAGTTACATTTCTTTTAATTATGGCTATTTAAAAGATGTATTGTGTTTTTGACATATTTAAATATCTGTTTTAATATAATGGAAAAGGTAGAACAAGAGGTTTTTCTCGTGAAAATATAGTCTCGTCTAAAGTGGATGTTATATGAATTATCATGCTTATGATTGAAGCATTATAATTGATTTAATTATTATTTATTGTATATAGATTATTTCAAGATACTTTTATGCTTGAAAAGTGTACTACTTTAGAAATCATGATTATACAAAATAGATAATTTTAGTGTTAAACGGAATCTTTCCAGCTGTGTATCATTAAGCATTGTATTGAACCTATAAGTGGAATAAATTATCAATCATCCCCAAATAGGCTCACATGTTCTTATTACAATGTCTAGGAAAGATAAATGCCGTTTTTCTGACTCCAAATGTGGATGGTTCCGATACGCACTAACGCTGTCTACCCTCACCGTCTTTCCTGGTTGTATTCGAATAGAGCTACCGAAAAGGGTTGTCTAAATAATGTTTTCCTTGAATGTGGTTAAATACTTGAAGTTTCACAAATTTGAGGACTACTCTTTGGATGTTTTGTTGAAACACTTCCTTATTGAGAAGGAAAATCTCATAAGAGATCAAAAGAGTAAAATCAGATTTTGTGTGTACCACATGTCAGGTGGGGGCTCGGATTTTGCTTATGTAAAAGGAATTGCAAATGTTGTTGCAAATTTAACCCACTTGTGTGCAAGTGTGGGTCATGTAGGAGTCAATATGACTACCTCAATTACTAGGGTGATGGAGGCCCGAGACTGTTTTGTGGATTCTGGAGCTAACATCCATGTTTATGGGAATCGTGATAGTTTCCAAATTTATGGTATAGTTCGAGAAGGAACTATAGTGACATGTGTTGACGGAAATATAGTACATGCTCATGGCATTGGCACAGTGGTGCTTACATTCAGAAATGGAATTATAATTACCCTTCGAGAGGTCGTACATGTTTCTTGAATCTCCAAGGGACATATGTCGGAGAACAAATATGACAAAATTAGTTACAAGCTGGTAATAATAAATAAATGGTCATATCGTGTTCTCTAAAGATGGGTTATTTGCGGGTCAAACCATCAACACGGGTGGAATGTTTATGCTTGATCTATGTGGTGATGGATAGGATAATGTTGTATCTGTATCCCATGATTATGTGTTAAATGTTGATCTTTGTAATCATGAGAGTGATGATATTGTCAGCGTTAGTGACAATATCGCTAGTGATGATGTAACTGAGTTTCGAATTAATGAAATAGTTTTTTCTAATTATATTGCGTGTTCAATTTCTTTGTGACATAAAAGGTTAGCTCATACTAACATTAAAAAATATTGAAGAAAACGCAATATAAAGGATTGATAAAAGTAAATAATAAAGATTTTGACAAATGTGAAACTTGTGTAAAATCAAAGTTTACAAAGAAATGTTTTCAAGTTTCAAAAGAACTACATCATTACTAGAGTTTATCTATTCATATATTTGTGAACTAAATAGAATACTCACGCGTGGAGGTAAAAAATACTTCATTACATTTTGTGGTGACTCTAGCCGCTATTTACATGTTTACTAGTTGCATTCAAATGATGAAGCTTTTATGTAACATCCCAAAAATCAGGGGAAATTTAAAACTTTTTAATCAATAAATATTACATTTTCCCTCAAAAGTACAAGTAACTCAAAGGTCCCAACTCATAAGTAAAAATATAAAACCGTCTTGTGGTTTAAATGCGGAATAATTGAAGGTTCTTAAAACAAAACATGTTTGACTCGAAATAAATGTTTTAATCCAAATCCATAAATATAAAAATAGAAAGGCAGCTCATCAATCATTGACCTTCTCTTTGCCCTTGCTAGTACCTGCAAAATGGGAGGGGGTGTTTGGGGTCAGCCACCGTTGAGTGAATAATCAACAGAATAAACATACACATACAAACAACACACCACATAAGTGATCCCTAAAGACTCTACTCAATTCTCAATTACTCAAATTTATTTCTCAGATTTTAATTTATATAGCGCGCTAGTGTGACTTGGGACGAGAGATCAACCTCGACCCGCCTCGAACAACTCAAGGCTCAACACCTGTACTCTTCGGTGTTGAGTGAAAACGTCTGGTACCAGTACTCTTCGGTGCCAAGACAAACATCTGACACCAGTGCCCTTCGGTGTCAAGTCAAGTATATTATGTTTAATGTTTTAACTCAAGAACTCAGAACTCAGATAACTCAGTCTCCAGATAACTCAAATAAATCACACAATCAATACCCAAGCTCAATCAACAAGATAATTCACAACACATAGCACATAATCATGAATCGAAAGTAAGTACAAGTTTATAGTGAGATTACCCACCTCGAATAACCGTAAGCTCCTAAGGAATCCTCGGCACGTACAAGAGTCACAACTCAGCTCCTAAAGGATCCTACAATGCATCACAAGACTAGGATCAAAATTCGGCTCAAAATTATTTCCAACAGAATCTGACAGCACACAGCACTCTTACGGGAACGGCCATAACTCCCAAACCGTCCATTAGATTTGTCCCAAATTTTTACCACGGAAACTAGACTCAGAATACTACAAATAACTCTCAAGTGTCTCCTGCCCAAAAACGGACTCTAAGGGCTTCAAAACAGGCTCACAAAACAGTATAACTGCACAGGTGGAAATTATGACAGCAGTGTATTAACATGGTCATAACTTTTAAATGGTAACTCAAATCGACAAGGCGTCAGCGGCCACAGAAAGAGGACTTAGAAAACTAGGGACCAGCACAGGCCAAATGTCTAGAAACGTATTTTACGTGTGTTAAAAGCAGACCCGAACTCAGACCACTCAATCTGTCAAAAACTCAGCATGCTTAATAAAAAACCCATTTTGAATCCCGACATCACCCGACTATTCCTGAGACACCCGACAGCCCCGGAATCCATTACTAACTCAGTACTTGATAAAAATATAATTTAATAAATCTCGTGATCCTTTACCCAACCCGACAAAATCCACAAGATTGATTCCTAAACACGGCTCGGGAACAGTCCCGAACCAGTTCTGCAACAGATTGGTTAGCCTCGATATCAACAATGAATAATTCAATAAAATTTTACGATTAACAAAAATGAATTTCAAGAAACTTTCCACAAGATTCAGCATAGCGACCGTTTACGCGAATGGCCATAACTCACTGACCGAAACTCGGATTGACGAGGAGCGCTCGATGGTGACAGTTAGATAACTCAGAGTGCTAGAAATCTTTGTGAGACGGTCCTTTCCTAAAACCGACTCTAAAGATGTCAAAAACAGCGCGCAAGACAGAAAATCAAATCTACCAGTGTCAGGATTGATTAACCCAGAAGGATTAATTAATCACAGATCTACAAACTATAAGAAGTTGCAGCGGATCAACACTTTAGCTTAATTGATTAAGAACAATGAATACTGTTAATGAATACGAATGTAAATAAGAACACAGTAATTCACAAAAAGCTTCAATGTATATTAATGTTATCGATCAATACACACGTATGTTTACAATTCATAAGGAACTATATATACTAGTCCTTGAAGCCTAAAATATTAACCTAGTTATTCTAGGATTCGATTACAATTGAATTACATAAAGATATAAATTCGTTAACTAACTATGCTAGAATCTCGTATACGATCAGCACCAAAAATAGACGTCAGTAGTATTTGCCATCGTCAGTAGTAATCTTGAGATCAGTAGCATCAGTAGTAAATGCAGTTCTGCCCCATCAGTACTATTCTTCAGTATACTTGAATCAGTACTAACTGCAACATCAGTAATAGAATGTTATATCTGATTTACATCCCAACAATCTCCCCCTAAACTTATTAATTCTCTTTGAATTAATCAAGTTTCTTTTTGCTCTTCATTCTTCTTAGCTTATTCTTCTATTAATTTAGCTTTTCTTTGTCTGCCTTCAATGGTTCTTTGATTTTGCAGCTTTCTTTGAGCTATAATGTACTTGCTGTTTCTTTTGATAAAATAATTAAGTTTGTTATGAAACAATACAGCATCATAGGGTTTCATCATTGTGTTTGTATACAACTGATACATTGTTTCTTCCGGATGTGGATATTCCTTTTCATACAAGTACAATTCACAGTTTTTTGCTTGATCTTTCAAAGAAATACATGTTCACTATGGGAAGCACATTCCAAGCATACACATTTTCTTTACTTGAGAATATTTCAGGATATTTGTCTGGATAAAATGCAGCATCAATCATTTTGGGTAAGTATCCAGCTCCTGAATTCTTCCATGACTTCTTTGTCATTCTGGGTTTGCCTATGATCAGTATTTTAATAATATCAGCTCTACTACAAGACATAACTAATGGTTTTCAACCAGTGAATCTTTGAACTGATTTGTCTTGTCTTATGATTTCAAGAGCATCACCAATCATCCTCCAATTTATGATTGGATTATCTTCAATAGGAGCAACAGGAGTATCAAAAACCTGTATTTCCTGTTTTCTTTTCTTTGTTCTGTTTCAAGTTCATCTCCTTTTTCTTTTCTTAGGAGGTATAGAAGGTTCTTCAGTTATTGGTGTTCTAGTGAGGATTATTGTGGGATCTATTTTAACTAGTACTTTTTCCTTTTCAGCTTCAACTTCCATTTCTGCTAGTTCTTTCTTCTTGGCAGTACAATATTTGTCTACTATTGTAATCATCTTCATTCTACCAAAAGATTTAGCACTATGTCCCTTTGACTTCAAAAAGTCAATCATCTTCTTTTTCTGTTCAAATATATCATCTGCTAGATCAGCCTTTTCTCTTTTACATTCGGCTACAAGGTCTTCAAGACAATTTAAGTGTTCTTCTTCTATCTTTCTTTGTCTTTCAAATTCTGCCTTTTGACCTTCTACCAGGACTCCTTCTATCTGTGGAATTTGTACTTCAGCTTCTTGATTTTCAGGATTGTTTAATCTTTCTTTTTCAGCCTTTTTCTTGTCTTCAAGAGCTTGAGTTTTAGCAACTTTTCTCAAGTACCTTATCCTGTTCACCTTCCATTTATCTTGTTTAGCAGGTCTGACATGGTTCATTTTGTTTACCATGTAGTGACCTAAGGCTCTGTTTGGATAATCATCATCAAACTTCTCTTTTCCTTTTCCAATACAGGCTGCTAATGGAGGTGGCGTGTACTTCATATCAAGAACAGGAGTGATTATAATTGATGGAGAGAATAGATGAATTTTATTCTCTGGAAGTATTTTGGGGTGTGGGGGAAGTTCACATTCATCAGCTTCATACCAATTCACATTGTCATCAATGTCAGGTATGACAAGTGTTTATTCTGGTGTTTTAGGTTTTGTAACAATTATGACCTGTTCTCTTTCAAGAACTTCTGGAATTTCTTCATCTTCTTCTTCAGTAGTAACCAAGGTGGTTGCTACTAGTGTGATTGCTACTGGTGTACTTTGTGGTTCATATACCACAACTTGTTGATTTTCATTTACTACTGGTGAGGTTGCTATTGGAGTTACTACTGCTAGGGCATCAGTAGTATCCATAAATTCTTCTTCTGGTGCATCACTACTGGTGTTTCATTTTCTTCGATAGGATCAGTAGTATCAACCTCTTGATCCTTATTTTCTTCAATTTCCGTTGGATCAGTAGTCTCAATAACTTCAGTAGCAACTGGTGAGTTCATTTGTTCTGCAGTTTGTGACTGATTTGCAGACACAAATACATCCTCATCCAGGTTTTCCATTTATTTAAACAGGTTCTCACCAACACTTTGACCTGTTTCACCATGAACCTCTTTTAAGTTTAGAAGGGCTGCTGCTGCTATTGATTGATCAATCATCCCTTGAATTTGATCTTTCTCCCCCTTAGTGATCTTAACTTGTTGAGCCTCACTATCAGCAAATTTTCTTTGTAGTTTCTAGATCAAATTAAATTGCTTTTGAAGCATATGCTCGAACCTCTTCTGTCTTCTGTTCAAGGTATTAATGTAATGCTTCATGTAAGTCATGGTTTTCCCTTGATTGTTCAGTAAATTCAGACAATTTTGTACAGTGGTTTTAAGGTTTTCCTTCCTATCCGTCAATTTTGTTTGTTTAATACTGCCCTCAGCCCATTTGGGTGGATCATTGGGCTCATTTGGTACATTGGTTTGAAGGTTTTCCATCGTATCCGTCAATTCAGTTTGGTCAGTTCTACCCTTATCACTTGTTGGTGATAAATTGGGTTGTTTGGACACTCTCTTCTTCCTGGAAGAAGCAGTAGTGCCCCCCTTGTGGTTTCTTGGCACCGGGGTCCTCTTAGTAATGCCTCAAATTCTTAGTCATCACTTAGATTTGCCGAGGTCTGGGTCCTATTGATGTTCTCACTATCCTGTGCACCCACATTTGGGGCATCAGTAGTGAGAGCCCTTTCCTCATGCCCTCTCTCCTCCTTGTAGGACAACTCTTGGAGTCTGGGGTTTGACTCAATTGGTCCCCTGGTGTCCTTTAAGGAAGATTTCTTCCTTTTATAGGTTTTGGATATTTGTTTGGCAATGGTCTGGTCTTCCTCAGAGTGAAGAGTAGCACTCTGGGGATTAATCTCATGTACCTGGGACACATTCAGTGAAGGAATTATTGAAGGAATTATGTGCACAGTCAGTCAACCTATGATGATACATCCATGCCTACGAAACACTTAAGGGTCACACCGGTGAGTGCATGTAATACGAGCAAGATAAGCAATGATACTACGAAGAGGAATGATTCATAATAGTCATTATGAATCAGTTAAGTATTAAGTTAAGTTTAACTTATTACTAGATTAGTTTAACTAACTGATTAATACAAGTAGTTGTACATTTACTAGTTGAGTAAATATACAATGTGTTAATTATAGATTATCCATGATATGATTTAAAGCTATTAAATCATATAGTAATTGGATAATATTGTTGTATAAATTATATAAAGGTTATTATATAATTAACTATTAGAAGTTTAAACACAAGTGTATAATTCGTGTATATGGATACCGAATTATTAGTGTGTTAATACTAGACATTTAGTAGTTAAGTGCAACAATAATAAACTAGTTAAACTATAAGGGTTTAAAGTGTAAGAGATAAGTTTAATTAAGATATTAATCTTAATTAAACTAGAAGGACTTAAATGAAACTTATTCAATTATAAATAGAAGGCTTAAGGTTTCATTTAAACCTAATCATAATATTCCCTTACAGCTAAATCGAAACCCTAGCCCCTCCTCCCTTTGGTTTCGGTCGAACACTCCCAAGAACACCAAGTTTGGTGTTCTTCGTTCTTCGTGTTCTTCAAGTTTTGAAGAACAAGCTTATTGCTTAGATCAACTAGAAGATCGCTCGATTTGTTCATCATCAGTGGATCAATCTTAAGCAAACAACAAGGTATTTTTTGGGAAACCCTTTACTCCCTTCTTCCTCTTGGACGAATTTCGGCCAAAGAACCCTAGGGTTCTTTGGTTGATGGTCGACGAACACACACAAGTATGTGTGTGTGTTCGAGTTCTTCATACAAGGTTTCTTTCTTGTTAACCTAATCTAGTTTTCCAACATCCCAATCCTTTAGGATTTAAGGATTAGGTTTAATCCCAGTTCCGCATTTAGGGATTAAATCAGCTAGTTAGTTTTAACCGGTCAAGAACAAGTTCATGTTCTTGGTCAGCAAGGTTCGAACTCGTGTACTAGGTGGTCGATCCAAGTGATTGATCAGTCGCATGGTGTGTAGTAAATCCCTACATTCAGGACATCTGTTGGTTCATTTAATTGAGTGGACTGAATGGGTTCTGTTTGGGCTGTATATGGTGGTGGAGTTGGTTGGGGTTCAATGGGGTGACTTGAACCTTCTCCAGTTTGGGGTTGATCATAGATCATGTTTGGAAATAATGGAGTATCTTTACCAGAAAAGTTAAATTTTTTTCTCATATTTGCATACACCTTTTTATTTAACTCTGGTGTAACAAAAATGTTTTTAGAAATAGAAAGATTTTGAATTTCACAGTTTATTATGTAAGTGAGTAATCTTGGATACATTAAAGATTTTGATGATGACAAGTTTCCAAGCATTCCTTCTAAAATCATATTTGAAAAATTGAAGACTTGTCCTGTGCTCAGACAAACAACAGCAGAAGCTATTGACTTGTTGAACTCATTCCAAGTGCTTCTTTTTGGAGAGATGCAGTGTTGAATAGTATGCACTAAAAATTTCCATTGGGGTGAAAGAAGACCCTTTTGAAATGTGACAATGTCTAATCTTCCTTCATACCCCATTTTTTGTAAAACATCAACAAGATCCTCCTTTGGTAAAGAAAACGTACCTGACTCATCATTGAGTTGAAGATGATGTCTGATTGTTTGTTCAGTGATAGTGATAGACTTTCCATCTACAACTGATGTGATCTTGGACATGTTTGAGTGTTCAGTTCTTTCAGCATTTGTCCAGAAATCAATAAGATGTTGTTCATATGCCCTGGGATTGATGGTTAATGCAAATTTGATAGGAGAGTTTTTCAGAAACATGACTATGGGACGAAAGTCCTTTGTGCCATCAGGATTTTTAGGAAAGCACACATGTTGTGAAATTCAGAGAATTTAAGATCGGTTTTGACTGTAAGGGATTTTAGGGTTGCCATTGTGCTTGATTTTGATCTTTTGTTATGAATCATTCACAGAGAGAGTGATCGTTTTGGCAAGAATTTCAAGTTTGTGAAAGGAATTGAGTTGTTACTGATGTAGGGTTTTGATCGGATTTTACAGAGATTAGGTTTTAGCGTAGGGTTTATCGAATCGAGGAGAAGATAATGCTAAACTAATCTTAGTCTGCTATTTATATTTTTCGATTTATCCTGCAAAAAGACCAAAATATCCTTCGAATAATAACTCAACGGCTATTTTCATGAGGGTCAGTATTGTAATTCATGTATTTTAAGGATAACGGTCTATCAGTAGTAACTAAGTGTCAGTAGTAAAAATATCAGTAGTAACCATTGTTTCTATATTTAACCTAATTCTACTGAGAAACCCTATCAGTACTAAATTGTAGTAGAAACATACGATCAGTAGTAATAAATAACCAGTAGTAAAATAAATAAAATTGTACAAAACACTTTACAAATGATTTTCTTTTGAGACTTAAGTTATTAAAATCATTCCAATACTGCTAACCAAAAAGCTGAATCTTCCTACATCAAATGCTTTTGTAAAAAGATCTGCCAATTGATTGTCAGTATGAATTTTCTCTACTTTAATTAATTTCTTTTCATTGCAATCTCTTATAAAATGAAATCTAATTTCAATGTGTTTTGTTTTAGAATGTTTTACTGGATTATTCACAATACTGATAGCACTCTGATTTATCTATAAAAATTGGAGTTTTAAGGATAGAGATACCAAAGTCTAGAAGTTGATTTTGAATCCATAGTACTTGAGCACAGCAAGCAGATGCAGCTACATATTCTGCTTCAGCAGTTGATGTTGAAACATTGGTTTGTTTCTTGCATTGCCATGACACCAATCTTGATCCAAAGAACTGACATCCACCAGTAGTAGATTTCCTATCTTGACATTCACCACCATAATCACTATCAGTGTATGCTACTGGTTCAAATGGTGATGCATGTGGATACCAAAGACCAAGAGAGGGTTTTCCCTTCAAGTATCTAAAGATTCTTTTGACAGCTTGCAAGTGTAAAACCTTAGGTCTTGCTTGATACCTGGCACATACACAAACACTATACATAATATCAGGTCTTGATGCAGTTAAATACATTAGTGAACCTATCATGGATCTGTAAAGGTGTTCATCTACATCCTCCCCCTCAACATCAGGATGTAGGTGTTTGTGAGTTTCCATTGGAGTGCTTGCACTTTTGCTGTCTTTCATTACAAATTTCTCTAAAATATCTCTGACATATTTAGATTGATTGATCAAGATACCATCTGATCTTTGACTGATTTGGAGTCCAAGAAAGAAGTTCATTGGACCCATTGAGCTCATCTTGAACTTGATCTGTATTAACTCTTCAAATTCTTTGCATAGTTGATCATTTGTTGATCCAAAGATGATATCATCTAAATATATTTGGACCAGTAGTATATCATCTTTGACCTTTCTTGTGAACAATGTTTTGTCAATGGCACCTCTCTTGAAGTTGTTCTTCAGTAAATATGAGGACAATGTGTCATACCAAGCTCTTGGTGCCTGATGTAGGCCATATAGAGCTTTGTCTAGTTTGTACACATAATCATCATGTTCTGGATCTTCAAAACCTGGGGGTTGGCATACATACACTTCTTCTTCAATTTTCCCATAAAGGAATTCACTTTTTACATCCATTTGGTATACCTTGAATTTCTTATATGAAGCATATGCCAGAAATATTCTTATGGCTTCAATTCTGGCAACAGGAGCATATACTTCATCATAATCAATTCCTTCTTCTTGTGTGTATCCTTGGGCTACAAGTCTTGCTTTGTTTTTTTATCACTATACCCCTTTCATCTTTCTTATTTCTAAAGATCCATCTTGTGCCAATGGGTCTTTTTCCTTTTGGTAGAGGTACAAGAGTCCATACAGTTTGCAGTTTGAATTGAAGAAGTTCTTCTTGCATTGCTATGATCCAGTTTGAGTCGTTCATAGCTTGTTGAATCTTCTTAGGTTATTCCTGTGACAGAAAACATTCATACATGCATTCATTAGATATTAAACTTATGTTACAAACATTCGAATTTAATGAAGAATTAAATTTGCTTCTTGTCTGCATGTTAGAATTGACATCACTTAGGACTAAGTCCAAAGGATGATTTTTTTCAGTTCTGGTTCCAGGGATTTTGTCAAAAGTGATTTGAGAATCTAGATTTGACTCATTGGATTCAGGAATTTGTGCATCTGTCCGTGTTTCTTCTTGATTGTTTGCATTTTGTGGATTTTCATCATTGCTACTGGTGTCAGTAGTAATATTTTCTTCATTGACCTCAGGAGGGTCATTGTTGTTACTGACATCAGTATTGAGTAGATCATCATCACAACTCTGAGGTTCGGAGTTACTACTGGGATCAGTAGTATCTTCAGAATTTGTGTTATTACTGGTATCAATGAAATTAGGGTTACCAGAGTTACTACTGTCCTCAGTATCAACTGTGGGATCAGTATCAACTAAGATATATTTCATGATTTCTTGCCTTCCACTTGATGATGGTCCTGCTTGTTGGCTTTGATTTTTTGAATCTCCTGTATTAATCTCATAATTAACATCAAAAGATTTGGTTAGATTATCAATATTAAACAACCAATCTGGACCATTTCCTTGTTCATTCATCAGATTTTCATTAAAGGATACCTTTACACTTTCTTCAATGATCCTTAGCCTTTTGTTGAACACTCTGTAGGATTTACTTTGAGTTGAGTATCCTACAAATATTCCATCATCTGCTTTGCAGTCAAATTTACCAATTTGTTCTCTTGTAATTAAAATAGTACAAGGACAACCAAATGATTTTAAGAAACTTATTGATGGTTTTCTTTTATTGTAAAGTTCATAGGGTGTTTTAAAGTGAGGCTTGACTATTAATACTCTGTTCTGAACATAACAAGCAGTATTAACAGCTTTAGCCCAAAAAGTTATTGGTAATTTTGAATCTGCAAGCATAGATCTGGCTGCTTCAATGATGGTTCTATTTCTTCTTTCAGCTACACCATTTTGTTGTGGAGTTCTTGGTGAGCTGTACTGCCTGTGAATGCCCTTAAGATCACAAAAATCAATTAGGTTAGTATTTTTAAATTCAGTTCCATTATCACATCTAATTGCTTTCACTTTGAGATCTCTTGTATTTTCCAACTTTACAATCAGGTTCTTGATCATTTCACTTGTTTCATCTTTGGTCCTAAGAAAGAAGACCCAAGTGTATCTGGAAAAATCATCAGTAATAACAAGGCAGTATTGTTTCTTTCCAATGCTCATTACATTTGTAGGTCCAAAAAGGTCCATATGTAAGAGCTGCAAAGGTTTAGAAATAGAGTTGATTGATTTGGTCTTATAAGAAGTCTTGTGTTGTTTACCTTTTAGGCAGGCAACACAATGATTATCACACATAAATTCTTTTTGTGGTGGACCAACTACCAAATTCTTTTTAACTAAGTTGTTCATATTTTTAAAATTTGTGTGACACATCCTTCTATGCCAAAGTTCTGATTCATTTGTGTTTGCCTTAGATATAAAACAGTTGATCTCATTTGAAGAAATGAGTTCTCCCCCTATATCCAGGCAATACACATTGTTTCTCCTTGGTGTTCTTAAAACAACAAATTTTTCATCTAAAATAAAATCAGGAGAAAGAATGATGCACTCAACATCTGTAAAAAGAATTTTGTTCTTCTTATCACAGACTTGTGAAAAACTAACCAGATTATATTTAAGCTCAGCAAGATAGAATACATCATCAAAAGTGATCTTACCATTTGATACTGTACCTTTACCTGTAATCTTACCACCTCTTGGATTTTCTCGAAAAGCAACATATCCTCCTTCAAAAGACTTGAAATCTCTAAGTATTTGAAAATTTCTAGTCATGTGTCTAGAGCATCCACTATCAATATGCCATGTTCTACCTTCTTCAGGGATCTGGATACTCTGCACATAAAGTAAAAGGATCGGTTAATTTTGGGAACCCAAGCTTGTTTTGTCTTGGGTTCATCCTTTGAAGAGTAATTCTTTCTAACTGAATAAGCCTTGTATGCAGTTTTGTGCTTAGTTGTTTGATTGGTAATGGTGTTCTTAGTTGCTACTAATCTAGGTTTATACCCATAGATTTTGGCTTTTGAAAATTTTACTACTGATGGACCAGTAGTGTTTGGGTAATATGAGTTTTGAGCATAATCAGTAGTGTTTTTGTAATTATACCAGACAACATTGTAATTAGGGTTTTTACCAGTAGTAAACCTGGAATAGTTTCTACTGATGTTTGAAAACTTTGAATATTGAGGAAATTGATTTTGTTTTCCATTGTTTTTGAAATAATTACTTCTGTTTGGACTTTTATACCTGATATTTTGCACAAATCTTTGTGCAGTTCTTCCAAATTTAGGAGTTTCAACACGTGGTTTATTAACTTCTTTTTCTTTTGTTTCTTCAATTTGTTTTAATTTTAAGGCTTTTCTTTTTCTTTGTTGATTTTAAATTCTTTAAACTCTTAACTGTTAATAGGATTGAAGTGATATTTTTTAGCTATGTGATTAACCTTGTTACAAATTAAACATGATAGTTTTGTTGACTTAGCATTTTCAGGTTTTCTTTGTTCTTTTAACTGATTCAAGTTTCTTTGATTTCCCCTTCTTAAGATTTTAGGTATATTTTCTGAATTGTATTTTGGGGATTCAGTTTGACTTTGTGTTGTGTGAAAACTTGTATCGTTTGATTCAGTTGTTTGATCATCATCAGCGGACTCATTTGGTTCATTACTGGTTTCAGTTTCAGTTTGACTTTCAATTTTCAAATCATTTAAAACTCTTTCTGTGCTTGATTTAAGAGGAGGAATAAAATTTGTTGGAGGTGGGACTGCATGATATCCCACTCCATGAACAACCTTTTCTGTGGTTTGATTACTAGTTAATTCATTGACAATTTTAGAACTTCTTTCAAATTTCTTAATAGTTAGTTTATTCTGTTCTAATTCCATTTGACATTCTTCTAATTTGATCAAAGTTTCTTTTAGTTTTAATTCAATATGTTCCTTTTCATAAGTGGTTTGTAGCAATTCATCTTTTATTTTTTGATCAGTTATTTTATAGATTTTAATTTGGTTTTCTAAATCAGCTATACAACCATTGTATTCAATTCTTCTATTTCTGTTTAGTATCATCTCTTCAAGTGTTTCTTTATTAAGTTTTTCTAATTCTTTATATGCCTTAATGCATTCAGGAGTACAAGATTTAGAATGTACCTCAGTAGTAGAAGGATCAGTAGTAAAGGCCATGAGAGCTTGGTTCTGTGCATGTTCTTCTGCTTGAAAGCTCCAGTCATACCCTTGTGCTTCTTGAGATACTAAAGCAGTTGAATTTGTGGTACTGTTTTTGTTGTAGTTTGATCTTTGGTCTTTGTTCGGGCATTCTCTGGCAAAGTGACCCAGATTACTACAGTTGTAGCATTTGACCTTGGTTTTGTCAAATCCAGTACGATCACCTTTGTTGTAAGACAGATTTTGTCTTCCAGTTCTTTTAAGAAACCTTTTGGTTCTTAAGCTCAGCATAGCCATCTGCCACTTGATGTCCATCTCTTCCAAATCATCAGGATTGAGTTGTTCTAAATCCTCACTAATCAATGCAGTATGCACATGACTAGTGAAAAAGGATTCTCTTGCTACATCTTCAATACCTGCATTCTTTGTATTGTCCTTCCATGTTCCTGTACTAGACACAAAAGCAGCATTGTTTGAAGTTAAATTAGGAGATTTATTACTTACCTCTGATTCAAACACTCTTAATTCATTGTAGAGTTCATCAAGCTCTTTCTCTTCTAATGCATCTCCTTGTCTATATATCACAGTATACATAGACCGTTCTTCACCTAGCGACCTGAGGAACTTCCTGTTGACATCATCATTGTCTGGTTTGTAACCAACTTGATTTAGTTCACCAATGAGTTTGTTGAACCTATCAAATACTTGAGACAATGATTCATTCTTCTGTCCTTTGAAGTTTTCAAAGTCTTGTTTCAGAACAGACTTCATGTTTCTTTTTGTGCTCTTTGTACCAACAAACCTCTTTTCCAGAGCCTGCCATAACTTCTTTGCATCATCATATTCAACAAAAAGATGTTGATAATCATTGGGAATGGCAAGCAAAAGAGTGCTTAAGGCTTTGAGCTCGATCCCTCTGTCCTTCTTCTCTTTCTCACACTTGAGTTTGTCAACTTCAGTTGAGGTGGTGGCTCTTTGAGTTTGAATAGTCTTGTTTCCTTCAAGAACCACTTCCCACATGACATAATCAGTAACCATCATGTATTGCTTGATTCTGTTTTTCCACATCCCAAAGTTGTTGGGAGTGAGAATTGGAATCTGGTTTGCCTGAGTAGTTTCATTGTTATCAGACATGATTAACAATTTTGAGATCGAAAGTATGAAACTTTTTGTTGTTCTTAATTCGTAGATCTAGAACCGTAAAGCTCTGATACCACTTGTCAGGATCGATTAACCCAGAAGGATTAATTAATCACAGATCTACAAACTATAAGAAGTTGCAGCGGATCAACACTTTAGTTTAATTGATTAAGAACAATGAATACTGTTAATGAATACGAATGTAAATAAGAACACAGTAATTCACAAAAAGCTTCAATGTATATTAATGTTATTGATCAATACACACGTATGTTTACAATTCATAAGGAACTATATATACTAGTCCTTGAAGCCTAAAATATTAACCTAGTTATTCTAGGATTCGATTACAATTGAATTACATAGAGATATACATTCCTTAACTAACTATGTTAGAATCTCGAATACGATCAGCACCAAAAATATACGTCAGTAGAATTTGCCATCGTCAGTAGTAATCTTGAGATCAGTAGCATCAGTAGTAAATGCAGTTCTGCCCTATCAGTACTATTCTTCAGTATAATTCAATCAGTACTAACTGCAGCATCAGTAATAGAATGTTATATCTGATTTACATCCCAACAGCCAGAATACTAAAACGATTTTTAAGTAATAAAAACGATAAAACCCGACATCGTCATCCGAAAGCCTACCGAGGCGTCCCGAGATTAAGGTTCTCTGGGTTCTTCGAGCTTGACTCGGGAAACAAATCAATCTACAATTACAGTAACGATAAGTACAAGAACGAGATAGAAATATACCATATGATCGGATACGCTACAAAACCGATTAACGCATCGCCTGACGCTCCAATTCGACACAACCACATCGACCCTCCTTCCTTTCTACTCGACCAGGGTGGAAATAAAAGCCAACTTGTAAGACTTGCCGGTGGAAATTAATTCCACAATGGGCCCTCACTTCAAGAACAAGAAAAACCCAAACATATGAGATAATTACTTCTGCTCCTATTCTAAATCACAACCGACCTTCTTTTCTCTTTTTAATATTTCCGCCTCTATCTCTTAATTAAATTGTCGGTTGATTTCCAGGTCCCAAGAATGTATACAGAAATGCTACTCCTGTTGACATGCTTGCTTGCTCAATCGACGAACGAAAGGAGAACAGAGGAAGACGAATGTCGGCTGAGGGTTGGGTGATTCTTCTCTTGGCCATAAATTACAAGAAGGGAAAAAGATGATTTAATGATAATACACCTAAACTCCTATTAGGCCTTAAGCCCGAAACAATAAAAACCCAACCCAACAATGATAAAAAGGCTTGGCCTTGGCACGACCCATAGAAGTAGGCCTTGGCCTAATCGGTCGGCCTTGCGCACTCTAAACTCAGGCACCTAACTCACTCGGGAATAAAACTCTAATTTATTAACTCGTCACACATAACTATTTAAACGTTTAATTGTCTCATTAAACTAAATAACTCTATGAAATAAATAACACTCCAGTTATTTATTCGAAGCGTCTCATATTTAATTATTCACAATGAGTGCACAGTAATTGCACATAGTATAACATATAATCTTAATTAAATAAATAATACAAAATTTATTTACAAAATTAAATAGTTAATTCACAAGAAAATTCAAGGCGTTACAACTCAACTCCACTTGAAATAGACTTCGTCCCCGAAGTCATGGCTCGGAAGAAGCTTAGGGTAGAAATCTCGCGTCCCAATCTCAGACTCGTCAACGACACACGTCCACAATAGAAGAAGACGATAAGGGTATGAATAAGAGAAACTCGTCAGGGGTGAACTACTCGATCAAAATGAACTGCGGTTCTCGCAGCTGCTTATATAAATCTTTCGTCTCTAGCGTCGCAAAACAAAAAAAGTTTGAAATCGGAATGCTTTCCAAGGGTTGTCGGTTTATCCGGAAAAACGATGTCGAAAATGACACAAATAAATCACGATGTTCCGCTGAATACGTCTTCTTGCTCTCGTAGTCGGACACAGTTGTTGTACCGAGCGGTTAACATTGCGTTGAATCTCCGATTCAACAACACTTGGAAATTCGTTATGGTTTGGTTTGTGGCGACTGATGGTTTTAACGTAATACTCGATTATCCAATCCATGCTAGCCGTCATACTCGGTCCTCTCATGGCGATAACAATAAGTTTTTATGGAAACAAGAAAACTTTTCCGCACAGCTCTATCACATGATCATTTATAGAATTTACACCAGAAATTTGTTATTATTATCAATCTCCGCCAAGAATGACATCTCGAGGTCGTCTATTCTATGGGACATTAGTTTGTTTTAAAGCAAAATCAAAAATAAAATTAAAATAAAATTATCGGTTCACACCGCTGTCAAACAATATACAAACAAGTATGCAATTCACATAAATGTATCTTATCACACATAAACACCAGTTAGTAGGCAACTCATGCCTTTTACTCAATTTGCATATACTCAGAATGCATTCACCTCAAATTCTGACAACTTGCTTTTAACTCAACGCAAGCTATATTATCAATTTAACTCAAGTTTCGCTTAACAACTTATCACAAGTCGCACAAAATGCCCATTTTCTCACTCGTTGCGATCCCTCGCGTGATCAAATTAAATTATCAGACTGCTCGAACAGATAATTCTTCTTTTAAACTGCGTTATTAGTTCGCTTGCTAACTCATCCTTAATAACCCTTCGCTGACTATTTTGAATATTACTCGTTTAACTCATTGTAATAATACTTATCAATTCTCTTAATGATTTTAACATCTAACTCGTTAATTATTTTCTCGCTTTGTTCTCATTTAAATTGTCTCTTGATTAATTTGACCAAAATTCCACTCATTAATCTCATTTATTTTTAAGTCTCAAACGCCCCAATTTAATATTTTCTCTTCACTTGGTCAATTAATTAACTCGATAATTCTCATGCACTTGATTACTCATCTATTTTCTCGTTCTCAATATAAAGTTTCCTCATTACTTTATATTTTTATTGTTTTCTTGATTTAGATACTCATAGTATTTTAATTAAATTTATTACTTGATACACTTATATCTTTCTCGTGTGCTTATTTCAATAACTATTATCGGTTTAGTAATTACTCAATAAAGTATAATGTTTGATGACATTTAATTTAATAATTTAACTCGATATTTCCCTTAGTTTCAATTTAATATTTTATCATAATTAAGGATTTTGTCATTTGATTTATTTTAATAATCTAATCATTTAACTTGATTTATTAGTTTCTTATAACGCGATAATTTCTCAATAATGATAAATCTTCCTTATATTTTTATTATGGTGATCCTCTCATGGCCGACTCATTAACAACATTCTTGTTACTCTAATTTCATGATTTCTCGCGATTTATATATCTGCCACTTCTCGTTTGCAACATTACCCTCGATTTATGAATTTCTCACCATTTGGTAATTATACCATCACATGAAATTAATTATTCCCTAGTCACATGTATATATATTACTCAACACAATATTTTGGCTCAAAAATTTCTCGACTGGATTTAATAACTTCTTACAATCACGTTTTTCTCATTTAACTTGACTTGAATAATTCATATAAATTCTCATATTTTAATGGTCTCTTTTTATCTCATTATATTCCCACGGGGATAATTTTTTTTTTTTTGATTAATTAATCACTCTTATAACTTTTTAGCCAGTTATATACACATATATGCTCATAATAACACATAACAACATTTTCTCTTGGTAATTCTCTTAATTTACTCCTTACAAACTTTATTTTTCACATTTAGCTCGATTTATTAATCTCCATTAGTTCAATAATACGGATTAAACAATCCACGACTTTATAATTATTCTCTATTCGCACTCTTAATATTGGTAGTTTTCTCTTTTACCACCACTCAACTCCACTTGGAGAAAACTCGTCCCCGAGTTTGGAAGTGGCACTCAAAATCTCATATTTTAAGGTTAATTTGATTACTCGATAATTAAACTCTTATGCACAGGTGTGGGCCGGTCCCGGCGTATACTCTTTACGCCCCTCTCACACCCGTACTCATTTACTTTTTATCACTTTATAAAAATTATTCATTGCTCATATTAGGTGTTAGCTTTCTCATTAAGCTTCTTATGGATTCTCTCATCCTTATTAGATTTCTCCGTTATAACTCATCAATTTTTATTAGTCTCATTATTAATGAGTCATTTTATGATTCCTCACAAGTCAAGCTCGTTACATTTAATAGCACCACAACTTTATTTTGCGTTACGCATTCACGATTATTTCTTGTTCAAATCTGAGTATTAAATTCTCATGTTTGGCTTACTCTTAGCGTGTTTGGTATTATTATTACCATATAACAATTTTGTCATTGAATAGATTTCTCATTTCATTCGTAGTGAACACATCTTGTAAATTTTCTCTCGTCGCTTAACTCGTTAAATAATTCGTTTTGGGTTCCTCATCTTGTTCAATTAAAGTTGCTTAAATTTTTGCAACTTTTATTAACTCTGTCAAAATTTTATCCCTTACTCAATAAATTGTATCCATTATTTCGCATTCTCGATGATTTCTCTTAATGAAAAATTAAATTTATATAGTTTCGCAATAAAATTTCTCAATTCATTAAACTTTACGCAATTCGTATTACCCCTCATGGTCTCATTAAACGTCATTTATATCATTATCACCCTTGGTTTCTCTTCGGATTATGTTTATACACTTCACAAAAATTTCTTATTAGTCAATTTAACCCTTCAAGTCGTTAATTCTCATTTACTCATATAAATCTCGTTCATTTACTATTGTTTTCCTCATTTACTCAATTTAATGATTATACATAATTTATAATCTCTTTATTTAAATTCGTTTTAGATAGTTGCCAATCGTTCTTACTTTATTAATTTCTAGTAATATTCAATAACTTCTCAATTATGCGAATTAAATTATTCTTAATCATTTTTAATCATTATCTTCTAATTTTTAACCAGTTAATATATCTCGTTATTACTAAATTTTACAAATTATCGTTAGTGATTTTCACCAATTTGGTTAAACTAACTTTCACTTGGTTTGTTTGGGTAACTCATTATCAATCAATAATCTCTTATCAAATTTTCACATAAATCTCGATTTATTAATAACTCAATTACATCATTTAAAGAATCCAGCTCAATTTGATTCATTAGCCTCCCTCTTGACTTGTTTTGATAACTCTTTATCAATTCGCGTTTGATGAGTGTCTTATTCATTTGGTGTCACGGTTTTCTCATAAATCTCTTTTGGTGATTTTATTATCATTAATTATATATAATAATTGAGGGTTTTCATGATACTTAGATGCTTGACGAATGGTCTCCTTGAATCCTTTTCGAAACATAGACATGAGTCCTGTGCGTATAATAATAGGGGCCCTCTATTATTAGCCGCACCTACCCTTGTCATGGTTTCGAGCCAGTTTCAAAAATTTCACGATCTCCCATCCTTATACCATCCACATAATCAAGTAGTTCACAACAGTACATATAGTATATATACATATATAGTCGTACAATTCACGCTCATCTCGAGTAAATTTTATTTTATTCTCTTAGTAATCAATGTCACTCGCGACGTTTTTAATAAACTAAATAACTCATAAATAAGTACTAGAGGCATAAGGTCGTTGTGATGCGCTGCTTCTCGATTTGGATTTGGACTCATTTTAAAAACACTTTTGAAAACTCATTTTGAAAACTCGTGTTTCGACTTGAGTTTGGAATCCACCCCTTGTGAACCCAATTCTCTCAAGCCAGGGCTCTGATACCAACTTGTAACATCCCAAAAATCAGTGGAAATTTAAAACTTCTTAATCAATAAAATATTACATTTTCCCTCAAAAGTACAAGTAACTCAAAGGTCCCAACTCATAAGTAAAAATATAAAACCGTCTCGTGGTTTAAATGCGGAATAATTGAAGGTTCTTAAAACAAAACATGTTTGACTCGAAATAAATGTTTAAATCCAAATCCATAAATATAAAAATAGAAAGGCAGCTCATCAATCATTGACTTTCTCTTTGCCCTTGCTAGTACCTGCATAATGGGAGGGGGTGTTTGGGGTCAGCCACCGCTGAGTGAATAATCAACAGAATAAACATACACATACAAACAATCCACACCACATAAGTGATCCCTAAAGACTCTACTCAATTCTCAATTACTCAAATTTATTTCTCAGATTTTAATTTATATAGCGCGCTAGTGTGACTTGGGATGAGAGATCAACCTCGAACCGCCTCACACAACTCAAGGCTCAACACCTGTACTCTTCGGTGTTGAGTCAAAACGTCTGGAACCAGTACTCTTCAGTGCCAAGACAAACATCTGACACCAGTGCTCTTCGGTGTCAAGTCAAGTATATTATGTTTAATGTTTTAACTCAAGAACTCGGAACTCAGATAACTCAGTCTCCAGATAACTCAAATAAATCACACAATCAATACTCAAGCTCAATCAACAAGACAATTCACAACACATAGCACATAATCATGAATCGAAAGTAAGTACACGTTTATAGTGAGATTACCCACCTCGAATAACCGTAAGCTCCTAAGGAATCCTCGGCGCGTACAAGAGTCACAACTCAGCTCCTAAAGGATCCTACAATGCATCACAAGACTAGGATCAAAATTCGGCTCAAAATTATTTCCAACAGAATCTGACAGCACACAGCACTCTTACGGGAACGGCCATAACTCCCAAACCGTCCATTAGATTTGTCCCAAATTTTTACCACGGAAACTAGACTCAGAATACTACAAATAACTCTCAAGTGTCTCCTGCCCAAAAACGGACTCTAAGAGCTTCAAAACAGGCTCACAAAACAGTAAAACTGCACAGGTGGAAATTATGACAGCACTGTATTAACATGGTCATAACTTAACGGTAACTCAGATCGACAAGGCGTCAGTGGCCACGGAAAGAGGACTTAGAAAACTAGGGACCCACACGGGCCAAATATCCAGAAACGTATTTTAAGTGTGTTAAAAACAGACCCGAACTCAGACCACACAATTTGTCAAAAACTCAGCATGCTTAATAAAAACCCATTTTGAATCCCGACATCACCCGACTATTCCCGAGACACTCGACAGCCCCGGAATCCATTATTAACTCAGTACTTGATAAAAATATAATTTAATAAATCTCGTGATCCTTTACCCAACCCGACAAAATCCACAAGATTGATTCCTAAACACGGCTCGGGAACAGTCCCGAACCAGTTCTGCAACAGATTGGTTAGCCTTGATATCAACGATGAATAATTCAATAAAAATTTACGATTAACAAAAATGAATTTCAAGACACTTTCCACAAGATTCAGCACAGCGACCGTTTACGAGAATGGCCATAACTCACTGACCGAAACTCAGATTGACGAGGAGCGCTCGATTGTGACAGTTAGATAACTCAGAGTGCTAGAAATCTTAGTGAGACGGTCCTTTCCTAAAACCGACTCTAAAGATGTCAAAAACAGCGCGCAAGACAGAAAATCAAATCTGCCAGAATACTAAAACAATTTTTAAGTAATAAAAACGATAAAACCCGACACCGTCATCCGAAAGCCTACTGAGGCATCCCGAGATTAAGGTTCTCTGGGTTCTTCGAGCTTGACTCGGGAAACAAATCAATCTACAATTACAGTAACGATAAGTACAAGAACGAGATAGAAATATACCATATGATCGGATACGCTACAAAACGGATTAACAAACGCATCGCTTGACGCTCCAATTCGACACAACCACATCGACCCTCCTTCCTTTCTACTCGACCAGGCTGGAAATAAAAGCCAACTTGTAAGACTTGCTGGCGGAAATTTATTCCACAATGGGCCCTCACTTCAAGAACAAGAAAAACCCAAACATATGAGAAAATTGCTTCTACTCCTATTCTAAATCACAACCGACCTTCTTTTCTCTTTTTAATATTTCCGCCTATATCTCTTAATTAAATTTTCGGTTGATTTCCAAGTCCCAAGAATATATATATATATGCTACTCCTGTTGCCATGCTTGTTTGCTCAATCGACGAACAAAAGGAGAACAGGGGAAGTCGAATGTCGGCTGAGGGTTGGGTGATTCTTCTCTTGGCCGTAAATTACAAGAAGGGAAAAAGATGATTTAATGATAATATACCTAAACTCCTAATAGGCCTTAAGCCCGAAACAATAAAAAACCAACCCAACAATGATAGAAAGGCTTGGCCTTGGCACGACCAATAGAAGTAGGCCTTGGCCTAATCGGGTCGGCCTTACGCACTCTAAACTCGGGCACCTAACTCACTCGGGAATAAAACTCTAAGTTATTAACTCGTCACACATAACTATTTAAACATTTAATTGTCTCATTAAACTAAATAACTCTATGAAATAAATAACACTCCGGTTATTTATTCGAAGCGTCTCATATTTAATTATTCACAATGAGTGCACAGTAATTGCACATAGTATAACATATAATCTTAATTAAATAAATAATACAAAATTTATTTTCAAAATTAAATAGTTAATTCATAAGAAATTTCAAGGCGTTATATTTTAATGCATTCAAACTGTATAAGTGGATGACTAAAAATCAACATGACAAACACATTATATTTCAAGGCGTTATATTTAATTATTCACTCGCCGCCGCCACCCACCACCACCACCACCACCCGCCGACGACCACCACCCACCGCCGCCACCCACCGCCACCCACCATCACCACCCGACGCCCACCACCGCTATCGCCACCCATCACCATCCGCCACCACCCACCGCTACCGTTGTCGCCACCCACCACCACCCGCCACCACCATTCCCACCTACCGCTACGACCACCCGCCGCCACCCACCCACCACTACCGCCACCCACCAACGCCACCCACCACCTCCACCACTACCGTTGTCGTCGCCACCACCCACCCACCACCACTACGACCACCCTCCACCACCACCCCCCGCTACTGCCTCCACCACCCACCCACCACTACCGCCACCCACCACCGCCAACCACCTCCTCCACCACCCATCCACCACTACCGCCACCCACCACCGCCAACCACCGCCTCCACCACTGCCGTTGTCGCCACCACCACCACCACTACACGAATAAGGGCAAATTTGTCATTTTACAAAATTCCAATTCCATTTCCTAGCAACCAAACATAATATTGAATTGAATTTCAATTCCATTTCTAGCCAACCAAATAGAGTACGGAATTGGAATCCAATTCCTAACAATTCCAATTCCTTCCAAGATTCCAATTCCATTAGAAACATTCCAGCGAACCAAACGCCCCCTAAGATTCTTCGCTTGGAAAGAGGAGGAGAATAGTTTGATACATTTTGTGAAGAGAATGTTATCAAGCATGAAAGAATTTCACCATATACTCCCCAACCGAAGGGATTAGATGAAAGAGAGAGTTGAACCCTTGTTGATATGGTCAACTATATGATGAATCAATTAGGTTTGCCACACAATTTATTGGGGGAAGTATTGTTGACTGCATGTTATATGCACAACAGAATCACTATTCGTGTGATTCCTTCTAGTCCGTATGAGTTATGGAATGGAAGAAAACCTAACTTAGATTATCTAAGAGTGTGGGGGTGTTTAGCTTGTTATGGTACACCTGATCTTAAACGATTAGATTATCTAAGAATGTGGGGGTGTTTAACTTATTATCGTTCACCTGATCCTAAACGATCCAAGTTGCGAGCTCGAGCTATGAAGAGTATATTCATTGGATATGCTTAAAATAGCAAGGCCTGCCGATTGTTGGATAAAGAATCAGGTGTCGTGTAGAATCCAGAGATGTGGAGTTCTTCGAGGATAAGTTAACATGAGATGATGAAAACTCCAATCCCAACTTTAATCATATTCTACCACCCAACACTTGTCGAGATATTACCTCATCTTCTTCTGTTGTAGAAGAACCACATTCTACTGTTGTAGAAGAACCAACAAGAAGTACAAGGGTTAGAAGGGAAAATAATTTTAGAGACGATTTTCTTTCATACTTAGTTGAAGGATCTTAATCTAAGGTGACGAGAGAGGTCATTTTAGCTATTAATTTAGATGATTATCCTACGACTTTTAGTGAAGCCATAACATCGCGAGATGCTCCTTTATGGAAGGATGCCATTAATGATGAAATGGATTTAATTATGGGAAATGAAACTTGGGAGTTAGCTGATCTTCCCAAGGGTATGAGGCCCATAGGATCTATATGGATATTCAAGAGGAAGTGTCATCTAGATGGATCAATATCTACCTATAAAGCGAAAAGCTATTGACTATTTCGATACATATGCTCCGGTTGCTATGATCAGTTCAATTAGAACTCTAATAGCAATTTCAACATTGAAAGGACTGTACATTCATAAAATGGATGTGAAGACAACCTTTCTAGATGGATATCTCAAGGACGAGATATATTTGGAGCAACCTAAAGGTTTCATAGTAACCGGACATGAAAACAAAGTTTGTAGACTTATTAAATCACTGTACGGTTTGAAACAAGCTCCAAAACAGTGGCATGAGAGATTTGACAACATTGTATCTGCATTTGGTTTGAAGCATAATAGTGTTGACAGATGTATCTACACTAAGTCAACAACTGAATACACCGTAGTTATCTGTCTTTATGTTGATTATATGTTGATCATTGGCACTCACCTACAAGGTATACTTGATACGAAGAAATGCCTATCCTCGAACTTTAAGATGAAAGATCTAGGGGAAGTGGATATTGTTAGTCCCCAGACTAAGTAAATAAGATTTGATGATCAATAGCTAAGAAGAATAAATCAGCTGAAGTATGTACTTAGCTGAAGTACAAGTATATTCATAATCCTTCAGCTGAGTATGTACTTAGCTCTAGGAAACAAGTCAAATCAGCAGCTATAGAAGAGTGTTCATTCGAAGTCTATGGCCAAAGGACAATGACCAGAAGAAGACCACTCAGCTGATAGTGGAATCAGCTGATGGTACCTACTGCAGATAGTGACTTAGCGGAAAATGTTCTTGACACTTTGAACATTTTCCTTTCCCGCTCAAAGAAGAAGAAAACGATGAAGATCTTCTATTTTGGAATAGAAGATAATATGTCAGTACATCATCGTTTGTCCCTCCAAGCATGTAAAGGGAAAGTCAACTACTTTTGTACTATCATAGTACACCTTTTCACTGTACGTTAGAAAAGGTAGCAAAAGGAGTTGACACAAAGTACAATTGGGACTATAACCTATGCAAGTGCATTTAATGTTTCCGTGGACAAGTCTACATCGATGAATGCTATGTTTACACGTCGATTAACTTGTGGACAAAGGAACATGGATCTTGGGCTATATATAGAGACGTAAATGCTTGCATTTACACACACCTTTTAACATTCATAGCACAAGAACATTCTTTAAGAGTTTGTTATTGTCTGGTATTAACTCTTTCATAGTTATTACTAAGGCATTTAATATCAGTTGTTTGTATCAGCTGATATAACTCTCCTTGCATTGTCTTCGAGTTTGAGCGAGCAAAAGTGTCACTTCAGGTATAGAGTTTTAGTTAGTGTGTACTATCTATATCCGCAAACTTTGTACTGTATTAAGTTGTTTTAATAAATTCTTAATCATTGAAAACTTATGTGTTCTTTATCTTATCGTCTTTATTTGTCATAACGCAACACATTTGTGTTGTTGGGATCCAACGGATATCATTCTTGATATTAAGGTAAAAAGGACAGATAGTCAAATTTTCTAAGTCAAACTCATTACATAGAGAAAATATTGACAAAGTTTCAACACTTGAATATTAAGGAATTTAACACTCCTTTCGATTATACTGTAAAACTTGAAGTGGAGTCTGGTAGAGCAATGGCTCAACTAGAATATGCTAGTGCAATTGGAAGCATGATGTATGCTACACACTGCACTAGACCTGACATTGCTTTTGCAGTAAGCAAACTAAGTCAATATATTATCAGCCCCGGTACAGAGCACTGGAAGGCAGTAGGAAGAGTATTAGGATACTTGAAAAGGAGTAGTAATCTTGAGTTGACTTACACGTCAAATTATAGTATACCAGAGTGGTATTCAGATACCAACTGGATTGATAACATGGGTGATTCTAAATCCACAAGTGGATGGATTTATACACTAGCTGGTGGGACTATTTCTTGGGTGAGCAAGAAACAGTCATGTATAGCTCATTCAACGATAGAAGTTGAGCTTATTGCTTTAGCCACTGTAGGTAAAGAGGCAGAGTGGATTATAGATCTACTCTTGGATATCCGCTTGTGGGATACTCCGATGCCTTTAATTCCCATGTACTGTGATAGTGCGGCCACACTGTCTAAAGTATATAATTATGAATATAATGGGAAGTCGAGACATGTAGGTCTTCGACATCATTCTCTGAGTCAACTAATTGATAGTGGTACCATCAAAGTTGTGTAAGTCAAGACAACAAAGTACTTGATGGATCCATTTACCAAACCTCCGACGAGAGATTTGGTTACATCTACCGCGAGAGTCATGAGTCTAAAACCAAACTAGAATCATTAGTAATGGAAACCCAACTTGGACATAGTTCTCCTATTTTCAAGTTTAATGGGTAATAACGAAATTACTAACGATAGAAGGTACTATCAATCGTGATAGATCCATGTGAGGTAGGATAGTACGTCTTTGCCGAGAACGATGATGAGTTGATACTCTTAACAAAATTTTGGAGACATCTAAGCAACAAAGATGTTGTAAAAATTTGCCTATCTGATCTAGAGGTGGTGCCGCCTCAAATGAAGACTTTTGGTTTGTCTTATAAAGGGTCATGAAAAGGATTTTAGCACATGGCCATATTAGTGCTCAGAGAGAACACAAAGACGGCATATGTTGTGTGGGGGTAAACCGGGGAGGCTACTAAGGTTCTTGGTTTAAACCTATTAGGATACCAATGAATCAGTCTCCTCTTGTTTTCTCACATTAAACTTGGGTTTAATCTTCGTGACACCTAAGTGACAGCATATGTCTGAATGAAAGAAAACTTTCCAACTTGGTGGGGGATTGTGGAAATAATATTGGGATATTTGCAAGTTGGTAAATTTCCTATCACACTTCAAACGTTGAATCAGTCGATCAGAGTTGTGGAGCTAAATATTTTATGAGCATCTTCGAAATGTCATAACCAATGACACTAAATGCCATAATATGTGACATAATGTTGAATTTAATTAAGAGTTACAAGACTATTGGTTTGAATGTCATTAAGCTCTCCTTCAAGGCTTAAGAGCCTATATAAACAACTTCTAGTTGTGAAGTTCCACACACCAAAAAGTTTAAGCTCTCCTCTCATGATGCTGCGTTTTCGATATTCATCATGTATCTCCTAGTAATCACTTTGTGTTGTTGGTAATTCTAGTGTTGTAGAATAATACCGATAAACTGCATCAAATCTTGGGGTTCTACGCTGAGGCTTGCAGCATATAGAGCACGTAAAAACCTTAAAGGACAGGATTCACAATTCCGTGCGGTTCGTTATTTCATCAAGAATCAGGTTTGTTCATTCCATTTGATTCTTTCTTATTTGTTGGGTTTGATGGCGGTTCAAGTCGTAATAATGAACGAAATGCTTAAAATTGTGAACGCTAAAGACTTTTGGTGAAGATGTCAGCCACTTGAAGATTGGTTGGAACAAATGTTGTAATCAATTTGTTTGAGTTTACGAGCTCACAAATAAAATGGTAATCAAGATCAATGTGGTTGGCTCTTTTCTGAGAGATAGGATTTTGAGTCATAAATATGGCATTTTTTTTTGTCACAAAGTAATGTTGGTCGATCTGTGGTAATGCCCTGAGTTCCCGTAGTAAATGTGTGATCCATATAAGTTCAGCAGCAGTGTTGGCCATGGCACAATTTCCGGATTCACAACTTGATTAGGACACACTAGGTTGTTTCTTGGCACTCCAGGAAACAAGATTTCCACCTAAATAAATGGAATAATCATAAGTAGATCGCCGAGTATCAAGACATCGATCCCAATCTGCATCTGAATAACCAAGAATATTGTACTGTGTTGGGTGACTAAAAGTAAGACCAAAGAAAATTGTTCCTTTAACATACCGAAGGATACGCTTAATTGAGTGATAATGATCAGTACATGGTTTTTGTAAGAACTGAGAAGCCTGATTGACCGCATATTATATGTCCGGTCGGGTAATAGTTAAATGTTGGGTGTATGAAATGTTGATTGTCACTTGAAATGTAGAAGACACCATGAAATGGATAGTGTTTGGATGATTTGGTGGAAACTAGCTATAATAGTGAAACTTGTTAGAAATGCTGGTGTTGGAAGGAAGGGTTCTTGTGGGGATGATTTTTAGTAATGAATTGATTAGTTGCTATAATTATGTGGATAATTGTTATGGTTTGCAAGTATTGTGGTTACGTTCGGGTTTTGACCCATTTGGGTCATTTGGAAGAAAAATGGCTTAGTAGGTTGAATTGTATCAGTATAGTGGCTTTGACTTGTTTATGTGTTAGTGTTAGTATTGGTAACACTTGGTGGAAAGTTAGGGCTTGTCATTGTGATCTTGGTTATAATTGATAAATAACGATTTCTAACTCGGTGCTCTTTGGTGAACAGGAGCCGGGATCAAGACTTAGAAACATTAGACCTCTGAGTTCTTTGGTGAACAGGAGCCGGGATCAAGACTCGGAAACATTAGACCTCTGAGTTCGGCAAGTTGGAAACAAAGGTGAGTGGATTTAACCTTCAACTTGTGTTGTGCTATCAAATTGGGCTGTGGTTGCCTACTTATGGGCAAAATCGGGATTTTGGGCTGTCTGGTCAAGTTCGCGGCGCGAACAGTGGACAAAATTTTTATTCGTCATCGTGAGAATCTTCGTGGGTGCGAACATGCCCTGTGCAGATTTTTGGCGCGAATTTTTATAACGTACTTTCGTGGTTTATATAATTAATTGTGGAATGATAATTATATTATGATGTGCACAAATTGGAGGAGACGTCGGCAATGGAGGTTTATCGCTCGAGCATCTTTTTTCATGGGCTTAGCGGTAAACGGACCTTAAGTAAATCTGTTGTACACAAGGGGGTTTACTGCGCCGTGGGATATCGGGCCATTGGTTACCATGGTTAGGCCAATCATGGTTTTATGTGGATATGTTATTAATTGTGGATTTTGCTTAGGAGTTTATATGGATTATATTCATTCACTTAGTTTTGTGCTAATCCCTTCCTCGTTAACTCTTTCAGGTTGGTCGGTGCTATGGACAGAATGATTGACCAAACTCAGTTCAAAGTGTTTTGTAATATGAGTCATGTCGTTTATTAACACTTTTTATTAACATCATTTATATATCTCATCACTTTATCTTAGAAATAAATCGTAATAAGGTGCGTCTTATCACGTCTTATCCATGCCACGCATTTCCTAGCCGCCATGGTTTGTTTTGTAACGTCGATGTCGCTCCTCACGCCTTGACGACGCTTGGCGCCACCATGGCACACCTTTTAAAACCTTGGTTTAGAGCGACGTAAGTATCTTTTATGTTAATTTATTATTGTTTTTTATTTAATTTTAAATTTCTTTTTTTTATTTTAGTTTCCTTTTTCAAGAGAGTAGATTACATCAATTGTCTTTATGATTCATATCAAAATACATCAATAGTGTTTTAGTTTTAAAAATTATATTGTAGTCTTTATTTCAACAAAGGTGTTGCACCCGTGGTCTTTTATGCAAAATGATGTTAAAAAAGATTGTTAACTCTCTAGTGTGGTTAAATGTATTGTAATTTAGGAAACGGGTTTGTTAAGTCGCTCACACGATAGTTTGAATGATAATATCAACTCATCAATAATAACTCATCAAAATATTTATAATTCCCAAATAATGTTGACTTTAAAAAAATATATCATTTTGTTTTAGACTCAAATAAATACTAAATAATAAATGTCTTTTATGCTCTTTTTTAAATTATTTAAAGACTTCATCTTCAATTATGGTAAAAGTAAATCGGTTTAAAACAAATACAGTTTTTTAACGACAATCTTACTCTACTCCTAAATCCACATATGTCCAGTATATAATTTAAACCCTCAACCTTAAGGTTGGAGACAAACACTTTACCGCTAAGCTAATGACTTTTTGGTTTAAAACAAATGCATTGATAATTTCTTAATATCATTTTACATTTATTGACTTATTTTTGGTTAATTCAATGTTCGTTATTATATGAGCACGTATTAGCAAAATCATATTTTAGTAGTCTATAAAATCATTTTGATAATTGATTACATTTAATGAAAAATATTTGCAACTTTAAATTTTTTTTAACAGCGTGTTAGTATGTTAGTGATTCGACATATGCAATGAAATCCAAGTAGATAGTATGCATTTCTCGAACATATATCATTTTTAGGAATGATTTTTTATATTAAAAATCATATATTTTTAAAGGAGAATATTTCGTCAATGGATTTACCAATGAATGTAAATCTTGGTAGATTGTTTTTATAGTTTTCCAAAATCTCGATTAAACATGTAGCCATTATTAAGGTTTTCTAATTTTATGAATCCTACTAACGTTAATGTTAAAGTTTTAATAAATATAAGGCGCGACATGCTGACACTATCAAGCATCAAGCAAGCTTTGACGTTTTTCAAGGCAATACTTAAGACGACACTTTTTTTAATAATTTATCAATATACATATATAAAATTTAAAAGATATATATCTATATCTATTAGTTATATAACAATTCATATATAAAGTTCATAAAAAGTGTTACATCTAAATTTATAATTATATATGTCATCATTTAAAAAAAAATCAATTTTCACAGCCTCCTTAATTATAAAAGCAAGTCATAAGGCGCATTATCCAACGTCACGTCTTGCCCGGCCGCCATGGCCTCTTTGGTAACGTCGATGCTGCACCTCACGTCTTGGCGCCTCAATGACGCGCTTTTTAGAACCTTGATGTCAGGATAATAATATTAATAATTGCATGTTATATATTTTATCAAACACAATAGTAATTTAATATTGTTAATTTGTTTATAATAAAATGTTATAACATTTGTGTCTTATCAAATTTAGAATTGTTACACCAATACAATCAGTTATTTGATTGCCCAACCAAAGTCTTTGGTTTTACTCCAACCAATAGTAAAAGTAAAGATAATAGATATTTGTGGCATGAGTATGTCAGTTGAAGTGTTAGCTTACGTGACACTAATTTAGAAAAAATTGAAACATCAGTTCGTGAAGATGAAAGATGGTAGTGGTCTTATAATTGTATTGTATCACAAGGATATTTATAAAATGAGACATACAAAACTATGAGTGTAATATTTTTATTTTAAGTCAGAATCATATTTTAATTCTTATATGATAAAACTTTATCATAAATTTATGTTTAATAAAAATTATTTATTTTTTAATTATTAAAAATTATATTTGTTATAACAAGTTTGAAATACATCTTGGATTTTACAAACGATAAATATAGAAGATTAGTTAGAAAATTGTATTTAGGTAATAAGAAATCTAAAAAAAACTTTCTACTAAATGAGAAAACTTAGAAAAATATATTTTTCTAAGTTTTATACAAGAGGTTGACAACATGCAAATTCCGGAAATTGTAAGAGATTCAACTTATTATTCACAAAGATATTTATATTTTTCACAAAGATAAAAAATGACAAAACTTAGAAAACTATTATTCACAAAGATATTTATTGTATCACAAGTGAGATGAGAAAACTTAGAAAAATATATCTATATCTGGATAATAAGATATCCAAATTTTTTTACGGTCAACCATACAAATTCTATTTATTTCAAATATTAATAGCGTTAATACAAATGGTTAGTGCTCAATTTTTATTAATAAATATATGCATATCATTTTTTAAATACGACAACTGTTTTTATATCTTATTGGTTTTCGCCATTACTAATAGTACATCGGTTTACAACTTAAGATCAGGTAAATAAAAATTAAAAAGGAAAAATGCAACTATTACAAATATCTTAATTTTTATGAAAGTCATATTTTATTTTGTCTAATAATTTTAATTTTTTAATCATATACCTCAATCATGGTAACCAATCTTTTACATGTGAAATATGCAATGCAAGATTTTAGGAGGATGAAGCTACAAGAGGTTGACAACATGAGAATAATAGTTTTCCAATGTGTTGTTGCCAGATTTAGGTGTTCAACCAATAAACAACCAAAATTTATTTCCATCTTTAGATTCAAAGAGCAAATAGTTCATCAAGAATATAAAGTACGTAGATTTAATTTCATGTTTTCGTTTACATCAATAATTATAAAGGTTGATAACTCCATCAATATTAGAGGTAATGCTCCATACATTTTTAGACTAGACGGTAAAACGAATCAAATGGGCAGTCTTTTACGCCACATGGGTATAAACCAAAATTCATATGTGATACTGAAAATGATAACTCAAATAGACAGTCATGTTTCAGGTAAATATTTATAGAATTATTTTACGTAAATCTCTATCTATATATAATAATATAATTTGACGTTTTTCTTTCATGTTTCTTCCTCGTGCATCGAAAACAAATTATTCATTAAATGATCTATCGATGGACATTAGTATTATACAAAATGTCATTCATATGTTGGATTCTCAAAATACTTCAGATAAAGTTTATAGGATGGCAAGAGATTCATTTAATCATAACCCTCAATTAGAACTAAAATTACGAATTCTAGAAAAAAGGGTCAAGATGAAAGGACATACAAAATACCAACTGCATTGAGTTTGCCGCTTTAATTGTTGGCTATATTGGTGATAAGCATAAAAATTTAGGTAATATTGTGCAAACTCAATCCAGATCTTTACAATGTGTTAACGAGACACATCCTTCCTATATTGCTTTTCAATATCCCACAATACTTCCATTTGGAGAAGACGGTTACATAATTGATATTCCCCATGGAGGTGTTGCAAATACTACAAAATTTACCTGGGTAACATGTGAGAATGGTTCATGTGTAGAATTCATGACATAGAGCATATCTTTTCCTTGATACTTGATTTAAGCAGACTGTTTCAACAATTTTTGGTTGACGACTATATTATGATTGAAACCGAACGATTAAATTTGCGCAACAAACAAACCAATCTCATGTGCGAAACTTTGGAGAATTCACTTAATCATAACAATCATGGTAATCAAAATATTTCAAATGTCAGCGTGTTATATTGCCTTCTTCTTTAACTAGGTGGTGCACGTTATATGTGTATCATTATGTCTATAACATTATTAGCATTTCAATAAAATAATTAACTTAAAGACATACTTCGTATTATATAAATTTGTTATTTAATCTCTACTGTTTATAATGCATTTAGGACCTTTCCCTAAATAGCAGGCTGAAAATTCAGCCAAATACTTGCTATTTTTGGAATTTAGTCCTTTTACTAAAAAAAAATACCAAAGTAAGGTTTCGAACCCGCATTTCTGGGTTAAAGAACAACGCACAAACCACCTGCTCTAGGCTTCAGCTTGCTTTTCTTCCTAAACACAAGACTATGAGTGTCCTGCGATACGTGAATACACAAGAAGTTCATTCGCCTCCTCGATTCTGCCAGTCATCTTCAATCGATGTTCACCATTCATCTTCATCTGCCTCCTCGGTTCTGCTTTTAGGCTCCTCGATTACTTCAACCATGTGTATCCTTCACCCTATAAATATAGCATATCAATTGGGAAAATGTACAATTCCATACGAAATCTTCAACTAAGGTTTTGAGGTTAGTTTGTTTAATTGAAATTTCAATACCTGTTAATCGTGTACCGAAGTTTGTTGGATTCGCTTAATTTTTTATCACTTTTTCCTTGTTTTCAATTGATGTATCACGATTTTAGTCTTGCATTTAATAACACTGTTTTTTTAAGAAATTTGGGTGTGCAGGTTTGAATAAAACCGATAATGTTGTAGCTCTCATAATTGCTGGCAGAAAAGGCAATGGAATATTACTAATTGCATCTTTTGAGTTTTTTACTTTTGCAATTTTAGCCTACGTTTTTTATTTGGCAATTTTAGTTTTTTATTTGGTTTTTGACATGTGAATAGCTATGAACTTTCGAAAAAAGAAAGGAAAAGTTGGGACACCCTAAAGGCCGCTTTCCTACCTGGGATTGCTTATTGGACGAGTGTTCTTTTAGACATGTAAGAAAAGCAGAGGCAACATATCCTTAAGGTTTTAGGTTTCCTACTATTGAATTAATTCAATTAGTACAATTCAATTAGTTGTACGTCATTTAATAGTTGCTGGTCTTGGTATGTTAGCAAATTGATTTGAATCCATTGAAAGAACGAGGTTAAAAATCATATGCTTTTTAAACATTCTTAATTGCTTTCATCATTCTTAATTGCTTTCATCTGGTATCCGTAAAGTTGATTTATTAGTTTACCATCAGTTGTACTTCAATATATAATTTTGATATCGATGTTGCTTAAGACTACACGGTATGGGCGCCGGGGCGGGGGCGTGGTGCTTAGGTGGCCGGTTGGCCACGGTGTGGACGAGCGGGGAACACCGCCCCCTACACGGCGTGGGGTGCGGTGGTGGAGATCCGTGGGCACGGCAACGAGCGAGGACAGGTGTGGGATTGCTTTTTTTTTCCGACCGTTGGACCCCAAACGGTCATATGACCGTTAGAATTTAAAAAAAAAAACTTTTTTTTATTTTTTACTTCCCCTATATATACATACAATAATACATCTTTTTTCTCACATATTTACAATCTTTACAACCATTCTCTCTACAATATTATTTTTCTCACATCTTTTACTACCAAATGAATTCCAACCAAGGCACGTCCGATTCCAACCAAAGCACGCACGACAATCTTGGATTCGCACAGTTCGAGTCATATATTAATCTGCTCAACACAGGCGTTGTTCCACCAAATACCCAATACCAACAACCTCCATACCAACAATTCCAAAACCCCCATTTCCAAAACCCACACTACCAAAACACCAAATTCCAAAACCCCCATTTCCAAAACACACAATTCCAACCAAATCAGTTTCAACAAAGTCAATTCCAAAGTGCTCAATTCCAAAGTACACAATTCCAACAAACAGAGGCTGGCGGTAGTCGAGCAAAAAAAAGTCGAAAGGGAAGGGGAAAGCCAAAGAGAAAGAAGTTATTGATTCTGACGGTCCATTGACTTGGACGACTGAAGAAGAAGTCGCTTTGTGTAAAGTTTGGTGTGCCGAGTCAAAAGACCCAAATGATGGGAATAGCAAGAAAACCAAGGGCTATGGGATGTTGTGTCCAAAGCATTCCACGAGCTTATGGGGCGTCCAACGTACCGAAACCACGACAAACTTTCTGGGAAATGGCGTCAACTAGTCACCAATTTAACAAAGTTTAACGGTATTCACAACAAGCTCATGTCTGAAAAACGTAGCGGGATGAGTGATTTTGATGTTATGGCAGCGGCAAGGCTAGAATACAAGGGTAATGGGCGTAATGGTTTTGAGCAAGAAAAGAAGTGGTTGGTTGTCAAAGACGATCCAAAATGGTTAGCGATGCCGACTTCACAAGAGCACCAACAACAACAACAATCAAAGCGGTCTCGTAGTTCCCATTCGGTAGATGTTTCTGATGGTCATACGACTACTTCGCGTATCGACCTGAATGCTGGGGACGACGACATCCCCGATGACTTATTCGATGAAGTCGAAGAAACCCCCACTCCAAGCCGACCGGTAGGAAGAGATAAGATCAAACGAGCACTACGGCATGCGGCGCAGAAGGCATCGTCGAACAATACGATGGACGAAGTCGCAAAGTTGTTGGCCGATCATGGTGTGTCGTCAAAAGAGAAGGTTGCGTTGAAGAAGGAAAAACTGCAGACGGACAAGACCGCTAAAGAGGGAAAAATAATGCTCAATACCATCTCCATTTTGAAGCATAAAGAGGAAGGATTGGATGGGGAGGATCTCGAGATCTTGCACGAAGCGAAAGCGAAGGCGAGGGCCGCTTTCCGCAATTTAAGCTAGTTTTTTTCTCAAGTATTGTATTTTTTTTAATTTCTAGTATTTTAATTTTTTATTTTCTAGTATTGTAATGTTTGAATTTTAATTTTAATGAAATTTTAATTTTATATTTAAAAAATAAAGTGAAAAGAAATGATGAGTTGGAAAAAAATGGTGTGGGGTGGGGTGGTGGGTATTTCCTGGATAAAGAGGAGTGGTGTGGTGTGGTTGCTGATGTGGCAGATAATGTGGCTGAAAAAATGGGGGGTGGTGGTGCCCATACCCCATAGTCTAAGCAAAGTATGGTAGGGCAGGTGTGAATTTGTTGTTCCATAATCGTTTATTCTTAATCAATCAAACCCCCGATCTTTCACTTTCTAATGTCAAGGTTCTGATTTGTTGGTAATTTCATGTTCCTAGGGTTTGTGTTTAGTTTTAGCTGAATATTTATTTCCATTTTATTTGATGATGTTTGTTTTGTTTCAGTTGGTGCCAGATGCGAGCAAAAAGAAGGTTTAGCAGGCCGAAGTAGCGCCTGTTCCCAAAAGAGTAGGTAAAGCAGTCCTCGGCTCCATGCTGCTATGTCGTCTAAAATGGCGACAGTCGGTATATGAACACGGGATTAACTTTTGATAGTTTGCTTCATGGGGTGGTGAATCTTGTGAAATGTAATCGTACTTGTACTGGTGTCCGTTGTTTTCATACTTTTTTAAGCGATATACATTTAACAACTATAGTCAAAATTGTATCTGGTTTTAATAAATTTATGGTATTTTATGGTGTCTGATGAATGTGTTTTATTTAGTTAGGTTGAATACATACTGGTTCATTTGTTTCACATTTGGACCAAAGACGGTTCATTTGATCCCAAATTTCTACTGCACTGGCTTGACGAATTAGGCCTTAATTTATATAATAAGAAGATTTGAATTGAGGTATTAAACATTTCTACTTTTTGTAGGTTGCAACTAAAAAGTCTAGAATATATGATTTATTTAGGTGGTGATGGTGCTACTACTGCAGGTCTTAGCTTAAATTATTATGGATGACATGATAGACACTAATGTTAAGACATTAGCAAGTCTTATGATTCTGAAGTAATGGAGTATTATTTTGTTTGGGATTTCACTGATAAGTTTTTTATAACTTGCTGAGTGTTTTTTCTTTTGTTTAAATAGGTACCATTAAACTCCCCCTATATATGTACAAAATTAATCCATTACAGACTTGTGTTGTGTAACGCTTAATAAGTCAATTTAAGGACAACAAACAATTAGAACAAGTGCTAGCTCATTTTTAGAACATGTCTTAGTCTAGAAAAGTGGACTGTCAAAAAGTATCCTTAATAGGCACCTGGCTCAGCACATTTATGGGTAGCTGGATTTATACGTCACTTGGTTATAAAATTTGCGTTTGAAAGTTTTTGGTTTGACGTACAATTATCTGTAATTAGTCTTGTATTTAAATGTCAAGCTCGAATTAACGTCGAGATTGATCCAAATCTATTAATTTACAATCTTCATTAAGTCATATATATCACCAGCATCTCTACAGACAATTATCTTCCTCATCTTGGTTACTGTTGCATATCACGAGTATCCTACTGTATTGGAGCAGATCACAGATCAACTTATTACTGATGCTGCAGTTAGTACTGATCATAGTTAATACTGATGAATACTATGGTTGTTACTGATGGGGCAGAATTACTTACTACTGATGAGTTGATGCTGGTGAAGACTATGACTAACTTACTACTGATCAAGCATATATTGAAGATACTACTGATCTTAGTAGTTACTACTGACGTTGGTTTTGGACTTACTACTGGTCACCAAAGTTACTACTGACGATACAAATTTACTACTGGTGATTGCAGATTACTACTGGTATACGATTTGGAAGCGTATCAAGTCCGAGATCTTCGTAGAGTTAGTTATAGAATGTAATTCAATGTATATCTTTTATTATTCGATGTAAATCAAGTCCTAGAATAACTAGGGTAAAAAGTTAGGCTTCAAGGACTATTATAAATAGTTCCTTACGAATTGTAAACGTACGTGTGTATTGTTAATCGATAATATACATTGAAGCTTTTTGTGAAACTGTGTTCTTAATATTTTCGCATATTGTTCTTACAGTTCATTGTTCTTAATTTATTGATATAGTGTTGATCCGCTGCAACTTCTATTATCAATTAGATCTAAAGGTGTTTATTAACTCTTCATAGTTAATCGATCCTGACAAGTGGTATCAGAGCGTATTGGTTCTAGATCTATGAATTTTAAGAACAACAAAAAGTTTTAATCCTTTAAAACACACACATTATTAATCATGACTGATAATAATGAAAGCACTCAAGCTAACAAAATCTCTATACTCACTCCCAATAACTTCGGGATGTGGAAGAATCGTATTAAGCAATACATGCTTATTACTGATTATTCCATGTGGGAAGTTGTCATTGAAGGAAACAAAACTGGTCCTGCTCAAGCAAGTAGTTCTGCAACTGAAGCAGACAAACTCAAATGTGAGAAAGAGAAGAAAGATCGAGGAATCGAACTCAAAGCTCTAAGCACTCTTCTACTGGCCATTCCCAATGACTATCAACATCTCTTTGTTGAATATGATGATGCAAAGGTGTTGTGGCAAGCACTGGAGAAGAGATTCGTTGGAACCAAAAGCACCAAGAGGAACATGAAGTCTGTTCTCAAGCAAGACTTTGAAAACTTCAAAGGAAAGCCCAATGAGACACTCACTCAAGTGTTTGACAGATTCAACAAACTAATTGGTGAGCTTAACCATGTTGGGGTTAAGATGGATCAACAAGATGTTAACATGAAGTTCCTAAGGTCTCTTAGTGAAGAATGGGCCATGTACACAGTGATATACAGACAGAGAGATGCACTAGAAGAAAAGGAGTTAGATGAACTCTACAATGATCTCAGAGTATTTGAAACTGAGGTAAATCAAAAGAACCCTTCTATTTCTTCTAATAATGCTGCATTTGTATCTAGTACAGGTCAAGGTCAAGAAACTGCCACAGGAAAGGCTCCAGATTGTGAAGATGCTGCAAGAGAATCCTTTTTCACTAGTCATGTGTATACTGCACTAATTAGTGATGATTTGGAACAATTAAATCCTGATGATCTTGAGGAGATGGATCTCAAATGGCAGATGGCTATGCTGAGCCTAAGAACCAAAAGGTTCTTAAAAAGGACTGGTAGGCCAAGTCTCAACTACAACAAAGGTGACAAAGCTGGATTTGACAAAACTAAAGTCAAATGTTACAACTGTAACAATCTTGGTCACTTTGCAAAAGAATGTCCTCAGCCAGACAAAAGATCAAAATCAACTGCTCTTGTTTCACAACAAGGACAAGGATATGACTGGAGCTTTCAAGCAGAAGAACATGCTCAAAATCAAGCTCTTATGGCCTTTACTGACAGCAAATCTGAGGTAAAACCTAAACCTTGTACTTCTGAATGTATTAAAATTATTAAAAATTTAGAAAAAGAAAACACTAAATTAAATGAAGATTTAGCAAAAGCATTAAGAAGAAATTATGAATTTGATGGTGTGATTGCTGATCAAGAACATCAGATAAAGGTGTACCAGATGATTGATCAAAGGATAAAGGAAGAACTGCTCCAAGCTGTAGATGAGAAAGATTACTATGAATCAAAAAATAAAGAACTAACAAGTAAATTAGAAGAATGTCAACTTGAAATCGAACAAAATAAATTGACAATTAAGAAATTTGAAAGAAGCACTAAAATTCTTGATGAATTAACTAATAATCAATCTACAGAAAAAGTTGTTCATGGGGTGGGATATCATGCTGTACCACCTCCATATAAATTCATTCCTCCACTCAAAAACAGTTTAGAAAGAATAATAAATGAATTAAAAAAAGAAAATCAAACTGAATCTAAAAATGAAACATCTGAATCAAATAATTTTTCTGATGATGATAGAACTACAAACTCAATTGAATTTACAATCCTTCAAACTGAATCTACAAACTCAATTGATACAAGTTTTCACACAGCACAAAGTGAAGAAGATTCTCCTAAATATAATGCAGAAAATATACCACAAATTCTAAAAAGGGGAAATGAAAGAAATAAAAATCAACTCTTAGATCAAAGAAAACCTGAAGGTGCTAAAGATAAAAAATTAAGATGTGTTATGTGCAACAAAGTAAATCATTTAGCAAAGGATTGTCACTTCAATCCAATTAACTGTAAAGAGTTTAAGGAATTTAAAAATTTTAAAGCAAAAGCAAAAACACAAAAGTTAAAAGATACTACTGGTTCTTCAGTAGTAAATAAAACAAAAAACTCCAATTGCTGAAACACCAAAATTTGGAAGAAGTGCATCAAGGTTTGTGCAAAGTAAAAGAGTTGGAAGCCCAAAGAACAGCAATTACTTCAAGAACAATGGAAAATCAAATCAAAATAAGCAATATTTTAAATTTTCCAACACCAGTAAAAACTTTAACAATTTTACTACTGGTGTTAACCCTAATTATAATGCTGTCTGGTACCAGTACAAAAACACTACTGGTAACAACCCTAATTTCAAAAATACTACTGCTACCAAACCAAAATTTCAAAACACTACTGGTCACTCTAAATATGGTAAGTACCCAAATACTACTGGTCCATCAGTAGTAAAGTCTTCAAAGGCTAAAAACAATGGGTATAGACCAAGATCAGTAGTAAACTCGGACAAATCCAAAAGGTCAGTAGTAAATCAAAACATCAGTACTAAAAAGGTATGGGTACCAAAAATATTTGAAGTAAACTGTTCAAAATCTGATTTCTCAAAGGATGAACCCAAGACATATAAAGCTTGGGTTCCCAAAATTAACTAACCTTTTACTTACTTGTGCAGAGCATTCAGATCCCTGAAGAAGGTAGAACATGGCACATTGATAGTGGATGCTCAAGGCACATGACTGGAAATCTACAAATTCTAAAGGATTTCAAGTCATTTGATGGAGGATATGTGGCCTTTGGTGAGAATCCAAAGGGTGGTAAGATTTCAGGAAAAGGTACAGTTACAAATGGTAAGATTACTTTTGATGATGTATTTTATGTAGCTGAGCTAAAATACAATTTTGTTAGTGTGTCTCAAGTATGTGATAAAAAGAACAAGATTCTTTTCACAGACATTGAGTGCATCATTCTTTCTCCTGACTTTGTTTTAAATGAAAAATATGTAGTTTTAACAACTCCAAGGAGAAACAATGTGTATTGCTTGGATATAGGGGGAGAACTCATTTCTTCAAATGAGGTCAACTGTTTTATATCCAAGGCAAACACTACTGAATCAGAACTTTGGCATAGAAGGATGTGTCACACAAATTTTAAAAACATGAACAATTTAGTAAGAAAGAACTTGGTAATTGGGTTACCACAAAAACATTTCATGTGTGATCATCACTCTGTTGCATTCCTAAAAGGTAAACAACATAAGTCTTCTCATAAGTCCAGAATGGTAAACTCTATTTCTGTTCCTTTACAACTCTTACATATGGACCTCTTTGGACCTACAAATGTAATGAGTATTGGAAAGAAACAATATTGTCTTGTTATTACTGATGACTTTTCCAGATATACATGGGTTTTCTTTCTCAGGACAAAAGATGAAACAAGTGAACTCATCAAGAACTTAATTGTTAAACTAGAGAATTCATCTGATCAAAAAGTTAAAGCCATAAGATGTGATAATGGCACAGAATTTAAAAATACTAACCTAATTAACTTTTGTGATCTTAAAGGTATTGACAGGCAATACAGCTCACCTAGAACTCCTCAACAAAATGGTGTAGCTGAAAGAAGAAATAGAACCATCATTGAAGCAGCAAGATCAATGTTAGCATATTCAAAACTACCAATCACTTTCTGGGCTGAAGCTGTTAATACTGCATGTTATGTTCAGAACAGAGTATTAATAGTCAAGCCACACTACAAAACACCATATGAACTTTTTAACAAAAGAAAACCCTCTATAAGTTTCTTAAAATCGTTTGGTTGTCCTTGTACTATTCTGATTACAAGAGAGCAAATTGGTAAGTTTGACTGCAAAGCTGATGATGGAATCTTTGTGGGATACTCTACTCAAAGCAAATCATACAGAGTGTTCAACAAAAGATTAAGGATAATTGAAGAAAGCATCAATGTATCCTTTAATGAAAATGTTCCAAATGAACAAGGAAATGGTCCAGATTGGCTATTTAACATAGACAATCTAACCAAATCATTTAACACTAACATGGATTTAAATGTAGGTGATTCAAATTGTCATACTCAAAAGGAAGGAACATCATCCTTCAACACTGGTCAAGAAGAAATGAGATACATAGTAGTTGATACTGTTCCCACAGTTAATACTGAGGACAGTAATAACTCAAATTCTAGAAGCAGTAGTAATTCAGACAATGAGGACAGTAGTAATTCAAATACTACTGAGACCAGTAATAGTACTCAAAATACTACAGGTCCTAGCAATAACCTAAATTTCCTAAACACTACTGATCTCAGTAGTAACTATGAACCAGCTAATGAGGATGAACCAAACATCAATGACAATGAAGAACCTCAAGAGGAAAAATCTCCTGAGCCAAATGAGTCCAATCTTGAAAACCAACTATGTGTTGATAAAGTTCATGGCACAAGAACTGAAAAGAATCATCCTCTAGATCAAGTCCTTAGTGATGTGAACTCAAGCATGCAGACAAGAAGCAAATTACAAAAAAGTCTAACTGCAAACATGTGTCATATAAGTTTAATTGCTAATGAATGTATGTTTGAATGTTTTCTGTCTCAGGATGAACCAAAGAAAATTCAACAAGCAATGAAGGATTCAAACTGGATTGAGGCAATGCAAGAAGAACTCCTTCAATTCAAATTACAAGCTGTCTGGACACTTGTACCTCTACCCAAAGGAAAAAGAGCCATTGGAACAAGGTGGATCTTTAGAAACAAGAAAGATGAAAGAGGTATAGTGATCAAGAACAAAGCCAGACTTGTAGCCCAAGGATACACTCAAGAAGAAGGAATAGACTATGATGAAGTATATGCTCATGTTGCTAGAATTGAAGCAATCAGGATATTCTTAGCATATGCTTCATACAAGAAGTTCAAAGTCTATCAAATGGATGTAAAGAGTGCCTTCCTATATGGGAATATTGAAGAAGAAGTGTATGTCTGCCAACCTCCGGGTTTTGAAGATCCAAAACATGGTGATTATGTGTTCAAATTAGATAAAGCTCTGTATGGCCTACATCAGGCACCAAGAGCATGGTATGATACATTGTCATCATACTTATTAAAGAATAATTTTAAAAGAGGAGCCATTGACAAAACTTTGTTTACAAAGAAAGTCAAAGATGATATACTACTGGTACAAATCTATGTAGATGATATCATCTTTGGGTCAACCAATGATTTATTATGCAAAGAATTTGAAGAACTGATGCAAATTAAATTCAAGATGAGCTCTATGGGTCCAATGAACTTCTTCCTTGGACTCCAAGTCAGTCAAAAAACAGATGGTATTTTGATAAACCAATCAAAATATTTTAAAGACATCTTGGAGAAGTTTGATATGAAAGACTGCAAAAGTGCTAGTACACCAATGGAAACACACAAACACCTACATCCAGATGTTGAGGGGGAGGATGTAGATGAACACTTATATAGATCAATGATAGGCTCTTTGATGTACTTAACTGCATCAAGACCTGACATTATGTATAGTGTTTGTGTGTGTGCAAGATATCAAGCAAGACCTAAAGAACTACACTTGCAGGCTGTCAAAAGAATAATCAGATACTTGAAAGGCAAACCATCACTTGGTCTATGGTATCCACATGATTCACCCTTTGAACTCATAGCCTACACAGATAGTGACTATGGAGGTGAATGTCAAGATAGAAAGTCCACTACTGGTGGATGTCAATTCTTTGGATCAAGACTGGTGTCATGGCAATGCAAGAAACAAACAAATGTATCAACATCAACTGCTGAAGCAAAGTATGTAGTTGCATCTGCTTGTTGTGCTCAAGTACTGTGGATTCAAAACCAGCTTCTAGACTTTGGTATCTCTATCCTTAAAACTCCTATTTTTATTGATAATCAAAGTGCTATTAGTATTGTGAACAATCCAGTAAAACACTCTAAAACCAAACACATTGAATTAAGATTTCATTTTATAAGATATTGTAATGAAGAGAAGTTAATCAAAGTAGTTAAAATTCATACTGATGATCAACTAGCAGATCTTTTTACAAAAGCATTTGATGTAGGAAGATTCAACTTCTTGGTCAGCAGTATTGGAATGATTTTAATAAATTAATTTCTCACTCAAAATCATGTGTAAAGTTTTATTGTAAAAAGTTATTTATTTGTTTAAGTGTTTTACTACTGGTAGGTCTGCTTTACTGGTATGTAGGTGTGTGCACAAAATACTACTGGTAGGTCAATACTACTGGTGTGTATTAGGTTTACAAAAATACTACTGGTAAGTCAGTACTACTGGTATCCACATATACTACTGGTCTTGTGTGCTAGTGGTTTCTACTGATGTCTATAGTTACTACTGATGTTAAAATCCTTAGTTACTACTGATGCTCGTAGATACTACTTACGTTTTCTTACTGGTATCTCATTTACTACTGGTCTTTCAACTATCATTTTACCAAACTAACCCCCATGAAAATAACCGTTGTGTTATGATTCGAAGGGCAATTTCATATTTTTGCAGGATAAATCGTAAGATATAAATAGCAGAAGCCGATTAGTTTAGCATTATCTTCACTTCGATTTGCTAAATCCTCTCGATAAACCCTAACTTACGATCAAAAACCCTTCATCAGTAACAAAATTCATACGTATTTCTCAAAATCAACAACAATGGCAACTCTACAATCTCTCGATGTTCAAACAGATCTTAAATACTCAGAGTTTCACAATATGTGTGCACTCCTAAAGAATACAGACGGAACAAAAGATTTTCGTCCAATAGTCCATTTCTTGAAAAATTCTTATATAAAGTTTGCTTTAACTGTCAAACCGAAAGCATATCAACAACATTTGGTTGATTTCTGGACTAATGCTGAAAGAACAGAAGGATCAACTATGTCTATGATCAAATCAACAGTGGATGGCAAACGGTCACAATAACTGAACAATCTATTCAACACCATCTACAACTACATGATGATGCAGGTATGTTTTCTCTTTCGAAGGAACACATTGTTGAAATTTTATGTAAAATGGGATATGAGGGAAGACTTGACATAGTCACTTTTCAAAAAGGTCTTCTCTCCCCACAATGGAAATTTCTTGTACATAACATTCAACATTGTGTTTCTCCTAAAAGAAGTACCTGGAATGAGTTTAACAAATCAATAGCATCTGCTGTTGTTTGTTTATGTACAGACCAGATATTTAATTTTTCAAATATGATTTTTGAAGGTATGTTGGGAAATCTTAGTGCTTCAAAATTTTTAATGTATCCAAGATTTCTTCAACATATCTTAAACTGTGAATTACAAAACTTGTCAACTCCCAAAAACATTTTTACAATTCCTGAGTTGAACAAGAAAGTTTTCTCTAATATGAGAAAACAGTTTAAATTTTCGGGCAAGGAAACCCCTCTGTTTCCTAATATGATCAAAGATCAACCACAACTTGGAGAGGGTTCAATCATAGATACAACCCAAATTGAACCTCAACCCACTCCATCACCCCCAAATGCAGCCCAAACACCTCCCCATATAGTCACTCAATCACCCACACAAATAGAAGTCCTGAATGTGATCCAGGAACTTGAAATAAATCTGCAGAGTGCTACTCTTCACTCTGTGGAAGACCTACCAACTAAAACCCAAAATATTTCCACAACTTATAAAAGGAAGAAAACTTCCTTCAAGGACACCAGGGGACAAATTGAGTCATACCCCAGGCTCCAAGAGTTGTCCTCCAAGGAGGAGAGAGGACATGAGGCGAGGGCTTTCACTACTGATGCCCCAAAGGTGGGTGCACAGGACAATGAAAACATCACTAAGACCCAGACCTCGGCAACTCTGAGTGATGACTCTTTTGAGGAATTACTTAGAGGACCCCGGTGCCAAGAAACCACAAGGGGGGGCACTACTGCTTCTTCTAGGAAGAAGAGGGTGTCCAAACATCCCATTTCATCACCTAGAAGTGATGAGGGTAGACCTGAAACTGATGAATTGACGGAAAGGATGGAAACCCTCAAATCCAATGTACCTATTAGTGAGCCCGATGATCTTGCTAGATGGAGTGAGGGCAGTATTAAACAAACTCAATTGACGGATAGGTTGGGATACCTTGAATCCAATGTACATGACTGCCTTAAATATCTTACAAATCAAGGAAAAACAATAACATTGATGAAGAAGCACATTAATACAATCAACAAAAGGATGAGAATGTATGAGCACAGGCTTCATCAACAAACAAAGATTATAAGAAGATTGAAAAAGAAGATTGAAAATAGTGAGGCTCCACCAGTTGAGCTCACTAAGGGGGAGAAGGACAATATTCAAACAATGATTGATGAATCAATTGCAGCAGCAGCAACCTCTCTCCTCAATCTTAAAGAAACTAAAGTTGATGAAGGCCAGGAAAATGTTGAAGTCCCAGAAAATATGGATACTACTGATGTGCCTGCTACTGATGAACATACAGAAATACCAGTAGTAACTCCTACTACTGATATCATAGCAGTAGTAAATCCACAAGAGGAAATCACTGCACCAAACACTACTGATGCCCTATCAGTAGTAACTCCTGAAGTAACACCAGTAGTAACTACCTTGGTTACTACTGGAGAGGAAGAAATAGTTTTACCATAGCTAATTGAAAGAGAACGATTTGAAATCATCACCAAACCACCTACACCTGATCAACCACTTATCATACCTGACATTGATGATAATGTGAACTGGTTTGAAGTTGATGAGTGCTCACTTCCTCCACATCCAAAAATACTTCAACAAAATGAACTTGCATTATTTTCTCCTTCAATAATTATCAGTGGTGTAACACCTCAAATTTTAATACCAAATATTGGCCAAAATAAAACATTTTTATAAATAGAAGAACATCCTCAAATTTGGATTTACAAAAACCTTGGTATGAAATCAGAGTATAAAAGTAGGTGTTACAAAATAGATCATAACCAAGCTAAGACTAAATCCAATCTAGTGTTCTTCTAATCTAGGTCCCACATCTCTATCCATGCGTACCTAAGCCTTCCATCCCGAACCTGAGTACATAGCAAAACAAAACAAGGAGTACGTGAGACAAAAACGTCTCGTGAGCTACATGGGTTTAGACCCGATAATAAAAATGAAATGTCACGTTTCATATAACCAATCAATATACATATATATATATCCAACTATCCAGTCTAGTCACCTTAATGTGACTCTATCAACCTTGCTTACCTAGCAATCACGTCTAACTATCGGGTTGCCCCCGAACTATCTAGAATCACAAACATATCTAGTTATCGGGTCGCCCCCGAGCTAACTAGAAACAAGGTATCGGCAATAGGATCGCCCACGCTACCGATACCTGCCTTGCCCACCGGAATACGTCCAATGAGTAAGACTACTAACGTGGAAGAGTCGATGGGAAATCCATCCCAACTGCCCCTCAATCCACACCTCATGATCGGGGAGTCTCCCGTATCATCACATCATCTCAACATATCATAACTCGATGGTTATGTCTATCTAGCTCTCGGCTATCACGTCTATCATCAAACAAGTTAGTCCAATACAACTATCGGCATAACTAACTACTAACTACTAGTCTATACAAATAAGCAAATAGAACATAACACAAGTAATAAAATGTATTTCATAGGCTATGTACTCAGTAAACTTCCACACGTACTCACCTTAGCAATATGATGCTCAAACCGTGTTCTTGACACCAATCTCTTGCTTCACAATTTCACCGACTTTCCAAGATATCACCGAAAGCCTAATACAACAATCATACAATGTTCAACATCACAATCTAATATTAATGTATCCATTTATCACTAGATACCATCAACTAACACTTTCCCCCAATTATGGTGATTTACCAAACCCTAGGTTTAACCATCCCGTAAGATTCTTACAAATCAAAATCATACACTTGTTTCCTTTGTCAAAATACCATCTATTAAGTGTATACAACCTTTATTTAACCATTAATCACCAACCCAAGAACTAGGGTTTCAAACCCAGGCTTCTAAACCCATAGATCTAAAGCTACAACTACAAAGGAGTGAAGATATACCTTTAATCTTCAACTAGGAGTGAAGAATCACAAGATTTGATGAAGAAATCAGCTCCAAATGATGGTTTACACTTAAAATCGTTCACACACTTGAAGAGAGAAAAACTAGGGTTTACAAATGCAATAAATGAGCCAAATCCCGACTTTAATGCTGCCAGACAAAAGATCACGACGCGAACTAGTTCGCGTCGCTAACTCTGCTCATCGATCGCATACTTAGCGATCGCTAACCCAACGCGAACTACTTCGCGACCCAAAGCCAAACTACCTGGCCCGACTTCCCGATCGCTAACCTATGTTCGCGTCGCGAACTTCCAATGCAGCCAGGGCTGCATTTTTCCAACTTTGTCTCGACCCGGTTTCGCCCATAACTTTCTCGTACGGTATCCAAACGACACGAAACCAATTTCCACGTGTTTTATATGATTTATCCATAATTATCATATTTTTACATATTTTATTTATTTACAATTTCGGGTCGTTACAACTATCTACCCCTTAAGAAGATTCCGTCCTCGGAATCTCATCATAGTTCACGAAATCCGGGTACCTCTTCCGAATCTCGTCTTTGACTTCCCAAGTCAAATTCGGCCCAAGTGAATGCTTCCACTTGACCAACACCAAATCAATCTCCTTATTCCAAAGCTTCTTTGTCTTCGTTTCTAATATAGCCTCGGGTTCCTCAATCAACCGGTTCGGACCGTCAACCCGCAACTCTTGCAATGGAATAATATTTTCAACTTCCCCGATGAACTTTTTCAAATAACTCACGTGAAAGGTGTCATGCACACCTTGAAGCTCGGGTGGAAGTTCCAACTTAAAAGCTTGAAGCCCGACCCGTTTCAATATTTTAAACGGTCCAACATACCTTGGGCTTAACTTTCCCTTTTTACCAAACCGCATCACACCTTTCCAAGGTGACACTTTTAACATGACCATATCACCGACATCCAAGTCGTATGGCCTTTTCTTCAAACCCGAATAACTTCGTTGTCTATCTTGGGCGACTTTCATGTTGGTTTGAATAATACCGATCTTCTCATTTGTCACTCTCACGATTTCGGGACCCGTGAGTTTCGTCACTCCCGCTTCCAACCAACAAGATGGAGTTCTACATTTCCTTCCATACAACGCCTCATAAGGCGGCATCTTAATAGTCGAGTGATAGCTATTATTATACGAGAACTCGACTAACGGTAAATGTTCATCCCATTTACCACCGAAATCTAACACACACGATCTCAACATATCTTCAACCGTTTGAATTGTTCTTTCACTTTGACCGTCGGTTTGCGGCTGATAAGCCGTGCTCAACCGCAACTTTGTACCCAACTCTTCTTGTAATGACCGCCAAAATCTCGAGGTAAACCTCGCGTCCCTATCGGACACAATCGATAACGGAACCCCGTGGAGTCGAACCACCTCATCAACATACAACTTAGCCAATTTCTCAAGTGGCAACGTTTCCCGAATGGCTAAAAATAACGCACTCTTGGTCAACCGGTCAACTATGACCCAAATGGCATCGAGACCTCTACTCGTCTTTGGTAAACCTACTATGAAATCCATAGTTATATCTTCCCACTTCCCGGCCGGTACAACCAATGATTGAGCTACCCTATACGGTACTTGATGCTCGGCTTTCACTTGTGCACACATGGCGCACTTAGAGATATACTTGGCCACTCTCGCCTTCATTCCGGGCCACCAATAAACCCGTTTCATATCTTGATACGTCTTTGTACTTCCCGGGTGAATCGAATACTTCGACTTGTGCACATCATACAACAACTCTTTTCGGATACCCCCGAACTTAGGAACCCAAATACGACCGCCTACGGTCTTCAACCCTTGTGCATTTTCGAGAAAATGTTGGTTCTTACCTAACCGTTCTTGTCTTAACTCATCTTTTCCCATAACCTCTCGTTGGGCATTCTTGATTCTTTCGATGATGCTCGAGACAACTTCTATACGTGATAAAATTCCTCGGTTCGGATTTTCATAAACTTTTCGGCTCAAGGCGTCGGCTACTACATTAGCCTTTCCCGCGTGATACACAATCTCACAATCATAATCGGCAATCAACTCGATCCACCTTCTTTGTCGCATATTAAGATCTTTTTGAGTAAACACGTATTGTAGACTTTTATGATCCGTGTACAACGTACACCGAGTGCCATACAAATAATGCCTCCACAATTTTAAGGCAAATATAATCGCCGCCAATTCCAAGTCGTGTGTCGTGTACCTTAATTCCGCATTCTTCAATTGTCGCGAGGCATACACGATCACCTTTCCTCTCTGCATCAACACACAACCGAGCCCTTGATTCGAAGCATCACTATAAACCACAAAATCTTCCATACCATCCGGTAACGTAAGAATCGGCGCGTTACATAACTTTTCTTTCAACAAATTAAACGGTTCTTCTTGCTTCTTTTCCCACACAAACTTCTCACTTTTTCTCGTTAACTTCGTGAGTGGAATCGCGATTCTCGAGAAGTCTTGTATAAATCTCCGGTAATAACCGGCTAACCCAAGAAAACTTCTAACCTCGGTAGGAGTTCTCGGGGCCTCCCAATTTGACACTGCTTCAATCTTGGACGGATCAACTTTAATACCATCACACGTCACCACGTGACCTAAGAATTGCACTTCCCGCAACCAAAATTCACATTTCGAGAATTTTGCATACAACTTCTCCCGTTTCAACACGTCTAGAACAAGTCTCAAATGACCTTCGTGTTCTTCTTCGGTTTTCGAATAAATCAAAATGTCGTCAATAAACACGATCAAAAACTTATCAAGGAACGGTTTACAAACCCGAGTCATCAAATCCATAAAAATAGCCGGCGCGTTTGTAAGACCAAACGGCATTACTAGAAACTCATAATGACCATAACGTGTACGAAAAGCCGTCTTCTCGGTGTCGCCTTCTTTCACCCGAACTTGGTGATAACCCGACCTCAAATCGATCTTCGAGAAATAACTAGCACCTTGCAATTGGTCGAATAAGTCGTCAATTCTCGGCAACGGGTAACGGTTCTTAATAGTTACCTTATTCAACTCTCGGTAGTCAATACACATTCTCATTGAACCGTCTTTCTTCTTAACAAATAACACCGGTGCACCCCACGGTGACGAACTCGGACGAATGAAACCCTTATCCAACAAATCTTGCAATTGGGTCATCAATTCCCGCATTTCGGTGGGAGCTAAACGATAGGGAGCACGAGCAATCGGCGTCGCCCCCGGAACTAAATCAATTTTAAATTCGACTTGTCTCTCCGGTGGTAAACCGGGCAAGTCATCGGGAAACACCTCGGGGAAATCCCGAATAATTTTGACATCATCCATTGACTTCTTTTCCTTTCGGCCATCTATTACATATGCAATAAACGATGCACAACCCTTCGATATACTTTTCCTCGCCTTAATGGCGGTAATCACATTAGGCATGTGATGTCGTTTCTCCCCATACACATACACTTTCTCATTCTCTGGTGTCCTAATCGACACGAAACCAATTTCCACGTGTTTTATATGATTTATCCATAATTATCATATTTTTACATATTTTATTTATTTACAATTTCGGGTCGTTACAAGTGGTATGCCTGATATGAAATATATTCCACCTCCACCTTCAGCTCATATTAGAAAGGGTAAAGAAGTTTATGATGAAGATTACCCTAACAGAGCACAAGGTCATTACATGGTGAACAAGATAAATCTTGTCAGAGCTGATAAACAGTCGAAATGGAAGGTAGAACACAAGAGATACTTAGAGAAAGTAGCTATGTATCAAGCTCTTGAGGAGAAGAAAAAGAAGGCTCAAAATGAAATTCCTGTTCAAGTACCTGTTCAAATAGAAGACATTCAGATAGAAGCTCAAAAAGCAGAGTTCAAAAGACTTAGAAAAGTAGAAGAAGAACATATTAAATGTCTTGAAGATTTGGTTTCTGAATGCAAGAGAACTAAAAGTGAATTAACTGATGATGTGTTTGAACAGAAGACCAATATGATTGAATTTTTAAAAACAAAAGGGCACAATGCAAAGTCCTTTGGCAGAATGAAGATGATGACCATTATTGAAAAATATTGTGCTGCCAAGAAGAAGGATTTGGCTGAACAAGAAGCAAAAGAAGCAAAGAAATCAAAAGCCCTAATTCCAATCAGTCCAAATTTATTTAAAGCTGGTAGTACATCAACTACTGGTGAATCCTCAACTCCCCAATCAAAGAAGAGAAAGACTGTTACTCAAGAACAGAGTACTAAAAAGAAATCAAAAACAGAACAAATCATTCCTGTTCTTGAAGTACCTGTTGCTCCCTTGCAGAACAATCCAATCATCAATTGGAGAGTTATGCCTAACAATGTTATAGAAATTATAAGGGAAGACAAAATTATACAAAGATTTACTGGATGGTTACCATTGATTGGATCTTGCTCAAGAAGTGATGTTATTAAACTTCTGATCATTGGAAAACCAAGGATGTCAAAGAAATCATGGAAAGAATCTGGTGCTGGATACTTAACAAGAATGATTGATGCTGCATTTTATCCAGACAATTACCCAGAACAATTTACAGATCCAGATAATGTATATGCTTGGAATGTGATTCCAACTGCCAATATGTATTTCTTTGAAAAATCACACAAAAGATGTGAGCTCTACTTATATGAAAAAGAATATCCACATTCTGAAAAGACTATGTATCAGATATTCACAAATACAATGATGAAACCATATGATGCTGTTATGTTCCAGAACAAATTAACTTATTTTACAAAGAGAAACAGTAAATACATCATTGCACAAAGACATCAACAGAATCAAAGAACGTTGGAGAAAAGAAAGAAAGAAGAGGAAGAACAAAAGAAACTTATGTGATTAAAAAAAAATCAATAAGTTTAGGGGGAGATTGTTGGAGCAGATCACAGATCAACTTATTACTGATGCTGCAGTTAGTACTGATCATAGTTAATACTGATGAATACTATGGTTGTTACTGATGGGGCAGATTTACTTACTACTGATGAGTTGATGCTGGTGAAGACTATGACTAACTTACTACTGATCAAGCATATATTGAAGATACTACTGATCTTAGTAGTTACTACTGACGTTGGTTTTGGACTTACTACTGGTTACCAAAGTTACTACTGACGATACAAATTTACTACTGGTGATTGCAGATTACTACTGGTATACGATTTGGAAGCGTATCAAGTCCGAGATCTTCGTAGAGTTAGTTATAGAATGTAATTCAATGTATATCTTTTATTATTCGATGTAAATCAAGTCCTAGAATAACTAGGGTAAAAAGTTAGGCTTCAAGGACTATTATAAATAGTTCCTTACGAATTGTAAACGTACGTGTGTATTGTTAATCGATAATATACATTGAAGCTCTTTGTGAAACTGTATTCTTAATATTTTCGCATATTGTTCTTACAGTTCATTGTTCTTAATTTATTGATATAGTGTTGATCCGCTGCAACTTCTATTATCAATTAGATCTAAAGGTGTTTATTAACTCTTCATAGTTAATCGATCCTGGCATACTGATCTTGGAAAAATATGTAACCGAACATTTTGCTTGCTGAGAAATATAGTTACACGGGTTACTCGCCGCCGCATTGCGCGGGTACCCTGCTAGTATTTTATATAGTTACATATAACAAATCATATTTATGTTATATAAAATTTATGTTTAGCAAAAATATGAGCACCCGTGAATTCATCACCTAGTTGGTTTTTATAACTTTAATTGGGCATACAGAGATTATCCCAAAAATAAACCAAACTATATCAATTGTTACCTGAAAATACGATGCCACCTGTAAATCCTAATTTTTTTGCTACAATTAGTGGAATAACACCTGGACGATATAAAGCAGATTTCATATACTCCACTTCACAATCCACCTCGTTGACATCGTCAATTTCTCACCAATTTTCCACCCAGCTTCTGCCCATCGCTGCCGTACGCCACCATGTCAACATCCGTAATTCCGTTGACGTTTCTACTAATTTTAACCCACGCGGCTGTTTTAGTCCGATCACAGTCAATAATCCCATCGAGGTACGACGGATTCGTGTACAGAAAACGGGCGGCATCGACGGCCACCGTGATGATCGAGGCGTTTTATGATCCGGTGTGTCCTGATAGCAGGGATTCGTGGGCCCCACTTAAACAAGCGGTTGATTATTACGGTCCTACGGTTGTTTCTCTCATCGTTCATACGTTCCCGTTACCGTTAGTATTCCTATACCTTTCTTTCTTTTGCTATATGTTTTGCTTTACTTTGTTTCGTCAATGGAGATTCTTTTTTCCAGGCCGATAATTGCTAAGTTCACCTCTGTGTATGAAACTTTTGAGTCAGTAATGTATTAATGTAAATACTAATATTAATAACAATAACATTAATTAAAGTTTGTATTAATCAAATTACTATGTGATAATATTAATTAAAGTACATTTAATATTAATATTAATTAATGTATTTACATTAATGAAACAAAGTTTGTAAATAGTACGAGTAAAAGACTTGACACTTTTAAGCTCCAACTCAGTTAGAATATACGGTAATCACGTAAAATATAGTTATACAAAGAGTATATTGTGGATTCGCACAAGCTCGATAACCCTCACGAGATTGATACTTGAGCTCGATCTGAAAATCTACTTGAGTAGCTCGAGTTCAAGTCAATTTACACCGATTAGATTTTGAGTATTTTCTAATCAATCTCGAGTATTTACGAGTTGACTCAATTTACAAAATCCCCTATCTCCTTCACATCGTTTCACTGGTTTGATGATATGTAACTTGTGTATTAGAAGTATGATATTCTGAACTTTATTTTAAGAAGGTTTGGAAAAAATGTTATCACGTATTTTATACACTCTAGAGAATTTTGTACATTTTCCTTAATATTAAATGAGAGATGATTCGTACAAAGAAATATTTATTCATACAGAGCAATTTCATCATCGCAATTATGCATTTCCTTTCTTTTTACGAAATTTTACATTTTACCTTTCCCTTTAAGGGTATGACCGTATGACTGTCATTTGTGATTTGTGATGAAATTGCTCTGTATAGATAAATACTGATCTGTACGAATCACCTACCATATTAAATAAATGCTTCTAATACACTTTAGTACTTTGTTTTAAAAAGGAAAGCAGATGTTTAATAGTAGTAATATAGATTAAATTCACACGTTCCCTAAACAAGCCTTTTTGTTAAGCTGATTTATATATATACTGTTACTTTTTTTGCGTATAAAAGTTTCTAAGCAATAAGAATAATATTTCACTTGAAATGGAAAAATTGAATATGAAATTGAAAATTTATTTATTTAATTTTAATGTTACTATGCCATATCATAATTTTGATAACGACAGTACAGCATTTAATGCATAGAGTACATGTCAGCTATTAGTAGCACATACAAGATGGATTGACCTCACCTTGCCTTCTAGAAGACCAAAATGTTTGGTAAACTTTTGATGAAACGCTTGAAAGTTTGTTGATATATCAAATGTGCAATTACTAAAGCTGACAGTACAACATTTGATGCGTCTTTGTGAAGTGCTTTTATTGATCAAAAGTTGAGCCTTTTTTTGTCATCGCTTTGCCTTTTTTTTCCAACAAAAATAACCATTTTATCATCTAGTTTTGTGTTCAGATGGAGGCCCAATGATAGGTGCCCGATGATAAAGGAGCTTACCCTTGTGTTCAGTTTATTGTTTCAGGCCCATTAGAAAATCCATGCCATATTTAAATTGTGTTTTATTTAATGGAATAAGTTGATGTTTTTGCAAAAATTGAATTTTCTCTCCAGAATCTTGTTCTTCGTGTTGAACAAATTTTGAAGATCAATCCTACAAAATTCTTGAATCAACGTGGTTTTCGTTAGATTGTCGGATTCAACTAGTATTCGTTGAATCAATGAGTCCAATCTATACTATCGTGTCTTAATCTACATCACAGTCCATCAAGATTAACAAACTATAACGAACTTTTTGTTGCAGATACCATGACAATGCTTTCGTTACTTCTCGAGCTTTGCATATTGTCAATGAGTTAAATGCTTCGGCTACATATCGTTTGTTGGACGCCTTTTTTAAGAGTCAGGTTACACTTTCAACTTATTTAATCTTTTTGCATAGTGACAATATTACGTTCCTTTGAATCAATTTCTATTTTTTGAAACATAGCAAACTCCTTTATGTTATAAGTTTATGATAAAAAAAGACGGACCTAGTTACATGTATAAAATTGAAATTGATTATAATGTTACAACGTAAGCAGTTAAACTGTTAAACACATATAAAATTGAAATTGACTTCAAATAATTTCTTTTTCTTTAGTTTTATTTAATAAATTGCATGTTTTAATGTTTTATGATCATGGTTATACCAATATTTTTTGACATTTATAGTGTGTTTATTGACATATAAACAGGAACAATTCTACAATGCACAAACTTTGAACATGTCTCGAGAAGCCGTTCTTGATCAAGTTATAGGGTTCGCATCAAACGCTCTTGGGAATTCCGTGCAATCTGCCATTAGGTCTGGATTTAATGACTCGAAAACGGGTATAAAAACAAGGGTTTCATTCAAGGTAATTCGACTAACCCTAATTCGTGAGTTGTACATCATGCATAAATTGCCACCTTAGCTGGGGTGTTTAGGAAAGCTTGTGTAATGAGTGTATTAGCTTAGGTGCTGTTTGTTTTTTTAGAGCAAAAAGATCTGCTGTCTGCGGACCACATCTGCCAACTGCTGCAACTTCTGGGTGGACCAAAAGTGTGCAGTCTGCAAGAAAACTGTTGTTTGTTTTTTAACATCTGTAGACTTGCTTAAATAAATCGAAATTTAATATATCCTACGTCTAACAACATTAAAATAATTCATATAACAATATACTACGTTGTTTGGAAGAGATGTGTTTTTTTAGGTTTGGAAGACCCAAGAAGCTAATGCCCAAAGCTTCTTGGAGAAGACCTTCTGCAGACATAAAAAGTTCTGCGAGCTTCCAAAAAACAAACATCTGCGGAAGGCTTTTTCTGCGCGTGGTCTGCGCCGCGAAGACAAAAGACCTCAGGAAGACCTTTTGTCAAAAAACAAACAGCACCTTAATCTTAAATAAGCTTGCATTTGTAAATATGAATAGAGTAAATTACACAAATGGCCCCTTAAGTTTGTACCTAATTACATATTTGGTCTTTTAGTTTCATAGATTACATTTGTAGTCCTTATTTCTGAAACTCTTGAAACGTTTGGTCATTAATCTAAACAGACGTTTATTTTTCCCGTCAAGTATGGTCACGTGTCATGCACACGGGGATAAATCTGTTATTTTCTCTTTCCATTCACCAACTTGAAACCCATAAAGAACCATGTGTTTGACGGGACAAGATAACGTCTGTTTAGGTAAATGACGAAACGTGTCAATAGTTTCAAAGATAAGGACTATCAGTATAATTTATGAAACTAAATGACCAAATATGTAATATGGTACAAACCTAAAGGACCATTTGTGTAATTTACTCATGAATATAAGATGGTATAGGGACTTCTTACTAGAAAACTTTTTTCTTGTTTTTTGTAGTACGGTTGCTCGAGAGGTGTATATGGCACGCCGTTTTTCTTTGTTAACGGGTTTTTGGTACCATTTAACGATGCTGACATAATTGACTACAATGCATGGAGAAAACTCATTGATCCGCTTATTACTAAACAACAAAGTAGTCCTTCGAATGTTTTCTGATTCAGAAACTGTTGTCGTTTTTGTTGTTCAAAACTATATTCTATGTTGGATTTTGGGTATCTGTTTTATACAAATAAAACGTCAATAGCGATCCAAAGAGGAGAGCAATCTACTAGTTATATTTACTATTTTTGTATCATTGTGTTTTTTGGTTACATTATTTTAGTAACATAGGTACATAGCGATCCAGGGCGGATCTACGATCACTCATATAGAAAAAAAATTGTTAAAAAAATTATTGGAAATTTTTATACGATCTCCACTTAAATCTTTCCACTAAATTTTTATGAAAAGTCCCGGTTGATTTTGATTCTAAATTCGTCACTGTAAAGACTTATGGTTTTGTATGATAATAAAATCGAAACTCAATTGGCAATGCAATTAATTTCCAAAACATTTTCAGCTTGTCTTATTTCGACATTGCTATGTCCGAGTTACTTAAAATCTGCAAATGGATATTTCAAAGTAGCATTTGAGTCTTTTAGACCCAAAACAAGAGCAATAACTAAGATATTTTTTTAGAATCATTCTTATATACTAAAAGGATTTTACCACAAACTCCGATCCCATGCCAGTTTACTCCATGCCTGTTATGTGAGAGGTTAATCAAGGTGATTGAGACAACATTCGTTTTGATGTGATTTTTAGATTGGGAATCTCAACATTGGTTCGAGGGAAGGCAATAGGCATACTACCCCTTGTGGATGTCACTGTCTAGGCTCGAACCACTAATTTACTAGCTAACAATTAAAAAAAAAACTTAACAAATCACATGCCAAATCAATCATCAAAAGTTATATATGATGCACATATAGGCATTTAACCTTTTAAACGGTTATAACAGGTTATAACAGGTCAACTAAAATATATATAATAGAATAGAGACGTGTTCGATTCTAGAACAAGATTGAACCCGACTAGAACATATAAAACCGAAAATTCAAAATTGATTAAAAACAAGAACGGAGAAGTGGACCAAAATAATGGTTTCGGTTCTTGTTTGGTCTGGTTATTTCAGGTTTAAAGCCGAAAACTACATCATCAACCTTACTGCCATGGTTTTGAGAAATATGTTATACTCAAAATTGTCAAATTATGGTTCTATAACCGAAAAAAGGGTACCTAAAAACCAAAAACTAGAAAAGACAAAAGAGGAGAAGCAAGAACTTCTCCGAAAACTATAACCCCGGTTCAACCGATCCTGATTTGATTCCTGTTCCAATTTGATTTCCTACAAAAAAAAAAAAAAAAAACTCAAACCTAAGATAGAACATTGGAATAAAAGTGAGTTTGTAGTCTAGTGTTCTAAATAACGTGCGACATGGCTTGGTGATATGGTCAAACCTCAAACCTTGTAGACCATAATATTTCATAAGGCGCGATCTAAGACAATCATTGTGTACGTAAATTATATATATATATATATATATATATATATATATATATATATATATATATATATATATATATATATATATATATATATATATATATATATATATATATATATATATATATATATATATGGTTCCATTGAGAATTGATATATTAGGTGAGAATGTGAGAATTAGGCAAAAAGACGCGCGGTGGTATTTTTGTAATTAAGTCCAACTTTTCTGTCCCACACGCGGTGGCATTTTTGTAATTACGTCCAACTTTTCTTTAATCATCGATGATTAAACTGGGTGTAGTGTTTTAATCATCAATTATTAAACTATTGAGATTGTTTTTAATCATCGATGATTAATCTTGACTATATGTTTAATCATCGATGATTAAACTTGAGTTTGGGTTTAATCATCAATGATTGAACTAGTCTGAATTTTTTATAAAATGCTATTTAACTACTAATGATTAATCTTTGATATTTTTTTTAATCATCGATGATTAAACAGTTTAATCATCGATGATTAACCTTGTCTCCGTTTTTTAGATTCTTAATTCTCTATAACATGCTGTTTAATCATCGATGATTAATCTTGACTATATGTTTAATCATCGATGATTAAACTTGAGTTTGGGCCTAATCATCGATGATTAAACTGAGTGTAGTGTTTAATCATCGATGATTAAACTTTATCTGTGTAATAATCATAAGATGCTCTTTTAATCATCGATGATTAAACTTGACTATATGTTTAATCATCGATGATTAAACTTGAGTTTGGGTTTAATCATCGATGATTAAACTTAGTGTAGTGTTTAATCATCGATGATTAAACTTGACTATATGTTTAATCATCGATGATTAAACTTGAGTTTGAGTTTAATCATCGATGATTAAACTGAGTGTAGTGTTTAATCATCGATGATTAAACTTTATCTGTGTAATAATCATAAGATGCTCTTTTAATCATCGATGATTAAACTTGATAATGTGTTTAATCATTAACGATTAAACTTGGGGTTGGGTTTAATCATCGATGATTAAAAACAATCTCAAAAGTTTAATAATTGATGATTAAACACTACACCCAGTTTAATCATCGATGATTAAAGAAAGTTGGACTTAATTACAAAAATGCCACCGCGTATGGGACAGAAAAGTTGGACTTAATTACAAAAACGCCACCGCGCGCGTGAGGAAAGTTGGACTTAATTACAAAAATGCCACCGCGCGCGTGAGGGCTGGAAGGAGATAAGAGGCTGAGATCTATTCTCACATTCTCATCTAATATATTAATTCTCAATGGAACTCACTTTTATATATATATATATATATATATATATATATATATATATATATATATATATATATATATATATATATATAATACACAATTCTACCGAACAAATATGAAAAGAAGAGACGTAGCTATAAACTTAATACGAAGTACATAATTTGTAAAATCATTTTCAACATATACATTTGGCTCATATCCAACATTTCTTATAATAAATTAACTGTATATATCTGTATCATAATTTTAATATGTGTAAAAATATAACTTATTACGGGTAAATATATATGCCAAGTTGGAACGTAAATTTAAGTATTATCTTGTCATGTCAAGAACCAAAAAGTGGGTAAAATACTAAAAGTTAAGTAGGCCTCTATTAGGAGGGCTTTTGATGATCTTTATCTTAAAAAAAAAAACCCATTACTTTTACTGATTGGCCTAGGTCAGTCCCAATTAAGGTATTGATTAAAGCTTGTTAAATCGCTCACGTGCGCATGCCGACAAAATGTAACTTACAAAAAAGGGGATTTGTTATGTTATCCGATGTTTACCCTTTGTGCGGAATTCATAAAGAATCAGAAGAGTACCTGTTCTCCAATTGTTTCATCATCTTGGTTTTTTTTTTTTTTTTCATGAGGTTTGTGATTGGTGGGGAGTTGCGGCCCAAATTATATCACGAGTATAGACTCATTTTGGTCTTGGGGGTGTTCTTTGAATATGACAGGTAATCGTTTGTCTGCTTTCTTCTGGAAATTTCGGAACAATGTCATTTTTAAACTGACTGATAGGAATTGCTTCAAGTTGGATATTTCTCACATGCAGGCTCAATCTTTCTTTTGGTTGAAATCGAGATCGAAGGGTGTTATTTCGGCTGCAGATTATGGCGAATGAATCACCGATCCTAATGGGATTTGTGATAAAAGATAGTAATAATATTTGTCTTTGGTCTTAGTGTGGTGTTTAGGCGTTTTAGGTGTTATAGCTGTTTAATTCTTTGCGTTTATTGTGTTTTGTATCATTGCTAGTTTCTCGCTAGCGTTTTTTTTATATATTTTAGCTCATGGGTCCATGACAATTTCTGTAATTTACCCAAAAATTTACCTTTATTATTATTATTTTTACTGACGATAATTAGAATTAGTGAATGCAAATTGGTGTTCTCAAGAACACCGTTAACTACGGTCACCATTCACCATCCTCGCAAGTCGCAAGCATTCCCCACTGCTGGAGCTGCTGGTATACAACCATGTCACGACATGCTCTACGAGTTCTCGACAATCATCACTCCACAACCACCATCCTCAACACGACTACTCTTTCTCTTTCGCAAACACGTCAATCGCACGCCCAAATCCTCCGAACTGGTCTTTCTCTCGACACCCATTTCACCACAAAGCTTCTATCTTTATACGCCAACCACCATCGTTTCACAGAAGCCAACAATTTCCTAAACTCCATCGAAAACCCAGACGTATTCTCCTTCTCCACCCTCATTCACGCTTACTCAAAGCTCAATCGGTTCACCGACGCCATTGTTTTATTCTCTCGTATGATCTCACACGGGTTGGTTCCCGATACCCGTGTCGTTCCTTCTGTTATCAAAGCTTGTAGCGGGTTAAACGATTTGAGAATCGGGAAACGGGTTCATGGGTTCTGTGTAGCTTCTGGGTTATGTAAAGACTCGTTTGTTCAGTCTTCTTTGGTTCATTTATACGTGAAGTGTAGCCACCTAAAAGATGCACACCAACTGTTCGATGGAATGTCTGAACCAGATGTTGTTTCGTGCAGCGCTTTGGTTTCGGGTTATGCTCGACAAGGGTACGTTAAGGAAGCTGAGACAGTGTTTAGTAGGATGATAGAGTTAGGAATTGAGCCAAATTTGGTATCATGGAACGGTTTGGTGGCAGGGTTTAATCAAAGTGGGCATCATTTAAAAGCAGTCGTGGTGTTTAAAGAAATGCATTTTTGTGGTTTTAAACCTGATGGAACAACTATTTCTAGTGTTCTTCCTGCTGTTGGAGATTTAGAACAGTTATTACTCGGTGTTCAGATACACGGGTATGCATATAAACATGGATTTGTATCCGATAAATGCGTTGTGAGTGCACTCATCGATATGTACGGGAAATGTTCATCGACTAAAGAAATGTCAAAGGTGTTCGATGAAATGCCTCAAAGAGATCTCGGTGCTTGTAACGCTTTAATTTCCGCATTTGCTAGAAACGGTTTAACCGATGATGCAATAAACGCATTTAAAAACCTACAAAATGAAAAATTGGATTTAAATGTTGTATCATGGACATCTATTATATCATGCTGTTCACAACATGGAAAAGACATTGAAGCCCTTGAATTCTTCAGAAAAATGCAAATTTCAGGAATAAAACCGAATTCAGTCACGATCCCGTGTTTACTCCCGGCATGTGGGAACATTGCAGCATTAAAGCACGGGAAATCCGCACACGCGTTTTCCCTCAAAACCGGGATTTCAAATAATGTTTTTGTCGGTAGTGCGTTAATCGACATGTACGCAAATTGTGGAAGAATTAATTTAGCGCGAATTTGTTTTAATAATATGCCAATTCGTAACATAGTTTGTTGGAACGCGATTATTGGAGGATATGCGATGCATGGAAACGCTAACGAAGTTATTAATTTATTCAATTTATTAGAAAAAAGCGATCAAAAACCGGATTTTATTACTTTCACTTCTTTACTATCCGCTTGTAGCCATAGCGGTTTTACCGATCTAGGTCAACATATTTTTAATAAAATGACAAATAATTATGGAATTAAACCACGAATCGAGCATTATGCGTGTTTGGTTACACTTCTAGGCCGTGCGGGAAAGATTAACGAAGCGTATTTAACCATTGAAAAAATGCCATTTGAGCCCGATGCATGTGTTTGGGGAGCTTTGTTAAGTTCGTGTAGAGTTCATAATAATATGGAATTAGGAGAATTAGCGGCGAATAAACTATTTGAATTAGAACCGAATAATCCGGGGAATTATGTTTTATTATCCAACATTTATGCAAATAAAGGATTATGGAAAGACGTTGATCGAATTAGGGATTTGATGAAATCAATGGGAATGAGAAAGAATCCGGGGTGTAGTTGGATTGAGATAAAAAACACGGTTCATATGCTTCTAGCGGGCGATCGATCACATCCTCAAATGGTTGAGATATTAAAAAAGATTGATAATTTAAGCACGGAAATGAAGAAATCGGGGTGTTTTCCGGTGACTTCATTTGTGTTGCAAGATGTTGAAGATCAAGAAAAAGAGCATATTTTGTGTGGGCATAGTGAGAAATTGGCGGTGGTTTTAGGGCTTTTAAATACTCCACAAGGGTCTAGGATTCAAGTGATTAAGAATTTAAGAATTTGTGGGGATTGTCATGATGTTATAAAGTTTATATCGAGGTTTGAAGGGAGAGAGATATTTGTTAGAGATACGAATCGGTTTCATCATTTTAAAGATGGATCGTGTTCATGTGGGGATTATTGGTGAAATAATCCACCGAATTTTTGCAATGATCATCATGCTCCACTTCAATGCCCAAAATTAAGAGTTAAAGCTATGGTTTGTTCAAATATTGACCCAATTCTTGATTCATGTGTTACAAAAGTAATTTGAAATTGGGTGTTTTATTGTCAACTTTGAAGGGTTGGAGTAGAAGTTTTAAAACCGGTAGATGCATTTAATCGGTCAGTATTCTAAAACGGGTGAACTGGTTGGACTGAACCAGATTACAATATTGTTGAGTATTATATGCAATAACTAGGTAAATAATGTACAAAAGCAAATACTAACTAACCGAAGGTGGGAACATGAGAAACACGTACATAACTTTTGATTCATGAGGAGTTATGGGCCCGTGAGCAGAGCTCTCCACTTGTTTGGCACATCCCTCGGGCCCAAATTCTAGCATTTCGGGCTTTGGTTTCTAATATAAATCACGGGCTACGACTAGGATAGATTTTATGAAAAAATGGTGCCAAAAGAAATAAATTTTCTAAATAAATTCCAAAAACACTATCCCTAATCTGGTCGGACGTGCCAAAAATATGAGTATATTGAAACGAAACTAAAGAAAGAAAATGGGAGAGAGAATTTGCCTAAGCCATATGAATTATTCATTTTTTATTTCTAATTGATTTTCGTTATAAATAGAACAACACTTGTTCTAACAATGTTATAGGTTGACTGGTGGAATTTTGAGTGAACTATCCGTATAATTTACTCACAATTTTATTGTGTATCCAATAGTGTTTTATTTAACCCAAACCTAAATCAACCTGGAGCCAAATCATAGCCATACATACATTTACTTTAAAGGAGGGGCATAAGATATAGACACTTATACCTCAATCCGGCGGTATATGAGAATAGTTGGGAGTATATGAGATGTGTGTGCATGCGTCTAAAAACATACAAAAGTAAAATACATGCGAGTTTTAATAAGTCTATGAAAATGCGTGTATGTGACGGAAAAAACATTGTAAATATGTGTATGCAATCACGTGACTTTAGCATATGATAAGAAACTAGGTTACGACTATGACTCCTGTGAGTGAGTCTATACTCTATTGCTACAAAATTGATGGCTTAGCTTTAGCACATATACCATTTTTTAACTATCCCTATTAGCCTTCATAATTTTCTATTTCCCTAAATTTCAACTCATTTTTGTTTTTGGTTTCTACACAATGTGTCGTAAGAACATGAGTTAAAATATATTTAGTGAGTTAATTTTTTCGTAACTAATTTAAGGAACTATTAATTTGTTATCTACATACCAAATATATCATTTGCTAAAAAAATCAGATATAAGAAGACTTCAAATTTAGAATTAATTACACAAAGGGAGCTGATTCGTACAGAGCATATTTTGTAAATGTAGAGCAATTTTTTGTTGAAAAGACAATTATACCCTTCTCTTATTTTACCCCTCCAATTAAAACCCTTTCCTTCCAAAAATTAATTAAGCCATTTGCCGTTCAAAAAACAAAAACCCTGGAGCCGCCGCAGAGCACCTTCAAGGTTTGATTCGTTTAAGTTATCTTACTACTATATAAAGCATTTAGGCCTACCCCATTAGGCAAGTTTAAGGAGCTCCTTAAACTTGATTTTAAGGACCTTTCCACTTTTGTTAGTTAGTCTTCTACCTTAAAAAAATAAATCGTGGCTAATAAGATTCGAACCCAAGACCTCTCCTAACTTATCACTATGTGTTAACCACTTGCTATACATTACACTTTGGTAACACCACCCACACTTAATAACAAAAGTCTGTTACTCGAAAACCATTTTACCCAATAACATTAAATATACGACGCTGTAAATCATCAACTCTTACCAAAATCCACATTTCCGTTTAATTATTTATTTCTAGCAACAATTATTACCGTGTAAACAAACAACACTTGCTCGCCACGAAATATGGTTTCTGGGTACCCGCCGCCGCATTGCGCGGGTACCCTGCTAGTATGCTTTTATGGGTTTAGAATTTCGATTTCTTTGCTTACGTCACATGGTTTTGTTTTTGTATTATTATTAAATTTGCATTGATTTGATAATCTACTTATATCAGTTCATGTATTGTATAGCTATATATGTTTTGAATTGTGATTCTGTATACTCATATCAGTTCTACGTCATTAGTTCTTGTATTATTATTAATTTTGAGTTTTGTTTTCTTGAATTTATTTGTTTTAATTAGATATTATTTTGTAGCGAGTGTTTTGAAGAAATTAGATCGAGTTCAAACAAATGACATCAACAGAGTTAAATATTTTTATGCAACAGAGTGAAGAAATTGACTTAAATAGCTCAAATTTTGATTCAAGTGATGATTTATTTAAGAATACTCGAGAATTTTATTATTTAATGGGATACGAGATATCTATCCTTGGTTCAAGAAAAGACAAGTATATGATTTTGAAATGAGGAAGACCCCCAAAATCAAAAAAGAAAAGAGAAGTAACTTCTATGACACGAGAGACTTCAATATTTGAGTTGGTGGAATCATCACAAAGATATAATTCTTAAAGTTCTAACTATGTGCGCCTAAGAAACAATGAGGTTGTAGAAGAAAACAACTTAATTGATTTAAACATATGTCCATCAAATGGTTTCTATTCTAGGTTTGAATTTTCTGAAGACACTATGAAATTGTGTTTATGTTTTTGTCAATTTGTGATTCCCCAACAACTACTATGTTTGTTTGCAATGTTTTTGTCGGGATATAGTTTATTTCTATCTGATTTCTATTTTGCTTGCATATTTTATATTGTTTAAATTAGAAAAATCATTTGAATGGAATGTTACTTTGAGGGGAAAAAGGAATGAATTAAATGTGTTAAATGGCGAAAAAAAGTGACGAAAATAAGTAAGAAAAGAGCAAATGGTGAGAGAAAAAATTAATAGGAGGGGGTAAAATGTAAAGTGTGGTAAAATGAAAGAAAGGGTATAATTATCTTTAAATATAAAATTGCTCTGTATGGATAAAAAACGCTCTGTACGAATCAGCTCCCTTACACAAATGGTCCTTTAAGATGATACTAGATTGCAAGTTTGGTCCTAAACTTTTAAATTTCGACAAGTGTAGTCCTTTATGTTTAACAATTTTAAACGTTTGGTCCTTTAGGACAAACGGTGTTAACTTTTTAGGTTAAGTGACCTCATGTGCAATGCACATAAGGGTATTTTTGTCTTTTCGCACTCCATCTTCTTCCCCCACTTCATATTTCCCCCCCAAAATCAGAACCCTAATTTGAAATCCTAAAATACTCCATCAACAACCCTCAAATGACTATCACCATAACTCAAAATTTTGAACTTGCCTCTCGAATTTTCTCCAAAATAACCATCCACCAACACCAGATTCAGTCACCATATATGGCTGCTGCAACCGCCACCTCCGCCGCCGCCATCAAGTGGGTTTTGAATTATATGGAATGCTTATAAGAATGTCTTGTAGCACTGTGTAGCTAACTCAGCAGTAAGTATATTGATCTAACATAAATGGATATAAGGAATGAATTACATGCTATGTAAATATGTATAAAAAGGGCTCCACTTAAAACACCCGATTTCCAGCTTAGAAGTAGCACATTTTTCAAAAAATAAATTGAACCTTGTAAAATTGAGATAATGGAACATATGCTTTGAATTCATATGCTGAGCTTTAAGTTAAGGATGACTCAAATCGGAGTTTACATAAGGTGTTTTATTAACAAATGTCCTTGTTTAAAGAATAATAATATAACAAATTTTATTGCAGTTTTGGCTCGAGACTAATAAAGCTGCTTACTTGTTGAGGCAATACTTGTTTAACAACCTTAATGATCGACCGAGCACACGGCCTTTTCTCAGCCTTGTTGAGAAGAAATGGTTGGCTTTTCAGGTTTGATAATAATATAATCAAATGTTCTTGACCTTTTGATTTGAGGGTTGTTGATGGAGTATTTTAGGATTTCAAATTAAGGTTTTGATTTCGGGGGAAAAAGATGGAGTGGGGGAAGAAGATGGAGTGCGAAAAGACAAAAATACCCTTATGTGCATTGCACATGAGGTCACTTAACAGACAAATTTAACACCGTTTGGTCTAAAGGATCAAACATGCAAAATTGGTAAACATAAAGGACTACACTTGTCGAAATTAAAAGTTTATGACCAAACTTGCAATCTGGTATCATCTTAAAGGACCATTTGTGTAATTAAGTCTAAAATTTAATATAGAAATAAAATAAATAATTAACATTTCATAGGTATATTAATGGGTAAATTACAGTTTTTGTCCCTGACCTTTTCCCGATTCGGGGTTTTGTCCCTAAACTTTTTTCTTCTGTTTTTTGTCCTTTATGTTTTTCAAATTATGCATATTTGTCCTTCCGTCCAAAATCTTCCGTTAAGTGACTAAAAATGCAAAAAAAATAAGGGTATTTTCGTCTTTTACATTTCTTCATCCCCAACCCCCAACTGATCCATGAACCCTAATCCTAAATCAAGATCAGATTTTTGAATCCATCATCTTCATAAAATCAAAATCAAATCTGAAAAAAATCACCGTCTCTCTCTTGCCATCACCACCGTCTCTCTCTCTAACATTATCTTTCTCTCTTGTTATCATCTTCATAAAAACTAGACATTATCTGAAAAACCATCATCTTCATAAAATCTTCATCAAATCCTAAATACCAAACAGATCTGAAAAACGAGATCTCCGGCGAGATCTGAAAAACCAGATATGAAAAACGAGATCTCCGGCGAGATCTGAAAAACCAGCCGCCGTTTTGCGATTTCCGGCAAGCTCCGACAGAGTTTGGGTCTCAAACTTTGAGCGAGTCTTCGTCTTGACTAGACAATTCCAACGGTGGCTTCCGATTGGCCACCGGACCTCTCACGCGCCCCCAAGCGCCGGAGGAAGGTGCCAGCGATGATGAAAAATCGCCGTCACCGAGACTGTTCCGGCGGATTCCGGCCAAATCGTGGGTCATGTTTGGTCGGAAACTGTTCAGGGGAGTGAGGAGAGTATTTCCCCTCAACCAATTTCGGTTTCTAAACGTGTTTTGAAGATTGAATCGGAAGGGAAGCATTCAACGCCGGAATTGGTCCGGCGGCCGGAAAAACGCGATTCCGGTGGGAGTGTTATACATGGTTCGACTCGTGTGGGTGAGAAGAACATGGATCTGCAACCAATTGGGACTCCAGTTAAGTATTTGGGTTTCGATTTGGGACCTTCGGCGACTTGCATCTAGGTTTTTGATGAAGATGATGAAGATATAAAAGAAAAAGAGTTAAAATAGGGGTAATTTGAAGAAATCACCAAAAATATCGTCAGTTAACGAAAGATTTTGGACGGAAGGACAAATATGCAGAATTTGAAAAACATAAAGGACAAAAAAAAAGAAGAAAAAAGTTTAGGGACAAAAACCCAGAATCGGGAAAAGGTTAGGACAAAAACTGTAATTTATACTATATTAATAAAACCTTTTTCTAACATATCATTCTGATGTTGCTATTGGGCCAAATTTGAACAGACCAGGCGGCAGGCGCAATTAAATAGAAAATGGGCCTGACAGACTCCCAAAGCCCTTACCAAACCCCTCGATTTGTCGTCACTTTCCGATCATTCCCTTGTGGTGGTTGTTGCAGTCGGCGACGGCATCAGCATTTTCTTCTGAAAACCCTAATAAACCGATGTAAGAATTTGTACATTTTATTTCCTGCTCAATCAAACCCTTAACATCATTGTTGTTAAATAATCAAAAAATTACAAACACAATGACATCCGAATTGTCCGCTGCCGCTGAAGGAGGAAGCGGCGCCGGCAGTAGTGGAAACGTTTCTTCTCAGCGCAGTAGCTTGCCGTGGGCTCAAGTTGTTCGCGGTGGAGGTGAGCCGGACCCTGTCGCTTCTCGTTATCCGTCTGCGTCGCCACAGCTGGAGCAAAAGCTCGTATCTTCTGATCAATTAACGGTAATCGAGCCGCAGACCACCGCGACGGTGGAGAACCATCCGGATGGTTCTGAAGGTAGCAGTAATTGCAATGCGAGTGGTGTGACGAAGTCGGTTTGGAACAAACCCTCGGCGAACGGTGTTGCGGAAGGGAGTAGTACGCAGGTGATGGGCGCCGTTTCTTGGCCGGCGCTCTCGGAATTGACTCGGCCGTTACCTAAATCGTTATCTTCCTCTGCAGAATCATCTTCAAAATCCACACCTGATGCTATGGTTCTCCGATTCAGCTCAATTAACATTTATTTTGATTCAATATTTCTGAATTCAAATACATATTCTGTTTATACTGCTTTTGTAGATTCAATCAACACTGATAATGCTTATGGATTGTTATTGTTATTCTGCAGGCACCTATAACCACCCCGCAACCACCACATAAACCTTTTAAACCTAATGCAAGTAATCAAAACCATACTCATACAGTCAGGCATAAGTCAACGAACAGAGGCGGTGGTGGCTACAACCGGCCGCCACCACCACCACCTCCACCTCCACCAATGCCGCCATATCCTCTTTTTGACATAGCATATGGTGGTTTTGTACCAGCAGTGAGGGATCAATCTCCATATACGGGAAACACTTTTATTCCTAGACCAATGGGTGGGTCCCACGTGCATGATTATTCTTCAAATAGAAAGAGGAATTATGCTAACAATGGCGGTCATAGGCGGGACCACCATGGTCCTAGGGTTCCGCCACCTCCCCCTCGATATATACAACCACCTCCTTTTATTGCTCCCCAACCTATACGACCCTATGGAGCCACAATGGGTTATGGTAAGTTTTCATCTAACTAAGGGCATGTTTGGGAAAGCTTATTAAGGGGGCTTATTAGCTTATTAGCTTAATAAGCTCAAAATTTAGAGCTTTTTTGGGCTTATTAAGTTAATAAGCTAATAAGTTCCCTTAATAAGCTTTCCCAAACACCCCCTAACTTATGACTACATAGATCTGTTCGAGGTCGTCCTTAGTTTTTATCTAGTACCAAGGGAAAAATCTTAAGTTAATCACATATTTTAATGGTCAAGATTAATCACATTATTTATACTTGGAGGGGTATTTTGGTCATTTGGCACTCACATAATTTTATTATCTTTTATTATTTTATTTTATTTTATATTATTTTATTTTTTCCTTTAAAAAAATATCATGTAATATGATTGTATACTTGATTGTATGTGATTGTACAAAAACATCACATGTGATCAAATATAAAATCACATGTGATTATGTATACAATCACGTGTGATTATCACATAATATTGTTTTTTAAGGAAAAAAATAATACTAGAAATAATAAAAATAATGTAAAAATAAATGGATTAAAGTTCATGTCGGTGTCAAATGACCAAAATGCCCCTTCATATATAAAATATATGATTAATCTTGACCATTAATTATTATTTATCAATGGTTGAGATTTATCCCTTAGGACTACATGAAAATATAGAGACTACCATGAACAATTCTCTATAATTAGATAATTATTCCACGATAAATTTATTAACTTTATTTAAATTATTGGTAAAAGTTGATATTAATTTTCAACCTTAATTTGATGCAGAGATGCCAATTGTTTTTGTTCCAACACTACCTCCCCCGCCCCCGTACATCCCTTTTATGAATATGCCACCATCGTTGTCTGATTTGATACAACAACAGATTGAATATTACTTTAGGTATTAATTAATCGTTGTTTTTAATTTCGTTTTTATAGTTTGTAGTTCATGTATTGATGTCTTATTTTTGTGGATAGTGATGCGAATCTGGTGAAAGATAATTATTTGAAGTCAAATATGGATGAAGAAGGTTGGGTGCCTCTTACTTTGATAGCTGGATTTCGCCGAGTAAGTAACATATATATATAGATATATATATATGTGTGTGTGTGTGTGTGTATTATGGTTCATATTTCTTGTGTGATTTTGCAGGTTCAAAGTCTGACAAGTGACATTCAAATGATTTTAACTTCTTTACTAGACTCCACTTTTGTTGAAGTTCAGGTATCTTCTAATGTTTTTATTCTGGACAAAACACTCTCGGGCCAACCCGACCCGACCCGTACCCGTTTTAATTTGTTACCCACTGTGCAGGGTGAAACCATAAGGAGGCGTAACGACTGGAGAAAATGGGTCAACCCATCCCAACCACCAACCGATGCTGACTCAGCCATAGAAACATCTTTACAAAAGATGGTGTTGGATGAATTTACAGCTGTCAAAGATGGCAACAACAAAGAGGAAGCCAACGGGGGAGTGACACCTGGCAGTCAGTTTACGAGTCTGGAATCTTCATATCAGGATCAATGAGTGAGTGCAGTTTGCAGTAGAAAATGAGACCGGTTTGACAGATTAGTTGTTTGTGTAGATATGATGCCTTTTTAGCTGGTTTCATCTGATCAAAATTTTGAAGGCGACATGTTTGAAGGGGATTTTTTTCATATTCTTGATATACATCGACATGATTCGATGGATTTATTTTAAGGTTTTTGTTTAAGATTTGTAGATATTAATTTTGTTTGTTTGTGTGTTTTAGCTTTTTATTGATTGCTTTTGTACTCAGTTTTGACCTTTTTGCAAAGTATGGATTAATATGTACGGTTTTCTCAAACTGTTGTCAACTTGTGATAAAAGCAATCTAGTTGGATTGTGTTTATAATTCTGCTGTAGGTGGTAGGAATTGCATTGGGCCAGTTTTGGCCCCCTGAAATACAATATTTGTATGAAAAATTGAACTTTTTAAAATTTTTTATTATATTATTAAGTTGGCTTAAATTTTTATTTTTTATTAAATTATTAAGTTGACTTAAAATATTAAAATTATATATATAAAATATATATAAAAATTTGAACACCTATAACACACGGTACCTCCAATCCAACTGTATCTCAGCAAAGACATGTCTAGTCCTTTTGTTGTTTTAGTAAAATATACGCAAATCTGTCCAAAGTAAGTGACAATTAAATTAAAACCATTATTTACAAAGTGCTTAAAAATTAATCAACTTGTAGTATGTTTTAGAGTAAATTACACGAATGGTCCTTGTGGTTTACATAATGTTTTGGATTTGGTCCTTAAGTCTCAGTAATTACACCCGTGGTCACTGTGGTTTACACTTCGTATTGGTTTTGGTCCTTAATACTAACAGACGTCAAATATGGCTGTTAAATTTTTTGAAGTGCCTAAAATACCCCTTAACTCTTTCTTCTCTTCTTCTTTCATGTACTCCTTCTACGCTGTCATCCCCCAAATCAACTAACCCTAAATCACAATCCCCCAAATCAACTAACGCGGGTGATTGTGATTATAACCTGTTATTGAGCAAATTCTTGACTGCAATCATTGTATTATCATTCAAAATCCCAGAATAAACAATCCCATATCCACCTTCACCGATCACATTTTCATCTGAAAATCCATTTGTTGCAATCTCAAGTTCTCTCAAAGTATACCAATGGCCCCAACCCAAATGGGAAACTTCGGGTTGAATCGAAATAACGGAAAGCTGATCACCCGACCCGCTTCCATAAGACGACCTGCCGCCACCCTTTTCCGGGTAAGATATCCGGTGCCCTTTTCCAATCTCAGTCTGGATCTTTTCATACCCATTTGAGTTACCACCCTCGTCAGCAACATGGGTTTTAACTATCGCTAACGAATCCGATTCAGATAACGGGTTTTAACGGTTGTTTTCTCAAAATTGATTACAGTGAGAACATCCCTATGTTCATACCAGCCGATGTTAACACAGCTGGTATATCCATCTTTCAATTTCTCCAATCAATTCAATTGATTTCGCTATTTAAAACCTATTAATCAATGGCGATTTGCGTAATAATAACCACACGCCAACCTGATAAACATAAAATCAATTCAAAATTCAATTCCAATTGGAAATGCATGCATTATACATGTGCAGGGATTAGGACGGCAAATTAAACCTGGATTTAAAAAAAAAAACTAGGTCTAATTAAGATTCAATCGATCAAATGTTGCAGGCGCACCCTGTCAATTGGCAGTTGCGTTTCGATTTCCGCTGGCCTGTTGCTTTAACCACATCGGGAAAAAGACCACTTCACGAATCGAAGAAGGTTTACGGTTAGTTGATCGGGGGATTGTGATTTAGGGTTTGTTGATTTGGAGATGACATTGTAGAGGATTACATGGAAGAAGAAGATAAGAGAAGAAAAAGTTAAGGGGTATTTTAGGCACTTCAAAAAATTTAACAGCCATATTTGACGTCTGTTAGTATTAGGGACCAAAACCAATACGAAGTGTAAACCACAGTGACCACGGGTGTAATTACTGAGACTTAGGGACCAAATCCAAAATATTATGTAAACCACATGGACCATTCGTGTAATTTACTCTATGTTTTATATAGTGGATGGCTAACCCTTTTCTTATCTTATGTAGTAAAAGTATCTATTTATGTATCAAGCTAAATATGTATTATGTAAAAACGATATAAACTATCTTAACATATAGTTAATAATAATAATAGTTAAAAATATATTAAATTAACACATTAATTATCCTAATACAATAATTAATGATTATCCAAGACAAGCATGACCTCACCACTCTCCACTAATTACTACATACACACACATATGAGATTTAAAGAATTAATGAGAGCAATGGATGATGTATGGAAAGATATCAGCAGCCTCCCATCTCTTCACCACCCAACCACCGCCCATCACTTCCAAGACTTCTTTTCTCCGGCAACCGACCACCATCCTTCGCCGCCACCGCCACCACCGCAATCTCAAACACCGCCACCACTGACCACCATGTTAAGCCTGAGTACTAGTAGTGGCAACTCAGGACAAGATCAACAACCACCAAATCATACTAATTCCACAAAAAGAGCCAATATTTCACCTCATGTATTAAAAGAAAGATCTTCCCCTGAATACTCTGAAAGTTTTAAGCGTTTGATGAAGAATCGTGAGTCAGCAGCTCGATCTAGAGCTAGAAAACAGGTCTCTCTCTCTCTCTCTCTATGTATATGTTAACATATATGTTCACGTACCTTTGTTCAAAATTATTGTCTACATATAACAGTTTTAAATTTGTTTTATTTATTACACTATGCAGGCAATGAAATTTTGTCTTTATTTTTTTTGATAGGTGAAATTTTTATGTTTACAATAATTTTGAGATATATTAAAAAGGATAGGTAGACAAATGTATATATATGTATAGGGTGAGTAATTGTAATGAGTAAAAACTTACTTTGACTACATATTAATTAATATTATAAATAGTAATTACTAAAACTAATGCAATCTCATATAAATGACTATTAATTTTGAGTAATAATTGACTAATGAACTTTTAAAATATTGAGATATGTCAATGCTATAGAGATGTTTAAGTATGCAATGAAGGTTACAAGGATAATGAAAGTATAAAAAAACATCTATTACATATTAAGTGATTATATATATATTATTATATGCTGCGTTTTTTTGTCTCGTTTTATTTCTTTGAACATAGTACATCATCGCTCCAAGATATTATATTACAAAAATGTAAATTAAAGTTCTTTGGATCCAATTGCCAAACTAAATTATTAACGAATAAGATCAAATATTATTTAAATCATTTATTTTTATTATCTTGAAGTGGATGAATGGATGGATGCTTTGGATTTATTCTTAATTAAGGTAGAATGCCATTCACTTATGACCTTTAAATTCAGTTACTATCAAGTTGATCAAACAAAGTAGTAAAGTAATTTTAATTCAAACTAAGATACATGCATGATTCCGTGTCTCATGGTGCATTATATTAAGAAGGTAATATATACAACACAAAAATTATTTAAATACTACAACGTTTGTTTTAGTATACTTATATAATGTAATTTAAAACTTGTAGAATTTAGTGAGTGAATTAGTTTTAAAACTAAAATTTCGTTATGACTCGTTAATTTCTTACAAGGAGAACTTTGTTAAATGAAGTGTATATTGATTACACTTTTAAATATACTAAATATAGATACTTAAAAATCCAACAACACAACTAAAGATAAACAAAATAATTATGTTTGTTTACCTCTCCCCACCATCACCTAATCAACTTTATTTCATCTTTAGCTTTAAGCCTTGGTTGTCAATTGCTAAGTTTTTTTTCTTTTCGTTTTTATATTTGACAATATATTTATAAATTTTATCGTATCATGAATTTTTTTTTATGTATGTCTCTATGCATCTGTGAGAGAGTTAAAAGTGGAAAAGAAATACTACACGTATCAATGTTATATATTTTTGTTCGACAGAGATTTTATTAGACCGGTGTTAACCGTGATACGATGGATACTTTCAGTTTTTTTTCTAAATCAACGTCACGTCATCTGACATTCTAAGTAACACACTCATGTCAATTATAATCATTCTCTTCAGTTTTTTCAACCAATCAGTTTTTTCAACCTATATTATCGCCAAAGAGGAGTTTGCCACACCACGCCTTCGCTCTAGTTAAGCTCTTGCCGTCGGTATGGCGGTTCACCAAAATTTTATTTATTTGTGTATTTTTAATTTTTGTAAATTTTGATTAGTTGGTGGGTATTTTTTGTGGGTTCCAAAGAGATGTTATATGATTTTAAATAAGGGAAAATAAATTTGTGATGGGTGTTAAAAACATGTTAAAGGGGCAAAAACTGCTAAGCCTTTAACATACTTTTAACTTGTGCTCCACACCTTGTGCTCCAAAGCCTTTAATTTGCGGCGGCCTGTGCTCCATACCTTGTGCTCCAAAGCCTTTAATTTGCGGCGGCCTGTGCTCCATACCTTGTGCTCCAAAGCCTTTAATTTGCGGCGTCCGGCAGTGGTGGTGGTGTCCAGCGGTGGTGATTGGTTATTCACTTTTTTAGTAAATCACATGTGTTTCGTAACTTGAAACACATGTGATTCGTAGTAATATGCTCGTCTGTATTTTGGAACCCCTGTTTTTTTAGTGAATCACATGTGTTTCACCTTTTGAAACACATGTGATTCGTAGTTCGTATGTTCCCCTGTATTTAGGAACTCCTGTTTTAGTGAATCACATGTGTTTCCCGACTTGAAACACATGTGATTCGAAGTAATATGCTCGTCTGTATTTTGGAACCCCTGTTTTTTAGTGAATCACATGTGTTTCACCTTCTGAAACACATGTCATTCGTAGTTCGTATGTTCCCCTGTATTTAGGAACTCCTGTTTTAGTGACTCACATGTGTTTCGTGACTTGAAACACATGTGATTCGAAGTAATATGCTCGTCTGTTGTAACACGCCAAATTTTTTCAACCAAATTTAAATCTTTTAAACAATAAAATATAAGTCTTTACAAACCGAGTATCCCAAAAATACGGTTTAAATAAAACATTTGGAGTAATCAATAAGTATCAAAAATCGGTGTTACAAATATATCAAAACCAAAGTCTAGGGAATTAAATAAGTACACCGAATTAATCACTTCCAAATGCTAACTACGGGCCGCCTAATCCTTAGCTCCCGAACTTGAGTACATAGCCAAAATAAACGTAGTACGTGAGACAAGATTGTCTGGTGAGAAACATGAGTTTTAGACCCAGTAAGAAAATATTTGCAATAAAATAATAATTAAATAATTATCGGATTGCACATAGTCAATCATACTCTAAGGCTTGCCGTAAGCCTAACACATACATAACGGGCCTCCCCGAAACAACTCCCCCGATATGGGTAATCTAGGTAAACTCCCCCGTTTCCGGGTTATCTATTTCTCCCCCGATTTCCGGGTTATCTCAAACTCCCCCGCTTTCCGGGTTATCGATTTCTCGACACACTACCCTTGCGCAGGGTGGTACCGCCCCAAGTAGGTGTCACTAACTCCCCCAACTTGTGTGGGTTGTCTAGGATCCAATTGATTAGCTACCACATAACAAATCATCAACTTGAGCCAATGCTCCAAAACATAACTCATATCATAGTAGTGGCAACTAACAAATCAATTAACTATTCAATTCAATTCATACTTGTATCAATTCAATCTTTTTCTTTATTAAAACAATTATCTAATAAAGACTCTATAAATCATTTCAATATATAAAACATGGTTTGCTATGTACTCAGAAAAGATCACATGTACTCACCTTAGCAATGCTATCCAATACTTGTGTTAAACAACACAAATGCTTACTTCCCAATCAAGGAAGTACTTCCAATCACAAGGTCTTCTTGACCTAAATAACTAGTTATTATTCATAACTAATCACTAATAAATCCATATTAACTTCCTAACCACCAAGTTCATCCGACTTGGTGGAATTTTAAACCCTAGTTCAAGATTTTCCATCATAAATCCCAAATCCAACTTGTACGCATTGATTACAAGTCTACAAGGAGTGTTTTACACTCATGATAGTTCATATTCCCCAAAGATGATATGGTTGGTTCCCAAAACCACCATTTTTACCCATACTAAGCTCAAAATCAAGGTAGATAAGCAAGATGATCAAGGATTCTTACCCTTGATGTTTCAATCCTTCAAGATGGTGAAGATTTGAGCTCTTAAGCTGCAAAACCGACCACAAATGCTCTCAAATCGGCTGCTATAGATCTAGGGTTGTAGCTGTTATGAAACCCTAGCCTTAACACAAGTTTTTATAGTTCATGGCCTCCTTGCGCCCCGCTCGTGCGTGATGTGGAGTTGCCTGCTAGTTGCCACTCGAAGACGAACCTCGTACCCCGCTCGTGCCTGGCTCGCGCCGCGAGCTCGACGCGAACTCAACAAGAGTTCGACGCGAGCTCTTCGCGTTTCGTCACTGGATTTGTTGTTTTGCTGAAAAGCTTAGTCGCGCCTGCCTCGCACCGCGAGAGCTGTTCCAGGCAGATTCTTGGTCTTTAAACTTGTTTCCATCCAAGTTTTGACCCATACTTGGTTATACCAAGTCTCAAACACTCAAACACTCGATAAAATACAACTCAAGACATAAACTAATATAAATACTAAAATTCATATAATTCCCGAATTAAACGTACAAAATTACAAACGTAAAATTACGGTTGTTACAACTATCTACCCCTTAAGAGGATTCCATCCTCAGAATCGTCTCATAATCTACAAAATCCGGGTAGCGTTTCTTCATCTCATCTTTGACTTCCCAAGTCAAATTTGGCCCAAGGGAATGCTTCCACTTGACCAACACTAGCTCAGTCTCTTTGTTCCTTAATTTCTTCGTTTTGGCCTCCAATATGGCCTCGGGCTCTTCAATCAATCGGTTGGGCGCGTCGACCCGCAAATCTTGAAGTGGGATTACATTTGCCACTTCACCTAAGAACTTCTTCAAATTACAAACATGAAACGTGTCATGGACACCTTGCAACTCGGGTGGGAGTTCAAGCATGAAAGCTTGAAGTCCAATTCTTTTCAAGATCATAAATGGTCCAACATACCGTGAACTCAACTTGCCTTTCTTACCGAATCTCATCACGCCTTTCCGAGGCGATACTTTCAACATCACCATATCACCAACATTAAAATCATAGGGTCGCTTTTTCAAACCCGAATAACTCTTTTGGAGATCTTGTGCGACTTTCATATTCTTTTGAATTATTCTGATTTTCTCGTTTGTAATTTTTACAATCTCGGGACCCGTGAGTTTCGTCTCACCCGCCTCTAAGCAATAAGAAGGCGTTCTACACTTTCTCACATTCAATGCCTCAAACGGTGGCATTTTAATTGTCGAGTGATAACTATTGTTATATGAAAATTCAACTAACGGTAAATGTACATCCCATTTACCACCAAAATCCATTACACATGATCTCAACATATCTTCGACCGTTTGGATCTTCCTTTCACTTTGACCGTCGGTTTGTGGATGGTAGGTTGTGCCAATCTTAACTTTGTTCCCAATTCTTCTTGGAGTGCGAGGTAAACCTTGCATCCTGATCGGACACAATCGACATTGGTGCCCCATGCAAACGAACATCTTCATCAACATACAACTTTGCCAACTTCACGAGTGGCATAGTTTCCCGAATAGCTAGGAATAACGCACTTTTCGTTAACCTATCAACAATCACCAAAATGGCGTCATGATTCCTATTCGTCATTGGAAGACCAACAATGAAATCCATTGTGATGTCTTCCCATTTCCCGGCCGGCACTTGCAATGATTGCGCAACACCATAAGGCACTTGGTGCTCGGCTTTCACTTGTGCACACGTGGCACACTTTGAGATGTATTTTTCTACACTCGACTTTATCCCTGGCCACCAATAGATTCTCTTGAAGTGTTGATAAGTCTTTGTACTTCCGGGATGAATTGAGTACTTGGAGTTGTGAACATCATTCAACAATACTTTTCGGTTTCCACCGAATTTTGGAACCCAAATCCGACCATTCACGGTTTTCAACCCTTGACCATTTTCTTCAAATAATTGATTCTTTCCCAATCTCTCTTGCTTATACTCGTCTTTTCCCATCACTTCGGTTTGTGCGGTTTTATACTTTCAATAAAGCTAGATACCACCTCAATCCGCATCAACTTAGCCTTAACCGGCTTCTCATAGACTTTCTACTCATGGCGTCGGCTACCACATTAGCCTTTCCTTCATGATAAACGATTTCACAATCGTAATCACTAAGCAACTCAATCCACCTTCTTTGTATCATATTCAAATCTTTTTGTGTAAACACATACTTAAGACTTTTATGATCCATGTACAAAGTACACCTTGTTCCATACAAGTAATGTCTCCAAATCTTCAAGGCAAAAATAATCGCCACCAACTCTAAATCATGAGTAGTATACCTCTCTTCCGCGTTTTTCAATTGTCTTGAAGCATAAGCTATCACTTTACCTCTTTTCATCAAAACACAACCGAGACCTTTATTCGAGGCGTCACTATACAACAAGAAATCTTCCATACCATCGGGCAAGGTGAGAATCGGTGCATTGCACAACTTCTTCTACAATAAGGCAAAAGCGACTTCTTGCTTTTTCCCCCAATCAAACTTCACATCTTTTCTCGTTAACATAGTGAGTGGGACCGCCATTCGGGAAAAAATCTTCAATAAACCTTCGGTAGTAACCGGCTAACCCAAGAAAACTTCTCACTTCGGTTGGAGTCTTCGGTGCTTCCCAATTCTTTACCGCTTCGATTTTAGACGGGTAACTTTTATCCCTTTCGGGATACCACATGACCTAGGAATTGAACTTCCCAAAATTCACACTTTGAGAATTTTGCACACAATTTCTCTCGTTTTAAAACTTCCAAAGTTTGCTTCAAGTGTTCCTCATGCTCTTCTTCGATTTTGGAAAAGATAAGAATGTCGTCAATAAACACAATGAGGAATTTATCGAGAAAAGGTTTACAAACCCTATTCATGAGATCCATGAAAATAGCCGGGGCATTCATCAAACCGAATGGCATCACCAAAAAATCATAATGCCCATAACGAGTTCTAAAGGTCGTCTTCTCATTATCACCTTCTTTTACCCGAACTTGATGGTAACCCGATCTCAAATCAATCTTGGAGAAATAATCGGCCCTTTGAAGTTGATCAAACAAATCATCTATCCTTGTCAAAGGATATCGGTTCTTAACCGTCATCTTGTTAAGCTCTCGATAATCAATACACATCCTCATCGAACCATCTTTCTTCTTCACAAATAAACCGGTGCACCCCACGGTGACGAACTAGGACGTATAAAACCTTTATCAAGTAAATCTTGAAGTTGAGACATCAACTCCCTCATTTCGGTTGGAGCTAAACGATACGGGGCTCGGGCAATCGGCGTCGCCCCCGGAACTAAATCAATTCGAATCTCAACTTGTCTCTCCGGTGGTAAACCGGGTAGGTCATCGAGAAAGACTTCGGGAAAATCCCGAATAATCTTCACATTCTCAACCGTCTTCTTCTCTTTTCTTCCATCTAGGACATAAGCTATAAACGATGAACATCCCTTTGACAAACATTTTCTCGCGTTAATGGCGGTTAAGAGATTTGGCATATGATGCCTCTTTTCCCCATAAACATATACTTTTTCATTGTCGGGTGACTTGATCGACACTAACTTCTTTCCACATAAAATCTTGGCTTGGTGGTCCCCGCAACCAATCCGTTCCAATAATCACGTCGAAAGCCTTAATTCCCATAGGCATCAAATCTACCTTAAACTTCTTATTGTCGATTTCTAGATCACAATTTCTATAAATATGTTGAACCATAGAGGTTTTCCCATTGGCAACTTCTATCTCATACAAATCATCAAGTAATTCTAATGGAACATTGAACTTAACACCAAATTTGTGAGACATGCATGAGTAAGTAGAACCCGAATCAAACAAGATATGAGTGGGTATGGAGTTTATGAATAAGGTACCTGAGACGACATCATGAGTCTCCTTAGCTTCTTCACGCGTGAGTTGGAAGGCACACCCTTTGACTTTCAATGGCTCCGGTTTCTGGTGAGCGATTGACACCAACATTTCGGTTCCCTTCTTTGGGCAAACATTACTATAATGGCCTTTCTCATGACATGAGAAACATTCCACTTCATCAAGGCTATTCACCTTGCAATCTTTAGCTTTGTGGCCAAAACGACCACATTGTGAAGCAACCATTCGAATCCGCCTTGCATTTACCTTTGTGGTCTCTACCACACTTTCTACAACCACCACACTACCTTGCTTTGACCCGCTTGGGGTGAACTTGATTTTCTTTGATGACCCTGAGAAACTTTCAAACTTCCTCTTTTCATTACCAACCGACCTCTCTTGAACTCTTCTTTTCCCTACCTTCTCAACACTTCGGGCGACATTGATCGCCTCATCAAGAGTGGCCGCCCTTTTCACTTCGATTTCATACTCCCATGGTAACCCATTAGCAAACCGAACCACACGACTACATTCGGTTAGGTAGGTACTTGACACAAACGGAAGGTATCCCATGAATTTCTTGGTATACTCATCCAAGGTTAGATTACCTTTCTTGAAATGCAAAAACTCTTCCAACAACTCTTCCAACTCCCTTTCGGCACAAAGCTTCTCTTTGAGTCTCCTAGTGAACTCTTCCCACGACATTTTGTAAACGGCTTTCTTTCCCAAAGTCTCATACACGGTGTCCCACCATGTAAGAGCATCATCTTTCAACAAACGTGATGAATAAGTCACCATGTCTTCTTCTTTGCACTTGCTACTCTCAAGCACATGCTCAGTCTCTCGAATCCAACTAACGGTCACCTTCGGTTCCATACTCCTGAGATAGTTGTCAGGTCGGCATGCAAGGAATGTTTTGTAAGAACATCCTTCACGTTCAATCTTTCTTTCTTCAACACTCTCCTCATTTGAGGACTTCTCGGTCGGGGTGTCATTTCCCGTTGACTTAGTCTTTGTAAGGGGTGGGGAATCTTCACTTTCCTCCATCTCCTCCTGATCGCGACGTTCCTCTTCTTCCCTTTCATCATCACCCAAGTTCCACCGGTCATTTATGATCCGCTTAACATCTTGTTGCATCACATTCCTCATATTAGTGAGCATGGATTGAATTGCCTCCATCGTTACTGGAGTATAGTTATTCCCAATACCCGAATTGGCCAATCGATTCCCATCTTGATTCACATTCGAAGCTTGTTCTCCATCCAACAAGGCTTGACCACTTCTTATTCTAGCCATCTTACTATAATAAGATGTCAACCCAATTAGAATCCAATAAGTTGACTAATTAGTCACAACAATACATAAGAAAAGCTCGATTCAAAACAATTCCCTTAATGGTCAACCCTAATCCTTAAAGGTCAACCTAACTTCCTATAGAACATAATATCCCAAAATCAAAGTCTAAGTCTAGGTTGGGTAAACTGTTGGATACCAACAACACAAATGTGTTGCGTTATGACGAGTAAAGACGGTAAGATAAAGAACACACAAGTTTTCAATGATTAAGAGTTTATTAAAACAACTTAATACAGTACAAAGTTTGCGGAAATAGATAGTACAGACTAACTAAAACTTTATACTTGAAGTGACACTTTTGCTAGCTCAAACTCGAAGACTATGCAAGGAGAGTTATATCAGCTGATACCAACAGCTGATATTGAATTCTTGTGTAATAACTATGGGAGAGTTAATACCAGACAATAACAAACTCTCAGAGAATGTTCTTGTGTTATGAATGTTAAAAGGTGTGTTTAAATGCAAGCATTTACGTCTATATATATAGCCCAAGATCCATGTTCCTTTGTCCACAAGTTAATCGACGTGTAAACATATCATTCGTCGATGTAGACTTGTCCACAGAAACATTTAATGCACTTGCATAGGTTATAGTCCTAATTGTACTTTGTGTCAACTCCTTTTGCTACATTTTCTGACGTACAGTGAAAAGGTGTACTATGATAGTACAAAAGTAGTTGACTTTCCCTTTACATGCTTGGAGGGACAAACGATGATGTACTGACATATTATCTTCTATTCCAAAGTAGAAGATCTTCATTGTTTTCTTATTCTTTGAGCGGGAAAGGAAAATGTTCAAAGCGTCAAGAACATTTTCCGCTAAGTCTTTATCTGCAGCAGGTACCATCAGTTGATTCCACTATCAGCTGAATGGTCTTCTTCTGGTCTTTGTCCTTTGGCCATAGACTTCGAATGAACACTCTTCTATAGCTGCTGATTTGACTTGTATCCTAGAGCTAAGTACATACTCAGCTTAAGGATTATGAATATACCTGTACTTCAACTGAGATACACACTTCAGCTGATATTATTCTTCATAGCTTTCGATCATCAAATCTTATTTACTTAGGTGCTGTTTGTTTTTTCAGAGCAAAAAGATCTGCTATCTGCGGACCACATCTGCAAACTGCTGCAGCTTCTGAGGTGGACCAAAGGTCTGCAGTCTGCAACAAAACTGTTGTTTGTTTTTTTACATCTGCAGACTGCTTAAATTAACTGAGATTTAAAATACTTTCAATTTAAAAACATTGAAATAATCCTTACAATATACATATCAATGTAACAAATATGAAGCCTTATTTCATGAAAACACAGTAGACAAAGGATGAAAAGCGTTAACATAATGAAATTCTTATCTCATAAAAAACACAGTGACGACATAAGATGAAATTCCTTAACATATTGAAAGCATAAACATGAAGTTCAGATTCAATCAATACAAAACGCAAGAGTCAGGCAAAAGATTTAAAACGTGAATAGATGATAGAAACTTGAAATTTAGGTTCATATCATACAAATTTCTAAATTCCAATAACAAATCCTGCATTTTAGATGAAATATAGCATTCAAATTTTGCATTTTAGATGAAACTGTATAATTTCTAAAGCTAAAACCTAAAATTGGAGTTCATAAAGCTCCACAATTCAGACTAACAAATTCATACAGCTCCTCAATCCAAACCTAGAACTATCAATTCGGACAAAGAAACTTCGACGGCGATGGGAAGACAAAACAGCTTCGACTGACCTTGGGACTTCGACGGCGGTGGAGGACAGCGTTGACCGACGAGGGCTTTGACGACGGCGGTGACTGGTGATGGCTTCAACAGCAATGGTGACGGAAGAACTCGACGGCGACGGTGAGGAAGACGACCAGTGGTGAGGAGGAAACGGCGAAGGTGACAGTTGAGGTGGAGAAGTGGACGGCGGCGGCGGCCACCGGTGAGGGGAGAAGTCATCCGGTGATGGGAGAAATCGCCGGCGAGGGGGAGAAGACGATGAGTGAGTGTGGCTGAAATGTTGGTTAGGGCTTTTTGGAGAAGACGAGAGGAGACGTACGTGAAGATTGTAAACACGCTGTTTTTTTTTTAATTTTGGCAGACATAAAAAGCAATGTTTCAAGTCTGTGGGAAAAGGGCCTTGGGCAGACATAATTTTGTCTGTGGGCTTTTAAAAAACAAACACCTGCACAACACCTTTTCTGCCCGTCATCTGCGTGGCGAAGACAAAAGACCTCAGAAAGATCTTTTTTCAAAAAACAAACAGCACCTTAGTCTGGGGACTAACAATCTACCCCTATTTGATGCAATCGAATAGCTGTATAAGTGTGAACCTGTAATGATTCAGCTGTTTGGATCAGAAGAATGTTTATGTGCTTTGACCCTTTGGGTTCTTTTGTATACGTTTATCTTTTTACAATATTTTTACAAGTATATCACAAAATTTTGATTTTCTATTAAAATGAAGCTGATCGAGTACAAGGAAAATCAAAACAAAAAAATTACAATGTCGTAGGCATAGCTTCCCTCACGACACCTTGATCTATTGAGCTGATGGCTGAGTTGATTAATTTCTTCATTTCTTTTCCCTCTTCATTAGAGGAACTCAACAGCTTGTGATAGACCATAAGTTGTTCAACTTCGCACAGGTCTAATTCATCATCTCGTTGAAAGCATGGCCTCTTGTTTTCCAGATAGCAAAATCCATAGATGAGCCCAGGGACAAAGTTTACTCCTATTGGGATGGCTCTTATGATATTGAGTCTTGGTCGTTTTGCAAAAATTATTGAAGACCCAATATCAAGTGTTCTGGGTTCAGCGAAAGGCTCGGGGAGAACTGACTTACATTTCTCCCCTCTTACTAAGGAGCTTTCACCAGCAGGTTCTCTGACAGCAACAGCTTGAGATTCACGCAATTCAGCTGGTATGCGATTTGCCAAGTCAGGAGATTGTCTGTTGATCTTATCACATAGAGTCTTGAAGGAAATGGTTGTGACTTTTATCTCATTTTCCAAATCTATTATAGTAAGCGATGGTCTTGCATATTTGGCAGCTGCTAGCATCTCATTCCATTCATCATAGTTGAATTGAGTGTTGATCTTGTTCAGAGGAACCCTTTCAGGAATGAAGATCCCTCCAGCTCTATATATGATGACTTCAGGTGGAGAGCTGGATGTTGTTTTGGGGCCTCTGACGCTGGTGATTTTTGGTTCTTGCCTTCGTTTACAGAGAACCTTATTGAACAACCTAATGTTCTCAGTTCTCTCTACTTCACCTTTTTGAAACAGCTCTTCTTGAGTTTTCCTTTGAAGAGCAAGAACTGTTTCGAGCTCAGCAGTGGTTCTGACTTCCTCTAGGAGGCCATCTTTAAACGCGGCAAGATTTAGCTCCCCCTCCACAGGTTGAGGATTCACCTGTACAATGGGCTGAGGGTTTTGGATTTGCGGGGATTGGACTTGTGGGCCCTCAACTGATTTAAATGAATCAACAATCTTAACATGATAAGTTGAGGTTTCTTCAGCCCTGAGACCTTCAGCAGAGATGAGTGTTGATTGCATTGTTGTCTCATCTGCTGAAGTAATTACCTCAGGTGTTTCAGTAGGGACGAGTGTTGTTATAATTGGGGTCTCGTCTACTAAAACATCTTCTTCTCCTTCTTGTATTCCAGCAGTGGTGAGTGGTGGAGAAATTGGAGTCTCACCTGCTGGAATGTCTTCTATATTGGCTCCAACAGCAGAGGTGACTATAGTTTGTGAAGCATTTTGTTCACCTGATTGTTCACCTGCTGAAGTAGCTTGATCTTTCTCCCCCTCAGAGAGTGCCTGAAGAAGTAAGGTACTCTCTGGTGCTGAAGCAGGATGTACAACAGCGGCACCCTCATTTAGCTTTTGTAGAATGAGGTTAAGGGTGCCTTGGAGACCAGCTACCTGGGAGGTCAAAGAACTGACCTCAATCGCTAGTTTGTCCATCCTGGTGGACACAACAGAAGCAAACTCCTCAATAGCCTTAGAGAGATGGCTATGAGTATTGGTCAGTAGAGATTCTTGCTTGGATTGTGCAAGACCAATACGATCGACAGCTGATGAGAGATTAGATACCTTGGAGTGCAAGGTATTTAGCTATCTTTCGACTTCTGCTTCTGTTGCTTGGGCTTCGGAGAGAAGCTTTTCCTTTTCGACTCTGTTAGATTCGCGAATGGAGTTCAACTCACTATGAATGTAAGCTTTGAGAGTGTTGAACTCACTGGTGTTGCTTCAAGTCTGATCAGAAAGAATAGCCAGCAGAGGAGTCTGAGTATGAACCTCAGTATGCAGAGAAGTGATGCCGGAGGATAGATTCTCAGCAACATCAGCACACTTCTTCGGAACATCCCTGTGAAGGATGTTCATCTGCTTCCTCAGTGTGGCCATCCCAGGTCGAATCTGGGATTTCACAACTCTAGACATCAGAGCAACAACGGCTCTGATGGGAATGCTTTCTCCAGCTTTGCTGGATTCAGCATGGGACACTTGGACGCTTTGGGGGAAGGGGTCCGGTATGTCTCCAGCTGGAGGGTAACCTCAGGTGTGGAAGTAGGTGTTTCTGAGTTAGGAGGAATGGCTCGTATGGGATGCTCAGAAACTATGGGGGGTGAGTTGGGTCCAGCTGAAACTTATGGGTTTCTGTCAGAAGTGCTGACATCAGCTGTCGAATCAATTCGAAGCCAAGGTTCATCTACTTCTTCGTCTGGAGATGAATAGTGGGGATTAATGGGTTCATCAGCAGAGTCAAACATCACGGCGTATGCTGTTTAATAACCTTGAGCTTCAGTCTCACCAGTCGGCTAAGCTGGTATAGAGACTGGAGGAAGAGTTCCTCTGGTAGTGTGTCAGCTGCCTCACACCTCAGTTGGCGAATACGTTCGCGATCACTGGAAGCTTGGGTGGATGCCTCAGTAACAACTGGGTCTACAGTTGTCTCTTCATCGGCGGTCGTGGTGTCCTCAATCTCCAGCTGGTGTAAGCTGGTGACGTTGTGGGAAACAGAAAGAACAGTTTCAAGAATGACTTGGTTTCCAGTCAATCTATCATCAACTACTGACTCAGAAAGTGATGAAGAAGCTGGTGGTGGTGTGTGTGCAGCTGACTGACAGATGGCTTGGGTTGAGCCAAAAACTTCACCAGCAATCTGTTGAGAGACTGAGGTTGCTTGTGGAGTTTGTTCCCTTGTTACAACGATTGATAATGAATCAGTCGAGGAGCTGCGCAGAGGGGTGGAGCCGGCACTAACTCCTAACGAACGAAATTGCCGTATTGAAGTCTGCTGACTTGTTGAGAAATCAGCAGGTGGAGGAGAAAGAGGAAGAGAAAGAGAGAAGTGATCAGCCAGTAGTGTTTGACTCGGAGCTCCGATTGTTGGTGGAGTTCCTTGATAAACACTGCCAAATTGAAAATGAGAAGGATTATTCTCAGACGCTGGCATAGCTTCTGATCGTAATCCTTCTAATCTGGGACTCGAGTGAGTACCCAGAGGATCCTGGCTGAATCCTGATGATACTGCTGTTGCCAGGTCAGCATCATCAGCCACCACACTTTCTCCACAGGTGGCAGACCCTCTTACCCTCAGCTGAGGAGAAGAAGGAGCACGTGAAGTGGGAAAAGGTGGGGGAAGGAAGGGAGAGGAAGTGGGAGACCGATGAGCCGTTCTTTTGACTCGTTTCTTCACCACAAGAGGAGCAACCTCCTCATCCCCATTTTCCACGTCAATGGGCACTGAGGTCCCTGTTGAGGTGGAAGTATTTTCATCAGCAGCTAGCGGACGACTAGCAGCTAGTGAACCCTTCAGATGAGAAAATGACTTACCTTCTTGTAGGGTATATTTCTCCATTGTGGTGCCCTGTGATCGATCCCTTTTGGATCTGGTCCGATCATTAATGATCTTCAGCATGTACGAGGAGAGGGGAATATCCTTACCAGCTTCCTTCTTGGAGTTGAAGATGGTGTTTGATAAGGTACGAACCTCAAAGTATTCCCTTCGCCTTAAGCTTGGTCTTGACCTCCTCGAAAACAGTCTCCCATAATCAATCCGCTGACTGGTGATTAGGGCTTCAGCAAAGACCTGAAGGCTGGAGTTGCACTGGTTGTGAGACCCAAGGTTGCCGCCTATGCACTGAATGATGTGCGTGAAGAAGTAGGCCCATGGTCTCGACATCTGAGCCTTCTTAAAGATCTACACCCTATCGTCGTCTTTTTCTAATCGATATCCGGTGATACCGATTAGACTTGCTTTAGCATCATCAGAAGATTTCATCTCCTGATAGAGTTTGACAGGAAGCAAGTAGTCGAACCCACACGCAGTTTAAAAATCATCAATAGTGATGGTGATTTGATGACCTTCTACCTGCGCAACAATGTCGTCTCCAGAAATGGAGACAGACATCCAGAAATCACGCAAGAGTTCGTAGAAACTCTTGGTGAAGCGAAAGAAAGCGCCTTTGACCAAGCAGTGGCGCAAGAATTTTCCGACCGGACGATAAACATCTATGAGGTTTTCCGGTGGAGAGGTGTTTGCTACCAGGTTCGAGTTCTGAGTGAACTCGATGGCAGCTCTAGTGAGAGGAGCTTTTGATGATTTCTTAGACATTTTGGGAGAAGGAGAGAGACAAAATCTTGAAAGAATATGGGGTTTTAGAGAGAATTTGGGAAGAAGTTTAGAGGGTGATGAGGTGAATGAGGTGAAATGGATGGGTATTTATAGGGGTTTGTAGGACGGTTTGGGTAAATATTTGAATTTAAACCGGGCTATAAATGGATAGTTAGAAACCAACTATGGAAATGTTGGTATTCGTGATAAAAAGAGGACGGATGTGACAGTGAGGGGTTAGTGGAGACGTTTCGATGTCAGGTTGTCTTGTCCTTCATAAATGCCAAATATTTTCACTTGAGTGAAAATATTGGCCACATAAATCATGTGGATGGGGATAAAAGATTCCTTTTCTTCTGGAAAACCAAACGTTTTAACTTATACAACCGGATAAGTATCATTTTGAGATGAATATTCAGCTGATTGAATGAATTCAAAACGTTTTTGTCGGCTGAATATAGTAAGGGACAACGTGATCTTATCAGCTGCTGATAGTACCTCAACAGATGATTTAAGCATTTAACATGCCTAGCTCGCTGATTATAAAATTAAAATGTTTTTAATCTAAAGGCTTAGTGAACAAATCAGCCAGCTGAAGGTCTGTTGAAATGAAATGAAGTTCAACGTCACCTTGTTCAATGTGATCTCTAATGAAATGATACCTGATATCGATGTGTTTGGTTTCGGAATGAAGAACTGGGTTGTTGCTGATTGCGATAGCACTTGTGTTATCATAGTAGATAGGAACCTTGCAAAAGTTCATATCAAAATCAACCACCTGATTCTTCATCCAAAGGACTTGAGCACAACAGCTTCCAGCAGCAACATATTCTGCTTCCGCTGTAGAGGTGGAAACAGTATTTTGTTTCTTGCTTGTCCAGCTGACTAGCTTTCCACCTAGCAGCTGACATCCTCCAGTAGTGTTTTTTCTATCCATATTACAACCTGCAAAGTCTGAATCTGAATAGCCAATTAGATCAAACCTGGAGTCTTTGGCATACCAAAGACCTAGGCTTGGAGTACCTTTAAGGTACCTCAAAATTCGCTTAGCAACTATTAAATGAGACTCTCTAGGATCAGCTTGATACCTAGCACACATGCAAGTAGCAAACATAATATATGGTCTGCTGGCAGTGAGATAGAGCAAAGACCCAATGATTCTATGTAGAATGTGATATCAACTGATTTCCCAGTTGTATCAGCATCTAGATTATTCGGAGGAGCCATTGGAGTTTTCATAGATGATGATGAATTCATATCAAATTTCTTTAAAAGATCTTTGTAAGCCGAGAAAATAAGTTAATTCACCCATCATACTCATATCATACTTTGTAGACATAAGTTTTGAAAAACGTCTACAAAGTTTTTCATCAGTAGCACCAAATTTTATGTCATCCACATAAATTTGAACAAGAATGATATCACCTTTGATTTTACGAATAAATAAGGTTTTATCAATCTTTCCCCTGGTGAATTCATTTGCTAGAAGGAACGTGGAGAGAGTGTCATACCATGCACGAGGAGCTTGTTTCAACCCACATAGTGCCTTATCCGGCTTAAACACATAGTCTAAGTACTTAGGATTTTCAAAACCTGGGGGTTGCTTCACGTAAACTTCCTCTTGCAATTTACCGTTTAAGAATGCACTCTTCACGTCCATCTGAAAAACTGTAAAGTTTTTGTAAGCAGCATAAGCTAAAAATATTCTTATAGCCTCAAGCCTTGCTACTGGAGCAAATGTTTCATCGAAATCGATGCCTTCCTCCTGTCTATATCCTTGTGCAACGAGTCTAGCCTTGTTCCGAATAACCACACCTTCTTCATCCATTTTATTCCTAAACACCCACTTGGTACCAGTTATTGTCTTACCAGCTGGTAGGGGCACAAGCTGCCACACTTTATTGACCTCAAATTGGTTAAGTTCTTCCTGCATCGCTTGAATCCAGCTGGAGTTTTCTAAGGCAGCTTTAATATTTTTTCGGTTCTTCAGCTGCTAAGAAACATGACCATAGGCAAATATTACATGATGCCTTACTTCTTGTGACCACTCCCTGTTGTGGATCTCCAATGATTAATTCAATTGGATGTTCTGAGGTCCACTTGGATTGAGGAGCGGCTGAAGAGGAAGAGGATTCAGCAAAATTTGATCCTTGTTGAGCGGCTGAATGCTCAGCAGGAATGAGTACTTGATTTTGAACTAATCTTCTTGAAGTATGAAGAGGTGGCTTAGAGTTAGCCTTGGATGATGCTCTTGCTGTTGGAATTTCTTGTTGAACAGCTGCAATATCTACAAGATATGTGGGAGCATCATGAAATGTATCATCTGAATCATTTATTGGAACTTCAAAAAGATTCAAAGCATCAGAGAATGCTTCAGCTGTATCATCAGTTGGTGGTACAGCTGATCTCTGAAATGCGTCATATGATTCAGCAGAGGTGGGATTTAAGGCTTTAGAGCATTCTTCAAAAGTAACATTTATAGATTCTTCCAATGTTTATCTTCTTTTGTTGAAAACTCTGTATGCCTTAGACATAGTGGAATATCCCAAGAAAATTGCTTCATCAGCTTTAGAGTCGAACTTACTTAGCTGATCTCGTGTGTTTAACACAAAACACACATAACCAAATACATGAAAGAAAGCGATATATGGTTTCCTTTGGCGAAGAATCTCATAAGAAGTTTTCTTGTGTCTCTTCACATAGAGAGACCTGTTTTGAGTAAAACAAGTTGTGTTTACAGCTTCTGCCCAAAATTGTTTTGGCATGTTTGACTCAGCAAGCATTGTTCTTGTAGCTTCTATTAGGGTTCTGTTTCTTCTTTCAGCAACACCATTCTGAAGAGGTGTTCTATCAGCTGAAAAGTTTTGTGAGATCCCAACTTCTGAGTAGAAGTCTTCCAATGTACGATTTCTGAATTCAGTACCATTGTCTGATCTCATCTGCTTTACTCTTGACCCATTTAGAAGTTCCAACTTGTGTGGGTTGTCTATGATCCAATTGATTAGCTACCACATAACAAATCATCAACTTGAGCCAATGCTCCAAAACATAACTCATATCATACTAGTGGCAACTAACAAATCAATTAACAATTCAATTCAATTCATACTTGTACCAACTCAATCTTTTTCTTTATTAAAACAATTATCTAATAAAGACTCTATAAATCATTTCAATATATAAAATATGGTTTGCTATGTACTCAGAAAAGATCACATGTACTCATCTTAGCAATGTTATCCAATACTTGTGTTAAACAACACAAATGCTTACTTCCCAATCAAGGAAGTACTTCCAATCACAAGGTCTTCTTGACCTAACATCAACGTCAATACAATAACTAGTTATTATTCATAACTAATCACTAATCAATCCATATTAACTTCCTAACCACCAAGTTCATCCAACTTGGTGGAATTTTAAACCCTAGTTCAAGATTTTCCATCATAAATCCCAAATCCAACTTGTACACATTGATTACAAGTCTACAAGGAGTGTTTTACACTCATGATAGTTCATCTTCCCCAAAGATGATATGGTTGGTTCCCAAAACCACCATTTTTACCCATACTAAGCTCAAAATCAAGGTAGATAAGCAAGATGATCAAGGATTCTTACCCTTGATGTTTCAATCCTTCAAGATGGTGAAGATTTGAGCTCTTAAGCTCCAAAACCGACCACAGATGCTCTCAAATCGGCTGCTATAGATCTAGGGTTGTAGGTGTTATGAAGCCCTAGCCTTAACACAAGTTTTTATAGTTCATGGCCTCCTCGCGCCCCGCTCGTGCCGCAAAGTTACGCGGAGTTGCCGCTCGAAGATGAACCTCGCGCCCCGCTCGCGCCTGGCTCGTTCCGCGAGCTCGATGCGAACTCAACACAAGTTCGACGCGAGCTCTTCGCGTTTCGTCGCTGGATTTGCTGTTTTGCTGAAAAGCTTAGTCGCGCCTACCTCGCGCCTGCCTTGCGCCGCGAGAGCTGTTCTAGGCAGATTCTTGGCCTTTAAACTTGTTTCCATCCAAGTTTTGACCCATACTTGGTTATACCAAGTCTCAAACACTCGATAAAATACAACTCAAGACATAAACTAATATAAATACTAAAATTCATATAATTCCCGAATTAAATGTACGAAATTACAAACGTAAAATTACGGTTGTTACATCTGTATTCTGGAACCCCTGTTTTTAGTGAATCACTTGTATTTCACTTTTTGAAACAAATGTGATTCGTTATTCATATGCTTTCATGTTTTTAGAAACTCCCGTTACTAGTGAATCACATGTGTTTCGTGACTTGAAACACATGTGATTCGAAGTAATATGCTTGTCTGTATTTTGGAACCTCTGTGTTTTAGTGAATCACATGTGTTTCACCTTTTAAAACACATGTGATTCGTAGTTCGTATGCTCCTCTGTTTTTAGAAACTCATGTTTTTAGTAAATCACATGTGTTTCGGAGTTGATACACATGTGATTCGAAGTAATATTCTCGTCTGTATTTTGGAACCGCTATATTTAGTGAATCACATGCCTTTTAATACATAAATAACACCACCACCCCCATTACCAGCACCACCACTGTTAGCCACCACCGACGCCGCTCGCCGGAAGCGGCGGACGGCGGCGGTCGGCGACGGCCAGAGGTGTTAGTGGCTAGGGGGTTTTATCTTGACAAATTTTGATCCAATTACTAAGATCCATCCCTTAGAACTTTACAAAACTTTTGGACAACCTAAAACACAACTCCTAATATAATGTATAATTTAATTAGTAATAATTATATAATTATTTATTTCTTTAGATAGTGTGTGTGGTACTTTAATTAGTTTAAATGTTTTACAGGCTCGTGCTAACGAGTTGGAGCATGAAATTTCAAAATTAACTAAAGAGAATGCTAAACTCAAAAGGCTGCAAAAAGAGGTATTCTTTAATTTCAATCTATCTTTTTTGTTAGAAACCCGATGAGCTTTCATCCTAGCTAATTCTTCTATTTTGTTCGTTTTTGTTATATATTCTGGTGGTTTTATGTTTTATTTTTGTTCTTTTCGTGCCTTTGGTGACTTTGTTTTTGTAATATTCTTAGTCCCGACTTGAATTGTTTTTTAACAAATTGCCGTTAGAAAAATGATAAATTGAATAACTGAAGATAGCTCGTAATTTTTTGAATTAATGGTCATATATTCTTAATAACATTATTTTACTATTTTTTTATGTATACAATTACCATCCGTTTTTTACTGTTCATAAATATTTACAATTTCTTCCCTTAAGTTTTGCATTTTTTTCGTTTTACCTACCAATTATTTTGTATACATAATTCTTGAGTAAGGCATCTAATTATAAAATAAGAATATATTTATATGTAGTAAAATTAAAGTAACGTATTTACATTTCAAAAGATTTAATTAATATTAAATTAATATAATGCTTTATATAAAAGGTTTTATTAACTTTTGCTCTAGGGGCACATGACAACAAACGTTATATACATTATAAAAACGTAATATCTTTAAGATATTTTGTTTTATATTTATCACTTTAATTAGAAGTTGTACATCAAGTAAAAAATTATTGCACCCAATTTTATACCTTAAAGAGTATATTCAACAAATTAAATATTTTTCAAAAAGGTAAACTTTTAAAACCCGCTAAAACGTGTGTGAAGAAGATACAGACATAGTGTGAAGGATGCATAAATGGACAATAAGCATAGTTTCATGGCAGCGTTTGAAATATTGATTGAAATATGTCTGCATCTTCTTATTTTAAGGCTTTAAAGAATCTTCTTGTGTTTGAAAAAGCATAGTTCAGATCTGTATCATCAAATGTGAGTTTTTTTTATTTGATTTTTTGAAGATGAAGAAAGAAAAATGTAAAAATAAAAAAGAAAAATAGTTAAGTTAGGGGGTATTTTGTGGAAATGGTTAAAAGTATCGCCAGTTAACGGAGGATTTTGGACGGAAGGATAAAAAAGTGAAATCTAAAAATATTTAGGGACAAAAAAACCGACAAAAGATGTTTAGGGACGAAAATGCAGAATCGAGTATACCACATGGACAATTTCTGTAATTTACCCTAAAATTTATGTCCATGCTGATTAATTTATCCATTTCCTTTATGGGCTAAACTAATAATATTTATACCCTTTTATTTTATCGATCCGGCCCAATAACATTCAATCCAGGATAACTCTACCCATTATCATCATCATAAAACACAAAATTACAATTCTAAATAAATGCTAAAAGCCATACAGATGATTTTTTCTTTTTTTCTTTTAGTTGTCACTAAAAATTCTAATTCACTTCATCTAAAAAATATCATTATTTATTAAAATTCTAATGTCGTCATCATTAATTATTTAATTATTATTCTAAAAATTAACTTTAATTATTGAATAAAATATCTATATAGAAAATATTTATAGACTTCCTTCATTTTATAATAAGTGATACATTTTCAATTTTCAGGTGTTTCAAAATAAATGATACACTTTAAAATTTTCTTTATTTGGTAAAAAATTATGAAATGCATACTCACTAACTATCTACTTTAATAAAGTGAAATGACTCATTACCCTTACTTTTACTTTTAAATATCATTAAATTCACTTTAATTATAATATGTGAGACATGTCACTCACTAACTATCCAATTTAAACAAATTTAACATTTATTGCAAATTTTTTGCCTTAAATACATGAAACTCAAAGTGTATCACTTATATTAAAACGGAGGGAATATATTATTGAATAAAATATCTAAAAGTTAAATCATTATTTACAAAAATAAAAACTAAATTTTAGTCCTAAAAAGATTACTGTTAAATTGATTTATCGACTCGAGTTTTTAATTTGGGTATCGGTTTATATCACAAGTAATTTCCTGATTTTTGTAATTAATTAAAGATTAATTATATGGCTGGGTATTTATATTGTTGCGTATATAATAAAAAAAATTGGTTTAGATTTTTCAATTAACATTTTATGAATGAAAAGTTAATTTACTTTGTTTTAGTTTCAATTTTTTAGTTCTAAAGTTAAATTTATGAAAAATTAAAAATTTTAAACCCATTGCAAAGCACGGACGAATTTTACTCATTATTTAATATTTATGGAACCACACATGTGATAAGAATTCAAGATAATTAAGATTATCATTCTTCAAAATGGACTGCAACTATTCTTTATTTTTTTTCCTTAAACATAATTTTAGACATCACACCATAATCAAAAACCATTATGAGCATCTCCAATGAATCAAGAACAATATGCATACACCAAAATAAACTTGTTTCCATGTGTATACTAAACTAGCTTCAAAGCCCGCTCGAATGGCGGGCATGCTTCGAGAGAGATATAGAAAAATTACAAAATAGTGATACTGTTGAAATAACATAACAATCCATAATTAATATGATAATAAACAATGAGCCATGTAAGCTAAAAAGAATGGTCATGACTGAATCATAAAGATGAGTAACTAAAATGTATAGAGTACTCTTCTTGAAATCACGTGTTTATTAAGTTAAATACTCATACCGTAAAGACAAGGATTTCCACCAAAAACCAAGCACAAAATGAGCAAATACTGGAATTTAGTTAGAAACATAACATAAGGACTTATTAAAAGGTTGTAACAATCATGAATTTAAAGAATGTAAGAACTTTGGTCCTGAATCAGCTTCTTAAGTTGTGTGCTTCCTTTGATCCTAAAATATACTTACTTTCCTTCCTCTTAAAGAATGAAAATTTGAGTTGCCACATATATATCTAGGTTCTCAATCACAATGAAGATTTTTCTTTTAGTGCCATTTCTGAATTGGTTTTACAAAACTGCATTCTTGTTGCGCTCATCAACCGTGGCCAAGCATCTAATTCAAGGACCAATGATTGCATAATTTTCTCAAGTCTTGTATGTTGAAACAGACTGATACAAACGGGCAACTTCACAAACAATTGACGAAAACTAAGGACAAGGTGTCGATAGTCAAATGCTTATATTGATAGTTCTTGGTGTTAGAGATCCAAGTATCTCCCTAATAATAAAAGACAAATAAACAAACTTCTCAATGAATTATTAAGCAATAGAACTGAACCAAAGCCTTAGCCTAATCCTAAAAGAACTCAAATAACATATTTCCTAATAATTTAAATTTGTAATTCTCTTTGGATTTCTGGTTTCAATCCCGATAGATAAATGTTAAGGAGAGATCTTGGGGAGAGGCCAAATACCTTGTTTGAGAGTTTTTCGAATTCTGCTTGATGTTCCGCCACAGTTGAATGCTGAAAAAGCTTGTATAAAGCTGCTTCATGATTAACGAACGAAGATGGTCCGAATCGTTGTTCTAGGGTTCTGCAAAATTCTACCCATGTTGTTAATTGCTGGTTTTGATGCATCCAATTGAACCAGCTTAAAGCTTCTTCCCTAAAAAAGAATGAAGCTAGATGGATTTTGTGGATTTCCGGTGTGTTGTGCAAGAAGAAATATCTTTCAGTTTGCAAAATCCAATCCGATGGGTTTGTTCCATCGAAAGCAGCGGTTTCCAATCTCAAGGGACGTACTTCGAAAGGTGGTCGATTGGGTGGTGGTTGAAGCGGTGGTGGTTGAAACGGTGGGGGTTGAAATTGTGTTTGTTGAAACTGTGGAGGAAGTGCCGATGAGGATGGAATCGAAAAGGGTGACTGGAATAGTGGTGATTGAAAGGTGTTTTGGTTAATATTCGGTGGAGTAGGTGGAGGTTGTTGATTTTCTGGAGCTTTTTGAATTCTTGCCATATGAATAAGGAGTTCATTCATAGAATTTGTAAGGTTTGAAAGTTGGGAGTTTGTTGCCTGAGAAGCTCCTAATAATTCTGTAATGGAAGCATCATGGCTAGCAATTGAAGTTTGAATTTGATTTGTTATTGTGTTTAGATTATTGATGTTATCCGTTGTGGCTTGTGATCGGTTTGTCATGGTTGATGAGGATGGATTGATGGAATGAAGACAATGAAAGCACCAATGATAGTATTCCCCTTTCGAGCAGGGTGGACTCCGGTTATTTGTAAGAGAAAACAGAGAGTAAATCAAAGAAAAACAATAACATTCATTCCATAAGAGTTAACGTTTACAAGAAATGACTAAATATAGCCTTCTGGAAAATTACTAAATGAGAAAAAGACAAAATGGTAAATGGTGATTGGCTAACAGCTTTTCCATGCTCCATTATCCCTGTCGCAGAATCCGGTGGTATAATCAGCCAAATGACTAGGACGTTTGGTGGTCCTTCTAGCTCTAGTGGTGTGGGGGTTGTTATCATTCCTCCCTTCTTCGAAATTGACCTTGTCCTCAAGGTCAAAGTTAGGATACTTCTTTTTAAACTCTTCTAATGGTTCCCATGTTGCTTCCTCCTCATTTGAATTAAACCACTGTACCAAAATCCTTGGTTGGTTATCAACAGTTTTGGTGTCCAAGATGGTTTGAGGCACCAAACTAGTGGGGTGTAATTGAGGTAACGGTTCTGGAATTGTCGGTTCCGTTCCCTTGAATTCTCTAAGTAGCGACACGTGAAAAACAGGGTGGATTGAAGTAGTATTTGGAAGTTCTAATTTGTAAGCAACTGACCCGATTTTGGCACTTATTGTGTATGGTCCGTAGTACCTTTTTGATAACTTTTGTGAACTTCTGTTAATTAAGGAATATTGCCTGTAAGGTTGGAGTTTTAACAGTACCCAATCACCAACTTCAAAAATTTTATCCACCCTGTGTTTGTTTGCTTGTTGTTGCATTCGATTTTGGGCTCGATGAAGATTGTTTTTCAGAGTGGTTAATAGGGTTGTTCGGTGTGTTAATTCGAGGTCTAATTCCACATTTTTTGAATTTCCTTGTATATAATGCGGAATTGACGGTGGTGAGCGACCGTAAACTGCTTCAAAGGGAGTCATTTTGATTGCGGATTGCCATGCAGTATTATAAGACCATTCTGCCCATGGTACGTACCGAATCCAGTGTCGGGGTTCCTCCGAAACGAAGCACCTCAGATAATCTTCTAAGCATCTATTGAGGACTTCTGTTTGCCCATCTGACTGTGGATGGTAGGCGCTGCTCATTGCCAACACTGTTTTGTTAAGTGTGAATAACTCGGACCAAAATTTGCTAATAAAAAGTGGGTCTCTATCGCTAACAATAGATTTCGGGAATCCATGTAGACGGATGAAGTTTGTAGTGAAAATTTCAGCGAGCTTTTTGGCGTCGATTTTAGGAGGTAATGCCACGAAGTGTGCTGCTTTTGTTAAACGATCCACAATAATCAGAATTGATGATTTTCCTGCTGATGGTGGCAAGCCCGTAATGAAATCCATCGATATTTCATCCAAAACAAGTTCTGGGATTTGAAGAGGCTGCAATAACCCGAGTGGGGGTGTTGTGCTGTACTTAACTTGTTGACATTCGATGCAGGATGTTATGAACAAGCTAACCGACTGTTTCAATTTTGGCCAATAGAAACTTTGAGAGATTCTTGCTAAAGTTCGTTTGTTTCCCGCGTGACCGCCGGTTGGAGAAGAATGAAATTCTTTCAGAATCTGTTGTTTATATATTCTGGTTTGTCAGGAACAAATATTCTATTCTTGAAGTACAACAATCCATTTGTGAAAGTCAAGAATGTATTGCCTTGCTTTGCTTTATCCACTAACTGTTTGCCCTCCTCATTTTCAACCCAAAATTGTTTAAAATGCTGCAAAAAAGAAAAAATTGGGGTGGATATGTTAGTGATACTAAACAGATCTTGCCGAGACAAGGCATCAGCAGCTTTGTTTCTTGATCCCGCACGATACACAATGTCGTAATCAAATCCCAATAATTTGGTTAGCCATTTTTGTTGTTCAGGCGTCTGAATGGTTTGTGTTAGTAGGGATTTTAGGCTTTGGTGATCGGTTATGATTGTAAAGTGTCTTCCTAGTAAGTAATGTCTCCACTTTGCTACTGCTAATGTAATTGCAAACATTTCTCGTGCGTATGTTGATGTTGACTGCAGCCTAGAAGTCAACTTTTTGCTGAAAAAAGCAATTGGGTGTTTATTTTGACTGAGGATAGCACCCACTGCCACCCTTGAAGCATCGGTTTCTATGTTGAACGGTTGGTTAAAATCAGGTACAACAAGCACGGGGGCTGTAGACATTGCATTTTGGAGTTGGGCAAATGCTTCAGTTTGATCATCTCCCCATTTGAAGTTATCTTTTTTGAGGAGCTCGGTTAACGGTGCTGCTATTTCCGCGTAATGTCTCACGAATCTTCTATAATACCCCGTGAGACCTAGAAACCCACGTAACTGTTTGATCGTTGTAGGTATTGGCCATTGTTTAATTGCTTCAATTTTGTCGGGATCTGTGGCTACCCCTTTGGCTGTGATGATGTGGCCTAAAAAGGAAATTGAATTTTGACCAAAGGAACACTTTGATTCTTTAACAAAGAATTTGTTTGTTTGTAGCAGGTTTAAAACATGGGACAAATGTTCTATGTGGTCTTTAAGTGTCTTGCTGTATACCAATATGTCATCGAAGAAGACAAGGACAAATCTTCTTAATTCTTCCCGAAATAATGTGTTTTTGAGGTGTTTTTGAGGTGTTTTTGAGGTGTCTCCGGGATGCAATCTAATCTGGAAGTAACCTTGTCTCAAATCCAATTTTGAGAAAAATGTTGCCCCGCAAAGTTCATCCAGTAATTCATCTATTGTGGGGATTGGAAACCTATACTTTATGGTAATTGAGTTCAATGCTCTGTAATCGACACAAAATCTCCACGTTCCGTCTTTTTTCTTTACTAGCAAAACTGGAGATGAAAAGGGGCTGGTACTCGGTTTAATTACTCGTTCCTTTAACATTTCTGTGATTAGTTTGGTTATTTCTGTTTTCTGGAATTGAGGGTAACGATAGGGTTTGACATTCACTGGTTTGGAGTTTGGGATTAGGTGTATGTGGTGATCGTGGATTCTGTGAGGTGGTAATTGAGTTGGGATTTTGAATACCTCTGTGAACAAGCTTATGACTTTTAAAATTTCAGGGTGTGTTTGTGGTTGGTTAATTGGGGCATTGAAGTCAGATATGGATAAAAAAGTGAAAGCGATTACCGTATCCGTATCGACGGCTCTACGGAGGTGTGAATGAGTTGTTGGAATAATTGGGTTTAAGTTGTCTCCGATGATAGTGGTTTTCTTACCGTTCCAGATAAATGTCATTGTGAATTCAGTGTGATCTGTCAGTATAGGGCCTAAGGTGTGCAGCCAAGCATTTCCTAAAAGGAAATCACAACCGTGAATTGGTAAAGCATGAATATCGGTTGTGAAATCAGTTCCCTGAATTGAGAACGGTACCGAAGGGATGAATCCTTCTGTTTCCAGTGCTTGCCCATTTCCTACTTTGACCCAGAATTTTGAGGGAATCACTTGTTGATCAGTAATTGATTTTAAGCAGCTTGGGTGAATGAAGTTTTGGCTACTTCCGCTATCAATTAGGGTAGCGAGGCGTTTTCCTTGGATGATTGAAGTGCAACGAAAGGTTGTTGGTTGATTTTCACCGGTAAATGATGATAGCGTCATTGAAAACATGTTGTGTTGTTCAACAGGGGTTGTTAGGAGGTCGATGAGGGGATCTGTTTCTGGGGAATTTGGGGACGAATCCCAAATGGGTGGTGGTTCGGGTTGTGTTTGGGCCGAATCCGAATCTGGGTAGTGGACTAATGAAAAGAACTGGGCCTTACATTTGTGGTTTGGGCCATACTTTTCATCACATTTAAAACAAAGCCATTTTTCTTTTCTAATTTGGACTTCTGCTGGTGAAAGTTTTCTGAAATTAGGGTTTGATTGAAATGCTGGGCGATTTGTACCCTTGGCTTGAGTGATTGTACTTGGGGTTATCGAGGTATTGTTGTCATTTTGAGGTGTTTTTACCGGTTGGGGATTGTTAAAAGTTGTTGATACAGCTCAAGAGTATGTTTTTACTGAGCTAGTACGTTTTGGGAAGCCAGTTTATCTTCAATCAAACGAGCTAGCCCCATTGCCTCTGATGTTGAGTTTGGTTTCAAAATTTGTAATTCTCTTTGGATTTCTGGTTTCAATCCCGATAGATAAATGTTAAGGAGAGATCTTGGGGAGAGGCCAAATACCTTGTTTGAGAGTTTTTCGAATTCTGCTTGATGTTTCGCCACAGTTGAATGCTGAAAAAGCTTGTATAAAGCTGCTTCATGATTAACGAACGAAGATGGTCCGAATCGTTGTTCTAGGGTTCTGCAAAATTCTACCCATGTTGTTAATTGCTGGTTTTGATGCATCCAATTGAACCAGCTTAAAGCTTCTTCCCTAAAAAAGAATGAAGCTAGATGGATTTTGTGGATTTCCGGTGTGTTGTGCAAGAAGAAATATCTTTCAGTTTGCAAAATCCAATCCGATGGGTTTGTTCCATCGAAAGCAGCGATTTCCAATCTCAAGGGACGTACTTCGAAAGGTGGTCGATTGGGTGGTGGTTGAAGCGGTGGTGGTTGAAACGGTGGGGGTTGAAATTGTGTTTGTTGAAACTGTGGAGGAAGTGCCGATGAGGATGGAATCGAAAAGGGTGACTGGAATAGTGGTGATTGAAAGGTGTTTTGGTTAATATTCGGTGGAGTAGGTGGAGGTTGTTGATTTTCTGGAGCTTTTTGAATTCTTGCAATATGAATAAGGAGTTCATTCATAGAATTTGTAAGGTTTGAAAGTTGGGAGTTTGTTGCCTGAGAAGCTCCTAATAATTCTGTAATGGAAGCATCATGGCTAGCAATTGAAGATTGAATTTGATTTGTTATTGTGTTTAGATTATTGATGTTATCCTCTGTGGCTTGTGATCGGTTTGTCATGGTTGATGAGGATGGATTGGTGGAATGAAGACAATGAAAGCACCAATGATAGTATTTCCCCTTTCGAGCAGGGTGGACTCCTGTGATTTGTAAGAGAAAACAGAGAGTAAATCAAAGAAAAACAATAACATTCATTCCATAAGAGTTAACGTTTACAAGAAATGACTAAATATAGCCTTCTGGAAAATTACTAAATGAGAAAAAGACAAAATGGTAAATGGTGATTGGCTAACAGCTTTTCCATGCTCCATTATCCCTGTCGCAGAATCCGGTGGTATAATCAGCCAAATGACTAGGACGTTTGGTGGTCCTTCTAGCTCTAGTGGTGTGGGGGTTGTTATCAAAATCATTTCCTGATTTCTGGCTCCTCCTTGTGTATTTATATGAACATTGTGTGAATAACAAAAGTAACTTACATAAATACAATTGCTTTTAGAAACTACTTTAAAGTATGGAAATAATAAAAGTTTGTTGCAAATTTTATTTAAAAAAAGTCGACAAATTTATCAAAAGGTATAATATTTATATAATTAATTAGTTATAAATTAGGTAAAATACAAGTAGTTCTCTTACCCGTATATTCAGAAAGGGTACAATGCTTCAATCTTAATGAAATCTTGATAGTTAACACACCCACTGCAAACAAAATACAAATACCAGAATGTTAGAGCCACTTTTCTGCTTTAAAATATATATGAATCAATAATTATGATTTAAAAATATGAACAATATATAAAGTTTAAATATATATACCCATTATCTGGATTCATGGCAAACAATCCTTCCATATTTACCATTTGACTCTAAAATCAGTCAAGTTATAGGGTTCTGCCAGAGTGCCAGAGAAAAAAAATTATTCAAAAAAACAGCAAAAATTGGAATAAAAATAAAATTAAGAAATGGTTGTTCGAATATACCCGTTTGAATGTTAGAAAGTCTCATTATTGCTTAATAGCAATTTGAATATTCCTGCTGCACACAAAATAAATTCAAATATGATATTTGTAACATCCCGAGACCCGACCTATAATATTTTATTACTTTTGGTAAGAAATATCTTATTGTTTATTATTTTATATGATTTTATTTGATTTATTTGAATTAATTGTATTTTTAACCATGGGGTTAAAAATTAGTAAAACTGAGATATTAAGATGTTAAAATGATTTTTACATATTTGGGTTCATTTCTGAACCGGGGTTCTAAAAATATCTTCGTTGTTAAAATTGGAGTTAGTTAGGTCTAAATTAACTATCTGTGAACCTAATATCCTGTACTGTGTTTAAATGAAAATACCTATGTTTGGGGGAGGGGGTGTACGTGTTATGTTAGAGACAGATGTCAATTTACTCTTCCTTTCCTCTTGCTCTCTCTCAGTCGTGACATAAACACACACACACACTCTTGAAGCTTTTCTCTCAAAATTGAAGATCATAACCTAATCCCTTGCTTGCCATCTCTGTGATTTCGTTTTTGGAAGCTAAACTAAGTAAGTTTTCTTCCTTCTTAAGCTAGGGTTTCATGTTTATGAGTAGTTGTTAAACTAGGGTTGTTATAGTTGGTGGGTTTTCTTGAAATCTTAGTCATAATCCGAAATTGATGCTTGATTTGGTGTTTATTTGAGTTCTTGCAAGTATAGTATGATTTGTTGTTAGTGTTAGCTCATTTGGTGAAGCTTTCATAAAGCTTCATCAATGGTGATCTTGGGGAAGAAGATGGAGATCTTCCCTAAATTGGTGAAATGTGAATCTTGTTGTTCTTAAGGTGTTATTATGTTAAATTATGCATGTTAGAATGGTAATTGTTAAGTAAGAAGATCACTAGTTAACTATTGAGATAATGCCTAAGAAATTGTAGTGTTTGGCTAGATGGAAATTTAGTCATAACTAGCTAAATTTGTAGATTGTTGACTTTGGTCAAACCTGGGAGTTGACTTTAGTCTTGTGTGACTTGTAAACTTTAATTGTCAATTTCATGTCATTTATATGCTAGTTGTCTAGTTGGGAAGTATAATCATGTTGGTTTAGGGCCTTGACCCGTTTGTTTGACAATTGGTGCAATTTGACCTAAATAGGGTCAAAGTTGGTGAAACTTGCAATTGGATGCAAATAATTTGTTAGTATGTAATTTTGATGTTGATCAAGTAGGATATCCCATTGGAAGGTGTTGTGTAGATTCCCGATTCATTATTCTTGTTTTGACCCGTTTGGTCCTAAGGTGCAATTTGGCCAATTGGCATAATGAATTGACTTGATGAAGTGTTAGACTTTAGTATTGGTTATGTGTAAAAATGCAAGTAATTGGTTGTAAGTAGTTGTTGCAAGATGTGGTCTTAAGCTTATATTACTTGTTACACAATTGATGATTTCGGGTAACTAATTCGGTATTCATTTTGTACAGAAAAAGGGAAGGAGCCTCAGTGATATAAGATTACTGAGCTCGGTACTAAAAGGAAGCCAAGGTGAGTGGATTTAACCTTTCTTCTTGTGTAATTTGCAAAAATTATGGAATGGTAGAGTTACATGAGAAATTGCAGGATTTTGGCTGATCTGGGAAGATAGCGGCGCTATCTTGGCTGGTTTTGGGAAAAATCGAACAGAAACTCGAAATAGCAGATGCTATCTCAAAATAGCGGCGCTATCTTAGATAGCGGCGCTATTTTGGCTGATTTTTGGGAAAATTCATTTTTCTTGGTTTTTATTGATTTTCCAGTGGTGCCATTAATTGTGGGATTGTTAATGGTAGTATGTGCACATGTTTTCTAGAGTTTAGCTATGAGTGGGTTTTGGCTAGGCTTCGTTACTATTGGATGGGGTGCTCGGACTCCTACGAATGTGTTCCGTCAGGGGTGAGTACCGTGCTAATAGTAAAGTGGCCATCGGTAAACTGTTGTTTGGCCAACAACAGTTGTAGGTACCTTGCAAGTCCGCCGATACTCTCATAACGTCCAATTGCTTGTGGAAGTTTGGACGGGTTTCCAGATTGATTTCTCTTGTCTCTAATTTGTTGTGGTTATGCAAATTGATTGTTATTTCTATTCACTTAGCTTTGTGCTAATCCCTCAGTTGTTGACTCTTTTCAGGTTGTGGATTTGGCTTGACTAGAGTCGGGTTTTGGAAGTCTGACCGTACTCTGATTTTGTAAACCGGGTCGAGCTTGTTTTTAGTAACACCTATAAATGTTTTATATATTTTGGTTAATATGTAAATGGCCTTTATAATATGTAATAAATAGGGTTTATAGTTTTCTAAAATCGCTTCCGTATGCATATTTAAAAAAAAAATGGCTCTAAGATTGTGGTGTTACAATTTGGTATCAGAGCCTAGGTTTGGCGATGGTTGCACATTTAGGTGTACCATTCCCAAATCTTGGCTCGAGTTGGTCAAACTTCCTTAATATTGGGGTGGATTAGTAGAGTGAGTATGAATTGTGGTTTAGTAGTAGTTAGTGTGTTAGGTACTAACGGATTAAACTAAGAGTTCGTGAGATGTTGTGTTTGTTACAGGTATGGCCGATAACGATCCCAACCCGTTGGTAATCCCGTCGAACCCCGAACCGGAAATCATTGGTACATCTAGAAATGCAAATGCGGATAGAGAAGATTATATTTTGAGAATGGAAAGTCGATTGGAACACCTCCAAAATCTTGTTGATAGCATGAATCAGAATCAGAATAACCAACCACCAAACATCCCTCACATGTTTACCCCTATATTATCCGCCCCTACCATGCAAATTCCCACAACTCCAGCTTTTACAATGACAGCTCCATATATGTCAACCTCATCGGAATCTCAACCCATGATGTCTCAACCACAATACTATTATGTTAACCCAAGCCAAGGTTTACCTCAATATCAATTCACAAATCAACCTTATCCATTCGGTATGAAACCGAATTGTACTTTCAAACAATTTTTAGACTGTAAACCCCCTGAATTTAGTGGAAGTAGGGATCCCAATGTCACTATGAACTGGTTAAGGGAAATGGAGAGAACCTTAGATGCTTGCGGGTGTGATGACCAACACCGGGTGATGTATGCCACAAGAAAGTTAGTAGGTGGTGCTATGAATTGGTGGGATACCTTGATTGAGCATTTACCCAAAGAAGTTAAAAACAGTATAACATGGGATCAATTTAGAGAACAAGTGTGTAAGCGTTATTGTAATTCGTTCGAGATGGATAGAATTCGATCTGAATTCTTAAATTTGCGGATGACCGAGTGGATGACGGTTTATGATTTGATCGAACAATTTAATGAGAAATTAAGATTTGTACAACAGTGGGTGCCTGATGAGTCTTCCAAAATAAAACATTTTATTGGAGCTTTACGACCCGAATACCGAATTACAGCGAGGCTCGCAACCACTTTGTCACAGGCCTTCGATTTGGCCAAAACAGTAGAAGGTGATTTGAATACGCGAGATTGGGTATTCAGAGATAGGTCAGAGTATCAAAATTTTAAGTCTGCATAAACGGACTCCAAACAAAATAAGAAAGGTAAGGGAAATCAAAAGCATGAAAACTCGAATCATAAACAATCAGGGGGTAGTTCGGGTCAGAAGGCACAATGGTGTGCTAGGTGCAGATCTTCTCACACGGGTGGTTGTACAATTCAGACTATGCGATGTGTCAAGTGTGGTCAGTTCGGGCACGAGTGGAATGATTGTAGGTTCCCGCGAAGTGTATGTTGGAATTGTCAGAAAGAGGGTCACAGGGTCGGTGATTGCCCTTCAGAGAGTAAATTGGGTTCAGGGTCGGGGTCGACGACTGGGTCGTTATCTTCAACAGGCCAGAAGAGGAAGAATCACCCTCCACCCGAGGGTAGGTCATTTCAGATGATTGTGGAAGATACTACCTTCACTGATGATGATATCACGGGTATGTTTTTGATAAACTATTTACTTATATGTATGTTAATTGTATTGAAACAAATTGCTTATTTGGGATTATGAATTATGTGATGAACTGAAATTGTTTTGATAAATGATTGTTGTAATCGTTCGTTAATGTAATGCCTATAATTAGATTGATATAACCTTAGGCATAGAATGAGTAGTCTTGTGTATGGTTGCTACTTAATTTAAGAAAAGATAACTTACTGTCGTGACCTATCAAGTCACATGTAGTGACTCGTTAAGTGTAAGCCGAAACTATTTGACTAATATGAGTGAATTGAATTTTGCATTTGCTATGGATGTCGGAATTGATAGACAAGATATAAATATTTGGATAATTTTTTAATCGTCTGAAATATTATTTGAAGAATTTACTTAAATTTCCTCCTATGCTAAATGTGAAAACTGAAAACTGACACAAGGGACCAAGTTTATTTGACCATTGTAAATTGGATAATGAAATTTTTGAAGATAAATTTTAAAATGCTTAGATTGGACACAATTATCTGATAAGTTAGATGAGAACTTAGAACTTAAAGGGCGTATTTTTTTTTTTAAAAAAAAATTAATGGATTATGACGTATATTTGCTAGCGAAAATCCAAGAATGTGATTTTGGAGACAAAATTAATTGTAAAAGCGTATGTAATTTCGATAAATTGATGATCAAAATGTATTAGAGAATTATATAATGTGAAAATTGATTGTTAATTTGAAAAATATATTGTAATGCCTATGCTTTGAATAAAAAAAAAAGAGCTATAGATAATATTTAGTTGATGCAAGTTGAATTAACTACTGAGTAGTGGATAATAAAATAGTGACAAAGATGATATTTTATTAATAATTTTGAGATAATGTTTATGTTACGTTTGTTTGTGTGTGTTGAGATTCCGAGGACGGAATCTCCCTAAGGAGGGGAGATTTGTAACATCCCGAGACCCGACCTATAATATTTTATTACTTTTGGTAAGAAATATCTTATTGTTTATTATTTTATTATTTTATATGATTTTATTTGATTTATTTGAATTAATTGTATTTTTAACCATGGGGTTAAAAATTAGTAAAACTGAGATATTTAGATGTTAAAATGATTTTTACATATTTAGGTTCATTTCTGAACCGGGGTTCTAAAGTTATCTTCGTTGTTAAAATTGGAGTTAGTTAGGTCTAAATTAACTATCTGTGAACCTAATATCCTGTACTGTGTTTAAATAAAAATACCTATGTTTGGGGGAGGGGGTGTACGTGTTATGTTAGAGACAGATGTCAATTTACTCTTCCTTTCCTCTTGTCTCTCTCTCAGTCACGACATAAACACACACACACACTCTTGAAGCTTTTCTCTCAAAATTGAAGATCATAACCTAATCCCTTGCTTGCCATCTCTGTGATTTCGTTTTTGGAAGCTAAACTAAGTAAGTTTTCTTCCTTCTTAAGCTAGGGTTTCATGTTTATGAGTAGTTGTTAAACTAGGGTTGTTATAGATGGTGGGTTTTCTTGAAATCTTAGTCATAATCCGAAATTGATGCTTGATTTGGTGTTTATTTGAGTTCTTGCAAGTATTGTATGATTTGTTGTTAGTGTTAGCTCATTTGGTGAAGCTTTCATAAAGCTTCATCAATGGTGATCTTGGGGAAGAAGATGGAGATCTTCCCTAAATTGGTGAAATGTGAATCTTGTTGTTCTTAAGGTGTTATTATGTTAAATTATGCATGTTAGAATGGTAATTGTTAAGTAAGAAGATCACTAGTTAACTATTGAGATAATGCCTAAGAAATGGTAGTGTTTGGCTAGATGGAAATTTAGTCATAACTAGCTAAATTTGTAGATTGTTGACTTTGGTCAAACCTGGGAGTTGACGTTAGTCTTGTGTGACTTGTAAACTTCAATTGTCAATTTCATGTCATTTATATGCTAGTTGTCTAGTTGGGAAGTATAATCATGTTGGTTTAGGGCCTTGACCCGTTTGTTTGACAATTGGTGCAATTTGACCTAAATAGGGTCAAAGTTGGTGAAACTTGCAATTGGATGCAAATAATTTGTTAGTATGTAATTTTGATGTTGATCAAGTAGGATATCCCATTGGAAGGTGTTGTGTAGATTCCCGATTCCCGATTCATTATTCTTGTTTTGACCCGTTTGGGCCTAAGGTGCAATTTGGCCAATTGGCATAATGAATTGACTTGATGAAGTGTTAGACTTTAGTATTGGTTATGTGTAAAAATGCAAGTAATTGGTTGTAAGTAGTTGTTGCAAGATGTGGTCTTAAGCTTATATTACTTGTTACACAATTGATGATTTCGGGTAACTAATTCGGTATTCATTTTGTACAGGAAAAGGAAGGAGCCTCAGTGATATAAGATTACTGAGCTCGGTACTAAAAGGAAGCCAAGGTGAGTGGATGTAACCTTCCTTCTTGTGTAATTTGCAAAAATTATGGAATGGTAGAGTTACATGAGAAATTGCAGGATTTTGGCTGATCTGGGAAGATAGCGGCGCTATCTTTAAGATAGCGGCGCTATCTTGGCTGGTTTTGGGAAAAATCGAACAGAAACTCGAAATAGCAGATGCTATCTCAAAATAGCGGCGTTATTTCGGCTGATTTTTGGGAAAATTCATTTTTCTTTGTTTTTTTATTGATTTTCCAGTGGTGCCATTAATTGTGGGATTGTTAATGGTAGTATGTGCACATGTTTTCTAGAGTTTAGTTATGAGTGGGTTTTGGCTAGGCTTCGTTACTATTGGATGGGGTGCTCGGACTCCTACGAATGTGTTCCGTCAGGGGTGAGTACCGTGCTAATAGTAAAGTGGCCATCGGTAAACTGTTGTTTGGCCAACAACAGTTGTAGGTACCTTGCAAGTCCGCCGATACTCTCATAACGTCCAATTGCTTGTGGAAGTTTGGACGGGTTTCCAGATTGATTTCTCTTGTCTCTAATTTGTTGTGGTTATGCAAATTGATTGTTATTTCTATTCACTTAGCTTTGTGCTAATCCCTCAGTTGTTGACTCTTTTCAGGTTGTGGATTTGGCTTGACTAGAGTCGGGTTTTGGAAGTCTGACCGTACTCTGATTTTGTAAACCGGGCCGAGCCTGTTTTTAGTAACACCTATAAATGTTTTATATATTTTGGTTAATATGTAAATGGCCTTTATAATATGTAATAAATAGGGTTTATAGTTTTCTAAAATCACTTCCGTATGCATATTTAAAAAAAAATGACTCTAAGATTGTGGTGTTACAATATTATGGTTAATAGTTTTTTGATTATACATGTTTAACTTTTAAGGTATAAAGTAATAATATATTAAATTAATGATTAGTATAAAATGCATAATTACATGTTAAAGTACATCAACATTATACACAGCTGCTGCACATAAACAAATATTACACAACTGAAACATGATTCTCCATCTTATTGACACTGTTAATTACCCCACAGATGACACCAACCAATTTCCTGGATCGGTTTATGATAATTTACCATCATCATCATCATTCTCTGATTTCTTTTAACCTTCATCAATTGATAAATTTAACAACTAATTACAATTATTATGAATTAGAAATACAAATTACCTACCTGATAAAGAAGATGGTACATATGCATTACATGAAATTAGGGATGATTTGATCTGAATGTGCACCCATTGCTGCAAAATCATAGGTTGCACACACTTTAGGTTAAATGGGTAACCATTACAAATCAATAACAATATGGAAGCAGAAGTATCTAATTAAGGGACTAATTACAGAAGAACAACTGATAAAGAATAGTATTGTTAAGAGAATCACAACCATAGTGCCGTCGAACTTGAAATGGTAGATTAACATGAGAGGTACTTGCAGTAGTATCAAACGAATCTAATCGGAGGACCCGTGGATTTGAAATGGTAGGTTAATTTAATATCTACGCACAGTAGATGTAATAGGGCTTTCAAACTGGTCGGATTCATCAATTTTAGGATCAGGTTTTGGGGGGTAGCGGCTTAGTTCTCCTGGTGGATGGTTTAATTTTCAAAATCGGCCGGGAAGTACTGATTTTGGCTTTTGATTTAGGGGTTTTAAGCTGCTTAGCGGCGAAAAGAAGAGTATGAGGTGCCGACGGTTGCGGTCGTTGTGATGGTGGCGGAGGAAGTTGGTATGGTCGACGTGGAGGTGTCGACGAGATGTGAGATCCGTCGGAGTCTGAATCGGAGTAATCCATCGGTGAACGGCCGCCAGAATAAAAGGAGATGAAAACCATGAATCGGATGGGTTGATTTGAACACCAGACGTATTTGGCTATGAAATGCGTGGCCAATCGGAGAGTTACACGTGGCAAAACCGGCTAATGAGAGAGCTTGGAATTGCCTAGTTATCAAACCCAAGTCAAATTAAGGCTCATAATATATAGGAGAATCAAGAACAATATGCATACACCAAAATAAACTTGTTTCCATGTGTATACTAAATTTACACAAAACTCCTTTAATTGATTTAAAAAATGTCATAAGAATATTATAAACGAAGAATATACCTTATGTTAGTACATTTAGATAGGCAAAAAGTATTTTAGTATAATAAACTTGGTTCACTGAATTCTTTATAACTTTTAATCTTTAAATGTGTATTATGATATATTGAATTGGAAATAGAGTTAATTTGATACTTTGACTCACTAATTTGGTGTTGAATTCTCTTGTGATTTGCTTCTAACTTTAAGATATTAAGATAAACTTATATTTTTTAGTTTATCGAAAGTTATAGGAAAAGCAAAACACGTGAAAAAATGTGATTAAATTAATAAGTTATGATATTATATTTACAGTTTTTTGTAAGTTCAAGATAACACGTTGTATCTTTAATAGTTTAAGGTAATTTACGAAACGGAAAACCAAGTTCAGGATTCTAAATGCATTTTAACTTTTTAATATTAAAATTAGTGATTAATTGTACACCAAATTTGATAGAATTTTGTTTTTACTATATAAATGTTTTTCTAAGGGTTTTGTTTCCCTTTAAAGAGCAAGAATTTGCTTGTTGGCTTTAACTAAGGTTGCTTCTAGTGTACAAAAAAGTATCTTGTCCTTTTTATATTTGTTTTATAGTTATCTACTAACTCCTTGAGTAATATATTTTCTTTATTTTCATTTTAACATTTGCAGTTTTGTTCAACCTCTACTGTTCAGTTTCTCAAAGAGCCCGGACTACATAGAACCAAAAGTGCCCCCTTTTTGAGGACGCCAATGTCCATATCTAATTTTACGATATTCCAACATTTTCATTTATTTTTAAAGAAAATCAATTGTTGTGTATGACCATTTGTTAATAAATGTTACATTTCAGTTCATGTTAGTATATGCAAATGAAAACAAGACAAGTATGCGCTCACTATAAGCCATAAGGAAACATTAGCGATATAGGCGTTAGTGACACACATAAAATGCGTAGTAAATAATCTACTTTTTAACCATATATTTAAGTGATCAAAGTAGCCAGATTCACCTTGATATGCGTAAAATTACTTTGTTTAGGCAATTCCAAATTGCCCATATCGAAGCGAACGGAATGCCGCTAATTACATCATTGGTGAGAAAATACCTCGAACTTTTCTCTCTAATCTCTAACGTTCAATCTTCCTAATCTCAACTAGATGTTGCTTAATCTCAACCTTTACCACCAATTATTGAATCACAAAGATGAAAGAAATTTGGGGCATTATTTATCTTCTAATTTTCTTCTTAATAGTGGAAAGATTTAGAGGGAAGAAAAGTTATAATTAATTAAAAATATTGGCAATTACCAAATCAACCTTGACATTTCCTAATTTATTTACATTTTATCTTTAAAATTGTAAATATGTTAATATTTTCCCCCTCTCTCTCAAAATCCATAATTTTCTTTTCTTCTCAAGGTAGTAAAATGTAGATCACTAGCTACTAAGACCACCGCCAACGGAAGTGGTCAGTGTACCGCAAGTTTTACTTTTTTGAGTTCCACCGTTGGCACCAAGCGCCGGTTATAGCGCCGGTTTTATCTACGCCAGTTTGGAGACGGGTGAGGGGTGAGATCAGTTGGTGGGGTGGGGTTCAAAGGGGTATTTTGTGTGTGTGTATTTTATAATTGTGGGTCCCAAAAATTGAAGGAAAGAGGTATTGTTGGCATGGGTACATCAGTTTAGTGTCGGTTGGAGGGTGAGCTGTCGTGACATTGATTTGACAACAACTGACGGCGTCGGTTTCCACTACTGTTGGGAGCAGTCTAATATCCTGAAGAATACTTCTACAGACCAGAGAGTTGATAAAAATGTGATCTTCTGATTTATCAACGGAGCCACAAAGCGGGCCTAAACAAGAGAGAAGAGTAATCCCTTTTTTGAAGGTTCAATTTAGTAAGCATTCTATAATGATCAATCTTCTAAGTATTAATACAAACCTTTGTAGGCATCCACTTATTCCAATAAAAGGTTTGGCCTAGTTGGAAGGCGATCAAGAAACACCCTCCACACACAAACGTTGGTTTATGAGGGAATAATGTTGACTTTAATTCACAAATATTTTCATAAATAAAGAATAGCTTATGTAAATAATCCCATAAAATCAAAGGTACTTTAGAGTATTGTTTGTGTTTATTCTTCTAAGTATGTATAAGTATTTGATTTAAAATATTTAAAACTTATATATAATTATCGAAAATAAACTAAAATTTATGAACGTATATAAAAGAATCTTAATGAGCGGTTTACTGAATGTTTCCAAACGTAAATGAAGGAACACGACATGTGTTTGTATTTATTCATTTGAGTAAACAAACATAAAATCTTCGTCTGTGGCTTCAAACCTTTGGCCACCCTCGTCTTTTTTATAGCGTTGATAATTGGCATCGGCTAGAGAAAGAGTAGAGACGGGAATATAGTGGAGCCCAGGATATTTTAATAGAATATTATGTGTATATTTTATAATGTTGGGACTTGAAAAATTAAAAAAAAAAAAAAAGAATATTGTTGACAATTGTTTGTATTTAATCCAGATAAATGGGATAACATTCTTTTCTGATAGCCGGAAGTGCAGGGTGGCAATTTACATTTCTTGTAAACAAAAGGGGTAAAATGTAAATATCAGATGGCAGAAACCAGAAAGCGTCCTATGCTTCTACTGATTTTAGGGTTTTTCTCGATCACTTTACGGTTGCCATTCAACGATCTTATTTCACCGCCGTACTCCGGTTGCCGTCGATTTCTCATAAAACAGGTTAAGCCTCTCTCTCTCTCTAACATCATATGAATCTGTATAATGATGTACAATATGTTGTTTAATAGTTAATTTGATAACAGTTGATTAGGATTATCGGACTTGAATTTTTGTTACCGACTGATTTACAAAATGTTGTTTCTTCAAAATTGTTTCATTTCTGATTCGATGTCCGTTTCAAACACTAATTTAACCCCCGTTTTTTCTTTCCTTTTACCAGTTTCTGCACCTCTCGTTTCTTAAACCTCGATGGATTATTTACCACCAATTTACAAAATGCTGATGATTTCAATTTTTTATTTGAGTTCGGTTGAACGAATTCGAGCTCGAATAAAATATTTCGTACGTAGGAAGTGGAACTTATGATCCCAAATTACATTAGCAAATTTGTCTAGCCATATTCGTTCATAGGATCTGAGATGCTTGTTATAAGTTGAATTTAAAAAGATCTGAGATGCTTGTTAAAATGATAATTTTGTGATTCTAATGATTTAATTGAAGTCATCGACATTGATAGCAACTAGCAAGGCATTAGTTTGTGTGATTATGATGAATCTGAGTTCAACAATGAAACATTGAAACTACAGCTATGTGGAATAATAAACAAATGATAGCAAATGGATCTGAATCTATACATATACATGATCATAGCAAATGGATTTTAATCTGTACCTTCTAATTGTAAATTATTATATTCTGAAATAGTTTCTTCTAAATATTTAAAATTTTCCCTCTTTCTTATGACTCCCCTTCAAAAATTTCAAGTTTGTTGTTTTTCTTTAAATTGTATTTTGATATGGATTAATTTGATTTTGCTTCGCCGACAATGTTTTTCATTCTTGATATGACTAACATGTTCTATAAATTCATATATCTTCCTTTTTAATCAAGTGAATTAGAACTTCAAATAAAGAAGCTAATGGATTACAAAGCTTTTTGATATTATGTCAGTTTTATAATTTGGGGTTCTAATCTTTCTTTTGTTGTAGATTTAATATAATTTTTATTTAACTTGGAAATTTTCCAGTTTGGGATTTGGGTATGTACTAAAAGTTAAATGAAAGAGTTTATGAAATTGTATGCTAGAAATTGTGGATATGTAAGGCTGTTTGGATTGAGGTTTTACTTAATTAAAGTTTGGATTTTAGGGTTTGGGAAGGATAGGAATGGAAAGAAGATAGGCTGTGTTTGTTTTGAGTGTATACATTCTTGTAATTATCCCTTAAAAGGCTTAAAGTAAATTACACGGAAGGTCCATGTGGTATATCACTTATTACAACCTCAGTCCTTGAACTTAGTTTATTACACTGGATGTCCATGGTGTATGTACTTTCTTACATGTGAGGGTATTTTGGTCATTTTCCTCAAGTTACTTATACTCTATGCATAAAAAATTGTACTTTTTTATGTGCCTTTCTCTCCACCATAACAAACAAAGTTCAAGGACTACCACATGGACCTTCCGTGTAATTTACTCTATCCCTTACTTGAGTGTAAGTGCATTCTATTTCTCACTCATTACATATTTCATTTAAAATCATTTAATAATCAAATTCATTCTCAACTCAGAATCATTAACCGAAAAATGTCTGGAAATTCAATAAAAGCGGTTGCAAAAGCGGTTACAGAATTCCAATATCCATGGAAGGACAAACTAACAAAGTACAAAGACGAGCTGTCAAAGGGCGTTTGGGGGTACTGGCATCTCGGGGCATGGAAGCCACTTGGCATAAGTGCAAGGCGTAGGGCCCGCCTTAGAAAAGAGGTTATGTTGGCTGGTGAAGATTGGCCTTATGACCCCGAAAGAAAGGAAATGAGGGTTAAAAGAAAAGGGCATAAATGTGACAGAATTTCAGCTGAAAAACGTGCGAACACGGCTGAATTGATGAAGAAAATGCCTCAAATGCTTGCTGATTATAGGAAGAGGAAGTGGGAGAAGAAAATGAATGAAGAAGATGCTGATGCTAAGAAAGTTTAGCCTTTAGTTTTTGGTGTTGGAGATGAATTGATAATCTTGTGTTTGGAATAAATTGATGTAAGAGGTTTTATCCATTTTTTATACATTTTTTTGACCCGTTTAACCCGATAGGTACAAACTACAAAGTATAACCCCGTGTTTGCCCTAGTAGGGCTGTCAAATCGTGTTATCGTTTCGTACGAAAACGACATGACACGAATTCGTGTTGTTTTGCTAACATGAACAAAACCCAATTAAAAAATGATAAACATGAAAAACACGAAAATACGAGATAAATAATATAAATATCAAATTTATTACTTAGTAAATACTAAAAACGACAAATACGCCACAAATATAACATATATATATATATATGTTTCTAAAATCGTAACTATCGTGTTAATTTCGTGTTATTTCGTGTTAATCTCTGAACACGACATGACTTTCTGTTAGTTTTACACGATACGAACTAGAATTCAAATTTTGATTTCGTCCCAATTTCGTTCCTTTTCATGTATGTGTGTCGTGTCGTGTCAGGTTTTGACACCTCTAATTACATTAGGTGAAATTAGTATCACAAAAATCAGATTTTCAGATAGTATTTGTGTGTATATTATAAGGGCATGTTTGAGAAATCTTATAATAAAAATTTATTAACTTATATAAGCTTAATAAAGCTTACGAATGTAAACTTAATTAAATTTATGTAAGGTAATAAACTTATAAACTTTTCTATAAGCTTTCCCAAAGATACACTAAGATTGAAAGTTATAATTTAAAAAGCAAACCAAAAACTTATGTTGCGCCCAAAGTGCAACACTTTGATGGTGGTGCACCCCATTACTATTTCATATTTTCAAATAAAAATGGCCACAACTTTTTCCCGACTCTTTATTTAGCTGGGTCTATCCAATCATGTCATACCGAATCATTCATTTTAGCATTTTCTAGTGGGTTGTGCCACGTGTCTCCCAGCTTTTGGTCAGAAAAACATAATTCTGTTGAGTTGTTTTTCCTTTTTATATTATCATCTTGTATCCAGAAAAAAAGTCTAGAGAAAAAATAACATTGACTTTAAATTTGAGGATGTTTCTTAAAAAAATTTACAAGTAAAAAAACTTTTACAAAAAAGATTGGGTCATTCAGATATTTATCGAACTACAATAAGGGTGTGGATTTTATCCGAAGAAACAAACTGGAACAGACTTTAAACTGAAACCGATTGGACCTTATTTTATGTTTTCGGGTCAGTTTTTGTTTCCTTTTTTTTGTCTTTTCCAGTTCTTTGTTTTTTCGGTTTCGGTCAAGTCTAATTCTGGTTTTACGATTCTAGTTATCGAATTTGACAATTTTAAATTTAACCAGACCAAACCGGAATCATTATTTCGTTTGGCTTCTTGTTTTTTATATTTTTCGGTTTCAGATTCTTTGACGTATGTCCAGTCTGCTCCGGTTTCAGAACCGAATGCATTTCTAAACTACCATGTTTTTTAATAAAAGAAAAAATTTAAAGTTACCTAACCACAGCCCACAAGGAGAAATCAATCAATTACTCTTAAATAAAATAATTATGCTTTTATTTTGGTTGTTGAAGAAAATAAGTATAAAGAAAAATAGTTACCAACTTTTCTATATGATGGGACCTAATCTAAGTAGATTTACTTTATGTTTTGATTGTTATTAAACAAGAAATAATCATTTAACTATGATGAATGTATAAATCGTATTTGCTCGCTAATAATTGTTATAGAATTAAATTCACTAAAAGATTTTGTTTCACACGTTCCTTGTTCAACTTTCATATAAAATCACAGCAAAAATTATTAACAAATTTATCAAGAGTTAAGCGTTCTAAGAGCTATGCCTAGTCCAATAATTTTTATACTTCGTATAAAATGGTAAGTTTTAAAAAAATTGATTTTTTTTATGGTATAAGTATTTTTTGGGGAGATTTTGCATTAGCAAACACATTCTTATAAGGGTGATACGAAACCGAAGATGATAAGTTTTCAAAACCGAAATCAAACTGACTATTTGTTTTCTGTTTTAGTTCGGTTCGGTTTCAGCTTGGGTTTTTTAGCCCAATTTTTTTTTAGATGTTACTGTGTATAACATGTGCTGAATTGGTAAGTTTAACAAATTTTATTTTGCAACTTTTATACATTTTTTTGTTCTTTTTCAGGATTAGTGCTAATAGTGACGCAACCGACTCATCAGTATTTTCAAATCAGTGATACATTAGCTCACATTCCAACTGACATACTCATACCATCAATACTCACTGTCTTCAGTTTTTTTGGGTCCACCATTATAAAATATACACAAACAAAATACCAGAAATCCTATTAAATTGACACGGGCCACACCATTCACCTTCCTATTTCTTCCTTGAACCACCGAAGGCCGACCAGCTGGGGCCGATGACCCGTGCCAACAGGCGACGGTGCCCAACCGAAGGCTTTACCCCACAACCGTTGGCACCCGTCTAATAGCAGCTTGACCCCCAACAAAAGTAAAAGAAAAAAAAAAAACCTTAAAGCAAAAGTACAATAATCAAAGTAAGTCACTTTATATTATGATGCCCCATGAACTTGCAAGAAAGTGAAAAAGCAAGACATTGAAGTGTAACAATGTTCAAACAGAACATGAAAACTACATAGGCATAACCTACGATGATCAAAAAGAGCAAAAATTACCAACTAGACTCATATTTCAAGTACTTGAAAGCGAATATGGCTCTTTTTAGGTACAATATTGCTATATTCTTGGAAGAATGATGAGTGATATTGTTTGTCTACGAGAATCGTGTATTCTAACGTGAAGTAAACAAATTAACTGTTACAAATTACCATCACACGTGTATTGCCTAACATTACCATTAATAGAAATGTATATTCTTGTAAAAACTAATTGCTACGAATCCTTCATCTTTCGGTATATTTAAGAAAAGTCACCCGATTGAGCTAATCACCAAACCAGTTGGTGTAGCACCAAGAGAAACTTTGGGAGGTTTTTCTTCGCAAGCTCTCGGTTCAAGTATTGATGGAAGTTTTTTCCTCAGGTGAGAATAGATGGTGAGATTTATTCCTCATAAGTGGAGGATTCGAGAAAAGGCGTACTGCCCCTGTAAATGTCATTATCTGACTTAGATTTATGTCACCAGTAGTATACAAAGAATATTAAAAAACAATAGTTAGTAGGTGTTGCTTGAACTAAACCCGAAACGTTTCGGATATTTAACAACCACCATACAACTTTGATCTATGTCTACAGTCTACCTTTGGTTCTTATTTTGTTTAATAAAGTATGTGATAACAAAATGGTGCAAATTTAGCAAATTCTCTTGTGAACGGTAGAAAGCCTACCACAAATGTATTATATATATATGTTAATAAAATAAATTTTAATACAATTGAATAAAAGTTTCGATAATGACAACCTTAAGAGCTGCATAAGATACCCATTAAAAATTTGTACATCAATCTATAACCAGCTATTTAGTTTTAGAAATTACTCCAACTTAACTTATTGTATAACTTTGTATGCACATAAAGATGGACTAGTCTGTCGTTATCAATGATGTGGACTCATACACAATAACCTAAGACCGGTGCCAACCGTGACACCAACTGACACCTTCAGTTTTTGTCATATCATCTAACACTCCAACTGACACACATGTCAACCATACATATTCTCTTCACTTTTTAGGCCCTAAATATTACTCCATCCGTCCCTTAATAAAGTTCCCATTTCACCTTCAAGTTTTGTCCCTAAATAAAGTTCCCATTTCTCAAACTTAAGGGACCCACTTAATATAATAATATTATTACCAATACTTTCACCACTAACTATCTCTTAAAACACTTTCTCTCTCCAATCAAAACTTATATTTTATTCAAAAGTAATACCAAATACCCCACCACTAACCATCTCCTAAAATATTGTGTCCAACACAAATGGGAACTTTATTTAGGGACGGAGGGAGTATAAAATATATACACACACAAAAATACTAATACACTATTAAAATACCCCTTAGGCCCCACCTTCCCATCGTCTCTTCACTTCGGATAATTGAACTGAATGTAACTGAAGTATCGTGCGAATGGTTTGATCAAAAAAAAGTGATAGGCTTCGGTTTTCAACCGAAAGTTGGCACCACTCTTATGAATACCCCAATCCAATGGGCCTCAGCTATCATATGCGCACTTGCAAATTCTCTTGGCTTAGTGCTTCTTTTCCTCTCTCATCATTACTTTCTCTCTCTCTATATATCCACATGTGTCTCTATATATAAATATAGTTGTGTGTGTGGGTGTTTATGTAGGCAAAAACGTTATGAAAAGTCTCTATGTTTTGTGTAGCCTAATCTTTCTAATATGTTTTGTGAAAGAAAGTAAGGCGGATGAAGGAGAAAATAATGATGTTTATATTGTGTATATGGGCACTGCTGCTAACTCAAAGAACAACCATGATTTGCTTCTCACTTCCCTAACAACAAGGTAACATAACGGTCATACATACACATAAAATGTGCGAAAACGTGCTCACACACGCGAACAGCTGAGCACACGTGTTTATTTGTTTTATTTTGTGGCCGGCCCCAATTCCAGTTTCTTGTATAAATTAGCTAAAATTAAACGGGCAAAACAAATTGAAAGGTTAAAAGTTGTTGAAGACATTTTCAAATGCATATGTGAACCCTGGTGGTTCAAACATATTAGATTATTATTTCAATAGATTTAAGCTTTTCCATCATATTTAAATATTTAATCTATTAAATTATCATATTTTTTAGGAAACGAACAAAATTGTTAGAGTTCAGTCCAACCCAAATTGTTTGGACTAATACCAAAACAATACCCTAATTGTCTTGTTCTCATGCCATCTAGAGAATTTGCACACTAATAATATGTTAAAATGCTTAAATTAGATAATTCTTTTGAAATTTTGCCACTAAAGATGACTACAAATCTCAAATTTGATAATGCGGGTTGCATAGAAACAATATGATACAAAATCATCACATAGTAGGTTGGTACCATACTGTGAGACCTATTGAGACTAGAATCAAGCTAATCCATTGAGAATCAAGAGAGAAAAAGAAGAATTTGTTAAGTGTGTGTTTTCTTGGTGTTTGAGTGTGTGTTAGATAGTTGAGAGAGATGGAGGGAAATGTTGAGAGCTTTCAAAAATAGTAATTCAATTAATGAAAGGAAAGCTTACAAATTAAGTCTTAACATAAGGTATTTATACCTCATAGCTAAACAAGCTTAATTACCATCTAACTAAGCCTTAAGACTAGTTTACCATTAGGCAATGTTACATAACTAGTCCCTACACTATTAGATACAATATATTTGACCCTAACAATCTCCCCCTTTGTATCAATAGTTGGGATAGCATGTTCTTGAAATCTTCTTTTCGAGCAAAGTCTGAAACTGAATTAATCGTTTGAGTAGTTTTGATGTAGTATTAGTTTCAGCTTATGATGATCAGATAAGAATGAAACTTTTAATCGGCTTTTCAACCAATATAAAGTATCTTAGAAGATTTCATGGAGTCTTGACTTAATTTGTCTTGATCATTATCCAATCTCCCTCTTTGCGAACTTTTAGAACTACATCCCTGTCTTCCTTCAAACAAATATATTTGAAAATTTGAAAATTCTGGAAATGAAACATCTGATTGGTAAGAATTTGACTGGGATTTAGAAATGCTGGGGATTTAGTTTTGGATAGAAATTTGTGAGGATGGGATAATGATGTTTTTGAATTATGTAAAGAATGATTTGAAAGCTGAAGGTTTTGAATGTGTGTGTGTGTATGAATGTTTGTATATAGGAAAGAATGATATATACATTTAGGATTTGAATGAATGTGGATAATATGTAGTTTGTATGATACAAAAGATTTGTACAGTTAAGCTTTTGTATGGATATGGTTGTTATAAAATTTGGAAAGAATGATTTATTCGATTAGATTTTGGATGGATATGAATGTGAATTTGTGGTTTGGATAGAATGATTTGTCAGTTTAAGATTTGAAATGAAAAGATTGAGAATTTGTGAGAAATATCTGAAGATAAGTCGGTTTCTTTTTCTTCACAAAATACTTTATGTAAATCGACTAATTATAGACCCATAGAAAGATAGAGTTGTTTGTAGCGGAAGTCTTTTGATGAAGTTGTGGCTTTGTCGATTCATGATCATTGATAATTGTTGTTAGGGATAAAATGTTGATGAAGTTTATGCTCCCCCTCGAACAAACAATTATACTTCAACAAATCTTCTTCGGTTTCTTGTTTACTCCCCATTAATCGGTGCATGTGTCTTTTTGATGTGGAGTAAACTGGGCTAATATATCTTCTTAAGTCTTGTAAGCATTTTTCTTCATAAACTGAACTTCTTAGTAAATTTTCTCCCCCTCATGATGATTAAGATTTATCGGAATCATCATGAAAAATGTGAAGTTCGTCGAGATGGAATGAAGAAAATCTTCTAAGCCCATGAATACAAATATGATGAATAATGATATATTCATATTTTGAATGAATCAATATACATCATATTGTATTATCGAAAACCGAATCAAAGTTGATAACGTAGATATCCGATCAAATCATTTGGCATTTAATCTCAATGATCGAACTAAGTCGGGAAAACCGGGATCACATAGATTACCCGTTGACACAACAGTTACACAAACTGTGTGACCTACATTCAGTGTTGGAATTGATGTTAGCACTGGTAGGATTTCCATTCAATCATCGTGGAATACCAAGAACGTTGGTATCACTATGAATGTTCCGGCTTTATCACAAAGATAAGCTTGGTATTATGCCTTGTGTCCTAAAAGTGTATTTCGGTTCTAGACTCAATTAGTGGACAAACGAAGGCGAGGACTGGAGAGACTTGTCCTCTGTTTCAATATCAACATTCTCCAAGTGAGATGTCGATAGCATATGAGCTAATCTCCGTGGAAATGAAACAAGTACTTTTTAAGAAATACTTGAGTGGCTGGGGGGGTTGTGCATTGCATCACTGGGTTCCATGATGTCTTTTTCAATATCAGAGAGCAACACATGCAATCTGATAGAGACGTGGCTACCCGGCTTTTTATCAGTTTGGTAAGGGTTTTTCGTTTTCTTTAACCCTGTCACACCCTCCTCACTCAAGCTTACTTTTTCATTTTTCGACTACTCCCTCATTTCATTTTACCATGTTTAGCTGAATTGCACCCCATACGACATTCCCCCTCTCAAATTTTATCTCAGCGCACCCCAATCAAGATCCCGTGATACTTGATTCTGCTCACCTAGACCTATGTACCCTTACATATTGTCCTATATTGTAGGTGGCTCCTGGGGAAGATCATGCCGGTTATAGCAGATCATAGGAGTAATTTGAGAGTGAACTATAACGCTCATGTGCAAATTATCAGCATTTATGATGTTACTTTGTAAGAATAACATGGATTTTTCATCGGAAAATGTGTTTCCGGCATAAGTTGTTGCCTTTATGATTTAAAAGTTTAGGCACAGCAACTTGAACAATTTAGGAAATACCGGACTCACATAGAGTATCCGTTAACACACGGTATGAATCGATAGTCGTTTGCACAACCATTGATTCAAATGTGTGACCTGCAGTTAGAGTTGGCGCGATTTTAGCTCTAGCAGGATTTCCACTCAATCCTTGTGAAACACCAGATTGTGATGCCACTATGAGTGTTCCGATGAATACACGGAGATTCAGTAATAAAAGTGTATGTGTCCTAAATTGGAAATATTTGTCGGTGAAATCTAGACACATTGTGCATTCAATTGAAGACGTAACCCGGGGCAAAAGGTTAAAATTTCAATACCAACTTACTCCGAATGAGCAGTCGATAGATTATGTGCTACGTCCCCTGATGAATTGAAACAAATTCCTGTTGAGAGGAATCTGAGTGGTTGGTGGTGGAGTGCAAATGCTTGACTGGGCCAGTTAAGTCTGGTGATACATTCAACACATGAATGAACACAATTTTGTGAGGTTGCCCGGTTTATTTTCAGTTTGGATGCACTCAAAGGTGTGTTTTCTTAAAATTATCATGTTTTCACATCACCTTGCACTCACCTAAATCTATACCCTAAGACATATACCCTCACATTTACCAATTTTGGCTAAAAAGTATTTCCCTGGGAAGGTTAGGCCGGTTCTGGCAAACCATAGGAAGGTATTGTCGTTTGATAAAAAAAAATATTTCGATTAAAAAAAATCAAACGGGTATAAAAGTATTGATATAAGAAAGTTTCTCCCCCTGGAAATAATAATTCTCCCCGTAGAATTAAAATTTCTCCCCCTCGACAAAATAATGAAAAATTTACAGTTTTAGAGGAGTGGGAAAGAATTTTTACAGTTATGTGAAAATCTGGTTAAGAGCGGGTTTCAAACAAATGTATTTGAAAGCCATTATGTTTAAAAGCGAGTTATATACTGAAGTGTATATAAGTCATTTTAATGAAGCGCGAGTTATACACCGATTTGTGTATAAGTCATTAAAATTAAGAACGGGTTATACACTGATGTGTGCATAAACCATTTACGATGAGGAAAGATTAAAACAGTTTAAGCTTTTAGATTTAGCATACCAAGTTTAGACACAAGAAAGTTAAAACGTTTTTCGTCTAATGCCTTGGTAAACAAATCAGCTAATTGATAATCTGTAGAAACAAAGTACAATTCCACATTACCATGTTCAACATGATCTTTTATAAAATGATATCGAAGATCGATATGTTTAGTTTTTGAATGTTGAACAGGATTGCATGAAATTGCAATTGCACTTCGAGAATCACAATATAAAGGAATACGACTGTATAAAAAGCCGTAATCTTTCAATTGTGATTGCATCCAAATTACCTGGGATAAGCAGCTTGCAGCAGCAACATATTCTGCCTCTGCAGTTGAAAGAGACACACAATTTTGTTTCCGTGAAGACCAGCTCACTAGTTTATCTCCCAGAAATTGAACACTCCCAGACGTACTCTTTCGATCCAACATACATCCCGCATGGTCAGCATCAGAAAATGCAGTTAAATCAAAGGAAGTTTCTTTAGGATACCAGAGACCAAGATCTCGAGTGCCCTTCAGATACCTAAAGATTCGTTTAACCGCTTGAAGATGAGATTCTTTAGGTGCTGCCTGATAACGAGCACAGATGCATGTAGAGAACATAATGTCTGGTCTACTCGAAGTCAGATATAGTAAAGATCCGATCATCCCCCGATAGTGGGTAACATCAACAAGTTTGCCATCCGGATCAGCATGTAATTTCGAACCAGGCGACATCGGCGTCGATATTGGTTTGCAATCATCCATAAGATATTTCTTCAATAAATCAGTGATATATTTGGATTGATTGATGAAAATTCCGGTCGGTAATTGGCGAACTTGAAGACCCAGAAAGAAATTCATCTCACCCATCATGCTCATCTCAAATCTTTTGACCATAAGAGCAGAGAACTTCTTGCAATATTTGGGATTTGTAGAACCAAAAATTATATCGTCGACATAAATTTGAATAAGAACAATGTCTTCCCCTTGACGTTTGATGAAGAGAGTGGTGTCGACTTTTCCTTTAGAAAAACCAGACTCAACTAAGAATTTTGATAATACATCATACCACGCCCGGGGAGCTTGTTTTAAACCGTACAAAGCCTTGTCGAGAATATAAACATGATTAGGCAAGTGTGGATCTACAAAGCCGTCGGGTTGATGAACGTACACTTCTTCTTTGAGAATGCCATTTAAAAATGCAGTTTTTACATCCATCTGATAGGTAGTAAAATTCTTATGTGCTGCATATGCTAAGAATATTCGAATGGCTTCTATACGGGCTACAGGAGCAAAAGTTTCTTCAAAATCAATGCCTTCCTACTGAGCATACCCTTTTGCAACTAGACGTGCTTTGTTCCGAATTACAATTCCATTTTCATCCTTTTTATTTTTGAAAATCCACTTTGTACCAATAACAGATTTGCCAGAAGGTTTTGGAACAAGACGCCAGACTTTTAATCTTTCAAACTGATTTATTTCTTCTTGCATAGCAATAATCCAGTCTGGGTCTGAGAGAGCTTCACTGACCTTCTTTGGTTCATTTGAGCTTAAAAATGCAGTATACTGACATTCATCAGCAGTAGCTCGTCGGGTTTGAACAGAAGATTCAGGGTCACCGATTATCTGATGTAAAGGGTGCTCTCTTGTCCATTTAAGAGAATGAGGAAGTGGAATTTGACCTGGGTTAATATTTGAGGTATCAGTGAATTCAGGATGAGGAATTATCGCAGTTTGAGTAGGTGATGGAGACTGTGGAGGAACAACCCGTTGAACGTTGAATTTAGAAAAATCTATCACCAAAGGTGGAGGTTGAGCTGGAACTATAGATAAATCGAAAGAAGTAGCAGCTTGACCAGAAGGTGATGATTGATTATTTGTGGGTTGAGAATCGTCCGGAGATGCTTGATGTAGTAAAGGTGAAGAATTTTCCGGAGATGATGAAGTCTCAGGTTGTGAAACAGTAGGTGATTGAGAAGAATCATTATGTGGAGTAGCAGAAGTTGGAGAAGGAGAATCCGTAGAACTTGAAGTAAGAATATCAGGAACAGAAATAGATTGAACTTCAGCTACTGTTGGAAATGGAACGCCAGCTTCCTCCAGTAAAATATGTCGAATATTATGATAATCATCATAAAAATGACGAAATAAAATATCCAAGTCATTCTCTGATGTTGAAGGCGTTGACGATGTTGAAGGAGTTTCAGCATTTGAAGGAACTGAATTGATAGGAAATGTCTCATCAAAATTAACGTTAACACTTTCTCTGATCGTTCGTTTTGATCGATTATAAACTCGATAAGAAGCAGATTCCCTTGAATATCCCACAAAGATTCCTTCATCAGCTTTTTCATCAAATTTATTCAACTTATCTTTATCATTCAGAATGAAACACCGACTCCCAAAAATATGTAAAAATTTAATATTTGGAATGCGGTTATTGATCAGTTCATATGGAGTTTTGTTGTATGCTTTGTTGATGATTGATCGATTTTGAGTGAAGCATGCTGTACTAATAGCTTCTGCCCAAAGAGATAATGGGAGTTTTGAATATGAAAGCATGGTACGAGCAGCTTCAACAAGAGTTCGATTTCTTCGTTCAACAACCCCATTTTGTTGAGGTGTTCTTGCAGCGGAAAATTGGTGAGTAATACCAACTGATTCAAGAAAAGAATCTAAAACTTGATTTTTAAATTCAGTTCCATTATCAGTGCGGATGGTATGTACTTTTAAATCTAGATTGGTTTGAGTTTTCTTGATGAAGGATATGATGATATTAGTTGCTTCATCTTTTGTACGGAGGAAATGAACCCATGTGTATCGAGAATAATCATCAACAATAACCAACACATACCGTTTTCCTGCTAAAGATTGAACGCTCATAGGTCCACATAAGTCCATGTGAAGTAATTCAAGCGGTTTTGAAGTACTTTGAACTGGTTTAGACTTATGAGGTTTCTTTGTCATTTTTCCCATCTCGCACGAAGAACATAGATGATCTTTTTCAAATTTAAGATCTGGAAGACCAGATACATGTCCACCTTTCACCAACTTATTGATGTTTTTGAAGTTAAGATGAGAGAGGCGACGGTGCCATAACCAAGATTCATCTGATGAAGCTGTTGACATTAAGCAAACTTCTTCAAGTGGAACGACATCGTTGAGATTGATTGTAAACAGATTTGTCTCTCGAGTTCCAGTAAGAAGTTCTTCTCCATCATATGTACGAACAGCACATTTCTTTGTACGAAAATTGACTTCTAATGTTTTATCGCAAAATTGACCGATACTAAACAGATTATGAGCGAGATCTTCAACATAGGTTACATTTCGAATGATTAGGTTGTGTCGGATAATATCTCCAATTCCCATAATAGCAGCTAAATGGTCATTACCAAATCTAACGGTACCCAAATATTTGTCTCTAAAATTTGTTAACAAATTCTTGTTTCCGGTCATATGTCTTGAACAACCAGAATCAAGATACCATAAATTCTACATAAAACAATTAACAAAAGGTACCCAATCAGATATGGGTCCTATACGATTAGTAATGCATGTTTTATGAAGAATTAGTGAATATGATTTGAATTTAGAGAGTTGGAGAACTGCAAGGAGGCAGTTCTGGATTTGTTACTTTGATAGACCATTTGAAGGATTTCTCAGGTGAGGATAAAATCCATTTTGAATTTTCATTTTGGATCCATGTATATTTAACAAATTTGGAATTCTTTTTAGATGAAGTCGAAAAACTGGAGTTTGATGATGTAGTTGGAGTCATAGTTCGATAAACTAATTTGGTTGGTTTAAGTGTAGAAACCACACGATTTACTGATTTTGTCGAGTTAGATTGAATCCGAGATTGTGGTTTAGATGTGGATGTTGAAGTATTGGATGAAGAAACTACACGATAAACAGATTTTGACGGATTAGGATAAGAACGTGTAGATGAAGACGTTTGCGATCGAGCAAGCATTGTTTTGCAATGTTTTGGATAACAAGTGATACATGAATGAATGATTGATCCGTTTTTATGAAGGACATCATGTCGTCGACCACAAGGAGCATCTTTTCGAACAAAATATCGTGTATCATATTGAGAAATTGGTGTATTAGTTTTTCTATCAAAATAAACCTTTTTACCAGCTTTGTCAGTTTTAACAATCAAATTAACACCATTCACAGTGAAATTAACAGGACGATAAATTGCTGAATCATATACAATTCCATAACATGTAGCAGGTGAAATCAACGTTGTTGAGTTATTACATTTATTAGAATTTGAAAAAGAAGAAGCTAAAAACGAGGAAGAGCTAGACTTCTTAAGTGCATTTGACTTAAGCATACTAGACTTAGACGACTTAGACTTCTGAGACTTCTCAACTGCTTTCATCCTGTCTTGCATCGGTGTTTTAAGCTTGGAATTTAAAGTTTTATCTGAAAAGTGTAAAACATGAGAATTAGAATTTCTTCTTAAAAGAATTGGAGTTTTAGGAGAAGAAGAATTCTCATTGACTGATTTTGATTTTGGAGAAGCACTGTGACTTGAAACAGATTTTATTTCAACAATTTTATCTTCTAAAGCATGAATTTTTGATTGTAAAGCATATTTTTCTTTGTCAAATGCCTTTTGGGTTGCATCTATTTCGGTTTCCAATTGATAGATTTTCTTTTCTAGAATTAGAGAAGGAATGTAAACTTTACGGGTTACTTTTTCTTGAAGTACCGCATTTCCTTTGATCTCAAATTCTGCAGGTGTAATAATTGGAAAATATTCATCATTTGTAAAATTTGCCTTTTTAGTTTCATAAGTTTTATTTAATTCATTGTAATTGAAACTAATTTGTGCATTCTCTGATTTAGCTCTGTTGAATGCTTCAATTTCTTCTTCCTCATCGGTCATACGAAGGAAACTTTGCCAAACATCAACATGTATGTATTTGGAATCATATAGTGTTGGAAGCACATTACAAGCCATCTTCTGATATTCTGGATTGTTCGCCCCCAGTCCTTCTCTTGAATTGAAGTATTTGAAATCTTTAGGCTTGTTCAAGTGAATTGTTTGATCAGTTTGTCCTCGTTTGGCAATGATTTCTTCAAGATTTTTGACGTGAGAAGAAAGTTGAATTTTATCATTTTGTAGTTGATTAATGACATTTTGTTTGCTATTTAATTCTTGTTTTGTTTGAATGTCATTTTCATGAATGGTTTCTGATAATTCTTTAATTTGTGAGGTTAATGATTTAAACTGATTTTCATTATCATCAAATTCTTTTTGTTTACGTTCCAACCAGTTTTTAGTGATTTGATATTCATTCCATGCATCAATGTATAAATTGTAATATTTATCATTGTCAGCATTTGATGTGGAACTTTGTGTATTTTTAAGATTGGTCAACTCAATTTCTTGTTCAGAAATGATATGAGACAAATGTTGAATATCAGTCTCATATTTAACAGTCAATTCTGAAATTCGATTTTGTAACGTCAGATTCTTTTTCTCAAAATTTGTATTTTGTCTAAGAATATGAACAAGTTGTGTATTATGATCAAGATATTGTTCATTTTCGTTTTCTAGTTCATCTAATTTTCCTTGAAGTAAGGTATTTAATTCTTTTTCATCCAAAAGGTTTTGTTTTAAAGATTCATTTTCAGAATTCTGGTTTGTTACAAAACAATTTTCAGAATCAATTGTACTTGAAGAATTAGATAAGAGAGAACTGATTACCTCTATTTCTTTGTTAGCCTCTTCATTGAAACGATCAGAAATTTCAGCATTTTCACGAACCATAAAGCATAGGTTTGCCGAATGCTCTTCATCTTCGGGATCAGAATCATCCATCCATTGAAGATCTTCTGCTAATAATACCTTGCCTGACTCAATCTGCTTAGCCATGAGCATCTTACGTTTGAAGTAATCAGAATTCCTAACTCTAGGTTTCTTGCAATCTCGGGAGAAATGACCAGGAATTCCACAGTTATAACATTTCTTTGTCGGATCCAAAGGTGTTATTGTGGGTTTATCAGTAGTGTTTGATGCAGATGGAGCAGACTTGAAAGTGGATGAAGATCTCTGATTGTTGTTTGTAGGAGTTGGATAATACTTCTTCTCATATCTTGAGATGAAAGACATAGCTTGCAACAGTTGTTCTAATTCGCTCTTCATCTCTTCTTCTGTATCTTTGACAGGTTCTTCTGATTTTTCTTTCAGTTTACCAGATGAATTTGACTGGTATTGTCTTGTAAGAAGAGCAAGAGTATCAAGAGTGTTTGCATTTTCCTGTTTGGTTTTGACTATATCTTTCACCATTGGAGCATTTTGAAGTAAATACTCATACAGTTCATGCACATCAATTGAGCTCAGATCTTTATGTTGCATGGCACTGTTACCAAATGTAGCCCACTCAGGTAGTAAACTGTTGATGAACTTAATGTTAATCTCCAAATTTTCCTTCTTCAAGTTATTCCTTCTAAGTTCATTCAACAAGTTGCAGTAACGGTGATATGTGCTTTCTAATTCTTCCCCGGTGGAAGCTTTAAACGATTGATAAGCATTCAGAGTGGTTACCATCTTGGCTTTATTCCCTAAAACGGTGCCTTCCATTTGCTTTCGAATTTCATCCCAAATCTCCTTACCGGTTTCTAAACTGTCCAAGCTGTTATAAATTTCGTTCGGTAAACTTTGGAGAACAAATGAAAACGATTGTAGATCTGCTTTAGCTCGTAGTTTTTGTTGAGCATTGTATCTTGATTTAGGAAGCGGGGTTCGACCTCCAAGAACTGGCGGTGTTGCGTTTGGTGCAGCTACTACGTCTTCGTAGAATACTGCTTCACCATTTTCGAGTGAATCACGTATCTCAGTTGCCAGTTCTTGATTTTTGATAAAATGAAGGAACCGTTTCTTCCATTGCGCGTATTCACCTCGGTATAAAACCGGAGGTTTAAGATCGGTTCCGATAGACAATGCATCTTTTGACGTCATTTTGTTGTCAAACTATGTAAAAAAAAAAAATTGAACCGAAATAGGTATCAAATTTGGTGAAAATTGTTTGGGCCGAACTTCTACAAGTTCGGGCCGAACTTCTTTTGTTCTTAAACCTCGGGCCGAACTAGTTGTTGAACTTCGGGCCGAACTATTAACCAAGTTCGGGCCGAACTAGTAATTCAGGAAGTGAGCCGAAGTAGTGAGTAGTTCGATATGGTAGCTCGGGCCGAACTTGTGTACAACTTCGATCTGGGCCGAACTTGTTCTTTTCACTTCGGGCCGAACTACTACGATGTTCTCTGGGCCGAACTAGAAATGAAATGAACTTCGGGCCGAACTTGTGCAGTTATACACTTCGGGCCGAACTATAGTCAAGTTCGGGTAGAACTAGTATTAAAGACTTGGGCCGAACTTCTTTTTAAAGACTTGATTTATTCTTCGGGCCGAACTACAAAATAAAAAGAATTTCGGGCCGAACTAACCTTGGGCCGAACTTCTTAGTTCGGGCCGAACTACTGATCGAACTTGTTCATCGTTATGAAGCCGAACTACTTCGAGCGTATGAACACTTCGAACAAAAACTTCACCAATTCAATCCTATTATGCTCAATTCTCAACCGATTTGAATGATTCTTCTTTCTATCTGTTCGAAATCCACTTTCTAACACTTTGATCCGATCAATTTCTTCATTCCATTACACAAGAGTTTCGAATCTTCGATTTACAGTGATTTTTCAACTTTTTCACTTTTTCATCAAAATCACGAAATTGAAGTGATCTGTTGACGGATTGGATTGAATTTTGATTCTATTATGCTTAGAAACACTGGAGAAACACTAATCCATGCTCAAAACTTCATTTCCAACGAAAAATTTACAACATTAAATTTTGCATGAACGTAACAAACTTTTCTTCACTTTTTCTCAGATCTGCATCAATCTAGCTCGATTTGGATCTTCTCTTAATAGAGATTATGCTCTGATACCACTTGTGAGACCTATTGAGACTAGAATCAAGCTAATCCATTGAGAATCAAGAGAGAAAAAGAAGAATTTGTTAAGTGTGTGTTTTCTTGGTGTTTGAGTGTGTGTTAGATAGTTGAGAGAGATGGAGGGAAATGTTGAGAGCTTTCAAAAATAGTAATTCAATTAATGAAAGGAAAGCTTGCAAATTAAGTCTTAACATAAGGTATTTATACCTCATAGCTAAACAAGCTTAATTACCATCTAACTAAGCCTTAAGACTAGTTTACCATTAGGCAATGTTACATAACTAGTCCCTACACTATTAGATACAATATATTTGACCCTAACACATACCAATAGCTATAAGCTAAGTGTAGAACTCACTTGTAATAGTTAACTTAAAAGAGGAAGGGACACCTAGACTTATAAACCATCATTCAATTTTTAATTTGGTAAATGTGGGATCATAACACAATACCATCAAAAGTTCAACTATATTTGTTTCCCTAAATTTGTCCAAAATTTAACTTTTAACTCTTAAAATTCCCAAAAATTGAACTTCAACTACTAGATTTGCCGAAAGTTCAACTTTCACTTTTCTGACAATCCACAATTTTTTTGGTGATGTCAAACTTGGGATCTTTCTTCTCAAATTTTTTAAAAACATTTTTTTGGTTTATTAGTATTGTAAAATAGGTGGGTTGAATGGATGATGGGGCAAAACAATTTCGGGTCAACACATTCATATTTTAGTAAATGTGGATTCTAAACATTTATTGTTTACTTTAGGTATGTTTGGTAGCAAACTTTTTGAAAAACCTTTTGTTTTGAATTTAAAATTTCCTATTAGAATAATATTCTGTTTGTGTATTAGAACTTTTACTAAAGAAAAAATATTCAACAAAAGCTACTTATGTAGATTTAAAAAGAGTTGTAACTTTTAAAATGATAAATAATTACAGTAACACCCTTAAATAATTAAATTCCCACCATATTTAACTCTTTTTTATGCCTATATATGCCATTTTACATTACAACTACTTTTGCCAAACATATTTTACAAATAAAAACTTCAGCTTCCAACTCTAAATAAAAACTCCAGCTTTTAGCTCCCAGCTTGTAACTTCAACAACTACCAACTAATATTTTGTATGTTAAAGAAGGTCATAAAGCCATTATTACAATTTATTTATTTAATAAAATGATTTAATAGGTAGTATGCAATAACACACTTTGGGCAACTTTGGATCTTTTTGACCTATTCAACCACATTTCCTTTTTAGCCAAATTCTTTTATTTGACTCTCTTAGAGATTCCACCAAATTAACTCAACCCGGGTTGACTCGGCCGGTTCAACCGGGACCGGTTTTTTGCTAACTTTCCACCCGTTAAGACCCGGCCGGGTAAGTGGTCCGGTACCAGGCAAATACCCAGTTTTTTCCCTAAATCTAAGTTGAAAGTTTCTGCTGTATTTTAATCTTTCTGCATTGTTTCTCTTTTAATATTGGTGTACAAAAAGTAGATTTATACATTTCAATCAATTTGTTTCTACAACTTGGTTAATTTGTTTGCTGTTAATTTGTTTCAACTCTTGTTGACTGTCGATTAATTTTGTGGCTGTTAATTTGCATAAACTGATTATATGAATAAAATCTTGTTAAATCTTGCTGTTAATAATGATAATTTGGATTATATGTTGTTTAGACCTTTTAAGGTTGTTTAATGTTTGAAACAATTTTATGTAAAATTTTACCTATGTTTTAAGTGTTCCGGTTGACCCGGCCATAATACCGGGCCGAGTAATAACCGGGTTTTAAAACATTTAATTAACCTGATTCGGCCCATTAATAAGTAAACGGGTTACGAGTCTAAGCTAATTAGACATGTTTATAACCTATTCATGCTTTTATATTTGAGTGTAAGAGTAATCAAATTAATGAAGAAAATACATTTATCTTAATCTAGCAAAAGCAATGCAGTTGTGCATAACTACCGAAACAGCTTCTTGGGATTTGCTGCTCATTTGACAGAGAAAGAGGCAAAAGAAATTGCACGAAAACCGGGGGTTGTATCGGTTTTTCCAGATCCAATTTTACAACTTCACACCACGCGTTCATGGGATTTTTTGAAATACCAAATGGGAGTAGAAATCGACTATGGATCAAGTGCTATGTACAACACGTCAAATTCAAATGCGGCTTCGGATTCGGATGTTGTTATAGGCGTTATGGACACAGGTAATTGCGAGAAACCCCTTTTCCAATTTTTCAAGAAAGATGAGAGGTGTTTTTTATTCGCTAATTAATTTGTGTACCACAAATTTTTATGTGTACACCACGCAGTACAAGTATTACTGCACAAGTATTACTGCAGACTTTACAAACAGATAATGCACTTATTATGGTGTATAGATTAAAAAATGTGGTATAAAAATTATTATACTGTATATTTTATTCTTATTCAATCTATCAAAAGTAAAAATGAAAGAGAATTATGACAATGTACTCAAATGTTTTCATTCTTTGGTTTAGAAAACAAAAGGAGTTTTCTATCTTTAGAAAGGAAAATAGTTAGAGAACAAGAAAAGTAAATTTTCGGCCATCTATTTTTTTTTTTTAACGGCCAGTTAGTATGTTAGTGGTTCGAGCCTAGACAGTGACATCCACAAGGGGCAGTATGCCTTCCCTCGAACCTTCCACCTATGGGGAATAAAACCCACCACCATTTTGTCCACGCCGGGACTTGAACCCACAACCTTGTGGGACAACTAATCACCTTGATACCGCTAGGCTACAAGCCTTTTGGTTTCGGCCATCTAGTTATATGAACTGGAAAATGAGTTTTCTCTTAACATTCCATTTTCGAATAGGCTAAAATGCATTTTATTACCTTGAACTTGGCTAACTAGGTCCTTTACTACCCTAAACTATTAAAGGTACAACATGATACCTTAAACTTGACAAAATGGTCGATTTAGTACACTGAACTTGAAAAAATAGTCGATTTAATACCCTGACTCACTAATTTTATTTTGTTTTCTCTCAAGATTTGCTTCTAATATCAATATATTGAGATGAATGTATATTTTTTAGTCCGTCAAAAGCCCCAACGAAATTAAGTCAAGCATGAAAACGTGATCAAATTAATGAGTCAGGGTACTAAATCGATCATTTTGTCAAGTTCAGAGTATCATACTGTATCTTTAATAGTTCAGGGTAGTAGAGGACCTGTTAACCAAGTTTAGGTTACTAAAATGCATTTTGACCATTTGAATATATTTTTTTCCTTTTCTCAAGTTTTCCTTGAAAACTTCTCTAGAAAAGTGTGATCATTTTTCACCTACCAAACAGTGCTGTTTAGTTGCCGGAAAATCTCTAATTTTTCTTGAAGATGAAAGGTGTTTTTTTAATCTCTAATAAATAACTGAAAACAAATAAAACTTGGTTTTCTCTTTTATATGAATTTATTTCCTTAAAAGTCGAATATGAACACGTTTTCAGTTTTCCAAAATTTCCTTCTAGACTTTTATACATAGTGCCACTTTTTTTCTACAACTAAACAAACCATTAGTTCCTTACAAGAAGTTAACACAATGTGCCCATGTGAAATGCTTCTATATTTATTTATTTATTTATTATTTTGCGTTTCGGATACGTTACCTCAGGAATTTGGCCCGAGTCCGAGAGTTTCAATGATGAGGGTTTTGGTCCGATTCCATCAAAATGGAAAGGAACTTGCATGCAAAGCAAGGATTTCACTGCTTCAAACTGTAATAGGTACCTTAAAATCATTAATTTTGACTAGAGCACTACGATAATAAATATTCAAGTTTTCTCTGTCAAGCTACACAGAATTACAACAATTTTCTCCCTCAGCTTCGATGTGGTAAAATAGGGTAATACGTAAAAATATGTAATTTTTGGTATAGGTCGGGTTGGCCTGAGATACACTTTTTGTTCTAGTATGACTTCAAAAACCCAAGTATATCAATTACAATGTCATTTAGAAAAATGATTTAGAAGCTTTTATGCATTCAAGATTATATATTTTGAGCGAACTTTCAACCCGTTCGATCCATTTGAAATGTTACCTTCTATGCTAACGTGCATTTGAGTTAACATGTTACACCTAAATCAACCATAACATAAGTATATGAGTCAAATTGTCGCATTTAGCTTCCATTAAACTGCACCCCTATCCATGACCAAATACTGGGGTGCATGGCCACTACTTGGTGGGCCACACCCATGTGGAAAACAAAATTGATAAAAAAAATTAGTCTAAAATTTTTATAAGATCCTCACTCAAAGTTTTATGAAAACCCCGGTTAACTTTGATTATAGATTCGCCACTTGCACCACCCCACCCCGTTATCTATTAAAACACTCATATAGGCAGACTAAGCATCTATCTTGAGCTATTCATAAAGATTTCGGGAAAAATCATGACAATTGACGAGAATGATATTATTTAAAAAAGCATCTTGGTTGAAGTGTTGAGTAATATCCACATTGGACAAAAAGTGAATCTGTAATCTGTTTATAAGGGTCATGACTACTCTTTTTATAATCAACTGGTTTTGAGTTGGAACCCTACAAACCGACACTGTAGTGTTTGTTTTTTTGTTCCAAAATTTAATAGGTTAATAATGAAAAATAAACTATGAATCTTATTAGGAAACTAATCGGAGCACGGTATTACAAAGCCTCGGGCGATTTCAGCTCCCCAAGGGACCGAAACGGGCACGGGACCCACGTTTCTTCAACAGCCGCCGGCAACCCCATACCTAACGCATCATATTACGGGGTCGCAACCGGGTCCGCAAAGGGCGGTTTTCCGGGTGCACGGATTGCAATGTACCGAGTATGTGGCGTTAGAGGTTGTGTCGGGTCAAATATATTGGCTGCATTTGATGATGCTATATCCGACGGTGTAGATGTGTTATCATTATCTCTTGGTGCATCCGCGGGCTACGGGCCAAATTTTCAAAGAGACCCGATTGCTATCGGATCGTTTCATGCAACTGAAAACGGGATTACAGTTATTTGTTCGGCGGGAAATTCGGGCCCCACAAGGGAATCAGTTGTTAATGTCGCCCCGTGGGTCCTTACTGTTGCAGCTAGTTCTATAGACCGCGATTTTCAGGCTGATATCATTTTGGGTGATAAAACAGTCATCAAGGTAATTAGTTTAATAAACTATAACTTTAAAGTGCAACTTATAGAGATTGTAAAACGGTTGGGTTGGGTAACACGTAACGAGCAATGGATTCGGGTCAAAGCATGTAACTTGTAGAACAGAAATAAGCGTGTGAAATATTGAAACAAAAAGATTAGTATATTATTAGATTTTTCTAACATATGTTAAAGGGACATACATTATGATGCATTTAATTAAGCAGGTATTTCCTAAGTATATATAGCCTGATGATGTTGGTATTTGATGTTGCCCATGATCTAAGGTCATGAGTTCAAGTTCGGTTGTAGACAAAACTGGAGTAAATTTAGTAGCTGTTTAAAAATACTATTTCATAAATATGTATTGAATAACAATAATGAACTATAATTTCTACTATTTAAGAAAGAGTTTGGCTTAGGGGTGATTATCGGGTCAAAACCGAACCGAACCGATATCGACCAATAACGATGAATTTTCAAAACCGAACCGATAACATGTTATCGGTTTCGGTTCGGTTCGGTTTCGGTTCGGTCATTTTAGGCCAAATGTTCATCCTTTTCCGAAAACCGAACCGAACCAAACCGAACCGATAGAACCGATAACCGATAACGATGATTTTTCAAAACCGAAACCGAACCGATAACATGTTATCGGTTTGCGTTCGGTTCGGTTTCGTTCGGTTTTCGATTCGATTTTTTTCGGTCCAAATGCTCACCCCTAGTTTGGCTAACTCATGCCCTAAGGGCATGAGATTAGAAGCATTAAATGAACAAAACATTTTCTAACAAATTAAAAAATGCATTAAATGAAGTCTAATTTTTACAATTATTAAATACAGTTTTCAATATAAAAGGTAAATGTAACTTCAATCAATGCTTCTAATCTCATGCCCTTAGGGCATGAGTTAGAAAAAATGCATTGAGTATGATATTCTGTTTAAATAGAAATAACTACTTCATTAAATGCAACATAATGTATACCCTATTTTATTTAGGGCAAAACATCCCTGCAACTAGGGATGAGTGTGGTGTAGAAACCGAACCGAACCGAAACCGACAGAATCGTAACCGAAACCGACAGAATCATAACCGAAACCGAAAATGAAGAATTTTTAAAACCAAAACTGAACCGGTTACATATTTTCATTTTTTGTTCGGTTCAATTTTTTTAGCTAAATGTTCATCGCTATCCGAGGAGGACCGATTGGAAATAAAAACCGATAAAACCGAAACTGAACCAATTACATGTTTTTAGTTTTAGTTCTGTTTCTTTAGTTTTCAATCCGGTTAGGTTTTTTCTGCTCAAATGCACACCCTTTAAAAAAAATACATTTACATTTTAACCCTGAAATTTACTACTTAAACATATACACCCCTAATTTTACACTAGGTTGCAAATAACTTCTCCGCTGCGATGTTTTCCCCCCTAACCGGTTTTATGGATTAAAAATATATCTTGAATGACTTTTAACCCATTTGATCAATTTGATCTGTTTCGTATAACCTATTTTATTTAACTGTACTGGCTTGACCATTAGAGATAAAATATAACCAAAGTTGACCCATTCATATTGCTTACTAACAGGGTGGAGGCATAAATTTTGGTGAATTACAAAAGTCTCCGGATTATGCTTTGCTTTATGGGAGCTCAGCCAAAAGAAATACTAGAATTTATGACGAAAGTGATGCAAGGTATTTCTATAAATAAAGTTTTCAATGGTTTTCTCATCTTAATAATCTTATACTTAGGTGCTAAAATTCACCAGGGTGTGTAACATATCCAAATATGTTATATATGTACCAATCGGGTCAGATCGGGTAGACGCATAACACTTTATGTCCAATAGTTATTCATTTTATAACATTTAGCATACTAGCATGTCAAATACGATTATAAAGGTTATATTATTCAAAATATATGTAATATATGATACAATTTCTATTTTTGTCAAATTCAAAGTTTATTCAAAGTGTGTGGGACTCATCCCGTGTTAACTATCCAATTTAATACTTCTAGCGTCCCAGAATTATTGTCCACTAGATAAAACCACACAGATTAAGAAACATATATTGCTTACACTTTGTCACAAATCAAAATATTTTTTTTCCAACTTAATTTCTTTTTGATTGGTTGAAATTTAGAAGTAGACAACTAATTTGGACATATCAAAATAGAAAGATAGACAATAAAATTGGGATGCAGGGAGTATAATTTAAATCTAATTACAATCTTTTACCTAAAACCATGAAACAAAAAATGAATCACTTATTTTGAATAGGAGGAAGTATGTTCGTTTATATACAATTATTTAGGAAGTTTTATGAATTAAAAATAAACTATAGACTGCTTTCAACATGTTTAACACTCTTAACCAGTTTCTTTCTTAGCTAAATTTCGTGTTTTAAACTTTCATAATAATTAATAACACAGGCGTTATGCAGAAATTGCATACCGCGTGCATTAGATCGAGATAAAGTTAAAGGAAACATTGTCCTTTGTGAGAATGAAGAAGGAATATATACATCAAAACAAAAGCTAGCCGCTGTTAAGAATCTTGGTGCAATTGGGATGATTCTTGTTAATGAGGAAGCAAGAACAGTCGCATCTTCCTATGGATCGTTTCCATTGGCGACGGTTAGTAAAAATGACGGGAAGAAGATCATATCTTATATCAGCAACACAAGGTAAATTTTGAACGGATTTATTGCAACTAAATTCATTGCTATTGCTAGTAGCATCTTATCAACTGTTTATGGGTCTCAAAATGAGCCAACCGTAAACCGAACAAACCTAAACCAATAGGGTTTCGGTTTAAACCTGCTTTGGGCCCGAACCATTCATCATTTTTAATTTGAAAAGGTAAATGTCATAAAATAACACTATACTTTAGACGTGCTCGTCTATTTTGCCAATTATAAAATTTTAAGGGTAAATTACACAAAATGTAGGTTTGTACCATATTACACTTTTGGTTTCTTAGGGGCGTTTGTTTTGACGTAATCCTCCGTAATTGTAATTCAATTACATTACGGAGGGACGTTTGGATGAACTTCTTTTTCGTAATTCAATTACGACGTAATTTCGAATACGATATTCGTTATAATTGAAATCCGTCCTGATACCCAATGAATTCAATTACGGTCCTTTAGTGAACTAACAAATTCAATGAACTAACAAATTTGAATATTTTGTATGTTTCAGATTTTATAATCGTTCAAAAATATTAATAAAAAAAAAAGTTATTAAAAAAAATAAATAAAAAAACAAAAACATTAAATTTAAAAAAAAAACAAAAACATTAAATTTTTTTAAAATAAAATAATAATTAATATAATTTAAAATAAGAATCTAAAAAGGTTAGAAAAAATGCATAACTATTAATTTGAATCCAACTCAAAATTTTGGTAGCCAAACACATGACCGTATTGAATTACAACCGATTCAACTACAACCAAATTCAGTTACAATCGAATTCAATTACAACTAAATTCAATTCCAACTGAATTCAATTACTTTACGGAAGATTAAGTCATGTCAAACGCCCCCTAAATTATTTGAAATTATTATAGCATGTGTTTCTTGATTTTTAGTGACAACAGGTCAAAACTTCAAGTAAGAGGTTGTTCATCAATCATCACCCTTTTATTTTTGGTTTAGTTGATCCATTTCCTAATTGATATACCACGTTTTTTTATGACCACTGAATTTTATTACAGTATAAACTCTTTATATTAATACTTGGTAAATTAATAAATTCTCTAAAAAATAAATTTGTTCGGTCCGGTCCCGACTTGGGCCAATGTAAAAAAAGTTGAAAAAATCGATAAAATAATAAGATAATAAATTTTTGGTAGATCCCTTTATAATTTCCGGTCCCAAGAAAATCATAAATTAATAATTCATAAAAATTGAAAAAATATATATTACACTCTATTGAAATATGATTCAATTATTGATTTCCAATGCATATGAACATAGTAATTTCTAATTTACGTTGAGTTCCAAGGTTTGCTGCAATATACTCCCTCCGTCCCATAAAAAAGTTCCCATTTCATCTTAAATTTTGTCCCACAAAAAAGTTCTCATTTCTATAAAATAATATTATTATCATGGACCCCACCATCTAACTATCTCTTATAAACACTTTCTCTCTCCAAATAACCTTATATTTTAATCAAAGATAATATCAAAGACCACACTACTAATTATTGCCTAAATACTTGTGCCCAAATGAAATGAGAACTTTTTTGTGGGACGGAGGGAGTAATTCTCAGAGACATAGACTAATAAGTCTTTTTGTTTGGTATATATTGTATAATTACTTTAAAAACTCTTTAAACTAATAATTATTAATTTATCGATAAATTAATAAATTTTTTCAGTCCCGACACGATTAATTTAAAGAAGTTTTACTATATATTCAATTCCCTATATTGTTTGTCCTTATTTCTTAGATTATTGACATGTTTGGTCCTTCACCTTAACATACGTTAACTTTTCTCATCAAGCATGGTCACAACAAGTGATGCAAGATGGGGTAAATCTATCCTTTTCCCTTTCCATTCATGCACCATACTTCACCAAACTTGACGGGGGAAATAAATGGTTGTTTATGTAAATGACCAAATGCGTCAATGGTTTCAGAAATAAAAATTACCAGTGTAATTTATAGAATTAAAGGACCAAATATGTAATAAGGTACAAACCAAAAGTAGCGATGTAATTTACTCAATTTTTAATAGAATTAATTCCCAATTTAGACAAAAAAAAGTGAGAGACTTCCATTTAAAACCCGATAGACTTCAATTTTCCCAAAATACCCCGTGCGACTTGGGAGACTTGAGCAGTACTAACTGAGAGCAGCACTAACGAAGCATCACTAAGTGTTGAGCAGTACTAACGAGCAGTATTAACAAGGTTGAGCAGTATTAACGAGCAGTAGTAACAAGGTTTAGAGCAGTAGTAACAAGGTTGAGCAGTACTAACGAACAGTATTAACAAGGTGAGCAACATTAACTCGGACACGTGGCGGCGTTCTAGTGGAGTTGCACGGTCGCACTGTCATACACACAGTTGCACAGTCCATTTTGAGAAAATTTGAAATACAAATCTATAGTTGAAGAAATTTTGTGTCATTTAGTACAAATTAGAAAATCACCTTTTTAATATCCAGCTTTCTAATTACAACTTTTTGAGTTGGTGGGATTGGCGCAGTTTACTTTGGTAATTAAAGTATTTTTGTCACTATCTTACAATTTACATAGGGTGTTCACTACCTATATATATAACAGGATTGTCCAATAAAATTATTCAGATTGAACTATTTAGTTCAGATTTTTAATTATTTTATTGGTTTTGAAAAAAAAAAAGAATTTATATTTTGATTTTCGATTTGGTTTTTCTTTTTTCCCGTAAGAACCAAATAATCCAAATATAGTTAGCATATATGTCAAATAGTTTACATAAATATAGTATTTCTTTTGCTTAATTACTAGTTTCGACTTAACTCGTTTGCATCCTACAATTTTACAAACCCTCGATAAAACTTACACTTATATACCACGCCGGCAGTTAGCCATTCAACCTCGTCATTTTCGTTGATATTCTTAACATCGTTTCTATATACGAGGGACATAAATATTACTTTCTTTGTTGTAAAATTAGTAGGTTGTAATGAATTGACTACTTAATAGATTCATAACTGTACAACTCAAATTTATTATCATTAACGGTCTATTTCTTTATATGGATGTTGTGATAAAAAACTATGAGAATAAACCGAATTATAGAACCGGACCAACTTAATTATAATTTGGTTTGGATCAGGCGGTTCAGTTTTAGTATGGGTGTTTGGGAGGGCTTATTAATAATGCTTATTAGCTTTTAAGCTTATTTAAGCTTAATAAGCATTTCTTAGTGTTTGGGAGAGCTTATAAGCTTATGCTTATGAGCTTATTTAGGGGCTTTTAAATAAGTTGTTTTGGAGGGGATTATAAGCTTATTTAGGGATTTTTACATCTTTACCCTCTTATTTCAGAATAAGCTTAAAACTAAAGCTTATTAGCTTATAAATAATGTCCTTTTTAGTCATTTCATAATAAATTTATATAATCCCTTCCAAACACCTTTTTTAACAAAAGCTTATTAATTTAAATAGCTAATAAGCTTATAAGCTAATAAGCATAAGCTTTTTAAATAAGTTTTCCCAAACACCCCAAAGAACCAAAAACAAATTAATTACATATAAACCAAATCCACCACTAACAAGTTTGAGGGAATATGTGTAGGAAACCTAAAGCAACTGTTCTACCATCTGTATCAGTGACAGAATACAAACCAGCCCCTGTAGTTGCCTACTTCTCATCCAGGGGCCCTTCATATGCTACACAAAACTTACTCAAGGCAATTAACTAACCTCACTTTTATTGATTATTATTCTTTTATTTTTTAATTTACGGGTTTTATTAATGATCGGATTGCTTTTCAGCCTGATGTCATGGCACCAGGCGTAGCCATTCTTGCTTCGTGGCCCAACAACGACTCGGTGGTAAAACTTGCGGGCAAGAAACCGCCCCTTTTTTATATACTTTCAGGAACTTCAATGGCCTGCCCGCACGTTTCGGGCATTGCTGCCATGATGAAATCTGAAAATCCTAACTGGACACCATCAGCTATCAGATCAGCACTCATGACAACAGGTTCTAAATTTCAAAAAAATATAAATAAATAAACATTACAAGGAAACTGTTATTACTGACACAATGCAAGTGTCAAAATTTAGAGCTTTTTCGGGCTTATTAAGCTAATAAGCTAATAAGCTCCCTTAATAAGCTTTCCCAAACACCCCCTTAGTGACACTTTATATTAAGCAAATTGTGTCAAAAGTCAAATTACAATTCCTTTGTGACTGATTTTTTTACATTAGTGACACTTTTTTTTAACTTTCCGTGTCACTATAATTTAAAAAAAAATCAATACAAGGAAAGTGTTATTTAGTGACATACGTATTAGTAACACAATGAAAGGTGTCACCATATATGATTTTAAGTGACACTGTCTATACTGTGGATTAATATTATAATTTTGGGTTTTACAGACACTTTTGGTTTAAGATTAAATCGTGTCACAAAAGGTCAAATATCTATTTCCTCACTCTAGGATGTTACTAAATACAAGGATGGGTAGTATCTTTATTCTCACTTTTATATGTGTAGGCAAAACAACTAAACAATTTGGGACATATTTTGTACTCTGGTAACTGATTTTTTCAAAAGATTATTTATCCAAATAGACAAAAAGTAGACTTATTTTTTCTTCTCAAAATAGACTTATTAGATCATGCAACTTGATGTTGTTTTTGCGACTCTAGATTTTTTTGTGCGATCAGACCATTTTTTGTGCGAAAGGTGTACGATCAAACCATTTATTTGTGTCTCCAGACCATTTTTTTAAACGACCAGGTGATAGTTTTCAAATTTTGTGTGGAGTCGCACACGGTCGCATGGTCTATTTTGGAAAATTTTGGAAATTGCTAGGTGTATTATTGAAAATCTCCCTTTTTTTACTTTAGTGATATTTTTTTACCTTTAGTGACACTTTACTTATGCATCACTAAAAGAATCTTTATTGTAGTGACTAACGCAATTAACTCACAGCAACCTCCAATTTTAACAATTTTCTATCTCAATTACAGCAAGTCAAACAAACAACATGAAGAAGCCAATAACAACAAATTCCGGATCAATCGCGACACCTTATGATTTCGGTGCAGGGGAAGTGATATCAAGTCCATTACAACCCGGGCTCATTTACGAAACCGAAACAATTGATTACCTATTATTTCTATGTAACATAGGTTACAAAATTTCTACAATTAAACGAATTTCATCCAACGTTCCTCCTGATTTTGCCTGCCCGAGTAACTCAAATGAAAAATTAATTTCAAATTTAAATTATCCGTCTATTGCGATTTCCAAATTTAATGGGAAAGAGAGTAAAGTAAGCAGAAAAGTTTCAAATGTTGATGGTGATGTTACAAGTTACATTGTTACCGTTGAAGCTCCAGAGGGGTTGGAAGTGGAAGTTGTTCCTAATAAGTTGGAATTTAGTGACAACAAGAAGCAGTTGACTTATGAAGTGGTATTCAAATCTGATGGTAAATTGGGTCAAGATAATTTTGGGGCGATTATTTGGTCGAATGATAAGTATAGAGTGAGGAGTCCATTTGTTGTGAGCACTTAATAAATGCGATTTTAATGTATGTATGAATGGTGGTAGACTTTATGGTGCTAAAATAACGTGTTATGTCATTTTGTTAATCTCAGTAGAGTTTGATGTTTCATTTTAAATGAGAGGTATGTAGAGATTAGAGTAAATTACACGGAAGGTCCTTATGGTATACCATTTATTATAATCTTAGTCCCTGAACTTCAATAATTATGTTGGAAGTTCCTGTTGTATATACTTTGTTACACCCATGGTCCCTGTTGTCCTCAATTTTTTTTAAATTACCAAAATACCTTATGGAATTTTTAAAAAAAGCAAAGATAAAAGACTTAGAATGTAATAAGTGATAAATCACAGATACCATCCATGAAATTTATACAGTTAATTATTATTTTTTTTCCTTTTTTCTCTTGGATCCATATTCTTCCACCTTTATTGCCGCGCCATCGACCCCCTAAAAAGTCAATCCATCCCAAACTCCTACATGTGGTTGCCTTCTTCAGTTGTCCCGCTGCAAGTGACGCTCCATCGACCCGCGTGTGCAAACACCAACTCCTCTAGCAATGTGCATCAATTGTCTGAATCAATCCAGGTAGATAGAACATCATCGTTGGCGTCTGGAGAATGCAACCAAATGGACGAGTTTGAGATGACTCGACAATAAAAGTGGAAGAATATGGATCCAAGAGAAAAAAGAAAAAAAATCAATTAACATAATAAATTTCACGAATGGTACATATGGTTTATCACTTATTGCATTCGCATTCCTTTGTCTTTGCTTTATTACAAAAGGCCATAAGGGTATTTTAGTCATTTAAAAAATTTTGAGGGCAGTAGGGACCATGAGTGTAACAAAGTATATACATTAGGGACTTCCAGTCTAATAAATGAAGTTCAAGAACTAAGGTTGTAATAAGTAATATATCACAGAGACCTTCCATGCAATTTACTCTAGAGATTAAATACTATCTCCGTATCAAAATAAGTGATACACTTAAAAAATTGCAGTTTTTAAGGTAAAAGATTGAAAAGTGATTTAAAATAGATTAAAGTGGATAGTTAGTGGATAATGGGTACCACTTCTTTTGAATGAAGTGATATTAATGATGTTTAAAAGTAAAAGTAAGGGTAAAAGAGTAATTTTATTTTATTAAAGTAGATAGTTAGTGGAGAATGTGTCCCACTTTTTGCCAAATAATGTAAGTTTTGAAAGTGTATCACTTATTTTGTTCCACCCCTAAATAGAAAGTGTATCACGTACTATTTTGATACGGAGGTAGTATAAACAATCATATTTTTACTTGAAGATAAAAAGACTATTTTCAGGGAGTCTTCCGAGGAAATTTGAGTGAGAGAAAACTAGTGTGAATACGAATATGTGTACATGTCTATAAAAACATACACAAATAAAACGTACGAGTATGAATACGTACACACAAATATATAAACTTTATAAAATTAAGTAATAGGTCACGTACTTTTGATTTTCTTTGGTATTTAACCTGAATTTCAAAGTTTAAATGTGTTGAAATATGTTCTCTTTGCTAGTGGTTATAATCCAAATCATTGTTAGGATATAAAAGTATATGGACGACGACAACGACAAAGAATGATATTAATTCTTTCAAATGAGGGATAAGGTAAGATGTATACATTCAAGGTACATTGATGTTGTATAAAATAGTACTTCCTCCGTTTCAAAATAAGTGATACACTTTCTATTTTGGGGTGTTTCAAAATAAGTGATATACTTTGAAACTTTCCTTATTTGGTAAAATATAGTGGAACACATACCCACTAACTATCTCCTTTAATAAAGTAAAATGACTCATTTACCCTTACTTTTACTTTTAAACATCATTAAACTTACTTTAATCATAATATGTGGGACCCATCACACACTAACTATCCAATTTAATTTAATTTAAAATTCATTACCATCTTTTACCTCAAAAAACGTGAAAACTAATTTGTATCACTTATTTTGAAACAGAGGAAGTATCTTTTTAATATAATAAAAGAGTTGCGTTCAAGGAGGTCCATCATTTTTACGAAGTCCCGATGAACAAATCTCAACCATTGATCAATAATATCTAATGGTCAAGATTAATCACATATTTTATACATTGAGGGGTATTTTGGTCACTTTTAAAAAAATATAATTTATTTTATTTTATTTTTTATTTTAGAATTATTAAACTTTTTTAATTTTATTGTTATTATTTTTAAAAAAAAAAAATAATTTTTCATTAGTAACACATAACGTGATTGTATACCGAATCACATGTGATTGCATACTGAATCACATGTGATTGTGTACTATGATTGAACTTAAATATCAAATATGATTAAGTATACAATCACATGTGATTTTTCACTAAAATCACATGTGATTTTACACTAAAATCACATGTGATTTTACAATAAAATCACATGTGATTTTACAATAATATCACATGTGATTAGTAATACACGTAATTATCAAATAAATATTATTTTTTAACGAAAAAAATAATAAAATAATAAAAATTTAAAATTTTAAAATAAAAAATAAAAAATAAAAAAATTAAATTTTTTTTATAGTGCCAAATGACCAAAATACCCTTCATGTATAAAATATATGATTAATCTTGACCATTAGATCTTATTGATCAATGATTAAAATTGTTTTTTCGGGACTTCGTATAAATAATGTATCTCCTTGAACGTTTCTCTATAATAAAAATGTATATAATTATAATATATTTTTATTGTTTATTAATATACACTAGCTGGTACCCGCGCAATGCGGCGGCAGATACCATGTAACTATATTTTGCGGTGATGATAGTGATGGTGGTGCTACCAGTAAAAATGATGGTGGCGATGATGAGCAGTGATAATTGTTGAAATTGATGGTCAAGAAAATTATATAAGTTGAAGTATTAACAATGATAATATGGTCAAGTAATAAAATTTGTTTTAGTAGTTCACTTCGTTAGAGACTTTACTAATAACATGTAGGTCAATGTCACCTCTTAAAATCATTGTTCGATTGCAAGACATCTTAATTAAAACACTTTTTATTAGTACAAATACCTAATTAGAACGAAAAATAGGTACATTTTATAATTAACACACTTTTCATAAACCAAATACTTTCCAATATAGAAAAAGTATGATTTTCACACTCCAGGGAAAACACAGTTATTCTTAAAAATGATATCGAAATACTTACCATTTACCAACATAAGATTAACACAAAGAAGCTTTTACACTGACCATTGAGGCATTGAGTGTTTGACTCGAGGCAGTCAAATAAGAAAAAGTATATTTTTTAAAAGATGGTTTTGGCATTTAAAATCAAAGAACGCCGAAAAGTCGATTATATATGGCACTGTTGAGCTCACTCCAAGCTAAATTTAGTACTCATCTATTGATTCCGTCTCTAACAAGAAACAAAATTTCACCATCTTCGATTTTTTCAAATCCACATAGTTGCAGAAATTTGATTGCACATTCAAATTCCCCAAATCTATCCTGTTAGATCCATGCAAAATACAGATGAAACAGTAGTTAAAACTTGCATTACAACAATTTAGAAAAGGGCAGAGCATTTGGATAAAAACGGAACCGAAACCGAACCGAAAACATGTAATTCGGTTAAGTTTCGGTTTTGAAAATTCAATATTTTTGGTTTTAGTCCTATGAGTTTCGGTTCGGTTTGGTTTTTGGACCATGCTCAAAATAGAATACAACTAATACAAAGTTGAAATATAGTCGTACCTGAAATGCTACTAAGGGCATGTTTGGGAAAGCTTATTAGTGAGACTTTTAAGCTTCATAGCTTAATAAACTTAAATTTACTTGAAATTTTTAGCTTATTAAGATAATAAGCTCAAAAGCCCCATTAATAAGCTTTCCCAAACACGCCCTAAGTCTAATCTTGCGGAATTTTTCTTCGTCAGGTTTAGTTGCACCACTCTTGATATGTCAAAAGAGTGTTGATGTCTTTACTTTTGCATCATCATCCTAATATATATATTCAGTCATATAAGAATTAGAAAGATCTTTAATCTTTATTAATAAAAAAGACAATTTAAAGATATCTTACCGTATTGCTCATCTCTCATGTGCTTTTAATTTGTAAATTGTCATTCCTTAAAAATATGGAATACTTATATGACTAAACCCGACTTTACACGTTTGCACCTTACACATTTTTACATGTTACAACCATTTTGCTACCTATAGACTGAACCAATGAGAAATGCTCAATAACAACTTTTAGGTTGGGATTAAAAACTGATACTTCCATCAAATGTGAAAATTCATTAAAAATAACAAAACAAAATAGTGATACCTTGTTTTCCTCCACCACAGGTGCAGGAAGTTTTGCAACAGTAGGATCATCTACAGGGAATCCGGGTTTACTTTTCCTTTCAGCCTACACAACAATTTATACAAAATTAGTTTCAGACTAAAAAGTAAAAACATTATATAATATGCATTTTATATGTTGTATTAGCATTAGCTATCATCAATATTAACATAAAGGATGCATTTTATAGACTAAATAAGCATTTTTGTAACCTTGTCTTCTTCCAACTTTTGTATGATTTTCTGTATTGATCTCTGTCTGCTTTGCGCAAAGCTATGATATTACAAAATATAACACATATTTTCAGATTACAAATATAAACAAAGTTAACTTTTGAAGGGGAAAAAGAAGATTTAAGTAACCATTTACTTTCATTTTCTTCCTCCACGCGCTTTGCTTCAAGTAGTTCCTTACCAATTTGAACTCGCTCCTAAAACAAGTAAATTTTATGTAAAATTCATTAGAGAACGACATATATTTGTGTGTCTAGTCATCTACGTAAAAAAAGGGATGCATATTGTGTACCTCTTCCTCGATCTCACGTTAAGTATCTTCCTCTGCAGCCTTCAACATATATCAATGGTGACAAATTTTAAATTCCTGGTAAAATGTAGGAAAATAATTAGAACAAACGCACATCTACACATTGATCATTTAAAAAGGCTTAAATCCTGAGAATGATATCATACGATAAGAAAGTTATAATGCAGTTACTCATTTAGAGCTATAATATATTTGGTTAAGAGCTCATCAACAAGAGGTATCCTAAAATTGACCCGAACTGCACTTTTTGACTGCACACCCCTCCGGTAAGTTGGTAAGTTGCATAAACAGATTTTCATAGTAAAAGCCAAAAATAAATAATCGACTGAGCAATAAAGATAAATCCGAGGAATATCAATAAAGATCACAGATTGTAAAAATAAAATAAAATATGACCTACATTTACATGGCATAGATAAATATCTCAAAGCACTGCAATAAATTAAAATAATAAGAAATTGATTGAACTAATTTACTGTTAAATAAATGCTATGTAAACACTAAACACAAACGCAACTCAATACCTTAAACTAAAGAGGTTGGGCTCGAAGTGAAGTAACCTGTACTGCATTATAATAGCATTAGAAACACATAATACACTCATAGAATCTTTATAAGATAGATTAAAAATATATTCAGATGTAATTAATTTATTAACAATAAAACCTAAAAAATACAAATGTGATGGATGAAAAAATGATAGAAATGTAACTACTGTGAATTTAAATGCGTGTTAACGAAGAGAGTGAGTGAAATTGCTTACCTTCAATTCAAACAACCCTTTAAACCCTGTAAAATTATTCAAAGGCGAAATTAAGATTGATTGGAAGGAAAAGCACAGGATGAGTTAAGGAGTCCAAAAATCGGATATACGATACCTAAACAATCAAAATTGTAGCCCATAATGTTAGATTTAAAATAAATCATATCATTAGAGTCTAAGTGGGAAACAGACCTGGTTTATCTGTCGAAAGCCGAAGGTGTTCGGTTGAAGTTGAAGCCGGTTGTTGATTCATGTTGAAGCGGAGAGTAGGAGACGTGACAGAGGAATCAAAGATGTTAAACATGGTTTATTTGTAAGGTGTAGGTTTTTTTCAAATTTTGAAATATGTATCGGAAATCGAGGAGTTATATTGGGAATTACAACTACCCTTTCCACTTCTCTCGTTGCAGATCAAAGGGAAAGATAATGCTATTAGTTATAGCTATTTGTGTTCGAAACATAAACACGAAGCCTATCAGATGGATAGAGTGTTTGTCATTGAACTATGGGTCCTGGGTTCGAACCCAGCAAAGTTCTTTTTTTATTAAAAAGAGTTAATTACACGGATGGTCCTTTAAGTTTATATCAAATTTCACCAATGGTCCTTTAGTTTCAAAAATTGCACCGATGGTCCTTATTTTGAAATTTTTTCACCGATGGTCCTTTATGAAAACGACCGTTAACTTTTCACGTTAAGTGACCTCACGTGTGATGCAAGTGAGGGTATTTTCGTCATTTTGTCTTTCCCTTCCCATTTACTCCGAATAAATTACACGGTTGGTCCTTTAGGTTTATAACAATTTCACGGATGGTCCTTTAGGTTTATATCAAATTTCACCAATAGTCATTTAGTTTCAAAAATTACACTGATGGTCCGTATTCCTGATTCATAGATGGTTCTTTACGAAAATATATCAAACATAAAGGACCAACCGTGTAATTTATTCGGAGTAAATGGGAAGGGAAATACAAAATGACGAAAATACCCTCACGTGCATCACACGTGAGGTCACTTAACGTGAAAAGTTAACGGTCGTTTTCATAAAGGACCATCGGTGAAAAACCTTTCAAAAATAAGGACCATCGGTGCAATTTTTGAAACTAAAGGACCATTGGTGAAATCTGATATAAACTTAAAGGACCATCCGTGTAATTAACTCTATTAAAAATGCATGACTTCCATAATTAACAAGTGTGTTGGCTGAAAATTCAGCCTTGCTAATTATGGAAGGGGTAAATTCTTTATAATATAGTAAAGATATATGCGTAACTAAATTTGAAAAAACCTCCAATGGTTTACTGGATAAATTACGAGAAATTAATCAATTAAATTTATATGTTTCTTGACATGTTTATAAAATTAATAAAATTTAAGCTTTGTAACTTACATGAACTGATATATGTATGTCTTTACATATAAAAGGTTAAAATATTTGTGTAGAGTAAAAATAAGAAACCAAATTGGTCCCCTTAATTTTTAGAATACACAGTCTAATCTAAAGCCACGTTGATTCAAAGAATTCGCGCATCTGATCTTTAAATTCAAAATTAATTGAACTCAAGAACACAATTTTGGGTAGACAATCAACTTTTACAAAAATATCAAACAAAAGTTCAAGTGTGTCAAACAAACATTAAATAAAGCCGAGCTTTTTCCAATAGGCTAAAGAAGACAAACATACTGAAAACTGATTTTAAAACAAAATCTAAAAATTAAATAAAAAATTTTAAAATGCAATAATCTCTAAAATATAACATAGTGGGCCTCAAGGAATAAAACAACTTGTTCCTCCATTGGGCTCCGCATCAAAAACGGGTCTAACACTAGAATATATGGATAAATATGTATACATTCCAATTTCCCATGGTAAATTTTTTATATTTTGTATACAATTTGAGCATGTAGTGGTTATCATTTCCACATACTTATAACGTTCACCTATATTGTTTATACATGCTTAGAAGCAATACACAAGTTATTTATATATGTGTTTACATAAACCATAAAGATATCCCGTATAGAAAGATGGAGCGTGTTCACGTTCAATCAGATTCGCGATTTTGGAGCAAACGATCCATGGTTGCATTCTGCAGAACATGATCCACAACGACTTGATATCCTCTGTCCGTTGGGTGGAGAGTATCCCAGAATAAATATTTAGAGTCGTCGGGGCATGTTGGGCTGAGTTCGTTACACAGAACAGTAGTCTCTACTATTCCCGTCCCGCAACAGCCTCTGTCTACTACTTCAAACCCTTCAAAAAATTCAAGTATTAACTTTCTCTACATTCGAAATTTGGAACACTATAAACTTTAAAAGTTATGATCAATACTGTACTAATAAGGATCAATACATAACCAACTTTATATATAGAACCTGCAGACCCAATCTCACCATTCAGATTAAACTGTATATCCAATTTACATCAAGTGCATATTCAACTTATCTAACTGCATATTCAGTAATGTAAATATTGATTTTGTAGGTTCTATATATAAGACTGTTGAACCTTACCCATATTGTACATACCATATTGTTGAGCATTTTGGATGATATTTTCCACAATATTGTAGTAATCAACGACCGTAAACCTCGACTCGGGTAGAGTTTGTCCAAGGAATTCGATCTGCGGTTTTAGCATGTTATCGAAGGATTGTGCTTCTTGATTGAACTTTTCTCCACACTTTCTAAGTACTCCTCCTCCTACGGTTCTTGCTAATGGAAAACACCCGATTGTGGGTGTGTTAAAGTAAGCCACCTTTCTTGCTCCCAATTGGTGTATTTCCTTAAACATAATTTTGGAAACATCTTTAAGTAAACTCTTTTATATGACAAATTATCAGCTGCAATCATATTTGTATAACATATTTCATCTGTTTATGTGTTTATTCTAGAACAACTATATTTCAGCTGACGGATCCCCAAATAATATAGGCCCAAGTGTAAAGGAACGAATCCTTTTGTTTCTAGAGACCTAAGATCGTGTGAATAACACACTTGCACTGACATGAGTATAACTTTGGCTCCGGGGCTCCGCTTCAGGTTCTTTACCAGTCAAATCAAAGCTTGCAAATTAAAGTATCTAGTCCATAACTTTGCCTCTGTTTCGGGCCCAAAAACATTGTATTTTGTGAGGTATTTACATTTTAAAGTTTTTTATTTAGTTTTTGGACTTTGTTTTCAGCCCGTTTGTATTTTTAGGCTCATTAAAAAATCTAGACCTATTTAAGGGATATTTGAAGTGCTGGAAGTTTCAGTTTTAATTATTATGAAAGTAGGCCCGGTTGTTTTCTCTCCCAATTTTTGTATTCTGTGAACCAATTTGAAAGATTAAATTAAACGTGGTATTGGAATAGATTATCAAGAAAATTCTTATAATCAACGGGATCGATCTAAGTTCTTGTTTGTGACTTTACATCATTTTTTTTTATTTTAGAGAAAAATACTTTCATGGTCCAAGCATGTTCAAGAAGAAAAATAAAAATGACACATATCAAACGACGGAAAACTAACATACGGAAAGATAATTAATTACCCGAGTAAAATTCGTGGCCATGCGTACTAACAGATTAGCGTAAGCAGGAACATCATATTGTAATCTTCGAATTGGAACCACAGTATAACTTATAGCCCAATCGTTGGAGCTCCATGATACCAAATACAAACTATTTTTTATTATATAATTAGCCTTTTCGTCCCCAACAATCGTTTTGAGCTTCGCGATGTATTCTTTGAAGAATTTTAACTGATCCCACATTGAGTAAACATTCTAATAGACATAAATGCCCACAAAACATGAAAGACATCAACATCCGTAAATGATATCTCTTTAGGTGATTTATATCACAACTTTTACTTCATACATATATCAGAAGCGGTACCAGAAATTGTTTTAAATGTGCTTAAAATTTTAGGGTGCAAGTTATGTTCTCAAGTATTATATTTTTAAAGTTAAATCGTAAATTAAATCAAATCAATTTAGTTTGAAAAGAATCTAATGATAAAATAAATCAATCAACATATAAAATTCACATTCTTAATTATTTCAAGAATATAAAATCTAAAATTTAGTAATACAAAAAATAGAATACAATATTTATAGTGGTTGATTTCATATATAAAATTTGTATTGTTAATCCATATTCGTTTTGTTATAAAATTCGTATATAAATGATAAGCATAACATTTTTAAATCGAGAAACTTCGGTTGAAAAATAAGTCAAAAGAAAAGAAAATTTTAATGAAAAATAAAGCAAAAGAAAGGGTTTTTTTTTGAACAGCCAGTTAGTATGTTAGTGGTCCGAGCCTAGACAGTGACATCCACAAGGGGCAGTATGCCTTCCCTCGAACCTTCCACCTATGAGGAATAAACCCCACGTCCACGACGATACTTGAACCCATGACCTTGGCCATGGGCAACACCTTATCATTTTCACCAATACCACTAGGCTAGAATTCACCAATACCACTAGGCTAGAAGCCTTGGGTAAGCAAAAGAAAGGTTAAAACATGATAAATGAAAAAGGAAAAATAAAACAAAAATATGCATTTGGGAATGATTAAAACTGAATGTTATATGTTTTAATATATCGTTAGTTAACTGATAAGGTAAAATGCGACTTGTATTAATTATCACTCATATAATATGTATCTTTAGATTAGGAAAAAGCCAAAACCAAACTAACCCAAATTTTGTTTATACTAATCGGAAAATTTTCGGGGTGAGTAATGCTCACCCAACCAACCCCTTGATACCGTCCCTGATATATACCACGCCGTGCAAGTTTTACAGCAAACTAGACATATATAAATCAATAATTGTGGTGAATAAAGTAAAAGTTAAGGCATATAAATCACTTCTCATGTTGATAAATAATAAGCATATATACCAGTATTCTTGCGGTTAAGGGATCAAACCCGGAGCCACCAGAAGCAAAACTTACACCAGTTAGTAAATCTTTATCTTGTATGGAGTTGTCTAAATATGCTGGTAAGTAGTCCTTCACTCCTAGTCTCTCAACTTCAATTTTGGTATCAAATACTTGCAGTTATTAGTTGCGGAAATCGATTCGAAAGTAGAACAAGCGTGCGTTTTAATATGAGATCCTCCTAAATTCTTAATTAACATATTATGTATGATTTTTCTAATGTAGGGCATACATTAAGTGCAATCAACGAACATCAAGTTTCCACTTAAACTAAGAATCGTATTTATTGCATCTTTTAAAATGATAAATATTAAAGTTTATTAATGTTATTCGAAATATATTAGGAAACCAAATTATTCATTGATTTGGACATACGTTAAAAAAATAATCCTATTATGTATTGTAATTGTAATGTATTAATTTACTAGATTATTAATCTGCGTGTTTCGTATGCTTCTTTAATATTAGTTGATAAATTTCTAATTGATTATTTAATTCTCACTAAATGAGGGTAAAAACATAATCGTGAAACATGTATTATATTAACGGATAAAAATTTAAAGGTAGTCTATTTTTTTTAAAGTCTTGAGGATAAATCTCAACATTTGGATCAATCAATCCCCAAATAACTATCATTATCACCCCATGTGTATTAAATCACATGTGATTGCACACCGCCGACCAACACCCCATATGTATTAAATCACATTTAATTCAACATCGCCGACCACCACCACAAACCTCTGTTGGCCACCCTCTCTACCACCGGCAATCCCTTGCCACCGTCGACTGCTTAAATCACATGTGATTGCGTATCAAATCATATGTGATTGCGGCAGCCGGAGGTGGTGGCGACTGTGGTTGGTGGTGGCAGTGGCCAACGATGGTGGTGGTGGTTGTATATTCAATCACACGTGATTTGATGATGGTGGTTGTTAATAGATTTTTTGATTCAATAAATAGGATTTGTCCCTTGAGAGTATGTTTTAAAGGTGGACTACCTAGAACACAATCCTATATTAACGTATAATTATTCGAATTGAAAATTAATAAGTATACAAATGATAGCAAACATATGAAAGTGTTGAAAATCAAAATTTGTTTAAAAAACAAATTTGAATTCACAAATAATAATGAAAATTCGGAAAACGTTTAATTTTGTAACATCTTAAAGGGTTTACTAAATTATTTTAAAACTTAGAGGGTTAAAGTTGAAAATTGGGAAAATATAAAATAATAATTAAATTCTTTTTCGACGGCAAAATGAGAAGAGAGAGTGAACTTCGGCAATGTCCACCTCCTGACCCACCCCAAGAGAGATATTTCATATATAAATGATAATTAGCAAGAAGCTAGTCAAAATACAGGTATGATAACATTACAATGTTAAGATTAGTGAAAAACATTACATAGTCATGACAAATTCTTGTAACTTGCCCATACTATAAATGAAAAATTGAAATAAGTCATGTAGTAGGGATAATGTAATTTAGTGACAAGTGGCGTAAGGAATCCAATTTTTATTAGAGCATTAGGTGTGGTGGCTTGAGGTCGGATGCCACCTCGGCGCCACCTATGCGCCACATCATTATTTCACATTTCACATTCAAAACCCTAAATATCCCATCTACAATCACTAATCAATAATAAACCTTTAAAAAATAAAAATCATTAAAAAAATAATAACCCCTCTCCTCCCATTGGTACCAAAACACCATCTTTCCTCCTATTGGTTCGTGGGCCACGCCACCATCCGACTTGAGGCCTCACTCACCCAGCTTGCGGTGTGGTGGCTTGGGTCGAAAGCTGAGGTGACGTCCGACTTGAAGTCCCTTTCGTTACCACACCCCTTTATCTTAATGCTTTATTACTAAGTACAGATAGATTTGTGCATCATGGCGGACAACTTTTTCATTATATATATTCCTTCCGTCTCATATTAAGTGTCCACATTATTTTTTTTGACTCAAATTAAATGTCTACTTCCAAATAACAACCAATCAGTTCATTTATAGGTGGACTATTCTGAGATTGTATTAGTAAACAATGTAGTAAATACACTTTCCTAAAACTATATGCACTTTGTTTAGTAAACAATTAATATGAGACGGAGTGAGTATTTCAGTTTAATTATTTACCGATGTGGTCGGGAATTGTTCTTCTATTGGTGAATCTTCCTGTTGGTTTCCCGCCCATAAAATCCTTGCCATAGGGCAGAAAATCAGCCCTAGCAAGCGTCACTCGATTGTTGTTGTTCCCGGTATCCATAAAAGAATCTCCAAACGCAATGACGGCTGGTAACGTGATATTTTCTGGTATATCCACCGTTGCCTCACTCCACCATAAAGATAGAGATACATAGAGACAAAAGAGAATTACCTTACGAACTATACTTAGCATGGTACAAAATAAACTAATGAAAATAAGAACGAGAATGTATGGGAGAGATACTACTTTTATTGACTCAGTTATGTATTCAGAATCCATAACATTCAACCCATTATATAGAGATGAAACTGGTCTGGCTTTAATGGAGATAATGTGTTTGTTAATAGAGGATGATATTGCTTCCTACTAAATATTTCTACGTATCTTATTCATCGGGAGTATCATAATTTTTTTCAAAGGCGTGCAAAATTTTGGGTGTAAGTCAGATTTTTAGATGGAGTTTTCTGTAAGCTTAAACTGTAAACTAAATTAAACCAGTTTTAGTCTAAAGAAAGTTTAATCGTAAACCAAATCAATCAAATTCTAAATTCGCGTTCTTAGTTATATCGAGAATCAAAATTTTGAAATTTAGCAATTTGAAAAATAGAATATAGTTTTTATAATGGTAAATTTCATATATAAAGTTTGTATTCTTGATCCATATTCGTATTCAATTATGTTATAAAGTTCATATAATCTCTTTAAGTTTCATATACTACAATAAATTAACATGTCACTAGTTAGAATATATATGTAATTAAAAAATGGTAAGCATAACATTTTTGAAGTGAGAAAAATAAAAGGAAATGAGTCAAAAGAAAAGAAAATTTTAATTAGAAATAAAACAAATGAAATGTTAATACAAGAAAAAAGAGATCTAAAAAAAAGATATATGCATATGGAAGGGACTTCAACTCAAGGTTAATGTTTAAGATACCACGAGTTCACTTATAAGGTGAGATACGGTTTGTATTAGTATCGCTCATATATTGTATACCATTGAATGAACAAAAGCCAAAGATCAACTAACCCATAAAAATTTATATTAATCGAAAAAATTTCGGGCTGGACATCTGTGATATGGCCACCGTACCCACCCCCTTAGTACCGCCATTGATCTTACTATTCATCTGATCACTAGATCAATATTTCCAAATCAAATGATGAGATTAGTGTAGAAAATTAGTGAATTCTACATGTCAATTATTTTATTGATAGGGGTTAAGCAGAAAACAATACAATTTTTCTTCTTAATAACTTATCATTTTCCCAATTACTGCGTATCATTTTCGCAGTTATTGCATTTGTTAATAACTAGTCATGTCCTTCCTTTTTCGGAGTCATGTCACTACAATATTAGTCAGAAATTAAACGATTTCAGAAACGAATGTTTATAATGAGTGTAGTTAGATTGTCTTTATCATAGAATTTCAAAATCTTAAAAAACGGAAATCGTTATTGTATAATAGTTTGTATGGAGAAAATAAGCTTTGGTGACAACCTTCGCTTTTAGAACAGTTGGCTGATAATTGATTACTTTTATAACAGTTGGCTGATAATTGAAAGTAATCGGGGAATAAAAAAGTAAGCACCTCCGTCACAATTAAATTATTAATCAGCCACTGAACTATCTTGAACATACAAAGTTCAAGTATCATATTTCTTGTGCGGAATTAACATATGATTTATGTTCTTAGTGGTAGTAAATTCAGTATATGCCTGAAAAATGTCATACTAAATTTTGAAGACAATCACAAGTTCAAGCACTAGACCTGATGAGAAAACTGGAGGTGTAAAGACACTGAAGCTCGAAGTATTCAAAGAAGGATACAAGCATGGACCAAGACACTAAAGTTGAAGCGTCACTGAAAATGAAACTTATACGTATCTTCAAAGATCTTAGTGACACAGTAAAAGAAAAAAAAATGCGTAACAAATTCTATTGGTAGTGAGAATACCATGTGACATCCTTAACACCAATAAAATTCTTACATGTGGATCATGGTACTACATTTTAGCTGTCGTCTTTACAACTCCTACAATTAGACAACATGCCATTACAAGAAAAACCACCTAAGACGACTACAAGAAAATGGCTTATGGCGACGAAATGTCGTCGCCATAGGCTATCCCGGCGACAAGTGGTTGGGAAAATTTCGTCGCCACTGCTTCGTCGATATAGGGTAAACTTTTCATCGGCATTGATGTCGTCCCCATAGCTTCCTCTGTCCCGACGACAAATAGTCCCCAGAAAAATCGTCGGTGGTTATTTTGCCATTTAAAAGAAATGTTTTATTAAACTCTATCCCGACGACAAATAGTCGGGATAGAATTGCCGGAATTTTTTTCCGGCACTGTCTGTCCCGACGACAAGTAGTTGGTAAAAGTCGACTTAAAAATTTTCCGGCAATAACTGTACCGACTAAATGTCGTCGCGATAGAGAAATGTTAAAGTCAAAATTAAGCTCTGTCCCGACTAAATGTCATCGTGATAGAAAAAGTCAAAGTCAAAATTAGGAACCTATAGCGACGACATGTCGTCGCTATAGGTGGAAAACAAGCTGCCCAGTTTCTGCAGCTTCTGTTTCATTCCAGGTTTTACCCCAAATTGCAGAATTTCCAGTTTCTGTTATCAAACGCAGAATCAAAAAACCAAAACCATAAAAACATTCAAATATCAAATAAAGTACAAATCGTTGATTACAAATCCAAACGTTTTCAAATATCAAAATGTTCTTGCAAACTAATTCGACGAATCATATTCACGTTGATCACCATCACTCTCTTCGTTCCCACCCTCCTCATCGCCTTCATCGCCTTCAACATTAACGGGAGCACTTGGATTAACTTGAGTATGCCCCGGATCTCCATTTAATAAATCATCAAAATTTTGAGGATCCGGTGGTACATAATCCGAAAATTGGCTCGACAAATATGCATTTTGATTTTGAAGGTTGTTATACAAATAATCGGCCATTCGGTCAACTTTAGCCTCCGCTCGGTTAATTCTAATTTGAGCTTGAGCGAGGAGGTCTTGAGATGACGATGATGAACTTGCTTTGCCTTTGCCTTTATTAATAAAGGATTGATCGACCGGGGGACTTCTTCCAATTCCACGTGCGTGCCCGCGTATTTCACCGAGGGCACGTCTTATGCACTCTTGTTCATCAACATCTTGACCCGGCCCAAGCTCTTGTCTCATTCTAGCAAGTTCATCTTGTATCAAACCCTAAAAAAATATAACAAACAAATAAGTTCATAATTTTTCAACAATAATAGAAATAATTTCTAACATATTAATTTTTTTTTTACTTACCCAATCGTGTTCGGCACGGGGGTTTTTATCAAACCCTTTTTCCCCTGAGGAATGCATTTGCCGCCACCCCTCAATATCTTTTCGTTTTTTGTCCCCTTCTTGAGTCTATAATAAGCCAAAATGCATCAATTTTATAGAATTGTTAATAATATGTTTATATAATCTAATTAAGTTTTATTACCTCTCTGTACCGCCTTTGGGCATATGATTGACTTCCATGAGAAGAATGATATGGAAGTTTTGCCCGGTTAGCCTTATTGACCCGTGATCGTCTAATGTAAGCATCAGTCAAAAAGAGGCGATTGATGGCATTGTGCCACCTATCCAAAGGGGTATGGGGCAGAGGATTCATTCTAGCATATTCCGGATTTTCATAACCACCGATCTTTTGAAAATGCTTACTCAAGTAGTTTTTCCGGTCCTTGAACGCTCTAGCTTCGTCGTGTTTAATCCCGGTTTTAACCCCTTCCCAGTGCACGGTGTCGCGGAAAGCCTCAACCGCAAAATAGTGCTTCAAAAACATAATTGATTCATTAAAATAAATAATTAAATTGGTTAAAAATTAAAAAGTATTGTACACTTACGCATAAACCTTGATACAAGTCTTCTTTTTTATTGTCGGGAACGTTTTGCCAACTTGGATAATGCAATGGCACATGTTCGTTGATCCAATTTGATATGTATCGCACAAATAAAGAGTAGTATGGGCTAACGAATTTAAAAGTTTTCCCGGTTTCATCTAACAAAAGCTCTAGTGGTTCGTAATTATTATTTTCAAACTCCTCAAATAAGTTGATATTACGGCCTTTGCCTCGCCGTTTCTTCGAACCTTCTGCATTGGCAAATAAATTTTAGAAAATTAGCAATATAAAATTATATATAATACTAAATAAATTCATGTAAAACTTACCAATCTCACAACTCTTGGCTCTCCGATGTGGATCCTCGTGTGGGGGTCTATCCCCGCCATCACCTCCGTGTCCCAGCGCCACTTGTGCAGACATCTGTTAGAATAATATAACAAGTTAGAAATTACATAAACATATACACAATAATTAAATAACAATTAAAACCACAAACATAAACACAATTAAACTATTAACCCGTCACAAACATATACCTTTAATCATAATCATCACTAGAACAACACACTTCTACATGATCATCATCATCATTTTCACTTTCGGTTACTAATTCTTCTTCATTATCAGAAGAGTAGTTATCGGGATCATCATCGATGTCATTAATGAAATTTGTCTCATTTATGAGAGGTGCCACACTTGATTCACCAACTTCACCTGTCGTTGTCCGAATAGGCAAGGGGCCTAAGTCAATAACGAAGCTAAAATCAGTTGATCGGGTGTCGTTTACGACATCTGTCTCATCAACATCTCTCTCATCAAAATCAGCATGCTGCACGCAAATAATTACGCTTGCTCACACTATCGCACACGAGAAATTACGAGACCATTCAAATTTCTTAGTGAATATAGAGAAACAACGATCCATTGTTATTGTTGTAATCCCACGAGAAATTACGAGACCATTCAAACTTCTTAGTGAATATGGAGAAACAACGATCCATTGTTATTGTTGTAATCCCAATGTCTGCTCCTAGTATTAGATTAATAGTGAATCAATACTCGTTTTGAGATTGTGAGTAATTTGTCAATCTCTACAAGTGATTATGCTAGGATTCATGTTCTTATTTTATTCTGCAGTCACTTAAATTCCTTCGTTATTATTAAGGGTTTTTCTAATATGTGTCCTAAAGGCATATGATAGTAAATACTAAATATATTTTATGCACATCCATTTAATTCATCAAAAAACTTAATTTTTAATTATGGTAAATGTAATATAGCTGTTAACACTAAAAGATTAATAACTTATCAATATTATTACTAATAATAAAAAATATGTTGAAAAGTATAATTTCATGTGTATTTACTTAAAGTTTATTACATCGATTGATTATGAGTTGTATTTTAGGTAGTCCCCTTTTAAAATAAAGTATCAAGGGACAAATCCTGACTATTGGATCAAAAAATCTATTAACATCCACCATCATTAAATCACATGCGATTGGATACACAACCACCACCGCCGGCCACCACCACCATCATCGGCCACTGCCTCCGTCGGCCGCCGCCAACGACCGCCGTAATCACATGTGATTGGATACACAATCACATGTGACTGAAAGCTGCCGACGATGACGAGAGGTTTCCGGTAGTGGAGATGTTGGCCGACAGATGTTGGCGGCGGTGGTGGTGGTGGTCGGCGGTGTGCAATCACATGTGATTTAATACACATGGGGTGGTGGTGGTGGTCGACGATGTGCAATCACATGTGATTCTATACATTATACACATGAGGTGATGGTGATGTTGATGTATTGAATTACATGTGATGGTGGTGGTGGTAGTGATATGGGTGTTTGTAACACCACAATTTTTCAAACCAATTTAAACTTTTAAATAAATAAAGTTTTACCAATAAAAATCCATAACACCCAAAATATGGTTTTAAGAAAACATCTGGAATGATTAAGAAGTGCCAAAACCGGTGTTACAATAATATCAAAACTAAGTCTAGGGAATTAAATAAGTACACCGAGCTTAATCATCCAACGCTATAACTACGGGCCGCCTAATCTTTAGCTCCCGAACCCGAGTACATAGGCAAAAGAAATGTAGTACGTGAGACAAAATTGTCTCGTGAGAAACATGGGTTTTGGACCCTTCTAGAAATAATTGCAAAAAAATAATATTTAAATAAATATCACATTGCACATAGTCAATCATACTTTAAGGCTTGCCATAAGCCCACACATACGTAACGGGCCTCCTCGAAACAACTCCCCCGGTTATCTAGGTAAACTCCCCCATTTCCCGGTTATCTATTGCTCCCCCGATTTCCAGGTTATCTCAAACTCCCCCGCTTTCCGGGTTATCTATTTCTCGACATCCTACTCTTGCGCAGAGTGGTACCGCCCCAAGTAGGTGTCACTACTCCCCCAATTGATGGGTTATCTAAGATCCAATTACTTAGCTACCACATAACAATTCATCAATCTCGAGTCACTGCTGCATAACATAAGTCAATCATACTTGTGGTAACCAAACAATTAATTTAACAATTCGATTCATACTTATAACATTTCAATCATTTTCTTTATTAAAACAATTATCTAATAAAGACTCATTAAATCATTTCAATTATAAAACTAGGTTTACTATGTACTCAAAAAAGATCACATGTACTCACCTTAGCAAAATGCTAATACAAAATTGTGTTAATCAACACAATGCTTACTTCTTAATCAAAGAAGTACTTCCAATTCTTAAGTCTTCTTGACCTATCATTACAATCATAAATCCATAACTAATCATAAATCCATCCATAACTACTTTCCTAACCACCAAGTTCATCAAACTTAGTGGAACCTCAAACCCTCATTCAAGATTCCCAACAATAAACCCAAATCCAACTTGTACACATTGATTACAAGCTCACAATGAGTGTTCTACACTCATGTTTAGTCATCTTCCCCAAAGATGACATGGTAGGTTGTCCAAACCACCATTTTAAATAAAGCTTGCAAACTAAATACCAAGTATGAAGAATCAAGAATCCTTACCTTTGATGTTAAAATCTCCAAGATTGGTGAAGATTTGAGTTCAAGAACACCAAAATCGTCACTTCTTTCTCTCTAAAATCGGTTGCTAGGGTTTTGGGTGTGATAATGAGCTAAACCCTGATTTTTCACGTTTTTATACTGCCCAGACGGAGATCGCGTCGCTAATTAAGCTCCCGCGTTAAATCGCGTTGACAATAGCATTTACATGATTCGCTATTTCAGGTCCCTGTTCAATCTTCAACATGTTCGCGTTGCAAACCCGTCGCGATCCTACTATTCCAGACATACTCGAGTTTTTATTTCCCCTTAATACAATCCATCTTTGACCCGTTTCCAATTAACACGACTTTTAAACGTTCAAACACTCAACATAACATAACGGTAAACGTATTCTAACATAAATAACTTAATTAGTATAAATCCCGATTAAATAATACAATTACGAATATAAAAATTACGGTCGTTACAACTATCTACCCCTTAAGAGGATTCTGTCCTCGGAATCGCATCATAATCAACAAAACCCGGGTAGCGTTTCTTCATCTCATCTTTGACTTCCCAAGTTAAATTTGGCCTAAGGGAATGCTTCCACTTGACCAACACCAACTCGATCTCTTTGTTCCTCAATTTCTTCGTTTTTGCCTCCAAGATGGCCTCATGCTACTTAATCAACCGGTTGAGTGCATCGACACGCAAATCTTTGTACTCTTCAACAAGCATATGGATTTCTTTGAGCACTCTCTGAGATGCTTCAGCTTCAGTGAATTTGTGTCGTGCCAGAATTTCTTTGAGTTCACTTATGCTGAGCCGATTGAGCTTGCTAAACGGTATGTAATCCATCTTTTCCTTGGGATCTCTAACTACCTCCACACGAGTGCCTTGGGCTTTGGAATGACAAGTTCTGAGCTTTAGGATCGGTTTGTCTCTAATTCTGCTTTCTTTTATCATTAGCCATTCAAGAACCTCCCTTTTATTTTCAGCTAACTGCTGAGCAACTCTTTTTTCAAACAAATTTTGAGCATTGATAGCAGAGGCCTTAACATTGTCTTCCATGACTATTACCTCAGCATTTAATCTTGATTTTTCGTTGTCAATGGCAGTGTACCAAGCAAGCAGCCTTCCATACGATATACCATAGTACTTTATATAGTTCTCCAAGGACATTTGTACATGTAGAGCAATGTTTTTTATGTGTTTGAGTTCATATGAGGATCTTGGTAGTTGTTTTAGCACTTGTAACACGTTGTTTGTTTCTAGGGCTTTTAAGATCCCTTCTTTTTCGTGGTGAGGAGTTTCTACACGTTCTGCCTCCTCTTCCTCTTCTTCTTGAATTCTGTAAACCTTATGAGTTCTTAATTTCTCGGCTAACTCAGAACTTATCACGTCAGGTTGTAGGACATAGATTATTGGTGGTCTGACTGGAGGTTTAGGGGATGAAACAACTACATCGTTACTGCCGCTAGTACCAAACATGCTCTTTTCCTGCATTTTTACAGCCTTGTATCATTCGAGAGAGAAACCTGCTGCTTGGGCCGCACGAAGATGATCTTTCTGTTCATCTGTTCCAAACTCATATCCTTTAATTTTTAATTTTGTTGGAGCTGAACGCTTTATTGCTTTCCCTTTATCACCAGGAGCTAGGGAAGGGTTCTTTTCTTCTAAAAAGAGTCTCGTTAGAGCAAGTTCTCTATTTCCTCCAAGTGAGATGACGTTTTTAGAGATTAATCTTGGTCTGATAGGATCAGCGATAGCTGGAGTTTCGGATGGTACCACCGGCATGACTTGTTGTTCAGGTGTGGCTATTTTCTCAGTTTCAAACAGCTCAATAGATATGATCTATTCAGTTTCCTTTTCAGCTTCTTCTTCTTCATTTAACACATCCTGGTTTTCATCAGTTTCCATTTCTTCAGTTTCCTTGACTTCAGGTACCACAACAGTTGGGCTATCCTCAATTTCTATTTCTTCAGCTTCTATTATATCTTCATGAATGATTTGCCTTCTCGCCTCAACATCTCTTATATAATTTTCAACTGATATTTGTCGAATTGGTTGAAATTTAGCAATTTGTTCAATAACAGGATCCTCTAGAGATGGATAAGTAATTCTGAGCATTTCACCTCGAGGATTTTCAATGAGTGTGGAACGATATGTTTGAAGAATTTCTTGAAAGTTAATGACTTCCGCATCAGCACCCTGATCAACCTGCACACCTATCTCCCCTAACGAACTGGGGGAGGCACCTCCACAATTTAACAAGTTGGGGGTGCAGATTCAGGCTCCGGAACTGGTTGAATAAAAAATGCAAGGTTTTGAAGTGGCCTAAGAAACGCTTGAATTTGTTCATTGATTCTATCGAAGTCAGCATTTATCTCTGCTCGAATATCAGGAGACGTTTTTGCTATTTCAGCCTTCATGTCAGATACTGCGGTTGTAAGATTGCCTACTTGAATGTATGCGTATGTTGAGTAGGACACAGTTCATCATGAGATGCACTTAATATGTCGATACACTTGGATTGTTTGCTGATTACATCATGAATAACATCTTGATTCATTGCTAATTCATCCTGACAGGCCATCATCACACGCTGATATTCATTCAAGGCTTTTATGTCATTCATGATGGACACATTTTGTTCTTCAATGGATTGCTGAATTCTGAGCACATCCTGATTTAGATCTCCCGTAACGTGCAGACTTCCTGAGAGGAGTTCTGGAAGAGTGGAGAGAGTTTCAACACGTTGTTCCATTCGGTTAAATGATCTTCCAATTTTTGTATGAATGGAGTTTTGTTGATATTGAACTTGATCCATCTGACTGCAGATAGCAGACACTTCACGTTCAGTTTGATGAATAGGCAGACCAATTTCTTCATCCCGGATCTTAGATCCTTCTGATGAGTGCACTTCAGTGGGACCATAGTCATCAATTGGTGTTTCTTGAGCCATTTTTGTTTCAATTGTGTGATCTGGTTGATTTATTTTGTCAATATGCCCTTTGATCAGACTAAGGGGATCTGGCGATTTATCAATGATATAGTGTTGATGCAGAGGAGTTGGAGGACGGTGAACTCAGTTTTGGTCAGCATCAACATCATCATCATCAGAGCAGTCTAACGGTTTTTCGAACTGAGCAGCATCTTTGTTTAAGTTTTGGAGAGGCTGACAGATGATTCTATTCGCTATAGAAAAGTTGAAATCACAATCAATTGGTATTGCGATAGAGCTTTCCTCTGTTTACTCACTATGTGTTTCAGAAATATTTTCTGGTGAAACTTTTAGTAAATCTTCATCAGATGGCTGTAGAAACTGATTAATAACTGGAACAGATTCTAGTGCAAGTGATTTGGTTTGTGTGTGAATACCAAACTTCAACGAGTAAGAATTTTGAAAGAGGAACATCTGATGGAGAACCATTTTTAAGGGATGTTCGTTGAAGAGTTGCAAAATAGGCTTGAAATCAGGGTATGTTACTCGTGGGCTTACATTACTTCGAAGAATGTTCTTAGTCAGCTTAATAGAAGAGACGGTAAAATCGTTTTGAATGTGTGGAGCTCTTTTGACTTCGTCTGAGAGTTCAAAGTCATGAGGTTCAGTCGTCTCTCGCTTTGGAGCCATTTGAATTTCAAGAGAGAGAAGGAAAAGTATTGAAGGTGAAAGTGTGGAGTAAGATTGAGAAAACAAATTTCAGTAAAGGGTTTAGGGTTCTTATATTCGATGAGTGGTGATCTGTACAAGAGAGATCAATGGATGAGATTTGAAACAATTGATCTAAAGGAGTACAATGGAATGATAGTTGAGTTGCTTGCCCACGATGAGGTTGTCCAATCAAATCAAAGGAAAATGGGGCGGGAGAGGACGTTGAGGTGTCCGCATTAAGTGCGTACACTAACAGTTTAGCAGAGGGATAATGGGTACAATAAAACTTTTCCACCTCGCCAGATGTCTGGCAGAGGAAATGACAAATGTCTTTATCCGAGGAGTTATAAACTGAAGAGTTTTGGCTATCTGAGGACATTCAATTGCTGATAACCAGAGACATACAGTACGTAAATATTTCAAATGAGTTAAATAATATTTTAGTAATTCGAAATATGATACAGATACCGGGGAACAATAATGAGTGGAAGAGCTTGTAGATTAAAAGAGATTATAATATTGATTGGCTTTTAGTGAGTGAGAGAACATTGCAATGCCTTATTTTAAGATAGTAACGAAGGGACTTACAACTGATCAATAATCATATGTTGTCATATCGTCCGCCCTGCACGGTCACTTAGGACATTTAGGCACCCATTGAGGTACGGGTGCTGAAGGATTCTTGGTGTCTTCCAACTGAGAGAATATTGATTGGGGCAGTCTTTGGCTTCATGACTTTTATCGTTGCAGTGATAACATTTCCTTTTGTTAATCTGAGAGGGTGAGAGATTGATCTTTGAATCAGATTGAGCCTTTGTATTTTGAGCCTTTTCTTTGGAGGTTTGGGTTAATGTTTTGATTGGCTTGGTGACTTTGACTTCTTTGTTCTTCATTTTTGGTTCATTTGTCTTTAATGCTAAAGATTTTTCAGTTGTAGGATCTTCAGGTTTAGATTCAGTTTCAGTATGTCGAGGTGTGTCATCTTTTTGGGTTTCTGATGATTTTATTTCTTCAGGTTCCATGCTTTGGATGTTTACGATCTTTTCTTCATATTTTGTATCATGAGTGTCTGAGACCGATTCAGATTCTTTAACAAAAACATTTCCTTAGGATTTGAGACATTTGATTTAGGAGTATAATCTTTTGTTGGTCCGAACATAGGATTTTTATGACTTGGGTTAGGTTTGAATACCTCAGGAAGAACTGCAGCGGTTTTGTAATTTCCTCCAAGAATTTCCTGAACTTGAGCTGGAATTTGTTCCTCAAGAATTTGTTTACACAAGTTTGAGGATTTAGAGCTAGAGTCACAAATTCTTTGGAGAGTTTCACTCTTCTTTATTAGCTTTACATTGTGTTTGCATCTTTTAGCTGAGAAGATTCTTGCTTGAGCTTTTCTACTATGTCAGTTAAATTCTTTAAGGTGATTTCTGATTCAGCGTATCGATTATGAGCACATACCAAGTTTCGAGTGAGAACTTGAAATAGATATAATTTTTTTCATCAGACGCTTTACTAAATTTCCGTACTCTTCTTAGAGTTTCAGCGTCCCATTTATTTGAAGAAGAGGTTTCTGCCATATCAGACTTTTGAGAATTATTTGGTGAAGGTAGAATCTCATATTCTTCAGTTTTGACCATTATACATTTTACAATTTTGTGATTCTTAGGCTCAGCTTTAGACTTTTCTCTTGAGATAGCAGAGATTGCCTTTTTGTTGGACAATTCTTCGTCACTTGATTCTGAGTCACTTACTCTGGATTCAATAGTTGCTTTAATTTTTTTTTTCACCTTATTCAGCCTTTAAAATTTGTGCTTTCAGATTTTGATATTTCTTTTTGGAATCTTCATATTTTTCCTTATAACTCGAAGGTGAGTTTGAGCTATATATTTCAGGTGTTGAGATTTCCCTGACTCTAGAGTCGGCTTTAATATTCCCCGTTCTTCCACATTTGTAACAGGTAATTTCCTCTTTTTCTTTTTGGCCTCCTAACCTGTTTCTATTAAGAAATCTTCTGTATCTTGTTACAAGTAATGCCATGCTTTCAGATAACTCTTTTATGTCTTCACTTTCGTATCCAGTTGAGTTCGATTCTTTGTCTTCTGGATCTGTATCTTTGGCATCTTCACATCCTTCTTTATCAATTTTATTTGACTCAGCATTACCTTTTACTTTAGCCTTTTGAGTTCTTCGAGAGGAAGAGCTTGAGATGAGTGCGGAGAAGAGGAGGTCTCATTCAGATCATCATACATCTTATTTTCATTTTCAAAGTTCATTAATGTGCTATATAGGCTGCTTAAGTTCATATCTCTCATCTAACCAGATGTTCTCAGCACAGTAGATATAACTGCCCATTCTTTTGGAAGAATTTCCAAGAACTTATGCATAAGTTCCTGGACTTCTTTATTGATTCAAAATTCTCTCAACTCATTTATTAGAATGGTGAACCTTCTGTATGACATGTTAAGTGATTCTTCTCTGATTACCTTAAAGGCTTCATACTTGCGATTTAACATAGCTTTCTTGCTGGCGTTAACTTAATCGGTTCCTTCATACGAAGTTATTAGGATATCCTATATCTCTTTAGAAGTTCTGCATTCTTTTACTGTTATAAGAACATGATTTGGGAGAGACGTTTGAAGAAGGAACCGGATTTCAGCGTCCAAACCAACTTGCTTTTTATCCACTTCTGTCCATTGATCTCTTGGTTTGGGTTCTTCATCGTCAGACAGATCTTCTTCGTCTTTCTCATCTCCTTCTTTCTTCTTTTTCTTTGAAATGGTTGTACTTGGGACGAGCATTTTTGGAATGTGTGGACCATTGATAAGAATATCCGGTCCCATATCATTTTGATGCCCGACAAAACCCATTTTCCACATACCAAAATCATCATCAGTAAAAACAGAGGCATTTGTCTTCGTATCAAGATTCATTTGTGATTGCGTTTCACCAATTTTGATCAGTAAGTAAGCAGATCAACAATTATGAATTAATTGTCCTGCTCTGATACCAACTGTTAGTCCCATAATAAGTGATTTTCTACACCTATACGCTTTCACTGATCAATTTAAAATCAATGGCAACACTCAACACTTTTTAAACTTTTCTTTATTAATCAATAATGATACAATAAAGATGCAAACAGTTTGTAGAATAGCTAAGAACAAATCCTAACTAAACTGCTTGCATGTGATAGACAACAACATATATTATTTAAGACAAGTTTTTGATCAACAAATAATCAAGCACAAGACCAGACACCTTTGTTATGAAGATTCAATTCTCGAATCAAATAACTAAGGTTAACTGGTGGTTTACACTCTGCTAAAAAAGAATAAAGTTCTGTAGTAATTTCAGCGGCGTGTAACCTTGTTGGGTGCACATTGAAATCGATCGCTTAAGTCCTCAATTTATAGCATTAGGAAACGTAGTGCCAAAGGAATGATCGATCGATTCCACATGTGAGAATTCCGTTGGTGCAGAGGATATTTCATGGGACGAGCACGACTAACGGAATTCTGACAGTACTTTCTGTCGTCTTGTGATCGCCGATATCTTCTAGATGATTTGTAATATATTCCCATGATCAGCGATGCACAAACTTGTGCTTTAATTGTGTCTTTCTGTGACACTGAAACTTCGGGCCTATGTACGCTTTGGGTAGCCATGAGTATTCGAATACTCATGCTTCTTCAGATGGCCTTTAGCTTCAGTGACCTTCACTAAGAGTTTTGCTTAGAGAAGTATCTATTCAATGGTTCAGCGTTATTGTCCAATGTGCGTTGAACCTGTTACAACTATCTGATCTGTTAACCAGTATTTGATTCCGCACGGGGAACTCATCGTTGTTTCAGATAGTGATCAGATAGTGTAACTGGGTAACTGAAATCCGAACTGATCAGATTCAGTTACCCACAATATGAGGAACTAATCCTCAGATTGTCTTCTAACTATTTGCCTTTTTGTCTTCATTAAATCCCTTCAGTGGGGGATGCTTTTCAGCGACCCAACTACTCTTCACCTTGCAATCCTTAGCTTTGTGGCCAAAACACCCACATTTGAAACAACCATTCGAATCCGCCTTTCATTCACCCTTGTGGTCTCTACCACACTTTCGGCAACCTCCAACACTACCTTGCTTTGACCCGCTCGGGGTGAACTTGCTCTTCTTTGATGACCCCGAAAAACTTTCAAACTTTCTCTTTTCATTTCCCACTGACCTCTCTTGTATTCTTCTTTTTCCCACTTTTTCAACACTTCGGGCGACATTAATCTCCTCATCAAGAGTTGCCGCCCTTTTTACCTCTAGCTCATACTCCCATGGCAACCCATTAGCAAACCGAACCACACGACTACGTTTGGTTGGGTAGGTGTTTGACACAAACGGGAGGTATCCCGTGAACTTCTTGGTATACTCATCCAAGGTTAGATTAGCTTTCTTGAAATGCAAGAACTCTTCCAACAATTCCTCCAACTACCTCTCGGGACAAAACTTCTCATTTAGTCTCCTAGTGAACTCTTCCCACGTCATCTTATAAATGGCTTTCTTTCCCAACATCTTATACACGGTGTCCCACCATGTGAGAGCATCATCTTTTAGCAAACGTGAGGCATAAGTCACCATGTCTTCTTCTTTGCATTTGCTACTCTCAAGCACATGTTCCGTCTCCCAGATCCAACGACCGGTCACCTTCGGTTCCGTGCTCCCGAAATAGTTGTCAGGTCGGCATGCTAGGAATGTCTTGTAGGAACATCCTTCACGTTCAGTTATCCCTTTATCACCACTCTCCTTATTGGAGGATTTCTCGGTCGTTGCACCATCGCCCGCGGATTTAGTCTTTGTGAGGGGTGGGGTATCCTCCCTTTCTTCTCTTTCTTCCTCATCACGACCCCCATCCTCATCCCTTTCATCATCATCAAAGTTCAACCGATCATTTATGATCCGGTTAACATCTTGTTGCCTCACTTGCCTCATTTGAGTGATCATGGATTGGATAGCCTCCATTGTTACCGGTGTATGGTCATTCCCAACACCCGAATTAGCCATACCATTCCCATCTAGATTTGCATTTGGAATCGCATTTGAAGTTGATCTCCATCCGGTAGGACTCGAACACTTCTCGTAATAGCCATCTTACTATAATAAGATATCAACTCAATTGGAATCCAATTATTCTACTAAATAGTCACATAATACATAAGAAAAACTCGATTCGAAACAATTCCTTTAATGGTTAACCCTAATTCTTACAGGTCAATCTAACTTCCTATAGAACATAATGTCCCAAAAGCCAAGTCTAAGTCTAGGGTGGGTAAACCAACCTAATTCACTTAGACTAAAGCTCTGATACCAAGTTGTAACACCTCAATTTTTCAAACCAATTTAAACTTTTAAATAAACTTTAACCAATAAAAATCCATAATACCCAAAATATGGTTTAAACAAAACATTTGGAATGATTAACAAGTGCTAAAACCGGTGTTACAATAATATCAAAACTAAGTCTAGGTAATTAAATAAGTACACCGAGTTTAATCATCCAGTGCTAGAACTTCGGACCGCCTAAGCTTAGCTCACGAACCTGAGTACATAGTCAAAATAATATTTAAATAAATATCACATTGCACATAGTCAATCATACTCTATGGCTTGCCATAAGCCCACACATACGTAACGGGCCTCCCCGAAAAAATCCCCCAATATGTGTTATCTAGGTAAACTCCGCCGTTTCCGGGTTATCTATTGCTTCCCCCGATTTCTGGGTTATCTAAAACTCCACCGCTTTCCTGTATATCTATTATTCGACATCCTACTCTTGCGCAGGGTGGTACCGCCCCAAGTAGGTGTCACTACTCCCCTAATTGATGGGTTATCTAGGATCCAATTACTTAGCTACCACATAACAATTCATCAATCTCGAGCCAATGCTCCATAACATAAGGCAATCATGATTCGCTAATTCGGGTCACTGTTCGATCTTCAACATGTTCGCGTCGCGAACCCCTAGATCGCGTAGCGATCCTCCTATTCCATACATACTCGAGTTTTTTGTTCCACTTAATTCAATCCATCTTTGACCCGTTTCCAATTAACACGAGTATTAAACGCTCAAACACTCAACATAACATAACGGTAACATATTCTAACAAAAATAACTTAATTCGTATAAAACCCGATTAAATAATACAATTACGAATCAAAAAATTACGGTCGTTAAAGTGTTGATTGATATAAGAGCTGAGATTTGTCACTCAAGACTTCACAAAAAAGATGGAATACCTTGAACATTTCTCTATATTAATGAAAGAATTGTATTCAACCCCATGACATGTTCTATACACTTTATACTAGGGGGTCATTTAGATCAGGTTCGGGTTTTAACAGGTTCGTGTTCGCGGGTGACGGGTCAGAAACGTTCAACCTGAAACCGACATGTTATATAAACTGGTCAGATATCTCAACTATAACCTGTTTACTTTCAACCTGAACCTGACCCTATAAACCATTTAATTAAACGAGTTAAACAATTTACTAGGTCAAACATGTTAAATGGGTGAATAGGTCAAAACGTTGTTATTATTTCCCCAAATTTGTAACAAAATACCAAAACATCAAATTTCTAATTAGCCCTTTTAGTTTTAATGTATAAATTAAGTATTAATATATATATATATATATATATATATATATATATATATATATATATATATATATATATATATATATATATATATATATATATATATATATATATATATATATATAATCGGATCCTGTGAGGACTCCAAAAACGGTGAGGACTCGCGTGGACACCTCAAACACATTCCAAAAAATTCTGAAAAAAAAATATATAACTCCCCATGATTATTACTACACTTGATCAAAAAAAAAATTTTGAAAAAAAATTATGATCCACTTTTTTTGCGGATCATAGCAATGATCCATATTTTTTTGTGGATCATTATTATGATCCATATTTTTTTTTGGATCATTTTTTAGAATTTTTATTTTTTTTTTGGATCTAATACGCTGCAATTCTAATGTTTAAAAAAGAAAGTTTTTGAAAAAAGTTTGTTTTGGATAATTCTTAGAGTTCTTTTGGAGTCCCCGCAGTCCTCACCGGGAAAAGAGTCCTCACCGGATCCGGACCCTATATATATATATATATATATATATATATATATATATATATATATATATATATATATATATATATATATATATATATATATATATATATATATATATATATATATATATATATATATATATATGGTCCGATTCAGTGCAGAACCGTTTAAAGGTGCAGATCCGCAGAACCATCCTAACATTCAATGTTTTCTATGTTATACATAAGGTATACATTTTCATACATGCTGTAACACATTTATACATTCAATGTTTCCAATTTTATATATACATAATATATAGATATATTAATATATTATTTGTACAAAAAATTGGAAACATCGATGTTAGGATGGTTACAACGTGTCTGAAAATTTACAGCTTATGTATAATATAGAAAACATTGGATGTTAGGATGGTTCTGTGGTTCTGCACCTTTAAACGGTTCTGCGCTGATATATATATATATATATATATATATATATATATATATATATATATATATATATATATATATATATATAGGGTTGTATTCCTGACAGAACCCATTTTATATACAGAACCCGTAGAACTATTTTAGAAGAGATCTTGACCATGAAAATTTTAGATCAATGGTCTAAAAAATGGATGGCAAATGTGTAAATTTTTGGCAGAAAAAAAGACGTTATTTTAAAGGGGAGGGTATAATTGGTAAATTGCATTTAACATCTAAATTTAAAACTCCTTTAAAATAGAAAACCTGTAGGATAGGTTATACAATAAATCAAATACCCCATAAGATCCGGAACTTCCAAATTCTAGAAGACATCCCTAAATCTCAACAATATTTTCTCACAATTTACCGAAATCTCTTAAAATCGGTACATAGTTGACGTAAATTGGATGGATGATGGATATTTTCACACGTGATTTTGACAAGAAGTTAGATAGTGTTATATACATGCATGTCGTGTATACATTGATGTAGACATAGTAATAAAAAAAACGTAAGTATTTTCTTAGAAATTTGTAGATATTTTCATTTGATTAAGGATAACAATTTGGAAATACAAAACGGATGTAACTACATACATGTAGTTTATACATGTAACTACATACATGTACTATATAAGTGACTATAATTAGGTATTAGTATAAAAATTATATATACATTGATGTTTTATATACATTGATGTTATATATACTTGAATGTTGAAGAATCATTGATGTAAGTTGTTGATTTGATTTTCCTTATACTTGTTCAGCGATGGGTATAAATGGATTTGATTGTACAAAGCAAGAAATACATGAATGTAATAAGTGCTTTCTCGAAAAAGGAGTTTACATGGTTTTCGAAAATAAGTATACAACAATTACTACATGTATGTAGTAACTTAATTGATGCAAAAATGTTAAATTGGATTTCCATAAGTATTGTGTCTAAGGTCAGGAAAATTGAAAAAACAAAACAACAAATTGTTATCTAATGATAAAGACTGAAAAAGAAAACACAGGCATATTCTTAACTTTTAATTGGATAGATAATATACAATTAATTTCTAATGAACAACACCCAAAAATTAACACCATGAACAACATCCTCATCGCCATATTCATAAACTGGTTCAAGGGATCTTCGTCTATTATGTCGATGCAATTACATTGTTCTTGAACCTATTTCTTTATCATTCTCCATTGATTTTATTCACGTTAATCAAATCTTCTTCACTCGAAATAGTTAACGACTGGTTGAATTGTGTTCTTAAAGAAGAAAAAAAGGGATTGTTTGAAAAATATCATCGGGTGTATTATTCCTACGTGATTTAGCTTCTAAATTAATGGAAAAGGAATAAAAAGATAATGGAAATTAACTATATATGCTATAATAAAGGAAGAAGGTATACACTTTTGACAGTTACCACATTTAAAACCGCATCTACTCATTTACTATTATACCCTTGATTATTCAAATGAATTAAATAAGTTAAAAATAATTATCTTTTTTCTGATTGGTCTAGAATAGTTCTACGGGTTCTGTATATAATTTGGGTTCTGTATGGAATCCTTCAATATATATATATATATATATATATATATATATATATATATATATATATATATATATATATATATATATATATATATATATATATATATATATATAGGAATGAGTTTTCCTTTGAGAATTAATATATTGGGTGAGAATGTGAGAATAAATCTCAACTATTGATTTGGGTAGATTTTGGGGCTCACGGCCCGGTAAAATTTGCCGCGCGGCACGAGGGGGCACATGTGCCCTGCTTAATCATCGATATTACCCTATGAATACATATAGGGTAATCATCGATGATTACACTAATTCTCACATTCTTACGATTTTTCCAATTCTCAAAGGAACCCTCCCATATATATATATATATATATATATATATATATATATATATATATATATATATAGAAGTGGGATCCTGTGAGGACTCTTTTTTCGGTGAGGACTCGCGAGGACACCTCATAAAATTTTCAAAAAATTCCGAAAAAAATATATATAACCCACCATAATTATTACAACATTTGACAAAAAAAAATTAAAAAAAAAATTATGATCCACTTTTTTTAGCGAATCATAACAATGATCCAGATTTTTTTGTGGATCATTATTATGATCCATTTTTTTTTTTGGATCATTTTTGGAATTTTTTTTTGGGATCTTACACATAGAGATTTTATTGTTTAAAAAAAGAATTTTTTTGAAAAAAGTTTGTTTTGGATCATTTTTAGAGTTTTTTTTGGAGTCCTCACAGTCCTCGCGAGGAAAAGAGTCCTCACCGGATCCGGACCCTATATATATATATATATATATATATATATATATATATATATATATATATATATATATATATATATATATATATATATATATATATATATATATATATATATATATATATATATATATATATATATATATATATATATATATATATATTAGGATCCGATGATGACTCAAATATTGGTGAGTACTGCGAGGACAATTCTCAACTAACCATTTTTTTTTTCAAAATGGACCATTGTCAGAATTTTAGGATCTTTATGAAGATGATAATGATTCGAAATTCTAAAAATGATCTTAATCTGTAAAAATGAGAATTGTGATTACAGTACTCACCATAAATTTGAGTTCTCACTCTGTAACACCGCAAAATTTAGAAAACATTTTTTTTTAAAAGTGTGCGGAAGCATAAAGATAATAAATAGTTTAGGTTTAGGTTTACAAACCCGACGTCCCAAAACAAAGTCCAAAACATTAATATTTAAACGGTGTCACTTAACGACATGGCTCATTTAACAAAACATATCCATTTGAGCTTGATCACCCATTCCGTCCAAAGCACCGATCAACCTGAAAAGAGTCAACGAATGAGGGATTAACACAAAGCTAAGTGAATGAAAATAATCTACAAATTATATAAAGCTCAACAAGCTAGCACCAACATCTCCACGATCGTTACTCCTGGTAACCAGTTAACCGCTGTTCCACTGAATCACTGTTCCACCGAACCAGTAACCGCTAATAGTCTAATCACTAAGCACAGAAGTAATTCTACATCTCCGATTGCTAAACACGGAAGTATTACTACATCTCCGCATTGGGTAATCACTATCACTGAGGAACGGTGGCTTTGTGGGCCTTAAACCGTGGTTGGCCAAAACCACAGTAACCGTTGGCCTGTACCCAACACCCCGGGTAAACCTCCCTTAACCATGCAACAAATATAGGTAAGGCTCGAATACCCAGTTAGTCGATACACTATGCCTAGCCGTTATCCATCTGACACTGACCTTGTCCCTATCCTCGATTGCCACTAACTGAGTTGTTGCTACGAATCAAGCAAAACCTTTCCATCTATGTGCACATATCCTATTTCGTCTAACCCGATCGAACAGGTACCAAACAATCAAACTGTCAAAGATTCGCGCCCGAAAAATGACCCGAAAACCTGAAATCAGAAGTTCACGAACGTGAACTAGGGTTCACGAACGTGAACTATAGTTCACGACGTGAACCAAAGTTCACGATCGTGAACTTGCTCCAGCGGGTGGTTCCTGCATTTTTCCTGTATTTTCCTGCATGTTTGCTGTATTTTCCTGCACCTTTCCCCAAACAGGCAATACCAAACTGATTGTAACCGAACACAAGTTGGAGGTTAAGTCCACTCACCGTAACCTTCAATTCCCGTAACTCAGTGAGCTAATATCACTGAGTTTGTACACCAAAGAACACCGAGTTCCGATACTTATCAATAATCACCAATATTAACAATAATGGACACTAACTTTTCACCAAGTGTTATAAATACTGTTTTTAACACATAAGCCTATTAAAGCCACTTATACATACACAATTCAAGAATTGAGTCATTCCACCACTTAGTCACCCGAACGGGTCAAAACCGGATTATTAAACAATAATAACTTCTACAACTACAACTATATCATCAACTTCCGATTCATCAAATGTTATCAACAACATTTCTAATCACATAAACTTCACAAAGTACTTATACTTTCGCAATCCAAGTTCCTTAGTCATTTTACTACCAATTAGCCCAAACGGGTCAAGACCCAACAATCACTATAACATAAGCAATTTCATAACTAAGGTCCATGACTACTAACTACATTTAGCAAGTCATGATCTTGTAACAATTCATCATGTTCATAAATACTAACAATCCATGTATTTTACTTCCAAATTACTAGTTCATCATTTTAACCAAAAACATCTAAGCACTAGTTAGTTTATTTCTCAATCTACCAATACTTGGTTTAATACAACTAACATATTTAACATGTCATTTTAACATATTTAGACTTTACATCCATAAAACATATAAATGACATTTTAGCCCAACTAGCCACACCAACACAATTACTAGGTCATATATCACATAAACCACCCAAACACCATAAATCTAACACTTTCACCAATACTTGACATAAATCATAACCCACATCTCTAAAATGTTCTTTTAACATTTCTAGCAGCAAAACCCATAGAGTTATAATTGGCATATTTAACATATCCATGTCACAAAACCCATAACACTTACTTTTAGCATAAACACACTAACTTGTACACCTTGCTAAAATGGTTGTACCTTGTGCTAAATTATTTGTACCCATACAACAATACATGCCAAAACTTGCAAGAACATATAATATACCATCCACAACAAGATTCACTAACAAAACCCCAAGAATCATAAAACCTAGTTTAATCAACTAGCATGGAATCGAAAATGAACACCCGTAGGTTAAAGCTTACCTCAAGAGCTATACAAAAACGAGCTTAGATTAAAGATTGGGCAAGAAATAAGCACAAGATCTTCCTTGGAGCTCAAGAACACCAATGGGGTTTTAGAGAGATGTTAGAGAGAGAATTAATGTAGAGAGAGTGAGGGATGGATGAAATGAGGAGGAAGGGTCTCCCTATCTCCTTGGCTGCCGAGAATCACAAGGGGGGGGGGGGACTTGGTTGTTTTCCAATTTTAGCAAATACAATATAAAAAGTCCCGTTCGTAGTTAATTTATTTAAAATACCAAACGAACGCTATTTTCAAAAACGAATACATTTTCAGAAACGAATACATTTTCAGAAACGAACTAAAAAGGGGAATCCAAAAATATAAGAATCGTACAATCATTTAAACATTTCAGTAATTGGATATTTTAATCTCTTGATTAAAATATTACCAAATGACAAAAGGTCAAACAATTCATTTAACATTTAATCAATTTATTCCATATAGGGTCAAATAGATATTTTTCAAATATCAATATATACCTAAAACTACTAGGCCGGTTTTAGGATGTTACACACTCGATCTCACTTATATATATAGGGTCCGGATCCGGTGATGACTATTTTCCCGGTGAGGGGTGCGAGGACTAAAAAAACTATAAAAATGATCCAAAACAAACTTTTTTCAAAAACTTTCTTTTATAAACATTAAAATCGCAGCATATAAGATCCAAAAAAAATAAAAAATTTTAAAAAATGATCCAAAAAAAATATGTATCATAATAATGATGCACAAAAAAAAATATGGATCATTGTTATGATCCGTAAAAAAAAGTGGATCATAATTTTTTTTTCAAATTTTTTTTCAAATGTTTTTATGGTCAAATGTAGTAATAATCATGGGGAGTTATATATCTTTTTCTCGGAAATTTTTGGAATGTTTTTGAGGTGTCCTCGCGAGTCCTCACTTATATATATAGAAGTGGGATTCTGTGAGGACTCAAAAAACGGTGAGGACTCGTGAGGACACCTAATAAACATTCAAAAAAATTTGGAAAAAAAAAATATAACTCCCCATGATTATTACTACATTTGACCAAAAAAAATTGAAAAAAATAAATTATGATCCACTTTTTTTTGCGGATCATAATAATGATCCATATTTTTTTTGTGGATCATTATTATGATCCATATTTTTTTTGGATCATTTTTTAAAATTTTTTACTTTTTTTTTAATCTTATATGCTGCGATTTTAATCTTCAAAAAAGGATTTTTTTTTAAAAAAAGTTTGTTTTGGATCATTTTTAAAGTTTTTTTTGGAGTCCTCGCAGTCCTCACCGGGAAAAGAGTCCTCACCGGATCGGGACACTATATATATATATGTATATGTATATATATATGTATATATATATATATATATATATATATATATATATATATATATATATATATATATATATATATATATATATATATATATATATATATATATATATATATAGTGAATGATTCCATACAGAACTCGTTTTAGATACAGAACTCATAGAACTCAATCTTATACCATTGAATTTTAAAATGAATGGTTGAGATTGATTGGGCCATTTGTGTAAATAAATCGAATTATATTTTTGGTAAATATTAAACAAAAAGGGTAAGATAGTAATTTTGACAAATAAAAATAAAAAATAAAAATAATATCCCTAGAAAATCGTCCCTCTCTCTCTTCAGGTATAATTTAAACCTTAAAACCGTCTCCCTTTTCAGCATATTTTTCTCTCACGTTGTTCTCTTCAAATTAGGGTTCACCATGAACTTGAGCGCCGATGGCTCCAACTGACCGGATCTCCGGCCAATACTCGTTCTTAAGTCTATCGGAGGTTGCAACCACTCGAACTACCACTGTTGGCAACCTGTGTACAGAAGCCGAGATGCCTATAAATTCTATATTTCCCATCTCAAAATTGAATTATTCTGGTTATACGCCACCACCATAAATTCCATCTCAAATCAACTACATCAATATTCATCATATACACCACCACCGCCACTGGTTCCACCGGATTATGCTTTCCGAACACCACCACCACCTCCATCTCATCCCCTAGTGGCTACAATGGCGGATTGTGATTCAACATCCGAGATGCCTATAGCGATGCTCTGAAATCAGGGGTTTGAGGTCAGATTCTTGATTCAATTTTCATTTTTTCTTTTCTTTTTGCAATTGAAATTAAGGTTTTCCATTAATCGACCAAAATCTAATTGAAATTAGGGGATTCAGTTTTCCAATTTTCTTTTATCGTGTTGTTATTTTTGTTTGTATCTCAGTATGGTTAGGGTAGTAAATTTACTTAACTATATTAATCCACCTGATGCTTTGTGCATATACGTATAAATTTAGTTAGTTATATTAATCTTAAATGGTATCAAACCATTAAGTGGTATTCTTAAATAAAATTAAGTTAAATTTGGAATCAACCCATTACATTGCATTCTGGTATTGACTGAGTTAATTTTTGCATATATGTATTATGGCTTATTTGCATCTATGTATATTTTACATACAAGTATTTGCATATTTGGTTGTGTATTGAAAGATTTTGAAAGTGCTTAATTTGAAGTTTATTAGCTTAATTTTGTTGAAGTGCTTTATTAAGTAAATCACTATATTAAATCTAGATTGATTTTCACTTTGAGATTGTTGTTTTTAGAACGTAATTGAATTTCAGCATTCTAACATGATAATTATATAATGTGCAGGTTTTTGGCCGGTGCATTCATGTCTGAAGTAAAACAATGATACATCTATTGCTTGTAGATTCAAAGACTAATGAAACACTATAATTCAAAGAAGACAACAATTGCAACAGTTATTGAGGATGAAAAGGACGCCAATGAATAAGTTGTTTTATACATAGGTGTTGCTGTTAAATGTTAGTGCTCGGATACATAAGTGTTGTTTTGTACATGTGTGTTATTCAGTGTTATTTGTGCATGTATGTTATTCACTATTTGTAGATACATAAGTGTTTTTGTACATATATGTTATCGAGTATTTCTCATTCTTATAATAAAGTGATTGTTTGAATTGGTTAAAATAATCGTAAAATAACATACGTGTTTTTTAGATACATAAATGTTATTTTGAACATTTACATATACGCAGATCCATAAACATAACATACATGTATCATTAAAATTTTTAATTTAATTCCAAATTATTAGGAAATTTACAAATAAGGAAATAAAAAATAAAATGTAAAATGTCTTAAATACCCCTAAATCATTAAATAACTTAAATAATCAGAAATTAATTTACTAAATTCTTATTGGTTGGAAATAGTTCTACCGGTTCTGTAAATAATATGGGTTCTGTATGGAATTCGACCCTATATATATATATATATATATATATATATATATATATATATATATATATATATATATATATATATATATATATATATATATATATATATATATATATATATATATATATATATATATATATATATAGGGGCGAACTATTTGCAGAACCCATTTTTTTTGCGTAGAACCAAGCAGAACCCATCTAAGAATATTAGAATTTAGTAAAAAAATATGCAAAACAATAACATTTAACCCAGATCAAACATATACTTTAAGAAAAACATCAAAAATACTGAAAAACATATATGTTCAAATAATGCAAAAATAACACTTATGTATACATACATGGAAACATACATGCACAAAAACATATACGTTTTCGTGCATGAATAACATACATGCATGGGGGTCCCTCATTAAATCACTTCATGTATCTTTCATTATCATTTCATTGTGAAATTCAATGGTTTTGATTGAGTTCTACGGGTTCTGTAGCCTAAAATGAGTTCTGTAACTAGCCCTTCACTATATATATATATATATATATATATATATATATATATATATATATATATATATATATATATATATATATATATATATATATATATATATAGAATTGGGATCCGGTGAGTACTCAAAAAACGGTGAGGACTCGCGAGAACACCTCAAAAAATTTCAAAAATAATATATATAACTCCCATGATTATTAATACATTTGACAAATTTTTTTTTTGAAAAACGAATTATGATCCACTTTTTTTTGTAGATCTTAATAATGATCCATATTTTTTTGTGAATCAAAATTATGATGCATATTTTTTTAATCATTTTTGAAATTTTTTTATGGATCTTATAGGCTGCGATTTTAATGTTTAAAAAAGAAATTTTTTGAAAAAAGTTTATTTTGGATCATTTTTAGAGTTTTTTGGAGTCCTCGCAGTCCTCACCGGATCTGGACCCTATATATATATATATATATATATATATATATATATATATATATATATATATATATATATATATATATATATATATATATATATATATATATATATATATATATATATATATATATATATATATATATATATATATATATATATATATATATATATAATATATATATAGTCTGGATCCGGTGAGAACTCAAAAACCGGTGAGTACTGCAAGTACTATAAAAAAAACTCTGAAATTGATCCAAAGCAAACTTTTTTCAAAAAAATTTCTGATGATAATGAAACAAGCATCTAATCCATTACTTGATCCTAGATGATAATTTTAGTGATGAAATGGTGAAGAAAAGAGGGTTTAGTGAGAGAAACAAGAGAGAGAGAGTAGAGAGCTTTTGCTTGAAGGATAAGTTTGATTAATGGCAAAAGTTGGCAATTAAGGCTTACACTTTGGTTTATATACCATGGCCTAATTGCTTAATTAAACTAAGACTAATCCTAATTAACTAGCCTAATACAATATGCAATGTTACAAATTACCCCTTAGACTATTATTTACAACAAATAAGTCTTAACAATCTCCCCCTTTGTAACAATAGTCTAGGTTGCATATCTTTGAAATCTTTTTTGTTTGTAAAGCTGGAGCTGAGTGATTAACCGTTGTGCAGTTATATTAAAAATCAGCTTTAGCTTTTGAAGATCGGTGATAACCATACTTTTAATTGGCTTTCAACCAATAGAAAGTATTCCAGAAGACTTCAAGCAAATTGACGAAATGTAGACCCATAGATTGAGTGGTTGGCAGCGGAAGTCCTTTCTTGAAGTTGTGGCTTTGTCGATTTGCTGCTGATCCTCGGTTCCTGATATTTGTTGAAGTCGTAGAAGTGCGGAATATTTATATGATTTGGATTTTCTGACCATTGTTGATGATGTTGGAGTACGGTCATAGAATCCCTTTTCTGATATATTGACTGTTGTTGATAAGAGTGAAGTACAGTCATCAGATCCTCTATCTGACATAGTGACTGTTGTTGATAAGAATGGAGTACAGTCGTCAGATCTTCGCACAAGAAAGTATCAGGGTATCCCAGGATCACATAGATTGCCTGTTAACACAACAGTTACAGATCCTGTGTGACCTACGTTCAGTGTTGGCTTTATCAGTGTGGAATACCAATAATTTTGGTATCACTATGAATGTTCCGGCAATATCAATTTAGATATGCTTGGTGGAATTGCTGTGTCCTAGAGAAATTTAATTCAGTTCTAGACTCTATACGTGGACAAACGAAGGCGATGACTGGAGGTGGGTCCTCTTTTTCAATATCAACAATCTCCAAATGAGATGTCGATAGTAGATGTAGTAATCTCCGTGATTATGAAACAAGTACTTTTTGTACTTGAGTGGTCAGTGCGGTTTGTGCAGTGCATCACTGGGTCCATGATGTCTTAATCAGTAAGCAACTTATGCAGTCTGATATAGATGTGGTTACTCGATCTTTTGTTCGGTTTAGGGAGGGTTTCCCGTTTTCTTTAACCCTTTCTCACACACTCCTCACTCAACTCACTTTTTCATTTTCAACCACACCCTCGTTTTTGTGTTACCATGTGATAAGCTGATTTGCACCCCATACTTCATACCCTCACTCAATTTTTACCTCAACGTACCCCAATCAAGATCCCACGATACTTGATTCTGCTCACCTAGACATAGGATCCTCGCTTTTTAGTTCCTATATTGTCGATGGCTCCGGGGAAGATCATGCTGGATATAGCAGATCATAGGAGTAATTTGAGAGTGGTCTATTACGCTCATTTGCATTTTAATCAACTTTTGAAAGATGTTGCATTTAAGAATGTTCACATGGATATTTCATCAGAATTTGATGTGTTTCCGGTATAAGTTGTTGCCTGAATGATTGTGAATTTTAAGGTACAACAACTTGTTCTTTTAAGGTAACACCAAACTCACATAGAGTATCCGTTAGCACACGGTATGAATCGGTAGTCGTTTGCATAACCGTTGATTCAAATGTGTGACCTGCGTTTAGAGTTGGCGTGATTTTAGCTCTAGCAGGATTTCCACTCAATCCTCGTGAATCATTAGATTGTGATTCCACTACAAGTGTTCCGATGGATTCACGGAGATCCATTTTTGTAGTGCAAGTGTCCTATATTGGAAGATTCTTGAGGGTGAGAACTAGACACATTGTGCATACAAAGAGACTTAACCCGCGGCAAGAGGTTATTATGTTTCAACACCGACATACTCCGAATGAGTAGTTAGTAGATTTTGTGCTACGTCCCCTAATGAAATGAAACAAATTTCTGTTGAGAGGAATTTGAGTAGGTGGTGGTGGCGTGCATTTGCTTTACTGGGCCAATAAAGTCTAGTGAAACATCCAAGGCATGAATGATCTCCTATTTGTATGGTTGCCCAGTTTGTTGACGGTTTGGATGCACTCAAAGGTGTGTTTTCTTAAATTTATCATGTTTTCACATCACCTTGTACTCACCTAGTTCTATACCCTAGACGTATACCCTCACATTTACCAGTTGGAAGAAATATTTCCCTAGGAAGGTATGGCCGGATCTAGCAAACCATGGGAAGGTATTGTCTTTATGAAAATATTTTTGTCGTTTGTTTATTCATATTGGATATTTTTGTTTTGATTTTTCTGAATTTTCTCCCCTAGAAATAATAATTCTCCCCCTAGAATTAGTATTTCTCCCTCTCGACAAATCAAAAGTATGAAAAAGTTCAGAGGTTTGAGGACGTACCTTAAACATCGTCGGAGGGTTGAAGGAGAGTATTTGCATTGAAGGTTGATTGAGCATTGTGCTTGCTTTTGATGATCGGGTTCTGAGTCTGTGTTGATCAGAAGCCATTCTTCAGGTGGAATGCCTCCCAGTAATTAAATATTAACGGGGGCCACCTCTCTGGTTTGGTCGTGTAAGAATAACTGGTTCGTTCGGCCACCGGAGCCCATGATATTGGCCAAATTGTTGTGGTGGGTTACGAACATCAGTTGAGTAGGTGGGCGTTTTACTTCGGTCTCGAACCCCTAGATGAACCTCAAAGTGCCTAATCACTGCGCGCCAGTTTAATCTTTCATCAATGGCAGTGATTAGTTTGTCAATGTTGTGTCGTAAGGAGATGTTCTCTGGGTTGCTGGGAAGTCTGTTCAATTGTCTCCCTTTCTTCTCCAACTTTTTCATCAGGATTTTTAATGTACCATCACAGAACTTGGCAATGTCTGAAATACGGAAGAAATGTGTTTCATTGAAGTTGTTCATGTAGGTCATTCCCAAGTTAGGTTCACCCAGAACGACTGTTTTCCGAGTTTAAATTTTGAAGGAAGTGATCTGTATGGTGCAGCCAGGTGAACCTTTTCTGGGCCACTCTCAAAGGCCATTTGTACATCTTCAATTCGAGCAGCAAGAGTTTTGACGAGCATGAAGCGCTTCAGAGCAGCATGAGCGAAATTTCTCGCATGATTTTTGACTGGATGAGGGGTGTTTGGAAGAACTCTTAGTTCATTGTAGAGACATTCTATATCTCGAGGTTCGAGGATATATAAGTCTCCTTCATCGACCGTGTACTCTTGATCGTCTTCTCTGCGAATCTTGAAGATGGTGTACAAGTAATAGCCTAAGAAGTGGTTTGTCGTTGTCTCCAGGAGCTGTTTGATTGGTGATTTGTTGTATCGATTTATTTTGCCCTTTAGGTACCACATTGTGAGATAGTACATTCTCTTTTCTCGTGGTGGCAGAATCACCTCTTTGTACAGATCTTGATATATGATACGCAGCTCTTGTTCCTGGAAGATAGCAGAGAAGCGGTCTTCAACCAACGGTGATTTAATTTGTTGGAATAAGAACTTTTTGGATATTTTTTAATGACGTTTATTAGCTCTATCCGCCGCTCTCTTTCGACGATCTGATAAGACCGGCACATCATGTTGTGGAGAAGCAGTGGGTGGTTCCGGTTCTCTGTTTCTGGAGGCAACCGGTGATTCATAATTGTAGAAGAATTTGTGATAGTTTTCGCGAGTGAATGGGACTCGTTCCGGTTCTCGTTCATCTTCTGATGCTTCACTGTCAGAGTTGGCATCGGGAGGTGGTTCATTGAAAGCCTCATTCACTATATTATCTTCTTCGGAATCGCTTGGTAGATCAATCACTGTATCCGCCTCCTTCCTCAGAACCTTTCAGACGTTGCCTTTGCGTTTATTGTCAACTTCAGTATTGATAGATTGGAGATGACACATAGATTGCAGAGTTCGTTCTGTAGTCATCTTTGCTGGAGCGAGTCTGTTTTGTGGCAAGATATCTTCATGTTCGTCCACTCGCCACTGGTTGAGAGGTTCAACGTGTGACACCTGGGAGTAATCGAAGTCAACAATGACCCTATCATCAATATAGTCATCGTCTTGTGGGCCTCCGCCCTGTCCTCGATGAGAGGAGCTGGGGTGTTGTTGTGATTGACTACCCCCTGCTTGATACTGAGAACTGGAGCCTCCTTGTTCCAGTCTCCTTCGCTTTCCTCCTACCTGAGGATCATCCTCAGGGTCCTCCGGCCTCCAGTTGGTTGGGATATTTTGAGAACAGGACTCAAGAAATTCTCGTGTGCGAAGGGCGAGCATCTCTTTAAGTTCTTCAAGTGAAAATGGACGAGATGACGCCAGAAGCTGCTCAGAGGTCCTTTGACCATGGGCCGGAGGAGGAGGAGGCATAAACGCCATTCTACTTTCAAGGTTCGCCAGCCTAGTGTTAACCGTTCCTAAGGCTGAAGCGATGTGCGGTATAATTTGTAGATTTGGAGTTGGGATTGGGGTGGTGGTTGTTGTGGTAGCCTCTGATACTGTTGTTTGTGGAGGGAGGGTCATTTACAATTTTATACGGTGGAGTGACGATGACCCTCGAGGCAATACTGGTGGTGATGGAGATGGTTTGAGGAGTGAAGGTGGTAGTGGGTGGGAGGTGGTTGTGAGTGGTGGAAGTGTAATGATTGTTGTTGGTATGTAAGTTGTTGTTGGTTGAATTGTGGTTATTGTGGTTGTTATGGTGGTTGAGGTGGGTGGTATTGTAGTTGTGGTTGGTGGCATGGTGGTTATTGTGGGTGGTATTGTAGTTGTGGTTTGTTGTATGGTGGTTATTGTGGGTGGTATTGTAGTTGTGGTTGGTGGTATGGTAGATGTGATGGGTGTTATGGTGGTTGTGATTGGTTGGATGGTGGAGGTGATTGGTGATAGAACGGTGGATGCAATTGTTGTGGAGGTCAAAGGAGAATCAGATACTGACGAGGGTGGTGGTTGTGTTTGTCGTGATGATGGTGGATCCAAGAAAAGGGGATCATCGAAGGGATTTGGAGATCCTTGTGGTGGTGGTGAAGGTGGACCTGATGGTGATGGTGGTGAATCCGGACGATTAGAGTCAGTGGCAGAATCTGATGATGATGATGAGGAGGATTCAGTTGGTTGAATGGGTGGAGTGACAATGGGTTGGGTGGCTGGAATTGCTAGCTGTTGAGATGATGGAGTGGCAACCGTCCTACTCCCTGAGGCACCGCTGGATGTATTGCAAAGTCGTTTTGAACCTTGAGTAGCCGGCGGTTGTCGTTGCGCAACTCGAGCAACTGGTTGACGTGGAGGTTGTTGTTGTTGTTGTGGTTGAGGTGGTGGTTGTTGTTGTTGTTTTATAGGTGGTGGTTGTTGTGGAGCTGCTGGTTGGTCTGGTTGTGGGTGTTGGTCCTCTGGTCTCCATTCGGGATAATGAGCATCCTGGTATTGTCTGATGACATCAAGATTGATGTCACCAATTTTAAGCAGTTCGAGAGGGACCAGTGCTGCTGGAACAGCGGACGTACCACTATCTCTTTGAAAGTACGCAACATGAGGTGGTCTGAATTGATTCGTAGAATCCCGTCTGTGAATATTTGGATAACGGTTCATGAAGTATTCGATTAGGATAGACCAGAACCTCGAGTAGATCAGATATTTCGGATCCTTTGACCAGGCTACCGTGAATTCTTCCCACAGATAGGCAGCATAGTCATAATTCCTGTTGTAGCAGAGGGCATGATAGGCATGATGGACGTTTATGGAGGACCTGTCATGACCAGTTGACTTCCCTGTCAGGCATTTGTTGAAAAGAGTGAAGATGTGGGACCAACACTTTGCCATAGCCCCTTTTTGAGATTTCTGAGATCAAGAGAGTCCCGAGGCACGTCAAGACCGAGATCATGAATTCCTGTGAGCACCTCATTAAATGGGAGCTGAGGTTCATGGCTAGTGAATGGTGGTCCTGAATCACCACTAGGAAGCCTAAAGATGTCGTATAGATCATCTTTTATGAAATGCACAGGTTGATTGTCAATAACTGTTTCAAATTGATGTGGGTCGGTTGATGTCACAAAGAGGAGGTTGCTGAAGAATTATTGAACATATATTAGAGGAACTTCTGGCCTTGCATTGATCATGTAGAATATCGGGTGACGTTGAAGTACGTGGGATATGACCGGATATTCTATGCTGAATGTGACCTCATCCTCCGAGGCCCAGAAGTTGTTGTTTTCCTTCAGTGGCTTGATTTTGTAAAGTTCAGTGGCTTGATCTTGTATAGTGGAACCAGAGTGTTCTCGTCTAAGATTTGTTCTGCGTCCATCTGAGAATTATACAAGAAAAACAAGATGGCACAAACAACAACCAAGGTAAGTACACAGTGTTAAGAATAATAATAGTAAGATGATAAAATTCACTGATCAAGACGACACAGTGCTAAGTAATTTTAAGAATGTATATATATATATATATATATATATATATATATATATATATATATATATATATATATATATATATATATATATATATATATATATATATATATATATAAGAATAATTTTAAATTTCAATTTCATTAAAAATATTAATAAATAAAAATTTTAAAAATATAAATATATATATATAAGATATATAGATAATAAAAGGACTTAGAGAAAAAAAATGTTGAAAGAGTTCGGCCCGGGAACAGTAAAAGCCTCGAGCCGGGAACCTAGAGAAGAGTTTGGCTCGATCTCTTTGAATGTGTTCGAGCCCGGAACAAGTGTCGAGCCGGGAACAACAAATGTGTTCGAGCCGGAATCCTCTAACAGACTTCGGGCCGGGACAATACCAGACTTCGGGTCGGGATCTTTTGAAAGATCCGAGCCGGGAACAGTGAAGGTTCTCGGCTCGAGATCTTTGAATGTGTTCGAGCCGGGAACCTTTACGGGTTTGGATGTTTTTCAAAGTTATGCATCGCAAAGCTGTCCTAGGTCGATTTGTAGGTTCAAATACTGGCCAATGGTGATCGATTTAGTAAAACGAACACCCTAGACAACTAATTGCTTGCTAAGGAAGCCTAGATCGAAGAGATTCAGACGGACGTAAACCTTAGAAGTCATTCGACTCTTAAGCAATTGAAATTCGAGACATCGAATGGGAACCAGATGAAATTGAGGGATGAAGATTACCAAAATCAGATGAGTAGTAGTTTGCGAGAGATTTGGAACAGATCCGAGCGGAGTTGTTGAAGAATCGAAGATCGAAGAAGTTAACTGTGTGAATCGCGAGGTGTTTGAGTGCGTGTAGTCGAGAGACTTTGAACCGGAAAGAGTAACAGTGGTACGGAGCGAAGTATTTATAGTCGGGAAGGGTTCTCGAGCCGAAGACTTGTGAACTGACTCCAGATCACGAGCCGGGAACAATTAAGTGTTCGGCTCGAGGAGATTTGTGTGAAAAAAATGAAAAAAAAAATAATTTTAAATTTTAAAGTAAAATAAAGAAAATGTAAAATTAAAGTTAAAATTAAAAATGAAAAAGAAGGAGAAATCCTAATAATTGTCGAGAGCCGGAATGTTTGAACATGTGAAACGCAGCATCAACTCCTCCGTTACTGATGAGATGAGTAAATTCTCCCTCTTGACAGATGACGACTTTTGACGACCGGGTTTCAAGACGGATTTCTTGAAAGCCATCACGATGATACGAAGAATACAACGACTTAACAAATTGATAGATGAGAATTGAAACCCTAGTTATTGTGGGTTATGGTTTATGGTGAATAAATGATGTATACACTTAATAGATGGTATATTAACAAAGGAAACAAGTGTATGATTTCGTTTGGTGAGAATCTTAAGGGTTGGTTAAACCTAGGGTTTGGTAAATCACCATAATTGGGGAAAATGTTAGTTAATGGTAATTAGAGGTTATTGGATACATTATTGGTAGTATGAGATGTTGAACATCTTGTGATCATTGTATTAGGCTTACGGTGACATCTTGGAAAGTCGGTGAATTTGTGAAGCAAGAGATTTGGTATCAAGAATTCGGTTGGAGCATCTTATTGCTAAGGTGAGTACGTGTGGACTTTATTGAGTACATAGCCATGAAAATACTTGTTATTATATATGTCGAGTCTATTTGATAATGTGTAGAATTTAGTAAATAAAGTTAGTTGTATATTGTTGAAAATAGTTAACTAACTTGTTGATGATTGATGTGATAGCCAAAGGCTTTGATTGATATAACCGTCGAGTTATAGTAAGGTTGAGATGATGTGATGATGCGGGGGATCCCCGGTCATGAGGTATGGAATGGGGAGCATTTGGGCGGATCCCCATCGGCCCATTCCATGATAGTAGTCTTGCTAACTGGAAGTAGTCCGGCGAGTAAGGCAGGTATAGGTAGATTGGGCGATTCCCTCTTGCCTTTACCTTGAAGCTTGTTAATGCGGGGGATCCCCTGTTAATGAGTTAATGTGGTTCTAGTTAGTTGGGGATGTCCCGATAACTAGATATGATTGCTAGGAAAGCAAGGATCATAGAGTCACAATAGGGTGACTAGTTAGATGGATGAACTACTTGTATATGTATTTATATGTCTTATGATTATTATTATTGACGGGTCTAAACCCATGTAGCTCACGAGACGTTTTTTTCTCACGTACTCCTTGTTTGTTTTGCTATGTACTCAGGTTCGGGATCGAAGGTTTAGGTACGCATGGATAGAGATGCGGGGCCTAGAGTAGAAGAACTTAGATTGGATTTATGCTTAGCTTTGGTTTTGATCTATTTTGTAACACCAAACTTATTACTCTGATTTTCATACCAAAGGTTTTTGTAAATCCATATTTTGGAATAGTTCTTCTATTTATGAAAAATGATTTATTTTGGGCAAATGTTTTGTATTAAAATTTGAGGTGTTACAACTTGGTATCAGAGCTACTATTTAAGTGAATTAAGTTGGATGACCATCCTAGTCTTAGACTGTAGCATTAGGAATATAAGATTCCTTAAGATCATAGGTTGACCTTGAGACTTTATGTTAAGTTTAGGGTTGAACCTAGGGGGACCGATGAAATTTGATATGATTATGGATATTGAGTCTTATGCGACTAATGGGTTGTACACAAGGTACTAAATGTTTAATGTCTTTCGTATAGTCTTGATCGAAAGAAATGGTGAACACTCGTAGAAGTGGGAAAGCCCCGGAAAACCGGGAGGAAGAAATACCTCATGTCGAGAGGGTGGTTGAACAAGAAAGTCAACCGTCGATGCATCGAGTTGATGAATCGGAGGTCGGAGCTAATAGGTTTCCTGTAACCATGGCGGATCTCCAAACTATTATTGATCAAATCAAAGGGACGGTGGCCGAGAAAGTGCACCGAATTATTGGGGACTGTGAGAGGTCGGGTGGAGACCGTGAATCCGAGGCTAGATCGGATGAGAGAACCGGGGGTAGTGGCACCGGTGAAGGGAAGTCCTCCACGGGTGGCCAAAGTGATGTTAGGGCAAAGCCCGTTGTGAAAGAAGGTTGTTCGTTTAAATCCTTCATGGCTTGTAAGCCAAATGTGTATACGGGTAGTTCGGACCCGAAAGTAACAATGAGGTGGATCCGAGAAACCGAGAGGGTTATCGGTAGTAGCAAGTGTAAGGAAGCCGATATGGTGACCTATGCGTCACAACTTTTGAAGGAGGATGCCATGATTTGGTGGGATATTGTGTATGAGACTACCAATTGGAAGTTAAGAGGGCGGTCACACTTGATGAGGCCATTAGTGCCGCTCGGGGTGTTGATGAAGTGAATGAGGCACGTGTTGCCGAGAGGGCCCATGTGGGCGAGAAAAGGAAAGCCGAGAGCGGCTCTAGTTCGTTCAAGAAAGGGAAGTTCACTTCGAGCTTCTCTAAGCAAGGTAGTGTTGGCTCGTGCAAGAAGTGCGGGAAGAATCATGCCGGCGTGTGCCGAGGAGAGTCGAAGACTTGCTTTAATTGTGGGAAGCCGGGGCATATGGCCCGAGAATGCAAGTCTAAATCTTTGGCCGAGGTTTAATGTTTCTCGTGCCACGAAAATGGGAACTATAGCAATGTGTGCCCGAAGAAGGGAACCGAGTCGATGGTGTCCACGGCTCAAAAGAAAGTGGAGCCAGCACAGGTGAAGGGGCGATCCTTCCAACTCACTCGGGAGGAGGCGAAGGAGGCACACGATGTGGTGTCAGGTACTTTATTCATTAACTCCTTGCCAACTCATATTTTGTTTGATTCGGGATCTAATTATTCGTTTGTGTCTTATGAGTTCGGTTGTAAATTGAATGTGCCATTTGAGATGTTAGATGAGGTTTATGAGATAGAATTAGCCGACGGGAAAATGTCTACGGTTGAATGTATTTATAGAAATTGTGAAATAGAAATAGACGGTAGAAAGTTTAAGGTAGATTTGTTGCCTATGGGAATTAGGGCGTTTGATGTGGTTATCGGTATGGATTGGTTGGGTATGCACCAAGCCAAGATTTTGTGTGGAAAGAAAATAGTGTCGATTAGGACACCCGAGAATGAGAAAGTGTATGTGTATGGCGAGAAACGACATCACATGCCTAATGTGATTACCGCCATTAAGGCGAGGAAAAGTATATCGAAAGGTTGTGCATCGTTTATTGCATATGTGTTGGATGGCCGAAAAGAAAAGAAGACGATGGATAACGTCAAAATTATTCGGGATTTTCCCGAGGTATTTCCCGATGACTTGCCCGGTTTACCACCGGAGAGACAAGTCGAGTTTAAAATTGATTTAGTTCCGGGGGCGACGCCGATTGCTCCTGCCCCATATCGTTTAGCTCCCACCGAGATGCGAGAATTGATGACTCAATTGCAAGATTTGTTAGACAAAGGTTTTATTCGTCCGGGTTCGTCACCATGGGGTGCACCGGTGTTATTTGTCAAAAAGAAAGACGGTTCGATGAGAATGTGTATCGACTACCGAGAGTTGAATAAAGTGACTATTAAGAACCGTTACCTTTTGCCGAGAATTGATGACTTATTCGACCAATTGCAAGGTGCTAGTTACTTCTCGAAGATCGATTTGAGGTCGGGTTATCACCAAGTTCGGGTGAAAGAAGGCGACACCGAGAAGACGGCTTTTCGTACACGTTATGGTCATTATGAATTCCTAGTGATGCCGTTTGGTCTTACAAACACGCCGGCCATTTTTATGGATTTGATGAATCGGGTTTGTAAACCGTTCCTTGATAAGTTTTTGATCGTGTTCATTGACGATATTTTGATATATTCGAAGACCGAAGAAGAACACGAAAGTCATTTGAGGCTTGTTTTAGATGTGTTGAAACAGGAGAAGTTGTATGCAAAATTCTCGAAGTGTGAATTTTGGTTGCGGGAAGTGCAATTCTTAGGTCACGTGGTGACGTGTGATGGTATTAAGGTTGACCCGTCCAAGTTTGAAGCGGTGTCAAATTGGGAGCCTCCGAGAACTCCTACCGAGGTTAGAAGTTTCCTTGGATTAGCCGGTTATTACCGAAGGCTTATACAAGACTTCTCGAGAATCGCGATTCCACTCACGAAGTTAACGAGGAAAAGTGAGAAGTTTGTGTGGGAGAAGAAGCAAGAAGAGGCGTTTAAATTGTTGAAGGAAAAGTTATGTAACGCGCCGATCCTTACGTTACCGGATGGTATGGAAGATTTTGTGGTTTATAGTGATGCTTCGAATCAAGGGCTTGGTTGTGTGTTGATACAAAGAGGTAAAGTGATCGCGTATGCCTCTCGACAATTGAAGAATGCGGAATTAAGGTACACGACACACGACTTGGAGTTGGCGGTGATTATATTTGCCTTAAAGTTGTGGAGGCATTATTTGTATGGTACTCGGTGTACGTTGTACACGGATCATAAAAGTTTACAATACGTTTTTACTCAAAAGGATCTTAATATGCGACAAAGAAGGTGGATCGAGTTGATCGCCGACTATGATTGTGAAATTGTGTATCACGCGGGAAAAGCTAATGTAGTAGCCGACGCCTTGAACCGAAAAGTTTATGAGAACCCGAACCGAGGAATTTTAACACGTATAGAAGTCGTCTCGAGTATTATTGAAAGAATCAAGAATGCCCAACGAGAGGTTATGGGAAAAGACGAGTTAAGACAAGAACGGTTAGGTAAGAACCAACATTTTCTCGAAAATGCACAAGGGTTGAAGACCGTAGGCGGTCGTATTTGGGTTCCTAAGTTCGGTGGCATCCGAAAAGATTTATTGTATGATGTGCACAAGTCAAGGTATTCGATTCACCTGGGAAGTACAAAGACGTACCAAGATATGAAACGGGTTTATTGGTGGCCCGGAATGAAGACGAGGGTCGCTAAGTACATCTCGAAGTGTGCTACGTATGGGGTAGCTCAATCATTGGTTGTACCGTCCGGAAAGTGGGAAGACATAACTATGGATTTCAGAGTAGGTTTACCGAAGACGAGTAAGGGTCGCGATGCCATTTGGGTCATAGTTGACCGGTTGACCAAGAGTGCGTTATTTTTAGCCATTCGGGAAACGCTACCACTTGAGAAATTGGCTAAGTTGTATGTTGATGAGATGGTTCGACTCCACGGGGTTCCGTTATCAATTGTGTCCGATAGAGACGCGAGGTTTACCTCGAGATTTTGGCGGTCATTACAAGAAGAGCTGGGTACAAAGTTGCGGTTGAGCACGACATATCACCCGCAAACCGACGGTTAAAGTGAAAGAACGATTCAAACGGTTGAAGACATGTTGAGATCGTGTGTGTTAGACTTCGGTGGTAAATGGGATGAACATTTACCGTTAGTCGAGTTCTCGTATAATAATAGTTATCACTCGACTATCAAGATGCCGCCTTATGAGGCGTTGTATGGAAGGAAATGTAGAACTCAATCTTGTTGGTTGGAAGCAGGAGAAACAAAACTCACGGGTCTCGAGATCGTGAGAGTGACGAATGAAAAGATCGGTATCATTCAAACCAACATGAAAGTTGCCCAAGATAGACAACGAAGTTATTCGGGTTTAAAGAAAAGACCATACGACTTGGATGTCGGTGATATGGTAATGTTAAAAGTGTCACCTTGGAAAGGTGTAATGCGGTTTGGTAAGAAAGGAAAACTAAGCCCAAGGTATGTTGGACCGTTTAAAATATTGAAACGGGTCGGGCTGCAAGCGTTTAAGTTGGAACTTCCACCCGAGCTTCAAGGTGTGCATGACACCTTTTATTTGAAGAAGTTTATCGGGGAAGTTGAGAATATTATCCCATTGCAAGAGTTGCGGGTTGATGCCCCGAACCGGTTGATTGAGGAGCCCGAGGCTATATTAGAAACGAAAACGAAGAAGCTCCGGAATAAAGAGATCGAGTTGGAGTTGGTCAAGTGGAAGCATTCACTTGGGCCGAATTTGACTTGGGAAGTCAAATACGAGATTCGGAAAAGATACCCGGATTTCGTGAACTATGATGAGATTCCGAGGACGGAATCTTCTTAAGGGGTAGATAGTTGTAACGACCCGAAATTTGTAAATAAATAAATTGAATAAAAATATGATAAATAAGGATAAATCGTTTAAAGAACGTATGAATTGGTTTCGTGTCGTTTGGAGACCGTATGAGAAAGTTATGGGCGAAACCGGGTCGAGACAACAACCGAAAAGTGCAGCCTGCTGCACTTGAGAAGTTCACGCCGTGAACTTGGAGTTCCCGATCGGGAATCCCTTCAGGGATTCGTGGTTTCTGGCAAATGAGGCTCACGCCTAGGTAACGATCGGGAGCTGTCAGACACGCAAAGTTAGCGACGCGAAGTGGAGTTCGCGCCGTGAACTCCTGTCGTGTAGCATTAAAGTCGGGTTTTGGCTCATTTAATGCATTTCAAAACCCTAGTTTCTTCCATTGGCGATTTCTGAGTGCAAGTACTGATCTTGGTCGATTTGTTCATCAAAGCTTGATATATTTCACTCCTAAGTGAAGATTAAAGGTATATCTTCACTCCTTGATCTTTGTAGCTTTAGATCTATCTATTTTGATGGTTGAGTTTGAAACCCTAGTTATTGGGGGTTATGGTTTATGATGAATAAATGATGTATACACTTAATAGATGGTATATTAACAAAGGAAACAAGTGTATGATTTCGTTTGGTGAGAATCTTAAGGGTTGATTAAACCTAGGGTTTGGTAAATCACCATAATTGGGGAAAATCTTAGTTAATGGTAATTAGAGGTTAATGGATACATTATTGGTAGTATGAGATGTTGAACATCTTGTGATCATTGTATTAGGCTTACGGTGACATCTTGGAAAGTCGGTGAATTTGTGAAGCAAGAGATTTGGTATCAAGAATTCGGTTGGAGCATCTTATTGCTAAGGTGAGTACGTGTGGACTTTATTGAGTACATAGCCATGAAAATACTTGTTATTATATATGTCGAGTCTATTTGATAATCGTGTAGAATTTAGTAAATAAAGTTAGTTGTATATTGTTGAAAATAGTTAACTAACTTGTTGATGATTGATGTGATAGCCAAAGGCTTTGATTGATATAACCGTCGAGTTATAGTAAGGTTGAGATGATGTGATGACGCGGGGGATCCCCGGTCATGAGGTATGGAATGGGGAGCATTTGGGCGGATCCCCATCGGCCCATTCCATCATAGTAGTCTTGCTAACTGGAAGTAGTCCGGCGAGTAAGGCATGTATAGGTAGATTGGGCGATTCCCTCTTGCCTTTACCTTGAAGCTTGTTTATGCGGGGGATCCCCGGTTAATGAGTTAATGTGGTTCTAGTTAGTTGGGGATGTCCAGATAACTAGATATGATTGCTAGGAAAGCAAGGATCATAGAGTCACAATAGGGTGACAAGTTAGATGGATGAACTACTTGTATATGTATTTATATGTCTTATGATTATTATTATTGACGGGTCTAAACGCATGTAGCTCACGAGACATTTTTGTCTCACGTACTCCTTGTTTGTTTTGCTATGTACTCAGGTTCGGGATCGAAGGTTTAGGTACGCATGGATAAAGATGCGGAGCCTAGAGTAGAAGAACTTAGATTGGATTTATGTTTAGCTTTGGTTTTGATCTATTTTGTAACACCAAACTTATTACTTTGATTTTCATACCAAAGGTTTTTGTAAATCCATATTTTGGAATAGTTCTTCTATTTATGAAAAAATGATTTATTTTGGGCAAATGTTTTGTATTAAAATTTGAGGTGTTACAGCAAGATATTGCAATTGCATTCTGGAATCCCAATATAAAGGAATGCGGCTATATGAAAAGCCATAGTCCTTTAATTGTTATTGCATCCAAATCACCTGGAACAGATAGCTGGCGGCCGCAACATATTCTTCTTCAACAGTAGATAGTGAGACACAGTTCAGATTTCGTGATGACCAGCTGACTAGCTTATCTCCCAAAAATTGAACTCCTCCAGATGTGCTCTTTCTGTCCAGCATACACCCGACATGATCGGCATCCGAGAAGGCAGAAAGATCAAACGAGGTCTCCTTTGGATACCACAGACCAAGGTCTCTGGTGCCTTTGAGATAACGAAATATTCGTTTGACTGCCAGAAAGTGAGATTCTTTCGGTGCAGCTTGATATCGGGCACATATGCATGTTGATAACATGATGTCCGGACGGCTGGCAGTTAGGTAAAGTAAGGATCCAATCATACCCCGACAGTTTGTGACATCTACCGGTTTAGCGTCGAGATCAACATGTAGTTTCGTGCCAGTGGACATTGGTGTTGCAATAGGTTTACAGTTGTCCATGAGATACTTCATCAGCAGATCAGATATATACTTTGATTGATTGATGAAGATGCCCGTTGGAAGTTGACGAACTTGAAGACCTAGGAAAAAGTTCATTTCCCCCATCATGCTCATTTGAAACCGTTTAACCATGAGATCGGAAAAACGTTTACAGTATTTTGAATTTGTAGAACCAAAGATGATGTCATCGACATAGATGTGAATTAATATGATATCTTCCCCTTGACGTTTGATAAACAAGGTGGTATCGACTTTTCCTTTTGAAAATCCAGATTCGACCAAGAACTTGGAAATAACATCATACCATGCCCGAGGGGCCTGTTTTAAACCATATAGAGATTTGTCGAGGACATAGACATGATTTGGAAATTTGGGATCTACAAACCCTTCTGGTTGATGGACAAACACCTCTTCTTTCAGAATACCATTTAAGAATGCGGTTTTTACATCCATCTGATAGATAGTAAAATTTTTGTGAGCTGCATATGCTAGGAAAATGCGAATGGCTTCAATACGGGCAACATGGGCAAATGTTTCTTCATAATCAATCCCTTCCTGTTGAGCGTAACCGTTGGCAACCAACCTTGCTTTGTTACGAATGACAATTCCATTTTCGTCTTTCTTGTTCTTGAAAATCCACTTAGTTCCGATGACGTATGATCCTCGAGTCTTTGGAACTAAGCGCCAGACTTTTAATTATTCAAATTGATTAATTTCTTCTTGCATTGCAATTATCCAGTCTGGATCAGAAAGTGCTTCACTGACTTTCTTAGGTTCAGTGGAACTTAAGAATGAAGCGTATTGACATTCGTCCGCTGAAGCCGGCCTACGGTTTGGACAGATGACTCAGGATTTCCGATGATTAGATGTAAAGGATGTTCCTTGGTCCACTTAGTTGAATTGCTCTGATACCAATTGATGATAATCAAACAAGCATCTAATCCATTACTTGATCCTAGATGATAATTTTAGTGATGAAATGGTGAAAAAAAGAGGGTTTTAGTGAGAGAAACAAGAGAGAGAGTAGAGAGCTTTTGCTTGAAGGATTAGTTTGATTAATGGCAAAAGTTGGCAATTAAGGCTTACACTTTGGTTAATATATCATGGCTTTAATTGCTTAATTAACTAGCCTAATACAATATGCAATGTTACAAACTACCCCCTAGACTATTATTTACAACAAATAAGTCCTAAGTCCTAACAAATTTTTCTTAAACATAAAAATCGCAGCATATAAGATCCAAAAAAATATTTTTTTTTAAAAAATGATCAAAAAAAAAATATATGGATCACAATTTTGATCCACAAAAATCATTATTATGATCCACAAACAAAAGTAGATCATAATTGTTTTTTTTCAAATTTCTTTTTGTCAAATGTAGGAATAATCATAAGAGTTATATATATTTTTTTCGATTTTTTTTTGAAGTGTCCTCGCAAGTCCTACCGTTTTTTGAATCCTCACAGGATCTTATATATATATATATATATATATATATATATATATATATAGGGTCCGGATCCGGTGAGGACTTTTTTCCCGGTGAGGACTGCGAGGATAATTTTCGTCCACTCGTTTGCTAAAGGGCACAAGAGTCTTTTTGAAACCCCCACTTTCCTCCTTTGCCACTTGTCATCTTTTAATTGGATGTGGGTTTTTTCCACCCGATTCATTTTTCGCCCATAACTTTTTATTTTATTTGTAAAATAAAAAATCTAAAAATGTCAATAATTTTAAAATTAAATTTTCTACAAAATGAGTATAGTCATGAAAATTTGAAAAAAAATGATCCATAAATAACAAGATGATCCGTAAAGAACAAAATGATCCAAAAAATAACAAAGGTGCAAAATTAATAAAATGATCCTAATTAACAAAATGATCCAAAATTATATATGATATATTTTGACTAATTATTTACGCAAAATTATATTTATGCAAGATTAACAATGATCAAAAAAATAACAAAATGTACCAAAATTATGACAATGATCCAAAAATAACAAAATGATCCAAAATTAACAAAGTGATCAATAAATAACAAAATGATCCAAAATTTGCAAAATGATCCATAAATAACAAAATGATTCAAATTTAAAAAAATTAAAAAAAAACAATCCTCAAATTTTCATGTCTATACTCATTTTGTAGAGAATTTAATTTTAAAACTTTGGTTTTTTTAGATTTTTTTTTTGCAAAGAAAAAGAAAAGATATAGCAAAAAAAACGAAGTTGGTGGAAAAAAATAATAGTCCAGCCAATAAGGTTTGGACACGTGGCGAGAGTGAGTATAAGAAATTTCATGCGCGTGGTGGTGTATTTGACGTGAGTTTTTCCTACAATTGAAAGGCCAAAAAGCCCATCTGTACTTTACCCTTTAAAAGAAAAGGTGATAAAATTATATATTATTTACAAGTTTGCCATCACGAATCTAAAAGAAAAATGGGAAAATCTTAGCCACACATATTTGAGATTAACGATTGAGATTTGTCCTCGCAGTCCTCACTCGATTTTGAGTCCTCACCCGATCCCACTTATATATATATATATATATATATATATATATATATATATATATATATATATATATATATATATATATATATATATATATATATATATATATATATATTGGGTCGTATTCAGCGCGTAACCGTTTAAAGGTACAGAACCGCAGAACCATCCTAACATCCAATGTTTTCTATGTTATACATAAGGTGTACACATTCATACACGCTGTAACACATTAGTACATTCAATGTTACCAATTTTTTATACACATAATATATAAATATATTTATATATTATTTGTATAAAAAATTAGTAACATTGGATGTTAAGATGGTTACATCGTGTATGAAAATGTACACCTTATGTATAACATAGAAAACATTGAATGTTAGGATGGTTCTGCGGTTCTGCACCTTTAAACGGTTCTGCGTTGAATCATGCACTATATATATATAAAAGTGGGATCCTGTGAGGACTCAAAAAACAGCGAGGACTCGCGAGGACACCTCAAAAACATTCCAAAATATTCCGAAAAAATATATATAACTCCCCATGATTATTACTACATTTGACAAAAAAATATTTTGAAAAAAAATATTATGATCCACATTTTTTTTGCGGATCATAACAATGATCCATTTGTTTCCGGTGAGGACTGCGAGGACTCCAAAAAAACTCTAAAAATGATTCAAAACAAAAAAATTTCAAAAAATTTCTTTTTTAAACATTAAAATCACAGCATATAAGATCCAAAAAAATTAAAAAATTTTAAAAAATGATAAAAAATGAATCATAATACTGATCCACAAAAAAATATGGATCATTGTTATAATCCGCAAAAAAAAAAAGTGGATCATAATTTTTTTTCAAATTTTTTTTTGGTCAAATGTAGTAATAATCATGGGGAGTTATATATATTTTTTTCGGAATTTTTTGGAATGTTTTAGAGGTCTCCTCGCGAGTCCTCACCGTTTTTTTGAGTCCTCACATGATCCCACTTATATATATATATATATATATATATATATATATATATATATATATATATATATATATATATATATATATATATATATATATATATATATATATATATATATATATATATAGGAATGAGTTCCTTTGAGAATTAATATATTGGGTGAGAATGTGAGAATAGATCTTAGTCATTGATTTGGGTAGATTTGAGGTTCACGGCCCGGCAAAATTTGTCGCGCGGCGCGAGGGGGCACATGTGCCCTGTTTAATCATCGATGAACCCTATGAATACATATTGGGTAATCATCGATGATTACACTAATTCTCACATTCTTACGATTTTTCAAATTCTCAAAGGAACCCTCCCCTATCTCTACTACTTATAAAGCATTTAGGACCTTCCTTATATAGAGTTTTGAAAATTCAGCCAATTTCTTTCTATTTTGGGATTTTAAGAAAATGAGTTAAAAAAATACAACAGCCATGCATCAAACTCTAGACCTTCTGCTTAATTGGTACGTACCCAACAACATGGTCTAGCAACAGCTTGTGTTTTAACTCAAAAAACATTCCTATTAAACACTTTATGCTTCGGCCTCCTAGGCAAAGATATACACCATTTCATATGCCCACCTATCGGATGTTCATCTTCTCACCTCGAAACTGCAATCGCCCTTTCAAATATTAACCCCATAATGCAAGTTACCAGCTCGATTCCGCCTCCTTGGTTCTTTCAACAATAAGCCCAGTCGCTTCATTTCCCAATATGTCTGCTCGATTTTGCCTCTTTGGTTCCTTCAACTTTAACCCTAACCCTTGAAGCTTCTTAAACATGTTTGATCATCCTTTTTTACCGTCCTCTATCCCCAATTTGAAGCTTGTCATTTTTCGTGTGTTGTTATGGAGTACAGTTCCGATGGTGATTTGCATTCTGTCCGCCATAGACAACCGCGGAAAACTTATGTCACCCCGCCGCAAGGTACCTACGATTATTTTAATTAACACTTGATTACTCATGTTATGTCGTTTTTAATCCACAGTTCTAATTCCAATTAATTAACACTTGATTACTCCTGTTATGTCGTTTTTTATATGCATTATGCCATTCGCGTTCTCAATTCTCTTCTCTCTCAATCATGTGTTATTCAGGGTATTTGGTGTGTAAGCTTGTTAATCATTTTAATTTTGTAATGGTTTCCAATTTTGTTGTTGCTTAACTGATTATGATTGGTGTTTTTCATCAGTCATCGTGCCTTCTGCTATAGTCAATTAGAGCTTCACAAACATGTGATTAAGGATTGTGATAAGGCTATTCGGCTTGATCCTACACTTCTTCAAGCTCATATCGTCAAAGGTTTTTGCTCCTTTACTAGATTTATCAGTTGATTGTGTAGATGGATTTGTTAAATCCTAATTCGTCAAATGTGATATTTAGCTTGTAGATGGGTCTCTAGTATCATTCAATTGGATTTGTTGCTGTCTTATTGGCCAAGGAATATCAAATATGATTATGAACGCCAAATGATATGATGACTGGTTACGAAGGCAAAATGTTCTTGAAAATTTAAGACAAATGTGTTTTTAAAGTGCCAAATGAGACTGCACAACCATATATTTAGTGGGTTATGTTACTGATTTTAAAAACAACGTCTCTTGAAAGCTTTGACACAGGTTGAACTAATATAATAAAACGACTAGATCTTGATGTTTTCTCGTTTTTTTGACGTGTTTGACTTGTTAGTTACAGCATTTGCGTTTGATTAATTGTTGATGAAGCTGTTATACTACACCTAAATTACTATATTGGAGTTTTCTAGCTACTGCAATTAGATTACATCAACTTGAGGGCCTCGAAGGATGGATAAAATCTCAAATAAGGCATTTCAATACTTTGAAACTTGAGGAAATCGTGCGATTTCTGTTGCTCAGGTTTAGCTTCTAGATCTTTATGTTGGGTTTTCTATGCATCTAGCCACACTTTGCTTAAGGCGGAAATCAAAAGCAACTTGGTAGAACATTGACCCGATTAAAAGTTTTGGACCGTTAGGTTTACAACTCTAAAGCAACTAGATATTTAATGTAATTAAATAGATCAATTCGAATAACTTACTTGTTCTTCGCGAATTGGAGAACTAGATAAACCTTGTGATCTAGTACGAGCCAGATCAAATAACGCACTAGGATTCAAGCAAGAATCCCTCTATCGTATCACACCCAAGGTTGGTCAAGAACGAGACGATGTACCACGAGGTAGTACAAAGCACCCTTGAGAAACAAGCACCCAAAATCGAAAAACCCTTTTGATTTCCGGCGACGACGGCGGCGGAGCAGTGGCGGTCCGACGGCGGAGGTGGGGCGGCGGTTCGGTCGACGGTGGTGGTGTTCGACCGAGCTTGGGAGAGAGGCAAGGGTAAATTGATTAAGTGTATTAGGTTAAACCCCTTAACCCTAATATATATACTTGCCAAATCTAATTAGAGTCAAACTCTAATTAGTCCAAGCCCACCATCTATTAAGCCCACAAGTATTATTAAACTATTAATCCAATACTTGTGGCCCAATATCATTAACTAGTTAATTACCCATTAACTAGTTTAGCCCGTCTAGCCCGATAGTCTATTTAATTAAACTATTAATTAAACACTACGTTATTTCTCGTGTTCGTTGACGCCTCGAGGGCAACCCGAATAGGACTCTAAAATACCCGAACCGAAATACCGGTTTATTTGATGTGTTGGACACTCTTTCCAACAGTCTCCCACTTGGACTCCTCATCAACTATAAACGGTACGTGTTCGTGTAACCTTTAGAGTGTGCATGTCATGTGCAGCTGCTGAACTCTGAACTATCAGAACCAGTCCTATGATAAGTGATCATATGTCCTTCGTTGCGCGATATCATGTAACTAGTGACATGGACATGTCAATCACTCTAGTTACGATTATGTTTCCTGATTCGAGATTTATGATGACGATTTGACTACATAATTGAATTTTCAATTTAGTCATGACCTGCGCAGGTACTTTGGTGTCACATCAAATCAACAGGGGGCCCATGGATATCTCCTCTATCACTTTGATCAGAGGGAATGAATAAACCTCAACTACATCATCTTCCTTCATAGTCATCACATGATACATGGAACTAATCTTTATAGCTACCAGTTACGAATAGCGTTGGAGTTAGACCAATGCATCACGAAATCGTACTAAGGAAACGATGCATCTTGGTTTGAAGACTCATACGATATTATCGCCTCACTATTACCCATGATAAAGTCCATGGGGTAATACTCTGAGCGTGGGTTGGTCCAACATTTTAATACACCTTTTAAACGCTCATGGGAGTAGCAGCAATCTCTGTGCAATGTTCATAACTTTGAACAATCTACTCACTCTCCCATGACATCTTAATTCAGTTCTTATTCCCATAAGAACGATCGACTGTGGACGTTTAAGTAATCTCTTAGTTTACTTAGGGATAGGTTCTAAACATGCAAAAGGTTGAAATGGAATAATTAAATACTATATGAATGATAGAACACTTGCAAATTATTTAATCTCCATAAATAAATCATCAATTCATACAATTTAATATTCGCTACAATTTCAAATGAATGACAATTTATGATAAGTCACTATGAAATCTAATTCCTATCGTCCTTGCATGAGCATCATGCTTGGCACGACTTAGTGCTTTTGTGAAAGGATCAGCCGGGTTAATTTCCGACGATACTCTTGTCACTATCACGTCCCCATCTTCAACTCGCTTTCTCACGTAGTGAAACTTTCTGAGTATATGCCTGGTTCGACTATGATCTTTGGATTCTTTAGTCAATGAGACTGCACCTTCATTGTCGCAGAAGATTTTCATTGGTTCCTTGATGCTTGTTACGACACCAAGATCCCCAATGAAATTCTTCAACCATGTGGCTTCTTTTGATGCCTCACAGGCAGCAATATACTCAGATTCGCAAGTTGAATCAGCTACTGTCTCCTGCTTGGAACTCTTCCAAGTGACAGCTCCTCCGTTCAATAAGAACACCCACCCAGTTTATGAGCACGAGTCATCTCTATGCGTTTGAAAACTCGCGTCACAATAACCTTCCACAACAAGTTCGTCTTTCCCACCATACACTAAGAACATATCCTTTGTTCTCCTTAGGTACTTGAGAATCGTTTTCACCGCAGTCCAATGATCGTTGCCAGGGTTGCCCTGGAACCGGCTCACCATGATGAGCGCATATGAGACATCCGGGCGAGTACATACCATGGCATACATGATCGATCCAATCGCCGAGGCGTAAGGGACTCGACTCATTTTCTCCAGTTCTTGCTCAGTACAGGGACATTGACTCTTAGACAATGTTATGCCATGATTCATGGGTAGATACCCTTTCTTGGAATCAACCATACTAAAACGTTTTAGTACTTTATCCAAGTATGTACTCTGGCTCAATCCTATTAGACGTCTTTCTCTATCTCTGTATATCTTTATACCGAGTATGTACGCTGCGTCTCCTAGGTCCTTCATAGCGAAACATTTTCCCAACCAAGACTTCACGTCTTCCAGTGTAGGAATATGATTTCCTATAAGGAGTATGTCATCCACATACAGTACTAGGAAAACAACAACGCTCCCACTAGCTTTGATGTAAACGCAGGACTCATCTTCACTTCTAGAGAAACCAAACTCCTTGACTTTCTCATGGAAGCAAAGATTCCAACTTCGAGAAGCTTGCTTCAATCCATAAATGGATTTCTCAAGCTTGCACACTCTATCAGGATATTTCTTATTGATAAAACCTTCTGGATGTGCCATATAGACGTCCTCAGTAAGTCTTCCGTTAAGGAAGGTGGTTTTAACATCCATCTACCAAATTTCATAGTCATGAAACGCAGCTATGGCAAGCAATATTCTGATAGACTTTATTTTGGCTACTGGTGAAAAGGTTTCATCATAATAAATCCCATGAGTTTGAGTATAACCTTTTGCAACCAACCTAGCCTTATAGGTGTGCACATTCTCATCCATGTCTTTCTTCTTCTTGAAGATCCACTTGCATCCTACGGTTTTGACACTTTGATTGTCGTACATGGACTAAATCTCACTCTCCATAGCCACTTTCCACTTTTCGGCCTCAGGGCCTTCCATAGCTTCCTTATAACTCGATGGCTCATCGTCATCAACTGGTAAACTATTACCAGTAGATGCATCGCCTTCAGCAATATGGAAATCATAGTAATCACCAAAATGCTCAGGAGGGCGAACAGTTCTAGAGGATCTACGTGGAACGGTAGGAGTTACATTATTTTGTTCAACAGGAGTCTCATCCTCTGGTTGAGTGCTAGTGTCAACTATAGGTTCCACTACATCTTCATCATTTGATTCTTGACACTCTTCAAGATCAATTTTGCTCCCACTGTCTTCTTTGGATAATAGCTCTCTCTCTCGAGGAAAAATCCTCTTCGAGATACGAACACTTTGTTCTCTTTCGGATTATAAAACCGATATCCAAAAGACTGTCGTGGGTAGCCAATGAAGTAGCACTTCTCTGATTTGTTATCTAGCTTGTCGTGAGATTCATGTCTTACATAAACTTCACAACCCCAGATTTTCAAATGTTTGAGGGAGGGAGGATTCCCTGTCCACATTTCAGAGGGAGTTTTCGCAACCTTCTTAGTTGGTACAAGGTTAACGATATGTGCTGCAGTTTCTAAGGCATATCCCCAGAAACTCACTGGAAGCGTTGATCGACTCATCATTGATCGTACCATGTCAAGCAAGGTTCAATTTCTCCTTTCCGACACTCCATTAAGTTGTGGAGTTCAAGGAGGTGAGAGTTGGGATACTATTCCACAACTCGTTAGATAGTCGATAAACTCTTGACTAAGATACTCTCCGCCCCTGTCAGAACGGAGCATCTTAATCTTCTTGCCCAGTTGATTCTCTACTTCTTTCTGATATTCTTTGAACGTTTCAAAAGTATCAGATTTATGTTTAATCAAATAGACATATCCATATCTACTGAAATCATCAGTAAACGTGACGAAGTATCGTTCACCATGTCTAGTATTAGATTTGAACGGTCCACACACATCAGTATGTATGAGGTCCAACAAGTCTTTGCCTCTTTCACATGACCCTGTGAATGGCGCCTTTGTCATCTTGCCAAGTAAACAAGACTCACACACATCATTCGATTTGAGGTCCAATAATTCTAACACTCCATCCTTTTGGAGTTTAGCTATACGTTTCTTGTTTATATGTCCTAAGCGACAATGCCATAGACATGACTTATCCAATACACCTTTGGATGAATCAACATTCAATATTAGATTTCTTTTGTTTACGCAACCATCTATTTCATATATACCAGCACAAGGAATAGCTTTAAAATAAAACACATCATTTTTATAAACTAAAATATAACCATTCTCATTATTAAAAACAAAATTAAAACCATCCTTAAACAATGTGTAATACGAAATAATGTTGCGTGCCATAGAAGGCGAAAAAACAAACATCTAATAAAAGTAAAGAACATCCATTCCCAAGCATGAGCTCATAATCTCCTATCTTGGTGACATCAGTCGAGACTCTATTTCCCATGATTAGATTAAGCTCTCCATGCTTCAACTTCCTACAATTCTTAAGTCCCTGCATATCAGTGCAAATGTGAGTACCACACCCTGTATCTAGAACCCAAGAATTAGACATAGAAGTATGATGGAGTTCAATCATAAAAGTACCTGATGGTCCAGGCTTTTGGACTTTCTGACTCTTCAGATCATCCAAGTACTTTGGGCAGCTTCTTTTCCAGTGACCATTTCCTTGACAGTAGTAGCAAACAACATCTTTCGGATCTTTGGTAGGTGTTATATCAGAATCAGCCTTCCTCTTATAGCCTTGTTTGGCTTGACCTACTTTGGCCTTGCCTTTGCTATTTGGAGGAGGACGGCATTTCTTTTTAACACCTTCAGATCGAATAGACAAGACAGGAGCAGCAGGGGCAGAACCTTTAGCTTTCATCAAGCTAGCCTCGGTAGTTTTCAACATACCATGCAGTTCCATGAGTGTCTTATCCATATCACCCATGTTATAGTTAACTATAAATTGTGACTAGGATGGTGGAAGCGAGTTCAAAACCATATCAGTGGTCAACTCCTTCGGTAAAGGGACACCCAAGTTTGCTAGTCTGTCTATGTAGCCCTTCATCTTTTGCACGTGGCTACACACAGATTGCCCTTCTTGTAGTTTGCATCCTACTAGGGAACTTACCACGTCGAAACGTTATTGCCTGGCTCTGTTTTGAAACATTTGTTGGAGCTGTTGATTGATGTCATAGGCACTCATCTTCTCAAAATTCTTTTGGAGATCAGAAGACATATTGGCTAACATCAGGCAAGCAACCTTTTCCGACTCTGAACGATGGAGATTATAGGCAGCTCTGTCTATGTCACTCGAATCGTCAGTCAACTCAGCAATCTCGTTATCGAGGACATACTCCTTGCCCTTGTACCTTAATGTGATTCTAAGCGTACGAACCCAATCAATGTAGTTGGGTCCAGTGAGCTTCTCACGATTCAAGGTGGAGATAAGAGCAAAGCTTTGTGGTCCTTGTGGAAGTGGAGGTGGAGGAGGAAGTGGGATTGTGTTGTCATTCAAGTTTGAACCCATCTACAAAAGAAACAATTTCTTTGTTAGTGAATTCAATAATTAATCCTTATAATAATTTTCCCAATCTTTATTCATAAGGCTAGGATACACCCACTAGTTATTTGATGTGAAGAGGGATGCCGTATTTCACACCAAACAATTTCGTGTCGTAGGCAAACTATTGTCAATTTCAATCTCATGAAATCCCTAGTTCTTTGAGATTCATTATCGTGGGAGAATGGCGTGTTAATCTCGAATCAATGCTCATTCTAATCTATATGACAGGGATACCGTGGATCATATATTAGAATGTGAAACAACCATGGAATACCCACGTGGACTTCTCGACTCAAGTTCGCTCGAGTATCGCGAGAATCGTTTCACTCGTAAAATAATCTCACAATTAACGTACCGGTTAACCACACGAGTTCCGTTAATCAGACTATGATAGGAAGGATTTGTTTAATTTTATGATTATACTTTTAATCTTAACATCATCCTATTATGCCCGTTCGGTAGCTCCATTCTAAGACAAGGGAAGCGGCGGAGCAGGTCAGCGCAAGGCGTGTTAAAAACGCAACCCCGTTTAGAGATCTATATATCTTCCTTTTCATCCTTTAGATGTCTTAGACTATGGGTGAGCCTACTAATGACATAAGCGACGATATATTTAACTTTAGTTATAATATATATAAACTATTATATAATTATATCTATGTTAATTAAAACTTTTAATTACATTTACTAAAGTTCTATATAGTATAATTAATTTTATAAACGCGCGAGGACGCGACGTTTTAAATCCTATTATAACTATATCTTATATATAATATTTAATAAACTATTATTACATAATATTATATATATATAAGGGGGGAATATCAAATCTTATTTGATATATAATGGAATTTTCGAAATTTATATATATATATATATATATATATATATATATATATATATATATATATATATATATATATATATATATATATTCTAATTATACCTTTAATTAATATATATCATATATAATATCCTTTTAAATAATTATCTTAATTATAAACAATTATAAGACAAGATAAATCAAATTTAAAATTATTTCGAAAATCCATATCCTTATATAATTTTTTTAAAATTTTCGGATATATATATAAAATATATATCCCTAAATTTAAACCCTTATAAGATTTTATTCTTTATTTGAAACTATTCAAATAATTATCTAGATTTTAATAAATCAACTATTTATGACATATATATGTATTCCGAAAAGTACATATATCCATACATATGATTTTATCTTTTATTTAAATATTAAATAATATTTTATATATTCTTTTATATATTTTCGGAAAAATATATAAATATATATAAAGATATTTTCAAATCTTTTAAATAAGGCTAGATACTTAACAAAATCTTTTGATTCAAATTTCTTGATAATTCCAACTTTTGAAATTATCATAATTAATTAATTTAAATAAAAAAAACTTTTTTTAATTATTAAATTAATAATTCCGAATTTTCGGAAAATATAAAAATCATATTTTTAATTTTCGGTAATTATCAAAACAATTTTATAAAATACCGAAAAATATAAAAACCTATTTTTAATGCATTTTCAATTTTCGGAAATTCCGAAAATCATAAAACAATTTTTATGGATTTCGAATTTAACGTCTAGCACTATTAGACTTGTAAACCAATGGCGCTCTGATACCACTGTTGGGTTTTCTATGCATCTAGCCACACTTTGCTTAAGGCGGAAATCAAAAGCAACTTGGTAGAACATTGACCCGATTAAAACTTTTGGACCGTTAGGTTTACAACTCTAAAGCAACTAGATATTTAATGTAATTAAATAGATCAATTCGAATAACTTACTTGTTCTTCGCGAATGGGAGAACTAGATAAACCTTGTGATCTAGTACGAGCCAGATCAAATAACGCACTAGGATTCAAGCAAGAATCCCTCTATCGTATCACACCCAAAGTTGGTCAAGAACGAGACGATGTACCACGAGGTAGTACAAAGCACCCTTGAGAAACAAGCACCCAAAATCGAAAACCCTTTCGATTTCCGGCGACGATGGCGGCGGAGCGGCGGCGGTCCGACGGCGGAGGTGGGGCGGCGGATCGGTCGACGGTGGTGGTGTTCGGCCGAGCTTGGGAGAGAGGCAAGGGTAATTGATTAAGTGTATTAGGTTAAACCCCTTAACCCTAATATATATACTTGCCAAATCTAATTAGAGTCAAACTCTAATTAGTCCAAGCCCACCATCTATTAAGCCCACAAGTATTATTAAACTATTAATCCAATACTTGTGGCCCAATATCATTAACTAGTTAATTACCCATTAACTAGTTTAGCCCGTCTAGCCCGATAGTCTATTTAATTAAACTATTAATTAAATACTACGTTATTTCTCGTGTTCGTTGACGCCTCGAGGGCAACCCGAATAGGACTCTAAAATACCCGAACCGAAATACCGGTTTATTTGATGTGTTGGACACTCTTTCCAACACTTTAAGGAAATCAGCAGGTTTGAGATGCATCCTGTGCGAGCTGGCTGGTAAGGGAAATGCCAATCAAGGGAAGCATTCAATAGTACACATTGTAACATGTCATCTTCTTATTTGCATTATTATTCGGTTAACCCAGACTGTAATTTTGACCCTGTTACCTACCCGGCACACCCATATTTTAACATGAACTGAGATGTCCCTGCTATCTTTACACGAAGGATATCGAGGGCCAGCCACTCTTGCATCATGCTGTTTTGGTGAAAGGGAAAACTTAACGGAATTTCTTGTGAAGAGAAATGTTGCTCCAAATATGAAAGATGATGACAAAAATTATCCTTGTGATCTTTGTGATTCAAAGTGACTCTGGATTCAACCCTCTCTTGATTCCTAAAGTTGTTTGATAATTTTATATGTTTTATGGTTAACTGGTTATTGTTTGAAATTAAGAAAACACACATATTCATTTTTGTTTTGGTGCTTTCTTTTATATTTAAAGTTTAAACATTGTCTATTGGAATGTAATTATCAGTTTTCACAAACAATTTTAATAGTCAAAAGACTATATATAGAAAGCCATATTTACCGGATTTTCTGTAATGTTTTAGTGTGTGCAAAAGTAAAGATATGTTTAATAAAATTGAGGTCATTTAGTACTCGAACCTAGGCCTCCATATTATACCAACTGACCAACTATGATGAATTTTGTTAAATTGAATGCAATTGCTTATATCTCATTGTTTTTATAAATTCGTAATCCATATTATTATTTTGACCGCCACCAACATCACTACTCACCATCGGCACTCGTCACCATGACAGCGTCACTACCCACTGTTCGAGCAACGATTGTCAAACACAAAGACCAGGCGACGTCAACCTTGGATCTCCTGTGATGATCACAGTGCAAACCCAACAAGCTCTTGGCGAACTTAGGGTGATCGAGGTTGAGTGCGAAGGTGAAAGTGAGAGTATGTTATCTCTGTGTTTTAGGCTTCTTTTATCTGTTCCAGTGTATCCTCGACAATGAGTTAGGCCGGTATTTATATGGCCAGGTATATGAAACGTTGGCCCATTATGACTGCAATAAAGCAGTCATGAAGCGCCATTATGACGACGTCAATGATCGTGTAACACCTTACTGTTATGACTGCTTCATGAAGCGCCATTATGACGGATCATGACAGGCGACTTAACTTTGACAGGCGGTCATAACTTGACAGGCGGTCATAACTTTGACAGGCGGTCATAACTTGACAGGGTCATAACTTGACAAGCGGACGGCTTTGGCTCGTGACAAAAGCATGGGCTCGCGAATATTGACGGATCAAATTGTGACGTGGGCTTGTGAGCATAAAAGCCCTCATCATTTAGGTTTTGGGAATTACCTATATATACATAGGGTAATCCCTACTAACCTCATCATGCCCCCGAGTTAGGATTTGCCAAAACAGCGGTTTGCAAGTCGTAACTATCATCACTTCGTAAGTTTTTTCCTATTTTTTTATATTTTCGTATTCGACGAGTTAAACGGCTGCTCGATCGTGTTCGTGACTGGCGATAACAATGCAACCGGCGGTGGTATGACCGGCGGTGACAATGGGACCGGCGGTAGTATGACCGTTGGTCGCAAGAAATATCGGCGGTAGCGGCGGACTCGACCGGCTGTCAATTTTAACTGGCTGTCAATTTTAAAGTAGTTCGGGATTTAGACCGGCCGTTTTTTTTTCTTTGACCGGCTGTCAATCATGTCCGGGAGTGGCGGTAGTATGGCGATGCCGACCGGCGGTCGCAGGGCAGCGACAGATTCGTTCGTCGACAATTCGATCGGCGGGCATGTTGTAGTGTTGACAGCGCAAGCTGTATCATTCGATTGACCGGCTGCTCAAACAGACCGGCGGTCCTAAGCGATGCACGAGTGGACCGGCTGCTCATGCAGACCGGCATCGGGGATTGGCCGGCTGCCCCAGGCAGACCGGCGGTCTTAACTGGATTAATACAGGCGGACGTAAGTTGGTTAATACCGGCGATCTCAAGGTGATTAATACCGCCAAACGTCGCAAGTTGGTTACTACCTGTAAACCGGCGGTCGTCGGCAGCAGACCGGCGTGGGTTTTAGAGTAAGTCCGACGGATTAGTGTTCAGCGAACCGGGGTTATGGGGTGTTACGGGCCGGCGGTTTAGGATGCTCGACGGTTCTTTGTGTTTGGTGGACCGGCGGTGTAGAGTTTTCTATGGTGGATCGGCGGTGTAAGGTGTACAGCTGGTTCTTTTTGTTTGGTGGACCGGAGGTGTTCGGTTGTCTACCGGCGGCTTTAGGGTTTAAGTAGACCGACGGTTTAGGAGCAGGGACATCGTCCGACTATTTTGCATGCTTTAAACGCGTAACTCCTTATTAACTTACTAATAGTTGTATATCTTGCAGGTTTAATTGGGTTGCTCGCCACCTTACAGGCACGTATTTGCGTGTCCATTGCTTTGCTTTGAAAAATAATGTTTTATTGGATGGTCAAGCCAATAACACATTTTTGTTTTTATCTTTTTATTATGGATGTTGTGTCCATGACACCGTCTTGGGTGTGCATGACAGTGTGTATATTTGGTTGTTCGTATGACACTTTCTTGAGAGCCCATGATGCCTTTGTATGCCAATGACCTGGGTAGATTTGGGTATCTCTGATGTATGCTTCATATTGTGCCTGTGACACTGTGCCAATGGCACTTTTGTTGGTTAACCTTTACTTTGTTTACTCGCGAGGATTGTCGCTTCCCAGTGAGAAGTGCTTATCTTTTATCAAGTAGATTAAAAGACGAGTATGATTGTATGTTATTTCACCAAACAAGGTTGTCTTTCTTGGCTTCAGACGTGTTGTATTGAAATATGTTCTTAGTTGTGTACATGCACATGCGTGTTGAAGTTGTAACATTGTACGTAATGAAAGTGCATGTTTGGCTTTAGACTGAGATGTCTATTGTGGCCTTATGCTTTTTGTATTGAATCCTTACTTCAATATTTATTTGTTAATGCAAAAACCATAGAAAAATGATATTGTGTGATAATATTGGGATACAAGATCAGACCAAATGCTATTATCGCCAGTTTCATGCATGACCATGACATTACATGTGCTTGGAAACATGTATTGAAAATATAAAGGAAAAAATGACAGTAAAGACTATCGCACCTTGATAGGTCAGTTAATATTGGCTCCCTCATGTATCATGAGGATATGACCATCAGGTGGTCCGGGATGTTCTGTGTCTTCCCCCTTCTTTTGCCATGCATAACTCTTCTTAAGTGGAGGTTTATTTGCTTGCTGCTTAGCGCCAGGGACAAGGTGTTCTAGTTTGCCTTCTTCCAAAGCCCGCCTGATTTCCCTTTTTAGCTCTCTACAGACATTCGTGTCGTGTCCATGATCTTCATGGAAATCACAGTATTTATTCATGTTTTTCGTACCCGACCTATGCTCCATCTGGGGTGGAGGTGTGAAGGTAGCGCACACCTGCTCTGTTATCAAGATTTCTTTTGGTGTTTTGCTAAGAGCACGCTCAGACGGATGTTTATCGTATGGGCCAAACCTCCGGTTGGTCCTTTCATCTCGTTGATGGTCACCAGTTAGAGCATCATGCCTGCGATCCGACGTGTCGGTCCATGACTTGCCGCCTATCTCTCTTGTCAGGGAGACAGTTTCTTTTGACCTTAGATAGTCATATGCCCTGTCTGTGGCTTCTTTGAAAGTAATTGGAGTTCTCTTGATTAACTTTTCTTGCAGTTGTCCTGGAAGCAGGGAGAGAGTAAAGCCCGGAATTTGCTGACTTTCGGGTAAGGCGACAATTTTCTGGCACTCCTGCGTGTAACGCTAAATGAAGTCGCGTAACCCCTCGCCTTCCCTTTGTCGCAGCAAATGTGCTTCTATATGAGTTCTCTGCTGCTTCTTTTGCTGGACAAAGTGAGTTACAAATTTAGCCTTTAGATTTGCAAAGTCTTGAATACTCCTCTCCGGTAAGTCAGCAAACCAATCACGAGCGAAACCCTGCAACGTGCCAGGGAACATGTGACAAGCGACTGGGTCTAGCCATTTCTCTGTCATAATGGCCTGTTCAAAAAGAGCAAGGTGGTCATCAGGATCTCGTGTACCGTTGTAAGTACCAACGATGGACGGAACTTTTTGTTGGTCAGGGAGTGGAAATCTGGCCACCCAGTCACAGAACTTCAAACTAACCACCGACAAAGGCATAGTGGCCGCTCGGGGTGGTACGGCTGCGGACACGAGTGCTTGCAACACGCGCAACATGTCATTAGATGTGTCCTGTGGTGGATGTGGTGGTGGGGTGTGAATGGGTGGTTGTCTTAACTGCTCCAATAATTGTGACAACGGATCTACTGGTTGAACAACCGTTGGCTGCGGTGCTGGGCGCAACGCCGCCACCAACTGAGACAACAGGTCCGATGAAGTAGGTGGTGGAGGAGGCGGTGGTGGCTGAGTACTCTGAGCCAACCTTCGGAGTAACTCCACAATTGGATCCTCCCGAACCCCAGGCATAGCGGCCTGTGGAAAGTTGGAAACACGCTGCCTGACAGGATCCGTGCCATCCTCCTGAGAGCTTGTCCCGTGGGACAAAAGAGGCTGACATGAAGGGATGGGCGTCACTGGCTGTGGTGAGGTAAACGAACTTGATCCAACCAGCCTTGTGGAGAAAGGTGGACTTGTTAATGAGGGATACCCTCGTGTCCTGACATCCGACACCGTCCACTCAGAATCGACGTATGGTTCCATGATAGGACTAGGCGAGGTTATCACCGCTTCGGGTATAGTGGTAATCACGGTAGTGGTTATTAATGGCGATGAAGAAGTGATCAGCGATGGTTGTGTATCCGCCATAGGAATGGTTGATTATTGAAAGAAAAAAAAAAGTTTGAGAAGTGAAACGCCGTTTAAAAACGTGTCCCACGGATGGCGCCAATGTTCGAGCAACGATTGTCAAACCCAAAGACCAGGCGACGTCAACCTTGGATCTCCTGTGATGATCACAGTGCAAACCCAACAAGCTCTTGGCGAACCTAGGGTGATCGAGGTTGAGTGCGAAGGTGAAAGTGAGAGTATGTTATCTCTGTGTTTTAGGCTTCTTTTATCTGTCCCAGTGTATCCTCGACAATGAGTTAGGCCGGTATTTATATGGCCAGGTATATGAAACGTTGGCCCATTATGACTGCAATAAAGCAGTCATGAAGCGCCATTATGACGACGTCAATGATCGTGTAACACCTTACTGTTATGACTGCTTCATGAAGCGCCATTATGACGGATCATGACAGGCGACTTAACTTTGACAGGCGGTCATAACTTGACAGGCGGTCATAACTTTGACAGGCGGTCATAACTTGACAGGGTCATAACTTGACAAGCGGACGGCTTTGGCTCGTGAAAAAAGCATGGGCTCGCGAATATTGACGGATCAAATTGTGACGTGGGCTTGTGAGCATAAAAGCCCCTCATCATTTAGGTTTTGGGAATTACCTATATATACATAGGGTAATCCCTACTAACCTCATCACCCACCATCGCTGTCGACCATCATTACCCACCACCACAATCAGTACCACATCCCTCCAACCACAATCACTACTGCTGCCACCCACCATCACTGCAACCAACACCCACCGCCAATACTACTGTCACCACTACCATCACTATTTTAATCGCAAAATGTAGTTACAGGGTACCCGCCGCCGCATTGCGCGGGTACCCTACTAGTATATATTATATATATATATATATATATATATATATATATATATATATATATATATATATATATATATATATATATATATATATATATATATATATATATATATATATATATATATTATATACTTCCTCCGTATCAAAATAAGTGACACACTTTCCATTTTGGGATGTATCAAAATAAGTGACACACTTTGAAAACTTTCTTTATTTGGTAAAAAAAGTGGGACCCATACTCACTAACTATCCACTTTAATAAAGTAAAATTACCCTTATACCCTTACTTTTACCTTTAAAACTCATTAATATCACTTTATTCAAGAAAAGTGAGACTCATTCTCCACTAACTATGTACTTTAATCTATTTTAACATCTACTTTAATCTTTTACCTCAAAAACCGTGTAAGCCAATTTGTGTCACTTATTATGATACGGAGGAAGTATATATATATATATATATATATATATATATATATATATATATATATATATATATATATATATATATATATATATATATATATATATATATATATAAAATAAATATATTTTAATTAATAATTAAATGGGTTGACGGGTCGACCCATTTAAATTTCATTTACCCGAACATAACCCGTTTAATACACGGGTCAGTTAATTCGACCCGAGACCGAACCAAAACATTTATACCTCAACCCAAAGATGTTTATTTTCGTTTCGGTTTCAGGTTAGGTTTAGTGTCGGGTCAGAAATTGTCACCCCTACTTTACTTTATATGGATTAACAATTAGTATTAGAACAATTGCAATTAATTATATAATTGTAGATCTGCTAAAAGTTAATCAAAATGATTGAAGGTTAATTTTAATGAATCTTGGTTCCAAATCCAATGTTCCAATCTTAGATGATTATAATTTCAGTTTATGGAAAATGCACTTGCCACCTAGGCTCCCTTCACGGTGCGTGTCTCATACAAAGTAGCCTTAATAACAAGTCGTTTTCTTAATTATTACGTAATCATTTTCATAGTTATTACGTTTGTTAATAACTAGTCTTGTCCTCCCTTTTTCGGGGTCATGTCACTCCAATATTAGTCAACAAATAACTTTAGAAGCGAATGTTTATAATTAGTATAGTTTGATTGTTCACATTATTAATTTACTAAATTTCACACTACATTCTTTATCATAGAATATCAAAATTTTAAAAAACAATATCGTTGTTGCGTAGTGATTGTATAATAATTTGTGGTGCAAATTAAGACAAGCTTAGGTGAGGACCTCCGTTTGTGGAACGGTGAGTAACCTAAGTACTCACCTAAGGATAAAAAATTAACACTCTCCGTTATGAAAAAACCCCAACATCTAATTGAGTTTAATCCCCCTCTCTCTTAAGGAAGTATATTCCGGAATCCGCCACCATTTATTGCATCAAATACCGGTGATTTATTCTGGTAATTTGTTGATTTATCATTTTAGATGATGAAAAAAGATTTAAAGGTCACTAGGTATTCCATGAGATAGGAACAACAAGATAAGTTTCTTAGTGCGATCCCTTTCCTCATTCCGTACAAGGTCATCCTTTGGCTAGTGATAAAACCATATTGGATGCGCGCGAGGGATTTGTGTGGATATTTACGTCGATTTATTCAGTCGTGATAAGATAATTCTTTGCAGCAGTCAGATGTTCCCATTATAGAAAAAATAAACAATCCTCACAATAGATATGACCTATAGTGAGGACTTTAAGGTGAGGACGTCTGTTATGTTGATTTACAAATTTGAATTTTAATACTTCAACTGATTCAAAATAAGTGACACACTTTAGGTTTCACGATTTTTTAGGCAATATATTATAATTATGATTAAATTAAATTAATTGGATGGTTAGTGGGGAATGTGTCCTACACCTTTTGAATAAAATGAGGTTAATGATGATTGAAAGTCAAAAGTAAGGGTAAAAGAGTCATTTCACTTTGTTAAAGTAGATATTTAGTGGGTGTGAGTCCCATCATTTTTGCCAAATAAGATAATTTTTCAAAATATGTCACTTATATTGAATCACCCCAAAATGAAAGTGTGTCACTTATTTTGAATCCTAGGAAGTAGTAATTATTATTAATTAAAGAGTTTTGTTAATGACAGCCCTAAGGGCTGTCTCTAACATGCATGAAATGCTTGTACATTCATTGATAAGGTGGCGATCCTAAAATTAAGGGGGGCTGTTTTATATTTATTTTGCCTTCTTATTGACAGCCCTTAAAGCTGTCATTATCATTTTCCTTAATTAAATAATTAACAATTTAAAAAGAGGTGGTGTCTTATCCTGCCATGTGACATTAGAGGCTTTTAAAGACGCCACATGACATTTTAAAAACTTCTTTTATTATAATAGATTGATTTACAATAATTTATTTATGTAAAAGACATAAAGTAGATTACCAAAAGTTAGTTATACATTATTGTTGGGATATAAAGGAGTTAATACTGACAATATAGTTAATACTGATAATAGATTTAGTACTGATGAAATCAGTAGTAATGGTTGTATCAAAAAGTTGATCCCATTAATACTGGTTTTATGATTACTACTGACATTATTGTTATTACTGACTTGTTAGTTAATGATGATGTGAAGGTTAATGCTGATGAGAAGATAAGACTGCTAAACCATTAATGCTGCTATATGGTCACTACTGATGAAGACTTAATGTTGCTTAAGGATTGATACTGATGATGCAATTTCTACTGAAGACGAAGTTCCTACTAATCTTGATGTTAATACTGAAGACTGCTGTTACTACTGATTGATATATTTACATAGTACATCGAGTCCAACATCTTAGGAAGTTTGTTTAGAAGATCGAATATGTTTAAATTGCATTGTAACATATTCCTAGAATAACTAGGTTTAATATTTTGGCTTAGTACTATTATAAATAGTTACTTATGAATTGTAAACATACGTGTGTACTGTACGATCAATCAATATACATTGAGGCTTTTTGTGAAAACTGTGTTCTTATTTTTCGTATTATTATTTACAGTTTTAAAGTATACAATTCTTGTTATCACAATAGTGTTAATTTGCTGTAACTTCTCACTGCGAGTATATCTGTGATTCTATAACAAGTATATTGTTATTTGATCTTGACAATTACTCTTTAATACCAAATTGGTTTTCATTATAATTTTTTTTTTCGTTATATGTAGTTATTATTTTAAAAATTATTAAGACTAAAGTTATTCAATTTCCAGAATGTAATATACAAGTTTATAATTATAAAAATGTACTACTATATTTCGAAATTTTGACACTTCCGCTTTTAGTTTCCTCTTTTGAGGTCCTTTTTCAAATTCTCATTAGGTTTATGAAGATTTACATGAGTCTAATGTTTTATTTATTTATTTATAATTACTATGATAAAATGAAAGATTATTAAAAGATAGGAAAATATGAAAAGGTCTTGTGGCTAAACACATCATATGAAATGGTATCACTTTCCAAATAAGTTGTATCATTTTAGAAGTAGATACCATGTCTCTTCGACTAATTATGAGATGGAGCGACTCATAATATAACCTTTTTAACAAGGCACTATATCTCAATAAAAACATCAAATATATCTGTACTACTTTATTTGTATCGTATATAAAATATTTTATCAAAATAAACAATAGAAAAGTTGTAAAACTAGTCTTGATTGACAGACTTCTTTTTTAATTAAACGAGTCAACATGACCCGTGCGATGTATAAAGTTTTGTTCATGATAAAAAGTTATTTTTATGGAAATCGTATATGGTGTATCGGTGTAACGGGCAAAGTACTAAAGGCAAGATCGCTAACTGTTGGATCCGAACAACACAAACGTGTTGCGTTATGACCGAGTAACGAAGATATGATAAGTAAGTAACAAGATTTCAATGATTAAGAGTTTATTAAAACAACTTAATACAGTACAAAGTTTGCGGAAATAGATAGTACAAAACTAACTAAAACTCTATACTTGAAATGACACTTTAGACCGCTCAAACTAGAAGAGTATATGCTGAGAGTTATATCAGCTGATACTAACAGCTGATATTAATGCCTTAGTAATAACTATGGAGGAGTTAATACTTAGACAAATAACTAACTCTCAGAGAATGTTTTTGTGCTATGATTTCTAAAGGTGTGTGTAAATGCAAGCATTTACGTCTGTATTTATAGCCCAAGATCCATGTTCCTTAGTCCACAAGTTTGACGACGTGTAAACATATTATTCGTCGATGTGGACTTGTCTATGGATCATTAAATGCTCTTGCACAAGTTATTGTCCCAAGTGTACTTTGTGACAACTACTTCCGGTACCCTTTCTGACGCACAGTGAAAGGTGTACTACATAAGTACAAAAATAGTTGACTTTCTCTTTACATGCTTGAGGGACAAACGATGATAATGTACTGACATTATCTTCTATTCCAAAATAGAAGATCTTCATCGTTTTCTTCTTCTTTGAGCGGGAAAGGGAAATGTTCAATGTGTCAATGAACATTTCCTTTAAGTCTTTATCTGCAGCAGATACTATTAGCGGATTCCACAATCAGATGAATAGTCTTCTTCTTGTCTTTGTCCTTTGGTCATAGACTTCGAATGAACTCTCGTTGATAGCTGCTGATTTGACTTGTAACCTAAAGCTAAGTACTTACTCAGCTGAAGGTTTATTGTATATACTTGCTTCAGCTGAGATACATACTCCAGCTGTTATTTATTCTTCTTGGCTATCGATCATCAAATCTTATTTACTTAGTCTTGGGACTAAGACTAACATATTTAGGTTGATTGCGAGTACTCTACTAAATAAGCAAAGTGTGTTGGAGGAAATGCAAAGTAACAAAACCATTATCGTTTTTATTAATGTAACACAAAACATGTTATTCATAACATATAAGTGATACCATGAAGAGCTTCATAGTTTGTCTTTTATAAGCAAACCTATGAATCAACGACGATATATATTCAACTAATGCCGGTTAATGGAAACAATAAGAAAACTCTTTCATGTGTAACAAAATCAAAAATCAACAATAATATCCTTCAAGCTGAGCGTTATCATCACACTCTTCTTTATTATGTGTATGTTCTGTTGGGGTAATAAGATAAAATAATTGAAGACTCTACATCATTTGCATTATTATAGTGTGCTATTTATAGTTGGATTTTTCTAACATGTGCCCCCAAGGCACATGTTAGGGTGCATTAAATAACACCAAGTTTCTTGAAGAATTCAAAAATGCATTTAATATATCACTTCAAAATGTAACATATGGAGTTCATTAATATTTAATAACAAATTAGTAGGAAACTTGATGTTATTTAATGTACCTTATCATGTGCCTTGTGGGCACATGTTAGAGAAACCCTTTAAGTTTTTAATATGTAACTTTTAGTTAAATGAAAAGTCTATTCTTTAATATAATTTACTACTATTATTTTTGTTATTATTTAATTGAATTTACTACTATTATTTAACATAACATTTACTACTATTTATAAATTTTTAGCACTACATTTAAATATCTATGTAATTAATGATACTTCAAACTTGGAACTCAATTTTTATATGGACGAGACAGCATGACCCGTGCGATGCACGTACTTAATTCATGTTAAGTCATTTTTGGTATCAGATGTAAAGTATGAACAAAGTAAAGTGTGTCGTATGAATGTAAAGTAACAAAACATCAAATGCTTATATTAGCATAACACAAAACATTTTATTCATGAAACATAAGTGCGGCGAAGAATGTATCTGTGGTGTGTCTATTATAAGCAATAGTATGTACAAATGATGGTGTATCTTCAAGAGATACTGGTAAATTAGCACTTCCTTTAAAAAAAAGTGTGAACATTTATTAAAAAAGAATAATTATAAGTTATTTGTTTACATGAAATTAATTTTTAATGAAACATGTGTTTCAATTTATGTGTTTGAAAAAAGAATTATTAAAATGTAAAATCATATAATATCTTTATAACAAAAAGAATTATAAAGAGGATAAGTTCAACTATTTTGGTAGTCAAATTAAAATATACCTTTTTTTACAAGTCTATGTTGTTTAATGCTTCTTTGTAAACAATGTTTCTTGTGTTGTGGTGTAAGTTCTTGTCATTGTTTTCAATCATGAGGTTTTTTAGTCCTGTTGGCATTGTGACTCTCGATAGTTCTACATATAATTGTGCATGACTGAAAAACAGGAGCTGGCAAATATATACCCACAACATTAAGTGATTGACCTTGCCTTTTGTTAATGGTCATTGCGTAACATGGTTTCACGGGAAATTGCCTTCGTTTCATAATGAAAGGCCATTTTGATTTTGTCGATGTAAGTGTAATCCGTGGTATCAAGACCATAGCCCCGATGTTTGAGCATGTTATACTTTTTTTCCTGAATTACGAACTCTCCAAGATGCGAGATAATTAGTCAAGTGCCATTACACAAACCCTTTGTTGGGTTTACATTTTGTAACAACATAACTGGAAGTTCCCTTTTGAGCTTCAAGTTGTGAGGTGGCATTCCTGGGAACGTCAAAGAATTAAGAAACTCGAGGGGGGGGGGTAATAAATGCCCTTGATCAAGTTCATCAGTTGATGCCTTACAAATTTCATCTGAGCTTTTTACGTTACCGATTCACCTTGTAGTTTTTTGAACATGTATGAGTTAATGTCGTCTGCATCATCATTTTTTAGAGTTAATATCGATCTTTCTCTAAGGTATTCCTTGTTAGTCTGTCTAATAGTGAAGTTTGGGAATGTTTCTGTAACAATTTGCTCAGTCGGGCATTCCCATGTTTTTATAAGGAATTTTTTGGGATTTGTATCCAAGTAGGTTCATCTTTGGCTTTTGTTTTTTTAGCTCGTATATTTCCGTCTCCAACATCTAGTACCCACTTATTAAATTGTTGTCCATTAGAATCAATGTTTCCATACGTGTCATATGCGTTAACTCGCACACTGCGCGATAGCTTGAATAATTTACATTGTTTCCATAATTCAGATTTGTTGATACAAGACTGAACCAGTTCTTGTCTTTTGCCTTTTGGGATCACGGGTAAAAGTTGTTGAAAATCTCCTCCTAGTAATATTGTTCACCCACCAAACATGCGATCTCTATTATTAATATTTTCATATCCCGATATGTCTTGTAGAGTGTTGTTTTCATTGGTGCTTCAAACCATATTATTAAGCTTACTTGTTTTACCAGCCCTTCCAAATGCTGTGTTTTGTTTTATACCGCAAGTGTTGTTTTCCATTAGTGTTAGGGGTATATACAAATGCTATAACCTTTTGATAGATTAAATACTGTTATGAAGTGATCCATACAGATTTTCATGGGTGATCTTAATTTCTTGCAAGTTGTAATTTAGTTCTTCTCGAATGAGTAGGTTATCAACGTTTGTTAACAAGGTCGGGTCAGGTTGTGGAAGTTCTTGGAAATCGGTTATCAACTTATCATTTCTTTGTAACAATTCTTGTATTTCAACTAAGCAATTGTTAAGGCAAAAAGCGTTACCCCTTTGGATCTTAAGATAACAAGACAACCTAGACTAGCTTAAATTAGTTTGTAGAATATTTTGGCTAAGTCTCGGTGTGATACTGAATGGGCAGTATTGGCCACTTAGTATCAGTACTCAGTATTGGAAATCCAATACTGAGTAGAAGGACTGAGTTACATTTTCACATGTAACTGACTAAGATCAAATCCCTTGATCTTAGTCATTTTCCTTGTCCAGTCCTTCGGTTACTCTTTTGCCCATTATGTAAGATCTCTATATCAATATAAATAGAGATCACTTGGAAAAAGAGTACTTACCAATTTACACGTTCATTCATACATCTTTGTAATTGTTCAAGTGGTCTTGTATTTCCGCTACAAGCCACACTTTGTGGAATAATATACGTTTGACTAAATTAATGTGTTTTACACCTTAATTGTCTTAAGTAAATTATAATTTAACAATTACCAAGAAACCCAGGGTTGTTGTGACCTAACAACTGGTATCAGAGCAGGCTAAATATACTCTTATTTAGTTGATCTATTACCTTGGCAGCCATTCCTTATACTTACCCTTCCCAACCTACAAAATCAAAAATGTCTTCTATTGTTGCACAAGTTATGTCTGGAAAGGGAGTGCCAATCTTTGACTGCAAAGACTTCCATCAGTGGAAGTTGAAGGCTCAATGGTATCTTGAGTCCATTCACCATGAAATGCTCTCAGTACTGTCTGATGGTCCCATCATTCCACAAACTGTGGAACCCGTTGCAGCTACTGATGATGCTCCTGAGAGCACAAGAACAGTTCCTGAACTGAAGCATACATGGACTGATACTAACCGTCAGTTGTACAGTCTGGACTCCAGAGCAAAGGGGGTGATTGGTAATGCAGTTACCGAAGAAATATTGAATGCAATTATGAAATTGCCAACTGCAAAGGCTATGTGGGATAGCTTATCAGTCACCTATGAAGGCACAACAAAGGTGAAGTTGCATAGAAAAAGCAACATGAGAAGGAAGTATGAGAACTTCTTCTCAAGTCCTAATGAAGACATCACCACTCTTTATAACAGGTTCAATACTGTTATCCATGATCTCCTCAGTGTAGGGATTGTGAAGGAAGAAGGAGAACTTGTTCAAAAATTTCTGGACAGTCTTCCTCAACAATTTCTTGATATGACAAACTCTGTCAATGCTGCTAACAACATTGAAACATACACTCTTCAAATATTGTATGGCTTAATGTTGAATCATGAGGAGAACAATGCTGCAAGACTGATCAACTGGAAGAAAACTGACAAGACTTCCACTGGCATGGCTCTAGTTGTGCAACAGGCTTATACTGTCACTGAGCCTGAAGAGCCAGAGGTTGATCTTGCTGATGCTGAGGCAGAGGAGCTTGAAACTCAAATGGCTCTCAGGTCCATGAAGCTGGATCAGTTGAAGAAGAAGAGGCTGGGTGTTAGCTCTTCCAATACTGACCCAAGATCAGGTCTATGCTACAGGTGTGGAAAGCCTGGACACATTGCTGCCAACTGTCATATAAGTCACTTGAAACTGATCAGAATGACAAGATTGCATACCGAGCTAAACGGTATAGAGACAAGTATGTCAAGTTGAAGAACTGGAGCAAGGGCAAGGGTGCAGCAGGGAATGGAGCACCTCATCAAGCACTTTACTCTGAAACTTGGATGGATGAAGAGCTTAGTGAAGATGAGGAAGAAGTTGAAAACAAAGCCTTTATGGCTTTCACTTAAGAGGATTTGAAGAGCTCCTTTGAGAAGGATATCAAAGAAGCTGAGAGCATGAGTGTTCATACTGATTGGGATTCCACTCAGTTGTACAAGGTGAGTTCTTTTCAAACTTATTTAGTGAATGAAAAAGAAAAATTTTTTGAGTACATGATTGTTGATCTTAAAACTTTGGTACAAAAAGAAAAAGCTTTAAAATTAACTATTCTTGAACTTGAAAGGGTAAATAATGACCATTTAGATAAATTAGCAAAATTTAAAGATTTAGAATTAAATTTTTTAAACTTACAAGACATTAACCAAAGATTAGCTGATAAAGCTCATTTACACAAATTAGGAAAAGAAAAATTTGAAAATCAGTGTAAATCTTGGGGAAATGCATCTATTAAATTAAATAAATGTCTAAATCAACAATTTCCAGAAAATGTGAGAGCTGCACTTGGTGTTGATCCTCAGTTAAAAAATAGAAACAATTTTGCTGATTTATTTGAAGAATTTTCAGATATGAACCCTATTCAATTTGTCAAATCAAAAACTTTTTGTGAAGTTGGATGTCAAACTGAGCCAGATGATGTGGATACATTTATTTTTGATAAACCTATTGGTCCGTCCATCTGTTCAAAGTGCTATACTGAACTACAAGAGCTCAGTATTGAATTTTCGGAAAAGGAAATTTCTGATACCGAACTCGAAGTTGTGCATTATGACACATTTGTTGTTCCTCTATTTGAATTATTGTTTAATACAACTACTTTTGAAAAATATAATGAAACTACTTCTACTTCTAGTGTTTTATCTAATACTGAAGTTGCAGGAACAGAAAAGTCATGTACTAAAGAATCTAAAGAGCCTGTTAAAGTTGTAATTTTAAAACATGATAAAAAAAACACAATTTCAACAGGATCTTCAAGTGGCAAAAACAAGAAGTCTAAAAATAATAAGACTTCTTTGCCAGATAAAAAGAAGAAACCAGATCCATCTCCTCCTAAACTGGTATAAAATAATATTAAAGCAACCATAAAAAATGACAAAAATAACATTTTAAAAATAACAAAAGTTTGCAAAACTTACTCATACTGGTCAACGAAAACAAAAACAATTTTCTAAAATTCCATATGAAAATATGTTCAGAAACAAACCTAGAAAATGTTATAGATGTCATCATACTGGTCATAAAGGAGATGAATGCTAGACTGATCTCTCAAGTCCTAGGTACTCAGTACCAAAGAAAAAGAGAGTCTAAATCAGTATCACCAAACAAAAAGCTCCAAAGGCTTCTCCTGAAGTGATACTGACTTCTCCATCTAAATAGATCAAGTCTAAACCTGTTTCTCCTACCAAAGGTCCCATTCAAAAATGGGTTCCTAAAAAGAACTAATCATTGTTTTGTCTCTTGTGCAGGGTGACAGAAAATGGTACTTAGATAGTGGCTGCTCAAGACACATGACTGGCAGTATGGAGTATCTTCTAAACAATACACCAGAGAAGGGTCCTTCGGTTAAGTTTGGTGATGATTTAGTTGGAAAAACAAGAGGGTATGGAATAATCAAGGCATGCAACATAAGTTTTAAAAGAGTTGCCTATGTAGAGGGTCTTAAACACAATCTGCTCAGTATCAGCCAGATGTGTGATGATGACAATGAAGCTCGCTTCAGGAAGACTGCAGGAATCATCTACAATGACAAAGGGCAACATGTACTCATTTCTCGAAGAGAAAAAGATGTCTATGTGGTCAACCTGTCTGAACTAGACCCTACTATTCGAGTTTGCCTGCTTTCTAAAGTCAATCCAGAACTGAACTGGATGTGGCACAAGAAACTCTCTCACATCAACTTCAGAAACATTAATGAGCTCAGTATGAAGAAGTTGGTGAGAGGGTTTCCCACTATTACTTTTTCTAAAGATAAGTTATGCTCAGCATGTGAAATGGGCAAGCAGAAGAAGAGTTCATTCAAATCCAAAGTCAACCATTCTATTAATGAACCTCTTACCATGATACATATGGATCTCTTTGGCCCCATTAGTACACCATCACTGACCAAAAAGATCTATACATTAGTCTTGGTTGATGAATACTCAAGATATACTTGGGTCATCTTTCGCAAGACCCAATCAGATGCAACCACAGAAATCATTGCCTTTATCAAAAGAGAAGAACTTCAGAAAGGCAACAAGGTCAAGCAACTAAGAAGTGACCATGATACTGAGTTTAAGAACTCAGTATTAGCAGAATTCTGTGAACAAAAAGGAATCGTGCAAAACTTCTCTGCGGCCTACACACCACAACAAAATGGTGTTGTAGAAAGGAAAAAATAGAATACTAATTGAAGCTGCAAGAACTTTGTTATGTCATGCTGGACTGGCACTGAGCTTCTGGGCAGAAGCTGTAAACTGTGCAAATTTTACTCAGAACAGAGCTACTATAGTCTAGAGACATCAAAAGACTCCTTATGAGTTATACAATGGCAGGGTTCCTAATGTGGAATACTTCCACATCTTTGGGAGTAAATGTTTTGTACTCAGTACTAAACAAAATTTCAACAAATTTGCTCCCCAAGCAAATGAAGGTGTGTTCATGGGCTACTCCCCACACTCTAAAGCCTTCAGAGTGTATGTCATCTCAACTAAGATGATTGTAGAATCCATCCATGTCACTTTTGATGAAGATCAGGATGTTCATTCTACTTCAGCAAAGGAAGACATTAGTGGCATAGACATTTTATGCAATCCAGAAAACTCCTTTGCTGAACAGCCCAAGTCTCACCCATACTATGTTGATCATGGTATGAGTGATACTGATCAATTCAGAACTCAACATAACTCAAATGCAACAAATACTGAGGTTCCCATATCTGAGAACCCCAATACTTAGTTCCCAATAATTGATCTGAACAACTCCACCTATGAAGAAGGTGAATCTTCCAATACTTCTCAAGAATCCACCTCAGATCTGCAAAATGAAGAAGAACAACAACCTGAACTGTCAAAAACTGACCAGAATTCAGCTCAGTATCAGGCAGACAACACATCAGTACAACAAGATATTGTTGACCTTACTTCAAATGCTCTCTTAGGAAACAATCTAAGGGAACACAGAGACCATCCACATTCTAATATTATTGGTCCAATTGAACAAGGTGTTCAAACAAGAAGGAAGTTAGCTTTTGAACCTCAAGCAACTGCAAATTTCTGCTTCTTTTCAAGTTTCTTATCTACCATGGAACCAAAGAAAGCTGATGAAGCTTTATTAGATGAAGACTGGGTAGAAGCTATGCAAGAAGAGCTTACAGAGTTTGAGAGGAACAAAGTTTGGAACTTAGTACCACCTCATGCTGGCTAAACTATTATTGGTACTAAGTGGGTGTTCAGAAACAAGATGGACAAGGATGGTGTTCTCATTAGAAACAAAGCAAGACTGGTTGCACATGGTTACAGGCAAGAAGAAGGTATTGACTATGATGAAACTTTTGCACCAGTTGCAAGAATTGAAGATATTAGGCTGTATCTTGCATATGCAGCTTTCAAGAATTTCAAAGTTTATCAGATGGATGTCAAGAGTGGCTTTCTCAATGGAAAACTACAAGAGGAAGTTTATGTTAAACAACCACCAGGTTTTGTTGATCCTAAATTTCCTAACTATGTTTTCAAGCTTGATAAAGCTCTATATGGGCTCAAACAAGCTCCCAAAGCCTGGTATGATACCATGTCTGAATACATAATTGAAAATAAATTTATACGAGGTAAAATTGATAAAACATTATTTTCAAAAAGAAAAGATTCTGACATCTTACTTATCCAGATATATGTAGATGATATTATCTTTGGCTCCACTGACAAGTCAATGTGTGACTGGTTTGTAAAGATAATGTCATGTCAGTATCAGATGAGTATGATGGGAGAACTTACTTACTTTCTTGGTTTACAAGTTGATCAAAAGCCTGATGGCACTTTTATAAATCAAAGTAAGTATGTGCATGACATGCTAAAGAAATACAAATTTGAAAATTTATCTTCCATGCACACTCCTATGGGTACTGAGGATAAAATAAGTAAAGATGAGATTGGTAAACCAGTATGTCAATCCACATACCAAGGTATGATTGGTTCTTTATTTTACTTAACAGCTAGCAGGCCTGATATCATGTTTGCAACATGCTTGTGTGCTCGGTATCAGGCTGATCCTAAAGAATCACATATGAAAGATGTTAAGCGCATTATTAGATATCTTTCAGGTACTCCTAACATGGGTCTTTGGTATCCCAAAGACTCAAATTTTGACGTTGAAGGGTATACAAATGCAGATTTTGCAGGTTGCAGGTTGGATAGAAAAAGTACAAGTGGAGGATGTCAATTCATTGGTGGAAGACTAGTTGGTTGGTCATCCAAGAAGCAAAACTCAGTAGCAACTTCCACAGCAGAAGTAGAATATGTTGCTGCAGGAAGTTGTTGTGCTCAACTATTATGGATGCAGTATCAACTCCTGGACTATGGGTTCAATTTTCAGAAGACACCCATTCATTGTGATAACAAGAGTGCTATTGCTATCACTGAGAACCCAGTCCATCACGCAAGAACAAAGCACATTGATATCAGACACCACTTTATTCGAGATAATGTGGAAAAGGGTAAGGTTGAGGTAGAATTTGTCCCAACAGATGACCAATTGGCCGATGTGTTTACTAAACCTCTCTCTGAGGAAAAGTTTATGTACTTATTAGGGCAATTGGGTATGCTGAATCCTTAATTTTCCTTAAATTTTTCTGGTACTGTCTGCTCAGTATTGATGCTAATACTGACCAGCTCAGTATCACTCGTCTGATTTATCAAAATTAAATAATTTTTATTTTTCATTAATTTACAGATTAAATTAAATGTTTTTATAATTTTTAATATTTTTTTAATTTATTTTTTTTAACTCGGTATTGGAGTCCTGGAGTGTTAAAACTGTTTTTAACCCTCATACTGCCCAACGATAACCTTTCTTAATAAGAAAGTTACTGTTGGAACAGGATAAGGCTGTCATTTCAGCCGTTTTTACTTCCCAATACCATAATTATCGTAAATTAACTATAAATAACCGTTTTCTCAATTATTTTAAAACTTTCTAACAGTTATTTCACTCTTTCTTCTACGATTACTCTCTGCGATTAACAATTTCACACTTTCTTTGCAAGCATTTTTCAAATCTTAATCACAGATGGCAAATTATCGATTCGTCGCCCAAGAGGTTGGACCGGCTACTCAGTTTAGAAGAGACGAACTGCCTAAGTTTGCGAGGAACAATATTACTGCAAATTTCGATATTCCTCAGGCTTGGGCTTGCCCCGAATTCACTCTCATAGTTACATATTTGAAGCACTGTCCAATCAATCGAGCACTGACTCTATCTCCTCGAGCAATATATCTGGAGATGCTATGTGAATTCTGGTACTCTGCAACACTTGACTCTCCGGACATGATTACCGGTTGGGTTGTCCGAGATCAAAGAAGGGCTTTTATCTCAACTGCTATAATTTAGGAAACACTGAGAGTTCCCGCCCACGCTCAGTATGAGCCCTTTGTTGATCGAACAGAGGTTCGCTCAGTATTGCCTTTTATTGGACGCAGAGGAACCACGAGCATAATCAAAAGAAATGAATTTGGTCCAATGTGGGGTATTCTAATTTCAACACTCATTCGGTGCATGACCCACAAGACTGGAGCTTTGGACCAGATCAATGAATTTGGGATGCAGATAGTACATGCCATGTACTATGGTCGAGACATTGCTTATGCCAGACTGATATTCAATGAACTAGCTTCTCTGGTTAGGGCTCAAATAAGAGAATTCAATGTCCCTTTCTGCAGATTCCTATCCCTCATCTTTCAATGTTCAATGCCTGCACATGTTTATGATGAGTTCAATGTGGGCAATTGTGCAGGCTCATATAAATGATGAAGAAGAAAATGATGATGATTCTGATACTGGATCAGAAAATGATAAAGATGATGATAATGATGATGACAGTGGTGATGGCGGAAATGATGCTCAAGATGTTGAGATGGTGGATGCTCAACAAGAACAACCACATATTCCTCAACTTGAACAGGATTCTGATGCTCCTCATACTGCATCAGATTCTGATACTGAGTCAACAGAAGTGCGACCCATTACCATAAGAAGAAGAAGTAGAAACTTATCTCAAGCGATAATGGGTACTTTATCATCTGAAGAGGTGCATCACACTCATGTTCCATCACTAACTGCGTCTCTTCAAAAGCAAAACATAGTTGCTGCCAATGCCGACCTTCCAGACCCAGAACCAGAACATGTTGCTCAACAAATTGAGGAACATCATGTTCCTCTTGATGTGGAGATCCAGTATGAGAAACATACAATGGAAGGTGTTCAGTCAAGCAGAGAAATAGGTCCTGAAGGTGCTGGTGCCTCAAATCAACATACAAATGATCCAGCACCGACCTCTGCAGATGTTCGAAGGGAGTCTGACAAAGTCTCAGGTATGAATTTCCATAATACTCTAAAACTCATATATATATATATATATATATATATATATATATATATATATATATATATATATATATATATATATATATATATATATATATATATATCTTTCCCAAAATGGAGACTAAGTATTGACCAGTACCAACTCAATACTGACCAAAGTCTCAAATGAACTTTTAAATATATATCCTATTATGGCCAACATAGTTAGCCCACTGCTGCTATGCAACATTCATATACTGAGCACTTAAATGATCACTGTCAGTCTACAGTTATCTCAACATTTAAAGAAACAATGGTGGTTGATGTCACACTGACACCCACTGGTGCTGCTTGGATCATGTCTAACTTATTCTTGAGTTGGGTCACATGATTCAAGAAGTGATCACAAACCTTTTAAGCCACAATAGCCAAATATTTTCCATGGGTTTTAGCCACATTTCGGTTATCACTCTGATACCGAGTGATAACCATTGAACATAAAAAGAAGCACATCCCAGGCTTCGATTTCCAAAACCAAATCCTTTTAGTAAGTGTGACCTATCCTATACTGAGCTACTCAAATATTCACACTCACCTTTTACTAAAAACTTCTTAAAGATGCTATGCACAAGTCCACAATACTTCATCATGAACCAGATGAAATACAGACTTCAAAATTCTGTTTACATGATTATAGAATTAAACAACAACACAATTCTATTTGATAAACCTTTCATTCTAACCAGTTTTATTATTTTTGTTTCTTTAGCACCATCTATGCAGGGCATTCAAGCACAAGCAACTCAGTCTCAAGAAGTGAAAGGGGCTCTACAAACAATTTTGAATCAAATCCTGGCCATGCAGAACACTCAGAACACTATTCTGGCCAGGATGAATGAAATGAGTAGTGAAAGTGACGCGTTAAATCAGTCAGTGGCACTACTTCAACAACAACAACAGCCTCCACCAACTCCACAGTCTCCACTTGGTGGAAATAATGAAGAAGATGAAGGAGGCGGTGATACTGAGCAAAGGAAATCACCCTCCCATGCTGATACTGAGGGTGAACATGATGCTGCTACCGAGCCTATGCCCTCCCCCACACATGATGATCAACAAGGGGACATAGGTGTTGATACTGAACCTCTTCCTTCCCCATCCAATGATAACAATAAGGGGGAGAAGAGACAAAGAGAAGAGGTGGTTGATCAACCTGAGCCATCTGAACCACTTCTTTTTCAGTATAAGAGAAGAAGACAGAGATGGAGGTCAGTACTGCAACAACTTGAAGAAACTGAGCCAAATGCTCAGGGGGAGTCTAATACTAACCAACCTCAACAGGTTGACACTGAGCCACCTGCTCAGGAAGTGAACAACCTGCAGATTGTGGTATACAGGCCATTTTTCTGGCCCATAGCTGATGATGATGATGAAGAACATCCAGTGCCATCTCAGAACTTCCTCAACTTTGCATTGGATGTAGCAAATAAAGAAAGCTCTTCATCATCATCCTCCGATGATGAAGAGCCTCCAAGACAACCAATCTCTCCTCAAGATGAAGTGCCTTCTAGAGTCCCTAGAAGCCCAATCACCAGAAGAATGACAAGAGTAGTCATGTCCTCTGAATCAAGTGAGGAATCTGATCCAGCTCCTCTGATCACTAGACCAAGAAGATCAGTTCATGATACTGAGGAGGAGACTGCTCAAGATATTGAGGATCTGATTGACGCTCAAAAATTCTTCCTTGTCAAGGAAGAAGATCCTGATACTGATACTGATGCAGATGTTCCATGGAAACCTCACACTGTAAGAAGAAAAGGAGAAGACATTCTCCAACAATACTGGAACATTGTTGCCCAAAGAACTAGATATAGGGAGAACAGAATAGCTATGCTGAGAAATAGATCATTTCTAAATGTGAAGGAGATATGCTGGCTGAACATGTATGTCAACAAAGTCAAAGTCAAAACTGTTGACAGGCATTTTGTACCAGGCAGATTACAGGGCACTCAGTGTGATGACTGAGGCTATCAAGAATAACAAGCCTGAGTGTCTCAACACTTTCAGGATCTTTAACTCATACCCTGTTCCTCCAAATCTTGTATTTCAGGATCAAAAGAGCACCATATATCCAACCTCTAGATATATGTATACTGACCCAAAAGATAGGGAATGCTTTATCACTGAAGCAGATTTGTCAAAGGCACCTATCAGTCATCTTTTGGGTCTGAAGTGGATGATAACCAAGAAGGATGATTCTTGGTTCAGGATGAAGATTGTTGCTGTGCTCAACAACAGATAGGATGAACTGAAGAAAAGAGAAGAGTTCATCTATATCAAGCAAGAAGTCTTTTATGAGTTTGAGTCAATCAACAGAAGATGAAGAAGAAGACTCTGCAGCCTATTTTTTTCTTTCTCTTTGTAATTGTCTTGTTATCATTAGATAGGGGGAGATTGTTAAGGCAAAAAGCCTTACCCCTTAGGATCTTAAGATAACAAGACAACATAGACTAGCTTAGAATAGTTTGTAGAATAATTTAGCTAAGTTTAGGAGTGATACTAAGTAGCCAGTATTGGCCACTCGGTATCAGTACTCAGTATTGGAAATGCAATGCTGAGTAGAAGGACTGAGTTACAATTTGTTATGTAACTGACTAAGATCAAATATGAAAAGCTTAATACACCAAAATCAATCCATTGCTTGATGATTGATGATATTATCAATGAAACTTGAAGATGAAGTTAGGTTTTTAGTGAGAGAAATAAGAGAGAGAGAGATAGAGAGAGAGAGAGAGAGAACAAATGCAGCGAAAATGATGCTTTGATAATTGCAAGAGTTGGGGAATTAAGGCTTACACTATGGTTTATATACCATGGCCTTAATTCCCTAATTAGTTGAAGACTAATCCTAAGCTAAACTAACACAATATGCAATGTTACACATTGCCCCTAGACTATTCTTAACAACAATTTAATACCTAACAAAATCCCTTGATCTTAGTCATTTTCCTAGTTTAGTCCTTCGGTTACTCCTTTGCCCATTATGTAAGATCTCTATATCACTATAAATAGAGATCATCTTGCAAAGGAGAACTTACCAATTCACTTTACACTTTCATATCTTATTGTAATTGATCAGTGGTCTTGCTATTCTGCAGCATACCACACTTTGTGGAATTATATATTTGACTATAATTTTGTTCTATACATTATTTGTCTTAAGTATTAATAATTCTATCAATTAACTAAGTAATCCAGGGTTGTTGTGACCTAACAAACATGAATCCTTGCTTCCTGCCTTAAAAATATTTCCAATCTTTAGGTAGAAAACCATAAAACTTGGTAGAAAACCATAAACCCTAGTTCATGGTTATTAACACCAAATGGTAAATCTGTATGGGTGTTTCACCCATCATTAACATCTTTTAATACCTAACAATCTCCCCCTTTATAACAATAGTCTAGGTTGCATATCTTTGAAGTCTTCTTTGTTTGTAAAGCTGGAGCTGAGTGTTGAACCGTTGAGCAGTTTTGTTTAAAAATCAGCATCAGCTTTTGATCATCGGTGACAGACATACTTTTAATTGGCTTTACAACCAATAAAAAGTATTCCATAGATAGAGCGGTTAGCAGCGGAAGTCCTTTCTTGAAGTTGTGGCGTTTGTCGATTTGCTGCTGATCCTCGGTTCCCGATGTTTGTTGAAGTCGTAGCGGTGCGGAATATTGATATGATTTGGATTTTCTGACCGTTGTTGATAATGTTGGAGTACGATCATAGAATCCCTTATCTGATGTATTGACTGTTGTTGATAAGATTGGAGTACAGTCATCAGATCTTCTATCAGACATAGTGACCGTTGTTGATAAGAGTGGAGTACAGTCGTCTGAATTTCGAACAAAAAGGTATCAGGGTAACCTATGATCACATAGATTGCCTGTTAGCACAACAGTTACAGAAACTGTGTGACCTACGTTCAGTGTTGGCATTGATGTTAGCACTGGTAGGATTTCCATTCAATCATCGTGGAATACCAATATTTTTGGTATCACTATGAATGTTCCGGCAATATCTCAAAGATATGCTTGGTAGAGTGCCTGTGTCCTAGAGATATTTAACACGGTTCTAGACTCTATACGTGGACAAATGAAGGCGAGGACTGGATGTGGGTCCTCTTTTTCAATATCAACAATTTCCAAATGATATGTCGATAGTGGATGTGGTTATCTCCGTGATTTTGAAACAAGTACTTTTTGTACTTGAGTGGTCAGTGGGGGTTGTGCATTGCACCACTGGGTCCATGATGTCTTAATCAGAAAGCAACATATGCAATCCGATATAGATGAGGTTACCCCGTCATTTGTTCGGTTTAGGGAGGGTTTTTCGTTTTCTTTAACCCTTTCACAGACGCTCCTCACTCAACTCACTTTTTCGTTTTTAACCACAGCCTCGTTTTTTTTTGTTTTTACCATGTGATAAGCTGATTTGCACCCCATACTTCATACCCCCTCTCAATTTTTACCTCAGCGCACCCCAATCAAGATCCCATGATACTTGATTCTGCTCACCTAGACCTAGGAACCCTCACTTTATAGTTCCTATATTGTCGGTGGCTCCGGGGAAGATCATGATGGGTTTAGCAGATCATAGGAGTAATTTGAGAGTGGTCTATTACGCTCATGTGCATTTTAGTCAGCTTTCAAAAGATGTTGCATTTTATAAATTCACATGGATTTTTCTTCGGATTTTGATGTAATTCCGGTAAAAGTTGTTGCCTGAATGATTGTGGATTTTAAGGCACAACAACTTGTTCTTTTAAGGTAACACCAGACTCACGTAGAGTATCCGTTAGCACACGGTATGAATCGGTAGTCGTTTGCACAACCGTTGATTCAAATATGTGACCTGCGTTTAGAGTTGGCGTGATTTTAGCTCTAGCAGAATTTCTACTCGATCCTCGTGAAACATCAGATTGTGATGCCACGACGAGTGTTCCGATAGATTCACGGAGATCCATATTTGTAGTGCAAGTGTCCTATATTGGAAGGTTTTTCAGGGTGAGAACTAGACACACTGTGCATACAAAGAGACTTAACCCGGGGCAGGAGGTTATTATGATTCACTACCGACATACGCCAAATGAGTAGTCAGTAGCTTTTGTGCTATGTCCCCTAATGAAATGAAACAAATTCGTGTTGAGAGGAATTTGAGTACTTGGTGGTGGCGTGCATTTGCTTTACTGGGCCAGTAAAGTCTAGTGAAACATGCAACGCATGAATGATCACCCATTTGTATGGTTTCCCGGTTTGTTAATGGTTTGGATGCACTCAAAGGTGTGTTTTCTTAAAGTTATCATGTTTTCACATCACCTTGCAGTCACCTAGTACTATACCCTAGACGTATACCCTCACATTTATTAGTTGGAAGATAATATTTCCACGGGAAGGTAGGCCGGATCTGGCAAACAATGGGAAGGTATTGTGTTGTGAAAGATTTTTCGTTTAATTATTCAGTTGGGTATTTATATTTTATTTTAGAAATTTTCTCCCCCTAGAAATATTAATTCTCCCCCTTGAATTAATATGTCTCCCCTCGACAAAACAAAGATATGAAGAAGTTTTGAGTTTTGAGGACGTACCTTATACATCGTTGGAGGGTTGAAGGAGAGGATTTGCGGTGATGACTGGTTGAGCTTTTGTGCTTCCTGGTTATGAGCGGGTTCTGAATCTGATTTGATCAGAAGCCATTTTCCGTTGAGGACCGGGTTTCAAGCTGAAGTACTTGAAAGCCATTTCTATGAAGCTCGGGTCATACACGGAAGTGTGTAAGAGCCATCTCTGTTGAGGCTCGAACTATACACTGAATTGTGTATAAGTCATTTCTCTGGAGACTTTTTGATGAAAATTTATATATATATATATATATATATATATATATATATATATATATATATATATATATATATATATATATAGGGTCCGGATCCGGTGAGGACTCTTTTCCTCGCGAGGACTATGAGGACTCCAAAAAAAACTCTAAAAATGATCCAAAACAAATTTTTTTCAAAAAATTCCTTTTTTAAACATTAAAATCGCTATGCATAAGATCCAAAAAAATAAAAAAATTCCAAAAATGATCCCAAAAAAAAAAATGGATCATAATAATGATCCACAAAAAAAATCTCGATCATTGTTATGATTCGCTAAAAAAAGTGGATCATAATTATTTTTTTTGAATTTTTTTTTTGTCAAATGTAGTAATAATCATGGTAGGTTATATATATATTTTTCGGAATTTTTTGAAGTTTTTATGAGGTGTCCTCGCGAGTCCTCACCGAAAAAAGAGTCCTCACAGGATCCCACTTCTATATATATATATATATATATATATATATATATATATATATATATATATATATATATATATATATATATATATATATATATATATATATATATATATATATATATATATGTATATAAGATCCCTGGTCGAGACTGGTAACTATCCCCAAGTATTTATCATGAGTGTTGGATAGAAGAGCTTTAATTCCAGTCATGTGCCTTGAACAAACCAAGTGAAGGTACCTCAGATTCTACATAAAAGAAATAAAACATTTTAGGTACCCAATCATGTATGGGTCCAGAACGATTAGTGACAGATGTTTTATGCAGATTTATGTGATGATCAATTTAGAGCGTTGGGGAACTGCTAGGAGGTAGTTCGGATTGAATAATCCAATGAGATTTTTCGTTTTTAATCCAGTTATATTTCACATGAGTATTCGTTTTAGAGGATGGTTTTTTGCCTTTTGAGGAAACGGACGGTTTTGACTTTTGTGCAGCGTTTTTCCGAGAAGACTTGTGGCGAGAAGACAGATGGGAGACAGAAGTTTGTGGAGTTTGAGAAGATTTATTCAATTGTTTAAAAGTTTTCTTTTGAGCTTTTGATGGAGACTCTGAGTTTGACGATGTTTGTTTAGAAACTGACCGATACATGAGACGACGATGAGATGAAGATTTTTCAGAGGTTGGTTTGAATGGACGTGTAACAGTAGATTTTACTGGTCGTGAGTTTATTGATTTGCAGTGATATGGATAGCATGTTTTGCATGTCTTTATAAGTTTGCCATATTTATGATATACTATACTCTTATGAATACTGCAAGGTGCATCAAGTCTTACAAAAAAACGTTTATCAGATTGAGTTATCTGTTTCTTTGTAATTATATCAAAAAATCCTTTTGTTCCAGATTTGTCAATTTTTTAACATACACATCACCAAAATTAGGAGAGTATCGGAGAGGTCGATAAACAGTAGAATCATAATCAGTTCTAAAAGCAGTTAAAATAGTTTTCCATAATTAGAGTCATTACATTTATTTTTAACAGAAAAAGATGAAACTACAGACTTAGGTGGACTAGACTTCTTAAGTAGACTAGGCTTCTTAAGCATACTGGATCCAGTCTGAATAGACTTCTTTGACTGCGAGGCTCTTTTGACTTCATCTTGTTCCAAGGACTTCTTCCCTCTAGACTCTAATCTTCGATCTGGCAAGATTCAAAATAGGTGGATTAGAGCTTCTCTTCAAGATGGTTGGAACTGGGTTTGTTGGTGCTGGTCCTAATAAAGAGGCTTTAGAATTTTGAGAAACAGTATTGTTCGTTTTAGCTTTTAATTCTAACATGGTGTCCTCTAAATTATGTATTTTGTTTTGAAGTTTTTCTTTTTCTTTATCAAAGGCCTTATGAGTTTCATCAATTTCAGTTTCTAATTGGACAATTTTCTTCTCTAAAACTAATGGTGGAACATATAGCTTTGGCTCTTTGATTTGTTTTAAAATTTGGTTTTCAGGAATGGAAAATTCAGCAGGTGTGAAGATTGGAAATTATTCATTGTGTTCAAATTTCGCTTTCTTCTTTTCGTATGTTGAGTTTAGGGCATCATAATTGAAGCTAATTTGAGCATATTCTTCCTTTTCCCGGATGAACTTTTCAACTTCTGCTTCTTTATCTGGCATATGATGGAAGCTTTGCCAGATTCCCAAGTTCATGTAATCGTAGTTATATAATGTTGGAAGAACATCTGCAACTTTTTCCAGAGGGCGAGTGTTTTCTGCTCCAAGACCCACTTTTGACTTGAATGATCTGAACTCTTTTGGCTGGTTTAATTTTATCGCTTGTTCAGTATGACCATCTTTCACTATCGTCTGCTCCAGTTTTGAGATGTGTTCTTCAACATTTTCTTTTCTGACAGTAAGACTGTTTATGGTTGCTGATTGTTCATCGATTTCCTTTTTAAAGCTGTTTGTTATGTTTTTGATTTGTTCATTTAGTTTTTGAATTTCGTTGTCAGCCATCTTCAACTGATCTTTGTAGTCTTTCATCTTGATGTCTGCAGACTTCATCCAGGTTTGCTCTCGATTTAATTGAAGCGCCAGGTCATTTTAGCTTCTTGGAGTCGTCATTATCACTTGACACCGTTTTCATGGTTTTCAGGTTCGAAATTTCAAGGTTTTTTTGCATTAATAATTTGATTTAGTCTATCTACCTCACTGGTGTGAGCAGCATGAAAGGGTGACAACTGTTGTTGTAACTCTTGTGTTTTTTTGATTTGAAAGGTTATTTTGATTGACTTGAGGAACAAGAGTTTCAAGTTGACAACGAAAGGTTAAATTTTCTGCCTTTAAGTTTGAGATTTGTTCATTGGATTCATTAGTTGTGTTAACTTGTTTTCGTAGACTATTTTGTAATTCAGAATTTTGAAATTGATAAGCAGATTTTGACGTAGACAACTGATTTTATAATTCCTTGTTTACTTGAGTTATTTGAAGAGAACATTGACTTAAATTACTTAAATCATTTAAAAGTTGTTCCTTTTCGGATTCTAAAGAGGTAATTTGTTTTGTCAGTTGTGATTTCTCATCAATTTTAACAAAAAGTTTTTCATTAAACAAGGAATTCTCTGATTCATCAGTGTCTGAGTCAGATAGTAATCAAACGAAGAAGAGTGTACCTCATTTTCATCGTTTTCAGGGATATCCAGTGCAGCTCTCAGTTCGTTTGATCTCGCCATAAGAGCCAGGCTGGCAGTGCATTCCTCTTCCTCTTGATCATCTGAGTCTTCCAACCACTGTTGGTCCTCAGGCAGTAGGACCTTGCCATTTTCAACTTGCTTAGCCATGAGCATTTTCCTCTTGAAGTATTCAGAGTCTTTCACCTTAGGCTTCTTGCATTCTTTAGCAAAGTGCCCCGTCATACCACTGTTGTAGCATTTCTTTGGAGGCTCAGTAGAGGAAGATGAGGATTTGTTGTTAGGTGTTTGGGAAGAGGAGTTGAATTTGAAGTTTGAGGATGATCTGAGGTTGTTGTTGGTTGGCTTGTTATAGTAATTGTTGTTATAGCTTGAAATGAGAACCAAGGCTTGACGAACCGACTCGATTTCATCATTTGTCCCCGCAGGGGTTAGAGTCTCTGGTTCTTCTTTTCCCACTTCTTTTGATTGTGCTGCAATCATTGCTTCATTGATACGTTTGTTGAGAGCTTGGTTTTGCTTGGCCAACATTGCAAGAGTGTCAGCAGTATCTTGCCTAGTTTTGGCGATTCCTTTCGCCATAGATTCATTGTGATTTAGGTACTCATATAATTCCTGAATGTGTATGAGGCTTAAGTCCTTGTGTTGCATCGCACTGTTGCCAAACATCTCCCATTCCGGTAGTAGGGATTGGATAAATTTGATGTTAATTTCAAGGTTCTCTTTGATGAGTTTGTTCTTTCTGAGATCATTGAGCATGTTGCAAAATCTGTGGTAGGTTTTCTCCAATTCTTCTCCTGGGGTAGCTTTAAATTGACCGTAGGTGTTTAGGGTGGATACCATCTTAGCTTTGTTACCCAGGTCCGTACCCTCCATTTGCTTTTGGATCTCATCCCAGAGCTCTTTACCCGTGCTGAAACTATCAAGGCTACTGTAAATTCCATTCGTAAGGCCATGCAACATATAGGAGTGTGCGTACACGTCAGCCCTGGCCCTATCCTTCTGCACTTGGGTGTATTCCGACGAAGGAATTTCAATTACACCACTAGGCACTGCTGGTACAGAGTTTGGGGCTGCTACCACAGCACGGTAGAACTTTGCTGGTCCGGTTTGAAGGGAGTCAAGGATATCTGGAACGACATGTTGGCTCAGGATGAAATGGAGAAGCCGTTTCTTCCATTGACCGTATTCTCCTCGGTAGAGAACAGGTGGTTTTGTGTCTGATCCAATGGTCAAGGCGTCCTTGGAAGTCATTTCTTAGTGGTAAGAAAACGACGGGAAAAAAATTAAGTGTGGAGAAAGAGTTCGGGCCGAAGACTTGTAAGAGTTCGGGCCGAAGATTGATTCGTGTTCGGGCCGAAGAGTGAGTAGTTTTCAGGCCGAAGATTTTGAGATGTCCGGTTCGAAGACTTGGAAGTGTTCAGGTCGAAGACTTGGAAGTGTTCGGGTCGAAGACTTGGGAGAAGTTCGGGTCGAAGACTTGGCAGTGTTCGGGTCGAAGACTTGGAAGTGTTCGGGTCGAAGACTTGGAAGTGTTCGGGTCGAAGACGTGGAAGTGTTCGGGTCGAAGACTTGGGAGAAGTTCGGGTCGAAGACTTGGGAGAAGTTCGGGTCGAAGACTTGGGAGAAGTTCGGGTCGAAGACTTGGTTCAAGATGTTCGGGCCGAAGAGTCTACTGTTCTCGGGCCGAGAACAGTTGCGTCGTTCTTGAGCAGAACAGTTACGAATAGCCAAGAAAAACCACTAATTTGATCCTAAAACGCTCGTTTCTTAACCAAAATCTTTGATTCTTTTTGCAAAATGACCCAAAACCTTTTTTCTTCAATCCATTACAACAATAATTAACCAAAAACAACCTAGATCTAATAAGAAATTTGAATTTTGAAGGTTTTGAAGCTTTAATGGTTTTTAACAAAAATCACAATTTCTTCATCTGAATGTATTGGATTCGATCTAATCTCGATTCTAAGCTTAATATACTAACAATAAGAAGCTACTTAACTCATATGAACAAGAATTAATATCTCAAATCCGTTTTTTGATTTTAGACCCCTTTTCTGCAAAAAAAAAACTTGATAAACCCTTTTGATCTTCTTATTTGAACAGCAAGCAATGGAAATGGATCGTTTTCAGATTGAAATTAAGCTCTGATACCAATTGAAAAACTTAATACACCAAAATCAATCCATTGCTTGATGATTGATGATGATTATCAATGAAACTAGAAGATGAAGTTAGGTTTTTAGTGAGACAAAAGAGAGAGAGAGAGAGAGAGAGAGAGAGAGAGAGAGAGAATAAAATGCAGCGAAAATGATACTTTGATAATTGCAAGAGTTGGGGAATTAAGGCTTACACTATGGTTTATATACCATGGCCTTAATTCACTAATTAGTTTAAGACTAATCCTAAGCTAAACTAATACAATATGCAATGTTACACATTGCCCCCAGACTATTCTTTACAACAATTTAATACCTAACAAAATCCCTTGATCTTAGTCATTTCCCTAGTTTAGTCTTTCGGTTACTCCTTTGCCCATTATATAAGATCTCTATATCACTATAAATAGAGATCATCTTGCAAAGGAGAACTTACCAATTCACTTTACAGTTTCATATCTTATTGTAATTGATCAGTGGTATTGCTATTCTGCAGCATACCACACTTAGTGGAATTATACATTTGACTATAATCTTGTTCTATACATTAATAATTCTATCAGTTAACTAAGTAATCCAGGGTTGTTGTGACCTAACAAACACGAATCCTTGCTTCTTGCCTTAAAAATATTTCCAATCTTTAGGTAGAAAACCATAAAACTTAGTAGAAAACCATAAACCCTAGTTCATGGTTATTAACACCAAATGGTAAATCTGTATGGGTGTTTCACCCATCATTAACATCTTTTAATAAGATTATAACTAAACCTTTCATTATCAAGTTTTCCCCCAAATCTGAACACACAACTAACCAAGAGATGAAATATACCGTAGATCTTAGCTTGGAGGTAAAGATCTTTAAGATTCAAGATGATTTAACCCAAGATTCACCAAGAACACCTTCTTTTCTCTCGAAATTGGTAGCACACTTCCTAGGGTTTCAAAAAATAGAAAACCCTAGCTTTTCCTGACTTTGTAATGATCTAGCTTGCAAAGTTCGCGCCACGAACACAAACCTCACGCCGTGAACTTACGCGGGGTTCGACCCCTTCGCGTCCGACTTCACGACCGCTTACTCTTACCCAAATTTTCGGTTTGCTCCTCGCGCCACAGACTCCCCAAGTTCGCGTCGTGAACTCCTCCGGGTAGGGATCCTTATTTTCCAAACGGGTCGACATGGTGCAATCCGCCTAAAACACTTTTAATCATTCAGTTATCTCTTCCATACACTTAGCTAGCTATTCAAAACGAGAGGTCAAAGTCCAGTTTTAACTAAAGTCAACATATTACAAAATTGTCTAATCTTTGACTTAAACACATAGTCAATCATACTTTTTATGAATTAAGCACCCTTTCCTTCACAATCGACCTTCAAATTACGATCCATCAACAATTATATGCACCCAAACGGGTCAAGGTCGCATAATCCGACTATAACTCTTTCAAATATTCTATTAACCTTCTCATATACATATAATCTGCACATTATGACCTTTCATTTGCTAGTCATTTTAAATAAAAGTAAAAATCCATCTTTGGCCAAATTCAATCAATCACAAGTTTGACTAATTTTGACTTATGCATAAAGTCAAGCATGCTTTTACGAAACTAACAAATTCTTTACTTGCGAGATACCACTCCTCATCTTATCGTTTTCAGTTCCACTCATTATTGGTTCCTTAACAATTTCTCCCGTTTTCCAAAATTTTTGATCTCTCCCAAAAAAATTAAAAAATTCTTGTCTTTACTTAAGGTCATGGTAGACATTATCGTTTCTTAACCTTTATTTGGTCACTTATACCATTACTTAATATTCCTAAATGCAACCCACAGTTTTAAACCAAATTATCATTTATCATATAATTATAACAATAATACTTAACTATACGGTTCTATATACGTCAAATATAAACATCATAATACTGACACAACAATTCATACTTAACTATCGTATCGAGATGATCGGAAATTGTTAAGGGAAAAAGTCTTACCCCTTGGGATCTCAAAGATAACAAGAAAATGTAGACTATCTTATATTAATATGGAATAGAAATTAGCTAAGTCTTGGTATAATACTGAGTGGGCAGTATTGGCCACTTAGTATTGGAACTCAGTATTGAGATCAAATACTGAGTAGAAGGACTGAGTTAAACATTTCCATGTTTAACAGACCAGATCAAATCCCTTTGATCTCGGTTACTTTCCTTTTCTCAGTCCTTCCACTAGTCTTTTCCACTTTTGTAAGTCTCTATAACACTATAAATAAAGATCACTTCGCATAAGAGTACTCACCAATTTACTTATTCACTTTCATACATTTGTAATTGACAGTGGTCTAGTTATTCCGCAACAAGCCACACTTAGAGGATTTATACATTGACTCTAATGCTGTGTTCATCACTTTAATTTTCATAAGTATATTAAATCTATCAATTAACATACAAACCAGGGTCGTTGTGACCTAACAACTAGTATCAAAGCAGGCTAAATGAATTTTTATTTAGTCGATTTATTACCCTTGCAGCCATTCCATATACCTACCTTTCCCAACCTCCAAAATAAAAAAAATGTATTCAATCACTGCCCTAGTTATGTCAGGAAAGGGTGTGCCTATCTTTGATGGCAAAGACTTTCATCAATGGAAGTTGAAAGCCCAATGGTATCTTGAATCTATCCATTGTGAAATGCTCACAGTGCTGACTGATGGTCCCATCATTCCACAAACTGTGGAACCCGTTGCAGCTACTGACGATGCCCCTGCAAGATCAAGAACCATTGCAAAACTGAAGCACACATGGACTTATAGTGATCGTTAAGTGTTCAGTCTTGACTCTAGAGCCAAAGGTGTGATTGGTAATGACGTTATCAAGGAGATACTTACTGCAATCATGCCATAGCCAACTGCTAAAGCTATGTGGGATAGCTTAATCATCACCTATGAAGGCACAACAAAGGTGAAGTTGCAAAGAAAAAGCAACATGAGAAGGAAATATGAAAATTTCTTCTCAAATCCAAATGAAGACATCACTTCTCTGTATAACAGGTTCAGTACTGTTATCCATGATCTTATCAGTGTTGGAATTGTGAAGGAAGAGGGATAATTATGTCAAAAATTTCTGGACAGACTTCTTCAATAATTCCTTGATATGAAAATTTTTGTCAATGCTGCTAACAACATTGAAACATACACTCTTCAAACTTTGTATGGTTTAATGTTGAAACATGAGGAGAATAATGTTGCTCGACTGCTCAACTGGAAGAAGACTGACAAGAATGCCACTAGCATGGCTCTAATTGTTAAACCAGTGCAACATGCCTATACTGTCACTGAGCCAGATGAGCCAGAGGTTGAGAATGATTATGCTGAGGCAGAAGAGCTTGAAAATCAAATGGCTCTTATGTCTATGAAGTTGGATTAGTTGAAAAAGAAGAGGCTTGGTGTTAGCTCTTCTAATACTGACCCCAGATCAGGTCTATGCTACATGTGTGGAATGTGTGGACGTATTGCTTCCAACTGTCATACTAAGTATTCTGAAACCTGATCAGAATGATAAGATTGCATATCGTACTAAACGGTATAGGGAAAATTATGTCAAGTCGAAGAACTGGAGCAAGGACAAGGGTGCAGCAGGGAATGGAGCACCTTATCAGGCACTCTACTCAGAAGCTTCGATTGATGAAGAACTGAGTGATGAGCAGGAAGAAATTGAAAACAAAGCATTTATCGCTTTTAATGAAGATAATTTGAAGAGTACCTTTGAGAGAGATATCAAAGAGGCTCAGAGGATGACTGTCCATAGTGATTGGGATTCCACTCAGTTGTACAAGGTGAGTGCCTTTCAAACTTACTCTTTAAATGAAAAAGAAAAGATTTTTGAGTACATGATTGTTGATCTTAAAACTTTAGTATAGAAAGAAAAAGCTTTGATATTAACAATTTTAGAACATGAAAGGGTAAATAATGAAAACCATGAAAATTAGCAAGATTAAAATATTTAGAATTAGATTTTTTAAATTTACAAGAAATGAACCAAAAAATAGCTGATAAAGCACACTTACATAAACTTGAAAAAGAGAAATTTGATAAACAATGTAAATCTTATATAAAACTTAATAAATATTTAAATCAACAATTTCTAGAAAATGTGAGGGCCGCACTTGGTGTTGATCCTCGGTTAAAACGTAGAAACAATTTTGCTGATTTATTTGAGGAGCTTTCAGACATGAATCCAATTCAATTCGTTAAATCTTAAACCTTTTGTGAAGTTGGATGTCAAACTGAGTCTACAAGAGCTATGCTGAACTACAAGAGCTCAGTATTGAATTTCCTACAACAGAAAATTCTGATACTAAACCTGATGTAGTGAAGTATGACACATCTGCTATTCCACCATATCATATTTAACACTACCACTTTTAAAAAATGTCCTACAAATGAAACAACTTCCAAACCACTAATAATATCTGATACTGAAGTTGCAGGAACATCTCATTCAAGTACTGAAAAAACCAAAGAACCTGTTAAAGTTGTTGTTTTAAAACATGATAATCAAAAGCCAACTTCAACAGGATCTTCAAGTGTTAAAGATAAAAAGTCTATACCAAATAAAACTTCTTTATCACATAAAAAGAAAAAGCCTGAGTCATCTCCTAGTAGGACTGTTACAAAAGATGTAAAACCTCCAAATAAATATGTTAAACATGGTCTTTTAAAATTTATTGGTGATCATATTATATTTTTTAGTCAAAAGTTTGCCAAACTAACTCATACTGATCAGCAAAAAGAAAAACAGCTGTAAAAAATTCCTTATGAAAACATGTTTAGAAATAGGCCTAGAAAATGTTACAGATGTCATCATATGGGCCATAAAGGAGATGAATGTTGGACAAATCTCTCACATCCTAGGTACTCAGTACCAAAGCAAAAGAGGGAAAACAAGTCAGTGCCACAAAAGAAAACCTCTAAGGTTTCCCATGATATGATACTGACCCCTCCAACAAGAGAGATTAAATCAAAAAATGGTAACCCCTTACCAAAGGTCCCATTCAAAAATGGGTTCCTAAAAAGAACTAATCCTTATTTTGTATATTGTGCAGGATGATAGAAAATGGTACCTTGATAGTGGCTGCTCAAGATACATGACTGGCAGTATGGAGTACCTTCAAAATTATACACCAAAGAAGGGTCCTTCTATCAGGTTTGGAGATGATTCAATAGGAGAACAAGGGGTTATGGAGAAATTCAAGCAGGCAACATTACCTTTAAGAAGGTTGCCTATGTTGAGGGGATTAAACACAATCTGCTTAGTATCAGCCAGATGTGTGATGATGACAAGGAAGCAAGATTCAGAAAGGCTGCAAGAATCATCTATAATGAGAAGGGACAACCTATTCTTGTTGCTCGAAGAGAGAAAGATGTGTATGTTGTAAATCTTTCTGAAACTCACCCCACAATAAGAGTCTGCCTCACATCAACTTCAGAAATATCAATGAACTCAGTACTAAGAAGTTGGTGAGAGGGTTGCCCACAATTACTTATTCCAAAAATAAGTTGTGTACATCATTTGAAATGGGCAAGCAGAAGAAGAGTTCATTCAAGTCAAAAGTCAACCATTTCATCAATGAACCTCTTACTATGATACATATGGACCTTTTTAGTCCTATCAGTACACCATCACTGGGCAAAAAGGTCTATACACTGGTATTAGTAGATGAATACTCAAGGTATACTTGGGTCATCTTCTTGAAGACAAAATCAGATGCTACCACAGAAATAATTGCCTTCATTAAAAGAGAAGAGCTCTAGAAGGGTACTAAGGTCAAACAACTTAGAAGTGACCATGGTACTGAATTCAAGAACTCGGTACTGGCAAGTTTCCGTGAAGACAAAGGAATTGTACAAAATTTCTCTGCATCTTACACGCCACAACAAAATGGTGTTGTATAAAGAAAGAACAAAACATTAATTGAAGCTGCAAGAACTTTGTCATGCCATGCTGGACTGGCACTGAGTTTCTGGGCTGAAGCTGTAAACTGTGCAAACTTTAGACAGAATAGAGCCACTATAGTCCAGAGACATCACAACACTCCTTATGAGTTATTCCATGGCAGAATTCCTAATGTGGATATTTCCACATCTTTGGGAGTAAATGCTTTGTACTCAGTACTAAGCAAAATCTCAACAAATTTTCTCCCAAAGCAAATGAATGCATTTTTATGGGCTATTCACCGCACTCCAAGGCCTTCAGAGTGTATGTTATGTCAACAAAGGTGATTGAAGAATCCATCCATGTTACTTTTGATGAAAATCCGGATGAGCATTCTACTTCAGCAAAGGAGGACATAAGTGGTATTGAAACCTTATGTACTCCTGAAAAATCCAATGCTAAATAGCCCAAGACTCACCCGTATCATGTTTCAAGTGATATGAGTGATGATGATCAAGATTTCTCTTAGTATGGGAAAACTGCAACAAATACTGAGGTTCCCAACACTGAGAACCTCAACAATGAGTTCTCCAATCTTGATCTAAATCATTCCACATATGAATAGGGTGAAACATCAAATCCACAACAAGAACCAACCATAAATCTACATAATCAAGAAAACCAGCACTTTGTAGTGTCTAATACTGATCAAAATTCAGATTAGTCTCAGACTAACATCTCCTCAGTCCAAGAAGACATTGGTGACCTTTCTTCCAATGCTGCCTTAGGAAAAAATCTGAGGGAGCATAGAGACCATCCTCATTAAAATATTATTGATCCTCTAAGGTGTTCAAACAAGAAGAAGATTAGCTTTTGAACCCCAAGAAACTGCAAACTTTTGTTTCTTTTCAAGCTTTTTATCTAACATGGAACCAATGAAAGCTGATGAAGCTCTATTAGATGAAGACTGGTAGAAGCTATGCAAGAAGAGCTTACAGCATTTGAAAGAAATAAATTTTTGGACTTAGTACCACCTCCTACTAGAAAAACTATAATTGGTACCAAGTGGGTGTTCAGAAACAAAATTGACAAAGATGGAGTTGAAATCAGGAACAAAGCAAGACTGGTTGCTCAGGGTTACAGGCAAGAGGAAGGAAATGACTATGATGAAACATTTGCAACATTTGAAAGAATTGAAGCAATTAGGTTGTATCTTGCATACGCAGCTTTCAAGAACTTCAAGGTATATCAAATGGATGTCAAGAGTGCCTTCCTAAATGGAAAATTGCAAGAGGAAGTTTATGTTAAACAACCCCCAGGTTTTGTTGATCCTAAATTTCTAAATAATGTTTTCAAGCTTGATAAAGCTCTATATGGACTCAAACAAGCTTACAGAGCGTCGTATCATACCCTATCTGAGTATTTAATTGAAAATAAATTTACAAGAGGTAAAATAGATAAAACATTATTTTCAAAAAGAAAAAGGGTCTGTCATCTTACTCATTCAGATATATGTAGATGACATTATTTTTGGCGCCACTTACAAATCAATGTGTGATTGGTTGGCCAAGATAATGTCAGCTCACTATCAGATGAGTATGATGTGAGAACTTACTTATTTTCTTGGTTTACAAGTTGATTAAAAGCGTGATGGCACTTTCATAAACCAAAGTAAGTATGTGCATGACATGGTGAAGAAATATTAATTTGAAAACTTTTCTTCTATGCACACCCATATAAGTACTCAGGATAAGAAAAGTAAGGATGAAACTGGTAAACAAGTATGCCAGTCCACATATCGAGGTATGATTGGTTCCTAACTTTACTTAGCAGCTAGCAGGCCTGATATCACGTTTGCAACATGTTTGTGTGCTCGGTATCAAGCTGATCTAAAAGAATCACATATGAAAGCTTTTAAGAGAATTTTTAGATATCTTTCACGAACTCCTAACATGGGTCTTTGGTATACCAAAGACTCAGACTCTAACCTTTAAGGGTTTACAAATGCAGATTATGCAGGTTGCAGGTTGGATAGGAAAAGCACAAGTGGAGGATGTCAATTCCTTGGTGGAAGATTAGTTGGTTGGTCATCCAAGAAGCAAAACTCAGGAGCCACTTCTACTGCACAAGCAGAATATGTTGCTGCAGGAAGCTATTGTGCTCAACTCGTATGGATGCAGTACCAACTTATGGACTATGGGTTTAATTTTGCGAAGATACCTATTCATTGTGATAACAAGAGTGCTATTGCTATCACTGAGAACCCAGTCCATCATTCAAGGACCATGCAGATTGATATCAGACACCACTTTATCCGAGATAATGTGGAAAATGGTAAGGTTCAGGTAGATTATGTCCCTACAGAGGAGCAATTAGCCGATGTGTTTACTAAACCTCTCTTAGAAGAAAGGTTTATGTACTTACTAGGACAATTGGGTTTGCTGAATCCTTAATTTTCCTTGAAATTTTCTGATACTGTCTACTCAGTATTGGGTTCAATACTGACCAGTACAGTATAGCTCGTCTGATTTATAAAATTAAATAATTTTTTTTTATTAGTTTTTAAGTTAAATTATATGTTTTTATATTTTTAATTTTTGTTAATTTAATTGTTTTTAACACTAACTCGGTATAGGGAGTCCTGGAGTACAAAACTGATTGTAATCCTCATACTCCCCAACGGTAACTTTCCTTAATAGAAAAGTTATAGTTAGAACAGGATAAGGCTGTCATTTCGCCGGTTTTACTTCACAGCACTGTAATGATTGCCATTAAAGGTATAAATAACCGTTTTTTTAATTCAAATTTTATTTAACAGTTATTCATTCTTTCTTTCTCTACAATCTCTCTGCGATTAACGAATTTATTCTCTCTTTGCAAGCAAATTTCTCTTTCAATTCATAATCACAGATCGATGGCAAATTTTCAATTAGTTGCACCGAATGCTGCACCAACAGATTTTCAAAAGGATGAACTTCCTCAGTTCTTGAGGAACAACATCAGTGCAAATTTCGATATTCCTCAAGGTTGGGTATATCCTCAGTTCCGACAAATCATTACTTATCTGAGGCATAGCCCAATCCCACATGCTCTTCAAGCTTCCCCATGCCAAGAGCAATCTACCCTGCAATGATGTGTGAATTTTGGTACACTGCACAGATGGATTCACCAAACATGATTGTGTGATTGGCTATTAGAGATCAACGACGAGCGTTTATATCAACAACAATCATCCGAGAAACACTAAGATTACCTGCACATGCTCAGTATGATGAGTTCGTTGATCGTGATACTGCACGGTCTGTCTTGCCTCTTCTAGGAAGACAAAACACCAAAGGCACAATTAAGAGGCATGAATTCGGCCCAATGTGGGGAAGTATGATCTCAACCATAATTCGATGTATGACCCACAAAACAGGGGCCCTTGATCAGATCATTGACTTTGGGATGCAACTGGTTCATGCCATGTACTACAATAGGTAGATTGATTATGCCAGATTGATCTTCAATGACTTGGCTTCACTAGTTCAAGCCAGACTACGAGCCTCAAATGTTCCTTTTTGGAGGTTATTATCACTTATCTTCCAGCACTCAATGCCACATGCTATGTATGATGATTTTGATGGCGTAAGAGCTGATCTTCCTCCAATTTATGCAAATATTTTCTTCATTCCACCAAGGGAGGGGGAACCCCCACTAAGTGCAACAATGTTAGCCATTGTTGAGGCTCACATGGATGATAATAATGATGATGAAGAAGATGATGATGATAATGAAGTTGAAGATGATACTGATGATGATAATGATGATGACAATGCTGATGAAGATGTTGAAATGGTGGATATTCAACCTCCACCGGCACAAGAAGTAGAACACATTCAAAAATATCAACAGGATCCTGATGCTCCTCATACTACATCAGACACTGATACTGACTCAATTCATCAACCACTTATTATATGAAGAAGACCTAGAAGAAGTTTGAGTCCAGTAATCATAGGAGCTTTGTCATCAGACATAGTATTTCACAGAAATGCTCCAACACTGAATCCATCAGTTGAAGAGAAAAATCAGCTTACAACAACTGCTAACCTTCCAAACCAAGAACAAGAACCCATTGCTCAACCAATTGTAGACCCACCTGTTCCCCTTGATGTTGAATTAGAATATGAGCAACAAACACTGGAAGGGGCTTAGGACAGAGGACACCAATGTCCTGAAGGTGCTGGAGGCTCAAACCAACACACTCATGATCCAACATCGACCTCTGCAGATGGAAGAAGGGAATCTGACGAAGTCTCAGGTATGAATTATAATACAACCCTAATATTCTATATATATATATATATATATATATATATATATATATATATATATATATATATATATATATATATATATATATATATATATATATATATATATATATATATATTCCCAAATATAGACTAAGTATTGGTCTGTACCAACTCAATACTGACCAATGTGTCTAACGAACTTTTCAAATATATACCCTCTTATGGCCAACATAATTAGCCCACTACAACTATGCAAAATTCATACACTGAGCACTCAATTGATCATTGTTAGTCTACAGTTGTCTCAAGATATAAAGAGACAATGGTGGTTGATGTCACACTAACACACATTAGTGATGCTTTTATCATGTCCAACTTATTTTAAGTTGGATCAAATGATTTAAGAAATGATCACAAACCCTTAAGCCACAATATCTAAATATTTCCCATGGGGTTTTAGCCACATTACTGTTATCACTCTAACACCGAGTGATAAACATTGAAAATAAAAAGAAGCATATCCCAGGCTTCGACTTCCAAACCCAACCCTTTTTCAGAAAAAGTGACTTATCCTACACTGAGCTACTCAAATATCACACTTACTTATTATTGAAAACTTTCTTACACATGCTTTGCACAAGTTCACAATATTTCATCACAAACCAGATGAAATACAGACTTTACAACTCTATTTACATGATTTTAGAATTTAACAACTACACAATTCTATCTGATAAGCCATTCTTACTAACCAGTTTTCTATTTTTGTTTCTTTATAACCATCTGTGAAGGGTCCTCAGGCTACAATGGCAGAAGTTGAACAAGTCACTCTGCATACAATCATGCAGCAATGAGATTGATTCATTAAAAGAGTCTGTCACATTACTTCAACAACCTCCACTGACTCCACCATCTCAACGCAGTGGAGATAATGCAGATGAAGGTGGAGATGATGATATTGAGCCCATGCCATCACCCAACAATGAAGACGAAGGGGTGATACTGATGAGCTACTGAACCCCTGCCATCTCCAACTCGTGATGAAACTCAAAGAGACGCATGTGGTAATACTGAACCTCTTCCCACCCCATCCAATGATAACAATAAGTTGGAGAAGAGACAAAGAGAAGAAGAAGAAGAGGTTGATCAACCTGAGCCAATTGCTCAGAGGGAGAAAAGAAGAAAGTTGAATGAACATCAGCCTCCTCAACAATCACAATAAATCACTCATACTGAACCACTTAGGTTTCGGTATGAAAAAAAGAAGAGAAAAAGGAAGGTCAGTCCTGGAACAACTTGAACAACATCATTCTGAGCCATCTTCTCAGGGGACACTGATATTGATCCTGACCAACCTCAACAGGCTCAAACTGAGCCACCTGCTCAGGATGAGAACAACCTGCAAATTGTTCTATACAGGCTTTTAGTATGGCCAATTGCTGATGATGATGAAGAACCTAATCCAGTGCCCATTCATAACTTTATTAGCTCTGCACTTGATATGGCAGAAAAAGAAAGCTCTTCATCATCTCCTCCGATAATGAAGAGCCCCCAGAAAAACCAAAAGATCCTCAAGACTATCTAGTTACTAGAAGAAGAAGACCTCCCACAAGAATAATGACAAATTTGGTCCTTACCTCTTCTGAATCTAGTGAGGAACGTGCTCCTTTGATAACTAAACAAAGAAGACCTGTTCATACTATGGAGAGTGATGATCAGAAGGTTCCAAGAAAAAACTAATCAACAACTTGTAGACGAGGTAGAAAAATTTCTCTATGTGCATGAATTGGGGATTAAAGAAGAAGAACCAGATACTTATCCAGACTCTGATACTCCTTCTCCTTCTCATTCTCACAGAATTAAAAGAAACGATCCTGGACATATTCAACATTACTGGAATATGGTTGCAGCAAGGACATGGTACAAGGAAAATAGAAAGGATTTCTTGAAGTCAACAAGGTAAAAGTGAAATCAAAAGAAGGATCAATTGTAATTACTTGCACTGGTATAATCAGTCCTCCCATGAAGATTTTTCTTCATGACATTTAAAATCTAGGTCTTTAAGACTGGGTCAAGATCACTAGACTGATCAAAGAGCTACCAACAAGTTATACTCAAGCTCAAATAGTCTTGGATGAAATTTGTGTTGTTTCTGCAGCATGCTTTGAAAAGGGGATTATATTTGAAGGAGAGTATAGGGCACTCTGTGTGATGACTGAAGCATTCATAAAAAATAAACCAGAGTGCCTCCATACTTACGGATTTTTTTAGTAATACCCTGTTCCCCCTAACCTTGTGTTTCAAAATCAAAAGAGTGTTATATATCCAACCTCTGGATATATGTGTACTGACTCATAAGACAGGGAGTGCTTCATCACTGAAGCAGATCTGCCCAAGGCCCATATCAGTCATCTGGTTGGACTGAAATGGATGATAACCAAGAAGGAGGATCCTTGGTTCAGAAATAAGATTGTTGTTGTGTTGAACAACAAAATGGATGAACCGAGGAAGAAAGAGGAGTTCATCCACATAAATCAAGAAGTTTTCTATGAGAATGAATCCATCAACGGAGAATGAAGAAGAAGATTCAGCTATTAGATGAAGAAAAAGTTTCAGAAAACTTCTTATTTTTGTTTTATTTTTCTTTCTTCCTTCTCTATGTAATATTGTTTTGTTATCATTAGATGGGGGAGATTGTTAAGGCAAAAAGCCTTACCCACTTGGATCTTAAGATAACAAGACAATCTATAATAGCTTAGATTAGTTTGTAGAATAGATTATCTAACTCTCGGTGCAATATTTAGTGGGCAGTATTGGCCATTCTGTATTGGAACTCAGTATTGAAATTCAATACTGAGTAGAAGGACTGAGTTATACATTTCTATGTTTAACAGACCAGATCAAATCCCTTTGATCTCGGTCACTTTCCTTTTATCAGTCCTTCTACTACTCCTTGCCAATTTTGTAACATCTCTATAACACTATAAATAGAGATCACATGGCATAGGAGTACTCACCAATTTATGTATTCACTTTCATACATTTGTAATTGATCAGTGGTCTTGTTATTCCGCAACAAGCCACACTTAATGGATTTATACATTGACTCTAATACTCTGTTCATCACTTTAATTGTCTTAAGTATATTAAATCTATCAATTAACATACAAACCAGGGTTGTTGTGACCTAACAGAAATCCTCCAATCCATTAAGATCCAATCTATCACAATGATTGCAACACCTTAAATCCAAGGCGACTCACGAAATCTCGTTAACCAGAAAGCCCCTGATCTAACAAGATGCGTACAATAACATTATATCTCGCATACAATTCATGTATGCGTCATTCACATAATAACATGTTGTCATTTTCTTTCATATTTAACATATTTTCTATTTGACATTCTAATTAACAAGTTTCACATATGATTATCTTTCTATTATCATATGCCTTTCATAGGCCATAATTATCTTTCACATACATTATACCACTCGGGTATAAACAATCATTTCTAGTGTTACTAACTGTTTCACTTACTCGTTAATCGCCACTAACGGGCTCACTTTCTCAACATCACAAATCCAATGGTTTTGTCACCACCAGGTAACCACTAATTATTTCAACTATCTAAAGTTCACTGGTCAACCTGGTCACCTTGAGTCAACCAATCGACTCTGGTCTATACTTACCACCTATGCCTTAGTATCTAAAGAAATAAGGTGTGATCTGAGTTGCTTTGTTTGAACCCATAACTTTTCATAGCTATAGTGAATCTCCCAAACCAAGCACTAGGTGATTGTTTTAAACCATAGAGAGATTTTTTAAGGCGACATACTTCCCTGTTTTTGAAGTCATTAGTGAATCCATGAGGAGCTTCCATGTACACTTCTTCCTGCAGTTCTCGATGTAGGAATGCATTCTTTACATCAAATTGGTGTAGAGGCCGTCCTTGAACTGCGACTATAGATCAGAGAACTCTAATGGTGTTGATTTTTTCTACAGGAGAAAAGGTTTCTGAGTAATCAATTACATATGTCTGTGTGTAGCCTTTTGCCACTAATCTTGCTTTGTATCTTTCAATTGTTCAATCAGGCTTGTATTTGATTGTAAATACCCATAGACATCCAACAACTCTTTTTCCTGGTGGTAGGACACATTTAGTACAAGTTTTGTTTTTTTTAGAGCTTCCAACTCTTCTTTCATTGCATTTCTCCGTTGTCTTGATTTTAATGCTTGCTCGGTGTTTCTAGGTATTTCTTCTGAACATAGTGTAACTGAGAAGGCTTTAGCTTGTTCAGACAACTGAGAAGGCTTTAGCTAACCTGCTTATGAAGAGCAAGGGTCTTTGAATCATCAAAAAGAAAGCGACAATGTCAAACCTTAAGACACCATTGGCAAACTGTTGTGATCAGTTAAGATATGCATACTTCAAAAGTTGTTAGGCATATCTTTAGATTTAAGGGTGCCTACGGGAATAAAGAGACCAAAAACCCCATCTTAAAAAAAAATCAAATCACCGATCGTGGTGATTTTGTTAAAGATCAATGTGATTTTGATTTTTGGTCACTTTATGCCTTCTATTCTTTATCGGCGATGAAATCAATGGGTACACCCATTCTAGGGTCAAACCTTTAGACTCCATCGGGAAAAAGCTTATTCAAGTGTAAGATCAGTTATGATAAGATCTAGGATAAGGTCATAAGGTTTAGAGAGAAATATATAATAGAAACTGCCATTAAAAGAGAACATTGTTGCCATTCAGTAGAGGGAAAAATGGGAAAATATTTAAGAGAGTAATTTGAAGAGAGGTGAATGATGTGTGCTTATGCTATATTATAGTAAACGTAGATGGCAGTATTGACTAGTGCGTACGTAAATGTGTACCACGATAATTTATCTATACGCTTGTACAGTTTGCTGGAATACTTGTACAGTGTGGTGGATGCATCAAAAAATGTGGTGTGAAAATTAATTCCTTTTGCTATTGAATAAATACATTTCCTAGTTTTTTAATCAGGCGTCGTCCGCACCGGTCACGAACTATCATGATTCATGACCCATGAACCACTAACTCTCGACCATCATCATTCAGGAACCATGAACCACGTACTAGCTATAGACCATGAACCATCAAAACTCATGAACCAGTAAACCCTAAACCCTAATTGACTGATGGCACCATAACCTAATTGACTGATGGCACCATAACTCGTAATATATGACCTTAGTAACCCACGAACTATCATCACCCATGAACCACTAACCATTAAGCATCATCACCAATAAACCAATAATCAAATTCACCGATGGCATAATAACCCGTATTAAGTGATCTTAATAACCCTAAACCCTAAACAACTAACCATGAAACATCATTACCTAATTTCCCGATGGCACCATAACCCGTAAGTAATAAGTGACCGTAATAACCCTACACAACCAACCCTAAACCCTAACCAAATAACGTACTAGCTAGGGGTGACAATTTCTGACCTGGCATGAAACCCGACCTAAAATCGACAAGAAAATATACAGGTTTGAGTTGAGATAAAAAAATTTGGGTTAGTCGTGGTTTGGGTTAATGATAATTTAAATGGGACAATTTACCAACCTGAACCCGACATGAATTGCCACCCATACTAATGAAGCATCATCACCGATAGGCCAATAACGTAAGACCGATGGCACCAGAACAACTAACCATGAAGCTTCATCACCAATGCACCAATCACCTAATTGACTGATGGCACCATAACCCGTAATATGTGACCTTATTAACCCACGAACCATCATGACCCATTAACCACTAACCATTAAGCATCATCACCGATGAACCAATAACCTAATTGATCGATGGCCCAATAACCCGTAATAAGTGATCTTAGTAACCCTAAACCCTACACAAGAAACCATGAAGCATCAATACCTAATATCCCGATGGCACCATAAACCGTAAGTTATTAGTGACCTTAGAAACCCTACACATCTAACCCTAAACCCTAAAAAACTAACGAACTAGCTAGGGGTGACAATTTCTGACCCGATATGAAAATGACTGTAGAAACCAACAAGAAAATATACAGGTTTGAGTTGAGATAAAAAGTTGTGGGTCAGTCATGGTTTGGGTCAATGATAATTAAAATGGGACGACCTACCAACCTGAACCCGACACGAATTGCCACCCATACTGATGAAGCATCATTACCGATGGGCCAATAACCTAACTGACCGATGACACCAAAAGAACTAACCATGAAGCTTCATCACCAATGCACCAATGCACCAATGCACCAATAACCTAATTGATCGATGACACCATAACCCATAATATGTGACCATAGTAACCCACGAACCATCATGACTCATGAACCACTAACCATTAAGCATCATCACCGATGAATCAATAACCTAATTGACCAATGGTACAATAACCCGTAATTAGTGATCTTTTTAACCCTAAACAACTAACCATAAACCCTAAACAACAAACCCTAAAACCTAACCGACTAAAAGCATCATCACCGATGAAGCAATCACCTAATTTACAGATGACACCGTAACCCTTGATGGGTGACCTTAGTAACCCTAAACCCTAAACAACTAACCATGAATCATCATCCCTGATGTATTTGGTGTCTTTTTTGAAAATTACACGTCATGTACTAAATTATTAAATAAATTAAAAATCTTGGTGACCCTCTACTACTCCCTTTGGGACATTTTAAGGAGATAATCCCTAATGGTTAACCTAAAAGCTTATTACTTTTGCCACATCAACATTTCACTAACCAAAACCTTTTCAAAAAAACACCTCATTTTTAGGAGAGATATTTCTGGTCCCTAGACGTGATGGAAAACTGGTAGAATGCACGGCCGTGCTCAAACGAACTGATCTGTTCTTTGTCATTATCACACAGTTTAAATGATGAAGTCAGGAAATGATTATGAGTATAGGAGTTGACAAGTTCTACCATGCTCATATTCGGTATCGCAAATATCGTGTTGCAAGCGATAAGCCTAACATGTTACACAAGAAGTAAAGACAGAGTGTTCTTTACTAGACGACGCTATTAAAGAGTTTTTCCAAAGCTATACCTAGATATAATGGAGTTTCTATGGGGTTGGTTATCCTGTCTCGCTTGTTTAGGGGCCTCTGCAGGCTAGTTTCATCAAGCTAAGGTTACAAACTTGCACAAATGGGAGTCTGTAGGAATTATGTGCACAGTTAGTCAACATATGATGTCACGTCCATGCCTACGAAACACTTAAGGGTCACACCGGTGAGTGCATATTATACAAGTAAGTTATGCAACGATACTTGGAGATGAATGATTTATAATAGTCATTTTAAATCAATTAGTATTAAGTTAAGTTTAACTTAGTAATTAATACAAGTGCTTGTACATTTACTAGTTGAGTAAATATCCAATGTGTTAATTACAGATTACCCATAATATGATTTAAAGCAATTAAATCATATAGTATTTGGATAATATTATTGTCTAAATTATATAAAGTATATTATATAATTAATTATTGAAAGTATAAAATATAAGTATATATTTCATAAGTGTAAATACCGAAATATGTAAGTGTATAATACAAGACATTTAATAGTTAAAGTGCAACAATAAATAACTAGTTAAACTATAAGGGTTAGAAACGAAAAAGGGAAAGGTTAATTAAGTATTAAACTTAATTAAACTAGAAGGGAACTAAGTCAAAGTTCTTCTATTATAAGTAGAAGGCTTAGGGTTTCCTTAATTCCTAATCACTCACTAAAGAACCCTAGCCCCTACTCTCCCAATATTCGGCCGAAGCCACCATCACTAAGAACACAAGCTTGTGTTCTTCGTGTTCTTCAAGTCTTGAAGAATGAGGATCGTTGCTACAACCGGCTAGAAGGTTTGTTGTCGTGTTCATCACAGTAGACTAACTTAAGCAGTTAAGGTATCAATTGGAAAACCCTCTTTCCTTCCTCCCTTTGTCCAAACGACGAAACCAGGTTCTTGGTGGTTCGTCGTATACACACAAGCATTGTGTGTGTTCGATTTTTTCGTACAAGCTTCTTTTCTGGTCAATGTATTCTAGATTTCCAACATCCCCAATCCTTTAGGGTTTAAGGATTAAGTTTAATCTCAGTTCCGCTTTAGGGATTAAACTAGATAGTTGGTTCAACCAGTATGAACAAGTTCATGTTCATATCAGTTTATGGTTCGAATCCGTGTGACTAGGTGGTTGAGCCAAGTGGTCGATCAGTCAAATGAAACCCTATAGAAGCATCATCGCTGATGTATTTTGTGTCTTTCTTAAAAAGTACACGTCATGTACAAATTTATTAAATAAATTAAAAAGCTTGGTGACCCTCTACTACTCCCATTGGGACATTTCAAGGAGATAATCCCCAATGGTTAACCTAAAAGCTTATTACTTTTGCCACATCAACATTTCACTAAGTAAAAACCTTTTCATAAATAACATCTCCAATGGTTAACCTTTCCAAAAACTTTTTCTTTTACAACATTTCTAATTTACCTTTATTTATATGAAATGTTTTATAAATACCCCTTATTTAAAATTTGACAAATTTTTTGACATCTTACGAAATATAATATTTTTTAAAATGTCTCATACAAAAGTATTACTTCCTCCGTATCAAAATAAGTGACACACTTTCCATTTTGGGGTGTATCAAAATAAGTGACACACTTTGAAAACTTTCCTTATTTGGTAAAAATAGTAGGACCCATACCCACTAACTATCCACTTTAATAAAGTGAAATCACCCTTATACCCTTACTTTTACTTTTAAAACTCATTAATATTACTTTATTCAAGGAAAGTGAGACCCATTCTCCACTAACTATGTACTTTAATCTATTTTAAACTTTACTTTAATCTTTTACTTCAAAAAACGTGTAAGCCAATTTGTGTCACTTATTTTGATACGGAGGAAGTATAATAATTGACATTAAATACTATATAATTTATTTATTAACTAATAAATATTTAATAAACAATTTATATTTAATATATATATATCTAAGGTTTAATATGAAAAGTTATTAAACATAGGGGACTAAAAAGGACAAACATTGAAAGTTAATTAAGAGGTTAGTAGAGAATAAGTCTTTGAAATAATCTTTTCAAAAAACTAGTTACTGAAATGATTAAAAAGACAGTCAAACACTTATTAGAATAGTAATAAGCTTTAAAAAAGCTACCATTGGAGATGCTCTCAGTAAAATTAAAATTACAATTATTTAATTTATTTCAAAGATAAAAATCAAATGATGATTAGACAAAAATACGTCTGAGGTAATAATTACTATTCCAAAAGCAAAGATCTTGGTGTACTCAATATCTATGCATATATTTAGTTTACGAAAACCGAGATATTTACTGCGTATACGACGTGATCTTTCTTGTCCTGAAAACTATAGTTAGGCGGTAGATATATTTTTAATTTGTTAAATATAATTAATACTCCGTAATGTAAAGGGTTTAACAACAAAACCCTAAAAAAAGAAATATACATTCAAAGCTAATGTAAATTTTACATAAACGAGTCGATATTGCTAAAACTTGGTATCTAAGATTGACACAATGTAAAATTTAAATTATAATTACAATTAATTAATATATTACAAATTAATTAATATATTTCAAAGATAAAAAGCAAATGATGATTAGACTAAAATACGTCTGAGATAATAATTACTATGCCGAAATTAAGCAAAGCTATTGGTGCACATATCCTTCCTTTACGAAAACCAAGATATTGGCTGCATATACGACAAGGCCTTTCTCAAATCCAATAATGATTACAATATCTACAAATATCTCTGACGAACGAACCCCGAGAAATATCCTGCATGGTTGACAAGATCTTTCTTTGAGCCATCTCTTTCTTTGTCCTCATGCAAACTAGTTAAAATAATTTATGGACTTGATTAGTATTAAACGAACTACGTCTATGATCAGTAGTATAGTCTTGAAACAATACTATTCATAAGGGCAGTAGAAAGTTGGTTTATCAGTACTAACCATGAGCGCTATTAAGGTGTTTCTACTGCTATGAACGAACGTGATACTCAAGTGATTCATTTATTAATGGCACTCGTTAAATATCGTTACTACATTAAAATAATGCTAACGTTAGTTGGTAGACATCTTAAAATCACTTCATTTATTGCTCTAAATACCTTCGATCATATAATATACGGATTTAACACAACTCATAAAGGATTAGCTCTATATTTTAATACAACTCGTAAAGTAAAATTAAACATTTAACATCAATATAATAAGAACGCAACTAGATTACATTTGATATTACAATTACCTTACATTGAGAATACAATGAGATTACATTTGCGATTACAATGAGATTACAATGACCTTACACTGATAACAAAATGAAATTACAATCAGATTACACTTGAGATTTCAATGAACTTACATTCAGAACATAAAAAGATTTTATGTAGCATTGATTTAATATCACATGTTTTTAAAAGCCCACTTGTGTGTGCCATTGATATGTTCCTGTTTAAACATATCGAACTAGACCATGGGACAGGTCTATGTTTATCTTCCTCATATTTTTGGGCCTAAATCTGGTTTTATTGACAAATCAGGTAAAGAACCCAAGAGTTAAGATAAGGTTTACGATACGGTCTACGCATAACGTAGAAATACAAGCTGAAAATCAAACACTTGATATAAAACTATACCTTCTTCCATCACCAGGAAGCAGGGATGGAAGAAGAATAAATACACGTTTAAAGACAATGAATAACGAAAAAGATGAAAGATGATAAAAAGTAAATACAAAGATTAGAGCTCTTTTATAGGCCACCGAACATATTAAAGAATGAGAATACCTGGCAGTTAGGATATAATAAGTTGGAAATAGGTCATGAGTCCAAATCCCGTCGTGGACAAATGGAAGGGCAGTAGAAATATGTTTCTGTCGTTTCTGTCGTTCCCACTCCTTGAGTCGTTTATGCCGTTAATACTGCTAGAGGTGTTTCTATTGCTAGAGTAGAAATTTGTTTATTTTATTCTATTCTAATATTACACATGTTAAGTAATCATAAGGGACATAGTAATCATAAGAGTTGTAGCAAATTCGTTTATCAGTACTAACTATGAGCACTAGTATATTCATGCATCAGTATTATTGGTTACTACTAATAAAAACATCATCTTCATTAAAACAAGTGTTTCTGCTGCTTGAGTTGTTTCCGCCGCTCCTACTGCTAGAGGTGTTTCTACTAGTAGAAATTTTTTTATTTTATTCCACTTGAAATATTATTAAGTAATCGTAAGGGCAGTAGAAATCATAACAGCAGTACCAAAATGGTTTATCAGTACTAACGATGAGCAGTAGTGTATTCATGTATCAGTAGTCAGTACTATTCATTAGTAATAGCATCATCTTCACTAAAACAAGTGTTTCTGATGCTTGAGTTGTTTCTGCTAGAAACTGTTGTTTCCGATAGAAACTGTTGTTCCTATTGCTAGAGGTGTTTCTACTTCTAGAGGATATTGACATTATATATTGTAGGCATAGTAAAATAGTAACGTCAGTAAATGTACACCCTTTAAAATATACAACATATCTATCTTCAAATCATCACTTTGAGATTACATTTAAGATAACAATGATGTAACGACCAGAAATTTTGTAAATAAATAATTATATAAAAATATGATAATTGAGGATAAATCATTTAAAGAACGTAGGAATTGGTTTCGTGTCATTTGGACATCGTACGAGAAAGTTATGGACAAAACCGTGTCGAAGAGGACGTCAAAAGTTGCAGCCTGAATTAGCGACACCAGATAGCGACGCCATCTGGGTGATAGCGACGCGATTAGAAATGGTTCAATCAAAGGTCCCAAATAGCGTTTGGGTTTTGTCGTGAAAATGGAATAGCGACGAAGAAAGCGTCGCTATCTTCGTCGCGAATTAACGTTGTGACCCTTTTAGCGACGCGATGTATGGGTTAGTGACGCGATTTATGGCGCACACACACGAGAAGAAGCAGATTTCAGTCATTTCTTCCACACACAAACCCTAACTCTCCCTCTCTAAGTTCTTATACATATTTTGAGTGGAAAAGGTCGTTTGGAGCCGATTTTGGGGTAAAAATAAAGTGATTTTGCTTCCATTATTGAAGATTAAGGTAAATCTCTTCTTTCTCAACCTGTAGATGTGAAATTTGTGGAATTTGGTTGGGTTATTGTTAACCCTAGCTTGATGAACTACTTCAAATGCTTAAATAAAGCTAGTTAACTTAGATCTATGGTATTTTGACAAGAAAAACATGTTCATAATATGGATTTATGATAATATGGAGATTTATGAGACTAGGGTTTTTGTAAAATTATGGAAAATGATACTAGTAGTTAACTAGTGGTAAAATATGTGGGCAATGGTGATGTTTGATGTTAAACCTTGTATGGTTTCATGATTCGGGCATTTGTTGAAAGACTTGGAATTTACAAGTCTTTGCTAGTGAAGATTTTGTTCAAGAAGCACAAGAGGATTGAGCTTGGCTAAGGTGATTACATGTGAACTTTAAAAACTGGGTACATAGTGGTAAAGAAATATTTTTATTATGTGACTATTAATGATAAACTAATTATTTATTTTTATATTAACTAGTTGGTTTGATTGTGTGAATAGTAATTGAGATTAGTATATGGATACTTTGTATGATGGCCTTACGGAATTGTTGATTGATGTGACATATAGCCACATGTAATAGTTATGACGGTTAGACTGAAATAGGACAGGTGCGTGATAGATTCGGAGGCATTCTGGTTATCACGGTATCTTTAAACTGTTGGATTGGAGGCATTCCGATCACCCAACAAGATGTTAGATCTTACTAGATTGGAGGCTTTCTGATTAGTAAGATAAGATGGGTCACCTTGCTTGGACAAGGTGACAATGGGGGTTCTACTAAATCAGAGGCATTCTGGTTAGTAGGACAAAAATGGGGTCTCGTTGGATTGGAGGCATTCCGAACAACTTGACGGGTCGAATAGGCTATGAATGAATGTGATAGGATTACCGAGGAGGTGATCGGATGTATATGAATGTGTTAGGGTTACCGCGGAGGTAACTAAAGTAAATTTATATATATATATATATATATATATATATCTAATGTATGCGATTATTTATATATTAATGTCGGGTCTAAAACCCATGTATCTCACGAGACAATTTTGTATTACGTACTATGCTTGTTTGTGATGCTATGTGCTCAGGTTCAGGAGCTAAGGATTATGTGCGTTTGCTAGTGAAGGCGCACGAGTATAGTAGATATAGCAAGGTGGATTTACGTTTGGCTTTGGTTATGATATATTTTGTAACACCAACTAACGTCTTTTATTTTATAGCTAAGGTTTTTGTAAATCCAAATTTTGGGACAATACTCTAAATGTTTGAAAAAGGAAAGGATTTTACGGAAATATTTTGTATTAAAAATTGAAGTGTTACAAATGAGATTATAATGAGATCACAATCATGCAACGGTCGTAAGTCGGACAACATTTAGTGGGTAGTCGTACATGTAAAAAGTAGGACACATGTAACACATGGGAATATGCAATATCTCTTAGCCTTTATCGTAGACAGTTTTTTACAGTTTGAGAAAACGAATCTAGTTCCAACACCGCCACTTGAGCTTTCAAAGTTTAAGATTCTAATTCCGAGACCATCACTAGAGCTTTCAAATCTTCAATCTCTTTCTTTATTTCCAACATTGTGTTGGTATAAGATTGTTCAAAATCTATATCCACCCGATCATCAACTAGACATCCTTACGGTTGAAGGATGCAAATAAGATATACGGGTAACTCGAGTTAGGAGAAAGATACTAAACATCCTTACGGTAGAAGGATGCACAAGAGATATATGGGTAACTCGAGTTAAGAGACAGATCAGGTAACTTTCTACGAGCACAGATTAAGTCGAAGTATCATACCAACACATGTTTGTGCTTTACAAAAACACGGCAGGTTGCGATAAGGTCCACCCTATGTACAGTGAACGTCAAGTAACCATGATCTATTGGCGTTAAATAACGCGAGAATTACGCTAAGGTTTAGGTAATGGTGCACGATATTACAACTACATATTTGAAATTGTTGAAAAAAATGAGAACCTTTCTAAACTCCAAAACTTAAATACTTTGAACTTTGACAAAAAAAAAACACGCTTCTTACCTTCTTCCATTGTGAGGAAGAGATAGAAGAAGAACAAATAGACTTTCAAGGACAATGGATATGTGGAGAATAGAGCTCTTTTATTGGCCAAAAGTACAGTGTACGGAAAAGGGTGTTGTAGTTAATTAATGGAAATAACCATTTGGTGTAAATCAATTGGCCACCAAGAGTTATCTTGGGGGGTTTGTCTTTAAAAGGTCTTGGGTTCGAGACTTGCTGAGGGCATCCTCAGGAGATTAATAAGGGGCTGGGGTTTATTCCCCTAAAATGAAGATATGTTCGAGGAATGCATATTGCTCGCTTGGATGTCACTCATATGTCGAACCACTAACATACTAACTTTTCGTTAAAAAAAAAGGTTAATAAATGACAATATCTACTGACCAGTTGTATCTTCATTTACCAATAATAGTCGTGAGGCAGTTGAAAGTTCCTGATAAGTATTAACTTTATCTCAACATTAACACTGAGAGAGGTACTTATGGTTAATCAATATTATTCATTTAAATATTAATATAGTGATTTACATAATAAATGTAGTCCACTACTCACAATATGGAACGTGCATGGAAAAGAAAAGTGCATGCATAAGTATTCATGAGGTATAGGATGTGCATGTATCACATACGGTTAATTCAAACAATTTTCAAATTAAATAGTATTAAATTATATAAGTTAATATACTACGTTTATTTAACTCATTACCTTAATTTAACTATTAATATAGTGTTTATAATAAATGTAGTCTACTACTTCCACTAACGTACTATTACCACTAGTATACATTAAATTATAAAACTACCACAAAAGTTACAGTTAACTATTGCCTTCAACATATCAATTAAGTGATTCAAAATATTAATATTAATTTGAAAATAAAACTTGTTTACATTATATGAAATTAAATTGATGGACTTTGTTTGAAGAGAAGTTTAATAAATTAATATCATGAAGGATTACAAGTTTACAACGAGAAACTAAACAAACTAATACACACAATGAACCTTGAACCAAAGTCCTTGAAGATTTCTCATTTTCTCGAGATCAATGGTAAAAATTACCCATTGGTTTAGTTTTATTCCATTCCGCACTCTGAATTTCACAAAATCCCCATGAATGGTCATACGGTCTAATGGTCTTTCTTCATGAGACTTTTGTCGATCTTGTAGAGTAAAGAGTACGTAGGGTTCCACGAAACGAACATCAAAGGAACAATGAAGATACTTGTAGAGCATGTAATATCCTACCAGCTTTGTTGGTATAGTCGGAAAGAGAAAATAATTATCAATGTAAATTTATAAATAAATAAAAAATATATATTAGTTAAACATATAATTAACTACATACGATTGTGTTGGTTCATGATTCCATTTGACCACGAAGTAATGATTAATTTTTTTGGGTCGTTCATCAACACTTCGATAATTCCATGTTATCTCACTTGATGTCTCATGATCGCTAGAAATATTAATAATTTCTGGTGATTTATTACTATTTGATGAAGGTATGTGATTTGTTATTACTTGATGTCTCATGATCGCTAGGAATATTAATAAAAGTATGTGATTCCGGAAAATGGTTACCATTTTATATAATAACAGACTGAAATAATCAAAAGTCTCGAAAGTTGGAGAATTCAAATGCCAATTGAATTTAAGCGCGTAACAACGGTCCAACTATAATCAATTGCCAACTACTACATCTCTTGAAACCATCCATCATATATTACGATTAATTTAAAGTATTAATGTTAATCTGTTAATTTTTTAAATTAATTATTTGAAATTAGACATTCTAGACTTTGAAGTTACATGATTAATTAAAAATACTAAAATTAATTATTCCATATGCAAGCATTAAATGAAAAAAAAAGTCACAAATTAAAAACCAAACAAACTAATTAAACCAACATGCATTTACATAAGTTGAACATTCAACCAAGGTCGGCATGGAGAACTGTTCATTTTCTGCAGATTAATTGTGAACCAAACCATTTGTTGTATCTGATGCCCAACCTCAGTCTGAACTGTTCAAAATCCCCATGAATGATAATCGGGCCATAGGGTCTTTCATCAAATGGTCTCTTTGATCATGAAAGGTATCAACCATCACGTATCTTTCACTGAAACTTTCTCCTCTCTCCATGACACATATAATATAGTTTGTTAGTCCAGTGATATGTGATAAAACACACTTATACGCTTTCAGTGACCAAGTAAAAAATATGGTGACACTCAACGATCTTTTTAAAATTTTTCTTTATTAATCAATAATGATAAAACATAGATACAAGTAGTTTGCGGGATAGTTAACAACAAGAATCCTAACTAAACTACTTGCAGGGGATATACAATAACAAATACTATCTAAGACAAGTATTGATCAACAAATGATCAAGCACAAGACCAGACACCTTCTTTACAGAGATTCAATTCTCAAATCAAGTAACAAAGATATCACTGGTTGTTCACACTCTGCTCAAAGGATGAAATCTAAGAAAGCTTTTAGCAAAGTCAGAACGTGTTGGGCGCACACGGAATTCGTTCATTAAGTCCCCAATTTATAGTGTTTGCGAAACGTGTTGACAAAGGAATGAACGATCGAATCCACGTGCAGGAATTCCTTTGGTGCAAAGGATATTTCATGCGACGAGCACTACTAACGGAATTCTGACAGTACTTTTTGTTGCCTTGTGATCACCGATATCTTATAGAAGATTTGCATAGGATTCCCTTTGTTGGCGATACACAAACTTGTGCTTTACTTGTGTCTTTATGTGACGCTGAAACTTCAGGCCTTTGTACGCTTCAGATCGCCATGATTCTTCGGATACTCATGCTTCTTCAGATGGTAATCAGCTTCAGCGGCCTTCACTAATAGTTTTGCTTAGAGAAGTATTTACCTCAAGGCTCAACGTTATTGTCAAGTGTGCGCTGAACCTGCTACAACAATCTGATCAGTTGATTAGACTCTGGTTCCGCACGGGGAACTTAACGTTGTTTCAGATGGTGATCAGATAGTGTAGCCGAGTAACTGAAATCCGAATAGATCAGATTCAGCTACCCACAATCTGAAGAACTAATCTTCAGATTTTCTTCTAACTATTTGCCTTTTTGTCCTCATTAAATTTCTTTCAATGGGGGTGCTTTTAGCGACCCAACAGAAAATAGTTAGGCAACTCCCCCTGAATATGTGAAGGTTTTATATTTAACCTTGAGTATTTTCACAATTCATATAGGGTCTTCGACATACCTAGAAAATATTACAAAAAATATTACAGCAAATGGTGACTCATATATTTTCTTTTTGAGGTCTTTTTAAGTTAGGCATGACAATCAACTCACGTATGTCAAAATGATATCATTGAAACTGATATAATTCATTCATAAGAGCAAGAGATAATAAAAAGTAAATTGTTCGGAGCATGCCATGATAGAGTAAAGTAGTTAAGATACAGACAATTGTTTTTGAAACAGAAACACTGACAAAAAAACACCACCGGGGCCCCTTTCTTTCATTCTTCATTTCCTCCTGCTTTTCTGACTGCCTTGCCCAAAGATTCTATCTTCATCCTCCTTGGCTTTCTTGAGGTCTTCTTCAGACATGTCAAGTCTTCTGGCTACCATCCTTGCTTCTTCCTCATTGGGGACCACTGGTCCTTTTCTCTTCTTGATTTTAGTTTGAAGGGGAGCAGCAGGACTTTTTCCTTTATCAAGGAAAGATGGTTGAGCACTTGATTGGGGAGCTGTGTGGGATTTATTTTCAAGGGGAATATAAATGCGGGCAGTCTTTCTTGGAATGATAGAAAGACATGGTTGAACTGTTGGTGTTTTTACAAACCCTCTCACCGTTGAGGGTTGATTTTTCTTTTTGATGATAGAGCTTAAGAAAGCACTATCACTTTCATTGTCGCTGTTTGGATAGTTTTCAACTAACTTATCAAGGATGTTGTTTGACCTCCGTTTGTGAGCAGCCATTGAATACTACTTAGAGGTCCATGTTACCAATCTTTCACTTACTCCAACTTTTTGAACAAATTTCCCACTTGATTTGTCTCTGGCAGCTTGTTGCGATATTCCAGCTGGTCTACGAACAACCCTCTCCGGATCCCCTTGCTGAGGCACTGTTCTCTCCCTCTGAAAATGTGGAGGAGGTTTCCAGTCGACGGAGACATTTTTCTTGAATACAGATGGCTCAACTCGTTTTTGGTTGACAAAATCAGCCACATTGTTCAAAAGTTTCTTAAAAGAAGCAAAATGGGTTGAAATATGGGTTGTTAGTTTCTCAAAACGGTCATTTATTGAGTTTTCGAGGGAATCAAACCTGGAATTAAGTCAAACAATGGATTCCAGCAGAGCGATATGACTTTCATTAATGTTGTTGATAGCAGAAGTAAGATTTTCAATCTTGTTAGATTGCTCACTGACGACATCATAAGTGGTAAGCAGATTTCTAGCCAGGATATCCTAAAAGCAATTTAGTGCCCCCTGTGATTTGTTCAATTCTTTGATGTTGCCATTTATGGTGCCGCAAAAGCTCATGAGGATACCAAACCGTTTGAAAATTTCAGACAAGTTAGCATCAGACCCATGTAGATGCTCAGTGGCTGATGTACCCCGGTTCCTTGAACCCTCTGGTACATTAGTCGGCCCTGACCTAGGCGATATTGATGGTTTGGTGAAGGGCTCATTATCAGAATTTGTTGGTTGGTTTCTTTCTTCAATTGGAGATTCACCTGACATCTGTGGTGGGTTGACAATGTCAGTTACCTTCTCCTGAGGTTCAACAATGTTCTCAGCACTCTCTTCCACGTTCACATGATCACCTATGGACTTGCCTTGACCGGACTCACACACCGGATGGACCTGGGAAGGGTCTGAACCAACATACACAGTCTTTTGAGAGACTGGAGTGGAGTGAGGTTGGGCATCCCTATTTTTGGTAACGTTCAGGTTAGACACAGCCCTGGACCTCGAGCTTCTTGTAAAATAGTGGTGTGTCCTCAGAGTCTCCGAGCGCTTACATTTTCCGAGCGCTCGGTTGGTCTTGAGGAGCAGAGTCCGACTTTAGGTATTATCATACGGTGGTGAGGAGTGGTCAGAAGATGATAGGGTTGTCATCTCCTTGTCCCCAGAAGAAGAAGAGTTAGTATTTTGAGTATCCGAAGATTATACGTGCAAAGTGTTAGTGATTTACGGTTTTAATCAAAGAAAACGCAGCGGAAATATTATACAAATCACTAATCAAGGATCTACATATTAACGAAGTAATTAAGCAAGAATAATCAAAGAGTTAGGATGTAGAAATCATACCCTAGAAGCCTTTGCTTCACCAACGAATAAGGATGAACTCCAAAAATTCAATGTAGAATTCCTCTAAAGCTAATCCACACTACACATTATCTAGAAAACCAATTGAGATGCTAGTCCCTTTCTCAAGAATCAAACAAACCCACTCAAAACCCCAATGGACTGTAACCTGTTCGTGTGAGGAATCAAGACAAAAAGGATTTTCTTTTGAAATAACCTTTTATGCGTCAACAACCCCTACCAATTAAACAAGAACCAAAAGAGTTTTTGTTGTGGACATGTGTCAGACGCGAAATAAACCAAAAAACATGCATATCCTCGTTTCTTTTAATATCGGCCGTAGGGTTTGGGGAGGATTAGGGTTAGCTAGTTTGCTCCCTAATCTAGGTATTTATCTTCTAATTACAAGTGAGGAGATATGACACTTAGACCCTTGTCCTTTTAATTCTTTATAATTACTCACTAATACGTTTTAACTTAACAAAGCCAAGTAATTATAGTTTATATAAATAATATAATTACCCTAATTATATTATATATATTAAATGGTGTTTGGTGTATAAGTGTGTGACCCTTTAGGCTCACATGCGTCTAGCCATATAACTATATGTCATGTACGTGAAGTATATGAGTGAGTTTCAGAAAAGTCCAGGTTCAAAGTTTTTCAATCAGTTATGCTTTTGTTACCAATACCATGTTGAATTTTAGACAAGGATTAATGTCAATCTAAAATTTCAACGATTTTGTTTCTCGATCTTTACATTGAAGTAGATTACAAAACCAATCAAGATTCATCTTGATTACCTTTGGGTACGGTCGTACAAGCATCTATTCAATTCATCGAGGGGCCCAGTAGTATCTAATCCAAAACATGTGGAGGAACAAATTCTTTATTGACTACACGTGTTTGACGTATGCTTAATGTCAAACCTGAAGATGGTTGTTATAGCAGCCGTATTCAGGTCAGCGTTTAACCACATCAAAGTTTGACACTCCACATACGCAAACCAACTTGCATCTCAAGTCAGAGGATAAGCGACAAAGCCTTTGTGAGATTCACTTGTGACATAAATCCAGGAAGTGATTTCTCATAGGTTGGGTCAGTCCGATTGTGCATCACAATGAACAACATGTGAGTTTAATTTCATCATCATTAGTCATACTAAGATCATGTCATCAATTCCCTCAGATTTGTCTTAATAATATTCTCATATTATTAATATGACAATGGACAATTTAGAATATAAAACACAGTAAATATTCAAGATATAAACATGCAAATATATAACACAGTAGATATTCATATAAAAACAATCATATCAAATATATCAATTTATTCCAATAAAAACTGCTCAATCGTTCCATTATCCAATACTAAAACAGATTTACATGAAACTACTAGCTTGTCGAAGTCCAATGTTCCATTCATATTCAATATGTTTGGTACAAGACATTGAGTTCGATAAAGCGTCAGCTAGTTAGTTATATGTTTGAACTTTAAGAGTACGAATTTCACATATCTCGATAAATCATTCGAATGTAGTGAACCTTCGTAAATAGGATCTAGCGTCATCACGATCTATTTCAAAACCAGCATAAGTATAACAAGTATACTTAGTTTCAGTTTGGTATCTCCACCATAACCAAGGAAAATATATCCAGTATTTCAAAAATACTTCAATGTGTTCTTAACAACAATCCAGTGACTCTCTCGTGGATTATGTTGGTATTTCCTAGTAAGGTCCCGTAAGGACGTTACATTTGGCCGAGTGCTCCTTACAGCGTACATGATGAATGGAATAGCCGATTCATAGGGGATTACATTCATTCGCTTCACCACATCAGGTGTGGAAGGTCCTTGAGTCTCACTTAAGTTCACATTGTGTTGCATACGAGGACTTCCTCGTTTGGGAGCATCCATTCTAAACCGTTTTAGAATATTGTCAATGTGAGCACTTTGACTTAAACCAATTAACCGCTTTGATCTATCCCAATAGATTCTTAACTTCAAGTATGTGTGTCGTATTTCTACAATCCTTCATGTCAAAACATTCTCCAAACTAGGATTTTCATCTTGTAGCATTGGTATATTGTTTCACATGAGTGACATGTCATCAACATGTATGATTTGAGAAATGACAATGCTCCCACTAACTTTCATATACACACATGCTCAATTTGGGTTTTAGGTGAAACAATCGTTTTATTTCATCATTAACCAAATCTCATAGTCATAGTACACTACTTTGGCTATAAGAATCCTAACGTCTTTATTAACAGGCGAGAAGGTTTCATCATTGTCAATCTCGTTGGATTGAGTGTAACCTTTTGCTACTAGAAGATCTATATAGGTATGTATATTTTCATCCATGTCATCAGTCTTACTGTTTTGAGAAAGAACAACTAAGTTCAAAACTTGATTGTCTCTCATGGATTTCATTTCGCATTCATAGCTTCAAGTCATTTTTCGAATTCAAAATTCGATAATGCAACTTGATAGTTAGGTGGTTCATTATGATCCTCGAAACTTTGCTCCTCAGCATCGACATAAATCTATATCGTTCAGGTGCATGAGTTGTCCTTGCGAACCTACGAATGGGAACAACATCATCATGTGGTCCAACATCAATATGTCCAGCCTCAGTATGATATTTTCTAATGTTACCAGAAGGTTGTGCATCTTCGCTTTGAATCTTGTCAAAGTCTATAGTGCTCCCACTTGCTTTGTAAAAAGAGACTGTTCTCAAGAAACTCAGCATACCGAGCAACAACAATTTGTTCTCATGTGGGTAGTAAAATAGTAACGAAGATACAGTTGATAGATATGGGCTCAAGTTTGTTCGGCATGTCTCGTTCCACGAGATCCTCACAACCCAAATCTTCAAGTAAGACAAATTAGGGACTTTCCCATGCCATATTACATATGGTGTCTTTTTAACCTTTTGGTCGGAACCATATTAAGTATTCGAGCAGCACACTTCAGTGCATGCCCCTCAAAAGGATAGAGGAAGAGTAGTAGGACTCATCATAGATCGAACCATGTCAAGCAGGGACCGATATCTCCTTTCAGACACACCATGATCTTGTGGAGTGTATGGAGGAGAGAATTGTGAGACAATCTCATGTTGGGTTGGATGATCCTGAAACTCTTGGCTCATGTACTTTCCTCCTCGATTAGGATGGAAAGCCTTTGTTGTCTTGCCAAGTTGATTTTCTACATCACTTTAGAAAGCTTTGAACATTTCAAAGATTTTATGTTTATGTTTAATCAAGTAAACATAACCATAACTACTGAAATCATTAGTGGAAGTGATAAAGTAGGTAACACCTTCCCTAGTCTTAGTTCTAAAAGGCCCACATACATTAGTATGTATGAGTCCAAGTAGATTTTTAGCTCTTTCGCCAACATGAGAGAAAAGCTTTCTTGTTATCTTTCCATAATATACAAGAGAGACATTTAAATGATTCATAATCATTTGTTAAGAATCCCTTCGTTTTGTAGTGTCAAAATGCGTTTCTTGTTTATGTGGAAAAGATGACAACGCTCTAGGTAAATGGAATCCAAATCGTTTTGGATTCTTGAGTGCTACATTTCTATATAGAACTATCGTTTCAATATGGATCATGCATATCAATTTCAAGCATACTATTACAAGGAACAGTTATAAAATATATTATTTTTCATAAAACAAAATATCATAATCCATAATAATTTGAATAAATCATTATTCAACAAACGATAAAGCTAAATAATGCATAATTCACAATTGTTCAAAACAATAATTAACGCATTAGGAAGGATTAAATCATAGCTTCCGTTATTTTAGCTTTATACTTTACTTTTAATCTTGCACATTTGTGTAAATGTGAGTTCCACAACTAGTGTCATACACTCAAGATTTATTAGTAAAAGTATAGAGTTCTATAATGAAGATACCTAATGTGCTAGCCAGAACACATTATTCCTTCATCAACTCTGCCAAGTAGGCAGGACAGTTCCTCCTTCAATGGCCGGTTTCATCACAATGATGGCAAGAGAAATCCTTTGTAGGGTGCTCCTTTTTAGCATGTGGGGGAATCGTATGTTTGGAAAAGTAAACTATTTTACCCTTACCTAGACTCTTTCCTTGTGCTTGCGATTTACCTTCCCAGATTGCTAGAAAAAGAAATGGGTAACCTTTGCTCAACCAGTTTTACCATAGCATGTAATACACCAATTGTCTTCCCCGTGCTATGTATTTTTAAAACTCTTTTCAAACTGGTCATAGTCCTTGGATAGTGAGGTACGAATCAAGCTCATTCCAAGAACTTGTGGCAATGGGTAACCAAGACGTTCCATTTGATCAATATAGCATTCCATATTCAACATATAAGTGCTATTTGATAGGCCTAGCCTTCTTGTAAGCGTGGAATGCTTTAACTGTTTTGAACAGTTCATGTTCTGCTTGTTGTTGAAATATCATTTTCAACTCGCTTATCGTGTCATATGCTGTGAGTTCCTCGAAGTTCTTTCAGATCTCGGGGTTCATGCTCACTAGCATAGGAGTAGTGACTTCTTGGAGTTCGTTAAAACGTTTTGATAAAGGCTTGACGAACAGCAGGAGAAGCATTTGCAGGAGGTGCCTCAGGTAAGGACTCTTATAGGTGTATCAACTTGTTCTCATCTCTAAGGACAATCCTCAGAGTTCGATATCAGTCAATAAAGTTGATATTAGTCAGTTTCAGTTTTCAAGAACTGATTTTAGAGTGGAGATACTTAGGTTTTGATTTGTCGTTGTTATCTGTATAACACACAAAGTTCAAAAAAATAGTATTTTCAATAATAATTTCTTTTAATCAATTAAATACCCAATTAATTTTAATTAAAAGCTAAGATCCCATTGAGCTTCTATCACCGCATCAGTTGATCTGCTAGAGATAATAGATCCAATAGGTAGGTGACGATCAACAATTGCATGACAAGTGCAACTCTTAGAGGTATGGGACTTCATGGCACCTAGTGAACAAGCATCTAGGGTCAAGTGGCATGTTTGTCGCATCTTCGCCTCGAGTCAAGGTCTCACCGTTAACTCGATTAAGTCATCCAATGTGAAATCATGTCAAAATAGATCTAGGTCTCACACGTAGAGATTAATGACCTCAGATCTAAATTCAAACCACGTCTCACGTGAATTCAAAAATAGAAGCAAGTGATTTCAACCGATTGGACGGCGTGACTTAAATTTTAGGTATGGTAAATTTTAATGAATAAAATTTTATTAAGATATGAATAAATCATGTACTTCATTCATACCACTTCATAAGTCGTTTAATAAACGGTAAAAACATTTACGATTATTAAGGGTTAAGTTTCAAATCATATTTAAACTTAGTTTAATCTCAAAACAATTTTAGATTAAAGATGAATCATTAATGATTAACAAGTAATCATAGATGATAAAAAGTTTGGATGTTTTAATGTTTGTGTCTAAAATCATATTTTAATTGCTTTATTACTTGCATCTAATAGAAAAGAAAACAACCACAAACATAAATAAAACATGCAACAAATTTTGTGCAAACCTCGAACGATGAAATCCTAGCTTCGGTCACGCGAGTCATCACAACGGACCGAAGAGTCAAACTAGGGGACGGGCCAACATGAACCCAAACGGGCCTACATAAACCCAATGGGCTCCCACTTGCCCCAAGACATTCATGGGCAAGTAGAAACTAACATTTTGTGAAAAAATGCAATCTGCCAGAAAATTCAGTCTGACTTCAAGGCCCGAAAGGTCACTGAAGGAATCTTCGGTGGTCTTCCCCGCCTCCTGTAACGTTGTAGGTCTCTGAGTTGCGGAACTTATGCCGGTGGTTTCAGGTCCAACGGAATTGCCAATCTCCGGGAAAATCAGTTTTCATGCAGCTGTGCAGGAGGTGCCGAAAATTGTTGTTTTGTCCTCATCTTTTCTTCAACTTTGGTCAACAAATTACAAAATAAAAAGAAGCAAAATACAACTATTCTAATTACTTTTACAATTGAAATTTGCTCCAAAAATTGGCACCAAAAATAAAAGAAAAAAAATTTAAACAATTACAACAATTTAGCCAAAAACACGGCTTTTCCCAAAACAACCAAACACAATCACATTCAATCACAAACGGTCTAGGTTTTCATCGGTTTGCACAAACATGTAACAATTGACAAGCCTTTGGCTTGGGATATGGCAAATATACATGTTTTGCCATATCAAAAACAAAATTAAATAAGAAAATCCAAGCAAAATAATCAAAAAATTCAATAAGCTAGATTAATTTTTTGATGTTGTTTTTGTGACAAGTAGCAATTAGGGTTCCAAAAAAATCAAATTTTTAACCCAATTTTATAAAAAAAATGTTACTTTTTACAAAATTTTCTAATTAAATCATCAATATGATGACTAATGATACCACTGTTAGTGATTTACGGTTTTAATCAAAGAAAACGCAGCGGAAATATTATATAAATCACTAATCAAGTATCTACATATTACGAAGTAATTAAGCATGAATAATCAAAGAGTTAGCATGTAGAAATCATACCCTAGAAGCCTTTGATTACACCAACGAATAAGGATGAAGCACTCCAAGAATTCAATGTAGAATTCCTCTATAGCTAGTCCACACTACACCTTATCTAGAACACCAATTGGGATGTTAATCCCTTTCTCAAGAATCAAACAAACCCACTCAAAACCCCAATGGATTGTAACCTGTTCGTGTGAGGAATCAAGACAAAAAGGATTTTCTTTTGAAATAACCTTTTATGCGTCAACAACCCCTACCAATTAAACAAGAACCAAAAGAATTTTTGTTGTGGACGTGTGTCAGACGCGAAAAAAACCAAAAAACAAGCATATCCTCGTTTCTTTTAATATCGGCCGTAGGGTTTGGGGAGATTAGGGTTAGCTAGCTTGCTCCCTAATTTAAGTATTTATCTTCTAATTACAAGTTAGTAGATATGATACTTAGATCCTTGTCCTTTTAATTCTTTATAATTACTCACTAATACGTTTTAACTTAACAAAGCCAAGTAATTATAGTTTATATAAATACTATAATTACCCTAATTATATTATATATATTAAATGGTATTTGGTGTATAAGTACCCTTTAGGCTCACATGCGTCTAGCCATATAGCTATATGTCATGTACGTGAAGCATATTCCAACACAAAGCACTGTTTTCAGACCCCTTGTTTTCCTCGCAAAAGGGACGGGGTGGGGGAGAGCTAGTGAAGATAGACATACCTGGAGGAAGCTCTGGAGCGATCTCCGTTTCTTGACTAATGAAATTTGAGCCACCCACCATGCCCGATTGAAAACATGGTCCGAGATTCTCATAAACAGGCCTTCTCCCCAAGAGAGTGCAAAAATATCATACTGAGGAAACGAGGGAAAGGAATCAGAGGCTCTCTTTTCTGATCAATCACCTTTTGGATCAACTTCAAGAAGATGAGTGATGCATAATCAATCCTTTTATCCGAGAAAAGAGCGGCCCCCATAACAACTGCATGCTTGGACGCTGCGTCAAAACCCCATGTCTTGCTTGTAAGACACTGCGAGATTGTCATGAAGAAAGCGGACCAGAGAGGTCCCATCTGAGTTCGCGACACCCCTTTGAAGAAAGAGCCTCTGTAACGACTGTAGGGGAGAACATTCTTTCTTGCCTGATCAACATAGGGAGTCGGTTCAAAATCCTGATGAGGCTCAAGATAATTCATTTTGATTGCAGTTCTAAATGTTTTACGATTGAAGGAAACCTTGTGACGCCCTTAAAGAATGGTTCCTCAGATGTAATCCTCCCTTTTTTCAAAAGAAGCAGTGCACGTGTACCAAATTTCGAGAAGCATTGGCCTGGATAGCGGAATATCGAATTTTAGAGCTTTTCTGAGTGGATGGTTGTTGAAAAACTTAAAAAGTGCTTGAAACTCGGGTTTCAAATTTCCTACACGTAGGTTCACATTGCTCCGTGAGTTGTTTTTCGTGTAATACATCTCTGTGTAAGTGTACTTTTTCATTGGAGCAGGTTTAATTGACTCTGGTAAGGTTACGCAAAGAGGGATTTTTGTTGAAGATGTCATGGAGATGATGATGAGCAGAGAATATTTTGCGAGGAATTTGTTTTGAGAGAAATTTTGGGGAAACGGATATGGAATTTGGAGAGAGTGTGTATAAAAAATGAGAGCGGTTATGATCAACGGTGGGAATATGAAACGGTAAGGAATCGTCCGGTTAAGATGGTAGTTGAGTCGTAGGTAGGCTAAACGTGATGATAGAGGTCAATCAATAGGTCAGCTAAATGAGGCGGGAAAAGACATCTAAGGGTCGGCATTAATTAGTTTAGCAGAGATGGTTACTAATGGCACTTAAGTATGTTAGCAGAAGTGGTCTAATGAAAACAAGCCACGTCATGACAATCCGATGGCTTTTCAGTCAGACAAAAGGTCGTTCAGTATCTGAAGCTGAGAGGACCATTTGATAGAGTCGATGATCCGAAACTGATAGGATCTGATTTTTTTTAGTAGATTCCTTAAACTGAAAAAGAATGCCTTGTATCTGATTATAATGAGACGCTGAAATATGGCTGATAAATCACGTAACATTTCAGTACCTCAAGTAATTAAATACATTTGCTTGAAATACGCGTTTTTAGGCATTTAACATACCAAGCCTGCAAATTAGATAATTAAACATGTATTCATCCAAGGGTATAGTAAATAAATCAGCCAGTTGGTGTTCAGTTGGAATAAAATGAACTTCAACATCACCTTTTACAACATGATCTCGAATGAAATGATACCTGACATCAATGTGTTTTGTCGACTTGCAGTCAGATAGAGAACCGATCCAATCATTCCTTTATAGATTGTAGGATTTTCAGCTTTCCCCAACGGATCTTCTATTAACTTCAGATTTGTTGTCGTTGGAGTTTTCATAGAAGGACATTTTTCAAGATCAAATATCTTCAGGAGTTCAGAAACATATTTCTCTTGATTTATGAATACTCCCTCTTCAGACTGCTTAATTTGTAAGCCCAAGAAATACGTTAATTCACCCATCATGCTCATCTCGTAGTTGTCTGTCATCAGTTTGGAGAAACTTTTACACATATTTTCATTTGTGGACCCAAAAATGATGTCATCAACGTATATTTGAACTAGTAAGAAATCAGAATTATGTTTTTGAATAAAAAGGGTATTATCGATTGTTCCTCTTGTGAAACCACTTTTTAGTAGGAATTGGGATAGAGTGTCATACCATGCCTTTGGAGCTTGTTTTAACCCGTAAAGAGCTTTATCAAGTTGATAGAAGTAGTTAGGATGCTTGTGGTCTTCGAATCCTGGAGGTTGTTTTACGAAAACTAATTCCTGAAGCAATCTGTTCAGAAAATCACTTTTGACATCCATCTGATAGACTTTGAAGTTTTTGAAAGCGGCATACGCAAGGAACATGCGAATTGCCTCCAATCTTGCGACCGGGGCAAAAGATTCATCAAAATCCATGCTTTCCTCATGTCTGTATCCATGTGGTACTAATCTTGACTTGTTTCGTATCATTGTTCCATCTTGATCTAATTTATTTCTGAAAACCCATTTAGTTCCAATAACGTTTGTGTCAGCTGGTCGTGCAACAAGGGTCCAGACTTTATTTTTCTCGAATTCCTGCAATTCTTCCTGCATTGAACGTACCCAATAAGGATTTTCAAGCTGAACACATTTTATCTTTGGAAAAAGTGAGTTTTGGAAGCCCTTCAACTAAACATCTTTTGCTAATATTGTTTATATTTTTGAAGTTCATATGAGAAAGCCTTTTGTGCCAGAGTCAGTTGACATCAGACGGAGCAGTAGCAAAGAAGCATAGTACCTTTTCAGGAGATGCATAGTTCATATCGAGGATATACTTGTCATCTTTTCTTGGAGCATTCATGACCACGGTTCCCTCTAGATTGATGATATATCCTTTTGTATAAGTGAGGAGTACCATATATTTTGCATCACATAGATGATTGATACTTATCAGATTATGCTTCAAATCATCTACAAAATGAACTTTCTTGAAGGCACAAGACCCATTTGAGATTTCCCCTTGACCTACTCCCTTTCCAGATGAATTATCACCAAAGACAACTTTAGGACCTGCTTTGTCTGTGATGTTTTTGAGAAGAGATTTGCATCTTTTCATGTGACTGGAACAACCACTATCCATGTACCAGATTTCATTACTTCGATCTAAAGAATCCGATGATCTCGCCATCAGACACTTGCAATCTTCACAATTTGATGAGGTTTCAAATTCTTTCTTAGATAGTTCTTTACTATCTGAATCTGCATTTGTGACCCATGATTGAATTGTTGCTTTAAGAGCGTAGGTCTTAACTTCTTCCTGGGATATTGCAAGCTTGGCTTTCAGAAATTGAAACTCACGTTCGGTTTCTTCATATTTTCTTTTGTACTCGACATATATATCAGAATCAGAAGAGGAACAAGCGGTCCTTTGTTGATCATTTTCTAGGTTTACTTTGCAATTAGCTTTAATGACCAACTTGACCACATGAAAACATTCATTTGCTCTTCTATATGTTTGAGAATCTGATGCTTCAGAGTTCTTGCGTTTCATAAATCTGTTGTATCTTGTAACGAGAGCGGCCATTTGTTCTACCAGATCAATTGCATTATCGCTTGAGAAATCGCTGACATAATCTTCTTCTAGTTCGTTGTCTTCTGTGTCAGATGATAGGTTCTCTTCAACCTCTTTGGGGCAAATATTTCTTGCGTCTTTGGAGATTGATGGATTTATGGAGGTATCAGCGACAAGATATACTCAAGGTTCATCATTTAGTTCAGAATACATGGTGTTCTCATTTTCAAAATTCATTAGAGTGCTGTAAAGACTACTCAGATTCATATTCTTCATTTGACTAGTTGTTCTTAGAACATTAGAGATAATGCTCCATTCTTTTGGTAAGATTCCAAGAATTTATGCATTAATGCTTGGGTATTTTTATTAATTTCAGCTTCTTTAAGTTCATTTGTAAGAATAACGAATCTTCTGTAGGACATTTTAAGGGATTCACCCTGCATGACTTTAAATGCTTCATACTTTCGATTTAACATAGACTTTTTACTTGTGTTAACAGCATCAATTCCTTCGTATGATGTTACAAGTATATCCCAAATTTCTTAAGCTGTTTTACATTCTTTACCTGTAATAAGAATGTGATTTGTAGAGAAGCTTGAGGTAAGAACCTTAACTTTGCATATAATCCTGCTTTTTATTTGTCATCTTCAGTCCACAATTCTTTGGTTTATCCTTCTGAGTTTCATACAAATAATCTTCTTCATCTTGTGAAAGAAACTCTTCTTTCTAGGGTGATCTTTCTTCCTTTCTCTCTTCATCGCTTTCTTCTGAAGAACTTTGTTCCTTCTAAAAAATGACAGATTTTTGATCATGGATTTAAGGGACGTAAGGACCAATTTCATGTACACCTGGATCGAGTTTGTGCTGGTGTTTGGAGAAACCTAAAAATCATACTTTCTACATCCCAAAATCATCATCGGTGAAGACTAGAGCATTTGATTTTGAGCCAAGGTTCATTTGAGATACTTTTTCGCTCATTTTGATCACTATGTAAACTGATCAACAATTATTAATTAATTGTCCTTCTCTGATACCAATTGTTAGTCCCGTGATAAATGATAAAACACACTTATACGCTTTCACTGACCAAATAAAAAATATGGTGACACTCAATGATCTTTTTAAAACTTTTCTTTATGAATAAATAATGATAAAACAAAGATATAAGTAGTTTGCGGAATAGTTAAGAACAAGAATCCTAACTAACCTTGTTAGGTCACAACAACCCTGGTTTGTTTGTTAATTGATAGATTTAATATACTTAAGACAATTAAAGTGATGAACACTGTATTAGAGTGAATGTATAAATCCACTAAGTGTGGCTTATTGCGGAATAACAAGACCACTGATCAATTACAAATGTATGAATGTGAATACGTAAATTGGCTAGTACTCCTATGCCACGTGATCTCTATTTATAGTGTTATAGAGATCTTACAAAAGTGGCAAGGAGTAGTAGAAGTACTGATAAAAGGAAAGTGACCGAGATCAAAGGGATTTGATCTGGTCTGTTAAACATGGAAATGTTGAACTCAGTCCTTCTACTCAGTATTGAATTTCAATACTGAGTTCCAATACTGAATGGCCAATACTGCACACTCAGTATTGCACCGAGACTTAGCTAATTTATTCTACAAACTAATCTAAGCTAGTGTATATTGTCGTGTTATCTTAAGATCCAAAAGGGGAAGGCTTTTTGCCTTAACAATTCCCCCCTATTTAATGATAACAACACAATATTACAAAGAGAATGAATAAAGCAAAATAAAACAAAATAAATAAGAAGATTTCAGAATCTTCTTCTTCATTTAAACAACAGAATCTTCCTCTTCATTTTTTGTTGATGGATTCATGCTCATAGAAGACTTCTTGCTATATGTGGATGAACTATTTTTTCTTCCTCAGTTCATCCTTTCTATTGTTTAGAACAGAAACAATCTTCTTTCAGAACCACACATCCTCTTTCTTGGTTATTATCCGTTTCAGTCTAACCAGATGACTCATATGGCCCTTAGGCAGATCTGCTTTAGTATACATTTAGTCTGAGGTTGGATATATAACACTCTTTTGATCTTGAAAGACAAGGTTAGGGGGAACAGGATAATTCTGGAAAAACCTATAAGTATGAAGTCACTCTGGTCTATTATTCATGTATGCTTCAGTCATCACACATAGTGCCATATACTCTCCTTCAAAAAGAATCCCCTTTTCAAAGCATGCTGCAGAAACATCACAGATCTCATCCAAGATTACTTGAGCTTCAGTTGATCTTGTTGGTAGCTCTTTGATCAGTTTAGTAATCTTGACCCAGTCTTGAAGACCTAAATTTTGAATATCATGAAGGAAGATCGTCACTGGTGGACTGATAATCCCAGTGCAAGTGATCCTAATGGGTCCTTCTTTTGATTGCACTTTCATCTTGTTAATATCAAGGTTTAACCAGTGAATGTTCCTCACATCTGGGAATGCTTTGTTCTTCAAGAACTCCTTTCTTTTCTCCTTGTAATGTTGAATATGTTCAGGACCTTTTCTCTTAATTCTGTGAGATGGAGAAGGAGTAGCAGAATTTGGGTCTATATCTGGTTCTTCTTTAATACCCAGTTCATGCAAATAGAAGAATTTTCCTACTTCTTCTACAATTTGTTGTGCAATCTTTCTTGGAACATGCTCATCATCACTGTCCAATGTATGAACAGGCCTTCTTGGTCTAGTAATTAAAGGAGCAGGTTCCTCACTAGACTCAGATGAAGTGAGCACGACATTGGTCATTCTTCGTGTTGGAGGTCTTCTTCTTCTAGTAACCAGATAATCTTGAGGATCTTGTGGGGGCTCTTCATCATCGGAGGATGATGATGAAGAACTTTCTTGTTCTGCCATATCCAGTGCAGAGTTGAGAAAATGCTGAATGGGCACTGGATTTGGTTTTTTATCATCATCTGCAATTGGCCATACAAAAGGCATGTATAGAACAATTTGTAGGTTATTCTCATCCTGAGTAGGTGGCCCAGTTTGAACCTGCTGAGGTTGGTTAGGATCAGTAGTAGTCTCCCTTTGAGAAGATGGCTCAGACTTATGTTGTTCAAGCTGTTCCAAGACTAACCTTCCTCTTTCTCTTGTTCTTTCATAGTGAAACCTAAGTGGTTCAGTATGAGTTACTTGTTGTGATTGTTGCTGTGGAGGTTGATCTTCATTTAACTTTCTTCTTTTCTCCCCCTGAGCAGATGGCTCAGGTTGATCAACCTCTTCTTCTCTTTGTCTCTTCTCCCCCTTATTGTTATCATTGGATTGGGAGGGAGGAGGTTCAGTATCACCACCTGCATCTCTTTAAGTGTCATCATGAGTTGAAGATGGCAGGGGGTCAGTGGCAGCATCAGTATCACCCCCTTAGTCTTCATTGTTAGGTGATGGCATGGGCTCAGTATCATCATCTCCACCTTTATCTACTTTATCTCCACTGTGTTGGGATGGTGGAGTCAGCGGAGGTTGTTGTTGTTGTTGGATTAATGTAACTGACTCTTTTAGTGAGTCAATCTTGTTGCTCATAGTCTCCATCCTGGCCAGTATTGTATTTTGAGTATTCTGCATAGCTAGAATTTGCTGCATGATTGTTTGCAGAGTGAATTGTTTAGCTTCTGCCACTGTAGCCTAAGGACCCTACACAGATGGTGCTAAATAAACAAAAAATAGTAACTGGTTAGTATAGAATGGTTTATCAGGTAAACAGAATTTGTAAAGTCTATATTTCATCTGGTTTATGATGAAATATTGTGGACTTGTGCAAAGCACGTGTAAGAAAATTTTAAGTAAAAAGTAAGTGTGAATTTTGAGTAGCTCAATGTAGGATAAAGTCACTTAATCTGAAAAGGTTTGGGTTTGGGAATTGAAGCCTGGGATATGCTTCTTTTTATTTTCAGTGTTTATCACTCGGTGTTAAAGTGATAACAGTAATGTGGCTAATCCCCATGGTATATATTTGGATATTGTGGCTTAAGGGTTTGTGATGATTTCTTAAATCATGTGATCTAACTTAAAATAAGTTGGGCATGATAAAAGCAGCACCAGTGGGTGTCAGTATGACATCAACCAGCATTGTCTCTTTCTTTGTTGAGACAACTGTAGACTGACAATGATCATTTGAGCGCTCAGTGTATAAATTTTGCATAGTTGCAGTGGGCTAGCTATGTTGGCCATAAGAGGATATATATCGAAAAGTTCGTTTGAGACATTGGTCAGTATTGAGTTGGTATAGGCCAATACTTAGTCTCTATTTTTGGAAAACTATGTATATATTGAAGTTTAAGGGTTTATTAGAATTCGTACCTGAGATTTTGTCAGACTCCCTTCTTCCATATGTAGAGTTCGAGACTAGATCATGAGAAAGTTGATTTGAACCTCCAGCACCTTCAGGACCTTAGTGTCCTCTCTCCTGAGCGCCTTCCAGTGTGTGTTGCTTATATTCGATTTCGACATCAAGTGGAACATTTGGTTCCACAATTGGTGGTGGTAGATCAATGTGTTCTTGATCTGGTTCTGGAAGGTGTGCAGTTGCTGCAAGCTGATGTGTTTCGTCCACTGATGGAGTCAGTGTTGGATCATTTTTGTGCAAGACTGTGTCGGATGACAGTGCTCCCATGATTACTGGACTCAAACTTCTTCTAGCTCTTCTTCTTATAATCAATAGTTGCTGAAGAGAGTCAGTATCAGTTTCTGATGCGGTATGAGCGGCATCAGGGTCTTGTTAATGTTGTTGAATGTTTTCTACTTCTTGTACTGGTGGAAGTTGCACATCCACCATTTCAACATCTTCATCAGCATTGTCATCATCATTATTATCATCAGTATCATCTTCATCATCATTTTCTTCATCATCAGTATCATCTTCAACATTATCATTTATGTGAGCCTGTACAATTGCCCACATATAAGGACTCAACAAGGGTTCTCCTTCCCTTTGTCGATTAAAATAAATCTTCTCATTCAGAGGAGAAAGATCAACTCTTGGACTGTTGAATTCATCATATATGTGTGCAGGCATAGAAGTCTGGAAGATGAGAGATAAAAATCTGTAGAAAGGAACACTGATTTCTCTGGTTTGAGCCCTAACCTGTGATGCTAGTTCATTGAAGATTAGTCTACCATAATCAATGTCTCGATTAAAATACATGGCATGAACAATCTGCATACCAAAGTCATTGATTTGGTCCAGAGCTCCGGATTTGTGGGTCATACACCAAATGATTGTTGAAATTAGTACTCCCCCAAGATTTACACTATTTTTCAAATTTCTCTTTTTCAAGTTTATTTAAGTGTGCTTTATCAGCTAATCTTTGGTTCATTTCTTGTAAATTTAAACAATCTAATTCTAAATCTTTTAATTTTGCTAATTTATCAAGGTTTTCATTATTTACATTTTCAAGTTGTAAGATTGATAATTTTATAGCTTTTTCTTTTTGTACTAAACCTTTAAGATCAACAATCATGTACTAAAAAAAAATTTATTTTTCATTCAAAGAGTAAGTTTGAAAGGAACTCACCTTGTACAACTGAGTGGAATCCCAATCACTATGGACGCTCATCATCTCAGCCTCTTTGATATTTCTCTCAAATGTATTCTTCAAATCATCTTCATTAAAAGCCATGAAGGCTTTGTTTTCAACTTCTTCCTCATCATCACTCAGTTTTTCATCCATCCAAGCTTCTGAATAGAGTGCATGATGAGGTGCTCCATTCCCTGTTGCATCCTTTCCCTTGCTCCGGTTCTTCAACTTGACATACTTGTCCCTATACCGTTTAGCACCGTATGCAATCTTAACATTCTGATCAGTTTCAGAAGACTTAGTATGACAGTTGGCAACAATGTTTTCGGGTTTTCCACACCTGTAGCATAGACATGATCTGGGTCAGTATTAGTAGAGCAAACACCAAGCGTCTTCTGCGCATCATCATTATCAACCTCTGGCTCATCTGGCTCAGTGACAGTATAGGCACGTTGCACTGGTTTAACAATTAGAACCATGCCAGTGGAAGTCTTGTCAGTCTTCTTCCAGTTGAGCAGTCTAGCAGCATTGTTCTCTTCATGATTCAACATTAAGCCATACAACGTTTGAAGTGTGTATGTCTCAATGTTGTTTGCAGCATTGACATAATTTTTCATATTAAAGAATTATTGAGGAAGACTGTCCATAAATTTTTGACAGAGTTCACCTTCTTCCTTCACAATACTAAGACTGTTCAAATCATGAACAATGGTATTGAACCTGTTGTAGAGAGGGGTGATATCTTCATTTTGGTTTGAAAAGAAATTCTCATACTTTCTTCTCATGTTGCCTTTTCTTTGCAACTTCACCTTTGGTGTGCTTTCATAGGTGATGGTTAAGCTATCCCACATAGCTTTAAAAGTTGGTACCTGCATAATTACAGTCATTATCTCCATGGTAACTGTATTACCAATCACACATTTTGCTCTAGAGTCAAGACTGAACAATTGACGATCAGTATCAGTCCATGTGTGCTTCAGTTTTGGAATGGTTCTTGTTCCGGCCGGAGCATCATCAGTAGCTGTAACGGGTTCCGAGGTTTATGGAATGATAGGACCATCAGTCAGCACTGTGACCATTTCACAATGGATAGATTCAAGATACCATTGGGCTTTCAACTTCCACTGATGAAATTCTTTGCCATCAAATATTGGCACACCCTTTCCTGACATAACTGGGGCAATGATTGAAGACATTTAGATTTTGTAGGTTGGAAAGGGTGGGTATATGGAATGGCTATCAGGGTAATAGATCGACTAAATAAGAATTAATTTAGCCTGCTCTGATACCAGTTGTTAGGTCACAACAACCCTGGTTTGTTTGTTAATTGATATCTATTTATAGTGTTATAGAGATCTTACAAAAGTGGCAATGAGTAGTAGAATGATTGATTAAAGGAAAGTGATTGAGAACAAAGGGATTAGATCTGGTTTGTTAAACATGGAAATGTTTAACTCAGTCCTTTGACTAAGTATTGAATTTCAATACTGAGTTCCAATACTGAGTGGCCAAGAGGGTAAGGTTTTTTGCCTTAACAAAACTACTTGCAGGGGATAGACAATAACAAATACAATCTAAGACAAGTATTGATCAACAAATGATCAATCACAAGACCAGAGACCTTCATTACAGAGATTCAACTCTCAAATCAAGTAACGAATGTATCACTGGTTGATCACACTCTGCTCAAAGATTGAAATATGAGAAAGCTTTTAGCAAAGTGAGAACGTGTTTGGTGCACACGGAATTCGTTCGTTAAGTCCTCAATTTATAGTGTTTGGGAAACGTGATGACAAAGGAATGAACGATCGAATCCACGTGTAGGAATTCCGTTGATGCAGAGGATATTTCATGCGAAGAGCACTACTAACGGAATTCTGACAGTACTTTATGTCGTCTTGTGATCGTCGATATCTTCTAGAAGATTTGCATAGGATTCCCTTTGTTGGCGATACACAAACTTGTGCTTTACTTGTGTCTTTCTGTGACACTGAAACTTCAGGCCTTTGTACGCTTAAGATCGCCCTGAGTCTTCAGATAATCATGCTTCTTCAGATGGCAGTCAGCTTAAGTGACCTTCACTAAGAGTTTTGCTTAGAGAAGTATTTGTCCTCAAGGCTCAACGTTATTGTCAAGTGTGCGTTGAACCTGCTATAGGTGATTTTCGGTTAAAACATTTAACAAACGCAACAGAAATAATTAAATCACCATGAACGGATCTTGATATCAATCATACAATTAAACTACAATCAAAATCAAAGAGATTAGATGAACATTTCATACCCTTGAAGCCTTTAAACTTGATGATTTGGATGGATGAAGATAGACGAATGGAAACCAAGTATTCAATGGGAATACCTCTAAAGTTAATCCACACAACACTTGTCTAGAACACCAATTGAGATGCTAGTCTCTCGAACAAGAAATCAAGAAACCAAAAACCAAAAAAACCACAATGTTAATATTTGGTTGTTTTGTCTTGCTCGTGAATATCAAAATGCAAAGTTGGATCTCACCAACCACACCCTCCTCTCTACAAATATACAACCGTATATTAAAAGAAGGGATTAGTACGGTGACGGTAAAAACAAGGGAAAGGTTTATGGTGCTTTAATCACCCTTTAATGCCTTCCATAAATCATTGATTTTATTTTCACCCTAGTCCCTTGTATTTTGTTCCTTCTATTTGCTTTCAATTAAGTTTCAATATTAACAATTAATATTAAACTTTAATATATACAAGCATGTAGCTTATATTAATACATAATGCAATTACCCTAATTACACTATATATTTATGGTGTTAAGTGTTTAAGTGTGTGACCCTTTAGGCTCACAAACTACTAGCCATATAACTATATGTTATACGCGTGAAGCATATTCCAACAGCTCCCACTTGAGCACGTGATAACATCAAGTAGTTATACAAGCAAAGGTTAGAGTCTAGCAACCCGCCAATGCCCTTAGAAGTACATGAGGAGTTTCATAAAATCTATGTTCAAAGTTTTTCGAGCAGTTATCCTTTTGTTACTGATAGTATGTTGAATTTTAGACAAGGATTAATGTTAATCTAAAATTTCAATGATTCTGTTTCTCGATCTATATAATGAAGTAGATTACCAAAACCAATCAAGATTCATCTTGATTACCTTTTGGGTGTGGCCACACATACATCTATTCAAAATCATCGAGGGGCCCAGTAGTATCTAATCCACATGTGTGGAGGAACAAATTCTTTATTGACTGCACGTGTCTGTCATATGCTTAATGACAAACCCGATAATGGTTGTTATAGCATCTTTATTCAGGTCAGCGTTTAACCATATCAAATTTTGTCCCTCTACATACACAAACCAACTTGCATCTCAAGTCCAAGGATAAGTGACAAAGCCTTTGTGAGATTCACTTGTGACATAAATCCATGAAGTGATTTCTCATAAGTTGGGTCTGTCCAATTGTGCATCATTATGAACAACATGTGAGTTTGATTTCATCATCCTTAGTCATACTAAGATAATGTCATCAATGCCCTCATATTTGTCTTAATAATATTCCCATATTATTAATTATGACAATGGACAATTTAGAATATAAAACACAGTAAATATTCATGGATATAAACATGCAAATATAGAACACAGTAGATATTCATATAAAAACGATCATATCAAGTATATCAATTTATTCCAATAAATACTGCTCAATGTTCCATTATCCAAATACTAAAACAGATTACAAGAAACTATTAGTTGGTCGAAGCCCAATGTTTCTAGCATGCTCAATATGTTTGGTACATGGCATTGGCTTCCTGAAAGGGTCAGCTAAGTTGTCATCTGTATGAACTTTGAGCAAGCGTACATCTCCCATTAGGATCGCATCTCTAATGTAGTGAAGTTTCCTCCGATAATGTCTGGCGACTTTCTGAACACCGGGTTCATTGGCAATGATGATAGCCCTTGTGTTATCACAGTACATATCCATAGGTCTTTCATTACTGGGCACAACACCAAGCCCAGAAATGAATTTCCTCATCCAAACAGCTTACATTGCAGCTTCAGTAGTTGCAATGTATTCAGCTTCTGTAGAAGACATGGCGATAGTGCTCTGCTTCGTACTTTTCCAATCAACAGCGCCTCCGTTCAAAATGAAAACATACCCCATTTGAGATTTGGAATCATCTCTATCAGTCTCAAAACTAGCGTCAGAATAACAAGTAACGCTTAGCTCATTTTGAGTTTCACCACCATAGATAAGAAACATATCTTTAGTATTCCTAAGATACTTTAGTATGTTCTTAACAGCAGTCCAGTGACTCTCACCTGGATTCTGTTGATATCGACTTCTAAGGTTCTGAGAGAACGCTACATCAGGTCTTGTGCACCGTACAGCATACATGATAGATCCTACTGCCGAGGCATAGGGGACATCACGCACATCTCATCAGGTGAGGACGGTCCTTGAGTCTTACTCAAGTGTACATTGTGTTGCATAGGGAGACTTCCACGTTTGGAAGCATCCATTCTAAACCGTTTTAGAATCTTATCAATGTACGCACTTTGACTTAGTCCGATTAACCGCTTTGATCGATCTCGATAGATATTTATACCAAGTATATATGTCGCTTCCCCAAGATCCTTCATAGCGAAGCACTTCCCAAGCCAGGATTTTACATCTTGTAGCATTGGAATGTTATTTCCTATGAGTAGTATGTCATCGACATATAGGATTAGAAAGACGGCAATGCTCCCACTAGCTCTTACATATACACATGGCTCGTCGGGATTCTGAGTAAAGCCAAACGTTTTGACTTCCTCGTCGAATCTTTTGTTCCAACTTCTGGATGCTTGCTTTAGTCCATAAATGGACCTTTGAAGCTTACATACTTTCTCTGGGTGTTTTGTATTAACAAAACCCTCAGGCTGAACCATATAGACATCTTCATCAAGGTGTCCATTTAGGAAAGCAGTTTTAACATCCATTTGCCAAATCTCATAGTCATAGTACGTTGCTATGGCTATGACAATCCTAATAGCTCTAATGTCGGAAACAGGTGAGAAGGTTTCATCACAGTCAATCCCGTAGGTTTGAGTGTAACCTTTTGTTACCAGTCGAGCTTTATAGGTGTGTACGTTGCCATCCATGTCGGTCTTCTTCTTGAAGAGCCACTTGCTACCAACAGTCTTACTGTTAGGAGGAAGATCAACCAAAGTCCATACTTGGTTATCTTTCATGGATTGCATTTCCGCGTTCATAGCATCAAGCCATTTGTCAGATTCAGAATCTGATAATGCAGCTTGATAGTTAGGGGGTTCATTATGATCCCCTAAACTTAGCTCCTCAGCATCGACATGGAAACCATATCGTTCAGGTGCATGAGGTGTCCTTGCGGACCTTCGAACGGGGACTACATCATTTTAAGGTGCAACAGGAACAGTTTCATGTTCAGCCTCATCTTGATGTTCGCTAGTCTCTAAAATAGGTTGTGCATCTTCATCGCTTGGAATCTCGTCAAAGTCGATGGTACTCCCACTTGCTTCTTGTGAAATGAGATTGCTCTCAAGAAACTCAGCATAACGAGCAATAATTACCTTTTCCTCAGGTGGGTAGTAGAAATAGTAACCCATCGTTTCCTCAGGGTATCCTATAAAGATGCATTTGACAGCTCTAGGTTTAAGTTTTTTTGGCGTGTCTCGTTTCACGAGAGCCTCACAACCCCAGACCTTTAAATAAGACAAGTTAGGGACTTTCCCATGCCATATCTCATATGGTGTCTTTTCAACCTTCTTGGTGGGAACCATATTCAGTATGCGAGCAGCCGATTTGAGTGCATAACCCCAAAAGGATAGAGGCAGAGTGGTAGGACTCATCATCAATCGGACCATGTCAAGCAAGGTGCGATTTCTCCTCTCTGATACACCATTATGCTGTGGTGTATAAGGGGGAGGGAATTGTGAGACAATCCCACAATTCTTAAGATGGTCTTGAAACTCATGCCTCATGTACTCTCCTCGTCGGTCAGAATGGAGAGCCTTTGTCTTCTTGCCGAGTTGATTTTCTACTTCATTTTGGAAAGCTTTGAACGTTTCAAAGGTTTCATGTTTATGTTTAATCAAGTAAACATAACCATAACGACTAAAGTCGTCAGTGAAAGTAATGAAGTAGGTAGCACCTTCCCTAGTTCGAGTTCTAAAAGGGCAACATACATCAGTATGTATGAGTCCAAATAGATCATTGGCCCTTTCGCCTACATGGGAGAAAGGTTTGCGCGCCATTTTACCAGATATACAAGAAACACATTTATCAAATGATTCAGAATCATCTGATTTTATAAGTCCATCCTTTTGTAATTTCAAAACGCTTTCTTGTTAACGCGGCAAAGGCGACAATGCCATAGGAAAGTAGAATCCAAGTTGTTCTTGGATTTCTTATTGCTACATGTATAAATAGAACTACTGTTTGTGATACGATTATGCATGTCAATCTCAAAGATACCATCACGAGGAATAGCATTAAAGTAAAAAACATTATCCTTTGAAACCGAAATACCATAATCCGTAAACATATGAATAAAACCATTATTCCACAAACAAGAAAGCGATACTATACCCCTAGTAATACTAGGCGCATAGTGACAATTGTCTAATACAATAATTAAACCACTAGGAAGGATTAAATCACAGCTTCCTATAGCTTCGACTGGTGCACGCATCCCATTGCCTACGTACAAATCCAAAGCTCCATTGTTTAGCTTTCTACTTCCCCTTAGACCCTGCATGGTATTACAAATGTGAGTTCCACAACCAGTGTCATATACCCATGATTTCTTAGGGAAAGCATACAGTTCTATTGTGAAGATACCTGATGTGTCAATCTTGTTGGCTTTGTTCTTCATCAACTCCACCAGGTAGGCATGACAATTCCTCCTCCAATGGCATGTTTCACCGCAGTGATGGCAAGCAAGCTCCTTAGCAGGGTGCTCCTTTTGAGTAGGTGGGGGAACCTTTGGCTTGGGCTTGTAAACTTGCTTTCCCTTTCCTTGGCCCTTCGCAGCTACTTGCGGTTTTGGTTTTTGGATCTTTCCTTGCCTTATAGCAAGGACAGTAGGGACCGGAGTTTTCTTGGGTAGGCTTGCTTCCGTTTGTTTCAGCATAGCATGTAATTCGGCGAATGTCTTCCCCATACTATGCATATGATAAGTCATGACAAATGGTGCAAAATCCTTGTTGAGGGACATTAGAATCAAGCTAATCCTAAGGATGTGCGGCATAGCGTAACCAAGCTTCTCCATTTGGTCTAAGTAGCTCTTCATCTTCAAGAGATAAGAGCTAACAGATTGTCCCTCCTCCTGCTTGCAAGCGTGGAAGGCTTTGACAGTGTCAAAGAGTTCCTGCTCGGCTTGCTTTTGATACATGGCTTGTAGGTCACACATCATATCAAATGCAATGAGGTCCTCGAGATTCTTTTGAATCTTGGGAATCATGCTCACTAGCATAAGCGCGGCGACCTCTTGCTGTTCGTTAAACCTCTTGGTATAGGTTGTACGAACAGCAGCGGTGGCGGTAGCAGCAGGGGCAGGGGGCAGTGCCTCCTCCAAATGGTGGTACTTGTGCTCGGCCCTAACGACAATCCTTAGGTTTCGAGACCAGTCCATAAACTTCGTTCCATCAAGTTTCTCTTTTTCGAGAACGGAACGAATGGTGGTGTGTGTTAAGGTTTGATTGTTTGAAGTCATCTACAAAATTACAAAGTTCATTAATTAGTATTTTCAATAATAATGTCTTTTAATAAATTAACTACCCAATTAATTTTAATTAAAAGCTAATATCCCATTGAGCTTCTATCTTCGCATCAGTTGATCTGCTAGAGATGATAGATCCAGTAGGTAGGTGACGATCAACAATTACATTACAAGTGCAACTCTTAGAGGTATGGCACTTCATGGCACCTAGTGAACAAGCATCTAGGGTCAAGTGGCATGTTTGTCGCATCTTCACCTCGAGTCAAGGTCTCACCGTTAACTCGATTAAGTCATCCAATGTGAAATCATGTCAAAATAGATCTAGGTATCACCGTAGAGAATAATGACCTCGGATCTAAATTCAAACCACTTCTCACGTGAATTCAAAAATAGAAGCAAGTGATTATCAACCGATTGGACGGCGTGACTTAAATTTTATGTATGTTTAAATTTTAATAAAATTTTATTAAGATATGAATGAATCATGTATTTCATTCATACCACTTCATAAGTCGTTTAATAAACGGTAAAAACATTTAGCGATTATTAAGAGTTAAGCTTCAAATCGTATTTAAACTTAGTTTAATCTCAAAACAATTTTAGATTAAAGATTAATCATGAATGATTAACAAGTAATCAAAGATGATAAAAGGTTTGGATGTTTTAATGTTTGTGTCTAAAATCATATTTTAATTGTTTTTATTATTTGTATCTAATATAAAAGAAAACAACCACAAACATAAATAAAACATGCAACAAATTTTGTGGAAACCTCGACCGATGAAATCCTGGGTTCGGTCACGTGAGTCATCACGACGGAAGGGTCAAACTAGGGGACGGGCCAACATGAACCCAAACAGGCCTACATAAACCCAATGGGCTCCCACTTGCATTTGTGAAAAAATACACATTTGTGAAAAAATACATTCTGCCAGAAAATACAGTCTGACTAAAAGTCCCGAAAAGTCACTGAAGGATTCTTCGGTGGTCTTCCCTGCCTTCTGTAAAGTTGTAGGTGTCTGAGTTGCGGAAATTTTGGCGGTGGTTTCAGGTCCAACGGAATAGCCAATCTCCGGGAAAGTCAGTTTTCGTGCAGCTGCGCAGGAGGTGCCGAAAATTGTTGTTTTGTCCTCATTTTCTCTCCATCTTTGGTCAACAAATTACAAAATACAAAGAAATAAAAAACAACTATTCTAATTACTTTAACAATGAAATTTGCCCCAAAACATGGCATCAAAAATAAAAGAAAAAATTGAAACAAAATTACAACAATTTAAGCCAAAAACACGGCTTTTCTCAAATCAACCAAAACAACAAAACAATCAACACATTCATTCACAAAGGTCTAGGCTTTCATCGGTTTGCACAAACAAGCAACAATTGACAAGGCATTGGTTTGGGATATGGCAAAAATACATGTTTTGCCATATCAAAAACAAAATTAAACTAGTAATTCCAAGCCAAATAATCAAAAAATTCAATAAACTAGATTAATTTATTGATGTGATTTTGTAATAAATGGAAATTGGGTTCCAAAAATACAAGTTTTGACCCACTTTTAAATTAAAAAACCGAAATTTAAATAAAAAAACCTTACGGTTTTTTCTTGTCCGATCGGTAGGTTTTTTACATCAAAAAAGATTGATTTTTGCCACTTTTTACAAAATCTAGCTAATTATTTAGCTCTTAATACAGGATCATTCAAGTCAGGTTTTTTTGTTATTGGGATAGGTGAATTCTTAGAAATCCATCCCCCGGAGGAACCGGACATGATGATTTTTCATCATCCGGCTCGAGCAAGAATAAAAAGAACCAAATGAATCCATATAAAATCTATGTTATCCAGACACCGGCATATACGATATATGAATGATGTAAGTAAAATAAAAAGTTTACTGGATTCTTTTTTCTGGAGTTAAAATTATATGATTAATATAATGACTCGTGATAGCACTATAGGTGATTTTCGGTTAAAACATTTAACAAACGCAGCGGAAATAATTAAATCACCATGAACGGATCTTGATATCAATCATACAATTAAACTACAATCAAAATCAAAGAGATTAGATGAACATTTCATACCCTTGAAGCCTTTGATCTTGATGATTTGGATGGATGAAGATAGACGAATGGAAACCAAGTATTCAATGGGAATACCTCTAAAATTAATCCACACAACACTTGTCTAGAACACCAATTGAGATGCTAGTCCCTCGAACAAGAAATCAAGAAACCAAAAACCAAAAAAACCACAATGTTAATATTTGGTTGTTTTGTCTTGCTCGTGAATATCAAAATGCAAAGTTGGATCTCACCAACCACACCCTCCTCTCTACAAATATACAACCGTATATTAAAAGAAGGGATTAGTATGGTGACGGTAAAAACAAGGGAAGGGTATATGGTGCTTTAATCACCCTTTAATGCCTTCCATAAACTATTGATTTTATTTTCACCCTAGGCCCTTGTCTTTTGATCCTTCTATTTGCTTTCAATTAAGTTTCAATATTAACAACTAATATTAAACTTTAATATATACAAGCATGTAGCTTATATTAATACATAATGCAATTACCCTAATTACACTATGTATTTATGGTGTTAAGTGTTTAAGTGTGTGACCCTTTAGGCTCACAAACTCCTAGCCATATAACTATATGTTATACGCGTGAAGCGTATTCCAACAGCTGCTACAACTATCTGATCAGTTGTTAAGACTCTGATTCCGCACGGGTAACTGATCGTTGTTTCATATGGTGATCAGATAGTGTAGCCGAGTAACTAAAATCCGAACAGATCAGATTCAGCTACCCACAAACTGAAGAACTAATCTTCATATTGTCATCTAACTATTTGTCTTTTTGTCTTCATTAAATCTCTTTCAGTGGGGCATGCTTTTAGCGACCCAACATAGTTGTAGAGCTTGTGATCTCTCACCAGATTTGCTGGTATAGTCTGAAAGACATCAAAAAAAAAATCATAATTATAAATGGAAAATAGAAAGACAAAGGAACCAAAATTTCTACATACAATTTCGGAACGATTTCTAATCTAAATATTTCATTTCACAGCAAAGTAATGACCATTTAATAATGGATCATCACTTTGATAGTTTGTAATGTCATCGTCACTAGACGAAATGATTATAGTTTCTGGATATTGGTCATTGCTTGAGGAACTCATGCTTACAAAGAAACATTTTGTATAGACTCTAACAGGAATATGTCTTATATATAGATACAAAGACCACATCATTTTTTGTGAGAAAATTGTTATTTTGGGCGTGTATCAGAAGTGTATAACGGTTATTGGATATGTATCATATAAGGGTTTCGTTAAAAAAAACCCTTTAACGGTTATATAGTTAGGGCGGTTACACAGTTTGGGTGGTTACAAAGTTTTGTTGTTATATAAAGATAACCAATTAATATGCAGAAACTATTATCATTTATATATCACATACATTTCTTGATAAACTTGAGTTCATCAAGTGATAACCAATCTCCAGAAACTATTATCATTTCTTCTAGTGGCGATGAGATAACAACCTATCATGGTGATGATCAATTAGTAAACATTCATTACTTCGATGTGAAGTGGAATCTTGAGATAACCAATCGTGGCCAAATTGTATGTACAAATTTAGTTTCTTTTTTCTGAATATCTTTTATTTATTTAAAATGATAAAATTTTGTTTTTAACGTCTTTCAGACTATACCAACAAAGCTTCTGAGAGATCTAGTGATGCCAACGGGCGCGGGTAGTAGCGGATACTGCAAAACCCGTACCCGCACCCGAACTCCAATCCCCATACCCGTCCCCGCCCGCGCCCGCGTAATCCCCGTCGGGTTCGGGTAGAAAAATCCCAGTGCGGTTACCCGATGGGTATTCGTTCGAAAGTTCAAGAAAAAAATATACTAAACACAATACATGTGGTTGGTGTATTTTAATACACACATACATGCATTTATGTATATTGATGCATAATAACTTGCTATGTGGAGAGAGTTCACTTTTATAGATGTGGAAGTTTGTTTATGAGTTGTATTCTAGAAATGTGGGATCTTATTTTCTTTGTTGTTATCCCATATCACTTCTTGAAAGAACAAATCATGTAGACTTGCACTATAAAAAGGGAAGGGCATAGATAAATAAAAATAAAACTTTGTCTTAGTATGTAATATGCAATATACATTGTATTTGTACATAAAATACGTAATATATTCAGGTATGAAACAGTGCGGGTAAAGGAATACCCGTACCCGACCCGCCTCCGCTTCGGGTGTAAAAATCAATACCCGTCCCCGCCCTGTTACCCGTTTAAGCGGGTAATACCCGCCCCGTTAGGGTCGGGTACCCGCGGGTACCCGAATCCGCGGATAAAATTGGCATCTCTAGAGAGATCACATGCTATAAAAGTATCGTCTTTGTGTCATGGAGAAAGGAGATAGTTTCGTGGTAAGATACCCGATGACTACCCTTCGTGATGGAAAAAGGTCAGTTGTTGAAACGCAACTAGACCCGATGACCATTCATTGGGATTTTCGGGATTTCAGACTGAAGTTGGGCATAAGACATGACCAATGGGTTTGTTTCACAATTGATCTCGAGAAAATGAAGACTTCTCAAGGCCGACTTTGGTTCAAAGTTCATATTATGTAAATGTTGGTTCAGTTTGTTTGGCTTTATGTCGGTGTAATGCTTCAATCTTCATAAAATAATAAGTTTTTAATTTATATAAGAATATATAAATCCTAGTGATCGGTAGTATCATCATTTGCCATTACTATTAGTTGACCAGTAGAAATTTGCTGATCGGTACTAACTTCACCCCAACATTAACCTAGGAAGCAACACTTATAGTTGATCGGTATTTTCTTTGATAGCCGTAGTGATTCTTCAATCATTAGTACTGCAATCATTATTACTACAGTTCAATCAATCATTCAAGAACATAATTGTTGATATTGCTCAAAGATTTTGTTCGCAAATTATTAGTTCATTTCATGAAACTGAACGAATGAACGATTTAATGTTTACTAATGTGCATTTGTGCTATAAAGGAGGTTATTTGTCAACTACACACATCATTTAATGTTAATTGTGCTACAAACAACATTATATTTATTAAACTATTAATATAATGTTTATAAAATAAAGAGACGGTTAATATTTGATGAATATACAAACAATAATTGAATGGATAACCCACTTTTAAATGCAATAAATTAACGTACAGTGCAAAAACTAATATACAAACCAAATACATACAAAGGGCCGTTGAAAAAAGAAATACATACAACGGTAAAGGAATAGATGAAGGTTAACCATGGTTAGATATTTTTAGAATATATAATGACGTTAGTTTGAGTTTTGGAGAAAAGGTACAACAGTCAATCAAACATCACTTCAAAACACACACATGAATTCTACTATTCAAGGGGAAACTTGGAGTGATTTCTATGGAGTCAACTAGTCGCCCATAAATGTTTCAAGTCGCACGGTCTAATTTGGAAAGATTGAATTCTATTAGTTTTAGATGGAAGTCGGCCATTTAAATTGGTTTATTTTGTTAATTATATAATTCGACCTTTTATTGGCTTAAATGCAGGTCACGTGGTCATGGTTCGGTGGATTATTCGCCATTCTAGTTATCGGCGGCCAACGATTGTTACACGGAGATTTAGCTGTGATCCGTTTAAGGGTGTTTAGTTTTATTTGTTGTTGTGGTGTCGCTTTTTCTTGATTGTATAGTTTGGGTTCTATTTCTTGTAACTTCTGGAGTTTGTATTTGTTAATTGCTAGTTTTTTGGTAGCATTTTAATGCATTTTTAGGTTCCTCGGTTGTGGGTTTCGGCATTGCCCAAGCTCGCTTACGGGGTTCCTTTTAATTTGCCTAAAAGGTTGAAACAAATTTTATTGAAGTAATATATAAATTGGGTTACATGATTCAAACAGTATTTCAATCGTCACTTCTTTCACAAATCAACAAGCAAGCTTATTTATTCACCAACTATTACAACGAGAACAAATAATATCCTTAATTTGTCCCCATCTATATATAGATTCAAAAGAAATCATTAATGTATTTTTCTAGAACTTTGTTTATAAGGATGCTGTACCCTCTATTTGTAGGGTGATAACTGTCCCAGAAAAGGTATTTTGAATCATCTGGACATGTTGGGAGCAAATGGTTACATAAAATGGAAACCTCTATGTTTCCTGTGCCACAACAACCTCTATCCACCACTTCTATTCCTGAAAAATTAAGAAAAGATAATGATAAATTAAATATATAACTACGACCCATAGTCTCGTAAATAAGGGTGTAAACAAATTGCATAAGAATGTAAACAAGTTGAGTTAACTCATGAGATACTCGAGTTTTACCCAGAAAGTACTCGAAATCGATTAAATCTAATTACTCGAGCAGACTAATTTCGAGTCGAGCTTGAGTATGATAATTAAATACCAATCTCGTAAGGCTCGCGAGTCTAATCGAGCTGATGCTATATTACATTTTGACCAATATGTATGTGCATATATTCATAATTACTACACTTTGTAATCGGTTCGAGCTCGAAAGTATCGATTCGAGTCATGTCGAGCTTAAATATATCGAGTTAATCAATACATTTTACAGATAACCGGTACGAGTCGATTATTCAATCGAGTCGAGCTCGGGCTTGAAAATCAAGCTCGAGTCTAGTTTCGAGCCTTGAGTTTTATAATCGAGTCAAGCTCGAGCTTGGCACTGTGTCGACTGGACTCGGCTCGATTACACACCTAGACTAGCTCCCATACCGTATTTTTGAGGGTTTTCGATTATATCAAGCAAGGGGTTGTATATGTCGATATAGAAGATCCTGGATTCCGAATGAGTGCTATTGATGTATTGAAGCTCTGGTTGCAACTTTCCGTTGTACAATTTTGCTGCTTCATTGTAGTCATCTACACACTTGCTAAGCACACCACCACCAAGAGTTCTTTGCGACGGCACACACCCTACTGGGGGTGCACCAAAGACACCAATTCTTCTCGCTCCAAGTTCGTATATATCCTTTCAACAGAAATGAACGTGTTAAAAACGAGTATATATATAAAAAAAATTACTTTTAATGAAATTGTTATTGATGCAGGCCAAATGTAGAAGAGCAGACACTTGTATTTTTAGTAGCCTAAGATCGTGTAAGAAAATGAGCTCCACTTAAAGACAAAACTTTCACCTCGGGTGTCCGTTTCAGGCACATGAGTAACCAAATTAAAGCTTTCAACGAGGACGACATGATAAACCGCCATAGGCGGTCTGCCAAGCTTTCCGGCCCAAGAACGCTATTTTTAGACATTTATTTGCATCTTTTTATTTTTTCTTATTATGTTGAACTTTGTTTTAGCCTCAGTTTCCCGTTTGAGTTTTTTGGCCAATTCAAAATTTTGAGCCATATTTAAAGTGTGTTTTATTGAATGGAATAATCCGCTGATGTTTTTAAAAAAATTGATTTTTCTCTCCCAAAATAGTGTTCTTGAGTTGAACAAGTTTTGAAGACCCAAAATCCACAGTATTTTTGAATCAACGTGGTTTTGATTAGATTCTCACAGTATTCATAGAATCTACGGGTCCAATATGTTATATCTTTTGTGAGTTTATAACATCAGTTAGTCCAATATGTTATATTTTTCCAATCAAACATTAAATTTAATAAACGTAACAACATGTGTTTGCACCTGAATGAAGTCGGAAGCAGATGATACCATAAGATCAGCATAAGACGGAATATCATATTGTAATTTCCGAATGCCGATACTGAAGTAAGTATTAGCAAGATCGTCGCTGCCTGCAACGACCAAGTATATGCTGTTCGCTAATATGTATTGTGTTCTTTCTGCTCCAACTATGCCTTTGAGTTTGTCAATGTATTCTTTGAATTGGTTTAGCTGGTCCGCAAATGATAGAACAGCCTGATAATTTAATTAGTTAATTAAAACTTAAATCTATGGACTTTAACATAAGTTTAAGATTAATATACTGAGATGTATTGAAGGTATTCCTTAAATTTTTATAGTCGACATTCAACCATTGATAAAGATAATTAATGGTCAAGATTAATCACACATTTTATAAATGAAGAGGTATTTTGGTTATTTTTACATAATTTTTTTTAATTTTAATTTTTTACTTTAAAAAAATTTTCATTTTTTTTTTCAAGTAAAAAACATATAATGTAATAATCATATATGATTGTATACTTGATCACATGTGATTCTACAAAACCATCACATATGATCTAATATACTATCACATTAGGTTTTCACATAATATTGTATTTTTAACGAAAAAAATAATACAAAAATAATTAAAAAAATAAAAAAATAATAATTAAAAAAAATAAAAATATTAATTACTTCCTCCGATTTAAAATAAGTGACACACTTTCCTTTGTTTGGCGATTCAAAATAAGTAACACATTTTGAAAAATTAACTTATTTGGCAAAAAAAATTGGGATCCACACCCACTAACTATCTACTTTAACAAGTGAAATGACTCATATACCCTTACTTTTTACTTTTAAGCATCATTAACCTCACTTTTTTCAAAAGGTGTGGGATCCATTCTCCACTAACTATCCAATTAATCTAATTTAATCATCATTATAATTTTTTGCCTCAAAAACTGTGAAACCCAAAGTGTGTCACTTATTTTGAATCAGATGAAGTATTTTTAATTATCAAATGACTAAATACCCCTACGTATATGAAATATATAAGTAATCTTAATCATTATATAAGTGAATTACTAGGAAAGTTGTGGAAATTATGGCAAAGAGAATATTTCATGACATTTTTTTGTAAAAGTCAATAAAGTTGGCTAAAAAACAAATAAGATATTGTTCACTTAGTATGAGATTGATATTCCCTCCGTATCAAAATAAGTGAATTACTTCGAATTTCATATTTTTTGAGGTAAAATAAGGTAATAAGATATTAATAAGGTAATTAGAATGGATGGTCCCCACATGTTGTATTATTTTGTTGCTTTTTATATGAAGATGAAAAAAATGGATATGCCCCACACTTTAATGATGTTTAAAGAGAAATAAATTATAAGGGTAAATGAGTAATTTTAAATATAAAATTTATCAAATAAAGTAAATTATTAAAGTGATTCACTTATTTTGATAATCCTAAAAAGTAAAGTAATTTACTTATTTTAATACGGAGAAAGTATTTGATATAAAGGGTAATTATGGCACTTACCGCTATCTTTGGAGTTTGGGGATCATATCCTGAACCACCCGAAGCGAAGCTTACACCTGTCAGAAGTTCTTTATCATCAATGGATGAGTCAAGGTACGCTGGCAAAAGCACTTTTATCCCCAGTTCTTCAACTGAAAAAACCAATAGAAATATGACTATTAATTTATTTCTCATAGTATATGTTCCAAATAACTAAAATATAGTGAACTGTTTAAGTGGGTCTATTATTTTTACAAAGTCTCGAAAAATAAATCTCAACCATTAATCAATAAGATTTAATGGTCAAGATTAATCACATATTTATACATGAAGTGTATTTTGTTTATTTTGCACTTAATTTTTTTTAATTTTATTTATTTATTTATTTTTTTAATTTTTTAATTTTTTTTTTATTTTTTCGTTAAAAAATAATATTTATTTGATAATTACGTGTAGTACTTAATCACATGTAATTTTAATATAAAATCACATGTGATTGTATACTTAATCATATTTGATGTTTTAGTTCAATTACATGTGATTCAGTACACAATCAGATCTGATTAAGTATGTAATCACATGTGATTTAGTATGCAATTACATTAAATGTTATTAATGAAAAAATATATTTTTTTAAAATAATAATAAAATAAATTAATAATAATAAATTTTAAAATAAAAAATAAAAATAAAATTTTTAATATATTTTTCAAAATGACAAAAATAACCTTCAATATATAAAATATGTGATTAATCTTGACTATTAAATTTTGTTGATCAATGGTTGAGATTTGTTCATCGGGACTTTGTAAAATTGATGGAGCTCCTTGAACGCAACTCCGAAAATAAATATTACGAACAATTAATCTTAATCATAACAATTTAAATAGAGATGATATTGATTGGTAGTAGATTTTTTTATATATCATGCTACCTATTGTATTAATATAAGTATCCAGATCATTATAATGATAAGATTATGAAAGATAATTAGTGAATTTCACTCATCATTTATTTTATAAGTGGAAGAATAAAATATAAAATTTAAGTAGAAACAATACAATTTTTCTTAAATAGATATGTAGACACTTTCGTGTCAAGTATGACAATACCAAACCAATTTAAGTACTTCCTCCGTATCATAATAACCGAAACATTATTGGTTTTACGGTTTTGAGAACAAAGTTTTTAATGAAGGTTATGATGAGTTAAACTGGATAGTTAGTAGATGATGAGTCATACTGCTTTTAAATAAAGTGATACTAATGATATTTAAAAGTAAAAATAATAATAAATAGTTATTTCACTATATTAAAGAAAATAGTTAGTGGGTGTTAGCCTAACTACCTTCTGCCAAAATAATTGTTAGGACCATTTGTATTGTATCAAATAGTTTAGGGACTAGAAATGACAAGTTGCAATAGTTTGAAGCTAGTCATTAGTCTTAGTCTTTGGGTTTATGCTTAATTAGATGATTATTAAGCATGTTTAGTAATGAGGTATAAATACCTTGTGTTTAGGCTTAATTTGTAAGCTTTCCTTTCACTAATTGAATTACTCTTTTGAAAGCTCCAATATTCCCTCCATCTCTCTCAACTACCTCACACACACTCAAACACCAAGAACACACACACTTAAGCAAATCTTCTATTTCTCACCTTGAATCATCATGAATTAGCTCGATCTTAGTTGAATACGATCTAACAAGTGGTATCAGAGCAAAATCTCTCTTAGAGAAGATCCAATTTCGAGCTAGAATCATCCAGATCTGAATTTTTGAAGAAAAAAAAAATCTTGTTCGTCATTGAGAAATTTAATGTTGTAAATTTTTCGTTGGAATCGGATTGAATTAGTGAAGAAAAGAACTTACGTGAAGAACTTCGGCTTCATACGTGAAGAACATGTTCGGCCTCCCTAGTTCGGCCCGAACTACATAGTTCGGCCCAATATCAAAGTTGTAGTTCGGCTCGAGATTCACAGAAGTTCGGCCCGATATTCACAGACGTTCGGCCCGAAGATTCAATACAGAAGTTCGGCCCGAAGATTCAATACAGAAGTTCGGCCCGAGCATCTTCATAGGCCCAAGTTAGGCCCGAACTTAAGTCTCTTTCACCTAGTTCGGCCCAAGCATCTACACCTAGTTCGGCCACACCAATCTCTTTTCCAGACGTTCGGCTTCCACAAATCTGATTGAACATGTTCCGTTTCAATCAACTAAATCAATTAACTTTGTGTTTCTCATCAGCCACGTTCAAATTCCTCAATCATAAACATTAACAGTCTGAAATCTGATTTCAAATTGTTCGGAGATTTCACAATCAAATTGTTCGGTGATTCTAAATTGATTTTCAAAATCGATTTCTCATATCTGCTTAATTAAACACAATCGATTTCAAATTTCGATTTAAAACATGATTTGATTTGGTTTCGAATTCAAACAAATTAGATTCCGGTTTCAAACAGATTTCCAATACGATCTAACAAGTGGTATCAGAGCCTAGTTCGACACAGAATCAAGTCCGGCTTTAATTCACACAGTTCAATTTCAAACATAGTTCGGCTCCCAAAAAAAAAACCTAATCAAACCTAGTTCGGCTTCAATCAAAATTCATAACTCAATCTTCTGATTTCCGATATCAAAAACATAAAACAATTAAATCAAAAACTGATCTTTAAATCGATTGTGATATCAAATTAAACCGATATCTGATTACGATATGAATCAATTTCTTCCAATCAAATTACGATATCTGACTTACAAATCGATATCTGACTCAAACCGAAATCTGATTTGAAGAAATCTATACGATTTCAGATTACACGATTTGTGATTTCTGATTTGTGATCGAAAACTTTATTTGAAAATGGACGACCAGGTGCTGCGTTTGAGTGACGGAAATTGAGTTCACGAAATTCAGATTGAATCAGAAAGTGTTCAATTCAGATTCTGTCGATTACAGAATCATCAAGTATTTTGTTTCTGGGAATACTAATTTTTTCGTGGATTGAAGAAGCTCAATTTTTTCGACTTCATAACTTTTGGCCGTCTGTGTTCGGCTGAAGCAAAACTCAATTTTTATCTTAAGCCCAAAAACAACTAATCTCTTTTGGCCCTAATATATTTTAAGCCCAAAAAGAATTCGTGACACAAGCACATTCGGTCTACAATTTAAGCCCAATAAATCCGAAATCAATATTACAAATTTTCGTTTAGTCCAAATTTACAACGCAGGCCCAAAAGTTTTTATAATACATCAAATATCAAATTTAATTCACGACATATCATGGGAATTTCTTTTCATTTGACTTAAAAGTGTAAACTTTTTAAAACATTTTTACTTTCAATATATTTTTTTAAGAAAAATTACATTTTAAACACTTTTAACATTTTCATTTTTTTTGTTTTAAAAGAACATTTTCAATTTTTTTTAAAGCATTTTTACCCAAAATCCTAATCATCGCAAAGAATGGAAAAATCTGCCTCAACCACACTTGATGATATGGAACAAGACCCTCAGGCAGTGCTAAAGGCTATGTCATTTATTTCAACCTATAAGAAGAAACATTATTCAAAGTCTACAAACAAAAATCTGATATCTTCATTCGACATTAAGCCTGATATATCTGCTACTATCTCAACTAAAAAGCCAACTGTCTCACTTTTGGATGCCACAAAGAAACCAATCGTTCGTGATTCAGAGTATTATGAACGTAAGATGTTGATGGCTAAACAAGTTGAGACTGAAAAAGTGTTCTCAGTTGAAGATAGTAAATGGATGGAAGATTCAGATCCTGAAGATTCTGAAAATGCTGAGGTTACTGATCGATTTAATGAAGAGGCCAACAAAGAACTTGAGGTAATCAGTTCCCTTTTATCAAATTCTGATAATCTTATTGGTCCGGATACTTGTTTTGTTACAACTCAGATTTCTGAAATTGATTCTTTAAAACAAAACCTTTTAGATGAAAAAGATTTAAATAATCAATTTCAAGAACGTTTAAATAATTTGCAAAATGAAAATGAACAACTTGTTCAACAGATTAAACAAATTAAAAATGTCAAACTTGAGAATCTGGAGTTACAAAATCAAGTATCAGAATTGAATGTCAAATATGATAATGATGTTAAGAATTTGTCTCAAACAATTTCTGAAAAAGAAATGGAAATAACAAATCTTAAAAATGCCCAAAATACAATTTCAAACGATCGAAATGACAAATATTACAAATTGTACATTGACACATGGCATGATTATCAAATAACTAAAAATTGGTTGGAACGTAAACAAAAAGAATTCGATGATAATGAAAACCAGTTTAAATCTTTAAACAATCAAATTAACGAATTATCTGAAACTTCACATGAAAACGACATTCAAACATCACAAGAATTAAATAAAAAACAAAATATCATTCATCAACTTCAACATGATAAAATTCAACTTTCTTCCCATATCAAACAACTTGAAGAAATGAGTGCCAAAATCAACCAATAAGTTTATGAAAATAAAGCATTACTTTTGAATATTGAAATTCTAACAAAAGATTCTGAATCAAAGCAACTTCAGATTACTGAATTAACAAAGAAACTTCATGACACAAATACTGTTAATATTTTGAACATCGAAAAACATGCTTCTGTTTGTGCTGAAAATTGTATTTTGACTGATAAAATCAAACTACTTGAATGTAATTTTGGATCTGATTTACAAAAACAAATCAATATTTTTAATATTGAGAAAACAAAATTGCTAGATAAAATTACATCTCTTGAAACAGATCTTTCTTTGTCTCAAAATAAAAACGAAGGTTTGTTAATTAAGCTAGAAGAAAAATCTAAACTCTTTGACAACGACAAATCAGTTTTACAAACCAAAATTTTTGAATTAGAAAATAAAATTGATGAGTCACAAAAATCTTTTAATGAAGAGAAACTGAAGTTGCAAATACAAATTCAAAATTTAGAATCTAAATCAAAAGACTCTCCTTTAACGGCAACGAATAAAGGTAAAAACTCAAGAATGTTTTCTCCTGTCATGGCATATCGTGATTTATATACGATCAAGCAAACTGAGGTTAATAGAGGAAATTCTAAACCTAAACCGAAATCTCAAATAAGTTCTTCTACCAAACCTAAGCCTAGGAGATCCACGGTTCCACCACACTCTGATAAGAAAATGCATGCTCTCAAACAAACTAATAGAGGAAATTCCGCACCTAAAACTCCAAATAAATTAGGTTCCTCTTCTAGACTTCAGCATTCTCAAATGTATAAAACTAAAACATCAACCGTGTTGAAACATTCGACCGCTTCAAAGAAAATCTTTTCCAAAACTAAATCTTTAAGATACTCAAGAAAAGATTTACTTTCCTTGGCACCTAAAACGACTTTTACACAAGTGCCAAAAACATCTCCTGTTTATGTTTACAAAACATCCTCGATCTTAAAAGCTAAATGGGTTCCCAAAACTCCAACATCTCAAATAATTCCCCGGAAATTATTTGAAAGTGAAACATCAAGTTTCAATTTTTCATGGAACTCACAATCTTTAAATCAAATCGATACAACTTATCGGTGGTTTCAGTCCCACTCTAACATTGTCGGACCCAAACAAAAATGGGTACCAAAAGTTGTTTGATTTGTTTTGCAGGAGAATGACTTATACACAAAACGGTGTATAACTCGCACTTCAACTTAATGACTTATATACACATCAGTATATGACTCAAACTTCAAAGCAATGGCTTTCAAATACATCAGCTTGAAACCCGCTTTTAACCAGTTTTACACATAAATGTAAAAACTCTTTCCCACTCCTCTAAATCTTTAAATTTTCATTCTTTATTTTGTCAAGGGGGAGGAATTAAGGGGGGGAATTAATATTTCCAGGGGGAGAACTTTCTTTTATCAATATTTTTATACCCGTTTGAATTTTTTTTATCGAACAATTTTTTTTATTATCTAACGACAATACCTTCCCATGGTTTGCCAGAACCGGCCTAACCTTCCAAGGGAATTACTTTTTAGCCAAAATTGGTAAATGTGAGGGTATATGTCTTAGGGTATAGATTTAGGTGAGTGCAAGGTGATGTGAAAACATGATAATTTTAAGAAAACACACCTTTGAGTGCATCCAAACCGAAAATAGACCGGGCAACCTCACTAAATTGTGATCATTCATGTGTTGAATGATTCACCAGACTTAACTGGCCCAGTCAAGCATTTGCACTCCACCACCAACCACTCAGATTCTTCTCAATAGGAATTTGTTTCAATTCATCAGGGGACGTAGCACATAATCTATCGACTGCTCATTCGGAGTATGTTGGTATTGAAATAATTAACCTTCTGCCCCGGGTTACGTCTTCAATTGAATGCACAATGTGTCTAGATTTCACCGACAAATATTTCCAATTTAGGACACATACACTATTGAATATGAATCTCCGTGTATTCATCGGAACACTCATAGTGGCATCACAATCTGGTGTTTCACGAGGATTGAGTGGAAATCCTACTAGAGCTAAAATCACGCCAACTCTAACTGCAGGTCACACATTTGAATCCACTGTTGTGCAAACGACTATCGATTCATACCGTGTGTTAACGGATACTCTATGTGAGTCCGGTTTTACCTAATTTGTTCAAGTTGCTGTGCCTAAACTTTTATATCATAAAGGCAACAACTTATGCCGGAAACACATTTTCCGATGAAAAATCCATGTTATTCTTAAAAAGTAACATCCCAATGCTGATAATTTGCACATGAGCGTTATAGTTCACTATCAAATTACTCCTATGATCTGCTATAACCGGCATGATCTTCCCCAGGAGCCACCTACAATATAGGACAATATGTAAGGGTACATAGGTCTAGGTGAGCAGAATCAAGTATCACGGGATCTTGATTGGGGTGCGCTGAGATAAAATTTGAGAGGGGGAATGTAGTATGGGGTGCAATTCAGCTAAACATGGTAAAATGAAATGAGGGAGTAGTCGAAAAATGAATAAGTAAGCTTGAGTGAGGAGGGTGTGACAGGGTTAAAGAAAACGAAAAACCCTTTCCAAACTGATAAAAAGCCGGGTAGCCACGTCTCTATCAGATTGCATGTGTTGCTCTCTGATATTGAAAAAGACATCATGGAACCCAGTGATGCAATGCACAACCCCCCCAGCCACTCAAGTACTTCTTAAAAAGTACTTGTTTCATTTCCACGGAGATTATCTCATATGCTATCGACATCTCACTTGGAGATTGTTGATATTGAAATAGAGGACAAACCTCTCCAGTCCTCGCCTTCGTTTGTCCACTCATTGAGTCTAGAACCGCAATACACTTTTAGGACACAAGACATAATACCAAGCTTATCTTTGTGATAACGCCGGAACATTCATAGTGATACCAACGTTCTTGGTATTCCATGATGATTGAATGGAAATCCTACCAGTGCTAACATCTATTCCAACACTGAACGTAGGTCACACAGTTTGTGTAACTGTTGTGTTAACGGGTAATCTATGTGATCCCGGTTTGCCCGACTTAAGTCGATCATTGCGATTAAATGCCAAATGATTTGATCGGATATCTATATCAACATCGGTTCGGTTTTCGATAATACAATATGTTGTATATTGATTCATTCAAAATATGAATATATCATTATTCATCATATTTGTATCCATGGGCTTCGAAGATTTTCTTCATTTCACCTCGACGAACTTCACATTTTTCATGATGATTCCGATAAATCTTAATCATCATGAGGGGGAGAAAATTTACTAAGAAGTTCAGTTTATGAAGAAAATGCTTACAAGACTTACGAAGATATATTAGCCCAGTTTACTCAACTTCAAAAAGACATATGCACCGATTAAGGGGGAGTAAACAAGAAACCGAAGAAGATTTATTAAGAAATAATTGTTTGTTTGAGGGGGAGCGCAAATCTTATCCACATTTTTCTCTCAACAACAATTATCAATGATCATAAATCGACAAAGCCACAACTTTGAGAAAAGACTTCCGCTACAAACAACTCTATCTATCTATGGGTCTACATTTTCGTCGATTTACATGAAATAATTTGGGAAGAAAAAGAAACCGACTTATCTTCAGAAATTTCTCACAAATCCTCAACATTTCCATTACAAATCTTAAACCGTCAAATCATTCTATTCAAACCACAAATTCACATTCATATCCATACAAAAGCAAAACTGTACAAATCTTTTGTATCATACAAAATACATATCATCCACATTCATTCAAATCTTAAATGTATATATCATTCTTTCCTATATACAAACATACACACACACACACATTCAAAACCTTTAACTTTCAAATCATTCTTTACATAATTCAAAACCATCATTATCCCATCCTCACAAATCTCTATCCAAAACTAAATTCCCAGCATTTCTAAATCCCAGTCATATTCTTACCAAACAAATGTTTCATTTCCAGAATTTTCAAATTTTTAAATATACTCGTTTGAAGGAAGACAGGGATGTAGTTCTAAAAGTTCGAAAAGAGGGAGATTGGATAACGATCAAGACAAATTAAGTCAAGACTCCATGAAATCTTCTGAGATACTTTATATTGGTTGAAAAGCCGATTAAAAGTTTCATTCTTATCTGATTATCATAAGCTGAAACTAATACTACATCAAAACTACTTAAACGATTAATTCAGTTTCAGACTTTGCTAAGAGAAGAAGATTTCAAGAACAGGCTAATTCAAACTATTGATACAAAGGGGGAGATTGTTAGGACCATTTGTATTATATCAAATAGTTTAGGGACTAGAAATGACAAGTTGTAATAGTTTGAAGCTAGTCATTAGTCTTAGTCTTTGGGTTTATGCTTAATTAGATGATTATTAAGCATGTTTAGTAATGAGGTATAAATACCTTGTGTTTAGGCTTAATTTGTAAGCTTTCCTTTCACTAATTGAATTACTCTTTTGAAAGCTCCAATATTCCCTCCATCTCTCTCAACTACCTCACACACACTCAAACACCAAGAACACACACACTTAAGCAAATCTTCTATTTCTCACCTTGAATCATCATGAATTAGCTCGATCTTAGTTGAATACGATCTAACAATAATGTAAGGTGTATCGTTATTATATTGATAAGCGGGAAGGAAGTATGTAAGTCTTGTAATCTAATCATGTTGTAATCAATACAAACACAAATTACTCTCTCTCACTAATCTCACTTAATCACTCTCTAATTCACCATGGATTAGTACAAATATGATCACCTTATTTTTAACTTTAAATTTCTAATTCGTTAATTGTACAAATTGGTTTGTCGATAGATTACCCCGGCCCGTGTCAATTCTATGGTCTGTAACGTTTTTCGATTTCCATGTGAAAAAAAAGTTACTTGTGTTGCAGGTCAGTGTATCAGGTGAGGCAAGAAGACGGTAGATCGAAAGCATAAAGGTAGGTCTTTTGAGAAAAAGTGAAAGAAATGCTAGCTAGTTATGTCCGTATGATGTAGAGATGTATGTTTTATGTTGTATGATTGAGACATAAATTTATGTCACAACTAAATCGATCTGTGACTTGTTACCAAAATATATGAATGTTGAGTCGATGTATTAAATATGCAAAAACCACTTTGCCATGCCAAAGTAGTTGCGGTATCATTTGCAATATGGGCTTCAATAGTAAAGCCTTGTATATTTCTAGCATGGTATACACTTAATACGGCAAAATATATATTATTATAACTAAATTTTGCAGTGATGATAATAATTATATATGGTGGTTGTAATAATGATGATGGTGCGTAGGAATGGTAGTAATTGTGATGGTGGGTAATATTGGTGGTAGTTAGTGGGTGGTGTATTGGTTGTCGTAACTAATTACATGCGTGAATATCGCATATATGTTCGAGTCATAGGGTGGACAAAATTTTAAGACCGCAAATATTTCTCGAAGTAACAAGTGAATTTACTAAAAAATCAAGAATTGCTAATTTCAGAATTCCCAAAATACATTATATATATTATAATGATTAGTATTGATTTTTTTTTTTTTTTTTTTTTTTTTTTTTTTTTTTTTTTGTAATACAAAACATTTACGTTATCAAATTTTGATCAATATTTGATTTATTAGATCATTATAAAATCAATAATTATTGTCATCAAAATTACTTATTTTAAAAATACTAAAGTAGCCTTTTTTTATATAACCTTAAACCTAAATCTAAACCTAAATTAAAAAATTAATTTACCATATATCGAGATAGGTGGCCGTAAATCATAATATATTGGATCCTTATTGATCAAAATACCTTCGAGCATATATAATAAACAATTGCAAAAATCATTATCAATGTTTTTTTTATCTGAAAACCATATAAGCAAACACTTAAATTTAAATAATTTGTTATAATACATAAAACTAAAAAAGGGCGAAAAAGATAAACTAACATTTCATGCGACCAACCCAAAACCTTGATTCGCTTCATTAATTGCAAATATGATTAGTGATACTATAATGATTTAATAAATCAAAAATTGGTTTTTGGATATAAGTGAGAGTTTTAAATATTTAGAAGGATACATAATTAGAAATTTTAGAAGGATATAGAGATAATTTAGAAAGTTTTAAAGCATATAAAAGTAAATTATAATGTTTGCAAGGACATATAAGCAATTTTCTTAACATTTTATTACAAAAATGTAACATTTATTCGCTGAATCTAAATCATGACCCAAACCCGTGGTCCTCAATATTTTAAAAAATCAAACTCAAACTCTTATCCAACGATTCAACGAATATCGGCCATATTTACCATACTCGTTATAATAATAAAATTACATTATCGTTATCTACTCAGAAAACATTATTCAATAAATATAACGTGAGTGCTTAATATTAGAATAACATATTTTAAATAAACCAAATGCCTACTGTATATTAATATTAAAAAAATATTTTTTAATAAAACAAATGTCTAATATAGATATCGAGATGAATCCCTAAAATTATATGAAGGACGAGCTATAATCAAATTGGTTCGGTATTTACCTTTTAGTAAATGTAAGGAGTGAAGGTGTTACATGTACCAACGGTTTCGTGGGCAAAGTTAGAGGTAAATGTGCATGTAACATTACCATATGTGTACAAGATTTGAACTCGTGGACTGATGTTGCATGCGTATGTAAGTGTGTTATATGAGTGTGAGAGCATGCGTGCACAATTTCAAGTCATAATCTTTACTATATTATAAAGGATTTACCACTTCTATAATTAGCAAGGCTGAAAATTCAGCCAACACACTTGCTAATTATGGAAACTAATCCCTTTTTGATTAAAAAATAACATAGCCATGTTTCGAACCCGAGACACTCAGCTTGTATCCTCACGTCCAAACCAGCTGATCTAGGCTTTGGATGCGTTTATCTCTCAAAAGAACCTATTATTAAATGTCATCAAATGGGATAAGCCCAAATCATCTGAAGTCTTCAATGTGGGCTTCGACCCTAAGTGGCCCATCTGGCATTCGGCAAAACCAATCCGTTTTCCGCCTGTTCATCTCTCCTCGTGCTTCACGACTTCACCCCCTCCTCGATTCTGTTAAATCTATCACTTCCTTCATCCGTCTCCTCGATTTTGCCGTGAACCCTTCAATTCTTGTCGTTTCGATTCCTTCAAGTACAGTCCCCAAACTCATTAAATGAGTCTTCCTTACCATTTAGGGTTTCACTTTCAAGAATCAAACTCAAGAGGCATTTCCGCGGTCACACAGGCGACCTCGAGCCTTCCCTCATCCGACCTCCGAGAATCCCGGCTCCGAGCGACGAGTCACGTAAGTGTCTGTGACTGATTCTTGTATTTTCTCGACCGTCTTCACCATCTCACCCCCAACTCAAAATTTGTTAGTAATTCTTGTATGTTACTCGATATCTGTTACTGATTATTATATGTATGTTGAAATTTGGAACTATTTTTGCAGTTACTTGATTGAGATTTTAGACATGAACAGGCGGCTTAATTCTTTTTTATTTAATTCGTTTTGGAATGTAGAAAATTAATCAGAAGAACACATGGGAGTTAAATGCTTTAGGTACCCGGGATCAACGATTTTACTAATGAAAACTATAACCTCAACTTATATGTCATCAAATATGATATATTTAGTGATAATTTTATGGCGTTTTGATAACTTTTTTTTAAATGTGCTACTTAGAGATAGTTTGTTGCACTTGAATATCACATGCGTGTTTGAAATTTGAATGCAGCAAGCCAATATCAATCACATTCGTACTGTTTACTCTCCAACAACCATAATGAATCGAGCTAACCTTAATATGTGTTTTTCATCTGTGTTTTTTTTCATCTATGTTTTTTTTCATCTATATGTGATTACAGGTTCTATTGTTCAATGCAATCATACCTGAAGGTACAATAATGAACCGAGGTAACCTTAATACTTAGTGTTTGGGACCCGAGGAAGCAAAGACTGATTATCAGGAAAAATTTGGAATTTTTTCACTGTACCATAAGTTTTTTGATTTATAAATATGGGAATCATTAACATGCGTCATTTTAGAATGAATTTCTTATTATCTTACTAACTATGAACTACTACAGGGCATCGATTTTATACCTATTCGTATAGAGGAAGCAATACATGATGAAATTAGTGGCCATTGCCCATTGTATTATTGATTAGATTTATCTACCTTATTAAAAACCCTTTTTTTTTAACAAAAAAGTAAACAGGTTGAAAATCTACCTTTACATGTCATGTTCTTGGTTTCTGTATTATTACACTGAATATGTTGTCAATAAGTTAATTATCACATGTTTTATGCCATTTTTTATTACTTAAATTTATCTTATATTCAATGTTTATATTTCCTTACTAAAATGTTTGTATGTTTTATTTAAAGGGTCAACAATGTTAACGTTGCTTACCTGGAGTAGGTTGCAAGAAGTAACTTGTATGCTTCCAATTTAATCAAAAACCATTAATATTTTAATGGAGTTACATTTGGCACAATTACCATGTTCTGTTCCTTATTGAGCCCATTTTACTTTGTTATATTCTTCTTATATTTTTGGTAGGAAGGTGGTGGCAACACGAGCGGGAAGGACGGTGATTGAAAATCTCCTTAAGCTGGAAGATGCTTGGATGGTTGTTCTATTCGGATTCTGGTTACTCGTGCGTGTTCTGTCAGGTACATTGATGTTTTTGTACTATTTCAATGTTCACTTGTATATTACAAGATGCTTATATATGTATATAATGTATTGCATGCAATGGAAGCATCATATATCAAATTGGTTCATTAGTTAGCTGGAAAATGCAAGTGCAATGCAGATTGTGAATAGAGGCGTTTGTTCAACAATAATTGCAGCTCGGTAGCTACCTTATTTTCTTCTCGAAGGACTCATCAAGGCCGATAATGAACCCATATGAGAAAAGAGATGTTGATGGCTTTCATTAACGCCCTTAGCTGTCTAATACGTTGATTAGTTGTCATTTTTAGTTGTATTCCCGGTTTTGCTCTTGTGTTTGATGGAGTTTTATTTTTGGTAGAGTTGAATGTTTATAAATGAAGAATATGTCTATTTATTATTTTTTTGTAGATGAGTTTTATAATCTTCAAGTCTGTGAATATTCATAGAGATCATCGATACAACCATGCGTTCTGAATGATCGTTTCCAAATTTCAAGTCTTCGTTAATGATGTTTTGTTGTGATGACTTGTGATTTTATCTTTGAAATGGTGGATGGTTATTTATTTGATTGTATATTTCATTTCATTTGATTGTAAACTGATAACTTACCATTCAATGTGAAAGTTGAAGGTATAGGCAATTATGCGGATGATAAACACTTTTTATTTGCTCTTTAAGATCTGGTTACAACTTTTGTTTATTAAAAGTATGCACCATGCTATGCTTGAACTTGCGACTTATACGTTATTAAACAATAACATGACCAATTGAGCTACCCCCATCCACGACCGAGATCACTATCGCTACCCCCACCAATTTGTCACTGCAACATATAGTCGCAGGGTACCCGCCGCCGCATTGCGCGGGTACCTGCTAGTTATAAGTAAAAAATGGAGGTTTTACCCATCATGTCCGCCGGTGTCTTATTATTCGAAAATCTTCCGGACGGTTTTCCAGCCACAAAGTCTTTTCCATAGGGAGCAAAGTTCGCTTTAATCAAAGTTTTTAGTTTATTATTAGCCCCTTGATCTACAATTGAGTCACCAAACGTTATAACTGCTGGCACGCTCACATTTTCTGGCAGCGACACACGTGCCCCACCATGATAATTGAGCAAAAGAAGAGAGATCAAGTAAATAGAGAGTGAAGATAAAGAGTATGGAAGTTTGATAGAAATAAAAGGTTGCATCATGTATGTTGTAAGTGCATGAAAGAAATATAATGACAAGAAAAGAATCAACAAGTAGGAAGGCAAAGAAGAAGCGAGTTGAGAATTCAGTCTAGCACCTCATATCCTACCCTATATATGAGGCCTAAATTTGAAGAGGGTTTGACACCATGGCAATTCCAAGCATTCCTATTCGTCCATAATGCCACTTGGAATTCCCTGATTGGTCCACGTCATTTGCACTAATACAAACGAATCTGGTACGGCTTACGGTCTACATTCATATTCATATGCTCCATATACGGCAAACGAATCTGGTACGGCTTACGGTCTACATTCATATGCTCCATATACGGCTTCCTACATACAAGGAAACAAATAACTATTTAAAAGATCGTACATACAAATAACTATTTAAAAGATCCTACATACAAGGAAACAAATAAATATTTAAAAGATCAATCAGCGAAGGAAACAAATAACTATATGTAACATTTATATGTAACATTTCTTCATTTACCTTTTTTTGTACAAAATCATCATCACATCTATCGATTATTATGTCATTTAGAAGTATATAAAGTTTTTGGACATTTTTCTACATACTAAAATTTACAGCATACCCGCCCATCGGACGAGTTTTGTAGCTAGTATGTATATATATATATACACATACAAATGTACAAATATACTAAGGAGTTAATGATAATAATGGGGTATTTATAAGGTTTTACATTAAGGACTCACACATTTTAGGAATAAGTATACTATGTCTTTTTAAAAAAAAAGAAAAATAATAATATACTACTTGAATCTTCGACCACAATAATATCATCCCGCTAGGCCACATGTCTAATAAAATTTTAATTTTTAAGTCAAAAAAGTTTATCACCATTTTTCTTATCTAAATATTAATCTATAAAGTTAATAAAAGAATTTATATGGAAATCGACATTTAGTTTTCTTTAGTTGAATTGTATTCGAAGTAGTCCTTAAATTTTATATAGTTCAAAGTAGGGCTGTCAAAACCTGACACGACACGACAAAAATACTTGAAACGAAACGAAATTGGGACGAAACTAAAATTTGAATTTGTGTTCGTGTCGTGTTCGTGTTATGTAAAACAAACACGAAGTCGTGTCGTATCGTGGTTCAGAGATTAACACGAAATAGACACGATAATTATGATTTTGATGTGTTTGTCGTGTTTTTCGTGTTTGTCGTGTTTTTAGCATGTAATAAGTAAGAAATTTGTTATTTATTTTGTGTTGTCGTGTTTGTCGTGTTAATCGTGTTTATCGTTTTTATAATCGTGTCGTGTTCGTGTTAGCAAAATAAAACACGACTTCGTGTCGTGTTGTTTTCGTGTTGAACGATTTCGTGTCGTGTCGTGTTACTGGATAACACGAAAAGATAGCACGATTTGACAACCCTAGTTCAAAGGCATCAATCTTAGTCATTGAATAAAAGATCTTTTAATCACCACCTTTATCAAATCACAAGTGATTCAATATATAACCATCACCTCCGGCCATCACCACCACCGCCGGCACTACCGCCGCCGACCATCGCCACCCGCGGGCTCCGCCCGCCGCTGCCTTCCGCAATCACATTGTTAGTCCCGGACAGGTGAATTTCTACACCTATACGCTTTCACTGACCAATTTAAATTTTATGGAGACACTCAACACTTTTTAAACTTTTCTTTATTAATCAATAATGGTACAATAAAAATGCAAGCAGTTTGCGGAATAGCTAAGAACAAATCCTAACTAAACTGCTTGCATGTGATAGACAACAACATATATTATCTAAGACACGTTTATGATCAATAAATGATCAAGCACAAGACCAGACACTTTTGTTATACAGATTTAGTTCTCGAATCAGATAACTAGAGTTAACTGGTGGTTTACACTCTACTCGAGGGAATAAAGTTCTGGAGTAATTTCAGCAGCGTGTAACCTTGTTGGGTGCACCCAAAAATCGATCGTCTAAGTCCTCAATTTATATCATTGGGAAATGTAGAGCCAAAGGAATGATCGATCGATTTCACGTGTGAGAATTTCCGTTGTTGCAGAGGATATTTCATGGGACGAGCACGACTAGCGGAATTCTGACAGTACTTTCTATCGTCTTGTGATCGTTGATATCTTCTAGAAGATTTGCAAGATATTCTCATAATCAGCGATGCACAAACTTGTGCTTTTTAGCGACCCAACAATCTCCCCCTAGTTGACGTAGACAAATAGTTAGGAAACTCCCCCTGAATATGTGAAGGTTTTATATTTAACCTTGAGTATTTTTCCAAATTCAGAGGGTCTTCGACATACCTAGAAAACATTACAATATATGGTGATCTGGTAGAATCTGATCACACTACAGTTCATAACTCATATTTTCTTTTTGAGTTTTTCTAAGTATCTAGCAAGCTAGTAAACTCAGGTATGTCAAAATCATCATCATTAATAGATGATATTCATCCATCAGAGAGTAGCATAATAAAAACATAAATGTAAATTGTTTTGGGGTGCATGCAGAAAACTAAATATTTTAAAGATTACACACCATTGTTTTGAAACATAAACAAAATAAAATTACTTCAAACACCGGCCTATTAACACCGGTTGCTTCCACCATTCATCAGCCGACCACTCCTTCTTTCCCTTATGGCTTCCCAAGCCCCTCCTCTTGCACTCTTCCTCCATAGCTTCAGCTATCTCCTCCTTGGACATCCCAAACGTCTTGCAATTATCTTGATTTCCTCTTACTCAGGAGTCATTTGAAACTTTCTATTTTTATCCTTTGTTGGAGAAGAAGCTGTAGGACCTTTTACCTTATCAAGGGGAAGGTTTTGGATTTTGCCATCGGGAGCTTGTGCAAAGGCCCTGACAAGGGGATCTGCGTAGGGAACTATGAGGATCCTGGTTGTACCCCCGAGATGAGTGATGGTGATTTCCAGAAATTCCTCGAACCTAATTCCTGACCTTCAAAACGTTCCGAGGTCATCTGATAGATTTTCCCACCCTGAACACTTTCTTCGGCTACACGATTCGAACCACTACCAACATTATGAGTTCTGCTATCTCCAACGATTCTCTTCCCCTTGCTCTGGTTGCTCCGGTCTTCACCTCCCATTCCGGCCGGTCTAACGACCCTCTCCGTTGTGCCTTGATAGGACACAAATTTCTCCCCCTTAAAATGAGGTGTGGGAGTGACACCTTGAGCATTTTCTCTATTCATCAGTGGCTCAACAAGGCTAGAGATGCGAGATAACAAATTATCAATCCTTTCACCAATGGATCTTTCGAGACGATTGAATTTAGATGTCAGATCAGCGTTACTTGACGTGAGATTTTCAATTACAGAGATAAGATTATCGATCTGCCCGATTTGTGTCATGTTTCTTTGTAGATTTTCCTGATTGTTAGCCAGGAAATCTTGAATGCTGTCTGACACAGCCTGGTGATTGGAGATGTTCCTAATGTTGGTATTGATAACCCCACAACAACTTCTAATCAGAACAAGTTTTCTGAATGTTTCGTTGAAGTTTTCCATCAGGCTAGGGAGATATCTCGCAGCTGGCACACCACGGTCCATCGGACCCACTGGTGTGGCAGCTCTCCTGGGAGGTGGAACTTGCTCGGCTGTGGGGGCGGGTTCTTTATCAGAGCTATCAGTCCAGCTGACTGGTAGCGTGTACTCATGTTCAGGTTCAGTACCAACATTTGTTTGAGTGGGGACACTCGTGTGCTCCACCGGTTGATTCTCATCAACAGCTTCTTCTTCTACAAACTCATCAATGAGTCTGTTAACATCATCAAGTTCAGCATCTAACCTGGATTTCTGATGGACCTGAGAATGGTCCACATCAACATTTTCTATCCTCAGAGGGACTGATGAAGGGGAGGATGAAATTTCCCTTATCTCAATTGGAGTTGCATTGGGCACAACTCTGGGATTGGAGCTTCTAGTTCTATATCTGCGGGATTGGTTTGATGGATTTGAAGGTGGTGGTGGTAGTGAATGATTAGAAGAGGATTGATTGTCATCATCATCAGACTCGACATCATCCTCTTGAGAGGAGGCAGACTGAGCAAATCGAGTAAATGTCAACATACCTTCTGGAAGCTCAGGAGCAAATTTCTCTTCTTGACCAGTGAAGTTTGAGCTACTCACCATACCGGCTTTGAGAGAGGAGCCAATATCATCCTAGAACTCTTGTTCTCCCAGAGAATGAAGAAAGATCATACACAAGAACCTGGAAAATGGAATCAGCTCATCTTTTCTTGCAGTGTCGACCTTCTTTATCAATTAATCAAAGATTAGTGAACCGAAATCAATCCTAATATCGGAGAACAGGGCCGCTCCCAAGATCATCTCATGACCAGAAACGAAATCATATCCTCCAGTCTTACTAGTCAGGCATTGAGAGATGGTCATAAAGAATGCTGACCATAGCGAACCCATTTTGGTTCGTGAAACACCCCTGGTGTGATCTCCTTAGTATTTGATGTATGGCAGAACAGCTCTTTTCGCATCTTCTAAAGATGTTGTTGGTTCATGAACTTGCGGAGCTCTTACATAATCGAGTTTAATAGCTTCCCTGAATGTACTGAGGTTGAAAGAGACGGTGTGTTTACCTTGTAGTATAGTTCCGGTTATAACATCTTCTCCGGATTCTTTGGAAGTGGTGCAGGTATACCAGAACTTGAGCAACATAGGTTTTGACAAGGGGATATCAAAGTTTAAAGTATCTCTCCGGTCTCAAATTTCTGAGAAGATAATTTATGAAGCTTCTTGAGTTGTTCTTTGTATAATATATGTTTCGGTATGGATACGAGACATTTGGAGATGGTTGAATCGAGGCAGGAAGGGGAACCTTGAGATAAGTTCTTTTTGATTTTGACATTGTAGGACTGAGAGATTTTGTTAAGGAGGATGAAAGGGTTTTGGATTTTGAGAGGAAAAGTGTTAGTGAAAATTGATGAAATGTTGAATATAGAGTAATTTGGGGAAGATCGTGGGAGGCGGTTTTGATCGACGGTTAGAATTTGAACCGTTAAAATTGATCGTTTGGTGGAGATGGGAAGTTATTTGTAGGTAGTCTGGGAATGATGTGAGAAGTCCATCACATGGCAGTGTAGTGTGGTGGGAAATGACATCGTGCAGTCGCATTAAATGTCAGCGAGACAGACGTGCCAATAACACTTGAGTGTCAGTTTGAAGATATATCCAATGAGATTCCTCCACCTAATGATTATTTGATGAAGTCTAGCAATTGATACTTCATCAGATGGTCATTACCATCAGATAGTCTAGTACAAAGTTTAACTATCTGAAATCATTTGACTATCTGTATCATCGACCATGAAGATGTATCTGAAGTATGTGATATCTGATGTTTTATATATATATATATATATATATATATATATATATATATATATATATATATATATATATATATATATATATATATATATATATATATATAGGGTCCGATTCAGCGAGAACCGTTTAAAGGTGCAGAACCGCAGAACCATCCTAACATCCAATGTTTTCTATGTAATACATAAGGTGTACATTTTCATACACACTATAACACATTTATACATTCAATGTTTTCAATTTTTTATACACATAATATATAAATATATTTATATATTATTTGTATAAAAAATTAGAAACATTTGATGTTAGGATGGTTACAGCATGTATGAAAATTTACAGCTTATGTATAACATAGAAAACATTGGATGTCAGAATGGTTCTGCGGTTCTGCAGCTTTAAACGGTTCTGCGCTGAATCGGGCACTATATATATATATATATATATATATATATATATATATATATATATATATATATATATATATATATATATATATAATTTCTAATATCTGAATATAATGAGATACGAAGATATGGCTGATAAATCAGGTAATATGTTTGTATGTCAATAAAGACAGACTCATGCAATCATAAAACAAAGACATTAAGCTGATCATTTAAGACAAGAGTCTTGAATGAAAATGAGTACCTGAACATGATGAAAATTAAAATAACTCGTACCTAATATAAAATTAGTCCTCAGGCTTGGTAAGAGAAGAAAAGAGACAGCTTCATACGAGGAAAAAATAGCCGCAACAGTGGTTGGCAATAGATAGGATCTGATGAGAAAATTTTCACTTTGCCTTATTGATGATGTGATGGAGTTGCAGGGGCTTACAACAGATCATATACCAGATGCCATCATGTTGTCTGCCCTGCACCGTCCTTCAGCTCATTTTTGGATTTTTGAATATCCATCACTGAAGAATGGATACTGATTGTCATTTAAAGTAGCCAACCTTTTTGAAGCACACCTTTCAGTTTCTGATGACCTTTTTGAGCTCGAGGCTATATCTTCTTCATAGATGAGATTGTAACAGTCTTTGTTTTTGTGATAACCACATTCCTTTTTACCACTTTTGAGTTTATTGTTTTGATCTGAATGGCTTTCATCCATCTCCATCTCTTTAGTTACTTCCAAAACGATGTTCTAGTCTAACATATTGTTCCATTGATAGATTCTGAATACCTGGACCAGCTTGAGTTTCATCGACTTCCATTTCCTCAACTCCTTCAAAAATAACATTTTGGTTGATATAGATTTCTATTGAGATATTTTAGGATTGGTTGAGGTCATCCATCTGATCAAAGAATGTCATCAGACAGTCACCAGTGATTGATTCGTCTGATATTTCCTCTGGATGAAACGAGAGATGTTGAAAAGGATAGCTTGCAAAGTCTTTCAAAGCGACTTGTGGAGTGGCACTGTTTTCTAGTTGTTTGAAGAATGTTTGCAGTTGATTGTTAATTTTTGTGAATCCTTCATTCATCTCAACCCTGATTTCGGTTGTGAGTTTTGCAAGATCAGCTTTTGTATTAGCTACTGATGATATTAGCACGCTGATGTGAGCAGTGAGGTTTACTAACGTTTTGTCATCAGAACACTCAACTTCAGTGGTTCTTGCTTTTCTATGATGACAACTGGGATTTATTTTTTCATATGGAGTAGTAGCTTGAGACATCTCTTTACCCCGGATCTTTGATTCCTCTGATGAATAATCTCTGGTGATGATCAGATTTCCGCTTGCAGTCTGAAAAACTTCTCTTTCATAGCGAACTTCTTGGGATTTAGACAATCTGGATTTTTGGTTTTTAACGTATAATGACCCATATGTAGGAGTTCTGCAGATTGGATATTGCTCATACTTCTCAGAAAGGTCTTGAGTGGAATTATGTTCTTCCAGGACTTGCTTGTTGGGATCAGATGATTTATTCCATGAGTTGCACGATTTCTGAAGAGCTTCGTTTTTCTGAGCTAATGACAAGTTATCTTTTCTCAGGATATTGTTGAAGCACTGAAGCCTGACTACCTCAAGTTTTGAATTTTCAGCTTCCGAGGATTCTTGAGTAAGTTCTTCTAATCTTTCAGTCATCGTGGAAAGAGCGGTTCCTAACTGAGCATTTCTTTCATGAGTGAGCATCAGATCTTTAACAAGTAATCTGACTAGCGGTGGATAATCTTCTGGAGGAACTGTGTTAGGCACTTTTTCCTTGTTTGGAAGTTCGTCTTCCCGTTCCCGCGAAACAGGGGATGTTGGAGTATCAGATTCAAGAGATCCTTTTTCATCCTGACGATATTCAGTTTCTTCAAACCTTGCCATCAGACATATACAAATTTGTTGATCTTCAGAGTTTGGCTTAGATTCTTCTTCTATTTTTGCGAATAGACCTTTTGTGTTGCAAGTAAATACTTCTTCTTCACTTGTCTCTGAGTCACTTAACCAAGCTTCAGCAGTTGCCTTTAATGCTTTTGCATCTTTCTCAGCCTTGGCTAGCTGAGCTTTCAACTCCTGGTATTTCTTCTCAGTATCTTCATATTTCTTTTTATAGTTTGACGAAGAGTTTGAGCTTGATTTTTCAGATCCAGAGTTCTCTTTAACTTTACAATCAGCTTTGATGCGACCCGTTCTTCCACACTTAAAACATACCATCTCTCCTCTATTGTTTTGACCTCCTGATCTATTTCGATTTAAGAATCTTTTGTATCTTGTGGCTAGTAGAGCCATACTTTCAGAGAGTTCTTTTATATCATCATTGTCACCTTCTCCTGGATTGGATTCACGTTCTTCGAAATCACCTTCTTCAACATCTTCAAATCTTTCATCATCAGCATCATTTGGATCGACAACGTTTTCAACCTTTGCTTTTAATGCTCTGCGAGATGACTTGGAAGAGCTTGCAATGAGGGAAGAGGAGGTATGATTTTCATTCAGATCATCATACATCTTGTTTTCATTTTCAAAGTTCATCAGTGTACTGTAGAGACTGCTCATGTTCATATCTCTCATCTGACCAGAGGTTCTTAGCACCGTGGACATGACATCCCAATCTATTGGAAGAATTTCCAAAATTTGTACATTAACTCTTGAACATCTTTGTGAATGCCGAACTCCTTTAATTCATTTATGAGGATGGTGAATCTTCTGTAGGACATGTTGAGTGTTTCACCTTTGATGACCTTGAATGCTGCAAACTTTCGATTTAACATCGCTTTTCTGCTAGCCTTAACTTCATCGGTTCCTTCATAAGATGTTATCAGAATATCCCAAATCTCTTTGGCAGTTTTACACTCTTTTACAATGATAAGAATGTGATTTGGGAGGGATGTTTGAAGGAGGAACTGGATTTCAGCATCTAAACCCGCTAGCTTTTTGTTTGCCTCTGACCATTGATCTTTTGGTTTGGGTTCTTCAACATCAGAAAGATCTTCTTCTTCATCTTCGTCTTTATCGTCACCCTCTTTCTTCTTTTTCTTGGAAATGGTTGTACTATGAACGAACATTTTTGGAATGTATGGACCATTTATAAGAATATCTGGTCCCATGTCATTTTGATGTTCGACAAATCCCAGAAAACGGATTTTCAACATACCAAAATCATCATCAATGAACACAGGGGCATTTTTCTTCGAACCAAGATTCATTTGAGATAGCTTTTCACCCATTTTTGATCAGTAAGTAAGCAGATCAACAATTATGAATTAATTGTCCTACTCTAATACCAATTGTTAGTCCCGGACAGGTGAATTTCTACACCTATACGCTTTCACGGACCAATTTAAATTTTATGGAGACACTCAACACTTTTTAAACTTTTCTTTATTAATCAATAATGATACAATAAAGATACAAGTTTATGATCAGCAAATGATCAAGCACAAGATCAGACACTTTTGTTATACAGATTCAATTCTCGAATCAGATAACTAGAGTTAACTGGTGGTTTACACTCTGCTCGAGGGAATAAAGTTCTTGAGTAATTTCAGCAGCGTGTAACCTTAGTGGGTGCACCCATAAATCGATCGTCTAAGTCCTCAATTTATATCATTTGGAAACGTAGAGCCAAAGGAATGATCGATCGATTCCACGTGTGAGAATTCCGTTGGTGCAGAGGATATTTCATGGGACGTGCACGACTAGCGGAATTCTGACAGTACTTTCTGTCGTCTTGTGATCGCTGATATCTTCTAGAAGATTTGCAAGATATTCTCATAATCAGCGATGCACAAACTTGTGCTTTACTTGTGTCTTTCTGAGACGCTGAAACTTTGGGCCTATGTACACTTTTGGCAGCCATGAGTTTTCGGATACTCATGCTTCTTCAGATGGCCTTCAGCTTCAGCGACCTTCACTACGAGTTTTGCTTAGAGAAGTATATGTTCAGTTGTTCATCGTTTTGTCCAATGCACTGAACATGTTACACTATCTGATCTGTTAAAAAGTACGTGATTCCGCATGGGGAACTGATCGTTGTTTCAGATAGTGATCAGATAGTGTAACTGGGAACTGAAATCCGAACTGAACAGATACATTTACCCACAATCTGAGGAACTAATCCTCAGATTGTCTTCTAACTATTTGCCTTTTTGTCTTCATTAAATCTCTTCAGTGGGGGATGCTTTTCAGCGACCCAACACATATGGTATTGGATACGCAATCACATGTGATTGAAAGCAGTGGTCGTGGCGAGGGGTTGCTGGTGGTGGAGACGGTGGCTGACAGAGGTTGGTGGTGGTAATGGCGTTCGGTGGTGTCGAATCACTTGTAATTTAATGCACATGGGGTGGTGGTGGTGGTCGGCGGTGTGTAATAACATGCGATTTAATACACATGGGGTGGTGGTGATGTTGATGTATTGAATCACACGTGATGGTGGTGTTGATGTATTGAATCACATGTGATGGTAATGGTGATTTGGGGGTTGATAGATTCAATAGCTAATATTTGTCCCTTAGAACTACATAAAAATCAAGGACTATGTTGATGTTTCTCTTAATTTATATGCATATTTTTATTTTTATATTTCTATATATGTCAAAACATAAATTTTGTAATATAGTCCGGGGACTTAATGGTAATTAGTCAAGAGTATAAATACCTATCTTTATTAATAATTAGATAAGAACCTTTGTCATAATTGTAACTTATGACTAAGATGGTGATTTTTAACCAAATATTTAAACTAACAACTCACAACAGTTGCTTTAGTAATACTTTATAGTGTGATACAAACTATCCTTATTAACAACTCAACCAACCTAACTTTTTCATTAAAAGTAATTTATCTCTCTTCCACTATTTATTAATCTACCCTTATTTTCCACGCACATTAGACTATCCCCATTAATAGGTAGTAACCCAACTCAAGTTATTTTTTCATAAAAAATTAGTTTATCTATTTCACATACATAACCCAATCTAACCTAATATTTCACACATATTAATAACCAACTAGCCTAATATTTCACACATATTAATAACCAACTAGCCTAATATTTCACACATATTTCACATACATAACCCAATCTAGCCTAATATTGCACACATATTAACAACCAGTAGGAAAAGTTACACACCCATATTAAAAGAACAAATAATATACATATTCAGTGACCCAGTGTCATGACCTGGGTCCTCCCAAAAAGGCTTCGGCCACACCATTTTGATGACCTCCTCCATTTGTTTTTATTACTTTATTGTGGTGACCCAACCAAATTATAAGTAATGGTGATAGTCTTAGCAACCCAACACTAAATTTTATTATTTAAATAACATTGATGATCCTAGAATAAGCTACTAATCCATTGATTGATTCTTGGTGATGGTTTTGGATCAAACTTGAAGAAGAAGGTAAGGGTTTTAGAGAGAGAAAGTAGAGAGAATGAGGAGAACAATTGCAATGGATAAGGATTTGATTAATGGCAAAAGTTACAATTAGTGGTTACAAGTTAGCCTTTTATACGAATCACTAATTGCTATGGTTAATCCTAATGACTAACATAGTAACTATACATTGTTGGCAATTCTAGTCCCTAGACTAATGGGAACAACATTATAAGTTCTAACAATCTCCCCCTTTGTGACCATAGTGTATGTAGCACATTTTTGAAGTCTTCTTCTTTAGTAAAAGCTGGAACTGAATGACAAATTGTTGTGCAGTTTTGTTGAAGAATCAGCTTCAGCTTTTGATGATCGGTGATAACAATACTTTTAATTGGCTTTTCAACCAATAAAATGTATTTCGGAAGACTTCAAGGAAATCGACGAAATGTAGACCCATAGATAGAGCGGTTAGCAGCGGAAGTCTTTTCTTGAAGTTGTGGCTTTATCGATTAGATGCTGGTCCTTGGTTTCTGATATTTGCTGAAGTCGTAAACGTGGGTATTTTGATTTATTTAGGATTTTCTAACCGTTGTTGATAATGTAAGAGTATGGTCATAGAATCCCTTATCTTCTATATAGACTGTTGTTGATAAGAATGGAGTACAGTCATCAGATCTTCTATCTGACATATTGACTGTTGTTGATAAGAATGGAGTACAGTCGCCAGATCTTCGCACAGAAATGTATCAGGGTAACCCAGGATCACATAGATTTCCTGTTAGCCCAACAGCTACAGAAACTATGTGACCTACGTTCAGTGTTGGCATTGATGTTAGCACTGGTAAGATTTCCGTTCAATCATCGTGGAATACCAATATTATTGGTATCACTATGAATGTTCTGGAAATATCACAAAGATATGCTCGGTAGAATGCATGTGTCCTAGAGATATTTAATTCGGTTCTAGACTCTATACGTGGACAAAAGAAGGCGAGGACTGGAGGTGGGTCCTCTTTTTCAATATCAACAATCTTCAAATGAGATATCGATAGTGTACGTGGTAATCTCCGTGATTTTTAAACAAGTACTTTTTGTACTTGAGTGGTCAGTGGGGTTGTGCATTGCATCACTGGGTCCATGATGACTTTATCAGAAAGCAACTTATGCAGTTTGATAGAGATGTGGTTACCCGGATTTTGTTCGGTTTAGGGAGGGTTTTCCGTTTTCTTTAACCCTGTCACACACACTCCTCACTCAAGCTCACTTTTTCATTTTCAACCACTCCCTCGTTTTGTTTTACCATGTGATAAGCTGATTTTCACCCCATACTTCATACCCCTCTCAATTTTTATCTCAGTGCACCCCAATCAAGATCCCATGATACTTGATTCTGCTCGCCTAGACCTAGGGACCCTCTCTTTGTAGTTCCTATATTATCGGTGGCTCCGGGGTAGATCATGCTGGATATAGCAGATCATAGGAGTTATTTGAGAGTGGACTATAACGCTCATGTGCAGTATAATTAGCATTTTAAGATGTTGCTTTTTAAGTGGTTCATAAGGATTTTTCATCGGAATTTTATGTGTTTCCGGTATAAGTTGTTGCTTGTTTGATTGATGAAATTAAGGAAAGGCAACTTGTTCTTTTTGGGTAACACCGGACTCACATAGAGTATCTGTTTGCACACCATATGACTCGGTAGTCGTTTGCACAACCGTTGATTTGAATGTGTGACATGCGTTTAGAGTTTGCGTCATTTTAGCTCTAGCAGGATTTCCACTCGATCCTCGTGAAACATCAGATTGTGATGCCACTACGAGTGTTCCTAGGGATTCACGGAGAACCATTTTTGTAGTGCATGTGTGCTATATTGGAAAATTTTGAGGGTTTGAACTAGACACACCGTGCATACAAAAGAGACTTAACCCGGGGCAGGAGGTTATTATTTTTCAATACCGACAAACTCCAAATGAGTAGTCAGTAGATTTTGTGCTACGTCCCCTGATGAATTAAAACAAATTCCTGTTGAGAGGAATTTGAGTGGTTGGTGGTGGTGTGCATTTGCTTTACTGGGTCAGTAAAGTCTAGTGAAACATTCAACGTATGAATGATCACCACTTTGTATGGTTTCCTGGTTTATTGACGATTTGGATGCATTCAAAGGTGTGTTTTCTTAGTGTTATCATGTTTTCGCATCACCTTGCACTCACTATTACTCTACCCTAGAACTATACCCTCGCATTTACCAGCGGTTGATAAATATTACCCTGGGAAGGTAGAGCCGGTTTTGGCAAAACCATGGGAAGGTAAGTCTTTTTGAAGTAGTAAGCAACGAGAATTAAAAGAATTTGTAATAAACTGATACTATATTTACTAGAGAACTAGTAAAGAGATCGTTTACGCATATTACAACGACTTATAATTAGCGTTACAAACATAAATCTATTTGATTTGTGTATTTTGTTTTGTTGTTTTAGATTTTCTCCCCTTAGAAATATAAATTCTCCCCCTAGAATTAATATTTCCCCCCTCGTATTAACAAAGATATTAAAAAGTTGAGAGTTTTGAGGTCGTACCTTAAACATCGTCGGAGGGTTGGAGAGTATTTGCGGTGAAGTTTGATTGAGATTCGTGCATTCTTTTGATGATCGGGTTCTGAATCTATTTTGATCAGAAGCCATGCTCCACACTCATCACAGCGTGGATAGGTGGATCGCCTCCCAGCTTTTAAACTTTAACGCGAGACACCTCTTGTTTTCTTTCGAGTTACGGTAACTTGTTCGCTTGGCCATTGTAAGCCATGATATTGACCAAACTTTTGAAGTGGGTCGCGAACAGCTGTTGAGAAGGTGGGCGTTTTACTTTTGTCTCTTACCCCCAGATGAACTTCAAAGTGTCTAACCACAGTGCGCCAATTTAATCTTTCATCAATGGCAGTGATTAGTTTCTCGATATTGCTTTGTAAAGTGATGTGATCTGGGTTGCTGGGTAGTCTGTTCAGGTGTTCGCCCTTTTTCTCCAACTTCTTCTTTAGCATCAAAAGTGTACCGTCACAGAACTTGGAGACTTCAGAAGCACGAAAGAATTGTGTTTCATTAAATCGGTCCTTGTAGGTCATCCCCAAGTTTGGATCACCATGAATAACAGTTTTTCGAGAGTGAACATCGGATGGAAGTGCTGGGAAGTGTAGGTCATCCCCAATCGGCCCTTCTAGGTTGCTAGGAAGTCTGTATGGTGCAGCTAGGTGAACCTTTCCTGTGCCACTTTCAAAGGCCATCTGCACATCTTCCTGTCTTGCAGCAAGAGTTTTCACCAGCATGAAGCGTTTCAAGGCAGCCTGAGCAAAGTTTCTTGCAATGTTTTTCACAGCGTGAATGCAGTCTCGGATTGTTCTAACTTCATTTTATAGACATTCAATGTCTCGAGGTTCGAGAATGTAGAATTCACCTTCATCAATGGTGTAGTCTTGGTCATCGTCTCTTCGGACCTAGAAGATGGTGTACCACTAATAGCCAGAGAAGTGGTTGATCTTTATTTCCAGGAGGTGCTTCATTGGTGATCTGTTGTATCCACTTGTCTTGCCTCGTAGATACCACATCGTTAGACAGTACATCTTTTTCTCACGTGGTCGCAAGATCACCTCTTTGTATAAGTCTTGATAAACAGTTGGCAGCTCCGTTTCCTTGAAGATAGCAGTGAAGAGGTCTTTAAGGTACGACATTTTGATATGGCAGAATAAGAGCTTTTTTGAGATTTTCAGTCGACGTTTGTTTGCTCTATTCACCGCCCTCTTTTGGCTATCCGATAAGACCGGTACATCGTGTGGAGGTGAAGCAGTTGGTGGTTCAAGTTCTTTGTTTCTTGAGGCAACAATCGATTCATAATTGTAAAGAATTTGTGATAATTTTCTCGAGTGAATGGGACTCATTCCTCCTCCATTGATGCTTTATTAGCAGGAGTATTATCTGGAGGTGGTTCGGTGGAAGCCTCATTCACTATGTTGTCTTCTTCTAAGTAGCTTTGGATGTCAATTACTCTATCGACATTCTTCCTCAGAACCTTCTGAACATTGTGCGAGCAATTATTTTCAACATCTGCATTTATGGATTGTAGATGACTCATAGACTGTATTCTTTGTGCTTCTGTCATCTCTTCTGGTGGGATGCTGTTGATTGGTAATATACCTTCACTTGCATCCACTCGCCACTGATTAAGTGGTTCAACGTGCAGAACCTGTGAGTAATCAATGTCAACAACCGCCCAGTCATCGATAGATAAGTCATCTTGAGGGCCTCCTCCCTGTCCTTGTTGAGAGGAGCTAGGTTGTTGTTGAGATTGGCTCCCCCATGTTGTGTAGTGAGAACTGGATCCACCCTGTTCCAGTCTCCTTCTCTTTCCTTCTCCATGATGATCATTTTCAGGGTCCTCCGGTCTCCAATGAAATAGATCCCGTGTGCGAAGGGCGAGCATCTCCTTAAGTTTCTCAAGATTGAATTGACGAGATGACGCCAGAAGCTACGTAGAGCTCCACTTACCACGAGCCGGAGGAGGAGGAGGAGGATTGTCCAATCTACTTTCAAGGATCGCCAGCCTCGAGTTAACAGTTTCTAATGCTGAGGCGATATGCGGTGTAATTTGTAGATCTTGAGTGATTGTTGCTGGAGTTGGGATTATGATGGAGGTGGTTGTGGTAGCCTCTGATACTATAGTTTGTTGTGGGAGGGTCATTACAATGGTAGACGGTGGAGTGACGATCTCGAGGTAGTAGTTGCAGTAATTGAGATAGTTGGGGGAATGATGACAGTTGTTGGTGGTGAAGTGGTTAATGAAGTGACGGTCAGTGGTATGGAAGTTATGGTTGGTGGAATGGAAGTTGTGGTTGGTGGGATGGAAGTGAATGTTGGTGGGAGAGACACGATTATAGTTGGTGAAGTGGTGGTGATTGATGGTGTTGGACACGAATGTGGTGAAATTGGTGAGGGTGATGAAATTATGGGTGAAGGGATGGTGGAAACTACAGTTTGTGGAGGAGAGGTTGAGGGAGGTACTGTAGATGATGGTGGTTGTGTGGCTTGTGGGGATGGTGGATCCATTAGAAATTCATGCTTATAAGGATATGGAATTCTTCCAGGTGGTGTTGATTCTGGACCTGCTGTTGGTGGTGGTGAATGTGGACGATCTTATTAGTAGATAATTATAGTAGTAAATCCTTGTAATTAATATATTTATCATCCCCTCTTTTATAGGAGAGTCTTGTTGTAATCCTCAATATATATATCACATTCACCTCACTAATTCGGTAGAGGGTTTGATCATATCTCTTATATGGTATCAGCCTTAATTTTCTTCCTCACCAAAAATTCCCCCATTCGTTCCTGGTAACCCTAATTCCGCCGTTTCTCACCATGTCAGCTTCTTCCTCAAACAATGACAATATCTTCTCGATGAACACCATTCTTCATATGATGTCCATCAAACTTACGTCCAACAACTATTTGTTATGGCGAAACAACATCATACCGATCTTTACTTATCAAAAGTTGATCGAGCACATTGATGGTACCTCTGTTGCCCCTTCCTCAATGATTATCGTTGATGAAAAAGTTATTCCGAACCCTGCTTTTATCACCTGGACTGAGATCGACCAACGTGCGGTCATCCTTCTTCAATCTTCTCTTACTGAAGAGGCTGTCGTCGAAGTGCTCGGTCTCCATTCCGCTCGCCAGATTTGGTCTTCTCTGGAGGCAGCCTACAGCAACACGGCTATTGAACGTGTACATTCGTTGCGTGATTCGCTACGACAATTGTCCAAGGGAAGTACTTCGGTTTCTGAATTTTCACGCAGGTTTCGGGCTATCTGCGATCAGCTTGCGGCAATAAGTCACCCGGTTCATGATCTCGATAAGTTACACTAGTTCTTGTGTGGTCTGGGCCCCACTTATGAGACATTCTCGACAGCAACTAGAGCTGCCAAACCAGCGCCATCATTTCGGGATCTTGTAAGCCAAGCCGAGAGTCATGAATTATTCATGGTCTCTCTTCATGGTCAAGCTACATCGGCGCCTGTTGCTTTCCAGGCGCAACATACTTCCACTCCTTCCAACAGTTGCCGCTCGAACCATAATTATAGGGGTCAAAATTCCCGTGGTCGTGGACGAGGTTCAAATCAGAACCGACATGCTCCTCATTGCCAACTTTGTCGCACTAATGGGCATTATGCATCATCTTGTCCAAGCCTTGCCACTTATGCATCAAATGCATCCGCCACTAATGATAATGATCTTGTTAAAGCTCTCCATGCTCAATGTCACGTTACTACCAATTCGCCGGATTGGCATGTTGATTCGGGTGCTAGAGATCACATGACATCTTCATGTGACAATCTTCATGTGATAATCTTCATCATTCGGCCCCTTATAAAGGTAGCTCTCAAGTTATATTTGGCAATGGTAAAACATTACCTATTACTCATAAAGGTTTATCAAAAATTAATCATCAAATTTCCTTACGTGATGTTCTCGTTATTCCTAACCTCACAAAGAAATTACTCTCTGTGAGTAAGCTGACGACTGATCATTTTGTTGATGTTTTATTTTCCCAACCATTTATTCATATTCAGGACCGGAAAACTCAAAAGGTTCTTGCTAGCGGTTTGTGTGAGAATGACCTATATGTGCCAAAAGATAATCAAAAGGCTTTTGTTGCTTCCACTACTCCTAAAAAGGAGTCTTATGAATTATGGCATGCCCGTTTGGGCCATGTCTCTTTTGATGTAATTTCTATTTTGAACAAGTTAGGAATTTTATCTTTATCTTCATTATTACCTAAACCCATAATTTGCACTTCATGTCAATTAGCTAAAAGTAAACATTTACCTTTTAAGTCTAATGATTCTCGTGCCACTCATCCCCTTGATTTAATTCATTGTGACTTATGGGGACCCACACCTATTACTTCTACGGAAGGGTTTCGATATTATGTTGTGTTCATTGATGATTTTTCCAGGTTTATGTGGTTTTACCCACTCAAGACTAAAACTGAATTTTATGTGGTATTACCAAAATTCATTAACCTTGTTCAAACAATGTGCTCTCGGAAGATAAAAGTTTTTCAAAGCGATGGTGGTTTGGAATTTGTTAATCACACCGTTCGCACAATTTTTGAGGAAAACGGAACGTTTCATCGTTTCTCTTGTCCCTATACTCCGCAACAAAACGGTCGTGCCGAGCGAAAGCATCGCCACATTGTTGAAACGGGATTGGCAATGCTTTTTAATGGCCACTTACCGGCGCATTTTTGGACCGATGCATTATCTTAGGCCATCTTTATTATAAATCGGGTGCCAACTCTTCTATTGACAAATAAATCCCCGTTTCAAGTCCTCTTCAATAAACTTCCGAGTTACGATAATTTTAAAGCATACGGATGTCAAGTGTTCCCGTCTTTGCGGGATTATTCACCACATAAATTAGCTCCTCGAAGCATCCCTTGTGTTTTTATTGGCTATAGTCCTCAATACAAAGGGTATCGTTGCCTAGATCCAACAACATCTCACATCTATGTTACTAGGCATGCACGGTTTAACGAGATGATTTTTCCATTTCAAGGTGCATCTTCAAATTGTAATATTAAGAATTTGGATTGAAGTACTTACTTTCATGACTTACCATCCATTTCTGCTCCAACTATGGCACATGCCACAACCACTGGTCCCGATCCTAAGGCCCAACCTATCACTGACCCACCTTGTGCCTTATGTCCACAAAATAATCCATTACCCAACCCACATATACACGAACCTATACCTGTTGATCCACAAACTACTTTGGATCCACAACCGGCCTCCATTCCGCAGCCCAATAACCCACAACCCATTAATCCGCAGCCTGCCCCAAACACACCTCTCACCCATGACCCGGTTCCTGACCCGGTCCATGACCCGGCCCCTGAGCCCATACCGGAACCTCAGCCCAATTCTCAAAACCCACATATACCTTTACACCCGATGCAAACCCAATCTAAATCTGGTGTTTTTAAACCCAAGCATATTGCGGATATTGCTTCACTTCACACTTATCCTATTTACACAGGTTTAACCGCCATAGTTGAGCCCAAAAACTATAAGGGTCCATCTAAAGACCCTAAATGGATGGATGCCATGCAAGAGGAACTCAATGCTCTTCATCAAAACAACACTTGGACATTAGTTCCTCGCCCTCAATCTACAAATATTGTAGGTTCAAAATGGGTATATCGTGTTAAATATAAATCAGATGGTACGGTTGAACGTTTCAAAGCACGTCTTGTTGGTCAAGGTTACACTCAAATACCGGGACTTGACTTTTCTCACACGTTTAGTCCCGTTGTCAAAGCAACAACCGTTCGCATCGTTCTCTCTTTGGCCATCCCGAACAATTGGAAACTACATCAACTTGATGTTAAAAATGCCTTCCTTAATGGCAACTTGAATGAGACGGTTTTTATGGAACAACCTTCAGGATTTACAAATTCTCAATTTCCCACACATGTGTGCAAATTATCAAAGGCATTATATGGTTTAAAACAAGCTCCACGAGCTTGGTTTCATCGGTTGAGCACCTTTCTCATTTCCTCAGGTTTCACATGTAGTCGTGTCGATACTTCATTATTTATTTTTTCCGGCAACAATTGCATCATGTATCTTCTAGTGTATGTTGATGATCTTATTCTCACCGGAAATGATGAAGTCGCAATTAATTCGTTTATTATTCGGCTCAACAATGAATTTGCCATCAAAGATTTAGGAGACTTGAATTATTTTGTAGGCCTTGAAGTGTCTCAAACTTCCGACGGCTTGTTCTTGACCCAAGCGAATTATGCCATGGACATACTTAAACGTGCTAATCTTGTTGATGCCAAGCCTGCAACAACACCTTTGTCTCCTCACATTTCTTTCACGATGGATGGTACTCCTTTTTCCGATCCTACGGTCTATAGATCACTAGTTGGTGCGCTTCAATGCTTGACTATCACTAGACCCGACATCTCTTATGCGGTGAATCAAGTTTCTCAATTTTTGCAAAAACCAACTGTTGATTATTACTTATCGGTTAAACGGATTTTACGGTATATAAAAGGTACCATCTCATACGGGCTTACATTCCGTCATCCCTCAAAATATAATATTATTGGTTATTCGGATGCCGATTGGGCTCATTGCCTTGATACACGACGATCCACCTATGGTTATTCGATTTATTTAGGTGGAAATCTCGTGTCATGGAGTGCTAAAAAGCAACCAACCGTTTCTTGTTCAAGTTGTGAATCAGAATATAGAGCTATGGCAAACACCGTGGCCGAAATTGTTTGGATCACCCATCTTCTACAAGAACTCTGGGCGCTGCCTCCGGATCGGCCTACATTACTTTGTGATAATAAAAGTGCGATTTTTATGACTCAAAATCCGGTGTCACATAAATGAGCTAAGCATATCGATCTTGATTATCACTTCATACGTGAGCTCGTTAATTCCAACAAACTCATCACCAAGTTTGTTCCGACCAATCTTCAGGTGGCTGACATTTTTACAAAAAGTCTTCCGCGTTCGCAATTTGAAGTTCTTCGCTCTAAATTATGTCTTTGACCGCCACCGTTTCGATTGAAGGGGGATATTAGTAGATAATAATAGTAGTAAATCATTGTAATTAATATATTTATCACCTCCTCTTTTATAGGAGAGTCTTGTTGTAATCCTCAATATATATATCACATTCACCTCACTAATTCGGTAGAGGGTTTGATCATATCTCTTATAGATTTGAATCTGTAGCAGAATCTGAAGATGAAGATGAGGAGGAAGGTTCAGTGGGTCGAGTGAGTGGAGTTACGATGGGTTGAGTGGGTGGAGTTACCATGGGTTGAGTTGGTGGAGGTGAGAGTTGTTGAGAGGATGGAGTGGAAACCGACCGACTTCCTGATGCTCTTGAATGTTTGATTCGTAGATGTGTTGGTCATTGAAGAGCCGGTTGTTGTCTTGGAGCAACTTGTAGAGCTTGTTGACGTAGAGGTTGTTGTGGAAGCTGTTGTGTGGGTTGCTGTTGAGGTTGTTGTGGAGCAGGTGGTTGTTGAACATGAGGTTGTTGTTGTTGATCCTCCGATCTCCATTCAGGATAACGGTCATCCTAGTATTGTCTTATAACATCCATGTTGATGTCTGCTAGTTTTAAAAATTCGAGTGGTAGCAGACAAGGAGCAATGTTTGAGCCACTATCTCTTCGAAAATAAGCAACCCGTGGTGGGTGAAATTGAAGTGCTGCCTCACGCCTCAGAATGTGTGCAAATATGTTCATAAATTGGTCAATGAGAATTGCCCAAAACCTGGGTAGATCAGATAGTTTGGTTTCTTTTGTGTGGCAATTTTGAATTCCTCCCAGAGATATGAAGCATAGTCATAGTGCCGGTTGTAGCAGAGGGCTTGATAAGCATGGTGGACATTAATTGAGGCCCTGGCATGACCAGTCGACTTGCCTGTCAGGCATGTGTTGAATATAGTGAAGAGGTAGGACCAACTCTTTGACACAGAGCCCTTTTTGAGAGATTTGAGGTCGAGATTATCTAGAGCATGGTCAAGACCAATGGCATGGATTTATGATTTCACTCTGTCAAATGACAGTTGAGGTTCATGGTGAGTGAAATGTGGTCGAGACTTGCCACGTGGGAGCCTGAAGATGTCATATAGATCATCCTTCCTGAAGTTGACAGCCTGATTGTCAATAACAGCTGTGAATTGAGGTGTGTTTATTGTTGGGACAAGGTTGAGGGTGTTGTGGAATTGGTGAACATATATGAGAGGAACTTGTGGCCGAGCATTGATCATGTAGAAGATGGGGTGGCGCTGAATAACATGAGACAATACTGGATATTCTACAGTGAATGTGATTTCTTCTGTCAGATCCCAGTAGTTGTTGTTCTCCTTAAGTGGCTTTCTGACATGATTAGGAACAAGCGCAGTCTCGTGTATAATTTGTGGTTCTGCCATCTGAAAAATATACAATTAACACAAGACGACACAGAGAACAACAAAGTTAGTCAAACAGTGTTAGAAAACGAACACGATTTAAGCTAGATTGTTCGAGACCACAGAATGCTAAGTAATTTTTAAGTATATATGAATATATAGGAATAATTTAGAAAAAATTAATTTCATTAAAAATATTAAAAAAATAAAATTTATTAATTATAATTATATATAGATATATAAAAATAAAAAAACTTAGACAAAATTTGAAAAAGATCTCGGGCCGAGTTTAAAGATCGAGAACAGTAACATCTCGGGTCAAGTTTAAAGATCGGGAACAGTAACATCTCAGGTCGGAAATAGACAAGCATCTCGAGTCGGGAACAGTGAAGGATCTCGAGTCGGGTTCGGTAAAAGTTCTCGAGTCGGGATCTTTCAAAGATCTCGAGTCGAGATCCTGGCGATTTTTTCTGCGAAATTAGCTAAGTTTTTAATCAAACTTCCAGAGTCAGTTCATGAGGGCCTAATCTAGCAATTTTACAAACCCTATTCCTGATAAACGAACATACGAGCCCTAAATGATGTACATTTCATCTAATTAATACCCGATTTAAATAATTTGAGAACTTTTAAACCCTAGAAAACGGACGAACCGAAAACCATTTAAAAATGTGAAATTGAAGATCAATAACGATGGATTTTAGGTCGGAGAATAACCGAAATCAGATGAGTAGAAGAGCGGTGATGATCGTTAACAGATTTGAGTCAATTTGATGAAGAATCAGAGAGATCGATTACTGACTGTGTGAAATCGCACCGTTTAGTGTGTGTTTGCTCGAGATGATTCGAATCGGAAAAAAGCGAAAAGTGGTACGGAGGATGGTATTTATAAGGGGCGATTTCCGACTCGAGAACTTGTATGACCGACTCGGGATTTCGAGTCGGGATCTGGTGAGGTTTCCGGCTCGAGATGTTTTGTGGCAAGATGAACATTTAAATATAAAATAAAATAAAATAAAATAAAATAAAATAAAAAATCCTAATAAATATCGAGGGTCGGGAATGTTGATCTTTTGAAACGCAGCATCAGCTCCCCTTGACTGATGAGATGAGTAGATTCTCCCCCTTGACAGATGACGACTTTTGACGACCGGGTTTCAAGACGAATTTTTGAAACCCATTGCGATGATAAAGATACTTCAACGACTTAACCGATTGATAAATGAAAATTTAAACAGTTAATTTTTGAGATTTAGCATACCAAGCTTTGAGACCAGATAGTTAAAACGTTTTTCGTCTAAAGCCTTGGTAAACAAATCTGCCAATTGAAAGCCGGTGGATACGAAGTACAATTCAACATTGCCCAGTTCAACGTGATCTTTAATGAAATGATATCGAAGATCAATATGTTTAGTTTTGGAATGTTGAACTGGATTGCAAGATATTTCAATTGCACTTCTGGAATCACAATATAAAGGAATGCGGCTATATGAAAAGCCGTAGTCCTTTAATTGTGATTGCATCCATATCACCTGGGACAGACAGCTAGCGGCCGCAACATATTCTGCTTCGGCAGTTGATAGTGATACACAGTTTTGCTTTCTTGATGACCAGCTGACTAGCTTATCTCCCAAGAATTGAACTCCTCCAGATGTATTCTTCCTATCCAGCATACACCCGGCATGATCAGCATCAGAAAAAGCAGAAAGATCAAATGAGGTCTCTTTTGGGTACCAAAGACCAAGATCTCCGGTGCCTTTGAGGTAACGGAAGATTCGTTTGACTGCCAGAAAGTGAGATTCTTTAGGAGCAGCCTGATATCGAGCACAGATGCATGTGGAGAACATAATGTCCGGGCCGCTGGCAGTTAGATAAAGTAATGATCCAATCATACCCCGATAGTTTGTGACATCTACCGGTTTACTATCGAGATCAGCATAGAGTTTGGTGCTAGGGGACATTGGTGTTGCAATAGGTTACAGTCGTCCATGAGATACTTCGTCAGCAAATCAGAGATATACTTTGATTGATTGATGAAAATTCTAGTCGGAAGTTGACGAGCTTGAAGACCTAGGAAGAAGTTCATTTCCCCACCATGCTCATTTCAAATCGTTTTACCATGTGATCAGAAAAACGTTTGCAGTATTTGGGATTTGTAGATCCAAAGATTATATCACCGACAAAAATTTGAATTAATATGATATCTTCCCCTTGACGTTTGATGAACAAAGTGGTATCGACCTTTCCCTTTGAGAAGCCAGATTCGAACAAAAATTGAGAAAGAACATCAAACCATGCCCGAGGGGCCTGTTTTAAACCATATGCAGGATTGTCAAGAACATAGACATGATCTGGAAATTTGGGATCTACAAACCCTTCTGGTTGATGGAAAAACACCTCTTCTTTAAGAATACCATTTAAAAATGCAGTCTTTATATCCATCTGATAGATGGTAATGTTTTTGTGAGCTGCATATGCTAAGAAAATGCGAATGGCTTCAATGCGAGCAACATGAACAAATGTTTCTTTGTAATCAATCCATTCCTGTTGAGCGTAACCCTTAGCAACCAACCTTGCTTTGTTATGAATGACAATTCCATTTTCGTCTTTCTTGTTCTTGAAAATCCACTTAGTTCCAATGACGGATGATCCTGGAGTTTTTGGAACTAAGCGCCAGACCTTTAATCAGTGAAAGCTGGGTGTGGGATGATAGCAGTATTTGGGGGGGGGGGAATCTGCAGTGGCGGTTCAACACGTGGAAGATGAAATTTAGAGAGGTCAATCACCAGTGGAGCAATAATATTTGATGGAGGACGAAGATCAGATGGGGATTCATTTGTGGTTGGAGTGTTTAATTCCGGAGCAGCGATTGATTGAACATCATCTGGAGGTGGGGGTGGAGGTGGGGGATGGGGTGGGGGTGGGGGTGGGGGTGGGGGTGGAGATGGTGGAGGAAGTCTGACGTTGTGATATTCATCATGGAAATGTTCAAATAAGATTTCAAGATCATTCAGAGATGTTGAATGATTAGAGGAGGTTGTGGGTAGAGGTCTTTCAATGCCATTTGCCAATGAATCAAGAGGAAAGGTTTCATCGAATGAGACATTGACACTTTCTCTGACCATTCTGATTGATCGGATGTAAACTCTGAATGAAGCTGATTCCTTTGAATATCCAATAAAGACTCCTTCAATAGCTTTCTCTTCAAACTTGTTGAGTTTATCTTTGTTATTTAGAATTAAGCATCGACTACCAAAAATATGGAAGAAGTTGACATTTGGTATTCGATTGTTAATTAGCTCATATGGAGTTTTGCTGTATGTTTTGTTGATGATTGAGCGGTTTTTAGTAAAACATGCCGTGTTGATAGCTTCTGCCCATAAAGACAGTGGAAGTTTTGAAAATGAAAGCAGTGTACGTGTTGCTTACAACTAACGTACGGTTTCGTCTTTCAGCAACACCATTCTGTTGGGGAGTTCGTGCAGCGGAAAACTGATGAGTGATGCCAGCAGATTCAAGATAAGAGCCAGGAACCCGATTCTTAAATTCAGTACCATTGTCAGTACGAATTGTTTGAACATTTAATTTCAGGTTCACTTGAGTTTTCTTGATAAATGAGATGATGATCTCTGCTGCCACATCCTTTGAGCGAAGGTAATGGACCCATGTGTATCTTGAATAGTCATCAACAATAACCTGGACATATCGTTTACCGGCAAGACATTGAACGCTCATTGGACCACATAGTTCCATGTGCAGTAATTCAAGAGGTTTATAAGTGCTTGGTGCAGGTTTAGGTTTGTGAGACTTTTTGGTCATTTTTTCCATTTCACATGACGAACATTTATGATCTTTGTCAAAAGCAACATCAGGTAATCCAGACTCATGGCCTCCTTTTACTAGTTTGTTCATGGTTTTGAATTTGAGATGAGACAAACGACGATGCCATAACCATGACTCATTGGAAATAACTTTTGATACGAGACATACTTCTTCAGGTGGAACAACATCATTAAGATTAATGGTGAATAGGTTTGTATCACGAGTTCCGGTAAGAAGTTCTTCTCCATCATAAGTACGAATATCACACTCTTTTTATCGAAAGTTGACTTACAGAGTTTTGTCACAGAATTTGCCGATGTTAAAGAGATTATGAGAGAGATCTTCAACAAAAGCAACATTTCTAATAATTAGGTTCAGGACGAATGATGCCACGGAGTCCTAAAATAGCAGCTAAATGATCATTTCCAAATTTGACTGTTCCCAAATATCTTTCACAAAAGTTGGTCAGAAGATTTTTGTTTCCCGTCATGTGCCTCGAACAGCCCGAGTCAAGGTACCATATATTCTACATAAAACATATAAAACATTTTAGGTACCTAATGATGTATGGGTCCAGAACGGATAGTGACAGATGTTTTATGCAGATTTTATGTTATGATCAATTTAGAGTTTTGGTGTACTGCTAGGAGGCAGTTCAAAATTTGTGGATCTGATGACCCATTTGAAAGATTTTTCAGAGGATTGAATAATCCAATGAGATTTTTCATTTTTAATCTAGTTATATTTCACATGAGTAGACGATTTTGTGGACGTTTTGTTATATTTCACTTGGCTTTGGTGCGGAATTTCCTCGAGAAGATTTGCGACGAGAAGACGAGTGGGTATCAGAAATTTGTGGGTTTTTTGAATATTTCGTTGATAGTTTGGAAACCGGTGACGATGAAATCTTTTGATTAGATTTTGCAGCAATCGAGACGTTTGATTTACATGGAAGTGGCTGACAAGTTTTACATGATTTTATTATTTTACCAGATTTGTGATATTTATTTACTTCTATATCACATGGAGCATCTAATCTTACAAAAAAAAATGATAATCAGTCTGAGTAATTTGTTTCTTTGTGCTTTTATCAAACAATCTCTTTGTTCCAAATTTACCAGTTTTGTAAACACCTCAGAAAAATCAGGAGAATAAGGAACATGACGATAAATAGAAGCATCATAAATTGTTCTAAAAGCCGTTGCAAGAGTTTTCACATGCTTAAAGTTATTACATTTATTTTGAACAGAAAAAGAAGAAACTACAGACGTATGATAACTAGACTTCTTAAGTAGGTTGGGCTTCTTAAGCATACTAGATCCAGTCTGAATAGACTTCTTGGACTGCTTGGCTCTTATGACTCCATCAGGCTTCATAGACTCTTCCTTTGGAACTCTAAGTTTTAATCTGCAAGATTCAAAATAGGTGGATTAGAGCTTCTCTTCAAGATGGTCGGAACTGGATTAACAGGTGCCAGTCCTAATAAAGAAGATTTAGAATTTTGAGAAACATTTTTGTCAGTTTTAGGTTTCAATTCTAAAATGGTGTCCTCTAATTTATGTATCTTTGTTTGAAGGTTTTCTTTTTCTTTATCAAAAGCTTTTTGGGTTTCATCAATTTCAGATTCAAGTTGGACAATTTTCTTTTCTAAAATTAAAGGTGGAACATAAGGCTTTGGTTCTTTGATTTGTTTTAAAACTTCATTTTCTGGAATGGAAAATTCTGCTAGTGTGATGATTGGGAAATATTCATTGTGTTCAAATTTCGCTTTCTTCTTGTCTTATGTGGAGTTTAGAGCATCATAATTGAAACTAATTTGAGCATATTTTTCCTTTCCTATGTTGAACTTTTCAATTTTTGCTTCTTCATCCGGCATGTGAAGGAACTTTGCCATATTCCCAAGTTCACGTAGTCGTAGTTGTATAGTGTAGGAAGAACATCAGCAGCTTTCTCCAGATAACGAGTACTTTCTGCTCCGAGACCCAATTTTGATTTGTAAGATTTGAACTCTTTTGGTTCATTGAACTTGATCGTCTGTTCTGTATGACCGGCTTTAACAATAGTCTACTCCAGTTTAGTGATGTGTTCTTCAACATTTTCCTTTTTGATAGTAAGACTGTATATTGTGGCTGATTCTTCATCGATTTCCTTTTTAAAACTGTTGGTTACTTCTTTGATTCATTCATTTAAACTTTGAATTTATGTGGCAGCCGTCTTTAATTGATCTTGATAGTCTTTCATCTTAGATTCGGCAGTCTTGACCCACTCTTGTTCTCTTTGTAATTGTGCAGATGAGTTTTTTAGTAACATTCTGGATTCGTTGTTATCACTTGGCGTTGTTTTCATGTTCTTAAGATTAGATATTTCAATAGTTTTCTCATTGATTATTTGATTTAATCGATTCACCTCACTGGTGTGAGCAACATGAAAAGTCGGCAACTGTTTTTGTAACTCTTGTGTTTTTTGATGAGAAGAGTTATTTTTATTAACTTGAGGAACAAGTGTTTCAAGTTGACAACGAAACGTCATATTTTCTGCTTTTAAAATATTGATTTGTGCATTTGAAGTGTTATTTAAGTTTTGCTTGTTGTTGTAAACTTTCTTGTAATGAAGATATTTTAAATTGAAAAGAAGATTGTGACGTAGACAGCTGATTATGTAATTCCTTGTTTATTTGTTCGAAGGACTGCAGTTGTTTTAATTTAAGAGAACATTGATTTATATCATTTAAAATCGTTGACTTTTCAGTCTCTAAATCTATTATTTGTTTTCTCAACTGGGCTTTCTCGTCAATTTCGTGTAAAACGTTTTCATAAAACAAGGAATTATCAGATAGATCAGCATCTGAGTCAGTTAAAAAAGAATCTAAGGGTGAAGAGTGTACCTCGTTTTCATCATTCTCAGGGATGCCCAGCTCTGCTCTTAATTTATTTTATCTAGCCATAATAGCCAGACTGGCTGTGCATTGTTCTTCCTCCTAATCATCAGAGTCTTCCAACCACTGCCTATCCTCTGCCAGTAGGACTTTGCCATTCTCGATCTACTTAGCCAGGAGCATTTTTCTTTTGAAGTATTCAGAATCTTTAACCTTTGGCTTCTTGCATTCTTTGCGAAGTGCCCAGTCATGCCACAGTTGTAGCACTTTTGTGGTGGCTCAGTAGTGGAAGATGATGTTTTGTTGTTTGGGGTTTGGGAAGAGGAGTTGAATTTGAAGTTCGATGAAGATCTGAGGTTGTTGTTTGTTGGATTGTTGTAGTATTTTTTGTTGTAGCTTGACATTAGAGCTACGACCTGACGAGCAGACTCAATTTCTTCATTTGTTCCCTTAGGAATAAGAGTCTCAGGTTCATCTTTAACAACCTCTTTTGATTGAGCTGCCAGTAAGGCATCATTAACTCCTTTGTTCAGTGCTTTGTTTTGTTTGGCCAACAGTGCAAGTGTGTCAGCATTGTCTTGCCTGGATTTGGCAATTCCTTTTACCATTGGCTCATTCTGATGTAGATATTCATATAGTTCATGAACATCTATCAGGCTCAAGTCTTTGTGGTGCATCGCACTGTTGCCAAACATTTCCCACTCGGGGAGAAGGGATTGAATGAAATTGATGTTGATTTCTGGATTCCCCTTATGTAGGTTGTTCTTTCGGAGATCATTTAGCATGTTGCATAAACTATGGTAGGTTTGTTCCAATTATTCTCCAGTGTTAGCTTTGAACTGACAGTAAGTGTTAAAGGTAGATACCATTTTAGCTTTGTTCCCTAGATCAGTTCCCTCCATTTGTTTGCGGATCTCATCCCAAAGTTCCTTCCCAGTCTCAAAACTGTGAAGACTGCTGTATATTTCATTTATAAGACTTTGCAGCATGTATGAGTGTGCATATACATTAGCTCTTGCCCTTTCTTTCTGTTTTTGATTGTATTCCGCATGGGGAATTTCGAGAACACCGCCAGTTACCGGTGGTTGTGAGTTTGGGGTAGCTACCATAGTTCAGTAGAATTTTGCTTGTCCATTCTCAAGGGATTCGAGGATTAGTGGACCTGCAGTTTGACTTAGGATAAAATGGAGAAATCATTTCTTCCATTGACCATATTCTCCTCGGTAGAGAACAGGTTCTTTGGTTTCCGATCCGATGGATAAGGCATCTTTGGAAGTCATGTTTGATTTGTTAAGTTGAGATTACGGCTGGGTAAAAAATTTGAAGGGTTTGGAAAAAATCTCGAGTCGAGAAGTAAAGATCTCGGGTCAAAGGTAAAAAGATCTCTGGTCGAGATGTTTGAAAGTTCTCGAGTCGAGATGTTGAGAAGATCTCGAGTCGAGATGTTAGAAGTTCTCGGGCGGGATCAGGAAAGTTCTCGAGCCGAGATGTTGGAGGTTCTCAAGCCGAGATGTTGGAGGTTCTCAAGCCGAGATGTTGGAGGTTCTCGAGCCGAGATGTTGAGGTTCTCGAGCCGAGATGTTTGATGGTTCTCGAGTCGAGATGTTCACTGTTCTCACGTCGAGATTGTTCTTCAGTGTCGAGCCGAGAACAGTAGCGTCATTCTAGCAGTAATTTACGAATAAACCCAAAAAGTCCACTAAAATGATCCTAACTTGCTCAAATCTTAACCAAAATGATTGATTCTTTTTTGCAAAATGATCTAAAATCGTTTTCCTTCAACCCATGCCATTAATTTTGACCAAAACAAACAAAATCTAATCCAAATTTTGAATTTACAGACTAGTTCAAGCTTTAATGGTGTTTTACTAAAATCAAGATTTCATTGTCAAAACGGATTGGAATTGATTGAAACTTGATTCTAAGCTTAATAATATGAAGAAAGGAACAGATTCATGCCATAAAAACTAACAAAAATACCTTAAATTCGGATTTTGATTTTTGACCCCTTTTTCTTCAAAAACTTGTAAAAAAACCCTAGTAATCTTCTGTATTGAACAGCAAACAACAGATTTGGATCGAATTCAGAGTGAATTTGTGCTCTGATACCAATTGATGATCCCAGAATAAGCTACTAATCCATTGCTTGATTCTTGGTGATGGTTTTGGATCAAACTTAAAGAAGAAGGTAAGGATTTTAGAGAGAGAAAGTAGAGAGAAGGAGGAGAACAATTGCAATGGATAAGGAATTGATTAATGGCAAAAGTTACAATTAGTGATTACAAGTTAGCCTTTTATACTAATCACTAGTTGCTATGGTTAATCCTAATGACTAACTTAGTAACTATACATTGTTGGCAATTCTAGTCCCATTTCACATATCATTTAACCTACAAACATCTAACCTACAATAAGAAAAATACATGTAACACCTCAATTTTTAATACAAAATATTTTCCCAATTAAATCATTTTCATAAATAGAAAGACCAGTTCCAAAACACGGATTTACAAAAACTTTGATATGAAAATCAGAGTATGAGGTTTGGTGTTACAAAATATATCAAAACCAAGGTTAAGCATAAATCTACTCTAATGATCTTCTACTCTAGGCCCCGCATATCACAATCCATGCGCACCTAAATCCTCGATCCAGAACCTGAGTACATAGCAAAACAACAAGGAGTACGTGAGACACACAAATGTCTCATGAGCGACATGGGTTTAGACCCCAATAATATCAAGTATCACATCGTATATAAATACATATTTATATTTCACCAATACATCCTAGTCACCCAATGGTGACTCTATCGGTCCTGCTTTCCTAGCATACATATCTAGTACATAAACATATATGTACCAGACACAGTCATATCTAATACATAAAATTATATGTATTAGAACACAAGCGAACCTAATACATAAACATATATGCATTAGATTCCTATATCACCTAGTATGCAAACATATGCGAACTAGAAGCACCCGTGTGCTTAGTGTACAAACATATGTACACTCGTCTCAGTGACCGGGGTCACCCCGCGTCACCACCATCTATCACTAATCATAACTCTATTAGTTATGTCAGTCAAAGCCTTCGGCTATCACATCAGTCATCAAACAAGTTAGTTAAATATTATCAATAATATATATACTAACTCAACACATAATAAGTCTAGACAAACATTAAACAGACCGTTCATAAGTAATAAAAATACTTCATATAGCTATGTACTCAGTAAAGTCCACACATACTCACCTTAGCAATAAAATGCTCCAACCGTATTCCTTACGTTGATTTCCTTGCTTCACAATTCGGTCATCCTTCCAAGACCTCACCAAATGCCTAATACAATAATCACAAGATTATCAACATCACATACTACTACTATTGTGTCCATCTATCTCTAGATAACACTTATTAACACATTTCCCCCAATTATGGTGATTTACCAAACCCTATGTTTAACCAAACCTTAAGATTCTTTCAAATCATAATCATACACTTGTTTCCTTTGATAATATACCATCTATTAGGTGTATACATCACTTCCATCACCATAACCCATAACCCCAAGAACTAGGGTTTCAAACCCATACATCAAAATACATAGATCTTAAGCTACGAAGATCAAAGAGTGAAGATATACCTTTAATCTTCAACTAGGAGTGAAATCTACCAAAGATTTGTGGAGGATTTGACCTCAATCAGTCCCCAAGCTCGAAAATCGGCAAAGGAGAAACTAGGGTTTTGATATGGCCTCAAATGAGCCAAAACCCGACTTTAAGGCTGTCGTCCCAAGTTCACTGCGTGAACTTTGCGCTTCGTGACCCTTCCCGATCGTGACCTATGCGCGAACACTGATTAACCAAAACCTCAAAATCTCTGGAAGGAGTTCACGTTCGTGAACTAAAGTTCACGGCGTGAACTTTGCACATCAGCAGGCTGCACTTTTCGGTTGAAATCTCGACCCGGTTTCGTCCATAACTTTCCCGTACGGTGTCCAAATGACACGAAACCAATTCCCACGTTCTTTAAACGATTTATCCTTATTTATCATATTTTTATACAATTTATTTATTTACAAATTTCGGGTCGTTACAACTATCTACCCCTTAAAAGGATTCCGTCCTCGGAATCGCTAAGAATTCCAACCCACATCCGATCGAGCATTCCGCTCTCATTCCCTTGTGGTCATTACCATCAGACTTTCCTCATTCCTGTTCCGTTAACATTACATATCCAAACATTCACTTAACTCCGTTAAGTCCGAACGCTCAAGACCCAATTTTAAAAACTCATAATACTCAAACGGGTCAAAATTTCACAATTTGACCATAACACCGCCACTCTCTCGACCGATCCTTTCATTCCCATAACAATGGTATGACACAATCATACCATTAACTAGTTGATTAAAACGAATGTCAAACTCTAGCTTTGACCAAGCCGATATATCCCGACATTGGTATATCCCCACATTGTCTACCCTTTGACTTAAGCACAAAGTCAACTATACTTTAACATTTTCCCTTCTCGTTAAAGGTTTCATAAATCGTCCATTCCTTTACTATCGTCTTTAATTTCATGATTTTATCAATAATCATATACTCGGTTCCCAAATTCAACCCTAAACACCCAACGGGTCAAAGTCGCACAATCCGACTATAACTCTATTAATTATTCCATTAACCTTTTTCACGGATATACCATGGACACATTATGCCCTCAACATTCACTAATCGTTCATAATGAAAGTCAAAGCCCACCTTTGACTAAGTCAACCAATCACAAATTGGTCAAACTTGACTTACGCGTGAAGTCAACCAAACTCTTTCAAACTAACAAATTTCATACTCACGGGGTACCATCACCAATTTATCACTTCTGGTTCTACCCATTATTGTTCCCTTAACAATTGTCCCTGTTTTTCCACACTTTCAATTTCTCCCCAATTATGCAAGAGTCGTACATTTACACAAGGTCACCGACCTTTACCGAATCTTGACCATCATTTGGTCACTCATGCCATCATTTAGTATTCTTTCAACAATTTTGCATCACATCGATCAGTTTTATAACCTTTATTCTCAATTATCGGTATTAAATCTCCTACCGCGACACATTCCTCAATTTCATACAAGTTTATCATAACTTGGTTATCAAATGATGATTTGCCCACTAGGAGTTTCTCTTCCCTCCTATTCTATAAATCGTAGGCACCTCCTATACATACATGACCTAAATGCAACCCGCATTTCAAACCAAATTCTCATTTACCATAACATAATTGCAATACTCATTAACCACATGGTTCTACATTCGTTATACGTACTCATGAGCACCTACATACACGTATCTACATATTTATCCCGCTAGTTCCACCTAAGCACCTCTACCATGCACACAATACCATCCAACATCTCAATCGTGCACATATACAAACATCTGCATATGCCACAACAATACTATCTAAACATCATTATCGTGCACATATACAAACATATGCATATGCCACACCAATAACATATAAACATCTCTATTGTGCACATATACAAACATATGTATATGTGACACCAATACCATCTGACATCCATCTTTTCGCATCGTGTAGCCTTGCTACTTTCTTACCCATTCAATCGTCTAATTATTTATCATGCATTCTAGCACCTCTCCCATAAAATCGCATTATCGTTTTCTTTCCTATTCATATATCTCCCATTGGACATACTACTTAGCACATTTCATACCACATTATCTTTCCATTATCATATGCCTTCAAAAGCCATCACATAATGCACATTCACTGTACCCCGCGGGTAACTAATAACATTCTCTAATTGCTATTTATCGTTTCACTTACACATTAACCGTCATCAACCGGTTCATTTCCTTAACAATTTACAAGTCTTTTGTCACCGCCGGAGTAGCTACCACTACATCCCATTAGCCATAAATCACCGGCCAATCTAATCATCCTTGAGTCAAACAATCGACTCCGGTCCACACTCGCAACCAATAGTCCAACACTCGATGTTCTACCTTTACACATCGTGGGACTCAGAAATATTCCTTTTCAAATCGTAGTCTTACACTACACTATGACATACATCGTCACACTATTACTATGACATTTTACCAATAATTGTCTTTTCACCCTTGACATCGAATTTATCAATATTTTCACGAAACTTGCTATGGCTATGTGCCAACTTTTACTCAACCGTTCTCAACGATCAAAATCTGCCATTCCCGACACTCATTCTTTTCTACATGGTTTCCATTTATAAATTATCTGGCATCACTACATCTTAGCCGTTCTTTCCCTCACCATACATGTATAAAGTATTACACTACTTATCCCGATTCCCGCCGGATACCCAAATTCCATGACATTCCTTACCAAGACTTAGTACTTCATTATACTATCCCTCGCTTGTTACCGACATTCACCGACTTCGCGGTTCAACCTTTTATACTTCTTATTGACATCGCCCCTTATTTCCTTACACAATGCGACACTCCGGTCCATAATTATTTCCAAAAATATAAATTTTCCATACACATAACTAACCGGGAAGACTATTCCCTAAATAATATCCACTTTATACAACTTATTTCTAATTTCTTTAAGCACTAATTCGTGAGACAATTCAACTGTTAAGCTATGATCACATAATGACTTGTCTTGGTGCATACCCAACCAATCCATACCGATAACCATGTCAAATTTCCTTTATTCCCATGGGCAATAAATCACCCTTAAACTTTTCCCCATCGATTTCTAACTCTCAATTTCTAATAACACGTTCGACCGTTGAGGTTTTCCCATTTACTTATGTTTCACATTTTTCATCTAACCACAAGGTCGACATAATCTATCTTTCTACCAAACTCATGAGACACAAACAAATAAGTAGGACTCGATTCAACGTTGTATATGAGTTGACAAGAAGTTAACGGATAAGGCACCTGACACCACATCGTGCGCCTCCTTCGCTTCCTCTCGGGTGAGTTGGAAGGATCGTCCCTTCACCTTCGCCGGTTCCACCTTCTTTTACGCCGTGGACACAAGTGATTTGGTTTTCTTCTTCAGTCACATGTCGCTATAATGCCCTTTTTCGTGGCACGAGAAACACTCGACCTCGGCCGCCGGTTTGGATCTATAATCCCAGGCCAAATGCCCCGTCTTGCCACAATCATGGCAAATCTTCGGTTCCCTTCGGCATTCGCCGGTATGATTCTTCCCACACCCTTGCATGAAGTTACACTTCCTTGCCTAGAGAAGTTTGACATGAACTTGCCTTTCTTGAAAATACCTGAGCCACTCTCGGCTTTCTTCTTCTCGCCCACATAGGCCCTCTCGGCAACCCTTGCCTCGTTCACCTCTTCCACACCTCGGGCGGCACTAATGGCCTCATCTAGCGTGACCGCCCTCTTCACCTCCAATTGATAATCCCAAGGTAGCCCACTAGCATACCTAACCACTCTCAACCTCTCCTCAGAGTAGGTCTTAGCAACAAACGGAAGTAATCCCGTGAATTCCCTCGAGTATTCCTTGACCGTCATATCGCCCTTCTTTAGGGTCACAAACTTTTCGTGCATCTTCTCCAAATCCCTTTCGGGACAAAACTTCTTCCTCAATCTCGCGGTAAAGTCTTCCCACGACATTCTCTTTATCACCTCCTTCCCGAGGGTCTCATAAACTATGTCCCACCAAACCATAGCATCCTCTTTTAGCAATTGTGACGCGTACGTCACCATATCGGCTTTCTTGCACTTGCTACTTCCGATGACCCGCTCGGTCTCTCGGATCCACCTCATAGTCATCTTCGGGTCCGAACTACCCGTGTATACATTTGGCTTACAAGGCATGAAAGTCTTAAAAGAACAACCATCTTTTTCATCGGGCCTTGCCCTAGCATCACTACAACCACCCGCGGAGGATTTCTCCCCTCGAGTGCCACCACCACCGGTTCTCTCATCCGACTTAGCCTCGGATTCACGATCTCCCCCGACCTCTCACGGTCTCCGATAATGCGGTGCACTTTATCGGCCACCGTCCCTTTGATTTGATCAATAAAAGTTTGGAGATCCGCCATGGTTACCGGAGTCTTATTAGCTCCGACCTCTGATTCCTCCACTCGATGCATCGACGGTTGACTTTCTTGCTCAACCACCCTCTCGACATGAGGTATCTCTTCCTCCCGGTTTTCCGGGGCTTTCCCACTTCGACGAGTGTTCACCATTTCTTTCGATTAAGACTATACGAAAGACATTAAACATTTAGTACCTCTTGTACAATCCATTAGTCTCATAAGACTCAATATCCAAAATCACATCAACTTTCATAGGTCCCCTAGGTTCAACCTAAACTTAACATAAAGTCTCAAGGTCAACCTATCGATCTCAAGGAATCTTACATTCCTAATGCTACAGTCTAAGACTAGGATGGGCATCCAACCTAATTCACTTAAACAGTAGCTCTGATACCAAGTTGTAACACCTCAATTTTTAATACAAAACATTTGCCCAATTAAATCATTTTCATAAATAGAAGCCAGTTCCAAAACACGGATTTACAAAAACTTTGATATGAAAATCAGAGTATGAAGTTTGGTGTTACAAAATATATCAAAACCAAGGTTAAGCATAAATCCGCTCTAATGATATTCTACTCTAGGCCCCGCATATCACAATCCATGCGCACCTAAATCCTCTATCCAGAACATGAGTACATAGCAAAACAACAAGGAGTACGTGAGACACAAAAATGTCTCGTGAGCTACATGGGTTTAGACCCCAATAATATCAAGTATCACATCGTATATAAATACATATTTATATTTCACCAATACATCCTAATCTCTCTATGGTGACTCTATCGGTCATGCTTTCCTAGCATACATATCTTGTACATAAACATATATGTACTAGAACACAGTCATATCTAATACATAAACATATAAGTATTAGAACACCAGCGAACCTAATACATAAACATATATGCATTAGATTCCTAGATCACCTAGTACGCAAACATATGCGAACTAGAAGCACCCGTGTGCTTAGTGTACAAACACATGTACACTCGTCTCAGTGACCGGGGTCACCCCCGCGTCACCACCATCTATCAGTAATCATAACTCTATTAGTTATGCTAGTCAAAGCCTTCGGCTATCACATCAGTCATCAAACAAGTTAGTTAAATATTATCAAAAATATATATACTAACTCAACACATAATAAGTCTAGACAAACATTAAACAGACCGTTCAGAAGTAATAAAAATACTTCATATAGCTATGTACTCAGTAAAGTCCACACGTACTCACCTTAGCAATAAAATGCTCCAACCATATTCCTTACGTTGATTTCCTTGCTTCACAATTCGGTCAACCTTCCAAGACCTCACCAAATGCCTAATACAATAATCACAAGATTATCAACATCACATACTATTACTATTGTGTCCATCTATCTCTAGATAACACTTATTAACACATTTCCCCCAATTATGGTGATTTACCAAACACTAGGTTTAACCAACCCTTAAGATTCTTGCAAATCATAATCATACACTTGTTTCCTTTGATAATATACCATCTATTAGGTGTATACATCACTTACATCACCATAACCCATAACCCCAAGAACTAGGGTTTCAAACCCATACATCAAAATACATAGATCTTAAGCTACGAAGATCAAAGAGTGAAGATATACCTTTAATCTTCAACTAGGAGTGAAATTTACCAAAGATTTGTGGAGGATTCGACCTCAATCAGTCCCGAAGCTCGAAAATCACCAAAGGAGAAACTAGGGTTTTGATATGGCCTCAAATGAGCCAAAACCCGACTTTAAGACTGTCGTCCCAAGTTCACGGCGTGAACTTTGCGCTTCGTGACCCCTTCCCGATCGTGACCTAAGCGCGAACACTGATTAACCAAAACCTCAAAATCTCTGGAAGGAGTTCACGTTCGTGAACTAAAGTTCACGGCGTGAACTTTGCACTTCAGCAGGCTGCACTTTTCGGTTGAAATCTCGACCCGGTTTCGTCCATAACTTTCTCGTACGGTGTCCAAATGACACGAAACCAATTCCCACGTTCTTTAAACGATTTATCCTTATTTATCATATTTATATACAATTTATTTATTTACAAATTTCGGGTCGTTCCAATACATATCATTTTTATTTATTTATTAATATTTCTATGAAACAACCGAAGTGTCCTAACCGAAGAAAACAATGTCATATGTGTTATAGGGTCTTCCAAATGAAATTTATACAAGTCCTGATAGCCATGAGATAGGAAAGGCTATGTGGGATGAAATAAGAAAGCAACTAGAAGGAACAATATTGGGTAAAAAAAATGTAAAGATGACTAATGTTCTTGATGCATATGAAAGTTTTAAAGCAAAAGAAGGTTAAACCTTAAATGGCACATATCTGGAGATGTCAATTTATTAAATGAGCTCACAAAGAACTGTTGGGTTTTTTATGCATGTAGACACAATTTATTTGTCGCAGAAATTACAAATAACTTGACCGAACATTAACCCGGTTTAGAAAAACTATTTGAACTGTTAGTTTACAAATCTAAAGCAACTGGATAATTTAATGAACAAATTAAATAGGTAATTTGAAACTTACATTCGTAGCACTTGAAGATTGCAAACCTTGCGTTCTTGTACGAGCCAGATCAAACACTGCAGTAGGATTCAAGTGAGAATCCCTCTATTTGTTCACACCCAAGGTTTGGTCAAGAACGAGATGACGTACCACAATGTAGTACAAAGAACCCTTGAGAAAACGACTACCGTAAACTAAACCAAAAACAATTTCAGTTCCGACAGCCGCGACGCACGGCGGTGGTCCGGCGGCGGTGGTGGCTTCGACGGTGGCGGTGTTCGACGGCTAGGGTAGAGCACACGTATTAAATGTCTCTAAAGTCTATTAGGTTAATACCCTTAACCTTTATTTATACTTGTACAAACCTAATTAGAGTCAAAATCTAATTGGTCCAAGCTCACCATTAATTAACTATTAATTAAGCCCATAAGTATTAATTAATCTAATAACTAATACTTGGCCCGAAACCATTATCTAGGTAATTACCCATTAACTAGATTAGCCCATCAAGCCCGATAGTCTTTTAATTAAACTATTAATTATATAGCTCGTTATTTCTCGTGTTCATTGTCTCCTCGAGGGCAACCCGAAGAGGACTCTAAAATACCGGAACCGGAATACCGGTTTATTTGATGTGTTGGACACCATTTCCAACAGTCTCCCACTTGGACATCTCATCAACTATAAACGGTATACGTACGTGTATCCTTTAGATTGTGCATAGCATGTGCAGTTGCTGAACTCTGAATCTATTAGAAGACAGTTCCTAAGATTAGGGATCATATGTCCTTCGTTTCACGATATCACATAACTAGTGATATGGACTTGTCAATCACTCTAGTTACGATTATGTTTCCTGATTCGAGATTTATGATGACGGTTTTGACTACTTAATTGAACTTTCAATTTAGTCATGACATGCGCAGGTACTTCAATGTCACATCAAATCAACAAGGGGCCCATAGATATCTCCTCTCTCACTATGATCAGAGGGAACGAATAAACCTTAACTACATCATCTCGTTCATAGTCATCACATGACACATGGAACTAATCTGTATAACTACAAGTTACGAATAGCGTTGGAGTTAGTCAAATGCATCACGAAATCGTACTAGGGAGATGATGCATCTTGGTTTGAAGACTCATACGATATTACCGTCTCACTATTACCCATGATGAAGTCCATGGGGTAATTCTATGAGTGCGGGTTAGTCCAACATTTAAAAAACACCCTTTAAATGCTCATGAGAGTAGCAGCAATCTCCCTGCAATGTTCACCCTTTTGAACAATCTACTAACTCTCCCATGACATCTTAATTTAGTTCTCATTCCCACGAGAACGATTGACTGGGACGTTTAAGTAATCTCTTAGGTTACTTTGAAATAGGTTCTAAACATGCAAAAGTGAAATGGAAAATTTAAATACAATATGAATGATAAAACACTTGCATATTATTTAATCTTCATAAATAAATTATCAGTTCATACAATTTTAAATTTCACTACAAGTTTCAGTTTAAAATAACACTAACATAAGTCACTAAGAATTATAATTCCTATCGTACTTGCATGAGCATCATGCTTCGCACGACTCAGTGGCTTTGTGAAAGGATCAGCCGTATTGTCTTCCGAAGATACTCTAGTCACAACGATGTCTCCTTCCTCAACACGTTTTCTTACATAGTGATACTTTCTGAGTATATGTTTGGTTCGACTATGATCTTTGGATTGTTTAGTCAAAGCGACTGCACCTTCATTGTCACAGACGATTTTCAATGGGTCCTTGATGTTTATTATGACACCAAGGTCACCAATGAAATTCTTCAACCATGTAGCTTCTTTTGCTGCCTCACTAGCATCAATAAACTCAGATTCACAAGTCGAGTCAGCGGCCGTCTTCCAAGTGATAGCTCCTCCATTTAACAAGAGCACCCACCCAAATTGTGAACACTAGTCATCTCTATACGTTTGGAAACTCGCATCACAATAGCCTTCCACAGCAAGTTCGTCTTTCCCACCATACACTAGGAACATGTCCTTTGTTCTCCTTTGGTACTAGAGATTCGTTTTCACCGATCGTTGCCAGGACAATCCTAGAATCGACTCACCATACTCAAACCATATGAGACATCTGGACGAGTACATATCATGGCTTACATGATCGACCCAATCACCGAGGCGTATGGGATTTGACTCATCTTTTCCAGTTCTTGCTCAATAATGGGACATTGACTCTTAGACAATGTTATGTCATGATTCATGGGTAGGAACCCTTTCTTGGAATCAACCATAATAAAACGTTTTAGTATTTTATCCAATTATGTACTCTGACTCAATCCTTTAGACGTGTTTCTCTATCTCTGTATATCTTTATACCAAGTATATACGTGCATCTCCTATATCCTTCATTGTGAAACATTTTCCCCACCAAGATTTCACATCTTGAGGTGTAGGAATATGATATCCAATGAGTAGTATGTCATCCACATACAATACTAAAAAGACTACAACGCAACCACTGGCTTTGATATTAACGCAGGACTCATCTTCACTTCTAGAGAAACCAAACTCCTTGACTTTCTCATGGAAGCAAAGATTCCAACTACGAGATGCTTGTTTCAGTCCATAGATTGATTTCTCAAGCTTGCACACTATATCAGGATATTTCTTGTTGATAAAACCATCTAGATGTGCCATGTAGACATCCTCAATAATTTGTTTATTAAGGAAACCGGGTTTAACATCCATTTGGCCAAATTTCATAATCATGAAATGCAGCTATGACAAGCAATATTCTAATAGACTTTATTTTAGCTACTAGTGAAAATATTTCATCATAATCAATCTCATGAGTTTGAGTGTAACCCTTTGCAACCAACCTAGCCATATAGGTGTGCACATTCCCATCCATGTCGATCTTCTTCTTGAAGATCCACTAGCACACAACGGTTTTAATGCCAGGCGAAGTGTCAATCAAGTTTCATACTTGATTGTCACACATAGACTGAATCTCGCTCTCTTTTCCACTTATCGGCCTCAGGGCCTTCCATAGCTTCGTTAAAGATTGATGGCTCATCATCATCAACCGGTAAACTATTACTAGTGATGCATCTCCTTCAGGAATATGGTAATCATAATAATCACCAAAATGCTCAGGAGAGCGAATAGTTTAGAGGATCTACGTGGAACGGTAGGAGTTATATCATCTTCTTCAAGAGAAGTCTCATCCTCTGGTTGAGTGCTAGTGTCAACTACAGGTGCTACTACATCTTCATTGGTTGACTCTTGACACTCTTCAAGATCAATGTTGCTCCCACTGTGTTCTCTGGATATTAGCTCTCTCTCGAGGAAGAATCCTCTTCGAGATACGAACACTTTGTTCTCTTTCGGATTATAAAACCAATATCCAAAAGACTGTCATTGGTAGCTAATGAAGTAACACTTCACTGATTTGTTATCTAGCTTGTCGTGAGACTCATGTCTTAAATAAACCTCACAACCCTAGATTTTCAAATGTTTAAGGGAGGGAGGATTCCATGTCCAAATTTCAGAGGGAGTTTTAGTAACCTTTATAGTTGGTACATGGTTCATGATATGTGCTGTTATTTCTAAGGCTTATGACCAGAAAGTCACTGGAAGTGTTGATCGACTCATCATTGATCATACCATGTCTAACAAGGTTCGATTTCTGCTTTCCGACAATCCATTAAGTTATGGAGTTCGTGGAGGAGAGAGTTGAGATACTATTCCACAATTCTTGAGATGATCGATGAACTCTTGACTAAGATACTCTCCACCCCTGTCTGAGTGGAACATCTTAATCCTCTTGCCCAGTTGATTTTCTACTTCTTTCTGAAATTCTTTGAACGTTTCAAAACTATAAGACTTATGCTTAATCAGATAAACATAACCATATCTACTGAAATCATTAATAAATGTGACGAAGTATCATTCACCATGTCTAGTGTTCGACTTGAATGGTCCACACACATCAGTGTGTACAAGATCAAACAAGTATTTTCCGCTTTCACAATACCATGTGAATGGCGCCTTTGTAATCTTTCCAAGTATACAAGATTCGCACACATCATTTGATTTTAAGTCATAAATGATTCTAACACTCTATCCATTTGAAGTTTAGCAATGCGTTTCTTATTTATATGTCCTACGCGACAATGCCATAGACATGACTTATCCAATACACCTTTGGATGTATCAAAATTTAATATTAGATTTCTATTGTTTATGCAACTAACATTTTCATATATACCAGCACAAGGAATAGATTTAAAGTAAAACACTTCATCTTTATAAACTAAAATGGAACCATTTTCATTGTCAAAAACAAAATTAAAACCATCCTTAAACAATGCATAAGATGAAATAATGATGCGTCAAAGATGGCGAAAAACAAACATCTAATAAAGAAATTGAATAACCAATACTAAGCATGAGCTCATAATCTCCAATCTTGGTAACAGCAGCCGAGACTTTGTTTCCCATGATTTAGATTCGGCTCACCATGCTCCAAATTCCTACTATTCTTTAATCCTTGCATATCAGTGCAAATGTGAGTACCACACCATGTATCAAGGAACTAAGAATTAGACATAGAAGTATTGTGAATTTCAATCATAAATGTATCTGATGTGCCATACTTTTGGCCCATGTGATTCTTCAGATCATCTACGTACTTTGGGCAGTTTCCTTTCCAATGACCCATTTCATTGCAATGAAAACACATTGAATCCTTTTGTGTTATTAGTGAACTTCTCTTTCTCTTAAGCTTTCGTTGGGTATGTCCCACCTTAGCTTCCCATTTTCCATTGGGGTGAGAAGGTTCACTTGTCGTAGCACCTTTTAATTCAATATTTAAGATAGGACTATCAGATATGAAGTTATGAATGTCTAATATCTTTGCTTCAGTAATTATAGTTCCTAGCATAACTCTATCAGTGTAATGTCTCTATTATTCTTATCGTAGTCTGAGACGGAAGAAGGGTATGCCGGAGTTAGCCGGTTCAAGACTATGTCAACTGCTAATTCCTTATACATATTTACACCCAAACTTTCTGATATGTAGCCTCTCATCTTTTTGATGAAACTACATACAAACTATCCTTTTTTCATTTTGCAATTTGAAATGAGTCTTAGGTTTTCAGCAGCAGCTCGTGAATTATTCAGACAATCCACATAGTTAAATTTTGTATACCGTTACGAGATGAAACTTTCTGGTGGTGTTGGAGGAAGTGGAACATTGTTAATGGAAGACATTTATAAAAGAAACAATTTCTTTGTTAGTTTATTCATTAATAATCCTTACAATAATATTCCCAATATTATTCTATAGGGCTAGGATACAACCACTAGTTATTTGATGTGAAGATGGATACCGTATTTCACACCGAATAATTTCGTGTTGTAGGCAAACTATTGTCGATTTCAATCTAATGAAATCCCTATTTCTTTGAGATTCGTTCTCTTAGGAGATTTACATGTTAATCTCGAATCAATGTTCTTTCTAATCAATATGACAGGGATGTCGTGGATCATATATTAGAAGCTGAAACGACCATAAAACACCCACGTAGATTCCCGGCTAAAGTTGGCATGGGTATCGCGAGAATCGTTTCACTCATAGAATAATCTTACAATTAACCGACTGGTTAACCACACGAGTTCCGTTAATCAGACTATAATACGAGCGCGTGTAATTTTATGTAGAGCACATGACGTTCACATTTTATATTAAACGGGAAGTTTTTTTAATTATACGATTATAATTTTAATCTTGACACCATCCTATCATGCCTGTTCGGTTGCTCCATTCTAAGACAAGGGAAGTGGCGGGGCAGGTCAGCGCAAGGCGTATTAAAAACGCAACCCCGCTTGAGATCAATATCTCTCATTTCCAGCGCAAGATTCCTAAAGGCGCAAGCACTTCCTTCTTTCTCAGGGAGTGGATTCTTCCTCGACTATGGGTGAGCCTACTAGTGACATGAGCGACGATTATTTAACTCTAGTTATAACACACACACACATATATATATATATATATATATATATATATATATATATATATATATATATATATATATATATATATATATATATATATATATATATATATATATATATATATATATATATATATATATATATATATATATATATATATAGGGGAGGGTTCCTTTGAGAATTAGAAAAATCGTAAGAATGTGAGAATTAGTGTAATCATCGATGATTACCCTACACAATCATAGGGTTCATCGATGATTTAACAGGGCACATGTGCCCCCTCGCATCGCGCGGCAAATTTTGCCGGGCCGTGAGCCCCAAATCCACCCAAATTAGTGGCTGAGATCTATTCTCACATTCTCACCCAATATATTAATTATCAAAGGAACTCATTCCTATATATATATATATATATATATATATATATATATATATATATATATATATATATATATATATATATATATATATATATATATATATATATATATAAGTGAGATCGAGTGAGGACTCTTTTTTGGGTGATGACTGCGAGGACAAATCTAAGCCTTTAATCCATAAAAATTAATGGCTAGGATTGAATGTGAAAAGGATAAACAATGGTTGAAGTTTGAGGGGGTTTTGTATAAAGTTTACCAAAATAATGGGGGGAAAAAGAAAATTTAGAGAGTTAAAATAGTCATTTGCAAACACTTTCTCTCTCCTAGTGCCACATGTTAAGCCTTGATTTCATGGGTTTTTTTACCCCCACCTTTGTTTTTCCGCCATAACTTTTTTTTTCTTTGAAAAAAAAATAAAATAAAAATGCCAAAGTTCTTAAAATTCAGTTATCTACAAAATGAGTATAGTTATGAAAATTTTAAAAAAAAACCCCGGATAAAATATTGGATCATTTTGTAAAATTTGGATCATTGTCAAAATTTTGAATCATTTTGTTAATTTTGGATGATTCTCATAATTTTTGATCATTTTGTTATTTTTGGATCATTGTTAATTTTGTATAAACATAATTTTGCATAAATAATTAGTCAAATAATATATCATATATAATTTTGGATTATTTTGTTCATTTAGGATCATTTTATTTACTTTGTACGATTGTTAATTTTTGAATCATTTTGTTATTTATGGATCATTGTCAATTTTGGATATTTTTTTCTTCAAATTTTCATGACTATACTCATTTTGTAGAAAATTTATTGCATTTTCAGATTTTTTATTTTACAAATAAAAAAAACGTTATGGGCGAAAAACGAAGTGCGGGGGAAAACTCACTTCCAATTATAGGAGGACAAGTAGCAAAAGGAGGAAAGTGGGGTTTCAAAAATGACATTTATGCTGTTTTTAAGATGAGTGGACGAAAATTGTCCCCGCGGTCCTCACCGGATTCGGACCCTATATATATATATATATATATATATATATATATATATATATAAACTATTATATACTATACATTTATGATAATTAAAACATTTTAATTTGATTTACTAAAGTCCTCTATAAAGTCCTCTATAGTACTGATATAATATTTAATAAACTATTATTACATAATATTATATATATATATATATATATATATATATATATATATATATATATATATATATATATATATATATATATATATATATATATATATATATATATATATATATATATATATATATAATATCAAATCACATTTAATATATAAAGGAATTTCAAAATTATATAGTATATATATTCAAAATTAAACTTTTAATAAATATATATAAATATATAATACTTTTAATTATTTGTTCCATTATGTATATTATAAACAATTATAAGTAAATAAGACAAAATATTTAAGTATTCGAAAATCCAATCATTTCTTAATTATTTAAATTTTTTGAAAAATTTAAATATATATAAATATATACCGAATTTTTTTTTCCGGATATATCTATATCTATATTTAAAATATCTTTTAATTTTAAATTTATTCTTTATAAAATCCTTTTTAAAATTTTTGGATATATAATATATTCTTAATTTAAACCTTTTAAATTTTATCCATATTTAGACTTTAAAATAATATTCTAGATTTGTCAGATCAACTATTTTAAGCATTCATGTTTTTCGAAAAATATATATATACATAAATAGGATTTTCCTGTTATTTAAATATTAAATAAAAACATTTATATATTCCTGAAAATATATAAAATTATATAAAATGTTTATTTAAATCTTTTTAAATAATATCTAGATTATAACAAAATCTCTTTTGTTTAAATTCTTGATAATTCCAAACCTTTGAAATTATCCTTATTTAATTTATTTAATAAAAAAACGTTTTTAAATATTAAGTAAATATTTTTGAATTTTCAGAATTTCTAAAAAACAATTTTTAAATTACTGAAATTAATTAAAAACAATTTTAATATATTTTCTAATTTTCGAAAACCCCAAAAACAATTTTCGAAATTTCCAAAAATAATAAAAACAATTTTATAATTTTCGAATTTTCATCTAACACAATTAGACTTGTAAACCAATGGCTCTCTAATACCATTGTTGGGTATTCTATGCATGTAGCCACACTTTATTTGTCGCGAAAATTACAAATAACTTGACCGAACATTAACCCGGTTTAGAAAAACTATTTGGACCGTTAGGTTACAATTCTAAAGCATCTAGATAATATAATGAACTAATTAAATAGGTAATTCGAAACTTACATTCGTTGCACTTGGAGATTGCAAACCTTGCGATCTTGTACGAGCCATATCAAACCCTGCACTAGGATTCAAGTGAGAATCCCTTTATTGGTTCACACCCAAGGTTTGGTCAAGAACGAGACGATGTACGACAATGTAGTACAAAACACCCTTGAGAAAACGAGTTGTAACACCAAAAAATTCACAAAATTTTTTTTAAAAAAATTAGTACAAGATTTTAAATAAAAATGTGCCAATAACTTAAATAATTTATATCCCAAATAATAAAGTTGTCATTTGAAAATGTATTTAATACGCAAATAGTTTAATAAAGTAAAAGTGTTTAAAATAGTAAATGTTGTCCACTTTAGCACCGGGAATATACAGCGGTCAACAGTGCACCTTCTCCTTTCCTTAGCCGGTACTGAAATAGTGGGGGAAAATATGGTTCAACGGGAAAGCTGAGTGAATAAACTCAAAATGCATACAATCATAACATACAACACATGAGGCACATCGGTGTACTTCTACTCAGAATCTACTCAGTTATTTACCCAGATTTATTTCCCAGATTTTATTACTAAGATTTTAATTTATATAGCGCGTTTGTGTGATTCGGGTCGATCGCCCATGCTCACACCTCAGATAGGCGTAAGCCCAAAACTCAGACGGGAGGTGATCCCAAAACTCAGACGGGAGGAAATCCCAGGTAGACATATAGCAAACAACTCAGATGTTTATTATTATGTTTTTATCTTTTTAACATAATTAACTCAGATAGCCCAGATAACGCAGATCGCAAATAACTTAGTTCACGGATAACTCAAATAATAGATAACTCAGATAATTCAGTTCACAACAGCACAGTACAATCCTATGCTGAGCTCAGATACCCAGACACTAATATCTCAGATCACTAATAAATAAACACGGATACTCAGATTCACAGATAGCAATTCAATCACAGAAACACTTCAAGCATTTCAAAACACATAAGTCATGCATGTATACTATTACAGTTGAAAACACGTTGAGAATTCTCACCTCGATAAGATAGCCTCCAAATTGATCCATGTATGGATTACACACTTCCTCAAAGCACTTTAGAGCATAAAACAATTACATAAAACATATGTCACAATTTTGACATCAACAACATAAACTCAATTTCTGAATTCCTCGACAAAGTTCACTAAAATAGTTATATCTCCCAATCCATAAGTCCAATGGACTCCCAATTTAACTTTTCAGAAACTAGAATCCGATCCTGGCAATTGGCTGAGAGATGTGCCATCTCCTAATCGGACCCTAAGAGTCTCAAACACACTTTATAAACAGGTCAGACGCACAGCTACATATCACAGCGACAGTCCATGGTATTGACAGTAACTTTCAAACCATAAATCCGTTTAACGAGTGCTCGTTCAATTCTGGAAGAGAACTCAGAGGGCAAAAAATTTCTGTGAGACGACCCTCACCTAATTCAACCTATAAGACACTCAAAAACTGCCCGCAACATGGTGGTAACAATCTGCCAGAAACTAAAAACGTAACCAATAACAATTCAACGTAAAACCTGACACCGACACCTAAACATCATTAGAGTTGTACAAAATTATCGGGTCCTGGGTTCTTCGAGTATGGCTCGGGTTTGGACTCAAGAATATTTAAAACGATACAAAAATGGATTAGAAATGTACCTAACGAATGATCCGAGATAAACGATGATAACACAAATCGCCAAACCCGACACTACCAATTAAGCGCCTGAAATATGGCTGACAATCTTCGTCGATTGGCAGTTTACAAGAAATACACATGTCGGTGGCATTGAAAAACAAATCCTAAACACACACGAACCAAATATATCATGCACCCTTTGTTCTTGCTTTGATGCAGCAAGGAGGCCCCTGAAATTAATTGGAGCTGCTTGCTGCCGATTCCTTTCTCCATGATTGGAAGCAGCTCAATGCAAAAGAAACCACCACATCTTTAAAGATTCTGACTTCTCACGTCACTATGCCGACCCACTTGATCCATTAAATACTACCAATTGGTAAACAAAACGATAACGAGAGCACATGGAGAAAGAAAAATAGCGGTCGAACAATGTATCAAAGGGATAGGGGATTTTTTTTTCTTCTTTTTAATTAAATAGATAATGGACTCCTTTAACACCTAATAGACTTTAAGCCCAAAACGATAGGACCCGACGGTAGAAAGGTCGGCTTTGGCCTCCGGCCGGCCCGACTCAAAATGATACCACACAACTCTAATGACTAACTAACCTGGTCCAAACCCAAGATGAACTATTTAATTACAAACGGCTAAATAATTAATGTGTCTACGTATTTAAATCATTATTAACTCATATAACGTCTGGTAAAACCGAACCGTTTAGATCGCCTAATAATACGAACCGACTAACTTTATTATAATTAATTAATTTACTAAATATTCATTTTAAATTTACATATGCAGATTAAATTAATATTATTTAATGATTACAATTTCAGGGCGTTACACGAGTACCGAAAACTAAACAATTTCAGTTCCAGCGGTGGTCCGGCGGCCGTGGTTGTAACGACCGGAAATTTTGATCCGCAAATTAAATTGATATATTGTGTATTATATGTGGTTAATATTTAAATTGAGCCTTGAAGGTGTTAAAATGGGTAAATGATCGGTTATGACTTGCGTTATTTGGAAATGGGTCAAACGTTGGTAAATGGTAAGTTGGAGAAGTGAAAGTGCAAACCTGCACAATTCATGTCACGAAGATTTGGGTTCGTGGCACGAAGTGAGACAGAAACTTGTTTTCGTGATCCGCTGAACGCGAAGTTTCAGTTTCGTGTCACGAAGATAGCCCCGCCAAACTTCGTGCCACGAAGGTGCCTGGACAGCATAAATCGGGATTTTGGCCATTTCTCTCATTTCAAAACCCTATAACTTCCTCCAAAGTGTGAGTAGATTATTTTGAGTGTAAGGAGGCCATTGGAACCAATTTTCAAACTCAATCTTGAAGATTCTCACTCCATTGTTGAAGTATAAGGTAAATCTCTACTCCTTTTAGTTATAGATGATGTTTTTGCGTGAAAATGGTGAAGTATGGAAACCCTAGTTCGAGGGTTGGGTGATGAAATTGGGTCTATATAACTTAGATCTACAACATATTGTCAAGGAAAATGTGTTCATACCATGGATTTGATGATTATCTAGCTAGTTATGTACTTTATTTGGGGGAAAATGGTGGTTTGGGTAACCTACCAAGTTATCTTTAGGGAAGATGACTAAGATAAGTGTAAAACACTCATTGTAAGCTTGTAAACATTGTGTACAAGTTGGATTTGAGATTTGTTGATGGAAATCTTGAACTAGGGTTTTAGATTCAACCAAGTTGGATGAACTTGGTGGTTAAGAAGGTTATTTTGGTTTGATTAGTGACTAGTTATGGATAATAACTAGAGTATGTGGATATATTGATGATAGGTCAAGATGACCTAAGGATTGAAGGTGCTCCAATGGTGGGAAACAAGGATTCGCGTTGATAAACACGATTTGGATTTAACTTGGCTAAGGTGAGTACATGAGACTTTTACTGGGTACATAGCAAATGATTTTGAAAACTATGATATATTATGAGTCTTTATTAATAAATGTTTTTAATAAAGATGTGATTGAAAAGATAAGAAAATGCAAATAATTGACTACTTAAGTATGTCTAAAATGATGGATGATTTCAAAAGAGTTTATGATAAAGAAAATTGACTAATGATTCCTTATTAATAAAATGTATGAATAAGGATAATGATTAAGAAAGTATGATATTTGGTTTTTTAATAATATGTATTAGTAAAGCTAATAACAATGATTTTAAGTATCGAGTATTGTTTAGCAAACAATACTAATGAAGGCAATGATTGAATTGTTAAGAGGATAAGTATAAAGTGACCAGTGTAATATATATACTAGAGTCAATGTAGAGATCAAATATTTATGATTATGAATAATAAGAAGTGAATCTTATTAGTGAGCTAAATGGTAAAGTCTATGACGATAATGATGAGAAAAGGTAAATGAAATATGATTATGTTAAATGAGAATAATATGATAATTAGAATAGATGTATTTTAATTTATGTTTGATTATGAATTGATGGGGCATATGCCCATATTTGATGATTTCAATATGTGTTGAGAAAAGGATATGGATCATAGATAACCCACACAAGTTGGGGGAGTTAGTGAAACCTACTTGGGGCGGTACCACCCTGCGCAAGGGTAGTGTGTCGAGAAATAGATAACCCGGAAGGCGGGGGAGTTTCAGATAACCCTGAAATCGGGGGAGCAATAGTTAACCCGAAAACGGGGGAGTTTCAGATAACCCGGAAATCGGGGGAGCAATAGATGACCCGGAAACGGGGGAGTTTACCTAGATAACCCACATAGGGGGAGTTTGCTTCGGAGAGGATCGTAGTGTATGTGATAAAGTATGTGTAAGCACTAGTTAGCTTACAAGTATGTGATTTTGATGAGAGTAAGCTTATGGTTAGCTTACTAGTATATACATATGAAAATGATAAGATCACGAGTTAATAAGTAATCAATGAATAAAGAAAAGTAATGAATATGACTTTTATTATATTTGAGTATGGGTCGAAAACCCATGGATCTCACGAGAATATTTTGTCTCACGTACTACTTTATTTTTGGCTATGTACTCAGGTTCGAGATTGAAGGATTAGAAGGTCGTGATAGAGGTGGCTTAAAGATGTTTTAGTTCGGTAGCTTATAGGTAGATCCCGTTATCCTATGGTTTTAATACTGTGATAAACTTTTGAAAAGGTTTTTGTTAAACCGTATTTTGGGATATTGGACTTTGTAATATTGTTATTTAAAAATATGTTTTAAAAGGTGTTTTAAAAATTGAGGTGTTACAACTTTGTATCAGAGCTATAGTTTAAGTGAATTAGGTAGGTTTGACCTCCGTAGTCTTAAACTATGCTAAGTAGGACCATGTGTTTCCATAGGATGTCCATGATTAGTCTTTTGAGACCGTAAAGTGCGAGTATGATAGGGTTGATCCCTTAGGGAAATGTCATGGTTTGATCTTTATGCGTCGTATTCGACTGTTGAGTCGATTGTTCGAATATTCGTTGTTGAATATATTGGTATAACAAAAAGGTGAACACGAGAAGAGGATGAGCTCCTCTAAGTCAAGAAGGGAAATTATAAGTGAGATTCGTCATGTCGCGGCGATGATGGAGAGGGTTCCGGTTTAGATGTAACCCGGCCCCGTTAATTTGGAAATTATCCGGAATCTGTTTAATCGGATGAAACAAGTAGTGAATAAGCCTCGTGGACGCGAGTAAATCGAGCAGAGATTTTGGAGACAAAACGCGAGAACCTCGCGGCAGCTTCGCGGACGTGAGGCAATGGTTCTCGATGCGAACTCTGCCTTCGCGATGCGAAGTTGGTTGGTTCCGTTTTCGACGCAATTTTTCGTAGCAAATAAACTAGAAAAGCATATGTATTTATTTGGTGTCTCCAATTTACACAAAAGTAGTAAGTCCCTTTTCCATTTATTTGCTTTTTCTAGTTTCTCAAAATATTACTGTAATTGTTTAATCGAATCTTCAATTACTTGATTCCTTTTGAGTTATGATAATCATTTTAAAACCTTCAATTATTGTTCCTTGTTGTAAATTCAAAAATTATGCAATTCATGACAATTGTTGTTTTAGAGTCTTTTGTGGACTATGATATTAAATAATAGAAATTGATTCCTTTAAGTATACGTCAATTAATTACGATTTTTTGTGTGCATATGTGTTTTTAGTATTTTTAAATTGCTATAACATTTGCAACTTTAGTTTCTCTGATTGTGTAATAAATTAGAAAATTAACTCCAATATGGTATCGCTCCTTTTGTGTGTGTATGCGTTTTTTTTATAGCATTGCAACTTTAGTTTCTCCAATAGAGAACCTATAACTTCTGCACTTTTTAAATTGCAAAATTTGGGGATTTTCTCATAAAACTTCATGATGTTTATTATAAATATAAAATGAATGAGAAAGACTTTTTGCATTGCAATTATTAATTAGGGTAACATTAATGTTCTTGAATTGGCTGCATATATGTTCTTGACTAGTTTGTATATATGTGTTCTTGATTAAACATATACGTTTTTTTATGTTTTTAAGTACAAGGGAAATTGTCAAGTTATACAAGTGGAAAAAGATGAAATGAGCATTTTGTTTTAGGGTGTATAAACCTGCTTCAAAATGGATAGAATTGCACACCATCAACTAGTTGGATTCATATATGTTATTGCTTCAATACATATATGTGTTTTCAGAAATTACTTTTAAATTTTTATATTAATGAGTTTAACATTTATGTATTTTGTTTGTTATAACAATGTAATGTTGCACCAATACCCAACCAAAGGGCCACTGCGGTACCAATCAAAAATACAGTTGTCGCTACTGGACGACGAAATGGATTTTGGAATTTATTAACATTCTCTAAAAAGGGTACTGTTAATAATCCCGCAGGTACTGAAACCATTAAAAGAACACCCAATAATTTATTGGGTACTGTACGAAGTATTTGAAATACGGGAAAGAAATACCATTCGGGTAATATTTCCAAAGGAGTTGCAAACGGATCTGCCGGTTCGCCAATCATTGATGGTTCTAGAACCGCTAAGCCTAAGTTACATGCAATAGTACCTAGAATTACTACCGGAAAAATATATAAAAGATCGTTGGGCCATGCGGGCTCACCGTAATAATTATGACCCATACCTTTAGCTAATTTAGCTCTTAATACAGATCATTCAAGTCAGGTTTTTTTGTTATTGGGATAGGTGAATTCTTAGAAATCCATCCCCCGGAGGAACCGGACATGATGATTTTTCATCATCCGGCTCGAGCAAGAATAAAAAGAACCAAATGAATCCATATAAAATCTATGTTATCCAGACACCGGCATATACGATATATGAATGATGTAAGTAAAATAAAAAGTTTACTGGATACTTTTTTCTGGAGTTGAAACTATCGAGTGCAAAAAATTAAGTTCTTACAAATAAACACTCAATACCCAAGTAGGCTTATAATGATATGATCAATTGCTTTCTGGGTCGTCTCAGACCTTATAATTGGTGTTTATTCTCAAACTTTTGAGAGACAACACACACAAAGGATTTACTTGTTACTAATATAGCCTAGTCTTTGTTCATCTTTAGATCCTTTTTTCACTCCGATAGTATTGTAGATTGCATCAATGCAGAGGAAATGAATGCATTTGTATACTATTAAATTCAATCTGAAGTTAAGTGAACTAGATCTTACGGAGCCTGCTCATGTATAACATGATTCGTATCTGATCATAGAAAGGATTCTATTAAAGCAAACCAGCCTATCCTCTGTATGGGCTTACATGATGGTTGGAACAAAGACACATTTGGTTGTGAATTCAAATGTGGCCAAAGGTTGTGGGTTCTAGACCCGTCGTGGACATAAAAAAATGAGTAGATTAGGTGCCGTTCAAAAAAAAACAATTATGTAAAATTCGGATATAAGTTTCGTTAGTTAAACAGGTTTGTTTTATGTTACATATATGCATAATCGTAAATACCATAAATTTATGAAGTTAATGCCAAAACACATATATGCACCTTCGTAAAAAAAATTATGAATGACGTAAAATAATATAGAGTGTCTGATTGAGCGCAGAACTGTTTAAAGGTGCAGAATCGTGGAACCATCCTAACATCCCATGTTTTCTATGTTATACATAAAGTGTATATTTTCATACACGATGTAACGCATTTAAGGGTGTTCGTTTGGACGGTTTGATTTTATCCGAACCAAATAGGTGAAACCAAATAAAATCCGGTTTTCAAAAGTTCAAACCGAACCGTCCAAACTAATTCGAAAACCAAACCGATCCGAACCAAATAACAATTTGGCCGGTTTGGTTTTATCCATTTGGTTTTTTCCTTAAAATTTTCAAAATATTCCAAAAGTATATAACATAAATCATATTAAGTTCATATGTAAAATTCCAAAATGATAAACTAATTTGTACATAAAAACAAGTCTAATTCATAGCTTGTGACATCTACAATCATATATGCAAAATTTTTAACATCAACTTTATCAAAAACTCCAAAAAGATTGTTACATCACAAACTGATACAATATAAAATGGAACAAGTGTTAGTATATAAATCAATTTACTATAAGAAATGTAAAGAAAAGGAAAACCATAATTTCTTACAATGGAAACCAACAAGTGTTAGCATATAAATCAATTTACCATATATTACTATTCGGTTTTTTTGGACAATCCGGTTTTCACAACGGAAACCAAATCCAATCCGAAATTCAAACTATTAATTTGGCTTAAGTCCAAAAACCGATCCAAAAAATCAAATAACCAATCCAAATAGTCCGATCCAAAATGTCCAATTGGACAATCCGGTTAAATCCGAATAGTGAAATTCCATTTGAATAACTATTACTTGAAATTCCATTTGAATAACTATTACTTGAAATTCCATTTACTCATACCATAGTTTTACCTATACTAACAATAAAAACCATAAAACTGCAAGAATCCAAGGTTTGAAAAAAACTCATCTTCTCCAATACTCCATTAATGGAGGTTAAAGATGAACTTCACCAAACCAAGCTTTCTTCCACAAATAATGCAAACAATACATGCGAAAGCTTATAAAAACACATTATATACTATCTGAAACAACATTTTGCAAGAATCATTTAAGAACATAAACCTTAATTTATCATTATAGCCAAAACTTCAAAACAAACAACAAGAGACAAAAGTGTACCCCAAGAGCAACACAAAAACAGGAAGTTAAAACAAGCAATAATCGGGTTATAGATCTAGCAAAAAGCTCAAGAACTTCAAGGTTTCTTTGAAAAAGTTATGGTGGGTTTTTTTCAAAATTGAGAGATGACAAAAAGGAAAGGATAAGGGGTCCCCCCACCCCCACCTATCACAATCCCTCCAAGAGGGTGGGGGTGGGGCCCCAATTAGATTTTCAACTTTTACAGTGTATTACGAAGTGTCCGGTTCCCAGTTAATTTATTTAAAATACCAAACTAATTTTGTTTTTAAGAACGAAGATATATTCGGAATTCTAATTAAAACGTGAATCCAAAGATATAAAAATCATATTTATATTAAAGATATTTCAGTAAAAATATATTTTAACCTCATGGTTAAAATATCACACCATTCAAAAAATTAAGCAAATAAGTCCACATAAGGTCAAATAGATATTTTTCATTTACCAAATATTTATAGAAAGTATTAGGTCGAGTTTTTTTGGATGTTACAATTATGCAAAGTTAGTGATGCTCGACTCCATTGATATTGCTCTCAAGGTTATTATTGGTTGCAAGAGTTACTACTTCTCAATGACAAACTTATTACTAATGGCGCACAAGATTTTTAGTGAAGATATATTATGGTACAAATCAAGTCCGTGATGGTAGGGTTTGTTTACGAAAGTTTGTTATTCATTGTATGTTTATATTTTGAATTCAACTCTTAAAATAAATTAGGTCATTGTTAAACTTCAAAAATCATTATATATAGTTCCTTATTAATTGAAAAACTAATGTGTGTAGTATATCGAATATTAATATACATTGAAGTTTTGAATATTCAAACAATTGAATTCATATTTTTCATATATTATTCAACTAGTTTCATAGCCCGACCGGATGGACGAGCTAGTTTCAAGAAATAAAATGCACAACAATCAAAAAAAGCTTAGGAAAGCATATCATAAAGTATTATTAAATGAAAAAAATATGTTTGATTATAAATAAATATATGTTAAAAGAACTTAAACACGAAATAAGTTAGTTATTAGTTACGAAATCACCAGATGTTGGTTTTTATTATACACATATGTAACGCTTGTGTTTCACACCGACACATTTCAATAAGTTATGAAATTAGGAAAATAGCTTCTACAACTATTTTTCATTAACAATTATGAAAAATTCTAAATCATCTCTAAGAGTTCATAATTAGTTACCTATAAGGCTATTGCATACATATATATGAATGCTAACACAGTAAGATTTTGAGAAAATAAAGAAAATAAAAAATTAAATATAAGACTGACAATTACCTATTACACTAATATTTTGACCGTTCAAAGTCGAAGTTTTATTTACACAATAACAGTAAGCCTAAGTTTTTTAATTTTATATAGAGTTGTATTCTAGGAAGTCCAAAGGATTTGTCTAGTCTCAAGGGACAAATCCTAGCCATTGGATCAAGATGAACAAGATCAAATCCCACACCTACAACCACCGCCGTCCGCCGCCTCCGGCCACCTCCGGCCGCCGTCCGCCGCCGCCGCCGTCCGCCGCCGACCACCGCCGATCGCCGCCGTCCGCCGCCGGTGGCCGGCGGCGGCGGCGGCGGTGGTGGTGGTGGCTGACAGTGAAGGTGCTGGTGCTAATGGGGGTGGTGGTGGTATTGATGTATCGAAGCACATGTGCTTCACCAAATACAACATATTACTTCGAAGCACATGTGCTTCAAGTCACTAAAAACATGAGTTTCTAACACACACAAGGGAGCATACGAAGCACATGTGATTGACGTTATGAAGCACATGTGCTTCACTACACGGAAAAAAAAATCAAAACAAGTGACGAACACATCATTATGAAGCATATGTGCTTCATAAAGCCAAGCACATGTGCTTCATAAAGCCAATGCTTCATAAAGCCAAGCACATGTGTTTTTGTCCCTGAACACATGTAACTTACAAACAAGTCATTTGTGTTTGAATCACGAAGCACATGTGCTTGACGTTATGAAGCACATGTACTTCACTACACGGAAAAAATCAAAACAAGTGACGAACACATCATTATGAAGCACACGTGCTTCATAAAGCCAAGCACATGTGCTTCATATATCACACCAATTGTTTGTACAAAATGTAAAGTCGTTGACCAAAATTTCTTCAATATTTATCTTTTAATATGATTTTAAGAGTGTAAAAATAGAGGCCTTAAAGTAGCGGTTGTATCTAGTGCTGACAGAATCGAAGTTGATGCAAATTAGCTTCTGAAAAAACACAGACACAAACCATCTGATTTACCACCCTACAACAAATTAAATGTTATTAAAAATATTGAATTATTAAAATGTCTATTATATTATGTTTTTAATACATAAAATTCAAACCTTTCCTTTTAAAAGATCTGCAGATGACTCCATCTTTTTAAACCAGAATACAGACCATGAAAGTGCTTTTCAAGCCTGCAGAATACACACCATAAAATTGCATGATGAGCGTACTCAGTCTTGAGTCTTAAAACTATAAGAGCTGCTGGTGGCATTCTGCTGGTATCTTTTTATGCTACAATATCCTAGAAAATTTTAATAATTAATAAAAAATAAAGCCATAAGAAGAAGCATATATTAAATAGAAAAATACATTAGGTCTACCAAACACCTTGAATAGTATATAATGATCTCACCTTCAATCTGAGATTTGAAATTGTCAATCCAAAGATTTTGTGACTCAATACTTTTTTTTTTAATTTTTCCCTGACGTGTGATTTGGATGAACTTATTTAAACATCAGATTCCATAAACTTTTGTAATTGTACAATTTACACTTTTATTTTTTATCGTCCCCACAAGTAACAACGCACGTCTGTTTGTTTGGATGAGCAAAAGCCAAGTTGTTCACCGATCTAACATGAGCATCAATCTGCATAAACAAAAATGATTAGTTTAAAACTATTTATTTGGTGACCTGACAAACATTATCTTAACTCACCTCTATTTGTTGGCGTAAATTGTTTGGGGCACCATAACTATATAACTGAAAGAAATGCTTATTAAAAGCAAAACATGTTTGGGAAAATAATTAGCAACTCAAGAGTTAAAGAAAAGAAATTTACTTACCAATAGTATTTCAATTTGGACTCCACCTAACACGATTTACAGACATTGCATCTCTCACATATGACGCCTGCAAAATAATCTTCACTATGAGGTATTCAGATAAGAGTTATAAAATTATAATTACAAAACACACCAAATGCTTTGTATCTTATGTTAATTTCACTGAATCTCTAATAGTACAATGCACGTCTTTCAAAGTTACGAGATGAAAAAAAAAGTTATAGTTGAACCTGAAAGAACAAATTACCATATCCCATATCTTGAACAACTTCCAAGTTCCCAAAGTGTGATTTCAGCATTGTAAGATCCAACTACAAGATTGAAATCAGGAAAACCAATTCAAAAACTTCATGTTTGAAGGGTTAAATACATCTATTAGTTTAGCCTAAAAGATATGTTAAAAGAAATTATTAACCACGAACATACTAATTTGAGTTTGTAGAGAAAGAGAATTAACATACAAATGGAATGAAGTCCACCTTAAATCTGAACTAATCTGAGTTCTAAGCATTAATATCTAATGTACGAAGCATTAACGTAAATATTTCAAAATTCAGATTCATAACATTAGACGGATAGAAATCATATTTCAAAATAGCATACGAAATTCTGATTTTAGGAATATAAGATGAAATCAAATGTAGAGAAAGAGAAGGATAAAGAGAAATATTCCCTGAAATCAAACGACTGAGGAGGAGGACGACTGTTGCTATCGATTGTAACGATTGGCGATATGAGTCAAGAACTGGGAATTGAAGGTACATAATTGTAGTCAAAACAGTCATGCGTGAAACGTGGGAACGGAAGAGGTGGGGATGGCAATCAAAATTTAATGGATCCGTTTTTAATTCAGGAGAGTTAAAAATCGAGTGGGAATAACATCCTCTCCGGTTAAATGATATATTTCATGCAATGAAACGCTTCACATTGAAGATTGAAACTCAACCAATAATCAGAGTAGGGCCTGTTAATTAACATATCGAACAACATGTAAAAAGCGTGGGCTTGCAAAAAAGTTTAGTTGCTGGGATTTATTTAATGCCGACTAAAACTCAACCAATAATCAGAGTAGGCGAGTTGGTTTCGGAGTTTACTTCACTTCTGTAGGTCCAGGGTTTTCAAACCTGGGTGCCATATTTTATTTTTATGTTGGAAAATTAAGACCTTTCATAAAATGCAAGTCTAGTTTAAGACCTAATAAAATTAGAAAGTCATTCGCTCATTATATACAATATAGATATAGATATATTTTATTTTTATGTTGGAAATTAAGACATTTCATAAAATGAAAGCCTAGTTTAAGACCTACTAAAATTAGAAAGCCACAAAATTACAATCCGGGAATTCTATACCAATTATGGTTTTATCCAAAAAATAAAATGTAACTTACGTGAATTGATGTGGCTAAGCAGATCATGGAGTGTAACTCGGTTTGTGATTGTTTCGTGTTTGGAAACAAAGGGATTTTCGGGCGGGATTGCGGGATCTGTTTATGGGCAGCGTCTGTTTTTTAAATTAACATAAGAAATCATAACCGTTTCTATTAATTAGGTATACGTTTGAATATTGCCTAAAAGGAAGGAACTAATTAGGTATATACGTTTTTATTTAATATAGTCAAACGCGTTTCGGTACAGTTAGTATATTTAGTTTACGAAACATAGTCACCAAGTTGCTTATAGCTTAGTGGTAAGCTTCTTGCCTGGGGTAACTACCCACTTGGGTTCGAATCTTGGCAGCAACAATTTTAAAATTTTAATTTTAACGGAAAACGGGTTGCAGGACAGTTAGTAGTTTCAGTTTACGAAACATACTCACCAAGTTTCTTATAGCCTAGTGGTAAGCTTCATGCCTGGGGTACCTGCCCACCCGGGTTCGAATCTTGGCAGCATCAATTTTCAAATTTTAATTTTAACGTGAGTTTGGACATTGCTAAAAACGGAAGTGTTGAAATTCAGACTTCCTCTTTTAGAAATGTGCAATCTCCATTTTAAAGTAGTAAACGTAATTGACTAAACGTAATTTTTTTAAAAACGTAAATCATAATATTTTGTAAACGTAATTGACTGTTTGTAAACGTAAATCATAATATTTAATTCAATATGTATTTAATTGACTGGAAATAATTAGTTTGTAAACGTAGTTATAATTTAGGAAGGGTATTAAATGCGAATTAAATGTTAAGGAAGTTGACTGCTTATTGATACGTCTTATACCGTGGACGTTATGTATATTGGTCGTGGTTAACAAAACCATAACAAAAAACCACATAGCCCAGTGGTTATCACCTTGGTTGTTTTCCGAATGGTCTTGGGTTCGAATCTCGGCTAAGGCAAATTTATTTTGATTTTGAAGGGTGCTTGGACATTGCTAAAAATGGAAGTGTTGAAAATTCAGACTTCCTCTTTTAGAAATGTCTAGAATGCTTTTTGGCTCAACGTAATCCTCCGTAATGTAATTGAAATCGGTTGTATTTGAATTCTATTGTAATTGAATTGAGTTGTAATTGAATACGATTACGCGTTTGGTTACCAAAATTTTGAGTTGTAATTCAAATTAATACTTATGACTTTTTTTAATTTTTTTTTAATATTTTAATATTTTTTATTTTTTATATTATATTTATTATTTCTTTTATTTTTTTATTTTTTTAAATTTTTTTAAATTTTTTTTATTATTTGTTTACTTTAAAAAAATTAAATAGTTTTTAATTTTTTTAAAATTTTCAAAATTTTATTTAAATTTCTTTTAATTTTTAAATTTTTTTTAAAATTTATAATTTTTTTTAAATTTTTAAAAAAATTTTAAAATCTTTTTAAATTTTTAAATTTTTAAAATTTTAAATTATTAAATTACTAAATTATTTTTTAAATTTTTTAAATTTTTTTTAAATTTTTTTAATATTTTTAATTTTCTTAAATGATTTTAAAATCTGAAGCATATAAAATATTCAAATTTGTTAGTTTACTAAAGGACCGTAATTGAATTCATGGGGTGTTAGGACGGATTTAAATTACAACGAATATCTTAATTCGAAATTACGTCGTAACTGAATTACGAAAAAAAGGTTCATCCAAACGTTCTCCGTAATGTAATTGAATTACAATTACGGAAGATTACGGAGGATTACGTCAAAACAAACGGGGCCTAAGGGGGCGTTTGGCTCAACGTAATCCTCCGTAATGTAATTGAAATCGGTTGTATTTGAATTCGGTTGTAATTGAATTGGGATGTAATTGAATACGGTTACGCGTTTGGTTACCAAACTTTTGAGTTGTAATTTAAATCAATACTTATGACCTTTTTCAAAAACTTTTTTAATATTTTATTATTTATTATTTTATTATTAATTTTTTTTATTATTTGTTTACTTTAAAAAAAATTAATAGTTTTTATTTTTTTATTTTTTTCTAATATTTTTATTTTTTTAAAATTTTTAAAATATTTTAAATTTTTTTAATTTATTAAAAAAATTTAATTTTTTTTAATTTTTAAAATTTTTTTAATTTTAAAAATTTTTAAAGAAATTTTTTTTAATTTTAAAATTTTAAAGATTTTTTAAATTTTTTTTAAAATGTTTAAATTTTTTTTTTATTTTTTTTAAATTTTTCAATTTTTTTTTTTCAATTTTTTTAAATTTTTTAAATTTTTTTAAATGATTTTAAACCTGAAGCATATATAATATTCAAATTTGTTAGTTTACTAAATGACCGTAATTGAATTCGTGGGGTGTTGGGACGGATTTTAATTACAAAGAATATCGTAATTCGAAATTACGTCGTAACTGAATTACAAAAAGAAAGGTTCATCAAAACGTCCTCCGTAATGTAATTGAATTACAATTACGGAAGATTACGGAGGATTCCGTCAAAACAAACGGGGCCTAAGTATCTTAAACTAATTAATTCTCTTATTGTTACAAATAAGAGTAAATTACAAAGATAGTATATGTGGTTTGCTAAAAAAATTTGGATTTATTCCCTAAATTTTAGAAATTACATTGGTATTCAATAACATCTATACCTTGTCACACTTTTGATCCATAATACTAACCTCCGTTAAAAGTGACCGTTAAATCATCTCATGTGCTACACACAAGAGGATATATGTCTTTCTAACTTTTTGTTTTTCTTTAATATTGTTTTTAGTTTTACCCCAGCATGTGGATATACCCTTATGTTAATTCCCCATCTATAACTGTAGTTAGTGATTTTGAAAGCTGTGTATACAACGTAGTTAAGGAAAAAACAGAACTAAATAACTAATAGCTAACTTTTGTGATTTTTGGTCATTTTAATCGATTCAAGGACTGATGGTTTGTCAATTGTACTAAAGTAAACGTGTTTGCCTTCTTGAATCAGAATCATTTTGCCTGTTTCGGAGAAAGTTACAAATGTTTTCAGCTTTTATATGCATAGTGTGATTTTTGCTATAATGAGTAGATTAATGCTGTAAGAATAACTACAACCTCCAATGATTTTTTGTAAATATTTACAAATTTGACTTCTAGATTTTGGATTTTAAAGAGAGAAAAAAAGACTAAAGGGATTGTTGCCAGTTGGAGAAAAAAAATAATGAAAAAAAAGGAAAGAGGAAGGTATTTAAGAGAAGATGATGAAATGACATATTTATCCTCATGTGCAACGTAAATGACAAGATTTAACAGATAAATTTTACGGTGTTTGGCGTTAGGGACCACAAACATGATAAACTTTAATATTTAGGGAGTATCCGTGTAATTTTTAATATTTATGGAGAAAATTCAAAGCTTTTGACAATCACAGGAACCATCTATGTAATTTACTCTACAAATAATTTTGGTCATTTGAAATTCACATAAATATTAACCCAAATTTTTTTTATTATCTTAAAAATTACTTTTAATTTTTATTATTTTTTATCATTAACTTTTTTGATAAATTTTTAGAAATTTTTCGAGAAAAAAAAAAAACAAAATTATTTGATAATCGCACATGATTTAACAGAAATCACGCCATTCAAACTTTGTCATCTTATCAAACTTATTATTCATGTCCTTCACAGATTCAACGTTCGACATTTTCTAAGAATACTTTATCTTTGTTAGAAATTTATTGAACTTCGATTCCTTAGAAAATAATGAAGTCATGAAACACTATCAGATTAACGTATTTCAATGTTATAGTCGAATCTCCAATTGGATAGATCAGAATGGATTCAAGAATAGAGAATCGTGTATTTGCTAAGTAAATGCGTACCAGTGAAAGTCATGACCAAATCCATATTAATCACTAGTTCGAGGAAAACCTGAAAACAGACAGTTTGAATTGCTCAAAATCGCTAAAATCGGGTCGGATCCTTCGGATCGGAAAATCGGGTATGAATGTCAAAAACGGATTTTCTACGCAGCTTTTTTTTATTAAGAAACAATAAATAAAATAAAATTTTTCCCAGGTCAGTGTAACACCTCAAAAATTTTGAAAATTTTAAAAAAATTTAAATAATAAATAATTAAATAAATTGTTTTAATATCTCAAATTTGGTCTCATCTAAATAAATGCTCGATAATAAAACTCAATAATATATTAAATGCAGAGATAAATAAAGTTTAGCAAAAGAAACATTTCAAATCTAAGACAAGACTCAACACATCGACAACACCTCGTCAACCATCAAACTTCTCTTTGCCTTTGTTAGTACATGCACATGGGGGGATTTTGAAGGGTTTCATTATACACTAATCAGCCTATTTGGGTCAACCACCTAGTATGCTTGGTTCGACCATACTAACCAAGAACATGAACTTATTCTTGACCGGTTAAAACCAACTAGCTGATTTAATCCCTAAAAGCGGAAGTGGGATTAAACCTAATCCTTAAACCCTAAAGGATTGGGATGTTGGAAAACTATATTAGATTAACAAGAAAGAAACCTTGTACGAAAAACTCGAACACACACATAGCTTGTGTGTGTTCGCCGACTACCACCAAGAACCCTAGGGTTCTTGGAAGTCGATCGAACAAGAGGAGAGGAAGAAGAGTGTTCCATGAAACATACATTAGTTAATGCTTAAGATAGATCCACTGATGATGAACACGACGAGCGATCCTCTAGATGATCACTTGCAACGATCCTTGATCTTCGAAACTCGAAGAACACGAAGAACGAACGAAGAACGAAGAACGAAGAACACAAAGTGTTGTGTTCTTGTTCTCGGCTGATCGAAGGGGAGGAGGGGGCAAGGGATTTCGTGTGGGTGATCTAAGGGTTTTAGGGTTACCCTAAGCCTCTTATTTATTTACAAATAAGTTACACTTAGAACCCTCTAGTTTAATTAATATTAGATCTTTAATTAAACTTCTTTTAACACTTCCATCCCTTATAGTTTAACTAGTTTATTATTGTTGCACTTAACTATCAAATGTCTAATATTAATACACTAATAATTCGTTACCCATATACACGAATTATATACTTGCATTTATACTTTTAATAATTAATTATATAATAATCTTTATATAATTTATACAACAATATTATCCAATTACTATATGATTTAATAGCTTTAAATCATATCATGGATAATCTATAATTAACACATTGTATATTTACTCAACTAGTAAATGTACAAGTACTTGTATTAATTAGTTAGTTAAACTAATCTAGTAATAAGTTCAACTTAACTTAATACTTAACTGATTCATAATGACTATTATGAATCATTCCTCTTCGTAGTATCATTGCATATCTTGCTCGTATTACATGCACTCACCGGTGTGACCCTTAAGTGTTTCGTACGCATGGATGTATCATCATAGGTTGACTAACTGTGCACATAAATCCTTCAGACTCCCACTTGTGCAAGTTCGTAACCTTTGTCTTAATGATACGAGCTATAGTGGCCTTCTAGATGGGCGTGTAGGTAACCAACCCCATAAAAACAGCTTATGTAACCCAGGTATAGTTTATGAAAAACTCTTTAATTGCGTCTCCTAGTAAAGAACACTCTGTCTTTACTTCTTGGGCAACTATGTTAGGCTTATCCCTTGCAGCACGATATTTGTGATAATGAATACGAGCATGGTAGAAATTATCAACTCCTGTATTCGAAATCATTTCATGACTTCTTGATTCAAACTGTTGTGATAAACGACAAAGAACAAATCAGTTCGTTTTGGCATGGCCATGTACTTTCCAGTTATCTCATCATGTCAAAGGACCCATAAATATCTCTCCTAAAAAGGAGGTGCAATTACCATCTTGTTATATTTCGATTCAAAATACAACTTCCTCTGTACCCAGTCTGGCCTCGTATGAAAAACATATTTCAGACTTGTCTAAGACGAACCAAAGCACATTAGTCATTGTATCCTAAACCAAATACCTCAGGCTTAAGGACAATCCTAGTGAATACTACTTTTGAAATTTTCAACCACGAAGTATTGTCACGGTGGTCAATTCAATATTCGTTGAGCCTCCAACAGAATATCACCGATATTTGGTATACACAAAACTTGTGTAGCTATCTTCGAAGAACTTCGAATCTACCACCAAACACCGCGATGACGTTAACGTCCCATCGAGGTTCCCACCAAGACGAGTAGTCACAGATTTAAATATTTTTGAATAAAAGGACTTTTATTCATGGATATTGTAAAACATACAAAGTCTGAATAAAAATGATACTAACTCATGTATTATTCGTCACTGGACATTGATACTGAATTATTACTGGATCATTACTTATTCCTTTTGTTCCTGTAGATTATATAATGACTTTTACAACCTTAATTGTAACTTTATCACTAAACCAGTCATTTCTATTAAACTAAAGACTTAAGACGATTATTTAAGAAATACTATTTCTTTTGCCTTTACTAGATTTTGTTCTTGCAACAATCTAGAACATATTCCAGTCTTGCCTTTTATGCAATTCGGTAAACATAGGAGGATTGGAAATTAACTCCTTAGTTTCTTGAATTCATAAAATTCTCCTTGTAACTAAAGCCTCTTTTAGTTACTTGATTTGTAGATATCTCTTTACTAGTTAAAGAAATTTCCTTAAATGATTATGTTATCCACTGGAGTGTGAACAACCTATTAGATATGCAATAATTAATCACAAGACTCGTGATCACGCTATTAGGTTTGCAATAGTCTAATTAACGATCATTTATTTCTCTTAACTCTTTGGCTGACGACTTGGCAAAACCTTGTTGTTAATTGTTAGTCCCAAGACTAAGTAAATAAGATTTGATGCTCGACAGCCAAGAAGAATAAATAACAGCTGAAGTAAGTATCTCAGCTGAAGCAAGTATATACAATAAACCTTCAGCTGAGTACGTACTTAGCTTTAGGATACAAGTCAAATCAGCAGCTATTAACGAGAGTTCATTCGAAATCTATGGCCAAAGGACAAAGACAAGAAGAAGACTATTCAGCTGATTGTGGAATCAGCTGATAGTACCTGCTGCAGATGAAGACTTAAAGGAAATGTTCATTGACACCTTGAACATTTCCCTTTCCCGCTCAAAGAAGAAGAAAACGATGAAGATCTTCTATTTTGGAATAGAAGATAATGTCAGTACAACTTCATCGTTTGTCCCTCAAGCATGTAAAGAGAAAGTCAACAACTTTTGTACTTATGTAGTACACCTTTCACTGTGCGTCAGAAAAGGTACCGGAAGAAGTGGACACAAAGTACACACGGGACGATAACTTGTGCAATCGCATTTAATGATCCATGGCAAGTCTACATCGACGAATAATATGTTTACACTTCGTCAAACTTGTGGACTAAGGCACATGGATCTTTGGCTATAAATGCAGATGTAAATGCTAGCATTTACAACACACCTTTAGCCCTTTAGAGCATCTTAGAAATCATAAGCACAAGAACATTCTCTGAGAGTTAGTTATTGTCTAAGTATTAACTCCTCCATAGTTATTACTAAGGCATTAATATCAGCTGTTAGTATCAGCTGATATAACTCTCAGTGTATATCTCCTCTAGTTTGAGCGGTCTAAAGTGTCAACTCAAGTATAGAGTTTTAGGTAGTGTGTACTATCTATTTCCGCAAACTCTGTATTGTATTAAGCTGTTTTTAATAAAACTCTTAATCATTGAAACCTTGTTGTTATTTACTTATCATATCTTTGTCACTCTGCCATAACGCAACACGGTTGTGTTGTTGGGATCCAACATTAATGTCTTACTAACTCACTAAATTCATTAATATCTTTAATGAATTATGTTAGTCATAGCTCCCACTATCTTTTATGGAATTTAAGCATCACTTAAACTACTACTTTGACCTAGTCAATAACTTGTAGTTTAATCTTATAAGAAATTTATCAATAGTTAAGATCATCCTTTGGATTTGCGAATATCCACTATTCCTGTTTAGGGAATCATGAACTTTATTGATTACTGTATCTAACAAGTATAAAACACTTAAGACGATACTTCCAATTCTTAAAGATATTAGTATTCTTTAAGAACTTTATTTAATGCCAAAGTCATTTCTTGGATTTCTCAAATATCCATTATTCCTATAAGGGAATTATGACTTGATTAAATAATGTATTTATTACAAGTATTAAAGACTTGCAATAATATCTTTTAGTTCTTAAATACTTTAATATAGTTTGTCCCTTTTAAGAGTTCATTTATTGTCTAAGTCATTTCACTTGGATTTTACGAATATCCAATCATTCCTATTAGGGAATTATGACTTCATCAAATCCTTTATTACAAGTATGAAAAACATGTAACAATACTCTTAATGTCTATCTTGATTATATCCAATATAATCATACTATATTAATACTAATGCTTTAAAACGTACTATCATAAGTAATGACTATTACTTAAGACTAGCAGGTACCCGCGCAATGCGGCGGCGGGTACCTGGTAACTATATATTGCGGCGATTAATTGGTGGTGGTTGTAGGATGGTGATTGGTGGTTGTGGTCATTGGTGGTGGTGGTGGTAGCTTTATATTTTTTTTAAGTTTAAGATATTGACAAAGATAATTATAGCCCAAGTAAGAAACATATATTCTAAGGCATTATATTAATAAAGAAGAGGTCTCAAGATCATAGAGGTGTGATCATTTGGCCCAAAAAACCTGAATTGGATCAAAATATCCCTTAACCCACCAGCATCATCAAATTACATATGATTCAATATATAACCACTGCCGCCGACCACCACCACCGTCGTCGGCCACTGTCGCCGCAATCACATTTGATTGGATATGCAATCACACGTGATTAGCTACGTAATCACATGTGACTGAAAGCAACCGGTTGTGGCGAGGTTGCGGGTGGTGGAGACGATGGTCAGCAGTGGTTAGCGGTGGCGGTGGTGGTCGGCGGTCGAATCATATGTGATTTAATACACATGGGGTGGTGGTCGGCTATGTGCAATCACATGAGATTTAATACCCATGGAGTAGTGGTGGTGTTGATGTATTGAATCAGATGGCGGTGGTGATTTAGAAGTTGATTGATTCAATAGTTGAAATTTTCCCCTCATAACTTTACAAAAATGATAAACTTCCTTGAACGTTTCTCTATATTTAATAGTCAAATTGGTCGAAAGCACATTGGGCCAAACCAAAAAATCAAACACAACCATAATAGCAACGTGAAAGAGAGATTGGGAAATTGCAAGACGATATCAAAATCAAGCGTGTAAATATTCTTGACCCCCAAATACGAATACATATCTTAGTTACTTAGAACAAATTAATAATAGGAGTATTGCATCTGTATGTGAAATTTTATTTTTTCAAGCGAAAACTAAAATTTTAAATATTGGCCTATACAAAAATCCATGCATACTGCAGCAAAAAAATAAAATCCTTTTTTCTTTCTTATTTTTGTTTAAAACAAGAACTACATGGCTAAGCTCCTCCAATGCAAACATTGTATCTGCATCAAATCCACCAGCAAACTGCAATGGAGTAGACAAAGATGCATAGAAACCACATATGTGGGAATATGATATTCTTTGCAATTATGCATAAATAAATCATTTGTTCTAAGAAGGCTATACACAATAGGCTCCATCCTATAATTCTACACCAGTTAGTTCATTAAAATAAGGTTCATGCTAATAACTAAAAAATAGGAATAAAGATTGTAAGGGCATCCACACCGGCAATTGCAAATGAATTGCAAATAGATTCTAAATTTAATAGAAAGCCACATAAGCTTTTGAGTTCTAAATTATGAAAGTCTGTTAGAAATGCAACATGGCCCACTAAAATATTATTATATAATATTTACTTTCTTTTCAGGGTTTAATATTTATATATATATATATGCACAAAACTGAAAGTAGTCTTTATAATATTTATTATTTTATAGATATAATTAAAAATTGATGTGACATTGGGCCCACTTTTGAAAATATGTTGTAGTTGCAGGGATGTAGAAAAAAATTGCAAAGCTGACATGGCACAATTGGAATCTTAACGGTATTTCATGGATGTGGATGGCCTAAATGATCTTATTTTTTAGATATAGACACCATCTTTTTAAATGCTAAATATGTGAAGATTTGTTTCTATAATTTGAAATTTCATGTTAAGGATTCTTTAGATCTCAAAACGCAAATGCTGCTTCTTGTAATGTGTCTGTTTTCTTCTTGGGCACTCAAAGTAACCAAAAAGTCAAGCTCAAACCCGAACTAAACAGGAACTGGTTGGACCTGATTTTTTTATTTTCAGCCCCGTTCTCGATTTCCATTTTCTGAGATTTTCTATGTTTGGGTTTCCCAATTCCAGTCAGGCTCAGTTCCAGGATTTTCAATAGTCTCACCCTTCTAAATTCTATATCAAATCCTGCCCATAGTGACTAAATTAGTCCAACTATTCATTCCTAAGTCACTGAATGTTGCAAGAAAAATGCAACATAAAATCAAACTAAAATTAAAAAAACAAATTTGCATTTAAAATGCCAATATTCCTCTCCTAAAAGGCAATTTAAATTCAGATCTTGCAAAAAAAGTTAGAGAAATATGTGAATTGTGCTATAACGCATGTTATGCCACTTACTATATATTTTTAACAAAAAAGTTGAACTATTACAATTACCCGTAATTACCATGGCCAGAAGAAATACAAGAATCAGTCCCGCACATGTGCCCTTTACTTCCTATATGAAACCAACTGAAAAAAAAATATTAAGAGATATACTTGCATATGAATTTAAAAATAGACAAAAAAAGATGTTGCTGGCTAACTCTAAACAACCTGGCCCTTATCAAATTGTACTAAAAATATTAACCGCCTTGACCCGTTACCTGACCGCCCCATGTAGAAAAATAAGGGGCACTGAGATTAAAATGTTCTCAAGAATGGATAATGTGCTTTTATTTTTGTCCAAAACTCCGAGATATGATCTTCCTGTTTGCCTGCATATAATCTAACATTTAATAGATGAATTTTAATTAAAAGGATATATGAAGGTGATTCTAAAGAAATAAATAACCTGTAATGCAAGGAATTAAGTTTTAATGCTCCGTAATAATCTCTTGCAAATCCAGCCTCTAATGAATATACTGGCACCATAATGTTATCAGATTCAACCTAAAAAATATCAGAAAGGTTACGCAAATACCCTGCCATCCAATTAATCAAAATTTAATTTTAAAAAGTTCATAAACACATTAATTTCAAGCATCACCTATAAAAATTTTCAGAACAAGAAAACGGTGGAGATAAAAAACCGGCCGCCGGCTTCGGGTTTGAGAGAGAGAGGTAAACAGAATATTGTTGAACCGACGTACAGTTTGACGGATTAAAACAATCAGAATATAAATAATACTCTTGGTGGTGGAAGAACTGGAGCTTGAGGGATTGCATCTGATTAGGTTTTGGTGGAAGAAAAAGAACTGAAGCTTGTTATATTGGTTGATTTCAAATTATAGTGTGACTTCCAATAATCGCTCCACTTCCCAATTTGCAAAAACCGTTCATTGCCCAAAACACGCATGCATTGGCGCATGAGGCGGTGATTTTTGTTGGCCCAGGGAGCAGGTATTTATTGAAAGGTATTGTAGTCTCGTTAAATTAACGTGTTGCCACTTATCACAATTGGTTGAGGTGTATGTTAATAAGGCGGAGGTACAAGGTTCGAATCTGGTCATTCCTATTTTTAGAAACACTTATTTCCATAATTAGCAAGTGTGTTGCTGAATTTTCAGCCTTGCTAATTAAGGAAGGGGTAAATTCTTTATAATATAGTAGAGATGTTTTAACTAAGTTCAATAACTTTTAAACCTTATGCTTCCATAAAACTCTTAAATACTTATATTAGAAAAACTTCTAATTACTAGTATCTAAGTACCTTGAGCTATCAAGACATTATTCAACAATCAAACAAGTATAAAACATGAAATACAAGTAAATCAAAAACTTGACTTACAATCTAGTCATAAACCTTGACTAGTGTAATTATCAAACATGCACACAATATAATTCAACCATGGATTCGAATTTATTAAAACCAAAAACCTTGTTTTAACATAAAATAAAGAATTATCCAAAAACAATAAAATAAGATTATTTGGGTCAAACTTGGTGTCCAAGTAACCTCTAGATTTGGGTCAAAACCTAGTATGCTTGGTTCGACCCATTTAGGTAAACCACCTAGTATGCTTGGTTCGACCATACTGACCAAGAACATGAACTTGTTCTTGACCGGTTAAAACCAACTAGCTGATTTAATCCCTAAAAGCGGAAGTGAGATTAAACCTAATCCTTAAACCCTAAAGGATTGGGATGTTGGAAAACTAGATTAGATTAAAAAGAAAGAAACCTTGTACGAAAAACTCGAACACACACATAGCTTGTGTGTGTTCATCGACTACCACCAAGAACCATAGGGTTCTTGGAAGTCGATCGAACAAGAGGAGAGGAAGAAGAGTGTTCCATGAAACATACCTTAGTTAATGCTTAAGATACACTAAAAAAACATTCTTGAATAGATACGGACAAATTCCGTAGCAAAAAGCTGATTTTCCGCAGCAAAAACTAATTTTCCGTAGCTAATCAGGATTTTCCGTAGCTAATCAGCAAATATCCGTAGCAAATTTCTTCCTCGCAAATGTGTTCCGTCGCAATTTCCGTAGCTATACCGGATTTTTCTTGTAGTGATAGATCCACTGATGATGAACAGGACGAGCGATCCTCTAGATGATCACTTGCAACGATCCTTGATCTTCGAAACTCGAAGAACACGAAGAACGAAGAACACAAAGTGTTGTGTTCTTGTTCTCGGCCGATCGAAGGGGAGGAGGGGGAAAGGGATTTCGTGTGGGTGATCTAAGGGTTTTAGGGTTACCCTAAGCCTCTTATTTATATATAAATAAGTTACGCTTAGAACCCTCTAGTTTAATTAATATTAAATCTTTAATTAAACTTCCTTTTAACACTTCCATCCCTTATATTTTAACTAGTTTATTATTGTTGCACTTAACTATTATATGTCTAGTATTAACACACTAATAATTCGGTACCCATATACACGAATTATATACTTGCATTTAATAAATTAATTATATAATAACCTTTATATAATTTATACAACAATATTATCCAATTACTATATGATTTAATAGCTTTAAATCATATCATGGATAATCTATAGTTAACACATTGTATATTTACTAAACTAGTAAATGTACAAGTACTTGTATTAATTAGTTAGTTAAACTAATATAGTAATAAGTTAAACTTAACTGATTCATAATGACTATTATGAATCATTCCTCTTCGTAGTATCATTGCATATCTTGCTCGTATTACATGTACTCACCGGTGTGACCCTTAAGTGTTTCGTAGGCATAGATGTATCATCATAGGTTGACTAACTGTGCACATAAATCCTTCAGATTTTGGGTCAGCCACAGCTGAGTGAATTATCTCAAAGTATAACATTTAAATACACATATAACATGTCCACATAAGAATGAGCCCCAACCGACTCTACTCAATTCTCTTTCACTTACTCGGTTTATTAACTATAAGCATGTTGGTGTGACTCGGTCTCGACGTATGATCAGGCACGCCAACTCCTTGTCACCTCTTGCGACAGCCCACTTAGTCACTCAGAATATATTAAGTATTTTAAATATTGACTCACAACAATTGTAAAAATATAAACTCATCTCATATACTCATACTCATTTAGGCACATAATGATATTGTACCAAGCTTAGATAATCAAGTACATATATCTTAGATTATACGACAATAAAATAAACTCGTCAATTAAATCACATACTCATAGATCATGACAGGGAAATCATATTGCATATAATCACACGAGACATATGTAAGTAAATGCATATATGGTGAGAAAACTCACCTTCATTAGCTAGCTTCCAAAATGATCCACAACCACTCTACAATTCAGAAATCAACTCCTAGAAGATCCTGTGACACACAAGAAATACTCTTATCAGTAACAACTCAAAAGCTCGAACCATACAAATCTGTCACCATGCATCTGTCTCACCAAAACAGCCGTATTTCCCAAACCGTAAGGCAGGTAAACTACAAACTTTCACGCAGAAGTAAATAAGACATAAATCTACATTTCATCAGAAGGTCTCGTGACTCGAAACAGACCAGAACAGTCCCGAAACTGTCCCACAACAGAACTGACCAGTGTTTGAATTCAGCATTGCATCCTCTGACGAAACTGCATGTAACTCATAAACCATAAGTTGGGTCACAGTGCACTATCAACAAAAAGACAAAACTCAGAACTACAAAAGTCGTGAAGACCCATGATTCTGAATGTAACGACCATACATTTATATTAGTATTTTGTATTATTAATCCGCGATTTATACGAATTATGTTATTTCTGTTAGTTATACTCCCCGTTATGTTTTATTGGGTATTTGAATGTTTAAGGCTTGTATTAATCGAAAACAGGTCGATATGGGATGAAATACCAAGTTGGGAAGATAGAGTTTGCAGCCAACAGAAGCTCGCGACACGAGGATCCAAGTTCGCGACGCGAACAAGGAACAGGGAATCAGACATCGAATCGAAGGGTTGGACGCGAGCTGGTTAGCGGGCGCGAGGTTTGAACGCGAGGAAGCGGGGGTCGCAAGTTCGCGACGTGAACCAATTTCTCGCGACGCGAAGTGTACCAGTGCTGAATATCAACGTGAAAACTTGGGTTTTAGCTCATTTCTCACCCTAAAACGCTTGCAGCTAAAATTGAGAGAAAACTTGGTGTTCTTGGTGATTCTTGGCTTGGATCTTCACCAATCTTGTGGATTTTAACACCATAGGTAATGGTTCTTGATTGTTATGGTTATCTAGCTAGTTTGTGAGCTTTATTTGGGGGAAAATGGTGGTTTGGATAACCTACCTAGTTATCTTTGGGGAAGATGACTAAGATGAGTGTAAAACACTCCTAGTAAGCTTAAGAACCTTGCGTTCTTGTTGGATTTGGAATTTAATGATGGAAATCTTGAACTAGGGTTTGAGATTTCACCAAGTTGGATGAACTTGGTGGTTAGGAATGATGTTATGGATTGCTCAATGACTAGTTATGGTTAATAACTAGATTTTGTGAATGTGTTGATGATAGTGTTGGGTCGCTGAAAAGCATCCCCCACTAAAGGGATTTAATGAAGACAAAAAGGCAAATAGTTAGAAGACAATCTGAGGATCAGTTCCTCAGATTGTAGGTAACTGAATCTAATCAGTTCGGATTTCAGTTACCCAGCTACACTATCTGATCACTATCTGAAGCAACGACCAGTTCCCCGTGCGGAATCAGATACGAGTTAACAAATCAGATAGTTGTAGCAGGTTCAGCGCACACTTGACAATAATGTTGAACCATTTAACATATATCTCTGAGAAAAACTCTTAGTGAAGGTCACTGAAGTTGAATGCCATCTGAAGAAGCATGTATCCGACGACTCATGGCTACCTGAAGCGCACAAAGGCCTGAAGTTTCAGTGTCACAGAAAGACACAAGTAAAGCAAAAGTTAGTGCATCGCTGATAAAGGGAATATCTTGAAAATATTCTAGAAGATATCGGCGATCACAAGACGACAGAAAGTATTGTCAGAATTCCGTTAGTAGTGCTCGTCGCATGAAATATCCTCTGCACCAACAGAATTCTCACACGTGGAATTGATTGATCATTCCTTTGGCACCACGTTTCCCAATGCTATAAATTGAGGACTTAGAGATCGATTTCGGTGTGCACCCAACAAGGTTACACGTTGCAAAAAATTACTCCAGACCTTTATTTCTTTGATCAGAGTGTAAACCACCAGTTAATCCTTAGTTACTTGATTTTAGAATTGAATCTTTGTAACGAAGGTGTCTGGTCTTGTGCCTGATCATTTGTTGATCAGAACTTGTCTTAGATAGTATCTGTAATTGTCTATTTCATGCAAATAGTTTAGTTAGGATTTGTTCTTATCTATTCCGCAAACTACTTGCATCTTTATTGTATCATTATTGATTAATAAAGAAAAGTTTAAAAAGTGTTGAGTGTTGCCTTAAAATTTTATTTGGTCAGTGAAAATGTATAAGTGGAGTAATTCACTTATCACGGAACTAATAATTGGTATCAGAGTAGGAAAATTAATACATAATTGTTGAATAGCTTACTTACTGATCAAAGATGGGTGAAAAGGTATCACAAATGAACCTTGGTTGGAAGACAAATGCCCCTGTGTTTACCGATGATGATTTTGGTATGTGGAAAATCCGTTTTCTGGGATTCGTTGAACATCAAAATGATACGGGACCCGATATTCTTATCAATGGTCCATACATTCCAAAAATGTTCGTTTCAAGCACAACTATTTCAAAGAAGAAGAAGAAAGAAGGAGATGATAAAGACGATGAAGAAGAAAAAGATATGTCTGATGTTGAAGAACCCAAACAAAAAGATCAATGGACAGATGCTGATAAAAAGTTAACCGGATTGGATGCTGAAATTCGATTTCTCCTTCAAACATCCCTCCCAAATCATATTCTTATCACAGTAAAAGAATGTAAAACTGTTAAAGAGATATGAGATATCTTGATAACATCCTATGAAGGAACCGATGAACTTAAAGCTAGCAAGAAAGCTATATTGAATCGTAAGTATGAAGCCATCAAGGTTATTAGAGGAGAAACACTCAACATGTCATACATAAGGTTCACCATCATTATAAATGAGTTAAAGGAGGTTGGAATCAACAAGGAAGTTCAAGAACTAATGTACAAGTGTATGGAAATTCTTCCAAAAGATTGGGATGTTATGTCGACAGTGATAAGAACCTCTGGTCAGATGAGAGATATGAACATGAGCAGTCTCTACAGTACATTGATGAACTTTGAAAATGAATACAAAATGTACGATGATCTGAATGAGGCTCCCACTCCCTCTGCACTTATCGCAAGCTCTTCCAAACCCTCTCGAAAAGCTCTGAAAGCAAAAGTGGAAAGTGTTGTCGATCCAAATGATGCTGATGATGAAAAATTTGAAGATGTTGAGGATGCTGACCTCGAAGAGCGTGAGTCTAACTTAGAAGGGTGTGAGAATGATGATATAAAAGAATTATCTGAAAGTATGGCGTTATTAGCCACAAGATACAAAAGATTTTTAAATTGAAACAGAGCAGGAGGCCAAAATGATAGAGGAGAAATGGTCTGCTTCAAGTGTGGAAGAACGGGCCATATCAAAGCCGACTGCAGAGTCAAAGGAAACTCAGGCTCTGAAAGATCAAGTTCAACCTCTTCATCAAACTGTAAAAAGAAATATGAAGACACTGAGAAGAAGTAACAGGAGTTGAAATCTCAGATCGCCAAGGCTAAGAAAGATGCAAAAGCATTGAAAACAACGGCTGAAACTTGATTAAGTGACTCAGAGACAAGTGATGAAGAAGTGATTGTAAGTAATACAAAAGGTCTATTTGCAAAAATAGAAGAAGAATTCGCTTCCGATTCTGAAAATCTAAAAGATTGTAGATGGCTGATGGCTAAATTTGAATAAACTGAAGAGCATTAGCTAGAAGATGACTATAGCGAATTCGATTCTCCAGAAACTGGGAAGGAGAAATTCCAAACGAGGTAAAAATGTCTGAAAAAGTTTCTCCTAAAGATTATCCACCTTTAGTCAACTCACTTGCAAAAGATTTAATGACTACTCAAAATAGAAATGCTAAGTTAGAAACCGCTCTAACTAAAGTGAATGAATAATTAGAAAAGCTCACTCAATAATATTCAAAAGCTGAGCACTCAAGACTTAAGGTGATCGGGCTTCAGTACGTTAATAGTACTCTGAAAGAAGACAACCTGACGTTATTTCAGAACAACGAAGCCTTTCAGATTCATGCAATTCATGGTCCAAGTCATCTGATCTCATCAAGCAGGTCCTGGAAGAACAAAATCCGGCCACAGTTCTCTCTGAAGAAGTTAAGTTAAATCGAAACTGCAGAACTCCCACATTTGGAATATCAAATGACCACACTCATAAATCCAAAATGTCCAAATCTCAAGAAGTTCGTTCTGTTAGAGAAGTATTTCAGACTGTTAACGGAAACCTGATCATCACAAAATCTGGTCTCACTAACCATGATTGCTCATCAGATGGATCCAAGATCCGGGGTGAAGAGATGACTCAGGCTACTCCTCGAACTAAAAAAATGAAACTCTCTTATCATCAGAATGGAGCAAAAATCACATTAGCCGACTGCTCAAATGATCAAACTTTAGCAAGTCTCATTGCTCACATAAGCAATCTGACCTCATCAGTAGCGGATGCAAAAGCTGATCTCTCAAAGATCACATCCGAGATCCGGGCTGAAATGAATGAAGGGTTCTCCCAACTAAGAAATCAATTTCAATCCATTCTCAAGCATCTAGAAATCATTGCTACTCCACCAACTTCTCAATCTTCCACAGTTCGTCAAGGTAAGTATAAAATGAAAGACGAACCGATTTCTGATGACGATCTGATAACAATTTGTTATCAGAAGGATGATTCCAGACAATCCAAACATCTCTTCATAGAGAACTACATCGAGAAAAATGTCATCTTAGAAGTGACTGAAGAGATGGATATTGATGACCATACTGATCAAAACATTCAAGGTCTTTCAATGGAAGAATGTGTAAAACAGAATCTCATCCTAAAGGTAGCTGAAGAAATGGAGATTAATAACAGTTATACAAATCAAGTCATTCAACTCAAGAATGTTGAAAAATGGTGTAACTGTATGGATCAAAAAAGCAAAGACTGCCATTACCCTTCTGCTGAAAAGCATCTCCCACTGAAGGGATTTAATGAAGACAAAAAGGCAAATAGTTAGAAGACAATCTGAGGATCAGTTCCTCAGATTGTGGGTAACTGAATCTGATCAGTTCGGATTTCAGTTTCCCAGCTACACTATCTGATCACTATCTGAAACAACGATCAGTTCCCCATCCGGAATTAGATACTGGTTAACAGACTAGATAGTTGTAGCAGGTTCAGCGCACACTTGACAATAACGTTGAACCATTGAACACATCTCTCTCTAAACAAAACTCTTAGTGAAGGTCACTGAAGCTGAATGCCATCAAAAGAGGCGTGATTATCCGAAGACTCATGGCTATCTGAAGCGCACAAAGGCCTGAAGTTTCAGTGTCACAGAAAGACACAAGTAAATCAAAAGTTAGTGCATCACTGATAAATGGAATATCTTGCAAATCTTCTAGAAGATATAGGCGACCACAAGACGACAGAAAGTACTATCAGAATTCCGTTAGTAGTGCTCATCGTATGAAATATCCTCTACACCAACAAAATTCTCACACGTGGAATCGATCGATCATTCCGTTGGCACCACGTTTCCTAATGCTATAAACTGAAGACTTAGCGATCGATTTCGGTGTGCACCCAACAAGGTTACACACTGCTAAAATTACTACAGACCTTTATTTCTTTGAGCAGAGTGTAAACCACCAGTTAATCCTTAGTTACTTGATTTGAGAATTGAATCTTTGTAACGAAGGTGTCTGGTCTTGTGCCTGATCATTTGATGATCAGAACTTGTCTTAGATAGTATCTGTTATTGTTTATTTCATGCAAGTAATTTAGTTAGGATTTGTTCTTATCTATTCCGCAAACTACTTGCATCTTTATTGTATAATTATTGATTAATGAAGAAAGGTTAAAAAATTGTTGAGTGTTGCCTTAAAAATTTTTTTGGTCAGTGAAAGCGTATAATTGCAGTAACTCACTTATCACTGGACTAACAGATAGGTCAAGAAGACCTAAGGATTAGAGATATTCCTTTGATTAAGGTGTAAGGACTTGTGTTTTATAACACAATTTTGGATAGCTTTGTTAAGGTGAGTACATGAGATTTTATGAGTACATAGTAAATGGTTTTCATGGTTTAAATGATTAAACGAATCTTTATTAGATAAATTTTTTAATAAAGAAGTTAAATGACTTGTTATATGTTATGCATTGAGTTGTTGATTGAAATTATTTAAATACCACAAGTATGTTATGATGATTGTTAAGGAGCATTGGCTCAAGATTGATGAAATGTTTATGTGGTAGCTAAGTATCCAGATTAATGATAACCCAACTATTGGGGGAATTATGTGACACCTATTTAGTGCGGTACTATTGGGTCTCGTATGTTGTAACCAATAGTCTAGGGATCATTTGTGTATTTAGTCTAAACTTAGACTAGGTATAAATAGGAAGTAGTAACCTAATTATCCTCAACATTTGCCCTAAATTATAACCTAACTATCATTAGCAAAGAGTTCAACTTTTCTATCCATCTTAATCTTCCATATTATCAATTGTTCATGCTTAATCCATACTTTAATCATTGAAAATGGAATTAGAATTGGTATCAGAGCATAAGTCTTCATAGATTAGATCCAAATCAGTTGTGATTAAGCAAATTTTGAAAATTTTGATGATTTTTGAAATGTTTTAGGTCAAAAAGTGCTCAAAAGTGGAATTAAATTCAAAATCAAAGGTATGTTTCATGTTTTTGACATTATAACTTTGTTCTATTACTGATTTCGAGCAAATCAGTAACAAATTTCGTATTAAAATCATTAAAAACAAAGTTTAATTTGATTTTTAAAGTAAAAAATGAAGAACACATGAAGAACACCATATTTTCGGAACTTTTCGGGCAGATCTGAGAAAATTAGAGGTTTTTTTCGAAAAAGTGTTTGAATATGATTGTAGGTAATTGAAAAATGAACGTTTTGCAAAAAGAATCACTCAATTGGGTTAAGAAATGAGAAAATTATGATCAAAATAGTTAAACTTTGAAAAAAAATCGCGATCTGGTCTGAAAAGTGTTCGGCTCATACGGGTCGCGGGTCGAGGCCGAACTCTGTTTAAAATTCGAAAAACTTCTAAGTTTCTATTCAAATGTCAAAAAGTTTAAAAGGAAAGAAAAAGGCTGAGATATAGTCACTACGACGACGTTTTGAAAGTTGAAAAAGAAAAAGTTGTCAACCTTTTGCACTACCGAAGCACACGCTTTTCAACCTTTCGTACTCAAGAAGCTGTCAAATTATACCCAAGTCATACCCACGTGATCCATCACCATTAATTTACACTCCTTTACACAATAAATAATTCATCTTTCTCACCACAAAACACCATCTCCAATCAACCTCCATTTTTTCCGGCGACCGACTACCTCCGCCACCAATCACCGTCGTGTAAACTTCCATTTCCGTCGATCATCCCTGCATCGACACGCGTTTTCGCCGGTTACTCTTAATCAAAAACCATACTTCTCAGGTCAGAACCACCAAAAAAAAAAAGAAAAAAAAAAAGAAAAAAACGAACTTTCGTCATCTTCATCATCTTCTCCGGTGGTTTATAGGTTACCGACGACATCCCGTTTTCCGGTAGCAAGAACTCCGAATCACACCATCACTTCCTTCTCCGTTCTCTGTCACCGTAACACACCACAAGCACCGCCGACCTCCGTCAAATATCATCTTCTCCATCGAACACCACTGTCCCGTCGCCTACCTCCGCCATTTAACGTCTTCTCCCGTGAGGTTTACAGTTTTACCCGCCACCACTAACACAACGATCACCGTGAACTCTATCTCTCTTCAAAAAAAAAAAAAAAAAAAAAATTCCATCAATCTGCAACACCACCTCGAATCATCACCGCCCATCATTAATCGATTCATCATTCATCGATTAACTCTTCATCGATTCATCTCTGGTCGCCTATCTCTGTTTATCATTTTCTCCGACTTCTACTGCAACTAAGTATTACTTTGTCTTGTTGATCATTAAAAGAACTAGTTTTGATTTAAAACATAAAAAAAAAATATTTAAATAAATAAAAAAAATGTAGTGAATTAAGAAGTAGTATTAAGAAGTAAGTCTTTGATACAATTTTCTTTTTACACTCAACAAAATCAATTTTAAAAGTTCAATTTTTTTCATAGCCCAAATCATTTTGTCATATTATTTTATTTGAAATTTACACATTATGAATACAAAAGAGCTAAAATGGATGAAAATTTAATTAAATCACTTCATAAGGTAATTTGTGAATTAAAAGATTCAGCTGCAATGTGGGAAATTACAAGTACGCAGAATTATGTTTTATTTGAGAAATCATTTCATGATAGAGTTAAGAATTTACAATTAAGTAATGAGTTCAAAGAAAAATTAGAGAAAAGTGAGAAAATTAATTGCAAATTTGTGATTTTAACTAATAAAGTTCAAGCACTTGAATCTGAAAATGAAAATTTGGAATAAAAAATTACAACTTTTGAAACAGATTCTGAGAACATTAAAATTCAGATTGCTGAACTAACAAAACAACTTCATGACTCAAACCAGTTGAATAGTTTGAACATCAAAAAATATGATTGTGTTTGTGCTGAAAAATGTATTTTGACTGATAAAATCAAACAACTTGAATGTAATTTTGGATCTGATTTACAAAAACAAATCAATATTTTTAATATTGAAAAAGAAAAATTGCTAGATAAAATTACAGTTCTTGAAATAGATATTTCTTTGTCACAAACTACAAACGATGTTTTGAATATCAAAATTGCAAAATTTTCTAAACCTAAAATTTTTGATAAAGGAAAACGTGCGGTACAAGTTCCGATTAAGATTTACACTGGTGAATCTTCAAAATCTTTTACTAAAAAGGTCTCACAATTCACAACTTATTCTCTTGAAAAGAGTAAGTTGTTTGTGAAACCACAATCTTCGAAACCTTTTACTTTTAAATCTAAAAATGTTTTGAAATATTATAAAATTAAAAATAATTCAATTTCTAAAACAAACATTTTGAGGTATACAAGAAATGATTTACTTTCATTGGCACCTAAAATAATTTTTAAATCAGTGCCCATAACAAATCCTGTTGTTGTTTTCAAGACACCCACAGTTTTAAAAGAAAAATGGATTCCGAAAACTCCAAAATCTCAAATAATTCCTCGGAAATTATTTGAAAGTGTAACATCGAGTTTCAATTTCTCTTGGAATTCTAAATCTTTACATCAAATTGATACAACTTATCGATGGTTTCATTCTAACACTAACACCATCGGACCCAACCAAAAATGGGTACCAAAAGTAGTATGATTTGTTTTTGCAGAATGACTTATACACAATTCAAAGTATAACTGTTAGGGTCATTTATATTGTATTCAATAGTTAGGGGACTAGTTGTGTCATATTGTAAAAGTGATAAACTAGTAATTAGTCTTAATCGTGATGATTAGTGAGATAGGTATTTAAAGGAAACTTATCTTCACTAATTGTAAGCTTTCACACACTTAATTGAATTACATTTCAAAGCATTCCTTCCCTCCATCTTTCTCTCTCAACTTTCACACCAAGAACACACACACTTTCACACACTAGATCTTCAATATTGTTCAAATCACCATGGATTAGTTAGATTTCAATCTCATTTGATCTATCAAGTGGTATCAGAGCACAAACTCTCTGTGAGTAGATCCAAATTCGTGGTAATTCGATCAAGATCTGGAAATTTTTAGTGAAAAACTTGTTCCTCGACTGTGAATTTAATTGTCAAGTTTTTATGTTCGAATCAATGAATTGAGTGAAGATTATTGTTTCTCCATCAATTCTAATAGGATTAGAATCAAATTTCGATTAATTCCGTCAACAATCGATCGAGATTCAGTGATTTAGTGGAAAAGTTGAAAAGTTCAAAAAGTTCCTGAAATCGAAAAATTAGATCTGTATTGTTATCGATTGAAGGATATTATCAGATCAAAGTGTTAGGAAATCATTTTGGAGCATTTAGGGATTGGAATCGTTGAATTTGGTCAAATATTGAGCAAGAATTGAATCATAATGGTGAGTTTTTGAAGATGCGTACAAGTTCTCGGCTTCAAGAACACCTTCGATCAACATAGTGTTCGGCTTCTCTGCAAGTTCGGCCCGAAGACCTTGATTATCCAAGTTCGGCCCGAAGACCTTGATTATCCAAGTTCGGCCCGCAGACCTTGATTATCTAAAGTTCGGCTCATAGAGTTCTTCGACCCATATAGAACTTCGGCTCATATAGATCTTCGGCCCATATAGATCTTCGACCCGAACAACATTTAAATTCATATTCAGCTCGAACTTCAGCTCTAAAGTTCGGCTCATAGAGATCTTCGGCCCATTTAGAACTTCGGACCATATAGATCTTCGGCCCGAACAACATTTAAATTCATATTCGGCTCGAACTTCATATTCTCCATCTGTTCGGCCCATTTGAGTTTGGTCCATACTCTTCGGCCCGAACATAATTTGTTCAATCCAAGTCTTCGGCCCAATAACACAAGTGTTTGGCTCGAACTAGTTTAACCCAAATAATGTTTAAGCCCAATACAACATTTAAATCATTTTAAAATGACGTCTAAAGATGCTCTTTCAATCGGAACCGATCTAAAACGTCCGGTTTTATACCGAGGTGAATATGCACAGTGGAAGAAATGATTCCTCCACTTCATTAAGAACCAGGAACTGGCAACGGATATCCTTGATTCACTTGAAAACGGTGTCGCGGTATTCTATGAAGATGTCGTTGTTGCACCAAATGCAAATCCACCAGTTCTTGGCGGTCGAACTCCACTTCCTCCGGCTCGATATGATGCTCAACAAAAACAAAGAGCTAAAGCTGATCTACAATCTTTTTCATTCATCCTTAAAGTTTACCGAATGAGATCTATAATAGTTTAGATAGTTTGGAAACCGGAAAAGAAATATGGGATGAAATAAGAAAGCAAATGGAGGGCACTGTTTTAGGAAACAAAGCCAAAATGGTTACCACTTTGAATGCATATCAATCGTTTAAAGCTACTAGCGGGGAAGATTTCGAAAGCACATATCACCGGTATTGCAATTTGTTGAATGAACTTCGAAGAAATAATCTGAAAAAGGAAAATATTGAGATCAACATCAAGTTCATCAACAGTCTTCTTGCTGAGTGGGCTATGTTTGGAAACAGTGCCATGCAACACAAGGATTTAAGCTCAATTGATGTTCATGAACTGTATGAGTATCTACTTCAAAATGCTCCCATGGTGAAAGACATCGTCAAAACTAAACAAGAAAATGCCAACACTCTTGATACTCTTGCTCTTCTTATAAAAAAATATCAGTCTAATTCATCTGGGAAAATGAAAGAACAAACAGAAGAACATGTAATGGATTCAAAGGAAGAAATGGAGAAAGAACTGGAACAAGTATTGCAAGTTATGTCTTTTATCTCAAGATATGAGAAAAAGTACTATACGAAGCCAACAAACAACAATCAGAGGTTTTCATCCAATTTTAAGTCTGCACCATCTGCTTCAAACACAACTGACAAACCAACAATTACACATTTGGATCCTACAAAGAAGTGCTATAATTGTGGAATTGCTGGTCATTTCTACCGAGATTGCAAGAAACCTAAAGTTCGAGATTCTGAATACTTTAAACGTAAGATGTTAATGGCCAAGCAAATTGAAACAGGCAAGGTGTTATTTAGAGGATCTTCAGTGGATGGAAGACTCAGATCCTGAGGATGAAGAACATTCAGCAAATTTATGCTTCATGACACTTGAAAATGTTGAGATTTCTGATCGTTCAAATGAAGATGCTAACAAAGAAATAGAGGTAATTAATTCTTTCCTGTCTAATTCTTCACATTTAATTGATCCTGATAATTGTTTTGTAACGAACCAGATTTCTGAAATTGATTCTTTAAAACAAAACCTTTTGAATGAAAAATAATTATAAACTAAACTCCTAGAAAGTTTAGCTGATTTTGAAAATGAAAATGAACAATTTGTTCATCATAATGCACAACTTATTCATTTTATTAAACAAAATATAAATTTTGAGAAAAAGAATCTGAAGTTACAAAATCAAATATCAGAATTGAAGGTTAAATATGAGAATGATATTAAGCATTTGTCTCCTGCAATTTCTGAAAAAGAAATTGAAATAACCAATCTTCAAAATACACAATGTTCAACATCAAATGATCAAAATGATAAATATTACACGTTATACATGAAACGTTTCATGAATATCAAATAACTAAAAACTGGTTGGAACGTAAACAAAAAGAATTTGATGACAATGAGAAATAATTTAAATCATTAAACACACAAATAAAAGAATTATCTGAAAACCTACAGGAAAATGACATCAAAACATCACGAGAAGTAAATAACAAACATAATGTCATTCATCAACTTCAACATGATAAAATTCAACTTTCTTCCCACATCAAACACTTCGAAGAAATAATTGCCAAACGAGGTCAAACTGATCAAACAATTCATTTAAACAAGCCTAAAGACTTCAAATATTTAAATTGAAGAGAATGACTGGGAGCTAATAATCCATAATATCTTAAGATGGCTTGTAATGTGCTTCCAACACTGTATGATTCTAAATTCATACATGCAGATGTTTGGCAGAGCTTCATTCGTATGACAGACGAGGAAGAAGAAATTGAAGCTTTCAACAGAGCTAAAAAGGAAAATGTACAAATTAGTTTCAATTACACTGAATTAAACAATACATATGAAACTAAAAAGACAAAATTTGAAAATGAGGATTATTTCCAATTATTACACCAGAACATTTTGAGATTAAGGGTAATGTTGTACTTCAACAAAAAGTAACCCGCAAAATTTACATACCCTCTCTAATTCTAGAAAAGAAAACTTGTCAATTGGAAACCGAAATAGATGAAACACATAAGGCATTTGACAAGAAAAAATCCGCTTTACAAAAAAATTCATGACTTAGAAGATAAAATTGTTGAAATAAAATATGTTTCAAATCAAAGTGCTTCTCCAAAGTCAACATTAGTCAATGACAATTTCTCTACTCCTAAAAATCCAACTATTTTAAAATGAAATTCTAATTCCACTGTGTTAAATTTTTCAGATAGAAATTTAAATTCCAAGCTTAAGAAGCCGATGCAAGATAGGGTGAAAGAAGTTGAGCAGTCACAGAAGTCTAAGTCGTCTAAGTCTAGTATGCTTAAGTCCAATGAGCTTAAGAAGTCTAGATCTTCTTCGTTTTTAGCTTCTTCTTTTTCTAATTCCAATAAATGTAATAACTCAATAACATTTATTTCTCCTGCTACACTTTATGGTATTGTATATGATTCAACAATTTATCATCCTGTTAATTTCACTGTTAATGGTGTCAATTTGATTGTTAAAACAGATAAAACTGACAAAAAGGTTTATTTTGATAGAAAAACTAATACACCAATTTCTCAATATGATACACGATATTTTGTAAGAAAAGATGCTCCGTGTGGTCCATGACATGATGTTCTTCATAAAAATGGTTCAATCATTCATTCATGTACAATTTGTTATCCAGAACCCTGCAAAACAATGCTCGGTCGATCTCACACATCACCAACTACACGTTCTGCACCTAAATCGCCAAAATCTGTTTATCGTGTAGTTTCTGCATCTACATCGCCAAAATCTTTTTCTCGCGTTGTGCATACACCGAAATCGTCAAAATCTGGTTCCTCAACTCCGACTCACAAGCTAAAACAAAAATCATCCACGTTTGTAAAATATACATGGATTAAAAATGAACAATCAAACTGGATTGTACGTTCTCCTGAGAAATCCATAAAATGGTCTATCAAATTAACAAACCCAGAATGCCTCCTTGCAGTTCTCCAAAACTCTAAATTCATACCATTTTTAATATTCTTCATAAAACATTTTTACTAATCGTGTAGGACCCATATCTGATTGAGTACCTTTTTGTTTTAATTGTTTTATGTAGAATATATGGTATCTTGATTCTGGTTGTTCAAGACACATGACCGGAAACAAGAATTTATTAACGAATTTTAGAGACAAATATTACGGTACTGTTCGTTTTGGGAATGATCATTTAGCCGTGATTATGGGTATTGGAGATATAATTCGTCACAATTTAATCATCCGGAATGTGACCTATGTTGAGGATCTTGCACACAATCTTTTTAGTATTGGTCAATTCTGTGATTAAACTTTGGAAGTAAATTTTTGGACAAAGAAATATGTTGTTCGCACCTATGATGGCGAAGAACTTCTTACTAGATCTCGAGAGACAAATCTGTTTACTATCAACCTAAATGACGTAGTTCCACTTGAAGAAGTATGTTTAATGTCAACAGCATCATCAGATGAATCTTGGTTATGGCACCGTCATCTCTCTCACCTTAATTTCAAAAATATCAACAAATTGGTAAAAGGTGGCCACGTATCTGGTCTTGCAGATGTTAAATTTGTTAAAGATCATCTTTGTTCGTCGTGCGAAATGGGCAAAATGACTAAAAAATCTCATAAGACAAAACCAGTTAAAGTCCTTCAAAACCGCTTGAATTACTTCATATGGACTTATGTGGTCCCATGAGCGTTCAAACATTAGCCGGAAAACGGTATGTGTTGGTGATTGTTGATGATTATTCTCTATATACATGGGTTTATTTCTTGCATTCAAAAGATGAAGCTGCTAATATCATCATAGCCTTCATCAAGATAACTCAAACAAATTTGGATTTAAAAGTTCATACCATTCGTACTGATAATGAGACTGAATTCAAAAATCAAACTTTAGATTCTTTTCTTGAATCAGTTGGTATAACCCATCAATTTTCCGCTGCCCGAACACCTCAACAAAATGGGGTTGTTGAACGACGAAATCGTACCTTGGTTGAAGCTGCTCGTACCATGCTTTCATTTTCTACACTCCCATTATCTCTATGGGCAGAAGCTATTAGTACGACATGTTTCACTCAAAATCGTTCAATCATCAATAAAACCCACAACAAAACGCCATATGAAGTGATCAATTAACGAATTCCCAATGTTAAATTTTTCCATATTTTTGGGAGTCGTTGCTTCATTCTGAATGATAAAGACAAACTGAACAAATTTGATGAAAAAGCTGATGAAGGAATTTTTGTTGGATACTCACGAGAATCTGCTTCTTATTGAGTATATAATCGGTCAAAACGAACGATTAGAGAAAGTGTTAACGTTAATTTTGATGAAACCTTTCCTCTAGATTCATTAAGTTCAAATGTTGAAGTTCCTTCACCTTCGACGTCGCCTTCCACATCTGAAAATGATTTAGATATCTTGTTTGAACATCTTTTTGATGATTATCATAACATCCGACATACATTACTTGAGGAGGCTGGCGTTCTATTTCCAACAGTAGCCGATGTTCAAAGCATTACAGTACCTTAAATGCAAAATTCAAGTTCTAATGATTCTCCATCTCCTACATCTGCTGCTCCAAATAACAACTTTTCTCCATCACATTCTGTTTCATCTTTGCCAACTCAATCATCTCCGGACGATTCCTCACCTTTGCAAAATCAATCATCTCCGGACGATTCCCCACCCATGGATAATCAATCATCTCCGGTCATTTCCACACCTTCTGGTCAAGCTGCTACTTCTTTAGATTTATCCTTAGTTCCAGCACAACCTCCATCTTTGGTGATTGATTTCTCCAAATTCAACATTCAACGTGTAGATCCTCCACCCTCTACATCCAATGTTCAAACTGCAATAATCCCTCATCCTGAATTCACTGATACCTCAAACATCATTCCAGGTCAACTACCACTTCCACATTCTCTTAAATGGACAAGAGAGCATCCTTTACATCTGATAATCGGTGATCCTGAATCTTCTGTTCAAACCCGTAGAGCCACTGTTGATGAATGTCATTTTTCTGCATTTTTAAGCTCTAATGAACCAAAGAAGGTCATTGAAGCTCTCTCCGACCCAGACTGTATTCTTGCTATGCAAGAAGAAATCAATCAATTTGAAAGATTAAAAGTTTGGCGTCTTGTTCCAAAACCACCCGTAAAATATGTAATAGGTACTAAGTGGATATTCAAAAACAAGAAGGATGAGAATGGTATTGTAATTCGTAATAAAGCACGTCTCGTTGCGAAAGGATATGCTCAACAGGAGGGTATTGACTTTGAAGAAACGTTTGCTCCTGTTGCACGAATAGAAGCCATTCACATATTCTTGGCATATGCAACACATAAGAATTTTACTATCTATCAAATGGATGTAAAAACTGCATTTTTAAATGGCATTATCAAAGAAGAAGTGTTCATTCATCAAACCGAAGGTTTTGTAGATCCCCACTTGCCAAATCATGTTTATATTCTCGACAAAGCTTTATATGGCTTGAAACAAGTTCCTCGGGCGTGGTATGATGTACTATCCAAATTCTTAGTTGAGTCCGGTTTTTCAAAAGGAAAAATTGATACAACTCTTTTCATCAAACGTCAAGGGGAAGATATAGTTCTCATTCAAATTTATGTGGATGATATCTTTTTGGTTCTACTAATCCCAAATACTGCAAGAAGTTCACTTATCTTATGGTTAAACGTTTTGAGATGAGCATGATGGGTGAAATGAATTTCTTTCTTGGTCTTCAAGTTCGCCAATTACCTACCGGGATCTTCATCAATCAATCCAAGTATATCACTGATCTCTTGAAGAAATATCTCATGGATGATTGTAAACCAATTTCGACGCCGATGTCACCTGGTTCTAAATTGCATGCTGATCCTGATGGCAAACTTGTTGATATTACAAATTATCGGGGGATGATCGGATCCTTTCTATATCTCACTTCGAGTCGACCAGACATTATGTTCTCTACTTGCATATGTGCTCGGTATCAGACTGCTCCTAAAGAATCACATCTTCAAGCAGTCAAACATATATTTCGTTATCTGAAGGGTATTCGAGATCTTGGTCTTTGGTATCCTGAAGAAACTTCTTTTGACTTGACTGCATTCTCTGATGCTGACCATGCTGGATGTATGCTGGATCGCAAGAGTACATCTGGAAGTGTCCAATTTCTGGGAGATAAATTGGTGAGCTGGTCTTCATGGAAGCAAAATTGCGTATCTCTTTCAACTGCAGAAGCGGAATATGTTGCTGCTGCAAGCTGCTTATCCCAGGTAATTTGGATGCAATCACAATTAAAAGATTATTGCTTTTCATACAGCCGTATTCCTTTATATTGTGATTCACGAAGTGCAATTGCAATTTCATGCAATCCTATTCAACATTCCAAAACTAAACATATTGATCTTCGATATCATTTTATAAAAGATCATGTTGAACACGGTAATGTGGAATTGTACTTCGTTTCAACCGATTTTCAATTAGCTGATTTGTTTACCAAGGCTTTAGATGAAAAACGTTTTAACTTTCTTGTGTCTAAACTTGGTATGCTAAATTTAAAAGCTTAAACCGTTTTATTTGTTACAATAATAATGGCTTTCAAGTACATCAGCTTGAAACCCGCTCATATCCAGTAAATCACATAATCGTAAAAACTCTTTCCCACCCCTCTAAAACTGTAAATTTTTCACTTCCTTTATTTTGTCGAGGGGAGAAATATTAATTCTAGGGGGAGAATTAGTATTTCCAGGGGGAGAAACTTTCTTATATCAATACTTATATACTCGTTTGTTTTTTTTAATCGATACATTTTTTTTTCCAAAAGACATTACCTTCCCATGGTTTGCCAGAACCGGCCTTACCTTCCGAGGGAAATATTTTTTAGCCGTTTGGTAAAAGTGAGGGTATAAGTCTAGGGTATAGACATAGGTGAGTGCAAGGTGATGTGAAAACATGAAAATATCAAGAAAACACACCTTTGAGTGCATCCAAACCGTCAATAAACCGGGAAACCTCACTAAAATGTGTTCATTCATGTGTTGAATGTTTCACCAGACTTAACTGGCCCAGTCAAGCATTTGTACTCCACCACCAACCACTCAGATTCCTCTCAATAGGAATTTGTTTAAATTCATCAGGGGACGTAGCACATAATCTATCGACTACTCATTCGGAGTATGTTGGTATTGAAATCATTAACCTCCTGCCCCGGGTTACGTCTTTATTCAAAGCACTGTGTGTCTAGATCTCACCGCCAAATATTTCAAATTTAGGACACATACACTATTGAAAATGAATCTCCATGAATTCATCGGAACACTCATAGTGGCATCACAATCTGGTGCTTCACGAGGATTGAATGGAAATCCTGCTAGAGCTAAAATTGCGCCAACTCTAAACGCAGGTCACACATTTGATTCAACGGTTGTACAAACGACTACCGATTCATATGGTGTGTTAACGGATACTCTATGTGAGTCCGGTATTACCTTGATTGTTCAAGTTGCTGTGCCTAAATTTGATATCTTAAAGGCAACAACTTTTGCCGGAAACACATAAATTTTTCCGATGAAAATCCATGTAAATTCATTCCTACAACGAAACTTCATATATGCTGATAATTTGCACATGAGCATTATAGTTCACTCTCAAATTACTCCTATGATCTGCTATAACCGGCATGATCTTCCCAGGAGCCACCTACAATATAGGACAAAATGTAAGGGTACATAGGTCTAGGTGAGCAGAATCAATTATCACGGGATATTGATTTGGGTGCGCTGAGATAAAATTTGAGAGGGGGAATGTAGTATGGGGTGCAATTCAGCTGAAAACATGGGAAAATGAAATGAGGGAGTAGTTGAAAATTGAAAAGGTAAGCTTGAGTGAGGAGGGTGTGACAGGGTTAAAGAAAATGAAAAACCCTTTCTAAAACGATAAAAAGCCGGGTTGCCGCGTCTCTATCAGATTGCATGTGTTGCTCTCTGATATTGAAAAAGACATCATGGACCCTATGATGCAATGCACAACCCCCCAGCTACTCAAGTATTTCTTAAAAAGTACTTGTTTCATTTTCACGGAGACTATCTCATATGCTATCGACATCTCACTTGGATATTGTTGATATTGAAAAAGAGGACAAGTCTCTCCAGTCCTTGCCTTCGTTTGTCCACAAATTGAGTCTAGAACCGAAATACACTTTTAGGACACAAGCAAACTACCAAGCTTATCTTTTTCATATAGCCAGAACATTCATAGTGACACCAAAATTCTTGGTATTCCATGATGACTGAATGGAAATCCTACCAGTGCTAACATCTAAGCCAATGCTGATCATAGGTCACATAGTTTGTGTAACTGTTGTGTTAACGGGTAATATATGTGATCCCGGTTTACCCTGTTCGATTCCGTGTACATTTTTTATGGCTGCACTTCATCGCTATCAATAACAGTCGGGATATTAGATGTTAAACAAACAACTGTTCTTTTATGTCATCTTCAACGGTCATTGAGATTAAACGATTACAGATTTGATCGTATTTCTTCATACTCAACAACGATCTGGGTTTATCTGCTACAATGTGTTATATATTGATTCATTTAAAATATGAATATATCATTATTCAACACATTTTTATCCTTGAGCTTCAAAGATTCTTTTTACTCCTAACTCGAAGAACTTCAAATTTTACATGATGATTCAGATAAATCTTGTTCATCCTGAGGGGGAGAAAATATTATAGAAGTTCTTATTATAAAGATAAATGCTTACATTTAGGAGATAGAATATATTAGCTTAGTTTACTCCGCATTAAAAGACATATGCACCGGTTAAGGGGGAGTAAACAAGAAACCAAAGATCCATTAAGCATTAATTGTTTGTTTGAGGGGGAGTATATACTTTATCAACATTTTTCCCTAACAACAATTATCAATAATCACAAATCGACAAAGCCACAACTTCAACAAAAGACTTTCGCTATTCAAACAACTCTATATATGGGTCTATATTTTCGTCGATTTACATTTGTGAAAAAGAAGAAACCAATACATTCACAGAAACGTCAAACCACAAATTCTCATCTATTTCCATCCAAAATTTAATCATTTAAATCATTCTTTCCAAATACCATAACAACCATATCCATTCAAAAGTTTAACTGTTCTAATCTGTTGTTACATACCAAATACAAATTATCCACATATATCCAAATCCTAAATGTACATATCATTCGTTCCTACATACAAAACATTCACATTTTAATTTAAATTTTAACCGATACAAATCATTGTTACCAAAAGTTACACACACACATCCAAAACTTACTTTAGCTTTCAAATCATTCTTTTCATAATACAAAACATTATTATTCTATCCACACAAAAAACCTCTACCACAACATCTCAAAATCCCAGTCAAATCCTTTCCTAACTGATGTTTAAATTCTAGAACCTTCAATTCTTTAATATATCAGTTTTAGGAATTTCTTACACCAACAAATTCAACGTTAAAAATTTAGTTCCTTTGAAGGAACACAGGGATGAGGTTCTAAAACTCAAAAAGAGGGAGATTGGATAATGATGAAGACATATTAAGTCAAGAATTCATGAAATCTTCTGAGATACTTTATATTGGTTGAAAAGCCAATTAAAAAGTATTATTTTTCACTGTTCATCAAAAGCTGAAGCTGATACTACATCAAAACTACTCAACGGATAATTCAGTTTCAGACTTTGCCAGAGAAGAAGATTTCAAGAACAGGCTAATCCAAACTATTGATACAAATGGGGAAATTGTTAGGGTTATTTATATTTTGTATTCAATAGTTAGGGGACTAGTTGTGTCATATTGTAAAAGTGATAAACTAGTAATTAGTCTTAATCATGATGATTAGTGAGATAGGTATTTAAGGGAAACTTATCTTTACTAATTGTAAGCTTTCACACACTTAATTGAATTACATTTCAAAGCATTCCTTCCCTCCATCTTTCTCTCTCAACTTTCACACCAAGAACACACACACTTTCACACACTAGATCTTCAATATTATTCAAATCACCATGGATTAGTTAGATTTCAATCTCATTTGATCTAACAAGTGGTATCAGAGCACAAACTCTCTGTGAGTAGATCCAAATTCGTGGTAATTCGATCAAGATCTGGAAATTTTTGGTGAAAAACTTGTTCGTCGACTGTGAATTTAATTGTCAAATTTTTGTGTTTGAATCAATGAATTGAGTGAAGATTATTGTTTCTCCATCAATTCTAATAGGATTAGAATCAAATTTCGATTAATTCCATCAACAATCGATCAAGATTCAGTGATTTTAGTGGAAAAGTTGAAAAGTTCAAAAAGTTTCTGAAAATCGAAGAATTAGATCTGTATTGTTATGGATTGAAGGTTATTATCAGATCAAAGTGTTAGGAAATCATTTTCGAACATTTAGGGATTGGAATCGTTGAATTTGGTCAAGTATTGAGCAAGAATTGAATCATAATGGTGAGTTTTTGAAGATGCGTACAAGTTCTCGGCTTCAAGAACACCTTCGATCAACATAGTGTTCGGCTTCTCTGCAAGTTCGGCCCGAAGACCTTGATTATCCAAGTTCGGCCCGAAGACCTTGATTATCCATGTTCGCCCCGCAGACCTTGATTATCTAAAGTTCAGCTCATAGAGATCTTCGGCCCATATAGAACTTCGGCTCATATAGATCTTCAGCCCATATAGATCTTCGGCCCGAACAACATTTAAATTCATATTCGGCTCGAACTTCAGCTCTAAAGTTCGGCTCATAGAGATCTTCGGCCCATATAGAACTTCAGCCAATATAGATCTTCGGCCCATATAGATCTTCGGCCCGAACAACATTTAAATTCATATTCGGCTCGAACTTCATATTCTCCATCTGTTCGGCCCATTTGAGTTTGGTCCATACTCTTCGGCCCGAACATAATTTGTTCAATCCTAGTCTTCGGATCAATAACACAAGTGTTCGGCCGAACTAGTTTAAGCCCAATAATGTTTAAGCCCAATAAAACATTTAAATCATTTTAAAATGACGTCTAAGATGCTCTTTCTATCGGAACCGATCTAAAACCTCCGGTTTTATACCGAGGTGAATATGCACAGTGGAAGAAACGATTCCTCCACTTCATTAAAAACCAGGAACTGGCAACGGATATCCTTGATTCACTTGAAAACGGTGTCGCGGTATTCTATGAAGATGTCGTTGCTGTACCAAATGCGAATCCACCTGTTCTTGGCGGTCGAACCCCACTTCCTCCGGCTCGATATGATGCTCAACAAAAACAAAGAGCTAAAGCTGATCTACAATCTTTTTCATTCATCCTTCAAAGTTTACCGAATGAGATCTATAATAGTTTAGATAGTTTGGAAACCGGAAAAGAAATATGGGATGAAATAAGAAAACAAATGGACGGCACTATTTTAGGAAACAACGCCAAAATGGTTACCACTTTGAATGCATATCAATCGTTTAAAGCTACCACCAGGGAAGATTTAGAAAGCAGATATCATCGGTATTGCAATTTGTTGAATGAACTTCGAAGAAATAATCTGAAAAAGGAAAATCTTGAGATCAACATCAAGTTCATCAACAGTCTTCTTCCTGAGTGGGCTATGTTTGGAAACAGTGCCATGCAACACAAGGATTTAAGCTCAATTGGTGTTCATGAACTGTATGAGTATCTACTTCAACATGCTCAATGCCAACACTCTTGATACTATTGTTCTTCTTACAAAACAATATCAGTCTAATTCATCTGGGAAAATGAAAGAACAAACAGAAGAACCTATAATGGATTCAAAGGAAGAAATGGAGAAAGAATTGGAACAAGTGTTGCAAGCTATGTCTTTTATCTCAAAATAAGAGAAAAAGTACTATACAAAGCCAACAAACAACAATCAGAGGTTTTCATCCAATTTTAAGTCTGCACCATATGCTTCAAACACAACTGACAAACCAACAATTACACATTTGGATCCTACAAAGAAGTGATATAATTGTGGAATTGCTGGTCATTTCTCCCGAGATTGCAAGAAACCTAAAGTTCGGGATTCTGAATACTTTAAACGCAAGATGTTAATGGCCAAGCAAATTGAAACAGGCAAGGTGTTATTAGCAGAGGATCTTTAGTGGATGGAAGACTCAGATCCTGAGGATGAAGAACATTCAACAAATTTATGCTTCATGGCACGTGAAAATGCTGAGATTTCTTATCGTTCAAATGAAGATGTAACCTAATTATCCACAACCTTTGCCCTAAATTGTAACCTAACTATCATTTGCAAAGAGTTCAACTTTTCTATCCATCTTAATCTTCCATATTATCAATTGTGCATGCTTAATCCATACTTTAATCATTGAAAACGGGATTACAGGTACCACCTTGCGCAAGAGTAGCATGTCTAGTTTATGTAACCCGGAGACGAAGGAGTAATGATAACCCGGAAATGGGGGAGTTGATGAATCTAGATTCTTTCAACCGGATGTTTAACGAGACAACCAGTGTCAAAATCTCTAGAATTCTCGAGCTTGGCTCTGTATTTAACAAGATACGAAAAATACTATAAAAGTGATATAAGAATATCCTAACCAAGCCACCACCCAACTGTGAACATGTCCGTGGCTGCTTAAATTCATTTGCCAGCTAAACATGCAAAAATAACTCCCAAACACCACCGATTCCCTCAATTAAAATCTGCCGACAATGATACACCATGGTCGGTCAACAAAATTTTGCCAGCTATTCCCTTAATTCTTCTTCCTATGCCTTAAAATACAAAACATCTACTAGAGGTTTTTCCTCTATCTTCTCTCTGATTTGGCGCCACACCTAAAGGAGACACAAAAAATAAAAGGAGGAAGTATTTTACTGCATACTTTATATCTCACGACCAAAAGCTAAGATTGCCTTCTTTCTTTCTTTTTTGTTTAGAGCGAATTACATCTAAGGTCCCTGTAGTTTACCAATTATTGCAGCCACCGTCCTTAAACTTCATTAATTACACTGGGAGTCCCTGGTGTTGCCATTTTGTTGCACCCGTAGTCCCTGAAGCAGACATCCATTTATTAGGGTTGTTAAATCCCACATGTGCACAGCACATGATGGGTAGTATGGTAATTGTCCACCCCTTACTCATATTTAAACCCGAGAAAATTACATGGAAGGTCCTTGTGGTATACTATTTATTACAGCCTTAATCCCTGAACTTCATTTATTACACTAGAAGTCCCTGGTGTGTATGTTTGTGTTCATTTGTGTTTGTTTCGTATATGTTTGTGTTTGTTTATGTTTGTTACCCCCGTTCGCGAACCGTCCGTGTACACTAAATTTTCTTAAAAACCAACACGAACACAAAATTCCGTTCGATAAGTATTCACGAACCGTTCATGAACACATTTTTCCTTAACAAACGAACATGAACAAGACCATGTTCGTGTTCGTTCGGTTCGTTTACAGTCCTACAAACGAACACAAATAAGATTTTGTGTTCGTTTAGTTAAACAAACGAGCATGAACAAAGGCACGTTCGTTCGTTTACGTTCATGAACATCCGTTCGTGTTCGTCTGTTTACGTTCATTTGTTAGTGTTCGTTTGAGTTTGTTTATGTTCGTTTGGGTTTGTTTGTGTGTTCGTTTGTGTTTGTTTATGGTTTTTTGTGTTCGTTTGTGTTTGTTTCGTGTACGTTTGTATATCTTTATGTTCGTTTGTGCTCGTTTATGTTTGTTACCGGCGTTCAAGAACCGTTCGTGAACACTAAATTTTCTTAACAAATGAACACGAATACAAAATTCCGTTCGATAAGTGTATAACCAGGGACTTCCGGTGTATTAAATGAAGTTCAGGGACTAAGGCTGTAATAAGTAGTATACCACAGGGACCTTGCATGTAATTTACTCGGGTTTAAATATGAGGAAGGGGTGGACAATTACCATACTACCCATCATGTGTTGTGCACATGTGGGATTTAACAGCCCTAATAAATGGTCGTCTGCTTCAGGGACTACGGGTGCAACAAAAAGGCAACACCAGGGACTCCCAGTGTACTTAATGAAGTTTAGGGACTGTAGCTGTAATTAGTGGTAAACCACAGGGACCTTAGATGTAATTCACTCTTTTGTTTATGTGGATCGGTTAAGCTTGCAAGGAAAATATACGAATCACCACTGATTTCTTGCGGCTAACAATTCCCCCAAGAAAAAGAAAATGTTTAGGGTAAAATACCCCTAATTTAATGAAGGGATAATTTCGTTCATATCCTTGGAAACTTCTGATATTATACATATATCCTTGCAAAATTCATTATTACCTATATATCCTTCCAAACCTTCAAAACTCTCACATATGTCCTTTTACATAATTTAATATTATTTAAATCTTTTAAAATTTTAAAAACATATATATTAATCTAAATTAAGGGTAAAATACCCTAACTACCCTTCAAGTCATTTTTAAGTTCTTAGTCGACCATCATAACAAAGGGAGGTTGTGTTCGTGAAGTTCTTTTTTACAGATTGTGTTCGTGAAGATTTTTTTACAGATTGTGTTCGTGAAGTTCTGTTTATTCTTACATGGATTTTCATTAAATGGGTTTTGGCTTATGTTCCATGCAAATCACCAAAATAAATAACCATAATAATAATTTAAAATTCATAAATAATCCAAAATAAAATAATTTAGATTACAAATAATTTATATTTGAGCATATTAACTAGTCATCTAAAATTTTATGAAGGTTGAGTCGACTCTGAATTCATACTTTCACGAGCTTTCTTGTTCTTTCCTCGTCCCCTAAAATAACAAACAAATGATTAAATTAGTGATATGGAAATTGATTTTTAAAAAGCAAGTAAAACGTTAAATACAAACTAACCTTTTACTTGTGGAACCTTCAGATCCGCTCAAAGGTGCGGGATTCTTACATGTCCGTTCATGATACACATACATACCACAACGTGGACATTAATGTCTTTTCTTAGGCTCATCGGATGGTACAATTCTATTCTTTTTTGGTCGCCCGGGTGGACGCTTGATAATAGGCGGGTATATATTTTCCATTGTTTCTATATGCTCCCATTGATCTTTTCCGGGCAACGGAGCACTTTCTGAGGCGTAGGCTTCTTTGAATTTCTCAATTGTGAAATATGGATCAACATATTTTTCCCAATTAGTCTCCCTTGTGAAAGTAATAAAAGCCGATGCGTGTACGCATGGAAGACCTTTAACTTGCCAAACTCGACAACTGCATTTTCTTTCGTCAAGCATAGCCTCCCAACGCTTTTCTTTACATTTTACTTCAGCTCGATTGTCACTACTTCTACAAACTCGATATTCACCCAAGTTCTTTTCGAAGAAAAACAAACAATATTAGTACATATTTATCTTTATACATCAAACACAAGATAGAAATAACATAACTTGCCTTAGATATTCTCTCGATATATTTTCTTGCATTAGGAACTAAGGTGCCCTTCCACTTATTCATGATCCTCTTTTTCTTGTCAAAGCGTTCCATCAGCTTTTCTCTAACGCCATCAAGAAGATCAAGTACCGCTCTATAACGCATTTCACCAATCCAAGAGTTGAAGGTTTCCGAAATATTGTTAGTAATGTAATCCCACTTGGCTGTTGTACCAAACATACTTCTACTCCAAATCTTCTTATGGTTTTCATTCAGATATACAATTGCTTCTACACGTTCACTAGCAATCTCAGTTAATAATATATCATGCTTACTAGTACTATAGGTATTTGCAGCACCCCATAGTTTGGACTTGAAGAAGTCGCCTCGAAAATGTTTCTTGAAGTTGCTGTATAAGTGCCTCATGCATTCTCGATGCTCAACATTAGGATAAACTTGTGTGATAGCCACTTCTAACCCTTTTTGCATGTCCGAGGATATAACAAGACCATCTGGTGTACCGATTGCTCTTTTAAGTAACATAAGAAACCAAGTCCATGATTTCAAATTCTCCGATTCAAGATCAGCGTATGCAAGTGGAAACATGCCATTGTTACCGTCAATTCATGTGGCGGCTGCTAATACACCATTAAATTTCCCTTTCAGATGACAAGCATCAAGTCCAATGTAAGGACTACAACCACCAATAAACCCTTTAGAGCAAGCTGACAGTGATATAAAAAATCGTAAGAAATGTTTTTTATCATCTTTTGTCTCAAAAATCAATTTCAACCACACTTCCTTGGTTTCTCCTTTGTAATTCCTCTTTGAAATCATGAACTTTCATGAAAGACTCGTCCAATTGCCATAGATATCAGTGTAGGCTTGCTCCTTTCCTCTAAAAACTCTCATGTATGGCACATCGACATTGTAGTTTTTCATAAGCCATTTTTTGAGCTTGGCACAAGAAACATCCCCGTCAGATTTCAGCTTGTCAGTGACCACACTTGCAACCCATCCTTGAGTGGCATGTTTATTACCACCCTTGTTGCTTCTAGTACAAGAATGTGTGTCCAAAAATTTCTTAACCTACATACAATGTATAATTCTAAGAATACAAAACAAGCATGTAAAATAAATGGACAATTTCTTAAATCATATACTTACTTCAAAAGTAACACCATCTTGGGTAAGAGAAGCATGGATTCTCCATTCACACTCTTTATTACCACAACATGCTGTAAGTCGCGTGAGATCACTTTTCTCAATAACATATTCAAACTCATTTGTTAATGCATAATGGTTCAATGCCCTTCTAAAAGCAACCACATTTGCAAACTTTGAATTCACTTTTATTATTGGACTTTTCTTGCTATATGTATAAGTTTTAGAATCATAATTTTCAAGCTCGTATTCATCATCGCCACTATAACGACTATGGTAACTTTCTTCACTTGGACAATTTGAATCTGAATCATTTTCTTCATGAGACTCATCAATATCTTCATCGTGACCACTGTAGCATAAGTTATAATTGAACTCACATTAAGGATTAAAACTAGAAAATTAATGCATAATATCCATAATCAAACTAATAAATATACCTCGGTTGGATAAATTTTTCAGTTGTCACATAAATTGTTGTCTCTTTCTCTTCATTATACATGTTAAGCATCATCGTGAAGTGCTCATTAGAATCAAGTTGAATAAAAGATTGCTCATTTGCATACTTATTGACAAAAAGCATGGACAAACGTAGATCGTTGTTTGATGGGTAATGTTTTTCCACCTCTTCAACTAGATCGCTCAAGTTGTACGAAGATGAGTCCATGTAGATAGCTTTTCGAAAACCAAAACAATATACTTTCGTACTTGAGTTTCTGGCTAAACGAAAAAAACCTCCATATTTAAGTTTGAGCTTGTAATTAGAATGTAGTTGCCTAGTAATGAAAATTAAATAGAAAAAGTGAGTAAGGAAACCAAAATAAAATAAACAACTTCTATACAACAACGACCTAAACTTACTCAATTGGTGGTGAATGAGACATTATCTCCCATCTCGGTGTTGAAAAGTCATGATTACTCATTTCAGTCGTTTCATCCATTATTCATATGCTCTATAATGTAAAATAAAAAATATAATTAATATTCATGTTTGGTTATATCAAGAACAGAAAACATAAATTAAATTAGTTTATAATAATCATTAATGGAGGTCAAAGAAATATTACTTGTTGCTTTCAATTGCAAAGTTACGTTCCTCTCAATGGCGGCTGCGTTTACTAGGTCTTGTTAATGTGTTTGTTTTATTTCAATGATGATAACATATGTAAACGAATCTACTTATGGCAGAAACTTGAAGGGTAGTTAGGGTATTTTACCCTTAATTTAGATTAATATATATGTTTTTAAAATTTTAAAAGATTTAAATAATATTAAATTAGGTAAAAGGACATATGTGAGAGTTTTGAAGGTTTAGAAGGATATATAGGTAATAATGAATTTTGCAAGGATATATGTGTAATATTAGAAGTTTCCAAGGATATGAATGAAATTATCCCTTTAATTAACACTCTAAGGCTTAAAGGGCCTTCTCTATTGGCCGGCTTCCTTTGGTCCCACTCGGCACGACCCTTAGGAAATATTAACCCGGCAAGTCACCAACTAATCCATCCAAAATTACACTTGTCACTCCACATTACTCTTATGTGTTCAATATTTATATTACTTTTTTGTTGGGATATAAACATTCTAATACTGATGCTGCAGTTAGTACTGATCAACAATTATAGAAGATAGTACTGATGGGGCAGAAACACGGAATACTACTGATCTCGAGTTTACTACTGACGATGGCAATCACTACTGATGTCTATATTTGGTGCTGATGGTGTTCGAGATTTTCGTATAGTTTGTTATGGAATGTTTATCTTTTGTAAATTCAATTGTAATCGTTTCCTAGAATAACTAGGTTAGTATTTTAGGCTTCAAGGACTATTATAAATAGTTCCTTACGAATTGTAAACGTACGTGTGTATTGTTCGATTTAATCAATATACATTGAAGCTTTTTTGTGATAATTGTGTTCTTATTATTATTCGTATTCGATTATAGTTTTCATTGTTCTTAATCAAATAACAAGAGTATTAATCCGCTGTAACTTCTCTTGTTAGTAGATCTTTGATTCAATAACTTGTTCGAGTTATTCGATCCTGACAAGTGGTATCAGAGCATTAAGGTTCTAGATCTACGAATTAAGAACATCAAAAAAGTTTCATACTTTCGAATCCAAAATTGTTAATCATGTCTGATAACAATGAAAGCACACAGGCTAACAAAATCCCAATTCTCACTCCCAACAACTTTGGGATGTGGAAAAATAGAATCAAGCAATACATGCTGGTTACTGATTATTCCATGTGGGAAGTTATTCTAGAAGGAAACAAAACCATTCAAACTCCATTAGCAAGTTCATCCACTGAATCTGACAAACTTAAGTGTGAAAAAGAAAAGAAGGACGGAGGAATCGAACTCAAAGCCTTAAGCACTCTTTTGCTTGCTATACCCAATGACTATCAACATTTATTTGTTGAATATGATGATGCAAAGAAGTTGTGGCAGGCACTGGAGAAGAGGTTTGTAGGCACCAAAAGCACCAAAAGGAACATGAAGTCTGTTCTGAAGCAATATTTTGAAAACTTCAAAGGATAGAAGAATGAATCATTGTCCCAAGTCTTTGATCGATTCAACAAACTTATTGGTGAACTCAATCAAGTTTGTTTTATACCAGACAATGATGATGTAACAGAAAGTTCCTTAGATCTCTTGGTGAAGAATGGTCTATGTACACTGTTATATATAGACAAGGAGATGCACTGGAAGAGAAAGAGTTGGATGAACTATACAATGAACTAAGAGTGTTTGAATCTGAGGTAAGTAATAAAACTCCCAATTTACCTTCAAACAATGTTGCTTTTATGTCTAGTACAGGAACAGGTCAAGAGGCTACAAAGAATGCAGGAATTAAAGATGCAGCAAGAGAATCCTTTTTCACTAGTCATGTGCACACTGCATTGATTAGTGAAGATTTGGAACAACTTAATCTGGATGATCTGGAACAGATGGACATCAAGTGGCAATGCTGAGTTTAGGAACAAAAAGGTTCCTCAAAAGAACTGGCAGGCAAAATCTGACTTACAATAAAGGTGATCGTGCTGGATTTGACAAAACCAAAGTCAAGTGCTACAACTGCAGTAATCTTGGTCACTTTGCTAGAGAATGTCCTAGCAAAGATCAAAGATCAAATTACAACAAAAACAGCACTTCAAATTCAACTGCATTAGTATCTCAAGAAGGACAAGGTTATGACTGGAGTTTTCAAGCAGAGGAACATGCTCAAAATCAAGCTCTTATGGCCTTCACTGATTCTACTACTGAGGTACATTCTAAATCCTGCACTCCTGAATACATTAGAGCATATAAAGAATTAGAAAAACTTAACAAAGAAACACTTGAAGAGATGATATTAAACAGAAATAGGAGAATTGAATATAATGGTTGTATAGCTGATCTTGAAAATCAAATTAAAATCTATAAAATAACCGAACAAAAGATAAAAGATGAATTGTTACATACCACTTATGATAAAGAATATGTTGAGCTAAAGTTAAAAGAAACTTTAATTAAATTAGAAGAATGTCAAATGGAATTAGAACAAAATAAATTAACTATTAAAAAATTTGAAAGAAGTTCTAAAATTATTGATGAATTAACCAGTAATCAAACCACTGAAAAAGTTGTGCATGGAGTGGGATATCATGCAGTTCCACCTCCAACTAATTTTATCCCTCCTCTTAAATCAAGCACAGAAAGAACATTAAATGAATTAAAAATAGAAAATCAAACTGAAACTAATAATGATTCATCTGATGATGATCAAACAACTGATACAAGTTTTCACACCACACAAAGTCAAACTGAATCCCCTAAATATAACTCAGAAAATATACCAACAATTTTAAGAAGGGGAAATCAAAGAAACTTGAACCAGTTAAAAGAACAATGAAAGCCTGAAGGTGCTAAATCAAAAAAATTAACATGCTTAATTTGCAACAAAGTTAACCACATAGCAAAGAATTGTCACTTCAATCCAATTAATTGCAAAGAATTCAAAGAGTTTAAAGAAAACAAAGAAAAAGAGAAAGCATTAAAGCTAAAACAAACTGAAGAAGCAAAAGAAATTAAAAATCTACATGTTGAAGTTCCCAAATTTGGAAGAACTGCACAAAGATTCGTGCAAAATATCAGGCATGGAAGTCCAAACAGAAGTAATTATTTCAAAAACAATGGAAAACAAAATCAATTTCCACAATACTTATTGTTTTCAACCATCAGTAGGAACTTTTCCAGGTTTACTACTGATAAAAACCCTAATTACAATGTTATCTGGTACAATTACAAAAACACTACTTACTATGCTAAAAATCACATTACCCAAATACTACTGGTCCATCAGTAGTAAAATACTCAAAAGCCAAAAACTAAGGGTATATACCTATGTTAGTAGTAAAACAGAACACTAGTACTAAACAACAAAAGATAACCAAAACTGCATTCAAAGCTCATCCATTTCGAAAATCTTACTCTTCAAAGGATGAACCCAAGGCAAAACAAGCTTGGGTTCCTAAAATTACCTAACCCATTTACTTTATGGAATGCTTGGGTTCCCAAAATCTTACTCTTCAAAGGATGAACCCAAGGTGTAATGCTTCCAGCGGGCAGATGAGTTGGAAATGTGTGATGTGGATCAACTCATGACCTATCACAAGCTGCTGAGTTCCTCTACTTAAGAGGGAAGAGAAATGAAGAATCTAATAGACTCAACCTTCCGCTCACTGTATCGCATTATCGTTGGATAAGCTATATCCAAGGCATTATATTTTTTTTGATTTTCCTTGTATTTAAATTTCATTATCAATAGAAAATCAAAACTTTGTAATATACTTGTAAAAATTGTAAAAAGATAAACATATGCAAAAGAACCCTAAGGGTCAAAGTACATAAGTATTCAGCTGACTTCTTTCAGCTGAATCATTACAGGGTTACACTTATACGGCTATTCGACTGCATCAAATAGGGGGAGATTGTTAGTCCCAAGACTAAGTAAATAAGATTTGATGCTGGATAGCCAAGAAGAATAAACAACAGCTGAAGTAGGTATCTCAGCTGAAGCAAGTATATACAATAAACCTTGACCTGAGTACATACTTAGCTTTAGGATACAAGTCAAATCAGCAGCTATTAACGAGAGTTCATTCGAAGTCTAAGACCAAAGGACAAAGACAAGAAGAAGACTATTCAGCTGATTGTGGAATCAGCTGATAGTACCTGCTGCAGATGAAGACTTAAAGAAAATGTTCATTGACACCTTGGACATTTCCCTTTCCCGCTCAAAGAAGAAGAAAACGATGAAGATCTTCTATTTTGGAATAGAAGATAATGTCAGTACAACTTCATCGTTTGTCCCTCAAGCATGTAAAGAGAAAGTCAACAACTTTTATACTTGTGTAGTACACCTTTCACTGTGCGTCAGAAAAGGTACCGGAAGAAGTGGACACAAAGTACACTCGGGACAATAACTTGTACAATAGCATTTAATGATCCATGGCAAGTCTACATCGACGAATAATATGTTTACACGTCGTCAAACTTGTGGACTAAGGAACATGGATCTTGGGCTATAAATACTGATGTAAATGCTTGCATTTAAACAACCTTTAGAATACCCTTAGAAATCATTAGAACAAGAACATTCTCTGAGAGTTAGTTATTGTCTAAGTATTAACTCCTCCATAGTTATTACTAAGTCATTAATATCAGCTGTTAGTATCAGCTGATATAACTCTTAGTGTATACTCTTCTAGTTTGAGCGGTCTAAAGTGTCAACTCAAGTATAGAGTTTTAGGTAGTGTGTACTATCTATTTCCGCAAACTCTGTATTGTATTAAGCTGTTTTTAATAAAACTCTTAATCATTTAAATCTTGTTGTTATTTACCTATCGTATCTTCGTTACTCGGTCATAACGCAACACGGTTGTGTTGTTGGGATCCAACAACTGGTATCAGAGCGGGTGTCAAAATTGTTTTTCCATCAATTTTGAGCATCTGTTATGGCTGAACCTACATCATCAGATCTTCCATCATCTGGAAAACCTCCCAAACTAACTCAAACCAACTACCCCATGTGGAAAACGCGTATGTTGTCCCACATGGTTACCTATCACCCAAAACTTTAAGATAATATAATGATAGGAAAATACGTTCCCAAAACCCTTATTCCTGGAACTCCTGAAGTTCCAGAACACTATGTTGTGAAATCTGAGGCTCAATGGACAGACGCTGAAAAACGTCTTGTTCATCTTGAGAATAAAGGAAGGGATATGCTTTTTCAAGCAGTTGGTGATGAACTATATCACAATATACAATTTTGTGATTGAGTTAAAGAGATGTGGGAGAGGCTGGCTGAAGTTTATGAAGGCACATCTGTTGTGTGTGAACATAACAAAAACATGCTCATACATGATTATGAACTGTTTAAAGCCAAGCCTAGTGAGACTATCGCTCAAACATTCAATCGGTATAACATTCTGTTAAACGAGCTGAAGTCTCATGGGGTTAATAAGGACGCTATGTCCAAAATGTGTAAGTTTATGGCTGCCTTACCTTCTAAATGGGCTACCATCATAACTTGCATGAGTACGTCTCCTACTTTGAAAGATTATACTCTTTCCTCTCTCTATGGTATGTTTCTAAGCCATGAGAGAACTGTACTCAACAAATTTCAACCTCCAAAGGACTCTAAGGTGAGTCTCTCAGGATCTTCGACCGCTCTTGTTTCTCTAAACAAGCCCAGCAGAATCGAATATCCTCCATCAGATGATGAAGCTGACAATGCTTCAGCTGCTGGTTTGTTCAGCATGCCTGAAGTCAGCATTGAAGAAGTTGATGAAGACGAAGACAACGAAGCCCTTATAACTGAGCTAGCCTTACTTGTTAAAAATAGAAAATTCTTCAAAAACAAGTCTGGCTCCTCAGCTAGAGGCTCGAGTAGCAGATCTATCTCATCAGCTGTGTCTTCCAGACCCTCTGGAAGTACACCTGACATCTTTGAGATAACTTGCAACAACTGCAACAAGAAGGGACACTATGCTAACGACTCCAAGCAGAAGAAAGCTAGCTCATCATCTTCAACTGGTGAGTCCATTGAAGAAAAATACAAAAATCTACAAGCCTTCACCAAAAAGATTTTAGAAGAAAAGAAGGCACTTGAAGGCAAAGCTGCTGACAAGGGTCTTGTAGCTGAAACTCATGATTGGGCTGACTCTGGTGACAGCTCATCTGATGACGATGAACAAATGGCCACAATGTGTTTGATGGCTTGTGTTGATGATGATGAAAGTATTACAGCTGATGATGCTAGTTCCTATAAATGGGTCAACATTGTTCACAAAAAGGTAACCTCTCTAATCTCCGCTGAGGCTACTAAAGCTAAAGAAATTGTTGACTCTATTATTTGTGACTTGCACTTCATTGATCAGCTGAAAGGTGAATGTTTGGATAAACATAATGCTATTCTACGTGAAAATGCATTTTTAAAAGAACGCTTAATTGACCGCAAAACTTTAAAAGAAGAACTTTCTGAAACAAAATTTATTAACTCAGTTCTTCAACATGATCTAAGTGAAAAAGTTAAAGAACTTGAAGCAATTAAAAAGATTTGTGAATCATGGTCTCGTTCATCCAAACGTGTGAGTGAATGTGTTAACTCACAAATCCCCAGTCAAGTACAAGCTGTACTAGGAGGAGATTTCCTAGCTGCAGCCGATGTACCCGACAGAAGTACAGATGATCTGTACTACTCGTCAGCTGATGCTTCTGTGCCAGCTGAAGAATTAGTTTTTGGTTCCTTTGTTAGGTCTACCAAAACCTATGCTACTGAGATGTCCTCAGAAGATCCTTCTGTGGCTACTGGTGAAGAGTCATCAACTGACTCCTCTGCCATGGTAGTTAGGACACCCACTGTAGTCATTGTTGAACCTAGAAAATCTGTCTTGGGTTCAGCACCTGCTGCCTCTTCTGCTAGATCTCAGCAGAAGACTAGAAGAACAGCAGGAAAGAAAACTGTTCTTACACCCTCCAAGGGTGAGCCAGTTGGAGTTCGTACTCGAGCTGCAAAGAACAAAGGTAAGAGTGTGTCTAAAAACACTCCAAGTCCTTCTTCAGCTGTGTCTGTCAGACGGCTGAAAGGAAAGGTCAGCAAGCTGACATCACTCGTTCAAACTCTGACTATCTCTGATAATCAGAAAATGAAGGGTATTTTGGGTCCAGTTCCCAATCCTACTGCCTCGCCCTCTACTCCACTGCAGAGAAACAGAAAATGCTATAAGTGTGGAGATCGTGGGCACACGGCAAGCGAGTGTGACAGCACATGCTTGAGACCTTCCCCAACTTCAGTATGTGAGCCTACTGAAAAGCCAACTTCTGTGAATCCCAGCGGGAAGTCACAAGGACCCACCGAGGTGTGGGTTCCAAAAAAGAACTAGCTCTTTTATCTTATGTGTAGGGTGATGAAAGCAAACATGTCTGGTACCTAGACAGTGGTTGCTCAAGACACATGACTGGTTACAAATCCCTGCTGGAAGAGTTTGAAGTTTGTGATGGCCCCTCAGTAGTTTTTGGTGATAATGGTAGAGGCTCAGCTGAAGGTTATGGAACCATCTCTAATGGATCCATAAAAATCACAAGAGTTGGTTATGTAAATGGGCTGAAACATAATCTTATCAGCATTAGCCAACTTTGTGATGCAAAGTTCTCAGTGAACTTTAACGAATACAGAGGAATGGTGACAGATAAGAATGGAAAGGTCGTATTAGTTGCTCCCAGAACCAAGAATGTCTATACACTTGACATGAATCCTCAAAATCAAGAAGTCTGTCTATTCTCTCACTCTACTAAAGAGCTGAATTGGCTGTGGCACAAAAGACTATCTGACCTGAACTTCAAAAATATATCGAAGCTGGCGCGAGGTCAGCTGGTGAATGGTCTGCCACAAATCAAATATGAAAAGGATAAGCTTTGTTCTGCATGTGAACAAGGTAAACAACATAAAAGCTCCTTCAAATCAAAGCAATGTTTTTCCATCAACAGCTGCCTTCACATGCTCCATATGGATCTTTTTGGTCCCATGAGCACTGAAAGTCTAGGTGGAAAGAAGTATACACTTGTTATCGTTGATGAATACTCACGATATACTTGGGTAATATTTTTACGCCACAAAAGTGATGCAGCTGATGAAATCATCAAGTTCATCAAAAGGATGGAACTTCTAAACGGGTCTAGAGTCAAGATGCTGAGATCAGACAACGGTACTGAATTCAGAAACAAGACTTTGGAAGATTTCTGTTCAGACATTGGGATTTCCCAAAAATTTTCAGCTGCAAGAACACCTCAACAGAATGGTGTTGCTGAAAGAAGGAACAGAACCCTTATAGAAGCTGCAAGAACAATGCTTGCTGAGTCAAACATGCCTTAGCAATTTTGGGCAGAGGCTGTTAACACAGCTTGTTTTACTCAGAATAGGTCTCTCTATGTGAAGAGACACAAAAAGACTTCTTATGAGATTTTCCGTCAGAGGAAACCTTTCATCGATTTCTTTCACGTGTTTGGCTGTGTGTGTTTTGTGTTAAACACAAGAGATCAGCTGAGTAAATTTGACTCTAAAGCTGATGAAGCCATTTTCTTGGGATACTCCACTCTATCCAAAGTATATAGAGTTTTCAACAAAAGAAGACAAACATTGGAAGAGTCCATAAATGTTACCTTTGAAGAACACTCAAAAGCTTTGAACCCCTCCTCTGCTGACTCGTCTGATGCATTTCAGAGATCAGCTGAATCATCCCCTGATGATACAACTGAAGCATTCTCCGATGCTTTAAATCTCTTTGATGTTCCCGTAAATGAATCAGATGAGACATTCCATGATGCTCCTACATACCTTGTGGACATTGTAGCTGTTCAACAAGAGATTCCAACAGTTAGAGCATCATCTAAGGCTACTTCTAAGCCACCTCTTCATACTTCAAGAAGATCAGTTCAAAATGAAGTAATTCATGCTGCTGAGCAGTCAGCCGCTCAATAAGGATCCAATTCTGCTGAATCTTCCTCTTCTACTGCTGCTCCTCAATCTAAGTGGACCTCAGAACATCCAATTGAGTTAATCATTGGAGATCCACAGCAGGGAGTAGTCACTAGAAGTAAAGCATCATGCAATCTTTGCTTATGGTCTTGTTTTCTAGCAACTGAAGAACCGAAAAATATTAAGGCTGCTTTAGAAGACTAAAGCTGGATTCAGGCGATGCAGGAAGAACTTAACCAATTCGAGGTCAACAAAGTATGGCAGCTGGTGCCTCCACCAGCTGGAAAGACAATAATTGGTACTAAATGGGTATTTAGGAATAAAATGGATGAAGAAGGTGTAGTTATTCGCAACAAAGCTAGACTTGTTGCACAAGGATACAGACAAGAGGAAGGAATCGATTTCGATGAAACATTTGCTCCAGTAGCTAGGCTTGAGGCTATTAGAATATTTCTAGCCTACGCTGCTTACAAAGACTTCACAGTTTTTCAGATGGACGTGAAGAGTGCTTTCTTAAACGGGAAACTGCAAGAGGAAGTGTATGTTAAACAACCACCAGGGCTTGAAAATCCTAAGTATATAGACTATGTGTTTAAACTGGATAAAGCGTTGTATGGGTTGAAACAAGCTCCTCGTGCATGGTATGATACACTCTCCACGTTCCTCATAGCAAATGATTTCACCAGGGGAAAGATTGATAAAACCTTATTCATTCGCAAAATCAAAGGTGATATCATTCTTGTTCAAATTTATGTGGATGACATAATTTTTGGTGCTACTGATGAAAAACTTTGTAGACGTTTTTCAAAACTTATGTCTACAAAGTATGAGATGAGTATGATGGGTGAATTGACATATTTTCTTGGCTTACAAGTTAAGCAATCTAAAAATGAAATTTTTATAAATCAAGAAAAATATATCAAAGATCTTTTAACGAAATTCGATATGAATTCATCATCATCCATGAAAACACCAATGGCTCCTCCAAACAATTTAGATGCTGACATCACTGGTAAGTCAGTGGATGTCACATTCTATAGAGGAATCATTGGATCATTACTCTATCTCACCGCCAGCAGACCAGATATTATGTTTGCTACTTACATGTGTGCTAGGTATCAAGCTGATCCTAGAGAATCTCACTTAATAGCTGCAAAAAGAATTTTGAGGTACCTTAAGGGTACTCCAAGCCTAGGTCTTTGGTTTGCCAAAGACTCCGGGTTTGATCTAATTGGCTATTCAGATTCAGACTTTGCAGGTTGCAAAATGGATAGAAAGAGCACCACTGGAGGATGTCAGCTGCTTGGTGGAAAGCTAATCAGCTGGACAAGCAAGAAACAAAGCACTGTTTCTACCTCCACAGTTGAAGAAGAATATGTTGCTGCTGGAAGCTGTTGTGCTCAAGTCCTTTGGATGAAGAATCAGCTTGTTGATTTTGATATGAACTTCTGCAAAGTTCCTATCTATTGCGATAACACGAGTGCTATTGCAATCAGCAACAATCCAGTTCTTCATTCTAGAACCAAACATATCGACATAAGGTATCATTTTATTAGAGATCACATTGAACAAGGTGACGTGGAACGCCACTTCATTTCAACTGACCTTCAGCTGGCTGATCTATTCACTAAGCCTTTAGATGAAAAACGATTCAACTTTTTGATCAGCGAGTTAGGTATGTTGAATGCTTGAATCAACTGCTGAAGTACTATCAGCAGCTGATAAGATTCACCATGTTACTTAGTACATTCAGCTGAGTAAAACCTTTTGAATTTATCAGTCAGCCGAATAAAATCTCTTAAATGATAACTTATCATGTTTTATAAGTTAAAACGTTTGGTTCTTCCATAAAAAGGCATCTTTCAACACTATCCACACGTTCTCTGTGGCAAATATTTCCACTCAAGTGAAAATATTTGGCATTTATGACGGACAAGACACCCTGACACAGAGACGGCTCCACTACCCTGACACAGAAACCGCTCCACTACCTCACACTGTCACATCCAACCTCCTTTGCAAGATAACCAACGTGTCTCTAGTTGGTTTATAACTATCCATTTTGACCCGGTTGAAAGTTAAATCTTTACCCAAACCGACCCATAAATCCCTATAAATACCCATCCATTCTCCACTCCTCATCATCTCTCCCACGATTCTTTCTCCAAAAACCCTCTAATTCTAAACCTTTATCTTTCTTCCCTCTCTCCTAAAAATGCCGAAGAAAGCCCCAAAGGTTTCTCTTACTAGGGCTGCTATTGAGTTCTATCAGAACTCAAACCTAGTAGGCAACTTTTCCCCACCGGATGATCTTGTCGATATTTATTGACCAGTTGTGACGTTTGTGCGTCACTGCCCCATCCGTGGTGCCTTTACCAGAGTCACCAAGAGTAACATTGAGCTCTTGCGTGATTTCTGGATGTCCGCCTCCGCTCCTGGAGACGACATTACTGCGCAGGTTGGAGATCATCAAATCACCATTTCTCTTGATGATTTCCGAGTTGCCTGCGGATTCGATTATCTGCAACCTGGTGAAGAATATCAGCACACTAAATCTGCTGATGAAGCTAAAGCGAGTCTAATCCGCATCAGTGGATACAGATTAGAAAATGAAGAAGACAGTGTGCCGATCTTCAAGAAGTCTCAGCTGACGAGACCCTGGGCCTATCTCTTTACCCACATCATTCAGGGTATTGGAGGCAATTCCGGGTCTCTCAACCAGTGCAACTCCAGCATGCAAGTTTTTGCTGAAGCCCTAGTCACTAGTCAGCGGATCGACTACGGGAAACTGGTGTACGAGGAGGTCAAGACGAAGCTGAAAAGCAAGGGAAATCATATTTCCTATCTTCGCTTTTTCACATTGTGCATTGCACATGTGATGGTTGAAAAGCTGGAGATCAGTTATGAAGACCTTCCAGGGGAATCTGTGATGGTTCGTTCCATCGCTAGCATCATCGTCCAAAGGAAGGAAGATGAAAGAGAATTTCCTCTCACCTCGTACATGCTGAAGATCATAGATGATCGAGTCAGATCCAAAAGGGATCGAAACAAGGGCACAACATCGAAGAAATCTGCCCTCCAAGAAGGTTAGTCCTTTTCTCATCTGAAGCGTTTTCCCTCAACTGGGCGTCCATCCCCAGCTGCTGATGGGAAAACCACCACCTCAACAGGGACCTCGATCCTTGAGAATGAGGATTATGCTGATGTAGATGACTCTCCTCTGGTGGTGAAGAAGCGAGTTAAGCGACCCTCTAATCGCCCTCCTTCTTCTTCATTCTTTTTATCATCTTCTTCTGCCATCAGCACCCCTGTTACTCCTCTGCTGGAGGTAAGAAGAACTACTTCTATTGAAGTAGAGAAGATGATTGCAGATGCTGAACTTGAAAAAGATTCAGCATCTGGACTCAGCCGGGGTCCTAGAGAAGATCACTTACGATCAGAGGTTTCATCAGCTTCTGATCTTTGTTCTTCTCATTTTCAGTCTGGCAGTGTTTCTCAAGGAACTCCACCAACAATCGGAGATCCTGGTCGAACACTCTCGGCTGGTCCCCCCTCTTCCTTCCCTTTCATCCACTCTCTCTCTGCTGATTTCTCAACAAGTCAGCAGACTTCAAAACGGCAATTTCGTTCTTTAGGAGTTAGTGCCGGCTCCAACCTTCTGCATAGCTCCTCGACCGATTCATTATCTGTCGTTGTAACAAGGGAACAAACTCCACAAGCAACCTCAGTCTCTCAACAGACTGCTGGTGAAGTTTTCGGCTCAACCCAAGCCACCCGAATGTCAGCTGCACACACACCACCCCCAACTTCTTCATCACTCCCTGAGTCATCAGCTGATGATAGATTGACTGGAAACCAAGTCAATCTTGAAGATGTTCTTTCTGTTTCCCACAACGTCACCGGCTTAAACCAGCAGGTGATCAAGGAAACCACCACCGCCAATGAAGAGACAACTCTAGACCGAGTTGTTACTGAGGCAACTACCCAAGCTGCCAGTGATCGCGAACGTATTCGCCAACCGAGCTGTGAGGCAGCTGACCCACCACCCAGAGGAATTCTTCCTCCAGTCCCCATAACAGTTTCACCGGCTGTTGAGACCGAAGCACCAGATTCTCAAACAGCATTTCATATGATGTTTGATTCTGCTGATATCCCCATTCAGCAGTACATCTTTTCAGATGATGAAGAGATGCATGAATCTGGGCTTCAAACTGTTTTGACAACTCAAGTAGGCACTTCTGCTTTAACCCCAGAAGTTTCAGTTGGACCCATCTCACCCCCTATAGTTTCTGAGGAACCCATAGGAACTCTTCTTCCTACCTCGGGAACACCTTCTTCCACAGCTGAGGTTACCCCTCAAGCTGGAGACATGCCGGACCCCCTCCCCAAAAGCGTCCAAGTGTCCCATGCTGAATCCAGCAAAGCTGGAGGAAGCATTCCCATCAGAGCCGCTGCTGCTCTGATGTCTAGTGTTGTTACATCCCAGATTCGACCTGGGATGGCCAAGCTAAGTAAGCAGATGGACACCCTTCGCAGGGATGTTCCAAAGAAGTTTGCTGCTACTGCTGACTAACTCTCTTCCAGCATAACTTCTCTGCACACTGAGGTTCACACTCACACTCCTCAGCTGGCTCTTCTTGCTGAGCAGATTCAAGGCACCTCCAAAGGGTTCACCTCCCTCAAAGAATACCTTCAGCAAGAGGTGAACTCCATTCGCGAATCTGCCAGTGTCGAAAAAGACAAGCTTCTCTCCGAAGCTCGAGCCACAGAAGCTAAATTTGATCGACAGATGGATACCTTGACTTCCAAGGTGTCTCCTCTTCTTACAGTTGTCGATCAACTGACCACTGCTCATAGTCACCTTTCTACGGCTATTGAGGGGTCTGCTTCTGTTGTGTCCACAAGGATGGACAAGTTGGAGACTGAAGTCAGCTTGTTGACTTCTCAGGTCGCTGGTCTCCAAGGCACTCTCAACCTCATTCTACAAAAACTAAATGAGGGTGCCGCTGCTGCTCGTCCTGCTTCAGCACCAGAGAGTGCCGCTCTTCTTCGGGTACTCTCTGAGGGGGAGAAAGAGGCCACTCCAGCAGGTTGAGCAACATGGTGAACGAGAAAGTTCACAACTCATAATCACCTCTGCTGTTGGAGCCAATACTGAAGACGTTCCAGCAGGTGACAACTCAAGAAATCCACCTATCACCTCTGCTGGAACATTAGAAGAAGAAGCTGAAACCTCACCTGGTTTTACTAAAATCGTTGATTCCTTTGAATCAGTTGAGGTCCCAAAAGTCCAAGCCCCGCAAATCCAAAACCCACAGCCTATTTCACAAGAGATTCCTCATCCAGCTGAGGGGGGGGGGCCTACATCTGCTGTGGTTGAAAACCTCATTTTAAATGAAGTTGGATCCGCTGCTGATCTCGATACAGCCTTAGCCCTTCAAAGAAAAACTCATGAAGAGCCGCATCGAAGAGCTGAAACTCAAAGAGCTGAGAACATTAGGTTGTTCAACAAAGTTCTTGATCAGCGTAGGCAGGAAGCAAAGATCACCAGTGTAAGGGCCCCCAAATTCGATCCCAGCTGCCCTGATGAAATTATAATAACAAGGGCTGGGAGTGCGGTGCTCCATGAAAAGTTTCTTCTGAACAAGATCAGCCTCATTCTCAACTACGATGAATGGAAAGAGGCTGAAGCAGCTGCCAGAACTGCGAAACCATCGCAGATTATAACAGAACTGGTAAATGAGATTCAATTCGCAATCTACTCCTTCAAGACTCTGTGCGATGAAATCAGGAAACATGCTCCTGAATTGGTATATCGCGTACCTCCTGAATTGTATGAATCTCAAGCTGCTGTTGTCAGAAAGACTGCTGGTGAGAGCTCCTCAGCGAGAGGGGAGAAACGTAAGTCCGTTCTCCTTGAGCCTCTTGCTGACTCCAGACCACTGGATATTGGGTCGTCAATCATATTTTCTAAACGACCAAAACCCAATATCACAAAAGCCGTTCCCACGGGAGTTAACTTTGTCCCTGGGCTGATCGTGAAAGAACCAATTCACGGCTTTTGCTATCTGGAGAAGAAGGTGCAATGCTTCCAGCGGGCAGATGAGTTGGAAATGTGTGATGTGGATCAACTCATGACCTATCACAAGCTGCTGAGTTCCTCTACTGAAGAGGGAAGAGAAATGAAGAACCTAATAGACTCAGCCTTCCGCTCACTGTATCGCAATGTCGTTGGATAAGCTATATCCAAGGCATTATATTTTTTTTGATTTTCCTTGTAATTAAATTTCCTTATCAATAGAAAATCAAAACTTTGTAATATACTTGAAAAAATTGTAAAAAGATAAACATATGCAAAAGAACCCTAAGGGTCAAAGTACATAAGTATTCACCTGACTTCTTTCAGCTGAATCATTACAGGGTCACACTTATACGGCTATTCGACTGCATTAAATAGGGGGAGATTGTTAGTCCCAAGACTAAGTAAATAAGATTTGATGCTCGATAGCCAAGAAGAATAAACAACAGTTGAAGTATGTATCTCAGCTGAAGCAAGTATATACAATAAACCTTGAGCTGAGTACGTACTTAGCTTCAGGATACAAGTCAAATCAGCAGCCATTAACGAGAGTTCATTCGAAGTCTATGACCAAAGGACAAAGACAAGAAGAAGACTATTCAGCTGATTGTGGAATCAGCTGATAGTACCTGCTGCAGATGAAGACTTAAAGGAGATGTTCATTGACACCTTGGACATTTCCCTTTCCTGCTCAAAGAAGAAGAAAAGGATGAAGATCTTCTATTTTGGAATAGAAGATAATGTCAGTACAACTTCATCGTTTGTCCCTCAAGCATGTAAAGAGAAAGTCAACAACTTCTATACTTGTGTAGTACACCTTTCACTGTGCGTCAGAAGAGGTACCGAAAGAAGTGGACACAAAGTACACTCGGGACAATAACTTGTGCAATAGCATTTAATGATCCATGGCAAGTCTACATCGACGAATAATATGTTTACACGTCGTCAAACTTGTGGACTAAGGAACATGGATCTTGGGCTATAAATACAGACGTAAATGCTTACATTTAAACAACCTTTAGAATACCCTTAGAAATCATTAGCACAAGAACATTCTCTGAGAGTTAGTTATTGTCTAAGTATTAACTCCTCCATAGTTATCACTAAGGCATTAATATCAGCTGTTAGTATCAGCTGATATAACTCTCAGTGTATACTCTTCTAGTTTGAGCGGTCTAAAGTGTCAACTCAAGTATAGAGTTTTAGGCAGTGTGTACTATCTATTTCCGCAAACTCTGTATTGTATTAAGCTGTTTTTAATAAAACTCTTAATCATTGAAATCTTGTTGTTATTTACCTATCGTATCTTCGTTACTCGGTCATAACGCAACACGGTTGTGTTGTTGGGATCCAACACTGGAAATCTTCAAATTCTCAGAGATTTCAAGTCTTTTGAAGGTGGATATGTTGCTTTTGGAGAAAATCCAAGAGGTGGTAAAATTACAGGTAAAGGTACAGTATCAAATGGTAAGATTATTTTTGATGATGTATTTTATGTTGCTGAGCTTAAATATAATCTGGTCAGTGTCTCACAAGTATGTGATAAAAAGAACAAAATTCTTTTTACAGATATTGAGTGCATTATTCTTTCTCCTGACTTTATTTTGGTTGAAAAAATTGTTGTTTTAATAACACCAAAGAGAAATAATGTGTATTGCCTGGATATAGGGGGAGAACTCATTTCTTCAAATGAGATCAACTGTTTTATTTCCAAGGGAAACACAAATGAATCAGAACGCTGGCATAGAAGGATGTGTCACACAAATTTTAAAAATATGAACAATTTAGTTAAAAAGAATTTGGTAGTTGGATTACCACAAAAAGAATTTATGTGTGATCATCACTGTGTTGCATGCCTAAAAGGTAAGCAACACAAGACTTCTCATAGGACCAAAGCAATCAATTCTATTTCTAATGATTGATGCTGCTTTCTATCCAGACAACTATCCTGAAATATTCACTAACACAGAAAATGTTTATGCTTGGAATGTGTTACCAACTGTGAATATGTACTTCTTTGAAAGAACCAGTAAGAAGTGTGAGCTGTACTTATATGAAAAAGAATATCCTCACTCAGAAGAAACAATGTATCAGATCACCACATGCTCATTCATGCGACCACATGACCTTGCTTTGTTTCAAGAAAAATATAACTACTTTGTGAAAAGAAACAGCAAATACATAATTGCACAAAGGAAGAAACAAAATCAGAAAACTTTATAAGGTGATCAAAGAAGAGATACTGTATTAGAAGAGAAAAGGAAGAAGGAAGAAGAAGAGAAGAAACTTAGTTAATTAAAGGTGAATTAACAAGTTTAGGAGGAGATTGTTGGGATATAAACATTCTAATACTGATGCTGCAGTTAGTACTGATCAACAATTATAGAAGATAGTACTGATGGGGCAGAAACACGGAATACTACTGATCTCGAGTTTACTACTGACGATGGCAATCACTACTGATGTCTATATTTGGTGCTGATCGTGTTCGAGATTTTCGTATAGTTTGTTATGGAATGTTTATCTTTTGTAAATTCAATTGTAATCGTTTCCTAGAATAACTAGGTTAATAGTTTAGGCTTCAAGGACTATTATAAATTGTTCCTTACGAATTGTAAACGTACGTGTGTATTGTTTGATTTAATCAATATACATTGAAACTTTTTGTGATAACTGTGTTCTTATTATTATTCGTATTCGATTACAGTTTTCATTGTTCTTAATCAAATAACAAGAGTATTAATCCGCTGTAACTTCTCTTGTTAGTAGATCTGTGATTCAATAACTTGTTCGAGTTATTCGATCCTGACATTTTTATTTTGTCCACTATTTCATAACATATAATTGGTACATAATATAAACACCATTCCCAGTGTAACGAAACAAATAACAAGTTTGTCCACCAACTTTTACAACGCATACAACCTTTGTAGTACGAAACCACGATCTAATTTATGGACTCAAAAGAAATCACTAATGTATTCTCCTATTACTTGATTTATGAGGATGGTGTAACCTTGGTTTGTAGGGTGATAACTGTCCCAGAACAAGTATTTTGAATCATCAGGACATGTAGGGAGATATTGGTTACATAAGACAGCAACCTCTACGTTTCCTGTGCCACAACAACCTCTATCCACAACTTCTAGTCCTATGGTATGAGAGAATGAACTAGTTAACATAACAAATAAAGTTTATTCTAACAATTACCACAACATTAAAGTTAAACAAAAATAAACAAAAATGCATTTTAGTATCCTGAGGTTCTTAACCACTAAGCTATTAAAAGTGCAGTAGGGTACCTAAACTTGACAAAATAGTCGATTTAGTAATCTGACTCGTTAATTTGATCACATTTTCATACTTGACTTATTATCGTTGTGGCTTTTGACGAACTAAAAAATGTACGTCCAACTCAATATTATTGATACTAGAAGCAAATCATGCGAGAAAACACGATCAAATTAATGAGGCAGTGTGGTGTTGCCAAGTTCAGAGTATTATGTTGCATCTTTAATAGTTCTGGGTGGTAGATGATTAACTGAGCCAAATTTAAAGTATTAAAATGCATTTTTTTAGGTTCAAAGTTATATGTAGACAGTACCATATTGGAGAGGGTTTTCGATAATTGCAAGCAAGGGGTTGTATATGTCAATAAAGACAATCCTGGATTGTGCAAGAGTGCTATTGAGGTTTTCAATCTTTGGTCGCAACTTCTTGTTGTATAATTGTGCTGCTTGGTTGTACTCTTCTACACACATTCTAAGTCCACCACCACTAAGAGTTCTTTGTGATGGCAAACATCCTATCGGTGGTGCACCAAAGACCCCAATCCTTCTTGCTCCAAGTTTGTATATATCCTTTAATGTAATTCAATGGTGTTAATACAACTATATCGAAAAATATACATAGATTTTAAATTCTTTAGAAACTATAAGATGTGTTCAAGGTAGTCTTTAAATTTTTGTAGTCGGAAGAGACATATTTTAAGTATTCATCAATAATAATTAATGGTAGATATTAATTCCATATTTTATATATGAAAAGATATTTTGATCATTTTTACAAAAAAAAAAAAAAAAAAAAAAAAAAAAAAAAATTATTAGTTTTTTAGAATTATTATTATTGAGTTTTTTTATTTTTTATTCTTAAAATTTTATTTTTTTGTTAAAAATACATTATTTGATAATCACATGTTATTATATAACTAATCACATGTGATTGTATACTTAATTACATTTACATATGGTTGTAATAAAAAACCACATGTGATCAAATTTACAATCACATGTGATTGTACACTAATATTACATGTGATTAATTATATAGTCACATATGATTATCACACTGATTATCAAATTATATTATTTTTTTAACGAAAAAATAATAATAAAATAGTAATAATAATAATAAAATATTTTTTTAAAAATAAAATTAAATAATATCTGATTTTTTTTAAGTACCAAATGACCAAAATATACTTATGTACAAAATATGTGATTAATCTTGATCATTAGATATTATTGATTAATTGTTAAAATTTATCCCTTGTGACTATATAAAAATTAATGACTACTTGAACGTTTACTGTAAAAACCATATAAAACATGTGTGGGCGGGCAGGAACCTGAATGAAGTCGGAAGCCGAAGATACCATAAGATCAGCGTAGGACGGAATATCATATTGTAATCTTCGTATGCCGATAGTGAAGTAAGTATTAGCAAGATCATCGCTCCCTGCTACCACCAAAAACAAGCTATTTGCTAATATGAATTGTGTTCTTTCTTCTCCAACTATACCCTTTAGTTTCTCAATATAATCTTTGAATTGTTTCAACTGATCTGCAAATGACAAAACTGCCTGAAACAAAAGTCATAGTCAAAAGTTAAATTCATGGACATAAACAAAAGATTGTACGTGTATAAGGTTTTGGGTCGTTTACGGCTATCCTTGGAGTTTGGGGATCAAATCCTGAGCCACCAGAAGCAAAGCTTACACCAGTTAGAAGCTCATTATTGTCAAGGGATGGATCTAAATATGCTGGCAAAAGCTCTTTTATTCCCAGTTCTTCAGCTGAAACAATGGAAATAGAAGAATACTAATACAAGAAAAAAGAAAACAAGCTAGGTTTTGTAAAAAGAAAGGATTGATTGCTATAATATTTTTCTTTCACAATTTAGAAGAAAAAAAAAGGAACAAAATGCAATGGGCAAAAGCTAAGAAATTGATAATGGGTAACCCTTAAGATGGCTCAGGCTGTTAAAACATTTATTAGCAATTTGTACACAAATTAATAATTACCGTTGCATTCAGGGGCGGTCGTAGGAAAGTTTTAAAGTTGGGCAAAGTGTAGGAAAGTTTTAAAGTCGGGCAAAGTTTTGCAGTTAAAGTCATGTTCTTGATATTTTCATTAAAGTTAAATATGTTGGAAATGGTGTCCAACGTCATCAAATAAACGGTTTGACTTAGTCAACGTAAATTAAAGTCCTACTAGGGTTGCTCTTGGGGCACAACCGAACACGAGAATAAACGAACCGGGCATTGATTAATTGTATAATCAATGCGTGACGGGCTTGGTGGACTTAGAATAAGTTAATGGGTAATTAACTAGTTATTACATATCGGGCTTGGTTTAATTAATGGTTTAATTAAAACAAGACGGGCTTAGGTTAATTTGAGCCCGACTCAAATAAGGAAACTAGTTTTTCCCAAAACCTATAAATAGGGTGCTTGGGGTCTTGACCTAATACACACTTTTGGCTTTTACCTTGCACCCTATTTCTGTCGCCCCTCTCTCCCTTCGGTCGACTACCGTCGACGAAGAAGCACCGCTGGTCCGCCGTACCGCCGCCGCCGAAAAGGTTTTCGGTGGTGTTTTCTTTTGTGTTTTCTCGAGGGTACATTGCACTACATCGTAGTGTATTGTCTCGTTTGTTGTCAACGTCGAGTGTGATCAAGTAGAGAGATTCTTTCTTGAATCCTAAGTTCGTTGGCAAGTTCTGGCGCGTACTCGTTCTCAAGGAATCGAATCACCGAGCACCGCTAATGTAAGTATTTATTTATTACTAGTTGCCTTAGACTCGTAGATCTAAGCGATCCTTAAGCTTCGTAGTTTATCGTATTAATTGTTCGTAATTCCGCGACGAACATAGTGACGGTAAATCTGTACGAAACCCAACAGTGGTATCAGAGAGTTGATCTACGAATCTAAGAGTGTTAGATTCGAAATTCGAGAAAGTAAAATTAAAATTTTGTTTTTGATTATTTCGGTATTTCCGAAATTCGGAAATAAATAAATAAATATATTTTAATTTTGTAAAATAGTTTTTTAAATTAAAATATGGTAAGTGGATAAATTTAAAAGGCTTTAGATTTATCAAGATATTCTACCAATGATTATCTCACCAATTATTTAAAATTAGATTAAATAAAAGATTGTGTTTATATATTTAAAATTTCGGTTTTAATATATAAATATATATTTATTTAATGTTTTAAATAAATCAAAATTTATTATATATACATATTTTCGGATATGTATATAGATGTATTTGAATAAAAGATTTAAATAAGATAATATTTATTTTATATATATATTTCGGTGTATATATATTTAAATAAAAGAATTTTGTAAATATAAATAATTATTTAAAAGGAGTATTTAAATAAAGATATCAATTTAAATTAAGGATATACACAATGTGTAGAGATCCGAAAATTTTATAAAAATTGTGTATTTCGGATTTTTGTTATTTTTTGATTTTGTATTTATATTGTTATATTAAATATCTCCAAAGAGATAAAATCTAAATGATAATAATAAATACATATTAGATATATATATGTAAATTAATAGTATAATTTAATATATATATATATATATATATATATATTTCGAAAATTCGAAACTCCCATATGTCAAAATAGTTTTTGATATATTCCTCCGTTATAATATTATGTAAATAAAAGTATATTTAAATATTATAATTATATATAATTAATTAATTATTAAAAAGTGCGTACTCGCATTTTAATAGAATTAAAAGAATTATATATACATATTACTTTGGTTAAGGATAAATTAAAAGTTTAATTTAAACATATTATAAAAGTTTATATATATGTAAAACTAAAGTAATTACATTAAACAAAACTTCCCGTTTGATGTTAAATGTGAAATATTGTGCTCTCCATGAGAGGCACGCACTCAGGGTATAATCTGATTAACGAAGCGCGTGCAATTGAGCCAGTACGTTAATTTTGAGATTATACTTATGGGTGAAGAGATTCTCGCGATACCCAAGCGAACTTGAGCCGGGGATCTTCGTGAGTGCTTTAATGGTAGATTCACCGTCAAATTCATGATCCACGGTATCCCTGTCATGAATTTTGTGACGAGCATAGAATCAAGATAACATGCCATTTTAATAGTTTAAAATGAATCTAAAAGATCTAGGGATTTCATGGTGATTGAAATTAACAATAGTATGTTTCCTTATGAAATTGTTCCGTGTGAATTCCCTACTCCAAAGCCTTTGAGTATTGAACGACTAGATCACATGAGGAAGAGACTCATCGTTGTTGAAAGCATGCAACTCTTTAGCAAGGGAAAGCTAGAAGAGGGTGAACTTGTGTTCACCTACGTTAAAAGAATGTTAGGCTACATAGACAAAGTTGAAGAAACTGGAACAATGCAAAGTGATAAGTTTGTGATAGTATTCATCCTTTACACACTTCTTCCATCTTATTCTTCAATATCGGATGATTATGAAGAGAATAAGATAAGCATATCCAGATGAGTTGGCCAAAGTGCTAAGAGTTGCTGATGCAAAATTATTAGCAAACGGAAACTCTAACTCCTCTAATAATCTTAATGATGTGATTATGAATGAAAATTCTCTTACTAAGGCTAAAGTGGGTCCTACCCAAAGTAGTCGTAAGAGAAAGAAGATTTCGAAATCAGCATCAAAGGATTCTAAAGGCTTTCACTGTAATGAGATGGGTCACTGGAAAAGAAGCTGCCCAAAGTACTTGGATGATCAGAAGAATCAAAAAGTCCAAAAGTCTGGACCATCAGGTACTTTTATGATTGAACTACATAGTGCTTCTATGTCTAATTCTTGGGTTCTTGATACAGGGTGTGGTACTCACATTTGCACTGATATGCAGGGACTAAAGAATAGTAGGAAGCTGAAGCATGGTGAGCTGAATCTAATCATGGGAAACAGAGTCTCGGCTGCTGTCAGCAAGATTGGAGATTTTGAGCTCATGCTTAGTAGTGATAGTTCGATTACTTTATTAGATGTTTCTTATTCGCCTTGCATGGCACGAAACATTATTTCATTTTATGCATTGTTTAAGGATGGTTTTACATTTGGTTTTGATAATGAAAATGGTTCTATTTTAGTTTATAAAAATGATGTTTTAATTTTCAAAGTTATTCCTTGTTCTGGCATATATGAAAGTGTTGTTTGCGTTAACAATAGAAATCTAATATTGAATGTTGATTCGTCCAAAGGTGTATTGGATAAATCATGTCTATGGCATTGTCGCTTAGGCCATATAAACAAGAAACGAACCGCCAAATTCCAAAAGGATGGATTACTAGAATCATTTGACCTCAAATCGAATGATGTGTGCGAATCTTGTTTGCTTGGCAAGATGACTAAAGCGCCATTCACAGGGACTTGTGAAAGAGGCAAAGACTTGTTGGATCTTGTACACACTGACGTGTGTGGACCATTCAAGTCAAGCACTAGACATGGTGAAAGATACTTCGTTACATTTACTGATGATTTCAGTAGATATGATTATGTTTATTTGATTAAACATAAATCAGAAACTTTTGAAACATTCAAAGTTTATCAAAACGAAGTTGAGAATCAATTGAGCAAAAGGATTAAGATGCTCCGCTCTGACAGGGGTGGAGAGTATCTTAGTCAAGAGTTCATGGATCATCTAAAGAGTTGTGGAATAGTATCCCAACTCTCACCTCCTAGAACTCCACAACTTAATGGAGTGTCTGAAAGGAGAAATCGAACATTGTTAGATATGGTTCGATCGATGATGAGTCGTGCAACTTTTCCAGTGAGCTTCTGGGGTTATGCCCTAGAAACAGCAGCTCATATCTTGAACCTTGTACCAACTAAGAAGGTCTCCAAGACACCCTCTGAAATGTGGACAGGGAATCCTCCCTCGCTCCGACATTTGAAAATCTGGGGTTGTGAGGTTTACGTGGGACACGAAACTCACGACAAACTGGAAAGAAAATCAGAGAAGTGTCATTTCATTGGCTACCCTCGCCAGTCTTTTGGATATTGGTTTTACAAACCGACTGAGAACAAAGTGTTCATAGCTCGAAGAGGATTCTTTCTTGAGAGAGAGTTATTATCCAAAGAAGACAATGGGACTATAGTTGACACTAGTACTCAACCTGAGGATGAGACTCATGTTGAACAAAATGATATAACTCCTACCATTCCACGTAGATCCTCTAGAGTTGTTCGCCCTCCTGAGCATCTTGGTGATTATTATGAATACCATATTGCTGAAGGCGATGCATCGACTGATAATGGTATACCAGTCGATGATGATGAGCCATCAAACTATAAGGAAGTTATGGAAGGCTCTGAGGCCAATAAATGGAAAGAGGCTATGGAGAGCGAGATTCAGTCTATGTATGACAATCAAGTATGGAACTTGGTTGACATTTCACCTGGCACTAAAAGCGTTGGGTGTAAATGGATCTTCAAGAAGAAGACAGACATGGATGGGAAGGTACACACTTATAAGGCTAGGCTGGTTGCAAAAGGTTATACTCAAACTCATAGAATTGATTATGACGAGACCTTTTCACAAGTAGCCAAGATAAAGTCTATCAGGATATTGCTTGCAATCGCTGCGTTTCATGACTATGAAATCTGGCAGATGGATGTGAAAACTTCTTTCCTAAATGGAAAGTTAACTGAGGATGTCTATATGGCACAACCAGAAGGTTTTATCCACAATCAACATCCCAAGAGAGTGTGTAAGCTTGAGAAATCCATCTATGGATTGAAACAAGCATCTCGTAGTTGGAATCTTTGCTTTCACGAAAGAGTCAAACAGTTTAGGTTTTCGAGAAGCAAAGATGAGTCCTGCGTTTATATCAAAACTAGTGGGAGCAATGTAGTCTTCCTAGTATTATATGTCGACGACATATTGCTCATTGGCAACCACATTCCTACACTGCAAGATGTGAAGTCTTGGTTGGGAAAGTGTTTTACAATGAAGGATCTAGGAGATGCAGCGTACATACTTGGGATTAAGATATACAGAGATAGAGAAAAACGTCTAATATGATTAAGCCAGAGTACATACTTAGACAAGATATTGAAGAGGTTTCATATGCTTGATTCTAAGAAAGGTTATTTACCAATGAACCATGGCATAAAGTTTACTCACAGTCAAAGTCCCAGCACTGAGTTAGAGCGGGATAGAATGAGTCGTATCCCATATGCTTCGGCTATAGGATCGATCATGTATGCCATGATATGTACTCGTCCTGATGTCTCATATGCCTTGAGCATGGTGAGTCAATATCAAGACAACCCTGGCAATGATCATTGGACAGCGGTGAAGACGATTCTCAAGTACCTAAGGAGAACAAAAGATATGTTCTTAGTGTATGGTGGGAAAGACGAGCTTGTCGTGGAAGGTTATTGTGACGCGAGTTTCCAAAGAGACAGGGATGACTCGTGCTCACAAACTGGGTGGGTATTCTTACTTAATGCTGGAGCTGTTACTTGGAAAAGCTCCAAGCAGCAGTCGGTTGCTGACTCCACATATAATCTGAGTATATTGCTGCTAGTGAGGCAGCAAAAGAGGCTACATGGTTAAAGAATTTCATCGATGACCTTGGTTACGTAACAAGCATCAAGGACCCATTGAAAATCTACTGTGATAATGAAGGTGCAGTCTCATTGACTAAAGAATCCAAAGATCACAGTAAAACCAGGCATATACTCAGAAAGTATCACTATGTGCGAAAACGTGTTGAGGAAGGGGACGTCATCGTGATGAGGGTATCATCGGAGGAGAATCCGGCTGATCCATTCACAAAGTCACTAAGTCGATCCAAGCATGATGCTCACGCTAGGACGATAGGGATTAGATTTCCAAGTGACTTGTATTAGTTTATTTATTGAAACTATATCACAAATATACAATTGTATGAAATGATGAATTATTTATGGTGATTAAATAATATGCAAGTGTTCTATCATTCATATAGTATTTAAAATTTGAGTTTCACTTTTGCATGTTTAGAACGAAATCCAAAATGATCTAATAGATCATTTGAACGTCCACAGTCGATCATTCTCATTGGAATGAGAAATGAATTAAGATATCATGGAGAGTATGTAGACTGTTCATAAGATTTAAATGGAGATTTTAAATGTTGGACCAACCCATGCTCAGAGTATTACCTCATGGACAATTCAAAGGTAATAGTGAGACGGTAATATCATATAGGTCTTAAAACCTAGATACGTTAGTCTCCTAGTGAGAGTTTGTGATGCATTGGTTTGCTCCAACGCTATTCGTAACTGGTAGCTATACAGAGTACTTCCATGTGTCATGTAACGATTATGGCAGAGACAATGTAAGTCGAAGTTTATTCACTCCTTCTTTTAATAGTATGAAAGAAGAGATATCTGTGGGCCCCCTGTTGATTTGATGTGACAATTAAAGAACCTGCGCAGGTCGTGGCCAAATTGAAAGTTCAATTAGTGGACTAATCAGTCATCATAAATCTTGATCAGGAAACATAGTCGTGACTAGAGATTGACGTTTGTCCGTGTCTCTAGTTAACGGGATATCGCGAAGTGAAGGACATATGATCACTTATCTTAGGAACAGTATTCTGATTAAGTTCAGAGTTCAGCAGCTGCATTGATTGCACACTTTAAAAGTCTGCTTGACAGATGTTTATAGTTGATGAGATGTCCAAGTGGGAGATTGTTGGAAATGGTGTCCAACGTCATCAAATAAACGGTTTGACTTGGTCAACGTAAATTAAAGTCCTACTAAGGTTGCTCTTGGGGCATAACCGAACACGAGAATAAATGAACCGGGCATTGATTAACTGTATAATCAATGCGTGACGGGCTTGGTGGACTAGGAATAAGTTAATGGGTAATTAACTAGTTATTCCATATCGGGCTTGGTTTAATTAATGGTTTAATTAAAACAAGACGGGCTTAGGTTAATTTGAGCCCGACTCAAATAAGGAAACTAGTTTTTCCCAAAACCTATAAATAGGGTTCTTGGGGTCTTGACCTAATACACACTTTTGGCTTTTGCCTTGCACCCTATTTCGGCCGCCCCTCTCTCCCTGCGGTCGACTACCGTAGACGAAGAACCACCGCCGGTCCGCCGTAACGCCGCCGCCGAAAAGGTTTTCGGGGGTGTTTTCGTTTGGGTTTTCTCGAGGGTACTGTGCACTACATCGTAGTGTATTGTCTCGTTCGTTGTCAACCTCGAGTGTGATCAAGTAGAGGGATTCTTTCTTGAATCCTAAGTTTGTTGGTAAGTTCTGGCGCGTACTCGTTCTCAAGGAATCGAATCACCGAGCACCGCTAATGTAAGTATTTATTTAATACTAGTTGCCTTAGACTCGTAGATCTAAGCGATCCTTAAGCTTCGTAGTTTATCGTATTAATTGTTCGTAATTCCGCGACGAACATAGTGACTGTAAATCTGTACGAAACCCAACAAAACAGTAAACCAAATTAAATTAATTTTAGTTTGAAAAAATTATAATCGTAAACTAAATTAGTCAAATTAAAATTTGAGTGTTCCTTTATTTGAGAAAAAAAATTCTAGAATTTAGCAATATAAAAAATAGAATACAAATCTATAGTGGTATATTTCGTATATAAAGGTTGTATTATTAACCCATATTCGTATTCACTTTTACTATAACGTTCAAGTAAATTATTTAAAATGTTAATATATAGTTTATATAGACTAATATGTCACTAGTTAGGATATATGTGCAATCAAATAAATGGTAACCATAACATTTTAAACCGATAAAATCTTAATAGGAGGGAAATAAGTCAAAAGAAAAAAAAAAAATTAATGGGAAATAAAGCAAAATAAACGCTAAATGCGAAAAAGGAAAAAAAAAGAGATTTAAAAAAAAAAATATACGCACACGGAAGGGACTCGAACTGACATATTATATATATTTAGATTAAAGCCAAAAATGAATATACATATAACATATTTACTAATCGAAAAAAAATTCAGGGCATATGTGCGTCCCTTGGTATCACCCTTGGCTGCATCTAAGGTAACAGTTTTTATATGATAACTTAGTTTTGTTGTTAACAAAACAAAACAAAATATTACATGCCTCGTTACAACTTTAATTAAGCAGCTAAAGAACTATACGCTTAGTTATTGTTTTCATACACTTAAAAGATTAGAACTTGTAAAAATAAAAGGAAAGTCGTGGTTGTACATAAACACAACCCACGTAAATTATTGGTAAACTTGTAAGAAAGGAAATATATACTTTCTCTATTTCAAAATAAGTGATACATTTGAGTTTGCATATTTTTTAGGCAAAACAAAATAATAAAAATTAATTAAACTAAATTGGATAGTTTGTGGAAAATGAGTCCCCCATATTGGAATAAAGGTGAATTTAATGATTTTTAAAAATAAAAGTAAGGGTAAATGAGTCATTTTACTTTATTAAATGAGAAAGCTAGTGGATATGGGTCCTACTCTTTTTTACTAAATGAAAAAAGTTTTCAAAATGTATCACTTATTTTGAAACACCCTAAAAAGAAAAGTGTATCACTTATTTTGAAACGGAGGAAGTATATACAATTGTGAGAAATATTTAACTGCAGAATTCCTAATTTAAAGTTGGGTTTTCTAACTTGTGCCCTAAGAGCATTGGGTTAGAAGCATTGAATGTGCTCGAAAATTCCTTTTGTAATGAAAATATGCACTTATTATATATTAATGATTTTTATTTTTTGCATGTATCAAATGGTTTTTAACCAAAAATAGCAAGTTTGAATTAATCACATGCCCTTATGGCATGAGTTAGACAAAGTTTTTAAAGTCATAGGTATCATCTATACCATTGGACAAACCTATTTTATACTAATGATGGTAATAAATAATAATGGGCAACATTAAGTGGCTTCTAGACCTATGGGTATGAGTAGCGGTGTATAAAATTGGATATCCGCACTTTTGATATCCGAATTTCAAATATACGGATTTTCGGATAGTGATTTTTACTGTCCCGACACTTACAACTGATTGTTTTGGAGTTGAGAAACGGGAAAATTTTATGTACCAATCCGAGGGAGAAATAGGTGCTTATTAGTAGTCAAATTAGATAATGAGTAAATTACACGGATAGTCCCTGTGGTTTGACATAAGTTTTGGATGTGGTCCCTAAGTTCCAGAAATTACACCCGTGGTCACCGTGGTTTGGACTTCGTATCGGTTTTGGTCCCTAACGCTAACTACCGTTAAAAATGGCTGTTAAATCTAGACATGTGCAAAACACATGGGGGTAATTTAGTCCGTTTACCTTCCTCATCTCTTTCCTCTTTCCCTGCAAACAAAATCACACTCAAGCAAAACACTAACCCCAATGAAAAAAATCATCCAATTTCTCTTTTGAAGCCAAACAAAAGTTCAAATTTTGTTCATTGACATTTCATCAAATACCTTGTGTGCGTTATAGGTTTTCTCTGATTTAACTTCAATATTACTATCTATAACCATTGTATTTCTCAAATGATCAACATAACATGTACAAGAACTTGAATCTTTAACCTCCAAACTCGAAAATCGAAGAATATGATTGTTACCTCGGGATTTTTCGCTCCAATTTCGCAATTTTCGGCAACAATAATCTGTTGTGTTCTTGATCTCTGTTGAAACCCTGCCCATGCCCACCACTGATACCATTTCTCCGGCTACCACCACCCCCGACAACACACCCAAGAAGTCCAAGTTGATCCAAAACATGGTCTATAGTCATCTCTTTCGACCCTTGGAAGATATAAACATTTGACATATCAGAATTCCCTAATTCATAAACCTAAACATGCGTTGAAACATGGTGTATTGGTGGTACAGTTCTGCGGGGACGATAGTTTCGGAAATACCGTAGTAATGATGGGGGAAATGGTTGCGTTGAAAACAAAAGGCGCAGATCCAATTAGGGCAGAGAAATCGACAAGACAGAAAGGGTTGAGGACGGCGGAGCAGGTCTTGCATCGCAGCGACACGTAAGGGTTGTTGGGGATGTGCGGGTGAGGACGAATTGGGGAAATTGAAAGGGCGATTGGGATCACACACTTGCTTCATTCGACTTTTGTGTGAGGTCATGCGTTCCATGTTATACGAACACCGTCGATTCCTTCTGGATCTGTATTAGCTATTTCCGTCGACATTGTGATTCAATGATTTGAATGGTGTTTTGCAATTGAATCAACAGTTGATTTTGGTTCATGAGGTTGTTTACCATGTTGGAAAGAAACACATAATCGATGAGATTGAGATTGAAATTAGGATGATTGCTAGGATGGGAGAGACAACAAAATCGAGGGGGAGAGAGAGGATTTTTTACGATCAGAATATTATTGATGATGAGGAGGAAGATGAAGATGATGAGGAGGGTAAAAAGACTAAATTACCTTCATGTGTTTTGCACATGTCCAGATTTAACAACCATTTTTAACGATAGTTAGCGTCAGGGACCAAAACCTATACGAAGTCCAAACCACGGGTGTAGTTTCTAGAACTTAGGGACTAAATCTAAAACTTATGTCAAACCAAAGGGACTATTCGTGTAATTTACTCTTAGATAATTGTTGGGTAGTTTGGTGCTCGAACCTGATGTACTGTTTCTAATTTTTTGTTTATTCTACCATCTTGCTAGTTTCAGTTTAAGCCGTTTTTTTGAGTTTTTTTAATTTAATGCGAAGGGTATGTATGATAAATTTAGCTTGAAGCTTATGTGATAGCTAGAGCTGGAAACAATAGTTTATACTTTATAGTTGGAGTTGGAAGTTGAACATTTTATTTGTATGAAGATATTTGACAAAGTAACTAGAAGTGGGAGATGTAAATATAAAATAACATAAATACTGAATAAATAAGTGAGTTAAATAGGGGTGAGCATTTGGACCGAAAAAACCGAACCAAAAGCCGACTGAAACCGAACCGAAACCAATAACATATTATCGGTTCGGTTTTGGTTTTGAAAATTCATCGTTTTCGGTTTCGGTTCTACTGGTTTCGGTTCGGTTCGATCTTCGGGAAAGGATGAACATTTGGCCTAAAAAACGGAACCGAACCGAACCGAACCAAAACCGATAACATGTTATCGGTTGGTTTCGTTTTGTAAATTTATCGTTATCGGTTTAGGTTATATCGGTTTTCGGTTCGATTTTTTGACCGAGCTCAATCCTAGAGCTAAATGTGGCGGAATACAATTATTTAAGGTTAACGGTAATTTTATTTTAAAAAGTTCCACCTCCTCTCGCTAACTATATGATAGGAGGTTCTCTTGATTAGAGGTGTAAGCGAGTCGAGTTAACTCGAGATCGACGCGAAAAAACTTGAAATCGACCTGATTTAAATCGACTCGAGCTCCAGCTACTCGATTAGACTTTTGAGTCGACGTCGAGCTACTCGAGCAGACTTTCGAGTCGAGCTCGAGTATGAGAATACCCGGCTCTATGACCTGCGACCTAATCCAGCTTGTGTTATTTTACATTTTTGTCTTTTATGTATGCGCATATTTTCATACTTACTATATTTTAAATTTAAAATGAGCTCAAAGATGAATCGAAACATATTGAGCTTAAAAGAATTGAGTTAATCAATACATCATTTTAAGAACCGAGTCGAATTGAGTTGAACTTGAAAAAACGGGTCAATTTAGCTTGAAACAAGTTTCAAGATTCGAATTATATGATCAAGTCGAATTTGAGCTTGACAATGTATCGACACAATTACAACCTACTCGCAAGTAGGGGTGAGCATAGCCGGGTACCCGCCGGTTCCGACTGGAACCTCTTGTACGGGTTCCTCAATTTTCGGAACCGGTACCGGAAAACTAGTTATTCCAATGGTAAAATGTATTTTAAAGACTTATTGTAATAGTAAAAATCTTTTTAAAAAGTTACCATTGGAGATGCTTTAACTAATAGTTCCAGGAAAGGGAAAAATGATTGTTCAGTTAAGTTTATAAAATCATTTGAAATCTTTGGTACATATTTCATTACTGTATTGTAATAATAAAGGGATTTTTTTAATATATATACTACAAGAGCATACCATAGTAATCTTAAATGTCTTTTATTCTTTTGTATTGAATTCATCAAATACCTTAATTTTCAATTATGCTAAGGGTAAAATCTGTATAACATAAAATTATTAATGACCCATAAATATTATTTTATTCTAATTAAGTAAATTTTGGTTTATTAAATGTTCGTTATTGTATACCCATGAGACATGCATGAGTAAAACCCAAAATTTAATACTACATACTAGTTTTTTATTTAAAAATTTTCGTCTAAATTTAATAAAATTAAATTTCTACTTTAATTAATAATTGTTGTTATTTTTAAGTTGTTTATAAACACGTGAGAGAAATCGCAACCATTGATTAATTATAGATAATACTCCCTCCGTCCCACAAAAAAGTTCCCATTTCCTTTGGGCACAAGTATTTAGGAGATAGTTGATAGTGGGGTCTTTGGTACTATTTTTGATTAAAATATAAGGTTAATTGGAGAGAGAAAGTGTTTTTAAGAGATAGTTGGTAGTGGGGCCCATAATAATAATATTATTTAATAGAAATGGGAACTTTTTTGTGGGACAAAATTTATGATAGAAATGAGAACTTTTTTGTGGGACGGAGGGAGTAGTTAAGATTAATCATATTTTTATATATATAGAGGTATTTTGGTCATTTTTACAAAAAAATATAAAAACTTTTTTTATTTTTTGTTATTTATTTTAGAATAATTTTTTTGTTATTATTTTTTTTTACATTTTTATATATACTCTTTTTTATTGTTATTTTTTTAAAAATATTTATTAAAAATTAAAAATTAAAAATTAAAATTTAAAATTTAAAAATTAAAAATTAAAAATTAAAAATTAAAAATTAAAAATTAAAAATTAAAAATTAAAAATTAAAAATTAAAAATTAAAAATTAAAAATTAAAAATTAAAAATTAAAAATTAAAAATTAAAAATTAAAAATTAAAAATTAAAAATTAAAAATTAAAAATTAAAAATTAAAAATTAAAAATTAAAAATTAAAAATTAAAAATTAAAAATTAAAAATTAAAAATTAAAAATTAAAAATTAAAAATTAAAAATTAAAAATTAAAAATTAAAAATTAAATATTAAATATTAAAAGTTAAAAATTAAATATTAAAAATTAAAAATTAAAAGCTACAAATTAAAAATCGATTTTTTTGTAAGTGCTAAATGATCAAAATACCCATTCATGTATAAAAATATATGATTAATTTTAATTATTAGATCTTTTTGATCAATTGTTTAGATTTATTCTTTAGAAATACAAAAAAAATTAAAAACTATCTTTAACATTTCACAAAAGGATTTAAAAAAATGAAACTTTAAATTATGTTACGTATGATATCTATTTCAATATACACCTTTTAACTACTATATTTTTTTTAATCTAATATAACACCCCAAGAATTTAAAGTTAAATTAAAGTAATAATCATAATAACAATACTTATTGTTTGTTACTCACAATAATTTTTTATTAAACTGGTACAAAAGCGATACAATAGTTAAATTGGAGATTTGTGGTACACAACGAGCTAAAGAATTTCTAAAATTAAGTTGTGGTAAAAGAGAGATGAAATCTCAAAGTAAGGTGTTTAAACAAAAAATCAAACAAACTAATGGGTGTGAAATTATCACACATTGATAGATGAACAAATTCAATTTGAGTTTATAACCAATGAATTGAGACGGAGGTCAAATTGTTGAACCAGTGGTTTTTCAAAGCTCGAACTAATGCAAGTTTGACTCTCGAGCTCGTGCATTTCAGTTTTTGCCAACTGATTTCTGACCTATTATTGGTGTGCTGGAAATTCAGACTGTTTATTTGAGAAATTCGGCGTGCTAAAAACTAAGACTTCGAATTTGAGAAAGTGTCAAATACATCAAATCTTGTAAAGATAAAGATAAAAAAAAGGAGGTTTTGTCGGCGACCAGGGCTTATGGGAATTCATACATCGTTCTACTTTTAAAACGTCATTTTACTTTATCAATATAATTCCCTTTTTGGATTTAGGCAAGACGGAAAAATGGAGCATAAAGGTGTCTTTTTCAATGATAGGAAGAAGTGCTACTAATGTATATGATAAGTGCAACTTTGTATGTGACTATGTGTACGAAGCCTAAACTTACGTCGCACTACAGTGTTACGTGTAACAATATCTTCGAACGTCAATTGAATACATATGAAATATGCCCTACCAATTATTGATATGTATTATATTGATTAAACAAAATATTATTAATACATATAAAACTAGGATTTTCTCATCCAAAAGTAGTTGAACTAGAATTTATAATGTTTTCCTAGTAAACTCAACTAGATTTTTACAAATTGTAATTGAGTTTGGTTTGCTGTAATCCTCTATGATAAAATTGAAACCTATGAAGGACAACAAATTAAAATCTTTTAGTAGTTAGATTCCAATTTTATATTCTACTTGGTCGACTAAATAAAATCAATATAATATTTTATTTGGTTTTAAAGAAATGAAATTGAAATTTTGTAACATGACGAATTCGCTCTTATTTATTTAGTGGTGGTGGTGGGTGGCATGTAGTGATGGCCGGTGGTGGTGGTGGTGGGTAACATATAATTATCAATTTCGTTTACATCATACCAGAAAAAAAAACATGTTCCATTATAATGACAACTAAAAAAAATATACTATTAGCTCATCTCTTCGGACAAGTCATGAAGTTAATGACGCGAATTTAGAGAAGAAAATTATGTTGTTGGTAAAACTATATATTTTTATAATATATAAAAAATAAATTTATTTTCCTTTTTTAATTTTTTTATTAATTTTAATATATTAAGATTTGTATTTAATTAAAGTATATTTATACGACAAAACAGAAAAAAAAAAGAAGAAGAAATAGATGTTGTGACATTGTTTTTCAGTTTCTTATCCATAGAAATTAGAGAAATGCACATTTTTGGATAGGCCTAAAAATACTTATTTGTATGCACGATTTATTAGGCTTGTTTATTATGTAACAAGTTATTTTGAAAGCGTCACACCGCTGTTAAACTAACATTTTTTGACCATATAGCGAGGACATATTTCTTGTATAGCCTATTTGAAAGACTCACTTATAACTAGCAGCAAAATTGTTCTTCCATGACGTATGTTGTCCAAGTTTTATGAAAACAATCGTTTATCTATTATATACTTTAATCCAATGTTGAAAAAGTAGAAGAGAAACGCCCATACAATGTGAAGTCATAAGAAAAGTTTACCGATCAAGTCCGCCGGTGTCTTATTATTAGAAAACCTGCCGGTTGGTTTTCCTGCCGGGAAATCCTTCCCATAAGGAGCAAAATTTGCTTTAATCAAAGTGTTTAGATTATTGTTAGCTCCTTGATCCACTATTGAGTCCCCAAACGTTATTATTGCCGGAACAGTAATATTTTTTGGCAACGTCAACAATGTTTGACAATGATCACCGAGCAAAAGAAGAGAGACCGTGAAAATGGTGAGTGAGGATGAAGAGTGTTGAAGCTTGATAAAAATGAGAGGTTCCATCATGTATGTCAAGTACATGGAAAGGAAACAATGACCCGAAATGAAGGGAAATGAAGGGAAATTGGAGGATAACAAAGTGGGAGTTTAGCATATATATATATATATATATATAATATATATATATATATATATATATATATATATATATATATATATATATATATATATATATATATATATATATATATATATATAGGGGAGGGTTCATGCGAGAAGTCTTTTTTTTGCGAGAAATGCGAGAAGTAATCATAGCCATTCATTTCATCTAATTACTTTTTCAACGGGTAAGGGTAAGATTGTCTTTAATATATTAATTAAACCAATTAAATAAATACAAAAACTAACTTCATAATTAATTTTATTTTAATAACTTCTATAATTGTTCAACCGTTGGATTTTACCCTGTTTATTAAAATAATTTTTTTTATCAATCTTTTTTTTCAGTGAACAATATACATTTACCAAATGCGACACATTTTTCATTGGTGAACAATCAAAAAAATGAACTACCAGAGATCATATTTACCAAATACGATACATTGTTCATTGGTGAACTATCTGAAAAATGATGAACTACCAGAGATTACAAGTGAACAAAGGCAATTATTTAATTTCTAAAAAACGTAGACATGATGAACATCTGTAATTAATTATGTGATTACAAGTGAACTGACAAGTAATTTTCCAACTACTACAATGAACAAACAAGTGAACAACCACTGTTCGATTGTGAACAATCATTATTCAATTGCTAGTGAACACTTACAAGTGAACCAAAATATCTAATTACAAAATATAACAGATCGAAGAACAATCATAGATCGAGAGAAACCCTAAACTGGTATGCGGAACCCCAATCATAGATCTGGAAAATGACCGAAAAATCGGAAAAAGAATACTTGGATGAGCCGGAAAAAACGAATCAACACGTACAGATCTGAGAGAGCCATCACCGGAAAATCGACATCAACGTTAATATTTGAGAGAGCCGTCGCCGGAAAACCTAAACGAGGTGGGGACGGCGGCGGCGGTTTTATGTTTTTAGGTTTTTGTCGACGGAAAATCAACAATCACTGATTTTTGTTACAGCATGCGGATGGGAGGCGACGATGACAACGAGATAGAGGCGGCGGTGAAGACTGCTAACTGGTAGGGGTGTTCAAAAATATCCGAAAAACCGGGTATCCGAAAAATTACTCGATATCCGAAATCCGGGTATCCGAAAATCCGGGTATCCGAAAATCCGGGTATCCGAAATCCGGGTATCCGAATTCCGGGTACCAAATACGGGTAGTGTTTTCAAGATTTTCGGATACCCGATACCCGAAAAATTACCCGAAAATAAAAAATATACGAAAAATATTCAAAAAATATACAAAAAATACACAAAATATTTGAGAAAATACCCAAAAATACCCAAAATATTTAAAAAGTACCCGAAATATCTGAAAAATACCCGAAATATCCGAAAAAAAACTCGAAATATTCGAAAAATATTTTAATATTTTGTTTTTTCCGGATACCGGATACCCTGATTTCGGATACCCAAAATTCCGGGTACCCGAAATCCGGGTATCCGAAATCCGGGTACCAAATGCGGGTAGTAAAATTCACTATCCGAAAATTCGGGTACCCGAATTTCGGGTATCCGAAAATCCGGGTACCCGGTTTTGAACACCCCTACTAACTGGTGGCGGCATGTTCATCGAGGATCCTTCACGGCGAAGGTTACCTGTTATTGTAGGAGAAGAAGATGTGTTTCTTTTGACGTTTTCTTTCTTCTTTTTAGATATTAATTGAAATAATTTATGGTTTACCCTTTTACCCTTCCATCACCAATTATTAAGCCCTAAAATGTTATCTTATTTACAGAATTACCATGAACAATCTTAGCCTTTGATCTCTTAATTTAATGGACAAGATTCGTTCTCGCATTTCTCGCATAAAAAAGACTTCTCGCATGAACCTTCACCTATATATATATATATATATATATATATATATATATATATATATATATATATATATATATATATATATATATATATATATATACTACTTATAAAGCATTTATGTCTTTCCTTAAATAGCTGGTTGAAAATTCAGCCAAATACATGCTATTTTTGGAATTTATTATTTTTGCTAAAAAAATATTGCTTCAAGAGGGATTCGAACCGGGAACCCTCAAATTAAATACGAACACCCAAACCAACTGGTCTAGATTACGCCTGCGATATTTCGTCTAAACATATTTCTCTTAAAGACGTGAACCATTGAATTATGCGATGTGATCAAGCCCAAATTAAAGACTTAAGTGGCCCCATCTGGCCTTCGAATCTATTATGCAGCTGTTTGACCTATCATCTCCCCCCCGGTGATTGCTTCATCGCCTGCCTCCTCGATTCTCCCAAGTCGACCATTCATCTCTCCCCCTTGATTGCTTCATTGCCTGCCTCATCGATTCTCTCAAGCCCCCTCGATTCTGCATTTAGCTCATCGATTCCTTCAACCATGGTTAACCTGCTGCGCAAATGCCTCCTCGATTCCTTAAAAGCTTGCACAAATCCTCACACTATAAATACAACACATCGACGGAATGAAATCTACAGTTCCATACGATAACAAATTCAAAACACATATCACCTGATTCGAAATCTTCAGCAACGAACTTGAAGTTAGAACTTACATTTTGTTGTATTTATCAGTGTATAACTATGTTGATTTCGTTTAGAAGGCCAATTGTTTAAATTCCAATTTCGTTGTCAGATTTTAGGTTAGAAGTTACATTGTTTTGTATCACTTTTGAAGGCACTAAGGTATTGAACTATTGACTACAGTCTTACGATTACAATAATAGTTTATTGTATAGTTGATTCGATTTAGAAATTGCTTAAATTCTGTGATTTGATGCTGAATTTGATCACATAAGTGTTTGTTAATAAGTGCTTGTTGATTCTGATCACTTTAGATTCTGGAAATTGTAAGTTGAATTCAAATTGGAAATCGCTTGGATTGTGGTTTATGTTTGTTAATAAGTTTTAGGTGAGTATGATCACATTAGTCGTGTGCTTATATTTTCTCAATACCTTTAGAAAACTCAACTTTATGTTTTTGGATGGTTTTTCTTTCAAAACTCATTATATTAAACATATTACAAGCAATATCAAGCTTAGCATCTATAAGGTATGTTTGAAATCCTTTTTCTTAACTTTTGTTTATGTTTGCTAATTTCCGACTTGGGTAAGGTGGTTTTGGTTATGTTTTCAAAGGTATTAATTTCATGGATTTGTTTTTCTTTTTTTACTTAATTTTTGAATATGGGTGTTTCATTTTTTTGTAAGGAGGAAGCTAAAATCACTGCATTGGATAGTTTTGCAAAAAGCAGAAGCAGAATTAAGGAAGTTGCTGTGTGTACTTAGATCAGCGAGACTTAAGATAATTAGGTCATATCTGTGGTGCTTTGACTTTAATTGGTGCTTTCAATTTGAACAGCTTACATGGAAGTTTAGGATAAATGATTCTCTTCATTTGATTTTTTCCATTTTGTACATGTAACTTATATTTATTTATTTTTTTGTCTCCAGAAATGATGAATGATCATGGAATGGGTTGGGTTGGTTTGTTCGTGTATTTGTTAGAGCACTTGGTTGTGTGTATGTACCTCAGCCTCATTAGTTTTTACAATTTTACTTTGAAAAGTTATGTACCTCAGCTCACTTCGCCCGGGACATAAAATCTCATTGGACCACCCTAATTGTTCTTAATTGAATATATTCACCGCAAAGATGATCAATTATTTGACTTGCACCGCAATTCAAGATTATTGTATTTACTGCAATTAAACCTAATTAAACCTAATTTTCCTGCTATACTGTGTTTTCAGTTTACGTATGAGAAAAAGCTACTTCAGCAATAAGATAACTGCCATACTAATATTCAGATTGTGTTGTCTTCTTCTTTTTCCAAAGCCAAAAATGCACATAACTAACATGAAGTCGTTGTTGACTACATTATCATGCAATACAAAAGGCAAATAACAACCTTCATAAAGGATGAAGTTATACTATTTTCTTTTTTTCAATACCAGTTTTTATATAGGGCAAAGTACACCAGATTGCATCAATATATACATGTTTTACTATTGCATGCATTTCAAAAGACCACCTCAAGGTTCTACACAACGTAAAAGCGTGACTATTTCGGACAGAAGCATGTTTACAAAAAATAAGCACAATGCGGGACTTAAACTTGCAACATTTGCCTTATTAGCACAATACCCTAATCAATTGTGTCACTACACCATATGTTCCTTACTCGACATAAAGATATCATTATCAATCCCTTAAATCTTAAAAGTTGAAATTACCACCACTACGCATTATTTGCGACCAACACCGCCACCAACCAACGTCACTACCGCTGCCAACACCCACCAATTACTCGCCGCCAAGTATAGTCACAGGGTACCCGCCGCCGCATTGCGCGGGTACCCTGCTAGTATATATATATATATATATATATATATATATATATATATATATATATATATATATAGTGAAGGGCTAGTTACAGAACCCATAGGCTACAGAACCCGCAGAACTCAATCTAAACCATTGAATTTCAAAATGAAATGATCATGGAAGATACATGAAGTGATTTAATGAGGGACCCCCATGCATGTATGTTATTCATGCACGAAAACATATATGTTTTTGTGCATGTATGTTTTCATGTATGTATACATAAGTGTTATTTTTGCATTATTTGAACATATATGTTTTTCAGTATTTTTGATGTTTTTCTTAAAATATATGTTTGATCAGGGTTAAATGTCATTGTTTTGCATATTTTTTTTTACTAAATTCTAATATTCTTAGATGGGTTCTGCTTGGTTCTACGCAAAAAATGGGTTCTGCAAATACTCCGCCCCTGTACATATTATATATATATATATATATATATATATATATATATATATATATATATATATATATATATATATATATATATATATATATATATACAAGGTCCGGATCCGGTGAGGACTCTTTTCCTCGCGAGGACTGTGAGGACTCCAAAAAAAACTCTAAAAATGATCCAAAACAAACTTTTTTCAGAAAATTCATTTTTTAAACATTAAAATCGCTATGTATAAGATCCAAAAAAAAACAAATTTCAAAAACGATCAAAAAAAATAATATGGATCATAATAATGATCCACAATAAAAATCTGGATCATTGTTATGATTCGTTAAAAAAAGTGGATCATAATTTTTTTTTTTTGAATTTTTTTTTTGTCAAATTTAGTAATAATCATGGTGGGTTATATATATTTTTTTCAGAATTTTTTGAAATTTTTATGAGGTGTCCTCGCGAGTCCTCACCGAAAAATGAGTCCTCATAGGATCCCACTTCTATATATATATATATATATATATATATATATATATATATATATATATATATATATATATATCTATACTATATATATATATATATATATATATATATATATATATATATATATATATATCTATACTATATTATAAAGAGTTTACCCTTCCATAATTAGCAAGGCTGAAAATTCAGCCAACACACTTGCTAATTATGGAATTTATTGCGTTTTAAAAAAAGTGCCTCTAGCCAGTCTCGAATCCAAGACCTCAAGGTTATAAGAAGAGGGCGTCAACCAACTGAACTACAAGCCTGACGGCGATTATTCTCTGAAATATAGTTTTATAAATTTTAATTTTATTTCCTCTAAACGATATTTTCAAAATTCAAATCATGGATAATCAATCGTCACAAATCGGGAAGTGGAAAACAACAGGTTTTGCTTTGGAACTCGAAATTTATTACTCCGTATGTCTTTGAGTTCTTTCACAGTTCATTCACTTCTCAGTTTCCCACATTTGTTTCTCTCAAAACTTTTGCTCACCACTGGCCACGAGCGGCGGCTTCCACCGGCAACCAACGTTGGCTTCCAAAACCTACAAGCGTCCACGGGCCACCAGCGTCCACCTGTCACCATCATCACCGTCACAAGGTAATTTCAGTATCAGTTTCTTAATGTAAATATATTTTAATCATGATAATTCTGTTTCTGTTTTGACTAATATAATTTCTTAATGTAAATATATTTTTCAGTCATGTGAATGTTCATCGGATTTCTTTAGTAATTTCCTTGTTTAGTAATTTCCTTGACTAATATCTGATCTATGATTTCATGTGAATGTTTTTCTGATTTCATGACTAATTTCCTTGACTACTTTCTGATTGAGCAAGTTCCAAGATATTACTACCATGTTATTGTAATTATTTTTTATCGATTTGTTTTTTTGATCTGTTTGTAATACTCGAGATGCTTGCAATGTTCCAGAATGTATGTGTTTCTTCAATTGGTTAATTAGTGTTTTTTGTCTATTAATTGATTGGAGCTATGAGGTGAGGACTAATGTCATAAACTTCTATTTAACAACTTGAAGCAGATTTTGAACATTTTCGCCTGGTAATATCTCTTATTTACTGGGTTACTTTGGTGCAGCGTGCCGACTTTGGCTCTGTTTGGATGAGGCCCAAATGGTGGATAGCAGTACAATAGCGTGCGGTTACATGATGTTCTTAAATGATGTTCTTATTTACTGGGTTACTTTGGTGCAGCGTGCGGTTACATGATGTGGATCGTTAGTGTATTACTGTAACACCAATACAAGAGACACTAAACGACTTATTTGGGCTTATAAGATTTCTTTAACCAAGCCCCTTTGATGTTCTTAAATGGCGGGTTGCTGTATATTGTTTCTACAACCATACAATCTCTTCAAAATATAGATTAACTGATAGTGAAACATTAACTAATAACTTCAGATATTAGTCCATCATTTTCAGCTGAATAACATGCTTCTAAATTGCTTATTATTTGGAATTCTTCAACTTTTGCAGGCTGATTTGTTTCTGACACCTCGAATTCAAATGGGTTGATCCGGATTATAGTTAGTCTCTAATGGGTGAAATGATTAAACATTAAAACTTGGTTAAAAATAGAAGGGGAAAAACGGGTTTAAAGTGGCATAGAGCTCTTAATTCGTTTTTTTTAAACAGGTTGATTATGTTTTAATCTTTGTATTATAATTGATTATCAATTAAATTTTTTGGCAATGGTTTTATCATAGCCTTTGGCATGATATAATATTAGATATATCGTAAAATATGTATAACCCGTTTTAATTTTCAATAGCATAGTTGACTATAAACGTCTAATGCTAATTGTACATTTCTCATTAGATGAAATAAAAAACTTTTAATTATTTTTATTTGTGTAGACACAATGCCCTTTTTTTGGCAAGGTTTTATGAGGCATATATGCAGGTACATGCTATTCAAGATGCCCTACCTAAAAACTGACCAGACTTCCCTTCTACTTGAACCAAATAAACACAGCTACCTAAGATGTGATTGCTTAATGTGTTACCATGGAAAATGGTTGCTCTCCCAAAGTAAATAACCCTTTTTTATACACTTGCCAAATTGTGGTTCATTTAAGTGATTTCAACTTCTTACATGAGTTTATTTGATATAATAGACTTACTATAAATTCAATTGTTTTAATAATCCTAAATCAATTCAAATTATTGACTTATGTTTACTTTTATTTTTTATATTTTAGAAAAAATGGAACACTTGGGGTAGAACTTGGCATTGCCTTCACCCACACCAAGCCTATGAGGAAAATATATATAAACAAAGAATCATACAATCGTCACCCAAACCATAAGAACAAAGAATCATACAATCAGTCAACCAAACCATAAGAACAAACAATACAGACTAACAAACAACCCACACCCCTAACTTCCTGCATACTTAAACTGCACCTACCAATTCACGCCATCTTTTAACACCTGTCTGGAAGCTTTGACTTGTAGACATAAGCCTAATGCAATCTTTAATACTTTGTATTAAATTATTGATTTTAATTGGACATTTCGTACAAGTCAAACTATGTTGCATATGTTTAACATTTGAAATTGATAGGTAAAAGCACATAAGTAAGATTTATAAATTTTTTAATTTGTTGAAGAATTCAAAGAGTATGAATGATTTGGTTTTGTTGGATTAAAGTGCTTTGTTCAGTGGTGAATTGAGAAGAAAAGAATAGCAGTTGACTTCTAGAAAAAGTCAAATTATGTTGAAATAAATTCTAAATTTGAGAATTAAGCAAAAATAGGGTATGAAACCTGATTAGTATCTTCCTAAATTAAGAACACATAATATTCAACCAACATAATTATTATTTGAGTACAGACTTGAGTCTATGAAAAATATGAATCAAGTAAGACTTGAATTTGTGACTTCTTTTATTATCAATACAATTGTCTAACTAACTGAGTTACTAGAATATATGTTTCCTACTTGGACTATAGTTATCTTTATTAATATTTTAAACCTTAACAAGTTGAAATTACCACCACAAGCAATACCGACACCAACCACCAATTGGTCACCGCACAATATATTCTCAGGGTACCTGTCGCCGCATTGCGCGGTACCTGCTAGTATATATATATATATATATATATATATATATATATATATATATATATATATATATATATATATATATATATATATATATATATATATATATATATATATATGCAAAGGTTCATGCGAGAAGTATTTTTTTTGCGAAAAATGCGAGAACTAATTATGGCCTTTAGATTAAAAGATCAATGGTTGAGATGAAGAGGGGCAATTTCGTTAATTAATGAACATGGAAGGTTTAAAACTTAATGTTAAAAGGGTATTATGGTAAAGGCAGTTAATTTTATTTTTTTTTTTTGAAAAAGGAAACGATATATTCGGTTTTCATGTCACACATATATATCCTCAAATTCTCTCAACCACTCCCTCTCTCCTCCCAAAAACCCAATCGACGTTTCCTCCTCCCAAAAACCTAATCCGCGTTCTCTCCTCCAAAACCCCGCCGGCGATTCCTCTAGCCCACACCAACGAATCGTACCTCCTACAATCTCCAACATAACGACCCGCTACAATCTCGTTTGTTCCCAGATCTGTGAATTTATAATTATAATGTTTCCAGATTTGTGTGTTTTTTGTTGGTTTTCCCTCTCACAACGTTGGTCTCTCCTTGTGTAATCGACTTCGACAGGTTCACCGGTAGGAATCTACGCAGACAACGATGAACATATACCTTTGGCTCGGTTCAGTGGTGAATATGTATATTTAGCTATGTTCAGTGGTGATCATTTAGTTTTGGCTATGTTCAGTTGTGAACAAATCTTTTGGTTATGTGTGTTTGTCTATGTAAAACGTGTCCTCTTCATTTGTATGTCAAAATAATGTTAATATTGTACTATTGTGAACATGTATTGCCTCCGTAAATTAGTTCCGTAGTGATATATTTATTTATTAGTGAACATAGTGTCATGTTACCTATTATTCACCAGTGAACAATTGACGTAAACATGTATGAGTTTATTGCAAATTTGGTTCTGAATCTATGTCGTTCAGTAGTGAACATCGATAAACTTGTATTGTTCCCGACGGCGGCGGTGGTTCCATACATTAGTTTTCTGTCGGAATTATGAAACTGGTTGACGAACATCAGTGAACACAACTCCCATTAATTAAAAATGGAAAGTAATAATTGCATTTATTTAATTGACAAAATTAAAAAAAAAGAGTTAAAAAGACAATCCTACCCTTATATTTTAAAAAACTAATTAAAATAAATGAGTGGTCAGGATTTCTTCTCGCATTTCTCGCAAAAAAAAGACTTCTCGCATGAACCCTCCCCTATATATATATATATATATACATATATAGGGTGCGATTCAGTGCAAAACCGTTTAAAGGTACAGAACCACAGAACCAATTTTCGGCCAATCAAAATGCAGGAAATTTACTTTATTATTTGTTTTTTATAATAAATCGAAAAGGGCATATATGAGATTTAACATTCAGTTATGTATGGAAACCGTATATGTGTTTAATAGTTTCCTAAAATTAAGCAAAGTTGATTTCTTTAATAATTATGGTATTTTGATTTCTATGCTTGAATTTTACTTTATTATTACATGAAAATTGTGGTTTGTACATTTATGTGTCGATTTAACTAAGCATGTATTTTTGTGAATATAAATGGATACAATCATGATACGTAAATGTAAAAAAATGAATCATTCAATGTATACTTTGTGAAACTAGTCTCTCAAATAGACTAGACATTTGATGTTTACGACATAGGTGTATATCATTCAATGTATACTAAACAAATGTATATGTTAGAAAACAAATCATTCAATGTATATTAAGAAAATCATTCAATGTATACTAAACAAATCATTCAATGTTTACAACAGTTGATGTTTACGACGTGGATGTAAACAATACTTCTGACTTGGATATAGATTAGACATTACAGCACATAATGTCTTTGGGCTGGAACGAGTCTGAAAAACTTCATTTTTTATTCGTCCACCAATAACTCGCTTAGATGATTCACCAACCTTCAATTTCCCTTTCTGTTTAACATTAGTTTGATCTTCATCTTCAAAATTTAACACTAAACAAACACACATTAAATGATCAATTAGTTACCTATTTTCACCTTAAAATGAGAACTTGGTTATAAATTTCACATCAAGTATACTAAAATTAAGTCAACCGTTAATGTAAAAAAGCCATTGCATTCTTCAGTAAATCAAATGATTCTTTAAACAAAGTCAACTAAAATTATAGATAAATATACATCGCACATTTACACAGTTCATCACCAAAACCTACGAATAATTATCAACTAAAAACAATCATTTTCATCCAATACTAAGTATCGATCTCTTTACGGTTAACTAATAACTAGTAATGGAATTTAACAAATATAACAGTACTTTATAGCTAATTTCCATCTGATTTTTAATAGTATGTATAGTTGTTCAAAAAAATTTAAAAATTAGATCTAGGCTTTATAATCACCCACTTTTGCTAATGCAGAACTCGAAATCTAAAAACGATCATAGACAAAAGTATTATTGGGTTAATCTGGGTTTCATTTTTATTATTATATATATTAATATGAAAATAATTAGGCAAGTAGGGGATCAGTGATTAACCTTCTCGATGTACGGTCTATTCAGCCGGATTTCTTCATATACGCAACCTGCACATGAGTCGCCGGAGGGGACATATGAAAAACGGCCGAACGATGACTGCTCAAGAGAATTTTTTTTAGAGTAGCGGTTCATCTACAATGGATCGATGTAGAGAAGTTTTTGAGAGAAAATGGAGGCTAGGGTTTGTGGGGAGAGAGAAGAAGAGTGACAGAAAGTTGGGGTGGGGGACGGTTAAAGGGTTATTAATTTTTTATCTGTAAAATACTTGAGAGAGAGGACGGTTTTAAATTGAGTCCACGACTTTTTAGGGATTTTCTATAATTGTATAATTTTTAGTTGTTAAAATGTCCAGATTGCCATTTACATTTAATTTTTATTAAAAAAATGACTTGATTTATTTTCAAAAATGCCACAAATGATCTTAACCGTGAATCATAAAAGTCAATGGTTTAAAACTGGGTTCTGCACCTTAAATGGGTTCTGTATTGAATTGTACACTATATATATATATATATATATATAAACCCATTTTTTACGTAGAACCAAGCAGAACCCATCTAAGAATATTAGAATTTAGTAAAAAAATATGCAAAACAATAACATTTAACCCAAATCAAACATATACTTTAAGAAAAAACATCAAAAATACTGAAAAATATATATGTTCAAATAATGCAAAAATAACACTTATGTATATATACATGAAAACATACATGCACAAGAAATTCGAAAGAGTAATGATTGAAGCGAAACGAATGTTCCCAAATAACGTTCAGCTAGATGAAAGGGTACACCTAATTTCATGTTTTAGAGATTATCAATTCAGCTGGGTGGAAAAAAATGGAAGAGAAGAGGCGTTGAATGAAACAATGTATGGTGTAGGTACACATGTAAATGAAAATTTGAATTCGACTGATTTTGGTGTCGAGAACACTGGTGTAAATGATAGTGATAAAGAACAAGGTGAAAAGATTGTTGAGGAGAACATGTTTAAGGAAAAGGAGCAATTAGGTGGGTTTCATGAAACATCGTTGTACGGTGTCGGAAACACTGGTGTAACTGATAGTGGTAAAGAACAAGGTGAAAAGATTGTTGAGGAGAACGTGTTTATGGAAAAGGAGCAATTAGGTGGGTTTGATGAAACATCGATGTACGGTGGCCCGTTGACACAAGCGGCTATAATCATGGCTGATAATTATGAAAAATCTGCTAGAAAGTTAAAAGAAATCGTGACTTATGAAGGCCCTAGTTTTAGTCTAGGAATGACGCAAGAACCTGAAGTGGTTGACACAGAAAATGTGACTCCGAATTACTGTGGACTGTTTACACAACAAGCTATCATCTCCGCTGATGCGTATGAAAAATCAGTTGATAAAGGGAAAAAAATTGCAACCGATGAAACACCTAGTTTTAGTCTAGGCATGACCCGAGAATTTTCCGGGGTTGAATATGTGATTCCGAACGAACAAAACAGGGATATGTTTGTCACACCTGTACCATTAAAAACACAAAAACCGTTGAATAAAGCCGGATGCATCAATGTTGGGCGTGGCAAGCGGGAAGTTGCAAAATCAAGTGTAGCCCGATCTCCGTTCGTGCAACGAGTGGTCGACATTGGTGCAAAACTAACTACCGATGAACAAAAATGTTGGAAATACGTGATGGAAGAGAACGCTTCTCCCGGGTAAGTTAATTATAGTGTCAGTTTTTTTACATATTGTGAAATCTATACTGACATTTGATTTTTGCATGTTTAATCATATATGTTTAATGAATTTGGTGTAGTGAGTTGATGTTCTCGAGCTACTGTGGACAAAGGCTAATTAGGATGGATATGTGTGGGCTGCTCGCATTGTATGCTGACACCGCTATTTTGTCATCTTGGTCAGTGGTTCTTAACCACTTGGAGATATTTAGAAGCCACGACTCACCCCTAAGAATGTTTTTACCAACATTCGATGTGGTACGTATTTTAACCGAATAATGTGTTAATATGTCGTATGAAATAAAAACATAAGATGGTGATCCTACACTCGTTGTAGAAAATGAAAATTTTTATGGAACAAAGCAATGAAGATCAGCTACGGGAGATGACCAACTTTATAAATAATTTTATCGGTTATACGAATCTACAATTTGAGAAATCGGACATGGTAAGTACTTTATTTTAAAAAAGCAACTAAAAGTTTACGTTTTCCAATAATATACACAAAATTGATTACATGTTTTGTGTTGCTTTAAGGTATTCATGCCAGTAGAAAAGAATTCGTGCTATGCTTTGACATGCGAACAGGCAGTGTTCGTTTATTTGAGTTCAAGAAGATGAAAGCGGGGACATGCAAAGGAAAAGGGTCGAAGGGAGGAAACTCTTTCAACATTATAATTGCTGAAAAGATTGTAAGTTTAAAACATATATTCCATATATAACATTGATGTTTTATCATTTGACATTGATGTTTTACCATTTGATTTCCAACCGGTAATTGTGTCACCAGAAATGTGTTTTCGGACGGTACTTGGAAAACATTCGGCATTCAAAGGCAAAACACATAATGGGGGCATATTTGGTGGCGGGATCCTTCAAATGGCAAGGAGACCGTTTCAGGAAAATAAGTGGGCTGTGTTTGATGCGAGTCATGGAAACATACTCGGGTGAGGATCTACAAAAATGGGAGAACGGGCTAGAAGGAGATAGGGTGAAGTTAGACAAGCAACTGGGAATACTTGCAAAAAAATATGTGGCAAAAATACTCTTGTCGGAGATCAACACTATCATGGCAACAGTTAGAGGAAAAATTGCAACAATCAAAGTATGAAAAACATGAATGTTGATGCACTTTTTTGGTTTTCCATACGTTCTAGACAGTTAGGTTTTTTTGAAGTTAAAACTTTGATACTTGTGTGTTTGTTTATGTTTTTTGGAATTAGTTAAACGGTGGTCCTTATTTAATTAGTTGGCAACACGATTTTGGGAAAAAAATTGGTTTAAAAGATACATTATAAATAACTGTATGTTTTAACGAAACCATAAAACGTATATGTTAGCACGAAACCAAAATATATGTTAAGCTGAAACCAAATTACATATATGGTATACTTTCAAACGTATGAAATGTGTTATGGTGCAAATGGGTTTAGTATGTTACGTTTGGAATTCTAGTTGTGCAAAACAAAACCAAAAATCTGGACAAAACGAAACCAAACACATATGTTTATGGTGCACTATGGCGATTGACATTCATGTCACATTCAACATACATATATGTTGGAAAAATAAAATCCCAAATATAAATTATAACATTATTTTAGCAAACAATATCAACGTTGTTAGGGATTACATTAAATTTCAAAAAGTAAATAAAGTAACAAAGAAAGGTGTCCAGTGTAAGAAGGTAAAACAAAAACATTAATGTACTATACCAGAAAATCAAAAACATTCATGTTCTAACCCAGAAATTCTAAAACATTCATGTTCCTACTCATCTTATTCTTTATCCTCCTCATCGTCATCCAAAATATCAATGTCATCTTCTTCTGAAACATCATGGACGACATGTGGGTTCTTTTTATCATGTTGACGTCTATTATACCCTTTTTGGTTACAGACGCTACATGTTCGCGATTTAAATGGTACTTTCCTCGATGATCTAGATTTAGTAGCTATTTTTGCTATCTCTGCCGCACTTTTTATTCTTTTAGAACCCTTGTTGCTTGATTTTTGCAACGGGAGGTTGACAACATTATCCAGGTAAATTTGTTCACCAATAACTTTAGAACTTAAATCGGCCTTAGTGGTACGATTTTTTAAAACGCCAGAATCATCTTCAACTTTTTTCCGTGATTCCTTCAATGATTCCATAAACTGTTTAAACTTGGGTACATCATCACGCAGGTCACTAATGCAATCGTCAAGTATAGAGTGACATTCCGCCGACATGTTACCAATTTCATCTTCAAAATTACCAAGTGTGGGGCTATTTTCTATCAAATGTGCGGGTAACACATTTTTTGTCCATCGACGACAAATGTATTTATTTGGAATCTTGTCAACAAAACTATTACCAAGAACACAAAAAATGTGACGGCACAAATAACCATGATGGGTAAAATGACCACATGAGCATATAATTGATCCATCCTGATTGTTTACGACAACCTGCATAATTATTATTATTATTAAAAAATTTCAAAACGTTGTTAAACATATATGATTATTACAAAAAAATACATTACCTCTGTTTTGACAACAATTTCACGTGAATTGTTCGGTGAATTGCCCTTGTGTAAAATGGTGAAGGACTGAACATCACCATCGTCGACAACAGAATCGTCATCATCAAACGACACTGAACATGAATATAACCCTTTACGAATCTCATTTTGTACATCTATGAACACCTCGTGTGTGTAGATATCACATGCATGTATCTCGATACGTAGTTCGGTACGAGTTGGTCGGGTTGACCCGTTAGATTTGTGGTTGTTCCATCGTTGTTTGTACCTTTGCATCTCCATAGCTGTTTCAAAAGATGACATAAAGTGAAGGAATGTATCACCTTTGTTAGTACACAGTTGGAAGAGAGCATTTGTACTCTCAGAACGAGAAGTGGTCTTCATCAAACCGCACATAGGGTAATCTTTAAAATAAGCAGGGATCCAACTTTCTCTAATAGCATACATATCGGTCAACCACTTGTTACCATTTAAACCGTATCGACTTAGTAAATCAGCCCACCGTTCTTCAAAAATCCGAGGCTCAATATAGACGTTCCAAACAAGCTTATGAAAATCTCTCCTAAACATCGAATCAGTTGGCACATCATGTAGAACCTGTGAAAAAACATGCATGTCCGTTATAAACATATAGTATGGTATATTAGCAACATATATGTTTTATAAGTTGAGTACATTCGAATATACCTTGACAGGGAGTTTTTCAGTTATATGCCACATGCATAACCTATGGCGTGATTCAGGGAAAACTTTCAAAATTGCTTTTTTTAGCGCAGGATCTTGGTCAGTTAATGCTAATGGCGGCTGCTTTCCATGCACCTTCATAAATGCTTCCAACATCCAACAGTAAGATTCAAATGTTTCATCAAAAATTAAAGCAGCCCCAATAGTAACACATCCCCGGTGGTTGTCAATGCCGGTAAAAGGGACAAACACGAAATCATACCTAAAAAAATTAAAATATATTAATTAATAACGCATGTAATAATAAAGAATAAATATGATACAAATGTTACTTGTTCGTCCGAAAAGTAGCGTCGAAAGATATGACGTCGCCAAAAGCATCATAATTTGCCATCATAATTTCATCCGCCCAAAACATGCTGGCGATGTGAGATTCACGAAGATGATACTCAAATGAGAAGCCTGGAACATGCTGTTGCCTGTTTCTCATCTTGTCAACAATCATCTGGGCATCATTGACACCAATGAACGATTTCATTGATGCTCTAGCATTCCTCCAATCTTTCGGAGTGCCTCGAACACCTTTATAACCGCCAGATAGAGCAACTTTTAGTCTATGGGCTTTAGTTGCAGTTACATTAGTCAGTGAAGCTCGATGGATCATTAGATAGTCACTATATATTGACTATCTTCGAGCTTTAGAAAAATCCATGTTACTCTTGCTGATTAAAGGATGGTTGTGTTGCTCAATAAATTTAGACACCATAAATGATTCTGACCCCTCAATAGCCTTAAACCCAATCAACGTCGGGCATTCAGTTACCTTAGAAACAGCGTTACGTTTTCTTTTTTTGATACCACCGTCTGCTTGTTCATCTTGGAGCTGGTCTTTAAGTGTATTTATTTCGGCTTTAGACCTTGATTTACCACCACGACTGTATAAGACATATCTGTGTGTAATCTTTCCTTTATATTTTTTAATACCTGACTTACAAATGTTAAATCTTGCCTTCTGAGAATATGACTTAAACATCTCATAACAAATGTCCTAGGTCTAAAAAATATCACCTACTTTTGGTTTTTCATCATCATTGACTTCTGGAACCCAGTATCTAGAGGCATTGGGACTGGGGAATACGTCATCATCATCTACATATATATCAAAAAACAAAATTATAACCATATTATTTAAAATTAAGGTTATGTAAATGTAGTATTATAAACATCTGAATATAGCCAAATTACATGTATGTAACAGTACAAATATGTGTAAAGACAACATGCATGTTAATACGTCATGATTTTGAAGATAATACACGTATGTTCTGCTGTTCATCATATACGCGTAGAAATTAGCAGCCAAAAACATTAATGTTTATGATATTTTTATTACATATTTACGCAGTTACTGATACGGACTACTACTCAAAACATAAACGCACACCTATAAAACAAATACATGTTGAGATTAAATACGACGAATTCAACAACACATTTGAAAAAAATTAATTATATATGACGAAATTAAAGACGTATAGAGTGTATTACAATGAAAAAACTATACCCAATTGAATATCATACTCCTGAACGACATCCTCTACTTGCGAAATTGGATGCTCTGATAATATGACGTTACCCTCCATTGAGTCGATTATGTCAGTGCATATATTTTGAGGTTGGCTTGTTCCGGCTTCTTCTTTGTTCGACATTGTGAGTGAGATAATTCGTCTAGGGTTCTTGTGTGTATTGGCTGCGATGGATATTCTGGAGATTTAGAAAATCACGATGGAGTACACAGGTTTAGAAAATAACGTAACCAATTTCCATCAAATTAGGGATGTTATTAAATATAGCAGTTACCTGGGGTGGTTATCGGAATGACTAATCTACCCCTCCAGCTTTTCTTTTAAAAGAAAATGAAAAAAACGGCTGGTAATTCTCTGATTGGTCAATATATAGTTCTGTAAGTTCTGTAGGCTAAAGATGGTTCTGTAACTAGCCCTTCACTATATATATATATATATATATATATAATATAGTGATGGGCTAGTTACAGAACTCACTTTAGGGTACAGAAGCCGTAGAACCAAATATAGATCATTGGTTCAAAATCAAGGGTTAAGATTCGTTTTGGTATTATCACAAGTATTTTAAATTTTTTATTGGTAATTAATAAAAATAAAGGACATTTTAGGTATTTTGTCACCCCATAAAAGTTGCTTCTCTTCTTCGCTAATTAAAATCTTGTATACTACTATCTTCCTTAAAAATAACACCTCTCTCTAACTTAAATTCATCTCTTTCCCCTTAAAATTAGCAGGCACTCTCCCGACTTTATCAAAATGCAAAAATTCTCTCTATTCTCTTTCTTCTTCCCAAAGTTATCTTAGTCCTCCCCATTGTTTAGTTTTGAGATGTTCCTTAAAAATAACACCTCTCTCTAACTTAAATTCGTCTCTTTTCCCTTAAAATTAGCAGGCACTCTCTCGACTTTATCAAAATGCAAAAATTCTCTCTATTCTCTTTCTTCTTCACAAAGGTATCTTAGTCCTCCCCATTGTTTAGTTTTGAGATGTTCATATGTACAAGACATATCTCATAATACCACCACCACCATTGTGCTCGAAATAATTTTCTGATCTTAACACATAATGTTTTATCCCTTTCGGGCCGCCGGCGCCGCCGTCAACCGCCGCAGGGGCGCCGTAATTTATGGATTTTTCAACCACCGTAAGGGCTGCTGGGATTGGTGAAAGGTGGGACTTTATTTGTCTTCATCGATTATTATTTTTGTGATTTTGATTGGTGCTGATTGTTTTATGTGATTTAATTAATATTTTTGTGATCTTAACATATAATGTTTTTGTGATTCAATTAATGATTGCTAGTAATTACGTGAGACTTTCCTGATGAAAAACTCAGATTAAGGGCATGGAAATGAAAAGAAATTGAAAGTCTCAAATAAACGTATTTTTTTATGTATTATTGAGTCGCGGGTGCTTAGATCTGGTGTAGATGGAAAACTTATCTGTTGTATGTATTACTGAAATGAAAAACACATTAAAGGTATATATTTCTTTTTATGTAATACTCAATCAGTGGTTGTCACCATGTGAGGAATTTAATTATTTTGTATATATTACTTTGTTTCGTGGACTTTGTGCATTAAAATTTATATTTAGTCACTTTTATTAAAGATATTGGCTTTTACAATAACATAAATCTTTTCTAATAATTAATTCTGTTTTGCAGCGGGCGGTACATGCTTCGGTTGGTGTTAACATTGATGCAAATTCTTTTGTTGAATGAGGTGACGAAGATAAAGGTGTTGATGATTAAACTTTTGCGAATTTGCATATATGTTTTTTAGCAGGGGAGAATTTGTATATGTGATTTTAATTAGGGTAACATAAATGTTAGTATTTTGATACATAAGTGTTGTTTATACATTTATGTTATGCAGTGTTTTTATTGTTTTTAGTATAATTTAAATGTTCCGTACAACATATATTTCCAGTACAACATACATGTTTATAGCAACAAAACATACATGTTTATAGCAACAAAACATACATGTTCAACATAACAATAAAATTCTGGTAAACCATTCAATATAACATACATGCTTATAGCGTAAAAAAACATACATGTTCAATACATCAACAAAATTCTTGTAAACCATTAAATGTAACATACATGTTTATATTGTAAAAAACATATATGTTCAATCGGTTTTAAATAAAACGACAATAATAATTTCCGAAAATAAAGCCTTCCTTTTAGGGAATTTCAAAAAAGGAAACAAAAAAAAAATGTCGCAAATACCCCTGAACAATTAATATCAATTAAATAATTCGAAATTATTTTACTAAATTCTGACTGGCTTAGACGGGTTCTGCCGGTTCTGTAGCCTTACTGGGTTCTGTAAATAAATCAACCCTATATATATATATATATATATATATATATATATATATATATATATATATATATATGAGAAATGATATTTGTGTTTGCTATTTGTGCATACCCATAGGTCGTCAGTTATAAACTTGACATATGTCATCCACTAATTCTCTCTCTCTTCATATCATCACTTTGATTTTCACACTTCTCATGATCAAATTAGTAGACACATGAATAGGCACAAATGGTAGACACAAATGCCATTACTCTCTCTATATATACAGGGTTAGGATTCGAGTGCTTAAAATTAGGTACGGATAATTCTTAACTAGTCTTGTTATTCAAGGGTATTTTCGTCTTGAGCTTTTAACGATGCAAAATTAACGTTGATCTAAAATTACCAAAATGATATAATAATTAACAATGATGCAAAGGTATATAACTTTTATTCATATATCATTTTGTTTACTTTTATATCATTGTTAACTTTTGGATTATTTTATGAATTTTAGATCATTATTAATTTTGTATTCTTAATAGCCCATGCCAAAAATATCCTTAATAAACACAATTGGGTTGAAAACAAAGATAACTAATGCAAAAATAAATAGAAGTTGGTTCCATGAAGCTGAAAACAAAGGTAGATAATGCAAAAATAAAATATGTTTATTCAAATATGAATAAACAAAATATGTTTATTCATATATGAATAGACAACAATTTATTTTCTAATTTTTATATATTTAAAAAAACTAAATAAAGTATGTTATTAATATGACCAATCTAGGTATATTTATACATGAATACAAAATAGATTATTGTAAAAAAACCATGATCTATTCATATAAGATTAGAAAGTATGTTTATTCATAGTTGATAAATCTATGTATATTCATGCATGAATACGTAATAAATTATTACATATGCATCACGTTTAAGGCATAAGTCACCTTCTAGCGTACTATTAAAGTACAATCAATAGTAATAGTCTTTTAATTGTTTGTCAGTAAAGAGTATGAACATTGACATAAAGTAAAATATGGGTAAAAATAAAAAACTGCGTGCATTAAATGTTTTCTTGGATAAGTTTACATCAATTAATTGTAAGTAGACACGTGGATTACGTTATTGAGATGGAAACATGTTGCTTGGGCTATAATTACAAAAGTAAATGTTTGTATTTACACACACCTTGTAAGACATTCAGTAGGACAGGAACATACTCTAAGAGTTAGTTCTTTACTTGTCATTACTTCTCTATAGTAATCGTACAAGTGAATATTCATATATTCAAGTTCTAGGACGATACGACTTAGCATCCTCATGACAAATGAAAAATGTGAATATATAATGTGCACGGTCAACAAGCACTCAATTTGGAAATATGTCGATTTAAGGTAAGGTTGTATATCCTTTAAATTTTTTAATAAAGTTAAAAACTAGCAAAATCTAATATATCCTAAGTTTCGATTTAAAAAGATGCATGTTTAAAAATTCACATCTAACTAACTTTAACCATGGTATGCTTATTTTTATCACAATCTCTAAGAGATTGGACAAACTTAGACTTAAAAGGTTCTATTTTCTTTTTCCCTAAAAACTTATTATACTACAATAAGCGTTAATTGTACTTGTACATTATATTTCCATGAGTTAGAAAAGAAAAAGAAAATACTACCCTTTGTAGTTCTATGCTTTCATAAAGCTTGACTTGTACACTTGAAGAGGCTTGAAAAACAAATGTAAAATACAAAATATAATAATTATCTTTAAAAAAATTTATGCATTTTTGAATTAAACTTCACTTAGTCATAGTTTACAAATGTCACACCCCACCAAAAATGAGTTTTACGTCATTCAAAATGTTTCACGGAAGAACAGAGGTGTAACGTTCTTGACAACTTGACAAGAATTAAGTAAACAAACAACCACGCAAATAACATAATGAAAAGAGTTTTACTTCCTAAATATGCAAAGTTTCCAAAAATAGTAAAATAGTAATTGTTTGAAAATGGAATGATTGTTCGTAAAATTAATGTTTTATTCATGGCTTACGACAACTCATTGCTCATATCCTCCAGTCTCACTGAGCTCCTAAATCACATGAAAAACATAAGTAAAAGGGTCAACAAATAATGTTGAGTGAATTCACAGGGTTTGAGTGTTTATGTTGAAAATGTTGTTGTTTGCCACCCAAAATGTTTAATGAGAAAATAATTTTATGACTGAAAAAATATAAGTTCAACACTATCGTAGTTTGTAAAAAAAAGTTATAAAAATGAATTGTAATTGTAGAGAATCTACAATTACTACTTTTAAAGTATAAAAATGTGTTGAAACCTTTGTTATGTTATGACATTGCACGACTGTTATCCCCAACAGGTAGCTAGTCTATTGAGTTATTATACCAACCCCTAAGTCCACAATCAACACTTCAACTCCAAATGTTATCGTTCTTTTCTAGATATGCACTCCCTAATGTATTGGATTACCAAGTAATGATCAACTGTTGGGAGGATGAGTATCGGCCAATAGTACTATTTGCATATCTAGGGTCTAGATACACTAGTTAATGATTGCTGGTAACCTTAGTCCGGCATAATAATATTTGTCATGCAAAAGCGAAATGAAATGTGAAATGATGTTGTACAATCATAGTAATACAGTAGCATAGTTTATGTTTTTCACCCCAATATTCATAAAATAGTAAAAAAAAAAGAGTAAAAAGGGGCTGTGGACTCACATGGGCAAAAATTAACACTTGATAACTTTCAAAGAATCTCCTCAAAGCTTCCCAGCTTCTTAAACGTAATAACGTTTCTTATTAATACTAAACTAATAACACATGCGATCTAATAATTGATTGAATATGTTGTATGTTTGTGTTATATTTTACGTTTTTTTGACATCAAATGGATTAAGGTTATTGGGCCTTAATGGGATGAAATGGATACCTTATTGGGCTTATAGTGAAATGGGTTTGGATAAGGTTAATTGGGCTTACCAAGGACACATGGGCCGAATGGGCCACATGGTGGGCCACTTGGGCCGAACTGCCGAAGATGGTTTGGTATACGGATTGGGCTTGGGCCCAATTGTGTTCGGATAGCAAATGAGCCCAAGGTCTTCGGGCTTGGGTTATATCGAATGGGCCAAGTACGGGCCTTGGCCCAATTAAAGTTCTCAGGTTTTGGGTCAATCGTTTGGGCCCAGTACAAGCCTCATCCCGGTTACACTTGCAGGTCAAACCTACAGTCTAACATAGTCAACGAAAGTCAATGTTTCAACTAGGATTTTACTCCTAGTTTCGGCTAGGGTTTGGTTTCGGGTTCAGTGTCTAGGGTTTCACCGATTTAACAAACGGCGGCTACCGGCGCCGGTGACTCGAGTCAAAGTTTCGGGTCAACGGTTATGCTGGTTTGATCTAGAGTTATCTAGGGTTTTCAAGGAATCATCAAAACAAGTATGGCTTATATATCAACAACACGAGGTTAGGGTTTAACAATTAATCTCAAACACATAGATTAGGGTTTTAGGTTAAACGAGATAACAAAATGAACAACACTACACCCATACACCACCGTACACATGCATGTACGTGTGTAATGTCGAGATCACGAGTTCGATGGGACACCGAGATCATTTGGCCTTCGGCCATGGTCTCGGATTCGAAATAACCGAACGAAACAAGTAGAAGGGAAACACTATACCTTTGTGACTTGCGGGATTGAGAACGACCGAACAAGGCTTGCGAATTGCTAGGGACGAACGAACAAGGCTTGCGAATTGCTTGGGACGAACGAACAAGGCTTGAGAATTGCTTGGGACGAACGAACAAGGGTTCATTTTGGGGTTTACGTGGCCGAAAATCACAAAAGGGATTAGAATTTCGTTTAAGTGTGATTATATAGTGGGAAGAATTAGCGTTTAAGAGTTGGTATTTGAGTCTCACTAGAACTCGTTTGAATTGATTTAGAGATAGCGATAAGGATCAAAAGAAAACAAGATAAGGCCAACACCCCAAGGGTATTTCGGCCGAAGGTAATCACGAAGGGAGGGGTCATGAGCAAGTGGGGCCGGCCATAGTGGTCTGTCAACTAGTCAATGTGTTGAGTTTTAGGAATAAAATTCGATACACGTCATGTTTAATTATTTATTTTGATTTAGTGTTTAAATAATACATAAATATAATTTTTAGAAATGCTTTTGCTCAAAGTTGTCACCATAAGTAGTATAAAATGTTGTGTTGATTAAAATAGTCAAACACTAATGTATGGTGAAAATATTTTATGTTTTGGTGTTCTTGTGTGTGTTTGGATGCCAAAAGTAGAAATGACCGAAAGTAGAAACTTCTAAATAGGGAAAGGTTAGAAATGAAATGTATTTACATACTAGAAATATCGAGTTGTCACAACAAAACATTAGTTTATTGTTTACTTTTATGAAAATTTAGCTTGTAAGAATATGTTGACTTGACAAGCGTATTTATCCTATCTTAAGGTATACAAGTTTTAACAAAGTTGAAATGTTTCATAGAAACTAACAAAGAAGTAAATAAATGAAATGAAGATTTTTTTAATTCGTTAAGACAAAAATTAGTAAAAAGAAAAATTACTTTTATTAAAAGCATATCCAGTTCTTTAACGTCTCCCGGTAAAAGACACATACCAATTAATCGAGGTACTTTTTGTAGTGAACGCGAATATCGTTAAGTTTGCTCAAACGAAGTTCACAAAGACGTTCGACCATTAATTTTGCATTGCAATTAGCTCGTAGAGTTCCTTCGGCTAGAAGTGCAACCGGATCTTCTCGTAAAGCTTTAGCACATTCGTCTTGTGAACTTCTGGGTAACTCCTTACATCGAATGCGTTCATCAGTAAAAGCTCCACATTGCAAGCAACGTTTGGCTTTTTTAACTCTTCTTTTTGCGGCATAGTGAGAGGTTCCCCTACAAAATTTATTATAACTATACTCTCTTCTAGCTTTCCTAACCATTGATTCACTTCGCTGAATAATATCACGACGTATTTCATGAGGAAGATGAGTTTTTAGTTATAAAAAGTTAAGAAGATAGTATAATTCACGAGAAACTCTTATATTATTGTTGAAAAAGAATTTTTATTATTTTTGTCTTTAAAAGAGAAGTAAATAGTTTTGGCATTTTTAGTAATGGAAGCATCAACGGCCAGGCAAATCGATTGGCGAGTAGAATCCTTTCAGTATAGTACCTTTCGGAAAATCGAACGCTCGACCCAGTGCGAAGATTCTAGACAGCGTTTACGCAAACGAAATTAAAAACGGTTTTTAGATTAATTAAAATTAAAGACTAAACTAAATTAATGTAATATTTTCTAACCTACTACTTTATTTCCTCGGCAGCAGCGCCAAAAACTTGGTGCGCGTTTTTATTATAGAATTATAATGGATGAATGAGGTGTCACTACACTCACACTTCCTAGTTTTAATAGTATTATCAGACGAGCTTTTACACACACGAGGACAATTTACCCACCACATAGTATAGGCTTAATGGTAGTATCGAATTTATATTCAAACCCAAGGGAAAGCAAGAGTTGGGTTACTTATATCACATAAACTAGTTAAAGAAAAAGATACTAATGATTTGTTTTGGAAAATTATTTTAATAAAAGATAAAAAGTAAATAACAATAATAATAGAACATTTACTTAGTTAGAATCCACTTATATAGTTTACTATGTAGTTATTAAGTTTTATTATACATGGTTTTGTATTTATGAAAATGTATACATAGCTTATTTATACACCCACTATGCTATCGTATAAGGTCTACTACTCAACATAAAAGCGTTGTTCCTCTAATGCCAATACGGGTCATTGGATCAATGAAGAATAAAAATTACATAACCTCGTAGTGGCGGTACTTCAACCCAACACCCCAAGATGGTCAATGGGCAAATGTCACATACTAGTGTATCAATCCAACACCCCAAGATGGTCAATGGGAAAATGTTGTATTGTTTTGTCAACACACTAGCATATCCTCAATAATACAAGTACTATTGAGAGGGTCTCCATACGACCTAACTAAACCATGTAACTTTGTTATCGCGCGAACAAGAGCCATGACATAAGTATATCACATATATATAATAAAGTTATAATATATATAGATAATATACCACATAAACATCATCTAACTAAGTAAACAAGTAATTTAGCCTAAGTACATCATAACACATAAAGCAAGCATAATCATAACCATTATTAAGAGATTAAGGAAAGAGAATACCCAAGAAGATGATATGACCAAAGAAGGAACTTGTATTCCAAAATGTCTTCAATGTTGTACAAACCCAACTTACAAGAACTACTAAAATGAGAGAATTACAAGAACAATTGAGAGAGTAATTGAGAGAGAATTGTTGTTGTGGTGTGTCAAATGATTGATACTTGGGTCTTTATTTATAGTCCAAAATTCGCTCTGCTACACGTCGCGTTTGTGAGAACGCGTCACGTTCTTGACCGTATTAATGAGATCATGGGCTAGCTCAAGAATCACCATTATTGCTAATTACTTGTCTGCAAAACGCGTCGTGTTCATGTAGAACACATCGTGTTCTAGGAGTTGGAACGCGTCGTGTTAGGCCTTCATGTTTATGCTCTGATTTACGATGAACGCGTCGCGTTTGGTACCTTGGACGCGTCGTGTTTACTTTAGCTTTTGCATGCTTTTCCAATCCTTAGCAAATCTTCTCCAAAATCACCCAATTCTTTTATAAAACATGTTTTTATGTATTTCTAGCTAAAACGCGTTAAATATGAGTAAAATTCGAGATGCTTTTATGAATAATTTTGATCATATCAACTAACAATTGGTATCAGAGAAAAAAATTAATCTATAATTGTTGATCTGCTTATCTAGTGATCAAAATAAGTGAAAAATTATCTCAAATGAACCTTGGTTTAAAAACAAATACTCCAGTTTTCACCAATAATGATTTTGGGCTATGGAAAATACGGTTCATGGGCTTTGCCAAATACTTACATCTGATGTGTAAAACCTAGTTATAAAATAATCACCTAAAATACGTCTTTCCTAGATTACCACACTCTTAGGCAAGTATGATCTAATCGTGAGCAATATAGTTCAGGTAATTAAATTCGGGTATATTCGTCTCCACAGGGAACAATTAAGCTGATTATGTAATATAAAACTAATTAATTAAACTGAACAAATAATAAAAAGGGGTTTTCATTTGGAACATTTTTATTTGCAAACTAGATAATAAAACTGAAAATGGTTGTTTAAAATTAACAATCGACTGAAAATGAAGAGAAAGTGTTTCAATATTAAGGAGGATATTCACTATGAGTCGAATCAGTCTAGGTCTAGGTTTGGTTTTGAAGTACCGATTTAATTCATGTTCTAGGAGTTTAAGGAACTAGATTTCTCTCAAAACCTTACAATGAGTCTAATATGATCTCTAGGAATTTCTTCTCAAGAAACCTGTTTAAATTCACACTCCTGCTTGTTATTTCTAACTAGGTCCGGCTTTCCGAGACCTTCTAATCCTAGGAATTTCTTCTCTAAAGATCAGACTTTACGTTTCACCTAGTTTATTGGTATCAAATCTCGGACCCCTATTTCTAGTGAGTCGCTGACTAGGTCAAAAGTTATGAAAAGTCAGGGGAATTACTAGATCAATTCAATGTTGTCAATATTTTATCAATCAAACAATAAACAGATTCAACAATGCAAATGTAAAGGTTTAACGGAAAGGTTCTTGATTAGAAACACAAGTGTTCAAACAATCATCATAAAATCCTAAGAATATCCAAACCTAAAACCCTAACATCATCTAATCATAGCGAATATAAGATGATTAGCACATAGACATGCTAATAATCATCAAACAAACGTAAATAATTGAATTCATAAACATAGTAATAATCAAAAACGATAGAATACCAATGTTTGATGCTTGAAATCTCGATCTTGAGTGCTCCAATGGTGTTTTACGGCTGCCCTTCGAATTAGGTCAAAAGTCCTTCAATTCAGATCTGCAGGTTTATTTAAATAGTTATCTGATCGCTAGAAATCGCGTCGCTATCTTCAATCGCGTCGCTATTTTCGGTATTTCGTAAGCAAACAGAACGCCGAAATCGCTAAGGGATTAAAAATCACATTTGAGAAATAGCTAACGAAATCGCGTCGCGATTTCTTGATCGCGTCGCTATTTCTTGATTATTCTGCAGTCTTCGTTTCTTGTGCTGTTTTGACCCATTTTTGTTACGTTTTCTTCTATAGCCTGCAAAACGCAATGGAAACTACATTTTGAGTGATAACATCTTATTTTAATCGATAAACACATATAAAAATTGGTATATTGGCCGATAAACATATGTATAAATCTGCCAATATCAACATGCCCACACTTGAACTTTGATTGTCCTCAAGTAAATCATCATTAAAATAATTCAATCAGATAGCTAAAAATATAATGCAGTCGACACTTCATCTCAACTTATTCATAGAAACATAACAATTTTCAGAACCTAGTCCATTTAGTAGTTAAAAATTTTCACTATATTTTATGCCCAAGTTTGTGTAAGGAATTTAGCTAACTTTTCACAAATCTAATCAAATCTTTAACTATGCTAATTATACTACTTTTAACTTAGATCCTACTCCATACTTGTATAACCTATAAATACTATCTTTATGAAAATTACCCAACTAGTAAGGTTAAAAGAAGAAAATTTAGTTTATTCCTTTATTTCAAAGCTTATTTGCTTTATTTCTTCATGCTTTGCATGTTTATTTATTTTATTTGATTTTTCATTTCTTTTATTTCATGTTTTGCACGTTTTCTAATTTATTTATTTATTTTGTTTGGAAGAGAGAACCACAACTTTCATTGAGAACCCGCATAAAAGACTTTCGACCAACATGTCCATATCAGTTGACCTTAGAATACTAGGTTTGAAGGACCCCTCGGGCGTACTCGTCGGGAACCCAAGGTCGGCTAATTGTTCTCCCTAAGTATTTAATTAGGTATTTATTCAAGAATCGATTCGAACCTCAGCTTACATTGTGAACCCGCATAAAAGACTTTCGACCAACATGTCCAGATCAGTTGACCTTAGAATGCTAGGTTTGAAGGACCCCTCGGGCGTACTCATCGAGAACACAAGGCCGGATGAATATTCTCACCGATTCTCAAATTTTTCTTTTATATTATTATTTAGCTATTTTATTCACGTAAACTAAAGGCTCTTAATCCAACCTAATGTCATCGGGAGCTAGCTTTGCTAAACTTAATTTTCAAAAAGGCAATTTTTATCGGTTTACAAGATACTTCAAATTTTCCAAATTAAGAGGTGGTTTAATTAACACGTTAAATAGATAATTAGATCGGCGAAAAGCCACAAAAATTGACACATAAAAGCTAGGAAACAATTTTCCCTTTAAAGTGAACTCTATTGTCTAAAAATTGTTTTCTATGGTTGAGATGTGTCTAAATTTTTTTTCTGATTAAACTGGTTTGTTCGTGTTTTAGATGATTTACTATGGGATAAAACAAGTGGTGGATACCACGCCCCATGCCCACACTTAAAACATTGCATTGCCCTCAATGCAACAAAAATGAAATAGAAAATTATAAACTAAAAAGTAAAAGGCAAAAGGGAACGGTACTCCCTGAAGGTATTTTGAATATTTGTTTATGTGTTCCAAGTACTGTTATCATCCAAATGCATGAACCATTTTCGAGAAATTCCATCCAGTTCCAAGCTCATCACATTCTACCAAAACATAACTAAAACACAAAACTAGAATAACACGGTAAAGTAGTTCAAACATAACATAAACCAAAAGACAAGAGTACTAAGTTACTGCTAAAAGAAAAAAATAAAAGTAAACCAAACGTACAACCAGATTGAAAATAGTCTAAGATAACCAAACACATGTATCAATAATCGGGCCCATCACTAGGCGGTGTAGGATCGTACTGCTGGAACCAGGCATCGTATGTCGGGAAGTTCGGTGGCGCTGGCAAAACCGGGGCCCAGTATGGAAGTGAGTGCTGGGCCTCGGCTGGTGCTGCGGAAGCTTGCCACTGGTGGTATGCCTGACCTCTTTCGGCCTGATAATAATTTCTTGGAAGTTGTAGGTTCATACCTACCATGTATTGCTCCATCCCACCAAAATCAGTCCTCAAACCTGCCATATCAACCTGCAAAGCATGTACGTCAGTATCTAAACTCTGATACGGATCAGATGAGGACGGGCCCGCTTGGGAGCCAGATGCCCCGGGGTGCCCATGACCATGATCGATAACCGGTTCCTCCATCTCCCGTATCTCCACATCTTCCTGCTCTTGCGGTTTATCTTGTGCCCTTCGTCTAACCCGTCTTGCAATTTCGGTGGATGGGTTATCCACCCACACATATCTACCATTTTCCACCCCATGTGTTGCATTCCGGAGTATCCCCATCCCGTGCATTTGATTGTAATCAATGAAACCCATCTCTATCTTTGTTAAGGTACCTCTCACTCCTGGTGTAAGAGGCATCGTGGCATTTGCCAATCGAGTGATGTATTGGCCACCTACAAAACAACTTTTTCCTTTATGTCCCCGAGCGGGACCATTCAAGAACAAAGCGATGACCATCAGGAGGTTTGTGAAGCACTCTGGGTAAACCAACTGATGTAGAAACCAAATGCTCACTATATTCATTTTTTCGGCACCATCCTTTCATTGGCGGTTGGTGTTGGAGATCATACGGTATAGATAGGGGTGCTCATTGTTTCTAAGTTGCTTGCTCTTGGAGAACCTTGAACTCCATACCCCTACACCGAGTGCGGTCCAAATCTCTGCTACATCACGGCTTGGTATAAATTGGCCCCGACGCAAGTAGGAGATGAAATGCCGGTGATTTGTTTGGGCTTGGGTGTAGAGCCCCAGATTTATTGCGAACTGAATTAGTGAACAGTGGACCCATTGATGAGCTACCCGGTAATGAATGGATATGGCTGCGGGATCGTTGTAGGTGGTGGTGCGTTCCAAGTGGTATGTGGAGAGGAATTCTAGCACAAGCTCGGCGTAGATTGGTTCCCTTAGTGTAAGGGCGACCTCCCAAGCATTGCACGTGAATATCACGCGCCCGTTATTGTCCCAAACTTTTCTCCTTAAGTAGGCTCGGATAGCCTCCTCTTTTCCCAAGGCCGCAAGTTCGTCCCATTTAGGTGTTCGGCCCGCATGCACCTTTTTATGCATTATTCTATCTCTTCTTTGTTCATATAGGGCTCGGGTGATTTCATTTCAAATATTATCGAATTTCTCGAATGTATGATGAAGTTCGTTTATCTTAAGAACCAAGGGGAAACCATCTTCATCAAGTTCTATTGGCAATTCAAATTCTTCCTCGTATTCGACCGCGATTTCTTCCTCTGATTCGGATGATGACTGATCTGGTGAAGGTGGAGGTTGAGGTCGAGGGACCCTAGAAGATGATGCCCTAGACGATGATGATCTTGTAGGTCTCGCCTAATAACAAATTAAAAGAATAATTATTAGAAGTGTTATTTAACAGAAAAGTTACAAAATAAATAAGGAATTTATAAGCTTTTTCTAATTTAAACCCCAATTTCCCGTACCCACACTTAGTTGTTAAACTAAGTGTGAAACTATGTAAAAACTTACCAATTTTCCTTACCCACACTTAGTTGTTAAACTAAGTGTGACATTATTTAACACTTATAATGATTGTTTTTATAATTAATATTTTTAAATTTGTATAAGCTAGTGATGTAGTTGTCAAAAACTTGAACCCAATTTACTGAAATATGACCACAATGTGAAAATTTGACAAGTATTTATATATCATTCATCCAAAATTGACTCATTAACACAATGTAGAAGATTTGACAAGCAAAATATATAAATTTTCGGGTTCTTGACAAGAACATGCCCTAGTTCATAAGTTTTCTTCCTAAAAAGCAAAATCAAGCCCTAAAATTCGGAATTTATACTAGGATTGTGCTACAATTCGATTTACTATCAATCTATGGCTTAACTCTCCAAGTAATCAAGCAAAATTCGGAAGAAACTAGCAAACATTCAAGATTTTCGGGTTTGGCAAGAACACCTACAAAACCCTAAGATTTCTACTCTATAAGATGAATTAATGGAAGAAAAGAGGAGAAATCCAACCTTAGGTGCCATGGAGATGAAGCTTGATGGAAGAAATCGGAGGTTAGTGGCCGGATTTGGGGTTTTGGTGGAATGAAAAAGGCGGTTTATATCTCCGACGAAGATCGCGTCGCGATCTAGGGATCGCTTAGCGATTTCGAAGGGGGTTCGGATACTCCCTTAGCGATCTCAAAACGCTATTTTGGGGATCTTAGCTATTTCGGTGTTCTGTTTGGGGACCAGATGGACGAAAATTTTAACTTTTTTTATTTATTTATTTATTTATTTTTAAAAAAAAAAAACGCAGAGAGGAAAGGGAAAAACAACTAAACATCCGAGAAGCGCTTCAAGGATTTACGAGTCTAGAGCTTGACTCGGTGTTGCTTTTTCACTTCTTTCGCCCATCATGGCGAAATGCATCTCCTCTGTCTCGGTCACGCCTTCATTCTCGTCTTCATGATAAAGCTTCAAGCGATGCCCGTTAACACTAAAATGACCGTTTTCGGTGACGAGGTCTACGTATCCCGACGGGTGTTGTTTTAGAACGGTATAGGGACCCACCCATTTGGATTTAAGTTTTCCCTGTGAAAACTTATACCGGGATTGATAGACTAAGACCTTGTCGCCCGGTTGGAAGCATTTTCGAGTTTTCAACTTTTTATCGTGCAAATACTTGCTTCTCTCTTTGTAGATTCAGGAGTTTTCGTATGCTTCAAATCGGTGTTCATCGAGAAGATTGAGTTGATGATTACATTCGGTCCCGGTGGGCACGATGCTCATGTCACACTCTTTGATAGCCCAATAGGTTTTGTGTTCTATCTCGAATGGAAGGTGATATGCTTTCCCATAAATCATCCGATAAGGAGTATGGCCGATAGGAGTTTTGTAGGCGGTATGGAATGCCCAGAGAGCATCTTCAAGTCGTTGAGACCACAACTTGGGATTTTTCTCAATGGTTTTCTCAAGAATTCTTTTTAAGGCCCGATTAGTGTTCTCGACTTGACCACTAGTTTGTGGACGATATGCGGTCGAGAAACGATGGTGGACACCGTATCGTTGGAGAGTTTTCTCCATAAGATGGTTGGCAAAATGCGTGCCACGATCACTAATCAGGGCCCTCGGGCAACCGAATCGGCAGAAAAGAGATATCATAAAATTGATTACGACTCGGGCATCATTCGTTGGAAGAGCTTTTGCCTCGGCCCATTTAGAGACGTAATCAACAGCAACAAGGATATATTTATTACCTTGGGAGCTCGGAAACGGACCCATGAAGTCAATGCCCCATATGTCGAAGACCTCACAAACTTGGATGCCATGTTGTGGAATTTCATCCCGTTTGGAGATGCTTCTGGTTCGTTGACATGCATCACAAGTTTTAACCAATTCTTGTGCATCTTTGAAGATCGTTGGCCAATAGAAACATCAAGAACTTTCCGGGCGGTGTAGTTTGGACCGAAATGTCCACCGGTGGGGCCTTTATGACATTTGTTGAGAATGTCATGAGCTTCATCTCCGGAAACACACCGCCTATGCATCAAATCGGGACCGACCGGGAAAAGATGTGGAGCATCCCAATGGTAATGTTTTAGATCTGAAAAGAATTTCCCTTTCTGTTGATGGGTCATTCCTTTAACAAGAACACCTGCCGCTAAATAATTTGCAAAATCAGCGAACCACGGGTCGTTGGTGTCTTGTAAATCATTGACCGCTTCGATAAATTCATCGGGTGAGGGTTCTCTAATCGGGATAGATGATCCGCCGCAAGATTTTCCGCACCTTTTTTATCTTTTATCTCGATGTCGAATTCTTGTATGAGAAGAATCCAACGAATGAGATGTGGTTTTTCAACTTGCTCGGCGAAAAGATATTTCAATGCTGAGTGATCCGTATAGACAATTGTTTCGGATAAAAGAAGGTACGGACGGAATTTGTCAAAGGCGAAAACCACTGCAAGGAGTTCCTTTTCAGTTGTGTTGTAATTCGCCTGAGCACCGGTGAGTGTTCGGCTCGCGTAATAAATAGGTTGGAAATGATTGTTTATACGCTGACCCAAAACTGCACCGAGTGCGAAATCACTAGCATCGCACATGAGTTCAAATGGTAACTCCCAATTGGGGGATACCATGATAGGAGCTTCTCTTAGCCGATTCTTGAGAAGATCGAAGGCTTCCACACATTTGGGCGTGAACACGAAAGGTGTATCCTTCTCGAGAAGGTGAGTCATGGGTCGGGTTATCTTGGAAAAGTCCTTGATGAACCGACAATAGAAACCCGCATGACCTAAGAAACTTCTCACAGATTTAACATCTGAAGGGGGAGGTAATTTAGAAATGACATCAATTTTTGATTTGTCGACCTCGATCCCCTTCGCATAAATTTTGTGACCTAACACGATGCCTTCGCGCACCATGAAATGACACTTTTCCCAATTAAGCACGAGATTTGATTCCTCGCACCTAATGAGAACCTGCTCTAAGCTAGAAAGACATGACTCGAAGGAGTCTCCGAATACTGAGAAATCGTCCATGAAGACTTCCATACAGTCCTCGATCATGTCTTGGAAAATCGCGGTCATGTATCGCTGAAATGTTGCAGGAGCGTTGCATAACCCGAAAGGCATCCTTCGATACGCGAATGTACCGAAGGGGCACGTGAAGGTGGTCTTCTCCTGATCTTGGGGATCGATCGGGATTTGAAAATAGCCGGAGAAACCGTCCAAGAAACAATAGAAGTTGTTTCCGGCCAATCTCTCCAACATCTGATCGATGAAGGGTAAAGGAAAGTGATCCTTTCGAGTGGCTTCCTTGAGTCTGCGGTAATCGATGCAGACTTGCCATCCTGTGACAGTACGAGTAGGAACGAGTTCGTTCTTATCGTTACACACAACTGTCATTCCCCCTTTTTTCGTAACCACTTGGATCGGACTCACGTAAGGACTATCAGAAATGGGATAGATGAGCCCTGCATCAAGCAGTTTAAGTACTTCCTTCTTCACGACTTCTTTCATGTTGGGATTTACACGCCTTTGTCTCTGCACACTAGGTTTAAAGTTTTCTTCCATTAAAATTTTATGAGTACAAAAAGAAGGGTTTAAACCCGGAATATCTGCGGTCTTCCAAGCTAGAGCTTTTTTATGAGTTTTTAAAATTGTTATTAATTTTTGTTTTTCAGTAAGAGCTAGAGTAGAAGAGATGATGACAGGAAAATCAGATTCCCCTTGAAGGAATGCATACTCTAGATGGTCGGGCAATGTCTTAAGCTCGAGAGATGGAGGGTCCTCAAAAGATGTTTTAATTTGAAGTTTTTGGTTCGGGTCGAAATTCTCAAAAATTACTTCATTTTCTTCCGAATCCTCTTCATCAAGGTGAAGAAGTGCCTTGAGATCTGAGAGATCTTCGATGGATTCGGGAGAGTCTAGAGTGACATCACCATAGGTAGTGATGTCATCGCAATCTAGGTTAAGAAATGAGGTAATTTCCTCCTCCATGCATACATCGATGATGTCGATGAAATTGCACGTGTCATCGGAGGCAGAGGTATGCTTCATCGCTTTCTCAATGGAAAAAGTGACTCGGTCATTCCGACACCTAGACTAGGCTGTTGTTCAGCAACCAAGATTATGGCACTGGCAGTGTTCAGAAAGGGTCTCCCTAAGATGAGAGGGACATTTGGTTCTTCAGGGATATCTAGGATAACAAAATCATCGGGAAAGATGAACCTATCTACCTTAACCAGAACGTTTTCTGCTATTCCTACTGGGTATTTAAGTGACAGGTCTGCTAATCTGACACGCTTCCTAGTCGGCCTAAGGTCTGTTATTCCTAATTTAAGGAACAAGGACAAAGGCATCAAGCTAATGCTAGCTCCTAAATCAGCTAGCGCCTTACAGGGCGGTAAATTATCTATAAGACAAGGTATAATAAAACTCCCGGGATCACCCTTCTTCGGAGGTATGTTTGGCTGGAGGATAGCTGAGCATTCCTCGCTTAATATTGCTGACGACACCTCCTCCGTTTGCTCCTTGCTTGAGACCAAGTCCTTGATGAATTTCCCGTAGTTTGGCATACCTGCTAACATGTCAACCAAAGGAACGTTAATGCACACCTGTTTAATCATCTCAACAAACTTACCATATTTTCCCTTAAGTTTTTCTTTCCTCAAACGTTGAGGAAAGGGGACCTTCGGTGTGTAAGAATTTGTTGCATCTGTTTTGGTGGACCTGTGCGTCTCCTTTGGTTTTGCCTTTTCTTACTCAGTTGGAATTTCAACCTTCTGCATAGCCCTCTCCTCTTCATCAGCTGGAGTCTCCTCATTATCCTGTGTATCAAAAGAATTTTCATCAGTATTTAATACAGGTGAACTTACCGTTTTACCATTCCTAGTGGTGATAGCTTTAATATTCTCGAATCCCCGTTTAGGATTATCTTGTGTACGGGGTGGTAAACTTCCTTGAGGACGTTGTTGTAAAATTTCGGCCATCTTGCCCAGGTTTCTCTCTAAGATTTGAATTGCTGCTTGCTGATTTCTGATAATCTGGTCTTGTTCCTCAGTTTTCTTATCGTGCTTTTCCATAAATTTTTCAAGCATTAATTCCATTGAGGACTTTGATCCTTGACCTGCAGCATTCTCTCGAGGTGGTTGGTTTGTTTGGTTATCATGTTGGAAACCAGGGGGTTCGAGTTTCTCGGGGGATAGTTATTGTTTTGGTTATTGTTGTTATAACCTCTGTTGTTATTGTACCCCTGATTGTTGTTGTTGTACCCCTGATTTCCTCCCTGATAATTACCTCGGTACCCATTGTTGATGTAGTTCAACTCTTCTTCTGAAGACATCATCGGTTGATGCTGCTGACATTCTTTCGTGAGATGTGGCCCTTTGCATATATCACATGCAACCTGTATAGCATATAAACAACTGGTTATCTTGTCTAATTTACGCTCAAATACATGTTGGTTGTTCTTAATTGCAGCCACTTCATCATGTTGTCGATCATCAACTGCCTTTAGGGATGCGTGATTCTGTCTGACTCGCCTGTCGGATGTCCATTCCAGACTGTGCATCGAGATGTCTTCAAGAAGTTGATATGCTTGAGTTGGGGTTTTGTACATGAATAGTCCGCCACTTGAGGAATCGAGGAGGGACGAGATGCGTGATCCAATCCCCTGTAGAAAATATTCACTATGTTATTTTTTTCTAACCCGTGGTTGGGACATTTCCATAGTAAACTTTTCAGTCTTTCCCAGGCCTCCGTTACCTTTTCACCTGACTCCTGCATAAAAGCCAAAATATCAGTTTTAATTTTATGAGCCTTAGCTGGTGAAAAATAACGAGTAATAACACGGCTTCGGAGTTCATTCCAAGTCGTAATAGAGCCTGGCTCTAATGATTTAACCCATTCTTTTGCATCCCCAGCTAAGCTGAAGGGAAACAATCTCAACCTCATACCATCAATTGTTACATCTCGTTGCTTGAACAGTTCACAAATCTCTAGAAAGTTTTCTAGATGTCTATTGGGATCATTGCATAATCTTCCGTCAAAATTTAGATCCCGCACATACTGATGAATTGCCCTTTAATCTCAAAATTGATATTATTCAATTCAGGTACTGTGATAGATGGATTAGGACCAGTTGGTGTTGTTTGCCTGGTGTTCCACATGGGCTGCTCTGGTGGCGGATCTGGTGGTGCTTGATCGCCCATATCGAAAATTGGGTTTTCGGTAGATTGAAAGTTGATTGACTCGAGATATTGCGCTGCTAAAACTGCTCTACGTCGCTGGCGAAGAAGTCTCTCTGGTTCAGAAAATGATGATAACGGATCTGAATCAGAGCTACGGGTCATACACCTGCAAAACTTAAAGCAAATCGTAAAAATGCAACAGTTTAACAACTTCAATTAAAACCAGAAAAATAATAAAAACGATTAAAATAACTTGTTTAGAAATAAATCTCTAGACAAAGATCGATTAACAAATTAGTTCTAAATCACTAATCTCGCAACTGTTCCCCGGCAGCGGCGCCAAAAACTTGTGTAAAACCTAGTTATAAAATAATCACCTAAAATACGCCTTTCCTAGATTACCACACTCTTAGGCAAGTATGACCTTGTCGTGAGCAATATAGTTCAGGTAAGTAAATTCGGGTATATTCGTCGCCACAGGGAACAATTAAGCTGATTATGTAATATAAAACTAATTAATTAAACTGAACAAATAATAAAAAGGGGTTTTCATTTGGAACATTTTTATTTGCAAACTAGATAATAAAACTGAAAATGGTTGTTTAAAATGAACAATCGACTGAAAATGGAGAGAAAGTGTTTCAATATTAAGGAGGATATTCAATATGAGTCGAATCAGTCTAGGTCTAGGTTTGGTTTTGAAGTACCGATTTAATTCATGTTCTAGGAGTTTAAGGAACTAGATTTCTCTCAAATCCTTACAATGAGTCTAATATGATCTCTAGGAATTTCTTCTCAAGAAACCTGTTTAAATTCACACTCCTGCTTGTTATTTCTAACTAGGTCCGGCTTTCCGAGACCTTCTAATCCTAGGAATTTCTTCTCTAAAGATCAGACTTTACGTTTCACCTAGTTTATTGGTATCAAATCTCGGACTCCTATTTTTAGTGAGTCGCTGACTAGGTCAAAAGGTATGAAAAGTCAGGGGAATTACTAGATCAATTCAATGTTGTCAATATTTTATCAATCAAACAATAAACAGATTCAACAATGTAAATGTAAAGGTTTAACAGAAGGGTTCTTGATTAGACACACAAGTGTTCAAACAATCATCATAAAATCCAAAGAATATACAAACCTAAAACCCTAACTTCATCTAATCATAGCGAATATAAGATGATTAGCACATAGACATGCTAATAATCATCAAACAAACGTAAAGAATTGAATTCATAAACATAGTAATAATAAAAAACGATAGAAAACCAATGTTTGATGCTTGAAATCTCGATCTTGAGTGCTCCAATGGTGTTTTTCGGCTGCCCTTTCAAATTAGGTCAAAAGTCCTTCAATTCAGATCTGCGGGTTTATTTAAATAGTTATCTGATCACTAGAAATCGCGTCGCTATCTTCAATCGCGTCGCTATTTTCGGTATTTCGTAAGCAAACAGAACGCCGAAATCGGTAAGGGATTAAAAATCACGTTTGAGAAATAGCTAACGAAATCGCGTCGCGATTTCTTGATCGCGTCGCTATTTCTTGATTATGCAGCAGTCTTCGTTTCTTGTGCTGTTTTGACCCGTTTTTGTTACATTTTCTTCTATAGCCTGCAAAACACAATGCAAACTACATTTTGAGTGATAACATCTTATTTTAATCGATAAACACATATAAAAATAGGTATATTGGCAGATAAATATATGTATAAATGTGCCAATATCAACATCCTTTTGCTGGATATATTCTGCACTTTGGCCCATATACACCAAAGATATTTTTTCCAAGACCATCTATCTCTAAAAAGAAGAAAAGTGAAGAAGAACGAGATGATATGGAAACAAAAGAAGAATACCTCTCTGAAGTTGAGGAAGACAAACCATAAGATCAATAGACGTAATATGATAAAAAAAAAGAGTAGGTTTGGATGCAGAAATCAAGTTCTTACTTCAAACATCTTTTCCAAACCTCTTATTACTTCAAACATCTCTTCCAAACCACATTCTAATCAGGATAAGAGAATGTGAAACTACAAAGGAGACGTGGAATATGTAGGGTTTCATAATACTGATTAATCCATTGGGTCAACCTCCTAGAATGCTTGGTTCGAACCATACTGACAAGAACATGAACTTGTTCTTGCCGGTTAAACCAACTAGCTAGTTTAATCCCTAAAAGCGGAACTGACATTAAACTTAATCGTTAACCCTAAAGTATTATAGGATGTTGGAAATCTAAACTATATTAACAATAAAGAAACATTGTACGAAAAACTCGAACACACACACAACTTGTGTGTGTTCGTCGAACTAACCAAGAACTCTAGGGTTCTTGGTTCGACTTCGAACAAGGGGAGAAGAGGGAAAAGGATTTTCAAAGTCATACCTTAATCTTTTTTAAGTAAGTCCACTGATGATGAACACAACGAGCGACCTTCTAGTTGATCCTTGTAATGATCTTGCACTTCAATACTTGAAGAACACGAAGAACGAACGAAGAACGAAGAACACCAAGTGATGGTGTTGCTTGTTCTCAGCCGAAACAAGGAGGAGGGAGGCTAGGATTCTTTTGTTGGAGTGTCAAGCATTTACAAGGGAACCCCAAGCCTTCTATTTATAATAGAAGGACTTTCACTTAGGGCCCTTCTAGTTTAATTAAGATTAACTTCTTAATTAAACTTATCCTTTTTCATATTAAACCCTTATAGTTTATCTAGTTATTATTGTTGCACTTAATTATTAAATGTCTACTATTATACACATTATATATTTCGGTATTATACATACACGGAATATATAATTGTATTTATACTTTTAGTAATTAATGATATAATATTGTTTAGAAAATAATATTATCCAAACAATATATGACTTAATAGCTTTAAATCATATTATGGATAATCTATAATTAACACATTGTACATTTACTTAACTAGTAAATGTACAAATACTTGTATTAATTAGTTAGTTAAACTAATCTAATAATAAGTTAAACTTAACTTAATACTTAACTGATTCATAATGACTATTATGAATCATGCCTCTTCCAAGTATCATTACATATTTTACTCGTATTACATGCACTCACCGGTGTGACCCTTAAGTGTTTCGTAGGCATGGATGTATCACCATAGGTTGACTAAGTGTGCACATAATTCCAACAGAATACTCTGACCACTGCTTATAAATGAAGTTTTTCAGTTAAAGCCAGTAAGAAAGCCATGTTGAATCGAAAATATAAAGTGTTCAAAGTTCTTAAGGGGGTCATTAAAAGTGTCTTACAGAAGGTTTACCATTCTGATAAACGATATGAGGGAAGTAGGAATCCAAAAGGAAATTTTGGAACTAATACAAATTCCTGGAAATTCTACCAAAAGTTTGGAGTGTGATGTCCATTTTCCTGAGAACAACTGGTCAGATGAAGGACGTGGACATGAATAGTCTTTACAGCATCCTACTGAACTTTGAAAATGAAAACAAGATGTATGATGATCTGAATAACACCACATCCACCGCTCTTGTTGCCAGCACCGTCAGATCCTCTAGAAGTGCTTTAAAGGCTAGGGTAGAGAATGTCGCTGATCCAGATGATGTTGATGATGAACATTTTTCAGATGCTGATGATAAGGATCTGGAAGACGAAGATCCAAATTTGGTTGGATACGAAAGTGATGATGAGGATGATCTAGAGGATAACATGACTATACTCACTCCAAGATCAAACGACCTTGAGATATGCTTCAGATCACCATAAGTCTTTAGATACTCATGGTTCTTTAGGTACTGGACAGCTTCAGTGACCTTCACCATGAGTTTTGCTTAGAGAAGTATTTGTCTTCAAGAGTCAGCGTTATTGTCAAGTGTACGCTGAACCTACTAAATCTATCTGATCGGTTGATTAGTCTCTGATTCCGCACGGGGAAGTGATCCTTACTTCTATTGTTGATCAGATAGTGTAGCCAAGTAACTAGAATTCGAACACATCAGGTTCTCAGTTACTCACAATCTGAAGAACGCATCTTCATATTGTCTTCTAACTATTATCTGGTTGTCTTCATGAATTTTTTTTCAATGGGGGATGCTTTCAGCGACCCAACAGGCTCTGATATATGATCACAAAATTGACTTCCAGAACTAGTATTTGAGAAACTACTCACGAAGGTGCAATCTCAAAAGAAATATTTGATTGTCCCCTTCCCACGATTCTTATCAATGGTGTTTGAGCACATACTCAGAGCAGAAGTATACTCATCTATGGAGGATGTTTATTCCTCTGGTCAAGTGGGATACACAACCTTTTTGGGGATTGCTAAAAAGGAAATTCGAGCTTGTCCTTTAGGTATGTTGAACTATTCCTCCATAACCACTGAACCCGGCACCTCTCGCGAGGATCTGACAAAGCCTGGAAACGAGGCTTCACACTCACATTTTTCAAGTTCTCCGGATACCGGATCTTTCCCTAAAGAGATGATCGAATTGAATAAACCTTCAAGTCCTTCACAAGTCTCCCCACCAAAACAAAACCCAACTCGCTCTAAACTCCCATCAAACACTGGTTTACTTCTACAAAAGGAGCATTCCATAACCAAAAGGGCACAGTTACCAAAAATAAAACGCCTCATTCCCAAAGCAAACATCACCCCACCAAACCCATCAGATGCTAAGGTGGTATAGGAGAAAAAAAATGATCCCCACAAAATCCTATTTCAGTCTTTAAACAAACTGAAAATATAGTTCAGGGCTCAACCTAAGCCCCTCCGGAATCCAGTCCTCGCCCACATCTTAAATCACTTACACTCAAGTCTGCAAAAGTTACTAATGATATTCCTCAGGACACAGATGATGTGTTACTTAATCATCCTCCTGAAGCTATGACAGAATTTGATATGGAGGAAGGAACTGATGATGAAAAATTAGATGTTGATTTCGACTATTCAATTTTTGATACACGTAACCCTCAACATGAGAAAGGTGTTGATGAGCTGGGAGAACTGAACGACCATGAAATTGAACAATCTGATGCACCTCCTAACAGTACAAAGGAAGACCGTCCTCCTACTCATCTACATGAAAATTACATTATTGATGATGACTTTAACCCTCATGAAGTCGAGTCTCGAATGGAGAAGATTCATGAAGATCAGATTCCTAATGTTTTCATACATGTTGATGATGCACCTGAACTAAGCAACAAAAAAGAAGAATCTGAAAACCAGCTTCTCCTGAGAAACCGAACACCATTACTTCTGGTCAACTTGACCGATTTCCTGCACCAAATGGGTCTGAGATCCGGGGTGTGGAAGTGTCACAAGCTGTTCTACAAATTGACAGGACCATCTCGGGAATTCACGGTCAGATGGTAACAGTTCTACATCAACAATGTGAATTTAAAAGAAAATCTACAACTCTGTCTCACGAATGAAAAAACGTGTGAAAACACTATCTACAATGTCAGATGCTTATCGTGGAAGCCTGCAATCTCTTGTTGATTTAAACGAAAGGGTTAATTCTAAGAAGAAGAAAATTAGAAAACAATCTCAACAAATCTTGGAAGACATCAAAGTGCTAAATGATTATTAGATGATCTTAACTGCTGCACAAGATCCATTGGCAAAGAATCAGGATCTGATATTTGATGTGATCCAGTAACCAACGACACCTAATTGATACCATGATTGAATCACATAATGAGCTCAACAAATAACAATACACACTGATTGAATGTGTTACTACTCTGACCTCCTCAATAGCCGAAATAAAATCAGAGCTGGCCACCATCTCTTCAGATATTAGGGAAGACATGGCCTCTGGCTTTGCTCAGAAGAACGAAAAACTTCAAGCTTTTCTTGGCCCGTTGCAGAATTTGGCCTTCTTCATCTAGCCAGTTCAACAACATGAACTTGCACCCTAGATTGTAGAAACTGTGAAGGTGATGATCCAGCCTCCCCTAGTTTGAGAATACTAAGGAATAATGCAAAGAATGATGCCAATTGGTCCAATTTCTAATATGTGAAGGAATTATGTGCACAGTTAGTCAACCTATGATGATACATCCATACCTATGAAACACTTAAGGGTCACACCGGTGAGTGCATGTAATTCGAGCAAGATATGCAATGATACTACGAAGAGGAATGATTCATAATAGTCATTATGAATCAGTTAAGTATTAAGTTAGGTTTAACTTATTACTAGATTAGTTTAACTAACTAATTAGTACAAGTACTTGTACATTTACTAGTTGAGTAAATATACAATGTGTTAATTAAAGATTATCCATGATATGATTTAAAGCTATTAAATCATATAAGTAATTGGATAATATTGTTGTATAAATTTTATAAAGGTTATTATATAATTAATTGTTACAAGTATAAATACAAGTATAATTCGTGTATGTATATACGGAATTATATTAGTGTTTTAATGCTAGATATTTAATAGTTAAGTGCAACACTAATAACTAGTAAAACTATAAGGGATGAATGTGTAAAAGGGAAGTTTAATTAAGAAGTTAATCTTAATTAAACTAGAGGGGTTTTAAGTGTACGATCTTCTATTATATATAGAAGGCTTAAGGCTTAACCTAATGCTTGATCCTTGCCTCCATTTACACGAAATCTGTCCCCCTCTCCTCCCCTTCGATCGGCCGAAGCGAACACCCCAAGACACAAGTTTGTGTTTTTCGTGTTCTTCGTTCGTTCTTCGACTTTCGAAGATCAGGAATCGTTGCAAGTGATCATCTAGAGGATCGCTCGTCGTGTTCATCATCAGTGGACTATCATAAGCTAAACTAAGGTATGATTCATGGAACACTCTTTCTTCCTCTCCTCTTGTTCGAATTCGACCAAGAACCCTAGGGTTCTTGGTTGATGGTCGACGAACACACACAAGCTGTGTGTGTGTTCGAGTTCTTCGTACAAGGTTTCTTTCTTGTTAATCTAATCTAGATTTCCAACATCCCAATCTTTTAGGGTTTAAGGATTAGGTTTAATCCCACTTCCACTTATAGGGATTAAATCAGCTAGTTGGTTTTAACCGGTCAAGAACACCATCATATTCTTGGTCAGTATGGTTTCGAACCAAGCACTAGGTGGTCGACCCAATGGGTTGATCAGGTTATGTGAAACCCTTCAGTGGTATCAGAGCGTTGGTTTAGATATCTAAAATAGATTAACATAGTCTATTTGTTTATTTTTTTAAAGTTTTTCTTTTTTGTTCCAATTTCTTTTCTTCTTCTTCTTAATTTTCGAAAAGGGTAAGAACCCTAGGACCAAGAATATTAAACTAGTCTAGTTGAATTGGTCAAAAGGTTTCTAATACCCTGAAATTTTCGAAATCAAGGAAGAACCCTAGGATCAAGTATGTTAAACAAGATTTGTTTAATTGGTCAAAAGGCTTCTTTCCCTAACCCTTGTATTTCGAAAAATATGAAGAACCCTAGGATCAAGAATATCAAAGTTCTTGATCAAGAGGATTCTTTCATTATTATTTGATCTTCAAAATCTAGGACCAAGTGTGTTAAACCAAGTTTTGGTTTAATTGGTCAAAAAAGATTCTTTCCATTTCTCAAGATTTTCGAGATCTAGGAGGTTGCTTGGGATCCTGTGAGGACTCTTTTTTCGGTGAGTACTCGCGAGGACACCTTATAAAAATTTCAAAAAAATCCGAAAAAAATATATATAACCCACCATGATTATTACTACATTTGTCAAAAAAAAATTTCAAAAAAAATTATGATCCACTTTTTTTAGCGAATCATAATAATGATCCAGATTTTTTTTGTGGATCATTATTATGATCCATTTTTTTTTTGGATCATTTTTGGAAATATTTTTTTTTTGGATCTTATACATAGCGATTTTAATGTTTAAAAAAGGAATTTTTTGAAAAAAGTTTGTTTTGGATCATTTTTAGAGTTTTTTTTGGAGTCCTCAGTTCTCGCAAGGAAAAGAGTCCTCACCGGATCCGGACCCTATATATATATATATATATATATATATATATATATATATATTGTAGAATTATAATCAGAACCAATTAAGGCTATAGAACCAACAGAACTCAATCTAAACCATTGATTTTTGAAATGAAATAATCATGGAAGACACATTAATGTATTTGATGAGGGACCCCCAAATATTAGTTTGCATGAATGTCATTCATGCATGTATACATACATGTATAGATAACACTTATGTATACATACATGAAAACATATACATATATGTATACATGCATGAATGACATCCATGCAAACCAATATTTGGGGGTCCCTCATCAAATACATTAATGTGTCTTCCTTGATCATTTAATTGCAAAAATCAATGATTTAGATTGAGTTTTGCTGGTTCTGTAGCCTTAATTGGTTCTGAAAATAATTCACCCATATATATATATATATATATATATATATATATATATATATATATATATATATATATATATATATATATATAATTTCGGAATTTTTAATGTTTAAAAGAAAAATGAATTTTAATAGATAAAGTAGTTTATACGTATTTTTAATTAGATTAAGTTAAAATACATACGTATAAATTAGATGTAATATTCTTATTATAATGTTACAAGTTTATTTTAAAGTAATGAAATATATATGTATATATATATATATATATATTATATACAAGACTAAATGGAACATTAAAAGATAATGTTATTTTGATCTTAAAGGATAATAGTATAACTAGTTATTGTATAAGTTATTATATAATCAAGACTAGAAAGCACAAAGTTATGATTTCATTATAACTAGAAATTGTACAAGTTAAGATTATATGATAAACTAGAAATATACAAAGTTATATATTATTATTATTATTATAAAGTGTATAAAGTTATAAGTTATTGTAACTAGATAATTATGCAAGTATAATATAAGTATTTTACAAGTCATGTAAGATACTAGATTAATGATCAAGGGATAAATAACAAGAAAACTTTATAACCTATATTTAACTAGTTCAAGTTAAATGTAAAAAGGTTTAAACAAACTAAGAATTATTATATATAGTCCTTATATAATAAGTTTATTAGTTTCACCAAATATAGACCGGTGATTGTGTTTGCTTAAGTTCCATCATGGTTGTTGGAGCTAGTGGGAGCTACACAAGAAAGTCAGAAAGTTTATAAGTGTGTCGCTAAGACATAAGTTTTGGTCGAATCTAATAAGTCAAAACGAATGTTTAATTCTATTATTAAACAAGTGAAAAAAAAGGTGTGTTAAACTAGATTTATGATTCAAGTTTATGAATCATGAAAGTTTTAAAAGTTTTATTGTAAATAAGGTTATTACAAAACCTAGTAAAATGTTTTGTAAACCTCGTTTTAGTTATACATATAAGTCGCGCAATTCTTGAAACTATAAGTTTTAAAGAAAAGTTCTTAAGATTTAAAAAGGTGTCTTGTAGAATTCTTAAATTCACAAGTCACACATTTTAAACAAGGATTAAGATTGGAATAAAGATTTAAGTTTAGTTTAAGACTTAAACAAACCCAAGAAAATCTTAGATCTAAGTATTATCCACCTACTGGAACACCTCACTTGTTCAACGATATTCATATTGTAAGGATAAAGAACCTTAGATATGGATTCAAATCATTGCGAGTGTTAGGGTGCGTAAGGTTCTGTGATAATCGGGAGTCCCGGCGCAGAGCATCGCACTGTCTTAGATGGTCTGATCTACTTTGGTGATAATCGGGAGTCCTGGCCCAAAAAGTACTTGAGTAGAATAAACATACTAGACTTTATTACTAACTTAGAAATGTACAATTAGATTGTACAAAGTTGTAATAAGTTATAAGTCTAAAGATTTCTACGACCCTTAGGAATCGTGTCAATTCTTGATACGATTGGTAAGGATGTTACCTAGAAGAAATAACATGTCTCGTCAGGAAGTGCCCAAACCTTGCGGCGAGAATGTGATATATGGATCCTAGACCTAAAATATAAATTATGGGTTTATAATATATTTTAGAGAATGTTTATTGATGATTACTAATTAAACTGGGTTTGATTTGTAGATGGCAGCAACAACCATGACGACAAGTACCAACAATCTCTCACTTCGCTCGATCCTCGAGAAAGACAAGTTGACTGGGTCAAACTTTCTCAATTGGGAGCGCAATCTTCGCATTGTGCTTAGGCATGAGAGAAAGTGGTATGTCTTGGAAAGAGTAGTACCAAATGTCCCTGCCGTGAATGCTAGAGCTGAAACAAGGCAAGCTTATGATAAGCATGTCAGTGATGCACTCGATGTGAGCTGTCTGATGCTCGCCACTATGAGTCCCAAGTTACAAGCGGGACTTATGGATGTGCCTGCATTTGAGATGATCCAGCAACTTAGGGATTCATTTCAAGAGCAAGCTCACACTGAGAGGTTCGACATCAATCGAGCCTTCAACTCTTGCAAGATGGTCAAAGGAACACCGGTGAGTACCCACGTCATGAAAATGAAAGGGCATATGGATCACCTCGCTAGACTTGGTCACCCCATTCCGTTGCAGATGGAAACAGACACTATACTCAATTCGTTGTCTGATGATTGCAAGCCTTTTGTGGTCAACTACAACATGCATAATATGGAGAAATCCATTGCTGAGCTACATTCTATGCTCAAGACAGCTGAGTTGAGTTTGGGGACCAAATCTAAGGATATTCTGATGATCGGTAATGGCAGTGGCGGTGGGAAGAAGAGAAAAGGGCATGGTGGTAAAGGAAAGGGTAAAACCAATCCTAGCCAAGGAGTGCCAAATGGTAAATGTGTCAAACAAAAGGTCAAGAAGGTTAAGCCTAACACAGCGATGACCGAGAATCGGTGCTTCAAGTGTGGCGAGGTTGGGCGTTGGAAAAGAAATTATCCAAAGGGTGCAAGTGGTGGTGGAGAAAACGTAACTTCCTCAGGTAACACTACCACACTTCTTAATCACTTTAAGATACTTGTAAAGCAAATTACGAGTAATCTAACTTTTGCAATCCTTTATTGCAGGAGGAGATGGAAAGTGATGATGACCGGCATGAGATGGTGATAATCCCACAAGCACCAAGATTTTATAATTCAGTATTTTTATGGATTCAGTAAAAACAATTTTATTTTATTGTTTGGATAATTTTTATTTTATGTTAAAACAAAGTTTTTGGTTTTAATAAATTCGAATCCATGGTTGAATTATATTGTGTTTTGTGTACATGTGTGACAATTACACTAGTCAAGGTTTATGACTAGATTGTAAGTCATGTTTTTTATTTACTTAATATTTCATGTTTTATAATTGTTTAATTGTTGTATAAATGAGTAATGTCTTAAATAGCTCAAGCTGCTTAGATACTAGAAATTAGAAGTTTTTCTAATACAAGTATTTAAGAGTTTTTATGGAAGCATAAGGTTCAAAAGTTATTGAACTTAGTTAAAACATCTTATGTAATAGTCATTACTTATGATAGTACGTTTTAAAGCATTAGTATTAATATAGTATGATTATATTGGATATAATCAAGATAGACTTTAAGAGTATAATGGAAGTATTTAAAAGTTTTATGGAAGCGTAAGGTTCAAAAGTCATTGAACTTAGTCAGAACATCTTAAGTAATGGTCATTACTTACGATAGAAAGTTTTAAAGTATTAGTATTAATATAGTATGATTATATTGGATATAATCAAGATAGATTTTAAAGAGTATTATTACAAGTCTTTCATACTTGTAATAAAGGATTTGATGAAGTCATAATTCCCTAATATGAATAACTGGATATTCATAAAATCCAAGTAAAATGACTTAGACATTAAATGAACTCTTAAAAGGGACAAACTATATTAAAGTATTTAAGAACTAAAGATATTAAAAGCAAGTGTTTCATACTTGTAATTAATACATTAATTAGTCAAGTCATAATTCCCTAATAGGAATAATGGATATTTAAGAAATCCAAGATATGACTTTGGCATTAAATAAAGTTCTTAAAAAATACTAATATGTTTAAGAAGTGAAAGTATGGTTTCAAGTGTCTTATACTTGTTAGATACAGTAATCAATAAAGGTCATGATTCCCTAAACAGGATTAGTTGATATTCGCAAATCCAAAGGATGATTTTAATTATTGAAAGAATTCTTAAAGGATTAAACTACAAGTTATTGACTTGGTCAAGGTGGTAGTTTAAATTGATGCTTGAATTTCATAAAAGGTAGTGGGAGCTATGACTAACATAATTCATTAAAAGACAATAATGAATTTAGTAAGTTAGTGAGACATTGACAATAAGGAATTACCAAGTCGTTAGCCAAAGAGTTAAGAGAAATAAATGATCATTGATTAGACTATTCCAAACCTAATAGCGTGGTCACAAGCCTTGTGATTGATTATTGCATATCTAATAGAATGTTCACACTCCAGTGAACAAGTTAATCATTTAAGGAAATTTCTTTAACTAGTAAGAATATCTACAAATCAAGTAGCTAAAAGAGATTTAGTTACAAGGCAAGTTTTATAGATTCAAGAAACTAAAGGAGTTCTTATCCAATCTTCCTATGTTTACCGAATTGTATAAAAGGGCAAGACTAGATTATGTTCTAATGTTGCATGAAAAATATCTAGCAAAGACAAAAGTAATAGTATTCTTAAAATACTCGTCATATGTCTTTAGTTTAATAGAAGTGACTAAAATGTAATTAGTGATAAAAGTTACAATTGAGGAGTCATTGAGCAATCAACACAAACGCAAAGAATAAGTAATGATCCCGTAATAATTCGGTATCTATGTTCGGTGAGGAATAATACATGAGTTAGTATAATTTTTATTCAGACATTGTATGTTTTACAATATCCATGAATAAAAGTTTCTTTATTCAAAAAGATATAAATCCGTGACTACTCGTCTTGGTGGGAACCTTGATTGGACGATAACGTCATCGCGATATTTGGTGGTAGATTCGAAGTTCTTCGAAGATAGCTACACAAGTTTTGTGTAAACCAAATATCGGTGATATTCTGTTGGAGATCGACGAATATTGGATTGACCACCGTGATAATACTTCGTGGTTGAAAAGTTCAAAAGTATTATTCACTAGGAATGTCCTTAAGCCTAAGGTATTTGGTTTGGGATACAATGACTAATGTACTTTGGTTCGTCTTAGACAAGCTTGAAATATGGTTGTCATACGAGGTCTTACTAGGTACAAAGGAAGTTGTATTTTGAATCGAAATATAACAAGATGGTAATTGTACCTCCTTTTTAGGAGATATATTTATGGGTCCTTTGACATGATGAAAAACTGACAAGTGCACGGCCGTGCCAAAACGAACTGATTTGTTCTTTGTCGTTTATCACAAATGTTTAAGTTAAGAAGTCAAGAAATGATTTCGAATACAAGAGTTGATAATTTCTACCATGCTCGTATTCGTTATCACAAATATCGTGCTGCAAGGGATGAGCCTAACATAGTTGCCCAAGAAGTAGAGATAGAGTGTTCTTTACTAGGACACGCTATTATAGAGTTTTTCAAAAACTAAACCTGCGTTACATAAGCTGTTTTTATGGGGTTGGTTACCTACATACCCATCTAGAAGGCCACTGTAGCTCATGTCATTAAGATAAAGGTTACGAACTTGCACAAGTGGAAGTCTGAATGAATTATGTGCACAATTAGTCAACCTATGATGATACATCCACGCCTATGAAACACTTAAGGGTCACACCGGTGAGTGCATGTAATACGAGCAAGATATGCAATGATACTACGAAGAGGAATGATTCATAATAGTCATTATAAATCAGTTAAGTATTAAGTTAAGTTTAACTTATTACTAGATTAGTTTAACTAACTAATTAATACAAGTACTTGTACATTTACTAGTTGAGCAAATATACAATGTGTTAATTAAAGATTATCCATGATATGATTTAAAGCTATTAAATCATATAAGTAATTGGATAATATTGTTGTATAGATTATATAAAGGTTATTATATAATTAATTATTAAAGTATAAATACAAGTATAATTCGTGTATGTATATACGGAATTATATTAGTGTATTAATGCTAGATATTTAATAGTTAAGTGCAACAATAATAACTAGTAAAACTATAAGGGATGAATGTGTAAAAGGGAAGTTTAATTAAGAAGTTAATGTTAATTAAACTAAAGGGGTTTTAAGTGTAAGATCTTCTATTATATATAGAAGGCTTAAGGCTTAACCTAATGCTTGATCCTTGCCTCCATTTACACGAAATCCCTCCCCCTCTCCTCCCCTTCAATCGGCCTAACCGAACATCCCATGACACAAGTTTGTGTTCTTCGTGTTTTTCGTTCGTTCTTCGTGTTCTTCGAGTTTTAAAGATCAAGAATCATTGCAAGTGATCATCTAGAGGATCGCTCGTCGTGTTCATCATCAGTGGACTATCTTAAGCTAAACTAAGGTATGATTCATGGAACACTCTTTCTTCCACTCCTCTTGTTCGAATTCGACCAAGAACCCTAGGGTTCTTGGTTGATGGTCGACGAACACACACAAGCTGTGTGTGTGTGTTCGAGTTCTTCGTACAAGGTTTCTTTCTTGTTGATCTAATCTAGATTTCCAACATCCCAATCCTTTAGGGTTTAAGAATTAGGTTTAATCTCACTTCCGCTTTTTGGGATTAAATCAGCTAGTTGGTTTTAACCGGTCAAGAACACCATCATGTTCTTGGTCAGTATGGTTTCGAACCAAGCACTAGGTGGTCGACCGAATGGGTTGATCAGGTTATGTGAAACCCTTCAATATGGGTGTTAAGAATTCTCAAGGAGTGGTGCTTAGACTGACGAATATACCTCATGAAGAGAACATTATGCAACAAACAACTTAATATGAACCACGAGTACAAATGGCAGTTGAGCAATACGTAACGGATGTTCAATCATGGTTATGTGAAAAAGCTGTTAAAAAGGAAGAAATTGATGAAGAAATTGAAATGGAAGAAAGGCCTGCTACCAATTTACAACAAATCGTGGCATCTGAAATCGTTGTAGTACCTGACAGGCCAAGAGTTTCCTAAAGATTAATCGTATCTATTGGAGTCTGAGAACCACCACCATCTCCTCAAAGAATAAAGTTAAAAGGCTTTGAGGAAGGAATTGATGAAAAGGAAGATATACGTCGGGCAATCAGAGCAACAGGTATTTCTCTGCATGAATATCTGGTTGCTAAAGCTGAAAACAAAAGAATGGAAGAGGTGGGTAGCAGTACGTAGTGACTTGGTTGCATCTGTTCCAAATGCTCCAAAAAGAGTATCAAGAGTCCATGTGACACGTGCTGTTGTTGTAAGTCCTGAACTTGCACGAAAAAGGACTGAGCACAAAAAGCTCAGAAATATTGAAGATGAACTAGAGGAAGCAAGTCAGATAGATGTGCCTCAAAATGAAAAAGATGGAATTTAAAGGCTCCTACAACCTGAAGAAATTATGAAGGTCGTATCTAATCTCCCTAAAACATCTGATCAGTACAAGAACCTCAAAGAAACAGCAAAACATGTGGAAATGACCATTGAAAGTTGTAAAGATGGAATTTAAAGGCTGCTACAACCTGAAGAAATTATGAAGGTGGTATCTGTCAGGATCGATTAACTATGAAGAGTTAATAAACACCTTTAGATCTGATTGATAATAAAAGTTGCAGCGGATCAACACAATATCAATATATTAAGAACAATAAACTGTAAGAACAATATGCGAGAATATTAAGAATACAGTTTCACAAAAAGCTTCAATGTATATTATCGATTAACAATACACACGTACATTTACAATTCGTAAGGAACTATTTATAATAGTCCTTGAAGCTAAACAATTTACCCTAGTTATTCTAGGACTTGATTTACATTCGAATTATAAAGATATACATTGAATTACATTCTATAACTATCTCTGCGAAGATCTCGGACTTGATATGTTCCATAAAAGCTTATCAGTAGTAAAACCAATCACCAGTAGTAAATATGCAACGTCAGTAGTAAGTCTGGTGATCAGTAGTAAGTCCAAAACCATCGTCAGTACTAACTATTATTGATCAGTAGTATCCTTAATATGCCTTGATCAGTAGTAACTAAGTTAAAGACTTCACCAGTATCAACTTCATCAGTAGTAAGTTTCTGCCCCATCAGTATCAACCATAGTATTCATCAGTAGTAACTATGATCAGTACTAACTGCAGCATCAGTATTAAGTTGACCTATGATTTTGTTCCAACAATCTCCCCCTAAACTTATTGATTCTTTTTAATCACATAAGTTTCTTTTGTTCTTCCTCTTCTTTCTTTCTTTTCTCCAAAGTTCTTTGATTCAGTTGATGTCTTTGTGCAATGATGTATTTGATGTTTCTCTTTGTAAATTAAGTTAATTTATTCTGGAACATAACAGCATCATATGGCTTCATCATTGTGTTTGTGAATATCTGATACATAGTCTTCTCATAATGTGGATATTCTTTTTCATATAAGTATAGCTCACATACTTTGCCTGACTTTTCAAAGAAGTACATATTGGCAGTTGGAATCACATTCCAAACATATTTATTTCCTTGATCTGTAAATTGTTCTGGGTAGTTGTCTGGATAAAATGCAGCATCTATCATTCTTGTTAAGTATCCAGCACCAGATTCTTTCCATGTTTTCTTCGCCATTCTTGGTTTTCCAATGATCAGAAGTTTAATAACATCACTTCTTGAGCATGAACTAATCAATGGTAACCATCCAGTAAATCTTTGTACAACTTTATCTTCCCTTATAATCTCTATGACATTGTTAGGCATAACCCTCCAATTGATGATTGGATTGTTCTGCAAGGGAGCAATAGGCATTTCAAGAACAGGAATGATTTGATCTGTTTTTGATTTCTTTTTAGTACTCTGTTCTTGAGTAACAGCCTTTCTCTTCTTTGATTGGGGAGTTGATGAGAAACCAGTAGTTGATGTACTACCATCTTTAATTAAACTTGGACTGATTGGAATTAAGGCTTTTACTTTCTTCTCTTCTTTTGCCTCTTGTTCAGCCAAATCCTTTTTCTTGACAGCACGGTATTTTTCAATAATAGTCATCATCTTCATTCTGCCAAATGACTTTGCACTATGCCCTTTTGATTTGAGCAAATCAATCATATTTGTTTTCTGTTCAAACACATCATCAGTTAATTCACTCTTAGTTCTTTTGCATTCAGAAACCAAATCTTCAAGACAATTAATATGTTCTTCTTCAACTTTTCTAAGTCTCTTGAATTCTGCTTTTTGAGCTTCTATCTGAGCATCTTCTATTTGAACAGGTACTTGAATAGGAATTTCACTTTGAGCCTTCTTTTGTTCAAGAGCTTGATACTTGGCCACTTTCTCCAAGTATCTCTTGTGTTTTACCCTCCATCTGGACTGTTTTTCAGATCTGACATGATTAATTTTGTTCACCATTTGTTGACCTAATGCTCTGTTTGGATAATCATCATCATATATCTCCTTTCCTTTTCCAATACAAGCAGATGGTGGAGGTGGAGTGTATTTCATATCAGGTACACCCAGAATCAGAAGTTTTGGATAAAATAAGTGTAGTTGATCTTCTGATAAAATTTTAGGGTGTGGAGGAAGTGCACATTCATCTACCTCAAACCAATTCACATTATCATCAATGTCAGGTATGATAAGTGGTTGATTGGGAGTTGGTGGTTTGGAGATAATGACATGTCTTTCCCTTTCAATTAACTCTGGGAGTTGTAGTTCTTCCTCTTCAGTAGTAACCAAAGTAGTTACTAATGGTGTGACTTCAGGAGTTACTACTGATAGGGCATCAGTAGTATTTGGTGCAGTTATTTCCTTTTCTTCATTTACTACTGCTATGATATCAGTAGTAGGAGTTACTACTGATACTTCTTTTTCAGCTTGTTCTTCCATGGGAGCAGTAGTCATTGGCTCATCATCAACAACCATCTTTTCTGGGCTTTCATCAACATTTGTTTCTTTTAGATTTAAGAGAGAGGATGCTGCTGCTGCAATTGATTCATCAATCATTGTTTGAATATTATCCTTCTCCCCCTTAGTGAGCTCAACTGGAGGAGCCTCACTATCATCAAGCTTCTTCTTCAATTTCCTTATGATTTTAGTTTGTTGATGAAGCCTGTGCTCATAGAATCTCATTCTTTTGTTGATGGTGTTCATGTGCCTTTTCATTGCAGTCATTGTTTTTCCTTGGTTTGTAAGATACCTAAGACAATCTTGTACAGTGGATTCAAGAGAATCCACTTTATCCGTCAATTGTTTGGTTTTAATACTGCCCTCACTCCATCTAGCAAGATCATCGGGCTTACTGACTGGTACATTGGCTTTAAGGTTTTCCATCCTATCCATCAAATCCATAGATCTACCCTCATCACTTCTTGGTGATTCATTGGGTTGTTTAGACACCCTCTTCTTCCTAGAAGAAGCAGAAGTGCCCCCCCATGTGGTTTCTTGGCATCGGGGTCCTTTAAGTAATTCCTCAAATGAGTCATCACTTAAAGTTGCCGAGGTCTGGGTCTTAGTTATGTTTTCACTATCCTGTGCACCCACCTTTGGGGCATCAGTAGTGAAAGCCCTCGCCTCATGTCCTCTCTCCTCCTTGGAGGACAACTCTTGGAGCCTGGGGTTTGACTCAATTTGTCCCCTGGTGTTCTTGAAGGAAGTTTTCTTCCTTTTATAAATTGTGGAAATATTTTTGGTTAAATTTGGAAGGTCTGCCACACAGTGAAGAGTAGCACTCTGAGAATTTATCTCAAGTTCCTGGGACACATTCAGGACTTCTATATGTATGGGTGATTGAGTGACTGTTTGGGGTGGTGTTTGGGCTGCATTTGGGGGTGATGGAGTGGGTTGAGGTTCAATTTGGGTTGTATCTATGATTGAACCCTCTCCAAGTTGTGATTGATCTTTGATCATATTAGGAAACAAAGGGGTTTCCTTGCCCGAAAATTTAAATTGTTTTCTCATATTTGAGAAAACTTTCTTGTTCAACTCAGGAATGATAAAAATGTTTTTGGGAGTTGACAAGTTTTGCAATTCACAGTTTATAATATGTTGGAGAAATCTGGGATACATTAAAAATTTTGAGGAACTAAGATTTCCCAACATACCTTCAAAAATCATATATGAAAAATTAAATACTTGGTCTGTGCATAAACAGACAACAGCTGAGGCTATTGCCTTATTAAACTCATTCCAAGTACTTCTTTTAGGAGAAATGCAATACTGAATAGTATGTACAAGAAATTTCCATTGTGGGGAGAGAAAACCTTTTTGAAAAGTTACTATGTTAAGTCTTCCCTCATAACCCATTTTATTTAAAATTTCAGCAATGAATTCCTTAGGAAGTGTAAACATACCTGCATCATCATGTAGTTGTAGATGGTGTCGAATTGATTGCTCAGTGATTGTGATCGTCTTGCCATCCACCGATGATTTTATCATAGGTACAGTTGCACCTTCTGTTCTTTCAGCATTGGTCCAGAAATCCACCAAGTGCTGTTGGTATGCTTTTGGTTTGACAGTTAAAGCAAACTTTATATAAGAATTTTTTAAGAAATTGACTATCGGACGAAAATCTTTTGTTCCGTCTGGATTGCGTAGAAACGCACACATATTGTGGAACTCTGAATATTTGAGATCTGTTTGAATATTGAGAGATTGTAGAGTTGCCATTGTTGTTGATTTTGATGTTTTGATCTTTTGATTTGAAAGAAACAAGTAAGAATTTTGTTACTGGTGCAGGGTTTTTGATCGTAAGCTAGGGTTTATCGAGAGGATTTAGTAAATCGAAGTAAAGATAATGCTAAACTAATCGACTGCCGCCTTTTATATCTTTCTATTTAACCTGCAAAAAGACTAAATTGCCCTTCGAATCATAACGTAACGGTTATTTTCACGGGGGTTAGTTTGGTAATTTTGATTCTGAAAGACCAGTAGTAAATTTGATACCAGTAATAAAACGTCAGTAGTATCTACGAACATCAGTAGTAACTAAGGATTTTGACATCAGTAGTAACTATAGACATCAGTAGTAACCACCAACACACAAGACCAGTAGTATATGTGAATACCAGTAGTACTGACTTACCAGTAGTATTTATGTAAACATAATACACACCAGTAGTATTGACCTACCAGTAGTATTTTGTGCACATTCCTACACACCAGTAATACAGATCTACCAGTAGTAAAACACTTAAACAAATAAATAACTTTTTACAACAAAACTTTACACATAATTTTAAGTGAGATTTTAATTTATCAAAATCATTCCAATACTGCTAATCAAGAAGTTGAATCTTCCTACATCAAATGATTTTGTAAAAAGATCTGCTAATTGATCATCAGTATGAATTTTAACTACTTTGATTAATTTCTTTTCATTACAGTCTCTTATAAAATGAAATCTTATTTCAATGTGTTTAGTTTTAGAGTGTTTTTACTGGATTGTTCACAATACTAATAGCACTTTGATTATCAATAAAAATAGGAAGTTTAAGGATAGAGATACCAAAGTCTAGAAGCTGGTTTTGAATCTAGAGTACTTGAGCACAGCAAGCAGATGCAGCTACATACTCTGCTTCAGCAGTTGATGTTGATACATTTGTTTGCTTCTTACATTGCCATGACACCAGTCTTGATCCAAAGAATTGACATCCAGTAGTAGTCTTTCTATCTTGACATTCACCTCCATAGTCACTATCTGTCTAGGCTATGAGTTCAAAGGGTGAATCATGTGGATACCATAGACCCAGTGATGGTTTGCCTTTCAAGTATCTGAAAATTCTTTTGACGGCCTGTAAGTGTAGTTCTTTAGGTCTTGCTTGATATCTTGCACACACACACACTATACATAATGTCAGGTCTTGATGAAGTTAAGTACATCAAAGAGCCTATAATTGATCTATATAAGTGTTCATCTACATCCTCCCCCTCAACATCTGGATGTAGGTGTTTGTGTGTTTCCATTGGTGTGCTTGCACTCTTGCAGTCTTTCAAATCAAACTTCTCCAAGATGTCTTTAACATATTTTGATTGGTTTATCAAAATACCATCTGTTCTTTGACTGACCTGGAGTCCAAGGAAGAAGTTCATTGGACCCATAGAGCTCATCTTGAATTTTATTTGCATCAGTTCTTCAAATTCTTTGCATAACAAATCATTGGTTGAACCAAAGATGATATCATCTACATAGATTTGTACCAGTAGTATATCATCTTTGACTTTCTTTGTAAACAAAGTTTTGTCAATGGCTCCTCTTTTAAAGTTATTCTTCAATAGATATGATGATAATGTATCATACCATGCTCTTGGTGCCTGATGTAGGCCATACAGAGCTTTATCCAGTTTGAACACATAATCACCATGTTTTGGATCTTCAAAACCTGGAGGTTGGCAGACATAGACCTCTTCTTCAATCTTCCCATATAGGAATGCACTCTTCACATCCATTTGATAAACTTTGAACTTTTTGAATGAAGCATATGCTAGGAATATTCTTATTGCTTCAATTCTAGCAACAGGAGCATATACTTCATCATAGTCTATTCCTTCTTCTTGAGTGTATCCTTGGGCTACAAGTCTGGCTTTGTTCTTGATCACTATTCCTCTTTCATCTTTCTTGTTTCTAAAGATCCACCTTGTTCCAATGGCTCTTTTTCCTTTAGGTAGAGGTACAAGTGTCCAAACAGCTTGTAACTTGAATTCAAGAAGTTCTTCTTGCATTGCCTCAATCCAGTTTGAGTCCTTCATTGCTTATTGAATCTTCTTTGGTTCATCCTGAGACAGAAAGCATTCAAACATACATTCATTAGCAATTAGACTTATATTGCACATGTTTGCAGTTAAGCTTTTATTTAATTTGCTTCTTGTTTGCGGTGGTGAGTTAACATCACTTAGAACAAGGTCTAATGGATGGTTCTTCTGAGTCCTTGTAGTTGTAGCTATATCAACCACTAGTTGATTTTCAAGGTTGGACTCATTTGTCTCAGGCAGTTTCTCCTCTAGTGATCCTTCATTGTCATTGATGTTTGGTTCATCATCATCTTGGTCAGAGTTACTACTGCTATTGTCTTCATTGAGATCAGTAGTATTGTTGTTGTTACTGAGATCAGTAGTATCTTGAGAATCTAGGTTATTGCTAGGACCAGTAGTGTTTTGAGTACTATTGCTGGTACCAGTAGTATTTGAATTACTACGGTCCTCATTCTCAGAGTTACTACTGGTTTCAGAATTTGAGTTATTACTGTCCTCAGTATTAACTGTGGGAGCAATATCAACTACTATGTATCTCATCTTTTCTTGACCAGTAGTAACAGATGATGTTCCTTCCTTTTGAGTGTGACAATTTGAATCACCTGCATTTAAATCCATGTTAGAATTAAAGGATTTGGTTAGATTGTCTATGTTAAATAGCCAATCTGGACCATTTCCTTGTTCATTGGGGATATTTTCATTAAAGGATACATTTATGCTTTCTTCAATTATCCTTAATCTCTTGTTGAATACTCTGTATGATTTGCTTTGAGTAGAGTATCCCACAAAGATTCTATCATCAGCTTTGCAGTCAAACTTACCAATTTGTTCTCTTGTAATCAGAATAGTACAAGGGCAACCAAATGATTTTAAAAAACTTATAGAGGGTTTTCTTTTATTAAAAAGTTCATATGGTGTTTTAAAATCTGGCTTCACTATTAATACTCTGTTCTGAACATAACAGGCAGTATTAACAGCTTCAGCCCAAAAAGTGATTGGTAACTTTGAATCTGCTAACATTGATCTTGCTGCTTCTATGATGGTTCTATTTCTTCTTTCAGCTACACCATTTTGTTGAGGGGTTCTGGGTGAGCTGTATTGCCTGTCAATACCTTTAAGATCACAAAAGTTAATTAAGTTAGCATTTTTAAATTCTGTGCCATTATCACATCTTATGGCTTTAACTTTTTGATCAGATGTGTTCTCCAGTTTAACAATTAAGTTCTTGATGAGTTCACTTGTTTCATCCTTTGTCCTGAGAAAGAAAACCCATGTATATCTGGAAAAGTCATCAGTAATAACCAGACAATATTGTTTCTTTCCAATACTCATTACATTTGTAGGTCCAAATAGGTCCATATGTAAGAGTTGTAAAGGAACAGAAATAGAGTTCACAGATTTGGACTTATGATAAGTCTTGTGTTGTTTACCTTTTAGGCATGCAACACAATGATGATCACACATGAATTGTTTTTGTGGTAGTCCAATGACCAAATTTCTTTTTACTAAATTGTTCATGTTTTTGAAATTAGTGTGACACATCCTTCTATGCCATAGTTCTGATTCAGTGGTGTTTGCCTTGGATATAAAACAGTTGACCTCATTTGAAGAAATGAGTTCTCCCCCTATATCCAGGCAATACACATTGTTTCTCCTTGGAGTTCTTAAAACAACATATTTTTCATCTAAAATAAAGTCAGGAGAAAGAATGATGCACTCAATGTCTGAGAAAAGAATTTTGTTCTTTTTATCACAAACTTGAGACACACTGACTAGATTGTATTTTAGTTCAGCTATATAAAATACATCATCAAAGGTAATTTTGCCATTAGAAACAGTACCTTTACCTGTAATCTTACCTCCCTTTGGGTTCTCTCCAAAGGCCACATATCCTCCATCAAATAACTTGAAATCTTTAAGAATTTGCATATTTCCAGTCATGTGCCTTGAGCATCCACTATCAATATGCCATGTTCTACCTTCTTCAGGGATCTGAATGCTCTGCACAAGTGAGTAAATGATCAGTTAAGTTTGGGAACCCAAGCTTTATATGTCTTGGGTTCATCCTTTGAGAAATCAGATTTAGAACAATTAACTTTAAAAAAATTTTGGTACCCATACCTTTTTAGTACTGGTGTTCTGTTTTACTACTGCCCTTTTGGATTTTTCAGAGTTTACTACTGATCTTGGTCTATACCCATTGTTTTTAGCTTTTGAAAACTTTACTACAGATGGACCAGTAGTATTTGGAGACTTACCATGTTTAGAATGATCAGTAGTATTTTGAGCAAATGGTTTTGCAGCAGTAGTATTTTTAAAAATAGGGTTTTTATCATTAGTGTTTTTGTACTGGTATCAGACAGCATTATAATTAGGGTTAACACCAGTAGTAAAATTGTTACAGTTTTTACTGGTGTTGGAAAATTTAAAATATTGTTTATTTTGATTTGATTTTCCATTGTTCTTGAAGTAATTGCTGTTCTTTGGGCTTCCAACTCTTCTGTTTTGCACAAATCTTGGTGCACTTCTTCCAAATCTTGGTGTTTCAGTAATTGGAGTTTTATTTTTATTTACTACTGAAGGACCAGTAGTATCTTTTAACTTTTGTGTTTTTGCTTTTTCTTTAAAATTTTTAAATTCTTTAAACTCTTTACAGTTAATTGGATTGAAGTGACAATCCTTTGCTAAATGATTTACTTTATTGCAAATAACACATTTTAATTTATTATCCTTAGCCCTTATGGTTTTTCTTTGTTCTAAGAGTTGATTCCTGTTTCTTTGATTTCCCCGTTTTAAAATTTTTGGTATATTTTCTGCATCATATTTAGGAGATTCATTTGGACTTTGTGCTGTGTGAAAACTTGTGTCAATTGAGTTTGTGGATTCAGTTTTAAAAATTGTAAATTCAATTGAGTCTGTAGTTTGATCATCATCAGAAGAATCATTTGATTCAGATGTTTCATTATTAGATTCAGTTTGATTTTCACTTTTTAATTCATTTATGATTCTTTCTGAACTATCTTTAAGTGGAGGGATGAATTTATATGGAGGTGGTACAGCATGATATCCCACTCCATGAACAATTTTTTCTATAGTTTGATTATTAGTTAATTCATCAAGAATTTTAGTGCTTCTTTCAAATTTCTTAATTGTCAATTTATTTTGTTCAATTTCAAGTTGACATTCTTCTAATTTACTTGTTAGTTCTTTATTTTTTGATTCATAGTAATCTTTCTCATCTACAGCTTGGAGCAGTTCTTCCTTTATCCTTTGATCAATCATCTGTTACACCTTTATCTGATGTTCTTGATCAGCAATCACACCATCAAATTCATGATTTCTTCTTAATGCTTTTGCTAAATCTTCATTTAATTTAGTGTTTTCTTTTTCTAAATTTTTAACAATTTTAATACATTCAGAAGTACAAGGTTTAGGTTTTACCTCAGATTTGCTGTCAGTAAAGGCCATGAGAGCTTGATTTTGAGCATGCTCTTCTGCTTGGAAGCTCCAGTCATAGCCTTGTCCTTGTTGTGAAACAAGAGCAGTCGATTTTGATCTTTTGTCTGGCTGAGGACATGCTTTTGCAAAGTGAGCAAGGTTGTTACAGTTGTAACATTTGACTTTAGTTTTGTCAAATCCAGCTTTGTCACCTTTGTTGTAGTTGAGACTTGTCCTACCAGTACTTTTTAAGAACCTTTTGGTTCTTAGGCTCAGCATAGCCATCTGCCATTTAAGATCCATCTCCTCAAGATCATCTGGATTCAATTGTTCCAAATCATCACTAATCAGTGCAGTATGCACATGACTAGTGAAAAAGGATTCTCTTGCAGCATCTTCAGAATCTGCAGCCTTTCCTGTGGAGGTTTCTTGACCTTGACCTGTACTAGATACAAATGCAACATTATTAGAAGAAATAGAAGGTTCTTTTGATTTACCTCAGTTTCAAATACTCTGAGATCATTGTAGAGTTCATCTAACTCCTTTTCTTCTAGTGCATCTCTCTGTCTGTATATCACTGTATACATGGCCCATTCTTCACTAAGAGACCTTAGGAACTTCATGTTAACATTTTCTTGATCCATCTTAACCCCAACCTGGTTAAGTTCACCAATTAGCTTGTTGAATCTGTCAAACACTTGAGTGAGTGTCTCATTGGGCTTTCCTTTGAAGTTTTCAAAGTCTTGCTTGAGAACAGACTTCATGTTCCTCTTGGTGCTCTTGGTGCCAACGAATCTCTTCTCCAGTGCTTGCCACAGCACCTTTGCATCATCATACTCAACAAAGAGATGTTGATAGTCGTTAGGAATGGCCAGTAAGAGAGTGCTTAGAGCTTTAAGTTCGATTCCTTTGTCTTTCTTCTCCTTCTCACATTTAAGTTTGTCTGCTTCAGTTGCAGAGCTGCTTGCTAGACCAGGACCAGTTTTGTTTCCTTCAATGACAACTTCCCACATGGAATAATCAGTAATGAGCATGTATTGCTTAATACGATTCTTCCACATCCCAAAGTTATTGGGAGTGAGTATAGGGATTTTGTTTGCTTGAGTGCTTTCATTATTATCAGTCATGATTAATAATGTGTGTGTTTTAAAGATTAAAACTTTTGTTGTTCTTTAAAAAAATCGTAGATCTAGAACCAATGCTCTGATACCACTTGTCAGGATCGATTAACTATGAAGAGTTAATAAACACCTTTAGATCTGATTGATAATAGAAGTTGCAGCGGATCAAACTTATATCAATATATTAAGAACAATAAACTGTAAGAACAATATGCGAGAATATTAAGAACACAGTTTCACAAAAAGCTTCAATGTATATTATCGATTAACAATACACACGTACGTTTACAATTCGTAAGGAACTATTTAAAATAGTCCTTAAAGCTAAACTATTTACCCTAGTTATTCTAGGACTTGATTTACATTCGAATTATAAAGATATACATTGAATTACATTCTATAACTATCTCTGCGAAGATCTCGGACTTGATATGTTCCATAAAGGCTTATCAGTAGTAAAACCAATCACCAGTAGTAAATATGCAACGTCAGTAGTAAGTCTGGTGATCAGTAGTAAGTCCAAAACCATCGTCAGTAGTAACTATTATTGATCAGTAGTATCTTCAATATGCCTTGATCAGTAGTAACTAAGTTATAGACTTCACCAGTATCAACTTCATCAGTAGTAAGTTTATGCCCCATCAGTATCAACCATAATATTCATCAGTAGTAACTATGATCAGTACTAACTGCAGCATCAGTATTAAGTTGACCTGTGATTTTGTTCCAACAGTATCTAATCTCCCTAATACATCTGATCAGTACAAGAACCTCAAAGAAACAGCAAAACATGTGGAAATGACCATTGAAAGTTACAACAAAATCTATGGCATCTCATATGGCCAATTAATAACATGGTTCGAGGCGATTGACAAGATTGAGTCTAGAAAAATGGCTGAAAGAGGGGCCAAACAAGATCAAATCAAAGCATCAGTTGAGAAGGCACATAAACTTATTGTCAGAGATCTGAATGAGAAAAAGAGAAACACCTTAGAGTGGCTGAGGGCTAAGGAGATCAGATTCAAAGATGAACCAATATTGAAACTTAAAACCACTTACACCAAAACAAGAGGAACACACATTGAGGTAATCAAAGAGCCAAAGGAGACAATATATTTCTTCAAACTCAAATATCTAGAAAAATTGAATATTGGAAAATGTGAAGAAACCATGGCCAAGCACAAGTTTACTATGTCTGAAGATTCAATAATGGTGAATCGGGAGTTGCTCAGAATTATTAGAGATTACAATGTGGTCAAAAACTCCTATGGAAAGAGAAAAGAACATGAATCTCAATCGACTGAAGAAAATGAGCCCAAAAATAAAGTTAGAAGAACATCGGTAGCTAAGCAAATTCAGATGCTCATTGATAGAGGTGATCTCCCTAAGTATGAGAGATTGAATACAATTGTGCCACCGGGTGTTGAGCCTATGAAAGGGAAGTGTTAGAACAAATCACAGTTCAACTTATTACTGATGCTGCAGTTAGTACTGATCATGGTTACTACTGATGAAGACTATGGTTACTACTGATGGGGCAGAAACACTTGATACTGATGAATTGATACTGGTGAAGACTATAACTAACTTACTACTGGTCATGCATAAAGAGAAGATACTACTGATCATTAGTAGTTACTACTGACGTTGGTTTTGGACTTACTACTGATTATCAGAGTTACTACTGATCATCACATTTACTACTGATGATGCATATTTACTACTGGTGATTGCAGTTACTACTGATATGCGTATTTGGAGCAAATCAAGTCCGAGATCTTCGCAGAGTTAGTTATAGAATGTTATTCAATGTATATCTTTTATAATTCGATGTAAATCAAGTCCTAGAATAACTAGGGTAAATAGTTAGGCTTCAAGGACTGCTATAAGTAGTTCCTTACGAATTGTAAACGTACGTGTGTATTGTTAATCAATAATATACATTGAAGCTTTTTGTGAATCACTGTGTTCTTAATATTATTGTTCATTGTTCATTCAATATATAGTATTCTATTGTTCTTAATATATTAATACAAGTGTTGATCCGCTGCAACTTCTTGTTATTAGTGGATCTGGGTTGGCAATAACTTGTTTTGGTTATTCGATCCTGACAAGTGGTATCAGAGCTTTTTGGTTCTAGATCTATGAATTTTAAGAACAACAAAAAGATTTAATCGTCAAACACACTTATTGTTAATCATGACTAATAACAATGAAAGTACTCAAGCAAATAAAATTCCAATACTCACTCCCAATAACTTTGGGATGTGGAAGAATCGTATTAAGCAATACATGCTTATTACTGACTACTCCATGTGGGAAGTCATACAAGAGGGTAATAAACGTACTTCTCCTGCTCCAGATACCAGTACATCTAATACTGAAGCAGATCGAATTAGATCTGAGAGAGAGAGAAAGGATAGAGGAATTGAACTCAAGACCCTCAGTACTTTATTACGGTCCATTCCAAATGACTATCAATATTTATTTGTTGAATATGAAGATGCAAAGCTTTTATGGCAAGCATTGGAAAAGAGGTTTGTGGGTACCAAAAGCACAAAGAGGGACATGAAATCTGTTCTCAAGCAAGACTTTGAAAGCTTCAAAGGAAAGCCCAATGAGACACTAACTCAAGTGTTTGATAGATTCAACAAATTAATTGGTGAACTTAACCAAGTTGGAGTTCTGATGGACCAAGAAGACATCAACATGAAGTTCCTAAGATCTCTTAGTGAAGAATGGTCTATGTACACTGTTATATATAGACAAAGAGATACTTAAGAAGAAAAGGAGTTGGATGAACTCTACAATGACCTCAGAGTATTTGAAGCTGAGGTAAATCACAAGAACCCTTCTCTTTCTTCTAATAATGCTGCTTTTGTATCTAGTACAGGTCAAGTTCAAGAAACTACTACAGGAAAGGCTGCAGATTCTGAAGATACTGCAAGAGAATCCTTCTTCACTAGTCATGTGCACAATGCACTAATTAGTGATGATTTGGAACAATTGAATCCTGATGATCTTGAAGAAATGGATCTAAAATGGTAGATGGCTATGCTGAGCCTGAGAACCAAAAGGTTCTTGAAGAGGACTGGTAGAACAAACCTTAACTACAACAAAGGTGACAAGGCTGGATTTGACAAGACTAAAGTAAAATGTTACAACTGTAACAACCTTGGGCACTTTGCTAAAGAATGTCCTTAGCCAGACAAAAGATCAAACTCAACTGCTCTTGTTTCACAACAAGGACAAGGTTATGATTGGAGCTTTCAAGCAGAAGAACATGCTCAAAATCAAGCTCTTATGGCCCTTACTGATAACAACTCTGAGGTAAAACCTAAACCTTGCACTTCTGAATGTATAAAAATGGTTAAAAATTTAGAAAAAGAAAATATCCGATTAAATGAAGATATAAGAAAATTATACAGAAGAAATATTGAATTTGATGGTGTCATTGTTGATCAAGAAAATCAAATAAAAGTTTATCAAATAATTGATGAGAAAATGAAAGGTGAATTGCTTGAGGCTGTAGATAAAAGAGATGATCTTGAAATAAAACTTAAAGAAGCTTTAAATAAATTGGAAGAATGTCAACTTGAACTTGAACAAAATACTCTTACAATTAAAAAGTTTGAAATAAGTTCAAAAATAATAGATGAATTAACAAACAATCAAACTACTGAAAAGGTAGTTCATGGGGTGGGATATCATGCTGTACCACCTCCATATAAATTCATTCCTCCACTTAAAGCTAGTTCAGAAAGAATCATAAATGAATTAAAAAATGAAAATCAAACTGAATCAAGTAATGATACATCTGATGATGATCAATCAAACACTACTTTTCACACTACAGAAAGCACAGATGAATCCCCAAAATTCAATTCAGAAAATATACCAACTATATTAACAAGGGAAAATGAAAGAAACAAGAACCAACTCTTAGATCAAAGAAAACCTGAAGATGCTAAGGATAAGAAATTAAGATGTGTTATTTGCAACAAAGTAAGCTATTTAGCAAAGGATTGTCACTTCAATCCAATTAACTGCAAAGAGTTCAAAGAATTTAAAAATTCTAAAGAAAAAGCAAAAACACAAAGGTTAAAAGATACTACTGATCCATCAGTAATAAATAAAACAAAATCTCAAAAATCTGAAACACCAAAATTTGGAAGAAATGCACCAAGGTTTGTGCAAAATAAAAGAGTTGGAAGCCCAAAGAACATCAATTATTTCAAAAATAATGGAAAAACAAATCAAAATAAACAATATTTTAATTTTTCCAACACCAGTAGAAACTTTAACAGGTTTACTACTGATCCTAACCCTAATTACAATGCTCTTGGGTACCAGTACCAAAACACTACTGGTAAAAACCCTAATTTTCAAAATAATACTACTGCCAAGCCAAATGTTAAAAACACCACTGGCTATCGTAAACATGGTAATTACCCAAATACTACTGGTCCATCCGTAGTAAAGTATTCAAAAGCTAAATATAATGGGTATAGACCAAGGTCAGTAGTAAACTCAGACACCAGTAACAAATCCAAAAGGGCAGTAGTAAAACAAAACACCAGTACTAAACAGGTATGGGTACCAAAAATGTTTAAAATTAAATCTTCTAAATCTTACTTTTCAAAGGATGAACCCAAGACATATAAAGCTTGGGTTCCCAAACTTAACTAATCTTTTACTTACTTGTGCAGAGCATTCAGATCCCTGAAGAAGGTAGAACATGGCACATTGGTAGTGGATGCTCAAGGCACATGACTGGAAATCTGCAAATTCTTAAGGATTTCAAGTCATTTGATGGAGGGTATGTGGCTTTTGGTGAGAACCCAAAGGGAGGTAAGATTACAGGCAAAGGTACAGTTACTAATGGTAAAATTACTTTTGATGATGTATTTTATGTAGCTGAGCTACAATACAATCTTGTCAGTGTGTCTCAAGTATGTGATAAAAAGAACAAGATTCTTTTCACAGATATTGAGTGCATCATTCTTTCTCCTGACTTTAGTTTAGATGAAAAATATGTAGTTTTGAGAACTCGAGAGAGAAATAATATGTATTGCCTGGATATTGGGGGAGAACTCATTTCTTCAAATGAGGTCAACTGCTTTATATCCAAGGCAAACACTACTGAATCAGAACTATGGCATAGAAGGATGTGTCACACAAACTTTAAAAATATGAACAATTTAGTAAGAAAGAATTTGGTAATTGAATTACCACAAAAACAGTTCATGTGTGATCATCACTGTGTTGCATGCCTAAAAGGTAAACAACACAAGTCTTCTCATAAGTCCAAAATTGTAAATTATATTTCTGTTCCTTTACAACTCTTACATATGGACCTTTTTGGACCTACAAATGTAATGAGCATTGGAAAGAAACAATATTGCCTTGTTATTACTGATGACTTTTCCAGATATACATGGGTTTTCTTTCTCAGGACAAAAGATGAAACAAGTGAACTCATCAAGAACTTAATTGTTAAACTGGAGAACGCATCTGATCAAAAAGTTAAAGCCATAAGATGTGATAATGGCACAGAATTTAAAAATGCTAACCTAATTAACTTTTGTGATCTTAAAGGTATTGACAGGCAATACAGCTCACCTAGAACTCCTCAACAAAATGGTGTAGCTGAAAGAAGAAATAGAACCATCATTGAAGCAGCAAGATCAATGTTAGCAGACTCAAAATTACCAATTACTTTTTGGGCTGAAGCTGTTAATACTGCCTGTTACGTACAAAACAGAGTATTAATAGTTAAGCCACATCATAAAACACCATATGAACTTTTTAACAAAAGAAAACCTTCCATAAGTTTCTTAAAATCATTTGGTTGTCCTTGTACTATTTTGATTACAAGAGAACAAATTGGTAAGTTTGACTGCAAAGCTGATGATGGAATCTTTGTGGGATACTCTACTCAAAGCAAATCATACAGAGTGTTCAACAAAAGATTAAGGATTATTGAAGAAAGCATCAATGTATCCTTTAATGAGAATATACCTAATGAACAAGGAAATGGTCCAGATTGGCTATTTAACATAGGCAATCTAACCAAATCCTTTAACACTAACTTGGATTTAAATACAGGTGATTCAAACGGTCATATTTAAAAGGAAGGAACATCATCTGTTAACACTGGTCAAGAAGAGATGAGATACATAGTAGTTAATACTGATCCCACAGTCAATGCTGAGGACAGTAGTAACTCCAACTCTGAGAGCAGTAGAAACTCAGAGAATGAGGACAGTAGTAATTCAAATACTACTGGTACCAGTAATAGTACTCATAATACTACTGGTCCTAGCAATAACCTAAATTCTCAAAATACTACTGATCCCAGTAATAACTTAAATACTACTGATCCCAGTAGTAACTCTGAACCAGCAAATGATGATGAACCAAACATCAATGACAATGAAGAATCTCAAGAGGAACAAATTCCTGAGACAAATGAGTCAAATCTTGAAAATCAACTAGTGGTTGATAGAGCTACAAACTCAAGGACTCAAAAGAACCATCCATTAGACAATGTTCTAAGTGATGTTAACTCACAACTACAAACAAGAAGCAAATTAAATAAAAGTCTAACTGCAAACATGTGTAACATAAGTTTAATTGCTAATGAATGTATGTTTGAATGTTTTCTGTCTCAGGATGAACCAAAGAAGATTCAACAAGCAATGAAGGATTCAAACTGGATTGAGGCAATGCAAGAAGAACTCCTTCAATTCAAATTACAAGTTGTTTGGACACTTGTACCTTTACCAAAAGGAAAAAGAGCCATTGGAACAAGATGGATCTTTAGAAACAAGAAAGATGAAAGAGGTATAGTGATCAAAAACAAAGCCAGACTTGTAGCCCAAGGATACACTCAAGAAGAAGGAATAGACTATGATGAAGTATATGCTCCTGTTGCTAGAATTGAAGCAATAAGAATATTCCTAGCATATGCTTCATACAAGAAGTTTAAAGTCTATCAAATGGATGTGAAGAGTGCATTCCTGTATGGGAAAATTGAAGAAGAATTATATGTGTGTCAACCTCCAGGTTTTGAAGATCCAGAACACGGTGACTATGTATTCAAACTAGACAAAGCTCTGTATGGCCTACATCAGGGACCAAGAGCATGGTATGATACATTATCATCATACTTGTTGAAGAATGATTTTAAAAGAGGAGCTATTGACAAGACTCTATTTACAAGAAAGGTCAAAGATGATATACTACTGGTTCAAATCTATGTAGATGATATCATTTTTGGATCAACAAATGATTTATTGTGTAAAGAGTTTGAGGATCTCATGCAAACCAAATTCAAGATGAGCTCCATGGGTCCAATGAACTTCTTCCTTGGACTCCAAGTCAATCAAATATCAGATGGTATTTTGATAAACCAATCAAAGTATGTTAAAGACATCTTGGAGAAGTTTACTATGAAAGACTGCAAGAGTGCAAGTACACCAATGGAAACACACAAACACCTACATCCTGATGCTGAGGGGGAGGATGTAGATGAACACTTATATAGATCAATGATAGGCTCTTTGATGTACTTAACTGAATCAAGACCTGACATTATGTACAGTGTTTGTGTGTGTGTGCAAGATATCAAGCAAGACCTAAAGAACTACACTTGCAGGCTGTCAAAAGAATAATCAGATACTTGAATGGCAAACCATCACTTGGTCTATGGTATCCACATGACTCACCATTTGAACTCATAGCCTACGCAGATAGTGACTATGGAGGTGAATGTCAAGATAGAAAGTCCACTACTGGTGGATGTCAATTCTTTGGATCAAGACTGGTGTCATGGCAATGTAAGAAACAAACAAATGTATCCACATCAACTGCTGAAGCAGAGTATGTAGCTGCATCTGCTTGTTGTGCTCAAGTACTTCGGATTCAAAACCAGCTTCTAGACTTTGGTATCTCTATACTTAAAACTCCTATGTTTATTGATAATCAAAGTGCTATTAGTATTGTGAACAATCCAGTAAAACACTCTAAAACTAAACACATTGAAATAAGATTTCATTTTATAAGAGATTGCAATGAAAAGAAGTTAATCAAAGTAGTTAAAATTCATACTGACAATCAATTAGCAGATCTTTTTACAAAAGCATTTGATATAGGAAGATTCAGCTTCTTAGTTACCAGTATTGAAATGATTTTAATAAATTAATTTCTCGCTCAAAATCATGTGTAAAGTTTTTCTGTTGTAAAAATGTTTTTTCTGTTTTACTACTGATGTATTTGAAGTATGCACAAAATACTACTGGTAAGACAATACTACTGGTAAACAATTGTACTCACATATACTACTGGTCTCTAAAAATGGTGGTTACTACTGCTAGGGTTGGTAAATTAGGTCAGTATTAAAATTCATTAGTTACTACTGATGTCTACAGTTACTACTGATGTCAAAATCCTTAGTTACTACTGATGTTCATAGATACTACTGACGTTTTCTACTGGTATTGTTAAAGTTACCAAACTAACCCCCATGAAAATAACCGTTGTGTTATGATTCGAAGGGCAATTTAGTCTTTTTGCAGATCAAATCGTAAGATATAAATAGCTGAAGTCGATTAGTTCAGCATTATCCTCACATCGTTTTGCTAAATCCTCTCGATAAACCCTAAATCGCGATCATAAACCCTGCACCAGTAACAACATTCATACTTGTTCTCTCAAATCAAACGATCAAACACAAAATCGACGACAATGGCAACTCTACAATCTCTTGATGTTAAAACAAATCTTAAATACTCAGAGTTTCACAACATGTGTGCGTATCTAAAGAATCCAGACGGAACGAAAGACTTTCATCCAATCGTCATGTTTTTGAAACATTCTTATATAAAGTTTGCACTCACTGTAAACCCTAAAGCCTATCAACAACACCTGGTGAGTTTCTGGGAGAATGCAGAACAAGTCGATGATACAGACTTTACAAAGATAAGGTCAGTAGTAGATGGAAAAGAAATCTTTATATCAGAACGATCAATCAGACACCATCTACAACTCGATGATGATGAAGGTATGATTTCTTTACCCAAGGAAGACCTTCCTGAATGTTTACAAAAAATGGGATATGAGGGAAGACTTGACATTGTCACTTTCCAAAAAGGTCTTCTCTCCCCACAATGGAAATTTTTAATACACACCATTCAACACTGTCTTTCTCCTAAAAGAAGCTCTTGGAATGAGTTTAACAAGTCAATAGCATCTGCTGTTGTCTGTTTAAGCACAAACCAAGTATTTAACTTTTCAAATATGATTTTTGAGGGAATGTTGGGAAATCTTTCTACTTCAAAATTTTTAATGTATCCCAGATTTCTTCAACATTTAATAAATTGTGAACTGCAAAACTTGTCAACTCCCAAAAATATTTTTACAACACCTGAGTTGAACAGGAAAGTTTTCTCAAATATGAGAAAACAATTTAAATTTTCGGGCAAGGAAACCCCTCTGTTTCCTAATATGATCAAAGATCAACAATTTTTTGGAGAAGGTTCAAACAAAGACACAACCCCAATTGAACCTCAACCCACTCCTTCACCCCCAAATGCAGCCCAAACACAACCCCAAACAGTCACTCAATCATCCACCCAATTAGATGTCCTGAATATGTCCCAGGAACATGAATTCAATCTGCAGAGTGCTACTCTTCACTCTGTAGAAGACCAGTCTTTAGCCAAATCACTCCAGAAAAGCTATAAAAGGAAGAAATCTTCCTTAAAGGACACCAGGGGACCCATTGAGTCAAACCCCAGGCACCAAGAGTTGTCCTCCAAGGAGGAGAGAGGGCATGAGGAAAGGGCTCTCACTACTGATGCCCCAAAGGTGGGTGCACAGGATAGTGAGAACATCACTAGGACCCAGACCTCGGCAACTCTTAGTGATGACTCTTTTGAGGAATTACTAAGAGGTCCCCGGTGCCAAGAAACCAAAAGGGGGGGGGGGGCACTACTGCTTCTTCTAGGAAGAAGAGAGTGTCCAAACAACCCATTTCATCACCAAGAAGTGATGAGGGTAGAGAGAAATTCATTAATTTGACGGAAAGGATGGAAAACCTTAAAGCCAATGTACCTGTTAGTGAGCCCGATGATCTTGCTAGAATGAGTGAGGGCAGTATTGAACAAAAACAATTGATGGATAGGATGGAAAACCTTGAAACCGCTGTACAAGATTGCCTGAAATATTTAACAAATCAAGGGAGGACCATGTCCTATATGAAGAAGCACATTAATACCATTAACAGAAGGATGAAATTATATGAGCACTGGCTTCTTCAACAAACAAGAATCATTAGAAGGTTGAAAAAGAAGGTTGACAGTAGTGATGCTCCACCAGTTGAGCTCACTAAGGGGGAGAAGGACAACATTCAAAGTATGATAGATACTTCCATTGCAGCAGCAGCAACTTCTCTCCTCAACCTTAAAGAATCAAAAGTTGATGAAGGCCAGGTAAATGATGAAGGCCTAGAAGACATGGATGTTACTGTTGAGCCTACTACTGATGTCATAGCAGTAGTAAATCAAGAAGAGGCAGCAAACACTACTGATGCCCTATCAGTAGTAATTCCTGAAGACATACCAGTAGTAACTACCTTGGCTACTACTGATGATATTATTGAGATGTCACCACTACTTGAGCCTGCAGTAGTAATCCCACCATCACCAGCAACAAAGTCAACACAAATGGTGGTGAAAGACATTGATGATGATATCAACTGGTTGGAAGTTGATGAATGCTCTTTACCAGAACAGATAAAGAAACAGAAACAACAGATAGTACAAGTTCATGATATTCATATTGCTCCCCTAGAAAGCAATCCAATCATCAACTGGAGATGCATAAAAGAAGTGATTGAGATTGTTAGAGAAGATAAGGTCACTCAAAGATTTCGAGCTTGGAAACCATTAGTCATGTCCCTAACCAGAAGTGACATAATCAAGATGCTGATTATTGGTAAACCAAGAATGACCAAGAAGACCTGGAAAAATTCAGCTGCAGGTTACATTACAGAAATGATTGATGCTGCTTTTTATCCAGAGAAATATCCAGAGAAGTATACAAATCCAGAGAATATTCAAGCCTGGAATGTGCTACCAACGGTCAACATGTACTTCTTTGAATATACAAGTAAGAAGTGTGATTTATTCCTATATGAAAAAGAGTATCCTCACTCTGAGAAAACTCTTTATCAACTTTGGTGCATGAATTTTATTAAGCCTAATGATGCTGTGATGTTCCAAAACAAGTTAAATGAATTTGTGAAAAAGATCAGCAAATATATTATTGCACAAAGGAATAAAAGAAACCAACAGACGTTAGAAGGAGATCAAAGAAGAGCAAAACTATTGGAAGAAAAGAAAAAGGAGAAGCAGAAGTAAGAAGAAACTTGATTGATTGAAAGAGAATCAATAAGTTTAGGGGGAGATTGTTAGAACAAATCACAGTTCAACTTATTACTGATGCTGCAGTTAGTACTGATCATGGTTACTACTGATGAAGACTATGGTTACTACTGATTGGGCAGAAACACTTGATACTGATGAGTTGATACTGGTGAAGACTATAACTAACTTACTACTGGTCATGCATAAAGAGAAGATACTACTGATCATTAGTAGTTACTACTGACGTTGGTTTTGGACTTACTACTGATTATTAGAGTTACTACTGATCATCACATTTACTACGGATGATGCATATTTACTATTGGTGATTGCAGTTACTACTGATATGCGTATTTGGAGCAAATCAAGTCCGAGATCTTCGCAGAGTTAGTTATAGAATGTTATTCAATGTATATCTTTTATAATTCGATGTAAATCAAGTCCTACAATAACTAGGGTAAATAGTTAGGCTTCAAGGACTGCTATAAGTAGTTCCTTACGAATTGTAAACGTACGTGTGTATTGTTAATCAATAATATACATTGAAGCTTTCTGTGAATCACTGTGTTCTTAATATTATTGTTCATTGTTCATTCAATATACAGTATTCTATTGTTCTTAATATATTAATACAAGTGTTGATCCGCTGCAACTTCTTGTTATTAGTAGATCTGGGTTGGCAATAACTTGTTTTGGTTATTCGATCCTGACAGGAAGTGTATCAAACAACCTGAAAAAGGATTTTTCTTTGAAGATGCTTATCGGGTATGAGGTTTCAAAGTATTGTCTTAACTAAGGAAGGCAAATTTCAACCATCTGAAAGTCATTCGATATACTCCAGTTGATTAGGAAAAACAGGTAGCTGATACTGAAGGTGGTTCTGAAGGTAAAAGAAAATGACGTGAGCCACCTGATCATCCTTTCATGCCTAAGGATGAAGAGTGAAACATTTATTTTACTTATGCTTAATTGTAACTGAGTTTTTGTAACATTTACTCTATAAATGAATTATATCAGTTGCAATGATATTGTTTTGACATACATGAGTTACTTTATGGTTTGTATTTAAAAAGAACTCAAAAAGAAAATGAATGAGTCAGCGAACTAAAGCATGATCTGGAAAATATTAAAATAATCATTTTCTGCAAAATTTTCTAAGTATGTCAACAACTCATCTGAAGTGTGAAAAACATTCAAGGTTACTTTAAAAATCTTCACACATTCTGGGGGACTTGGTTGACTATGTGTCTACATCAAATAGGGAGAGATTGTTGAGTCGCTGAAAGCAACCCCCTATTGATATGGATTTAATGAAGACAAACAGACAATAGTTCGATGACAATCTACAGATGAGTTCTTCAGATTGTGAGTGTACGATTATCTGATATGTCTTGATTCTTATCACCTGGCTATGATATTTGAACAACCAAAGAATCAACTATCACTTCCCCGTGCGGAATCAGAGAGTGATCAATAGTTCAGATGGTCGTAGTAGGTTCATTGTGTCCTTGACAATGACACATTGAGTCTTGAAGATAAATGATACACTAAGCCTGGACCATAGTGAAGGTTATTGAAGCTAGCCCAGTCTCTGAAGAACCATGAGTACCTAAAACACTCATGGGTATCCGAATACCTCTTAGCATCTGAAGCTTCAGTAACACAGCAACACACAAGTATTACACAAGAACATCGTTCGCCGACAAGAAGGATTCTTATGCAAATCTTACAGAAGATCTCAGCAACCACAAGACGACAGAAAGTATTGTCAGAATTCCGTTAGTAGTGCCCGTTGCATGAAATATCCGTAACACCAACGAGATTCTTACACGTGGACAGATTCGTATATAACTTAGTTGTCATGTCTTCTAAACACTATAATTGAAGACTTGATGGATGAATTCACATGTGCACCCAACAACGTTTTCACTTTGCTAAAGTTTCCTCAAATAACATCCATAAGCAAAGTGAAAACTACTTGTGATATTGTTTTGTTACTAGTTTCATCAATTGGATTAAAGTAACAGCAGTGGCTGATCTTGTGTTTGGTTATTTGTTAATCAATACTTGTCTTATATAGTTTATGTGATTGTCTATCTCTTTCAAATAGTTTAGCTAGGATTTTTATTCTTAGCTATTCTACAACTACTTGAACTTTGTTAAATCATCATTGATTAAATAAAGAAAGTTTATTTATTGTTGAGTGTTCATATTTTTAATTTGATCAGAAAAAATGTATAAGTGTTTTCTTCCCTCTCATTACACTTACCAAACACTTATTACGGAACTAACACCAACCATAAATAACGATTAATGCATGTTGCATGCTGATATATTAATTGTTTACTCCCAATTATAGGTGACGATATTCTTTTATATCACTTTGTATGCTATAGTCGAATCAACAGATAATATTCATATAATTGTAGTCTATCAATAAAAGGTATAATAAAAAAAGGGTTTGATAATGAAAATGTCTGTCAATAAAAATAGATACGGTGTTATATATTTTTAAAACGTAATTGCAATTGTTAAACACAATGCTCACCTTCAAGTACTTAAGAAAACCTCAAATCCATTTTATATATTTTTTTAAGATAATAAAATTTCCGGTTCCAGCAGGTATTAAACCCGAAATAACCCGATTCAACCCGTTAAATTGGTCTGATTCTCAATTATCATTTTTATTGGATTTTGGTTCTGAAAGTATGCCAGTTTCAATCCGCTTTGGTTTGATTCTGAAACCAAACTAACCTGCATATGATACGCGTGTATTACTTATACATAAAATTTTAAGAAAGTAGGTTTAGATAATTTATAGGTAGTATATTTGAACATCTTACCTATGATTTTAGAGGTTATAAAAGTTGTAACGCTGAAAAACTATGATTTTATTTAATTCAAAAACGTAACTGAAATATATGTTTAAAGTTAGGCGATGTTTTAGATATTAAAAACTATAGAAATATATCTATATCACATTTGAATTCCAACCTAATTTAGCTTGTAGACGTTGTAACATTATATGCATGATAAACTTATATTACTAAAACTTAAAATTTTAAGAAAATTAACTGTTAATAATTTATAAGTAGTATATATATAACACACAATAAAACTTCTTTCCTTCAAACAAATTTACTAAATACTCTCTCCGTCCTACAAAAATTCTTACTTCTTTCGGTCACAAATTTTTATTTGATAGTTAGTGCTGAGATCCTTAGTAAAAGTTTAATTAAAATAAAAGGTTAGTTATAAGAGAGAAAATGTTCTTATGAGATACTTAGTGGTGAAATCATAAGTAATAATATAGTAGTAATTTTGTTAAGTGGATCCACCCCCATCAAGTTGAGAAATGAGAAACATTAACAAACTTGCCGTTAAAAAGAAGGGTGGACCTAATTAATTTAAGAAATGCGAACCCTTTTATAAGATAAAAATTTTAAAAAAAATGTGAATTTTTTGTGGGACTTATGGACCATATACTAACATCTTGATCATATTAACCAAATTGATTTCTAACACCTGTCTAAGAAAAAGAAAACGATGTCACATGAATCATAAGATTGATAACATTCTAGAGTGATCCCCTGTACTGATCTCCTCGATCACCTTCACGACTCTCACCAACAAATCACAAAATGTAAAGTAGTTTTTACATGGCTGAAAAACAGTTTGCTGGCGTCCTGATTACTCTTTTTTATTTGATTTGTTCATTACTATTTATTGCATGCCACCTTTTGTGAAGATAATTTTTTTTTTGGTGTTTTTGATAAAATAAAAAATAAGAAAATCAAACAAGATCATTCGTGCAGTGGTAAATTCTAGATGGCATGAATATTGTTGGTTCGCTGAAAGCATCCCTACTGAAAAAGATTTAATGAAGACAAAAGGCATTAGTTAGAAGACAATTTAAAGATTTATTCTTCAGATTGCGGGTAACTTTGAATCTAATTAGTTCGGATTTCAGTTACCTGGCTACACTATCTGATCAACAATACAAGCAACGATCAATTCCCCGTTCGGAATCAGAGACTGATCAACCGATCAGATAGTTGTAGTAGGTTCAGCGTACACTTGACAATAACGCTGAGTCTTGAAGACATACATCGCTAAGCAAAACTCTTAGTTAAGGTCACTGAAGTTGTCCTCCATCGGAAGAAGCATGAATATCTGAAGACTCATGGTGATCTGAAGCGTATAAAGGTGTGAAGTTTCAGTGACACAGAAAGACACAAGTATTGCACAAGTTTGTATGTCGCCGACAAAGGGAATCTTATGCAAATCTTCTAGAAGATATCTGCGATCATAAAACAACATAAAAAACTGTTAGAATTCCGTTAGTAGTGCTCGTCGCATGAAATATTCTCTGCACCAACGGAATTCATACACGTAGAGAAATTTGTAGATCCCTTAGCTGTCACGCTTTAGATACACTATAAATAGAAGACTTGATGAACGAATTTGGTGTGCACCCAACAAGTTCTCACCTTGCTAAGAGCTTCCACAGCTAAAACCCTTTGAGCAACGTGTGAACATCCATTGATACCTTCTGGTACTTGTTTCGATAATTGAAACATTAGGAACAAAGGTGTATGATCTTGTTTTTGATCATTTGTTGATCAATACTTGTCTTAGACAGTATTTGTCATTGTCTATCTCTAACAAGTAGTTTAGTTAGGATTCGTGTTCTTAGCTATTCCGCAACTACTTGTATCATTTTTTATCATTATTGATTAATAAAGAATAGTTTATTTACTGTTGAGTGTTATCAATTTTTAATTTGGTCAGTAGAACTGTATAAGTGCAATTTATCACTTATCACGGGACTAACAATTGGGTGATTCCTTTATCACGGGATTAATTTTTGAAAAATTGGTGTCGAAGGTTAAATCTCTCAAGCGAGTTGCTATTGTTCCTTTCCCAAGATTCCACTCCATGATTTTTGAACATTTCTTTGGAAAGAAAAACTACACAATGGTGAGTGCGAATGGTGAATACTCTTCCGGTGGTGGGCGACTCAAATTTCTCAATAGTGCACAAAAAGGAGGTCAAGCCAATTCCCCCAGGTATGTTGATCTTTTCTTCCTTAATCCCTCCACCTGGTACCTCTAACGAGGATCAGATGAAGCCCGAAAACGTGGCTTCGCACTCACATCCTCCAGGTTCTTCACATACCGGCTCTTTATCCAAAAAGACAATGAATCTGAAAACCCCTCAGATGCTACCCAAGTCTCCTTACCAAAACAATCTCCAATTCGCACTAAGCTAAAATCACCAACTGGATTACTCCTCACAACAGGACATTCCTGGATCAAAAGGGCCAAGTTAGCCAATATAAATGCGTCATGCCCAAGGCTGATCAACCTCAACCAAATCCATCAGATACTGCGGAAGTATCTGACGAGAAAAAAGGATCACCACATCATCCAATCACAGTCTCTCAACAGACTTATGATATAGTTCAGAGTCCATCTCAAGCCCTTCTGGAGTCTAGTACGCACACACAAAACAAATCACTTGCACCAGAGTCTGGTCCGGTAAATAATCCAATTTTGCAGGCATCTGATGATGTTTTACTGAATGTTCCTCCTGAAATCATGCTTGAATCTGAAGATAAAGAAGCAGATGAAAGTTCTGTAGGTCCTACAATTGAATACTACTTCAACTACCCTGTTGCTAATGTTATCACATCTCAACCTGCCAAATATATGAACAAGGATGTCGATCAGTTTTCCAAGCTATCAGATTCCTCTGATGATGACGATGATGAAGAGAATCGACCCCCTAGTCCTCTGCATGTGAACTATGACATCGACGAATCTTCAAATCCTCTTGGCTTGAATGATGATGGCACTTTTAAAAGAGACCAACCAGAGCAAGAAACTGAAAAAAAAAAGTTGCTAAAGAGAACCTGCTCATCGCTGACTCTGGTCACACTGACCGAGTGCCTTCATCAGAGGGATCCAGGATCTGGGATGAAGAGATTGATCGGGCTATCTTTCAGACTGAAAAAGTGATATCGGGCTAAAGAGAACCTGATCATCGCTGACTCTGGTCACACTGACCGAGTGCCTTCATCAGAGGGATCCAGGATCCGGGATGAAGAGATTGATCGGGCTATCTTTCAGACTGAAAAAGTGATATCTGGTATTTGTAGTCAGATGAATCAAGTCCAACATCAGCATAATTTCTTTCAAACAAATATTATCAACTCCTTTGCTCGAATGGAACAACGTATGGAAACTCTTTCCACGATACCAAATGCCTTTGTCAGCAGCATGACGGTCTTGGGAGAATTAAATGAAGGGGTTTTTAAATCACACGAATCCATTGAGGAGAAGAACCTGACTGTTAGGACTAGTTTTGTACTTAATTAATATAATTAGTGTAGTCCTGGGAAGCTTTGGGCTTAATCATTGTATTAAGAATAAGTATGGGCTTAATCGATGTAATTAGAGATAATTAGCTAGTTTAGTGGTGAGGGTATATAAGGGAGAAGTTAATCATGATGATGTAACCTTTCTCATTACCAATTCATCATTTAGAAAGTGTGTGTGTTGCTCCTCCATCTCTCTGGATCTCTCCCTCCCTCTCTCTCTAAAAACCACCTCACTTGAACCTATCCATCTTCAAATCTAGCCATGAATTCAATGGATTATCCATTGAATTAGTATTCAACAAGTGGTATCAGAGCATAATCCAATAGGAACAGATCCAAAATCATCCAAAATGGTTCTGATTTGAAGAAGTTTTGAAGTTTTTTTAAAGAAGAAGAGCTCATATCTAGAAATCGAAATTTGAGGTATGGATCATCGTTTTTAGTAGATCATTAGATTCCTCTCGTGATTCTAATAACTTTAGAATCAAGTTTCGATTGAATCGATTAAGTATAGATCTCAATTTCGTGATTTTAGTAAAAACCATGAAAACTCACTTTTTTCACTGTAAAATCGAAATTGTGATCTGATTTGTTATGTTTTGAGTTAGTAAATTGGATCAATCTGTGCGGAAATGAATTTCAAGTGTTTTGGGATTTGAATCAATCGATTTGGGTAAAAATTGAGCAAACTAGGATCCATTCAGTGAACTTTTAGCCTGTTATCGTTCGTTACTAGTGAAGAACATCAAAAGTTCTCGGCTCGAAGCTCAAGAACGATCTCGGCTCCGACTCGAACCGGGAACAGTAACATCTTGGCCACAGTAACATCTCGGCTCGAGAACCAACATTAACATCTCGGCTCGAGTTCTTGAACATCTCAGTTCGAGTTCTTAAACATCTCGGCTCGAGAACCAACAGTAACATCACGGCCCGAGAACTTCCATCTTCTCGGCTCGAGATCTTTTCACATCTCGGCTCGAGATCTTTCAATCTTCTCGGCTCGAGATCTTTCCTCTTCTCGGCTCGAAATCTTATCTCCGCTCGAGATCGCGTGACAAAAGGGGTTGTACTAAAACGATCAAAACTTTCAGCTCGGAAGTCCGTTCCAAGCCTACGAGTAACCAAATCGAAGCTCGAGACGAAGGCTACGACATGAGTTTTCAACTTCTCGTCCCAAAAAGACCTGTTTCAATCACTTTATTTGCGATTTTATGATTTTTCGGCCAATTTCCAAACTTCGCTTAGCCCCAGTTTTTAACCCGATTGTCGTTTTTGGCCAATTCGAAAATCTAGGCCATATTTAAAGTGTCTTTTGTCATATGAAATCTTTTGAAAATTTTTCAAATTTCAGTTTTTTTCTCTCGGTCGTAACCCATACATGGCTTCAAAAGATGCACTTTCCATCAGAACGGATCTCAAACCACCAGTTTTATACAGAGGATAGTATCCTCATTGGAAGAAATGGTTTCTCCACTTTATTAAAAGTCAAGAGTTAGCAACTGAAATTCTTGATTCACTTGAAAATGGTAATGCTCAATTTTACGAAGATATTGTTGCTGCTCCAAACGCTACTCCTACGGTTATTGGTGGCCGATTTCCGATCCCTCCTGCTCGACATAGTGTTGAACAAAGGCAACGTGCCAAAGAAGATTTACAAGCATATTCGTTCATGCTTCAACGCTTACCAAATGACATCTATAACAGCTTAGATAGCCTTGAAACCGGTAAAGAACTCTGGGATGAAATCAGAAAGCAAATGGAAGGAACACAATTAGGAAAAAAAAGAAAAAATGGTTTAAAATCCTATCAATCATTCAAAGCTACCATCGGGGAAGACTTACAAACCAGTTATCATCCATACTGCAATTTGTTGAATGGTCTCCGCAAAAACAGTTTAACACAGGGAAATCTTGAGATCAGTATCAAATTCATCAACAGTATCAAATTCATCAGCAGTATCTCAGCTTTATAGATATTCATGAGGTGTATGAATATCTGTATCAAAATGCACCAATGGTGAAGAACATAGCAAAAACCAAACAATAAACAGAAGATACTCTTGCACTTCTTACAAAACAACATCATCAACTAAATGCAGCTGCTAAATTGAAGGAAAAAGCAGTAGAGCCCACACCTGAAAAGAATGATGATATGGAGAAAGAACTCCAAGAAGTGTTACAGGCTATGTCTCTCATCTCTAATTATCAGAAGAAATATTACTCCCAGCCGACAAACAACAATCTGAGATATTCATCCAACTTTAAACCTGGTCAACCTGCAACAGTTTCAACTAACAAGCCAACCATGACACCTTTGTATCCTACAAAGAAATGCTATAATTGTGGTGTTGCTGGTCACTTCTCCCGTGATTGCACAAAACCAAAAGTTCGTGACTCTGAGTACTTCAAACGGAAGATGATATTGGCAAAACAAATCGAAACGGGCAAAGTGTTGTTAGCAGAAGATCTCCAATGGACGGAAGATTCAGAACCAGAGGATGAAGAACATGTTGCAAACTTGTGCTTCATGGCAAGAGAGAATGTTGAGCTTTCTGACCGTTTCAATGAGGAAGCCAACAAAGAAATCGAGGTAATCAGTTCTCTCTTATCTATGTTTGATCATTCCACTAATTCTGATACTTGTTTTGATAACAATCTGATTTCTGAAATTGATTCTTTAAAACAAACAATTTTACTTGAAAAAGAGATAAATGCTAATTTTTAGAACGTTTAAATGATTTTGAACATGAACGTGAACAATTTGCTCATTTAGGTGAACAACTTGTTTATCGTATTACACAAAATCAAAATTTCGAAGCAGAAAATCTGGATTTACAAACACAGGTATCAAACTTAAAGGACCAATATGACTCTGAGATTCAAAATTTGTTTAATACAATCTCAGAAAAAGATCTTGAAATCACCAATCTTAAAAATTCTCAAAATACAATTTCAAATGATCAAAATGATAAATACTACAAATTGTATATCGATACATTTCAAGAACTTCAAATTACAAGTAATTGGTTCAAACGAAAACAACAAGAATTTGATGATAATGAAAAACAATTTAATTCTTTAAACATGCAAATAAAAGAATTATCTACAAAGTTGAATGAAAATCAGATCATTTCATCAAATGAAATAAATAACCAACAAAATGTCATAAATCAATTTCAAAATGACAACACTCATTTAAATGCTCACATCAAACACCTTGAAGAATTGTTTGCCAAAAGAGGAAAAACTGATCAGACTATTCAGTTGAACAAACCGAAAGAGTTCAAATATTTCAATTCCAAACAAGGGTTAGGTGCTGACAATCTAGGATATCTCCGCAAGGCGTGCGATGTGCTCCCAACGCTATATGATTACGACAACATGCAAAGAGATATCTGGCAGAGCTTTATGAGAGTAACCGATGAAGAAAAAGAAATTGAGACATTCAATAGAGCAAAGGAGGAGAATGCACAAATTAGTTTCAGTTATACTGAACTGAATAAAACTTATGAAACTAAAAAGGAAAATTTTGAAAATGATGAATATTTTCCAATAATAACACCGGAAGATTTTGAGATTAAAGGAAACAATGTCCTTCAACAGAGAGTGACATGAAAGATTTATATTCCATCTCTAATTCTCGAAAAGGAAATTTGCCAATTAGAAACAGAAATCGATGAAACACATAAGGCATTTGATAAAGAAAAATTAGTCTTATAAACCAAAATTTATGAATTAGAGGATAAAATTGGTAAAATAAATTCGGTTCATGTTCAAAGTGATTCTCCAACACCAAAGTCTCTCGTTCAAAAATCTTCATCAACCAAAACTCCAGTTATTTTAAAAAGAGGTTCTAATTCGACTGTTTTCAATGTTTCAGATAGAACCTTATAGTCGAAGATTAAGAAGCCCATGCAAGTCGGAGTCAAAGGAGTAACTCAGATTAAGAAGTCATAGTCATCTAGTTCTAGTATGCTTAAGTCAAAGGAACTTAAGAAGTCTAGTTCATCTTCGCCTTTAGTTTCTTCTTTTTCTAATTCTAATAAATGTAATAACTCCACAAATTTTATTTCTCCGAAAGAAAAGTACGGAATTTGTTGGGTCGTTGACAAGCATCCCCCACTGAGGAGATTTATTGAAGACAAAAAGGCAAATAGTTAGAAGACAATCTGAGGATTTGTTCCTCAGATTGTGGGTAACTATATCTGCTGATCAGATTTCAGCTACCCAGTTACACTATCTGATCACCAACTGAAACAACGATCAGTTCCCCGTGCGGAATCAGATACTGGTCAACAGATCGGATAGTGTAACAGGTTAAGCGCAATGGACAAAACGCTGAACCATTGAACAGATGCTTCTCTAAGCAAACCTCTTAGTGAAGGTCGCTGGAGCTGAAGGCCATCTGAAGAAGCATGAGTATCCGAAGACTCATGAGTAACGGAAGTGTATATAGGCTGGAAGCTTCAGCATCACAGAAAGACACAAGTAAAGCACAAGTAATGTTCATCGCTGATTATGGGAATATCTTGCAAATCTTCTAGAAGATATCAGCGATCACAAGACGACAGAAAGTACTATCAGAATTCCGTTAGTCGTGCGCGTCCCATGAAATATCCTCTGCACCAACGGAGTTCTCACACGTGGAATCGATCGATCATTCCTTTGGCACTACGTTTCCCAATGATATAAATTGAGGACTTAGTCAATCGATTTCGGTGTGCACCCAACAAGTTTACACGCTGCTGATTTTATCCTAGAACTTTATTTCCTTGAGCAGAGTGTAAACCACCAGTTAACTCGAGTTTTCTGATTCGAGAATTGAATCTGTACAACGAAAGTGTCTGGTCTTGTGCTTGATCATTTATTGATCATAAACTTGTCTTAGATAATATCTGTTGTTGTCTATCACATGCAAGCAGTTTAGTTAGGATTTGTTCTTAGCTATTCTGCAAACTGCTTGCATCTTTATTTTGATTAATAAACAAAAGTTTACAAAGTGTTGAGTGTCTCCATAAATTTAAATTGGTCAGTGAAAGAGTATAGGTGTTATATTTCATCTATTACGGGACTAACAATTGGTATCAGAGCAGGACAATTAATTCATAATTGTGGATTTGCTTACTTACTGATCAAAGATGGGTGAAAAGTTATCTAAAATGAATCTTGGATCGAAGACAAATGCCCATGTGTTTACTGATGACGATTTTGGCATGTGGAAAATCCGTTTTCTGGGATTTGTCGAATATCAAAATGACATGGGACCACATATTCTTATCAATGGTCCATACGTTCCAAAAATGTTCGTTCCAAGTACAACCATTTCAAAGAAAAAAAAGAAGAAGGAGGGTGATGACAAAGATGAAGAAGAAGAAGAAGATCTTTCTGATGTTGAAGAACCCAAACCAAGAGATCAATGGTCAGAGGCAGACAAAAAGCTGGCGGGCTTAGATGCTGAAATCCGGTTCCTCCTTCAAACATCTCTCCCAAATCACATTCTTATCACTGTAAAAGAGTGTAAAACTACCAAAGAGATTTGGGATATCCTGATAACATCATATGAAGGAACCGATGAAGATAAAGCCAGCAGAAAAGCAATGTTAAATCGAAAGTATGAAGCATTCAAAGTCATCAAAGGTGAAACTCTAAACATGTCCTACAGAAGGTTCACCATCCTTATAAATGAATTAAGGGAGTTTGGAATTCACAAATATGTTCAAGAATTAATGTACAAATTCTTGGAAATCCTTGCAAAAGACTGGGTTGTTATGTCTACAGTGCTAAGAACTTCTGGTCAAATGAAAGATATGAACATGAGCAGTCTTTATAGTACACTGATGAACTTTGAAAATGAAAACAAGATGTATGATGATCTAAATGAAACTCCTCTCTCCTCTGCTCTCATTGCAAGTTCCTCTAAGTCCTCTTGCAGAGCACTAAAGGCAAAGGCTGAAAATGATGTTGATCCAAATGATGTTGATGATGAAAGATTCGAAGATGTTAAAGATGGTGACTTCGATGAAAGAGAATTTAATCCAGGAGAAGGTGAAAATGATGACATAAAAGAAATCTCTGAAAGCATGGCTCTATTAGCCACAAGGTATAAGAGATTCTTAAATAGAAACAGATCAGGTGGTTAAAACGACAGAGGAGAGATGGTATACTTTAAATGTGGAAACACGGGTCACATTAAAGCTGACCGCGGAGTTAAAGAGAATTCTGGTTCTGAAAAATTAAGCTCAAGCTCTTCGTTGAATTATAAAAAGAAATATGAAGATACTGAGAAGAAATACCAGGATCGGAAAGCTCAGCTAGCCAAGGCTGAGAAAGATTCAAAAGCTTAAAAGGCAACTACTGAAGCTTGGTTAAGTGACTCGGGGACAAGTGAAGAAGAAGTAATTGTAACACAAAAGGTCTATTTGCAAAAATAGAAAAAGAGTCTGAGCCAAACTCTGAAGATCAACGAAAAGCTATATGTCTGATGGCAAGGTGCAAAGAAACTGAATATTGTCAAGAAGAAAAAGAATCTCTGGAATCTGATGCTCAAATGTTCCCTGAAACAAGGGAATGAGAGGACGAACTTCCAAATGAAGGTAAAGTGCCTAACACAACTTCTCCAGAAGATTTTCCACCGCTAGTCAGATCACTTGCTAAAGAGCTGATGATCACTCACAAAAGAAATGTTCGGCTAAAACCGATCTCTCCACAACGACCAAAAAGTTAAAAGAACTCACTCAAGAATCCTCAGAAGCTGAAAATTCAAAACATGAAGTAATCAGGCTTCAGTGCTTCAACAATATCCTGAGAAAAGATAATTTGTTGTTAGCTCAGAAAAATGAAGCTCTTCAAAAATCGTGCAACTCATGGAGTAAATCATCCAATTTCAACAAGCAAGCTCCGGAGAACAGAATTTCATTCAAGGTTTTTCTTGGGAGTATGAGCAATATCAAATCTACAGAACTCGTACATTTGGAACATCAAACGTTAAAAATCAAACATCCAGACTGTCTAAATCTCAAGAAGTGAGCTATGAAAGAGAAGTTTTTCAGACTACCAACAGAATTCTGATCATCACCAGAGACTATACTTCAGAAGAATCAAAGACTCAAGATGTTGAAATGTCTCAGACCACTACTCCACCAGAAGACATAGAATCTATTTGTCATCGGAGACAAGCAAAAATCACTGATGTTGATTGCACTGACAACCAATCTCTGGCAAACTTTACTACTCACATCAGCTTGCTAACATCATCAATATCTGATATTAAAGTTGATCTTGCACAACTCACATCCGAAATAAAGGCTAAAATGAAGGGTTCACACAAATTAATAATCAACTGCAAATAGTCTTCAACTCGCTTGAAAACAATGTCATTCCATCAGTCACTTTGAAAGACTTTGCAACTTATCCTTTTCATCATCTCTTTTTTTATCCAGAGGAAATATCAGACGAATCAATCAATGGTGACTATCTGATGACATTCTTTGATCAGATGGGTGACATCAACCAATCCCAAAACTTCTCAATAGAAAACTATATCAACCAAAATGTTATCTTTGACGATGTTGAAGAAATGGAGGTTGAAGAAACTCAAGATGATTCAAGCATTCAAAATCTATCAATGGAACAGTATGTAAGACAGAACATCATCGTAGAAGTTACTGAAGAAATGGAAACAAACCAAAACAATAAGCTTGAAAGTGGTAAAAAGAAATGTAGTTACCACAAGAACAAAAACTGTTACAATCTCATTCATGAAGAAGCCATAGCCTCGAGCTCAAAAAGATCATCAGAAACTGGAAAGTATGCTTCAAAATTTGAACAGCAACCAGTATCCATCTTTTAGCAATGGATACTCAGAAATCCAACAATGAGCTGAAAAATAGTGCAGGGCAGACAACATAATGACATCTGATATATATCTGTTGTAAGCCCCTGCGACTCCACCACATCATCAATAAGGCAACGAAAAAGCTTTCCCATCAGACTTTACCTATCGCCAACCACCGTTGCAGTTATCTATTTTTCTTCAAGCTGTCTTTCTTTTTTTTCGTCTACCAAGTCTAAGGACTAATCTTACATTAGGTACGAGTTATTTTAATTTTCTTCATGTTCGGCTAATCATTTTCATTGTCATGCGAGACTTTGTTCCTAAATGATCAACTTAACGCTTTAAGATTCTATGATTGCTTCAGTCTGTCTTTATTGACATACAAACGTATTATCTGATTTATCAGCAATATTTTTGTATCTTATTACATATATATATATAAAAAAATTCAGATCCATCTTCACGGCTCAGTGATTCAGGTGGTCCAATGATTTCAGATAGTGAAAATATGTTTTCAACTAGCTGCTGATAATGACCATCAGCTGAGGTATCAGTTGCAACACTCCATCAGATAGTCATTAGGTTGAGCAATCTCATTGGACCTATCTTCATAACTGACACTCAAGTGCCATTGGACACGTCTGTCTTGCTGACATTAAATGCGACGGCAGGATGTCTTTTCCCGCCACACTACCCTGCCATTTGATTGACTTCGCTCATCATGCCTAGACTATCTACAAATACCCTCTCATCTCCACCACACGATCAATCTTAACGGTTCAAATTTTAACCGTCGATCAAAACCGTCTTCCCACGATTTTCCCCAAATCACTCAACACTTCAACATTTCAAAAAAAATTCACCAACCCTTCCTCTCTCGCAAACTCTCAAAACCCTTTCATCATCCTCGCAAAACCTTTCTCTACCTGCAATCAATTAATGGGAACTCTAAAAGAACTTATCTCAGGGTTCCTCTCCCTGACTTCATTCGACCATCTCCAAACAACCCTTACCCGTCTAGCAGCATTTACTACACGAAAAACAACTCAAGGCGCTTTATCAACTACCGTCTCAGGAATCTGAGACCGGAGTTTAAGGAGTTGCTAAAATTCTTCGATCAACATCCCATCAGAGACACACTAAACTATGATATCCCTCTGTCGAAACCAATGCTGCTTGAATTCTGGTATACTTGCACCATCTCCGAAGAATCGGAGAAGACGTTATAACAGGAACGATTCTACAAGGTAAACACATTGTCTCCTTCAACATCACTACATTTAGGGAAGCAGTAAATCTTGATTACGTGAGGTCTCCACAAGTTCATGAACCAACCTCGTCGCTCCAAGAAGCAAAATCAGCCGTCCTGTCGTACATCCAATATCAGGGAGACTACACCAGGGGCATCTCAAGAACAAAAATGGGCTCGCTGTGGTTAGCATTCTTTATGACCATTTCTCAATGCATGTCTTGCAAAACTGGAGGATACGATTCCATATCCGGGTATGAAATGATCGTAGGAGCTGCCTTGTTTTCTGACACAAGGATTGATTTTGGGTCGTTGATTTTTGCGCAGTTGGTAAAGAAGGTCGGTGCTAAAAGAAAAGATGAGCTAATCCCTTTTCCTTGTTTCTTGTATACGGTCTTTCTTCACTCCTTAGGTGAACAAGAGTTTTATGATAAGGTTGGATCCTCTCTCAAAGCCGGTATGGTGGGTAGCTCTAACTTCACTAGTCAGGAAGAGGAATTTGCTCCTGAGCTTCCAGAAGGTATGACGATATTCACTCGTTCCGCTCAGTCTGCCTCTTCTCAAGAGGATGATGTCGACTCTGATGATGATGACAATCAATCCTCTTCTGATCACTCACCACCACCACCACCTTCAAATCCCTCAAACCAATCCCACGTGTATAGAACCAGAAGCTCCAACCCCAGAGCTGTGCTTGAACCAACCCCAGTTGAGATAAGGGAAAACTCGTCCTCTCCCTCATCAGTTCCAGAAAATGTTAAAATGGACCATTATTCGATCCATCAAGAATCCAGATTAGAAGTTGAACTCGATGATGTTAACAGACTCATTGATGAGTTTGTAGAGGATGATGTTGTTGGTGTCAATCAATCGGTGGAGCACACGAGTGTCCCCACTCAAGCAAACGTTGGTACTGAACCCGAACAAGAATACCAGCTACTAGTCAGCTGGACTGAGAGCTCCTATGAAGAACTTGCCCCCATAGCCGAGCAAGTTCCATTACCTAGGAGAGCTGCTACACCAGAGGGTCCAAGGTACCGGGGTGTGCCAGCTGCGAGAGATCTCCCTTGCATGATGGAAACTTCAATGAAACATTCAAACAACTTGCTCTAATTAAAAGTCTTTGTGGGGTTATGAATACCAACATTAGGAATGTCTCCAATCACCAGGCTATGTCAGACAGCGTTCAAGATTTCCTGGCTAACAATCAGGAAAACCTTCAACGAAACGTGAATGCACACAACGGGCAGATTGATAATCTTATCTCTGCAATAAAAAACCCTCACGTCAAGTAACGATGTTCTGACATCTAAAGTCAATAATCTTGAGAGATCCGTTGGTGAAATGATTGAACATCTATTATCTCGCATCTCCAACGTTTTCGGGCCACTGATGAATAACGAAAATGCTCAAGGTGTCACCCCCAGCCCTCATTTTCAGTGGGAGAAATCTGTGTCCCATCAAGGCACAGCGGAGAGGGTCGTTAGACCGGCCGGAAAGGGAGGTGAAGACCAGAGCAATCAGAGCAAAGGGAAGGGAATTTCTGGAGATAGCAGAACTACTGATGTTGGTGGTGGTTTGAATCGTGCAGCCAAGGAAAATGTTTAGGCTTGGAGAGTGTATCAGATGACCTCAGAACGCTTCAGCATGTCAGGTATTAGGTTTGAGGAATTCCCAGAGATCACAATTACTCGTGCAGGTGGTACTACTAGAATTCCAATCGTTCCGTCCTCAGATCCCCTAATCAGGGCTCCTTCAGAAGCTCCCGTGAGCAAAATCCAAAACCTTCCCCTTGACAAAGGTAAAGGTCCTGCAACTTCTTCCCCAAAGATGAAAAAGCGGAAGAGTCAGATGACTCCTGACATAGAAGAACTCAGGAGAATTGCCAGACGTCTAAGGTTGACGGTCGTAGAGGTTGCTGAAGCTATGGAGGAAGAACGAAAAATGAGGGGCTTGGGAAGCCACAAAGGAAGAAAGGAGTGACTCAATGGAGATTTTTGGGAGGCACCGGTGAAAGAAGACCGGTGGTTTAAAAAAAAATTTGATTATGTTTTTAAAACTTTAACCCTAAAACAATTTACTTTTCTGCATGCATCCCAAAACAATTTACATTTGTGCTTTTATTTTGCTAACTCTTTTGGTGATGAATGAACATCATCAACCAATGATGATGATTTTGACATACTTGAGTTTACTTGCCTGCTAGATACTTAGGAAAACTCAAAAAGAAACTTGAGTTATAAGCTGTAGTATGATCAGACTTTATCAGATCACCATATATTGTAATGTTTTCTAGGTACGTCGAAGACCCTTTGAATTGTGAAAAATATTCAAGGTTAAATTTATAAAACCTTCACATATTCAGGGGGAGTTGCCTAACTATTTGTCTACATCAAAAAGGGGGAGATTGTTGGGTCGCTGAAAAGCATCCCCACTGAGGAGAATTAATGAAGACAAAAAGGTAAATAGTTAGAAGACAATCTGAGGATTTGTTCCTCAGATTGTGGGTAACTGTATATGATCTGATCAGATTTCAGCTACCCAGTTATACTATCTGATCACCAGCTGACACAACGATCAGTTCCCCGTGCGGAATCAGATACTGGTCAACAGATCGGATAGTGTAACGGGTTCAGCGCAATGGACAAAACGCTGAACCATTGAACACATACTTCTCTAAGCAAAACTCTTAGTGAAGGTCGTTGGAGCTGAAGGGCATCTGAAGAAGCATGAGTATCCGAAGACTCATGAGTACCAGAAGTGTATATAGGCTGGAAGCTTCAGCGTCACAGAAAGACACAAATAAAGCACAAGTAATGTGCATCGCTAATTATGGGAATATCTTGCAAATCTTCTAGAAGATATCAGCGATCACAAGATGACAGAAAGTAGTGTCAGAATTCCGTTAATCGTGCGCGTCCTATGAAATATCCTCTCCACCAACGGAGTTCGCACACGTGGAATCAATCGATCATTCCTTTGGCACTACATTTCCCAATGATATAAATTAAGGACTTAGTCGATCGATTTCGGTATGCCCCAACAAGTTTACACGCCGCTAATTTTATTCTAGAACTTTATTTCCTTGAGCAGAGTGTAAACCACCAGTTAACTCGAGTTGTCTGATTCGAGAATTGAATCTAGATAACGAAAGTGTCTGGTCTTGTGCTTGATAATATCTGTTGTTGTCTATCACATGCAAGTAGTTTAGTTAGGATTTGTTCTTAGTTATTCTGCAAACTGCTTGCATCTTTATTGTATCAATTATTGATTAATAAAGAAAAGTTTAGAAGGTGTTGAGTGTCTCCATAAATTTAAATTGGTCAGTGAAAGCGTATAGGTGTTATACTTCATCTATTACGGGACTAACAGAATTGTTTATGATGCTGCAGTTTACCGTCCTGTTAATTACACTGTTAATTGTGTGAATTTAATTATTAAAACTGATAAAAATGGCAAAAAGGTTTATTTTGATAAAAATACAGATAAACCAATTTCTCAGTATGATGAACGATATTTTATTAGAATAGACGCTCCTTGTGGTAATCGACACGATGTTCTTCATAAATCTGGTCAAATCATTCAGTCTTGTCATACTTGCTTTCCGGATCCATGCAAAACATTATTTGCTAGGCCACTAAAATCTACTATTACACGTGCAAACCCACCTAAATCTTCATCTATCCATCGTCTTGTTTATCGGGAAGTTTCTGAAACTAGATCGTCCAATTCAGATTCCCCAACGAAATCTCACAAGATGGATGCCAAACAATCCACATTTGTTATATACAAATGGATAAAAAAATGAACAATCAAACTGGATTTTACATTCTCCTGAGAAATCTTTTAAACGGTCGGTCAAATCAACAAACTCGGAACTGCCTCCTTGCAGTTCTCCAAAATCTCTAAATTAATCTCTCATTAAATTCTACATAAAACACTATTACTAATCGTACAGGACCCATAATTGATTGGTACCTAAATTGTTTTAATTGTTTTATGTAGAATGCATGGTATCTTGATTCTGGATGCTCAAGAAATATGACCGGAAACAAGAAATTATTAACGAATTTTAGAGATGAATATTTGGGAACTGTTAGGTTTGGAAATGATCATTTGTCTGCCATCATGGGAATAGGAGATATTATTCGTGAAAATTTAATAATTCGAAATGTGAGTCATGTTGAAGACCTTGCTCACAACCTTTTTAGTATTGGTCAATTCTGCGATAAGAATTTCGAACTTATGAAGGCGAAGAGCTTTTAACTGGCACTCGTAAGTCAAATCTATTCACAATCAACTTAAATGATGTAGTCCCGATTGAAGAGGTGTGTCTTGTTTCAAAAGCAACGTCCAATGAATCATGGTTATGGCACCGCCCGCTATCACACCTTAACTTCAAAACAATTAACAAGCTGGTAAAGGGTGGCCATGTTTCTGGTCTTCCGGATGTCTCTTTTGAAAAAGATCATCTATGTTCATCTTGTGAAATGGGAAAGATGAAGAAGTCACATAAGTCCAAACCAGTACAAAGTACATCCAAACCGTTAGAATTGCTTCACATGGATCTATGTGGAACAATGACTGTACAATCGATAGCTGGAAAACGGTATGTGTTGGATATTGTTGATGACTACTCACGTTATACCCGGGTTCACTTCTTACGTACCAAAGATGAAGCTGCAGATATTATTATCACCTTCATTAAGAAAACTCAGACAAACTTGGATTTAAAAGTACATACCATTCGTACTGATAATGGAACTAATTTTAAGAATCGAACTATGGATTCTTTTCTTGAATCTGTTGTTATAACCCATCAATTTTCCGCTGCTCGAACTCCACAACAGAATGGAGTAGTTGAACGAATAAATCGTACCTTAGTTGAGGCGGCTCGCACGATGCTTTCATTTTCAAAACTAACTTTATCTCTTTGGGCTAAAGCCATCAACACGGCATGTTTCACACAGAATCGTTCAATCATCAATAAATCATACAACAAGACTCCGTATGAATTGATTAATAACAGAATCCCCAGTGTTAAATTTTTCCATATTTTTGGGAGTCGTTGTTTCATCTTAAATGACAAAGACAAATTGAATAAATTTGAAGCTAAAGCTGATGAAGGAGTATTTGTGGGGTATTCACGTGAATCTGCATCGTTTAGAGTTTATAATCGATCAAATCGGACGATAAGAGAAAGTGTACATGTTACTTTTGATGAGACCTTTCCTCTTGATTCACTAACCTCAGATATTGAATCTCCATTACCCTCCTCATCTCTTTCCGCCTCTGAAAATGATCTTGATATTTTGTTTGAACACTTTTATGATGAATATCATAATATCAGACATATCTTACTTGAGGAGGTTGGCATTCCATTTCCTTCAGCAGCAGATGTGTCAATCTATGACTGCATCAGAAATGAAAAGTCCAAGTTCTACTGATTCTCCGTCTCAAACATCTGCTGCTCCCACTACCACCTTATCAGCATCAAATTTTGACTCCTCAACTTCAGCATTGGGAAACCAATCATCACCGCATATTCCTCCACCTCCTACTCAGGATGCCGGTGTCTCTGATCCAATCACTGCTCCAGCGCAAGCTCCACCTTTAGTGATTGATTTTTCCAAATTCAATGTACAACGAGTTGATCCTCCACCTTCTTCATCCACTACTCAAACTACAATAATCCCACATCCTGCATTCACCGATACCTCCAATATCATTCCAGGTCAACTTCCACTTCCCCATTCTCTGAAATGGACGAGAGAGCATCCTTTACATCAAATAATTGGAAATCCTGCCTCTTCTGTTCAAATCCGTACAGCAACGGCTGATGAATGCCAATACTCATCCTTTTTAAGCTCTAATGAACCTAAGAAAGTCAGAGAAGCTCTAACTGACCCAGACTGGAATATTGCAATGCAAGAGGAAATCAATCAATTTGAACGATGAAAGTTTGGCGTCTTGTTCCAAAACCACCTGGAAAATCTATTGTTGGTATGAAATGGATTTTTAAAAATAAAAAGGATGAAAATGGGATTGTAATTCGAAATAAAGCACGCCTCGTTGCTAAAGGCTATTCTCAACGAGAGGGAATTGACTATGAAGAAATTTTTGCTCCGGTTGCAAGAATAGAAGCCATTCGTATATTTCTGGCATATGCAGCACACAAGAATTTTACAATCTATCAAATAGATGTAAAAACTGCATTTCTCAATGGCATTCTCAATGAAGAAGTTTTCATTCATCAACCCGAAGGTTTTGTAGATCCTCTCTTGCCTAACCATGTCTACATCCTTGATAAAGCTTTATATGGTTTGAAGCAAGCTCCTCGTGCGTGGTATGATGTGCTATCCAAATTTTTAGTCGACTCTAGTTTTACAAAAGGCAAAGTCGACACAACTCTATTCATCAAACGTCAAGGGGAGGATATTGTTCTCATTCAGATCTATGTAGATGATATTATCCTTGGTTCTACAAATCCTAAATACTGCAAATGGTTCTCTGATCTTATGATTAAAAGATTTGAAATGAGTATGATGGGGGAGATGAATTTCTTTCTAGGGCTACAGGTTCGTCAGTTACCGACCGGGATCTTCATTAATCAATCAAAGTATATCACTGATTTGTTGAAGAAGTATCTGATGGATGACTGTAAACCAATTTCTACTCCAATGTCACCTGGTTCAAAATTGTATATTGATCCTGACGGAAAGCTAGTTGATGTCACAAACTATCGAGGCATGATAGGGTCATTATTATATCTAACTGCCAGTCGACCAGATATTATGTTCTCTACTTGCACTTGTGCTCGGTATCAGGCTGCTCCTAAAGAGTCTCACATTCAAGTAGTCAAACGCATCTTTCGTTACTTAAAGAGTACTCGAGATCTTGTGCTCGTTTGACTTGTCTGCTAGTTGATGCTGATCATGCTGGCTGTATGTTGGATCGTAAGAGCACTTCTGGAGGTGCTCAATTTCTTGGTGATAAATTGGTGAGCTGGTCCTCACGGAAACAAAATTGTGTATCTCTTTCAACTATCGAAGCTGAGTATGTTGCTGCTGCAAGCTGCCTTTCCCAGGTAATTTGGATGCAGTCACAATTAAAGGACTACGGCTTTTCATACGGTTGTATTCCTTTGTATTGTGACTCACGAAGTGCAATTGCAATTTCATGCAATCCTATTAAACATTCCAAAACCAAACATATTGATCTTCGATATAATTTTATCAAAGATCACGTTGAACAAGGAAATGTGGAATTGTACTTCGTGTCCACCGATCTTTAGTTAGCTGATTTATTTACCAAGGCTTTAGACGAAAAACGGTATAACTTTCTTGTGTCTAAGCTTGGTATCTTAAATCTCAAAACATAAAATGTTTTACTCTTTAAATTTCAACTTTGTTTCTGCAAAATGCTTTTCACTGTTTAAATCCTTCGGAGGATGTCTTATATACACTTCAGTATATGACTCGAACTTTAAAGCAATGGCTTATGCACCCCCGTTCCTAACCGTTTTAATGGCTTTCAAGTACATCCGCTTGAAACCCGCTCATTATCCGCAAATCACATAACTGTAAAAACTTTTCTCCACCCCTCTACTGCTGTTAAAAGGTACATTTCTGATCTACTAAATTTTTCTCTATCTTTATTTTGTTGAGGGGGAGAAATAATAATTCTAGGGTGAGAATTAGTATTTCAAGGGGAGAAACTTTAAAAATCAAAACTTTTTTACCCGGGTGAATAATTAAACGATAAATCTTTTAAAAAGACAATACCTTCCCATGGTTTGCCAGAACCGGCCTTACCTTCCAAGGGAAATACTTTTTAGCCGATTGGTAAATGTGAGGGTATAAGTCTAGGGTTAGATTTAGGTGAGTGCAAGGTGATGTGTAAACATGATAATATTAAGAAAACACACCTTTGAGTGCATCCAAAGAGCCAACAAACTGGGCAACCTCACAAAAATGTGATCATTCATGTGTTGAATGTTTCACTATACTTAACTGGCCCAGTAAAGCATTTGCACTCCACCTCCAACCACTCAGATTCCTCTCAATGGGAATTTGTTTCAATTCATCAGTGGACGTAGCACATAATCTATCGACTGCTCATTCGGAGTATGTTGGTATTGAAATCATTAACCTTCTGCCCTGGGTTACGTCTCATTTTAATGCACAGTGTGTCTTTATCTCACCGTCAAATATTTCCAATATAGGACACATACACTTTTAAAATGAATCTCTGTAAATTCATCGGAACACTCATAGTGGCATCACAATCTGGTGCTTAACGAGGATTGAGTGGAAATCCTGCTAGAGCTAAAATTGAGCCAACTCTAAATGCAGGTCACACATTTGAATCAACGATTGTGCAAACGACTACTGATTTATACGGTGTGTTAACGATTACTCTATGTGAGCCCGGTAATACCTAAATTGCTCAAGTTGTTGTGCCTAAAATTTTCAATCATAAAGGCAACAACTTATGCCGGAAACACATACATTTCCGATGAAAAATCTATGTAAATCATTCTTACAACGTAACATCATAAATGCTGATCAATTGCACATGAGCGTTATAGTTCACTCTTAAATAACTCCTACGATCTGCTATAACCGGCATGATCTTCCCCAGGAGCCACCTACAAAATAGGACTAGGTGAGCAGAATTAAGTATCACGGGATCTTGATTGGGGTGCGCAGAGGTAAAATTTGAGAGGGTGAATGAAGTATGGGTGCAAATCAGCTAACAACATGGTAAAATGAAATGAGGGTGTAGTTGAAAATTGAAAAAGTAAGTTTGAGTGTGGAGGGTGTGACAGGGTTAAAGTAAACGAAAAACCCTACCAAAACCAATTAAAAGTCGGGTCGCCACGTCTCTATCAGATTGCATATGTTGCTCTCTGATATTGAAATAGACATCATGGACCCAGTGATGCAATGCACAACCCCTCCAGCCACTCAAGTACTTCTTAAAAAGTACTTGTTTCATTTTCACGGAGACAAGCTCATATGCTATCGACATCTCACTTGGAGATTGTTGATATTGAACAAGAGGACAATTCTCTCCAGTCCTCGCCTTCGTTTGTCCACAATTGAGTCTAGAAACGATATATCAAACACCATTAGGACACAGGCACACCACCAAGCATATCTTTGTGATATTGCCGGAACATTCATAGTGATACCAAAAATATTGGTATTCCACGATGATTGAATGGAAATCCTACCAGTGCTAACATCAAAGCCAACACTGTAGGTCACACAGTTTTTGTAACTGTTATGTTAACGGGCAATCTATGTGATCTCGGGTTACCCTGATTGAATATGGTGCAAGGAATTGATGACCGCACTCCAACATTATCAACATCGGTCAAAAGCTCAAATGATAAATGAACGATCGAATTCTTTCATGTCATCAACAACGGTCAACTAGAATTAAACGATAAAATATTAGACCGTAATCCTACACCATAAACAATGTTAAAGACGTCAGATGTTTATCAACTACGATCTGGGTCTAACTGATAACATGTGTTATATATTGATTCATTCAAAATATGAATATACCATTATTCAACACATGCTTATCATTGGGTTTCAAAAATTCCTCCTAATTCCACCTCGCTGGACTTCACAATTTTTATGACGATTCAGATACATCTGTTCATCATGAGGGGGAGAATATATTATAGAAGTTCATGTTATAAATAAAAATGCTTACAATATTTAGGATATATTCGATATGCACCGATTAAGGGGGAGCAAGATCTAATGGGGAGTAAACATCAATTCGTCTAATCCAACTCCCGTTAAGAAACAATTGTTTGTTTGAGGGGGAGCGTAAACTATATCAACATTTTACCCTAACAACAATTATCTAGGATCACAAATCGACAAAGCCACAAATTCAAGAAAAGACTTCCGCTGCTAACCGCTCTATCTATGGGTCTACATTTCGTCGATTTACATTTGTGAAGAAGAAGAAACCGATACATTCATAAGAAAGTTCTCTCACAAATACTCAACCATTTCCATCTGAAACTTAATCGTTTAAATCATTTTTTCTAAAATTACAAATCGTTCCTTCCTTAACCCAAAACATCATCATCTTATCCGTATAAAACCTCCACCTCTAAAATCCAAAACAAAAACCTAGTTAAACTGATACCCCAAACTAATCTTTCCCAACTGATATTCCATTCCCAAAACAATCAATCTTAACCGAACAATTCTTTTAAATCTTCATTACACCAACCCACTCAGAGATTTCTGCTACGGTATATTTTTGAACTTCAGAAAAACTCTTCCATGCCAAAGGCAGAACTCTGATTTGCTTCTCAACCCACTCAGAGAATTTCTGAGAATACACAAACGTCAAATCATGTTCTCTTTTCCATGAAGATATGCAACTCTCTACCAACATTCGGCAAGTACAAGAAGTTGAAATAAGAGCATGAACCTACTCAGTACGTGTGAAGAGGACAACAGGACAACAGAAGAAATCGAAGAATGAAGACTGGGATGGGGTGCATTAAGCACAAAAAGAGGGAGATTGTTATGACTAATTTTGTAATTAATTAATATAATTAGTGTAATCCTAGGAAGCTTTGGGCTTAATCATTGTATTAAGAATAGTTATGGGCTTAATCGATGTAATTAGAGATAATTAGCTAGTTTAGTAGTGAGGGTATATAAGGGTGAAGTTAATCATGATGATGTAACCTTTCTCATTTTAACTAATTCATCATTTAGAAAGTGTGTGTGTTGCTCCTCCATCTCTCTAGATCTCTCTCTCTCTCTCTCTAAAAACCACCTCACTTGAACCTATCCATCTTCAAATCTAGCCATGAATTCAATGGATTATGAATTGAATTAGTATTCAACATTAACCATCATGAACGACATTAAGGCTCTGAATGAATATCATCAAGCAATAATGGTCAGCCAAGATACATTGGAAAAGAATCAAGACACCGTTCATGATGTTATAAGAAAACAATCTAGATGACCTCTGCCCAACTCAACACACTCTCATAGGACATAAAATCTGAACTAGAGAAGACCACCATTGAAATCCGAGCAAAAATGAATGCAGGGTTTGCTCAGATAAATGACCGACTACAAGCTTTCGAAAAACTTGATCCTAAAGAGAAGGTGGATTACATGAGTTTCGAAAAACTTGATCCTAAAGAACTCTTAGCACGACACAAGTTCACTGATGTTGAGGCCTCATAAAAGTGCACAAAGAGATTCTCAGACTTGTTGAAGAGTACAATAACGTGAAACGAAATTATACTAAAAAGAGAGAACATGAAGCTAAGGAGTCTAATATTATGCCTAGAAAAAGGGCCAAGAGATCCTCAGATGCCAAAGAAATTCAGATGCTGATTGATCGAGGTGAGCTTCCAAACTGTGAAAACGTGAATACATCTCTACCTCCTGGAGTTGAGCCAGTCGAGGGAAAATGCATTCGGTTGCAAGAAGAAGGATTCTTCTTCAGAGATGCTTATGGGGGAATGAGGTTCCAGAGGATTGTTGAGCTGAAAGATGCAAATTTCAACCATCTGACGTCTATCAGATTCACACCATCTCTTCAGATGATTAAACAACTAATCATGGACCTTCTGAGAGAAAAGGAAAGGGACGTAAAAAGTATGCGTATTCCATATGTCCCAAAGAATGAAGAATGATGTATAGTAGTTCGTTTCATGTTATGTTTTAATTCATCTTGTAGCTGAAATTTTCCATGTAATCGTTTTAACTCAAGTGAATGAATTATATCAGTTACAATAATATCATTTCAACATAAGAGTAGTACTTAACTTGTTATATCCTAAAAGAACTCAAAAAGAAAAACCGCATGAGTCACCGAACTAAAGTATAATCTGAACTCTTTCAGACAATCATTTCATGTAATAGTTTCTAAGTATGCCAAAAACCTTATCTGAATTGTGGAAAACACTCAAGGTTATTTATAAAACTTTCACACATTCAGGGGGAGTTGCCTAACTATTTGTCTACATCAAAAAGGGGGAGATTGTTGGGTCGTTGAAAGCATCCCCCACTAAAGAAGATTTAATGAAGATAAAAGACAATAGTTAGAAGACAATCTGAAGATTGGTTCTTCAGATTCTGATTAGTTCGGTTTTCAGTTAACTGGCTACACTATCTGATCAACACAGAAGCAACGATCAGTTCCCCGTGCGAAATCAGAGACTAATCAACCGATCAGATAGTTGTAGATTTGTAGTGGGTTCAGCGTACACTTGACAATAATGTTGAGTCTTGAAAACAAATACTTGGCTAAGCAAAACTTTTAGTGAAGGTCACTGAAGTTGTCCGCCATCGGAAGAAGCATGAGTATCTGAACACTCATGGTGATCCGAAGCGTATAAAGGTCTGAAGTTTCAGTGACACAGAAAGACACAAGTATTGCACAAGTTTGTATGTCGCCGACAAAGGGAATCCTATACAAATCTTCTAGAAGATATCGACGATCATAAAACAACAGAAAGTACTGTCGGAATTCCATTAGTAGTGCTCGTCGCATGAAATATTCTCTGCACCAACGGAATTAATGCACGTAGACAAATTCGTACATCCATTAGCTGTCACGCTTTACAAACACTATAAATAGAAGATTTGATGAACGAATTTGGTGTGCACCCAATAAGTTCTCACCTTGTTAAAAGCTTCCACAGCTAAAACCCTTTGAGCAACGTGTGAACACACAGTGATACCTTCTGTTACTTGTTTCGATAATTGGAACATTGGTAACAAAGGTGTCTGGTCTTGTGCTTGATCATTTGTTGATCAATACCTTTCTTAGACAGTATTTGTCATTGTCTATCTCTCACACGTAGTTTAGTTAAGATTCGTGTTTTTAGTTATTCCGCAACTACTTGTATCTTTGTTTGTCATTATTGATTTATAAAGAAGAGTTTATTTGAGTGTTATCAATTTTTAATTTGGTCAGTAGAACTGTATAAGTGCAATTTATCACTTATCACGTAACTAACAAATACATTTTTAAAAAATAATAAACAAGAATACAAAAATACGTAAAAAAGAAAAATAACTATAAAATTTGGGAATATTTTGGTGAAAAGTGTTAGTATAATCAACAACGTTGGATACAAATAGACGAATACGTAGAAAATGAAAATGATTCCACTTAAAACATGAGAATATAACACTTTGAAATTGATTGCTCGTACGTAAAAGCATATCAATTTAAGCAAGTGTGTCGCATGTTTTGAGATTGATTACACATGTTATGCTATACACATGTTATCAAATGTACACATTGTTTTTCTTTCGAAGTTCTTTTATCTCTTGGTCCTTGTGGAAATTTAGAAGTGAAACAACTTTTCAAGCTAACAAACCTAAATAAGATATGTTATCTCCTAAAGTTAAATTTCTTTCTTTGCTTTGGGCTACAAATAGAACTAGAATTTAAATGTATATTAATTAAATTGATGTTGTAACCCTAATCTAAATTATTTTTTAGTTTCTTCTTTTCACTATAGCTTCTTACTAGAAATTTTATATAATACACCGAAATTTTATATAATACATAGCCGTTAAAAATATATACACATATTTAATGTGGGTATATATACCATCTATATATATATAAAAAATGAGTTTCAAAATTAATGTTGCATTAAATACCATGTTTTAAATTCAATTTAAACTCATTCTAACCTTCAAACGTATTCCAACATTTCCTCAAACGTTTTAAATTAATTGCGCAATTAATTCCTCATTTATAAATTAACACCTCAAACGTTTTACATATATGGAAACATTTTGCAAATTAATTCCAGCCTTTCAATTCCTCAAACGTTTTCAAACCAGTTAGATATACACCATTAAGCAAAGCATTCAGACAAGTTCTTAATTAACAACGTTGAAGAACGGTGATACTAATTTGAATTGTTCGTTTTTAGTTTTTATAGCTTTTAAATTCATTTTCTATGAAATTGAATGAAGCCATACAAAAATAATCCTCACATATGATGTTATAGCAGACACTTTTTTGCACATATGTTGTTACGGTTTTATAGAGTTATGATGGAGCTTTTATTTGTTGATGCTTGCTTGAAAGGAACTTAATCAGGTCCCTGATGTAATCGAATGCACATATGTGCAATCAAATGTAACTCAACTACTATTCTTTGCGTTAGAGGTACTATCGTTTTTTTTGTGTTTATTTCATGAGTTGTAAAATATAATGCTTATGCAATTGAACTTTATTTTGTGTATGGCAATAGGCTGAAAAGATAAAAAAAAAAAAAAAAAGATAAAAGAACTTGCCAAGTTCTATTACTAACTCTTCACGTAGGATCTCTCCAAGTATTAGTAGTGATTCAAGTTCCATTACTAACTCTTCAATGCAATTAACAAGCCTTTTTTCATACAAATTTGAAATCACCCATACCCAAAATTATGAAAAATATTTTTGGGGAATGTAGTTTATAATTTATAGCGAGAATAATCAATCTTTAAGTGGTGTGTACCTATAATCGCATTATATTCTGATATGGCGAGACTCTTAATATCCAGAGATCACTTGGAATGGTATGTTTATCAATTATCAGCATGTTAAAAAAATTATATTTTAATTTCAATTTGAATTGAATTACTTAATTTATGGTTTGTTATTTTGTAGGTTAGAATTGCCAAATTTAAGCCCGTTTCATATGCTACATTTAAAAATGATTTGTTATTTGAAATTTAATTCTTCAATTTGATATTGGGCTTCAACATTTCAAAATTACAATATCTTTTAACATGCAAAATATTAATTAGGAAAAACGCTAGGTACCAATTTACTTTGACCATGCATTTTATTAGACATGTTTAATGCTTCTGTGTTGCAATACTTTTCAAATATTTAAAACCAACTACATTTAAATGACTGTCATTTCATTTCTAATTTGGTCACTCAACTTTAAAAATTAAAGCAACTTTATTTGGTGATAAAATCAAATATTGGAATTTCCATAAAGAAGAAAGTTGTTTGCAATATTAATATATAGGAAAGGAGATAATTATGTTGTTAGTTGCTTCCAAGAAAACGAAGAAGTGAAAAGATGCCCGTAACAAAGAGAAAGATGTAATTAGGACACCTGCGCTTGATCATCATAATAAGCATAAAACATCATAATTTAAATTTAATAGCAGGTTAAAAGCATTTCCATCCCCAAAATTAGTCAAAGTTTCTCTCTTGCTCTGGTCTTCTCTCCCTGATTCAAACAATATTACATTACTTTTAACTTTCCTATATATATATATATATATATATATATATATATATATATATATTTTAAATAACACTAACAATTTCCCTCAAAATATACTTAGTGTTTTGTCTTCGATAGGTTCCTTACAATATGGATAAATATTTATGCTTAGTGTGATCTAATTCGATGTTCAACTTAGAATTCTAATGTATAACTACAACTACCATTCTTTTTTTCTTTTCTTTTTTTGTGTTCAGATCAACATCATCTCATATATCTCCAACTTACTACACAAGTCGATAAAATACATTGAGTGACAAACATCAGAAATCAAGTATTTGGGATATTGTGAAATCGATTCTAAAATTAAAAACACAGATGTCGTTCACCAAAGCCCGTGCATCGTAAACAAAGTCCGTGCATCGCACGGGCCATGTTGCCTCGTAAAGTAAGAATAATTGAGTTATTTGTTGCATTGATGGTGGAAATGTGTCAATCGGTGACACTTTCTTGCAAAATATAGATTATATGTTAATTCACATGTTTTAGAAATAATTCATAGGTGATTAAGGTGAATGTTAATTTATAACTAAAAATAGATAAACATAATTAAAAAAAATAAGTTGTAATTACATGTTATTTTTTATCGTAAGTATGTGAACGATCTATCTATAAATGACATGTAATTAAGATGTAATTACATTCATTGATATTTCATCGTGTAACGTACGTTCCCAATATGGATAAACAACCAAGGACTAACTTATAATATGTGTAACTGTATGACACCTTGATTCACAGTTGTGACACGTTTTGGGTATTTTATATGAATATTATCTATAGTTATATTATTACGAGCAACCATTTTACTTCTTGTTAAGTTTTCTAACCTAATTAATATGTTATTATATACCTTTTATTATATAACTAATTGGTCTAGATAAATTGGCCACTAAGGGATTGCTTTGGGGGTTTGTCTTCATGAGGTCTTGGTTTCAAGCCTTGCTGAGGGCATTCTTTAAGAAATTAATAAGGTGGTGCGGTTTATTTCCCAAAAAATGATATATGTTTGACGAATGCATACGGCCCACTTAGATGTCATTGGATATATCGAATCACTAACTTATAACTTGTTTTTAAAAATAAAAATACATTTTATTATATAAGATCAATAATAACAGTAATAAAGTTCTATGAAGCTTTTGCTTTGATTTGACAACGGTTTAAAACATCAGAGAAAATGTATACGCGTTTGTATGTGTGATAACATGTTAAAATTTCACACGATATCTGGAAACGCAACATTTTTAATTAAGATTTGTTTATTTTTTTACTTGTTAAGTTTTAATTAAAGTTTCTGAATTAAAGTTTCTGTCTTGTTATATTATTTTTATCTGGATAATTAGTCTGAATAACAAAATATGAATCTTTTTCCAATTTCCAAAGCCTCATTATAATTGTAAAACGGTTAAGTTATACATTGTTCTTAAGTCAATTATTAGGAGCTACTAAAGTGGTTTATCTACAAGTACGGGTGTTAATGATCCGAATCGAGCTCGAATAAGCTTTTAAAATTGAGCTCGAGATCAAGCTCAAATATTTATATAGTGTTGGAGCTCGATACGTGTTTATGGTCTCATATATCTTGAAATTAACTAATCTACAAACTCGAAAAGCTCGTTAATTACTCGACTCGTTAACATCCCTATAATAATATATATTCTTGTACATGTTGTATCAATACTTGTACTTATTATATACAACACTTGTCGGCTCGTTAAGATCGGCTCGCTAAGATCGTCTGGCTCGAGATTTGATGTTTCTTGATTTAGCAACTAATCCATTGATTGATTCTTGGTGAAGGTTTTAGATCAAACTTGAAGAAGATGGTAAGGGTTTTTAGAGAGAGAGTAGAGAGAAGGAGAGAGCTTTTGCTTGGATAATGATTTGATTAATGGCAAAAGTTACAATTAGTGACTAACTTTCTAGTATTTATACTCTATCTTTAATTGTCTAATTAGCCAAGACTATTCTTAGTAACTATACAAAGATGGCAAATCTAGTCCCTAGACTATTGGGAGCAACATAATAATTCCTAACAAGATTAAACGAGCTATCGAACGGGCCGAGCCGAGTATTAAATTATTAGGTTCGGCTCGTGAGATTAATCAAGTATCGTTTTATGTTCGAGCTCGACTCGAGATCGAATTAGTATAGGCTCGAGATCGATATAAACGAGCTCGAACTCGAGTAGCTCGTTAAAAGCTCGACTCGCTAACACCCCTATATACAAATGTTTATGGATAATCACTACTAAGTGGTTAGTGATTTTTAGGGGATAGTTTTTTATGTAATTAATATACAAAAGTTTTAAGCATTCAACTTATCCTTAATCATTGCCCTTAGGGCATTGGTTAGCAAAAACTATTGTAAAAAAATTATAATTTATTAATATACAATTTTAGATTGAAGTTTTTAATAATAAAGAAAATGTTGATATATAAATAATAAAGTCAAAATTTCAATTACATTTTTTAGTTTTTAAAAAACAACATTAAAAATTAAACACATTTTAACAAGACCCTATAAAAATATGAAATTCTAATTAATTTAAATTGCATAAGTATTAATAAGAAAACAAGGTTGTGATTTAATGGGGAAAATTTTATATCATGACTTTTTCAATTAAATCATGTTGTGTGGAATAATATATAAACAAACAGATTTATTATAATATTTCCTTGATAGTTATATTTCCATTAAGTTGAAATCAAACAGCACTTATAGAATGTGATAATTACCTATATAATACTAAAGGTAAATATACTATTAATTGTATGAATAGTGTGGGGTTTCTTTTATCTGTTTAAGTTATTTTTTTTTTTTGTTGTCGGCTTTCTCTTTGGAACTTTGACGTGACTCTATTGTTATTATCATTATTTTTATGGTGTTTAAATCATATTTTGTTATACAATAATAGTAGTTTTTTATGGTGTCTTTTATTTTATTTATTTAATTCTCCAAGATGATTTTACATAATTGTAGTGAAATTTGCAACTATTCCAACATGTTTGCTCATCTTTTAAAAGTCAACTACAATAATAATTTTAATAACATATTAGTTTATATATATGATTTGTATATTTGCAAACCCTACAAAGTGCGGGCTCCGTCTCCAAGTTATTCATTGCTTTATAATATATGTTTACACTAGTCTAATATCGGTGTTTGTAGAAATAAACTAACATGTGACAATGTTTGATCATGACTTTTAATAATAGTCATGGTGAAACATATTTGAACTAGACAATGTCTTTGGGTCATTATGAAAGGCATCTTGTCGTCCGAAGGGTAATGCCCATACGCGGAATAGTGCAAATTGTACTAACTTCTCCACCCAATATGATCTTACCCTCATTTATATTAATTCACATTCGTAATTTTGTAGCCTAGTTCCGTTGTATAAATATGCTTTTATAAATATGCTTTCTGATCAATGTTCTGCATAAGCATTACAGGAGCACCTATCTTTAACTTCAACATATAATGTGGGACAATTGACATTTTTATAGTATCAAGAATTATGTGGTATAGATATTGAGGTTAATTAAATATAGTATCAACAATGTACACAAGAGAAACAGAGTCTAAAGACTCGTATGTATTCTCGTCTTCAAAAATTAAAGAAATCCATTGACTGATCATGTCAACCATTTCGTGTGTAGGTGTTGACGATAATATGTTTGGATTATAACATTTTTGGATAATAATATTTTTGAATCATTAATTATAATAACTTTGAATTATAATAATATTTTGGATCATAATTATCATAATAAATTTGGATTATATTTTTAGATCATAAGACTGTTGTTTCGTAATGTGTTTGAACATGACATTTTTTCGCATTTTAATTACTACACTCATTTTATAAAAAAATATATTAATTTTAAGAACTTTGATATTTTAACATTTTTTTTGTTTATAAAGAAAAACAAAGTAATGCCCGAAAAATGAAGTAGTGGGAAGACATGAATCGCCATCCATATAAGGGAGAAGTTAATTGATCATTATGCCCCTAAATATGAAGGCTAATTATAATGTACCAAATTCAATTCCCTCTTGTGAGTCGTCATTATAATTCATCATAATCTACTAATGAAATGCATGGTGATGCTTAGTCACATTTATTTAGTCATCATGTATAATTCATGTACGCAACAAAAAGAGAGTCTGAAGACATTAAAGATATGTTTAGAAATTAAAAGAAAGCATTTGTACGTTAATCATGTTAATCATTTCATGTGTGGTTGCTGATAATGATATGTTTAGATTATAATATTTTTAGATCATAATACTTATGAATAATTAATTTTAATAACTTTGAAGCATATTAAAACTGGATTATAATAAATTTGGTTAATAACATTTTTCTAATTATAATAAATTTGAGTCATAACATTTTGGATGATAAGACTATTTATTCGATATATGTTTGAATTATGATATATTTTTCAAATTTTTTAACTAAACTCATTTTGTAAAGAATTTAATTTTAAGTATTATGATATTTTTCGAATTTTTTATTTAAAAAAAAAATATTGACAAAAAACAAAGTGGGAAAGACATAATGATAAATCTATTTCCATATAAGGGAAAAATTGATTGACCTTTATCTTTTTAATTTATTTAACGAGACAGCATGTCCCATGCGATGCGCGGGTTTTGTTCATGATAAGAAGTTATTGGGATCATATGCAAACTATGAACCAACCAAATTGTGTGTGAGGAAAATTTAAAGTAACAAAACATAAGTGCTTATATTAGTACAACACAAAATATGTTATTCATAATAGACAATTGCTACTACGGACATCTTCATGTTTGAATTTTATAAACGATATAAACATGTTTTAATGTTTTCAATATACATGATTTCAAAAATGATACACATGATTTCAATGTAATCTTGAATTTCACGTCATATTCAAATAACACTTAACATGCAATCAAATAAGAAAAACACTAACGGTGATATATGTTTAAGATCTCCATAAACAAATTCCTTAATATAAGTATTAGCATGTTCATGAAAAATCAATAATGAAGTAGAAAAAAGATAGTTTTCTAATATGGGTCGAGCACAAATGAAGTAGAAAATGCTAACTGCTACTTTTTTGTTTTTAAACATGACAAAAAAGTTGATATTATAAAACTATTAATAAAAATAGATTACTATTGAGTTGATATATTTTGACTTACTAGCAGGGTACCCGCGCAATGCGGCGGCGAGTACTTGTAACTATATTTCGAAGTGACGACAGTACCGGTGGTGGTGACAATAGCGATGGTGATGAGTGGTGGTGCGTAGTGATGGTAGGTGCTGACATTAGTGATGGTAAGATCAGATCCGAAATTGGTTTTTTTTGTGAAAGTAAATATGAGCCTTTTAAATAGAGAAATGATGGTTGAGTTCTGGTGACGTTAAAACTTATATATATTAATATCTGGAATAAATCAAAATAATCAATTAGTTGAAGTGGTTAACACACAGTGACTACTTAGGAGAAGTCTTGTGTTCGAATACTGTAAGCCAAACTTTATTTTTTTAGTTAAAGAACTTACTAAAAGTGGAAATCTCCTTAAACTTAAAATTAAGGAACTCCTTAAACTTACTAAAAGAGGTAGGCCTAAATGCATTAGTAAGTAGTAAGATATGTTATTAATCGGACAATAAACATCAACGTGGAGCATATGTTACGGGTAAAAGTGTCGCCTTAATTGTAGCTGTGTGTTTATGTAATTGTTGTGGTCATGTCGGTTATAAATAATTTTATAGATGGAGATGAAGAAAAGCTTCTATATTGAAATACAGCCTCTTATAATAGCATTTGGTATGGTCAAAAGTTGCTTGAAATAAAAAATTAAACGGAAATAAGGTTGTCATCCCATATGCGTTGATTTACAGCCGCTATTAATTGTGTAATTAATAGTCAATTGTTGCTAGAAATAAATAATTAAATGGAAATGTGATTTTGGTAAGAGTTGATGATTTACAGCGTCGTATATTTAATGTTATTGGGTAAAATGGTTCGAATAACAGACTTTTGTTATTAAGTGTGGGTGGTGTTACCAAAGTGTAATGTATAGCAAGTGGTTAACACATAGTGATAAGTTAGGAGAGGTCTTGGGTTCGAATCTTATTAGCCGCGATTTATTTTTTTTAAGTTAAAGAACTAACTAACAAAAGTGGAAAGGTCCTTAAAATTAAGTTTAAGGAGCTCCTTAAACTTGTCTAATGGGGTAGGCCTAAATGCTTTATATAGTAGTAAGATAATAATTCACACACTAATCAATTATAAATGATTCAAAAACTTGACAAAAGTGTTTTGTGTCAACCCAACCCAATCCCTTTTGAATCTTTAACACCCATTTTGCCACCTCTAATTCATATCAAGTTTCACCTATTTTAAAAATGTTGAAAGAATTAGAAAGTTATCTGTTAGTTCTATTCTATTGCAATCAATTCATATATTGTATGATTTGAAGAATATGAACTTGATTAGTGAGTCTTCTAGAGAGAGAAAGAGAGGGAAGCTTTTCAAAGTGTAATTGAGATTAATGACTAAACTCTTACAACTAGTGAGTACAATTATTCCTTAAATATCATTTCATTAATTGTCATGGTTTATGCTAATGACTAGTTTAACACTTATAGATTGTGTCAAAACTAGTCCCTAGACTATTGAATACAACATAATATATCCTAACATTATCCCAAGTCATATGTCCTGCAAACATGAAGTAAATATGTAATTTGTTTTTTGAGCAAATATATAATTTATTAAGTAAACATTAAGCACAAAAGGATAATGTTTGGTATCAAAATACATGGAATCATGAATTAATTGGTTTATCAATTTTCTTCAAAACATTAATTTGACATAAATTCATACAAAAAAATTCCAATACATACCTTATTTAACTTAAGTCATAATAAACGCCAAGAACCCTAACCCCTAATTTAAATCAAAACATCTTTGCTTGCTAAAATTAAAGATTAATACGCCAAACAAAAACTTAAATAAAAACATTTGCTTAAAACATACAACAGTAATTATTTTTTGTATGTTTGCTAAAATTAACCATTTGCTTAAAACATGATCCAAATTATTTAAAAAATTTCCCTTGAAATTTTTTTTGAGATTGAAGTTAAAGTTGAAATCCACGATTAGTAAATCAAGACATAACAAAGGCACATCAAATGTACCTTGAAATTGTTCTTGCTCCAAAAATTAAGCACTGCTCGTGAACTGCAATTGAAAGACGCGGTAAATTGAAAATAAAAACTCACTAAATTGTGAGAGGGACTTTGTTAACCAACTCAACAACTCAGGGTTAATATTGTAATTTAGATTAATTAGTTGGTTACAAATTAGTTAGATCTGTTAGCTAGTCATCTACTTGTTCATTGTGTATATATATTGTATTGATCACTTTACAATTAGTAATGATTATTACGATTCTGTTTCATCTTGATCTTTTCAAACATGGTTAATCCTTTCGCGAATCCTTCAAATCAGTCGACTAATGCTAATGTTGTTAGCGATTCATCTGTAATTCACCTTTCAAGCCCTTTTTACCTTGGATCTTCAGATACTCCAGGTTCTGTTCTTGTTTCCAATGTTTTTGATGGAGTTGGATTCAATGCTTGGAAGCGTTCAATGATGATTGCACTATCTGCGAAGAACAAATTAGGATTCGTTGACGGTTCGATCGTTCAACCTCCTAATGGATCACCGGAGTTTTCTCAGTGGTTTCGTGTTAATTCGATGGTCATAAGCTGGATTCTGAACTCGTTGTAACATCCCAAAAATCAGGGAAAATAAAAAAAAATTAAAGTAATAAAATAAGAATTTTCCCAAAGTACAAGTGAATAAAAACCGGTCCCACTCATAAATTCATAAGATAAACCGTCACGTGGTATTTAATGCGGAATAAATAAAGTTTTAAAAATAAGTTTGACTCGACAAACATTTAAGTGAAAATCCAAATCCATCAATAAAAACCGAGATGCAACCCATCAGCCATGAACCTTCTCCTTGCCGTTGCTAGTACCTGAAAATGGGGGGATGTGTTTGGGGTCAGCCACACGCTGAGTGGATAAAATCAAAATAAACAAACACATACAAACAGTTCATGCCACATACAAGTTCCCTAAAAGACTCTACCCATTTCTCGTTATTAGGCCTTTATTAATTCTCTTTAGGTTCGTCGTGGGTTGTGACGATACTCAACGTACGCCCACCGCCATACGCTCGTCACAACACCCTCTTCCAACACCCGTCCTCTACATGCCCGCAGTACCACCCTGACAGTCGTGTAGTGTACCTTGGCAACTCAAACGGGAAGAGTTGGCTCTCGCTGTCGCCTCTTGCGATCGGTAATTAAAATCTCATATTTTAAGGGTTAGTTTTATTAACGTGTTGACTCATACAACATGTACTCATATAAAACAAACCATCTCATACTCAACACATATCATCTCAACAGATATGTAATCAACTAGCACATCTCACATGCATATAACTCATAACATAACTCATGTACACAGATCAACACATAATGATATGGTTCTTATCTCGGTTACTCAGCATCCATATCTCAGTTCAGGATTAAATTAAAATAAACAACACATAGCACATCATTAAATAAACAAGCTCATCTCAAAGCAATAGCAATTCATGACATATAGCACATAATCGTGAAGCGAATGTAAATGCAAGTTTATAGTGAGATCACCCGCCTCGAATAAATGTATGCTCCTAGAAGTATCCTCGGCACGTACAGGTCACAACTCAGCTCCTAGAAGGTCCTACATCGCATAATAAAACTCGAAATAAAACATGGCTCAAAACTCACTTCAAACATTCTGCCAGAAACCGACACCCCCGCGGGAACTGCTATAACTCCCAAACCGCTCACTAGAATTAAATCAATTTTTTACAGTAGCTACATGGCTCAGAGGACTACAATTCGATAGAAGACCTCAGAAGCTAAAACGAAATAGAAAGGGCTCAAAACAGGCTCACAAGACAGAATAGCTGAACCAAAAACTACTCTGCGAAGGTTTACAAAAACAGTGATATCTTTTAAACCGTAAATCAAAATGACAAGCAGTCAGCGGCAACGGAAAGAGGACTCGAAAAAATAGGGACCAGCACGGGCCAAAAATCCAGAAACTTACTTTAACGATGTTAAAAACCGACCCGGACAGAATGGACAGAATCTGCCCCAAAAACTCAGTTTGCTTTAAAACTCGTTTTACAAACCCGACCCCAACCCGTATATCCGTAACAACTCAGTGGTCAAGATCATCCGCAACCCGAGACAAAACAGTTTCAAACTACAAGATTCATTGGAAAAACGGAAGCATTGACTATTAGGCGATAAATGAATCGAAGCCAATAATATAACTCACAACAAACACAAACCCGATATTACAATCATCCTACAACGAAATTCGGCAAGGCCCGAGTCCTAATGGCTCGAACACAGCCCCGCCACAACACACAAGAATACTACAATGAAACTCGATCAGGTTAATCATGAACTATACGGGATCATAGAAAACAGAAGAAGATTAGGGTTCTACCGGAAAAACTCTCGTCTTTGGCTCGGCAAATCCACTCAATTCCCGATCCTGTTGATACCTGCCGCGTGTCCTCCGTCCCTACACTCCTCCATTTCCTGCGTAACCTGAGGGAGAAATAATCACGATGATTGGCAGAATCAAAGAATAAAAAGAAATGAAAGCAGGTTATCAACGGTCAAACATTGGAGCCTTCTGCTCGATCTTGCTCTCTCCCCGACGTCGGCCTGCACCCAGTTTGATTATTGTTGTCGACTAAAAACATAATGATGGCAGATACAAAGTGTGGGTGTTGCTTCTTGTCCTGTCGGAATCATTGAAAAGAAAGCTGTGATGGTTGTTTGGTTCTTGTCGGGACAAGGAAGAAAAACAAGGGTGGCGGTGGTTCTTGGGTTTTAGCCGGAAGTAAGAAAAGACAGCAAGGTTACGGTGGTTCCTTTGGTTCGCTGGAATAACAGAAAAATAAGGGGTGGCGGTGGTTGCTAATCATCTCTGCCGGAAAAGAAGGAGGAGAAAGCAAGGTGGCGGTGATCTTGTTCTGTCGGCACGCCTCACACACACACTGCCGATTGGAATTGTGGGAGAAAGGAGTTATCGACATTTAGGCTAAGGGCTTTTTAGGTTTTTGTTAGATTAAGATTACACATTATGGGCTCTTGGCTTCAAAAGAACAATTGGGCCAACACACCCATAACAGCCGCAGTACACATGCTTGGGCTCAGTCCTCCTCTTGGCCGAAGCCTAAGCCACGATCAGGTTCTTCAATGGGCAAAGCCCGGAGTCGCTTACTTAAGTTGGTTCGGTCCTTGGCCTCTTGGCCGGACCTCACTTAGACCAAAACCATCTGGTAAAATTATCGGGATTTTAAATGTTGCGCAATAAATAATACTCTCAATAAATTAGACATAAGATGAATGACACTCTAGTCATTTATATAAGTCATCTCATTAAATTTATTAATACTCAAAATTTATTTAGTCACGAAGCGACAACCGGTTAATCAAGGGAATCACTACACACTAAATCAAGTTGACACATAATCTCTAATATATAATTAACACGTAAGAATATTTAAATAAAAGTAATTAAATTAATTATCAGAAAATTAGGGCGTTACACTCTTTACACAAGACAATCGCCGTTAGTGTTCTGTTTTTTTAGATTGCTCATGCGATCTGTTCTGAATTGAATCAAAGGTATGAACAGACTAGTGGTGCCTTGATCTATCAAATTCAACAGAAATTATACTCAATTTCTCAAAACTCAGATGATTTTCAAACTTACTATACGAAATTGATGAAAATTTGGGACGAATTGCGCATCGTTCAGGATTTTCCTGATTGTTCGTGTGGTGCTGCTATGAGAGTTAATAAGTTTCTTGAAAATTAACGGTTAATTCAACTTCTTATGAGATTAAACAATTCATATAAAATCATAAGGGGACAAATTCTTATGATGACGCCTCTTCCATCTCTTGCTACTGCGTATGCCCTAATTACGCAGCAGAGGGAAATTAATATCAATCCAGTCATAAATCATGATGCTATAGCTATGAATGCTTGGGCTAATCAACATAATTCGTCTAAGAAATTGTTAACATGTGCTCACTGTAAAAAATCTGGTCATACTAAGGTTCAATGTTATCAATTAATTGCTCCTTCATCATTCAAATTCACAAAAGGAAAGAAAGATGAAAACAAGGATCATCCACCAAAGGATGATTATCAATCAAAGGTTCAGAATGTTACTACTGATATAAGTTGTGAATCTCCACCTATTACTAATGAGCAGTATCAATGGTTGCTACAAATGTTCAACGGTCATAATCCAACTGCTTCTAAAAGTCATGCTAATTTTTCATTCTTTAATAAAGCAATGAATAACGAAGGTAATTCATATTCCTTTTCAATTTTTTGTGCAAATGTTTATCAATCTTCACATCTTCTTCATAAACATCATTCTTGGATTGTTGACACCGGAGCAACCGATCATAGGTGTTCTAACAAAAGTTTTTTTCTCTCTATGACAAAGCGCACTCAACCTCATTTCATTGGGCTTCCTAATGGAACCGGTGCTTCTGTTTCATATATCGGTCAAGTTCAAATTCATGATTCTATAATTCTTCATGATGTTTTATATGTGCTTGTATTCAACTACAATTTGGTTTCCATTACCAGATTGACAAAATAGTTGAAAACATTTGTCATATTCACTGATGATACTTGTTTTCTGCAGGACCCCTTATCGAAGAGTGATTTTTCTTTGGGGATATTTGGAAATAGAATAAATAACTTGTATGTTTTTGATCATGAACATATAAAAAACAATCCGTCATTCTGTTTTTTCATCTTTTCCTAATTCTCAATCGTTTGCTATGAATGTACAAAATGATGTTATGAAATGGCATGTTAGGCTTGGACATGCATTTGTTTAGACATTACATAATCTTTCTATCGTCAATACTAATCAATATGATGTGGATATCAAATCTTGTACCATTTGTTCAAGATCCAGACACCACAAACCTCTGTTTCCTGTTAGTCATACTCGATCTAGAGAGTCTTTTGACTTAATTCATATCGATATTTGGGGGCCTTATAAGCATAAAACTCATGATGGATTCAAGTATTTTATTACGATTGTGGATGATTATAGTAGATTCACGTGGATTCATCTTTTATCACATGAAAGTTATGCTTTTAGTCTCATAAAGGCTTTGTACAATTTGTTAAAGCCCAATTCAATTAAGACATTAAACAAATTCGTACCAATAATGCTATGGAGTTAGGATCAAGCAATGAGGGTATTGAATTCTTTTGTTCAAAAGGTATTATACATCAAAAATCTACTCCTCACACCCCCCAACAAAATGGTATTGTTGAACGTAAGCATAAACATATACTTGAAGTGTCTCGAGCTTTCTTTTTTCAATCTGGTGTTGGCATTAGCTATTGGGGTGAATGTGTCAAAGCTTCAATCCACATTATCAACCGAATACCTTCTCAAGTTCTTAACAAAGTTTCTCCATTTAAAATGTTGTACAATGAAGAACCTTCTTTAACTCAACTTTGAACGTTTGGTTGTTTATGTTTTGCTTCGACTTCTATTGTAGGCAGAGATAAATTTATGCCAAGAGTTGCACCGTGTATTTCTCTTGGCTGTCCCTCTGCTCATAAAGCTTATACTGTATTAAATCTTGTGACACATAAAATTTTTGTGTCAAGGGATAATAAATTTTTTGAAGAGATATTTCCTCTTCATTCCATACGATCTAATGAACAATATTCTTCTCCCACGTCTTATATACCAAACGTGGATTCTGATACATTTACAGATGGTCATACACATACTGCACCTTCTGTTGAAACTGTTCCAGAAGTTACTACTTCTGCTCCTTCAACTTCAGTTCTTGTTCGAAGGTCCACAAGAGTTGTTCAACCTCCTGCTCATCTTAATGATTACATATGTAATCATACCACTTCTCATCATATTTGTGATCATACAATAACAAATATGTGTATCAATTTAACACATAGTGATTCTCAGAGTTTTTCAATGAATGTCATTTCTCATAATGATGACATAAATTTTGAACCTGCTTTTTATCATCAAGCTAAAGGCATCCCTCATTGGGAAGATGCAATGCAAAAAGAGCTACAAGCTTTAAATGAGAATCACACTTGGGAATTGGTAAAACTTCCAAAAGGAAATAAATGTATTTCATGTAGATGGGTTTATAATACTAAGCTAAAAGCAGATGGCACAATTGAACGCCATAAGGCTCGTTTGGTAGCTAAGGGTTTTACGCAAAAAGCGGGTATCGATTATCATGAGACTTTCTCTCCGGTTGTGAAATTCACTATTGTTCGATCACTGGTTTCTCTTGCAGTAAAAAAGCAATGGCATATACATCAATTTGATGTAAATAATGCTTTTTTATATGGCGATCTTCATGAGGAAGTCTATATAAAGGTTCCACCGGGTCTTCAAGTTTCATCTCCTGTTATTGTTTGCAAGTTGAAAAAGTCACTATATGGATTGAAGCAAGCTTCTAGACAATGGTATGCTAAATTGTCTATGGCTTTAAAATCAAAGGGTTATAATCGGTCTGAGAATGATTATTCCTTATTCATCAAACATTCTGGCAATTCCATTATCATAGTTGCCATATATGAAGATGATATTTTAGTTATGGGTGATGATGATTCTGAAATCATTAAAAAAAATTTACATGATCAATTTAGAATTAAAGATCTTGGATACATCAACCTTTTTCTGGGTATTGAGTTTGTTAAAACTGAAAAAGGGATGATTCTTCATCAACAACGTTTTATAAAAGAAATGTTACAATTGTCCTCAAGCTTCAGAATTGGTTACCAATTCTCCTTTACCAACTAATGTTTGTTTGATGCCTGTAATGCCTGATGTATTGCCAGAACCTACTATGTACAGACAATTAATTGGAAAGTTAAACTTTCTTTTGCATACTCGGCCTGATATTGCTTGTAACGCCTGATGTATTGCCAGAACCTACTATGTACAGACAATTAATTGGAAAGTTAAACTTTCTTTTGCATACTCGGCCTGATATTGCTTTCTCTGTGCAATATTTAAGCCAATTTAATCAAACTCCAAGTAAAGCCCATTTTGATGCTGCTTTACATGTTCTAAGCTATTTGAAAACCACTTTTACTCAAGGCCTTCACTTCAATTCTGAGAAATCGTTTCAAATTGAAGCTTTTTGTGATTTCGATTGGGCTGTGTGTCCCATTACTCGCAGATAAGTAAGTGGGTATTTCATTTTATTTGGAGGTAGTCCGATTTCTTGGAATTCAAAGGAAAAACAAACGGTTTCTTTGTCTTCAGCTGAAGCAGAGTATCGTTCCATGCGCCGAGTTACTGCAGAATTGGCATGGATTAGTCGATTGTTTTCAGAATTTCAAGTACCAAACATTACTCCTATTCCATTAAAATGTGACAATTTGGCTGCTATTTGCATTGCAACTAATCTCGTGTTTCATGAACGCACCAAACACATCGAATTAGATTGTCATTTTGTTCGGGAAAAGGTAACTGATGGTCTTATTAGTTTATCTCATGTGAAGACAGAAGAACAACTAGCTGACATTTTTACTAAAGCTTTGAGTGGTTCTACTCAACAACGGGCAATTTCCAAGCTTGGATTTTTGCCTTATCCTCCAGCTTGAGGGGGGTGTTAACCAACTCAACAACTCAGGGTTAATATTGTAATTTAGATTAATTAGTTGGTTACAAATTAGTTAGATCTGTTAGCTAGTCATCTACTTGTTCGTTGTGTATATATATTGTACTGATCACTTTACAATCAGTAATGAGAAAAACCTCTCTCTCTAAACTTTCTCTCTCACTTCATTGAACATTGACAGAATTACCGGTCGGAGAAGATGATGAATGCAGTTAGTTGTATATCAAAAATTGAAAGCCCATAACCCCATTGTCGTTGAAGATTGGGAGCCCTAACCCAAGAAAAAGAAATCAGACGACGATTACATACAACGGTTATGAATATGTATTATTGTGTCGATTAAAGCTACCATCTTCAAAAGCAATACATCAAAAAATGGTGTAATAAGATCTGAAATTAAACAAATTGCTTTTCATCTTCGGCAACTTTATTCAATGGTAATTAATGTTGCTTTTCATCTTCAGCAATATGGATGCTTTTCATCTTTCGGGAGTTACATTGAAATTCTATGGCTACTTCTCATATTCGGCGGTTATAATGAAGATTAATTCAATCTAATATAGCATGCACGATAATTAATGGTACATCGAAACACTCGTTTTATTGTTGCTTTTCATCTTTGACAGTTACATTTACATTGAAGATTTAAACCCAAATTTGAACTTACCCTTAGTGGCTGTATCTTTATTCTTAACATTTGCTTTCATATTTAGGAGTTAGATTTATTTAATGCAGTATCTTTATTTTTAACCTTTGCTTTTCATATTTGAGAGTTAGATTTATTTAATGCATGGTAATAAATACTACATCACAACATGAAACTCGTTTTTTTATTATAATATAAATAATTACGTTGTATTTAGCTTAATTCTCATAATACCCTAGCACCCTTTGAGTTTGCATTATGACGCATCATTAACAACCAATTAGATTATGGGTGTTGCCATGTCAGTATTATAAAGTCGCCATCCTAACTGTGATTTCCCTGATGCCGCGTTAACGTATAATTTCTGCCGAGTTTTTTCTATCCGATGCATTCGAAAGGATAGATTTTCATATTTTTCTAATTAATGTACAACTATTTTTACACACTATATAAAACTCAAATGACGTGTTAGACGCTTAAAGTATATAAGTTATAAGTATTGTGAGGAGTATAATCGTGAGAAACAATAAGATGTGGTGGTTTAGAGAGACAAAAACTTTATTTTGAAATATAATTAAACAGATTCTACACAATAATTTTTAATTATATACAACAAATACGTTATAGTTAATCATTTTAAACTGCTATTGGCTCATATATATATTGAATAAGGATCAAGAAAAGAAACATCCTTATTTGAAGAAGTTGAAGAAGCAATACATTTTCGTAAAATATACATATATGTATACATATACATACATATATGTATACATATACATACATATATGTATATATACACATATATTCATACCATCGATATACATATGTTCATATTTATATTGTATATATGTATACATACACACATATATATATGGTATGCATATGCATTTTCGTAAATGAAAATGCAAGTTCTGATTGAAAATGCAAGTTACGACTGAAAATGCAACTTACGTAAAATGCATGTGTATATATACATGTATGTATACATATATATATCGGGCATTAATATGCACATATATATATATATATATATATATATATATATATATATATATATATATATACATATATGGTATGAATATATATGTATATACACATATATGTATGTATATGTATACATATATGTATATTTTACGAAAATACATTACTTCTTCAACTTTTTCAAAAAATGACCTTTTTCTATTGATCCATACCCTATATATATTATATCTAGGGTAAATTATAGCCCTGAGGTATTCCAGATTCTGGATCTCTGTCCCTAAATCTTTTTTTTCGGTTTTTTTTGTCTTTAACATTATTATGATTCCACTTTTCTGTCCCTCCGTCCAATCTGGCCATTAAGTGACCTCAAATGCAAAAGATATGAGGGCATTTTAGTCTTTTTTTTCCCCTTTTCTTTTTCTCTTTTATTTTTTTCTTTTTTCATCTTCTTCCCCACTTCTTTATTCATCATTCAAACCCTATAAATCACACCTTCATCTCTTCAATCACAAAATGTAACACCCACTAAGAATCATAAAACCCCTTTAAATCTTTAAATCTTTATTCATCATTCCTTTAAATCTTTTCATTCCTTCATCTCTTCAATCACAAAATGTTCAAAAAGAGTTAAAATATGGGTAATTTGGGAAATTGACGAAAATATCGTTAGTTAAAGGAGGATTTTGGACGGAAGGACAAAAAAGTGGAATCTTAAAAACGTTAAGGACAAAAAAACCGGAAAAAAAAAAGTTTAGGGATAGAAATCCAGAATCTGGATTAACTCAGGGACAATTTCTGTAATTTACCCTTATATCTATTTTTTTATTTTTGTTTTTTTGAACGGCAAGTTAGTAAATTAGTGGTTTGAGTCTAGACATTGACATCCACAAGTGGCAGTATGCCTTCCCTCGAACCCTTTACATATGGGGAATAAACTCCACCACCTTTTAATCTCCAATTCTTACCTCAACAAGGTTTGAACCCAAGACCTGTTGAAGGAAAAACTCAAGACTATCTTTGGTGGCCAATTGATCTGGTTATATATTATATCTAATTAATATTATGGTATACAAATCACTTTCTAATATAGAGAAACGTTTAATGAGGTCCATCATTTTTATAAAGTCTCGAGGTCCAAATCTCAATCATTGATTAATAAGATCTAATAGTCAAGATTAATCACACATTTTATAATGAAGAGGTATTTTGGTCATTTGGCACTTAAAAAAACTTTCAATTTTTTTATTTTTTATTTTTTATTATAAATTTTTTTTATTTTTTTTATTTTTTTAATTAAAAAAATAATATTTATTTGATAATACGTGTAGTACTTAATCACATATGATTCAAATGTAAAATCGTATGTGATTGTATATTTAACCACATTTGATGTTTTAGCTGAATCACATATAATTCAGTACACAATCACATGTGATTCAGTATGCAATCACATTATGTGTTATTAATGGGAAAAAAAATTTAAAAAAAAATGTTTTTTAAATGACCAAAATATCTCTCAATATATAAAATATGTTATTAATTTTCGAGACATCATAAAAATAATGAAACTCCATAAATGCAACTCTTCTAATATAATCAATATATTTGAAGTCTTGATCAAAGTGGATATGTCTTCCAACCGTTTTCCAATTTAAGAACCAATGTCTTATCCAACCACCTTTCCTTCTCAATCAATTTTCATAATTTTCAAATAATTAAAAGTTTAAAGTTACAAAGCGCATACTTTTAAGTCATGATTGATTGGATACCACACGAGAGTCGATAAAAGTTTATATCTTTCATTTTGTAATTTTTTGGCATAAATATTTGTTACATAATCTCAACATAAAGTAAAAATTTGTTTTTCTGTTGTAATTTTATGTTTGTCCATGTTTTATTATTGAATATATTTTTGCCCAATAAGAAAATTAAAAGATATATATCTCATGTTTGGGTACTTGATCACCTTAGTGACATTAACCTAATGACACAAACAAGACAGCAATATCATCTTTTAGTAACACAAGTAAGACAAAAAAAAAAAACTATTAAAATATATTTTAGTACTTTAAACTAGGGGTGGCAATTCTGGTCGGATTCAGGTTGACGAGTTCGGTTTCGCGGGTTGGCAGGTCAGAAACGTTCAACCCGAAACCGACCTGTTTATATAAACGGGTCAAATATTTCAACCCTAACCTGTTTAACTTCAACCCAAACCTAACCCATATAACCCATTTAATAAAACGAGTTAAACAGGTTATCAGGTCAAACAAGTTAAACGCGTTCAAACATGTCAAAATTTTGTTATTATTACACAAAGTCATAACAAAATACTAAATACCAAATTACTAAGTAACATTTTTAATTTTTATCTAACTATTACTTATGTTTTAACTAGTGTACTATAAATTAAGTATAAATATATATACTATAAAATATATTTTAATAATTAAACGGGTTGGCGGGTCGACCCATTTAAATTATCATTGACCCGAACCTAACATGTTTAATAAACGGGTCAGCTGACTCAACCTGAGACTGACCAAATTATTTTTTACCCCAACCCAAACCTGTTTATTTTCGTGTTAGTTTCAGATCGGGTTTCGTTTCGGGTCAGAAATTGCCACACCTACTTTAAACATGATTGATTGTGTAATCAAACTATTAAAAATGTAGTTTTGTAGGTTGAACTTGAAAAATTAGCACATTTAGTATCCTAACTAACTAATTTATTTTTGTTTGTCCTATATACAGTGTGCTGAAGTGTAGAAGGATGGTTGAATACACTTCTTTCAAAATTACTAAACAATATGGTGAAATTAAAAGTAACACAATAAATTTTAAACTTTTTTCTTTATTATTGACAATAATAACAAAGTACAAACAATATGCTGAAAAAACTAAGAACAGAGATCCTAGCCTAATTAATTGAAGAAATTGACAATTTGATAATCACTAAGACACATATTGATTAACAAATAATCGAATATAAGAACAGACATTGATACTACAACGATTCAATTTACCAAACAACATAATAATATTATCACTTGGCAGATTTCACTTTGCTTTGAACCTATTCAAGTTGATAAAAGAGCAGAGTGAAATTCGTTGAGGATTGTGTGATTGTAGGTGTGATTCACGATGTGTAAATCTGTGCATAAAGTCCTCTAGATAAAGTGATTGTAGGCATTACAGCTGAAAGGATATACAGATTGTCCACGTGTAAGAATATTGTTGGTGTTAAAGATGTTTCATGTGAGGCCCACTACTAAAAAAATTCGGTTTATTCTTTTTCCGTTTAGTGGTCGCTGAGATCTTCTTGAAGATATGCATAAGATTCCTTTTTAGCGACCCTTCCACCTCAAGTACCCTTGTATAGTACTTGTATCTTTCTTTGGTTAATGAAGCTCCAACGACTATATATGTTCAACAACCCGGGATCCTTCAACGACTCGTGGCCCTTCATGTCCTCATGATCCTTTAGCGACTCATACTTCTTCACGACTGGGCTTGCTTCAGTGACCTTCATCTTAATGTAACTTAGTCTTTGTTATTGTCTTCAAAACTTAATGTGGTATTGTCAAATATACATTGAACCTACTACGACCATCTGAAAGGTTGATTACTGTCTGATTCCGCACGTAGATAATGATGATTAATATTTTCTTGGCCAGATAGTGTAGTTTGATGACGAGGCTATGAACAAAGGAACACCATGGTCTTCTAACTTTGTCTATTTGTCTTCATTAAATTCATAATATGTAAAGGTTACCTTGAGTGACCCAACAATCTCCACCTATTTGGTGTAGATAAATAGTTTCAAACTCTACTTGAAAGTATGAAGGTTTTATAAGTAACCTTGATTTTTTTTCACACTTAGTGAGGCATTGAGATACATAAAAAAAATATTTACACATTCGATGATCTTAAGATTGTTTAGGTCATACTTCCAGTGACTCATCCATTTTCTTTTGAAGTTGTTTTAAATATTTAAGCTAACAACTCATAGTGTGTCAAAATGATATCATTGTATTAATAATATTGATTCATAAGGAGTATTTAATGTTTACCATGATTCAACTATTACAAAAAATACAAAAAGAATTAAAAATCAAATTCTCGTCCTCGACTTTGAACGGGATCAGAAGATTCTTTTGTATATAATCTTGTTGATTCTTGTTTTGATTTCTCTGCTCGGTTTAGTATTTGAATAATCGATCATTTTTTATATCTCTTTTGTTGTCAGCATCTTCTTGAAGCCAGAGAAGTTAAGTGTATGAGATCCCATAAAATTTGATGTAGTCAAATATTGAAAGTTTGACTGTACCTTCCAATTCATCATGAGATAGGCGTTTCTACTCTTCAAATATAATGAGCCTTTTGAAGGAAAAAAAAAAGTGACAGACTTACCATAATTTCTCAATTTTGGAGTCTTTGAACAAGAAGTTCAAAAAGTCTTAACATCTGGATATCGTCAATTTTTCTAAATCGTCCATCGAATTCTAGAAGTGGTGTAATTGCGTTATGATGCTCACCTTGTTAATACTGCTCGTTAGTAATGCTCAATCTTGTTACTACTGCTCGTTAATACTGCTCAACTTGTTACTATTGTTCGTTAGTAATGCTCAAAACTTAATGCTGCTCGTTAGTGCTGCTCCCAGTTAGTGTTGTTCGTTAGTGCTACTCCCAATTAGTACTGCTCAAATCTCCCAAGTCGCACGGAGTATTTTGAAAAGATTAAAGTCTATCAATTTTAAATAGGAATCTCTCACTTTTTTTTTGTCTAAATTGGTAATTAATTCAAAAATAATTGATCACACAAAAAAATAATAGGTCGAATAAAATACAATAATTTTGTCGTTTTCTAATAAAACAAACACTTGAACGAAAGTACATCCGTCAACAAATGGGGAGATGTAGTTATGTGAAAAGATCCCACACAATTAAAAGCTTGCAGACAACAAATTCCTCATAGCCACATTTACATACAAATGTTTGAAATTAATTTTGAAAAACCAAATAAAATAAACCCAGGTTATATGAATACTAGTAACAATAACAATGAAAATATGAAAACCCCAAAAAACTGAACATAAATGACCAATATACCCCTCAGCCATCAACGTGCACTTACAAGAAATGGATGTTGGCATACTCCACATTCTATAGTCTCAGATCCCGAGCTAGGAACTTGAACCTGTAAATTTATCATATAAGTAAATTATTTGGTAAATTAGACCCATTCTCTTATATATATAATTCATGTCAAACAACGTAAAAGTAATTTTTTAAATTTTCGACATTCGAAAAGAATAATGTTTCGGACCAACCCGCCCATTTTGCTGCTTGTATTAGTGTAGGCATGAAATAAATGAGAAGAAAAATTAAAAGATTTTAGAAAATGATTTAAAACCTGCAAATGGACAGTACAAGTAGGGCAGGCAACTTCTTTCATTCGCCTGTTAGATCCTTCAAACTTGGAGCCTGTTTCAATTAAATATTAAACTTCAAACAAGAAAGAATATATATATATACAAATAGATATATTCAAAGTAGTCCTTAAAATTTTTGAAATCCCAACGGACACATCTCAACCATTGATCAATGATAATCAATGGTCACTATTAATCACGTACTTTATACATGGAGGGGTATTCTGGTCATTTTTACATAAAAAAAATTAATTTTGTTTATTACTTTTTTAGACTATTTTTTTATTTTATTTTTAGAATTTTTAAATATTTCGTTAAAAACACATCATTTGATAATCATATGTGATTGTATACTTGATCACATGTAATTGTACAAACCACATGTGATCGAATATACATTCACATGTGATTATACAAAAATATCAAATGTGATTTAGTATATAATCACATGGGAATATGTGATTATCAAAAAATATTGTTTTTTTTAACGGAAAATAATAATTAAAAAAATTAAAAAAATAATGTTAATTCTTTTAAATGGATGATATTTTTCACAACCAGGAAAGTAACATGAGTTGTAACAAGAGTAAATACCTGATGATGATTTGTGATTTCTTTCCAATTCCTCCTGTAAAATTAGCAAAGATTCAGATATTTATTCACACTAAATAAAAATAAATAAATAGAGTAATATTATATTATATTATTATTATTGACCTGAAGTTTCTTTGCAAGATCTTCATGAGTACGCAATCCAGATGATCTGCTAGCAGCAGCTTCCTTAGCACTGCTCAATCGATCACTAACCTCCAACTGCCAATCACAAAAAGAAAATTAAAAAAAAAAAAAAAGTTTTTTCATAAAAAAATGAAAAAAAAAAACAAAATAAAATATGAAAAAACATACCATGCAACGATCACAAACACGAACTTGAGGAGCATTATCTTCAGATGTAAGAGCAATTCTTCCATGAGTGCACTTGTCACAAAATATATCTCCACAGTTCCGACAATGGTGCTATAAATCCAACAAATACTAATTATAAATTATATTTAATTAAACTTAACAATAAAAAGGTCATTCTATAATAATTAAATTCTGCCAACCTTCCTGTTAAAAGCACTAAAGTCTCCTCCACAACCAGTACACTTTGTAACAGCTTCATCTGGTACCTAGAAAAAATTAAAATAATAACAAAATCACTAATTAATATTCAGCATAATAGGAATTACAAACCCCTAGACCCTATGTAGAGATTTCTAGACAACAACCCATTCGTAATGTATATCTAATTCATAATCATAATCTAAAATAAAGCTTATCTACTAATTAGTTATATTCAGGACTTATATAATAATTATAAATGTACAAGTAAATATGATTTCTTAGTTAAGAAAAGATATAAATGTTTGTTTACCCAGTGATCTTTCTCCTCATTTGGGGGTTTAATTATGTTCATCCAATCTCCCAAACCTTTTTTCTTTTCAGTTGACTGCTCACTAACTCTAGAAGCTTCTACAGGCCTACTCCTTGGTCCCATTTCCTTAGCCTGTCATTTCCACAAACAGATGTTACACAAATAGTCCCTAGTCTAGAAATTTGTAACACAAACGGCCCCTAATTTTGAAACTTCTGATACCAACGGCCCCTAAATACTTAACGGAATTCTTTTTGCTTTAGGAAGCGTTAATATTACAAGTTTCATAATTAGGGACTATCCATGTAACAAAAGAACTCCATAATTACATACAAACCAAAGGAAAAATTTATTTAATTTAGAGTAAATTACAGAAATGGTCCTTTAGCTTTGTACCATATTACATATTTGGTCCTTTAGTTTCATAAATTACATTGGTAGTCCTTATTTCTGAAACTATTGACACTTTTGTTCCTTTACCTAAACACACGTTAACTTTTCCCGTCAGACAAGCGGTTTTTCATGGGTTTCAAATTGGTGATAGGAAACGGAAAAGTACAGATTTACTGCCTCTTGCATCACATGTGACCATACCTGACGGGAACGTATGTTTAGGTAAAGCACCAAACGTTTCAATAGTTTCAGAAATAAGGACTTCCAGTGTAATTTATGAAACTAAAGGACCAAATATGTAATATGGTGCAAACCTAATTTGTGTAATTTACTCTGTAATTTACTTTGAAATCTAAAGGTGATGAAAATAACAAACAAGATGTTTATTAATTTGCAAATTGTGACCTGAATGGTTGCTGCAGTTACTGTGTCCAGCAATGTGTTTGTAGTGTATCTGTTGGATTGCAGTCTTATACGTCTTGCCTCAATATCTACAGAGCTTTTGGACCAAAATGCAAAGGTAGATGAGTCATACACCTAAACAATTACATTTAAAAAAAGAAAAATTAAATTATAAATATTTATTTATAATTACAACACTAGAGAGTTAAAGAGCAAGAACAAGACATACTTCACATCTTGTAATTGTGTCAAGAGGATATATTCTCAAAGTTCGACTGGTGGAAGGATCAAGCATCCGGATTCCATCCAAACCAATCTGAAAAAAAATCAAAAAATAAATAAAGCATTCAGATTCATGATAATATAAATGTTACTAAAAAAACAAGAAACTAGAGGAGGCAAATTAGGCTCGTTTACTAATAGTAATTTTGAATAGGGCTGAGTTTATCTCAAACGGGTCAAACCTAAAACAATTAGCTAAAGGAGAAAAGGTCAAAGTGTCAAACACGTTGAAAGTAGCCCAAAGTCTATAACATATCTATGCATGCACCTTTCTATATTAGTATCATAATACTACTGTTGTAATTATAATTAATGCATTAAGTGTTTACAAAAACTGTAGAAAAAAGTTTTTGGTGGTCAAACCAACCCAACCTTGCAAACGCATCAAAGAAATATAAATATGTATCAGGAAATCATGGGAAATTACCAGAAATACTATTAAGTCACGAGTTTATAATTGTAAATTACTAGTTAATAACTTATTATAGGATACAACTGAGGCTTTGTGGATCATGGCAAATTATTAATAATTAATAACAAACTGAATTAATATTAACAGCATGATAAACAGCATACTTTTTCATTGTAATCTCAAGTCTTTGTTAATATTTCATCTTAGAGCACAGCAACAATTGGAAGGTTAAACAGGTTTTCTCATTTGATAAAAAAACATAATAGGACTTCTTAAAATTTCAAATGTTGGATTTGATTTTCAGTTTCCTTCCATATTTAAGTGTAACACAGATGACTAGTTAGTCAATCTAACACTTAACTCCATATAGTTCTAATTGTCAATTAAGACTGCATAAATCTTTTAGGTGTCAAATTCTCTATAAACCAATCAGCCTTTTTTCTAATTTCCAAAACATCTTTTCCCTCTAGTAATCATGACAAAAGTATTAACTAGCAAAGTATATTACAGATTAATCAGCTAAAAAGTATGGGAACTCAATTCTATACACAACTTTAAACTCATACACCACACAGTGCAAGTATTACAACCAACTGTACAACTATAAATTTGGTCAATTGTACCTGACAAAGAACATCAGTGGTGCTCTGACCGCCATTTTCAGCCAACAACTTCACTCTAAACTTCTGCACTCCACCCTTAACATCTTCCCGTGTTTCAGCCTTTGGTACAGCTTTCACAATCTTGGGAGATGAAACTGGCGGTGAATCCTTACCAATCGGCCGGCCAAAATCATCAAAAACCACCTGTTCTTTCCATGTAGAAGACTTTGATGCAGTACCCCTAGAACCATACGGCTCAATTTTACCCCCTTGATAGGCATAAACACCATCGCCATATCCATCGTTTCCATACCCACCGATTAATTCACCTCTTGACATCCCCAAATCCGGCCGTTTCTCATAGTAATCAACACCTCCGGCACCACCTAGATCCGATGCGCTCCGGCCGTAATTACCGCCGTAACCAGTGTCATACGGAGTCTCGTATACAGGAGCCGGAATTTGATTTGGAGCCGGAGGTGTATTACTGTACGGAGACGGCGAGTACTGAAAGGTTGAGCTGTGGTTCAATGGAATCGAAGACGGTGGTGCAGGGGCGTAATTTGGAGCGGCATGGTGCTGATCGTACGGCGGATTGTACGGAGGTTGAGATTGGTAAGGAGTGTGCGATGGTTCGAATTGGGGGAAATTTGAGGGGGGTTGTTGATTAGGGTTTGGAGGGGGAGGAGCGTATGACGGAGCGGTGGGCGGGAGAGGATCGGGATTGTGTTGAGGGTAAGAAGGATAGTAATCGGATGACGGAGGATGGTAGGTTGGGGTGGTGGCGAAGGGAGGTGCGGAGGCGTAGGTTGGCGGTGGGTGGTGAAGATCGGTGGGATTAGGGTTAGGGTTTTGAGGGTAATTGTGGTAATATGGAGTGGCGGAGGTGTAATCGGGTTGTTGCATGGTGGTCGCCGGCGGTGGTTGATTGATTAATTGATGAATAATTAGAAGAGTGTGTGTGGGTTTTCTTCTCGAGGCAGACGGTGATCAATCCAGGAAATTCAGGAGCAATGGAAGATGATTGCCCAAGTCACATAAGAATAATATTAATTAAAATAATGAAATACTCCGTATGTGATTATAGTATGTTTTTTTAAGTATAAGTTTGCCAAAAAAATTTTAAGTTTAGTCGAAATTGTATAAATTAGGCTTGTGCAATGGACAAGAATTAGACCGAATCAGACAAACGGACTAGAATCGGGAATTAAAAAATATTTTGTGCATTAACTAATTAATTGTTGCCAATGATGACCAGTCTAGCTGGTCTGAGGCACTGAGTTTATACTCATGTGGGTTGCAGGTCGTAAGTTCGAATCCATTTGAGAGCGTTACATTAGCGTAATTTTACTCACACCTCACACGGGCATATATGGGAAATTTTCCTTGGAAATCTCTTTGGGGCTGAGTTTGTCCGCTTATGCGGAGCTCGAACTCGGGGTGCTCGCTGAAAAATTGCGAGTAGACTTCCGTTATTTCATTTGCCGTTTCCAAAAAAAATTAATTAATTGTTCCTACATTTTAGAAAATCATCTTCCATCGTTAAATTATACTCCCTCCGTCTCAATTTTATTGTCAATCTTTCATTTTTGGTTTATCCCAAATTTTTTTTTTATTGTCATCTTTCATTGTAATAAATTCACTTTTTCTAAACTTGTAATTTTTGTCTATAAACAATAATTTAGCACAGAGAGGGTATCAGTTAATAGTGCATCTAATATTTTTTCTAAAACAATCTCAAAGATATTCGTTAACAAAACCAAGGGGTTAAGATTTTCCAAGTAGTTGTAGTAATGTTATATATTTTTATATTTTAAAATAACATATTTTCAACTAGTGATTAAAATTATGTTATATTAAAAATACAAAAAAAATAAAATATATAATTATTAAAAACTGAAAACTATTACTTGATTAATATTTTTAACGGATCCTTTTTTTCTCCGCTTCGATTATCGCTACAACATCCTCCTTCAAAAACCCCGCGGCGCTCATCCGAGAACTTTTAAAGATTTGAACTTTGCTTTATCCTCAAAATGTTTTTTTCCCCTTCAATATATGCTCTTGCCGTAACCCCTTTTCAACCATTTCCTTGAAAGTGTCCTTACTTGACTCGCTTACTGACATGTTCGAACATCGACTTTTGGACCTTTGTGGCTTACTAACGTCTTATTTTACGCCACGCCTTACATAACCGTCACGGTCTATTTCGTAATGTGGTCGATGCGCCTCGCACTTTGGCGACGCCATGACACGCCTGGTTAAACCAAGTCGGTGTGGAGAGTATTTGGTTAGGTTAGAAGACATAAAAAGCTAGTGTTCAAGTCTGTGTGAATAAGACCCAGGAAGATAATTTTATGTCTGCGATCTTCCAAGAATCAAACAATTGTGGGAAGCATTTTTCGCGGGTGGTCTATGTCTCAAGACAAAATGTCAAAATGTAACACCGCAATTTTCAACTCATATTTTTTTTAAAGATACGGAAGCATAATAATTAAGTTGTCTACAAAATAATTATTTACATTATATTCAAAAATTGCCAAAATTAATTACCAGTGTTACTAGACACTTCGACTCGATACAAGACACTGCTCACGGCATTAACATCTCCATTCTGTTTTTTTTTTTTTTTTTTTTTTTTGTTATGGTTACATTCAAATGACTAAATTTTCAAAACAAAAATCAAACTTAATACACAACCATTTTACACACTATATAAACTCCTTTTCACTTTCATATTTTACAGAATTATTTAGACTCAATTTTGTTAATTCTCTATTTATATAAAAAAAAAACACTTTTTTCTATTAAAAAGAAAGAATTAGAATGATGATGACGATTTAAACCATTTCAATGTCAATGATAAAAGTCACCCCATAAGAAAATTCACATATATGGGCTTTGCCCATAGGAGTTTTGGCCCAAACTTCAACTAGCTTATTGACTGAAACCGTAATAAAACTCTATGATTTTTATTTTGGCGTGGACAGTCGATCATCGTCATCATGTGAACCACGTGATTCCTGTGTTCTTTCTTAATGATACAAGTTTATTCGTATTGCGTTTGTTTGTATACGCTTTAAGCAATTGTGGATATCAATACAATTTAAACAGTATGCAATATTGAGGTTATACAAAAATTTAAACTTTAAACTTTAAACGTTAGTATAGAGTTAGCGTTAAAGAAGATTTATTATTTTTACGAATTCCCAAGGAATAAATCTTAAGCATCAATCAATAATATCTATTGGTCAAGATTAATCACATATGTTATATATTGAGGGGTATTTTGGTCATTTTTTTAAAATAAAAATACTTTATTATTTTTTTATTTTTTATTTTTTTTAGAATTTTTTTTATTATATAATGAAAGAGTATTTTGGTCATTTGGCACTTCAAATTTTTTTAATTTTTTTAGTTTTTACTTTTTAAATTTTTGTTTTTTTAATTTTTTATTATTTTATTAATTTTTTCATTAAAAAATTATATTTATTTCATAATTACGTGTATAACTTAATCACATGTGATTTTAGTGTAAAATCATATGTGATTGTATATCTAAGCACATTTTATGTTTTAGTTCAATCATATGTGATTCAGTATACAATCACATGTGATTTATTATACAATCACATTATGTGTTATTAATGAAAAAAATAACAATTTTTAAAAAGATAATAACTTTTTTAAAAGAATAAAAAAAAAATTAAATAAAAACAAAAAAATTTAAATAAAATAAATAAAATTAAAATGACCAAAATACCCCTCAATTAAAAATTAAAATAATTAAAAAAATCAAAATAAATAAAAAAATAAAAATAAAAAATCAAATAAAATCAAAATCAAAATCAAAATTTTTTTGAAGTGCCAAATGTCCAAAATACACTTTATGTATAAAATATGTGATTAATCTTGACCATTAGATCTTACTGATCAATAGTTGAGATTTGTTCATCGGGACTTGATAAAAATAATAGATCTCCTTGAACGTTTTTCCTTTATTATAACCTAACAACATATATACTTTATAGAGTCATATCCAAGGAAGTCCTTAATTTTTATAAACTTTCAAAAATTGTATCTTAGCCGTTGGATCAAAAGATCCATTAACCACCATCAGGTGAGCTACAAGATAAATATTTGAAGGGGGCAAAGTCTAGAAGTGTAAGTTACATCTTCGGTGGAGTTCTTACTTTTCACGTCAAACCTTACCTGGGAGACGAATTTGAGTTGGATGTTTGACATTTTTAAATTTTAGTTCAAATTCTTATTTAAAATTTAGAGTAAATTACTGTTTTTGTCCCTGTAGTTTGCTCGTTTCTGCATTTTTGTCCCTGTGCTTTTTTTTCTTTTTTTTTTGTCCCTGAGATATGCAAAATTCCGTTTTTTAGTCCTTCCGTCCATTTTCTTCCGTTAAGTAACGGAAAATGCAAAAAAAGTAAGGTATCTTGGTCATTTTATATTTCTTTTTATTTCTACTTTTTTTCTCCATCTTCATCTTCTCTAATCAAAAACCACCATCGCCAAAACCCTAACCCTAACCCCATGGCCACCCCTTTTCCTCCCAACTTCACCATCCCTTCTGTCTCCTCCGACTTCTCCACCATCTCCCGCCACCAACCTCTCTCTGCCCCCGTCTCCCGTCACCAACCTAACACCCAATTCCCAGACCCTTACAACGAAATGATCGATCTCGCCGGAAAATTCTGCCACGGCGTTAGGGCTGGTTTAGCTGCTGAAGCAGTTCATGCGTTCAGCCGAATGGAAGCAGCTCAATCGTTCTTCAATTCCTTGAAACATAAATTCAAACCAGTCGTAAGCCAGGACGTCCGGCGAGAGGAAGACGAGTCTGCCGCCGTGAAAGAACACGATTACCGTCAGATTTTCTGGCGAACCGGCAGCTCGATGTTCCAATTTTGCAGATCTGTAATTCAATCATTCATTGTGACAACTCGATATTTCTGGTATGTAACTTTATTTCATTTATAGAACTTTCCTTATTTAGAAAGTTTATATTTATAGACATTTCTATTTCTGGCATCCTAATACACAACAAATCTACATATTTATACACCATACATTAGTGTTTGACTATTTTAGTCAACACAACATTTTTATTTCCTTATGGTGACACATTTGAGCATAGAACATTTCTAAAATGACAACTTATTCAGTAAAACAATAAACGTAATGAATTAAATTTAAACGTGACACGCATGCAAACCACCTAAACTCGACACCAAAGTTGACCGACCACATAAGTGGCCGGCCTCCCCTTCCCTTGTTCGACCCAAAATCGGCCAAAACACCATTGGGGTGTTGGCCATATCTTTTCAAACTTTGATCTTTATCCGTTGCTTTTAAACAAGTCCCAGTACCACTCAAACTCTTCCTTCCTAACCCTAGAAACCTACACTACATATATCCTTACCTTGACAAACACTAAACCCTATTGATCACACTCTATTCGGCCGAGAGCATCATCCCATACCTCCACTTTGTCCGTTTTCCGATCGCAAGCAATCCCAAGCATCCCCATTCGTTTTCTTGATCATTTGATCCAAGGTATGAACTTTAAACCCTTGTTTTTACTTACTAAGAGCCATGTGGTCTCGGTTAGTATACAAAACCGAACACACATGCATGTCCTCAATCGATCGGGTTCATGTGTATGTGTAGTGTTCTTGAATTGCTTGAATCTCATACTCGAACCCTAGATCTATAATAGATGTGACCGAAAATCTTAGATCTAGAACGCTAGATATGTGAAACCCTAGATCTAGCCCCTAAACCCGAACCTATGCTCGATCTAGACCGGATCTAGCACAAACCCGTAGGGTTTCGGCCTAGCCGGCCAACCCTAGCCGAACCACCATCAAACCGAACCCTAGTTGACTTTATGTTGACTAGATTTGAATTTTGTTGACCAAATTCTATGCTAGACTAAACCCAAGAACCGTATACCTAACCCTAACCGAAATCTAGAATCCCAATCTTGACTTTCGTTGACTATTTTGACCTAAGTTGATTCTAGAATTGACCAATGTTGACTAATAAGTCAAACCGGGTCAAGGCTGGATCTTGACCCAACCGATCAACCCAAACCCGAATACCTAATCGGGCCAAGGCCCGTACTTGGCCCATATCGATCTACCTTAGTCTATCGGGCCCAAACTTTAGTTGGCCCATTAGTATCCAAGCCCATTTGGACCAAAGCCCAAACCTTTGGCCCACTTATACCCAAACTGAACCCAATTGGGCCCATGCCCATCCATGGCCCAATCTAATCGGACTTAAGCCCAATAAGAGGCCCAAGTGGCCCATTAAGCCCATTAGGCCCATTAGGCCCAATCTAGATCCATTAAGCCTAACCCAAGCCCATTTCATTTCATTTCATTTCATTTCGAAGCCCATTTCATTTCATTTCGGCCCAATGATCCAAGTTCATTCGATGTCACAAAACATAAAACATAACATTAATTGCATATCATTTAACTTATATTGGACATAGAATCCCCTGTTTTAGCTTAGTCTAATTAGTAAGTTATATTGTTTAGGAAGCTAGGAGTCTCCGAAGGATTCCTCTGTCCTAATTTGTCGCTAAGCTTTGCCCAGGTGAGTCCACAGACCCCTTTTACTCTTTTAACTGTTTTATAAACTTTGGGGTGGAAAACATAAACACAATTGCTACTGTTTTACCATGACTGTACAACATCTTTACATTTTCATTATCGCGTTGGCATGACAAACAATTATTATTCCGGACTAAGGTTTGCCAGCAATCATTAACTAGTAGATCTAGACCATGGATATGCAAATAGTATCATTGGCTGACACTCATCCTCCCAAAATTATTTGATCACTACTTGGTATAACCAAGACATCTTTCGGGAGTGTATATCCATAAAAGAACGATAACATACTGGAGTTGAAGTGTTGATTGTGGACTTAGGGGTTGGTATATTAACTCAATAGACTAGGTACCTGTTGGGGATAACAGTTCATGCGATGTCAAACATAACAATTTGTTTAACACTTTTTCATAAACATAACCAGTAATTGTAGATTTTCTACAATTACACTTTCCTTTCTATATTTATTTCTCATATCATATGAGTGTTGAACTTAATACATTTTCAATCATAAACCATTTTCATAACAAACATTTTGGGTAGCAAAACACTTTACTTTACCTTTTACATTAACCATGTGGATTCACTCAACATTATTGTTGACCCTTTTATTATTTATGTTTTTCTAGGTGATTAGGTGCAGTGGAACTGGAGGATATGAGCAGTGGGATTGTCGTGAGCCATGATTAAACATTGAGTTTACGAACAATCATTTCATTTCAAAACAATTTCTATTTTAGGAAACTTGCTATTTTTGGGAACTTTCTATTTTTGGAAAGTGAAAGCAACTTTTATTTTTAGTTATTGCGTGGTTGTTTGTTTACTTAATTTTTTCTATGTTGTCATGAACGTTACACCCTCGTTATTCCGCAAAACATTTTAAATGAAGTAAAACTCATTTTTGGTGGGGTGTGACAGAGTGGTATCAGAGCTTAAGTTATATTGAATTAGCAAGCCTAGTCTATAACTACAAAAGATTTTTGGGAAAAACACAAACTTTTACAAAACAAAAATAATCATGGCACACTGAGTCTCATATCCTGAAGTTTCACTGTTCTTAACTTAGAACATTTGTCCTAGTTAGAATTGCCTTAGTATGATAGTTAGCATTCGTCAGAGAGCCCAAAATTTTCAATATCTAATAATTTTATGCGTCGTGATCAGCAGAATGTCGCCTGCTAGTGTCCTCGATATTTCGTTTGATTCCGATAGTGATCGTGGTGCTGCTGTCCCAGTAGTCCTAGTGCTTGTTGCTTCAGTGCCAGTGGTATTACAATCCCATGGCATCGTCGCCCAAGAAGACGTCCTATTCCCATTATTCCTAATGGTCCTCCTACTCCAGCTCGTGGTCAGCGTCCTATTATCTATCGTCGACGTGAGGGTGGCATGATATGGTTATGTTCTCCTGCGAAACCAAAGCGTGATGTTACTCCAAGAACTCCACGACGTCGAGAACCAGAGCCAAATGTGATATCAGAATCAGAGCCTGAAGAAGACTCTGAGCCAGAAGAAGAATCAGAACCAGAAGAAGAACCAGAAGAAGAGTCAGAGCCTGAGGAAGACTCTGAGCCAGAGGAAGATGATTAGTCATCTACATTTCGTCTATATTTGTTTTCTATTACTATTATTAGGTTTTATGTGTAGCTATTTTTAAATTTAGTATTTTCTTTATTGGCGTATGTGCCATACTTTTAAAACTATTATGTATTAGGAATGTGTTTAATAAAAGTGATATTTTAGTAAAATCTCGTTGTTTCTATAAATTGTATTTTCTATACGTCTCTACTACTATTATATCTACGTCTATCTATATCTATGTCAACTACTATTACGCCTATTGTATATCTATTCTTCGATTCTTATAATAAGTATATATTTCCTCTATGATCCTTCTATATCATTCTTTTCTTAATTCTTTGTTTAAATCGTATTATTTGTATCAGCAATTCATCAATGGCTCGAGGAGGAAACGCAGAGAATGTCGAACAAATGGTGGAACGCAGAATCGCTGAAGCGATGGCTCAAATGAACGCTGCAAGAGGAAATGTCGCTGGTGCATCTAATAGTGGAAACAACGGTATATCATTCGACTCCACAAGAGAAGATTCGTTTATTTTTCATTTTATTTTAGCCTAATTTTTCATTTTCTTTCTTTAATTGTTTAAACTTCAGATCCCAATGCTAATCGTCAAGGTCAGTCGTTTAAGACCTTTACGTCCTATCATCCTCCGACATACTCTGGATCTGAAGGTGCCATTGCTATCATCCACTGGATTGAGAAGGTGGAATCTATTTTTTCAGTATCATCCAATGTGCCCCTGAGAATATGGCGAAGTTTGCTGCTAGCACATTGTCCAAGGAAGCGTTTTCCTGGTGGAATTCCCAAGTGCAAGTCTTAGGTTGTGCTAATGCTGATGCTATGACTTGGGATACGTTTAAGAATCAGTTAACTCAGAAGTTTTGTCCAAGGAGAGAGCTACAGAAAGTTGAAGTGGAACTATGGAATCTGTCAATGGTTGGATCTGATATTGTTACCTATACGACTAAGTTCCAAGAACTCGCTCGTCTCGTTCCTCATATGGTTTCCCCTGAATTTAAGCGCATTGAGAGGTATCTTCAAGGTCTTCATGATCTTATTCGTACTCATGTTATTGCTTCTGAACCGACAACTTTCGAAGATGCTGTGAATCGTGCAACAAGGTTGACTGATGATGCTATGAGAAGTGGATCGTTCAAAGATAAGCTAGTTGTGTCTAGCAAATCCTCTGAAACTTCGAACAATGAAAATGGGAAGCGTTCCTATGACAACAAGCGTGATTACAAAGGGAACAAGTATCAGAAGACTAAGAATTATGCTGCCTCTAATCAGAACAACAATGAGTCCAATTCTGATTCTAAGTCTTATGCTGGAAGCAAGCCCAAGTGCAACAAACGTAATTGGCATCATGATAAAACTACCACTATCATGTAACTGGAAGCAAGCCCAAATGCAACAAATGTAATTTCCCACCTAGCCACCCTTGTTACTGCCATTGACCACCACAATCATCAAATCACATGTTATTCAATATACAACTACCACTATCATCAAATCACATGTGATTCAATATACAACCACCACCACTGGCCATTGCCACCGCCGACCACATTCGTCCGCCGCCCGCCGCCCGCCGCCCGCCATCGCTGGTCGCCGCCGCTTCGGTCTCCGCCGACCACCGCTGGCCGCCGCAACCACATGTGATTGGATACACAATCATATGTGATTGGATACGCATCACATGTGATTGAAAGCAACCGATGGTGGCTAGGGGTTGCCGTGGTGGAGACGGTGGCCGACAGAGGTTAGTGGTGGTGGTGGTGGTGATCGACGATCTTGAATCACATGTGATTTATTACACATGGGGTGGTGGTGGTGGTCGGCGGTGTGCAATCACATGTGATCTAATACAATAGGGTGATGGTGGTGTTGATCTGTTGAATCACATATAATTTGATAGTGATGGTTACTTGGGTGTTGATTAATACAAAGGCTGAGATTTATCCATAGGAATTTACAAGAATAATGAACCTACTTGAAAGTTTTTCATATTCTATATCAAAAAGTTTTAATTATGCAATTAAATCAAAAATTCATTCCATACGTCATAAAGATGAATCCCTTTGCCTAGCGGTATAAAGTGTTAGAAGGTGTACCCTTTTGGCATGTGGTCAAGGGTTTGAGTCCCGCTGTGGACAATGGTGTAAAATTAAGAGTAGTGTAAAGAGTGTGTGTTTACCGTTCAAAAAAAGAGATGAAGCGAATCCACGTCATCATTCCTTATCTATACTCCGACAATCAATATATACATAGAAATATTACCTTTTTTTCGCAAATGAATGTACAGAGTTCTTTCATATACCACTAATTCATGTTTTATGTTAATTATTAGGTCACTAAAAGTAACCCTAACTTATTACGAATTTAATGAAAACAAAGAAAGTTAGAATGCAATCTAGAAGATTGTGGATGATCAAATATGATATTCCTATGTTCAGAAGCTAATCATCCCACTACAATATCTGAATAACCAAGGTTTAAGGATCAATACCGCTGTTCATAATCTGAATATGATCATTAGTTCAGATGGTCGTAGTAGGTTCAGTATTCCACACCAAATCTTAGAAGACTATCAGAAGCAAAGGAAGAATGTTAATGAAGGGCACTAAAGTATCGACTTGAAGGGACTATCTATTTAAATTATCACCGTCCTGAAACTAACCCGTTTAATCAATGGGTCGAGTCAACTCAAGAGCGACCTGAAATTTTTTTAACACAAATATAATATGTTTACTTCTATGTCGATTTTAGGTCAAATTTCATTACCAACGTACCTAATCCTATATACCATATTTAGCTTTTTACCCCAAAACCGTTTTGAATTTGGTTTTAAAAAAAAAAAAAAGTGATGTGAACTCATAAATTATTTGAATAACGCCTTGTACCATAGCTTAAACGTGAACAACCTTCATAATTGATTCCAAATAATTTTAGTTGCATGACAATATTTTGCTCACGAACTATTATAGTTGTCAAAATTTAATGCCATTGAATGCGCATAGTCTTCAAAACTCGAATGACGTCAATTATATTTTAATCAATTATATGGTAATTGTGTAATGGTAGGGGTGACAATTTCTGACTCGACAAGAAATCGACACGAAAATAAATAGGTTGAGTTGAGGTAAAAAAATATTTGAGTCAGTATCGAGTCGACTCAACTGACTCGTTTCTAAAACGGGTTAGATTCAGATCAATGATAATTTAAACGGGTCGATCTGCCAACGTTTAATTATATAATATATTTAAAAATATATATTTATTTATACTTAGTTTGTAGTTTACTAATTCACTCATAGCTAATAGTTAGATAAAAACTAAAATGACTACTTAGTAATTTGACAATTCGATATTTTGTTATGAATTTATGGAATAGTCACAACATTTTGACCTGTTCGGCCCATTTAACTTGTTTAACCTGCTAACATATATACCCCGTTTAATTAAACGGGTTATACGGGTCAGGTTCAAGTTGAAGGTAAACATGTTAGGGTTAAGATGTCTAACTCGTTTATATAAGCATGCTGGTTTCAGGTGAACATTTCTGATCTGTCAACCCGCGAACCCGAAGCCGTCAACCCGAACCCGACCTAAATTGTCACCCCTATGTAGTGATATTGGCTCTCGAGTCTCGAATGATATTCTAGAATTCAAGAGTTTGATCACTACTTATTAGACAAATAAACATACTATATACATTCTCCTAAGTACAAGGATTAGAGTGTAAATATATTCCCTATATATTTACACCTGGTGATAACGATCAATATACAATCACAATTACACGTAATTACATGTTTATTTTGGTATCAGAGCTATCAAAATCAGTCGTGTTTTCTTCTCCACAACCCTAATCGGTGCCTGATTACACACACAACCCTAATCGGCAGCAGCTTCTGGTTGATTACACACAACCCTAAACGGTGCCTGATTACACACAACCCTAATCGGCAACAGCTTCTGGTTGATTACACACAACCCTAATCGGCAGAAGCTTCTGGTTCACAATCCTCATCAGTGAACATCAGAACATAATTCTCGGCAGCAGCTTCTGGTTCACAATCCTCATCGGTAAACATCTGAACATAATTTATAGTCTCCTTCTACAATGGCTACCACTCTTGTTGCCTTCACCACACAAGAAAAGACTGCCCATAACTCTCACAAGTTTGGGTTTACCATGTCACCTACGAATTACGGGTTCTGGAAAACAATGCTAGAACCCTTTCTTATCACAAACGGTCTATTCGGGTATATCAATGGCACCATTCAATGCCCACCACAATATGTCACACCAACCACCTCTAAAGATGGTAAAGATGGCAGCCCCTCCGACACAAACATCAATCCAGATTACAATGTTTGGATAACTAACGATGCACACATTCGCATGCTAATTATATCTACTATCTCTGAAGCCTCCTTCCCACAAGTTCATGGATCTACGGCTCGTGATATTTGGCTCAACCTTGAACGAGCTTATGCCCCACACTCCTCATCACGTGAATACATGTTAAAAACGCAGCTGTTGAAACTCGAGATGAAAAGTAACGAAACTGCAGCATCTTATTTAAACCGTGCACAAGAATATTCTCATGCTCTCGCTAATATTGGAGAAGCCATGAAAGCAAAAGATGTGATTATGCTCGTGATCTCAGGTCTTCGCGATGAATATAATAACCTAAAATCCACTTTCCTTACCAATCCACCTCAACAATTCTCGGAACTACATGGCATACTTGGTGATTATGATTATATGTTGAAAAAGACTCAACCCGAAGTCACACCTGCTCAAGCTTTCACCGCCACAACCACCCCCAACTCGTCCGAGGCGCACTCTGTTGATCGACTTGCTGCTCTACAACAACTCTTATCCCAATTCGGCCTTCAAGCCCAACCACAAACCAACTCACCCGCTACTGCTTTCTATGCCAACCGAGGGCGCGGTCGAGGTTACCGAGGTCACGGACGAGGGACTCATAACAACTCCAGCAACAACAGATCACAACAACAATCCGTGGGAGGTAAGTTTTCGTGGGCTTCTAATCAAAATATGGTTTTTGGTTCATGTAACAGGTGTGGCATTGGACACATTCCATCCGAGTGCCCTAACCGTGATCCTTCTACATACAAGAGACAACAACAACCACCATCAGCTTACTATGCCGATCACCGCTCCAATGCAACATCTTCATGGCTTCCGGATACAGGCTGCAACCATCATGTTGCTTCTGATTTTTCAAACTTTGATCATACGGAGCCCTACAATGGCACTGATCAACTTCATGTTGGTAATGGTAAGGGACTTCCCATCTTACATATCGGTTCCCCAAAAATTTTCTCTCCAAACAAAACTTTTTCTCTCTCAAGCATCTTACACGTTCCTCAAATAAAACGAAACTTACTTTCTGTCAAACAATTTTGCACTGATAATCACGTTTATTTTGAATTTCATGATTCTTTTTTTGCTGTGAAGGACAAGTCTACACATCGTACCCTCCTCACGGGTCCAAGCCTTAATGGTCTTTACACCATCAATGTACCACGTTTTCAATCACTTTCCAAAGTTGCCTTTTCAGCGGTTCGTGCGTCCCCTCAAACGTGGCATCATCAACTTGGACATCCACATCATCAACTTTTAAATTCAATGTTATCTAGATATACTTTACCTTTAGCAAATAAATGTTCTTCTTTTACTTGTGAATCATGTTTTGTTGGCAAATCATCCAAACTACATTTATCATCTTCATCTAATAAAAGGTCAAACATTTTAGATCTTGTTATTTGTGATGTATGGGGACCCGCACCTATCATCTCGTCGGATAGTCATCGTTATTTTTTGCTTTGTGTTGATCATTTTTCTAGCTATATGTGGTTTTTTCCTTTACAACAAAAATCTGATGTTTTTCCCACGTTCAAACGCTTTATGCTTATAGTTGAAAGACAATTTCAAACCAAACTTAAAACCGTTCAAACCGACTGGGGTGGTGAATTCCGCAATCTTCATTCCTTTTTCTCATCTATTGGAATTGTACATCGCCTCTCTTGTCCACACACGAGTGCCCAAAATGGCACTGTTGACCGTCGCCACCGACATGTGGTTGAGACTGGTCTTACCCTTCTTGCACACTCACATGTGCCTAAACATTTTTGGCACTTTGCATATGAAACAGCCGTGTACCTAATCAACCGTATGCCTTCCCGCACTAACCACAATACCTCACCCTTTGAACTTATATTTAAAACTAGACCAGATTTCTCGTTTCTTCGCGTTTTTGGTTGTCGTGCTTACCCTCACCTACGACCTTACAACCAACATAAAATGGATTTTCGGTCAACTCCTTGTGTTTTCTTAGGCTACAGCACCTCTCATCATGGCTATCGGTGTCTTGATCCCGACACCGACCGCATCTACATTTGTCGCTACGTGCGGTTTGATGAGTCCTCTCTTCCTTTTGGAACTTCACCTCCTAACCCTGAACAAAATCAACATACCAACTCCGACCCTTACATTTCTTCCTACCCTAACCCACCACCTGATCACACTTCCCACACAACAACTACTCTTAATCCTGAACCTCCACTCCTCTATATGTATAATCGGCGACCCAAACAACCTAACCCTACACCGGCCAATACATCTACTGTTCCGGGAGCGACTGCCACTGTTCCAACCGTGGCAGTCAGCACCGCGGCGGCCCAGTCCACCCCTGATCCGCCACCTGTTCAGCCACCCGCTGCCTCCACCCGCACCTGACCGACTAACCTTCGTCAAAATACAAAACCTCCCTCCTTTTATGATCCTTCCGCATACCACGCCACTCTCAACTACACAGATAACGAACCTCCATCCTTTACCATTGCCAACACAATACCACAATGGCGCCAAGCTATGTGTGAGGAATATTCGGCCTTGATAAAAAATGGAACGTGGTCTCTTGTTCCACAAAAACCAAATACTAATATTGTTGATTACAGGTGGGTTTATAACTTAAAACGTGATCAAACAGGTAAAGTCACGCGTTACAAGGCACGATTGGTGGCCAAAGGCTTTAATCAACAACCAGGTATTGACTATCAAGAGACATTTAGCCCGGTCGTTAAAGAAACAACCATTCGTGTAGTGTTATCTATTGCCACTACACACAATTGGCCACTACGACAGATGGATATTCAGAATGCGTTTCTACATGGTGATCTGAAAGAGACGGTTTACCTCAAACAACCACTTGGTTTTGTAGATGCCAGTAAATCGAATCACGTGTGCTTGTTACATAAAGCACTCTACGGGTTGAAACAAGCCCCCCGTGCCTGGTTTCATCGGTTATCCAGTGCTTTACAGAAGATTGGCTTTCGGGGCTCCCGCACAGATCCGTCTCTTTTTACATACTCTCATCAGGGCACCTTATTGTATATGCTTGTGTACGTTGATGACATTATTTTGACAGGCAATAATTCACAGGCTCTTGAAAAGGTTGTTCAAACTCTCAGCACTCAGTTTGTAGTTAAAGACATGGGAACGCTTTCATATTTTTTGGGCATTAAAATTACTCGTCAAAAGGGTGATCTGATATTGTCTCAAAAGAAATACATTCAAGACATCATCACCCGAGCTGGCTTAACGGAATCAAAACCGGTTCCATCTCCAATTACAACCAGCTCTAATATTTATCTTGGCGACAGTCCCATTTTTGATAACCCGGTTCGGTACCGACAGCTTGTGGGGGCTCTACAATATGTTACATTATCTCGCCCACATATAACATATGCAGTCAACAAAGTCTGCCAATTCATGCATGCTCCCACATTAAATCACTGGTCTGCTGTCAAAAGAATAATCCGGTATCTACAGGGAACGTCATCATTGGGCTTACGAATTCAGTCTGCATCAGATACACGACTTCATGCATATTCTGATGCATCGTTTCCAAACCTCACAGCTTATTCCGATGCTGATTGGGCTGGCTGCCCAGACGACCGCCGATCCACGGGGGGAATATGCGATATATCTTGGATCGAATCTTGTTTCATGGTCTGCTCGCAAACAACGTACTGTTTCTCGGTCATCCACCGAATCTGAATATAAATCCATGGCAGACACAGTTGCTGAACTAACATGGCTTCAAGATTTATTAGGCGAATTACGAGTTCCTTTTAAAGCCGCTCCTACACTATGGTGTGATAACTTAGGAGCCACATACTTATCTGCAAATCCTGTGTTCCACGCCCGAACAAAACATGTTGAAGTGGATTTTCACTTTGTTCGAGAAAAGGTAGCTCAAAGAAGGTTGTGTGTACAGTTCATCTCCACAAATGATCAAATTGCAGATATCTTTACCAAGCCGTTATCGTCACAACGGTTCGAGCTTCTAAGGTCCAAGCTAAGGCTCGCTCCCCGGCCTTAGCTTGCGGGGGAATATTAGACAAATAAACATACTATATACATTCTTCTAAGTACAAGGATTAGAGTGTAAATATATTCCCTATATATTTACACCTGGTGATAACGATCAATATACAATCACAATTACACGTAATTACACGTTTATTTCTACTTAAGTTAATACTAGCAGGTACCCGCGCAATGCGGCGGCGGGTACCTGGTGACTATATTTTGTAGCGACCAATTGATGGGTTGTTGTGGCGGTTGTGGTGGCGGTGGTCGCGGATGGAGGCTGTAATTTTAACTTTTTAAGGTTTAAGTAACTAATAAAGATAATTACAATTCAAGTAAGAAACATATGTTCTAGTAGCTCAGTTGGTTAGGTTAGTGTGTTATGTTAAAAGCTCATATGTTGCTTTTAGATCATATAACATTAAGTGCAATGCAACTATTAGTTGTCAAATGACGATGCTTATCAAATTAAGGGACCACTGAAGACAAGAGAATATTTACTCTAAATTTTCAAGTTAACATCATTCAATGAAGAAAAACTTACAATTAAAGGAATTTTACTCGATCCTTCTTTGTCTTACACGGGCATGGTTTACTCTCAACACTACTGCATTGTTACTGCAGGCTTGTTAAGTGATAAAAAAACATAAAGCAATTTAAGGTGGTTTGGTTACAGCAGGAAAAAAAGCAATAACTTGCAATTTAAGGTGGTTTTGTTTGGTTACGCGAAAAACTTGTAAGCTTGCAGGAGTCTCTATCAACAAGGGTAGCTAGCGAAGAATCAACTTGTACTGAAGCACTGCAATGACAATCCAATTTTCTATCGATTAAACTTCATTGGAACTCCATGGAAAACATTCAAACCTAAACCACACCAATTAATCCATTCATTGAAGTTATAGCTAGTATTAACTAAAATGATCTCGGTTCCTAACACATGGCAACACAAGAAATACAAGAAAAAAACCAAATCTCGCATGAGGAATGTTTTAATTTATAAATATCAAATACATCCCTAATTGCATTTTAGATCTCAACCGCACATCAATACACAAAAGTAAAAACAAACACAATTCATTACCTAGCTAGAGCAGGTCGTTTCCGCTCCGGTTGCTGCTGCCATAACATGGTATCATAGCATGATGTTTACTACTTCCTCTGATTCAAAATAAGTGATACACTTTCCTTTTTGGGGTGATTCAAAATAAGTGATATACTTTGAAAAGTTTCCTTATTTGGCAAAAAAAATGGGACCCACACCCACTAACTATCTACTTTAACAAAGTGAAATGACCCCTTTACCTTTACTTTTTACTTTTAAACATCATTAACCTTACTTTATTCAAAAGGTGTGGGACCCATTCCCCACTAACCATCAAATTAATATAATATAACCATCATTATAATCTTTTGCCTCAAAAACCGTGAAACCCCAAGTGTATCACTTATTTTGAATCGGAGGAAGTATAAAAATTAAGATAAAAACACCAAAGCAAAATGTAAGGATAAACATAAAAAACCACATAAAAAAGAAGATACAACAGGGGAAACGAAATAAAGAATACTACCTGGTGGGTACAAAATTGCTCCCAACAAAGACGATTTCGGAAATGTCTTCTTCGTCGGCTCGATTGGAGCAGAAGGTGAAATAATTCAACAAAGCTCAAGAGAACTAAACACACAAATCAAATTAGAACTGATTAATTAGAAGTTAAGAACTCACCGATTTATCTTGAGGAACATGCAATCCATCAAAGAGCCCCATAGCTCAAGAAAACTAAACATACAAATCAAATTCGAAATTAAGTCCTGGTCGCAATTCAAAATTCTGCAAGTAAATAGGAGATCAATTACATTACCTGAAAAATTAGTGGAAAGTTGAAGATGAATCAATTTGGGAAAATGATTAGAAGTTGAAGGTCTGGGGTCGCTGTGTGAGGACAACATTTAATGGTGGGAGCAGGTATTGAAGGGTTCATACAGGTGAGGGAATCGAAACGGCAAAGCATTGAAGGGTGGTTCACGTCAGGCATTGGCAGGAGTTGTGATGATTTTGTACAATACCGATGCAAACTTATCTGCTTCCCGAACCCTCTTAACTTCCTTGTTTCTAAAGCAAATGCCCTACATAAATCTCGTGCTTAATAAATAGAACTGTTACTAAATGATAAACATGATTTCATGTGGCTCACAGGTTAAGGCATTGTAATGCTGAAGAGGGAGTCGCATGTTCGAGTCTGGCCAGTTGCAATATTTTTTAAACTCAAAGCGGGCACAAAAATAGAAAGTATTTGGCTGAATTTTCAGCCGGCTATTTAAGGAAAGGTTTTAAATGCATTATAAGTAGTAGAGATTTACCAGATAACCAAATGAATGCTCAAAAACGACCACGACAACGGTTAGTTCACGTCCATCACGAGCGTAGTTCGGCCTCCTTGAGAGAACCCTTGTAACACAAAACGTTTTTAAAACAACAATAATAATAAATAAATAAATGATTCTTACACCAAATTACACATACGGTTGATTTTATTAAAAAACTAGACTAATAGTTTGTTAAACATTTTGCATTGACGACAACTGTTAAATATTTCTGTTACAAAGTACGGTAGTAGTCCTTTTATATTATACTAGTAGCTTTTTCTTTTTTAAATCAACAGATGGAGCCTAACATAATTTATTTATTTATTATTTTTTATTTGAACGACAAGTTAGTTAGTAGTTCGAATCAACAGTGACATCAAAATGGACAGTATGTCTTCTTCGAATCAATCTTCTTTATTTGGGATAAACACAACCACCTTTTTATCTCCAAGTTATGCCTCAAATAAATTTTGAACACAAGATCTCTTGAAGGAAAAACACAATACTATCGTTGATGGCCAACTGATCTAGACTAATTGGTTAAAGATGGGTACAACACAAGCACTTCCCAGAGGGTTACTCATCCTAGTACTACTCTCGCTCAAGCGCGCTTAACTACGAAATTTGGATGGAATACAGTGCATTAGTGGAATTAAAAGACTGTTGATGGAACTAAAACGGACAACTATTGTATTTATTAAAAAAATTTGAACCACAATATTAATTAAATTCTAGATAAAAAATATGTCCACAATTACACTTTAACCATTGACAATAACAATAGAGGATAATATATTATACCACTATGCCAAATGTCTTTTTTTAAATTTTAACTTAAATGCCAACTACAGTGAATTTGTGTAAACTATATGCATCGGTGTAATTTATTCGCATTTCATATTTGAGTTTGTCTAGCTGTTTTAAAGACACAACTTAAAAATGTTAATCAAACTTAAACTATTTGTACATATTACTAGCAGATTATCCACGCAATGTGGCAGCGGGTACCCTTTGACTAAATTTGACGGCAATCAAGTAGTGAGTGGTGACGACGGTAGTGATAGTGGCTGTTGGCTGTGGTCGTGCAGATGGTGGGTGATGTTAATTTTAATTTTGTAAAAATTAATAAAGATATCTCATAAGTTTCCTTAAATCCGAAATTAACGTTGTTTTAAATATGGACCGTTTTAGCTATGTTGAATATCTCATAAGTTTCCTTAAATCCGAAATTGACGTTTTTTTTAAATATGGGTCTTTTAGTTATGTTGAAGTTAAAGGTTATATATATTAGTTGTTGGGATAAAACAAAATATCAAGTAGATGTAGATCAATTGGTTAACACAAAGTCCGTACTCGCAAAAGGTCTTAGGTTCGAATCCTGTAAGCAATATTTTTTTATTTTTGTAGTGTTTAAGATGTTACCCAAAATATAATAAGGTTATGTTTAAGGACTTTTATAATTAGTAGTCCTAAACCCTTTAATAAGGAATAAGATATGCTCGAAATGTATGAACACGACTGAATAATGTCACATTAAATACAAAATGACTAGACCGGTAACATGTCAAAATAAGAAGAACCAAGTTAACAAAAAAGATGATGATATCTACACCACATAATTTAATAATGTACCGCAACTTGTGCTTTAGTATACTTGTACAGACTGTTTTAAAATATGTACAGTGTGGTAAGAGAAGACTAGAAGTAATTATTGTGGTATAAATAAGCAAAAGTTCCTAGATTCATGGAGATATAGAACAACATATAAGTTATCGTGCAAAATTGGACCAAGAATCGACCAGAACCAGCGGACCGGACTGAAACAAGCAGTTTGGTTCAGTCCAAAACCGAGAAAAAACCAAAACAGGTCAAAGAAATTACCTTAGTTGTCAGTTCGGTTCTGGCCGGTTTCACATTACTACAGATCGGGTTTGTTAGTACGGATTATAAAATTTATATGTTGCGGTTGTCCTGCAGAACCGCAACAACAAAGGAATATCGCACTGTATAAGAAAGAACCGCATCAACAATTTCATTTGTTGTTGCGGCCAAGCAAGACCCGCAATAACAATTGAAGGATTTATGTGCACAGTTAGTCAACCTCTGATGATACATCCATGCCTACGAAACACTTAAGGGTCACACCGGTGAGTGCATGTAATACGAGCAAGATAAGCAATGATACTACGCAGAGGAATGATTCATAATAGTCATTATGAATCAGTTAAGTATTAAGTTAAGTTTAACTTATTACTAGATTAGTTCAACTAACTAATTAATACAAGTAGTTGTACATTTACTAGTTGAGTAAATATATAATGTGTTAACTAAAGATTATCCATGATATGATTTAAAGTCATTAAATCATATAGTAATTGGATAATATTATTGTATAAATTATATAAAGGTTATTATATAATTAATTATTAAAAGTATAAATACAAGTATATAATTCGTGTATATGGGTACCGAATTATTAGTGTATTAATACTAGACATTTAATAGTTAAGTGCAATAATAATAAACAAGTTAAAATATAAGGGATGGAAATGTTAAAAGGAAGTTCAATTAAAGATTAATATTAATTAAACAAGAGGGTTCTAAGCGTAACTTATTTGTATATAAATAAGAGGCTTAGGGTAACCCTAAAACCCCTTGTAGCACCTCACGAATTTCTCCCTCTCCTCCCCTTTGGCTTCGGCCGAAATTACACACAACACAAGCCTTTGTGTTCTTCATGTTCTTCGTGTTCTTCAAGTATTGAAGAACAAGTTCATTGCTTAGATTAACTAGAAGATCGCTCGATTTGTTCATCATCAGTGGATCTATCTTAAGCAAACAACAAGGTATGTTTTGGGAAATATCTTTCTCCCTTCTCCCCTCTTGGATGAATTCGACCAAAGAACCCTAGGGTTCTTTGGTTGATGGTCGAACGAACCACACAAGCTATGTGTGTGTTCGAGTTCTTTGTACAAGGTTTCTTTCTTATTAATCTAATCTAGATTTCCAACATCTCAATCCTTTAGGGTTTAAGGATTAGGTTTAATCCCACTTCCGCTTTTAGGGATTAAATCAACTAGTTGGTTTTAACCGGTCAAGAACAAGTTCATGTTCTTGGTCAGTATGGTTCGAACCAAGTAAACTAGGAGGTCGGTCCTATGGAATATGGTCAGTTGCTAGATGCATGGCAGAACCCTTCAGTGGTATCAGAGCGATGGTTTAGAGATCTAAACTAGATTAACAAAGTTTGTTTGTTTATTTTTTAATTAAAGTTTTTTTGTTCCACTTTTTTTTCTTCTTCTTCTTGAATTTCGAAAAAAGGGTAAGAACCCTAGACGAAGAACATTTGTTTAGTTTAATTGGTCAAAAGGTTTCCAAGAACCCTAGTAATTTTTGAAAATTCTAAAGAACCCTAGGATCAAGTATGTTAAACAAGATTTGTTTAATTGATCAAAAGGCTTCTTTCCCTAACCCTAGTATTTCGAAAAATTAGGAAGAACCCTAGGATTAAGAACATCAAAGTTCTTGATCAAGAGGATTCTTTCCTTATTGTTTGATCTTCAAAATCTAGGACCAAGTGTGTTAAAATAAGTTTTGGTTTAATTGGTCAAAAAAGATCCCTTCCTTTTTCCCTCAAAGATTTTGAAATCAAGGAAGATACTTGGACACCAAGTTTGTTAAACTAGCTTAGTTTCATTGGTGGAAAAGTTTCTTAGGCATAAGGTATTTTTCGAAATTTCTAGTAGCAACCCTAGGACCAAAAACATTAAACTAGTATAGTTTAATTGTTTAAAAGAATTAATTAGGATAATAATCTAAAACCTAGATAATTAAACAAGTTTATGTTTAATAGGTTTAATTATTACTTTGATGGATTTATTAAGACTAGTTCTTTAAACCTAGAAACTTAGACAAAGTTTTATTGTCTATAAGGTTTAAATTAAAAAGTTTAAATAAATTTATTAAGGTTATAATCTATCTTAGAATATAAACAAAGTTTATTGTTTAGATATGATTGATTAGAATTAATCTTTTAATAAAATAATGTCTTTGATCAAGAAAGTCAAAACCCTAGTTTTGATTGATCAAGAACAAGATTAGGGTTTATCTAATTCATTTAGGGAATTAATAAGATTAAAAGAAGTGTTAATTTTTAAGTTCTAAAATTAACAAGATGTATTTATTTATTTATATATATATTTTTCGGAATTTTAAATATTTAAAAGAAAAATAAATTTTAATAGATATAATAAGTTTATACGTATTTTAATTAGATTAAGTTAAAATACATACGTATAAATTAGATGTAATATTCTTATTAGAATGTTACAAGTTTATTATAAAGTAATGAGATATATATATGAATATATATATTAAGTACAAGATAAAATTGAACAATTAAAAGATAATGTTATTTTGATCTTTAAAGGATAATAGTATAATTAGTTATTGTATAAGAAATTATATGATTAACTAGAAATATACAAAGTTATATATTAAGGTGTATAAAGTTATAAGTTATTATAACTAGATAATTATACAAGTATAATATAAGTATTTTACAAGTCATGTAATATAATAGATTAATAATCAAGTAATAAATAACAAGAAAACTTTATAACCTATATTTAACTAGTTCAAGTTAAATATAAGAAAGGTTTAAACAAACTAAGTATTATTATATATATAGTTTTTATATAATAAGTTTATTAGTTTCACCAAGTATAGACCGGTGATTGTGTTTGTTGGAGCTAGTGGGAGCTACATAAGAAAATCACAAAGTTTATAAGTGTGTCGCTAAGACATAAGTTTTGGTCGAATCTAGTAAGTCAAAACAAATGTTTAATTTCATTATTAAACAAGTGAAAAACTAGGTGTGTTAAACTAGATTTATGATTCAAGTTTATGAACCATAAAAGAGTTAAAAGTTTAACATAACTTTTAAAGTTTTTCAAAGAAAGATAAAACAAGTAAGTTTTATAATAAGATAAGGTTTTTTTTCACAAAACCTAGTAAAACGTTTTGTACACCTCGTTTTAGGTATACATGTAAGTCGCGCAATTCTTGAAACTAAAAGTTTTAAAGAATAGTTCTTAAGTTTTAAAAAGGTGTCTTGTAGAATTCTTAAATTCAAAAGTCACACATTTTAAACAAAGATTAAGATTGGAATAAAAGTTTAAGTTTATTTTAAGACTTAAACAAACCCAAGAAAATCTTAGATCGAAGTACTATCCACCTAATGGAACACCTCACTTATTAAACGATATTCATATTGTAAGGATAAAGAACTTTAGATATGGATTCAAATCATTGCGGGTGTCAGGGTGCGTAAGGTTCTGTGATAATCAGGAGTCCCGGCGCAGAGCATCGCACTGTCTTAGATGGTCTGATCTATTTTGGTGATAATCGGGAGTCCCGACCCAAAAAGTACTTGAGTAGAATAAACATACTAGATTTTATTTATAACTTAGAAATGTACAATTAGATTGTACAAGGTTGTAATAAATTATAAATCTAAAGATTCTACGACCCCTAGGAATCGTGTCAAGTCTTGATACGATCGGTAAGGATGTTACCTACCAGAAACAGCATGTCTCATCGGGAAGTGCCCAAACCTTACGGCGAGAATGTGATATATGGATCCTAGGCTTAAAATATTAATTATGGGTTTATCATATATTTTAGAGAATATTTATTGATGATTACTAATTAAACTGGGTTTGATTTGTAGATGGCAGCAACAAACACAACGATAACCTACAACAAACTCTCGCGACGTTTCTTTCCAGGAAAGAAAGAAAAGACTGGGTCAAATTTCCTCAATTGGAGGCGTGATTTTAAGATCATGCTCAGACAAGAGAGTGATAGGATTGACCGAGAAAGAAACGTGTTGAAAACCCCTACCAAGGATGAAGAAAACGAACCAGGACAAGCATTTTACGCTTGTAAGGCGTTCGCTTCTGGCAAGATGGCTGAGGGAGCATCAGTAGGCGCACACGTCATGAGAATGAAGGTGCACGTTGATCACCTTACTAGACTTGGTCACCACATGCCATTGCAGTTAGCAATTGACGTGATACTCAACTCATTGTCCGATGACTACAAGTTCTTTGTAGGCAACTACAGCAAACGTAATATGGATAATTCCATTCCCGAGCTACAATCCATGCTCGAGGCTGTTGAGTTGAATATTGAGACCAATTCTAAAAGAGGTCGCACAGCTGATGATAGCGATGAAGAAGGGCATGGTGGTAAAGGAAAGGGTAAAACCTATCCTAACCAAGGATTGCCGAATGGTAAAGGTGTCAAACAAAATGTCAAGAAGGTTAAGCCTAACACAGCGAGGACCGAGAATCGGTGCTTCAAGTGTGGTGAGGCTGGGCATTGGAAAAGGAATTGTCCAAAGGGTGCGAGTGGTAGTGGAGGAAACGCAAGTTCCTCAGGTAACACAACCACACTTCTTAATCACTTTAAGATACTTGTAAAGTACATTACGAGTAATCTAACTTTTGCAATCGTTTATTGCAGGAGGAGATGGAAAGTGATGACGACCGGCATGAGATGGTGATGATCCCACGAGCACCAAGTTTTTTATAATTCAGTATTTTGTGGATTCAGTAAAACAATTTCATTTTATTATTTGGATAATTTTATTTTATGTTAAAAAAAGTTTTTCTTTGGTTTTAATTAATTTCGAATCCATGGTTGAATTATATTGTGTGCATGTGTGATAATTACGCTAGTCAAGGTTTATGACTAGATTGTGAAATCAAGTTTTGATTTACTTTATATTTCATGTTATATATTTGTTTGATTGTTGTATGAATAATGTTTTGATAAGCTCAAGGTATTTAGATACTAGTAAATTAGAAAGTTTTTTTTTTCTAGTGAAAGTATTTAAAAGTTTTATGGAAGCATAAGGTTCAAAAGTCATTGAACTTAGTCAGAACATCTTAAGTAATGGTCATTACTTACGATAGAAAGTTTTAAAGTATTAGTATTAATATAGTATGATTATATTGGATATAATCAAGATAGATTTTAAAGAGTATTATTACAAGTCTTTCATACTTGTAATAAAGGATTTGATGAAGTCATAATTCCCTAATAGGAATAATTGGATATTCGTAAAATGGAAGTAAAATGACTTAGACATTAAATGAACTCTTAAAAGGTACAAACTATATTAAAGTATTTAAGAATTAAAAGGTTTTATTGCAAGTCTTTTATACTTGTAATAAATACATTATTTAATCAAGTCATAATTCCCTTATAGGAATAATGGATATTTGAGAAATCCAAGAAATGATTTTGGTATTAAATAAAGTTCTTAAAAGAATACTAATATGTTTAAGAATTGAAAGTATCGTCTCAAGTGTTTTATACTTGTTAGATACAGTAATTAATAAAGGTCATGATTCCCTAAACAGGAATGTTGGATATTCGCAAATCCAAAGGATGATCTTAATTATTGATAGAATTCTTGAAAGATTCAACTACAAGTTATTGACTAGGTCAAAGTAGTTTAAGAGATGCTTAAATTCCATAAAAGTAAGTGGGAGCTAAGACTAACATAATTCATTAAAGAAGGTAGTGAATTTAGTAAGTTAGTAAGACATTAACAACAAGGTTTTACCAAGTCGTTGGCCAAAGAGTTAAGAGAAATAAATGATCGTTAATTAGATTATTGCAAACCTAATAGCGTGATCACAAGTCTTGTGATTAATTATTGCATATCTAATAGGATATTCACACTCCAGTGGATAACATGATCATTTAAGGAGATTTCTCTAACTAGTAAAGAGATATCTACAAATCAAGTAACTAAAAGAGGCTTTAGTTACAAGGAGAATTTTATGAATTCAAGAAACTAAGGAGTTAATTTCCAATCCTCCTATGTTTACCGATTTACATAAAAGGCAAGACTAGAATATGTTCTAGATCATTGCAAGAACAATATCTAGCAAAGACAAAAGTAATAGTGTTCCTAAATGCTCGTCTTATGTCTTTAGTTTAATAGAAATGATTGGTTTAGTGATAAAGTTACAATTAAAGTTGTAAGAATCATTAAGTAATCAACACAAACCAAAGGAATAACTAATGATCCAGTAATAATTCAACATCTATGTCCAGTGAGGAATAATACATGAGTTAGTATCATTATTATTCAGACTTTGTATGTTTTACAACATCCATGAATAAAAGTCTATTTATTCAAAAAGGTATAAATCCATGATTACTCGTCTTGGTGGGAACCTTGTTGGGACGTTAATGTCATCGCGATGTTTGTTGGTAGATTTGAAGTTCTTCGAGAATAGCTACACAAGTTTTGTGTAAACCAAATATCGGTGATATTCTGTTGGAGCTCAACGAATATTGGATTGACGACCGTGACAATACTTCGTGGTTGAAAAGTTCAAAAGTATTGTTCACTAGGATTGTCCTTAAGCCTGAGGTATTTGGTTTAAGATACAATGACTAATGTGCTTTGGTTCGTCTTAGACAATTCTGAAATATGATTGTCATACGAGGCCTTACTGGGTACAGAGGAAATTGTATTTTGAATCGAAATATAACAAGATGGCAATTACACCTCCACTTTAGGAGAGATATTTATAGGTCCTTTGACATGAAGAGAAACTGACAAGTGCACGGCCGTGCCCAAACGAACTGAGTTGTTCTTTGTCGTTTATCACAACAGTTTGAATCAAGAAGTCATAAAATGATTTCGAATACATGAGTTGATAATTTCTACCATGCTCATATTCGTTGTCACAAATATCGTGCTGCAAGGGATAAGCCTAACATAGTTGCCCAAGAAGTAGAGACAGAGTGTTCTCTACTAGGAGACGCTATTAAAGAGTTTTTCATAAACTATACCTGGGTTACGTAATTTGTTTTTATGGGGTTGGTTACCTACATGCCCATCTAGAAGGCCACTGTAGCTCGTATCATTAAGACAAAGGTTACGAACTTGCACAAGTGGGAGTCTGAAGGATTTATGTGCACAGTTAGTCAACCTATGATGATACATCCATGCCTACGAAACACTTAAGGGTCACACCGGTGAGTGCATGTAATACGCGCAAGATAAGCAATGATACTACGAAGAGGAATGATTCATAATAGTCATTATGAATCAGTTAAGTATTAAGTTAAGTTTAACTTATTACTAGATTAGTTCAACTAACTAATTAATAAAAGTAGTTGTACATTTACTAGTTGAGTAAATATACAATGTGTTAATTAAAGATTATCCATGATATGATTTAAAGTCATTAAATCATATAGTAATTGGATAATATTGTTGTATAAATTATATAAAGGTTATTATATAATTAATTATTAAAAGTAAGACTACAAGTATATAATTCGTGTATATGGGTACCGAATTATTAGTGTATTAATACTAAAAATTTAATAGTTAAGTGCAACAATAATAAACAAGTTAAACTATAAGGGGTGGAAATGTTAAAAGGAAGTTTAATTAAAGATCAAATATTAATTAAACAAGAGGGTTCTAAGCGTAACTTATTTGTATATAAATAAGAGGCTTAGGGTAACCCTAAAACCCCTTGTAGCACCTCACGAATTTCTCCCTCTCCTCCCCTTTGGCTTCGGCCAAAATTACACACAACACAAGCCTTTGTGTTCTTCGTGTTCTTCGTGTTCTTCAAGTATTGAAGAACAAGTTCATTGCTTAGATCAACTAGAAGATCGCTCGATTTGTTCATCATCAGTGGATCTATCTTAAGCAAACAACAACGTATGTTTTGGGAAACATCTTTCTCCCTTCTCCCCTCTTGGACGAATTCGACCAAAGAACCCTAAGGTTCTTTGGTTGATGGTCGAACGAACCACACATGCTATGTGTGTGTTCGAGTTCTTCGTACAAGGTTTCTTTCATGTTAATCTAATCTAGATTTCCAAAATCTCAATCCTTTAGGGTGTAAGAATTAGGTTTAATCCCACTTCCGCTTTTAGGGATTAAATCAGCTAGTTGGTTTTAACCGGTCAAGAACAAGTTCATGTTCTTGGTCAGTATAGTTCGAACCAAGTATACTAGGAGGTCGGTCCTATGGATCGATCAGTTGCTAGATGCATGGTAAAACCCTTCAAAAATCCCATTTGTTGTTGCGGCCATACACTACCTGCGACAACTATCATATTTGTTGTTGCGGCCATATTCTACCCGCAGCAACAATCTAAATTTTCAGTTTAATCAATTAACTAATTGGCAAACAAAAACAAATTTCATAAAAATACAACGATGCATGTTGAATTCAAGGACAAAATGTAACAAACTATTACAAATAAACCCAAAACAAGGACAACATAAACACAAAGCTAACAAAGATGCATGCATATATGTTGAATTCAGAGAAGAGTAACATTGAAGATAACTCCACAACCATTATTTGTTTCTTCGAGATCAAGGGTGAACATCACATGTTGGTTCGTGTGGATGCCCATCTTCTATTTGAAGTCGACCATATCACCATTGATAGTCATATGGTCTATAAAACGAACATTGGACCTCCTTCGATCACCGTGGCATTGTAAATTGAAAACTTTAGCGTATGGGGGACTCATCTCAAGGTTTTGCAAAGAAACCAAATGACGCTCATCCCAAAGTTGGTGATCCCTAACAAATTTTGCTGTAACAGTCTGATGAAAGAAATGAAATTTAAATTTATACTACATATTATAATAGAAAGAAATTAGAAAGAAAAATCATACAATTTTTTTTTGTCATGGATGCACACCATTTTACGATGAAGAAATTATTAACTTGTACTTCGTGATCACCAATATGCAGACTAGAACTCATATTAGAAACTTAGAAAGAATCTTATTTTGAAAAGTATTTTTTTGATATAACAAAAGGAATGCATGAAGTCTTATATATATATATATATATATATATATATATATATACTTAATTATAGAAACTTACAAACCCAACTAAAATTTTTGGCGGGATTGGGGATTTGGCGCGCATCACAACTGTACAACCGCATCTCCAAACAAGTAAATAGTCATTTTGAATCTGCTACAGCATCATCAAGATTCGCGTGAGAACAAAATCTGCTGCACCATGTGAATCTTGATGATGCCGCACCAGTAAGCAATGACTTAATTTATCTTCATATATGAAAATTAAGTTTGATCCATCAAAATAATGGCAATTAAAGTACAATATATAGAGCTGATATTAATTAGTTCTCTTTTAATTTCAAAGAAACTATCATCATCTATATTTTACTATCTCAAGAAAATATTTGATTCTCCTGCAACACTACCTATGATGTGGTAAAAATCGAGGAAAAACATTTGTGGTTGCGGTTTCCATATTTGTTATTTCGGTTATGAGGATAAGTTTTAAAAAGTAGCTGCAACACTAGCTGTAACTTCCATCCAACTTGATCTGCATTATTTACTCGATGCATTTAATTTAAATCCCAAAATATTAATTCAAATAAAATTGGTGCAGTTACACTGTTACATTTGTTATTGCGGTTTTCCGTATTTGTTATAGCTAGATGAAGGTCAATTTTCCCTCTTCAATTTCGACGCCCTTGGTTATTATATATAGTTAATCAATATTATTCTAAAATGTAGTTACAAGAAAATTATTAATCGAAAACCTTTTTTGGTTATTAACATCATGAGTTCCCAAAACGAAAATTATCCACAAGAAATTATTGATATCGAGTCTTCTACCGACAATGATATTAACAACTACCGAAGTGAGGATCCTCTAGAGCACATCCATTACTTTGCTGTGAAATTGACCTCGCAAGTTATACAACGGAGGGAAATTGTATGCATTCTATATCCTGGTTCTTTTTTCTTTCTGTTTACTGTTTATGATGATGAAATATTTTTTGATTTCTTAATTTCAGACTATACCAGCAAAGGTGGTTCAGGATCTCAAGCTCTTCAACTATGGCACATGTTGTGTCTTCGAGATGGGGGAAACGAGTCAGAGGTTCGTGTTGGTTGATACCTTTCGTAATCGAAAGAAACCAATTGAAGAAAGACACTATGGCCCGATCACCATTCATGAGGATTTTGACGAGTTAAGAATGAATTGGGGCATCCATTGGAACCAATGGGTTGTTTTCACCATTGATCTTGAGAAAATGAAGCCTGGAGGCCGAGTTTTCATGAAAGTTACCTTGTTTTAATTAGCTTTTGGTTAATAATTTTGTGACTTTTTAATTTTCCCTTGTAATGCATACACGTTTATTAATATTATCTAAAGTATTTTTAGTTAACCATCTATCTTCAAAGTCTCCGATAAAAAAAATCTATCTTGAAATTTAGAATATCTAATTTCAAATAATTAGTTTATAATATTAATAGATTAATATTAATATTTTAATTGATTAATTTATAATATTAACAAATTAATATTAATATTTTAGTTGATTAATTTATAATATTAACAAATAATGACTGAGATCTTTAAACAAGTTTTACTTGTCTAACGTTATTTATTGTAACACCTAGCATACATTTGTTATTGCGATTGTTTTACTTTTGTTGTTGCGGGTTGTAAATTTGTTATTGCGGTTCGACAGCAATAACAAAAAAAAAAATTGAATTATTTAATATACCATGAATAAAATTTAATAGTCTATTGTTGCTAATTCCATGAACAATAATAATTTAGAATGTCTAATTTCAAATAATTAATTTATAATATTAGCAGATTAATATTAATATTTTAATTTATTAATTTATAATATTAACAAATAATGACTGAAATCTTTAAACAAGTTTTACTTGTCTCACGTTATTTATTGTAATGGCTAGCATACATTTGTTATTGCGGTTTTTCTACTTTTGTTGTTGCGGGTTGTTTGTTTGTTATTGCGGTTTGACAGCAATAACAAAACAAATTTGAATTATTTAATATCCAACGGACATATTTTGAAATAGTTGTCTTTCTTCTTCGTTGAGATCCTGTTTTCGTTCTGCTACTCTTTTTAAGGTAATTTCGTTTTCTTTTTTTAATTTCATGCTTTGAAGTAGACTTAGAAATATAAGTATCTTCCAATTAGTTGCCAAAATAGACACCTTACATTCATAAAATAGAGAATACAGTAGATTATGCAAACATTGCATATCCTATGAAAACTATGCAAATCCCTATTAAATACAATTTCATTTTCCTTAGCATTAAGTCACGTTCCTCCAGCTTCATTTCAAGATTGTTCTTCGAGTTTATTAATCCTGGAATGATTTGTTTGGATCTTTCACACATAACAGGATCAAACCACACAAAAAACCTACATGTAGAACCCTATAAAAAACAATATACAATTGTTAATAAGTTGAATTCTAAAATGGTTATATATTAAATATCTTCAAAAGGCCTTACCTTTGTTGGACATGTATAAAACCTTCGTCCAGGGTTTCTGGATGTCCATGAAGTGTGAATCACTGCTTGTTTGCCACATGATGAACATAAAACCATCTTGTAGCTAGAAAAATAATGTGTTCGTTTTTTTTTAGATTGATAAATGGCTGAATATGAGACTTACTTATATATCCTTCAATTACCATTTAAATATAATATTAATTAATTTTTATTATGGTTTTATTAATTTTTAGATGGAGCGTAATTATTGGATGTATCAACCTATACGTTCGTCCGCCGATTATGTCATCGGTGTTGGAAATTTTATTCGGTTTGCTGAATCGAATCGCGTTAAGAACGCAAGTCCTTCGATTTTATGTCCTTGCAACGTTTGTAAAAACTCTAAAAGATTCACAAACACCGCTGATATAGAGCACCATTTTTTCGCCATGGTTTTATGTATAATTACACTAGTTGGTCAAGTCATGGAGAATCACGACTTGATTGTAACACATCTTCGAGCAATGTAAATAGTAGTAGTGCATATACAACATTGAACAATGACTCATACCACGATAACGATCAATACACTTCAAATCACCGTTTCGATGAAAGTATTAATGAATTGGATACTAATATGAGTGGTGACGTTGGTGAACAAGATGAATTACATCGATTATATGATGAAGCCGAAACACCGTTATATAAAGGTTCTAAATTAATGAAACTTGATGTTGTGTTGAAGTTAATTAACTTAAAGATGAAAAACGGATGGAGTGATACAAGTTTCACAACCCTATTAGAGCTTTTACATCATGAGTTGCTTCCGGAAGAAAATGGATTAGCAATTTCTACATATCGAGCAAAAAAATTAATGTGTCCAATGGGATTGGAAGTAGAAAGAATACATGCATGTCCCAATAATTGTATGTTGTTTCGGAACGAGTTCGTAAATTTGCATAACTGTGCTCATTGCGGTGCATTGAGGTATAAACGGAAAAAAGATACGGATGAAGTTGACGATGATGTGACAAAGAATGGACCACCGGCTAAAATGTTGTGGTATCTTCCTATTATACCAAGACTAAAAAGGTTATATTCAAACGAGAAAGAATCCAAGTTACTTTGTTGGCATTCAGAAGAACGTGTGATTGACGGGAAAATTAGACATGTTGCGGATTCACCGCAGTGGAGAAACATTGATAAAAGGTATGTTGAGTTTGGGAAGGAGATCAAAAACATACAGTTTGGGCTTAGTTCGGATGGGATAAATCCTTTCGGTAACATGAGTAGTCGTCATAGTACGTGGCCAGTTCTCTTATGCATTTACAATCTCCCACCATGGTTATGCATGAAACGGAAAAACATTATGATGTCCTTGTTGATTCAAGGTCCGAAAAAACCGGGTAATGATATTGATGTTTATTTATCCCCTTTGATTGATGACTTAAAGACTCATTGGAGTGATGGTGTAGATGTATACGATGCTTATAGAAAAGAACAATTTAAATTGCGGGCCATGGTTTTTTGTACTATCAATGACTTTCCAGCATATGGTAACTTGTCAGGATACAAAACGAAGGGTAAGAAAGCTTGTCTTGTTTGTGAAGATGAGACAAGCTCGGTGTGGTTACGAAATTGCCAAAAAACTGTATACATGGGACATCGAAGATTCCTAACCAAGAGTCACCCGTTGAGGAAGAAGACGATTGAGTTTGACGGAACTTCCGAGGTCAGGACGGTGAAGAAACGATTTGATACATTTTCACGAGTTGAAAATATTAATGTTGTCTTAGGTAAGAGATTCTGTATTGATAATGATGCCATATGGAAAAAGAAGTCCATATTTTTTCAATTGCCTTACTGGAGACATTTAGATGTTAGACATTGTCTTGATGTTATGCACATAGAAAAAAACGTATGTGAGAGCTTGATAGACTTATTATTGGATATGAATAATAAAACTAAAGATGGTATTAAGGTTCGAAATGACATGGTCGAGATGGGAATACGTAAAGATCTTGCTCCCGTACAATGACGCACTCGTACTTATCTTCCACTCGCATGTTATAATACAACGAAAGAAGAAAAAAAAAAGTTCTGCCAATGTTTGCACGATATTAAGGTTCCGTCATCTTATTCAGCAAACATTCAAAGATTTGTATCGATGAAAGATTATAAATTGCTTGGGATGAAGTATCACGATTGTCATGTTTTGATGACACATATGATTCCAATCGCAATTCGTGGAATTTTACAAGATGATATCCGACATACAATCACAAAGCTTTGTTTGTTTTTCAACAATATTCATACGAAAGTTATTGATGTCGAAGATTTGGGCAAATGGGAGAAAGACGTTTATGTTATCCTTTGTGAACTAGAGATGCACTTTCCACCATCATTTTTTGATATAATGGTTCACCTAATATCTCATATCGTACAAGAGATTAAGGCATGTGGTCTTGTATTTCTACGTTACATGTACCCTTTTGAAAGTTACATGGGAATATTGAAAGGTTATGTAAGAAACCGTAATCGACCAGAGGGAAGTATTATTGATGGGTATACTTCTGAAGAGGTGATTGAGTTCTGCCAAGGTACGTATGTAATATATAGGATCAACTATAGCAAAAATTAATTTATTATATATTTTGTTTTTCTTAGGCTGTATGGAAGGTGTCAAAAGTGTTGGCGTTCCTAAGAGTCGCCATTTAGGTCGACTTGAAGGAAAGGGAGGAGTAGGTTTTCAGATAATAGTACCAATGCACGAAGAACTACAAGTTGCTCATTTAGTAATCTTAAAGCACATGCCATGCCTCACTCCATATGTTGATGAACATATGGATATGTTAAAGTCGACGAACCCGGGTAAACAACAAGTGTGGTACATAAACAACCAAAACAAGGATTTGGCAAGTTGGTTGAAAGAGAGGGTGACAACAAGTGGTGACGCTGATGACACTGTCAAAACATTGGGACAAGGTCCAGATGCCAGAGTAAAAACTTACCAAAGATATGATATTAATGATTATACATTTTACACCAAAGATCAAGATAGAAAAAGTAAAGTGCAGAATAGTGGAGTTACAGTAATAGTATCAACAACCGAAATCGATAGGCGTGATCAAGATACATTGATAAGCATCGCAAAAGATTCTTATTACGGTGTGATACAAGAAATTTGGGAATTGCAGTATTCTGATTTCATAATCCCAGTGTTCAAGTGTAAGTGGGTAAATAACCGTACGGGTGTTAAAGTTGACGAATATGGTTTTACACTTGTCGATCTTGAAACTAATGGCTACAAATCCGAGCCATTCGTTCTCGCAACACATGTAACACAAATTTTTTCGTCAAAGATCCGAGCAAAGCAAAATATCACATTGTGTTGCAAGGTAAAAGACGTATTCTTGGGGTTGATAATGTTGTGGATGAAGAAGAACACGACAACTTCGGTGATTTACCACCATTTTCCGTCAGTATCGAACCCGGGAATTTTTAAAACATGAATAGAAGCACATATGTACGAACTGACGGAGAAGGAGCATATATTTAATAACTCGATCTATTATATATTATTGAAAATTAATATTTGTATTATATATGTGTTTTAGTACTATGCAATGTATAATTAACCTACTGTTTTATTCATGTGTAATGTTTTTTAATAATTTGAATTTGTAACTATGCAACGTTCTTGTAGGTTTAAAAATGAAACGCAAAACCGCAACAACAAATCAAAAAAACCGCAACAACTAATTCACCTAAACCGCAACAACTAAAAAACCGCAACAACTAATAAACCTAAACCGCGCTAACAAATAGATAAAAAACCCGCTAAACGAAACAAAGACCCGCTAAAATGAAATTGTTTATTCCAAATTTTCAAATTCCAAAACATAAGTTATCCAAACATCGAATCCTTAATCACTTTTGCACAAAACCTTAATCGACGAAAGCGTCGTTTTCTCCACCATAATCACTTGCACTAGTTCGACGGAGTTTGGATTCACCGTCGTTTTCTTCACCACCGATAGTAATCGTCGTTGCTTTGACCACGTCGTAACCTTAATCACTTTTCCCAAAACCTTAATCAGTACTTCTCGTCGACCTAAACCCTAGTTTACCTTTACATCGCCGATATTCCTTTACCAAGCTAGGTATTAAAGTATTCTGTTAATGATTTTTTGTGTTTGTTATGCATTCGTTCGTAATAAACTGTTTTTGTTAACGTATTATATTCACGCATTTGTGTCCTAATTCTACAGAAATGGCCGATAATTCAGGACGTAAGAGACGTAGAGGCGAACATGGTCCTGCATCTTTTGGGAAGAAATATAGCAAAGATGTATATAAAACTGAATTTGATGAAAATCATATCCCTAAGAGTAAAGAAATGATTTCATGGTTTGGGATGACGGTTCAACATCGTTTCCCGCTAGCAACTGATATGGGCAAAATGGACAGAGACAAATTTGAAGAACTATGGCTGGATACCAAGGTATGTATGCATGCCAGCAACGATACTTATGGAGTATGACATGAAGAACCCTAATATACATCTTTCTTCATTATCGTTGTGTGGTTATTTATAAACTTTGAATACTGATCACGAGGTTGTCAGCTAAAAACCTTCTATATTTGCCAAGTTTAAATGTTTTTTTTGTTCTAAGTGTTTAAATTACTGAATAATGTGATATGGATACCAAGGCATATAATTTTTTTACTCTAAATTATAGAATATGTGGAATATCAAGAATGATGATGCAAAAGAGATAATGAGGAAGAAAGCTGTGAAAATGGGTACAAATTTTAAATCTAGGCTTATTAAACGTTTCGTCCTTACAGGTAAGGATGCTTGTGAGAAGTATAAGTTTCTTATTAGGGATGATTGGGAAGCATTTAAGGCACAAAGAAGCACCCCGGAATTTTTGGTATCTCTTAATTATATTATATGTTTAGTATTGTACAATATTTTATTATTAACAACTTGTTAATTTGTGTAGCTAAAAAGTGAAAAAGCACTGGCAAGCAATGCAAAGAGACAATTCAAGGTCCACGTGGGCCGAAGCGGGTGGACCCGTTTTAAAAAAAATAAAAAGGATGCAGTTTGGTCTGAACTTCTAGAAAACCACAGTGTTCTTTCGGAGATTCAAAATGAACGGTCTAGGTTGTTTTTGATGGGTTGTGCAGTAAAGAATAGTGAAGGAAAGTTTGAACTTCCTAACGAAGCGTTGAACAATTTCCAAGTTTTGGTAAACTAAGTTTTATTTAATTGAAGATTTTTATCCTTTTGGTAAACAAATACTTTTTGTAGCTCCCGGAAGAGAAAAAGATGATAGAGGATGGTACTTATGCATTAAATAAAGAGGATTCTTTAATTCGTATTCTAGGACGCGAGCATGGGGGTCGATCTCGGACCGTATCTGAGGTAATTGGATACACAAAGGTTAAAGGTGGATTGATTAGAAATGTGATCCCGCAAAGTACCCCCGCGGTCAACACAAGCCACCATGATTCATGTGGGTCCCGTGGAACGGTGAAACACTATCCACCTATTGAGGTAACATTTTAAAAGTTTTGCAGCCTATACTATCCAGCCTAATTATTGTATCTGATTTACAGGTGTTGTCACGATGTGAGTTGCTAGTTAGGGTGGCTGATGCCCATTTAGTCAAAGTTGGTTCTGGACAAGTATGGCCAACTGTGGTATTCCAACTGTTACATAATAAACCGATTGCCGATGGTTGTGTAAAAGTCCAAGGTGATGAGATCGTGGCTGGAAAGGAGGATTTTTCTGTCCATCCTCTCACAAAAACAGATGATGTTCAAACAGTTGATAATTTGCCTTATGAGATAGTACAGTAGCCAAGATATGCAGTGAAGGTATATTTTAGTTTTATTTTAATATTTTTGGCCCGTTTTATCTAACTTTGTAGAAATTGTTTAGGTTATCGGCGATGGGCTTGTCAATTCCCCGGAAAGGAATTGAGAGAATCCTCTCCATTTGATTTGTCAACAAATAATGTTTATAGACCAGAAATTCCCGAAACTTCCCCTTTAGACCAAGACTTTTATGGATATACACACATGGTTAGTCTTATCATTATCATTATTTTGATCATTATTTTTAAATACTAATGTTTTTATCATTACCTATTCTAGTTGCAATCGGTGGATCCAACATTCCCCGCAGCCCAAACATTCCCTGCAGCCCAAACCGTCACCGCAGCCCAAACCGTCCCCGCAGCCCAAACCGTCACCGCAGCCCAAACCGTCACCGCAGCCCAACCCATTAACCCAGCCCAAACAGTCCCTGTAGCCCAAACAGTCACTAAAGCCCAACCCATTATCCCAGCCCAAACCATCACCGAAGCCCAAACAGTCCCAGAAGCCCAACCCGACAGCCCAGCCCGAACAGTCCCTAACCCCCAAACACCCACCGCAGCCCAAACTGTCAATAAATCCCAACCCATTAACACACCCCAACCCGACAGCCCAGCCCGAACCATCCCCGAAGTCCAAAAAGTCCTTGAGGCCCAAACAGAACCCGAAGCCCAAACGGAACCCGAACCCGAGAATATTCCTCTTGATCCTCAGTACGACGAGCATTATGCGATGGTATTGGTCTTAGTGTTCCTTCCCCTCCGGGTATGTATAGACATATTCAGAAGGCATCCCAGCCACCGAGGTTTTACAATTTGCTCGATTCAATTGGGTTGATAGTAGCATGATACATTTTTATGTCAATGTAAGCTTAATATTTTAATATTTGGGTATAATTGTATTTACTAACTTTATGTTGTATATTTAAGGTATTATTATGAAATGGATATTTGTGCATTTTTCAATGCACACTATATTACCGAGCCAGAATGTCGCACCAACAATAACTATGTCAGAAAACATATCAGGGATGTTTTAAATCATCATCCAAGCAAGTCATACGTTCTTGCACCATACTATCAAGGGTAAGATTTAATTTTCCATAATACAAGCAACACTGGATGTTTTAAATCATCATACAAGCAAGTAACTTTGATTAATTGCTTGTGTTTACTTGCAGGCAACACTAGATGCTTTTTATCCTCTGTCCTAAAACAAATATTGCATATATTGTTGATTCTCTAAAGCGTGGAACGGGTCCCAATTACTACATTCTTGTACAAGTAATCAATGATATGTTTCCCCGTAGATTTCAATGGATAAAGACAACTGTATGTTTTCAATTTCCATTTTTTACCAATTTATTTAAGATGTATAAAATATACAATTAAAATATTATAGCGCTGGAAACAAGAAGAAAGTTGGGAATGTGGTTACATTGTTGCTCGACATATTGAAGAATTTTTACAGACCATACAGTTTAACATCAAGCAATCTGTAAGTTTATGTTATAGTTTTAATATATTACTCAAATAGATTTAAAAAATTATAGATATTAATTGTTTTTCATGAGCAGATGTGGAAGACTAATAAGAGTTTTGAAGCTTCTATGATTCGTGAATACATTGCAAGGTTGTTGTCCTCGTATCTCGAATGGATGAAGAGGTGCAAGATAAATGATGCCACTTATTGAAGGTTAGCAATTAAGCAAGTGTAAATTTTTGAATAGTTGTAAATTTTTGAAACATGGTTCATTACACTGATCACAACCTGCAAGTGTACATTTTTTTTGACATTAATTTACTGTGCGGTTGTACGTTTTTGTGTGCTATCTATAAATATATAAGAGCTAGATTTTAAATAGAATATAATAATATATATATATATATATATATATATATATATATAAGGGCGAGCTATTTACAGAACCCATTTTTTGCGTAGAACGAAGCAGAACTCATCTATGAATATTAGAATTTAGTAAAAAAAATATGCAAAACAATAATATTTAACCCAAATCAAACATATACTTTAAGAAAACCATCAAAAATATTGAAAAACATATATGTTCAAATAATGCAAAAATAACACTTATGTATATATACATGAAAACATACATGCACAAAAACATATATGTTTCCGTGCTTGAATAAAATACATGTGTGGGGGGTCCCTCGTTAAATCACTTCACGTATCTTCCATGATCATTTCATTTTGAAATTCAATGGTTTAGATTGAGTTCTGCGGGTTCTGTAGCCTAAAATGGGTTCTGTAACTAGCCCTTCACTATATATATATATATATATATATATATATATATATATATATATATATATATATTGTGGAATGATTTTTTTTGTTTATTTTGAATGCCTAATATTGCAGTTACTTTATCATGTGTGCGAATAACTAATATTGCGGGTATAACATCTAGTGTAGTGTGCGAATAACTAATATTGCTGGTATAACATCTAGCGTAGTGTGCGAATAACTAATAGCGCGTTGTATGCTTTAATATTGCGGTTTCTTTCTTATTGCGGTCTCCAAGTTTGATATTGCGGTCTCTCTTTTGTTGCGGTGTTGGCTTTAATATTGTGGTTTCTTTCTTGTTGCGGTCTGTATGTTTGATATTGCGGTTTCTCTTTTCTTGGGGTTTGTTTGTTTGATAGTGCGTAGTTTGTTAGTGCGTTCCTTTCCCCGCATTATCAAAGCGTTTTCCCCGCAACAACAAATCGTTTCTGTAGTAGTGTCAGTCACTTTTTTTAGCATCATCAGTTCGGTACTTGGTCCGCCCAGAACTATTTTTTTTCGAATCCCGTTTCTAGTCGGTCTGGACCGGTTCGGTCCGGTTCTTAGACCGTGCACATGCCTAGTTTAAGATAAACCATATATCATCGCATCAAACTTTTAAGAGTTAGCATGCCAAATCAGTGAAAGTTTGATGACTAAAATTAAATCCATTTTTTAACATTTGTATGCTAGGAAATTTACTAAAAATGTAACTCAATGAGACATTTTTGAGACAGAAAGGTGCATTAATCATAGTCACATTTTCATTATGCTACTTACATGCAAAAGGGACATTTTGGTAGTAAGTTACATGAAACTACATGCCAGAAATGTGTAATGCTTCATATTGATAAAATTATAAGAAACCTATGTACATAAAACACCATGTGAAGATATTTATTACCTTTGTTTTAATTGGCGTTCATCAATTTTGGTGTCTAATTATGATGCATAACATATTCAACAACTAACTTAGACATTTACGGAATAACATTTTTTCTCTTAAATACTTTAGATTTCATCATATAGTAAATAGATTTAATATACATATACATAAAAACTGAAAACATTTCTCTTTCAAATACTATAATATTCGACTAATTAGTATTTCAAGAAAGCTTTTAATGGTAATTTTATTATAAAAGTTTTATAATAAAATTACCATTAAAAGTTTATGCGAAAGAAACCTAACCTAATTGACTGGAGATCACAGGTTAAAAAACTTATAATTACAAGAATAAATCATACCTTAAAATATAATGCTATTTGTCAGGATCGATTAACTATAGACAAGTTAATAAACACCTTAGATCTAATTGATGATAGAAGTTGCAGCGGATCAACACTATATCAATAATTAAGAACAATGAACTGTAAGAACAATATGCAAGAATATTAAGAACACAGTTTCACAAAAAGCTTCAATGTATATTATCGAGTTAACAATACACACGTACGTTTACAATTCGTAAGGAACTATTTATAATAGTCCTTGAAGCTAAACTATTTACCCTAGTTATTCTAGGACTTGATATACATCGAATAATAATAATATACATTGATTTACATTCTATAACTATCTATACGAAGATCTCGGACTTGATATCTTCCAAAAACGCGTTGTCAGTAGTAAAACTAATCACCAGTAGTAAATATGAAGATCAGTAGTAAACTTGGTGATCAGTAGTAAGTCCAGATACATCGTCAGTAGTAACTACAATGATCAGTAGTATCTTCAATCTTAGCATGATCAGTAGTAACTTAGTTATAGAGAACACCAGCATCAACTTCATCAGTAGAAACAAGTTCTGCCCCATCAGTACTAAGTATGTCAGTACTAACTGCAGCATCAGTAATAAGTTGATCTGAGTTTTGTTCCAACAATCTCCCCCTAAACTTATTGATTATCTTTTTAATCAATCAAGTTTCTTTTGTTCTTCTTGTTCTTTTCTTCTCTTCTCTAGAGTTCTTTGATTTTGTTGAAGTCTTTGTTCAATAATGTATCTGCTGTTCCTCTTTGTAAAATAATTCAGTTTATTTTGGAACATAACAGCATCATAGGGTTTCATCAAAGTGTTTATGAATATCTGATACATTGTCTTCTCAGAATGTGGATATTCTTTCTCATATAAGTACAATTCACACACTTTGCCTGATTTCTCAAAGAAGTACATATTTGCAGTAGGAATGACATTCCAAGCATACACATTACCTGGATTTGTAAATTGTTCTGGATAATTGTCTGGATAAAATGCAGCATCTATCATTCTAGTCAGGTATCCAGCTCCAGATTCTTTCCATGATTTCTTTGTCATTCTTGGTTTTCCAATAATCAGAAGCTTGATTACATCACTTCTTGAGCATGATCTGATTAAGGGTAACCATCCAGTGAATCTTTGTACTACTTTGTCTTCCCTTATGACTTCTATGACATTGTTCTGCATCACTCTCCAGTTAAGAATTGGATTGTTCTGTAGAGGAGCAACTGGCATTTCAAGAACAGGTATAATTTGTTTTGATTTCTTCTTAGAGCTTTGTTCTTGTTCAACAGATTTTCTTTTCTTAGATTGGGGAGTTGAAGTATCACCAACAGTTGAAATACTACCAGCTTTGATTTGTGTTGGACTGATTGGGATTAAAGTTTTGGCTTTCTTTGATTCTTCAGCTTCTTGTTCAGCCAAGTCTCTTTTCTTTGCAGTGCAGTATTTTTCAATAATAGAGATCATCTTCATTCTTCCAAAAGATTTTGCACTGTGACCTTTTGTCTTTAGAAAGTCTATCATAAGAGACTTTTGCTCAAATATATCATCTGGTAAATCACCTTTTGTTCTTTTGCATTCTGCTACAAGATCTTCAAGACAGTTTAGATGTTCTTCTTCTACTTTTCTAAGCCTTTTGAACTCTGCTTTTGGGCTTCTATCTGAACATCTTTAATTTGAACAGGTATTTTAACAGGAATTTCTCTTTGATTCTTCTTCTGTTCAAGAGCTTGATATTTAACTACCTTCTCCCAAAATCTCTTATTCTTCACCTTCCATTTGTCTTCTTTATCAGCTCTAACAAGATTTATCTTGTTTACCATGTAATGACCAAGAGCTCTGTTAGGGTAATCTTCATCATATATTTCTTTACCCTTTCCAATGTGTGCTGAAGGTGGAGGTGGAATATATTTCATGTCTGGCACTCCTCTTATTACAACAGAGGGAGCAAATGATCTAAGTTCATCTTGTTGAAGTATTTTTGGATGTGGAGGAAGTGAGCATTCATCAACCTCAAACCAATTCACATTATCATCAATGTCAGGTATGATAAGTGGTTGATCAGGTGTTGGTGGTTTGGTAATGATGACATGTCTCTCTCTTTCAATAAGCTCTGGAAAATGTAGTTCTTCCTCTTCAATAGTAACCAAAGTAGTTACTACTGGTGTAACTTCAGGAGTTACTACTGATAGGGCATCAGTAGTATTTGCTGCTTTTAATTCCTCTTCTTCATTTACTACTGCTATAATGTCAGTAGTGGGAGTTACTACTGGTGTTTCTTTTTCTGTTTGTTCTTTAGTAGGAGCAGTAGTAATTGGTTCTTCTTCTGTAACCATCATCTCTGGGCCTTCATCAACATTTGTTTCTTTTAAGTTTAAGAGGGAGGATGCTGCTGCTGCAATAGATTCATCAATCATTGTCTGTATATTATCTTTCTCCCCCTTAGTGAGCTCAACTGGTGGAGCCTCACTATCATCAATCTTTTTCTTCAATTTTCTGATGATTTTGGTTTGTTGATGAAGCTTGTGCTCATATAATCTCATCCTCTTGTTGATGGTGTTGACATGCTTTTTCATTGCAGCCATTGTTTTCCCTTGGTTTGTTAAATATGTGAGACAATCTTGTACAGTGGATTCCAAGGAATCCACTTTAGCCGTCAATTGTTGGATTTTAATACTGCCCTCACTCCATCTAGCAAGATCATCGGGCTTACTAACAGGTACATTGGTTTTAAGGTTTTCCTTCCTTTCCATCAATTCCACAGATCTGCCCTCATCACTGCTTGGTGATTCATTGGGTCTTTTAGACATTCTCTTCTTCCTAGAAGAAGCAGAGATGTCCCCCCTTGTGGTTTCTTGGCACCGGGGTCCTTTGAGTAACTCCTCAAATGAGTCATCACTCAAAGTTGCCGAGGTTTGGGTCCTAATGATGTTTTCACTGTCCTGTGCACCCACCTTTGGGGCATCAGTAGTGAAAGCCCTCCCCTCATGTCCTCTCTCCTCCTTGGAGGACAACTCTTTGAGCCTGGGGTGTGACTCGATGTGTCCCCTGGTGTCCTTTGAAGAAAGTTTCTTTCTTTTATAAATTGTGGAAATGTTTTTGGTTTTGTCTGGTAGGTCTTCCACAGAGTGAAGAGTAGCACTCTGCAGATTTATATCAAGTTCCTGGGACACATTCAGGACTTCTAAGTGAGTGGGTGATTGAGTGGCTATATGGGGTGGTGTTTGGGCTGTATTTGGGGGTGATGGAGTGGGTTGAGGTTCAACTTGGGTTGTAGCAATGGTTGAACCCTCTCCAATATTGGGTTGATCTTTGATCATGTTAGGAAACAGAGGGGTTTCCTTGCCCGAAAATTTAAATTGTTTTCTCATATTTGAGAAAACTTTCTTGTTCAACTCAGGTAATATAAAAATGTTTTTAGGAGTTGACAAGTTTTGTAATTCACAGTTTATGATATGTTGTAGAAATCTGGGATACATTAAAAATTTTGAAGAACTAAGATTTCCCAACATACCATCAAATATCATATTAGAAAAGTTGAATACTTGGTCTGTGCATAGACAGACAACAGCAGATGCTATTGACCTGTTAAACTCATTCCAAGTACTCCTTTTTGGAGAAACACAATGCTGAATAGTATGGACAAGAAATTTCCATTGTGGGGAGAGAAGACCTTTTTGAAAAGTTACTATGTTTAGTCTCCCCTCATATCCCATTTTGTTTAAAATTTCAGCAATGAATTCCTTGGGAAGAGAAGTCATACCTGAATCATCGTGTAGTTGTAGATGGTGTCTGATTGATTGTTCTGTTACTGTGATGTGCTTTCCATCTACTTTAGATTTTATCATTGATGATGTTGTTCCTTCTGTTCGCTCAGCATTGGTCCAGAAATCCACCAAGTGCTGTTGATATGATTTTGGGTTGACAGTTAAGGCAAACTGTATATATGAATTTCTCAAGAATTTTACGATCGGACGGGAATCTTTTGTTCCGTCGGGATTCTTTAAAAAGGCAACCATATTGTGAAATTCTGAGTATTTGAGGTCGGTTTGCACATCGAGAGCTTGTAAAGTTGCCATTGTTGTTGAGTTTTTGCAAGAATTTTGCTTTTGATGAAGAGTTTTTGATCGTAAACTTAGGGTTTATCGAGAGAATTTTGAGAATCGAAGTGAGATAATGTTAAATTAATCGACTACCGCCTTTTATATCTTTCGATTTACCCTGCAAAAAGACTAAATTGCCCTTCGAATCATACCATAACGGTTATTTTCATGGGGGTTAGTTTGGTAATTGTGATTCTGAAAGACCAGTAGTAAATAAGATATCAGTAGTAAAACGTCAGTAGTATCTACTAACATCAGTAGTAACCACCAACACATAAGTCCAATAGTATATGTGAATACCAGTAGTACTGACATACCAGTAGTATATATGTAAACCTAATACACATCAGTAGTAATAAGCTACCAGTAGTATTTTGTGCACATACCTACACACCAGTAGTACAGAAATACCAGTAGTAAAACACTTAAGTGAATAAATAATAATTTACAACAAAAACTTTACACATGATTTTAAATGAGATTTTAATTTATCAAAATCATTCCAATACTGCTAACCAAGAGGTTGAATCTTCCTACATCAAAGGCTTTTGTAAAAAGATCTGCTAATTGATCATCAGTATGAATTTTAACTACTTTGATTAATTTCTTTTCATTGCAATCTCTTATAAAATGAAATCTTATTTCAATGTGTTTGGTTTTTGAGTGTTTTACTGGATTGTTCACAATACTAATAGCACTTTGATTATCAATAAAAATGGGAGTTTTAAGGATAGAGATACCAAAGTCTAGAAGCTGGTTTTGAATCCATAGTACTTGAGCACAACAAGCAGATGCAGCTACATATTCTGCTTCAGCAGTTGATGTTGATACATTTGTTTGTTTCTTACATTGCCATGACACCAGTCTTGATCCAAAGAATTGACATCCACCAGTAGTGGACTTTCTATCTTGACATTCACCTCCATAGTCACTATCTGTGTAGGCTATGAGTTCAAAGGGTGAATCATGTGGATACCATAGACCTAGTGATGGTTTGCCTTTCAAGTATCTGAATATTCTTTTAACAGCTTGCAGGTGTAGTTCTTTGGGTCTTGCTTGATATCTTGCACACACACAAACACTATACATAATGTCAGGTCTTGATGCAGTTAAGTACATCAAAGAGCCTATCATTGATCTATATAAGTGTTCATCTACATCCTCCCCCTCAACATCAGGATGTAGGTGTTTATGTGTTTCCATTGGTGTACTAGCACTTTTACTGTCTTTCAAATCAAACTTTTCCAAGATGTCTTTGACATATTTTGATTGATTTATCAAGATGCCATCTGTTCTTTGATTGACTTGGAGTCCAAGGAAGAAGTTCATTGGACCCATAGAGCTCATCTTGAATTTAATTTGCATCAGTTCTTCAAATTCTTTGCATAATAAATCATTGGTTGAGCCAAAGATGATATCATCTACATAAATTTGTACCAGCAGAATATCATCTTTGACTTTCTTTGTAAACAAGGTTTTGTCAATGGCCCCTCTTTTAAAGTTATTCTTCAAAAGGTATGATGATAATGTGTCATACCATGCTCTTGGTGCCTGATGTAGGCCATATAGAGCTTTATCCAATTTGAACACATAATCACCATGTTTTGGATCTTCAAAACCTGGAGGTTGGCAAACATAGACCTCTTCTTCAATCTTCCCATATAGGAATGCACTCTTCACATCCATTTGATAGACTTTGAACTTTTTGAATGAAGCATATGCTAGAAATATTCTTATGGCTTCAATTCTAGCAACAGGAGCATATACTTCATCATAATCTATTCCTTCTTCTTGAGTGTATCCTTGGGCTACAAGTCTGGCTTTATTCTTGATCACTATCCCTCTTTCATCTTTCTTGTTTCTAAAGATCCATCTTGTTCCAATGGCTCTTTTTCCTTTGGGTAGAGGTACAAGTGTCCAAACAGCTTGTAACTTGAATTGAAGGAGTTCTTCTTGCATTGCCTCAATCCAGTTTGAGTCCTTCATTGCTTGTTGGATCTTCTTTGGTTCATCCTGAGACAGAAAGCATTCATACATACATTCATTAGCAATTAAACTTATATTACACATATTTGCAGTTAAGCTTTTGTTTAATTTGCTTCTTGTTTGAAGTGGTGAGTTAACATCACTTAGAACAAGGTCTAATGGATGGTTCTTCTGAGTCCTTGTAGTTGTGGTTTTATCAACTACTAGTTGATTTTCAAGATTGGACTCATTTGTCTCAGGCAGTTGTTCATCTTGTGATTCTTCATTGTCATGGATGTTTGGTTCATCATCATCTTGGTCAGAGTTACTACTGGAATTATCTTCATTAGGATCAGTAGTATTGTTGTTGTTACTGGTGTCAGTAGTATCATGAGAATCTAGGTTATTGTTGGGACCAGTAGTATTTTCAGTACTATTACTGGTACCAGTAGTATTGGAATTACTACTGACCTCATTCTCAGAGTTACTACTGCTTTCAGTATTTGAGTTATTACTGATATCAGTATTAACTATGGGAGCAGTATCAACAATTATGTATCTCATCTTTTCTTGACCAGTATTAACAGATGATGTTCCTTCTTTTTGATTAGGACAATTTGAATTACCTGCATTGAAATTCATATTAGAATTAAAAGATTTGGTTAGATTGTCTATGTTAAATAGCCAATCTGGACCATTTCCTTGTTCATTAGGTACATTTTCATTAAAGGATACATTGATGCTTTCTTCAATTATCCTTAGTCTTTTATTGAATACTCTGTATGATTTGCTTTGAGTGGAGTATCCCACAAAGATTCCATCATCAGCTTTGCAGTCAAACTTACCAATTTGTTCTCTTGTAATCAAAATAGTACAAGGACAACCAAATGATTTTAAGAAACTTATAGAAGGTTTTCTTTTATTAAAAAGTTCATATGGTGTTTTAAAATGTGGCTTAACTATTAATACTCTGTTTTGAACATAACAGGCAGTATTAACAGCTTCAGCCCAAAAGGTGATTGGTAATTTTGAATCTGCTAGCATTGATCTTGCTGCTTCAATGATGGTTCTATTTCTTCTTTCAGCTACACCATTTTGTTGTGGAGTTCTAGGTGAGCTGTATTGCCTGTCAATACCTTTAAGATCACAAAAGTTAATTAAGTTAGCATTTTTAAATTCTGTGCCATTATCACATCTTATGGCTTTCACTTTTTGATCAGATGTGTTTTCCAGTTTGATAATTAAGTTCTTTATGAGTTCACTTGTTTCATCCTTTGTCCTGAGAAAGAAAACCCATGTATATCTGGAAAAGTCATCAGTAATAACAAGACAATATTGTTTCTTTCCAATACTCATTACATTTGTAGGTCCAAAAAGGTCCATATGTAAGAGCTGCAAGGGAACAGAAATAGAGTTAACAATTTTGGACTTATGAGAAGTCTTGTGTTGTTTACCTTTTAGGCATGCAACACAATGATGATCACACATGAATTGTTTTTGAGGTAGTCCAATAACCAGATTTCTTTTAACTAAATTATTCATGTTTTTAAAATTTGTGTGACACATCCTTCTATGCCATAGTTCTGATTCAGTGGTGTTTGCCTTGGATATAAAACAGTTGACCTCATTTGTAGAAATGAGTTCTCCCCCTATATCTAGGCAATACACATTGTTTCTCCTAGGAGTTCTTAAAACAACATATTTTTCATCCAAAATAAAATCAGGAGAAAGAATGATGCACTCAATGTCTGTGAACAGAATTTTGTTCTTTTTATCACAAACTTGAGACACACTGACAAGATTGTATTTTAGTTCAGCTACATAAAATACATCATCAAAGGTAATTTTTCCATTAGTAACAGTACCTTTACCTGTAATCTTACCTCCTTGGGGATTCTCACCAAATGCCACATATCCTCCATCAAATGACTTGAAATCCTTAAGGATTTGCAGATTTCCAGTCATGTGCCTTGAGCATCCACTATCAATATGCCATGTTCTTCCTTCTTCTGGGATCTGAATGCTCTGCACAATTGAGTAAAGGATTAGTTAAGTTTGGGAACCCAAGCTTTATATGTCTTGGGTTCATCCTTTGAGAAATAAGCTTTGGGAGATTTAACTTTAAACACTTTTGGTACCCATACTTGTTTAGTACTAGTGTTTTGTTTTACTATTGCCCTTTTGAAGTTAGTACTGGTGTAAGAGTTTCCTACTGATCTTGGCTGATACCTATTGTTTTTAGCTTTTGAATACTTTACTACTGATGGACCAGTAGTATTTGGGTACTTACCATGTTTAGAATGATCAGTAGTGTTTTTAGAGTTAACACCAGTAGTGTTTTTGAAATTTGTTTTGAGAGCAGTAGTATTTTTGAAATTAGGGTTTTTACCAGTAGTATTCTTGTACTGGTACCATACAGCATTATAATTAGGGTTAACACCAGTAGTAAATTTGTTAGAGTTTCTACTGGTGTTGGAAAATTTAAAATATTGTTTATTTTGATTGGATTTTCCATTATTCTTGAAGTAATTGCTGTTCTTTGGGCTTCCAACTCTTCTGTTTTGCACAAACCTTGGTTTACTTCTTCCAAATCTTGGATCTTCAACAATTGGATTTTTAATTTTATTTACTACTGAAGGACCAGTAGTATTTTTTAACTTCTGTGTTTTTGCATTGTTTTTAAAAATTTTAAATTCTTTTAACTCTTTGCAGTTTATTGGATTGAAGTGACAATCCTTTGCTAAATGGTTCATTTTATTGCATATAACACATCTTAATTTCTTATTTTTAGCACCTTCAGGTATTCTTTGGTCTAAGAGTTGATTTTTGTTTCTTTCATTCCCCCTTTTTAAAATTTTAGGTATATTTTCTGCATTATATTTGGGAGATTCATTTGGACTTTGAGCTGTGTGAAAACTTGTATCAATTGATTTTGGTGATTCACTTTGAGATATAGTAAATTCAATTGATTGTTCATCATCAGAAGAATTATTTGATTCAGATGTTTCATTAGATGATTCAGTTTGATTTTCAGTTTTTAATTCATTAATGATTCTTTCTGAACTGTTTTTAAGTGGAGGAATGAATTTGTGTGGAGGTGGTACAGCATGATATCCCACCCCATGAACAACCTTTTCTGTAGTTTGATTATTAGTTAATTCATCTAGAATTTTAGTGCTTCTTTCAAACTTTTTAATTGTTAATTTATTTTGTTCAATTTCAAGCTGACATTCTTCTAATTTATTTGTTATTTCTTTATTTTTTGTTTCATAGAACTCTTTCTCATCCACAGCTTGAAGCAATTCTTCCTTGATCCGTTGATCAATCATCTTGTACACCTTTATTTGATGTTCTTGATCAGCAATCACACCATCAAACTCATGATTTCTTCTGATTGCTTTTGCTAAATCTTCATTTAATTTATTGTTTTCTTTTTCTAGATTTTTAATAATTTTAGCACATTCAGGAGTACAAGGTTTAGATTTTACCTCAGTTTTGTTGTCAGTAAAGGCCATGAGAGCTTGATTTTGAGCATGCTCTTCTGCTTGGAAGCTCCAGTCATAGCCTTGTCCTTGTTGTGACACAAGAGCAGTTGATTTTGATCTTTTGTCTGGTTGAGGACATTCTTTGGCAAAGTGACCAAGGTTGTTACAGTTGTAACACTTGACTTTAGTCTTGTCAAATCCTGCTTTGTCACCTTTGTTGAAATTGAGGCTTGTCCTACCAGTTCTTTTTAAGAATCTTTTGGTCCTTAGGCTCAGCATAGCCATCTGCCATTTAAGATCCATCTCCTCAAGATCATCTGGATTCAATTGTTCCAAGTCATCACTAATCAATGCAGTGTGCACATGACTAGTGAAGAAGGATTCTCTTGCAGTATCCTCAGAATCTGCAGCCTTTCCTGTGGAGGTTTCTTGTCGTTGACCTGTACTAGACACAAAAGCAGCATTGTTAGAAGAAATAGAAGGGTTTTTGTGATTTACCTCAGTTTCAAACACTCTGAGATCATTATAGAGTTCATCTAACTCCTTTTCTTCTAGAGCATCTCTTTGTCTATACACCACTGTGTACATGGCCCATTCTTCACTAAGAGACCTTAGGAACTTCATGTTGACATCTTCTTGATCCATCTTTACACCAACTTGGTTGAGTTCACCAATTAGTTTGTTGAATCTGTCAAACACTTGAGTGAGTGTTTCATTGGGCTTTCCTTTGAAATTTTCAAAGTCTTGTTTGAGAACAGACTTCATATTCCTCTTGGTGCTCTTTGTCCCAACGAATCTCTTCTCCAGTGCTTCCCATAGTATTTTTGCATCATCATATTCAACAAAGAGATGTTGATAATCATTAGGAATGGCCAGTAAGAGAGTGCTTAGAGTTTTGAGTTCGATGCCTTTATCTTTCTTCTCCTTCTCACATTTAAGTTTGTCTGCCTCAGTTACAGAGCTGCTTGCTTGAAGTTGACCAGTTTTGTTTCCTTCACAAACGACTTCCCACATGGAATAATCTGTAATAAGCATGTATTGCTTAATACGATTCTTCCACATCCCGAAGTTATTGGGAGTGAGAATGGGAATTTTGTTGGCCTGAGTGCTTTCATTATTATCAGTCATGATTAATAATGTGTGTGTTTTAAAGATTAAAACTTTTTGTTGTTCTTAACAAATAGTAGATCTAGAACCAATACGCTCTGATACCACTTGTCAGGATCGATTAACTATAGACAAGTTAATAAACACCTTAGATCTAATTGATGATAGAAGTTGCAGCGGATCAACACTATATCAATAATTAAGAACAATGAACTGTAAGAACAATATGCAAGAATATTAAGAACACAGTTTCACAAAAAGCTTCAATGTATATTATCGAGTTAACAATACACACGTACGTTTACAATTCGTAAGGAACTATTTATAATAGTCCTTGAAGCTAAACTATTTACCCTAGTTATTCTAGGACTTGATATACATCGAATAATAATAATATACATTGATTTACATTCTATAACTATCTATACGAAGATCTCGGACTTGATATCTTCCAAAAACGCGTTGTCAGTAGTAAAACTAATCACCAGTAGTAAATATGAAGATCAGTAGTAAACTTGGTGATCAGTAGTAAGTCCAGATACATCGTCAGTTGTAACTACAATGATCAGTAGTATCTTCAATCTTAGCATGATCAGTAGTAACTTAGTTATAGAGAACACCAGCATCAACTTCATCAGTAGAAACAAGTTCTGCCCCATCAGTACTAAGTATGTCAGTACTAACTGCAGCATCAGTAATAAGTTGATCTGAGTTTTGTTCCAACACTATTCTCTGACATTTGCAAAATTATAAATTATACACGCATAATATAATCAAACCTGTCCATAATTTACATTTTATTACAAAGCCTTCATGATTGTTGGACTCGGATAATGGTCCATGGGACCATGACTTAGTTTGTAGTTATATAATTAATTATGATGGAAATTATTAGGTTTGACATTGATGATTAAACCACACCCATACAATGACATTATTATTGACATAAGGAAATAGCCACGGAAGTAGTTGTGGTCACTGTTGGCCCGGATATCCTGCATGGTACGGATAGTGTTCGCGATGGGCGTTTGGCGAATATATTTTTTAATAAATGCCGACAGTCCAAAATCATTAAAAAGTTATTTTTTTAGAAACGGCAAATGAAATAACGGAAGCCTACTCGCAATTTTTCAGCGAGCACCCCGAGTTCGAGCTCCGCATAAGCGGGTAAACCCAGCCCCCAAAGGGATTCCCAAGGAAAATTCCCCATATGTGCTCGTATGAGGTATGAGTTAAATTACGCTAATGCAACGCTCCCAAAGGGATTCGAACTCACGACCTGCAGCCCACATGGGTATAAACCCAGTGCCTCAGACCAGCTAGACTGACCATCATTGGCATTAAAAAGTTATTTTCAAAAAATATTTTTACCTAATTTTTCGTTATAAATGCTTAGCACTTTTAACAGTTTATAACTCATACCTTCCCATATTTCTCTTCTCCAACATTCATCTCAAACCCTTTTTTTTTTCTCAACAACTAATAAATGCTAAGAAATTCTCCGAATACTGACGCTATATATTTATCGCTAAAAGATTTGTGTCCTGTATGGTTATCTGGCAACCTAATTACGTGGTAACCTTATCGGAGTGACATGTTAATTTTTTTCTCCAATTTGAGTCATTAAAAAATAATTTTGTGTACTGTTTATATCATTAGTTACTAAGCTAGTGTCACCTCATTACTTGATCATGTCATAAGTAAGTTGTCGAATGAGTAAAACTTTTACCAAACGAATTGGACAATTTTATAAAGAAAAATGTGAAATAACGTTATTATATTATTTTGACGAGTCAACCCGTTTCAACCCGAAATCATTTATACTTAACCTGATCATTCCTACCTTGAGTAACCTTGATTTTCTTCATTTACGTCTCAACTATTTAAAGGCGTAGTAAATGTTTAAAAAAAGCCGATTTGTTAGTTGACCAACTACAAGTTCCATCATCATTTATTGGCGGGAAATTAATTGATATCATCTTGTCTTGTGCATCATGTAAGTGAAACAAACCAACTTCCATTATGTATTAACTACACTCTTCTCTCTCAATCTCTCTCTCTCTCTTTCTCTCTCTCTCTAATCTCTCTTTGTGCAAAGTGTCCAATTAGCTTGAAAATGAGAGAAATTGAACTTTTGTCATCAACCCAAGAATCTGGTGAAATCCCAATTCCAAAAGTGGACTTAAAATCAGATTCAAGTTCACAAGAAAAGGACGATTCCTCGTTTTCGGGCTTATTTTACGCAGCCGATAAATGGGATATTTTGTTAATGTTGTTTGGGAGCATTGGAGCTTGTATTCATGGTGCTTCACTTCCCATTTTCTTTGTTTTGTACGGTCAAATGATTGATTCTTTGGGTAATTTATCTACACATCCTCGTCAAATGTCTTCACAGGTTTCTAAGGTAAATAATACATGTGTTCTCATATAAATGAATTTTTGATTTGAGGTACTACTTCTTGTTTCTCTCGTTAAAAGTATCAAAAATATGGACCAAAATGAAAAATTTTATTTTTACTTTTAGAAGAGATAATTACCAAAGTTGACCAAAATATGACTCATTTATCAAATATAACTTACTGACTCAAAAGTCAAATCTTGCCAAAATACAAAGTGTGACCTTCTATTGTTTGTGCGACTCCAATTTTTTTTTTTTTTGTGCGAGCAAAATGTTTTTTGTACGAGCAGACTATTTTTTTTTGTGCAAAAAGAGGTCGCTAGTCAAATTTTGTATAGAGATGCACATGTGAGATTCATTTCCATAAGATTTAAAATTTAAATATTTTCTAAGAATTTTGAATTTACTATGTTTATTTTTAAAAATCGCCATTTTTAAAGGGTTTTAACTACATTTTGGTTAAAAAATGTATTTTTTTTCTTTCTGAAACAACTTTTATAAGAACTTACAAGAAACGAACCGAAACAAAACAAAACAATCAATTACATGGAAGAATAGGCCATTCGGCCCAACTAACTCTAAACTTAGGCCGACGATTACATATCCATAAAAACGCTATTTCTTTAATTGAGTCCACCAAAGTATTCCGCCGAGCATCACCATTGTTGAACGTAATCGCATTTCTATGTCGCCAAAGAGTGCAAATAACTGTAAAATCCACCGCCACAATAATCAACTTTGATTTGGCGCTAATAGCACTAGAATCCAAAGTGCTAAAAAAATCATCCAAATCTTCCGCATTCGTATCAATAACTTGTAACCAATTTCCAATAGCCCGCCATACACTTTTTGCCACATCACACGACCAAAATAAATGGTCCACATCATCAATACCATCCCCACACATCACACACTTTAAGTCATCAAAATAAATTCCTCTCATTAACAAGTTGATTTTAGAAGGGACCCGGTTCAAATTAATCTTCCAAAAAAGTATATTAACTTTACGGGGCACTAAAGAATTCCATCTCGTTTGCATTATAGACGACGGGAGAATTAAATTGTCAAGCCAATTAGTGCACTTGACATAAAAAAAACCCCTCATTCCCAATCTCCCATCTCCAATTTTCCGGTTCGTTTAACAATATGACTTCACCCAAACCACGATTTAAATCACGAACTTGATCTTTTTCTCGACCTCCTCGGATATGTCGGGACCACTCCCACACCACCGAGCCTCTTTGTATCCGATCGGACACAAAACAGTCCGGGTTAGCTTTGTAAGATTCGTCCCACATTGGTTGGAGAGGGGAACGAAACACTCCTTATAAGGGTGTGGATACCTCTCTTAGCATGAGGCCTTTTGGGTGGAAGTGGTCTATACCAAGAACAAAACCGTGCGCCGGTGGGCAAAGCGGACAATATCGTGCTAGGGGGTTCTGGGATGTTACAAGTGGTATCAGAGCCAGACCCGGGCCGATGTGCACAACGAGGGCGTTGTGTCCCAAGGGGGGGGGGAGAGAATTGTAAGATTCGTCCCACATTGGTTGGAGAGGGGAACGAAACACTCCTTATAAGGGTGTGGATACCTCTCTTAGCATGAGGCCTTTTGGGTGGAAGTGGTACATACCAAGAACAAAACCGTGCGCCGGTGGGCAAAGCGGACAATATCGTGCTACGGGGTTCTGGGATGTTACAAGCTTCAAGCCTAAACAATCTCGGATACGTGTCCCGCAAAGGACTTGAACCAACCCAAATATCCTTCCAAAAAAGAATTGACTTACCGTCACCAACGTGCCTCTTTAGATGAGATAAAAAGTCCATACCATCATCTTTGAACCTACTAATCATCTTCACAATTTGGGCCCAAGGGGTCGAGCCAAGGCGACGAGGATTTGCCAACTCCAACGCCCCATTAGCACCATAAATCGCCTTCACAACCTTTGTCCACAACATATTATAATTTTTCCGGAATCTCTAAATCCATTTCAAAACAAGGGAAATATTAAAAGCATAAAGGCTCCCAATATTTAAACCTCCATTTTGAAACGAAGCTAGGACCGACTCCCACTTCACCCAATGTATTTTTCTCTTTTCCTCGGTACCGCCCCAAAAAAGGAGGCTCTAAGTCTCTCTAAGCTGTTTGCAACGACTTTAGGCATAACAAATAATGACATATAATAGATTCTCATTCCTCCCAACACCGTTTTCAATAGAAGAGACCTACCACCAACCGATAACGTGTTTACTTTCCAACCAGACAACTTCTTTTTAAATTTATCAACCAAAATTTCTCAATTCTTTTTTTAGGACATACAAGCTCCCACCGGAAGCCCAAGATAAGTAAAAGGGAGTTTATCTTTACAAAAACCAAGAAGACCCGCCATATCATTGACATCTCCGTCCGAAACCCCGACACGTTTTATGTAAATTTATTTTCAACCCCGACGACATATGGAAGTAATGCAAAATAATGAGGAGATTTTGCATATTGCTAAACGACCAATCACCCATGGAAATAGCATCATAAACCGAATCGTCATTTACCTTAACCCCTTTAAAAAATTTGAGTAGAAATCGCATCTTCCATGGCCACATGAAGACCTTCCATGGCAATAATAAACAAAAAAACAGGGTAGAGGATCACCTTGTCTAAGCCCTCTTTCTAATTTGAATGCGTTGGAAGCATTCCCATTGAGAATAACCGAAGCCTTGGACGAATGAAGAGTTGCACTAATCCATCTTCTCCACTTATCCGGGAAGTTCATAATTTCCATCATACGGTCCAAAAATACCCAACTAATAGTGTCATACGCCTTTTCAAAATCGATTTTAACACCATAGTTGTCTTCCGCTTTCTTTTGTACCAATCAATAACCTCATTCACAATCATGGGACCATCCAAAATCTGACGGCCTTTAACGAACGCCGATTGCTCATGACTAACAACCGAATCCACCACCAGAGCTAGCCGGAGAGCCAACACTTTCGCTATAATTTTGTATTGAACGCCAATGAGACTAATGGGCCGGTAATCGTTGACTACAAGCGGGTTAAGAACTTTAGGGATCAACGTAATAAAAGAAGCATTGCATCCTGTCGGAATGAACCCTGTTTCAAAACACTCAGCAACAAAATTAAAAATATCTAATTTTAAAAGATCCCAAAAAATTTTAATAAATGCAAAAGTAAAACCATCAGGCCCCGGGGCCTTGTCATTTCCGCAGCTCCACACCGCCGATTTCAACTCAGTCATCGTAACCGGACCAGACAACATCAAAGCCTCATCATGCGACAGACATTTAAACTTGTCACTGTGCCTAGCAACTTTTATGACCGGCACCCTTTTGAACTTATTCGCATAATAAGTAGAAAAAATATTCTTCACGACCGGAGGTGACGTTACCCACACACCATCTTGTTTCACACCTCGAATCAAAGAATGTCTTCTTTTACTATTAGTAATCCCATGAAAATACTTTGAATTTTCATCGCCCTCAATACACCATTTAACCTTTGCTTTTTGGGACAAGTCTTTCCATTCTTTGGTGTCTAATTTATATAACGCGATTTTAGCATCCTGCCTATCCCACAACTCTTCCTCCGTGACCAAAAACTTTAATTCCTATGATCAAAAAACATAACTACAATAGTCTACTGTAAGAGCTCCTGAAAATAGTCACGGCAACATGTATATCACATATTTTGCAAGCAAAACTCGATTACCCTGGAAAGCCCTTATAATTAAATCCTCTTAGAAAACAAAAAATAAAAGTAAATCACATAATACAGAAGTCAGTACCTTAAACTAAAATTTTCAGAAAAAATAGCATCTTTTTATGAAGTTTTCCCCTATTTAGATTATTTAAATACTTAATCAGTTATTTCATTATGCAGAATTCTCTGAATTTGGTTTATATTGGACTGGTTGTGTTCGTAGCATCATGGATTGGTACATTTCATTCATTTGAAACAAAAGAGTTCTGACTTTTTTAGTCAAAATTAGATCTCTGAATTTTGAAAGTCAAATATGTATTTCTTGACAAATTGCTCGAATTGTGATCTCGTAGGTGTTGCGTGCTGGATGCAGACCGGAGAAAGACAAACAGCACGTCTACGTTTCAAATATCTCCAATCTGTGTTGAGAAAAGATATTAAGTTTTTTGACACCGTTGCTAAGGATAAAAATATACTTTTTCATATCTCTAGCGATGCAATACTTGTGCAAGACGCAATAGGCGACAAGGTATAATAAATTAATTAATATTTAGAGGTGTCAAAAAGAAAAGGGTCATGTAGATTGAGTAATGGATCGGGTTGGACCGATACAAGAAAAATCACAACACAATGCTAAAAAAGTTCACACTAAAAGTAAAACACATATTACTCAAGATTGGGTAAAATATAGAATTTTTTACTACGATTAAAAAAGTGAACTACATATAAAAATCCGGATTAAGATGTAATAGGTAACATCCTGAGCATAAGCTCAGCTTACCAAGGAGCCTTTATAAGAGAGTATCCTTTTGAAAAATAAGGATAAAAAGGTAAAACCATGCGACACGATAATAGTGTAGGTGACAGATTTTTGAACTTTTTACAAAGTTCTTAGAAAACATTAGTAATACTAAAGTTTATACCTTCCCTACACTTCATAAAAATTGTGGGTAAAAAACAAAAAAATCTTTGTTCCATTCCAACATCGTTAAAACGTTATTAAAACTCACATATAGAATGCTCTTTTTCTTTATCACTTATATGTGTCACTATGTAGTGATGATCACAAAATTATATTACAATAATCCCTTTCAAATAAAAAGGTCAAGGACATTGTAAACATATTTTATTTGAATACATATTAAGGACCATTTTGACCCGTTTAAAGCATTTCATTTTTGGCTATTTTTATTATTTTAACCCATATAACGCATTATTAATCAAATATCATATAACCCGTATCGACCCATTTGCATGTAAATGGTTGAAAGTACTACTTCTACATAAACCAATATCTCTTTAATATATGAAGTTATTTGATAAGTTGTTAAATTGCATATAAATGCAGATAGGGCATTGTATACGGTATCTTTCCCAATTCGTTATTGGTTTTGTGATGGGATTTATTTCGGTTTGGCAATTGACACTTCTCACGTTGGCTATCGTCCCACTAATGGCTTTTGCTGGAGGAGCTTATACGATGATCATGTCTACCTTATCCGAAAAAAGTGAGGCTGCTTATGCCGAATCTGGGAAGGTTGCCGAGGAGGTATTTAAAAGCACTTGAAGATTTTAAAAACGGTGTTTAATTGAATGTGTGTTTTTAAAGTGATTATATGATACTGAATAATCTTTAGTGAACAACCGAATTTAGTGTTTGTGATATGCTCGTTTTTCAGTTTGCCCCTAAAAAGATAGTTATACGGATCGTCTGCTATTTTCCCCAACTTGTGACGTTGTCACGTAAAATAACTAAAATGCCCTTATCTTTATTTTGTTTTTTTGGAATTTTTGAGTTTCATTAACCACAAATAATTAGAAATTCAAAAATTCTAACCCTTCAATAATTAAATATACAAAAGCAGATTTTGTTTCTACAAACACAAAAGCTTATTTTTATGATCTATTAATAATTAGAATAACCATATTATCACTTGTAGCCGCTTGAAAATGATTTTTACCCAAAGTATGCATCATGAGTCATGACAACAGATTTTGATTTTTTTGTCTTTTCACACTAATTTTTTTCCAGGGTGACTAACTAATATATATATATATATATATATATATTTTGTTTTGTGTATATGGATTTGGTAGAATATATCACAGATCCGTTCCGTATATTCATGTGTGGGCGAGAACAAAGCAATCGATTTGTACTCAACATCACTTCAAAATGCACTAAAACTCGGGGAAAAAAGCGGGTTCGCAAAAGGAGTTGGTATTGGCTTCACATATGCACTCTTGTTTTGTGCTTGGGCTTTGCTTCTTTGGTATGCGGGCATACTCGTTCGACACCATCACACAAATGGTGGCAAAGCATTCACAACCATCATCAACGTTATATTTAGTGGATTGTAAGTTAATTTTAAGTTGCTATTATGTGACATTTTCCCTTCTACGAAAAAATCGATTATGAACAATTTAAAGAATTTATTTGAAATCTATAACAAAATTGAATACAAACTTCATATACAAAATCTACGAGTATAAAAATTCGTATTCTACTTTTAATATTGCTAATTGTCATAATATTTATTCTCGAGATAACTAAGAGCACCAATCTAGATTTTGATTCATTTATTAATGATTAGACTTTCTTCAAACTAAAATTGGTTTGATTTAGTTTAGAAAAGTGACCTAGAAAAACAAACTTGCCCGAGACCTGACTTAGACCCCACAACATTGACCACCTCTAAAAATTTCTTCGTACCGTCCCTAGGATGCGTCTCACTCCTTTTAAATAAAAATGATGTTAATAATTTTGTATAATAAATATAAGAATAAAATGATCATTTCACCGTATAAAGAAGATAGTTAGTAAGTATGTGTCCTACTAACTTTTACCAAAAAAAAAGTAAATTATCAAAGTGCATCGAAACTGCCATAAATGTGAAATGTATTAGTTATTGTGATAGGAAGGAAGTATTTAATTTGCTATAATTTAACAAAAACCAGAACATTTTGGTTTTATGTAGTGCTCTTGGTCAGGCAGCACCAAATCTTGCAGCCATTGCTAAAGGTAAGGCTGCGGCACGAAACATGGTAACCATGATACAGGAAGATTTTGACCCTTCAAGAAAGTCAAAGGCAGGGATGGCCTTCACAAAAGTAGATGGAAATATCGAATTTTGTGGGGTGTGTTTTGCCTATCCATCTAGACCGAATATGGTATTTGAAGATCTGAGTTTTTTGGTTGGTGCTCGGAAAAAGATTGCGTTTGTTGGTCCTAGCGGTTCGGGAAAAAGCACCATCATTTCCATGATACAACGGTTCTATGACCCGATTTCAGGTATTAAACAAAATAGTCGAGTCATGTGAGTTGGGTAATGGGTCAAAGTTAGTAATAATGAGTGGTTTGGAACGGGTTGGCTTGAAAAACTTAGTATTTTTTAATTTAATTATATTGTAATCCTCGAACTTTTACTTTTACTGATTTGATATTTTAATTCCTAGAATTTTTCTTGGCAATGATTCTATCTTAAACTTTAGTTGATTTGTTAAATAAATCATTGTGACGTGCTATCACATGTTAATACTTACAAAATGACAAAGTAAGGATTACACCACCAAATTAGATAGAAGTTTAAAAAATATCGAGTACTGTATTTAATTACTCTAAAATACATTTGAGTGTTAAACCGCCAAACTAGAGTTTAACGATTAAACTAAATTAACTGTAAGAAAATGACTGGTTTCACGGATAACATGTGAACACAAAGGTTAAAACGCTAATTTAAAAAAGTTAAAGGGTTAAAGTGTTATGCATTAAATCTTTTTTTTTTTTTTTAAAGTTGAAGACTTGAAACATATCATTAAAATAACCCTTACAAATACAACTATGATTTACAAAAATTGTAATATTTCAGTATTAATTTGACCTTTCTATTAACACAACCTAGGAGCATTTATGCATCAAATCATCATTTTACTTTCTCAAAACACACTCATTCATAAATAAATGGGTCGAAAATTGCCACATCACATAGCATAGTTACTCATTTAATACTATATTAACATCTAATTTGGTGTTTGGTTCCATTTCTAGGGAAAATATTGTTGGATGGACACGATATAATGACTCTCCAATTAAGTTGGTTAAGAGGGATCATGGGTTTAGTTAGTCAAGAACCCGCATTATTTGCCACAACTATAGCCGAAAATATTCTTTATGGCAAACCCGACGCTGATATGGACCATATAATCCAAGTTTCCAAAGCCGCAAATGCCCATTCGTTCATTGAAAAACTACCTGACGGTTACAACACTCAAGTAGGAGAAGGCGGGACCCAACTTTCCGGGGGCCAAAAACAACGAATCGCAATCGCGCGTGCAACCCTAAGAAACCCGAAGATTTTATTACTAGACGAAGCAACAAGTGCACTCGATTCTGAATCAGAACAAATTGTCCAACAATCATTAAACGTGGTTATGTCAAAGCGGACCACAATTATTGTGGCACATAGATTATCCACAATTCGAGACGTTGACACAATTATGATTTTGAAAAGCGGTCAAGTTGTCGAAAAGGGCACTCATTTTGAGTTAATCTCTAAAGGTGGGGAGTATTCCTCTCTAGTAAGTCTACACTCATCACAATCCACAAGTACAAAAGGTCAAACCCGTGTTGACCAAAATGCAAGTTATCAAGAATTTGACTCGTTGACCACGAAAACGATGGGCACGAATAATGAAAAAGAATCTTTATCGCGGTCTTCAAACAAGACGCCATCGATTTGGGATCTTGTTAAGCTAAATAAACCCGAGTGGCCTTATGCAATGGCAGGATCTTTGGGTGCGATTCTAGCAGGAATGCAAGCCCCTTTATTTGCTCTTGGGATTACATATATTTTGACTTCGTTTTATTCTCGCGATGATACTAAAATTAAAGAGGATGTACGACGTGCGGCTTTTATATTTGTTGCAGCTGGGATTGTCACGATACCGATATATATGTTGCAACATTATTTCTATACGTTGATGGGAGAACGCCTAACAACCCGAGTCCGTTTATCCATGTTCACAGGTTTGTTTTTGTTCGTTTGTTCGTGATCGGTATTGCCCCTGCCCGAACACGACCCGTTTGGCCTATTATGAAAATGGGTCAAACGGGTTGGCAGGTTGAGCAGATTGGGCCGGTAAAAGGGTTCGTGTCGTGTTTTATGTCATGTCGAGAATTGGCATCCCTACATAAACGTAATTGCTTTATGACATCTTATTTTAGCATAAATTGAAGTATTACATTTTCATTTCAAAAACTGTTTAACAAAATCGAAAAAGTACCTCAATTTTATCATAAAAAATGTCATGTTTGGTCATTTATAGATAATAAAAAAGTATAAAAACTTAAACCATCTAAGTTTCACAACTCCATAAGGTAGAACCACATACATATACTATTTTCTAATTTTTTCTTATAATAACGTGGTTTACTGAAAATTGTGGCTGTTGTGTTTTGAATTCTACGATGTTGTTCTTACATATTTTTTCATTTTTTTTGGTCCACATTCTTTTTAATCTCCCTTATTTTTGTCATTGCGTCCAAATCCGTCAAAATTGGGCCGTTAAGTTGCCTCACTTGCCATGCACATGAGGGCATTTTGGTCATTTTTTCTAGCACTTCTTCGAAAGACTTATTTCTGTAGTTTATTCTTTATAACAAGACCTATTATCTTGAGAGAGGCAATAATTCTTTAACTTATGATCAAAAATTGATGTATGCAAAGTAAATAAGCCTAAAAGTATGTCTTAGTCTGAGATTGTGACACATTTCAAATGAAGGATGCATACAAGAAGAGAGAATATATGTAATACAGTTTCAAACATTTAAAGGATTAGTTTTGTTTTTAAGCATATACAGTGATGGACCCAGGGAAAAAATTGAAAGGTGTTACAGGTCCTCTCCTAAGCATATATAACATTATGTGCCAAAACTATTAAATTTATATACTTATCATTGTCTATCCTATGGTTTTTTTCTTATATTCTTTTTATTTTCAGCAATACTTAGGAACGAGATCGGTTGGTTTGATTTGGATGTAAATTCTACGGGATCGCTTATATCAAAATTGGCTGCGGATGCAACGTTAGTAAGAAGTGCACTGGCTGATCGTTTATCGACGATTGTACAAAATATCGCACTCACAGTGACTGCACTTGTGATCTCTTTTATATTGAGCTGGAGATTAGCACTAGTTGTTGTTTCTACCTTTCCCCTTTTAGTTGGAGCTTCCATGACCGAGGTTTGACTTCTAAACTCTAATTGTTATATGGTTTGACTTTTGAGGTCAAACCTACCATATTCAAGTTCAAAATAGGGATTTTGTTGCATATAGAATTTGTTGCGAACATAACATATCGACAAACTTAAATAATCATATGTATAATTTACTAGACATCTTAAATCGGTAAGAAACTTATACTCGTATTTTGTATGTATAGCCGTATAGGTACTGGTAATTTGTGTACATGTCGAAATGGTACAAGTTTGGTTGACCCTAATCACTTTCCCCTCAAATTTAATTTTTTTCTATAAATAACTAATTTGTTAAATATGATCACAAATCTTAGTTTGCCTTAATAATAATCTAATTTTTCTGAAAAATTATTTGAGTAAATTATACAAATGATTATTTAAGTTTGTACCATATTACATATTTGGTCATTTGTTTTCATAATTATATTAGTAGTACTTATTTATTAAAACTATTGACATACTTGGTCCTTTACCTATACAATGTTAACTTTTCCCGTCAAACAAACGACTTTTTATGGATTTCAAATTTATAAAGGGAAATGGAAAATGACAGATTAACCCCCTCATGCATCACACGTGCCCATACTTGACTTGAAAAATAAACATATGTTTAGGTAAAGGACCAAACATGTCAGTAATTTTGGAATTAAGGACTACTAGTATAATTTATGAAAATAAAAGAACAAATATATGTAATATGATATAGACATAAAGGAACATTTTTGTGAATTACTCAAATTATTTTATAGGTTTTATGCAATAAAATCTCACAGTGGAGAGTTTCAACCCGCTGACCCGTTTGACATTTTAGCTAAGTTTTTCTTCAGCATTATATGAGTTTGGACATACAGCCCAAATTGACCCATACATAGTCAAATCGCCACCTCTAATATTCATGAACTAAAGTTGATTTTATCTGCTTTTATGTCTGCAGCAACTTTTTTTAAAGGGATTCGGTGGAGACTACACAACCGCATACTCTCGAGCAACATCCATGGCTCGTGAAGCCATAGCCAACATCCGAACCGTTGCAGCATTTGGTGCAGAAGATAAAGTCTCAAGTCAATTCTCCATCGAACTCAACCGGCCCGGAAAACAAGCCCGTCTCCGTGGTCATATCTCGGGTTTTGGGTACGGATTTTCCCAATTCCTCGCTTTCTCCTCATACGCGCTTGGTCTTTGGTACGCATCAATATTAATCAGAAATAAAAATTCCAATTTCGGCGACATTATTAAGGCCTTCATGGTTTTAGTAGTCACCGCATTATCGGTAGCCGAAACACTCGCACTCGCACCCGATATTGTGAAGGGAACACAAGCCCTCGGGTCGGTTTTCGAGATCCTAAACCGGAAATCGGCAATCAATCCCGACAACCCGGATTCGTTGTTGGTAAATCGTATCAAAGGAGATGTAGAGTTTAGAAATGTGATTTTTGCTTACCCTACAAGGCCGGATGTTCGTGTTTTAAATGATTTGAATTTGAAAATAATGGCGGGAAAGAGTATAGCTATAGTCGGGCCAAGTGGGTCCGGGAAAAGTACGATTATCGGGCTACTTTTGCGATTTTACGACCCGGATTTTGGTTCGGTTTGCATTGACGATTTAGACATTAAAAAGATGAATTTAAAATCGCTAAGGCGGAGAATCGGGTTAGTACAACAAGAGCCGTCGTTATTCTCAACAACTATATACGAAAATATAAAATACGGTAACAAAGATGCATCTGAAATTGAGATCTTAAATGCTGCAAAACTCGCAAACGCTCATGAATTCATTTCGCAAATGCCCGAAGGTTATAAAACGGAAGTCGGGAATAACGGGGTTCAGTTATCGGGCGGGCAGAAACAAAGGGTCGCAATAGCTAGAGCAGTACTGAAAGACCCTTCGATCCTGCTTCTGGATGAAGCAACAAGTGCTCTTGATACAGCATCTGAGAGGCTGGTTCAACAAGCACTTGATAAGTTAATGGAGGGAAGAACCACCGTTTTGGTGGCCCACCGATTGTCAACGATACGTAACGCTGACAGTATTGCGGTTTTAGAAAATGGTAAAATGGTCGAGTGTGGGACCCACGACGCGCTTGTCGAGATGCCGGGGAGTGTGTATGCACATTTGGTTAGTCTACAGGAAGAGATTAAATAACGTTTTGGATAGTGAATTTTTACACTTTGTTCTACTTATCCGTTTTTTTCGTCATGTCATATCTAGCGTCGTAAAATCGATTAATAACTAAGAGCTATCTTCTATGGTGGCTTAACAAAGCGTGAAAAATGTTCATTTTTTCTTAAACCGAGGATCTATTTTAAGTTTACATGATATGAAGATGTTCAAAGAACATTAAATTTCTTTTTAACTTGAGATTTTAATGCATTTATATCTTTGAATCATTTATAAAAATTAGAAAGTTATGCATATTGAATACTTCCTCCGTATCAAAATAAGTGACACAAATTGGCTTACACGTTTTTTGAGGTAAAAGATTAAAGTAGAGGTTAAAATATATTAAAGTACATAGTTAGTGGAGAATGGGTCCCACTTTTCTTGAATAAAGTGATATTAATGAGTTTTTAAAGTAAAAGTAAGGGTATAAGAGTAATTTCATTTTATTAAAGTAGATAGTTAATGGGTATGGGTCCCACTATTTTTACCAAATAAGGAAAGTTTTCAAAGTGTGTCACTTATTTTGATACATCCCAAAATGGAAAGTGTGTTACTTATTTTGATACGGAGGAAGTATAAGTTTAAATAAGAGAGTTTATTAATTGTTGATATGAGATGACATGATAATTTATAAATCTTTTGAATAGCTTTAGCATTGTGGATGCCCTAAGAGGGTATACGGTACAGTGGCGCACGAGATGGGGTTTGCCGAAGTGGCAGGGTGACATAAGTGAGGCGCGGCGTGACTTAAGTGGATCAGGTGGCGGACTAGTGGGGTGCGAGTGTGGGGAATATAGCCGTGAACGGCCGACAAAATTTGATTTTTTTTAAATACCAACCCTTATATAAATAACATCCAAGTCTTTCGTATTTCTCACACCACAATTCTAAATAAATCACTACATTTCTTTGTTTAAAAAATGACTCAACAACCAAACGATCACTTCTTTAACAATCTATTTGGTTTGTCGCAAGGCCCGTCTTCGTCAAACCCGTCTACATCATCGTCTGCACAATCAATATCATCCACACAAAAATGGGAAATGCCCTTGTTTCCATCGTATGGTACCTAATTCTCCATGCCGAATCTCATACCCGAACGACTCTTTTTGCAACAACATTATCAAATGCTCAACCAACAATTTCAACACATCATCGAGAAAAAGGAAAACACTGTGGGCACGTCTCAACAGGTTCTGTGTCGGTGGGATGCGGGGCAAGAAATGATATTAGCCGAGTGCTGGGTTGCTGTTTCCCAAGATAGCCAAACGGGAAACGAACAAGGCGACGACTCATATTGGCACTATGTTCTTAATGAGTTCAACAAAAGTATGGATATCCCACGTATCAAAGACATGTGGACAGGGAAGTGATCTACATTAAACACCAATTGGCAACGATTCAACGCTCCTTACAAACATTTAAAACATATTAGTGATTAGTCAAATAGGAGAAAATGAGGTCGATTTTTTTGGCAGGTGGGAGGCAAGCATACTACGTCGAGTATGCCTCAAAAAATCCGTTTATAAATGATGGTGACTGGGATGTCTTGCAACGATATCCAAAATGGGATGCCCCAGAACTCGTTGATCACACGGAAAATGAAGAACTATTCGGGGAATATACGAGACCACGTCTTTACCGTAAAAAAAACGAGACCACGTCCATCCGAGTCGTCCCGTAAGGAGAAAAGAGTAGATCCGAAAGCTAGTCTGGCACGAGGGAAGTAGTTCAATTGATTTTGGGGAGAATCCAAAATGAGTTTAAACTGAAAAGAAAATCCGCTCAAGCCGCATATGACATGTCAAAACATAATACAGTTAAAAGAAATAAAATTCTATCCACTAGCACCGAAGGTTTGTTGGCAGTTCACGGAGCGTTGATCAACAAACAAAAGGAGGAAATGTGCAAAAATATTTAAATGAAAATTAGTTGAATTTTTATTTCTGTACTTTTTACTTTCCGTATGTTAATTTTCGTATTTTTAATTATCGTACATGTATTTTATTTTTAGTTAATAAAAATTGTTGTTGTTTTGAAAGAATGAAAAAGACAAAATACAGTGAGTCACAAATTGCATGTGTAATGATAGAATTGCATGTGTAATGATAGAGGGGTATTCATGATTTTAAATGTAAAATATGAAATGTGACGATAATGTGACGTTGAGATGGGTAAGTCGCTTGAGTCACCACACTCACCCCTCTAATAACCAATTTAATACCATAATGTGCAAAAGTACATGTATACATAACTATCAGGTTTTACCCCGCGCGTTTCCGCGGGAGATTTTCGTATAATACACAAAGGACTATTCAGTAATATTAATACAACATGTAAAACATTATTTTATATTAAGAAAACACAATATAAGTTCCAAGATATTTCATTCAGAATATATTCATGATGACAACTCTCAAATAAATGTTAATTTTATAACTGACAGTAGCATAATGCACATCCCTAAGAAGTTAATAGTATATGATAATTGAACATTTAATGGATGCTGTTCTACAATTAAAGAAATAGACAACAAAATTTAAAAGGCTACTTAAAAAAAAGTCAACAAAAATGGTAGATAAAAAAGAAAAGAAAATTGTCAGGCTAACATTTTTCACCATATTAAATTATAGTTAAAAAAAGTCCAAAATGCAGTTTAGTACCATGAATTTGGTTAACTAGTTACTCTACTACCCTGAACTATTAAATGTGCAACATAATACCCTAAACTTGGCAAAATTATCGATTTACAACCATGACTCAATAATTTGATCACTTTTTCTCGCTTAACTTAATTTCGTTGGGGCTTTTGACGGAATAAAAAATATATGTTCATCTCAATATATTGATATTAGAAGCAAATCTCGTGAGAAAACAAGGTCAAATTAGTGAGTTAGGGTACTAAATCGACCATTTTGTCAAGTTCAGGGTCATGCCGCACCTTTAATAGTTCAGGATAGTAAAAGACCCAATCAGCCAAGTTTAAGATACTAAAATGCATTTTAGCCATAAAAAATATATATGTATATACAATATATAATTATAATAATATTAACTTTCATATATATAAACCAAAGGTGGCAGTTGCAAGGCACTGAAAGTCAACAAATGACAGCGCAAGAAAAAAGAAAAAAAGTTACAGGAGTGTGCCACTATTAATCTATAACTAAATGTTATATATTAAATATGCGATATATTAAGTATCTTTTTTTTTTAAACGACAAATGAAATAACGGTAGCCTACTCGCAATATTCCAGCGAGCATCCCGGGTTCGAGCTTCTTTACAGGGCAAATCTAGCCCTCATATGGATCTCCAAGGAAAAATCCCCCATAATTAACACCACAAGAGGTGTTTACAAGATTCAAACTCTAGAGGTCACGCCTCATATGAGAATAAAACCAATGCACCAATCCAGGTAAGCTAGACATCATTGGCTAAATACCTCTTTTACATTGGTAATGGTTGAGATATTAAATCTGCACATAAAACCAACCAACAGGTGCTCGCAGAATGGTTAGAATTTTGTTAGCATTCATTTCATTGTATAGAGGGCGGAAGTTGAATTTGTAAATGATTATCGGTTTGAATAAACATTATTCGATTTATCCGTTCAAATTATATGTTTAATATTTTTCATTTCTTTTACGATTTATATATCTTTTATTGTTAATTAATTTGTTTCGAATTAGTTTGTTAAGAAATTATTTTGTTTGCATAAGGAGTAGGGATACAAAATCAAATACGCATCGGATGCAATGTTTGTCAAAAAGATAATTACGGATAATATGGTATGTTCCATAACGAATTAACAATAATAACTTTTGGACCATCCTATTTTCTTGCCACATTAATATGTAGGTATATGGTCTCCCATTACATGTAAAAACAAAATGAAAATAGGAAATCTTTGCTCATCTTTGTCAACTCAAGTAGATGGATGGTTTCCATGTGCTCTACTTCCTACTGGTCAGATACAATCGTACATACTTCTTGCTATTTTGTTTTTATTCATTTATGAACATAATCTTTATCATTTAAAAAACAAGTATCAATCATATATATATATATATATATATATATATATATATATATATATATATATATATATATATATATATATATATATATATATATATATATATATAAGTGAGTTCCATTGAGAATTAATATATTAGGTAAGAATGTGAGAATAGATCTCAGCCTCTCATCTCCTTCCAGTCCTCACGCGCGCGGTGAAATTTTGTAATTAAGTCCAACTTTCCTCACGCGCGCGGTGGCATTTTTGTAATTAAGTCTAACTTTTCTGTCCCACACACGGTGACATTTTTTTAATTAAGTCCAACTTTCTTTAAGCATCGATGATTAAACTGGGTGTAGTGTTTAATCATCAATTATTAAACTTTTGAGATTGTTTTTAATCATCGATGATTAAACCCAACCCCAAGTTTAATCGTTAATGATTAAACACATTATCAAGTTTAATCATCGATGATTAAAAGAGCATCTTATGATTATTACACACATAAAGTTTAATCATCGATGATTAAACACTACACTCAGTTTAATCATCGATGATTAAACCCAAACTCAAGTTTAATCATCGATGATTAAACATATAGTCAAGTTTAATCATCGATGATTAAACACTACACTCAGTTTAATCATCGATGATTAAACCCAAACTCAAGTTTAATCATCGATGATTAAACATATAGTCAAGTTTAATCATCGATGATTAAAAGAGCATCTTATGATTATTACACAGATAAAGTTTAATCATCGATGATTAAACACTACACTCAGTTTAATCATCGATGATTAAACCCAAACTTAAGTTTAATCATCGATGATTAAACATATAGTCAAGATTAATCATCGATGATTAAACAGCATGTTATAGAGAATTAAGAATCTAAAAAACGGAGACAAGGTTAATCATCGATGATTAAACTATTTAATCATCGATGATTAAAAAAAATGTCAAAGATTAATCATTAGTAGTTAAAGAGCATTTTATAAAAAATTCAGACTAGTTCAATCATCGATGATTAAACCCAAACTCAAGTTTAATCATCGATGATTAAACATATAGTCAAGATTAATCATCGATGAATTAAAAACAATCTCAATAGTTTAATAATTGATGATTAAAACACTACACCCAGTTTAATCATCGATGATTAAATAAAAGTTGGACGTAATTACAAAAATGCCACCGCGTGTGAGACAGAAAAGTTGGACTTAATTACAAAAATGTCATCGCGCGTCTTTTTGCCTAATTCTCACATTCTCACCTAATATATCAATTCTCAATGGAACCATCCCATATATATATATATATATATATATATATATATATATATATATATATATATATATATATATATATATATATATATATATATATATATATATATATATATATATATATATATATATATATATAGGGGATGGTTCCTTTGAGAATTAGAAAAATGGTGAGAATGTGAGAATTTTTGTAATAATGGGGTAATCATCGATGATTACACATTAATCACCGATGATTAAACAAGGCACATGTGCCCCCGTGCCGCGTGGCAGACTTTGTCGGGCCGTGAGCCCCAAATCCGCCCTAATCAACGGATGAGATCTATTCTCGCATTCTCACCCAATATATTAATTCTCAATGGAACTCATTCCTATATATATATATATATATATATATATATATATATATATATATATATATATATATATATATATATATATATAAAATATACTTCCTTCGTATCAAAATAAGTAAATCAATTTGAAGTTCACGTTTTTTAAGCAAAATAAGGTACTAATAGATTAGTGAAATTAAAGTGGGTAATTAGAATGGATGGGGACCCACACTTTTTACTATTTTGTTGCTTTTATAGGAAGATGAAAAAAATGGATGGGGCCCACACCTTTAATGATATGTAAAAAGGTATAAAGTAAGGGTAAATGAGTAACTGCTATGCCATGGTTGAAGCTTTAGGCTCCATAGACGGAACTATGTATTAGGTTCGAACTTTGTTTAGAGATGTTTTTGCTGGTATTGACCCAGATTTGGAATGAAAACTTACCAAATAAGGTAAATTATTAAAGTGATTCACTTATTTTGATACACCAAAAAAAAAGTGATTCACTTATTTTGATACGGAGCACTACAAGAAAATTCCGGTATAGCTACGGAAAGTTGCAACGAACTGTATTCCGTAGCAGTTGTGCTACAGAATATGCTACAGAATGAGGTTCCGTAACAATTTTGCTACGGAATATGCTACAGAATTTCAAACCGTAGCGAATCAAAGATTAGCTATGGAATTTTGTCATGGAATTTTAATACGTAGGTAGTTTGCTACAGAATTTACTACGAAACTTGATTCCATAACTATTCTGCTACGCAATGGTGCTACGAAAATGAAATCTGTATCTAATTTGCTACGGCGCAAATATCCGTAGCTAATTTGTTACCGACATTTTTATGGAACTTCATTCCGTAGCAAGTTTGCTACCCAATGAAATTTCGTAGCTAATCCGCAACGAAATTTTGCTATGGAACTAGATTCCGTAACTATTCTACTATGAAATCTTGCTATGAAAATGAAATTGTAGCTAATTTGCTACGGCACAAAAATCCGTAGCTAATTTGTTACCGAAGTTGTTATGGAACTTCATTCCGTAGCAAGTTTGCTACCAAATGAAATTCGTAGCTAATCTACAACGGAATTTTGCTATGGAACTAAATTCTGTAACTATTCTGCTACGGAATCTTACTATGAAAATAAAATTGTAGCTAATTTGCTACGGTGCAAAAATCCGTAGCTAATTTGTTACCGAAATCGTTATGGAACTTCATTCCGTAGCAATTTTGCTGTAGAATGAAATTTCGTAGCTAATATGCAAGGGAAGTTTGCTATGGAACTAGATTCCGTAACTATTCTGCTACGGATGATTGCTATGAAAATAAAATTGTAGCTAATTTGCTACGGGGAAAATATCCGTAGCTTATTCGTTACGGAAAATGTTATGGAACTTAATTCCATAGCAGGTTTGGCACAGAAAGAAATTTCATAACAAACATGCAACAGAATTTTGCCACGGAACTAGATGCCGTTAGTGTTCTGCTACGAAATATTGCTATGAAAGTGAAATTGTAGCTAGTTTCCTATGGGGGGAAAAATCTGTAGCTAATTTGTTACCAACATTGTTATCGAACTTCATTCCGTAGCAAGTCTGCTACAGGATGAAATTCCATAGCTAATATGCAACGAAATTTTGCAACAGAACTAAATTGCATAACTATTTTGCTACGGAATCTTGCTACGAAATATGCTTAAATTTTCCATTCCGTATTTTTTTTGCAACAAAATTTGCTATTAGAAATCGCATTGATCGGGAGATTTCCTGTCGGGTTCTTCATAGTCGGGTTTCAGGTTTGTCGGTTCTGATATCGGGTATTAGAGATACCCATAGTAAGTATGTTGGGTCGCTGAAAAGCATACCCCACTGAAGGGATTTAATGAAGACAAAAAGACAAATAGTTAGAAGGCAATCTGAGGATCATTCCTCAGATTGTAGGTAACTGAATCTGATCAGTTCGGATTTCAGTTACCCAGCTACACTATCTGATTACTATCTGATACAACAATCAGTTCCCCGTGCGGAATCATAAACCGATCAACAGATCAGATAGTTGTAGCAGGTTCAGCGCACACTTGACAATAACGCTGAACCGTCGAATAGATACCTCTCTAAGAAATTTTTTTAGTGAAGGTGAAAAGCTTAAAACACACAATCAATCCATTGCTTTAACAAATATGGTGATTTAGGAAGAAAACTTGGTGAAGATGGTTAGGGCTTTTAGTGAGAGGAAGAAGAGAGAAGTGAGAGAGACAATTGCTGAAATGTGTTTTGATTAAATGCAAAAGTGAGGAATTAAGGATTACACTATGGCTTATATACCATCTCCTTAATTCCTTTGATTAATACTAATTAACTAACTACTACAATATGCAATGTTACTAAATACCCCCTAGACTATTATTTACAACATTTTAAGTCCTAACAACCCCCCCCTTTGTAACAATAGTCTAGGTTGTATATCTTTGAAGTCATCTTTGTTTGTAAAGCTGGAGCTGTGTGTTAAATCGTTGTGCAGTTTTGTTGAAAAATCAGCTTCAGCTTTTGATGATCGGTGTTAGACATACTTTTAATTGGCTTTTCAACCAATATAAAGTATTACAGAAGACTTTAGGCAAATCGACGAAATGTAGACCCATAGATAGAGCGGTTAGCAGCGGAAGTCCTTTCTTGAAGTTGTGGCGTTGTCGATTTGCTGCTGATCCTTGGTTCCTGATATTCGTAGAGGTGCGGTATCTTGATTTGATTTGGATTTTCTGACCGTTGTTGATAATGTCGGAGTACGGTCATAGAATCTCTTATCTGATGTATTGACTGTTGTTGATAAGAGTGGAGTACAGTCATCAGATCCTCTATCAGACATAGTGACTGTTGTTGATAAGAATGGAGTACAGTCGTCTGATCTTCGCACAAGAAGGTATCAGGGTAACCCAGGATCACATAGATTGCATGTTAGCACAACAGTTGCAGAAACTGTGTGACCTACGTTCAGTGTTGGCTTTGATGTTAGCAGTGGTAGGATTTCCATCCAATCATCGTGGAATACCAATATATTTGGTATCACTATGAATGTTCCGGCAATATCACAAAGATATGCTTAGTAGAGTGTCTGTGTCCTAGAGAGATTTAATTCGGTTCTAGACTCTATACGTGGACAAACGAAGGCGAGGACTGGAGGTGGGTCCTCTTTTCCAATATCAACAATCTCCAAATGAGATGTCGATAGTTGATGTGGTTATCTCCGTGATTTTGAAACAAGTACTTTTTGTACTTGAGTGGTCAGTGGGGGTTGTGCATTGCATCACTGGGTCCATGATGTCTTAATCAGAAAACAACTTATGCAGTCTGATATATAAGTGGCTACCCGGTCTTTGTTCGGTTTAGGGAGGGTTTTCCGTTTTCTTTAACCCTTTATCACACACTCGTCACTCAACTCACTTTTTCATTTTCAACCACACCCTCGTTTTTTCTGTTACCATGTGATAAGTTGATTTGCACCCCATACTTCATACCACCTCTCAATTTTTACCTCAGCGCACCCTATCAAGATCCCATGATACTTGATTTTGCTCACCTAGAACCTAGGGACCCTCACGTTTTAGTTCCTATATTGTCGGTGGCTCCGGGGAAGATCATGCTGGGTTTAGCAGATCATGGGAGTAATTTGAGAGTGGTCTATTACGCTCATGTGCATTTTAATCAGCTTTTAAAAGATGTTGCATTTTATAAATTCATATGGATTTTTCTTCGGAATTTTATGTGTTTCCAGTATAAGTTGTTGCCTGAAAGAATGATTGATGTTACGACACAAAAACTTGTTCTTTTTGGATAACACCGGACTCACGTAGAGTATCCGTTAGCACACGGTATGAATCGGTAGTCGTTTGCACAACCGTTGATTCAAGTGTGTGACCTGCGTTTAGGGTTGGCGTGATTTCAGCTCTAGCAGGATTTCCACTCGATCCTCATGAAACATCGAATTCTGATGCCACTACGAGTGTTCCGATGGATTCACGGAGATCCATTTTTGTAGTGCAAGTGTCCTATATTGGAAGATTCTTGAGGGTGAGAACTAGACACATTGTGCATACAAAGAGACTTAACCCGGGGCATGACGTTATTTTGTTTCAATACCGACATACTCCGAATGAGTAGTCAGTAGCTTTTGTCCTACGTCCCCTAATGAAATGAAACAAATTCATGTTGAGAAGAATTTGAGTAGTTGGTGGTGGCGTGCATTTGCTTTACTGGGCCAGTAAAGTCTAGTGAAACATTCAACATATGAATGATCACCTATTTGTATGGTTGCCCGGTTTGTTGACGGTTTGGATGCACTCAAAGGTGTGTTTTCTTAGATTTATCATGTTTTCACATCACCTTGCACTCACCTATTACTATACCCTACACCTATACCCTCACATTTACCAGTTGGCAATAAAATATTTCCGTGGGAAGGTAAGGCCAGATCTGGCAAACCATGGGAAGGTATGTCTTTTGAGGTAATAAGTAACGAGAATTAAAAGAATTTGTAATAAACATATGTTATCTTTACTAGGGAACTAGTAAAGAGATCGTTTACGGATATTACAATGACTTATAATTAACGTTACAAACATAAAACTTTTTGATTTGGGTAATTTGTTTTGATTTTCTATATTTTCTCCTTCTAGAAATAATAATTCTCCCCCTAGAATTAATATTACTCCCCCTCAACAAAACAAAAGTATGAATAAGTTTTGAGATTTGAGGACGTACTTTATACATCATCGTAGGGTTGAAGGAGAGTATTTGCGGTGAAGCTTGATTGAGCTTTGTGCTTTCATTTGAGAGCGGGTTCTGAATCTGGTGTGATCAGATGCCATTGTTTGGAATGTGGACACTTTTTGACAGGTGAAGTGCCTCCCAGCGATTGATTATTGACGCGGGCCACCCCTCTTGTTTAGTCTTTTGAGAGCAACTGGTTCGTCAGGCCATCGGAGGCCATGATATTGACCAAACTTTTGTGGTAGGTTACTGACTTCAGTTGTATAGGTGGGCGTTCTTCGTCGTTCTCGTACCCCCAGATGAACCTCAAAATGTCTAATAACTGTGCGCCATTTTAATCTGTCATCAATGGCAGTGATGAGTTTGTCGATGTTGCTTTGTAGGGAGGTGTTCTCTGGGTTGCTGGGAAGCTTGTTCAGGTGTCTCCCCTTTTTCTACAGTTTCTTCTTCAGGATTTTTAATGTACCGTCACAGAACTTGGCAATGTCTGAAACACGGAAGAAAAGTCTTTCATTGAAGAGATTCGTGTAAGTCATTCCCAAGTTAGGTTCACCCAGAACGACTGTTCTCCGAGTTTGAATTTCGGAGGGAATTGATCTGTACGGTGCAGCCAGGTGAACCTTTTCTGTGCCACTCTCAACAGCCATCTGTACATCTTCCATTCGAGCAGCAAGAGATTTGACGAGCATGAAGTGTTTCAGAGCAGCTTGAGCGAAATTTGTCGCATGATTTTTTATTGGATGTGGGCTATCTGGAAGTTCTCGTACTTTGTTGTATAGACATTCTATATCTCGAGGTTCGAGGATATAGAAGTCTCCTTCATCAATCGTGTACAGTTGATCATCTGCTCTGCGAATATGGAAGATGGTGTACCAGTAGTAGCCTGAGAAGTGGTTGGTCGTTATCTCCAGGAGCTGTGTGATTGGTGACCTGTTGTATCAATGTGTTTTGCCCCAAGATAGTGCATTGTGAGATAATACATTCTCTTTTCTCTCGGTGACAGAATCACTTCTTTGTACAGATTTTGATAATTGACTGGCAGCTCATTCTCCTGGAAGATAGCAGAGAAGCGGTCTTCAATAAATGGTAATTTAACGTATTGAAATAGGAACTTTTTGGAGATTTTTAAACGTCGTTTGTTAGCTCTATCCGCTGCTCTCTTCTCGCTATCTGATAAGACCGGTACATCATGTTGTGGAGAAGCAGTTGGTGGTTCGGGTTGTTTATTTCTTGCGGCAACTAGTGAGTCGTAGTTGTAAAAGTATCTGTGATAGTTTTCTCGGGTGAAAGGGAATCTTTCTACCTCCACGCGTTCCTCCTCCGTTGGTTTGTCGCTCTCAGGGTTGTCATCTGGAGGAGAGTTGGCATTTTGAGGTGGTTCGGTAAAAGCCTCCTTCACAATATTATCTTCATCTGCGTCACTTGGTAGATCAATCACGGTGTCCGCCTCCTTTGTCAGAACCCGTTTAACGTTGCCCTTTCGATTATGCTCAACCTTAGCATTTATAGATTGGAGATGACACATAGATTCTAGTTTTTCTTCTTCAGTCATCTCACTTGGCTTAAGTTTGTGTTGTGGCAGGATATCTTCATGTTCTTCCACGCGCCACTGGTTGAGGGGTTCAACGTGTAACACCTGAGAGTAGTCAAAATCAACAATTGCCCAATCATCAACATAATCCTCGTCTTGTGGGCCTCCTCCCTGTGCTTGATGAGAGGAGTTGGGGAGGTATTGTGATTGACTACCTCCTGCTTGATATTGAGAACTGGATCCTCCTTTTTCCAGTCTCCATCTTTGTCCTCCTCCCTGAGGATCATCCTCAGGGTCTTCCGGCCTTCTGTAAAGGTGGGTTCCTTGAGAGCAGGGCTCAAGCAGTTCTTCCACGCGATAGTTGAACATCGCTTTAATTTCTTCCAATGTGAATGAACGAGAATCTTGCAGAAGTTGCTCCCTGTTTCTTGGACCAGATGCCGGTGGAGGAGGAGCAACAGTCTCCATTCTACTTTCAAGGTTTTCCAGCCTTGTATTAAGTGTTTGTATTGTTGAGGCGAGATGAGAGATGATCTGCAGATCTAGAATTTGCAAGTTGGTGACCCGTCAATTCAATTCACAACCTAAACAACTAAAAATATAAATATTGTATTCTATTGTATAAAATATTCCACCCTAGTCAAATTATACGTTGATAAAGTGCAAACCTCTAACCACGTTAAGACTAATCGACATACGAGATTCAAATACATAATCACAAAAATTGGACCTGATAATTAACGACACCAGATATTCAACCAACAAATTATAATTGTCTACCAAATAGCTAATATAAACCAACCAACTAATTCAACCTAAACTAAAAGTGTACCATCTTCTAAAAGAAAAGATAAAAGAATAAGAAAGGCTAATTGAAAATTTGTCTTATATACACAAACATCACCTACTCCATCACTTTTCGGTGATGCTTCCTCTGCACAAACACCAAACCATCATCTCTACTCAAGTTACTTGTTCCCATGCTAAAATCATCATTTCCTTTTTATATCCTCCATGTATCAAAGCTAGATATTAACTTGAGGATATCACTTTTCCACCATGAATTTATTTAACTCTCAGTTTCCCTCCTCACTTTTTCATTTCCACAATCAAACTCCAAGAAGTTCTTGCATTATTTTCACACACACAACATACACAAAGTGGAAGAACACCCTCCCAAGAACAATTTTCGGCGAAAGCAAAAACCTACAAATTTCCAACTTCAAACACACATAACTTTCTCATTTCAACCCCAAATTGGGTGATTCAAAGCTCCAATTCACCATAGGAACATTCTCTACAACATTCTACCATAAAATCACTCAAACACTCACCGGAAATTAGTCGAATCTGAGCTCAAAGGTTCTGTACCAAAATGGCTTTGTTCAACATCCTTGTGTAACTCTTGACTTCTTGATTTTGTACTTCATTTCGTGCTTAGATCTTCTAGTATGCTCACTTTCACTTCATTTTAAGAAGTTCACTAAGAGGTTGGTGTTTGAAGAAGGAGAAAGAACGCATCCAAGTTAAAAATCACCGAACCGAAAAGCCTTGTGAGCATACACATCTTCCCTTGTTTAAATCTCTTGATCTATGTGTTTTATGCTAGTAAAGTTCACTCACAAGAGAATATCATATAAATGTGTTAAGCACAAAATCCATATCATTTTCATAGTTAAAATCTTGCTAAAAGTTTTTAAGAACGAAAATATGCACTTCCTCGATCTAAAACTAGAACAACGCTAGAATCATTGTTAAAACCCCATGCAACAAACCCAAAAATGGAACTTTTGGAATTTAAAACATCTAGCACAAAAGCTTAGATCCTGATAAATATGGTTGAACATAATTATTGCAATAACATATATCCTTTACATAAAGTGTATGACAATTTAAAACCTCAAAACTCCAAACCAACCATCTTTTAAAAAGTCTCGTGTCGACCAAAAGCTGCTAGAGCTCGCCACCCTACGTGGGAGATTAGCTGCCACCATGCAACATTTTATATAATGCCAAACCAAATATAGTCTTCCAAGAGAAAATGACAAAATGCATATTTGATTTAAGATCATCAAACTGAGTGAACCATTAGCATAGAAGAGACCAACGAGCCGTCTATTAAATTCTTTTATCTCACACCTATAGGTAGCCGAGGCGTATTATCGGGCACTACTATTCATATTTAGTGTTGCTAGCATTTGGAACGCATCAGGTGAGTTTTCACAACCCCTCTTTTTACTGCATTTTAACTATTTTGGGGTGAGAAACATATTAATTGTTTTATAAATAAATATTTATACACTTTGGTATAATTGATAATCTTTAACGTGATAAGTCATGCTTAAACAATAAGTTGATACAACTAGTCTTTTGAAAGACATTTACGAACAATATTTTGGTACAATCAGTCTTTGTGAAAACTTGGATAAACTATCCTTTTGAGATAAATGTCATTTAAAAGACATACTCAAACAAGTATTTTTAAGAAAAAGGTCTTAACGCAGACTTGTATGAAAAACTATATTTTGTGACACTAATCTTTGTATAACAGTGAGTTGATAGACGACGTACCCTATCGCCAGATCGTTTAGATCTTACATTACTGTAATCATCAACTGTAGTTAGCCAACGAATATATGAGTAGTACTATTCCGGATTGATCCCCCGCTCATGGCTAGTCGCTCTCGCCGTATAACATATGAGATATATATTCTATTAAAACGTCGTGGACTCGACATGCCTAGGTGAATGTGGATTTAGGTTTGATTACAGGCTCATGAACTTATACTTTAACTTATGTGCCTAGCTAGCCTATAAGGGATTACGCACTAAATTAAACAATTAGGTTTCATGGATTTGAAACGGGTGAACTTGAACATACATATATTTGTACTAAACGACTTACCTTTATAAAATCATTATGAAATGGTTTTACGCACCGATCATATGCAAATTATGTTTTATAGAGTTAAAACATTTTACAAGAGTGTATTAAGCACTGAACATGTGCAAATTTGGTTTCAGGGTTTTGAAACGCTTTTCAACGATTATTTTTAGTACACGAGTAGTACTGACAAACATTTTGGAATAAATCAATGATTTATAGTCATAACACCTGTGAACTCACCAACCTTTGTGTTGACACTTTTTCTAATATGTTTCTCAGGAAATGAAAATTGAAGCTTCATTAGCATATTCAAACGCATTCGGATTACCATTATGAAGAAATCTTTAATACCAAAAACAATAACTTTTGTTTGGAAACATTAAGTATTGGTAATCCATTTTGATTTGAGTTATTTTACTATTGATCGATTGTTGTGATTTCCGATGTATGTCGCACGCCCGCTCTTCTGCAAAACCAGTTTTGGCGGGGTGTGACAGATTGGTATCAGAGCTATTGGTTATAGTGAACTAGCGAGAGTCTAGTCTATAACCGAAAAGATTTTTGGTCAAAACGTTTTCATTGCATATTGTGTCGCATTGCATATAATCTACATGGATACCGTAGATAGAACATTATATGCCTTAGTTGTAGGTCACATGCTTATACCTACACTGCACGTTGTACTCTTACATTGTGCATAGTACACGTACTATTGGGTTATAAAACAAGATAAACATTCTATTACTGATGCTGCAGTTAGTACTGATCAACGTATATTGAAGTTAGTACTGATGAGGCAGAAAAGCAAGTTACTAGTGATGATGCTGAACTTGGATTTACTACTGACGATCAACGATTACTACTGATTCTATTTATGGTGCTGATCGAGTCCGAGATTCTAGTATAGTTTGTTATAGAATGTATATCTTTATGTATATTGATTGTAATCGAATCCTAGAATAACTAGGTTAATAATTTAGGCTTCAAGGACTATTATATATAGTTCCTTACGAATTGTAAACGTACGTGTGTATTGTTCGAGCATATCAATATACATTGAAGCTTTTTGTGATTACTGTGTTCTTGTTCTCATTCATATTAATTTACAGTATTCATTGTTCTTAATCGATTAACAAAAGTGTTGATCCGCTGCAACTTCTTATTGTTAGTAGATCTTAGATTAAATAATCTTTCTGGGTTATTCGATCCTGACAAATGGTATCAGAGCTTTACGGTTCTAGATTTACGAATTAAGAACAGCAAAAAGTTTCATACTTTCGAACTCAAAATTGTTAATCATGTCTGATAACAATGAAAGCACTCAAGCTAACAAAATTCCCATTCTTACTCCCAATAACTTTGGGATGTGGAAGAACAGAATCAAGCAATATATGCTTATTACTGATTATTCCATGTGGGAAGTTGTTGTTGAAGGCAACAAAACCATCCAGACTCAAGTAGCAAGCTCCTCAACTGAAGTCGACAAACTCAAGTGTGAAAAAGAGAAGAAATACAGAGGCATTGAACTCAAAGCCTTAAGTACTCTTTTGCTTGCTATTCCCAATGATTATCAACATCTTTTTGTTGAATATGATGATGCAAATAAGCTATGGCAAGCACTGGAAAAGAGGTTTGTTGGCACCAAAAGCACCAAAAGAAACATGAAGTCTGTTCTGAAGCAAGACTTTGAAAACTTCAAAGGCCAGAAGAATGAATCATTATCACAAGTCTTTGATAGGTTCAACAAACTTATTGGTGAACTAAATCAAGTTGGTTACAAAACAGACAATGATGATGTAAACAGAAAGTTTCTTAGATCTCTTGTTGAAGAATGGTCTATGTATACAGTGATATATAGACAAGGTGATGCTTTGGAAGAAAAAGAGCTGGATGAGTTGTTCAATGAGCTGAGAGTGTTTGAATCTGAGGTAAGTACTAAAACTCCAAATTTACCTTCAAACCAATGTACCAAATGAGCCCAATGATCCACCCAAATGGGCTAAGGGCAGTATTAAACAAACTCAATTGATGGATAGGAAGAAAAACCTTAAAACCACTGTACAAAATTGTCTGAATTTACTGAACAACCAAGGGAAAACCATGACCTACATGAAGCACTACATCAATACTCTGAACAGAAGACAAAAGAGGTTCGAGTATAAGCTTCAAAGGCAATCCAACTTGATCAAAAAATTACAAAGGAAGATTGCAGATAGTGAGGCTCAACAGGTTGAGATCACTAAGGGGGAGAAAGATCAAATTCAAGGGATGATTGATCAATCCATAGCAGCAGCAGCCCTCCTAAATCTGAAAGAGGTCCATGGTGAAACAGGTCAGAGTTTTGATGAAGACCTAAACAAAGAAATGAAAAGTATGGATGAGGATGTGTTTGTGTCTGCAAATCAATCTCAAACAGCAGAACAAATAAACTCTCCAGTTACTACTGAGGTCATAGAGACTACTGATCCTATGGATATTACTGAGGCAAAGGATCAAGAGGTTGTTACTACTGATCGTGTTGAAGAAGTAGATACATCAGTAGTAAATGCTCCAGAAGAAGAAATCATGGATACTACTGATGCCCTAGCAGTAGGAACTCCAACAACAACCTCACCAGTAGTAAATGATAATCAACAGATAGTGGTATTTGAACCAGAAATTACACCAGTAGCAACCACCTTGGTTACTACTGAAGATGAAGATGAAGAAATACCAGAAGTTCTTGAACGTGAAAAGGTTATAATCATATCAAAACCTAAAACTCCAGAACAACCACTTATCATACCTGACATTGATGATAATGTTAACTGGTATGAAGTTGATGAATGTGAACTTCCTCCACACCCCAAGATATTACCAAAGAATGAGATTCATTTATTCTCTCCATCAGTTATAATATCAGAAGTTCCTGATATGAAATACATTCCACCTCCTCTATCAGCCTGTATTGGAAAAGGAAAAGACATATTTAATGAAGACTATCCAAACAGAGCTCTAGGCCATTACATGTGAATAAAATGAATCTTGTAAGAAAATAAAGACAAGACAAATTAAAGGTGAAAAGGATCAGATATGCAATAAAAGTTGCAACGACTCAGGCTCTTGAAGATCAGAAAAAGTCTGAAGAAGAAAGACTGAAAAGAACAGAAAATCAAGAAACTGAGGCACCAATTCAAAAGATAGAAGAAATCCTGGTAGAAGGTCAAAAGGCAGAGTTTGAAAGACAAAGAAAAATAGAAGAAGAACATCTCAATTTCCTTGAAGACCTAGTAGCAGAATGTAAAAGAGAAAAGACTGACCTACTAGATGATGTTTTTGAACAAAAGAAGAAAATGATTGACTTCTTAAAGTGAAAGGGCATAGTGCTAAGTCCTTTGGTAGAATGAAAATGATGACAATAGTATGAATGAATTGTGTGCACAATCAGTCAACCTATGATGATACATCCATGCCTACGAAACACTTAAGGGTCACACCGGTGAGTGCATGTAATACGAGCAAGATAAGCAATGATACTATGAAGAGGAATGATTCATAATAGTCATTATGAATCAGTTAACTATTAAGTTAAGTTTAACTTATTACTAGATTAGTTTAACTAACTAATTAATACAAGTAGTTGTACATTTACTAGTTGAGTAAATATACAATGTGTTAATTATAGATTATCCATGATATGATTTAAAGCTATTAAATCATATAGTAATTGGATAATATTGTTGTATAAATTATATAAAGGTTATTATATAATTAACTATTAAAAATATAAATACAAGTGTATAATTTCGTGTATATGGGTACCGAAATTATAGTGTGTTAATACTAGACATTTGATAGTTAAGTGCAATGATAATAAGCTAGTTAAAACTATAAGGGATGGAAGTGTAAAAAGGAAGTTTAATTAAGAAGTTAATCTTAATTAAACTAGAAGGGTTTTAAGTGTAACATCTTCTATTATAAATAGAAGGCTTATGTTAAACCCTAGATGTTGTTCTTTTACACCATAAGCCACGAAAATTCCCTCCCTCTCCTCTCCCTATTTCGGCCGAACAAGATCAAGGGAACAACACAAGTCTTGTGTTCTTCGTGTTCTTCGTTCGTTCTTCGTGTTCTTCAAGTTTTTTGAAGAACAAGTTCATTGCTTAGATCAACTAGAAGATCGCTCGATTTGTTCATCATCAGTGGATCAATCTTAAGCAAACAACAAGGTATGTTTTGGGAAACCCTTTACTCCCTTCTTCCTCTTGGATGAATTTCGGCCAAAGAACCCTAGGGTTCTTTGGTTGATGGTCGACGAACACACACAAGTATGGTTCAGAAATCTAGACTAGATTAACAAAGTTTTTTTTTTGTTTACTTTAATTATTCTTTTGTTTCAAGTATTTTTCTTTCTTTGTTTTTCTTCATATTTTCGAAAATAAGGGAAGAAACCCTAAGACCAAGAACATTAAACTAGTCTAAGTTTAATTGGTCAAGAAGGTTTCTAGAAAACCCTAGCAAATTTTCGAAACCATGGAAGAACCCTAGGATCAAGTGTATTAAACAAGATATGTTTAATTGATCAAAAGGATTCTTTCCATAAACCCTAGAATTTTCGTGACCTAGAAAGAACCCTAGGATCAAATATATTAAACAAGATATGTTTAATTGATCAAAAGGATTCTTTCCTAATTACCTTAGAGATTTCGAAATCTAGAGGATTACTTGGACACCAAGTTTGTTAAACTAGCCTAGTTTAATTGGTGGAAAAGTATCCTAGTCTTAAGTTTTCGAAAACCCTAAAGAACCCTAGACCATTAAACTAGTTTAAGTTTAATAGTTTAAATTTATTAATTAGGATAATAATCTAAAACCTAGTTAATTAGACAAGTTTATGTCTAATAGGTTTAATTATTATTTTGATAGATTTATTAAAGCTAGTTCTTTAAACCTAGTAATTTAGACAAAGTTTATTGTCTATAAGGTTTAAATTAAAGAGTTTAAATAGATTTATTAAAAGTTATAATCTATCTTAGAATTTAAACAAAGTTTATTGTTTAAAAGGATTGATTAGAATTAGTCTTTTAATTAAAATAATGTCTTTGATCAAGAAAGTCAAAACCCTAGTTTTGATTGGTCAAAAACAAGATTAGGGTTCATCTAATGAATTTAGGGAATTGATAAAGAAGGTGTTAATTTTTAAGTTCTAAAATAAACAAGGTGTATTTAATTATGTATAAATATGTATATGTATTTAAATTTTTTCGTTTCTTTTTATTGAGTAAAATTGAATTTTAAAAGATATAATAAGTTTATACACATTTTAATTAGTTCAAGTTAAAATGTATACGTATAAATTAGATGTAATATTCTTATTAGAATGTTACAAGTTTATTATTATTTACATATATACGAATTTATATATATATATATATATATATTAAATACAAGATAAAATGAAACAATTAAAAGGATAATGTTATTTTGATCTTTAAAGAAATAATAGTGTAACTAGTTATTGTATAAGTTATAATATAATTAAAACTAGAATGTACAAAGTTATGATTTAATTATAACTAGTAATTGTACAAGTTGAAATTATATTATTAACTAGAAATATACAAAGTTATATTGTTATATATATCAAGGTGTATAAAGTTATAAGTTATTATAACTAGATAATTATACAAGTATGATATAAGTACTTTACAAGTTATGTAATATACTAGATTAATGATCAAATATAAATAACAAGAACCTATATTTAACTAGTTCAAGTTAAATATAAGAAAGGTTTAAACAAACTAAAGAATCATTATATATAGTTTTTATATAATAGGTTTATTATTTTCACCAAGTATAAACCGGTGATTGTGTTAGCTTAAGTTTCATCATGGTTGTTGAAGCTAGTAGGAGCTACACAAGAAAATCACAAAGTTTATAAGTGTGTCGTTAAGGCATAAGTTATGGTTGAATTTAATAAGTAAGAAATAAATGTTTAATTTCATTATTAGACTTATGAAAAACTAGGTGTGTTAAACTAGGTTTATGTTTCAAGTTTATGAATCATAAAAGTCTTAAAAGTTTAACATAAGTTTTATAAGTTTTTCAAGTAATATAAAACAAGTTTATGAATCATAAAAGTCTTAAAAGTTTAACATAAGTTTTATAAGTTTTTCAAGTAATATAAAACAAGTTTTATAAGTTTTATAAGTTTATTAGAAATAAGGTTTCTCACAAAACCTAGTAATATGTTTTGTACACCTCGATTTAGGTATACATGTAAAATCGTGTAAATTCTTGAAACTATAAGTTTTAAAGAATAGTTCTTATGTTTTAAAAAAGGTGTCTTGTTGAACCATTCAATTCTTCAAGTCACACATTTTTTAAACAAGGATTAAAATTGGAATAAAAGTTTAAGTTTAGTTTAAGACTTAAACAAACCCAAGAAAATCTTAGATCGAAGTACTATCCACCTAATGGAACACCTCACTTGTTCAACGATATTCATATTGTAAGGATAAAGAACCTTAGATATGGATTCAAATCATTGCGAGTGTTAGGGCACAGTAAGGTTCTGTGATAATCGGGAGTCCCGGCGCAGAGCATCGCACTGTCTTAGATGGTCTGATCTACTTTGGTGATAATCGGGTGTCCCGGCCCAAAAAGTACTTGAGTAGAATAAACATACTAGACTTTATTACTAACTTAGAAATGTACGATTAGATTGCACAAAGTTGTAATAAGTTATAAGTCTAAAGATTCTACGACCCCTAGGAATCGTGTCAAGTCTTGATACGATCGGTAAGGAAGTTACCTACCAGAAATAGCATGTCTCGTCGGGAAGTGCCCAAACCTTGCGGCGAGAATGTGACATATGGATCCTAGGCGTAAAATATTAATTATGGGTTTATAATATATTTTAGAGAATGTTTATTGATGATTACTAATTAAACTGGGTTTGATTTGTAGATGGCAGCAACAAATGTGATTGCGACAACAAGTACCAACAATCTCTCACTTCGCTCAATCCTCGAAAAAGACAAGTTGACTGGGTCAAACTTTCTCAACTGGGAGCGTAATCTTCGTATTGTGCTCAGGCATGAGAGAAAGTGGTATGTCTTGGAGAGAGCAATACCAAACACCCCTGCTGTTAATGCCAGAGCTGAAACGAGGCAAGCTTATGATAAGCATGTCAGTGATGCACTCGATGTGAGATGTTTAATGCTAGCCACTATGAGTCCCGAGTTACAAGCGGGACTTATGGATGTACCTGCATTTGAGATGATCCAGCAACTTAGGGATTCATTTCAAGAGCGAGCTCGCACTGAGAGGTTTGACATCAATCGAGCCTTCAACTCTTGCAAGATGGTCAAAGGAACGCCGGCGAGTGCCCACGTCATGAAAATGAAAGGACACATGGATCGCCTCGCTAGACTTGGTCATCCCATACCGTTGCAAATGGCAACAGATACTATACTCAACTCGTTGTCTGATGACTACAAGTCTTTTGTGGTCAACTACAACATGCATAATATGGAGAAATCCATTGCTGAGCTACATTCCATGCTCAAGACAGCTGAGTTGAGTTTGGGGACCAAATCTAAGGACGTTATCTTGATCGGTAATGGCGGTGGCGGTGGAAAGAAGAGAAAAGGGTATGGTGGTAAAGGAAAGGGTAAAACCTATCCTAACCAAGGAGTGCCAAATGGTAAAGGTGTCAAACAAAAGGTCAAGAAGGTTAAGCCTAACACTGCGAGGACCGAGAACCGGTGCTTCAAGTGTGGTGAGGCTGGACATTGGAAAAGAAATTGTCCAAAGGGTGCAAGTGGTAGTGGAGGAAACGCAAGTTCCTCAGGTAACACAACCACACTTCTTAATCACTTTAAGATACTTGTAAAGTACATTACGAGTAATCTAACTTTTGCAATCATTTATTGCAGGAGATGGAAAGTGATGGTGACCGGCATGAGATGGTGATGATCCCACGAGCACCAAGTTTTTATAATTCAGTTTTTTAGTGGATTCGTTTTAAACAATTTACTTTATTGTTTGGATAATTTTATTTTTATGTTAAAACAAGTTTCATTTTGGTTTTAATTAAATTTTCGAATCCATGGTTGAATTATATTGTGTGCATGTGTGATAATTACACTAGTCAAGGTTTATGACTAGATTGTAAGTCAAGTTTTGATTTACTTATGTTTCATGTTTATATTTATATATTTGTTTGATTGTTGTATAAATAATGTCTTGATAGCTCAAGGTATTTAGATACTAGTAATTAGAAAGTTTTTCTAATGAAAGTATTTAAAAGTTTTATGAAAGCATAAGGTTCAAAAGTTATTGAACTTAGTTAAAACATCTTAAGTAATAGTAATTACTTATGATAGAAAGTTTTAAAGTATTAGTATTAATATAGTATGATTATATTGGATATAATTAAGGTATGCTTTAAGAGTATTATTACAAGTCTTTTACACTTGTAGTGAAGGTTTTAATGAAGTCATAATTCCCTAGTATGAATAATTGGATATTCGTATAATCCAAGTAAAATGACTTAGACATTAAATGACTCTTAAAAGGGACATAACTATATTAAAATCTTTAAGAACTAAAAGGAATTATTGCAAGTCTTTTATACTTGTAATAAATACAATATTTAATCAAGTCATAATTCCCTAATAGGAATAATGGATATTTGACAAATCCAAGTGATGACTTTGGCATTAAATGAAGTTCTTAAAGAATACTAATATATTTAAGAATTGATAGTATCGTTTCAAATGTTTCATACTTGTTAGATACAGTAATCAATAAAGATCATGATTCCCTTCAAAGGAATGTTGGATATTCGCAAATCCAAAGGATGATCTTAGTTATTGATAGAATTCTTAAAAGATTAAATTACAAGTTATTGACTAGGTCAATATAGTGGTTTAAGAGATGCTTAAGTTCCATAAAAGTAAGTGGGAGCTAAGACTAACGTAATTCATTAAAGATGTTAGTGAATTCAGTAAGTTAGTAAGATATTAACAACAAGGTTTTACCAAGTCGTTAGCCAAAGAGTTAAGAGAAATAATAAATGATCATTGATTAGATTATTGCAAACCTAATAGCGTGATCACAAGTCTTGTGATTGATTATTGCATATCTAATAGGTTGTTAAACACTTCAGTGGATAACACAATCATTTAAGGAAATTTCTTTAACCAGTAAAGATATCTACAAATCAAGTAACTAAAAGTAGCTTTAGTTACAAGGAGAATTTTATGAATTCAAGAAACTAAGGAGTTAATTTCCAATCCTCCTATGTTTACCAAATTGCATAAAAGGAAAGACTAGAATATGTTCTAAATTGTTGCAAGAACAATATCTAGCAAAGACAAAAGTAATAGTATTCCTAAATACTCGTCTTATGTCTTTAGTTTAATAGAAATGATTGTTTTAGTGATAAAGTTAGAATTAAGTTTGTAAGAATCATTAAGTAATCAACATGAACGAAAGGAATAAGTAACGATCCAGTAATAATTCAGTATCTATGTCCAGTGAGGAATAATACTTGAGTTAGTATCATTCTTATTCAGACTTTGTATGTTTTACAAGATCCATGAATAAAAGTCTATTTATTCAAGAAGACACAAAATCCGTGACTACTCGTCTTGGTGGGAACCTCGATGGGACGTTAACGTCATCGCGGTATTTGGTGGTAGATTCGAAGTTCTTCGAAGATAGCTACACAAGTTTTGTGTAAACCAAATATCGGTGATATTCTGTTGGAGGCTCAACGAATATTGGATCGACCACCGTGACAATACTTCGTGGTTGAAAAGTTCAAAAGTATTGTTCACTAGGATTATCCTTAAGCCTGAGGTATTTGGTTTAGGATACAATGACTAATGTGCTTTGGTTCAACTTAGACAATACTGAAATACGTTTGTCATACGAGGCGATACTGGTACAAAGGACGTTTTATTTTAAATCGAAATATACAAGATGGTAATTGCACCTCCTTTTTAGGAGAGATATTTATAGGTCCTTTGACGTGATGATATAACTGAAAGTGCATGGCCATGCCCAAACGAACCGATTTGTTCTTTGTCGTTTATCACAACAGTTTGAATCAAGAAGTTATGAAATGATTTCGAATACAGGAGTTGATCATTTCTACCATGCTCGTATTCGTTGTCACAAATATCGTGCTGCAAGGGATGAGCCTAACATAGTTTGCCCAAGAAGTAGAGACAGAGTGTTCTTTACTAGGAGACGCTATTAAAGAGTTTTTCATAAACCATACCTGGGTTACGTAAGCTGTTTTTATGGGGTTGGTTACCTACATGCCCATCTAGAAGGCCACTGTAGCTCGTATCATTAAGACAAAGGTTACAGACTTGCACAAGTGGGAGTCTGAAGGAATTGTGTGCACAGTCAGTCAACCTATGATGATACATCCATGCCTACGAAACACTTAAGGGTCACACCGGTGAGTGCATGTAATACGAGCAAGATAAGCAATGATACTACGAAGATGAATGATTCATAATAGTCATTATGAATCAGTTAAGTATTAATTTAAGTTTAACTTATTACTAGGTTAGTTTAACTAACTAATTAATACAAGTAGTTGTACATTTACTAGTTGAGTAAATATACAATGTGTTAATTATAGATTATCCATGATATGATATAAAGCTATTAAATCATATAGTAATTGGATAATATTGTTGTATAAATTATATAAAGGTTATTATATAATTAACTATTAAAAGTATAAATACAAGTGTATAATTTCGTGTATATGGGTACCGAAATTATAGTGTGTTAATACTAGACATTTGATAGTTAAGTGCAATGATAATAAACTAGTTAAAACTATAAGGGATGGAAGTGTAAAAAGGAAGTTTAATTAAGAAGTTAATCTTAATTAAACTAGAAGGGTTTTAAGTGTAACATCTTCTATTATAAATAGAAGGCTTATGTTAAACCCTAGATGTTGTTCTTTTACACCATAAGCCACGAAAATTCCCTCCCTCTCCTCTCCCTATTTCGGCCGAACAAGATCAAGGGAAGAACACAAGTCTTGTGTTCTTCGTGTTCTTCGTTCGTTCTTCGTGTTCTTCAAGTTTTGAAGAACAAGTTCATTGCTTAGATCAACTAGAAGATCGCTCGATTTGTTCATCATCAGTGGATCAATCTTAAGCAAACAACAAGGTATGTTTTGGGAAACCCTTTACTCCCTTCTTCCTCTTGGACGAATTTCGGCCAAAGAACCCTAGGGTTCTTTGGTTGATGGTCGACGAACACACACAAGTATGTGTGTGTGTTCGAGTTCTTCGTACAAGGTTTCTTTCTTGTTAACCTAATCTAGTTTTCCAACATCCCAATCCTTTAGGATTTAAGGATTAGGTTTAATCCCAGTTCCGCATTTAGGGATTAAATCAGCTAGTTAGTTTAAACCGGTCAAGAACAAGTTCATGTTTTTGGTCAGCAAGGTTCGAACTCGTGTACTAGGTGGTCGACCCTAGTGGTCGATCAGTCGCATGGTGCGTAGTAAATCCCTACATAGTAGACAAATATTGTACTACTAAAAAGAGAGAATTAGCAGAAATTAAAGCAGAAGAAGAAAAAGAAAAAGTTTTGATTGAAATAGATCCAACAATCATTCTCTCCAGAACACCAACATCTGGTGAATCTTCAAAACCTTCTAAGAAGAGGAAAGGAACTGAACCTAAAACAGAATTAAGAAAGAAAAGAAAACAAGAAATACAAGTCTTTGATGTTCCTATTGCTCCTATTGAAGATAATCCTATTATAAATTGGATGGTTGTTGATAATGTCCTAGAAGTTATAAGAGATGACAAAACCACTAAGAGATTCACTGGATGGAAACCAATGGTTATGTCCTGTAGCAGAACTGAGATTATTAAAGTCCTGATCATTGGCAAACCTAGAATGGCTAAGAAATCATGGAAGAATTCAGGAGTTGGATACTTAACTAAAATGATTGATGTTGCATTTTATCCAGACAACTATCCTGAAATATTTACAAACAAAGAAAATGTTTATGCATGGAATGTGCTCCCCACAGTAAACATGTATTTCTTTGAAAGAGCCAGCAGAAACTGTGAACAATATTTATTTGAAAAAGAAATCCACATCCAGAAGAAACTATGTATCAGATATTCACAAACACCCTCATGAAACCTTATGATGCTGTAATGTTTCAAGAAAAGTTTAATTACTTTGTCAAAAGAAACAGCAAATATATAATAGCTCAAAGAAAATTGCAAAATCAGAGAACAATTGAAGGTAGACAAAGAAGAGCAAAATTGTTAGAAGAACAAGAAAAGAAGAATGAAGAACATAAGAAACTTGATTAATTCAAAGTGAATTAATAAGTTTAGGGGGAGATTGTTGGGTTATAAAACAAGATAAACATTCTATTACTGATGCTGCAGTTAGTACTGATCAACGTATATTGAAGTTAGTACTGATGGGGCAGAAAAGCAAGTTACTACTGATGATGCTGAACTTGGATTTACTACTGACGATCAACGATTACTACTGATTCTATTTATGGTGCTGATCGAGTCCAAGATTCTAGTATAGTTTGTTATAGAATGTATATCTTTATGTATATTGATTGTATTCGAATCGTAGAATAACTAGGTTAATAATTTAGGCTTCAAGGACTATTATATATAATTCATTACGAATTGTAAACGTACGTGTGTATTGTTCGAGCAAATCAATATACATTGAAGCTTTTTGTGATTACTGTGTTCTTGTTCTCATTCATATTAATTTACAGTATTCATTGTTCTTAATCGATTAACAAAAGTGTTGATCCGCTGCAACTTCTTATTATTAGTAGATTTTAGATTAAATAATCTTTCTGGGTTATTCGATCCTGACACGTACGCTTCAGGTGGTACACTTACTCTAAGCTCCGTACACACTACGAGCTGAAAAAATGTCTAAATCACAAAAGATGCCACATGTCATCCATCACTGAGGAAAATTCAGAATATACCCTAATCACGAATAAAATATGTAGAATACTTATGAGAATTGATTCATAGGCATAAATTCTTTAATATAATCTTATAATTTCATATGTTAAGCATACAATAAGAGTACGCGAGGAAGGTACTCTCATCCATGAATAAAAGTATGAAGTGATAATGATGACGAAATATTGTACCATGATATTATAAAAATGGGTGGCCAACGTGTTTATAATGGCATAGTCAATATAGAATTATCAAAGTCTTGGATTACTGAAAATGCCGATAAATAAAAGAGTTAGATACAAACATCGTCCTTCATAATAATAATAAACAAAAAAGAGTACGATTCGAAAATATATCTAAAACTGAAATTGCTGAGTTTAGAACAACTCTATATAACCGTAGATCTTTAGGCTCAAGAATAGTTAGTTCTTGATCTGGAATAAGCATATACAAATAACAAACTTGCGGAATTATTTAAACATATTTGTATTGCTAAACAAGGTTTCATCATCATCTTTATATACAATGATTACTAAAAGCCCCAATTCTACATATAAATATGTAGAACGGTTTTTCGTTAAACATGATCAAACGACCTTGAGGCTTAGAGTACACACACATACACGTTAAAACGTGGGTTTCAAAAACGACTAATTCTATACCTTTAGGTTTCTTTATATACTAGAAAACCTAGAGATTTACAAGGAAAAGATAATACTATATCTTTTACAATAGTGATTATCTCCTAAATCTTTATTTGAATTTGAACTTCCATATCTTCAATTTAGGTCCTTGTACTTTATAAGTTTTGACACATCAAATCAATAATGAATATTATAGAAATATTCCTAACAATCTTCCCCTATTTGATTTGACAAAACTTATAACTTGTAGAATTAGCTAGGAATCTTCAAGTCTCTTTCCCTTTTTGACATAATCAAATAAATCCGAGAAACTTGAACTTCCCCTTGAATGATCAACACTTTTTCTTCCCCTAAAAGTGTGATATCATTCTTGTGTTCTTCAAGGCTATATCAATTACTTTGAAAACCAACTATCTTCTATTTGAAGTTGAAGTAGAAACTCAAACTATGCATCACATTCTGTCTAAATATAGTAATCAGCAACGTCATAATCTTGTATGAGGGACTTTCTTATCTTAGTCTTCAACAGATCTTTTCGTTAAGAGTGTTGAATTGCAGTTACAACAATACATAACATATTATGTAGTAAGACTCTCAACTTCTTCTTCAAATAAAACATAATCAATTATCTTCTGTAATCAACTGATAAAGATTAAATATGTAGCAAACAAACCATCTTCCTTTATCTTTATCAATCCTTCAACCTGTGTGTGTGAATAATGTGATTCGTTTCACATTAATATCACAAGTTATTTTCATTCTCTTTTTATCAAGAATAAAAATTAACAAGTGATTAACCGGATACAATCAATAAACCGTAGTATGGAATGAACATGGTGTGTGTCATGCTTTCCAAAATTTGATGTATTGGTTAAAAGGAAGAAATCAGTATCAAAATTTTCTTCAGAACTGTGTAATACTGATCAGTCAACGCAGCAGTAGTAAAAATTTCAGTTTATTACTGATCAGTAGTGTTTTTTTTTTCTTCATTTACTACTGATCAGTAGTATTTTCGAATAAAATCGGACCAGTAGTAAACTTGAATTTTGGAAGTAACCACATTTTGGTACTGATCAGTAGTATCCATATGTGTTACTGATCAGTAGTAACAACGATTAGTAGCAAAAGTTTTAGTACTGATGTTGCTTTTCACGTTTTAGTACTGATGTTGCTTTGCACGTTTTAGTAGATCAGTAGTAAATTGATATGAATCAGTAGTAAAAATGATGTTACCATGGAGCAGTAGTGATTTTGATTTACTAGCAGTAGTGATTTTAATTTACTACTGACTAAGATCAGTAGTATTGAATCTGACCTATCCACGACCGTAGTAACAATTACCACCCATTTGATGAATCCGCCATGGCTAGTAAGCTAGGAATTTTGATATGGAAATTAATGTGACGTGCTTGTCGTTGAGGTGCTTGGAAATTAAAGTGACCTGCTTCTAATTGACGTGCTTGTTGGAAATAAAAGTGACCTGCTTCTCGTTGACGTGCTTGGTCTTTAATCCGTACACCTCCAGCAATTGAGTGATATCGGAATTCCTTCTCTTGCTACCTTCGATCGATATTAATGTCACGCCATTCCTTATAATACTCTGCTACCGTTGAAAACCTTCGTCCCTTGTTTTATTCCAGATCTGAGCCACTGTGCTCTGATACCAATTGCTGAGTTTAGAACAACTCTATATAACCGTAGATCTTTAGGCTCAAGAATAGTTAGTTCTTGATCTGGAATAAGCATATACAAATAACAAACTTGCGGAATTATATAAACATATTTGTATTGCTAAACAAGGTTTCATCATCATCTTTATATACAGTGATTACTAAAAGCCCCAATTCTACATATAAATATGTAGAACGGTTTTTCGTTAAACAGGATCAAACGACCTTGAGGCTAAGAGTACACACACATACACGTTAAAACGTGGGTTTCAAGAACGACTAATTCTATACCTCTAGGTTTCTTTATATACTAGAAAACCTAGAGATTTACAAGGAAAAGATAATACTAAATCTTTTTAAATCAATAAAGATATACTATATCTTTTACAATAGTGATTATCTCCTAAATCTTTATTTGAATTTGAACTTCCATATCTTCAATTTAGGTCCTTGTACTTTATAAGTTTTGACACATCAAATCAATAATGAATATTATAGAAATATTCCTAACAGAAATTATGGTTCGTTAGTTTTATGTGGCTAATTAAGACATTATGTAGTTGATATGTTTATATGATTTTTTTTAACATTTTAATTATTATCAAAATAAGTCGATTAATATATCTTAAATATAAAAAAAAAAAACAAAAACAAATTCACTGAAACTCATGGTTATAATAAATATGATCAGTATATGTGTATCGAAGCGCGGTTTTTATTACCCTCGCTAATAAACATTCACAAAGAGATAATAATAATGAAAAAAAATAATCTCTTAGTTACCAAAACTTCGAAAAGTGAAACATTTGACGATCTTTTTAACTTGTACAAACAGCGACAAATGAAAAATTAAAGTATTATTTTAATAATTGTGTATTTTATCTTATTTGTTTAAGAAACACTTTCTTTATTTTTTGTAGGCTTCAAATTCTAATTATGTATAGTAAATGTTGAACCAAATATTCAAAGGGTAATATTACTGCCAAAATTTTTTTTCTTCAAGTAAAAGAAAAAAAAGTAATAATAAACATATAGAATTATTAATTTAAAATAAAATTTGTGCAAGTGAGTATATTATATAAGTTGCATTTACTTAGCATGCAATCTTTCTTTAAGCTACTCCTCAAATTCTCCAAATTGCACGTTGTATATCACTTTTTGCATAATCGCTTTGTTACTCCGTCTTTCACATCATTCGAATATCATCCACTAAGAAATCATGAATTTAAATTTATACATGTCGTCTAAGTATAGACAGTGCACAAATAATTAGGTTCTAAAATCATTAGCAGCCTCCTAATACACCAACTGAATTATTTTAAATTACTAGTTATTTTCTCATTGTCACTTGAAATAGTTGTATTATTATAATTATGGCTCGCTATAATTAAGCATAAAAAAAGACATCTTCTTAATATACAAATTAAATTTCAATGGCGACAACCCTACCTAAGCCAGGGAATACTAGGCAATGTGATAGATGCCCGTCATCAAAATTGATATTTACATATTGAGAGATCAAATGACGCTATAATCAAGCTAATCCATGGAGATATAAGTGATATTGAAGAATTTGTGTGTGTGTGTTCTTGGTGTTTTAGTAGGTGTAATTGAGAGAGAATTGAGATGGATGAACAGCTTTCAATATTGTATTTCTGTAAAGTGTGAGAAAGCTTACATTGAAAGACAAACTTACATCCTTATATACTTCTACCACTTAACAAGGAAAAAGTTAACTAACGGACTTAAAAGTCAAAACTATTACAATAACGGTCCTAACATTATTACAATAATGGTCCTAACAATCTCCCCCTTTTTGATCTTTAATACATCATCTCAGTCTTCAGACTCCAGATTCTTCTCATAATCTGTCTTTGGCAAGAAAATGTTTTTCTGAATTTCAATAACAAAACATTTCAGAAATCTGGAAATTTAAAATAATCAAAGAAGATATGTTTTTCGTTGATACTGTTTGAGTGATGAAATCCTATAACTGATTTACAAAAGATTTGAAAATTTTAGGAAATGGAATATCAGTTAAGTAAGGATTTGGCTGGATTTTCAGATAATGGAGAGGTTGTTTTTGGATTTTGTGGTAGAGGATGAAGATATAATGATAATGTTTTTGAATGATTTTTCAGTCAAAGTTTTGGAAGTGTGTGTTTGATTTGGTAAGAATGATCTGAAAGTTAAAAGTTTTGGATATGTGTGTATGTAAGTTTTGTATGTATGAAAGAATGATATGTACTTTTAGGATTTGGATGAATGTGGATAATTTGTATTTGGTATAAACAACAGATTAGAACAGTTAAGCTTTTGAATGGATATGAATGTTATGAAATTTTGGAAAGAATGATTTAAACGATTAGATTTTGGATGGATATGAATGTGAATTTGTGGTTTGGATAGAATGATTTATTAGTTTAAGATTTGTAATGGAAATGTTGAGAATTCGTGAGAAATTTCTTTTTCTTCACAAATTATTTCATGTAAATCGACGAAAATGTAGACCCATAGATATATAGAGTTGTTGTAGCGGAAGTCTTTTCTCGAAGATGTGGCTTTGTCGATTTATGATCATTGATAATTGTTGTTGAGAGAAAAATATGGATAAGATTCGCGCTCCCCCTCAAACAAACAATTATTCTTCAACAAATCTTCTTCGGTTTCTTGTTTACTCCCCCTTAATCGGTGCATATGTCTTTTTGATGTGGAGTAAACTGGGCTAATATATTCTCTTAAGTCTTGTAAGCATTTTTCTTCATAAACTGAACTTCTTAGTAAATTTTCTCTCCCTCATGATGATTTAAGATTTATCGGAACCATCATGAAAAATGTGAAGTTCGTCGAGGTGAAATGAAGAAAATCTTCGAAGCCCATGGATACAAAATGTGAAGAAGAATGATATATTCATATTTTGAATAAATCAATATACATCACATTGTATCATCGAAAACCGAACCTATGTTGATGATGAAGATAGTCGATCAAAACGTTTGGTATTTAATCTCAATGATCGAATCAAATAGGGTAAACCGGGATCACTTAGATTACTCGTTAACACAACAGTTACACAAACTGTGTGACCTACGTTCAGTGTTGGAATAGATGTTAGCACTGGTAGGATTTCCATTCAATCATCGTGGAATACCAAGAATGTTGGTATCACTATGAATGTTCCGGCTTTATCACACAGATAAGCTTGGTATTATGCCTTGTGTCCTAAAAGTGTATTGCGGTTCTAGACTCAATAAGTGGACAAACAAAGGCGAGGACTGGAGAGGCTTGTCCTCTAGTTCAATATCAACAATCTCCAAGTGAGATGTCGACAGCATATGAGATAGTCTCCGTGGAAATGAAACAAGTACTTTTTAAGAAATACTTGAGTAGCTGGGGGGTTGTGCATTGCATCACTGGGTCCATGATGTCTATTACAATATCAGAGAGCAACACATGCAATCTGATAGAGACGTGGCAACCCGGCTTTTTAGCAGTTAGGGAAGGGTTTTTCATTTTATTTAACCCTGTCACACCCTCCTCACTCAAGCTTACTTTTTCATTTTTCGACTACTCCCTCATTTCATTGTACCATGTTTAGCTGAATTGCACCCCATACGACATTCCTCCTCTCAAATTTTATCTCAGTGCACCCCAATCAAGATCCCGTGATACTTGATTCTGCTCACCTAGACCTATGTACCCTTACATATTGTCCTATATTGTAGGTGGCTCCTGGGGAAGATCAAGCCGGTTATAGCAGATCATATGAGTAATTTGAGAGTGAACTATAACGCTCATGTGCAATGTATCAGCATTTATGATGTTACTTTGTAAGAATAACATGGATTTTTCATCGGAAAGTGTACGTGTTTCCGGCAGAAGTTGTTGCCTTTATGATATAGAAGTTTAGGCACAGCAACTTGAACAAATTAGGTAAAACCGGACTCACATAGAGTATCCGTTAACACACGGTATGAATCAATAGTCGTTTGCACAACAGTGGATTCAAATGTGTGACCTGCGTTCAGAGTTTGCGCGATTGTAGCTCTAGCAGGATTTCCACTCAATCCTCGTGAAACACCAGATTGTGATGCCACTATGAGTGTTCCGATGAATACACAGAGATTTATATTCAATAGTGTATGTGTCCTAAATTGGAAATATTTGTCGGTGAGATCTAGACACATTGTGCATTCAATTGAAGACGTAGCTCGGGGCAGAAGGTTAATGGTTTCAATACCAACATACTCCGAATGAGCAGTCGATAGATTATGTGCTACGTCCCCTAATGAATTGAAACAAATTCCTTTTGAGAGGAATCTGAGTGGTTGGTGGTGGAGTGCAAATGCTTGACTATGCCAGTTAAGTCTGATGAAACATTCAACACATGAATGAACACAATTTTGTGAGGTTGCCCGGTTTATAGTCGGTTTGGAAGCACTCAAAGGTGTGTTTTCTTGATATTATCATGTTTACACATCACCTTGCACTCACCTAAATCTATACCCTAGACTAATACCCTCACATTTACCAATTTGGCTAAAAAGGCTTTCCGTGGAAGGTAAGGCCGGTTCTGGCAAACCATAGGAAGGTATTGTCGTTTGATAAAAAAAAATATGTCGATTAAAAAAAATTCAAACGAGTATAAAAATATTGAGATAGAAATTTTCTCCCCCGAGAAAAACTAATTCTCCCCCTAGAATTAATATTTCTCCCCCTCGACAAAATAAAGGTAATGAAAAATATACAGTTTAAAAGGGGTGGGAAAGAGTTTTTACATTTATGTGTAAACTGGTTAAGAGCGGGTTTCAAACTAATGTATTTGAAAGCAATTTTGTTGAAAAGCGAGTTATACACTGAATTATGTATAAGTAATTTTGTTGAGGCGCGAGTTATACACTGATGCGTGTATAAGTCATTTACGTTGAAGAACGAGTTATACACCGAATTGTGTATAAGTCATTCTCCTGCAAAACAAATCAAACAACTTTTGGTACCCATTTTTGTTTGGGTCCGATAATGTTAGTGTGGGAATGAAACCACTGATAAGTTGTATCGATTTGATTTAAAGATTGAGAGTTCCAAGAAAAACTGAAACTTGATGTTTCACTTTCAAATAATTTCCGGGGAATTATTTGAGATGTTGGAGTTTTAGGAACCCATATTTCTTTGAAGATCGTTGGAGATTTAGGAGTTAAGTTTGGCAGTTTAGTAAAAGTTGTTTTAGGTGCCAAGGAAAGTAAATCTTTTCTCGAGTTTTTTAAAGATTGAGTTTTGGAAAAGATTTTCTTTGACGGAGTAGAATGTTTCAACACGGTTGATGATTTAATTTCCTCTATTAGCTTATTTGAGAGCATTCAATTTCTTATCAGAGTTTGGTGGAACCGTGGATCTCCTAGGCGTAGATTTGGTAGAGGAACTGACATGTGATTTCGGTTTAGGTTTAGAATTTCCTTTATTTACCTTGGATTGTTTGATTGTATATAAATCACGATATGCCATAACAGGAGAAAACATTCTGGATTTGTTACAATTTTCCTTTGCAGGTAAAGGAGAATCTAAGTTAATGTATGCACTAGGCTTCTTAAGCTTTCGAAGATAAGATGAGTTACATTCTAAATTTTGAATTTGTGTTTGCAATTTTAGTTTCTCTTCAGCAAAAGATTTATGTGTTTTATCAATTTTATTTTCTAATTCAAAAATTTTGGATTGTAAAACTGATTTTTCTTTGTCAAATGCCTTATGTGTTTCGTTGATTTCATTTTCCAATTGACAAATTTTCTTTTCTAGAATTAGAGATGGAACATAAATCTTTGGTGTTACTATTTGTTGAAGAACGGCATCTCCTTTAATTTCAAACTCTTCTGGTTTTATAATTGGAAAATAATCATCATTTTCAAATTTTGCCTTTTTAGTTTCATATGTTTTATTTAATTCAGCATAGTTGAAACTAATTTGTGCATTCTCCTTTGCTCTATTGAATGTCTCAATCTCTTCTTCCTCATCAGTCATACGAATGAAGCTCAGCCAAACATCTACATGTATGTATTTAGAATCATACAGTGTTGGAAGCACGTTACAAGCCATCTTAAGATATTCTGGATTATTAGCTCCCAGTCCTTCTCTTGAATTGAAGTATTTGAAGTCGTTAGGCTTGTTTAAATGAATTGTTTGACCAGTTTGACCTTGTTTGGCAATTATTTCTTCAAGATTTTTGACGTGGGAAGAAAGTTGAATTTTATCATTTTGAAGTTGATGAATGACATTCTGTTTGTTATTTAATTCTCGTGATGTTTGAATGTCAAGTTTCAGACAATTCTTTAATTTGTGAGGTTAAGGATTTAAAATGATTTTCATTATCATCAAATTCTTTTTGTTTACGTTCCATTCAGTTTTTAGTTATTTGATATTCATGCCATGTTTTTGTGTATTGTTTGTGACTGTGATCAAACTTAGCCTGTAATTCTGATATTTGACTTTGTAACTCCAGATTCTCTTGTTTAAAAATTTGAGTTTGTTTTATATAATGAACAAGTTTCTCACTTAGATGAGCTTTTTGTTTGTTTGGATATTCTAAAATATTTAAACGATCTTGAAGTTGATCATTTAAATCTTTTTCTTCTAAAAGTTTTGGAGTTAATAATTCTATTTGAGACATCTGAGTTTGGATAAGACAAGTATCAGAATTATTGGAAGTATTTTCATTAGAAAGAAGAGAAGTATGTACCTTGTCATCCTTGTCGAGTTCATTAATACGATCAGCAATCGCAGTATTTACTTTTGGCGTATAGCACAAATTTGCTATTTGTTCTTCATCTTCAGCTAACACTTTAGCAGTCTGAATTTGTTTATAGTATTTGCTAGCTTTTATCGCTTTTGCAAGGTCTGGATCCATATATTTTTTTTTTCAATTAGGGGTAAAATTCCTTGTGTGTTTAAACGATAAAGAGCTTGTGAAAGTTTTCTTTTAAAAACCTTTTAAAACAATTGTAAACGTTAAAAGTGTTTAAAAAGTTTGAAAAAGTTGAGAATTTGATCGAGTTTGGGTTTTAAAAAAATTTGTTTACAAATTCATCACGAATTTTAAGTTTTAAAAGTGTAAAAGTTTTGTTTAAAAATTTTGTTTAAAAATTTTGAGAAAGAAAAAAAAAATTCCTTTTAAATTTGTTTTAAAAAATTTGGTGAAATTAAAGAATTTTAAGCGTATTTAATAAAATTTGGTTTTAAAATTTTTTATTATATCAATCATGGGCTGATTTGGACAGATTCGTTTAAACAAGGCTTAATTTGACATTTTGAGCTTTTAACACAAGTGGGCTAAACACTTAAGTAATAAAACGAGTAGTATATGTATTCAAGTTGGGCTTATATGAATTGAGTCCAGCTTATTTGGGCCGAGATCAACTCTGTACGTTGAAAATATGATGAACCACCTGGTAGCCGAACACTTTGATGTTTCAAGATCAAAAACATACGCAGTTAAAATCCAAATAAGATCGATTGAGAAGTCAATCAAAATATTTTGAAGTCGGAACTAGTTTGAGTTGCTGTTTTAATCGATTGATTTTGATTTTCGTTTTATATGAAGCCGAACTCTTTGACAATCGATTACACTTTTTCCGATCACAATTGTCAAAATCGAAATCAAATCCAGTTTAGATCGATGATTGATGATTAATACTGTATCAAGATTGTCGAATAGATGTAGCTAATTCGATCAATTGTTAGTATTGATTGAATTGATTCGGTCGTTTAATTTCACAGAGCCGAACTTGATTTGATTTTAAAATTGAAATTGATTTATTGATTGTTTAGGTAACGAATCTGATAAGATTGAAATCGATTATGTGTTGAAATCGATTGTGCAGATTTGTTCTTGATGAACTTTGTGAAGATCGAACTATGGTCGAACATGGGAGGAGCCGAACAAATTTTTCAGACGAACACAATGAAGTTCGGGCCGAACTTAATTGGGCCGAAGAAGTGATTGGGCCGAACTTAGGGTTAACTTCGGGCCGAACTATTTGGCTTAAAAATCCTCGGGCCGAACACTTGTGGGCCGAACACTAACTGGGACGAACAGTGGTAATTCGGGCCGATCTTGTTCTTCATTCTTGAAGCCGAACTAGGCGACGGAAAACCACAGACACTTTTCTTCATTTTTATGATCTGATTCTGCTCAATTCTTCACCGATTTCAATGATTCTTTTTGCTAAATGCTCGAAATCAAATTGCTAACACTTTGATCCGATCACTTTTTTCAATCCATAACACAATAGCTTCAATTCTTCGATTTTCAGTAAGTTTTTGAACTTTTCACTTTTTCACAAAAATCACGAAATTGAAGTGATTTGTTGACGGAATGGATCGATTTTCGGTTCTATTCTGCTTAGAATTGAAGGAGAAACATGATTCTATAATCAAATCTTCAATTCGAACAAAAATTTTACAACATTAAATTTCTCATGAACGAACGAACTTTTCTTCAAAATTTCTCAGATCTTGATCATTTTAGCTCGAATATGGATCTTTTCACAGAGAGATTTCGCTCTGATACCACTTGTTAGATCGTAATCAACTAAGATCGAGCTAATCCATTGAGATTTGAGTGAGATTGAAGAATGTGTGTGTGTGTTCTTGGTGTTTTAGTAGGTGTAAATGAGAGAGAACGAGAGCTTTCAGAAATGTATTTCAGTTAATGTGAGGGAAAGCTTACATTGAAAGCCTTATATACTCCTACCACTTAACAAGGGAAAAGTTAACTAACGGACTTTAAAGGTCAAAACTATTACATAAATGGTCCTAACACATATTAAAGATTTAAACATTCACACATGAAATTATACAACTCCTGACATAGAGTTTGAAGTCAAGGACTAGTAGTGGTTCCTCTCGAATTTCGGGACGAAATCCTTTTAATGTGGGGAGAATGTGACAACCCTCGGAAACGGGTCGTTTTGCTCGACACTCTATTTACATGCACCATTTGTAAAACAACTTTAATATAAAATAAGAAATTTATCTGGAGTTATAATTTTAGCTCGAGCCCAAACATTTTTTTTATTTAATGGTATACATTCTATATTGACTAGTTATATACGTTCGTATAATTATTAAGATTTAGCTATCTTACGGTAGTTATCACGATTTAGCAAGTTGGTGACCCGTCAATTCAATTCACATCCTAAACAACTAAAAATATAAATATTGTATTTTATTGTATAAAATATTCCACCCTAGTCAAATTATACGTTGATAAAGTGCAAACCTCTAACCACGTTAAGACTAGTCGACATACGAGATTCAAATACATAATCACAAAAATTGGACCTGATAATTAACGACACCAGATATTCAACCAACAAATTATAATTGTCTACCAAATATCTAATATAAACCAACCAACTAATTCAACCTAAACTAAAAGTGTACCATCTTCTAAAAGAAAAGATAAAAGAATAAGAAAGGCTAATTGAAAATTTGTCTTATATACACAAACATCACCTACTCCATCACTTTTCGGTGATGCTTCCTCTGCACAAACACCAAACCATCATCTCTACTCAAGTTACTTGTTCCCATGCTAGAATCATCATTTCCTTTTTATATCCTCCATGTATCAAAGCTAGATATTAACTTGAGGATATCACTTTTCCACCATAAATTTATTTAACTCTCGGTTTCCCTCCTCACTTTTTCATTTCCACAATCAAACTCCAAGAAGTTCTTGCATTATTTTCACACACACAACATACACAAAGTGGAAGAACACCCTCCCAAGAACAATTTTCGGCGAAAGCAAAAACCTACAAATTTCCAACTTCAAACATACATAATTTTCTCATTTCAACCCCAAATTGGGTGATTCAAAGCTCCAATTCACCATAGGAACATTCTCTACAACATTTTACCATAAAATCACTCAAACACACACTGGAAATTAGTCGAACCTGAGCTCAAAGGTTCTGTACCAAAATGGCTTTGTTCAACATCCTTGTGTAAGTCTTGACTTCTTGATTTTGTACTTCATTTCGTGCTTAGATCTTCTAGTATGCTCACTTTCACTTCATTTTAAGAAGTTCACTAAGAGGTTGGTGCTTGAAGAAGGAGAAAGAACGCATCCAAGTTAAAAATCACCGAACCGAAAAGCCTTGTGAGCATACACCTCTTCCCTTGTTTAAATCTCTTGATCTATGTGTTTTATGCTAGTAAAGTTCACTCACAAGAAAATATCATATAAATGTGTTAAGCACAAAATCCATATCATTTTCATAGTTAAAATCTTGCTAAAAGTTTTTAAGAACGAAAATATACACTTCCTTGATCTAAAACTAGAACAACGCTAGAATCATTGTTAAAACCCCATGCAACAAACCCAAAAATGGAACTTTTGGAATTTAAAACATCTAGCACAAAAGCTTAGATCCTGATAAATATGGTTGAACATAATTATTGCAATAACATATATCCTTTACATAAAGTGTATGACAATTTAAAACCTCAAAACTCCAAACCGACCATCTTTTAAACAGTCTCGTGTCGACCAAAAGCTGCTAGAGCTCGCTACCCTACGTGGGAGATTAGCTGCCACCATGCAACATTTTATTTAATGCCAAACCAAATATAGTCTTCCAAGAGAAAATGACAAAATGCATATTTGATTTAAGATCATCAAACTGAGTGAACCATTAGCATAGACGAGGTCAACGAGCCGTCTATTAAATTCTTTTATCTCACACTTATACGTAGTCGAGGCGTATTATCGGGCACTACTATTCATATTTAGTGTTGCTAGCATTTGGAACGCATCAGGTGAGTTTTCACAGCCCCTCTTTTTACTGCATTCTAACTATTTTGGGGTGAGAAACATATTAACTGTTTTATATATAAATGTTTATACACTTTGGTATAATTGATAATCTTTAACGTGATAAGTCGTGCTTAAACAATAAGTTGATACAACTAGTCTTTTGAAAGACATTTACGAATAATATTTTGGTACAATCAGTCTTTGTGAAAACTTGGATAAACTATCCTTTTGAGATAACTGTCATTTAAAAGACATACTCAAACAAGTATTTTTAAGAAAAAGGTCTTAACGCAGACTTGTATGAAAAACTATATTTTGCAACACTAATCTTTGTATAACAGTGAGTTGATAGACGACGTACCCTATCGCCAGATCGTTTAGATCTAACATTACTGTTAGGACCATTTATGTAATAGTTTTGACCTTTAAAGTCCGTTAGTTAACTTTTCCCTTGTTAAGTGATAGGAGTATATAAGGTTCTAACTTTGACTTTCAAGTCAAGCTTTCCCACATTAACTAAAATACAATTTCTGAAAGCTGTTCAACTACCATCGTTCTCTCTCATTTACACACACTAAATACACTAAGAACACACACTTAATTTTTCAATCTCACTCTAAACATCATGGATTAGCTCAATCTAAGTGTAATACGATCTATCAATTGGTATCAGAGCGAAATCTCTCTTTGAGAAGATCCAATTTGAGCTACAATGATCAAGATCTGAGAAAATTGAAGAAAAAGTTCGTTCGTCACTTGAAATTTAATAATGTTGTAAATTTTTTGTTGGAATTGAAGATTTTATTGAAGAATCATGTTTCTCCTACGATTCTAAGCAGAATAGAATCAAAATTCGATCCAATCCGTCAACAAATCTCTTCAATTTGATGATTTTTGTGAAAAGGTGAAAAAGTTCAAAATCCTCTGAAAATCGAAGAATTGAAGCTAGTGTGTTATGGATTGAAGAAAGTGATCGGATCAAAGTGTTAGCAAATTGATTTCGAGCATTTAGCAAAAAGAATCAATGAAATCGGTCAAGTTTTGAGCAAAATCGGATCAAAAAGGTGAAGACATAGCTCGTATCTTCGTGCGTACGTGTTCGGAACGAAGAACAAGCTCGGCATTATCAGTGTTCGGCCCGAGGTAAGAACTTCGGCCCAAGTAGTTCGGCCCGAAATAATACTGAATCTCGGCCCGAAGTCCAAAGTTCGGCCCAATTCAACACAATTCTAGTTCGGCTCGAACATAATTGAAGTTCGGCCCGAGATTTAACTTCGGCCCAACAAAAGTGTTCGGCCCATATTGAAGTTCGGCCCGAACTAGTAACTTCGGCCCAAATCTGATTCTACAATCTTCGACTTCAGAAAATTCAACCGACTTCAGATTCCAATATCAATCGAATTCGGCTCCCGAAAAATTCAACCTGTTCGAAAATTGAATAATTGAATTCCGCTATATCACAACCTGTTCGACAATCTTGAATTGATTCAGAAATTGAAACTCACAATCCAATTGTTCGATTTGATTACGTTAATATCATAAAGTTCGACAATCGTCTGGAGTTCGTCTGGATTTCGATTTCGTTAATTTCATAATGTTCGGCTTGTATCGAACTCAAACGGCTCAAAAGCGTTCGGTCTCTACAATTCCAGGACTTCAAATCAAAACAATTTCAGAATCCAATTCGTAACCTAATCACCAAAGTAATTGTTTTTTATTTCAAATCTAATCACCAAAGTAATTGATTTCAAATTCTTCCTGATTTCAAAAAGAAACCGATGACGACAATACTTTGATTTCGACTGATGAATTCCCGACTTATAAATTCTGACTGATAATTGGGGTGTTATAATTCCGACTGATAATTTCCGATTAGTACCTGATTCTGTGCCGACTCACGATAGTAATTGAGGATTCCGATTACGACTCAAGACTTCGGCCAGATAAATGGCATAAAGAAGTTCGGCCAGCCCAATTTACACATCTAAGCCCAATATCAGTTTACATTCATTAAAGCCCAATCTGATATTTGATATTTGTATCAAAAGCCCAATACAACTTCAGTTTTTCTTCAAACTTTAAACCAACAAACCCTATTCAACTTTTAAACTGAAAAACACAAACAATATTTGTACAAATTTTAAAAAATGACATCAAGAGATGCTCTTTCTATCGGGACCGATCTCAAACCTCCGGTTTTATACTGAGGTGAATACGCACAGTGGAAGAAACGATTTCTCCACTTCATTAAAAACAAAGAACTGGCAAAAGATATTCTTGACTCGCTCGAAAATGGTGTCGCGGTATTCTACGAAGATGTCATAGCAGCACCAAATGCAACTCCACCAGTTCTTGGAGGTCGAACTCCGCTTCCTCCGGCTCGATACAATGCTCAACAAAAACAACGAGCTAAAGCAGATCTACAATCGTTTTCATTTGTTTTTCAAAGTTTACCGAATGAGATTTATAACAGCTTGGACAGTTTAGAAACCGGTAAAAGATATGGGATGAAATTAGAAAACAAATGGAAGGCACAGTTTTAGGAAATAAAGCCAAAATAGTGACCACTTTGAATGCATACCAATCATTTAAAGCTTCCACCGGGGAAGAATTAGAGAGCACATATCATAGGTTTTGCAATTTATTGAATGAACTTCGAAGGAATAATTTGAAGAAGGAAAATCTTGAGATCAACATAAAGTTCATCAATAGTCTTCTTCCAGAGTGGGCCACATTTGGAAACAGTGCAATCCAACATAAAGATCTGAGCTCAGTTGATGTGCATGAACTGTATGAGTATTTACTTCAAAATGCTCCAATGGTGAAAGACATAGTCAAAACCAAACAAGAAAATGCAAACACTCTTGATACTCTTGCTCTTCTTACAAGACAATACCAGTCTAATTCATCTGGTAAACTGAAAGAAAAATCAGAAGAACCTGTAAAAGATACAAAAGAAGAAATGGAGAATGAATTGGAACAACTATAGCAAGCTATGTCTTTCATCTCAAGATATGAGAAAAAGTATTACTCAACTCCAACAAACAACAATCAGAGATCTTCATCCACTTTCAAGTCTGCACCATCTGCGTCAAACACATCTGACAAACCCACAATCACACCTTTGGATCCTACAAAGAAATGTTATAACTGAAGACTTCCTGGTCATTTCTCCCGAGACTGTAAGAAACCTAAAGTTCGTGATTCTGAATACTTTAAACGCAAGATGTTAATGACCAAGCAGATTGAGTCAGGCAAGGTATTATTAGCAGAAGATATTCAATGGATGGAAGACTCAGAGCCTGAGGATGAAGAACATTCGGCAAATCTATGCTTTATGGCACGTGAAAATGCTGAGATTTCTGAATGTTTAAATGATGATGCCAACAAAGAAATAGAGGTAATTAATTCTTTCTTATCTTATTCTTCACATTTAATTGATTCTGAAAATTGTTTTGCAACGAACCAGATTACTGAAATTGATTCTTTAAAACAGAACCTTTTGAATGAAAAAGAATTAAATACTATACTTCAACAAAGTTTAGCTGATTTAGAAAACGAAAATGAACAAATTGTTGATCATAATACACAACTTGTTCATATTATTAAATAAAATAAAAATTTTGAGAAAAAGAATCTGACGTTACAAAATCAAATTTCAGAATTGACTGTTAAATATGAGACTGATATTCAACATTTGTCTCATACTATTTCTGAAAAAGATATTGAAATAACTAATCTTAAAAGCACACAAAGTTCCACATCTACAGCAGACAATGATAAATATTACAAGTTATACATTGAAACATGGAATGAATATCAAATCACTAAAAACTGGTTGGAACGTAAACAAAAAGAATTTGATGATAATGAGAATCAATTTAAATCTTTAAACACACAAATAAAAGAACTATCAGAAACCCTTCATGAAAATGACATTCAAACATCACAAGAATTAAATAGCAAACAGAATGTCATACATCAACTTCAAAATGATAAAATTCAACTTTTTCCCACGTCAAAAATCTTGAAGAAATAATTGCTAAACGAGGACAAACTAATCAAACTACTCACTTGAACAAGCCTAAAGATTTTAAATATTTCAATTCACGAGAAGGTCAGGGGGCTAACAATCCTGAATATCTGAAGATGGCTTGTAATGTGCTTCCAACACTGTATGATTCCAAATACATACATGTTGATGTTTGGCAGAGTTTCCTTCGCATGACAGATGAGGAAGAAGAAATTGAAGCGTTTAACAGAGCTAAAACGGAGAATGCACAAATTAGTTTCAATTATAATGAATTAAATAAAACATATGAATCTAAAAAGGCAAATTTTCCTAATGATGATTATTTTCCAATTATTACACCAGAAGAATTTGAGATAAAGGGTAATGCTGTGCTTCAACAAAAAGTAACACGCAAGATTTATATACCCTCTCTTATTCTTGAAAAGAAAATCTGCCAGCTGGAAACTGAATTAGATGAAACTCATAAGGCATTTGACAATGAAAAATCTGCCTTACAATCAATAATTCATAATTTAAAAGATAAAATTGTGGAATTAAAATCAGTTTTCAATCCAAGTGCTTCTCCAAAGCCAACATCAGTCAATGAAAATTTCTCAACTCTTAAAATTCCATTTATTTTAAAAAGAAATGCTAATTCCACTACTTCAAAAAGAAATGCTAATTCCACTGTTTTAAACTTTTTCAGATAAAAATTTAAATTCCAAGCTTAAGACGCCAATGCAAGACCGGATGAAAGAAGTTGAGCAGTCTCAGAAGTCTAAGTCGTCTAAGTCAAGTATGCTTAAGTCTGATGAGCTTAAGAAGTCTAGATCTTCCTCGTTTTTAGCTTCTTCTTTTTCAAATTCTAATAAATGTAATAACTCAACAACATTTATTTCTCCTGCTACACGTTATGGAATTGTCTATGATTCCGCAATTTAACGTCCTGTTAATTTTGCTGTGAATGGTGTTAATTTGATTGTTAAAACAGATAAAAATGGTAATAAGGTTTATTTTGATAGAAAAACTGATACACCAATTTCACAATATGATACACGATATTTTGTTAGAAAAGATGCTCCTTGTGGTCGACGACATGATGTTCTTCATAAAAATGGTTCAATCATTCATTCATGTACCACTTGTTATCCAGAACCTTGCAAAACAATGCTCGCTCGATCTAACACATCTTCATCTACACGTTCTTCTCCTAATCCTTCAAAATCTGTTTATCGTGTAGTTTCTACAAATAAATCTCCAAAAACAGTTAATCATGTAGTTTCTTCACCAAACTCTTCAACATACGCATCTAAACCACAATCCGTTTATACACCTAAATCGACAAAATCTGTTTATCGTGTGGTTTGTACACCTAATCCAACTAAATCATTTTATCGTGTTGTGACTCCAACTAAATCATCAAAATCCGGTTCTTCGACTTCCTCTCAAAAGCAATCCAAATTTGTTAAATATACATGGATCAAAAATGAACATTCAAACTGGATTTTACATTCACCAGAAAAATCTTTTAAATGGTCTATCAAATTAACACATTCAGAACTGCCTCCTTGCAGTTCTCCAAATCTCTAAATTCAAATCATATCGTCTAATTCTTCATAAAACATGTTTTACTAATCGTATAGGACCCATATCTGATTGGGTACCTTTTCGTTTTAATTGTTTTATGTAGAATTTATGGTATCTTGATTCTGGTTGTTCAAGACACATGACCGGAAACAAGAATTTATTAACAAATTTTAGAGACAAATATATGGGTACTGTTAGGTTTGGTAATGACCATTTAGCTGCTATTATGGGTATTGGAGATATCATTCGACACAATTTAATCATCAGAAATGTGACCTATGTTGAAAATCTTGCTCATAATCTTTTTAGTATCGGTCAATTTTGCGATAAAACATTAGAAGTTAATTTTCGTACAAAGAAATGTGTTGTTCGTACATATGATGGTGAAGAACTTCTTACTGGAACTCGAGAGACAAATCTGTTTACTATCAATCTAAATGACGTAGTTCCACTTGAAGAAGTTTGCTTAATGTCAACAGCATCATCAGATGAATCTTGGTTATGGCACCGTCGCCTCTCTCATCTTAACTTCAAAACCATCAATAAGTTGGTGAAAGGTGGATATGTATCTGGTCTTCCAGATGTTAAATTTGAAAAAGATCATCTTTGTTCTTCGTGCGAGATGGGCAAAATGACAAAGAAGCCTCATAAGTCTAAACCAGTTCAAAGTACTTCAAAACCTCTTGAATTACTTCACATGGAACTCGAGAGACAAATCTGTTTACTAACAATCTAAATGACGTAGTTCCACTTGAAGAAGTTTGCTTAATGTCAACAGCATCATCAGATGAATCTTGGTTATGGCACCGTCGCCTCTCTCATCTTAACTTCAAAACCATCAATAAGTTGGTGAAAGGTGGACATGTATCTGGTCTTCCAGATGTTAAATTTGAAAAAGATCATCTTTGTTCTTCGTGCGAGATGGGCAAAATGACAAAGAAGCCTCATAAGTCTAAACCAGTTCAAAGTACTTCAAAACCTCTTGAATTACTTCACATGGACTTATGTGGACCCATGAGCGTTCAATCTTTAGCAGGCAAAAGGTATGTGTTGGTTATTGTTGATGATTATTCTCGATACACATGGGTTCATTTCTTACGCACAAAAGATGAAGCATCAAATGTCATAATATCCTTCATCAAGAAAACTCAAACAAATTTAGACTTAAAAGTAAATACCATTCGTACTTCTAATGGAACTGAATTTAAAAAATCAAGTTTTAGATTCTTTTCTTGAATCAGTTGGTATAACCCATCAATTTTCCGCTGACAGAACACCTCAACAAAATGGGGTTGTTGAACGAAGAAATTGTACTCTCGTTGAAGCTGCTCGTACCATGCTTTCATATTCTAAACTTCCATTATCTCTTTGGGCAGAAGCCATAAGTACAGCATGTTTCACTCAAAATCGTTCAATCATCAACAATGCATACAACAAAACTCCCTATGAACTGATCAATAATCGCATTCCAAATGTTAAATTTTTACATATTTTTGGGAGTCGGTGTTTTATCTTGAATGATAAAGATAAATTGAATAAATTTGGTGAAAAAGCTGATGAAGGAATCTTTGTGGGATATTCAAGAGAATCCGCTTCTTATAGAGTATATAATCAGACGAAAAGGACGATTAGAGAAAGTGTTAACGTTAATTTTGATGAAACCTTTCTTATCGATTCGTTAACTTCAAATGTTGAAATTCCTTCACCTTCGTCGTCGCCTTCTACATCTGAAAATGACTTAGATATATTATTTCGACATTTTTATGACGATTATCATAATATTCGACATACTATACTTGAGGAGGCTGGCATTCCATTTCCAACAGTAGCTGAAGTTCAACCTATTTCTGTACCTGATATTCAAAATTCAAGTTCAACGGATTCTCCTTCACTTACTTCTGCTACTCCAAATAACGATTTTTCTCCTTCACCTTCTGTTCCACAAAATGAAACCACATCATCTCCGGAAAATTCCTCACTCTTGCCACATCAATCATCTCCGGACAATTCCCCACCCACGAATAATCAATCATCACCTTCTTGTCAAGCTGCTACTTCTTTAGATTTATCTTTAGTTCCAGCTCCACCTCCACCTTTGGTGATTGGTTTTTCCAAATTCAACGTTAAACGGGTTGATCCTCCACCGTCTACATCAACTATTCAAACTGCAATAATTCCTCATCCTGAATTCATAGATACCTTAAATATCAGTCCAGGTCAACTTCCGCTTCCTCATTCTCTTAAATGGACAAGAGAGCATCCTTTGCATCAGATAATCGGTGATCCTGAATCTTCTGTTCAAACCCGACAAGCTACTGCTGATGAATGTCAGTTTACTGCATTTTTAAGCTCAAATGAACCAAAGAAGGTCAGCGAAGCTCTCTCCGACCCAGACTGGATTCTTGCTATGCAAGAAGAATTAAATCAATTTGAAAGATTAAAAGTTTGGCGTCTTGTTCCAAAACCTCCTGGCAAATCTGTTATTGGTACAAAGTGGATTTTCAAAAACAAGAAGGATGAAAATGGAATTGTAATTCGTAACAAAGCACGCCTAGTTGCAAAAGGATATGCTCAGCAGGAAGGCATTGATTTTGAAGAAACGTTTGCTCCTGTTGCGCGAATAGAAGCCATTCGAATATTCTTGGCATATGCAGCACATAAGAATTTTACTATCTATCAAATGGATGTAAAAACTGCATTTTTAAATGGTATACTCAAAGAAGAAGTGTTCGTTCATCAACCCGAAGGTTTTGTAGATCCATACATGCCTAATCATGTTTATATTCTCGACAAAGCTTTGTACGGTTTAAAACAAGCTCCTAGGGCTTGGTATGATGTATTATCCAAATTTTTAGTTGAGTCTGGTTTTTCTAAAGGGAAAGTCGACACAACTCTCTTCATCAAACATCAAGGGGAAGACATCGTTCTTATTCAAATTTATGTCGATGATATAATTTTTGGTTCTATAAATCCCAAATATTGCAAGAAGTTCTCTACTCTTATGGTTAAACGTTTTGAGATGAGCATGATGGGTGAAATGAATTTCTTTCTTGGTCTTCAAGTTCGCCAATTACCAACCGGGATCTTCATCAATCAATCCAAGTATATCACTGATTTATTGAAGAAATATCTTATGGATGATTGTAAACCAATTTCGACGCCGATGTCGCCTGGTTCTAAATTGCATGCTGATCCGGATGGCAAACTTGTTGATATTACCCATTATCGGGGGATGATCGGATCCTTGTTATATCTAACTTCGAGTCGACCAGACATTATGTTCTCTACTTGCATATGTGCTCGGTATCAGGCAGCTCCTAAAGAATCCCATCTTCAATCGGTCAAATGAATATTTCGTTATCTGAAGGGCACTCGAGATCTTGGTCTCTGGTATCCTAAAGAAACTTCTTTTGACTTGACTGCATTTTCTGATGCTGATCATGCTGGATGCATGTTGGATCGAAAGAGTACGTCTGGAAGTGTCCAATTTCTGGGAGATAAATTGGTGAGCTGGTCTTCAAGGAAGCAAAATTACGTGTCTCTTTCAACTGCAGAGGCAGAATACGTTGCTGCTGCAAGCTGCTTATCCCAGGTAATTTGGATGCAATCACAATTAAAAGATTACGGCTTTTCATACAGTTGTATTCCTTAATATTGTGATTCTCGAAGTGCAATTGCAATTTCAAGTAATCCTGTTCAACATTCCAAAACTAAACATATTGATCTTCGATATCATTTTATAAAAGATCATGTTGAACATGGTAATGTGGAATTGTACTTTGTTTCCACTGATTATCAATTAGCTGATTTGTTTACCAAGGCATTAGACGAAAAACATTTTAACTTTCTTGTGTCTAAACTTGGAATGCTAAATCTAAAAGCTTAAACCGTTTTATTTTTCATAATACAATGACTTATATACACTTCAGTATATGACTCGAGTTTCATCAAATGACTTATACATAATTCAGTGTATAACTCGCTTTTCAACTTAATGGCTTTCAAATACATTTGTTTGAAACCCGCTCTTAACCAGATTTTCACATAAATGTATAAACTCTTTCCCACCCCTCTTAAACTATATATTTTTCATTACCTTTATTTTGTCGCGGGGGGGGGGGGGGGGGGGATATTAATTCTAGGGGGAGAATTAGTATTTCCAGGGGGAGAAACTTTCTTATATCAATATTTTTATACGCGTTTGATTTTTTTTATGATACATTTTTTTTATCAAACGACAATACCTTCCTATGGTTTGCCAGAACCGGCCTTACCTTCCAAGGGAAAGACATTTTATCCAAAATTGGTAAATGTGAGGGTATAAATCTAGGGTATAGATTTAGGTGAGTGCAAGGTGATGTGAAAACATGATAAAATCAAGAAAACACACCTTTGAGTGCTTCCAAACCGTCAATAAACCGGGCAACCTCACTAAAAAGTGTTCATTCATGTGTTGAATGTTTCACCTGACTTAACTGGCCCAGTCAAGCATTTGCACTCCACCACCAACCACTCAGATTCCTCTCAAAAGGAATTTGTTTCAATTCATTAGGGGACGTAGCACATATTCCATCGACTGCTCATTCGGAGTATGTTGGTATTGAAATCATTAACCTTCTGCCCCGGGTTACGTCTTCAATTGAATGCACAATGTGTCTAGATCTCACCGACAAATATTTCCAATATAGGACACATACACTATTGAATATGAATCTCCGTGTATTCATCGGAACACTCATAGTGGCATCACAATCTGGTGCTTCACGAGTATTGAGTGTAAATCCTGCTAGAGCTAAAATCGCGCCAAATCTAACTGCAGGTCACACATTTGATTCAACGTGTGCACACGACTATCGATTCATACCGTGTGTTAACGGATACTCTATGTGATTCCGGTTTTCCCTAATTTGTTCAAGTTGCTGTGCCTAAACTTTTATATCATAAAGGCAACAACTTATGCCGGAAACACATACATTTTCCGATGAAAAATCCATATTATTCTTACAAAGTAACATCACGAATGCTGATATATTGCACATGAGCGTTATAGTTCACTCTCAAATTACTCATATGATCTGCTATAACCGGCATGATCTTCCCCATGAGCCACCTACAATATAGGACAATATGTAAGGGTACATAGGTCTAGGTGAGAAGAATCAAGTATCACGGGATCTTGATTGGGGTGCGCTGAGATAAAATTTGAGAGGGGAAATGTAGTATGGGGTGCAATTCAGCTATACATGGTAAAATGAAATGAGGGAGTAGTCGAAAAATGAAAAAGTTAGCTTGAGTGAGGAGGGTGTGACATGGTTAAAGAAAACGAAAAACCCTTACCAAACTGATAAAAAGCCGGGTTGCCACGTCTCTATCAGATTGCATGTGTTGCTCTCTGATATTGAAATAGACATCATGGACCCAGTGATGCAATGCACAACCCCCCCCCCCCAGCCACTCAAGTATTTCTTCAAAAGTACTTGTTTCATTTCCACGGAGACTATCTCATATGCTATCGACATCTCACTTGGAGATTGTTGATATTGAACAAGAGGACAAGCCTCTCCAGTCCTCGCCTTCGTTTGTCCACTAATTGAGTCTAGAACCGCAATACACTTTTAGGACACAAGGCATAATACCAAGCTTATCTTTGTGATAAAGCCGGAACATTCATAGTGATACCAACATTCTTGGTCTTCCACGATGATTGAATGGAAATCCTACCAGTGCTATCATCTATTCCAACACTGAACGTAGGTCACACAGTTTGTGTAACTGTTGTGTCAACGGGTAATCTATGTGATCCCCTATTTGCTTCGATCATTAAGATTAAATGCCAAACGATTTGATCGGATATCTACATCTTCAACATTAGTTCGGTTTTCGATGATACAATGTGATGTATATTGATTTATTCAAAATATGAATATATCATTCTTCTTCACATTTGTATCCATGGGCTTCGAAGATTTTCTTCATTTCACCTCGACGAACTTCACATTTTTCATGATGATTCCGATAAATCTTATTCATCATGAGGGGGAGAAAATATTATAGAAGTTCTTATTATAAAGATAAATGCTTACAACATTTAGAAGAGAATATATTAGCTCAGTTTACTCCGCATTGAAAAGACATATGCACCGATTAAGGGGGAGTAAACAAGAAACCGAAGAAGATTTGTTGAAGAATAATTGTTTGTTTGAGGGGGAGCACAAATCTTATCCATATTTTTCTCTCAACAACAATTATAAATGATCATAAATCGACAAAGCCACAATTTTGAGAAAAGACTCCCGCTACAAACAACTCTATCTATCTATGGGTCTACATTTTCGTCGATTTACATGAAATAATTTGTGAAGAAAAAGAAACCGACTCATCTTCAGAAATTTCTCACAAATTCTCAACATTTCCATTACAGATCTTAAACTGACGAATCATTCTATCCAAACCACAAATTCACATCCATATCAATCCAAAATTCCAAATTCCGTAACAACCACATACATTCAAAAGCTTAACCGTTTAAACCATTCTTTCCAAAATTCCATAACATTCATATCCACTCAAAAGCTTAACCTTTTAAATCCATATTTTCATACCCAATACAAATTATCCAAATTCATCCAAATCCTAAATATACATATCATTCTTTCATACATACAAAACATACATACATTCATATCCAAAACCTTTAACTTTCAAATCATTCTAATCAAATCAAACACACACATCCAAAGCTTTGACTGACAAACCATTCAAAAACATTATCGTTCTATCCACAATATAATCCTCTACCACAAAATTCCAAAAACAACCTCTCCAGTATCTGAAAACCCAGTCAAATCCTTACTTAACTGATATTCCCTTTCCTAAAATTTTCAAATCTTTAGTAAATCAGTTATAGGATTTCTTCACTCAAACAGTATCAACGAAAAACATATTCTCTTTCAGTATCTTAAACTTCCAGATTTCTGAAATGTTTTGATCTTGAAATTCAGAAAAACTTTTTTTTGCCAAAGACAGATTATAAGAAGAATCTGAAGTCTGAAGACTGGGATGACGTGTTAAAGATAAAAAAGGGGGAGATTGTTAGGACCATTTATGTAATAGTTTTGACCTTTAAAGTCCGTTAGTTAACTTTTCCCTTGTTAAGTGCTAGGAGTATATAAGGTTGTAACTTTGACTTTCAAGTCAAGCTTTCCCACATTAACTGAAATACAATTTCTGAAAGCTGTTCGACTACCATCGTTCTCTCTCATTTACACACACTAAATACACCAAGAACACACACACTTAATTCTTCAATCTCACTCTAAACATCATGGATTAGCTCAATCTAAGTGTAATACAATCTATCAATTACTGTAATCATCAACTATAGTTAGCCAACGAATATATGAGTAGTACTATTCCGGATTGATCCCCCGCTCATGGCTAGTCGCTCTAGCCGTATAACATATGAGATATATATTCTATTAAAACGTCGTGGACTCCACGTGCCTAGGTAAAGGCGGATTTAGGTTTGATTACAGGCTCATGAACTTATACTTTAACTTATATGCCTAGCTAGCCTATAAGGGATTACGCACTAAATTAAACAATTAGGTTTCATGGATTTGAAACGGGTGAACTTGAACGTACATATATTTGTACTAAACGACTTACCTTTCTAAAATCATTATGAAATGGTTTTACGCACCGATCATATGCAAATTATGTTTTATAGAGTTAAAACATTTTACAAGAGTGTATTAAGCACTGAACATGTGCAAATTTGGTTTCAGGGTTTTGAAACGCTTTTCAACGATTATTTTTAGTACACGAGTAGTACTGACAAACATTTTGGAATAAATCAACGATTTATAGTCATAACACCTGTGAACTCACCAACCTTTGTGTTGACACTTTTTCTAATATGTTCTCTCAGGAAATGAAAGTTGAAGCTTCATTAGCATATTCAAACGCATTCGGATTACCATTATGAAGAAATCTTTATTACCAAAAACAATAACTTTTGTTTGGAAACATTAAGTATTGGTAATCCATTTTGATTTGAGTTATTTTACCATTGATCGATTGTTGTGATTTCCGATGTATGTCGCACGCCTGCTCTTCCGCAAAACCAGTTTTGGCGGGGTGTGACAGTTGAGCAGGTGGTGGTTGCTGTGGAGCAGGTGGTGGTTGTTGTTGAGCAGCTTATTGATCTGGTTGCAGTTGTTCATCCTCTGGTCTCCATTCAGGATAATGAGAATCCCGGTATCGTCTGATGACATCAAGATTAATGTCACCAATTTGAAGCAGTGGGAGAGGGACCAGTGCTGCATCAATAGAAAGTGTACCACTATCTCTTCTAAGGAACGAAACACTAGTTGGCCGGAATCGATTTGCAGCATCCCTGATGTGAATGGTTGGGTATCGGTGCATAAAATGTTCAATTAGGATTGACCAGAACCTCGGGTATATCAGATATTTTGGATCCTTTTCTTTGGCGAGCCTGAATTCTTCCCATAGATATGCAGCATAGTCATAGTGTCGGTTGTAGCATAGGGCATGATGGACGTTCATAGAAGCCCTGTCATGACCAGATGACTTTTCTGTCATACATCGGTTGAAAAGAGTGAAGACGTGGGACCAACTCCTTGCCATATATTTCTTAATGATTTCTCTGAGATCGATTGTATCCCGATGAAGGGCAAGACCAAGATCGTGGATTCCTTCATACACTTTCTTGAATGGTAATTGCGGTTCATGTGTAGTGAATGGTGGTCTTGAATCGCCACGAGGTAGCCCGAAGATGTCATATAGATCATCTTTTGTGAATTGCACCGCTTGTTCGTCAATCGTAGTTTCGAATTGGTGTGGGTCGGTTGATGTCACCAGAGTGAGGCTGCTGAGGAATTATTGAACATATATCGCTGGAACCTCTGGCCTAGCATTTATCAAGTAGAATAGCGGGTGACGTTGGATAACGTGCGATAACACCGGATAATCTATGCTGAAGGTGACTTCTTCCTCCGGGGCCCAGTAGGAGTTGTTTTCCGCCAGTGGTTTGATCCTGTAGAGTGGAACAAGAGTGTTCTCGTCGATGATTTGTGCTGCGGCCATCTGAGAATTTTACACTAAAAACAAGATGGCACAAACAACAAGAAAAGTTAGTACACAGTGTTTGGAAAAATAATACGATTACAAGATTCACTGATCGAGACGAGACACAGCTAAGTAATTGTTAATAACATATAGATATATAAAAATATAAGAATAATATAAAAATTTTAATTATATTAATGGTATTAATAAATAAAATTTATAAATTATAGTTATATATATATTATATATATATATATATATATATATATATATATATATATATATATATATATATATATATATATATATATATATATATATATATATATATATATATATATATATATATATAGGGTCCGGATCCGGTAAGGACTCTTTTCCCCGCGAGGATTGTGAGGACTCCAAAAAAAACTTTAAAAATGATCCAAAACAAACTTTTTTCAAAAAATTCCTTTTTTAAACATTTAAATCGCTATGTATAAGATCCAAAAAGAAAAAAAAAATTCCAAAAATGATCCAAAAAAAAAATATGGATCATAATAATGATCCACAAAAAAATCTGGATCATTGTTATGATTCGCTAAAAAAAGTGGATCATACTTTTTTTGAATTTTTTTTTTGTCAAATGTAGTAATAATCATGGTGGGTTATATATATTTTTTTCGGAATTTTTTGAAATTTTTATGAGGTGTCCTCGCGAGTCCTCACCGAAAAAAGAGTCCTCACAGGATCCCACTTCTATATATATATATATATATATATATATATATATATATATATATATATATATATATATATATATATATATAAACTTAGAAAAAAATAAATTAAAAAGAGTTCGGCCCGAGAATGGAAAAAGAGTTCGGGCCGAAAATACTGAAAAGTGTTCGGGCCGGGAACAGTGAAAGACCTCGGGCCGAACTCTTTTGAAAGAGTTCGGGCCGGGAACAATGATATTGTTCGAGCCGAAGTTGTGGCAAGGAGTTCAGGCCGGGAACAGTGTAAGACCTCGGGCCGAACTCTTTTGAAGGAGTTCTGGCCGAAGACCTTGATGATCTTTCAGATTTAACAACTTATGGCCACTTGAGTATTTCTAGATCGATTGGGATTGTGGAAAACAACTCAATACTTATCGATTTCACTAGTCTAGTATCCTAGGTAACATATTTCAGACCATCAAACCCTAGATCGAAACAAACTAGAGAGACGGTAACCCTAGGTCGCGAAGAACCAAAATAGAAGTGAGAATCATCAAATCAGACTTCAAATATAAGAAATTAAGGATGGAAGGTTACCGAAATCAGATGTGTAGAGGATTGCGAGTGATTGTGAAACAGATACGAGCCTGGATGGTGATGAATCGAGGATCGTGGGTTAAGTGTGTGTGTGTCGCAAGGTGTATTCGAGTGTGTGTTCGAGAATAGTTTGAAACGGAAAGAGTGATGGTGTACGGGAGGGAGTATTTATATGGTGAATGAGTTCGAGCCGAACACCTTTAACCGACTCATAACCTCGGGCCCGAAACAGTAACTTGTTCGGCCCGAGGAGTTTTGTGAAAACTAAATTTTTAAATTTTTGATTTTAAATTAAAAATTAAAAATTAAAAATTAAAAATTAAAAATTAAAAATTAAAACTTAAGATTTAAAAGTAAGGAAAAACTTCTATCAACAGCTCCCCCTTGACTGATGAGAAGATGCTCCCCCTTGACCGATGACGACTTTGGACGACCGGGTTTCAAGACGAGTTTCTTGAAAGCCATTACGATGAGATGAAGAATGCAACGATTTAACAATTTGAAAAACAAGAATGAAGACAACTAAGTTTTGAGATTTAGCATACCAAGCTTTGAGACCAGATAATTAAAACGTTTTTCGTCCAAAGCCTTGGTAAACAAATCAGCCAAGTGAAAATCGGTGGATACGAAGTACAATTCAACATTACCCAGTTCAACGTGATCTTTAATAAAATGATATCAGAGATCGATATGTTTAGTTTTAGAGTGTTGAACTGGATTGCAAGATATTGCAATCGCACTTCTGGAATCACAATATAAAGGAATGCGGCTATAGGGAAAGCCATAGTCCTTTAATTGTGATTGCATCCATATCACCTGGGACAGATAGCTAGCGGCCGCAACATATACTACTTCAGCTGTTGATAGTGAGACACAGTTTTGCTTTCGCGATGACCAGCTTACTAGCTTATCTCCCAAAAATTAAACTCCCCAGATGTACTCTTCCTGTCCAGCATACACCCAGCATGATTAGCATCAGAGAAGGCAGAAAGATCAAACGAGGTCTCCTTGAAGAGATTATGAGAGAGATCTTCAATAAAGGCTACATTTCTTATAATCAGGTTATGGCGAATGATGTCACCGAGTCCTAAAATGGCTGCTAAATGATCATTCCCAAATTTGACCGTTCCTAAATATCTTTCACGAAAGTTGGTCAGGAGATTTTTGTTTCCCGTCATGTGCCTTGAACAGCCCGAGTCGAGGTACCATATATTCTACATAATACAAATAAAACATTTTAGGTACCCAATGATGTATGGGTCCAGAACGATTAGTGACAGATGTTTTATGCAGATTTTATGTGATGATCAATTTAGAGCTTTGGGGAACTGCCAGGAGGCAGTTCGGATTTGATTACCCATTTGAGAGATTTTTCAGAGGATTGAATAATCCAATGAGATTTTTCGTTTTTAATCGAGTTATATTTCACATTATTCGTTTTAGCGGACGGTTTGTCGCATTTTGAGGAAACAAACGGTTTTGACTTTGGTGCAAAGTTTCCTTCAGAAGACGTGCGGCGAGAAGTCAAACGGGAAATAGAAGTTTGTGTAGTTTGAGAAGATTTCTTCGATTGTTTGAAAGTTATCTTGTGAGCTTTTGTTGGAGACTCTGACTTTGATGATGTTTGTTTAGAAACTGCCTGATACACGAGACGACGATGAGATGAAGATTTTTCAGAGGTTGGTTTGAATGGATGTGTAACGGTAGATTTTACTGGTCGTGAGTTTATTTATTTGCATGGGTCTGGATAGCAAGTTGTGCAAGATTGAATGATTTCACGACGTTTACCAAGAACATCGTGTCTTTTACCACAAGGAGCATCTATTTTAATAAAATATCGTTCATCGTACTGAGAAATTGGTTTATCAGTTTTTCTATCATAATAACCTTTTTGCCATTTTTATCAGTTTTAATTATTAAGTTTACGCCATTAACAGTGTAATTAACAGGACGATAAACTGCAGAATCATAAACAATGCCATAAACTTCTTTCGGAGAAATAAACTGTCTAGAGTCATTACATTTATTTTTAACAGAAAAAGATGAAACTATAGACTTAGGTAGACTAGACTTCTTAAGTAGACTTGGCTTCTTAAGCATACTGGATCCAGTCTGAATAGAGTTCTTTGACTGCTTGGCTTTTTTGACTTCAGCTTGCTCCATGGACCTCTTCCTCTGAGACTCTAATCTTCGATCTGCAAGATTTAAAACAGGTGGATTAGAGCTTCTCTTCAAGATGGTTGGAACTGGATTAACTGGTGCCGGTCCTAATAAAGAGGATTTAGAATTTTGAGAAACAGTTTTGTTCGTTTTAGGTTTTAATTCTAAAATGGTGTCCTCTAAATTATGTATTTTGTTTTGAAGATTTTCCTTTTCTTTATCAAAGGTCTTTTGTGTTTCATCAATTTCAGATTCTAATTGTACAATTTTCTTTTCTAAAATTAATGGTGGAACATAAAGCTTAGGTTCTTAGATTTGTTTTAAAATTTCATTTTCAGGTATGGAAAATTCAGCTGGTGTGATGATTGGAAAATATTCGTTGTGATCAAATTTTGCTTTCTTCTTTTCGTAGGTTGAGTTTAAGGCATCATAATTGAAGCTAATTTGAGCATTTTCTTCCTTTTCGCTGTTGAACTTTTCAATTTCTGCTTCTTCATCTGGCATATGAAGGAAGCTTTGCCATATTCCCAAGTTCATGTAATCGTAATTGTGTGGGAAGAACATCAGCAGCTTTTTCCAGAGGACGGGTATTCTCAGCTCCGAGATCCACTTTTGACTTGTATGATCTGAACTCTTTTGGCTCATTGAATTTTATTGTTTGTGTTGTGTGACCAGCTTTGATGATCGTCTACTCCAGGTTAGAGATATGTTCCTCAGCATTTTCTTTTCTGACAGTAAGTCTGTGTATGGTTGCTGATTGTTCATCGATTTCCTTTTTAAAACTATTTGTTATGTTTTTGATTTGTTCATTCAATTTTTGAATTTCTATGTCGGCCGTCTTCAACTGATCTTGGTAGTTTTTTATCTTGATGTCCGCAGACTTCATCCATGTTTGCTCTCGATGTAATTGATTCGCCAAGTCGTTGATCAGCTTCTTGGAGTCGTCTTTATCACTTGACACCGTTTTCATGGTTTTCAAGTTCGAAATTTCAAGGTTTTTTGCGTTAATAATTTGATTTAGTCGATTGACCTCACTGGGTGGGAAGCATGAAAGGATGACAACTGTTGTTGTAACTCTTGTGTTTTTTTGATTTGAAAGGTTATTTTGATTGACTTGAGGAACAAGAGTTTCAAGTTGACGACGAAAGGTTAAATTTTCTGCCTTTAAGTTTGAGATTTGTGCATTTGATTCATTGGTTGTGTTAACTTGTTTTTGTAGACTATTTTGTAATTCAGAAATTTGAAATTGATAAGCAGATTTTGACGTAGACAACTGAGTTTGTAATTCCTTGTTAACTTGAGTTATTTGAAGAAAACATTGACTTAACTCACTCAAATCATATAAGAGTTGTGCTTTTTCAGATTCCAAACCAGTAATTTGTTTTGTCAAATGCGATTTCTCATCAATTGTAAGAAAAAGTTTTTCATTAAACAAGGAATTCTTCGATTCATTAGTGTTTGAGTCAGATAGTAAAGAGTCAACAGAAGAAGAGTGTACCTCATTTTCATCGTTCTTAGGTATGCCCAGCTCAGCTCTTAGTTCGTTTGATCTCGCCATAAGAGCCAGACTGGCAGTGCATTCCTCTTCCTCTTGATCATCTGAGTCGTCCGACCACTGTTGGTCCTCAGCCAGTAGGACCTTGCCATTTTCATCTTGCTTAGCCATGAGCATTTTCCTTTTGAAGTATTCAGAGTCTTTCACCTTAGGCTTCTTGCATTGTTTAGCAAAGTGTCCCGTCATACCACAGTTGTAGCATTTCTTCGGTGGCTCAGTAGAGGAAGATGAAGATTTTTTGTTAGGGGTTTGGGAAGAGGAGTTGAATTTGAAGTTTGAGGATGATCTGAGGTTGTTGTTTGTTGGCTTGTTATAATATTTGTTGTTATAGCTTGAGATTAGAACTAGAGCTTGACGAACCGACTCAATTTCATCACTTGTCCCCTCAGGGATCAGAGTCTTTGGTTCATCTTTTACTACTTCTTTTGATTGAGCTGCCATCAGTGCTTCATTGATACCTTTGTTGAGAGCTTGGTTTTGTTTGGCCAACAATGCAAGTGTGTCAGCATTATCTTGCCTAGATTTGGCGATTCCTTTCACCATAAGTTCATTTTGATGTAGGTATTCATATAATTCATGAACGTTTATGAGGCTTAAGTCCTTGTGCTGCATCGCACTGTTGCCAAACATTTCCCATTCTGGGAGTAGGGATTGAATAAATTTGATGTTAATTTCAAGTTTCCCTTTATTCAGATTGTTCTTTCTGAGATCATTGAGCAATTATTAATACCTCAAATCCGTTTTTTGATTTTTGACCCCTTTTTTCTTCAAAAACTTGATAAACCCTTTTGATCTTCTGATTTGGACAACAAGCAATGGAAATGGATCGTATTCAGAGTGAATTTAAGCTCTGATACCAATTGAAAAGCTTAAAACACACAATCAATCCATTGCTTTAACAAATATGGTGATTTAGGAAGAAAACTTGGTGAAGATGGTTAGGGCTTTTAGTGAAAGAAAGAAGAGAGAAGTGAGAGAGACAATTGCTGAAATGTGTTTTGATTAAATGCAAAAGTGAGGAATTAAGGATTACACTGTGGCTTATATACCATCTCCTTAATTCCATTGATTAATGCTAATTAACTAACTACTACAATATGCAATGTTACTAAATACCCCCTAGACTATTATTTACAACATTTTAAGTCCTAACAGAAGGTCACTGAAGCTGAATGTCATCTGAAGAAGCATGGGTATCTGAAGACTCATTGCGATCTGAAGCGTACAAAGGCCTGAAGTTTCAGTGTCACAGAAAGACACAAGTAAAGCACAAGTTAGTGTATCACTGATAAAGGGAATATCTTGCAAATCTTCTAGAAGATATCGGCGATCACAAGACGACATAATGTACTTTCAGAATTCCGTTAGTTGTGCTCGTTGCATGAAATATCCTCAATTCTCACATGTGGATTCGATCGATCATTCCTTGGCTCCACGTTTCCCAATGCTATAAATTGTGTACTTAGCGATCGAATTCTGTGTGCACCCAATAATGTTACACGCTACTAAAATTACTCCAGACTTTTATTTCTTCGAGCAGAGTGTAAACCACCAGTTAATCCTTTGTTACTTGATTTGAGAATTAAATCTCTGTCAGGTCTTGTGCCTGATCATTTGTTGATCAGAACTTGTCTTAAATAGTATATGTTATTGTCTATCTCATGCAAGTAGTTTAGTTAGAATATGTTCTTAGCTAATCCACAAACTACTTGCATCTTTATTGTATCATTATTGATTAATAAAGAGAAGTTTAAAAAGTGTTGAGTGTTGCCTTAATTTTTATTTGGTCAGTGAAAGCGTATAAGTGTATTAATTCACTTATCACTGGACTAACAGTAGATATCTAAAATACATATATTTATGTTTTAAGTCAATTTAAATTTAAATTCTTTATTTAGATATTTAAGAATTGGTAACTATGCAATTAAATTGATCGTACGAAATGCTTTGAGTTCTACTCTTGACGAAGAAATAGTTGCTTCTCTTGATGTTTTTGTTAGTAACGCTTAGAAGCTTCAATTTGGTTTAAAAAATGTTGGTTGATTTATCATTTGTGGTTGGATTTTTCACGCCGTCTAAATAACCCTACTAGAATAATCGGGTTCAAAGCTAGACTTAAGGCTCAATCAATTGAATTTGTAGAGATTTAAATTAATTGTCAGAAGCTATGGATTTTAAAATATAAACGCACAGCTTTTTATTAATTTCTAGCAAAAGCAAAACAATTAAAAGGCCTTTTTAGCGGTTTTGACTTTAGAACGTGGGGCAATAATAGGCTGGAATTAAAATTATTTTTTAATTTTAATTAATCTAAACTAGTTGGCAGTTATCTTTTAATTACTGCCCTAAAAAAATGGGTAGCAATTAAACCTAATAATTTTGTTAAACCTAATCCTTCACATTGCACGCCTCCCTCCTCCAAAACGTAACCGACTTCATCATCTGCCTGCAACTCTCCGTAGTACCACCTCTCTCCATACTCAATTGCCGGATAGTTGCAACTGTCAGGTGCGGCTGCTTCGGTAGGTAACTTCAAATTCATCAATTTTAGTAGTATTTGAATTTTACCAATCTTGAGTATTGAATTATTTATATGGTTAGTGTTACTTTTTTGTCATTTGAATGTTTGATTCAATTGTATTGATTCAATTATTTATATGGTTAGGAATTACATTGGTATAATTGCAGCAAAAATCTCGACGCAAGAAATTACAAACACAAGCTTTAGGAGGTCAAGAATCTGAAAATACTCAAGAAGCTTTGAGGGTGCTTGAGTAATCCATTTTTAAACATATTTAAATTGTTAAATTTGAGCACAATTTCATCAGTGACCATTTTTCATAATTATTTACATGTATCTACCACTACCACAATGATAATACAACCTGGTCCGGTGGTTAATTTTCTAATAGCCAATCAAAATGTCAAAGATCCCTTTCCATTGGCCGGGAAAAAGGTAAAAACCAATTTCATTATCATTTTCAAAATTTTCTTTTTGCATTATGATGAGGTTAGTAGGGATTAACTATGTATATATAGGTAAATCCCCAAATTCCTAAACATGAAGATCGCCCACGTCACTAATGAAGATGGCCCATGTCACAATTAGACTGACTACTAATGATGGCCCACAACTCCGCCACTAATGAGCGCCTGTCAAATCATGACGCCTGTCAAAGATTGTCAGCGCCTATCAAATCATGACGCATGTCAAAGATTGTCAGCGCCTGTCAAATCATGATCAAGTTATCATCTCCTGTCAAGATTGTCAGCGCCTGTCACCGCCTGTCAAGTTATCATCGTCTGTCAGGATTGTCAGCCTGTCATTGGAATCGTGCTGACGTCCTGTCATAATGGCGCTTCATGACTGCTTTATTGCAGTCATAATAGTAAGGCGTTACACGATCATTGATGCTGTCATAATGACGCTTCATGATTGCTTTATTGCAGTCATGGGCCAACCTTCCATATACGGCCATATAAATACATGGCCTAACTCATTGTCCTCAACAGACTGATACTGACACTAAGACAGATTCCGAACATTGCCTAAAAACACAGAGTTCACACACTCTTACTTTCACATTCGCACTCAACCTTGATCACCCTAGGTTCGCCAAGAACTTGTTGGGTTTGCACTGTAGCTACAGGAGATCCAAGGTTGACGTCGTCTAATCCAAGGTTGACGTCGTCTAATCCAAGGTTGACGTCGTCTAATCTTTGTGTTTGACAATCGTTGTTCGAACATTGGCGCCATCCGTGGGACACGTTTTTAAACGGCGTTTCACTTTTCCAAACTTTTTTTTTTTCTCCTCAATAATCAAACCGTTCCTATGGCGGATACACAGCCATCACTGATCACTTCTTCATCGCCATTAATAACCACTACCGTGATTACCACTATACCCGAGGCGGTGATAACCTCGCCTAGTCGTATCATGGAACCATACGTCGATTCTGAGTGGACGGTGTCGGATGTCAGGACACAAGGGTATCCCTCTTTAACAAGTCCACTTTTCTCCACAAGGCTGGTTGGATCAAGTTCGTTTACCTCACCACAGCCAGTGACACCCATCCCTTCATGTCAGCCTCTTTTGTCCCACGGGACAAGCTCTCAGGAGGATGGCACGGATCCGGTCAGGCAACCTATTTCCAACTTCCCACAGGCCGCTATGCCGGGGGTTCGGTCAGATCCAATTGTGGAGTTACTTCGAAGGTTGGCTCAGAGTACTCAGCCATCACCGCCTCCCCCACCACCTACTTCATCGGACCTGTTGTCTCAGTTGGTGGCGGTGTTGCGCCCAGCACCGCAGCCAACGGTTGTTCAACCAGTAGATCCGTTGTCACAATTATTGGAGCAGTTAACACAACCACACATTCACACCCCACCACCACATCCACCACAGGACACATCTAATGACATGTTGCGCGTGTTGCAAGCACTCGTGGCCGCAGCCGCCCCACCCCGAGCAGCCACTATGCCTTTGTCGGTAGTTAGTTCGAAGTTCTGTGACTGGGTGGCCCGATTCCCACTCCCTGATAAACAAAAAGTTCTGTCCATCGTTGGTACTTACGACGGTACACGAGATCCTGATGACCACCTTGCTCTTTTTGAACAGGCCATTATGACAGAGAAATGGCTAGACCCAGTCGCTTGTCACATGTTCCCTGGCACGTTGCAGGGTTTCGCTCGTGATTGGTTTGCTGACTTACCGGAGAGGAGTATTCAAGACTTTGCAGATCTAAAGGCTAAATTTGTGACTCACTTTATCCAGCAAAAGAAGCAGCAGAGAACTCATATAGAAGCACATTTGTTGCGACAAAGGGAAGGCGAGGGGTTACGCGACTTCATTCAGCGTTACGCGCAGGAGTGCCAGAAAATTGTCGCCTTACCCGAAAGCCAACAAATTTCGGGTTTTACCCTCTCCTTGCTTCCAGGACAACTGCAAGAAAAGTTAATCAAGAGAACTCCAATTACTTTCAAAGAAGCCACGGACAGGGCATATGACTATCTAAGGTCAAAAGAAACTGTCTCCCTGACAAGAGAGGTAGGCGGCAAGTCATGGACTGACACGTCAGATCGCAGGCATGATGCTCTAACTGGTGATCATCAACGAGATGAAAGGAGCAACCGGAGGTTTGGCCCATACGATAAACATCCGTCTGAGCGTGCTCTTAGCAAAACACCAAAAGAAATCTTGATAACAGAGCAGGTGTGCGCTACCTTCACACCTCCACCCCAGATGGAGCATAGGTCGGGTACGAAAAACATGAATAAATACTGTGATTTCCATGAAGATCATGACATGACACGAATGTCTGTAGAGAGCTAAAAAGGGAAATCAGGCGGGCTTTGGAAGAAGGCAAACTAGAACACCTTGTCCCTGGCGCTAAGCAGCAAGCAAATAAACCTCCACTTAAGAAGAGTTATGCCTGGCAAAAGAAGGGGGAAGACACAGAACATCCCGGACCACCTGATGGTCATGTCCTCATGATACATGAGGGAGCCAATATTAACTGACCTATCAAGGTGCGATAGTCTTTACTATCATTTTTTCCTTTATGTTTTCAATACATGTTTCCAAGCACATGGAATGTCATGGTCATGCATGAAACTGGCGATAATAACATTTGGTCTGATCTTGTATCCCAATATTATCTCACAATATCATTTTTCTATGGTTTTTGCATAAACAAATAAATATTGAAGTAAGGATTCAATACAAAAAGCATAAGGCCACAATAGACATCTCAGTCTAAAGCCAAACATGCACTTTCATTACGTACAATGTTACAACTTGAACACGCATGTGCATGTACACAACTAAGAACATAGTTCAATACAACATGTATGAAGCCAAGAAAGACAACCTTGTCTGGCCAAATAACATACAATCATACTCGTCTTTTAATCTACTTGATAAAAGATAAGCACTTCTCACTGGGAAGCGACAATCCTCGCGAGTAAACAAAGTAAAGGTTAACCAACAAAAGTGCCATTGGCACAGTGTCACAGGCACAATATGAAGCATACATCAGAGATACCCAAATCTACCCAGGTCATTGGCATACAAAAGCATCTTGGGCTCTCAAGAAAGTGTCATACGAACAATCAAATATACACACTGTCATGCACACCCAAGACGGTGTCATGGACACAACATCCATAATAAAAAAATAAAAACAAAAATGTGTTATTGGCTTGATCATCCAATAAAACATTATTTTTTAAAGCAAAGCAATGCACAAGCAAGTACGTACCTGTAAGGTAGCGAGCAACTCAGCAAACAGCATAAATTACAGTTAAGACGGAGTTAATTACTTAAAAGCATACAACATAGTTTGCCGGTCAGCCTCTAACTTCCGGTCCACCTAGGCTAATCCCTAAACGCCGCCTACGGCAGTAAAGCCTAACGCCGGTCACCCTTGCGACCGCCGGTTACAGGTTCCGGTCCGCCTTATTTTGTGACCGCCGGTCACTGGTCCTTGTGCTTAGGCCTGGCTAAAACCTAATCGCCGGTCAAGTTGACGCGTCCGCCCCGCCAAAACCGCCTGTCGCAACCCTAACCGCCGGTCACTACGCCTGCCGCCGGTAAAGATGCCGGCCCCGCCTAAACGCCGGTCCAGCTTGTTCGACCGCCGGTACAAGGTGGCCGCCGGTACAAGGCTGGCCGCCGGTCCAGCTTATTCCTCTAGCGATGGTTCTACCGCCGGTACAGCTTGTTCGACCGTCCATACCAACCGCTAATCCCACAGCCGACTTGCATCTTACGAACCGCCGGTACCCTCTAGCGACTGCCGGTTCCGCCGCTGCCTGCCTTGCGCGCCTGTTTCGCTTGAACCGCCGGTCCAGTGCGACTGCCGGTCCTGCCTGTCTTGCTCGTCGATGTCACACGCAACAATCTTGGACCGCCCTTGCGACCGCCGGTCCCGCTGCTACCTTGCGCGCCGCTCGGCGCCGCTGCCGGTCAAGGGCTGGTCGCCGCCCTGCCTCCGTTGGTTTCTTCTGTCGCGGTACAAGGCTGGCCGCCGGTCCAGGGTTGCCAACCGGTCCAATCGAAAAAAATAATAATAATAATAATAATGACGACAAAGACAGAGAACTTACGTTACTGATAGTTACGACTTGCAAACCGATGTTTTGGCAAATCGTAACTCGGGGGCATGATGAGGTTAGTAGGGATTAACTATGTATATATAGGTAAATCCCCAAATTCCTAAACATGAAGATCGCCCACGTCACTAATGAAGATGGCCCATGTCACAATTAGACTGACTACTAATGATGGCCCACAACTCCGCCACTAATGAGCGCCTGTCAAATCATGACGCCTGTCAAAGATTGTCAGCGCCTATCAAATCATGACGCATGTCAAAGATTGTCAGCGCCTGTCAAATCATGATCAAGTTATCATCTCCTGTCAAGATTGTCAGCGCCTGTCACCGCCTGTCAAGTTATCATCGTCTGTCAGGATTGTCAGCCTGTCATTGGAATCGTGCTGACGTCCTGTCATAATGGCGCTTCATGACTGCTTTATTGCAGTCATAATAGTAAGGCGTTACACGATCATTGATGCTGTCATAATGACGCTTCATGATTGCTTTATTGCAGTCATGGGCCAACCTTCCATATACGGCCATATAAATACATGGCCTAACTCATTGTCCTCAACAGACTGATACTGACACTAAGACAGATTCCGAACATTGCCTAAAAACACAGAGTTCACACACTCTTACTTTCACATTCGCACTCAACCTTGATCACCCTAGGTTCGCCAAGAACTTGTTGGGTTTGCACTGTAGCTACAGGAGATCCAAGGTTGACGTCGTCTAATCCAAGGTTGACGTCGTCTAATCCAAGGTTGACGTCGTCTAATCTTTGTGTTTGACAATCGTTGTTCGAACACATTATAAATTTGATCATTTTTCAACAGGCAAAGCGTACTCTGAAGAATCTTAGGATTAAGCGTACTCGTGTGATGTTGTATGTTTTGTTATTTTAATTTTTTTGTATATTATCTCTTTGATGAAAAGAGGGCAAGATCAAATGAAGTAAGTGACATCCTTTTTTTTAGGTTTACATTTAAGTTAATCATATACCTATATTGATAATATATTTATTTTCAAGGTTATTGCTATTGCTGTCCCAACATCATTAGTTCATCGTTTGATGAAAGAATAAGACTTAGCCGAGTATGATTGGACACGTTTAAGCAACTAGACATGTTTATTCTATTGGGACGAGTTTCAGGTAATCATATTTCTTTTTATATATATTTGTTGTACTTTACATTTAAACATGTGAGTTGCGTTCAAGGAGGTCCATGATTTTTACAAAGTTCCAATAACTTCAAATTTGAGGACTCCCTCGAACACTAAAGAGAAAGGAAGGTATAGTCAATATACATACAATATGCGCTCCGCAAAAAGAAATCCAACCAGAAAAAATCACGGACAATATATCATCTATTAAGTATTCATATGTTTTCGGTTGACTTTTTTGTAATTAATTAGGTTATGTTTTTATAGTAGCAAATGATTGTTTGTTTTAATTTATATATTATAAGTTGGCTTTGAATATTTTTTTGGAAACGGCAAATATATATAAAAAGACAACCCCACTAGCAAGAAGCTAAGAGGGGAAAGAGTACAATATTACATAAAAAACAAAAGGGTGAAACTCCCCAATCACACTAATTACAAGAAAATTTACTCCTATTTTTTAACCACGTGACACTAATAGAAATGATGTCGCCTGCTATCAGCGAAGAAGACTTGAGAGTATTATTGAATACCGCATTGTTCCTTGCCTTCCATAGACACCAAATAGTACATTGAATAATCATGGTTAGCACTTCCTTTTTTTTTCGGACAATTTCCCCAATTCAAACCAAATTCAATAAACTCCACCACCGAATTGAATTGAGGTAGCGAGATTCCGCACCACTTAAAGATCCATGATATTACATCTAAAGCGAAAGGGCAACGAATAAAGATATGATCAACGTCTTCATCATTATGATTGCATAGTTTACAAATTGTTGAACCGACATTTACGCCTCTTTTCTCCAAGCATTTGGCGACCGGAATTCGCCCCAAACCTACTCTCCAAACAAAGCATTTAACCTTTAATGGTACAATATTTGATATGACAATTTATTACGGATTTGCTATGACAATATAATTACGGATTTTGCTATGACAATATGATTATTGGTTTTGCTACGACAATATTGATGCGGATTTTGCCACGAAAATATGGCTATGGATTCTTCCACCACAATATGGCTACGGAATTTGCCACGACAATACTACTACGGACTTTGTTACAACAATATAGCTACGGATTTTGCAACAAAAATATGGCTACGGACTTTGCTACAACAATATGGCTACGGCATTTGCTACGCCAAAACGGCTACGGAATTTGCTACGCCAAAACGGCTACGGAATTTGCTACGCCAAAATGACTATGGAATTTGCTATGCTAATATGACTACGGAATTTGCTACGCCAATATGGCTACGGAATTTGCTACGCCAACGTGGCTACGGAATTTGCTATGACAACATTGCTACGGATTTTTGCTACGACAACATTGCTACGAATTTGGCTACGAAAACTCATTTGCTAGGGAGAAATTTGCTACCGAATGGGGTTGTAGCATTTTCCGTAGCTAATCATGTTTAGCTACGGAAAATCACCTTTTTGCTACGGAATTTGTCCGTAGCTATTTGAGATTTTTCTTGTAAAGATTAAACTAAACCGGTTGTTACCAATATTTTTAGTCGAAAGTGAGTACTAAGTACTGCACTGAAAGAAGACCGTTGATACTGGTTTGGTTTCGGTAACGGATTTCTGGGAATCGGTTATAGCATCCAAACCCAATTGATAGGGTAGTAATCGGTTATAGCATCCAAACCCAAAATAATTGGACTGAACCGCTTCTCGATTCATATTTTTTGTATTTGTCGGTTTTGAACTTTTCAGTTCTGGTACGGTTATTCCACATCCGAATGCATCCCTATGCAATAACACTTATTTAAAAACTAAATATCACTTCTTATAGAGCTTCTTATCTTAGTTAACCATCTCGCAAATTATGTCTAAGACATAAATTGGATGAATTGGACTGAACCACTATTGGACAGCCTATAGAAAAAAGTTTATGTACATTCAACTTATTTAAGATAATAAACTAAAGATCCATGGCACAATCTTTTTATGTAAATTTGTTTTATCAACCAACAAATCATCTAACGTCCAAACTAAATACTAACATACACTCGTCATTACATTATTATATCTCTATCTACAAGACAGTATAGTTGTACCAAACTATCTAACTCATTCTTTGAGTGCTTGTTTTAGAAATGATGGTTGTCACTAAAACTCACGATTTTCAGACTTTTTGTCACCACTTTTATAGTGTCTAAAATTCGTTTTTCTTGTAGAGAGATCTAAAAGCATACAAACTTATTCACATTTTATTGGAGTGACAATCATGGGCGGTTGTTCCATGTGAATTTTTCGTTCACAGGCCTATCCTAACATTAATTCGATTGTTACAAAACATTCGAACCGATACAAATTATTAAACATGTTCACAACTAAAGCTAGTGATAGCTGCACTTTACGAAGTTGAAGGTTATGACATTCCACACGAAGGGCCCGCCTCGTGTTCATATGTAACGGAACAGTCGTTTTCTTAGGACATACAAACCTCTAAGTAAAATCATAGTAATTTCATCCGTTCGATGTTTTCCTAGTATAGCTATTACTACTTTCTTATATTTTCTCCGTTTCAAAATAAGTGATACAGTTTTCATTTTCTATAGTTTCAATATAAGTTATACTTTGATAATTTATCTTATTTTGTAAAAGGTAGTTAGTCACATACCCACTAACTATCTCTTTTAATATCGTAAAATGAATATTTATGTTTACATTTACTTTTGAACATCATCAGCCCCAAAATATTCAAAAGGTGTAAGACATATCCCCACTAACTATGTAATTTATAATCTTCTGTTTCAAAAACCATAAAATCAATAATGTATTATTTATTCCGAAAGAGAGAGGAAGTAAGATGATACAGTATCTTTTACTTACTTTTTACAAGCACTTACTTTCCCACCTTCAATATCATGCTTCTGATTATTGGCAAAACATCAATTCCGAAAACGACACTCATGAATAACATGAACGTCCCTATAACAACGCATGTTACCTCGTTGACTTCAACAACCCCGAAGAAAGTCCCAACATTCTCATGTTCATCTAAATTTAAAACATATGGACCACAAATTAATAAATCTATAGATAATACCAAATTTACAATCTAAGTCACAAAAGTGATGTATGCAAACGAAAATCACTTTGGTCATAGATTGAGTGGTGTTGTCATTGTTTCTTAAAAACTTAGGCATTATAAAAAACATTTTATTGATACAAACAATACATCATTATATAAATATAATAAAGATACAAATGTCATATAAAACAGTTTTTGTAGCTCTATGTCTACTCTACTTGCACAACTCCCCCACACAACACTCGTGTACACATGCATATTGTCAGTTAATTGTTCTTAACATATCGATATAGTGTTACAGCGGATTAACACTATATCGATATGTTAAGAACAATTAACTGTATGAATAATGAGAAGTATTATGAAGAACAGTTTCACAAAAAGCTTCAATGTATATTATTAGATCAACAAAACACACGTACGTTTACAATTCGTAGGGAACTATATATATAGTCCTTGAAGCCAAACAAACTATCCTAGTTATTCTAGGACGTTGATAAATTATCGTATATAAACGTATTTACATTAATATACATTGATTATATTCTATAACTAACTCTGCGACGATTTCGGACTTGATCAGCTTCAATTACGCGCATACCAGTAGTGAATATCTTTACCAGTAGTAATCATGGTGACCAGTAGTAAGTCCAAAACCTATCGTCAGTAGCAACTACTTCTGACCAGTAGTAATCTTGTCTTTATACACTATCAGTATCAGTTATAGTCTTCATCAGTATCAACTCATCAGTAGTAAGTAATTCTGCCCTATCAGTATTAACCATAGTCTTCACCAGTATTAACTAAGGTCAGTACTAACTGCAGCATCAGTAATAAATAAGTTGAACTGTGATTTGTTCCAACAATCTCCCCCTAAATTTATTGATCATCTTTCAATCAACTAAGTTTCTTCTTCTTCTTTCTTTCTTTGCTCCTCTAAAGCAGCTCTTTTCTCAAGAGTTCTTTGATTTTGTTTCTTTCTTTGAGCTATTATATACTTGATGTTTCTTTTGATGAAATGGTTGAGTTTTTCTCTGAACATTAACTCATCATACGGTTTCATCATTGTGTTTGTGAATATCTGATACATAGTTTCTTCAGAGTGTGGATATTCTCTTTCCATTAGATATAACTCACAGTTCTTGCTTGATCTCTCAAAGAAGTACATATTAACTGTGGGTAACACATTCCAAGCATATACATTTTCTGTATTAGAAAATATTTCTGGGTAGTTATCTGGATAAAATGCAGCATCAATCATCTTTGTAAAATATCCAGCACCAGAATCCTTCCATGATTTCTTGGTCATTCTTGGTTTTCCAATAATCAGAATTTTGATTATATCACTTCTTGAACAGGATCTGATCATTGGCTTCCAACCAGTAAATCTTTGTACTACTCTTTCTTCCCTTATAATTTCTATCACATTATTGTTCATAACTCTCCAATTAATGATGGGATTGTTTTCAAGGGGAGCAACAGGTACTTCAAGAACAGGAATAATTTGCTCTGTTTTTTATTTCTTTTTAACACTCTGTTCTTGTGTAAGAGCTTTTCTTTTCTTTGTTTGGGGAGAGGATGATTCACCAGTAGTTGATATACTACCAGTTTGAATTAATTTTGGACTTATTGGGATTAAAGCTTTTGCTTTTTCTTCTTCTGCACCTTGTTCAGCCAATTCTTTCTTCTTGGCAGTACAATATTTATCTATGATTGTGATCATCTTCATTCTGCCTAGAGATTTTGCACTATGCCCTTTTGACTTGAGAAAGTTAATCATATTTTTCTTCTGTTCAAAAATACCATCTGGTAAATCACCTTTTGTTCTTTTACTTTCAGCTACCAGATCTTCAAGGCAGTTTAGATGTTCTTCTTCAACTTTTCTATGTCTTTTAAATTCTGCTTGTTGAGCTTCTATCTGAACATCTCTTATTTGTTGAACAGGTACTTCATCTTCTTGAGATTGTTGATTTTTTAATCTTTCTTTTTCAGCTTTTTTCTTTTCTTCAAGAGCTTGATACATAGCCACTTTCTTCCAATACTTCATATGTTTCACCTTCCATCTGGATTGTTTCTCAGATCTGACTTGATTAATTTTGTTCACCGTGTGGTAACCTAATGCTCTGTTGGGATAATCATCATCATAAATCTCTTTTGTTCACCTTTGATTATAATTGATGGAGAAAACAATTTAAGTTTGTCTTCTGATAGAATCTTTGGGTGTGGAGGAAGAGCACATTCATCTACTTCAAACCAGTTCACATTATCATCAATGTCAGGTATGATAAGTGGTTGATCAGGAGTTGGTGGTTTTGAGATGATGACATAACGTTCTCGTTCAATAAGTTCAGGAATTTCTTCATCTTCCTCTTCAGTAGTAACCACAGTGGTTGCATCAGTAGTGTTTGTTGCTACAATTGGAGTTACTACTGCTATATCAACAGTAGTAGTAGGAGTTACTACTGACGTTTCTTCTTGTTGTTTTTCTTGTACTGGAGCAGTAATATCTTCAACAGTAGTATCCATGTTTTCTAGGCCTTCATCATTAAACTGATCTTTAGTAACATTTGATTCTTTGAGATTAAGGAGAGAAGTTGCTGCTGCTGCAATTGATGTGTCTATCATAGTTTGGATAGTGTCCTTCTCCCCCTTAGTGATCTCAACAGGTGGAGCATCACTACCATCAACCTTCTTTCTGAGCCTTCTAATTATCTTTGTTTGTTGAACAAGTCTGTGCTCATATAGTTTCATCCTTCTGTGAGTAGTGTTGATGTGCTTCTTCATATAGGTCATGGTCTTCCCTTGATTTGTTAAATATTTCAGACAATCCTGTACAGTGGTTTCAAGGTTTTCCATCCTATCCGTCAATGATTTTTGTTGAATACTGCCCTCACTCCTTCTAGCAAGATCATCGGGCTCACTAACTGGTACATTGGCTTTAAGGTTTTCCATCCTTTCCGTCAAATCAACACGTTTAGCTCTACCCTCATCACTTCTTGGTGATGAAATGGGTTGTTTAGATGTACTCTCCTTCCTAGAAGAAGGAGTAACATCCCCCCTTATGGTTTCTTGGCACCGGGGTCCTCTTAGTAATGCCTCAAATTCTGAGTCATCACTTAAAGTTGCCGAGGTCTGGGTCCTATTGATGTTCTCACTATCATGTGCACCTACCTTTGGGGCATCAGTAGTGAGAGCCCTTTCCTCATGCCCTCTCACCTCCTTGGAGGACAACTCTTGGAGTCTGGGGTTTTGACTCAATTGGTCCCCTGGTGTCCTTTAAGGAAGTCTTCTTCCTTTTGTAAGTTTTGGAAATTTGTTTGGCAATGGTCTGGTCTTCCTCAGAGTGAAGAGTAGCACTCTGAGGTGTAGTCTCATGTACCTGGGACACATTCAGGACATCTAATTGGGTTGTTAATTGAGTGACTATTTGGGGTTGTGTTTGGGCTGCATTTGGGGGTGATGGAGTGGGTTGTGGTTCAATTTGGTTTATATTGATGTTTGAACCTTCTCCAAGAATGAGGTGATCTTTGATCATGTTAGGAAACAGAGGGGTTTCCTTGCCCGAAAATTTAAATTGTTTTCTCATATTAGAGAAAACTTTCTTGTTTAACTCAGGAGTAGTAAAAATATTTTTAGGAGTTGACAAGTTTTGTAATTCACAATTTATTAAATGTTGAAGGAATCTTGGATACATTAAAAATTTTGAAGTTGAAAGATTTCCAAGCATTCCTTCAAAAATCATGTTTGAAAAATTGAAGACTTCGTCTGTGCAAAGACAAACAACATCAGATGCTATTGACTTGTTAAACTCATTCCAAGTGCTTCTTTTTGGAGAAAGACAGTGTTGAATGGTGTGTACTAAGAATTTCCATTGTGGGGAGAGAAGACTATTTTGAAAAGTGACTATGTCAAGTCTTCCCTCATAACCCATCTTTTCAAAACATTCAGCAAGGTCCTCCTTAGGTAAAGAGATCATACCTTCATCATCGTGTAGTTGTAGATGGTGTCTGATTGACCGTTCTGAAATAAAAATTTCTTTTCCATCTACTACTGACTTAATTTTTGTAAAATCTGCATCATCAATTTGTTCTGCATTTTCCCAGAAACTCACCAGATGTTGTTGATAAGCTTTGGGGTTGATTGTGAGAGCAAGCTTTATGTAGGAGTTCTTTAAGAACATGACGATTGGACGAAAATCTTTTGTGCCGTCTGGATTTCGTAGATAGGCACACATGTTATGGAACTCAGAGAACTTAAGATTTGTCTTGACTACGAGAGATTTTAGAGTTGCCATTGTTGTCGATTTTGTATTTTGATTTTGTGATCCGAAGAGTATGAATGTTAATACTGGTTGAGGGTTTATGGATTGCGATTTAGGGTTTATCGAAGGTATTTAGCAAATCGATGTGAGGATAATGCTAAACTAATCATCTGTAGCTATTTATATCTTACGATTTAACCTGAAAGATGACGTAATTGCCCTTCGAATCATAACCCAATGGTTATTTTCATGGGGGTTAGTTTGGTAACTTGACAGCTAAAAGACCAGTAGTAAATTAGATATCAGTAGAAAAAGTCAGTAGTATTTATTAACATCAGTGGTAACTAAAGAGTTTGACATCAGTAATATCCATTGACATCAGTAGTAACTAATGAACTTTAATATTGACCTAATTCATTAACCCTAACAGTAGTAACCACCAGTAATAGAGACCAGTAGTAAATGTGAGTGCAATCTTTTACCAGTAGTCCTGTCTTACCAGTAGTATTTGTGTATACTCAATACACACCAGTAGTACTAACCTACCAGTAGTATTTTGTACACACAACTACATATCAGTAATACTGTCCTACCAGTAGTAAAAACCCTTATTTAAAGTAACTAACTTTTACAACAGAAAACTTTTACACATGATTTTTATTGTGAAATTAATTTATTAAAATCATTCCAATACTGCTAATCAAGAAGTTGAATCTTCCTACATCAAAGGCTTTTGTAAAAAGATCTGCTAATTGATTGTCAGTATGAATTTTATCTACTTTAATTAACTTCTTTTTATTGCAATCTCTTATAAAATGAAATCTTATTTCAATGTGTTTAGTTTTAGAGTGTTTTACTGGATTGTTCACAATACTAATAGCACTTTGATTATCAATAAAAATAGGAGTTTTAAGAATAGATATACCAAAGTCTAGAAGCTGGTTTTGAATCCAAAGTACTTGAGCACAACAAGCAGATGCAGCTACATATTCTGCTTTAGCAGTTGATGTTGATACATTTGTTTGTTTCTTACATTTCCATGACACCAGTCTTGATCCAAAGAATTGACATCCACCAGTAGTGGACTTTCTATCTTGACATTCACCTCCATAGTCACTATCTGTGTAGGCTATGAGTTCAAATGGTGAGTCATGTGGATACCATAGACCAAGTGATGGTTTGCCTTTCAAGTATCTGAATATTCTTTTGACAGCCTGCAAGTGTAGATCTTTAGGTCTTGCTTGATATCTTACACACACACACACACACTATACATAATGTCAGGTCTTGATGCAGTTAAGTACATCAAAGAGCCTATCATTAATCTATATAAATGTTCATCTACATCCTCCCCCTCAGTATCAGGATGTAGGTGTTTGTGTGTTTCCATTGGTGTACTTGCACTTTTGCAGTCTTTCATTGCAAACTTCTATAAGATGTCTTTAACATATTTTGATTGGTTTATCAAAATACCATCTGATCTTTGACTGACTTGGAGTCCAAGGAAGAAGTTCATTGGACCCATGGAGCTCATCTTAAATTTGGTTTGCATAAGATCTTCAAACTCTGTACACAATAGATCATTTATTGATCCAAAGATGATATCATCTACATAGATTTGAACCAGTAGTATATCATCTTTGAATTTTCTTGTAAATAGAGTCTTGTCAATAGCTCCTCTTTTAAAATCATTCTTCAACAAGTATGATGATAATGTATCATACCATGCTCTTGGTGCCTGATGTAGGCCATACAGAGCTTTGTCTAGTTTGAATACATAGTCACCATGTTTTGGATCCTCAAAACCTGGAGGTTGAAACACATATACTTCTTCTTCAATTTTTCCATACCGGAATGCACTCTTTACATCCATTTGATAGACTTTAAACTTCTTGAATGAAGCATATGCTAAGAATATCTTTATTGCTTCAATTCTAGCAACATGAACATATACTTCATCATAGTCTATTCCTTCTTCTTGAGTGTATCCTTGGGCAACAAGTCTGGCTTTGTTTTTTATCACAATACCTCTTTCATCTTTCTTATTTCTAAAGATCCATCTTGTTCCAATGGCTCTTTTTCCTTTGGGTAGAGGTACAAGTGTCCAAACAGCTTGTAATTTGAATTGAAGGAGTTCTTCTTGCATTGCCTCAATCCAGTTTGAATCCTTCATGGCTTGTTGAATCTTCTTTGGTTCATCCTGAGATAGAAAACGTTCAAACATACATTCATTAGCAATTAAACTTATGTTACACATGTTTGTAATTAAACTTTTATTTAATTTGCTTCTTGTTTGTAGTGATGAGTTAACATCACTTAAAACAATGTCTAATGGATGGTTCTTCTGAGTCTTTGAGTTTGTAGCTTTTTCAAAAGCTAGTTGATTTTCAAGATTGGACTCATTTGTCTCAGGTAATTGTGTTTCTTCAGGTTCTTCATTGTCATTGATATTTGGTTCATCATCATTTGCTAGATCTGAGTTACTACTGAGATCAGTAGTATTGATGTTATTACTGGGATCAGTAGTATTGATGTTATTACTGGGATCAGTAGTATTAATGTTATTACTGGGATCAGTAGTATTAATGTTATTACTGGGATCAGTAGTATTTGAATTACTACTGTCCTCATTATCTGATTCACTACTGTCTGAGTAATTACTATCCTCAGTGTTAACTGTGGACTCAGTATTAACTACTATGTATCTCATCTCTTCTTGACCAGTAGGAAAAGATGATGTTCCTTCCTTTTGAATATGACAATTTGAATCACCTGCATTTAAATCCAAGTTAGTATTAAAGGATTTGGTTAGATTGTCTATGTTAAATAGCCAATCTGGACCATTTCCTTGTTCATTAGGTATACTTTCATTAAAGGATACATTGATGCTTTCTTCAATAATCCTTAATCTTTTGTTGAACACTCTGTAAGATTTGCTTTGAGTAGAGTATCCCACAAAAATTTCATCATCAGCTTTGCAGTCAAATTTACCAATTTGTTATCTTGTAATTAAAACAGTACAAGGACAACCAAATGATTTTAAGAAACTTATAGAAGGTTTTCTTTTGTTAAAAAGTTCATATGGTGTTTTATAGAGTGGCTTAACTATTAATACTCTATTTTGTACATAACAGGCAGTATTGACAGCTTCAGCCCAAAAAATGATTGGTAATTTTGAGTCTGCAAGCATTGATCTTGCTGCTTCAATGATGGTTCTATTTCTTCTTTCAGCTACACCATTTTGTTGAGGAGTTCTAGGTGAGCTGTATTGCCTGTCAATACCTTTAATATCACAAAAGTTAATTAAGTTAGCATTTTTAAATTCTGTGCCATTATCACATCTTATAGCTTTAACTTTTTGATCAGATGTATTCTCCAGTTTAACAATTAAATTCTTGATGAGTTCACTTGTTTCATCTTTTGTCCTGAGAAAGAAAACCCATATATATCTGGAAAAGTCATCAGTAATAACAAGACAATATTGTTTCTTTCCAATACTCATTACATTTGTAGGTCCAAAAAGGTCCATATGTAAGAGTTGCAAAGGAACCGAAATAGAGTTTACAGCTTTGGACTTATGAGAAGACTTGTGTTGTTTACCTTTTAGGCATGCAACACAATGATGATCACACATGAACTATTTTTGTGGTAACCCAATTACCAAATTCTTTCTTACTAAATTGTTCATATTTTTAAAGTTTGTGTGACACATCCTTCTATGCCATAGTTCTGATTCAGTAGTGCTTGCTTTGGATATAAAACAGTTGACCTCATTTGAAGAAATGAGTTCTGCCCCTATATCCAGGCAATACACATTATTTCTCCTTGGAGTTCTCAAAACAACATATTTTTCATCTATAACAAAGTCAGGAGAAAGAATGATGCACTCTATATTTGTAAAAACAATCTTGTTCTTTTTATCACATACTTGAGACACACTTACTAGATTATATTTTAGCTCAGCTACATAAAATACATCATCAAATGTTATTTTTCCATTGGTAACCATACCTTTGCCTGTAATCTTACCTCCCTTTGGGTTCTCACCAAACGCCACAAAACCTCCATCAAATGACTTGAAATCCTTAAGAATTTGCAGATTTCCAGTCATGTGCCTTGATCATCCACTATCAATGTGACATGTTCTATCTTCTTCAGGGATCTGAATGCTCTGCACAAGTAAGTAAAGGATCAGTTAAGTTTGGGAACCCAAGCTTGATATGTCTTGGGTTCATTCTTTGAAGAGTAAGATTTAAAAGATTTATTTTTAAACATTTTTGGTACAAATACTTGTTTAGTACTGATGTTTGAGTTTGCTACTGACTTTGGTTGATACCCATGATGTTTAGATTTTGAATACTTTACTACTGACGGACCAGTAGTATTTGGGTAATTAGTATGTTTAGTATAATCAGTAGTGTTTTTGACATTAGGGTTTATACCAGTAGTGTTTTTGTACTGGTATCCAACAGCATTGTATTTAGGGTTAGGACCAGTAGTAAACTTGTTAAAGTTTCTACTGGTGTTGAAAAACTTGAAATATTGCTTAGTTTGATTTATGTTTTCATTATTTTTGAAGTAACTTCTTTTCTTTGGACTTCCAACTCTTTTATTTTGCACAGTTCTTGGTGCATTTCTTCCAAATTTTGGTGTTTTAGTCATTGGAGATTTTGTTGCATGTACTACTGGTGGACCAGTAGTATCTTTTAATCTTTGTGTTTTTGCTTTTACTTTAGAATTTTTAAATTCTTTGAATTCTTTGCAGTTAATTGGATTGAAGTGACAATCCTTTGCTAAATGGTTTACTTTGTTGCAAATGACACATCTTAGTTTCTTATCCTTAGCACTTTCAGGCTTTCTTTGATCTAAGAGTTGGTTCCTGTTTCTTTCATTTCCCCTGGTAAGTATAGTTGGAATATTTTCTGAGTTGAATTTTGGGGATTCATTTGTGCTTTCTGAAGTGTGAAAAGTAGTGTTTGTTTGATCATCATCCGATGTATCATTACTTGTGTCAGTTTGATTTTCACTTTTTTAATTCATTTATAATTCTTTCTGAACTAGCTTTAAGTGGAGGAATGAATTTATATGGAGGTGGTACAGCATGATATCCCACTCCATGAACTACCTTTTCAGTAGTTTGATTATTTGTTAATCCATCTATTATTTTTGAACTTCTTTCAAACTTTTTAATTGTAAGAGTATTTTGTTCAAGTTCAAGTTGACATTCTTCCAATTTATTTAAAGCTTCTTTAAGTTTTATTTCAAAATAATCCTTTTTATCGACAGCCTCAAGCAATTCATCTTTCATTTTCTCATCAATTATTTGATAAACTTTTATTTGATTTTCTTGATCAGCAATGACACCATCAAATTCAATATTTCTTCTGTATAATTTTCTTATATCTTCATTTAATTTGAAATTTTCTTTTTCTAAATTTTTAACTATTTTGACACATTCAGAGGTACAAGGTTTAGGTTTTACCTCAGAGTTGTTATCAGTAAAGGCCATAAGAGCTTGATTTTGAGCATGTTCTTCTGCTTGAAAGCTCCAATCATGACCTTGTCCTTGTTGTGAGACAAGAGCAGTTGAGTTTGATCTTTTGTCTGGTTGAGGACATTCTTTAGCAAAATGACCAAGGTTGTTACAGTTGTAACATTTGACCTTAGTTTTGTCAAATCCAGACTTGTCACCTTTGTTGTAGTTAAGATTTGTTCTACCAGTCCTCTTTAAGAACCTTTTGGTTCTTAAGCTTAACATAGCCATCTTCCATTTTAGATCCATTTCTTCAAGATCATCAGGATTCAATTGTTCTAAATCATCACTAATTAGTGCAGTGTGTACATGACTAGTGAAGAATGATTCTCTGGCAGTATCTTCACAATCTGCAGCCTTTCCTGTGGTAGTTTCTTGTCCTTGACCTGTACTAGATACAAAAGCAGCATTATTAGAAGAAAGAGAAGTGTTCTTGTGATTTACCTCAGTTTCAAAGACTCCGAGGTCGTTGTAAAGTTCATGCAATTCTTTTTTTTCTAGAGCATCTCTTTGTCTGTATATTACAGTGTACATAGACCATTCTTCACTAAGAGATCTTAGGAACTTCATGTTGACATCTTCTTGGTCCATAGTAACTCCAACTTGGTTAAGTTCACCAATTAATTTGTTGAATCTGTCAAACACTTGAGTAAGTGTTTCATGCGGCTTTCCTTTGAAGTTCTCAAAGTCTTGCTTGAGAACGGACTTCATGTTCCTCTTTGTACTTTTAGTTCCCACAAACCTCTTTTCCAGTGCTTGCCATAAAAGCTTTGCATCTTCATATTCAACAAATAAATGTTGATAATCATTTGGAATGGAAAGTAATAAAGTACTGAGGGTCTTGAGTTCAATCCCTCTATCCTTTCTTTCTCTTTCAGATTTGATTCGATCTGCTTCAGTATTAGATGAACTAGCTTCAGGAGAAGGATTAGTACGTTTGTTACCCTCTTGTATGACTTCCCACATGGAATAGTCAGTAATAAGCATGTATTGCTTAATACGATTTTTCCACATCCCAAAGTTATTGGGAGTGAGTATAGGAATTTTGTTTGCTTGAGTAGATTCATTGTTATCAGTCATGATTAACAATTTGTGTGTTTAAAGATTAAAACTTTTTGTTGTTCTTAAAATTCGTAGATCTAGAACCAATACGCTCTGATACCACTTGTCAGGATCGATTAACTATAATGAGTTAATAAACACCTTTAGATCTAATCGATGATAGAAGTTACAGCGGATTAACACTATATCGATATGTTAAGAACAATTAACTGTATGAATAATGAGAAGTATTATGAAGAACAGTTTCACAAAAAGCTTCAATGTATATTATTAGATCAACAATACACACGTACGTTTACAATTCGTATGGAACTATATATATAGTCCTTGAAGCCTAACAAACTATCCTAGTTATTCTAGGACGTTGATAAATTATCGTATATAAACGTATTTACATTAATATACATTGATTATATTCTATAACTAACTATGCGAAGATTTCGGACTTGATCAGCTTCAATTACGCGCATACCAGTAGTGAATATCTTTACCAGTAGTAATCATGGTGACCAGTAGTAAGTCCAAAACCTATCGTCAGTAGCAACTACTTCTGATCAGTAGTAATCTTGTCTTTATACACTATCAGTATCAGTTATAGTCTTCATCAGTATCAACTCATCAGTAGTAAGTAATTCTGCCCTATCAGTATTAACCATAGTCTTCACCAGTATTAACTAAGGTCAGTACTAACTGCAGCATCAGTAATAAATAAGTTGAACTGTGATTTGTTCCAACACATATATTTTCATGTTTTTGACAAACTTACTACATTTTCGCGCACACAATATATGCACATAATTTTTGTACACATATCCAAAATTGCATGCTTTTACTTTGTGTTGATTTTTACACATACCTCATATATTTTATTATATTCTACTTTGAACTTTTGCCGGAATTCTCCCTTGAAGTAGTTTCTCTGTCTTCGGATATAGGCCAGTATGACTGTGTGAATCTTACGTTACTCGTACATTTCCTTTGAGGGATTGGATATACTCCCTCGGTCCCTAAATAAAGTTCCCATTTTGCCTTCAAATTTTATCCCTAAATAAAGTTCCCATTTCTCAAACATAAGGGGCCCACTTAATATAATAATATTATTACCAATATTTTCACCACTAACTATCTCTTAAAATACTTTCTCTCTCCAATCAAACCTTATATTTTAATCAAAAGTAATACCAAATACCCCACCACTAACTATCTCCTAAAATGTTGTGCCCAACACAAATGGGAACTTTATTAAAGGACGGAGGGAGTAGTTTTTATAGCTAAAAGTGGAAGCATGACAACTTGACAAGTATGAGCATGTTATCACTAGTTTGGCCATCATTTAATGCGTAATATCAAAATAATATCAATTATAAACTACGTAATAGGGGTCATTTATCTATAGTACATTTATGGTTCAAAGAATACTGTTCATAAGAGAGAGTTCTAATATGCAGTTGATTCCATCCAGCTTATTATGGGGCATCATCTTTATTTACCAAATGATATATTTATAAAGCTAGCTATATAACTTACATGTAGTTCCATAATTTACCTTTTTTCTTTCTTATTTTTACACCTACAATCACTACACTTCCTCTTCATCTAAATTTTTTTATTTCCTTTGTGTATATATGTGGACTAAAAAATCCACGTTAAAGGTTTGAGATTTATATCTGTTATAATTTTATTAAAATAAAAAATACTATTGTAGTTATAGGTTAAATAATATACTATAAACTAAAATAATGTTTAAAAGTGAATCTTAATCTCAAGGAAGAAAAAAAGTACGTTTTAAAACCCGCAACAACGTACGGCGACTATAATACTCGTTAATTGTACATTTGGTGACATATATTTAGTAAAATTGCGATATATTATAATCATATATATGTGATAAAAATTGATTGCAAACTATAGATTAAATATATTTAATTTTGCTATAAGGTTAATCGACAAATATACAAAAAAAAAAAAGTACGTTTTAAAACCCGCAACAACGTACGGCGACTATAATACTCGTAATTGTACATTTGGTGACATATATTTAGTAAAATTGTGATATATTATAATCATATATATGTGATAAAAATTGATTGCAAACTATAGATTAAATATTTAATTTTGCTATAAGGTTAACAGACAAATATACATTGTATGTCGCAGAACATGTGATTTATATTAGATATTATATTTTACGAGAAATTCTATATTTTCTACAATTTGTGTTTATTTTATGTTGCTTTTTATCACAAAATAACATGTATAATACATTAATTATCTTTTCTTGTATCATATCTTGACTTTAAAATTATCTTAATCAAAGAGTAGTAACATAACTAAAAACAAGTAGTAAGAATATTATTTAATTTATTTTATTGCTGAAGAAACTCTACATTACACTTTGAAATTCGTCCTGTCCTCTTCCATCAATACATTATTAAACAATTTAAACTGAAAACATCTAAATTTACTCCAAGAACATATTATTAAACACTTTAAGCTCAAAACATCTAAGTTCACTCTAATAACACTAATTTAACAATTAAAAATTCAAAACATCTAAATTTACTCTAATAACACTTTATGTATATGAGGTGATTTTTGCACTAAACCTTTTAATTCTTACACAAGATTATACAAGTTTTACAAAAAAATTGTACAATTATATTAAATAATTTTTTTTAATAGCACGAAAAGGTATAACGGCAACGTCTAGTTAGTAAGTTAGTGGTTCGACATATTCAATGACATTCAAGCGGACAGTATGCATTCCTCGAACATATCTCCTTTTTTTGGGGAATAAATCTCACCTCCTTATTAATCTCCCCAGGAATGTCCTCGGCAATTATTGAACCCAAGACCTCATAAAGATAAACCCCCCAAGGCAAATCTCGTGGCCAATTGATATAGACCAATTGGTAATTTAATCAACTCTCTTTATGGATACCGGATTTTCGAAGATACTCCCAATGATTAGAAATTTTATTGCATGTAGTGTATGACGTATTATATGAGATAAAAGTTGTGGTGTACAAATTAATTCTTATACATAAATACTCAAACAAATGATTTCTAGTATCTTCTTAAAAACACACATAAAATGAAGAAAATAAGAAAGAAGAATATTGTTTATATATCTAATTACCTAAGCATGGAAGTAATTAGTGACTCAATAATATGTTCATCACAAGGAATGATGAGTCCCATTTCATGATGATCAAACCCGAATTCCTTTTCGGCTAAGTGAAGCAGTTTTTGGAACTCGAGATTTGACAAGAACGATATTGGGATGACGAATCGGCTTCGGTTTTTGCCTACGTACACGACAAAGTGGCCTTTGGGGACGTCATCGTAGTGTTGTTCGTGTTTCCTACCCATGCTTGAACACCTCTTCACTAGGTGCTTCAAAACTGGTGCTTGTGAGAGTTTGCTAGAACTTTTCTTAAAAGCCATTTTTAGAACACACACTTGTCTTTTTTTTGTGAGCCTTTATATGCTTTGAGTGTGTCTATATATGTGTATGTATATATAATATTTATTTTGAGAGAGGGGGCATGTGGGTTTGTTGGTGAAAGAAAGAAGAGACCAATCACTCGTGTTTTTGGGTATTCAAAGCATTGAGAACATGTTAAAAGGGTTTATTTGGTTCATACTATTTGGACACCCCTTTACTGTACCAAATAAACACCCCAACTAAAGTCAAAACTTGAAAACTAGGTTCACAAATAATTAATTAACATGATTATTTACCTTTTTTTTTAAAACTTAAAATCGGTGGTCGACGGTGGTGGTGGTGGTGGTAGTGAGCGGAAGATTCGATGGTGGTGGCGGAGTTAGCGGAGCAATTAGTTGGTGGAGGCGGAATGAGCGACGGAGTAAGTTGATGATGTCGGAGTGAATGGCAGACTAAGCGACAGTGGTGGTGGTCGGCGGATTCCGATCGACTGAGTTGGTAGAGATGGTGGCTAGCGGCGGCGTATGGTGGAGACTTTGTAAGAATTATTATGAATTTTTGGGGTGTCCAAATAGTAGAAAGAGGTGTTCAAATAGTCAATCCCTTTATTTTCTTTTGTTATTATTCGTCAAGACATTATCACATCTTTCTTTTACAAGTGGGTGTTTATGGGTTTGTGTAACAACCCATAACCCCATAGCATAACAACCGGAGGCGCACGGTTTTGTTTCTGGTATGCATCGCTTCACCCAAAAGGCCTCGCATTAAAATAGATATCCACAACCTTGTAACAAATAATTCGTTCCCATCTCCAACCGATGTGGGACAAATTGTTAAATTCTTACTCCCCGGAGGCGCACGATTTTTTCGTGGCATGTATCGCTCCACACACCCTTATAAGGAATGTTTCGTTCCTCTCTCCAACCGATGTGAGACGAATTGTTAAAGTTTGATTTTCGGGTTTGAAATTTAAACCCAAATCTTAGTGAATTCAGATCTATCAAATTAACCAAATTAATCTATAATAATTACGTTAACGAATTTAATAGTGAATGACAAAACCTAATAGATCTGATTAGTTCTACGAACACTAATGCAACTAGATTAATATGTAAATTGAAAGACATATGATGGTGCTCGAGGAGAGTCCTCGCAAACGAGTTCAAGCCAAATCTCATGATGATTAGGATTCAAGAAAGAATCGCACTAACGGCTCACACTCAAAACAACGATTGGACGACACAATATTTTACCTAGTAAAACAAAGTACCCGAGAGAAAACCGAGCAAAACATACACACCACGAACGGCTGATCAATCAGAGTTGACGTCAGCGACATATATTAATCAATGGTTCGACGACGACGACAACAATGGTCGACAGCAGCAGGAGGCGGTGGCCGGCTAGCGTTCTGTAAGGTTTCATGTGTCTCCACCATTTACACTAAGCTTTCTATTTATAAGGGTCTAACCCTAACTAATACTACTTATCAAGCCCGAAAGATTGTCCCATTAATTAAAGTCTTTTTATTCATCTCAATCTAGCTTGTTTGGTTTGACCCAATTAATTAAACCTTAATTAATTCTAACCCGTTCATTTTCGTACGCAATTACATTATACGTTTAAATATTATTTCATGAAGATAGACATATATTTCCAAATACACTTACACGCGTGCTTTTATCATCTTCTATGAAATCCATGTATCATCTTAAATACATCACGTGGGTTTATCTTATATTTGTATGGAGATGTGACTGAAGCCATTTATGGCAAACTAAACCACGTTAGCCTTGCGACTACACAGAGTATTTCGGCCCGAAAAAACGTGTATTCATATTAACCGCAAATTTTGTTTTTCTTTACTTGAAAGCATAACAAACTTATGAAACACAATTTTCTTATTCTAAACTGGGTTTTGATAAGGGCTGTCAATAAGTGCATTAATAATTGTACATTTTTCTATGGGGGAAGTAATTTTTAAAATGCAGGAGTCGGTTATAATGAATTTACAAGTTTGTTATGCATATCTATTGAAAACCCTTGGGACTGTCATAATCAAAACTCTACCCTTCTAAACTAAATGATTTTGCTAACCATTACACTTAGAACAATAGTTAATGATAATTTTATTGGTTAACCTACAGTAAATAAGCATGAGTGGTTAATAATATGCATAAGAGTGGTTTTTATTAGTTAATTTACAACTTTTTAAAGCCTAAAATATTTTCTTAACCATTGCCCTTAGAGAAATAATTAGTATTTTCCATATATAAATAAAAAGAAAAGATTGATTTTTTTTTTTTTTTTGAGGACCAAATTAGGGCAAAATTGAGGATTGGGTGTGGGGGGGGGGGGGGGGGGGGGAGGCAGAGATGAACAAATTGCCTATAACAGTTTATAACCAAAAACAGCCTCATTCACCACACAAAAAAGAAAAAGAAAAAGTCAAGTATGTTTAAAATAACACCCCAAGATGCATAAATAATAAAGTTAACATAACATATATCACTAGTACACAAACTAATTATCAGTACATCCTACTACAAAATTTTCAAGTATTTGTATAAATTTTGTTTCAATTTCTATAGAAATCGAGCATTTCTTCTTCAACGGGATGAGTTTTGCCAACTATTGTGAGACAATGAAGAGGTTGACCAAAGTCAACTGTACGTAACTGTTTCATTGAACCCGCTACCACCATTTGATTCTCACTGCCTAACCGTGCAAATCCAAGACAAAGCGTGTCTTCATTGTAAACTGACAAAATCAAAGAAAACCCAAAATACTTTTATTTTAATAGAGTAAATGGTCCTTTAGGTTTGTACCATATTACATATTTGGTCCTTTAGTTTCATAAATTACACTGGTAATCCTTATTTTTGAAACTATTGATACGTTTGGTCCTTTACTTAAACACACGTTAACTTTTCCTGTCAAACAAACATGTTTTTATGGGTTGCATATTGGTGAAGGGAAAGGGAAAGGGAAAGGGAAAATGGCAGATGTACCCCCTCATGCATCACACATGACCATACTTGACGGGAAAATTAAAATGTTAGTTTAGGTAAAGGACCAAACATGTCAATAGTTTCAGAAATAAGGACTACCAGTGCAATTTATAAGTTTTAAGGGTTTTTATTAACACATAATTACCAGATTCTCCACGTAGTTTTTCTACTTCCAGGAGCTGATCAATAGCAACACCAATTGTCATAAAACTAGGAGGCTCGTACTGCTTTTTTCCTCTAAAATATAAATTCAACAAAATAATAAAAATACAAAAAACAGTAAGTGTATGCGAGAATTAAAGACGGCAATTTTGACTTGTTCACTTATGAATGAGTGGAAATTTAACCGGTTGGAAAATTGCCCAAACTATATTTTTTAAAAATACAAGCCCCTAAATTAGTTTTATTCGAAAACTTAAATTATTACTGTTATAATATATAGTCTTTGTAGAAGCTTTTAAAAAATGGACAAAAAAGTGTTTTTGGATAAAAAACGACCCGTATTAAAATATACCCGTTTTGACACATTACCCAACCCGCCCGTATTTCCACCTCTAGCCCGAATGAAATGGGACTATATATATACTAACCTGCATAATGATTCCAATGAAGGTTCTTTAACACGTATATCTGCCACACAAGAGTTTTACATCAAACTATAATATAATATTACTACCCAATAAGCACAAAGTACATAAGAGTATATATATACTAGAGTAAATTACACAAATGGTCCTTTAGGTTTGTACCATATTACACATTTGGTCCTTTCGTTTCATAAATTACCACTGGCAGTCCTTATTTCTGAAACTATTAACAAGTTTGGTCTTTTACCTAAACAAACATTAACTTCTCCCGTCAAACAAATTGGTTTTTATGGGTTTCAAATTGGTGAAGGGAAAGGGAAAATGACAAATTTACCCCCTCGTGCATCACACGTGACCATACATGACAGGAAAAATAAACGTCTATCTAGGTAAATGACCAAACGTGTCAGTAGTTTCAGAAATAAAAGCTAGCAGTGTAATTTATGAAATTAAAGGACCATATATAAATAATATGGTACAAACCTAAAGGACTATTTGTGTAATTTACTATATATATTATATAGAGTAAACTACATACCTAATAAACACAAAGTATGTAGTCCAAGGCCACGATTTCTTTGAATTTTTTCATAGAAACTGTCAGGTCTCCATGTGTCAGTAAAAAAGGGCAATGAAACAGTTTCTCCATAACGGTAAAGTTGTAAACCACAAACTCCAACTGCATTCATTACTGATGCATTATATATCACCTTCACTTCAACTTCCAATTTCTTTGCTCTTACTACTAGATCACTGTGTGTTGTTGCTCTGTTTTCATTACATATAAATAAAATAAAAACTTGTTTAGTAGCATAAAATATACCAAAGATTATCACATTTTTTAGCTGAAAAAATATATAAGTCAGGGAAAGTATGATCACCCAAAAGGATCTCCAACAACAAGAAAAGCAACATCAAATTCACGAGCTTCCAACAACATATCATCTGCTTTTTCCTCCACCATTTCTCTGTCTGCAACTGTAAGCGGTTTCCCATACAGTTTTTCCTACCCAAAAAAAAAAAAATATAATGATAATAATTTTAAGTTTAAAGTACTTAGCTGCAAGAGAGATTGTTTTCTAGGTTGATGTAAGTATAGCTAAACTCTAATCGAATTAATAACCCGGTTTAGCTAATACTAATTCTTAAATTCGCAATAATCAAAACGAGCAGCCATAAATTTCAATCTACTGAAAGTAAAACCTGGATCTAAGTTGCAGTGATCTCATTTATAAAAGTGAAATTTGTAGAGTTTACTTACCAATTTAGAGATTCCATCATCGGATATACCAAAAGAAAGGAGACAAGTGTAGGATTCAATGTAGATTTTTTGGGATTTCTTGACAGCTTCTAATCCTCGTAATGTAATGTCTCTTTCATCTCCTAACCCCAATCCGATAGCATCTCTCTGCCTTCAATCTCTTTCTCCTAAATCTTTGCTTTTACCAATTGCGATTGCGCAAGCTGCTTGCTTCTGATCGAATTTTAAACCCTAACCCTAGCTCTAAAAACCTCGAAGTCTGTAGTATAAGTTAGGCATTTTGATGCATCTATAATTTCTTCTCCGATCAGACAAAATCAATTTGGTCGATATGTCCGAGTGGTTAAGGAGACAGACTTGAAATCTGTTGGGCTTCGCCCGCGCAGGTACGAACCCTGCTGTCGACGCCATAATTTTTCCGTTATTTTAATTTGTTTTTGATGATTAAAATCGAAAAGATATTAAAAAAACCATATGTTTTTCGGTTGTAGTTTTGGCCCTTTCTATTGACATAATTATAGAGAAATAATTTATCTTTTTATTTTTTCCATCTACTCAAATGTTTACTCACTTCTAAATTTGTCATGTGTAATTAACCAATTCTCTTTCCTCATATCATCCCTTAATTTCGACATTTGTAATGCTCAAATAGGTAGACCATAGACATATAATTATCACACTTCCGTTATATTATACTCAATCTATAAGGACCGGGACCAAAAACGACCACTTTTTACGTCATTTACATAAATCTTTCGGATATTACCCAAAAATACAAGTTTTAAAACATAATTACCAAAACATATACAATCCAAAAGAAAACTACTATCTATAACGGATACAAGCCAACTAAACAACCCCAAGAGATATACATCAATATACTAATAATTATACCAAAAAGAGAAGCTCTTCTAAGCTTCAAGCAAAACCGACTTCTACAATCTACTCACACTTGCCCTTTCCTTTATCCTTTCCTGAAAAATGGTGACAACTAAACGGGTAAGCTATAAAGCTTAGTGAGTTCCACAATGTATAATGTTATACTAAATAATTATATAAATCAACATAAATAAACAAACAAGTGTCAACGGGTCAAAATACCGGATTAGCATAACAATGTCATCACAAAGCGTCACATATCAATACCGGGTCAACAACGATCAAAGTAGAATACCGGAATCAACAAAGTGCGTCATTCCCTCTTAGGCCATTAGGGAATGAGGCCGATGAAAGTGACCATGACACCCCTAAATGAGTCCATGATCCAGCTTCACCACCACGGTCCATACCACTCCTCCGCCAGGTACTCCCGCGTCCACCGCCCGACATATTACACGAAGTAATACTCGAACCGCCATGGGTCCTCACGAAATGAATTAGCACTCAAGGCATTCCACTCAAACGGGTCAAGAAAATGTTACGGTTCAACAAGGTAGTTTCATTGTCCAAGGCAAAACACAAGTCATTCAATCGAAAGGAACACTAATTAGCCACATTGCACATATATAATTAAAAGTATACACATTGCACATAGTGAACTCACCCGGGATTAAGCAACTTTGACAACAAGCCGAGCAATTATCACGTCACCGATCAATGGTGTTGACACAATCTTCCAATTGTTTACCTATTACAATCACACATAATTCAATCAACATTCCAACCTATAATCATATCTAATGCAGTCCCTAATCACCAATTCTCCTAAATTGGTGATGAACCCAAAAACCCTAATCTACTAGCTACCATCTAAGAGCATAATCACATGCTTACTACAACTTTCGCAACTAGAAACATGCTATACATAGCATATAATCATCAATTTCAGTTTCATAAATCAAACCCTAACTAGGGTTCTTGATTCTTCCCCAATTAACCCCTAAATCACTTGCATGAACAAAAGCTAAGCATCATACCTTTATATCTTGAACTTATGTTGAAAACCCCTTTGATTTGCACCAATATTCGTTCTTGATTCACGAAAATCGCCTAGAACAAGCACCAACTCGACCTATGAAGAAAATGAGCTGAAATGGGTAAAAAACCCGACTTTATGTTTGATCTGCACAAGATAGCGCCGCTATCTAAAAGATATCGCCGCTATCTTGCCCCCCATTGCTTTTTAGCGCCTCTATCTTTAAGATAGAGCCACTATCTCCCAAATTTTTCGCGTTTTACCCATCGCTAAAATGAGTGGCTGTTCCATTTGCACAAGATAGCGCCGCTATCTCTAAGATAGCGCCGCTATCTCCCAAAAAGGCTGCAAATTTCGATTTTTCTTCCTTTTTAACTTGTACCACTTAATCAAATACCCAAAACACAGATTTTTCATCAAAATTTTAACTATCAAGACTTAATTCCTTATCATTTATCAACTAATAATGAACTTAATAATTAAAATACTTGGATTTAAAACACGTATGTTACAATTACCTCCTCCTTTTGAGAATTTCGTCCCGAAATTATGTTGACTTGAGCAAGAACGGATACTTCTTAATCATATCATCTCTTCTTTCACATGTGCAATTCGGGCCCCTATGATGTTTCCATTTCACCAATACTAACTGAATTTCCTTATTTTTGAGATTGACCGACTTTTGGTCAACTATTTCTTCCGGTTCCTCTACATACCTCAATTTCTCGTTGACTTTGACTTCGGCAACGGTACCGTTTCCTCATGCTCTCCAAGACTCTTTCTCAAATAACTCACATGAAATACATTGTGAATACCCACCAACTCTTCTGGTAAATCGAGTCGATAAGCTTGCTTTCCGACCCGTTCTATGATCTTAAATGGGCCGATAAATCGAGGACTTAATTTACCTTTCTTCCCAAATCTCATGACACCCTTCCATGGGGAAACTTTTAACATCACAAAGTCGTCTATCGAAAACTCTATCGGTTTTCGCCTTTTATCCGCGTATGACTTTTGACGATCTTGGGCCGTTTTCATTCTTTGTCGAACAATCCGAATTTTATCGCTTGTATCTTGGACCAACTCGGGTCCCACCAACACCTTTTCTCCAACTTCTCGCCAACACAAAGGTGTTCGACACTTTCTTCCATATAACGCTTCATAAGGTGCCATTCGAACCGAGGAATGATAACTATTATTATATGAAAATTCGGCTAATGACAAATATTTATCCCAACTTCCCCCGAATTCTAAAATACAAGACCTAAGCATGTCTTCCAAAGTTTGGATCGTTCTCTCGGTTTGCCCGTCCGTTTGCGGATGATAGGCGGTACTGAGAGCTACTTTCGATCCCAATTCTTTTTGCATGCTACTCCAAAAGTTTGAAGTAAATCGAGAATCCATATCCGATACAATCTTCAAAGGGACATCTTGTCTAGCAATCATCTCGTCTAAATATACTTGTGCCCATGAATCCATCGGTGCCGTTTCCCTCATAGCAAGGAAATGCGCACTTTTGGTCAAACGACCAACAATCACCCAAATACAATCGTGTTGACGAGCGGTTCTCGGAAATTTGGTGATCAAATCCATGGAAATTTCTTCCCACTTCCAAATAGGAATGCTAAGTGGTTGCAAACTTGTAACACCTCAATTTTCAAAACAACATTTAAATAACATTTAATCCAAAATACATAATATTGTATCGGTGTCAAATACCGGTTTTACAAAAACGAAAAGGCTTCTTGTTCGAGATTATCAGAGTTTACAAAAACGGTGTTACAAATTATATCTTAACCATAGGATAAGGACTCTAATCATCAACACCGAGCTAATCTCAACAAGGCCTCTTCTAAACGGGCCTCCTAGATCTTCGATCCCGAACCTGAGTACATAGCAAAAACACAAACATAGTACGTGAGACAAAATTGCCTCGTGAGATACATGGGTTTTAGACCCGATAAACAACTAGTCAAATAATATCATTTAAACTTAAAATAATATTACTAGGTTCGTTTGGGTCACTTCATTACTTTCATCATTTGGCTAATGTCAAGATAATCGGAATGCCTCCAATCTATCAAGACCATCATATCCACGGTAACCGGAATGCCTCCAATCTACCGGGACTCATAGGTATTGGGTAATCGGAATGCCTCCAATCTACCACTAACCTTAAGGTACCGTAATAACCGGAATGCCTCCAATCTACTACGGCCCTAGGGACAACAACATCATCATCATCACTTATCTCTTATCATTATGAGCCTATAGCTCCATCATTTCTCTATCAATTAATCATTTCATCATCATATAAGCAATTCATCATAAATCACATAAATAACTAAATTACTTAAAGACTCGATAAAAACATTTAATCATAAACCATTTACTAACTATGTACTCAGTTTTGAAAGTTCACATGTACTCACCTTAGCCAAGCTTATCCAATGGTTGTGTTCCTTAAACACCAATATCACTTCTCAAGATTTGAATGCCTCAAATCCTTCAACCAATAACCTATTATCAAAACCAATACAATGGTTTGCATTAATCATCTATACTAACCACATAATTCATGGCTAGTCAACTACTAGCACCATTTTCCCTTTAGTTATCAAAACCCTAATTCCATAAATCACCATCTTTTCATAGATTCATATTATGAATACATTTTCCTTGTTAAAATACCATAAATCTAAGTTATATTACTTCCATTTAACCATTTATGTACAAATCCATAACTAGGGTTTATGATTCAAGCTTCCCCACTTGAATCTAAGACTTATAGCACAAGAGGGATGAAGATTTACCTTTGATCTTCAAATGTGAGCAAGAATCTCCAAGAACTAGTGAAGATTAAGCTCCAATCGTCACTTTACACTCAAAAATCGCACACACAAGTTGAGAGGAGGAAACTAGGGTTTTGTGTGTAATAAATGAGGTTTTCCCGTATTAAATGCTGGTGTCGTCCAAAGTTCACGATCGTTACCAGAGTTCGCATCGCGAACTCATTCGCGCACGCATAGTTCGCGATCGGGACCTGGTCGGGAAGTAGTTCACGCCTGATTGTCTGCATAGCTGGACCATGTTCACGACCGTGAACTATAGTTCACGCCGTGAACTTCCAGTGCAGCCAGGGCTGCACTTTTCAGTCTTTGGTTCGACCTGGTTTCCCCCATAACTTTCTCGTACGGTGTCCAAACGACACGAAACCAATTCCTACGTTCCTTAAATGATTTATCCTTATTTATCATATTTTTGTACAATTTATTTATTTACAAATTTCGGGTCGTTAAAAAACTCTCGTAAGGTTTTTGATGTTCGACTTTAACTTGTGCACAAACATTACATTCTTGCACAAACTTCCCGATATCCTTCTTCATTCCCGGCCACCAATAATCCAATCTCATATCATGGTACATTTTATTCATACCCGGGTGAATTGAGAATATTGAACTATGAGCCTCTTTTAACACATCAATTCTCAAATCTCCGATTCTCGGTATCCATAATCGGTTATTAAAAACTTTGACACCTCGACCATCCACTTCTAAATCTTTCTCATAATTCACAATCCTTTCCTTCTTAATATTTTCGGGGTTTAACGCCTCATCTTGCTACTTCTTAAGATCATCGTGTAAAATAAACTTCAACGTAGTGGTGGATATTGCATAACACATACTCGAATGATAAGGCTTACGACTTAAAGTATCCGCGACTACGTTAGCTTTACCGGGATGATACAAAATCTCACAATTGTAGTCTTTTATGAGTTCCATGGCACGTTGTTGTCGCATATTCAACGATTGTTGGCTACATATATATTTAAGACTCTTATGATCAGTAAAGAGTTGGAACTTAGTCCCATACAAATAATGCCGCCAAATCCTTAGTGCGAACACTACCGCGGATAACTCAAGATCATGAGTCGGATAATTCTTTTTATACCCCTTTAATTGACGGGAAGCATAAGCAATGACTTTTCCCCGTTGCATGAGAACACACCCGAGCCCCATTTTCGATGAATCACTATATACAACGAAGTCTTCCTCACCCTCGGGTAATGACAAAATTGGAGCATTTGTAAAACAATCTTTTAACACACTAAAAGCTTTTTCTTGTGCCTCACCCCATTCATAATTCACATCTTTTTTAGTAAGACTTGTGAGAGGCACAACAATACGAGAGAAATCTGTAATGAATCGGCGGTAATAACCCGCAAGACCTAAGAAACTTCGGATCTCGGAAGCATTTCGAGGCACTTCCCAATTCTTAATCGCCTCGATTTTGGAAGGATCGACCGATATACCTTCACCTGATACCACATGACCAAGGAATTGAACTTGGCGCAACCAAAATTCACATTTGGAAAACTTGGCATACAATTTCTCTTTTCGTAATAAATCAAGAATTTCACGAAGTTGCGATGCATGATCACCTTCGGATTTAGAATATACCAAGATGTCGTCGATAAAAACAATATCGATTTATCCAACATAGGACGACATACGCGATTCATCATATCCATAAAAGCGGCCGGAGCATTCGTTAAACCAAATGGCATGCTAAAAAATCACAATGCCCATATCTAGTTCGGAATGCGGTTTTAGGTACATCTTCTTTATAAACCTTCAACTGATGATAACCGGAGCTCAAGTCAATCTTAGAAAAATAACTTGCACCTTGCAATTGATCAAAAAGATCATCAATTCTAGGCAACGGATATTTGTTCTTGATTGTCACTTTCTTAAGTTCACGATAATCAATACACATACGCATTGACGCGTGTTTCTTCTTAACGAACAGAACCGGTGCACCCCACGGTGACACACTCGGTTGAATGAACCCTTTATCAAGCAACTCTTGCAATTGACTCATAATTTCTTTCATTTCTGCCGGGGCTAAATGATAAGGAGTTTTGGCGATTGGAGCCGCACTCGGTACAATATCAATTCGAAATTTTACCTCTCGATCGGGAGGTAATCCGGGTAAATCCTCGGGAAATACATCCGGGAATTCATTAACAATTGGAACATCTTTCACGGATTTCTTAACTTCTACAATCGGGTTAAGAACATAAGCTAGATAGGAATAGCATCCGTGAGACATCAACTTACTAGCTTTCAAGAGAGAAATCACCCGCCTATTCTTCATTTTTCTTTCACTATACACATACAAAGGTTCTTTTCCTTGTACGGGAATTCTAATCCTTTTCTCGTAACACATGATATCGGCATGATACTTCGACATCCAATCCATCCCGCTAATAATATCGAAATTTGGCAAATCTATCAACACTAGATTTACTAAGAATTTATGATCATCTATCTCTAGCGAGCAATCGCTAATTACACGATCGGCAACCAAAGTCACACTACCCGCAGTATCAACACAGAATGGATTCAACAAAGGAGATGGAAGCACATATAACAATTTAGCAAATAACTAAATTACTTAAAGACTCGATAAAAACATTTAATCATAAAACATTTACTAACTATGTACTCAGTTTTGAAAGTTCACATGTACTCACCTTAGCCAAGCTTATCCAATGGTTGTGTTCCTTAAACACCAATATCACTTCTCAAGATTTGAATGCCTCAAATGCTTCAACCAATAACCTATTATCAAAACCAATACAATGGTTTGCATTAATCATCTATACTAACCACATAATTCATGGCTAGTCAACTACTAGCACCATTTTCCCTTTAGTTATCAAAACCTTAATTCCATAAATCACCATCTTTTCGTAGATTCATATTATGAATACATTTTCCTTGTTAAAATACCATAAATCTAAGTTATATTACTTCCATTTAACCATTTATGTACAAATCCATAATTAGGGTTTATGATTCAAGCTTCCCTACTTGAATCTAAGACTTATAACACAAGAGGGATGAAGATTTACCTTTGATCTTCAAATGTGAGCAAGAATCTCCAAGAACTAGTGAAGATTAAGCTCCAATCGTCACTTTACACTCAAAAATCGCACACACAAGTTGAGAGGAGGAAACTAGGGTTTTGTGTGTAATAAATGAGGTTTTCCCGTATTAAATGCTGGTGTCGTCCAAAGTTCACGATCGTTACCAGAGTTCGCGTCGCGAACTCATTCGCGCACGTAAAGTTCGCGATCGGCACCTGGTCGGGAAGTAGGTCATGCCTGATTGTCTGGACCATGTTCACGACCGTGAACTATAGTTCACGCCGTGAACTTCCAGTGCAGCCAGGGCTGCACTTTTCGGTCTTTGGTTCGACCCGGTTTCGCCCATAACTTTCTCGTACGGTGTCCAAACGACACGAAACCAATTCATACGTTCCTTAAATGATTTATCCTTATTTATCATATTTTATTACAATTTATTTATTTACAAATTTCGGGTCGTTACAACTATCTACCCCTTAAGGAGATTCCGTCCTCAGAATCTCATCATAGTTCACGAAGTTCGGGTATCTCTTCCGAATCTCGTCCTTGACTTCCCAAGTCAAGTTCTGTCCAAGTGAATGCTTCCACTTGACCAACACCAATTCAATTTCTTTATTCCGAAGTTTCTTGGTCTTTGTCTCTAATATTGCTTCGGGTTCTTCAATCAATCGATTCGGGGCATCAACCCGCAACTCTTGCAATGGGATTATATTTTCAACTTCACCCACGAACTTCTTCAAATAACTTACATGAAACGTATCGTGAACACCTTGAAGTTCGGGTGGGAGTTCTAACTTGAAAGCTTGCAAACCGACCCGTTTCAAAATCTTAAACGGGCCAACATACCTTGGGCTCAATTTGCCTTTCTTACCATACCGCATTACGCCTTTCCAAGGCGATACTTTCAACATTACCATGTCTCCAACATTCAAATCATACGGTCTCTTTTTCAAACCCGAGTAGCTTCTTTGTCGATCTTGGGTGATTTTCATATTGGTTTGGATTAATCCAATCTTTTCATTGGTCATCTTCACAATTTCAGGACCCGTGAGTTTCGTCTCACCCGCTTCGAGCCAACATGACGGAGTCCTACATTTCCTTCCATACAACGCCTCATAAGGCGGCATTTTAACAGTCGACTGGTAACTATTATTGTAGGAGAACTCGACTAACGGTAGATGCTCATCCCATTTACCTCCAAAATCTAGCACACATGACCTTAGCATATCTTCAACCGTTTGAATGGTTCTTTCACTTTGACCATCGGTTTGCGGGTGGTATGCCGTACTCAACCGTAATTTCGTTCCCAACTCCTCTTGCAACGACCTCCAAAATCTCAAGGTAAACCTCGCATCTCTATCGGACACAATCGACAACGGGACTCCATGAAGTCTTACTACTTCATCCACATACAACTTTGCCAACTTCTCAAGTGGCATGGTTTCCCGAATTGCCAAGAATAATGCACTTTTGGTCAACCGGTCAACTATGACCCAAATGGCGTCGTGGTTCTTGCTCGTCTTTGGCAATCCAACAATAAAATCCATTGTTATGTCATCCCATTTTCCGGCCGGGATTTGTAACGATTGAGCTACCCCGTAAGGTACTTGATGCTCGGCTTTTACTTGTGCAAACGTGGCACACTTAGAAATATACTTTGCCACTTTTGCCTTCGTCCCGGGCCACCAATACATCTTCTTCATATCCTGATACGTTTTCGTACTTCCCGGGTGGATCGAATACTTAGACTTATGAACATCGTTTAGTAACTCCTTTCGGGTACCCCCGAACTTGGGAACCCAAATTCGACCACCAACGGTTTTCAACCCTTGCTTGTTTTCCACAAAATGATGGTTCTTTCCCAAACGCTCTTGCCTTAACTCATCTTTTTCCATAACTTCCCGTTGGGCGTTCTTGATTCGTTCTACTATACTCGAGACTACTTTAATACGTGTTAGCTTCCCTTTATTCGGCTTTTCATACACCTTTCGGCTCAAGGCGTCGGCTACCACGTTGGCCTTCCCCGCATGGTAAACAATCTCACAATCATAATCTTGTATCAATTCGATCCATCTTCTTTGCCTCATATTCAAGTCTTTTTGAGTAAAAACGTATTGAAGACTTTTGTGATCTGTGTACAACGTACACCTTGTACCATATAAGTAGTGTCTCCATAACTTTAAGGCAAACACTATCGCCGCCAACTCCAAATCGTGAGTCGTGTACCTTTCTTCCGCATTCTTTAATTGTCTCGAGGCAAAGGAAATGACCTTCCCTCGTTGCATCAAAACACAACCCAAACCCTTATGCGAAGCATCACTATACACGACAAAGTCTTCCATCCCTTCGGGTAGCGTGAGAACCGGGGCATTACACAATTTTTCTTTCAATATGGCGAATGCTTTTTCTTGCTTTTCTCCCCACACAAACTCACTACTCTTTCGGGTCAACAACGTGAGTGGTGTCGCCACTCGAGAAAAGTCTTGAATAAATCGACGGCAATATCCGGCAAGGCCGAGAAAACTTCTCACTTCGGTTGGAGTTCGTGGCGGTTCCCACTTCATAACCGCTTCAATCTTCGACGGGTCAACTTTGATCCCTTCTCGCGACACGACATGACCGAGGAATTGGACTTCTCGAATCCAGAATTCACACTTAGAAAACTTAGCATACAATTTTTCTCGTTGTAGCACTTCTAACGTTTGTCTTAGATGATTCTCGTGTTCTTCTTCGGTTTTCGAATAAATAAGAATATCGTCAATACATACGATAAGAAACTTGTCGAGGATTGGTTTGCAAACCCGATTCATAAGGTCCATAAAAATGGCCGGTGCATTAGTCAACCCGAATGGCATCACCAAAAACTCGTAATGCCCATAACGTGTACGAAACGCCGTCTTCTCGGTATCTCCTTCTTTCACTCGAACCTGATGGTAACCCGATCTCAATATCTTCGAGAAATAGTCGGCACCTTGAAGTTGATCAAACAAGTCGTCGATTCTAGGCAACGGGTATCGGTTCTTAATAGTCATCTTGTTCAACTCTCGGTAGTCGATGCACGTTCTCATTGAACCGTCTTTCTTCTTAACGAACAATGCTGGCGCACCCCATGGAGACGAGTTAGGACGAATAAATCCTTTGTCGAGTAACTCTTGTAATTGGGACATCAATTCCCGCATTTCGGTGGGAGCCAAACGGTATGGAGCACGAGCTATCGGCGTCGCTCCCAGAACCAAATCAATACGGAATTCTACTTGTCTCTCCGGTGGTAATCCCGGTAAATCATCGGGAAATACTTCGGGAAAGTCCCGAATCACCTTCACATTTTCCACCGTCTTCTTCTCCTTCCTTCCATCTAAGACATACGCTAAAAAGGACGAACACCATTTGGCTAAACATTTCCTAGTTTTAACTGCGGTCATAAGACATGGCAAATGGTGTCACCTCTCACTATACACATAAACTTTTTCGTTGTCGGGATTCCTAATCGAGACTATCTTTTTCCCGCATAAAATCTTTGCTTGATGTTCACCAAACCAATCCATACCTATAACTATATCAAAACCCGCAATTTTCATAGGTAATAGATTCACCTTAAACTTTTTCCCGTCTATTTCCAATTCACAATTTCGACACATCTGTTAGACTATGGAGGTTTCACCATCCGCAATTTCTATATCATATATCTCATCAAGGAGTTCTAAAGGCACTTTCAACACCACAACCAAATCATGCGACACAAACGAATAAGTAGCACCCGAGTCAAATAAGATCCGGGCGGGAATAGAATTTACGAGTAGAGTACCTGAAACGACATCGTGAACCTCCTTGGCTTCTTCACGGGTAAGTTGGAAGGACCGTCCCTTGACCTTTGTCGGCTCCGCTTTCTTTTGAGCGGTCGACACCATAGTCTCATTTCCCTTCTTCGGGCAAGAATTTCTATAGTGCCCTTTTTCATGGCACGAATTGCACTCGATATCATCCAACGGTTTGGCCCGGCAATCCCTTGCCATATGCGCTGGCCTTCCACACTTGAAACAAGATTTCGAATCCGCCAAACATTCTCCTTTGTGGTCCTTGCCACACTTCTTACAAGCACCAACACTCGATTGCTTAGAATAGGTCGGGATGAACTTTCCCTTCTTTACCGATCCCGAGCTTCCTTCAAACTTTCTCTTTTCAAACTTTGGCCTTTCATTGATCTTCCTTTGGCCAACCTCCTCAACATTCCTCGCCGCACCGATAGCCTCATCGAGTGTGGCGGCCCTTTTCACTTCCAACTCATACTCCCACGGGAGTCCATTAGCATACCTAACAATCCGGGACCTCTCATCCGGATACAATTTGATCACAAACGGGATCAATCCCGTGAACTTTTTTAGTGTACTCATCGACACTCATTCCTTCCCTTTTCAAGTGGACAAACTCTTCTTGAAGCTTCTCCAAATTCCTCTCGGGGCAAAACTTTGCCTTCAACCGTTTCACAAATTCATCCCAAGTCATCTTGTACACCGCCCTCTTCCCCAAAGTTTCATACATGGTATCCCACCACACGAGGGCTTCATCTTTCAATAACCGAGAAGCATAGATCACCATATCACCTTCCTTGCATTTACTAGCTTCAAGGACTTGTTCGGTTTCACGGATCCAACGGATCGTGACTTTCGGTTCGGAGCTACCATAGTAGTTATCGGGCTTAAAAGCCACAAAGTTCTTGTACGTGCACCCCTTCCTCTCCCTCGGCTCGGGGTCACTCTCTTCTTCTTCCGTCGAAGACCTCTCGGTTTGAGCAACACTACTTGACTTGCTCTTCGTGCAGGGTGGAGATTCCTCCCGCCTTTCACGTGCCTTATGTTCATTGAGGATTCGGTTCACATCCTCGTTCACTATGTCTCTCATTTGATTGAACATAGTTTGGAGGTGTTCTACGGTAACCGGGGTGTGAGTGTTCCATTCAACACCCGAATTTTCCTCCCCTTCACGAGGTTGAGGACCAAACACCGGTTCGACAACGATGTTATTCGAATCTTGTCCTTGATCAAGTGGGCCTCTTGCACTTCTAGTTCTCACCATTTTGCTATAATAAGACATCAATCATTTAGAAGCCAATTTATCAAAGTAACGCTAACATAGATCACCATATCACCTTCCTTGCATTTACTAGCTTCAAGTTGTAACACCTCAATTTTCAAAACAACATTTAAATAACATTAAATCCAAAATACATAATATTGTATCGGTGTCAAATACCGATTTTACAAAAACGAAAAGGCTTCTTGTTCGAGATTATCAGAGTTTACAAAAACGGTGTTACAAATTATATCTTAACCATAGGATAAGGACTCTAATCATCAACACCGAGCTAATCTCAACAAGGCCTCTTCTAAACGGGCCTCCTAGATCTTCGATCCCGAACCTGAGTACATAGCAAAAACACAAACATAGTACGTGAGACAAAATTGCCTCGTGAGATACATGGGTTTTAGACCCGATAAACAACTAGTCAACTAATATCATTTAAACTTAAAATAATATTACTAGGTTCGTTTGGGTCACTTCATTACTTTCATCATTTGGCCAATGTCAAGAAAATCGGAATGCCTCCAATCTATCAAGACCATCATATCCACGGTAACCGAAATGCCTCCAATCTACCGGGACTCATAGGTATTGGGTAATCGGAATGCCTCCAATCTACCACTAACCTTAAGGTACCGTAATAACCGGAATGCCTCCAATCTACTACGGCCCTAGGGACAACAACATCATCATCATCACTTATCTCTTATCATTATGAGCCTATAGCTCCATCATTTCTCTATCAATTAATCATTTCATCATCATATAAGCAATTCATCATAAATCACATAAATAATTAAATTACTTAAAGACTCGATAAAAACATTTAATCATAAAACATTTACTAACTATGTACTCAGTTTTGAAAGTTCACATGTACTCACCTTAGCCAAGCTTATCCAATGGTTGTGTTCCTTAAACACCAATATCACTTCTCAAGATTTGAATGCCTCAAATCCTTCAACCAATAACCTATTATCAAAACCAATACAATGGTTTGCATTAATCATCTATACTAACCACATAATTCATGGCTAGTCAACTACTAGCACCATTTTCACTTTAGTTATCAAAACCCTAATTCCAAAAATCACCATCTTTTCATAGATTCATATTATGAATACATTTTCCTTGTTAAAATACCATAAATCTAAGTTATATTACTTCCATTTAACCATTTATGTACAAATCCATAACTTGGGTTTATGATTCAAGCTTCCCTACTTGAATCTAAGACTTATAACACAAGAGGGATGAAGATATACCTTTGATCTTCAAATGTGAGCAAGAATCTCCAAGAACTAGTGAAGATTAAGCTCCAATCGTCACTTTACACTCAAAAATCGCACACACAAGTTGAGAGGAGGAAACTAGGGTTTTGTGCGTAATAAATGAGGTTTTCCCGTATTAAATGTTGGTGTCGTCCAAAGTTCACGATCGTTACCAGAGTTCGCATCGCGAACTCATTCGTGCACGCATCGTTCACGATCGGGACCTGGTCGGGAAGTAGTTCAGGCCTGATTGTCTAAATAGCTGGACCATGTTCACGACCGTGAACTATAGTTCACGCCGTGAACTTCCAGTGCAGCCCGGGCTGCACTTTGCGGTCTTTGGTTCGACCCGGTTTCGCCCATAACTTTCTCATACGGTGTCCAAACGACACGAAACCAATTCCTATGTTCCTTAAATGATTTATCCTTATTTATCATATTTATGTACAATTTATTTATTTACAAATTTCGGGTCGTTAAAAAACTCTCGTAAGGTTTTTGATGTTCGGCTTTAACTTGTGCACAAATATTACATTCTTGCACAAACTTCCCGATATCCTTCTTCATTCCCGGCCACCAATAATCCAATCTCATATCATGGTACATTTTATTCATACCCGGGTGAATTGAGAATTTTGAACTATGAGCCACTTTTAACACATCAATTCTCAAATCTCTGATTCTCAGTATCCATAATCGGTTATTAAAAACTTTGACACCTCGACCATCCACTTCCAAATCTTTCTCATAATTCACCATCCTTTCCTTCTTAATATTTTCGGGTTTTAACGCCTCATCTTGCCACTTCTTAAGATCATCGAGTAAAATAAACTTCAACGTAGTGGTGGATATTGCATAACACATACTCGAATGATAAGGCTTACGACTTAAAGCATCCGCGACTACGTTAGCTTTACCGGGATGATACAAAATCTCACAATTGTAGTCTTTTATGAGTTCCATGGCACGTTGTTGTCGCATATTCAACGATTGTTGGCTAAATATATATTTAAGACTCTTATGATCAGTAAAGAGTTGGAACTTAGTCCCATACAAATAATGCCGCCAAATCCTTAGTGCGAACACTACCGCGGATAACTCAAGATCATGAGTCGGATAATTCTTTTTATACCCCTTTAATTGACGGGAAGCATAAGCAATGACTTTTCCCCGTTGCATGAGAACACACCCGAGCCCCATTTTCGATGCATCACTATATACAACGAAGTCTTCCTCACCCTCGGGTAATGACAAAATTGGAGCATTTGTCAAACAATCTTTTAACCCACTAAAAGCTTTTTCTTGTGCCTCACCCCATTCATAATTCACATCTTTTCGAGTAAGACTTGTGAGAGGCACAGCAATACGAGAGAAATCTTTAATGAATCGGCGGTAATAACCCGCAAGACCTAAGAAACTTCGGATCTCGGAAGCATTTCGAGGCACTTCCCAATTCTTAATCGCCTCGATTTTGGAAGCATCAACCGATATACCTTCACATGATACCACATGACCAAGGAATTGAACATGGCGCAACCAAAATTCACATTTGGAAAACTTGGCATACAATTTCTCTTTTCGTAATAAATCAAGAATTTCATGAAGGTGCGATGCATGATCACCTTCGGATTTAGAATATACCAAGATGTCGTCGATAAAAACAATATCGACTTATCCAACATAGGACGACATACGCGATTCATCATATCCATAAAAGCGGCCGGAGCATTCGTTAAACCAAATGGCATGCTAAAAATTCATAATGCCCATATCTAGTTCGGAATGCGGTTTTAGGTACATCTTCTTTATAAACCTTCAACTGATGATAACCGCACCTCAAGTCAATCTTAGAAAAATAACTTGCACCTTGCAATTGATCAAAAAGATCATCAATTCTAGGCAACGGATATTTGTTCTTGATTGTCACTTTGTTAAGTTCACGATAATCAATACACATACGCATTGACGCGTGTTTCTTCTTAACGAACAGAACCGGTGCACCCCACGGTGACACACTCGGTTGAATGAACCCTTTATCAAGCAACTCTTGCAATTGACTCATGATTTCTTTCATTTCTGCCGGGGCTAAACGATAAGGAGTTTTGGCGATTGGAGCCGCACCCGGTACAAGATCAATTCGAAATTTTACCTCTCGATCGGGAGGTAATCCGGGTAAATCCTCGGGAAATACATCCGAGAATTCATTAACTATTGGAACATCTTTCACGGATTTCTTAACTTCTACAATCGGGTTAAGAACATAAGCTAGATAGGAATAGCATACATGAGACATCAACTTACTAGCTTTCAAGAGAGAAATCACCCGCCTATTCTTCATTTTTCTTTCACTATACACATACAAAGGTTCTTTTCCTTGTACGGGAATTCTAATCATTTTCTCGTAACACATGATATCGGCATGATACTTCGACATCCAATCCATCCCGCTAATAATATCGAAATTTGGCAAATCTATCAACACTAGATTTACTAAGAATTTATGATCATCTATCTCTAGCGAGCAATCCCTAAATACACGATCGGCAACCAAAGTCACACTACCCGCAGTATCAACACAGAATGGATTCAACAAAGGAGATGGAAGCATAGATAACAATTTAGCAAATTTCACAGATACGAAAGAATCAAAAGCTCCGGAATCAAACAATATATGAGCGGGTTGGGAATTAACAAGAAATGTACCAGAAACGACATTTGGATCTTCCCGGGCTTCCTCCATGGTTAACTGGAAGCACGACTTCTCGCCTTGGGGACCTCCTCCTTTTGACCTGAAACACCCGCTCGCGGGGGTTGTTGTACCGAACCTCGGCTTTCTGTAACCCGATTTGAGGGGTTAGGGCATTGACGTCTCTGATGGCCCACTAATCCACAACCATAACAAACAACATCTTTGTTCGGGCACCTAGATTTTATGTGACCTTCCTCAAAACAACCAAAACATTTCACAGGTCCATGATCACTAGCACACCTTCCTCGGTGATTCTTGCCACAGGATTGGCAATCTCGGTTAGCATCCAACTAAAATATTTCAATGGTTAAACACAATTCATAAACATAAACATAACATGATACTTAATTTAAATTTCAATCTTACTTGAATAGAAAACGATTGGGATTGGCCACGAGGCCGAGATGACCCTAGAGATTGGGTTCGACGGTTCGGAGTAAATCGATTAAAACGACCGGATGGAGAAGAAGTAGTTTGTTCAACCTTTTGACGCTTGGAGTCGGGAGTCAACTCTCCACGAATACTCAAATCATGCTCTCTTCTTCGAGCATACTCCACCGCCTTAGCAAATGACGGGATATCACGGTAATTCACGAAATCTTGGATCTCATACCTCAACCCCTCCACAAACATTTGAATTTTCTCTACTTCGGTGGGAATGTATTTCGTGGAAAATTGAGCTTTTTGATTAAACAACGTTTCATATTCATCCACCGATAATGTTCCTTGCTTGAGTTCTAAAAACTCCTTCTCCAACCTCCTTCTCATATCATTAGGACAATATTGCTCGAGGAAACGAGCCTTAAAAGCATCCCATGACATATGATCCTTTTCTTCTTCGTCAAGGATCTTGAAGGTATTGTTCCACCAAGTTAATGCCTTTCCGGTAAACATAGCGGTGGCATAAACCGTTTGATCATCTTTGGCGACACGAGAGATACAGAATACCTTCTCCATATTTTCAACCCATAACAACGCCTCCACGGGGTTTGACACACCCGAGAATTCCGTGGCCCCACTACTACGGAAAGTTTTAAACGAGACCGTTCCCGACTTCTTACTTGGGGATTCATCGACTACTTTCTCTTTTTCTTTCGACTTTTCTTTCTCGTCACGTCTAAATTGTTCAAAGGTTGCCCGGACCATGTCCGCCATTCTATTCATCAACCTTTCCTCCCTCGGAGATACCACTTCCTCTTCTTCATGATTAATAGGGTTCGTTCCTTGGGTTCGAGGACCCGAGGGACTTAATTCAGGACGCTTCGCACTTCTCGAGCCATCATTATTACTGTTACTACTCCCTTGATCCATCCCTAGCTGAAATTTATAAGAATATAATGAAGGTATTAAATAACACTCACCCTAGCATTTCTATTGACCCACAATTACATATCCAACCTATGGTTTGTATCCGACCTAAACTCTTAGCCTATACACTATACCATCAACGCCTAAGTTTGAGTCTAGTACCATAATGATACCTAGTTCACTCAAACCAATGCTCTGATACCATATTGTAAGGACCGGGACCAAAAACGGCCACTTTTTACGTCATTTACATAAATCTTTCGGATATTACCCAAAAATACAAGTTTTAAAACATAATTACCAAAACATATACAATCCAAAAGAAAACTACTATCTATAACGGATACAAGCCAACTAAACAACCCCAAGAGATATACATCAATATACTAATAATTATACCAAAAAGAGAAGCTCTTCTAAGCTTCAAGCAAAACCGACTTCTACAATCTACTCACACTTGCCCTTTCCTTTATCCTTTCCTGAAAAATGGTGACAACTAAACAGGTAAGCTATAAAGCTTAGTGAGTTCCACAATGTATAATGTTATACTAAATAATTATATAAATCAACATAAATAAACAAACAAGTGTCAACGGGTGAAAATACCGGATTAGCATAACAATGTCATCACAAAGCGTCACATATCAATACTGGGTCAACAACTATCAAAGTACAATACCGGAATCAACAAAGTGCGTCATTCCCTCTTAGGCCATTAGGGAATGAGGCCGATGAAGGTGACCATGGCACCCCTAAATGAGTCCATGATCCAGCTTCATCACCACGGTCCATACCACTCCTCCGCCAGGTACTCCCGCGTCCACCGCCTGACATATTACACGAAGTAATACTCGAACCGCCATGGGTCCTCACGAAATGAATTATCACTCAAGGCATTCCACTCAAACGGGTCAAGGCAATGTTACGGTCCAACAAGGTAGTTTCATTGTCCAAGGAAAAACACAAGTCATTCAATCGATAGGAACACTAATTAGCCACATTGCACATATATAATTAAAAGTATACACATTGCACATATATAATTAAAAGTATACACATTGCACATAGTGAACTCACCCGGGATTAAGCAACTTTGACAACAAACTGAGCAATTATCACGTCACCGATCAATGGTGTTGACACAATCTTCCAATTGTTTACCTATTACAATCACACATAATTCAATCAACATTCCAACCTATAATCATAACTAATGCAGTCCCTAATCACCAATTCTCCCAAATTGGTGATGAACCCAAAAACCCTAATCTACTAGCTACCATCTAAGAGCATAATCACATGCTTACTACAACTTTCGCAACTAGAAACATGCTATACATAGCATATAATCATCAATTTCAGTTTCATAAATCAAACCCTAACTAGGGTTCTTGATTCTTCCCCAATTTACCCCTAAATCACTTGCACGAACAAAAGCAAAGCATCATACCTTTATATCTTAAACTTATGTTGAAAACCCCTTTGATTTGCACCAATATTCGTTCTTGATTCACCAAAATCGCCTAGAACAAGCACCAACTCGACCTATGAAGAAAATGAGCTGAAATGGGTCAAAAACCCGACTTTATGTCTGATCTGCACAAGATAGCGCCGCTATCTAAAAGATAGCACCGCTATCTTGCCCCCCCCCCCCTTGCTTTTTAGCGCCTCTATCTTTAAGATAGAGCCGCTATCTCCCAAATTTTTCGCGTTTTACCCATCGCTAAAATGAGTGGCCGTTCCATTTGCACAAGATAGCGCCGCTATCTCCCAAAAAGGCTGCAAATTTCGATTTTTCTTCCTTTTTAACTTGTACCACTTATTCAAATACCCAAAACACAGATTTTTCATCAAAATTTTAACTATCAAGACTTAATTCCTTATCATTTATCAACTAATAATGAACTTAATAATTAAAATACTTGGATTTAAAACACGTATGTTACACACTCTGTCCCACAAAAAACTTCTCATTTCACTCTAAATTTTTGTCCCACAAAAAACTTTCAATTTCTTACATTTGATGGCCTCAACATAATAAAATATTATTATTATTAAAAACACCACTACTAAATATTTGTCTCTCTTCAAACTAATCTTATATTATAATCAAAATTATTACCAATGACTTCACCACAAACTATCACCATAAAACTTGTACCAAAGTAAAATAGAAAGTTTTTAGTGGGACGGAGAAAGTATTACGCAGCGGAATGTTACGACGGATACAAGCGTTGGTGAGTTTTTTCTCAAAAGTAATAGTAGTATAAACTATTGGTTATTAAACTAGACGTATGAATTTTATATTATTATTATGTTTCGGTACAAGCATTACTCAATCATTAATATATATACAATGAGGGGCGTCTCCGAAATTTTGAAGGTCTTGTGCGAAAATACGAAAATGGGCACCTGAATACAAATTTTTATAAAAATTTGGACTTTCCAATATTTTTTCTATTAATTTATTAAGTTGTCTTAAATTTTAATAATATATATAAGATATATATAAAAATTGGGCCCCTATAAAATATGGGTCATATGCGGCTGCACCTCCTTAAAGACACCCTTGCATACAATCACAAACTAGGTGAACAGTAATCTTACGTCAGGTATTTTGTTTTTATTCCTAATTTGATTTCGTTTTAGTTAACATGATCGAGTATATTACTATATAAATACATTTACCATACATAAAATAATATTAATTCACTGTTGATAAAATTAAAAAAATAAAAACTAGTAATTAATATCTGCCCAGCCATTCACCTCTGCCCAAATTTTCGTGGGACCCACATGACATTTACCAAGTCACCTACTTTGTATACGCTCAAAATCTATGATAATATTAAAAAGGCTTCAATTTTTTTTAATATTCTTTTGTGAGTGAATTTATACAGGCAACTGTTACATAAAGCAAATATGCATATATTCACATTTTGTGTGAAATAATTTTATATATTATATATGTATTAGTTATAAATATTTACAAACTTTGTTATAACAAAGTTGCCAAAGGTGTTGTCTAATTCAATTTATCAACTATTAGTATTTATTTTTATTGACTTTTATTATTATGTAATTGTCATTTAAGTTTTATTAATTTATTTGAAATTGGTTCAGGCAAATTTGGTTGAACATCAATTACACACATTATCACACCGTATATAGTTGATATAAAAGATTTTTCTTGATAAAAAAAATAGATGAATCAACGGACACCTAAATATACGCTTTCAAGTCCCGCTGCAACACGCGGTATATATAATTCCTAGTTGTAATACCATTTTCCATAAAGTTTCTAATACTCCCTCCACTTTTGAATATTGTTACTTTTTAATAGAAGTTTAAATGCCTTTAAATTTATACAAAAATTACTATAAATAAGATTTTTAAATTGATGAGATTTGTATATATGTTATTTTTCTTTTTAACTTGACGTGTTTTTTTTTGCTAATCTGATTTTCGACCTATTTTGCGAGCCAACTAATTTCAAGGTGACTACGCGCTTTCACGGTAGCCTGACGTCAACGCGAAGTAAACTTCGTTTGTTTGTGGCCTTAAGGACTTTTTTTTCTCATACAAAATATTTAAACTATTATTTTTTTAATATAACATCAAATATAATACTAATAGTATATTTATTTAAGAGTTATGCCATTAGAAATATCTTGAAACTCATATTTTATTTTTTAATATGAAATAATCTTTAACTGTTGTATAACTATCAATAAACAGTCTTTTTGGGTATTATATGAAAATCTCTCGCGGCAACGTGCGGATATATTTTTTACTAGTTTCATATATGAAACAAAGCGTGCATGAAATACCAAGAAAGAGGCCTAAAACTACCACCACAAGTCTCAACCCCAACCATTAGGGGTGAGCATTTGGGCCAAAACCGAACAGACCCGAAACCGAAAATATGTAATCGGTTCGTTTTTTGGTTTTGTAATTTCATGATTTTCGATTTCGGTCACATCGGTTTTAGTCTGGTCCTTAGAGAAGGGTTGAGCATTTGGCTTGAAAAAATTGAACCAAACCCAAAGCATGTAATCGGTTTCATTTTAAAATTTATCATTATCGGTTTCGGTTCGGGGACCGTACTCACCCCTACCAACCATGACACAACATCACCACAACATACTTTAATAATTAATCTTTTCTCACAATTACCCCACTTGTAATTTTGTATGTCATTTTACTTTAACAAAAAAACGTACTTTCTAAAAGTAAAGACTTTATTAAGCTTTAATTTCTACCAAGATTATATTCTAAAAATAAAAGCTCCAACTTTCAACTAGAATTACGAGCTACTAACTAGGTTTTGTCAACGTACCTTTCGGCTAATCGTAATGGGGCGTCAGTGCCCACTCACTCAATGTCTAGATCACTTAGGCGATTAGTGTCGGTTGCTTATTTTTCTTCATTCCCACCTTTTCAACCGTCGGTCAAGGTATGGTCATCACTAAGTGAATTTAGTCAGGAATTATTATAAGTTCATTTTGAAAAGATAAAACAGATACTAGCCACACTTAATCTTTGTACTATATTGTAACGACCGTAATTTTACATTTTTGTATTATCGTATAATTTATTCGGGATTTATGTGAATTTCATTATCTATATTAGTTTATGTTTCGGGTTGTGTTTTACCGAGTGTTTGTATGTTTGGACTTGGTATAACCAAGTATGGGTCAAAACTTGGATGGAAACAAGTTTAAAGGCCAAGAATCTGCCTGGTTCAGCCCTCGCGGCGCGAGCGGGACGCGAGCCAGACGCGAGGTGAAACAGAGAGTTCAGAGCCCAGACGCGAGAGGCTCGCGCCGAGCTCGAGCCGAGGTTCGCGTCGAGCTCGCGGCGCGAGCGAAACGCGAGCGGGGCCCGAGGAGCTGCTTCGAGCGGCAACCAAATGGAGAACTCGCGTCACCTCGCGACGCGAGCGTGACGCGAGCGGGGCGCGAGGACCGTGTGAACTATAAAAAGTTTTGTGAAGGGTAGAGCTCATAACACCTACGAACCCTAGAGCTTTAGCAGCCGTATTTGAGAGCTTTTGGTCGGTTTTTGGAGCTAAGGAGCTCATCTTCATCATAATGAAGGATTCAAGCATCAAGGGTAAGAATTCTTGATCATCATGCTAAGTTACCTTGATTTTGAGCTTAGTATGGGTAACAATGGTGGTTTTGGGGACCCCACCATATCATCTTTGGGGAAGATGAACTTTCATGAGTGTAAAACATTCCTTGTAGACTTGTAATCAATGTGTACAGGTTAGATTTGGGATTGATGATGAAAAATCTTGAACTAGGGTTGAGATTCCACCAAGTTGTATGAACTTGGTGGTTGGGAATGTTTAGATGGATTAATTAGTAGCTAGTTATGGATTATAACTAGGTTTTGTGTTGATATTGATGTTAGGTCAAGAAGACCTTGTGATTGGAAGTACTTCTTCACTTAAGAAGTAAGGATTGTGTTGTTGAACACAAGTGTTTGGATAGCTTTGCTAAGGTGAGTACATGTGATCTTTTCTGAGTACATAGTAAACCATGTTTTATATTTGAAATGATTTTAGAGTCTTTATTAGATAATTATTTTTAATAAAGAAAATATTGAATTGATAGAGTATGAATTGAATTGAATTAAATTAAATTGTAAATTGATATGTGTAGTTACCACTAGTATGATTGAGTTGTGATATGGGGCTTTGGCCCAAGTTGATGATCTGTTATGTGGTAGCTAATCAATTGGATCCTAGATAACCCACACAAGTTGGGGGAGTTAGTGACACCTACTTGGGGCGGTACCCCCCTGCGCAAGGGTAGTGTGTCGAGAAATAGATAACCCGGAAAGCGGGGGAGTTTGAGATAACCCGGAAATCGGGGGAGCAAATAGATAACCCGGAAACGGAGGAGTTTACCTAGTTAACCCATATCAGGGGAGTTGTTTCGGGGAGGCCTGTTACATATGTGATTGGCTAATGGCAAGCCTTAGAGAATATTCGACCATGTGCAACTTGATAATTAGTTAATTATTATTTTATTGCAAATATTTTCTAACCGGGTCTAAAACCCATGTTTCTCACGAGACAATCTTGTCTCACGTACTACGTTTATTTTTTACTATGTACTCAGGTTCGGGAGCTAAGGAATAGGCGTCCCGTAGTTGTAGCATTGGAAGTAATTAGCTCGGTGTACCATTTGATTCCCTAAGACTTTAGTTTTGATATTATTGTAACACCGATTTTTGGCACTTGTAATCATTCCAAATGTTTTACTTAAACTATGTTTTGGATATTATGGATTTTTAGTATTAAACTTGTTTATTTAAAAAGTTTAAATTGTTTCGAAAAATTGGTGTGTTACAACTTGGTATCAGAGATTTAGTCTAAGTGAATTAGTTTGGTTTACCCACCCTAGACTTAGACTTTGCTTTTGGGACATTATGTTCTATAGGAAGTTAGGTTGACCTTTGAGAGTTAGGGTTGACCATAAAGGGAATTGTATTGAATCGAGCTTTTCTTATGTTTTATTTTGACTATTTAGTCAACTTATTGAATTTTAATTGGGTTGACATCTTATTATAGTAAGATGGCTAGAACAAGAAGTGGTCGATTGTTGGATGGGGAACAAGCTTCAAATGTGAATCAAGATGGGAATGGATTGGCCAATTAAGGTATCGGGAATAACCATACTCCGGTAACAATGGAGGCAATTCAATCCATGCTCACTAATATGAGAAATGTGATGCAACAAGATGTTAACTGGATCATTAATGGCGCTAGTGTCCCGACCGAAAAGTCCTCTAATGAGGAAAGTGGTGAAGAAAGAAAGATTGAACGTGAGGGATGTTCCTACAAAACATTCCTTGCATGCCGACCCGACACCTATCTCGGGAGTACGGAACCGAAAGTGACAGTTCGTTGGATTCGAAAGACGGAACATGTGCTTGAAAGTAGCAAGTGCAAAGAAGAAGACATGGTGACTTATGCTTCACGATTGTTGAAAGATGATGCTCTTACATGGTGGGACACCGTGTATGAGACTTTGGGAAAGAAAGCCGTTTACAAGATGTCGTGGGATGAGTTCAAGAAGGCTCAAAGAAAAGTTTTGTCCCGAGAGGGAGTTAGAAGAGTTGTTGGAAGAGTTCTTGCATTTCAAGAAGGGTAATCTAACCTTGGATGAGTATACCAAGAAGTTAACGGGAGGTATCCCGTTTGTGTCAAGTAATTACCCAACCGAACGTAGTCGTGTGGTTCAGTTTGCTAATGGGTTACCATGGGAGTATGAACTCGAAGTGAAGAGGGTGACCACTCTTGATGAGGCGATCAATGTCACCCGAAGTGTTGAGAAGGTTAGCAAGAGAAGGGTACAAGAGAGGTCGGTTGGTAATGAGAAGAGAAAATTTGAAAGTTTTTCGAGACCATCAAAGAAGAGCAAGTTTGCCCCGAGCGGGTCTAAGCAAGGCAGTGTTAGTGGTTGTAGAAAGTGTGGTAGAGACCACAAGGGTAAGTGCAAGGCGGACTCCAACAGTTGTTTCAAGTGTGGTCGGTTTGGCCACAAAGCTAAAGATTGCAAGGTGAGGAGCCTTGATGAAGTAGAGTGTTTCTCATGTCATGAGAAGGGGCACTATGGTAATGTTTGCCCAAATAAGGGAACCGAAATGTTGGTGTCGACCGCTCACAAGAAACCGGAGCCGTCGAAAGTCAAGGGGCGTGCCTTCCAACTCACGCGTGAAGAAGCCAAGGAGACTCATGATGTCGTCTCAGGTACCTTATTCATAAACTCCATACCCACTTATGTATTGATTGATTCGGGTTCTACTTATTCTTTCGTGTCTCGTGAATTTGGTGCTAAGTTTAAGGTTCCACTAGAGTTACTCGATGATTTGTATGAGATAGAAGTAGCCGATGGGAAAACCTATATGGTGATAATAAGAAGTTCAAAGTAGATTTGATGCCTATGGGGATTAAGGCTTTTGATGTGATTATTGGGATGGATTGGTTGGGAATCCACCAAGCCAAGATTTTATGTGGGAAGAAGTTAGTGTCAATTAAGTCTCCCGAAAATGAGAAAGTGTACATTTATGGGGAAAAGAGGCATCATATGCCAAATTTGTTAACCGCCATTAAAGCAAGAAAGTGTTTATCGAAAGGATGTTCATCATTTATAGCCTACATCCTAGATGGAAGAAAAGAGAAGAAGACGGTTGAAAATGTGAAGATTATTCGGGATTTTCCTGAAGTTTTTCCCGATGACTTACCCGGTTTGCGACCGGAGAGACAAGCCGAGTTTCGTATTGATTTAGTTCCGGGGGCGACGCCGATTACCCGAGCCCCGTATCGTTTAGCTCCAACCGAAATGAGAGAGTTGATGGCTCAACTCCAAGATTTACTTGATAAGGGTTTTATTCGTCCTAGTTCGTCACCATGGGGTGCACCGATTTTATTTGTGAAGAAGAAAGATGGTTCGATGAGAATGTGCATTTATTACCGAGAGCTTAACAAGATGACGATTAAGAACTGATATCCTTTGCCAAGGATAGATGGTTTGTTTGATCAACTTCAAGGAGCCGGTTATTTCTCCAAGATTGATTTGAGATCGGGTTACCATCAAGTTCGTGTTAAAGAAGGTGATACCGAGAAGACGGCCTTTAGGACTCGTTATGGGCATTATGAATTTTTAGTTATGCCATTTGGTTTGACGAATGCCCCGGCTATTTTTATGGATCTCATGAATAGGGTTTGTAAACCATTCCTCGATAAATTTCTCATCGTGTTCATCGATGATATTCTTATTTTCTCCAAAACCGAAGAGGAACATGAAGAACATTTGAAGCAAACCCTAGAAGTTTTGAAACGAGAAAAATTGTATGCAAAATTCCCAGAGTGTGAATTTTGGTTGCGAGAAGTTCAATTTCTCGGTCATATAGTATCTTGAAGCGGGATAAAAGTTGACCTGTCTAAGATCGAAGCGGTAAAAAATTGGGAAGCACCGAAGACTCCAACCGAAGTTAGAAGTTTTCTTGGGTTAGCTGGTTATTACCGAAGATTTATTGAAGATTTTTCCCGAGTAGCGGTCCCACTCACTAGACTAACGAGAAAAGATGTGAAGTTTGATTGGGGGAAAAAGCAAGAGGATGCTTTTGACTTGTTGAAGGAGAAGTTATGCAATGCACCGATTCTCACCTTACCCGACAGTATGGAAGATTTCGTGGTGTATAGTGACGCCTCGAATAAAGGTCTCGGTTGTGTTTTGATGCAAAGAGGTAAAATGATCGTGTATGCTTGAAGACAATTGAAGAATGCGGAAGAAAGGTATATAACTCATTATTTAGAATTGGCGGTGATTATTTTTGCCTTGAAGATTTGGAGACATTACTTGTATGGAACAAGGTGTATATTGTACACGGATCACAAAAGTCTCAAGTATGTATTCACACACAAAGACTTGAATATGAGACAAAGGAGGTGGATTGAGTTGATTAGTGACTACGATTGTGAGATTGTCTATCATGAAGGGAAGACTAATGTGGTAGCCGACGCCTTGAGTAGAAAAGTTTATGAAAAGCCAGTTAAGGCTAAGTTGATACGGATTGATGTAGTATCTAGCTTTATTGAAAGTATATAAAACGCACAAAAGAAGGTGATGGGAAAAGACGAGTATAGACAAGAGAGATTGGGAAAGAACCAAGTATTTGAAGAAAATGTTCAAGGGTTAAAAACCGTAAATGGTCGGATTTGGGTTCCGAAGTTCGGTGGAAACCGAAAAGTATTGTTGAATGATACTCACAAGTCCAAGTATTCGATTCATCCCGGAAGTACAAAGACTTATCAAGACTTGAAGAGAATGTATTGGTGGCCGGGGATGAAGTCGAGGGTAGCAAAGTACATTTCAAAATGTGCCACGTGTGCACAAGTGAAAGCCGAGCACCAAGTGCCTTATGGTGTTGCACAATCGTTGCAAGTACCGGCCGGGAAATGGGAAGACATCACAATGGATTTCATTGTTGGTCTTCCAAAGACGATTAGGAACCATGACGCCATTTGGGTGATTGTTGATAGGTTAACAAAAAGTGCGTTATTCCTAGCTATTCGGGAAACCATGCCACTCGAGAAGTTGGCAAAGTTGTATGTTAATGAGGTTGTTCGTTTGCATGGGATACCGTTGTCGATTGTGTCCGACCGGGATGCAAGGTTTACCTCGAGATTTTGGAGATCACTCCAAGAAGAGTTGGGAACTAAGTTGAGATTGAGCATGGCTTACCATCCGCAAACCGATGGTCAAAGTGAAAGAACGATCCAAACGCTCGAAGATATGTTGAGATCGTGTGTTTTAGATTTTGGTGGTAAATAGGACGAGCATTTACCGTTAGTAGAGTTCTCATATAACAATAGTTATCACTCGACAATTAAGATGCCACCATTTGAGGCATTGTATGGGAGAAAATGTAGGACGCCTTCTTGTTGGTTAGAGGCGGGCGAGACAAAACTCACGGGTCCCGAGACTGTGAAAATAACAAACGAGAAAATCGGAATAATTCAAAAGAATATGAAGGTTGCACAAGATCGCCAAAAGAGCTATTCGGGTTTGAAAAAGCGACCCTATGATTTGGATGTTGGTGATATGGTGATGTTGAAAGGGTCGCCTTGGAAAGGCGTGATGAGATTTGGAAAGAAGGGCAAATTGAGCCAAAGGTATGTTGGCCCGTTTAAGATTTTGAAACGCGTCGGTTTGCAAGCATTAAAGTTAGAACTTCCACCCGAGTTGCAAGGTGTCCATGACACCTTCCATGTTAGTAATTTGAAGAAGTTCATAGGTGAAGTGGATAATATTATCCCACTTCAAGATTTGCGGGTCGATGCACCCAAGCGGTTGATTGAAGAGCCCGAGGCCATATGGAGGCCCAAACGAAGAAATTGAGGAACAAAGAGATTGAGCTAGTATTGGTCAAGTGGAAGCATTCCCTTGGGCCAAATTTGACTTGGGAAGTCAAAGATGAGATGAAGAAACGCTACCCGGATTTTGTAGACTATGAGACGATTCCGAGGACGGAATCCTCTTAAGGGGTAGATAGTTGTAACGACCGTAATTTTACGTTTTTGTATTATCGTATATTTTATTCGGGATTTATGTGAATTTCGTTATTTATATTAGTTTATGTTTCGGGTTGTGTTTTACTGAGTATTTATATGTTTGGGACATGGTATAACCAAGTATGGGTCAAAACTTGGATGGAAACAAGTTTAAAGGCCAAGAATCTGCCTGGTTCAGCCATCGCGGCGCGAGCGGGACGCGAGCCAGACGCGAGGTGAAACAGAGAGTTCAGAGCCCAGACGCGAGAGGCTTGCGCCAAGCTCGAGCCGAGGTTCGCGTCGAGCTCGTGGCGCGAGCGAAACGCGAGCGGGGCGTGAGGAGCTGCTTCGAGTGGCAACCAGATGGAGAACCCGCGTCACCTCGCAGCGCGAGCGGGACACGAGCGGAGCGTGAGGACCGTCTGAACTATAAAAAGTTGTGTGAAGGCTAGGGCTCATAACACCTACGACCCTAGAGCTTTAGCATCCGTTTTGAGAGCTTTTGGTCGGTTTTTGGAGCTAAGGAGCTCAAATCTTCATCATATTGAAGGATTCAAGCATCAAGGGTAAGAATTCTTGATCATATTGCTTAGTTACCTTAATTTTGAGCTTAGTGTGGGTAACAATGGTGGTTTTGAGAACCCACCATATCATCTTTGGTGAAGATGAACTTTCATGAGTGTAAAACACTCCTTGTAGACTTGTAATCAATGTGTACAAGTTAGATTTGGGATTGATGATGGAAAATCTTGAACTAGGGTTTGAGATTCCACCAAGTTGTATGAACTTGGTGGTTGGGAATGATTAGATGGATTAATTAGTAACTAGTTATGGATTGTAACTAGGTTTTGTGTTGATATTGATGTTAGGTCAAGAAGACCTTGTGATTGGAAGTACTTCTTCAATTAAGAAGTAAGGATTGTGTTGTTGAACACAAGTGTTTGGATAGTTTTGCTAAGGTGAGTACATGTGATCTTTTCTGAGTACATAGTAAACCCTGTTAGTCCCAATACTAAGTAAATAAGATTTGATGATCAATAGCTAAAGACAATAAATATCAGCTGAAGTAAGTATCTCAGCTGAGGCAAGTATATACAATAAACCTTCAGCTGAGTACGTACTTAGCTTTAGGACATCAAGGCAAATCAACAGCTATTAGCGAGAGTTCATTCGAAGTCTATGACCAAAGGACAAAGACAAGAAGAAGACTATTCAGCTGATTGTGGAATCATCTGATAGTACCTGCTGTAGATGAAGACTTAAAGGAAATGTTCTTGACACTTTGAACATTTCCCTTTTCCCACTCAAAGAAGAAGAAGACAATGAGGATCTTCTATTTTGGAATAGAAGATAATGTCAGTACAACATCATCGTTTGTACCTCCAAGCATGTAAACGAAAAGTCAACTATTTCTGTACTTATGTAGTACACATTTCACTGTGCATCAGAAAGGGTACCGGAAGTAGTTGACACAAAGTACACTTGGGACAACAACTTATGCAAGAGCATTTAATTTTCCATTGGCAAGTCCACATCGACGAATAATATGTTTACACGTCGTCTAACTTGTGGGCAAAGGAACATGGATCTTGGGCTATATATATAGAGATGTAAATGCTTGCATTTATACACACCTTTAAGCATTCATAGCACAAGAACATTCTCTGAAAGTTAGTTATTTGTCTAAGTGTTAACTCCTCTATAGTTATTACTCGGACATTGATATCAGCTGTTAGTATCAACTGATATAACTCTCAGTGCATAAGTCTTCTAGTTTTTAGCGATTTAAAGTGTCATTTCAAGTATAGAGTTTTAGTTAGTGTCTACTATCTATTTCCGCAAACTTTGTACTGTATTAAGTTGTTTTAATAAACTTTTAATCATTGAAATCTTGTTGTTCATTATATTATCTTCGTAAATCAGTCTTAACGCAACACGTAAGTGTTGTTGGGATCCAACAACTGGTATCAGAGCAAGCGTTAAAATTGTTTTCCATCAATTTTGAGCATCTGTTATGGTTGAACCTACATCATCAGATCTTCCATCATCTGGAAAACCTCCTAAACTCACTCAAACCAACTACCCCATGTGGAAAAGCCGTATGTTGTCCCACATGGTTACCTATCACCCAAAACTCCAAGATAACATCACGATAGGAAAATATGTTCCCAAAACCCTCATCCCTGGTACTTCTGAAATACTAGAACACTATGTGGTAAAGTCTGAGGCTCAGTGGACAGACGTTGAAAAACGTCTTGTTCATCTTGAGAACAAGGGTCGAGATATGCTTTTTCAAGCAGTTGGTGATGAACTGTATCATAATATTTAATTTTGTGACTCAGTTAAAGAAATGTGGGAGAGGCTGGCTGAAGTTTATGAAGGCACATCAGTTGTGCGAGAACACAACAAAAACATGCTCATACATGATTATGAACTGTTTAAAGCCAAGCCAAGTGAGACTATAGCTCAAACTTTCAATCGTTATGACATTCTGTTAAACGAGCTAAAGTCTCATGGGGTTGATAAGGACGATATGTCCAAAATGTGTAAGTTTATGGCAGCCTTACCTTCTAAATGGGCTACTATCATAACTTGCATGAGTACATCTCCTACTTTGAAAGACTATTCTCTTTCATCTCTCTATGGTATGTCTCTAAGCCATGAGAGAACCGTACTCAACAAATTTCAACCTCCAAAGGACTCCAAAGTGAGTTCCTCTGGATCTTCGACTGCTCTTGTCTCCTTAAACAAGCCTAGCAGAATCGAATATCCCCCATCAGATGATGAAGCTGGCAACACTTCAGCTGTTGGTTTGTTCAACATGCCTGAAGTCAGCATCGAAGAAGTTGACGAAGACGAAGACAACGATGCCCTTATATCTGAGCTTGCCTTACTTGTTAAAAACAGGAAATTCTTTAAAAACAAGTCTGGCTCCTCAGCTAAAGGCTCAAGTAGCAGATCTATCTCATCAGCTGTTTCTTCCAGACCCTCTGGAAGTACACCTGATATCTATGAGATAACTTGCTATAATTGCAATAAGAAGGGACACTATGCTAACGACTGCAAGCAGAAGATAGCTAGCTCATCATCTTCAACTGGTGAGTCCATTGAGGAGAAATACAAAAACCTACAAGCCTTCACCAAAAAGATTCTAGAAGAAAAGAAGGCACTTGAAGGCAAATCTGCTGACAAGGGTCTCGTAGCTGAAACTCATGACTGGGCTGACTCAGGTGATAGTTCATCTGATGATGATGATGAACAAATGGCCACAATGTGTTTGATGGCTCGTGCTGATGATGATGAAAGTATTACAGCTGATGATTCTAGTTCTTATAAATGGGTCAACATTGTTCATAAAAAGGTAACCTCTCTAATCTCTGTTGAGGCTACTAAAGCCAAAGATATTGTTGATTCCATTATTTGTGACTTGCACTTCATTGATCAGCTGAAAGGTGAATGTTTGGATAAACATAGTGCTATTCTACGTGAAAATGCATTTTTTAAAGAACGTCTAATTGACCACAAAACTTTAAAAGAAGACCTTTCTGAAACAAAATTCATAAACTCAGTTCTTCAACATGATCTAAGTGAAAAAGTTAAAGAACTTGAAGCAATTAAAAAGATTTGTGAATCTTGGTCTCGTTCATCCAAACGCGTGAGTGAATGTGTTAACTCACAAATCCCTAGTCAAGTACAAGCTGTACTAGGAGTAGACTTCCTTGCTACAGCTGTTGTACCTGACAGCAGTACAGATGATTTGTACTACTCGTCAGCTGATGCTTCTGTGCCAGCTGAAGAGTTGGTTTTTGGTTCCTTTGTTAGGTCTACCAAAACCTTTGCTACTGAGATGTCCTCAGAAGATCCTTCTGTAACTACTGGTGAAGAGTCATCAGCTGACTCCTCTGCCATGGTTGTTAGGACACCTACTGTAGTCATTGTTGAACCAAGGAAATCTATCTTAGGTTCAGCACCTGCTGCCTCTTCTGCTAGACCTCAGCAGAAGACTAGGAGAACAGCAGGAAAGAAAACTGTTCTTACACCCTCCAAGGGTGAGCCAGTTGGAGTTCGTACTCGAGCTGCAAAGAACAAAGGTAAGAGTGTTTCTAAAAACACTCCAAGTCCTTCTTCAGCCGTGTCTGTCAGACGGCTGAAAGGAAAGGTCAGCAAGCTGACATCACTCGTTCAAACTCTGACTATCTCTGATAATCAGAAAATGAAAGGGATTTTAGGTCCAGTTCCCAAACCCATTGCCTCCCTTCCACTCCACTGCAAAGAAACAGAAAATGCTATAAGTGTGGAGATCGTGGGCATATGGCGAGTGAGTGTGACAGCACATGCTTGAGACCTTCCCCACCTTCAGCAGTTAAGTCTACTAAAAAATCATCTCCTGTGAGTTCCAGCGGAAAGTCACAAGGACCCACCGAAGTGTGGGTTCCCAAAAAGAACTAACTCTTTTAATTTATGTGCAGGGTGATGAAAGCAAACATGTCTGGTACTTAGACAGTGGTTGCTCCAAGAACCAAGAATGTGTATACACTTGACATGAATCCTCAAAATCAAGAAGTTTGTCTATTCTCTCATTCTACTGAAGAGCTAAATTGGTTGTGGCACAAAAGGCTATCTCACCTTAACTTCAAAAATATTTTGAAGCTGGCTCGAGGTCAGCTGGTGAATGGCTTACCACAAATCAAGTATGAAAAGGATAAGCTTTGCTCAGCTTGTGAGCAAGGTAAACAACATAAAAGCTCTTTCAAATCAAAGTAATGTTTTTCCATCGACAGTTGCCTCTACATGCTCCATACTGACCTCTTTGGCCCTATGAGTACTAAAAGTTTAGGTGGAAAGAAGTATACACTTGTTATCGTCGATGAATATTCACGATATACTTGGGTAATATTTCTTCGCCACAAAAGCGATGCAGCTGAAGAGATTATCAAGTTCATCAAAAGGATGGAACTTCTAAATGGGTCTAGAGTCAAGATGCTGAGATCAGACAATGGAACTGAATTCAGGAACAAGACTTTAGAAGACTTCTGTTCAGAAGTTGGGATCTCCCAAAAATTCTCAGCTGCAAGAACACCTCAACAAAATGGTGTTGCTGAAAGAAGAAACAGAACCCTAATAGAAGCTGCAAGAACAATGCTTGCTGAGTCAAACATGCCTAAGCAATTTTGGGCAGAAGCTGTTAACACAGCTTGTTTTACTCAAAATAGGTCTCTCTACGTGAAGAGACACAAGAAGACTTCATATGAGATTTTTCGTCAAAGGAAACCTTACATCGATTTCTTTCATGTGTTTGGTTGTGTACGTTTTGTGTTAAACACACGAGATCAGCTAAGTAAGTTTGACCCTGAAGCTGATGAAGCCATTTTCTTGGGATATTCCACTTTATCGAAGGCATATAGAGTTTTCAATAAAAGAAGACAAACGTTGGAAGAATCCATAAATGTTACTTTTGAAGAACACTCAAAGGCCTTGTACCCCACCTCTGCTGACTCGTCTGATGCATTTCAGAGATTAGCTGAACCATATCCTGATGATACAACTGAAGCATTCTCCGATGCTTTAAATCTCTTTAATGTTCCCATAAATGAATCAGATGAGACGTTCCATGATGCTTCTACATATCTTGTAGATATTACAGCTGGTCAACAAGAAATTCCAACAGCTAGAGCATCATCAAAGGCTATCTCAAAGCCGCCTCTTCATACTTCAAGAAGATCAGTTCAAAATGAAGTGATTCATCCTGCTGAGCAGTCAGCCGCTCAACAAGGATATAATTCTGCTGAATCTTCTTCTTCTACAGCTGCTCCTCAATCAAAGTGGACCTCAGAACATCCAATTGATCTAATCATTAGAGATCCACAGCAAGGAGTTGTCACAAGAAGTAAAGCATCATGTAATCTCTGCTTATGGTCTTGTTTCTTAGCAACTGAAGAACCGAAAAATATTAAAGCTGCTTTAGAAGACTCAAGCTGGATTCAAGCGATGCAGGAAGAACTTAACCAATTCGAGTTCAACAAAGTATGGCAGTTGGTGCCCCCACCAGCTGGAAAGACCATAATTGGTACAAAATGGGTATTTAAGAATAAAATGGATGAAGAAGGTGTGGTTATTCACAACAAAGCTAGACTTGTTGCACAAGGATATAGACAAGAGGAAGGAATCGATTTCGATGAAACATTTGCTCCAGTGGCTAGGCTTGAGGCTATCAGAATATTTCTAGCCTACGCTGCGTACAAAAACTTCACAGTTTTCAGATGGACGTAAAGAGTGCATTCTTAAACGGGAAGCTGCTAGAGGAAGTATATGTTAAGCAACCACTAGGGTTTGAAAATCCAAAGTATTTAGACTATGTGTTTAAACTGGATAAGGCGCTGTATGGGTTGAAACAAGCTCCTCGTGCATGGTATGATACACTCTCCACGTTCCTCATAGCAAATGATTTCACCAGGGGAAAGATTGATAAGACCTTATTCATTCGCAAAATCAAAGGTGATATCATTCTTGTTCAAATTTATGTGGATGACATTATTTTTGTGCTACTGATGAAAAACTTTGTAGACGTTTTTCAAAACTTATGTCTACAAAGTATGAGATGAGTATGATTGGTGAATTAACATATTTTCTTGGCTTACAAGTTAAGCAATCTAAAAATGGAATTTTTATAAATCAAGAAAAATATATCAAAGATCTTTTAAAGAAATTTGATATGAATTCATCATCATCCATGAAAACTCCAATGGCTCCTCCAAACAACCTAGATATTGACATAACTGGGAAATCAGTCGATGTCACCTTCTACAGAGGAATCATTGGATCGTTACTCTATCTCACCGCCAGCAGACCAGACATTATGTTTGCTACTTGCATGTGTGCTAGGTATCAAGCTGATCCTAGAGAATCTCACTTAATAGCTGCTAAAAGACTTTTGAGGTACCTTAAGGGTACTCCAAGCCTAGGTCTTTGGTATGCCAAAGACTCCGGGTTTGATCTAATTGGCTATTCAGATTCAGACTTTGCCGGTTGCAAAATGGATAGAAAGAGCACAACTGGAGGATGTCAGCTGCTTGGAGGAAAGCTAGTCAGTTGGACAAGCAAGAAACAAAGTACTGCTCTACCTCTACAGCTGAAGCAGAATACGTTGCCGCTGGAAGCTGCTGTGCTCAAGTCCTTTGGATGAAGAATCAGCTTGTTGATTTCGATATGAACTTCTGCAAAGTTCCTATCTACTGTGATAACACGAGTGCTATTGTAATCAACAACAACCCAGTTCTTCACTCAAGAACCAAGCATATCGACATAAGGCATCATTTCATTAGAGATCACATTGAACAAGGTGACGTTGAACTTCATTTCATTTCAACAGACCTTCAGCTAGCTGACTTATTCACTAAGCCTTTAGATGAAAAACGATTCAATTTTTTGATCAGCGAGCTAGGTATGTTAAATGCTTAAATCAACTGCTGAAGTACAATCAGCAGCTGATGAGTTCACCTTGTTACTTAGTACATTCAGCTGACTAAAAATGTTTTGAATCTATCAGTCTGCAGAATAAAATCTCTTAAATGATAACTTGTCTTGTTTTATAAGTTAAAACGTTTGGTTTTCCATAAAAAGGCATATTTTATACCTATCCATACGATTTCTGTGGCGAATATTTCCACTCGAGTGGAAATATTTGGCATTTATGTGAGACAACACACCCTGACACAAGAAACTGCTCCACTACCCCTCTCTGTCACATCTAACACCCACCTTTGCACGATAACCAACGTGTCTATAGTTGGGTTACAACTATCCATAATTAACCCGGTTTAAATTCAGATATCTACCCAAACCGTCCCAAAAACCCCTATAAATACCCACTCATCTTCCTCACTTCATCCTCATCACTCCCTCAAATTCTCTCTCAAAAACCCTCTCCTTCAAGCTTTTATCTTTCTTCTCTCTTCCCAAAATGTCGAAGAAAGCTTCAAAAGTCACCCTTACTAGGGCTGCCATTAAGTTCTCTCAGAACTCAAACCTTGTAGCCAACACTTCCCCACCGAAGGATCTTGTCGAGATTTATCGATCGGTTGGGACGTTTGTGCGTCACTGCCCTATCGGTGGTGCATTTACCAGATTCACCAAGAGTATCATCGAACTCTTGCGTGATTTCTGGATGTCTGCCTCCACTTCTGGAGACGACATCATTGCGCAAGTGGGAAATCATCAAATCACCATTACTATTGATGATTTCCGAACCGCTTGCGGATTCGAGTATCTGCAACCTGGAGAGAAATATCAGCAGACTAAATCTGCTGATGAAGCTAAAGAAAACGTAATCCGTATCTCTGGATACAGATTAGAACACGAAGACGAAAGGGTGCAGATCTTCAAGAAGTCTCAGCTGACGAGACCCTGGGCCTATTTCTTTACCCACATCATTCAGGGTATAGGTGGCAACTCCGGGTCTCACAACCAGTGCAACTCCAGCATACAAGTCTTTGCTGAAGCCCTTCACCAGTCAGCGGATCGACTATGGGAAACTGGTGTACGAGGAGGTTAAGGCCAAGCTGAAAAGCAAGGGAAATCATATTCCCTATCTTCGCTTTTTCACATTGTGCATCGCACATGTGATGCTTGAAAAGATACAGATAGATTATGAAGACATTCCAGGGGAATCGGTGATGGTCCTTTCCATCTCCAATGTCATCTTCCAAAAGAAGGATGATGAGAAGGCTTTTCCTCTCACCTCGTACATGCTGAAGATCATTGATGATCGAGTCAGATCCAAAAGGGATCGAAAGAAGGGCGCAACATCAAAGAAATCAGCCCTACAAGAAGGTATGTCCTCTTCTCATATGAAGAGTTTTCCCTCAATTGGGCGACCATCCCCAGCTGCTGATGGGAAAACCACCACCTCAACAGAGATCTCAATCCCTGAGAATGAGGATTCTGCTGATGCAGATGTTCCTCCTCTGGTGGTGAAGAAGCGAGTTAAGCGAACCGTTAATCGCTCTCCTTCTTCTTCATTCTTTTTATCATCTTCTCCCACGTCTCTACCTCCTTTTTCTCCTCTGCTTGAGGTAAGGAGGCCTGCTACCCGTGGAGATGAGGTGGTAATTGATGATGTTGAGCTGGCGACAGCAGCATCATCAGGATTCAGCCAGGATCCTCTGGGTACTCACTCGAGTCCCAGATTGGAGGGATTATGATCAGAAGCTATGTCAGCTACTGAGAGTAATCCTTCTCATTTTCAGATTGGCAGTGTTTATCAAGGAACTCCACCAACAATCGGAGTTCCTAGTCAAACACTCTCGGCTGGTCACATCTTCCTTTCCTTTCATCCACTCTCCTCTGCTGATTTCTCAACAAGTCAGCAGACTTCAAAACGGCAATTTCGTTCTTCAGGAGTTAGTGCCGGCTCCAAACCTCTGCGTAGCTCCTCGACTGATTCATTATCTTCGTTGTAACAAGGGAACAAACTCCACAAGCAACCTCAGTCTCTCAACAGACTGCTGGTGAAGTTTTCGGCTCAACCCAAGCCACCCGTGAGTCAGCTGCACACACACCACACCCAACTTCTTCATCACTTTCTGAGTCTACAGCTGATGATAGATTGACTAGAAACCAAGTCAATCTTGAAGCTGACCCTTCTGTTTCCCACAACGTCACCAGCTTAAACCAGCAGGTGATCGAGGAAACCACCACCGCCAATGAAGAGACAACTTTAAACCAAGTTGTTACTGAGGCACTCACCCCAGCTGCCAATGATCGCGAACGTAGTCGCCAACAGAGCTGTGAGGCAGCTAAAACACCAACCCGTGGAACTCTTCCTCCAGTCTCTATACCAGTATCGCCGGCTGGTGAGACTGAAGCTCCAGAGACTCAAACATCATTTCATATAATGTTTGAGTCGACTGCTTATTTTATTCAGTCGTACTATTCATCATTTGACGAAGAACATTCTGAGCTTCCTCCTGTTTTGACAGCTGATGACGGCACTTCTGTTATAACCCCAGAAGTTTCAGCTGGAACCCACCCCCATAGTTTCTGAGCATCCCATAGGAGCAATTCCTCCTAACTCAGGAACACCCACTTCCACAGCTGAGGTTACCCCTCCAGCTGGAGACATGCCGGACCCCCACTCCCAAAGCGTCCAAGTGTCCCATGCTGAATCCAGCAAAGCTGGAGGAAGCATTCCCATCAGAGTAGCTACTGCTCTGATGTCTAGAGTTGTATCATCCCAGATTCGACCTGGGATGGCCAGACGGAGTCAGCAGATGGACACCCTTCGCAGGGATGTTCCAAAGAAGTTTTCCCAAACTGCTGAGAACCTCTCTTCCAGCATCACTTCTCTGCATGTTGAGGTTCACTCTCAGACTCCTCATCTGGTTCTTCTTGCTGATCAGATTCGCTCCAACACAAGCGAGCTCAACACTCTTAAAAAGTATATTCATCGAGAGTTGAACTCCCTTCATGAATCTGACAGAGCCACAGAAGCTGAAGTCGCACGACAGCTAGATACCTTGACCTCCAAGGTGTCTCCTCTTCAACCAGCTGCCGATCGACTAGCTCTTGCCCAAGCAAAGCAAGAGTCTCTGCTGACCCACACTCATAGCCACCTTTCTAAGGCTATTGAGGGGTCTTCTTCTGTTGTGTCCACAAGACTGGACAAGTTGGAGATTGAAGTCAGCTCGCTGACTTCCCAAGTCGCTGGTCTCCAAGGCACCCTTAACCTCATTCTTGCAAAACTAAATGAGGGTGCCGCTGTTGTCCACCCTGCTTCAGCACCAGAGAGTACCCCTCTTCTTCGGGCACTCTCTGAGGGGGAGAAAGTGGCCACTTCAGCAGGTGAAAAACAAGGTGAACAAAATGTTTCACAACCTATAATCACCTCTGCTGTTGGAGCCAATACTGAAGACATTCCAGCAGATGAAAACCCAAGTTCTCCACCTATCACCTCTGCTGGAATGACAGAAGAAGAAGACGTTTCAGTAGACGAGACCCCAATTCAAACAACACTCGTCACTACTGAAACACCTGAGGTAACCACTTCAGCAGGTGAGATCATCATTCAACCAACACTCACCGCTGCTGAAGACCTCAGGACAGGAGAAGCCTCAACTGAAGTCAAAATCGTTGACTCTTTTGGATCAGTTGAGGGCCCACAAGTCCAAGTCCCGCCAATCCAAAACCCTTAGCCTATCATACAAGAGATTCCTCAACCTGCTGAGGGGGAGTCTAATTCTGATGTGATTACAGCTCTCCTGTTAAAGGAAGCTGGAACCGCAACAGATCTTGCTGCAGTTGTTGCCCTTCAAAGAAAAACTCAAGAAGAGCTGTTTCAAAAAGCTGAGGTCCAAATAACTGAGAACATTAGGTTGTTCAACAAAGTTCTTGGTCAGCGTAGGCTCGAAGCTAAAATCACCAGTGTAAGGGCACCCAAGTTCTCTTCCAGCTCTCCACCAGAAGTAAAAATAACCAGAGCTGGAGGATTCATGGCCGCTGAAAGGTTACCTCTGAACAAAATCAGTACTCACCTCAGCTATGCTGAATGGAATGAGTTACTGACAGCTTCTAAATCTGCACAACAGTCTGACCTCATGACAGATCTGCAAAGTGCGATCAAAGTCACAATCAGTATCTTCAAGGGTCTATGCGACAATATCAGGAGAACCGCTCCTGAGTTGGCAAATCGCATACCAGCTGAATTGCTTGACTCACAAGCAGTTGCTGTCAGAGAACTTGCTGGTGAAGGCTCCTCAGCTAGAAGGGAAAAACATAAGTCCGTTCTTCCTGACCCTTTTGCTGACTCCAGAACACTTGATGGGGTCCTCAATCATATTTTCCAAACGACCAAGACTCAACATCACAAAAGACATCCCCACGGGAGTAGACTTTGTCCCTGGGCTGATCGTAAAAGAACCCATCTATGGCTTTTGTTATCTGGAGAAGAAGAAGCCTTGCTTCCAACGGGCTGATGAGCTGCACATGTGTGATAACGATCAACTGCTGCTATATCACAAGGCGCTGAGTTCCTCCACTGAGGAGGGAAGAAAAATGAGAAGATTAATCGACTCAGCGATCAGCTCATTGTATCGCAATGTCACTGGAGAAGTTGTGTCCAAGACATTGTAGTTTGTTTTTTTTTGGTTTTGAATTGATTTTCCTTGTACTCATCAGCTTCATATCAATAGAAAATCAAACTTTTGTAATATACTTGTAAAAACAATTGTAAAAAGAAAACATATACAAAAGAACCCTAAGGGTCAAAGCACATAAGTATTCAGCTGAATACCTCAGTTGAATCATTACAGGGTTACAACTATACAGCTATTCGAATTGCATCAAATAGGGGGAGATTGTTAGTCCCAAGACTAAGTAAATAAGATTTGATGATCAATAGCTAAAGACAATAAATATCAGCTGAAGTAAGTATCTCAGCTGAAGCAAGTATATACAATAAACCTTCAGCTGAGTACGTACTTAGCTCTAGGACATCAAGTCAAATCAGCAGCTATTAGCGAGAGTTCATTCGAAGTCTATGACCAAAGGACAAAGACAAGAAGAAGACTATTCAGCTGATTGTGGAATCAGCTGATAGTACCTGCTGCAGATGAAGACTTAAAGGAAATGTTCTTGACACTTTGAACATTTCCCTTTTCACGCTCAAAGAAGAAGAAAACGATGAGGATCTTCTATTTTGGAATAGAAGATAATGTCAGTACAACATCATCGTTTATCCCTCCAAGCATGTAAACGGAAAGTCAACTATTTCTGTACTTATGTAGTACACCTTTCACTGTGCGTCAGAAAGGGTACCGGAAGTAGTTGACACAAAGTACACTTGGGACAACAACTTATGCAAGAGCATTTAATGTTCCATTGGCAAGTCCACATCGACGAATAATATGTTTACACGTCGTCTAACTTGTGGGCAAAGGAACATGGATCTTGGGCTATATATATATAGACGTAAATGCTTGCATTTATACACACCTTTGAGCATTCATAGCACAAGAACATTCTCTGAGAGTTAGTTATTTGTCTAAGTATTAACTCCTCTATAGTTATTACTCGGACATTGATATCAGCTGTTAGTATCAACTGATATAACTCTCAGTGCATAAGTCTTCTAGTTTTGAGCGATTTAAAGTGTCATTTCAAGTATAGAGTTTTAGTTAGTGTGTACTATCTATTTCCGCAAACTTTGTACTGTATTAAGTTGTTTTAATAAACTCTTAATCATTGAAATCTTGTTGTTCATTATATTATCTTCGTAAATCAGTCTTAACGCAACACGTAAGTGTTGTTGGGATCCAACATACCCCAAAACACAGGTACCCTTTTTTCTCTCTGATCAAGTAAAATTATACACATAAATATATGTTAATTTTTTATAATTTTATATTTGGATGAATGATTAGAGGGAACAAGTTATGTATACGATTCGTTTTTTAGGCCATATATCTCAAAGCATGAAACAGATATCGACCGAAATTTGATGGAGTTGAGAACAAGGGCTGGAGATATGTTTGTTTTGAATAGGCAAAGAGTTGCAAGTTATTGTCAAACTAGAATTTTTGATGTTCTTCAGTATATTGCTTCACAATCAACATCTAAACCTCAGGTATGCTTTTTTTATTTATTAAATTATAATGTTGTGTAATATTACTAAATGAGTTGCGTTCAAGGAGATCCATGATTTTTATAAAGTCCCGAGAAATAAATCTCAACCATTGATCAATATGATCTAATGGTCAAGATTAATCACATACTTTATACATGGAGAGGTATTTTGGTCATTTGGCACTAAAAAAAATTAATTTTTTTATTTTAAATTTTAAATTTTTTTTATTTTTTTTATTTTTAATTGAGGGGTATTTTGGTCATTTTGAAAAAATTATTTTTTTTATTTTTATTTTTATTTTTATTTTTTATTTTTTTTTTATTTTAAATTTTTTATTTTTTTTAAAAAAAATTATTTTTTAAAAAAAATTATTTATTTATTATTATTTTTTAAAAAATTATTAATTTTTCATTAATAACACATAATGTCATTGCATAGTGAATCACATGTGATCGCATTCTGAATCACATGTGATTTAACTAAAACATGATTTTTAACTAAAATCACGTGTGATTTTACACTAAAATCACATGTGATTTTACCCTAAAATCACATGTTATTAAGTTATACACATTATTATTAAATAAATATTATTTTTTAATAAAAAAATTAGTAAAAAATAAAAATAATAAAAAAAATCAAAAATTTTTTTAAGTGCCAAATGACCAAAATACCCCTTCATAATAAAAAATAAAAAAAATAAAATAAAAATAAAAATAAAATATTTTTAAAAAAATGACCAAAATACCCTCAATATATAAAATATGTGATTAATCTTGACCATTAGATCATATTGATCAATGGTTGAGATTTGTTCTTTGGGACTTCCTAAAGATGATGGACCTCTTTGAACGTTTCTCTAATAACACATAATGTCATTGACTAGTGAATCACATGTGATCGCATTCTGAATCACATGTGATTTAACTAAAACATGATTTTACACTAAAATCAAATGTGATTTTACACTAAAATCACATGTGATTAAGTTATACATATAATTATTAAATAAATATTATTTTTTAATAAAAAAAACTCGAAAATTTTTTTAAGTGACAAATAACCAAAATACCCCTTCATAATAAAAAATAAAAAAAATAAAAATAAAAATAATAATTTATTTTTTTAAAAATGACCAAAATACCATCAATATATAAAATATGTGATTAATCTTGACCATTAGATCCTATTGATCAATGGTTGAGATTTGTTCGTTAAGACTTCCTAAAGATGATGGACCTCCTTGAACGTTTCTCATTACTAAATATCCATATATCACTAATTTGCGTGAATAGAAAATTATTTAAAATCGACGTTTTCTGTGGATTATATGAATATTTTTATTTTATTTGTTTCATAATGCAATCAACTGGACTTTGGTGATTTAATTCTTAATAATGGAGTAAATGTTTCTTATATTATTACATTTGATATTTTTTTATTCTTGACACATTCACTCGAATGTTTTCTTTTTAGTCAAATCTTTTAATTTAAACTGATTTTTAACGGTTTTCATTCAATAGTTGATGAATAGTGTTTTTCCTTTTTCAATTTAAACTGATTTTTGACTTTTGACTGTTGTCAGTTTTCTCTTTGGACCGTTCACATGACTCTATATCATTATTATTATTATTATTATATTTTATAGTGTCTTTTATTTGATTTAATTTATTATTTGAAATAATTTTATATAATTGTAGTTTACAAATTAAGCAAATTTGCAACTAATCAACATAACCCATTTGTTAGTAAACAAGCGGAACATGTCACATCTACATCAAATCCAAATCCTTGGTTACCTATGTTTTTAAATTTGAAAATTTTAATTCTTTTACAAAATTGCTTCTTGTCTTGAATCTATAGCCACCTCGAACCAATAGACCTCGCCCGCCTGCACCCAACCGCCACCCACCACCATCTGCCTCCCAACCGGAGCCCAAACAACCACCATCACTGACTTCCACCGCCACCTCATCATCTGACTCATCACCTACACCGCCTTTTCCTGCCGCCATTCTAAACCCACAAAAATCAACCCCAACACAAACCTTAGCGGTGTTGACAAAACCTGAAACCGAAACCGCTAATGAAGTAGAGATGATGGAAACCGAACCATCGAGTCCATCAAATGCTAATCCTACGGTTAAGGAGATTATGATGGAAGAAACGGTTAGGGTTTACACACGTGGCAGGTCAAGGAAAAATAGTGCCACATCAGCGGTTCAATGAAATGGTCGTTTTGCGGTGGTTGAATTTGTAAAAATATGCGGGTATGTAGTGGGAGGATGCTCGATTGATCAATGTATAACATGTTTGTGCATTCGTATTTTCTTAATTACATTTCTTATTATTATTACATAGTTCAAGAATCGAACTAAACCGAACCAAGAATTGAGAAAATGGTTTGGCCGAACCGGAGACCTAAACTGATCATGTTTGGAATTGAACCGAGAATCAAGAATGTTTCTTGGACTTTTTTCTTTTTTTAGTTTTGGACCGAACCAAACCGATCAGAACCAAAATACATAATGAAACAATTAACTTTTTATCATATATTTAACTTTTGCTTATTTAAAATAATTAATAAACTACAAGAAATTGCTAATAGACATTGATGCATAAATATTAAAGCATTACGTATCAAGGTTGGAATTATATTTTACATTATTAGTTAACGAAAGTTTAAAATAAATATTAATTAATATATAATATATACAATACATTTTATTTTATGTTAAATATATATAGCAGTAGCTTAAATTAATTGATATTACCTCCAACCTAAAATTATTGCCCACAACAAGAAGCATACATTTCAAGAAAAATGAATTTATTATATTGTGCAACAAATAGAATTTTATATTTACCACCTAATTTAATAAGTGTAATTTTCAAGTTAATAATAATTTTAGGACATATTAACAAGAAAATACAGACGATAAAATTAGGATGGAGGGTATACTTTATAATGATACAAATACATAAATATTTAGGGTTAAAACATAAAAGTGGAACTTTCAAAATTAGTATGTAATCAAAAGTGTTTGCATAAAATTTAATGTAACTTTAGTATTCCTATTAGTAGTAGTCACTAAAATAAAGTAAGGTTTTAGTTATCCTTACAAGGACCTACTCAACTATCGGATTAAACCATTGGAATGAATTCTTTTAATTATACACTAAATGGTCTAAAAAGGTAATATTAGAGTTACTCAAATGGTTTAAACTTAATGAATAGTAGCTAGCAGCTTAATGTTTTAACACACTTTTGTTAACTTTTCTGATTTTGTTTTTTTTTTTCCATTTGTATAGAGGTGCTTGCGTAAGTGCAATGTTTCAAAACAGGTTTTTGAGTTAAACCACCAACATTATTAATACGGTTACCGGCCGGCCGATAGGAAGTCATTCGTGAGCCTTACTACTAGACAATTAGCAGATGATTAATGTATACAACATAATTTTTATATTTACCAATCACCTCCATCTTCTTAATGCTCCAAGATGCCACGTCAAAAAAATAAATAAATAAATGCAACCAACGTAACTTTATTAACCAACTATTATTTTGCTAGTAATCAATCTAACCAAATATCATAATTTTTGATACAAGGTTACAACATACTATAATGGTTGCCAAATAGCCACAGCTTTTCTTTCTTTACTCCTAAAATATGTTTTAACAACCTTTCTTTATTACCAAAATACTAATAAATTCTTTTATGATCCCTGCTATAAAACTAGTTCTATAATCTTGAGTCATTAAACTTTTCTTTATTTTCATGGTAAGTTTGTACCCCATAATTCACTAGGACTTACCTCTAGATCTGATCCAAACCAGTAATCATGAGCAACCTGCAACCAATAACCCATTATTAGTATTTTATAATTATTATTAATATTAATATTAATATTGTTTTTGTGATCATAATTAACGCGTTAATTATATATTAAAAAAAATATGGAAATTTACATCATTTTGTGGTGGGATTATCTTCTGAATCCCTGAGTTGACTGTATCTAAATTCACTTGTTGGTGTTCTTGAGCTAATGATTTTGTGTGTTCCTCAGATTCACTAAAACAAAACATAATATCAGATTTGTAATGTTAGGTTTAAGACAAATAGAAGAACAAAGGGTAAAATTGTCATTTATAATTAATAAATGTGGTACCTTAGAAGATACAAATCAATTGGGCCTGTATGGCTTCTAACAATAAGTCTAAACTCCTTTTGAGATGAACAACAATCCTGCAGTGCACATTCAATAATATAAACTCAAAAATTATAATAAATATATTATTTTGCATTAAAAAAAAAGTGAAATTCACCTGATCAGGGTCAGGAACTTCAATAGAACTAGCATGAGGTGCTCTTACTGCAATTAGAGTCTGATTCTACTCTCAAAAACAAAAATTAAAAATAAAATTATCTAAAATAAGAAAAACTGAAAAAACTTGAATATTAGTAAATGAAACCTTGAAACATGGAAGATTCCTCAAGTCTTCTCCTGTCAAGTAAAGGTGCCTGAAAAATGTCAATCACATCATATTGTGTAAAATTTAGCATTTTATTAGCGTTTTTTTGCAAGTAAAAAAAGTCCAAAATGTAATTACCATAAAGTTTGAAGAAGAGTAAATTACACAAATGGTCCTTTAGGTTTGTACCATATTACATATTTGGTCCTTCAGTTTCATTAATTACACTGGTAATCCTTATTTCTAAGACTATTGACACGGTTGGTCCTTTACCTAGACAAACGTTTATTTTTCCTGTCACGTGTGATGCACAAGGGGGTAAGTTTATTTGACAGGAAAAGTTAACGTCTGTTTAGGTAAAGGACCAAACATGTAGATAGTTTCAGAAATAAGGACTACCTGTGTAATTTATATAACTAAAGGATGTAATATGGTACAAACCTATAGGACCATTTGTGTAATTTATTTTTTGAAGAATATAAAGATGAAATTAGACATACTTTTGACTATTATGATCAGATTCCAAAGAGTTCAGGCGCTCTCGTGTTTCCCTGTATGAAGAATCAAATGATGTTAAATTATGTAAACAGGTTAAAATTAACAAAATGGAAACAAGTTGAAAGTAGCCCATAAAAAAAATAACTGTTTGTAACCTTCCTAATTGTTTTTTAATTATGCAAACTATGCTACGTACTGTAATAATAGCCTTTTTAATGTATTGATTATTGACTATTTATAAATTCAAAACATTGACCAAAAAGGTTAACCGGTCAACCTGACCCGACCCGGCCCGTTTGTGAACTAACCTTATGCACTCATCAAGCCTAGATTCTTCGGTATATAAATGTTCAAGTTCAGCCTGCCAAGAAAACAAACATAGCAAGAATTTATCTCTACTATCTATAATGCATTTAGAATATTTCCTTTAATAGCATTCAGAAAATTCAGCCATATTCTTGCCAATTACAGAAAGTATTACTTTTGGTTACAAAAATAAAATGGGGCACCAAGTTTCGAAGCCACGGCCTTCACGCAACAGTCACAACGACAAACCAGCTGAGCAACTTGCGGATTTGTTAAACGAGCTAAACTTATACCTATTAAACAAGTGGGCGATCTGTGTTTGGGGAAAAATAACTCATGTTAAACTCTGCCTCCTCGATTCCATCCCCCCGCCTCCGCGAATTCGACCATTAAACGAAGGCAGACGTTTGAGTTCTCTAGGGCTTGTATTCTCACATGCCTCCTCGATTCCTTCTCCCTCTCCCCGTCGATTCCTTCATCTGCTTCCTCGATTTCTTCATTTTTACTTAAGAAGCTTTAAGCGCAGGTGTCGAATGATACAGGCATGGAAAATTGAAAGTTATTCTTTCAAACCCCCAATTTGCACCTTCGCTAGCTATTAGCTAATCGATCGAACATTGGTATTAAGGTTTATTTCCTTTCACCATGTATTTTGTTTTGTTTCTTTTTTCATCTATTTATTAATAAATCGTTTGTGCATGTATCTGATTCTGGAATACGGTGGCGGAAGAAGCGGCAGACGTGGTGCCGGAAGAAGTGGAGGTCGTGGCGCCGCTCGTGGACGTGGCAGAGGAGCCCCTTGAATAAAGGCAACAATTAAGGTTATAGTCGAGCCACATTGACATGATGGTGTGTTCATTGCTAAAGGTAAAGAAGATGCTCTTTGCACTAGAACCATGGTTCCTGGTGAACCTGTTTATAACGAGGAAAGAATATCCGTTCAGGTACAAGTTAGTTTCAGAAAAATCAAATAAATTAAACTTTTTTGTTGTCTGTTAATCTCTATTTCAACTAACAGCCCTGTTACTGATTTTAATGAGAATGCACATCACTTTGTTGAATTTATGTATGTTCACTCTCACAACACAGTTGATGGTAAAATTTCGAACTCACTCTGATCTCTTCTTATTTCATACATGATTTCTTTATAATTCTTCTTATCTCATAGTAATGAGTACCGTAGATGGCCACAAAGGTGTACCAGGGTTATCTCAAATTGATACAACTTGAATTTTTTTCTTTTTATTACTCTCAATATCATATGATTATTTAATCAATTTTTTTTATGTCAGTTCATGATCAAATATGCAGACTTCTTTTACAGGGACGTAGAACTATGCGGACTTCTTTTACAGGATGCGTGATTATTATGGAAATTATCAACAAAATGGATTTCTTGTTACCTTGATTTTTGATCTGCTGTATGTTTATATTTTTGATTTTTTGTATGTAGAAATATATGATGCAAACATGAACATGTGAAAAAAGATTAATGTAAATACTGTTGATCTCATTGTAAACGGGATTTTTGAGGACTAAATTTAGAGGCTCCTCTTGCAACATGATTGCTTTTGTTTGACACTTGTACTGATTATTACCAACCATTGTACAAAAGTATTCTGTATGACACTATTTTTAACTGAGCATTGTAAACGGATTTTTTTTATTTATGTTATAGTTTATGAAGGTTGCTTATCGGGGTGGCCATATTGTGGTGTACGCGACCTAACCGTTCTCTTAACATGATCTTTTATGACCTTACATGTTTAATAATAGCATATATGTTGTCATGAAAATCTCAACCTATTTAGCTAAACACTTTAAGTTGGATTGGAATTTTCAACTCGTGAACCCAAACATGGTTAACTCGTTTATGACCCAAACTGACTTATTTCCACCCTTAGCCCTAACCAATTGAGTTACTAGATCATATGTTCATTGATTAGAATTATCCTTTTTAACATTTTAAACCTTAACGAGTTGAAACTACCACCACAATTTACGACCACCCCACCGGCATCCACCACCGCTAACCAACTTGACGCCACAAAATAAAGTCAGAGGGTACCCGCCGCCGCATTGCGCGGGTACCCTGCTAGTTATTTTTAATGCAAACCCTAATTATAAAAGTACACCATATTCATCCAAATAATACAAAAAAAAAGACGCTCAGATACATAATTATTTTATCTGATCTCATTAAATACGCACCTTCAGCCTTTTAGAGTCATTAATTGCAGTTTGTGGTGAATTGACCATATTACCCCTGTTAATAAAAAGGTCGATATGTTAATCAATAAAAATAAGCACAAACGCATACAAATAACAAATTAGCAACTTACTTCCATCTTATGTGATTCTTTGTAGCCTTTTCTACTAATCCTATTCCTTCAAGAACATTTGTAATATCATAAATTCTCCTCTTTTGGACCTGAAAAATAATTAATATTTAGATAGTGAAATTTGAAATAATCATATGTTTCAATTGCCATTGTTCTTATTTTCTGCAGTTACTTTATAAGGGTAGTTATGTAATTATGTCATACTTCTAATGTAACTGCAGCCTTGTTAAGATCAATAATGCCATCTTTGTCCGCATGTATCAATTTAACAAACTTTTTTGTCAGTAGACCTGTCAACATCATAACAGAGTTTTTAATTAGTAAATTATTAGAATAAAAACATAATTTACAACCACACTACAGCTTCCGATAATCAGTAAATTACATAAATCGTCCATGTGGTTACTATGAAATTACGGAGTTGGTCCCTGGACTTTACTTGTTACACGAATGGTCCAAAATTTTGAAACTTGTAACACGAATGGTCCATGAAGTTACAAAAAATGTTTACTTTTTAGGGACCAATTCCGTAATTTCATACTAACCACAGGGATGATTATGTAATTTACTCATGTGAACTCACCAAGAGAAGTATCATAGCGACAAGCACCAGGTAAATTAAGATCAACTGTGTCTGCAAAAACTTAAATTAAAATTTGAAAAAAAATAATCACAAATTGATGCATTAAATTTACAAATTAAAAAAAGTGGTTAACCAGAATTTGGTTGATTTCTGGAGGCCTTTGATTTCCTATTTCTCTTGCCAATATTAGAAGCCAGCTGTCGAATTGAAGGATAATCCACTACTTCAGGTTTGATGGTTTCTTGCAGAACAGGATTTGGATTTACTGACTGGTTTTTGATGGTTTGTTTTGGCTGTTTCGAAAAAATGCAATTATTATATACATTTTCACACGTGTTCTACAATCGTTGACTCTTTGACTTTCCACTTTTGGTGTCTATTTTTAGTTTTCATATTACTCAACTCTTTCTTCTATTATGGAAAACATTTCAAGGTTTGACCTAATTTGCAAGGATATGAATGTTGGGATCTAGATGTAGATGCAGATACGTGCATTCTAAAACATTAAGCTTATATTTTTACAAGTATGTAACCAATGAAGAAAAAAATTAACTCAAATGGAGTGCATGCTTAAGTTCAAGTATTTCATGTAGTTACAAGAAATAGTCAGCCTTTGACCTTGAAATTCAAACACATAATCTTTCCTTTTACACTTGAAACTGAAAACAAAAACAGCATAGGCATGTTTCCACAATGAATGCAACTGAAAGTAATGAGCTACTAAGCAATGCTGAACATGAAAAAAAAAAACAGTAAACAGATTAGTTTTTTCTTTGAATAAGCAGTCTGGAAAACAATCAATGTGTACCTATGGAAACACAGAAGCTATATAAACAAAAATCATACAAAATAAGCAACAATCGATCCTCAAAATCAAACAAATCAACAACAAAAAGTCACCATTAAGCATCTCAAATTCGTATCTAAACAAGCGTTACACACAAACGCACATAAAAAAGGAAAGTAATCAAACAATCAATGTGTATTCAATCAAATAGAAACGCATATCCTGAACAAACAACTGATTTTCAAAATCAAACAAATCAACAAATAGACACACAGAGATAGAGATAAATAGACGAATCAACTCACTGCAATCAGGAAGATCGGCAACTTGTGATTAGAAATCGGATGAGGATTGCACAGATTGATCTGGCGTTGTACGTGCATTCTAGATAGGGCTTTTCGAACAGACAGATTAACATCATCAGCACCGGCAGCAACCGACATTGACATCGCAGCCACCACCGCCACCACGACTGCCGGAGCAGAGCTGAGCACCGATTCTGGAGTTTGATGCTTCTTGTCTCTATCTGTGTGTGTGTTTTGGTGTATAGAATATAGAGAAAAAGGACAAGAGTTGAAACGAAAAAAGGGTGGTGAAGAAAGAAAGGGTTTATGAAACAGCGGGAAGGTATGAAGGCAGGCGGGATTTGAGAAAGAAAGAGAGTTCGAATGCCACTTTGCTTTCACCATCTTATTAGGGCTGGCCCAATTACAAATACACTATTTTTAAGAAAAATCAAATATTTCTTTTTATATTTTTAAATTAAATATAACTTGGCATCATTTTTATAATAATGAAATAGAGTAGGATTCTCAGTTATAGGTGTAATTAAATGTCTATTATATATTTTATACATGCGTACGATTAAAATTAGATTTTAAATTGAACTATTACTTAACACATTAAATTTTAATAGATTGATTAAAATTAATGTGAAACGTTCAAGGAGGTTCATCATTTTTATCAAGTCTTGAGTAACAAATCTTAATCATTAATCAATAAAATCTAATGGTCAAGATTAATCACATATTTTATACATAAAGGGACATTTTGGTCATTTGACATTTAAAAAAATTTTGATTTTTTTTTTTTTTATTTTAATTTTTTTTATTTTTTTACCTTTTTAGTTATTAATTGAGGAGTATTTTGGTCATTTTGAAAAAAAAAATATTTTTTATTTATTTTTAATTTTTTTATTATTATTTATTAAAAAGTATTATTTTTAAAAACATTATTATTTTTTCATTGATAACACATAATGTGATTGCATAGTAAATGACATGTGACTGCATTCTGAATCACATGTAATTGAACTAAAACATCAAATGTGATTAAATATATACAATCACATGTGATTTTACACTAAAATCACATGTGATTACACTAAAATCACATGTGATTAAGTCATACACGTAATTATCAAATAAATATTATTTTTTAACAAAAAATTATTAAAAAAATATAAAATAAAAAAAATATAAAATAAAAAAAAATTAAAATTTTTTTAAGTGTCAAATCACCAAGATACCCCTTCATAATAAAAAAATCAAAAAATCAAAAAAAATAAAAATTCTAAAATAAAAAATAAAAGTAATAAAAAAATATTTTTATTTTTTAAAAAATGACCAAAATACCCCTTAATATATAAAATATGTGATTAATCTTGACCATTAGATCTTACTGATCAATGGTTAAGATTTGTTCATCGGGACTCCGTAAAAATAATGGAATTCCTTGAACGCAACTCTAAAACTAATATAGATTTTATTGTATGCGTATTAGTCTCATGAGAACTTCAAAAAAGTTTGTTTGGAAATATCAGGAACTTAATTAGCTTTTTTTATAGGGTCATTATTGAATATTTTTTATAGATGTAACTTGTAAGGCCTATACCAACAAGGCAACAATTCACATGTTTCTCTTTTGTTCTCTTCATACTTTGACATGAATTCTCATCTCTTCCCCATCTCTTCAAATAAGTGACGAGGTAGCGGATAATTTGTAGAGAGTTTTATTTTTATTTTTCTTTTTATTTTTAATAGTTTATTTTATTAATACTAAAATTCTGTTTTATTTTAGTTCTTATATTTTTTAAAGTTTACTTTTATTTTTTAAGAATATATTAAAAGAATTATATTTAATTAAAAATGATATATGATGTTGACAAGATAAAAATGAAAAGTGAACGAAGAAATGTTAGTCTTGATTTGCCAGTTTCTTAAATTTCCCATCAGTAGGAAAGAAGTGGCGTGGAAAATTAAAGAGGTAGAGAAACACGTTCGGTTGTACAATGTATAACCATCAAGGTTCTAAAAGACGCAAGGCGCGGCGTGGCGACACCATCAAGCCTTGAGCATGGCGAGTCGTGGCGAGCCATGACGTATTTCAAGGCGTGACTTAAGGCAACAAATTTTTTAATATATGGTATAAAATTCAAAAACAGTTATATATCTATTGATTTAGGGGGTGTTTGGAATTGCTTATTAAAAATAGATTATGCGTTTTGAAAACGAATAATCAGATAATCAGCGGTTACAAAACGTGATTCTGAAAAGTAGTGTTTGGATTTGATTATGATGTTTGAAATCGCAATAATCAAATAATCCATTTTTTAGTGTTTGGCAAATCTAATTAATGTTTGTTTAAAAACGTAAAATGGCCAAAATAGATATTTTGCAAAACATATCTCTTGCTCAAAATATCACATTAACCATCTAGTAGCAGCAAATGCCGTCAAATAACCAAAACAAAACATAGTGTATATATAACCGATCAACAATAAAAAGCAACAGTAGCAACAACATAGTGTATACTTCGTATATCATAGTAAAATGATCAAAAACATAGGGTCAAGTACATCTCGAAATTAAGACAAACAACTACCGAAGATGGCGGGGAATTAATCACGAAATAATGGACCATAATACATGTGATGCATCTCTAGATTTTTGTTCCTCAATATTGCAAGTTCTCTATCAACCTAGATAACAAACAAATAAACTATGGTCAGTAATGTTTCTTTAGAAAAATGAAAGTGTCAAACGTAAAAGTTATTTTTTCATCCCACCAACTAGGTGTTACATCAATAGTTTTTCTCACGGGATCCCACCGAAGCCCAGGTTCAATTCTCATTAAACGATCATATCTAATTTTAAGTTATTTTCCCGTCCGAGCTTTTAAGTTATTTTCCAAGTTCGTCCATCCTATCTAATTTTTTTATGAGCTCTGTATATGTAAATTACCTTAACTAGAGACTTCTATGCACAATTGTTAGTTAGATGATATATAAAAGTCAACTTAAAATATATAAACATGTTGGACCTTGTGAAATTATAAAAGGAAATTGATTATCAAAATTAAACTATTTTTGAGCTTATATATTATTGCTGTGAAGAACCTAATAAAATTGAGAACCTAATTTGTTTATGAGTTTTGTATATGTAAATTACCCTAACCCTAGACCTCTATTCACATCAAACAAATAATTTTACACAACTTTTGAATAACAAACGTGATATTGAAAATCCTTCGATCGAACTTTTGAAATCAAAGAATATCAGAAAAATAGAAGAATCAAACTCTTAAAATCAAACAATATTAGAAAAATAGAAAAGAAAAGTTAATACCTTGAGAGAGGCGATGCCTGGTTCGTCGGCCGTGAACAGTGGTGGCAAAGGAGTGACCGGAAGGCAGAGAAGTGTGGTGGTGGAGGCGGCGAGAGAGAGTTAATTGTGTGGTGAGGAAAAGGGTATGTTGGGCTTTTCTAGATATGAGTGTATGGTTTTGAAACGGCGTTATCAAAGAGTCACTTTTTCAAAACGACGTTTTGAGGAGGATAAAACGCAGATAATCAATTATTTAGTTTTCTTACCCAAACATTCTAAAATAGATTATTGATAATTCACCTGGAAACTCAATCCCAAACACCGATTTTCATATGTAAAGTTTATAATAAAAGATGTTAAATCTAAATTTATAATTATATCCCATTATTTTTTTTTTTTTAAAAAATTCAAATTTTACAAAACTTTTCAAAAAAACTCGCAATAAGGTGCGCCTTATCGCATTTTTCCCCGCCACGCCTTATATTGCAGCCATGTACTATTTTATAACGGCGGAGTCGCGCCTCACGCCTTGACGCGCGTCTTTTAGAACCTTGATAACCATCATCTAAAACATGAATTTTATTGTGTTTTTAAGAATGTATTTAATGTTGATAGAGCTAGAAAAACTTCATTAAAAAAGAACTGAAAATGCCATAAGAACACTAAACCTAAATTACATCAACCGAAAAACCACATTTTCAGTTATTGGGTTAGTTTGTCATTGTATATTTTAGTGCCACTCAACAAATATCCACCAAAAGCACTCATTTGCATGTGTGGGTGGCTTCTTGGTAGAACCTGAAAACATAATTTCAATAGAGTAAATTACACAATTGGTCCTTTAGGTTTTTACCATTTAACATATTTGGTCTTTAACTACACTGGTAGTCCTTATTTATGAAACTATTGACACGTTTGGTACTTTACCTAAATAGACGTTTATTTTTCCCGTCAAGTATGGTAACGTGTGATGTATGAGTATCCTTTTCCCTTTCCCTTCACCAATTTGAAACCCATAAAAACTCGTCTATTTGACGGGAAAAGAACCAAACGTGCCAATAGTTTCAGAAATAAAGACTACCAATGTAATTTATGAAACTAAAGAACCATTTGTGTAAATTACTCTTTCAACTATTTTATAAACTTGGCCTATTTTTAGATAATAAATCATAACCCAAATCCGTTAATTATGAAAAGGTACCTGATATTCACGTAGCCAAGGTTCTGTAATTTGCAGGCCAATTGCCATTTTCTCAGCCTGGAGATTGTGCATACACGTTGCTAATGGCTACAATTAAATAAAATCAATTTTTTATTTTCAAATAATTGGAAATAAAAATATATATTTTAAATATATAGATATTAGGGTAAGAAGTATAAATATAACCTGAAGATATTGGTGATAAATAACAAATGGAGCTGAAACGGATAGAAATGGTAAAACCTCCTTCACAACACTCCAAGCATCAACATCTGGAGCAGCAATTATAAGGCTACAAAATCAAACTAGAAATTAATAACTAATAATAATAAACTAGATATAAAAAGAAAATAATTTCGTATAATTATAATTAGTAATTAAAAAAAGCAAGAGGAATTCAACCTTGAAAATCCATTTTCTTTCCACATCTTAACTGCATCTTGAGGAGCTTTTTCTCCTGGTTTTGCAGTTTTTTGTATTTTTGATCGACTCTCAATATCAGTATTATTATTACTATTACTATTATTATCATTATAGTTATTATTATTGGAATTAGGGGTCTCATCCTCTGTAGTCACTTCCATGCTAACAGACACCGAAGATAATGATTCCTGTAAACAACAATTATTTATATTTATTCCTCCATTAACTACATTATAAACCATTTAAATAAAACTCTTAGATCCTTCAAATTATGTAAACTTAAATTACGTATATACCCTCTTAATATACCCTCTTAATTTGTAATAAAACCTCCAAAATCATTATTTTTCTTCAAATAAGTAGATAGGTAGATTATCATCATAAAATATAACTTTTGTACTCATATTTTGACATACTAATTAAGGACAAATTGCATAAAAAGGAACTTACGTTTTCTAAATTTTCCATTTGAGGCACTATACATTTTTTATTATTTATTTATTTATTGCAACCAAAATGAGGATTTTTTTTAGCATTTTTAGAATATTTCTGGTTACATTTTGGTCAAGAATAAGTCTGTATTTTGGTTACACAAAATAACTTTAATACCTTTGATTGTGGGAAAAAAAGTTCAGTGCCACAAATGGAAAACTTCAAAAAGTTTGGTACTTTTTGTGCAGTTTGGCCTCATTATATTTTATAAATGGGACAAAAAGTGTTTCAGATCGACCCGACCCGACCCGACCCGTGACCCACCCATTTTAACACCTCTAAGTGTAAAAATGCAAGTACTTATTTTAACTAACATTTAACTGACTTGATGAATTATCAGCACCATTTTCTTCAGAATCTACATTTTGAGAAGCAGAAAGTTGAGCAACAGGCAACCTCACAATCCTGAAACAATTTTGGAGCATTAACATTTAGTACATATCTAAATTAATTTTTTGTATTTTAGCAAGTCAAAATTTAGAGGCTTGCAAGGATGATTTTAAATTTAATTTATTTAATAAAAAGTGGTATACCTTTTGTTAATTTCATCACCAAAGTTGAAGATTCTTACAATCTCCATAGAATGTGGAGAATCTCCACGATAGGTATTGCACACATAACCACTACCTGTTAAATGTACAACAAACCAAAAATTACATAATGTAAAAAAAAAAATCAAAATTGTACCAATCGTCCTTATGATATATGCCAAATTGCACAACTCATCCTTTAGTTTAAAAAATTACGCCCACAGTCCTTATTTTAGAAATATTTTGCACCCACAGTCCTTAAGTCTAACGTTCGTTAATTTATTTGTTAGAAAATTACATTGGTAATCCTTTAAAATTACACCAATAGTCTTTTTTATATTAAAATATTTAACGGACGTTAGGCTAAAGGACTGTGTAGCCTGTAGGTGCAAAACGTTTCCAAAAAAAGGACTACCAGTGTAATTTTGTTAAGTAAAAGACCATACGTGAAAGTTGGAGTAAACCTCAGGGACCATTCTTGTAATTATTAGTAATAAAAAATAGCCATGAAAACAAAAGTTTATACCTCCCAAACGCTCTGCAACAGCACCAGTAAGCATACCACCAATCATATCCACCACAAGAACATCAGATTTTGCAGTTACATTACCCATCGAGAGCAAAAGAGATAATGTGTCAACTCGCAAAAACCTAAATTAAAAAAAAAAAAAATTCTCAACATAATAACAAATAATTAAGTTAATATTATGTTATTTACCCGATTCTTGCTGGATACTTCTTGAAGTAAGTGTCACATATACTGAAAGGAATAGAAATAAGTCAACATAAGAAATGTTGGAGAAATTAATATGATATTAACTAGAGTAAATTACACAAATTGTCCATTAGGTATGTAACACTACCATATTACATAAAAGGTCCTTTAGTTTCATAAATTACACTGGTAGTCCTATTTTTAAAACTATTGACATGTTTGGTCATTTACCTAAACAGATATTAACTTTTCCCGTCAAACAAAGGGTTTTTTTAGGTTTCAAATTCGTGAAGGGACAGGGAAAAGTACAGATTTACACCCTCGTGCATCACACGTGACCATACTTGACGGAAAAAGTTAACGTCTGTTTAGGTAAAGGACCAAACATGTCAATAGTTTCAAAAATAAGGATTGCCAGTGTAATTTATGAAACTAAAGGACCAAATATGTATTATGGTACAAACCTAAAAGACCATTTGTATAATTTACTCTATTAACTATTAAGAATTTAAGATTACCTTCGGGCAAAAGGGCGTCTTAAGAGCACTTTTGGGGCGTACTTTTTTTGTTTTTTAAGCCTGTATTTTTCCTGTGAAAATGATGTTTTATTCTCAAATGTTGCACTGTTGGCAATAAGAGCTTCAACTATATCATTCCCAATTCCCTCTCTGATCAGAGATATATTTAATTCATTATTGTAAATATAAATATAAAATGGTAATAAATTTAAGTTATATATATATATTTTTAACAAAATATTCACAGTTCTAACCTTCGCAGTCCTTCTATATCTTCACCAGTAAGTGTTTGGGCTGTATTATTATCAATTAACGCACGATTATCTCTTGATTCGTCTTTTAAGTCACATTCTTTCTTGTCTTCATTGTTATTGGCTGATATGAAATTAATAAAAAATATATAATATTTTGCAAAAAATATTATATAAAAAGAAAGGATTTGATAAACAAACCTTCTGCAGTTGGTATGACACTAGATAAGCAAGGACCATTTATTCCATTTTCTACTTGAAATAAAGAACCAAACGGACACCCAATTAATGGCTGAAGTGGGTAATTCGTATTCCCAATTTTCACAATCCTGAAATCAGATTAAACAAAATCCAAAAATCTATCATCAAAACAGACATAAAAATAGCTGAATTAATCTCTCCTATCTGGAAGAAGAACAAATTTTATAAAATCCAAACTTTAAAAGCTAATTTGGTAATGAAGCTTAACTACATGAATTTAAAAGGTAGCTACTGATGTTAAATTGAAATCAAAATTCAAAATGTAGGTTACTTCTGGAACTGAGGAAATTGATTACTTACGATCCAGCGGTAAGGCGAGAGAAAACGAGGCGATCGCCATCGTTGATATCTAGCAAAACGCTGCAACCTTCCCAAGTTATTCGACGGTTTTGATTTAAATTCTCATTTTCTTCAGCTGTCGACATCTCTCTCAAATTAAAGAAATTCGAAAGTTATTAAAACTCAAGACGATTGTGAAGATGGAGGTTTTAGCAGACACGAATTATTCAAACTCTTAATTCGAGTTTGAGGTGGATAAACCCTAATTAGGGTTTTTATGCAACGGATTCGAGCGGGCGGGATTGAAACTATCGTTTTCAGTCGTAAATATCAAACTGACAGCACAATCTAACGGCGTGTTTGGACGTAAGTTTACTCGTGCTGTAGACTTTGAATGCTTCTATTTACTTGTGGATAATGAATATCACTCTTAAATACTTCATTAGATTATTTAAAAAATGAGTAAGTAAAATATTAAAATTTAATTTTGTTATTATAGTTTTTAAAATGAAATATGATAGTCTTTGTATATCAACTACAATAAAGTTTTAATATAACTGTAAAAAGATATTTATCATTCTACGGAGTTATCTTTTAAGGTTGGTATTAATTCGTCAGATCATTGCCAACGGCTTGGCTTTCGGTTATGCTTCGATTGGGAAAGTCGTTGGCACGATATCTTTGGTTCGGGCTTCAGTTAATTATGTTTGTATTTAATGTATTATGTGAATGAGTCTCTTATAATGAGTGTGTCAATTGGAGTGTTAAATGAGACGTGAAGCTGATTTTATAAAAGGGATTTTCTAACTCATACCCAAAGGGCATGAGATAAGAGGCAATTAATGAACAACAAATTCCTTAAACAATTCAAATTGCATTTAATTAATCTCATGAATTAATAAAAAAGAAATTCATTAATGATAATCTATACATTTTTTGGAAAATTCAAGATTATTAAATGACTTTTATCACATGCCCTAAGGGCATAAGTTAGCCAAACCCTTTATAAAAAGCTGAAGTGTTAATTGATGATTAGAAGTGTTTTTATGTAATCTTTAAACTGTTAGGCGTCAATAATACATTAATACATATCCGTAAGGCAAGTCAATAGTGATTTGCCATGCACCCTATGGACATGCCACTACTTGATCAATTCCATACTGTTGGATCCCAATAACAGAAATGTGTTGCGTTATGATAAGTAGAGATGATAAGATAAAGAACACACAAGTTTTCAATGATTAAGAGTTTATTAAAACAACTTAATACAATACAAAGTTTGCGGAAATAGATAGTACACACTAACTAAAACTCTATACTTGAAGTGACACTTTTGCTCGCTCAAACTAGAAGACAATGCAAGGAGAGTTATATCAGCTGATACAAACAGCTGATATTGAATGCCTTAGTAATAACTATGGGAGAGTTAATACCAGACAATAACAAACTCTCAGAGAATGTTCTTGTACTATGAATGTTAAAAGGTGTGTGTAAATGCAAGCATTTACGTCTCTATATATAGCCCAAGATCCATGTTCCTTTGTCCACAAGTTAATCGACGTGTAAACATATCATTCGTCGATGTAGACTTGTCCACGGAAACATTTAATGCACTTGCATAGGTTATAGTCCCAAGTGTACTTTGTGTCAACTTCTTTTGGCTACATTTTCTGACGCATGGTGAAAAGGTGTACTATGAAAGTACAAAAGTAGTTGACTTTCCCTTTACATGCTTGGAGGGACAAACGATGATGTACTGACATATTATCTTCTATTCCAAAATAGAAGATCTTCATCGTTTTCTTCTTCTTTGAGCGGGAAGGGGAAATGTTCAAAGTGTCAAGAACATTTCCACTAAGTCTTTATCTGCAGCAGGTACCATCAGCTGATTCCACAATCAGCTGGATGGTATTCTTCTTGTCTTTTTCCTTTTGCCATAGACTTCGAATGAACTCTCTTGTATAGCTGCTGATATGACTTGATTCCTAGAGCTAAGTACGCACTCAGCTGAAGGTTTATTGCATATACTTGCTTCAACTGAGATACATACTTCAGCTGATATTATTCATCTTAGCTATCGATCATCAAATCTTATTTACTTAGTCTAGGGACTAATCTCCCCCTATTTGATGCAATCGAATAGCTGTATAAGTATGAACCTATAATGATTCAGCTGTTTGGATCAGCTGAATGTTTATGTGCTTTGACCCTTTGGGTTCTTTTGTATTTGTTAATCTTTTTACAATTTTTACAAGTATATTACAAAAATTTTGATTTTCTATTGATATGAAGCTGATAAAGTACAAGGAAAATTAAAAAAAAAAACAGAATTACAATGTCTTGGGCATTGCTTCCCCAACGACATTGTGATATAGTGAGCTGATGGCTGAGTTGATTAATTTCTTCATTTCTCTTCCCTCTTCAGTGGAGGAACTCAGCAGCTTGTGATAGATCATAAGTTGATCAACATCACATAGATCTAACTCATCAGCTCGTTGAAAGCAATGCACCTTCTTCTCCAGATAGCAAAAGCCATAGATTGGTTCTTTGACGATCAGCCCAGGGACAAAGTTTACTCCCATGGGCACAGATCTTGTGATATTGAGTCTTGGTCGTTTTGAAAATATTATTGAAGGCCCAATATCAAGTGTTCTGGGTTCAGCAAAGGGCTCGGGGAGAACGGACTTACGTTTCTCCCCTCTTGCTGAGGAGCTCTCACCAGCGGGTTTTCTGACAGCAATAGCTTGAGACTCACGCAATTCAGTTGGTATGTGATTTGCCAAGTCAGGAGAGTGTCTCATGATCTTATCGCATAGAGTCCTGAAGGAGAAGTTTGCGACTTTTATCTCGCTTTCCAGATCTGTTATAGTAAGTGATGGTTTTGCAGATCTGGCAGCTGCTAGCAACTCATTCCATTCAGCATAGTTGAGTTGAGTGCTGATCTTGTTCAGAGGAACCCTTTCAGAAACAACAAGTCCTCCAGCTCTATATATTATGACTTCTTGTGGAGAGCTGGATGATGACTTGGGGGCCCTTACGCTGGTGATTTTTACTTCTTGCCTACGCTTGTAAAGAACCTTGTTGAACAACCTAATGTTCTCAGCTCTTTCTGCTTCAGCTCTCTGAAACAGCTCTTCTTGAGTTTTTCTTTGAAGGGCAATAGCTGTTTCGAGATAAGCGTGGTAGAAGTGGGCTCCCCCTCAGCAGGTTGAGGATTCACCGGTAGAATGGGCTGAGGGATTTGGATTTGCGGGGCTTGACTTGTGGGCCCTCAAATGATTCAAAGGAATCAACGATTTTAACAAAACCAGTTGAGGGGTCTTCTGTCCTGAGGCCTTCAGGAGCGGTGAGTGTTGATTGCATGGTTGTCTCACCCGCTAAAGCAGTTACCTCAGGTGTTTCAGTAGTGACGAGTGATGTTGGAATTTGTGTCTCGTCTACTGAAACGTCTTCTTCTGGTATCCCAGCAGAGGTGATAGGTGGAGATCTTAGGGTCTCACCTGCTGGAATGTCTTCTACATTGGCTCCAACAGCAGAGGTGATTATGGATTGTGAAACATTTTGTTCACCTTGTTGTTCACCTGCTGAAGTAGCTTGATCTTTCTCCCACTCAGAGAGTGCCAGAAGAAGAAAGGTACTCTCTGGTGCTGAAGCAGGATGGACAACAACGGCACCCTCAATTAACTTTTGAAGAATGGGGTCGAGGGTGCCTTGGAGACCAGCGACTTGGGAAGTTAGCGAGCTGACCTAAGTCTCCAATTTGTCCATTCTTGTGGACACAGCAGAAGCGGACTCCTCAATAGCCTTAGAGAGTTGGCTATGAGTGTTGGTCAGCAGAGACTCTTGCTTTGACTGTGCAAGAGCCAGACGATCGACAGCTGGTTGGAGAGGAAATACCTTGGAGGACAAGGTATTCAGCTGTCTTTCGACTTCTGCTTCAGATTCCCGAGCTTCGGAGAGAAGCTTGTCTTTCTCGACTCTGTCAGATTCGCGAATGGAGTTCAACTCTTGATGAATATACGTTTTGAGAGTGTTGAACTCGCTGGTGTTGAGCCGTATCTGATCAGAAAGAAGAACCAGCTGAGGAGTCTGAGTGTGAACCTCAGTGTGCAGAGAAGTTATGCTGGAAGAGAGATTCTCAGCAGTTTTAGCAAACTTCTCTGGAACATCCCTGCGAAGGGTGTCCATATGCTTACTCAGCATGGCCATCCCAGGTCGAATCTGGGATGTTACAACTCTAGACATCAGAGCAGCAGCGGCTTTGATGGGAATGCTTCCTCCAGCTTTACTGGATTCAGCATGGGATACTTGGATGCTTTGGGGGAAGGGGTCCGGTATGTCTCCAGCTGGAGGGGTAACCTCAACTGTGGAAGTGGGTGTTCCTGAGGTAGGAAGAAGAGTTCCTATGGGATCCTCAGAAACTTTGGGGGTGAGTTGGGTCCAGCTGAAACTTCTGGGGTTCTGTCAGAAGGGTAGACATCAGCTGCCAAATTGAATTGAAGCCAAGGTTCATCTACTCCTTCGTCAGCGGACGAATAGTAGGGCTGAAGGGGCTCATCAGCAGAATCAAACATCACATGGAATGCTGTTTGATTACCTTGTGCCGGTCTCACCAGCCGGCGAAACTGGTATAGAGACATGAGGAAGAGTTCCTCTGGGTGGTGGGTCAGGTGCCTCACAGCTCAGTTCGCGAATACGTTCGCGATCACTGGCAGCTTGGGTGGTTTCCTCAGTAACAACTGGGTCTACAAATCAACTCAGTAGTCTTGAGCACGGAATATAGCTCAACAATGGATTGCTCCATGTTATGCATGTAGGGTTTCATTGTACTCGATCGACCCATAGGACCGACCGCCTAACATGCTTGGTTCGAACCTTGCTGACCAAGAACATGAACTTGTTCTTGACCGGTTAAACCAACTAGCTAATTTAATCCTTAAATGCGGAACTGAGATTAAACCTAATCCTTAAACCCTAAAGGATTGGGATGTTGGAAATCTAGATTAGATTAACAAGAAAGAAACCTTGTACGAAGAACTCGAACACACACAAAGCTTGTGTGGTTCGTTCGACCATCAACCAAAGAACCCTAGGGTTCTTTGGTCGAATTCGTCCAAGAGGGGAGAAGGGAGAAAGATGTTTCCCAAAACATACCTTGTTGTTTGCTTAAGATTAGTCCGCTGATGATGAAGAAATCGAGCGATCTTCTAGTTGATCTAAGCAATGAACTTGTTCTTCAAAACTTGAAGAACACGAAGAACGAAGAACACAAAGGGTGTGTTCTAGGTTCGGCCGAATGGAGGAAGTGAGGCTAGGGTTTTGGCTTTTGTGGTGTAACCCCATAAGTGATCCCTAAGCCGTCTATTTATAATAGAAGGACTTTCACTTAGGGCCCTTCTAGTTTAATTAAGATTAATCTCTTAATTAAACTTATCCTTTTACACTTCCATCCCTTATAGTTTAACTAGTTTATTATTGTTGCACTTAACTATTAAATGTCTAGTATTAATACACTAATAATTCGGTACCCATATACACGAATTATATACTTGTATTTATACTTTTAATAACTAATTATATAATAACATTTATATAATTTCTACAACAATATTATCCAATTACTTATATGATTTAATAGCTTTAAATCATATCATGGATAATCTTTGATTAACACATTGTATATTTACTCAACTAGTAAATGTACAAACATTTGTATTAATTAGTTAGTTAAACTAATCTAGTAATAAGTTAAACTTAACTTAATACTTAACTGATTCATAATGACTATTATGAATCATTCATCTTCGTAGTATCATTGCTTATCTTGCTCGTATTACATGCACTCACCGGTGTGACCCTTAAGTGTTTCGTAGGCATGGATGTATCATCATAGGTTGACTAACTGTGCACATAAATCCTTAAGACTCCCACTTGTGCAAGTTCGTAAACTTTGTCTTAATGATACGAGCTACAGTGGCCTTCTAGATGGGCATGTAGGTAACCAACCCCATAAAAACAGCTTACGTAACCCAGGTATAGTTTATGAAAAACTCTTTAATAGCGTCTCCTAGTAAAGAACACTTTGTCTCTACTTCTCGGGCAAATATGTTATGCTTATCCCTTGCAGCACGATATTTGTGACAACGAATACGAGCATGGTAAAAAAATATCAACTCCTGTATTCGAAATCATTTTATGACTTCTTGATTCAAACTGCTGTGATAAACGACAAAGAACAAATCAGTTCGTTTGGGCACGGCCATGCACTTGTCAGTTTCTCATCATGTCAAAGGACCTATAAATATCTCTCCTTAAAAGGAGGTGCAATTACCATCTTGTTATATTTTATTCAAAATACAACTTCCTTTGTACCAAGTATCGCCTCGTATGACAAACATTTTTCAGAATTGTCTAAGACGAACCAAAGCACATTAGTCATTGTATCCTAAACCAAATACCTCAGGCTTAAGGACAATCCTAGTGAACAATACTTTTGAACTTTTCAACCACGAAGTATTGTCACGGTGGTCGTTCCAATGTTCGTTGAGCCTCCAACAGAATATCACCGATATTTGGTTTACACAAAACTTGTGTAGCTATCTTCGAAGAGTTTCGAATCTACCACCAAATATCGCGATGACGTTAACGTCCCATCAAGGTTCCCACCAAGACGAGTAGTCACGGATTTATACCTTTTTGAATAAAAGAACTTTCATTCATGGATATTGTAAAACATACAAAGTCTGAATAACAATGATACTAACTCATGTACTACTCCTCACTGGACATAGATACTGAATTATTACTTGATCATTACTTATTCCTTTTGTTTGTGTTGATTACTTAATGATTCTTACAACTTTAATTGTAACTTTATCACTAAACCAATCATTTCTATTAAACTAAAGATATAAGACGAGTATTTAGAAATACTGTTACTTTTGTCTTTGCTAGATATTGTTCATGCAACATTTAGAACATATTCTAGTCTTGCCTTTTATGTAATTCGGAAAACATAGGAGGATTGGAAATTAACTCCTTAGTTTCTTGAATTCATAAAACTATCCTTGTAACTAAAGCCCGTTGGTAAGACTTGGGCCTCCTATGTGGGAGGTCCCGGGTTCAAACCCCGTGAAATCCCCCTTGTGGCCACCAGCCTCCGTTGAAACGTGGGTCCCCCTCTGTGCTGAAAATGTTGGGTCTCATATATCGAGCCCAAGCAGAGGTGTGGATATCATTGTTAGGTGATTTACCGGGGAATGCACCTGTTGCTGGGTCGGGTGTCCGGTCACAATATGTGGCCAGTGTCAGTGGTACACTCCTTTACCACTCTTTTAGTTACTTCATTTGTAGATATTCTTACTAGTTAAAGAAATTTCCTTAAATGATTATGTTATCCACTGAAGGGTAAACAACCTATTAGATATGCAATAATTAATCACAAGACTTGTGATCACGCTATTAGGTTTGCAATAATCTAATTATTGATTATTTATTTCTCTTAACTCTTTGGCTAACGACTTGGTAAAACCTTGTTGTTAATGTCTTGCTAACTTATTGAATTCATTAACATCTTTAATGAATTATGTTAGTCTTAGCTCCCACTCACTTTTATGGAATTTAAGCATCTCTTAAACTACTCTGACCTAGTCAATAATTTGTAGTTTAATCTTTCAAGAATTCTATCAATAATTAAGATCATCTTTTGGATTTGCGAATATCCAACATTCATGTTTAGGGAATTATGATCTTTATCGATTACTGTATCTAACAAGTATAAGACACTTGAAACGGTACTTCCAATTCTTAAATACATTAGTATTCTTTTAAGAACTTTATTTAATGCCAAAGTCATTTCCTTGGATTTCTTAAATATCCATTATTCCTATAAGGGGATTATGACTTGATTAAATATTTTATTTATTACAAGTATAAAAAACTTGCAATAATACCTTTTAATTCTTAAATATCTTAATATAGTTTGTCTCTTTTAAGAGTTCATTTAATGTCTAAGTCATTTTGCTTGGATTATACGAATATCCAATTATTCCTATTAGGGAATTATGACTTCATTAAATCCTTTATTACAAGTATAAAAGACTTGTAATAACACTCTTAAAGTCTATCTTGATTATATCCAATATAATCATACTATATTAATACTAATACTTTAAAATTTTCTATCATAAGTAATGTCTATTACTTAAGATGTTTTAACTAAGTTCAATAATCTTTGAACCTTATGTTTCCATAAAGATCTTATATACTTTCATTAAAAAAAACTTTCTAATTACTAGTATCTAAGTACCTTGAGCTATCAAGACATTATTCATTCATACAACAATTTAACAAATATAAAACATGAAATATAGGTAAATCAAAAACTTGACTTACAATCTAGTCATAAACCTTGACTAGTGTAATCATCACACATGCACACAATATAATTCAACCATGGATTTGAAATTTATTAAAACTAAAGAAAAAGTTGTTTTAACAAAAAATTAAAATTATCCAAACAATAAAGTAAAATTGTTTAAAACGAATCCACAAAAATACTGAATTATCAAAACTTGATGCTCGTGGGATCATCACCATTTCATGTCGGTCGTCATCACTTTCCATCTCCTCCTGCAATAAGCGATTGCAAAAGTTAGATTACTCGTAATGTACTTTACAAGTATCTTAAAGTGATTAAGAAGTGTGGTTGTGTTACCTGAGGAACTTGCGTTTCCTCCACTACCACTTGCACCCTTTGGACAATTCCCTTTCCAATGCCCAGCCTCACCACACTTGAAGCACCGGTTCTCGGTCCTTGCAGTGTTAGGATTAACCTTGAGCACCGGTTACCGATCATGAGAACGTCCTTAGATTTGGTCCCCAAACTCAACTCAGCTGTCTTGAGCATGGAATGTAGCTCAGCAATGGATTTCTCCATATTATGCATGTTGTAGTTGACCACAAAAGACTTGTAGTCATCAGACAACGAGTTGAGTATAGTATCTGTTGCCATTTGCAACGGTATGGGGTGACCAAGTCTATTGAGGTGATCCATGTGCCCTTTCATTTTCATGACGTGGGCACTCACCGGCGTGCCTTTGACCATCTTGCAAGAGTTGAAGGCTCGATTGACCAGCTTGCTCTTGAAATGAATCCCTAAGTTGCTGGATCATCTCAAATGCAGGCACATCCATAAGTCCCGCTTGTAACTCAGGACTCATAGTGGCGAGCATTAGACAGCTCACATCGAGTGCATCACTGACATGCTTATCATAAGCTTGCCTCGTTTCAGCTCTAGCATTAACGGCAGGGGCATTTGGTACTGCTCTCTCCAAGACGTACCACTTTCTCTCATGCCTGAGCACAATACGAAGATTGCGCTCCCAGTTGAGAAAGTTTGACCCAGTCAACTTGTCTTTTTCGAGGATTGAGCGAAGTGAGAGATTGTTGGTACTTGTCGTCGCGATTACGTTTGTTGCTGCCATCTACAAATCAAACCCAGTTTAATTAGTAATCATCAATAAACATTCTCTAAAATATATTATAAACCCATAATTAATATTTAAGGCCTAGGATCCATATATCACATTCTCGCCGCAAGGTTTGGGCACTTCCCGACGAGACATGTTTTTTCTGTTTGGTAACATCCTTACCGATCGTATCAAGACTTGACATGATTCCTAGGGGTCGTAGAATCTTTAGACTTATAACTTATTACAACCTTGTACAATCTAATTGTACATTTATAAGTTAGTAACAAAGTCTAGTATGTTTATTCTACTCAAGTACTTCTTGGGCCGGGACTCCCGATTATCACCAAAGTAGATCAGACCATCTAAGACAGTGTGATGCTCTGCGCCGGGACTCCCGATTATCACGGAACCTTACTCACCCTAACACTCGCAATGATTTGAATCCATATCTAAGGTTCTTTATCCTTACAATATGAATATCGTTGAACAAGTGAGGTGTTCCATTAGGTGGATAGTACTTGGATCTAAGATTTTCTTGGGTTTGTTTAAGTCTTAAACTAAACTTAAACCTTTATTCCAATCTTAATCCTTGTTTAAAATATGTGACTTGTGAATTTAGGAATTCTACAAGACACCATTTTAAAGCTTAAGAATTATTCTTTAAAACTTATAGTTTCAAGAATTTACACGATTTTACATGTATTCCTAAAACGAGGTGTACAAAACATTTTATTAGGTTTTGTGAGAAACCTTATCTTATTATAAAACTTACTTGTTTTATTTTACTTGAAAAACTTAAAACTTATGTTAAACTTTTAATTCTATTATAATTCATAAACTTGAATCATAAATCTAGTTTAACACACCTAGTTTTTCATATGTCTAATAATGAAATTAAACATTTGTTTTGAATTACTAGATTCGACCAAAACTTATGTCTTAACGACACAGTTATAAACTTTGTGATTTTCTTGTGTAGCTCCCACTAGCTCCAACAACCATGATGGAACTTAAGCTAACACAATCACCGGTTTATACTTGGTGAAACTAATAAACTTATTATATAAAGACTATATATAATAATTCTTAGTTTGTTTAAACCTTTCTTACATTTAACTTAACTAGTTAAATATAGGTTCTTTGTTATTTATTCTTTGATCAGTAATCTAGTATATTACATAACTTGTAAAATACTTATATTATACTTGTATAATTATCTAGTTATAATAACTTATAACTTTATACACCTTATAATAATATGTAATGTATAACTTTGTATATTTCTAGTGAATCATATAATTTCAACTTGTACAATTTCTAGTTATATTAAAATCATAACTTTGTACTTTCTAGTTTTGATTATATAACAACTTTATACAATAACTAGTTATAATATTATCCTTTAAGATCAAAGTAACATTACTCTTTTAATTGTTCCATTAGTATTTAATATATACATATATATATATACACTTGTAACATTCTAATAAGAATATTACATCTAACATACGTATGTATTTTAATGGAACTCATAGGGGTTAGGTTCTTAATGGACTCACGAGCTGAAGTTGGAGAGGCTTTTAAGCTAGTGCTGTCACACTCACTTGCCATATGCCCACGATCTCCACACTTATAACATTTTCTGTTCTTTTGTAGTGGAGTGGAAGGCGAGGCAGCGGGGCTAGGTACAGGACCTAAAATCCCTTTCTAATTATCCGAGAAAGTCAGAGTTTGTACGAGTGATGTCAGCTTACTGACCTTTCCTTTCAGCCGTTTGACAGACACAGCTGAAGAAGGACTTGGAGTGTTTTTAGAAACACTCTTACCTTTGTTCTTTGCAGCTCGGGTACGAACTCCAACTGGCTCACCCTTAAAGGGTGTAAGAACAACTTTCTTTCCTGCTGTCTTGCTAGTCTTCTTCTGAGGTCTAGCAGAAGCAGCAGGCGCTGAACCCAAGATAGACTTACTTGGTTCAACAATGACTACTGTGGGAATCCTAACAACTATGGCAGAGGAGTTAGCTGACGACTCTTCTCCAGTAGTTTTAGAAGGTTCTTCTGTGGACATCTCAGTAGCATAGGTTTTGGTAGACTTAACAAAGCAACCAAAAACCAACTCTTCAGCTGGCACAGAAGCATCAGCTGTCGAGTAGTACGGATCATCCGTACTGCTGTCAGGTACAGCAGCTGCAGCAAGGAAATCTCCTCCTAATACAACTTGTACTTGACTAGGAATCTGTGAGTTGACACACTCACTCACACGTTTGGATGATCGAGACCATGATTCGCAAATCTTTTTAATTGCTTCCAGTTCTTTAACTTTTTCATTAAGATCGTGTTGAAGAACCGAGTTTATAAATTTTGTTTCAGAAAGTTCTTCTTTTAAAGTTTTGTGATCAATTAATATTTCTTTTAAAAATGCGTTTTCACGAAGGATAGCACTGTGTTTATCCAAACATTCACCTTTCAGCTGATCAATGAAGTGCAAGTCACAGATAATGGAATCAACAATATCTTTGGCTTCAGAAGCCTCGGCAGCGATTAGAGAAGATACCTTTTGGTGAACTATATTGACCCATTGATATGAACCAGCATCATCAGCTGTAATACTTTCATCAGCACGAGTCATCAAACACATTGTGGCCATTGGTTCATCATCATCAGATGCGCTGTCACCAGAGTTAGCCCAGTCGTGAGTTTCAGATACAAGACCCTTGTCAGCAATTTTGCCTTCAAGTGCCTTCTTTTATTCTAGGATCTTTTTGGTGAAGGCTTGTAGCTTTTTGTACTTTTCTTAAATGGACTCACCACTTGAAGAGGATGAACTAGCTTTCTTTTGCTTGCAGTCGTTAGCATAGTGTCCCTTCTTGTTGCATTTGTAGCATGTTATCTCAGAGATATCAGGTGTATTTCCAGAGGATCTGGAAGGTGCAATCGATGAGATGGGTCTGCTACTTGAGCCTCTAGCTGAGGAGCCCGATTTGCCTTTGAATTTTTTTCTATTTTTGACAAGTAGGGCAAGCTCAGTTATAAGGGCTTCATTATCTTCGTCTTCATCGATCTCTTCGATGCTGACCTCAGGTATGTTGAACAGATCAACAGTTGAGGCTTTGTCAGCTTCATCATCTGAGGGAGGATATTTATTCTGCTGGGTTTGTTTAGAGAAACAAGAGCAACTGAGGATCCTGAGGAGCTCACTTTAGAGTCCTTTGGAGGTTGAAATTTGTTGAGTACAGTTCTCTCATGACTTAGAAACATGCCATAGAGAGAGGAAAGAGTGTAATCTTTTAACGTGGGAGATGTACACAAATTTAGAAAAGACGCATACAACCAATATATGTGAGAGAAACAACATTTACATTATATTAGTTGTATATAAGTGAAAAGATGTGGATGTGAAGTTCTTAAAGAATTAGGCCTAATTTAAAAAAAAATTAATCCAACATTTGGTTATGAAAAGGTTTTGACAAATGGGATGATACGTGGACTGAATATAAAAGTCAAGCTTGTGAGGAATTTCAATTTTTAAACTGAACTCCGTTTAAAATTTCTAATGAATAGTGGATTGTTATCGCTAATGTATATATAGGTAATCTTATAATCAGGGTCTGGATCTGGTGAAGATTCAAAAACCGGTGAGTACTGCGAGTACAATTTTCGTCCACCCATTTTACAAAAGGGCATAAAGGTCTTTTTTGAAACCCCCATTTTCATCTTTTGTCACTTGTCCTATTATAATTGGATCTGGGTTTTTTCCCCTCACTTCGTTTTTCGCCCATAATTTTTTTTTTATTTGTAAAATAAAAAATCTAAAAATTACAAAAATATGTAATCACATTATGTGTTATTAAAAATAATAATTTTGAAAAATATAATAATAATAAATAAATAAATTTTTAAAAAATAAAAATTCTAAAAATAAATAATAAAAATAAAAATAATTTTTTTTAAAATGACCAAAATACCCCTCAATTAAAAAATATAAAAAATTAAAAAAAATTAAAATAAAAAATCAAAATAAAAAAATCAAAATTTTTTTAGGTGCCAAATGACCAAAATATCCCTTTATGTATAAAATATGTGATTAATCTTAACCATTAGATCTTATTGATCAATTTGAGATTTGTTCCTCGGGACTTGATGAAAATAATGGAACTCCTTTTAAACGTTTCTCTATACATTAGATATATTTGGACCCTAAAAAATTTAGCGTGCCTTCTTATCTCACACTACGCCTTGCCTAACCGTCATGATCTGTTTCGTAACATGGACGTCGCGCCTCACGCTTTGGCGACGCCATGGTGCGCCTTTTTTAACCTTGCTTCAGACTATACTTCATATATGCAAGTCTATACAATATTGATATGTTTATGTTATTGAGGGATAGTTGTCTAGTTGATTGTATTAATGTTGATGTTATTAAGAAATAACACATCGTATTTAAGTGTTTGCACTTTGCACATTTCAATAAAAGTACGACCAATAGTAGAAGTAATTTAGGGAATTAATTTTTACACCACATTTTTTTATTCGTATATTACTGTAACGCCCCGAATTTTTCATGGTAATTAAATATTACTTTAATTGCATTAAATTTAATGTTAAAGATTAATAGTTTAAATTATGAAGTTAATTAAGTCTAATAACATCTTCGTGACTAGTTCGTGACTAGCTGGGCCTGGTTAAGAATTGATGTCTTTTGGACTCATGTGCAAGTCTTGAGTGAGTGAGCCCATTAAACAAATTAGGAAATCCAGATAGGTCATTTAGATGCCATCACGTGTTGTAAAATTCTACCCTAGCAGCCGTCACCATCGATTCCTCAGTATTCTTCTTTTGGCGACCTTTCCCTCTTATTTCCCCATTGCAGTCACACCTTTCCCAAGAAAAGCTTTCATCGATAACACCTTCATTTCCGTCCGTCTATCCAGTGAACTACGCTCCCTCTGAAGCTGTGTTTTATAGTTTCGTTCATCGATTGAGCTACGTCTCTGTCCACCACCGGAATTTCGTTTTCTTTTCTTTTCCGTTTAGCTCCACCCGCCGAACAGAGACATGAGATCCTTTTGATTTCCGGTGAGTGTCACCGTTCCATTTCCGTTTAGTCGCCGTCGCCGCCGGTGTGCATCAGCTTCGTCCTTGTATGCCGGAGACACCACAACCATTAACGGTTCTGTTTACGCCACCACCGCAAACCCCACTTGTTCCTGTCCTTCCATCGCTCGTTTTCACCATCACGGTTCTGTTTTTCCAGTAAACTTCACTTCCATTTTTGTTCTCGGGTTTGCCTTACGTCGAGCCTGTTCTCACCATTGTTGACCTTGTACCGTGCTTGGCAGTATCGAGCAACTAAGGTTCGAAGAGGAGAGCTATCCAGCCGGAGTTTCATTTCTGTTACTGCATCGCCGCCGGTGAGCTCCGTGGTTTACGCGTCACCGCCGTGAGTTCTACTTGATCCCGTTTGTTTCGCCGGAGATACCGTACCCCCTTCTGTTTTGTTCTCGCCGGAGAACCTTGATGTATTCGTTTGTTTGCCGGAGAGCTTCAATATTCTGTTTCGTTTTCGCCGGTGATTCGGTATCACTCCATCCCGAGCAACTAAAGATTTCAAGCTGGGTGATCGGTATACTTTCTTCTTTTGTTTCTTTTTACCACTTCGGTTGTTTTAAATTAGCGAGTATTACTGTTTTGTTAAGAGGGAATTGTGGGTTTGATTATTTTGGTTTACTACTATATTAAGAGAAAAATCAATTTTTAAAGAAAAAGGTGGTCTTCAGTGATGGATGGAATTTTAAAACAAAAATAAAATCGTTTCGGTCTTTAACAGATTTGACTATCAATAAATTAATCCTTGAAGGTTTTGGGTTTTCTTATCTTGAAAAGGTTATTTCATAAAAAGAAAAGTTGTATTATTTATTAATAAAAAGGAAAGGGCTATTATTATTTAATCGGGAAACCTTGAATTTTGAAAGGGGTTTAAGCTTAGCTTAATCTGGATTATTTTCGTAATATAGGGTCGTCTAGACACTAGCCGGACAATAGTGTAGAGTGCCAGGAGATCTTCGGAGCATACATTATCGAGGTGAGTATTCTCACCGTGATATTCATTTTTAACGTTATACATGCATGACTTACGTGTTAAATTACTTGCACCATATTTGCTATCTGAGTTATCTGTTATCTGAGTTATCTGTGATCTGGGTTATCTGTGATCTGGGTTATCTGTGATCTGAGTTATCTGTGATATGGGTTATCTGTGATCTGAGTTATCTGTGATCTGGGTTATCTGTGATCTGAGTTATCTGGGCTAACTGAGTTAAATATGTTAAAGAGATAAACATATAATAATAAATATCTGGGTTGTAGGCTATATGTCTACATGGGATCACCTCCCGTCTGAGTTTTGGCTTACGCCTATCTGGGGTGTGAGGAGGGGCGAGGTTGATCTCTCGTCTCAAATCACACAAGCGCGCTATATAAATTTAAAATCTGAGAATAAAAATAATCTGGGAAATAAATCTGAGTAATAAACTGAGTAGAGTCTGAGTATGAGTACACCGATGTGCCCTCATGTGTTGTATGTTAAGATTGTTTACATTTTGTGAATATTCACTCAGCTTCCCCGCTGACCCAAAACTTCCCCCCATTATTTCAGGTTCTGGCAAAGGAAAAGAGCAGGTTGACGGTTGACAGCTGTATCGTTTCTGAGTGCTGATGTGGAACATTATTATTTATTAAACTTAGTTTTTATTTAAAACCTTTTTCCGGTTTAGTTACATTTTTAAATGTTAAACATTTATATATGGGTTTTATATTGGGATCTTTTTATTTAAATCTTGTATTTAAAAAGTTTTAAATTTTTGTGAAAATTTTGGGTGTTACAATTACAATATATAGCATCCTAAAACCGGCCTATTAGTTTTAGGTACATATTGATATTTGATAAATATCTATTTGACTCTATGTTGAATAAATTGATTAAATGTTAAATGACTTGTTTGACCTTTTATCCTTTTATGATATTTTAATCAATTAATGATATAAAATCTACAAATTATTTAATGAGAGACATACTCTGAGTAAATGAGAAACGAGGAAATTATTAATATTAAAGAGGAGTAATAAATTTTGTTTTACAAAGGGAAAATATTAAAAGTTTTGTTTTGGAGAAAACACGTAATAAACTGAGTTATTGAAACGAGTAAACCAGAGATTATTAAATCAAATTGATTAAGAATATTTTTATTAGACTATCAAGTTGAGTAAGGAGAAATTATTAATTCAAGAAAAAGAGAAATAATTACATTGGAGCTAAACGAGAAAATATCGAATCAAATAACGAGACGTGCATTTATAAGATAATTATATGAGTATACATAATGAGAAATTATTAAACCAAGTTAAATAAGTGAATACTCTATCAAATTAACAGTATATGTACCGATTGACATTGACGAGAAATCTTACTAGAATTAACGATGAAATCTTTATATAGGTAAAAGAAAATGTTTCCATGAAGAGATAAGGAATCTTGAATACGTCAAACTGAAGAATTTAATTAAGGAGAAATAATTAAAATTGGGGTATGACTACTAAAATTAAATGAATGAGCAATAGTTACGTAAAAAATATATTAGAAAATTTAATTTATTTTAAAAGGGTATTTATTGAAGCGAGTTTAACAATAATTAATAAAGTAGGTTAATAATGAGAAGCAATCAAATCGAGTTAAACGAGAAATATAAACACGAGCTATATAAGCTTATTAGACTAATTAACCGAGAATTTGCTGAGTCCAATTAATCAGAATTTTTTTTTTTAGTTGATAGAGTATTTATTTAAAGCAAAATTATGGAAGTTATTATCATGAGTTTTGTTGAAAGAGATGTATCCAAATCAAGTTAAATGAGAAACAAATTAACCGAGAATATTGAACTAGAAAGTATAAACTGTCGCTCGAAACGACAATAAATCAGATAAAATTTTGAGAAAGTGCAAATGTTATTTATGAGAAATGATAAATGAGGTAACTAAGAGTAGAAGACAAAACGAGACTGGTATTGTGAAACTAAAAAAAAGTGGAAATATTTCTATGAATCTGAGTTATCCGAGTATCACGTATAAGACTAAATATATGCAAGATTTTCTGAGTAATGTTTATGAGATTTTGAGTACCCATAGCTGAGTGCATGTTTGTATTTATCAGATATTGAAAATAAACTTTTCTTAATTCTGAGTGTAATCTGTTGATGAATTTTTAGGTGGGAAGTTGTAAACTTTGGGATCGAATCGTGACCAAACAAAAGTAGGTGTCGAAAGTAATAGAGGGCCCCTATTACCGTACGCACAAGACTTTTGGTTGGTTATGGGGAGATTTTGAGGGGAACGATGGACCAATGCTTGCTATTGTGAATTTATTATGTGCATATTATTTGTTTGTTTTATTTGGGTAGAGAATGTCAGTTCCAAACTCAAGGACGAGTTTTTCTCCAAGTGGAGTTGAGTATGGGTAAAAAGGAAAATTTCCAAAAATAAATTAATTATCATTATGCATTATTTATAATTATTATGAGCATGATGCTTATAGAAAGTTTTTTCTGGATGAGGATTTGAAAAGTATGAAATCTAGATACATATATTTGATTTGAAAATTTATAATAGCTACCAAATAGAGCAAATTGAGAATAATTAAATTAATTCTATGATATAACTATCGAGTTTATAAAATTAGATAATCAGGATTAATAGAGAAATTAATGAACCAAGATTTATCGGGTTAAATGCAATTGTGCAAAAGAGAAATGATAAGTACTATAATCATATAATTATAATGAGATAATGAGAAATCATTAAAAATGTAATTAATGGGAATTACTAATGAGTTAAAGGAGAAAAAGTTTAATTAACGGGAAGTTAATAGATCGAAGCATTGAGAATAGTTTATTTATGAGTAATTATTAAATGGGTTCGGCTAACTCATGCCCTAAGGGCATGAGATTAGAAGCATTAATTGAACAAAATATTTCCTATCAAATCAAAAAATGCATTAAATAAAGTCTAACATGACCATGACATGTTTATATGATATTACAAGTGGAAGTAATGGTGAGTGGATCTAATCTCCAACTTGTGTTTGGTTACAATCGGTTTGGTATTGCATGCTTGGGAAAAATGCAAGAATTGGGGCACTGAATGATGCTCACGATCGTGAACTCCGGGCAGGGTTTTTCGGGTCGTTTTTCGGGCGCGAATCTTTAACAGCTTGCTTGTTTGGAACCTATTTGATTGTGTTAAGTTAAATAGGTTATGTGCACTTATGTGAAGAGGCTTGGCTTGATTGGTAGCAACAACTTTGCTTGATTGGTAGCAACAACTCGCTTAGTGGTCAACCGAGGTTTGAGAAGTCAATGTCTAGGCATAGTGTATCGACTCATATGGTATTCGGACCTTACCTGTATACGTTATACGTAAGGGGGTTTACCGGGGAGTTGGGTACAAGCTTTCGGGTACCGTCCTTGGGCCGGCGATGGTTTTAGGCTCCTGCAGGACCACCGAGCTTCTTGAACAAATAGTGATTATGTGGTTATGTGGCTTTTTGATCGTGGAGATGTTTATGCTTGCATGTTGTGCTTTACAGAATTTGTAGATTATATTCATTCACTTAGTTTTGTGCTAATCCCTCCCTTGTTGAATTTTTTCAGGTTGATCGGTGCTTTGGACGGGATGATTGACCAAGCTCAGTTTGATATGTTTTATAAAATTAGTCATTTCGTTAAGTAACAGCGTTTAAACAATTATGTTTGTTTTGGGACTAATACGGACTTAAACTCGTAGCTTAAACTTAACTACTTTTGGAATCGCTTCCGTACTGGCTTTATAAAAAAAACGCTTTCAAATTTTGCGGTGTTACAAGTAATATTGCAAACTGCATAACATATCAAACAAAGATGATGATGTATAACTAAAAAAGTATGATACATAAATCACTCCCTTTTAATTTAATGTGGTAGTTATGTATATTTTTTACGTTAAGTAAAAAAAATTATGATTATATTTTAGTGATAAGAAGAAATGATTTTTTAAAGACAGAAAAATTCGATCTCTCTAATAAACATAAATAGATGATTAAAATAACATATAAAAATAGTCACAACAATAATTAAATTACTTACATTCTGAATATAAATTTGATCACCCGATGTAGCTTTTATAATATGAGTGTTCTTTAAAGAAAATTGAAAATACAACAATAATGAAATGAGTGATGTTTATCTTTTATCAACTAAAGTTTGAGACATCGAGTCAATCATATAGTTTTACCTTTTTATTGATCAAAAGCGATCCTGTGACCAATTATTTTTATTTATGGTACGCCTGCCCGAATGTCCAATATTTTAGTGCACAGTAAACCCAATCAAAACTTTACACGTTGTTTTCTTATTATCTTAATTTTTTTTTTAAATTTCTTCCGGTGCTTCCTTTATTTTATTAAAGTATCCCTTTAAGTTTCTTCACTTTTGATTTCTTTTTATTACTATTTACTTCCTCCGTATCAAAATAAATGAATCACTTTGAAATTCACGTTTTTTGAGGCAAAATAAAGTAATAAGAGATTAATGAAATTAAATAGGATAATTAGAATAGGTGGACCCCACTTTTACTAGGAAGATGACAAAAATAGATGGGCCCCACACCTTTAATGATTTTTAAAAATGATAAGTAAGGGTAAATGTGTAATTTTAAATATAAAAACTTACCAAATAAGGTAAATTATTATAGTGATTCACTTATTTTGATTCACCCTAAAAAGGAAAGTAATTCATTTATTTTGATACGGAGGAAGTATATTAGTACGATTATTATTATTACACTATTTTAATTATATTATTTTTTCTTTTTTTTGAACGGCAAGTTAGTAAGTTTGTAGTTCGGGCTCAAACGGTGACATTCACAAGGGGCAGTATGCCTTCCTTCGAACCCTACACATATTAACTATATAACATATTTACTATATAACATTTAAAATAAATTATTATTATTCAATAATAACATATAATGTGATTACATAGTGAATCACATGTGATTATATACTGAATCACATGTGATTGTGTACTGAGCCACATGTGACTGAACTAAAATATCAAATGTGATTACATAAACAATCACATGTGATTTGCCGACTCCTTTGCTCAGTGAACCCCGCATCTGAGGGTCGGGGCGTGGTAGGCCTGCGCCGGGGGAGCATAGGGAGGAAAGGGAGCCCGGACGGTGGAAGAGCCAGACACTAAAATTACATATAATTAAGTACTACACGTAATTATCAAATAAATATTGTTTTTTAATGAAAATAATAATAAAAAATAAAATAAAATCAAAATTTAAAATACAAAATAAAATAAATCAATTTTTTTTAAGTGCCAAATGACAAAAATACCCTTCACGTATAAAATATATGATTAATATTAATCATTAGATCTTATTGATCAATAGTTGAGATTTATTACTCGAAATTTCGTAGAAATAATTGACCTCCTTGAACATTTCTTTAAAAGCGAGATCACTCATTTTCTTTTGCCATCACATGAATTTAACGGATGCTATCCTTTTTAATTGCAATCATATTTTACTTCAGTTTGATTATTTAATATGTCTGCATGTATTTAACTTTTTTTTTTTAATTTGAACTGCAGGAAGCTAGAACAAAGGAGCAAACAAGTACAGTAAAGAAACGACTAACACATAAACAACGGATTACAAGTTTACAAAGCCAAATTGTAATACCTCAAATTTTAATACAAAACTTGAGCCCCGCTCGCCTTCGCTCGCTTTCCTAACTTGACCAAAATGATCATTTAATAAAGAGGAGAACTATCCCAAAATACGGATTTACAAAACCTTTGGTATGAAAATCAGATTATAAATTCGGTGTTACAAAATATATCAAAACCAAAGCTAAGTCTAAATCCGTTCTAGTGTTCTTCTACTCAAGGCCCCGCATCTCTATCTATGCGTACCTAAACCTTCGATCCCGAACCTGAGTACATAGCAAAACAAACAAGGAGTACGTGAGACAAAAACGTCTCGTGAGCTACATGGGTTTAGACCCGACAATAATAATAATGATAATCATAAGACGTATAAACAAACATGTAAGTAAATCATCCATCTAGCTAGTCACCCTATTGTGACTCTAATACTTTGCTTTCCTAGCAATCATATCTAGTTATCGGGTTGCCCCCGAACTAACTAGAACCACCTTGACTTATTAACCAAAATCCATCGCCATTAATAAGCCTCAAGATACCGGCAAGAGGGATTCGCGCAATCTACCAATACCTGCCTTACTCACCGGACTACCTCCAGTTAGCAAGACTACTATCGTGGTGGAGTCGATGAGAATCCACCCAACTGCCCCTCACACCACACCTCATGACCGGGGGTCCCCCGCATCATCACATCATCTCAACATTTCATAACTCAATGGTTATGTCAATCTAGCTCTCGGCTATCACGTCTATCAACAAACAAGTTAGTTCAATACTATTATCGGTATAACTAACTACTAACTACTAGTCTACACAATTAAGCAAATAGACCATAACACAAGTATTAAAGGAATTTCATAGGCTATGTACTCAGTAAATTTCCACACGTACTCACCTTAGCAATTAATGCTCCAACCGTGTTCTTGACACCAAAACTCTTGCTTCCACAATTTCACCGACTTTCCAAGATGTCACCGAAAGCCTAATACAATAATCATACAATGTTCAACATCACAATCTACTAATAATGTATCCATTTATCACTAGATACCATCAACTAACACTTTCCCCCAATTATGGTGATTTACCAAACCCTAGGTTTAACCAACCCTTAAGATTCTTACAAATCATAATCATACACTTGTTTCCTTTGTTAATATACCATCTATTAAGTGTATACATCAATTATTCACCATAAACCATAACCCCCAAAAGCTAGGGTTTCAACCCAACCATCAAAATACATAGATCTAAAGCTACAAAGATCAAGGAGTGAAGATATACCTTTAATCTTCGGAGTGAAATCTACCAAGGATTTGAGAAGAAATCAACCAAAATCTGCACTTGAGCTCCAAAATCGCCAAAGGGAAAAACTAGGGTTTACTATTGCATTAAATGAGCCAAAACCCGAATTTATTGCAGACGACAGGACTTCACGACGCGAACTAAGTTCGCGTCGCTAACTCTGCATGTCGTACGCATTCTTAGCGATCATTATCTCATCGCGAACTACTTCCCGCTCGATGGTCAAATTCGCTGTTGCGACTTCACGTTCGCGAACTAGGTTCACGTCGTGAACTTACTTTTTTACCTTTGTCTCGACCCGGTTTCGCCCATAACTTTCTCGTACGGTCTCCAAACGACACGAAACCAATTCCTACGTTTCTTAAACGATTTATCCTTATTTATCATATTTTTATACAATTTATTTATTTACAAATTTCGGGTCGTTACACAAATAACTCTTGATTCATAATTCAAATCAAAATATCATTTTTTGGAAACTAGTTAAATATTTTTCACTTACAAAATATCTAAAAAAACACCCCTCTCACGTTAGTTGCACCACTAAAATGACGTTGGACATCACTGAACTCATTGGCGGCAGTGGCAGAATTAGAAATTTTCATTAGTTGTAGCACTCTCACGGGGATAAAAAAAATGCAGAGATCAACAGTGTTGCGTTCTCTTGTGGGGTCCTAGGTGCAATACGTCGAAACAAAAACGAATTTTACATAATTGACTATATCTTATATACATCAAGTCTTCAAGAATTAATTTCATAAACCTACAAGACAACTATTAATTTTATAGACCTAAAGCTAAAAAAATTACAAGGCACACACTTTGAATTATTTTTATTTGGTTTAAGTTTTTGTTTGGGCTTGAATTTAGACTACCCTTTAATACTTGAGTTTTTTTTTAAGATTGATTTGTGCTATTGGTAGGGTTTTTAATCCGGCAAAAGCACTATACCGTAATACCAAAAGAAAAAATCTAAAAAATTTACGCTATAGGAAAAAATTTAACTAGTGTCCCGTGCCACTGCGGGATATATATAACATATCCGCCCCTGACTGGCGGTATCATGGCGGTAAGTTTGAAGCTGGCCACATCACCTCACATGGCCTTTGGCGCTGATGATACCCAAGCCTCTTATAGTTTGATACATATATGTGTAAGCCCCTGTCATTTTCTTTTTGTGGTCATAGTTTATTACATTATAATTCAATAACTTGTATTGTATGTGGTCTGTTGTAAACGTTAACTTGGGTAAAATTACTGCATATATAAGGATAACGAGTGTATTTCAAATTGGGTAAAAGTTTATGGCAAGTGGTTGTCTGTTCTACTGAATGTTTATATGAAAGAAATGTAACGCTAAACTATGTTCTGATATCCTAATGGTAAGAATCCTGAATGATTTTTTAGAGGTCACAAGTTCAATCCCTCGATGGGTAAATATTTAGCACATCGTCTAAAAAATTTCGAAAACAACCACGACGACAATTAAATCATGCACAATACGTCCAAAACCTAACCACTACGAATAACCTTAAACATAATTATCTTAAAAAATATGAAATTAATTTTTACACCAAATTTTTTTATATTTATATCATAATGTAGAAGTGTTACTACAGATTATCAAATATATGAAGCAACTATGGTTGTATGTAGGTTAAAAGATATAGTGTAAAAATCACCATCTAACAAAATTCGTCATTAGATGTTAAAAAGTTTTCTACCGTAGGTAAATTTGGTCAAAAAGTACAACTTATACATGTAAAAGAAAGTTGGGATAGTTGGATGACTGGGGTGTGGAATTGTCACCAGTGCATGTGAATTGTCATATCAGAGGAGGAATTGAGTCGGTGGTAGGTATGTAATTGATTGTTTTACTTTTTCTTTAATCAAAAGCCATCTTGTGACCACTGTATTTTTATTCAGTGATGATAATTTATGACCTAATATGAAATCTGATCTGAAACGAATATGAAAAAAAAAAAAAATTGGGTTGAAGTAAATTTTTTTTGGGACAGTCTCCAATCGACTCGACTGACCAATTTATTAAACGGGTTAGGTTCGGGTCAATGATAATTTAAATGAGTCGATGATACTTAGTTTATAAAAATTAAAAGAATAACAATATAATGTATTGATTAACTCAATATTTTTAAGCTCGACATGACTCGGCTCGGTACTTTTGAGCTCGAGCCGATTAGAAAATACAGTAATTATTAAAATATGTACATACATAAGGGTGGACATGTAAAATAACACAAACTCAATTAGGCTCACGAGCTGGATATTTTCATATTCAAGCTCGGATAGAAAGTCTTCTCGAGTAGCTCGAGCTCGACTCGACTTAAATCGAGTTTCTACCGATATGTCAATAAACATTACTACAACTTATGCTGATGTTTTTAAGAAATAACACATCTTATTTAAGTGTTTGCAATTTGCAGATTTCAATACCAGTCGTAGAAGTATGTGAACCATTATTTACCGGGTCTTTGGCCTAAAGGTATGGTGTTTGCCCAAAAACCTTGAGGTTGGGGTTCAAGTTCCGTCCTTAACGTAGGTTGTGAGGTATATTAACCATAGGTGGAAGGTTCGAAGGAAGACATACTGCCCATTATGAATGTCTAGAATCGAACCATTAAATTACTAACTCATTATTTGCATATAGCCCCCGCTACCAATTGTTTTTTTCTTTTTATGGCCAAGGTTATTACATTATAATTTAATGATTTGTTTTATATGTAGTCTATTGTAAAATTTTAACTTGGGTAAAAAAAGATACTTCCTCCGATTCAAAATAAGTGATACACTTTTCTTTTTGGGTGTATCAAAATAAGTGATACACTTTGAAAATTTATCTTATTTGGCAAAAAATAGTGGGACCCACATCCACTAACTATCTACTTTAACAAAGTGAAAAGACCCCTTTACCCTTACTTTTACTTTTAAACATCATTAACTCCACTTTATTCAAAAAATGTGGGATCTATTTCCCACTAACCATCTAATTAATCTAATTTAAACATAATTATAAACTTTTGCCTTAAAATCCGTGAAATCCAGAGTGTATCACTTATTTTGAATCGAAGGAAGTATATTGCTTGATGAGGAAAATAAGTGTATTTCGAATTGCGTAAAAAGTTGATGGCTAGTTGTTGCGTGGTCTACCGATTATTTATATGAAAGAATTGTAATGCTTGGTAAAAGGAATTCTACCATAGGTAACTTGGTTAAAAAAATACGACTTAAAAGTAGGGATCTACAAAATTACTGAAAGAACGAATCCGAACTGAACCGATTGGACCTGATTTTCAGTTCGGTTTTCAGTTTTCATATTTGGGTCTGTATCGATCTCAGGTTTGTTGGTTCGGTTCCACAGTTTTCATATTTGGGTCTGTTTTGATCTCAGGTTTGTTGGTTCGTGTCACACCCCGCCAAAAATGAGTTTTACTTCATTTAAAATGTTTTGCGGAAGAACGGAGGTGTAACGTTCATGACACATAGCAAAAATTAAGTAAACAAACAACCATGAAATAATGAAAAATAAAGGTTTGTTTCACTTTCCAAAAATAGAAAGTTTCCAAAAATAGCAAGTTTCCTAAAATAGAAATTGTTTGAAAATGAAATGATTGTTCGTAAACTTAATGTTTTAATCATGGCTCACGACAATCCCAATGCTCATATCCTCCAAACTCCACTGCACCTAATTACCTGGAAAAACATAAATAGTAAAAGGGTCAACAATAATGTTGAGTGAATCCACAGAGTTAATGTAAGAGTAAAGTAAAGTAAAGTGTTCTGCTACTCAAAATGTTTGTTATGAAAATGTTTTATGACTGAAAATGTATAAGGTTCAACACTCATATGATATGAGTAGTAAGTATGAAATGTTTGGTGTAGTTGTAGAAAGTATACAACTACTAGTTATGTTTATGAAAAAGTGTCGAACAAATGTTGTGTTTGACATCGCATGAACCGTTATCCCCAACAGGTAGCTAGTCTATTGAGTTAATATACCAACCCCTAAGTCCACAATCAACACTTCAACTCCAGTATGTTATGTTATTTTATGGATATACACTCCCGGAGATGTCTTGGATAAACCAAGTAATGATCAAACGTTGTTGGGAGGATGAGTGTCAGCCAATAGTACTATCTGCATATCCATGGTCTAGATCCACTAGTTAATGATTGCTGGTAACCTTAGTCCGGTATAATAATTGTTTGTCATGCCAACGCGAAAATGAAAATGTAACGATGTTGTTGTACAGTCATAGTAAAACAGTAGCAGTTGTGTTTATGTTTTCCACCCCAAGTTTATAAAACAGTTAAAAGAGTAAAAGGGGTCTGTGGACTCACCTGGCAAAGCTTAGCAATACGAGACTTAGGACAGAGAATCCTTGGGAGACTCCTAGCTTCCTAAATGATTTAACTACTGATTAGACTAAGCTAACACAGGCGATACTATATATGATATAAGATAAATAATATGTATTTCATGTTATGTTTCATGTTTTGTGACATCGAATGAACTTAGGTTATCGAACCTTAACAGGTCGAAATGAAATGAAGTGAAATGAACTTTGAAATGAAATGAAATGAAATGGACTATGAAATGAAATGAAATGAAATGGGCTTGGGTTAGGCTTATTGGGCCTAGATTGGGCCTAGATTGGGCCTAATGGGCTTAATGGGCTTAATGGGCTTAATGGGCTTAATGGGCCACTAGATTGGGCCACTTGGGCCTCTTATTGGGCTTAGGTCCAATTAGATTGGGCCATGGATTGGGCTTGGCCCAATTGGGTTCGGTTTGGGTATAAGTGGGCCAAAGGTTTGGGCTTTGGTCCAAATGGGCTTGGATACTAATGGGCCAACTAATGTTTGGGCCCGATGGACTAAAGTAGATCGATATGGGCCAAGTACGGGCCTTGGCCCGATTGGGTATTCGGGTTTGGGTCCACGGTTTGGGTCAAGATCCGGCCTTGACCCGGTTTGACTTATTGGTCAATATTGGTCAAAATTAGTCAACAAAAGTCAAATCCAGCTATTCTAGGTATCAAATGGTCAAATAGTCAAACATGCAATTTAATTAGGGTTAGGGTTCGGCTAGGGTTTAACCTAGGGTTGCCCGAATGGCCAAAACCCTACGGGTTTGTGGCTAGACCGAGCTAGATCGACTTGGTTCACGGGTTTAAGGTTATAGATCGGTACTAGGGTTCTAGATCTAGGGTTTTAGCATACGAATGTCGAGATCTAGGGTTCTAGGTCACGGGTTTAGCAACAAATCATGAATCAAACAACATCAAATGAGCAAACCGATCATAATACGTACATAGTTGACATATACATGCAAGCATGCTACGGGTTTTAGGGTAGGGACGTATGCCGAGACCATATGGCCTTGGCCATGGTCTCGGGTTCGAGCTTAGGAACAAATCAACAAGTAAACAAACGAAACAAGGAAGAAACTCGGTATACCTAGCTTGGATCGATCGAATAAGGGCAAGAACACCTTCGGTTTTGCTTGCTTTAATCACGAACGGATGAAGGGAGGCAAGGGTTCGGCCGTTTGGAGATGGAAGAGGTTTAGGGTTTGAGTGTTGAAAGGTATATATAGTGATCAAGGGATAAGAGTCTCACTAGAAGTAGGATTCTTTTAAATTCAAGAAGATAAGATCACTAGGACTAAGTCAACAAATCCAACCTCACCCCCTTATAGGGTTCGGCCGAATGGAGTAGGCAACAAGCAAGGGTAGGCCGGCCACATTGGTGGTCGGTCTAGGTTCAAGTCGGTTTCAGGAGTTTGATTCATTCATGTCACGTTTATATTAAATTGTTACGTTTATTGTTTAACCGATAATAGTTACCATTTTTGGAATGTTTTAAGCTCAATGTGTCACCATAAGAAAATAAAGATGTTGTGTTGACTAAAATAATCAAACACTAATGTATGGTGTAAAATATGTATGTTTGTTGCGTAAAAGGAATGCCATAAATAGAAATGTCTATAAGTAGAGACTTTCTAAATAAGGAAAGTTCTAGAAATGAAATGAGGTTACATACCAGAAATATCGAGTTGTTACATTCTCCCCTGGTTGAAGAAATTTCGTCCCGAAATTTAAGACGAAGAACGAACAGGAGAAGCAACGAGAAAAAGATGAGGATATTTCTTTCGCATCTGGTCCTCACGTTCCCACGTGAATTCAGGACCTCTTTTGGAGTTCCATCTGACCTTAACGATTTTTATCTTGCTTCTTCGCAACTTTTGTTCTTTCCAGTCAGATATTTCAATTGGTTCCTCAGTGAAATGGAGTTTGTCGTCGATGATAATTTCTTCAGTGGGGACGATAAGCGAAGGATCATGAATGAACTTCTTAAGATTAGAAACATGAAATGTGTTGTGAACATTACTGAGTTCATTAGGAAGACGAAGGCGATATGCAACAGCACCGATTCTTTCCAGAATCTCAAATGGTCCGACATAACGAGGACTGAGCTTTCCTTTCTTACCAAAACGTACAACACCTTTCCAAGGTGCTACTTTCAGTAAAACGTGGTCGCCAACAGCGAACTCTAAAGGCTTTCGACGATTATCAGCATAACTCTTTTGTCGATCTCTGGCAGCCTTAATACGATCTTTGATTTTGAAAATTTTGTCAGTCGTTTCTTGTAGCATCTCAGGACCAGTAATCTGACGATCACCAATTTCAATCCAACAAAGTGGCGAACGACACTTTCTTCCATACAGAGCTTCAAACGGTGCGGCCTTAATAGTTGTATGATAACTATTATTATACGAGAACTCAGCTAACGGGAGATGAGAATCCCAACTTCCACCAAAATCAATAACACATGCTCTCAGCATGTCTTCCAAAGTTTGAATTGTCCTTTCAGTCTGACCATCTGTTTGAGGATGATAGGCAGTACTCATATCGAGGCGAGTACCGAGAGATTTTTGCAACGATTGCCAAAAACGAGACGTAAAGCGACTATCACGATCAGAGATGATCGCGACTGGCACACCATGCCGAGATACAACTTCCTTCAAATAAATTCTTGTTAGCTTTTCCATCTGATCAGTTTCCTTAATAGGAATGAAGTGAGCTGATTTGGTTAATCGATCGACAATTACCCAAATTGTATCATGACCATTAGATGTTCGAGGCAATTTGGTTATAAAATCCATAGAGATTTCTTCCCATTTCCATTCAGGGATCTCTGGTTGTTGTAGAAGACCGGAAGGCTTCTGATTCTCTGCTTTCACTCTAGCACAAGTTAAACATTTGCTGACATAAACCGCGATCTTTTCTTCATGTTTGGCCACCAATAAAATTCTTTGACATCTTTATACATCTTGTCGGCACCAGGATGAATAGAATATTTGGATCGGTGAGCTTCATTCAAGATGACGTTGCGAACACCTCCAAAATTTGGAACCCATAAACGATCCATGAAATAAAGAGTTCCATCCACCTTTGCTTCCAACTGCTTCTCCATACCACGCAAAGCTTCACCTTTGATATTCTCTACCTTCAGGGCTTCAGTTTGGAATTCATGAACTTGGGAAGATAGATTTGAACGAACAGAGATTGGAAGGGCGCGAACACGACGAGGTTTAGGTTTCTCTTTCCGACTTAAGGCATCAGCTACCACATTAGCCTTACCAGGATGATACTTAATTTCACATTCATAGTCATTCATCAACTCTATCCATCTACGCTGTCTCATATTGAGATCTTTCTGATTGAAGATATGTTGCAAACTCTTGTGATCAGTGAATATTGTGCATTTGGTACCATAGAGATAATGTCTCCAAATCTTCAATGCGAAAATAACGGCACCCAACTCAAGATCATGGGTTGTATAATTCTTCTCGTGGTTCTTCAGTTGTCGAGAGGCATAGGCGATCACTTTGTCATGTTGCATCAATACACAACCTAGCCCTTGGTGCGAAGCATCACAGTACACCACGAAATTATCGGTTCCTTCAGGGAGAGATAGAATAGGAGCAGAACATAATTTAGATTTTAGAGATTGGAAGGCTGATTCTTGCTTTTCACCCCAGACAAATTTCTCATCCTTGTGTGTTAACACCGTCAAATCCTTTGCAATCTTTGAGAAATTCTCTATGAATCTTCTATAATAACCAGCAAGACCAAGAAATTGTCTTACTTCCGTTGGGGTCTTCGGAGCTTCCCAATTCTTTATAGCTTCTATCTTTGCAGGATCAACGTGAATACCTTCTTCGTTGATAATATGACCCAGAAATTGGACTTCACGCAACCAAAATTCACACTTGGATAACTTGGCGTACAGCTTCTCTTTTTCCAACAACTCAAGAATGATTCTTAAGTGCTCTTCATGCTCTTCTCTAGAATGCGAATAGATGAGAATATCATCTATGAAGACGATAACGAATTTATCAAGATACTGTTTGCACACTCGGTTCATGAGATCCATAAACACAGCAGGTGCATTGGTCAAACCAAATGGCATTACCAAAAATTCATAATGACCATAGCGAGTTCTAAAAGCAGTTTTGGGCACATCTTCATCACGAACTTTTAACTGATGGTAACCTGAACGAAGATCGATTTTGGAATAGAAACTCGATCCTTGGAGTTGATCGAATAGATCATCAATACGGGGAAGAGGATATCGATTCTTAATTGTTACTTTGTTCAATTCACGGTAATCAATGCACATTCTCATTGAACCATCTTTCTTCTTAACAAAAAGGACAGGAGCTCCCCAGGGCGAGAAACTCGGTCGAATAAAACCAAGATCAAGAAGTTCTTGTAACTGTGATGAAAGTTCTTGCATTTCAGACGGTGCAAGACGATAAGGAGAACGCGCGATAGGTGCGGCTCCTGGAATCAGATCAATACGAAATTCAACTTGTCTCTGAGGCGGCAGTCCAGGCAATTCACTAGGAAATACACCAGGAAATTCACGAACAATAGGAATGTCCTCAATCTTACGATCTTTGGACTTTGTGTCAACGACATGAGCAAGAAAGGCTTGGCATCCTTTACGAAGATATTTTTGAGCTTTCATAGAAGTTATGATTTTTATGTTTTTGTTTCGTTGTTCACCTTGAATTATTAATGTTTCTGTTTTGGATAAGGGAATTCGGATTTGTTTGGTGTAACATATTATTTCAGCACGGTTTTTAGACAACCAATCCATCCCTATGACGATATCAAAACTTCCTAGTTCTACAGGCACAAGGTCTATATCAAAAATGTGATCATCTAGGTCAAGCTTACAACCTTTAAAAACTTCACTAGACCTAACAACTTTGCCATTTGCTAACTCGATTTCATAATTCACTTTCAAACGATCAGGACTCTGATTTAAGAAACTTTTAAAGTCGGTCGATACGAAACTCAAGTCGGCTCCCGAGTCAAATAAAATAGAAGCAAAATGATTGTTGACGATAAACGTACCAGTAACGGTATCGGGGTTCTCACGAGCTTCTTGAGCATTCATAACAAATGCACGACCACGACCATTTTGACGATCATTGTTGTTGTTGTTGGCATTGCGATTGTTGTTACGATTGTTATTACGATTGCCATTGTTGTTGTTGCCATTCTGGTTATTGTTGTTCTGAAGTTTAGGGCAACGATTACGATAGTGGTTAGAATCACCACACTCGTAGCAGACAGAATTCTTAGGAGGATTGTTGGACGAACACTTTCTGAAATTATGACCCCAGCGGTCACACTTGAAACATTTCTCACACTGACCGTCATGATGCCAGTTACATCGGTTACACAGGGGCTTACTTCCAGCATAAAACTTAGAATCTGAGTTAGGCTGATTGTTATGCTGATTAGAGGCAGCATAATTCTTAGTCTTTTGATATTTGTTCCCTTTGTAATCACGCTTGTTGTCGTAAGAACGCTTTCCATTCTCATTGCTCACATTATCAGAAGATTTGCTAGACACCACTAGCTTGTCTTTAAACGATCCACTTCTCACTGCATCATCAATCAACCTTGTTGCACGATTCACAGCATCTTCAAATGTTGTCGGTTCGGAGGCAATAACATGAGTACGAATATGATCATGAAGACCTTGAAGATACTTTTCAATACGCTTGAATTCAGGAGAAACCATATGAGGAACGAGACGAGCGAGTTCTTGAAACTTAGTTGTGTAGGTAACAATATCAGATCCAACCATGGACAGATTCCATAGTTCCACCTCAACTTTTTGTAGCTCTCTCCTTGGGCAAAACTTCTGAGTTAACTGATCCTTAAACATATCCCAAGTCATAGCATCAACAGTTGCACGACCTAAGACTTGCACTTGAGAATTCCACCAGGACAACGCTTCCTTGGACAACGTACTAGCAGCAAACTTCGTCATATTCTCAGGGGCACATTGGATAACACTGAAAATGGATTCCACCTTCTCAATCCAGTGGATGATAGCAATAGCACCTTCAGATCCAGAGTAGGTCGGAGGATGACAGGACGTAAAGGTCTTAAATGACTGACCCTGACGATTGGGATCATTGTTTCCCACATTAGACGCACCAGCGGCATTTCCTCTTGCAGCATTCATTTGAGCCATTGCTTCAGCGATACGGCGTTCCACCATTTGTTCGACAGTCTCAGCGTTTACTCCTCGAGCCATTGATGAATTACTGATACAAGTAATATGATAAGAAATATAGGAGGATTTACAAGGAAAATATGTACTTATAATAAGGATCAAAGAGTAGATATACAATAGACGTAATAGTAGTAATAGACGTAGATATAAATAGTCGTAATTATAGTAGTAGTAGTAGAGACGTATAGAAAATATAATTATAAGAACAATAGAAATTACTAAAATATCACTTTTATTAAACACATTCCTAATACATAATAGTTTTAAAAGTAGGGCATATATGCCAATACTAAAGAACAAAAATACCAAAATAGCTAAACATAAATCCTAAAAATAGAAATAGAAAACACATATAAACGATAGGTAGATGACTAATCATCTTCTTCAGGCTCAGAGTCTTCCATAGGCTCTGACTCTTCTTCTGGCTCTTCCTCTGGTTCTGATTCTTCCTCTGGCTCAGAGTCTTCTTCAGGCTCTGATTCTGATATCACTTCTGGCTCTGGTTCTTGACGTCGTGGAGTTCTTGGAGCAATATCACGCTTGGGTTTAGCAGGCGAACACAGATAAATAATACCGCCCTCACGCTTACGATAGACGATAGGACGCTGACCACGAGCTGGAGTAGGAGGACCATTAGGAATGATAGGAAAGGGACGTCTTCTTGGGCGACGATGCCATGGGATAACAGGAGGTTGTACCACTGCTGGCACTGGAGCAACAGGCACTGGGACTACTGGGACAGCAGTACCACGATCACTATCGGAATCATACGAGATATCGAGGACACTAGCAGGCGACATTCTACTAAACACGACGCATAAAAATCTATTAGATTATGAAGTTGTAAGGCTTACTGACATACGCTAGCTATATCACTAAGGCAATGCTAACTAAGGCAAATGTTCTAAACTAAGAACAATGGAACTTCAGGATATGAGACTGAGCATGCCATGATGATTTTGACTTTATAAAAGTGTTTGTTTTTTTTTTTCCCAAAAATCTTTTGTAGTTATAGACTAGGCTTGCTAATACACTATAACTTAAGCTCTGATACCACTCTGTCACACCCCGCCAAAAATGAGTTTTACTTCATTTAAAATGTTTTGCGGAAGAACGGAGGTGTAACGTTCATGACACATAGCAAAAATTAAGTAAACAAACAACCATGAAATAATGAAAAATAAAGGTTTGTTTCACTTTCCAAAAATAGAAAGTTTCCAAAAATAGCAAGTTTCCTAAAATAGAAATTGTTTGAAAATGAAATGATTGTTCGTAAACTTAATGTTTTAATCATGGCTCACGACAATCCCAATGCTCATATCCTCCAAACTCCACTGCACCTAATTACCTGGAAAAACATAAATAGTAAAAGGGTCAACAATAATGTTGAGTGAATCCACAGAGTTAATGTAAGAGTAAAGTAAAGTAAAGTGTTCTGCTACTCAAAATGTTTGTTATGAAAATGTTTTATGACTGAAAATGTATAAGGTTCAACACTCATATGATATGAGTAGTAAGTATGAAATGTTTGGTGTAGTTGTAGAAAGTATACAACTACTAGTTATGTTTATGAAAAAGTGTCGAACAAATGTTGTGTTTGACATCGCATGAACCGTTATCCCCAACAGGTAGCTAGTCTATTGAGTTAATATACCAACCCCTAAGTCCACAATCAACACTTCAACTCCAGTATGTTATGTTATTTTATGGATATACACTCCCGGAGATGTCTTGGATAAACCAAGTAATGATCAAACGTTGTTGGGAGGATGAGTGTCAGCCAATAGTACTATCTGCATATCCATGGTCTAGATCCACTAGTTAATGATTGCTGGTAACCTTAGTCCGGTATAATAATTGTTTGTCATGCCAACGCGAAAATGAAAATGTAACGATGTTGTTGTACAGTCATAGTAAAACAGTAGCAGTTGTGTTTATGTTTTCCACCCCAAGTTTATAAAACAGTTAAAAGAGTAAAAGGGGTCTGTGGACTCACCTGGCAAAGCTTAGCAATACGAGACTTAGGACAGAGAATCCTTGGGAGACTCCTAGCTTCCTAAATGATTTAACTACTGATTAGACTAAGCTAACACAGGCGATACTATATATGATATAAGATAAATAATATGTATTTCATGTTATGTTTCATGTTTTGTGACATCGAATGAACTTAGGTTATCGAACCTTAACAGGTCGAAATGAAATGAAGTGAAATGAACTTTGAAATGAAATGAAATGAAATGGACTATGAAATGAAATGAAATGAAATGGGCTTGAGTTAGGCTTATTGGGCCTAGATTGGGCCTATTGGGCCTAATGGGCTTAATGGGCTTAATGGGCTTAATGGGCCACTAGATTGGGCCACTTGGGCCTCTTATTGGGCTTAGGTCCAATTAGATTGGGCCATGGATTGGGCTTGGCCCAATTGGGTTCGGTTTGGGTATAAGTGGGCCAAAGGTTTGGGCTTTGGTCCAAATGGGCTTGGATACTAATGGGCCAACTAATGTTTGGGCCCGATGGACTAAAGTAGATCGATATGGGCCAAGTACGGGCCTTGGCCCGATTGGGTATTCGGGTTTGGGTCCACGGTTTGGGTCAAGATCCGGCCTTGACCCGGTTTGACTTATTGGTCAATATTGGTCAAAATTAGTCAACAAAAGTCAAATCCAGCTATTCTAGGTATCAAATGGTCAAATAGTCAAACATGCAATTTAATTAGGGTTAGGGTTCGGCTAGGGTTTAACCTAGGGTTGCCCGAATGGCCAAAACCCTACGGGTTTGTGGCTAGACCGAGCTAGATCGACTTGGTTCACGGGTTTAAGGTTATAGATCGGTACTAGGGTTCTAGATCTAGGGTTTTAGCATACGAATGTCGAGATCTAGGGTTCTAGGTCACGGGTTTAGCAACAAATCATGAATCAAACAACATCAAATGAGCAAACCGATCATAATACGTACATAGTTGACATATACATGCAAGCATGCTACGGGTTTTAGGGTAGGGACGTATGCCGAGACCATATGGCCTTGGCCATGGTCTCGGGTTCGAGCTTAGGAACAAATCAACAAGTAAACAAACGAAACAAGGAAGAAACTCGGTATACCTAGCTTGGATCGATCGAATAAGGGCAAGAACACCTTCGGTTTTGCTTGCTTTAATCACGAACGGATGAAGGGAGGCAAGGGTTCGGCCGTTTGGAGATGGAAGAGGTTTAGGGTTTGAGTGTTGAAAGGTATATATAGTGATCAAGGGATAAGAGTCTCACTAGAAGTAGGATTCTTTTAAATTCAAGAAGATAAGATCACTAGGACTAAGTCAACAAATCCAACCTCACCCCCTTATAGGGTTCGGCCGAATGGAGTAGGCAACAAGCAAGGGTAGGCCGGCCACATTGGTGGTCGGTCTAGGTTCAAGTCGGTTTCAGGAGTTTGATTCATTCATGTCACGTTTATATTAAATTGTTACGTTTATTGTTTAACCGATAATAGTTACCATTTTTGGAATGTTTTAAGCTCAATGTGTCACCATAAGAAAATAAAGATGTTGTGTTGACTAAAATAATCAAACACTAATGTATGGTGTAAAATATGTATGTTTGTTGCGTAAAAGGAATGCCATAAATAGAAATGTCTATAAGTAGAGACTTTCTAAATAAGGAAAGTTCTAGAAATGAAATGAGGTTACATACCAGAAATATCGAGTTGTTACAGTTCGGTTCCATGGGTAAACATTTAGGGGGCGTTTGGGTGGCAGGAATCCTTGGGAATTTGAAGGAATTAAAATCCAATTCCTATGGATTCCTATATTTGGTTGGATGGAATTGAAATCTTTTGTAGGAAAACATTCCATCAAACAAGGGATTTTTGATTTCCATCCAAAGATGGAAGGATTTTGAAATCCTATGAATGAAAGAATGTGATCACCATATTACCCTTAAACACCTTTGAACCTTAAACCAACCACCACCCGCCGCCGCTCACCATCACTACCCGCCGCCCACGACCGCTACTGCCACCCAACACTACCCGCCACCCACCACCACCCACCACTACCGTTGTCGCCACCCATCACCTCCTCCACCACCCGCCACCGCCGTCACCACCACCACCCGCCACCATCACCACCACCATCGCCACCCACCGCTACGACCACCCTCAACAACCACCCGCCGCCACCGCCACCACCCACCCACTGCCACCACCTACCCACCGCCAATGCCACCCACCGCCTCCACCACCACCGTTGTCGCCGCCACCACCCACCCACCACCACCTCTACGACCACCCTCCACCACCACCCCCCGCCACCGCCTCCACCACCCACCCACCACTACCGCCACCCACCGCCTCCACGACTGCCGTTGTCGCCGCTGTAACACCCGTATTTTTAAAACATCTTTTAAAACATTTAAGATACAATTTACCAACATTCATCATGTTGTCCAAAATACAGTTTAACAAAAACTTTGAAACCTCTATCAGAGTATACAAAAATACGGTGTCACCAAGTATATCAAAACCATAGACAACGGGATCTACCTATGAGCTCCCGAGCTAAACATCTCTAGGCCACTTCTAGTGCAACCTTCTATCACTTCAAACCTGTACCTGAGTACATAGCCACAAACAAACGTAGTACGTGAGACAAAATAGTCTCGTGAGATACATGGGTTTTAGACCCCAATAATAATGGTCATTTCATAAATATATAAACATATATATAAACTACATAAATACCGTCTAGTCACTCTATTGTGACTCTAGCTACCTTGCTTCCCTAGCAAACATATCTAGTACCTAAACATATAGGTACCAGAAGCACAATCATATCTAGTACATAAACATATATGTACTAGAAGCACAAACATGTCTAATACATAAACATATATGTATTAGAACCTAACATACCTAGTACCAAACATATGCGTACTAGAAGCACCTGTGTGCTTAGTGTATAAACATATATACACTCGGTGTATAAACATATATACCACCGCTTAGTGACCGGGGGTCCCCCGCGTCACCACCATCTATCTCTTATCATAACCTAACAGTTATGCCAATCAAAGCCTTCGGCTATCACATCAAACATCAAACAAGTTAGTCATCTAATAATAAGGACATATAATTAGTTCAACACAGTGTGAACGTACCTGTATGGTCCCATGGACCCGATCATAAGCGATCCACATTTACTTCTACATCTATGAACCCCAGGAGGTCCATCCTTACTTATTCTCATAAGATACATTTCTTATTTATCGATATCATAATACTTTTATCTCTTCTTGACTATAATACATATTTATTACCAGTCAATTCATATTCATTTACATACATATTCGTTCCTCACTCTTATTAGTAATTCTTACCAATTAGGTACTCATTATTATGAAATCATTATCAATTGCTTTACCAATACATATTTATTAATAAAGACTCACTATCCATTCATTTAATCAATAATATTTATTATTATGGTTCATTATTAAGGATTTCATAATTACCTTAGTTTATCATATTTACTTCCAATATCATCAATCATACTAGACATATTCTAGTATCACATTATATCTATTTTCTTATCTTTTCAGTCACTATCTTTATCAAAACATTATTTAATAAAGACCCATAAAATATCATAAGTATTTTCAAACGCTCTTTGCTATGTACCCAGTTTAAAAGTCTCATGTACTCACCTTAGCGATAGCTAAATCCATATCATGTTCGTCAACTCGAATCCTTGCTTCCCGCCTTTAGAATATCTCCAACTTTTAGGGCCTTGCAACCTATCAACATAATAATCACTATTCTAGTTATCATCCATAACTAGATAACACATAATTTCTATTATCATCTTTAACCACCAAGTTCATCCAACTTGGTGGAAATCTCAAGATCTTAGTTCCAAGGTTTCACCAACGAAACCCAAATCCAACCACAACCCAAGGTCGACATCATTAGTCTCCAATATTAGTCTCATAACACTAATTAGTCACCAACACCCTTTTCCCCAAATTTTTGGTGACATTCAAAACCCTAGGTTTAACCAATCTTAAGATTCTTACAAATCTTAAGCATACACTTCTTTTCTTTGTTAAAATACCATCTATTAAGTGTATACAACCTTTATTTTACCATTTAAGAAAACCCCAAGAACTAGGGTTCGAGATCCAAGCTTTTACCTTCATGGATCTAAAGTAGTAAACATCAAGGAGTGAAGATTTACCTTAATCTTCGACAATAGACGCAGAATCAGCTGATTCGGACCCCAAAATCGGCTTCGGATGACTTTTTCCACTCAAAATATGTATAAGAACTTAGAGAGAGAGAGTTAAGGTTTCAAGTTTGGCACTTAATGGCCAAAAAACCCGTATTTAAGGTGTTCCAGACGAAAATCAGCAGTAACTGATCAGCAGTAACAGATCAGCGGTAACAGATCAGTAGGAACTGATCAGCAGTAACTGATCAGCAGTAACTGATCAACAGTAACTGATCAGCAGTAACAGATCAGCAGTAACAAATCAGCAGTAACAAATCAGCAGTAACAAATCAACACTAACTGAAAGTGCCCTTTTTGACCTTGTTTCGTCCATAACTTTCTCATACGATGTCCAAATGACACGAAACCAATTCCTACGTTCTTTAAATGATTTATCCTTATTTATCATATTTTTTTCATAATTTATTTAACACAAAAATTCGGGTCGTTACAGCCGCCACCACCCACCCACCACTACCGTCACCTACCACCTCTACCACTGCCGTTGTCGCCACCAGCACCACCACCACCACTTACACGAATAAGGGTAAATTCTTCTTTTTACAAAATTACAATTCCATTTCCAGGCAACCGAACATAATATTGAATTGAATTTCAATTCCATTTCCCGCCAACCAAACAAAGTAGGGAATTGGAATCCAATTCCTAACAATTCCAATTCCTTCATAGATTCCAATTCCATCAGAAACATTCCAGCGAACCAAACACCCCCTTAGCATATTGTCGGAGAAATTTCGGAAACAACCATGCCACCACGAATAACCATTAAACAAGATTGCCTTAAAAAAGATTTAGCACTAGATGGTAAAACGATTTTTACCGTAGGTAAATTTGGTTCAAAAAGTACAACTTATAAGCTACGAGTAAATGTCAAAGAAAATTTGGGATAGTTGGAACTAGGGGTGCAGATGAGCCGAGCCAAGCTGCATCTGCCATGCTCGAAACTTGAGAGATTCCATTTTTAAGTTCAAACTCGACTCGTGAAGTATTGATACTTTCGAGCTCGACTCGGCTTGGCTTGAGAAATTTTGATTTTTTAAGTGCACTTTTTTGTTGTAAATATGTATAATGAAAACGGTAAAAAGGTAATGATGTATATGAAAAGGGTAAAAAGGTAATTAAATAAAAACTCGATAAGGCTCGCGAGCCCAGAGAGATGTGTATTTTCGAACTCGAACTCCTCTCGAAGACCTATTCGAGTAGCTCGAGTTCGACTCGGTTGACAACGAGTCGATTCCGACTATTTTTCGAGTCGGTCTCGAGTAACTCACGAGTTGTCTCTATTAGACCGAATATATGGTCCCTATCTTTGTATAATTTGTATTTATCTATTTCCCTTAAATACAAACTATACTGTTAGGAATATATTGTTGGAATATGCTTCACGTTCATGACATATAGTTATATGGCTAGACGTATGTGAGCCTAAAGGGTCACACACTTATACACCAAACACCATTTAATATATATAATATAATTAGGGTAATTATATTATTTATATAAACTATAATTACTTGGCTAGTTATGTTTTAATTAATTGTTAAGTTAAAACGTATTAGTGAGTAATTATAAAGAATCAAAAGGACAAGGAGATAAGTGTCATATCTCATAACTTGTATTATGAATATACACTTAAATTAAGGAGCAAGAAATAAAAACGCCAATCCTCCTTACTAAACCCAACGGCCGAATCAAAAGAAAATAAGAGGCGTGGTTTTGTTTTTGGTTGACAAGCAGACGCACAAATCAATAAACAATATACATCCGCCTTTTTTAGTTGGTTCCAAGGGACGTGTACAAAGAAACAAAAGAAATTGATTCTTTGTTTTTTCAATTTAGTGGTTGTGTACTTGTGTACGTGGACGCAAAGTTTGATTTCTTGTACAAGGGACTAGCATCTCAATTGGTGTTCTTGATATGGTGTAGTGTGGATACCATTAGAGGAATTCTACATTGATTTATTGGAGTTCTTCTTCCTCATTCATTGGTGAAATCAAAGGCTTCAAGGGTATGATATTCATCCTAACTCTTTGATTTTAATGCTTAATTATATTGTCAATATGTAGATCCTTGATTAGTGATTTATGTTATATTTCCGCTGCGTTTTACTTTGATTAAACCGTAAATCACCGACAGTGGTATCACGAGTCATCATATTGATGATTTAATTAGCAAGTTTTTTTTTGTAAAAAGTAGCATTTTTTTTTTTATAAAATTGGGTTAAAAATTTGTTGTTTTTGGAACCCTAATTGCTACTTGTTGCAAAAACAACATCAAAAAAATTAATCTAGCTTATTGAATTTTTTGATTATTTGGCTTGGATTTTCTTATTTAATTTTGTTTTTGATATGGCAAAACATGTATTTTTGCCATATCCCAAGCCAAAGTCTTGTTAATTGTTGCTTGTTTGTGCAAACCGATGAAAACCTAGACCGTTTGTGAATGAATGTGTTTGTTGTTCGGTCGATTTGGGAAAAGCTGTGTTTTTTGCTTAAATTGTTGTAATTTGTTTCATTTTTTTCTTTTATTTTTGGTGCCATTTTTTGGGGCAAATTTCATTGTTAAAGTAATTAGAATAGTTGTATTTTTTTTCTTTGTACTTTGTAATTTGTTGACCAAAGGTGAAGAAAAGATGAGGACAACACAACAATTTTCGGCACCTCCTGCGCAGCTGCACGAAAACAGACTTTCCCGGAGATTTGCTATTCCGTTGGACCTGAAACCACCGCCAAAAGTTCCGCAACTCAGAGACCTACAACTTTACAGAAGGCAGGGAAGACCACCGAAGACTCCTTCAGTGACTTTTCGGGCCTTGAAGTCAGACTGAATTTTCTGGCAGATTGCATTTTTTCACAAATGTTGGTTTCTACTTGCCCATGAATGTCATGGGGCAAGTGGGAGCCCATTGGGTTTATGTAGGCCCGTTTGGGTTCATGTTGGCCCGTCCCCTAGTTTGACCATTTGGTCCGTCGTGATGACTCACGTGACCGAACCTAGGATTTCATCGGTCGAGGTTTGCACAAAATTTGTTGTATGTTTTATTTATGTTTGTGGTTGTTTTCTTTTCTATTAGATACAAGTAATAAAACAATTAAAATATAATTTTAGACACAAACATTAAAACATCCAAACTTTTTATCATCTATGATTACTTGTTAATCATTAATGATTAATTTTTAATCTAAACTTGTATTTGAGATTAAACAAAGTTTAAATACGATTTGAACTTACACCTTAATAATCGTTACATGTTTTTACCGTTTATTAACCGACTTATGAAATGGTATGAATGAAGTACATGATTCATTCATATCTTAAATAAAATTTTATAATTAAAATTTATCATACCTAAAATTTAAGTCACGCCGTCCACTCAGTTGAAATCACTTGCTTCTATTTTTGAATTCACGTGAGACATGGTTTGAATTTAGATCTGAGGTAATTATTCTCTACGCGTGAGACCTAGATCTATTTTGACATGATTTCACATTGGATGACTTAATCGAGTTAACAGTGAGACCTTGACTCGAGGCGAAGATGCGACAAACATGCCACTTGACCCTAGATGCTTGTTCACTAGGTGCCATGAAGTCCCATACCTCTAAGAGTTGCACTTGTAATGCAATTGTTGATCGTCACCTACCCATTGGATCTATCATCTCTAGCAGATGAACTGATGCGATGATAGAAGCTCAATGGGATCTTAGCTTTTAATTAAAATTAATTGGGTAGTTAATTTATTAAAAGAAATTATTATTGAAAATACTATTTTTTGAAATTTGTGTGTTATATAGATAACAACAACAAATCAAAACCTAAGTATCTCCACTCTAAAATCAGTTCTTGAAAACTGAAACTGACTAAGATCAACTTTATCGACTGGTATCGAACTCTAAAGATTGTCCTTAGAAATGAAAGTTGATGCACCCATAAGAGGCCTTACCTGAGGCACCTCTTGCGAATGCTTCTGCGTTCGTCAAGATTTTACCGAAACGTTTAACGAATACCAAGAATCGCTACTCCTATGCTTGTGAGCATGAACCCCGAGATTCGAAAGAACTTCGAGGAACTCACAGCATTTCACGCGTACAAGTAGGAGGACGGCACATCAGTTAGCACTTAAATCTTGAATATGAAATGCTATCTTGATCAAATAGAGCGTCTTGGTTACCCATTGCCACAAGTTCTTGGAATGAGCTTGATTCTTACATCACTATCCAAGGACTATGACCAGTTTTAAAAGTACATAACATGGGGAAGATAATTTGTGAATAGCATGCTATAGTAAAACTGGTTGAGCAAAGGTTACCCAATTCTTTTCTAGCAATCAGGGAAGGTAAAACCGCAAGCACAAGGCAAGAGTCTAGGTAAGGGTAAACTAGTTTACTTTTCCAAACATACGATTCCCCCACATGCTAAAAAGGAGCACCCTACAAAGGATATTTCTTGCCATCATTGAGATGAAACCGGCCATTGAAGGAGGAACTGTTCTACCTACTTGGCAGAGTTGATGAAGGATAAATGTGTTCTGGCTAGCACATTAGGTATCTTCATTATAGAACTCTATACTTTTACTAATAAATCTTGAGTGTATGACACTAGTTGTGGAACTCACATTTACACAAATGTGCAAGATTAAAAGTAAAGTATAAAGTTAAAATAATGGAAGCTATGATCTAATCCTTCCTAATGCGTTAATTATTGTTTTGAAAAATTGTCAATTATGCACTGTTTAGCTTTATCGTTTGTTGAATAATGACTTATTCAAACTATTATGGATTATGATATTATGTTTTATGAAAAATAACATATTTTATAACTATTCCTTGTAATAGTATACTTGACATTGATATGCATGATCCAAATTCAAACGATAGTTCTATAAACAAATGTAGTACTCAAGAATCCAAAAAGGTTTGGATTCCATTTACCTAGAGCATTATCATCTTTTCCATATAAACAAGAAACGCATTTTGATACTACAACACGACGGGCTTCTTAACAAATGATTATGAATCATTTAAATGCCTCTCTTGTATATTATGGAAAGATAACAAGAAAGCTTTTCTCCCATGTTGGCGAAAGAGCTCAAAATCTACTTGGACTCATACATACTGATGTATGTGGCCCTTTTAGAACTAAGACTAGGGAAGGTGTTACCTACTTTATCACTTCCACTGATGATTTCAGTAGTTATGGTTATGTTTACTTGATTAAACATAAACATAAAATCTTTGAAATGTTCAAAGCTTTCTAAAGTGATGTAGAAAATCAACTCGGCAAGACAACAAAGGATTTCCGTCCTAATCGAGGAGGAAAGTACATGAGCCAAGAGTTTCAGGATCATCCAACCCAACGTGAGATTGTCTCACAATTCTCTCCTCCATACACTCCACAAGATCATGGTGTGTCTGAAAGGAGATATCGGACCCTGCTTGACATGGTTTGATCTATGATGAGTCCTACCACTCTTCCTCTATCCTTTTGAGGGGCATGCACTGAAGTGTGCTGCTCGAATACTTAATATGGTTCCGACCAAAAGGTTAAAAAGACACCATATGTAATATGGCATAGGAAAGTCTCTAATTTGTCTTACTTGAAGATCTGGGATTGTGAGGATCTCGTGGAATGAGACATGCCGAACAAACTTGAGCCCATATCTATCAACTGTATCTTCGTTACTATTTACTACCCACCTGAGAACAAATTGTTGTTGCTCGGTATGCTGAGTTTCTTGAGAACAGTCTCAATTCACAAAGCAAGTGGGAGCACTATAGACTTTGACAAGATTCAAAGCGAAGATGCACAACCTTTGGTAACACTAGCAAATATCATTCTGAGGCTGGACATATAGATGTTGTACCACAGAATGATGTTGTTCCCATTCGTAGGTCCGCAAGGACACCTCATGCACCTGAACGATATAGATTTATGTCGATGCTGAGGAGAAAAGTTTCGAGGATCATAATGAACCCCCTAACTGTCAAGTTGCATTATCGAATTTTGAATTCGAAAAATGACTTGAAGCTATGAATGCGAAAATGAAATCCATAAGAGACAATCAAGTTTTGAACTCTGTTGGTCTTTCTCAAAACAGTAAGACTGTTGACATGGATGAAAATATTCACATCTATAAAGTTCTTGTAGTAGCAAAAGGTTACACTAAATCCTACGAGATTGACAATGATGAAACCTTCTCGCTTGTTACTAAAGACGTTAGGATTCTTATAGCCAAAGTAGTGTACTATGACTATGAGATTTGGTTAATGATGAAATAAAAACGTTTGTTTCACCTAAAATCCAAACTCAGCGTGTGTATATATGAAAGCTAGTGGGAGCATTGTCATTTCTCAAAATCATACATGTTGATGACATATCACTCATGTGAAACAATATACCAATGCTACAAGATGAAAATCCTGGCTTGGAAAATCTTTTGACATGAAGGATTGTAGAAATACGACACACATACGTGAAGTTATGAATCTATTGGGATAGATCAAAGCGGTTAATTGGTTTAAGTCAAAGTGCTTACATTGACAAAATTCTAAAACGGTTTAGAATGCATGCTCCCAAACGAGGAAGTCCTCGTATGCCACACAATGTAAACTTGAGTGAGACTCAAGGACCTTCCACACCTGATGTGGTGAAGCGAATGAATTTAATTCCATATGAATCGGCTATTCCATTCATCATGTACGCTGTAAGGAGCACTAGGCCAAATGTAACGTCCTTAGGGGACCTTACTAGAAAATACCAACATAATCCACGAGAGAGTCACTGGATTGCTGTTAAGAACACATTGAAGTATTTTTGAAATACTGGATATATGTTCCTTGGTTATGGTGGAGATACCAAACTAAAACTAAGTATACTTGCTATACTTATGCTGGTTTTGAAATAGGTCGTGATGACGCTAGATCCTATTTACGAAGGTTCACTACATTCGAATGATTTATCGAGATGTGTGAAATTCGTACTCTTAAAGTTCAAACAGATAACTAACTAGCTGACACTTTATCGAACTCAATGTCTTGTACCAAACATATTGAATATGAATGGAACATTAGACTTCGACAAGCTAGTAGTTTCATGTAAATCTGTTTTAGTATTTGAATAATGGAACATTGAGCAGTTTTTATTGGAATAAATTGATATATTTGATATGATCATTTTTATATGAATATCTACTGTGTTCTATATTTGCATGTTTATATCCTTGAATATTTAGTGTGTTTTATATTCTAAATTGTCCATTGTCATATTAATAATATGAGAATATTATTAAGACAAATCTGAGGGCATTGATGACATGATCTTAGTATGACTAAGGATTATGAAATCAAACTCACATGTTGTTCATTGTGATGCATAATTGGACTGACCCAACCTATGAGAAATCACTTCCTGGATTTATGTCACAAGTGAATCTCACAAAGGCTTTGTCGCTTATCCTCTGACTTGAGATGCAAGTTGGTTTGTGTGTGTGGAGTGTCACTCTTTGATGTGGTTAAACGCTGACCTGAATAAGGTTGCTATAACAACCATCTTCAGGTTTGATATTAAGCATATATCAAACACGTGTAGTCAATAAAGAATTTGTTCCTCCACATGTTTGGATTAGATACTACTGGGCCCCTCGATGATTTGAATAGATGCTTGTACGGCCGTACCCAAAGGTAATCAAGATGAATCTTGATTGGTTTGGTAATCTACATCAATGTAAAGATCGAGAAACAGAATCGTTGAAATTTTAGATTGACATTAATCCTTGTCTAAAATTCAACATGGTATCAGTAACAAAAGGATAACTGATTGAAAAACTTTGAACCTGGACTTTTCTGAAACTCACTCATATACTTCTAGGGGCATTGGCGGGTTGCTAGACTCTAACCTTTGCTTGTATAACTATTTGATGTTATGACGTGCGCAAGTGGGAGCTGTTGGAACATGCTTCACGTTCAAGACATATATTTATATGGCTAGACGTATGTGAGCCTAAAGGGTCACACACTTATACACCAGACACCATCCTACCCTATATATGAGGCCTAAATTTGAAGAGGGTTTGACACCATGGCAATTCCAAGCATTCCTATTCGTCCATAATGCCACTTGGAATTCCCTGATTGGTCCACGTCATTTGCACTAATACAAACGAATCTGGTACGGCTTACGGTCTACATTCATATTCATATGCTCCATATACGGCAAACGAATCTGGTACGGCTTACGGTCTACATTCATATGCTCCATATACGGCTTCCTACATACAAGGAAACAAATAACTATTTAAAAGATTGTACATACAAATAACTATTTAAAAGATCCTACATACAAGGAAACAAATAAATATTTAAAAGATCAATCAGCGAAGGAAACAAATAACTATATGTAACATTTATATGTAACATTTCTTCCTTTACCGTTTTTTTGTACAAAATCATCATCACATCTATCGATTATTATGTCATTTAGAAGTATATAAAGTTTTTGGACATTTTTCTACATACTAAAATTTACAGCATACCCGCCCATCGGGCGGGTTTTGTAGCTAGTTTAATATATATAATATAATTAGGGTAATTATATTATTTATATAAACTATAATTACTTGGCTAGTTATGTTTTAATTAATTGTTAAGTTAAAACGTATTAGTGAGTAATTATAAAGAATCAAAAGGACAAGGGGCTAAGTGTCATATCTCATAACTTGTATTATGGATATACACTTAAATTAGGGAGCAAGAAATAAAAACGCCAATCCTCCTTACTAAACCCTACGGCCGAATCAAAAGAAAATAAGAGGCGTGGTTTTGTTTTTGGTTGACAAGCAGACGCACAAATCAATAAACAATATACATCCTCCTTTTTTAGTTGGTTCCAAGGGACGTGTACAAAGAAACAAAAGAAATGGATTCTTTGTTTTTTCAATTTCGTGGTTGTGTACTTGTGTACGTGGACGCAAAGTTTGATTTCTTGTACAAGGGACTAGCATCTCAATTAGTGTTCTTGATATGGTGTAGTGTGGATACTATTAGAGGAATTCTACATTGAATTCTTGGAGTTCTTCTTCCTCATTCATTGGTGAAATCAAAGGCTTCAAGTGTATGATATTCATCTTAACTCTTTGATTTTAATGCTTAATTATATTGTCAATATGTAGATCCTTGATTTATGTTATATTTCCGCTGCGTTTTACTTTGATTAAACCGTAAATCACTGACATATATCATGTGATATTCCTTAGATTTGATGTGTCAAAACTTGGAAAAGAAGACAAGTACAAGGACCTAAATCGAAAATAAGTAATTCAAGATTTGAATAAAGATTTAGAAGATAATGATAAAGTTTAAAAGATTTAATTTATTAAATCATGTATATCCTTGTATAATTTAAAAGATTTATGTTAATCTTTTCCTTGTAAATCTTAGGTTCTCTATTATATAAAGAGACCTAATGATATAGAATTAGTTGTTCTTGAAATCCACGTTTATTCAAAAACGTGTTTGTGTGTGTGTTCTAAGCCTCAAGGTCATAATTATGATCCTGTTAGAAGAGTAAAACCGTTCTACATATTTTATGTAGAATTGGGGCTTTTAGTAAAAAAAAAAAAAAAATGGTAAAGGAGTGTACCACTGACACTGGTCACATATTGTGACCGGACACCCGACCCAGCAACAGGTGCATTCCCCGACAAATCACCTAACAATGTGATATCCACACCTCTGCTTGGGCTCGATATACGAGACCCAGCATTTTCAGCACAGAGGGGGGACCCACGTTTCAACGGAGGCTGGTGGCCACAAGGGGGGGTTTCACGGGGTTTGATGATGATGATGAAAACCTTGTTTAGCGATACAAATATGTTCGTTTAATTCCGCATTATATATGATTTGTATATGCTTATTCCAAGATCAAGAACTAACCATTCTGGAGCTTAAAGATCGATTATTATAGTTGTTCTAAACTCAGCAAGTGGTATCAGAGAAGGTGGCTCAAGATCTGGAATGAAACAAGGATTTATCAATGATGAAGAATCAAGTAAAAGATAAACATATTTACTATTTGAATATACATGAAGTCGGTAAGTTTATTTTTTTTTTTTAAAAAAGGCAGAAGATAACACATGACCGAAAGTGGATCAAAGCAAAATTTCTAATCTATAATATGATTATATCATATTCTTTGCATCCGAATAACAATTAAATTGGTTGGAGTGCTAATAGAATTAAACAATTGTATCATATTGGTTAACGTGCGGGTGTTAATTGATTGGAGTGTTAAGCTGCTTGCGGACGGTTGGATGTTTTCCGATCAATTTGCTTCTATTAATCCGGTGTTCTCTCTTAGTTTCAGATTGTTTTGAGATTTCTTCGTTCGTATTTTTCTATTGGTTTATGCAGCTTACAGACTTCTAGTGTTTATGATGGCAGAGGCCACAAAAGCCACAAAATTTTGAGGCAATTGGAAGGACGCACGAATTGATTACCACTGGTCATTCACTTTTATTGCTGATCATTACTACTGTGTTACTACTGATCTGTATTACTACTGATCGCGCGTAACTCTTTACTACTGATCAGTATTAAACAAGGGTACTGACCCGAAAAAGTTATTAATGCTGATTAAATTTTATTACTGATCTTCATGAGTATAAAGTTACCACGATTTCTTCCTCATAACCGATACATCATACTTTGGAAAACATGACACACACCATGTTCGTTCCATACTACGGTTTATTGATAGTATCCGGTTTAATCACTTATTATTATTTATTCTCGATAAAAAGAGGATGAAAATAACTCGTGATATTAATGTGAAACAAATCACATTATTTTCTTTATTCGAGAGTCATCTTGGCTTTTGGTTAAAGAATTTCACACACACGGGTTGAAGGCTTGATAAGATAAAGGAAGAAGGTTTATTTGTTAATATATTTGATCTTCATCAGTTGATTATAGAAGAAGATTGATTAGAGTTTATTTGAAGAAGAAGTTGAAAGTCTTACTACATAAGATGTTATGTAATTGTAATGTAACTGCAATTCAACAGAATCTTAACGAAAAGGTCTGTTGACGACAAAGATGTCCTTCATACAAGTTATGACATTGCAGTTTACTTGATTTAGACGGGATGTGATGCATAGTTTGAGTTTCTACTTTAACTTCAAATAGAAGATGATTTATTTTCAATGTAATTGATATAGCCTCGAAGACACAAGAATGATAGAACACTTTTAGGAGAAGAAAAGGTGTTGATCATTCAAAGGGAAGTTCAAGTTTCTCAGCTTTGTATTTCATTATGTCAAAAAGGGGAAGAGACTTGAAGATTCTGAGCTAGTTCTATAAGTTTTGTCATCATCAAATAGGGGAAGATTGTTAGGAATATATCATATGATATTCCTTAGATTTGATGTGTTAAAACTTAGAAAAGAAGAAAAGTACAAGGACCTAAATCGAAGATATGTAATTCAAGATTTGAATAAAGATTTAGAAGATAATGATAAAGTTTAAAAGATTTAATTTATAAAATCATGTATATCCTTGTAGAATTTAAAAGATTTATGTTAATCTTTTCCTTGTAAATCTTAGGTTCTCTATTATATAAAGAGACCTAATGATATAGAATTAGTCGTTCTTGAAACCCACGTTTATTCAAAAACGTGTTTGTGTGTGTGCTCTAAGCCTCAAGGTCATAATTATGATCCTGTTAGAAGAGTAAAACCGTTCTACATATTTTATGTAGAATTGGGGCTTTTAGTAATCATTGTGTATTAATTGATGATGATGATGAAAACCTTGTTTAGCAATACAAATCTGTTCGTTTAATTCCGCATTATATATGATTTGTATATGCTTATTCCAAGATCAAGAACTAACCATTCTGGAGCTTAAAAATCGATTATTAGAGTTGTTCTAAACTCAGCATTTACAAAGATAGGGACCATATATTCAGTCCAACAGTCTCGACTCGATTACACCCTAATTGATCGGTTGGGCAAGTCCATGTGAATTGTCATATCAGAGGAGGAATTGATTCGGTGGTAGGTGTGGAATTGATTGCTTTACTGTTTTTTCTAATCAAAAGCCATCTTGTGACCAAAAACAAATAAAACTGAAAAATATGGTTATATAAGGTAAATGTGGGTTCACTTAACGAAATCAGACCTGCCATCTCCATCAGATACTTTCTCTCATTTCAATCTCTGTAAGCTCCGATTGTGATGCAGCGTTTGTGTTGCACCATCTCCGATGACGAGTACGGGTAATGCTTTTTTTCCGATTACCAAATTATAATTAAATGTTTTAATTGGCCTGCCAACACACGAATGTATGCAATCGTAATGTGTGTTTATTTCCCTCTTCGTGCAGAATTGTTCTTAAGATCCTATGGCGATTATCATTGTTTCTCTACTGAAATTAGTGGCCTCGGAATTATACAATCAAATTATATCTAAGGTATAATCTAATTGCTCTATTTAAATTTCTAAATTACTATGAACTATGTATAAATTATTATACATAAAACATTTCATTTCGTTTTTAGATTTTAGATTTTAACATTTTATTTTTAAATATCTTAGGGTTCATAAAATGTTTCATTTAGTCAACCCACGAACCCTTAGCAACCTCAGACGTAAACTCGTTGAGGTGTATCTATCTCTTTTGCTCGTTTTTCCGGAAATATCGTTTTTCCGGCGAGACAATACATCGCACTACCACCAAAAAAAAAAATAATCCAAACACACAGTAGGTTCAGTGGGTGTGTCGTGTGTGTGTGATTTACACAACAAGTATAGACCTGTGCTCTCGAGTTTTCCGGCGGACTCGGTTTTCCGGCGAAACCCGGTCGCCTATTTCACTCCGAACACAGACACACACACAAGTGTATGTTATTATTAGAAGTCAACTGTTTCATTGATTTCAACTGTCACATTGTACAAGATATATATACTAGAGATATTCTAACAAACTATGGAAAGATAATACCTAACTAATATACAATATTCTAATCAATCATTATCTAAAATAAGAAGATATGTACAATGCTTAATACAACCCCTCAGTCTGAACGGTAGTCTTGCGGACGTTGAGGCTGTGTCGAAAAGAAGTAAAGAGCTGTTTAGGCAAGCCTTTGGTGAAGATATCCGTACATTGGTGTGAGGAGGGAACATGGAGGACAAAAATTTGTCCAAGTCTAACTTTTTCGCGTATAAAATGAATGTCAAGCTCAACGTGTTTAGTTCTTTGATGTTGAACGGGATTGCCAGTGATATATATTGCGGAGACAGTGTCGCAAAAAATAACCGTAGATCGCTTTATCGGCATTTGTAATTCAAGAAGTAGATTGCGAGGTTATTTCAGCTACAACATTGGCGACAGCTCGGTACTCTACCTCTGCGCTAGATCGAGACACGGTTGGTTAGCATTTAGAGGACCATGAGATGAGATTGTCTCCGAGAAACACACAATACCCTGATGTAGATCGTCGAGAATTTGGCCAGCCTGCCCAATCGACATCTGAATAAGCGGTAAGGGTATGTGATGATGATGATGATGAGATACTTAGACCGTGATCAATAGTTCCTTTAACATATCGTAAAACCCGTTTGAGAAAATTAAAATGTGGATCGCGTGGAGAATGCATAGATAAGCAAATTTTTTTGAACAACATATGCGATATCCGGACGGGTTATGATCAAGTACTGAAGGACCCGGCGAGCTGGCGGTATACCTGCGGATCAGACATAAGGGGACCATGTGTGACACTTAGTTTACCGGCTGTGTCTACGGGTGTGGTGGTAGGGTTGCACAAAGTCATCTTGGCCTGAGACATGATTTCCTTTGCATATTACGTTTGAGATAGGAACAAGCCGTGTTTATCACGAGTAACATTTATTCCGAGAAAGTGATGAAGTGGCCCCAAATCTATCATGGCAAACTCATTTGACAAAGTCTGTATAATAGTAGTTAGTAATGATGGTTTTGAGGCCATTAAAATAATATCATCCACATATAATAATAAGTACGCTGTTTCGCGTCCATGGTTAAGTATGAATAGGGATGTGTCACATTTGGTGCTCACGAAGCCTTTAGTTTCTAAAAACGTTGCAAACCTGTGGTACCATGCCCGGGGGCCTGTTTTAGGCCATATAAGGATTTCCGTAATCTGCACACATGGTGCGGGTTTCGCGTGACAACGAACCCGGGTGGTTGATGCATATACACGGTTTCAGTGAGGTGTCCATGTAGAAAAGCGTTTTTAACATCAAGTTGGTGAATTGGCCAGGATCGAGTGGCTGATAAACTGAGAACCGTGCGAATAGTAATAGGTTTAACCACAGGGCTAAATGTTTCGTACCAATCAATACCAACCTGTTGAGTTTTTCCATTTATTACAAGTCGTGCCTTGTAGCGTTGTAGAGAACCATCTGAATTAAATTTACGCCGGTAAAGCCAGATGCACCGAATTACGGGTGTATCAGATGGTCTCGGTACTAACTCCCACGTATCGTTAGTTTGTAGTGCCCTAAATTCATCGTTCATGGCAGTATTCCAATTGGGATCTAGAAGGGCATCGCGGGGTGATTTGGGTATGGGAGAGATGGGAGGTTTAGTGGAGGTGTGTAGGTTGAGTACGTTACGTGGTTTGTGGATGCCATGTTGGGATCGGGTTTCCATGGGATGGGTAGAAGTGGACTGTGGTGGAGGTTGGTTTGGTGGGTGTTGGGCAAGGGACGGAGGAACACTAGCGTGGGGTAGTGGGGGTGGGGCTACGACAGGTGGTGGTGGGATAGGTGGTCGGCTACGGGAGGAGTTGGAGATGGTGTTTGGGTATTGTATACGGGTGGAGGTGGGTTGGGACGGGAGGGTTGGGGTGGTGATGGAGGAGGTGGGGCTGGATTGGGTTGCGGTGGGGGAGGTGGGGATGGGGGTGGGGTGGCATGCGATTGGATGTTATCATATAGGTGGGGTGGGAAATTGTCTAGGAAGGTGTATGCGGAAGGTGTGGATGGCAAGGTGCCGGCAAAAGGAAAAATAGACTCGTCAAAATTGACATGTCGGGAAATGATGACTTTGCTGGTAGAGAGGTCTAGACAACGATAACCTCGAGATTGAGGTTGGTACCCTAAGAACACGCAAAGGGAAGAGCGAGTGGCTAGTTTGTGAGTGCGTTTGTCGGATTGATTTGGGTAGCATGCGCAACCGAACACGCGAAGTTGATCGAGTGAGGGATTTCTCAGGAAGAGGGCGGAGGTGGGTGATTTATTGTTGAGGGTTTTAGTGGGTAAGATGTTGTGTAAGTAGGTGGCGGTATGGAGCGCCTCGACTCAGAAGGATGGTGGTAGGGAGGTGTGAAATAGAAGGGCAAGGACGATTTCATTTAATTGACGGAGCATGCGTTCCGCTTTGCCGTTTTGGGGAGAGGTTTGAGGGCAGGAAAAACGGAAATTGAGGCCTACAGTTTTAGCAAAAGTGTGGAATTCGTTATTGTCAAATTCTTTTCCTAACTCACATTGGAATAATTTTATGGGTAGGCCAAATTGTGTTTTTATGAGTTGATAAAATTATTTGAATTTGGAAAAGGTTTCGGATTTTGTTTTAAGGGGATAGACCCAAACAAATTGTGTATAATTGTCGATTAAAACGAGATAGTATTTATAGCCACTTTTACTTAATATGGGTGAGGTCCAAAGATCACTATGTATAATATCAAAGGGAAGAAAAGTACGAGAATTGGAATCACTAAAAGGTAAACGCGTATGTTTACTTATTTGACAAGAGTTGCATAAATGGGAGTTAATGTAACACCTCAATTTTTAAAACAATATTTGAATAACATTTAATCCAAAATACATAACATTGTATCGGTGTCAAATACCGGTTTTACAAAAACAAAAAGGTTTCTTGTTTGAGATTATCAGAGTTTACAAAAACGGTGTTACAAATTATATCTTAACCATAGGATAAGGACTCTAATCATCAACACCGAGCTAATCTCAACAAGGCCTCTTCTAAATGGACCTCCTAGATCTTCGATCCCGAACCTGAGTACATAGCAAAACACAAACATAGTATATGAGACAAAATTGCCTCGTGAGATACATGGGTTTTTGACCCGATAAACAACTAGTCACATAATATCATTTATATTAAAATAATATTATTAAATTCGTTTGGGTCACTTCTTTTCGTTCATCATTGGCCAATGTCAAGATAATCGGAATGCCTCCAATCTATCAAGACCATCATATCCACGATAACCGGAATGCCTCTAATCTACCAGGACTCATAGGCGTTGGGTAATCGTAATGCCACCAATCTACCACTAACCTTAAGGTACCGTAATAACCGGAATGCCTCCAATCTATTACGGCCCTATGGACATAATCATTATCATTACTTGTCTTTTATCGTTATGAGATTATAGCCCCGTCATTTCTCAATCAATCAATCGTTTCATCATCACATAAGCAATTCATCATAAATCACATAAATAACAAAATTACTTATAGACTCGATAAAACATTTAAACATAAAACGTTTCGTATCTATGTACTCAGTTTTGAAAGTTCACATGTACACACATTAGCCAAGCTTATCCAAAAGACGTGTTCCTTGAACACCAATATCACTTCCCAAGATTTGAATGCCTCAAATCCTTCAACCAATAACCTATTATCAAAACCAATACAATGGTTTGCATCAATCATCAATACTATCCATGGCTAGTCAACTACTAGTACCATTTTCCCCCAAGTTACCAAACCCTAATTCCATAAATCACCATGTTTAGATCCATAATTGAATACATTTTCCTTGTAAAAATACCATAGATCTAAGTTATACTACTTCCCTTGAACTATTTATGTACAAACCCAAAACTAGGGTTTTTTCCCTACTTGAATCTATGGCCTACAACCCAAAAGAGATGATGGTTTACCTTTGATCTTCAACTATGGGCAAGAATCCTCAAGATTTGATGAAGATTAAGCTCCAATCGCCACCTTACACTCCAAAATCGCACACACAAGTTGAGAGGAGAAAACTAGGGTTTGCGTGTGTAATAAATGAGATAAACCCGTCTTTAATGCTGGTGTCGGGAGAGTTCACGATCGTGAACTCGAGTTCGCGTCACGAACTATGGAGAACACACATTCTTCGCGATCGGAACTGGTCGGGAACTCTTCACGATCAACGTCTGAAATCTCTGTCTCGTGTTCCCGAATGCGAACAGAAGTTCGCGCAATGAACTTCTCACGCAGCCAAGGCTGCACTTTTTCATCCTTGAACCAACTCAGTTTCGTCCATAACTTTCTCGTACGGTGTCCAAACGACAGGAAAACAATTCCTACGTGTTTTAAACGAATTATCCATAATTATCATATTTTTGTTCAATTTAGTTATTCACAAATTCGGGTCGTTACAACTATCTACCCCTTAAGGAGATTCCGTCCTCGGAATCTCATCATAGTTTATGAAGTTCAGGTACCTTTTCCGAATCTCATCCTTGACTTCCCAAGTCAAGTTTGGCCCAAGGGAATGCTTCCACTTGACCGACACCAACTCAATCTCTTTATTCTGAAGTTTCTTAGTCTTTGACTCTAGTATGGCTTCGAATTCTTCAATCAACCTATTCGGTGCATTAACCCGCAATTCTTGCAATGGAATAATATTTTCAACTTCACCCACAAACTTCTTCAAATAACTTACATGGAACGTATCGTGAACACCTTGAAGTTGTGGAAGTTCTAGCTTAAATGCTTGCAAACCGACCCGTTTCAAAATCTTAAATGGGCCAACATACCTTGGGCTCAATTTGCCCTTCTTTCCAAATCGCATCACGCCTTTCCAAGGCGATACTTTCAACATCACCATGTCGCCAACATCTATATCATACGGTCTCTTTTTCAAAACCGAGTAGCTTCTTTGCCGGTCTTGTGCGGTTTTCATATTGGCTTGAATTATTCCAATCTTTTCATTTGTCACTTTCACAATTTCGGGGCCCGTGAGTTTCGTCTCACCCGCCTCAAGCCAATATGATGGAGTTCTACATTTCCTTCCATACAACGCCTCATAAGGCGGCATTTTAATGGTCGAATGATAGCTATTATTGTAGGAGAACTCGATCAATGGTAAATATTCATCCCATTTACCTCCAAAATCTAACACACACGATCTTAACATATCTTCCTTCGTTTGGATAGTTCTTTCACTTTGACCATCGGTTTGCGGGTGGTAAGCCGTACTCAACCGCAATTTCGTTCACAAATCTTCTTGCAACGATCTCAAAAATCTCGAGGTAAACCTCACATCTCTATCGGACACAATCGATAACGGGACCCCATGAAGTCTTACCACTTCATCCACATACAACTTTTACAACTTCTCAAGTGGCATGGTTTCCCGAATTGCTAAGAACAATGCACTTTTGGTCAACCGATCAAGTATGACCCAAATGGCGTCGTGGTTCTTGCTCGTCTTTGGCAATCCAACAATGAAATTCATCGTTATATCTTCCCATTTTCCGATCGGGACTTGTAACAATTGTGCTACCTGTTGGAATATGCTTTGCGTTCATGACATATAGTTATATGGCTAGACGCATGTGAGCCTAAAGGGTCACTCACTTATACACCAAACACCATTTAATATATATATATATATATATATATATATATATATATATATATATATATATATATATATATATATATATATATATATATATATATATATATATATATATATATATATATATATATATATATATATATATAATTAGGGTAATTATATTATTTATATAAACTATGATTACTTGGTTAGCTATGTTTTAATTAATTGTTAAGTTAAAACGTATTAGTAAGTAATCATAAAGAATCAAAAGTACAAGGGACTAAGTGTCATATATCCTAACTTGTAATTAGGGAATATGTACTTAAATTAGGGAGCAAGAAAACTAACCCTAATCATCCCTTTTCATTTACACGGCCGCACCTGAAGAATTTCGTGTGTGCGTGCGTGCTTTTGTGGATCCAACTTTCTTTTGGTTTCGTGACATATGTGCAACAAAGGGAACAAAGGAAAATAACCATTTTGTTTTCTTACTTGGCTATCACGTGGCAGAGTCAAAAGAGGTTGACTTGATTTTTTCTTTTGATATCTTGCTCAAGGGACTAGCATCCCAATTGCTATTCTTGATATGGTGTAATGTGGATACCATTAGAGGAATTCTACATTGAATTCTTGTAGTTCTTCATCCTTATTGATTGGTGTAATCAAAGGCTTCAAGGGTATGATTTTCATCCTAACTCTTTGATATTAATTAGATTGTCAATATGTAGATCCTTGTGTGGTGATTTATGTTATATTTCCGCTGCGTTTTCTTTGATTAAACCGTAAATCACTAACAGTGGTATCACGAGTCATCATATTGATGATTTAATTAGCAAGTTTTTTATAAAAAGTAGCAAATTTTTTTACAAAATTGGGTTAAAAATTTAATTTTTTGGAACCCTAATTGTTACTTGTTACAAAAACAACATCAAAAAATTAATCTAGTTATTGTATTTTTTGATTATTTGGCTTGGAATTTAATTTTTTAATTTTGTTTTTGATATGGCAAAACGTGTATTTTTGCCATATCCCAAGCCAAAGCCTTGTCAATTGTTGCTTGTTTGTGCAAACCGATGAAAGCCTAGACCGTTTGTGAATGAATATGTTTGTTGCTTGGTTGATTTGGGAAAAGCCGTGTTTTTTGGCTTAATTGGTTTAATTTTTTCTTTTATTTTTGGTGCCATTTTTTGGGGCAAATTTCAATTGTAAAAGTAATTAGAATAGTTGTATTTTGTTTCTTTTTATTTTGTAATTTGTTGACCAAAGGTGAAGAAAAGATGAGGACAAAACAATAATTTTCGGCACCTCCTGTGCAGCTGTAAGAAAACAGACTTTCCCGGAGATTGGCTATTCCGTTGGACCTGAAACCACCGCCAAAATTTCCACAACTCAGAGACCTACAACTTTACAGAAGGAGGGGAAGACCACTGAAGACTCCTTCAGTGACTTTTCGGGCCTTGAAGTCAGACTGAATTTTCTGGCAGATTGCATTTTTTCACAAAATGTTGGTTTCTACTTGCCCATGAATGTCATGGGGCAAGTGGGAGCCCATTGTGTTTATGTAGGCCCGTTTGGGTTCATGTTGACCCGTCCCCTAGTTTGACCCTTCGGTCCGTCGTGATGACTCGCGTGACCGAACCTAGGATTTCATCGGTCGAGGTTTTGCACAAAATTTATTGCATGTTTTATTTATGTTTGTGGTTGTTTTCTTTTCTATTAGATACAAATAATAAAACAATTAAAATATGATTTTAGACACAAACATTAAAACATCCAAACTTGTTAATCATTCATGATTAATCTTTAATCTAAAATTGTTTTGAAATTAAACTAAGTTTAAATACGATTTGAAACTTAACCTTTAATAATCGTTACATGTTTTTACTGTTTATTAAACGACTTATGAAGTGGTATGAATGAAGTTTATGATTCATTCATATCTTAATAAAATTTTATAATTAAAATTTTTCATACCTAAAATTTAAGTCACGCCGTCCAATCGGTTGAAATCACTTGCTTCTATTTTTGAATTCACGTGAGACGTGGTTTGAATTTAGATCCGAGGTCATTATTCTCTACGCGTGAGACCTAGATCTATTTTGACATGATTTCACATTGAATGACTTAATCGAGTTATCGGTGAGACCTTGACACGAGGCGAAGACGCGACAAACATGCCACTTGACCCTAGATGCTTGTTCACTAGGTGCCATGAAGTCCCATACCTCTAAGAGTTGCACTTGTAATGAAATTGTTGATCGTCACCTACCTATTGGATCTATCATCTCTAGCAGATCAACTGATGCGATGATAGAATCTCAATGAGATCTTAGCTTTTAATTAAAATTAATTGGGTAGTTAATTTATTAAAAGAAATTATTATTGAAAATACTATTTTTTGAACTTTGTGTGTTATACAGATAACACCAACAAATCAAAACCTAAGCATCTCCACTCTAAAATCAGTTCTTGAAAACTGAAACTGACTAATATCAACTTTATCGACTGGTATCGAACTCTAAGGATTGTCCTTAGAAATGAAAAAGTTGATACACCTATAAGACGCCTAACCTGAGGCACCTCCTGCGAATGCTTCTGCTGCTGTTCATCAAGCCTTTACCGAAACGTTTAACGAACACCAAGAAGTCGCTACTCCTATGCTTGTGAGCATGAACCGCGAGATTCGAAAGAACTTCGAGGAACTCACAGCATATGACACTATAAGCGAGTTGAAAACGATATTTCACAACAAGCAGAACATTAACTGTTCGAAATAGTTGAAGCATTCCACGCTTACAAGCAGGAGGATGACCAATCAGTTAGCACTTACATCTTGAATATGAAATGCTATCTTGATCAAATAGAACTTCTTGGTTACCCATTGCCACAAGTTCTTGGAATGAGCTTGATTCTTACCTCACTATCCAAGGACTATGACCAGTTTGAAAAGAGTGTTAAAGTACATAGCATGGGGAAGAAAATTAGTGAATAACATGCTATAGTAAAACTGGTTGGGCAAAGGTTACCCAATTCTTTTCTAACAATCAGGGAAGGTAAAACCGCAAGCACAAGGCAAGAGTCTAGGTAAGGGTAAACTAGTTTACTTTTCCAAACCTACGATTCCCCCACATGCTAAAAAGGAGCACCCTACAAAGGATATTTCTTGCCATCATTGAGATGAAACCGGCCATTGAAGGAGGAACTGTCCTGCCTACTTGGCAGAGTTGATGAAGGACAAATGTGTTCTGGCTAGCACATTAGGTATCTTCATTATAGAACTCTATACTTTTACTAATAAATCTTGAGTGTATGACACTAGTTGTGGAACTCACATTTACACAAATGTGCAAGATTAAAAGTAAAGTATAAAGCTAAAATAACGGAAGCTATGATCTAATCCTTCCTAATGCGTTAATTATTGTTTTGAACAATTGTGAATTATGCATTGTTTAGCTTTATCGTTTGTTGAATAATGATTTATTCAAATTATTATGGATTATGATATTTTGTTTTATGAAAAATAATATATTTTATAACTATTCCTTGTAATAGTATGCTTGAAATTGATATGCATGATCCATATTCAAACGATAGTTCTATATAGAAATGTAGCACTCAAGAATCCAAAACGGTTTGGATTCCATTTACCTAGAGCGTTGTCATCTTTTCCACATAAACAAGAAACGCATTTTGACACTACAAAACGAAGGGCTTCTTAACAAATGATTATGAATCATTTAAATGCCTCTCTTGTATATTATGGAAAGATAACAAGAAAGTTTTTCTCCCATGTTGGCGAAAGAGCTAAAAATCTACTTGGACTCATACATACTGATGTATGTGGCCCTTTTAAACTACGACTAGGGAAGGTGTTACCTACTTTATCACTTCCACTGATGATTTCAGTAGTTATCGTTATGTTTACTTGATTAAACATAAACATAAAATCTTTGAAATGTTCAAAGCTTTCTAAAGTGATGTAGAAAATCAACTCGGCAAGACAACAAAAGATTTCCGTCCTAATCGAGGAGGAAAGTACATGAGCCAAGAGTTTCAGGATCATCCAACCCAACGTGAGATTGTCTCACAATTCTCTCCTCCATACACTTCACAAGATCATGGTGTGCCTGAAAGGAGATATCGGACCCTGCTTGACATGGTTCGATCTATGATGAGTCCTACTACTCTTCCTCTATCCTTTTGAGGGGCATGCACTGCAGTGTGCTGCTCGAATACTTAATATGGTTCCAACCAAAAGGTTAAAAAGACTCCATATGAAATATGGCATGGGAAAGTCCCTAATTTGTCTTACTTGAAGATCTGGGGTTGTGAGGATCTCGTGGAACGAGACATGCCGAACAAACTTGAGCCCATATCTATCAACTGTATCTTCGTTAGTATTTTACGACCCACCTGAGAACAAATTGTTGTTGCTCGGTATGCTGAGTTTCTTGAGAACAATCTCAATTCACAGAGCAAGTGGGAGCACTATAGACTTTGATAAGATTCAAAGCGAAGATGCACAACCTTCTGGTAACACTAGCAAATATCATTATGAGGCTGGACATATAGATGTTGGACCACAGAATGATGTTCTTCCCATTTGTAGGTCCGCAAGGACACCTCATGCACCTGAACGATATAGATTTATGTCGAAGCTGAGGGGCAAAGTTTCGAGGTTCATAATGAACCCCCTAACTGTCAAGTTGCATTATCGAATTTTGAATTCGAAAAATGACTTGAACCTATGAATGCGAAAATGAAATCCATAAGAGACAATCAAGTTTTAAACTCAGTTGGTCTTTTTCAAAACAGTAAGACTGTTGACATGGATGAAAATATACACACCTATAAAGCTCTTCTAGTAACAAAAGGTTACACTCAATCCTACTGGATTGACAATGATGAAACCTTCTCGTCTGTTACTAAAGACATTAGGAATCTTATAGCCAAAGTAGTGTACTATGACTATGAGATTTGGTTAATGATGAAATCAAAACATTTGTTTCACCTAAAACCCAAACTGAGCATGTGTATATATGAAACCTAGTGGGAGCATTGTCGTTTCTCAAGTCATACCTGTTGATGACATGTCACTCATGTGAAACAATATACCTATGCTACAAGATGAAAATCCTGGCTTGGAAAATGTTTTGACATGAAGGATGATAAGAATACGACATACATACTTGGAGTAAAGATCTATAATGATAGATCAAAACGGTTAATTGGTTTTAGTCAAAGTGCTTACATCGACAAAATTCTAAGCGGTTTAGAATGGTACTCCCAAACGAGGAAGTCCTCGTATGCCACACAATGTAAACTTGAGTGAGACTCAAGGACCTTCCACACCTGATGTGGTGAAGCGAATGAATGTAATCCCCTATGAATCGGCTATTTCATTCATCATGTACGCTGTAAGGAGCACTAGGCTAAACGTAACGTCCTTAAGGGATCTTACTGTAAAATACCAATAGAATCCACGAGAGAGTCACTGGATCGCTGTTAAGAACACATTGAAGTATTTTTGAAATACTGGATATATGTTCCTTGGTTATGGTGGAGATACCAAACTGAAACTAAGTATACTTGCTATACTTATGCTGGTTTTGAAATAAGTCGTTATGACGCTAGATCCTATTTATGAAGGTTCACTACATTCGAATGATTTATCGAGATATGTGAAATTCGTACTCTGAAAGTTCAAACAAATAACTAACTAGCTGACACTTTATCGAACTCAATGTCTTGTACCAAACATATTGAATATGAATGGAACATTGGACTTCGACAAGCTAGTAGTTTCATGTAAATCTGTTTTAGTATTTGGATAATGGACCGTTGAGCAGTTTTTATTGGCATAAATTGATATATTTGATATGATCGTTTTTATATGAATATCTACTGTGTTCTATATTTGCATGTTTATATCCTTGGATATTTACTGTATTTTATATCCTAAATTGTCCATTGGCATATTAATAATATGGGAATATTATTAAGACAAATCTGATGGCATTGATGACATGATCTTAGTATGACTAAGGATGATGAAATTAAAGTCACATGTTGTTCATTGTGATGCACAACTGGACTGATCCAACCTATGAGAAATCACTTCCTGGATTTATGTCACAAGTGAATCTCACAAAGGCTTTGTCGCTTATCCTCTGACTTGAGATGCAAGTTGGTTTGTGTGTGTGGAGTGTCAAACTTTGATGTGGTTAAACGCTGACCTGAATAAGGTTGCTATAACAATCATCTTCAGGTTTGATATTAAGCATATATCAAACACGTGTAGTCAATACAGAATTTGTTCCTCCACATGTTTGGATTAGATACTACTGGGCCCCTCGATGATTTGAACAGATGCTTGTACGGCCGTACCCAAAGGTAATCAAGATGAATCTTGATTTGTTTGGTAATCTACTTCAATGTAAAGATCGAGAAACAAAATCGTTGAAATTTTAGATTGACATTAATCCTTGTCTAAAATTCAACATGGTATCAGTAACAAAAGGATAACTGATTGAAAAACATTGAACCTGGACTTTTCTGAAACTCACTCATATACTTCTAGGGGTATTGGCGGGTTGCTAGACTCTAACCTTTGCTTGTATAACTACTTGTTGTTATGACGTGCGCAAGTGGGAACTGTTGGAATATGCTTTACGTTCATGACATATAGTTATATGGCTAGACGCATGTGAGCCTAAAGGGTCACACACTTATACACCAATTTAATATATATAATATAATTAGGGTAATTATATTATTTATATGAACTATGATTACTTGGTTAGCTATGTTTTAATTAATTGTTAAGTTAAAACGTATTAATAAGTAATCATAAAGAATCAAAAGTACAAGGGACTAAGTGTCATATATCCTAACTTATAATTAGGGAATATGTACTTAAATTAGGGAGCAAGAAAACTAACCCTAATCATCCCTTTTCATTTACACGGCCGCACCTGAAGAATTTCGTGTGTGCGTGCGTGCTTTTGTGGATCCAACTTTCTTTTGGTTTCGTGACATATGTGCAACAAAGGGAACAAAGGAAAATAACCATTTTGTTTTCTTACTTGGCTATCACGTGGCAGAGTCAAAAGAGGTTGACTTGATTTTTTCTTTTGATATCTTGCTCAAGGGATTAGCATTTCAATTGGTGTTCTTGATATGGTGTAGTGTGGATACCATTAGAGGAATTCTACATTGAATTCTTGGAGTTCTTCATCCTTATTTATTGGTGTAATCAAAGGCTTCAAGGGTATGATTTTCATCCTAACTCTTTGATATTATTGCTTAATTAAATTGTCAATATGTAGATCCTTGTGTGGTGATTTATGTTATATTTCCGCTGCGTTTTCTTTGATTAAACCGTAAATCACTAACACTACCCCGTAAGGTACTTGATGCTCGGCTTTTACTTGTGCACACGTGGCACACTTAGAAATATACTTGGCTACTCTTGCTTTCATCCCGGGCCACCAATACATCTTCTTCATATCTTGGTACGTTTTTGTACTTCCCGGGTGGATCGAATACTTAGACTTATGAACATCATTTAGCAACTGCTTTCGGGTACCCCCGAACTTGGGAACCCAAATTCGACCACCTACGGTTTTTAACCCTTGTTTGTTTTCCACAAAATGTTGGTTCTTCCCCAAACGTTCTTGCCTCAACTCTTCTTTTTCCATCACTTCTCGTTGGGCATTCTTGATTCGTTCTACTATACTCGAGACCACTTCGATAGGTGATAGTTTTCCTCTATTCGGTTTTTCATACACTTTTCGGCTTAAGGCGTCGGCTACCACGTTGGCCTTCCCCGCATGGTATACAATCTTGCAATCATAATCATTTATCAATTCAATCCATCTTCTTTGCCTCATATTAAGCCTTTTTGTGTGAAAACATATTGAAGACTTTTGTGATCCGTATATAACGTACACCTTGTACCATAAAGGTAGTGTCTCCACAACTTCAAAGCAAACACTATCGCCGCTAATTCCAAATCGTGGGTCATGTACCTTATTTCCGCATTCTTTAGTTGTCTCGAGGCATAGGCAATCACTTTTCCTCGTTGCATCAAAACACAACCCAAACCTTTATTCGAGGCATCACTATAAACAACAAAGTCTTCAATTCCTTCGGGTAGTGTGAGAACCGGGGCGTTACACACCTTTTCTTTCAATATGGCGAATGCCTTTTCTTGCTTTTCTCCCCACACGAAGTCGCTACTCTTTCGGGTCAATAAAGTGAGTGGGGTCGCCACTCGAGAAAAGTCTTGGATAAATCGACGGTAATAACTAGAAAGGCCGAGAAAACTTCTCACTTCGGTTGGAGTTTGTGGCGGTTCCCACTTCATAACCGCTTCAATATTTGACGGGTCAACCTTGATCCCTTCTCGTGACACGACATGTCCAAGGAATTGGACTTCTCGAATCCAAAACTCACACTTAGAAAACTTAGCATACAATTTTTCTCGTTGTTGCACTTCTAACTTTTGCCTTAGGTGACTCTCGTGCTCTTCTTCGGTTTGCAAACGATAAGAAACTTGTCGAGAAATGGTTTGCAAACCCGATTCATAAGGTCCATAAAAATGGCCGGTGCATTAGTCAATCCGAATGGCATTACAAAAAACTCGTAATGCCCATAACGTGTACGAAACGCCGTCTTCTCGGTGTCTCCTTCTTTCACTCGAACTTGATGGTAACCCGATCTCAAATCAATCTTTGAGAAATAATCGGCTCCTTGAAGTTGATCAAACAAGTCGTCGATTCTAGGCAACGAGTATCGGTTCTTAAACTCTCGGCAATCGATGCACATTCTCATCGAACCGTCTTTCTTTTTAACGAACAATACGGGCGCACCCCATGGAGACGAGCTAGGACAAATGAATCCTTTGTCGAGCAACTCTTGCAATTGTGACATCAATTCCCGCATTTCGGTGGGAGCCAAACGGTATGGAGCACGAGCTATTGGCGTCGCTCCCGGAACTAAATCTATACGGAATTCTACTTGCCTCTCTGGTGGCAATCCCGGTAAATCGTCGGGAAACACTTCGGGAAAATCCCGAATCACCTTCACATTTTCCACCGTTTTCTTCTCTTTCCTTCCATCTAACACGTATGCTAAAAAGGACAAACACCCTTTGGCTAAACATTTCCTTGCTTTAACCGCGGTCATAAGGCTCGGTAGGTGGTGTCGTCTCTCGCCATACACATAAACTTTTTCATTATCGGGAGTCTTGATCGAGACTATCTTTTTCCCACTTAAAATCTTTGCTTGATGTTCACCCAACCAATCCATCCCAAAAACTATATCGAAACCCGCAATTTCCATAGGTAATAAATTCACCTTAAACTTTTTCCCGTCTATTTCTAAATCACAATTTCGACACATATGTTGAACTATGGAAGTTTTACCATCCGCAATTTCTATATCATAAATCTCGTCAAGAAGTTCTAAGGGCACTTTCAAAACCACAACAAAATCATGTGACACAAACGAATAAGTAGCACCCGAGTCAAATAAGATCCGGTCGGGAATAGAATTAAGGACCGTCCTTTGACCTTTGTCGGCTCCGCTTTCTTTTGAGCGGTCGACACCATAGACTCGTTTCCCTTCTACGGGCAAGAATTGTTATAGTGCCCTTTTTCATGGCACGAGTAGCACTCGATTTCATCCAATGGTTTGGCCCGACAATCCCTTGCCATATGCTTGGCCTTCCACACTTAAAACAAGATTTTGAATCCGTCAAACATTCACCCTTGTGGTCCTTTCCACACTTCTTACAAGCACCAACACTTGATTGCTTAGAAAAGGTCGGGGTGAACTTTCCCTTCTTCACCGATCCCGAGCTTCCCTCAAACTTCCTCTTTTCAAACTTTGGCCTTTCATTGATCTTCCTTTGTCCAACCTCCTCAACATTCCTCGCCGCACCGTTAGCCTTATCAAGTGTGGCGACCCTTTTCACTTCCAACTCGTACTCCCACGGGAGTCCATTAGCATATCTAACAATCCGGGACCTGTCATCCGGATACAATTTGATCACAAACGGAATCAATCCCGTGAACTTTTTAGTGTACTCATCGACACTCATTCCTTCCTTCTTCAAGTGGGCAAACTCTTCTTGAGGTTTCTCCAAGTTTCTCTCGGGGCAAAACTTTGCCTTCAACCGTTTCACAAACTCATCCCAAGTCATCTTGTTCACCACCCTCTTTCCCAATGTTTCATACATGGTGTCCCACCACACGAGGGCCTCATCTTTCAACAACCGAGAAGCATAGATCACCATATCACCTTCCTTGCATTTACTAGCTTCAAGGACTTGTTCGGTTTCACGGATCCAACGGATCGTCACTTTCGGTTCGGAGCTACCATAGTAGTTATCGGGCTTAAAAGCCACAAAGTTCTTGTACGTGCACCCCTTCCTTTCCCTCGGCTCGGGGTCACTCTACTCTTCTTCCGTCGAAGATCTTTCGGTTTGAGCAACACTACTTGACTTGCTCTTTGAGCGGGGTGGAGATTCCTCCCGCCTCTCACGAGCCTTATGTTCATCGAGGATTCGGTTCACATCTTCATTCACTATGTCACTCATTTGGTTGAACATAGTTTGGAGGTGTTCTACGGTGACCGGGATGAGTGTTCCTTTCAACACCCGAATTTTCCTCCCCATCCAGAGGTTGAGGACCAAACACCGGTTCGACAATGTTATTCGAATCTTGCCCTTGATCAAGTGGACCTATTCCACTTCTAGTTCTCACCATTTTGCTATAATAAGACATCAATCATTTAGAAGTGAATTCATCAAAGTAACGGTAACATGGACCGTTCTAAAACCAAACATGACCTATTCCTTCAAGGCCCCTATTGAACCTACACTTAAGGTCTCAACAGTCATTTCATAAGTATCCTATGGAACCTACTAGCTCAGTTTAAGTCTAGGATGGTCAACTCAACCTAGTTCACTTAAACTATAGCTCTAATACCAAGTTGTAACACCTCAACTTTTAAAACAATATTTGAATAACATTTAAGCCAAAATACATAACATTGTATCGGTGTCAAATACCGGTTTTACAAAAACGAAAAGGTTTCTTGTTCGAGATTATCAGAGTTTACAAAAACGGTGTTACAAATTATATCTTAACCATAGGATAAGGACTCTAATCATCAACACCGAGCTAATCTCAACAATGCCTCTTCTAAACGGACCTCCTAGATCTTCGATCCCAAACTTGAGTACATAGCAAAACACAAACATAGTACGTGACACAAAATTGCCTCGTGAGATACATGGGTTTTAAACCCGATAAACAACTAGTCACATAATATCATTTATGTTAAAATAATATTATTAAATTCGTTTGGGTCACTTCTTTTCGTTCATCATTGGTCAATGTCAAGATAATCGGAATGTCTCCAATCTATCAAGACCATCATATCCACGGTAACCAGAATGCCTCCAATCTACCGGGACTCATAGGCGTTGGGTAATCGGAATGCCACCAATCTACCACTAACCTTAAGGTACCGTAATAACCGGAATGCCTCCAATCTATTACGGCCCTAGGGACATAATCATCATCATTACTTGTCTTTTATCTTTATGAGCTTATAGCCCCATCATTTCTCAATCAGTCAATCTTTTCATCATCACATAAGCAATTCACCATAAATCACATAAATAACTAAATTACTTATAGACTCGATAAAACATTTAAACATAAAAGGTTTCCTATCTATGTACTCAGTTTTAAAAGTTCACATGTACTCACCTTAGACAAGCTTATCCAAAAGACGTGTTCCTTGAACACCAATATCACTTCCCAAGATTTGAATGCCTCAAATCCTTCAACCAATAACCTATTATCAAAACCAATACAATGGTTTGCATCAATCATCAATACTATCCATGGTAGTCAACTACTAGCACCATTTTCCCCCAAGTTACCAAACCCTAATTCCATAAATCACCATGTTTTCATAGATCCATATATTGAATACATTTTCCTTGTTAAAATACCATGGTTTGCATCAATCATCAATACTTTCCAAGGCGATACTTTCAACATCACCATGTCGCCAACATCTAAATCATACGGTCTCTTTTTCAAAACCGAGTAGCTTCTTTACCGGTCTTGTGTGGTTTTCATATTGACTTGAATTATTCCAATCTTTTCATTTGTCACTTTCACAATTTCGGGGCCCGTGAATTTCATCTCACCCGCCTCAAGCCAATATGATGGAGTTCTACATTTCCTTCCATACAACGCCTCATAAGGCGGCATTTTAATGGTCGAATGATAGCTATTAATGTAGGAGAACTCGATAAATGGTAAATATTCATCCCATTTACCTCCAAAATCTAACACACACGATCTTAACATATCTTCCTTCGTTTGGATAGTTCTTTCACTTTGATCATCGGTTTGCGGGTGGTAAGCCGTACTCAACCGCAATTTCGTTCCCAACTCTTCTTGCAACGATCTCCAAAATCTCGAGGTAAACCTCGCATCTCTATCGGACACAATCGATAACGGGACCCCTCGAAGTCTTACCACTTCATCCACATACAACTTTGCCAACTTCTCAAGTGGCATGGTTTCCCGATTTGCTAAGAACAATGCACTTTTGGTCAACCGGTCAAGTATGACCCAAATGGCGTCGTGGTTCTTGCTCGTCTTTGGCAATCCAAAAATGAAATCCATCGTTATATCTTCCCATTTTCCGGCCGGGACTTGTAACGATTGAGCTACCCCGTAAGGTACTTGATGCTCGGCTTTTACTTGTGCACACGTGGCACACTTAGAAATATACTTGGCTACTCTTGCTTTCATCCCGGGCCACCAATACATCTTCTTCATATCTTGGTACGTTTTTGTACTTCCCGGGTGGATCGAATACTTAGACTTATGAACATCATATAACAACTCCTTTCGGGTACCCCGAACTTGGGAACCCAAATTCGACCACCTACGGTTTTTAACCCTTGTTTGTTTTCCACAAAATGTTGGTTCTTCCCCAAACGTTCTTGCCTCAACTCTTCTTTTTCCATCACTTCTCGTTGGGCATTCTTGATTCGTTCTACTATACTCGAGACCACTTCGATACGTGTTAGTTTTTCCCCTATTGGGTTTTTCATACACTTTTCGGCTTACACCTTGTATCCACGGGCATGGAGTGTGAAGAGTTTCACCCAAGCGGAGTACGTAACCTTGGTTCCATCTAACACACGGACCTTGTTCTGAATGTTGGTGACGGTATAAACCGGATGAAGCTTTGAATCGGAGTTCGTCATTGGCTGGTATCGTAGCAGCGAGCAATACGAAGATCGGAAAAAAAATTGGCTAGCGGCGGCGATCGTAAGGCCGGCAGCTAGGGGTAGGGTTTTAGGGTTTATTGGGTCTCTGATACCATATTGGAAGTCAACTGTTTCATTGATTTCAATTGTTACATTGTACAAGATATATTTAATAGAGATATTCTAACAGACTATGGAAAGATAATACCTAACTAATATACAATATTCTAATCAATCATTATCTAAAATAAGAAGATATGTACAATGCTTAATAGTTATGTGTGAGTATTGTGTGTGTATTTGTGAAAACCTATTTTGCTTTACCGTCGTCCTCCCCTTCTCCGGTGGTAACAAGCTGCTGGTGCCCGCACCAGCTGTGAAAAGCGTCGCCGTCGTTTCATCCGTTTTTCCGGCCAGCCACTGGCTCCGGCCGGTGACTGTGTTTTGGTCTGTGTTAAGCCAGCAAGAGTCAAGCCCAACTATTTAAGTGAGCCCAAGTCTTTTTTTATCCAACCCAACAGCTTAAATTCGAAGCCCAACAAACAAAACCAAACAGCCCAAACTTCTATCCCAAGTACCTTTTCTGTGTTAGACTGTTAGCCCATGTCTTGTTAGATGATATTAATCCATCTTGAGATAATTAACTCTTAAAAAAAAAGTCAGATTTTAAAATAAATAAATAAATAAATAAATAAATAAATCTTTTTATTTAATTAAATTATTCATTTAATAATTATTTATTTATTTATTTAATAATTACTTATTAATTCAATAATTATTTATTTATTTAATAATTATTTATTTATTTAATAAATTAGTTATTTATTTAATAATTAGTTAATTATTTAATAGAGTAAATTACACCAATCATCCTTATGGTTTGTACCAAATTTCACAAATAGTCATTTAGTTTCAAAAGTTATACCGATAGTCTATATTTTTGAAACCTTTTGCACTGACGGTCCTTTTGCCTTAATGGAGTTAAATTTTTTTTTCTGTTAAGTTCCTCATGTGTAATGCACAATATGACATTTTTGTCCTTTCCACTACTCATCTCTTTGCCGCCACCACCACTTCCCCTTATTCTCATATGTCTGCAACAACCTCCGTCTTCAACCATCGTCAATGTCCGCCACCGCCGTAGCCGGAAGAAGCATCGTCGACGGTATCTCCATTCTATGTATTTCTTCCCCACTTAACACCGCCATTAACTAAACACAATGAATTCGATTTTCTATATTTTTGGTTTTGGTAACAAATTAGGGCGATGAATATCGTTATGTTACCGGATTCAGTTAACCCTTCATCACAATTTAGGGAATTTCACCGATTCAAGATGAATTAATTTCGGATTTAAAGTCTCTTCCACTACATACGTAAGTCTAGATTTTTGGTTTTGGTTACAAATTAGGGCGTTGAATATCTTTATGTTACCAGATTCGGTTAACCCTTCATCACAATTTAGGAAAATTTCACCGATTTAAGACAGATTAATTTCGGATTTAAAGTATCTTCCACTATATACTTAAGGAGATAATAAAGAATATAACCTTGAAGGTGAATAAAGTACACGTGTTGATGGGTTGTGTTTGGTTTGTGAAACTAAACAACTGATTATTGCTTTGTTTGCTAATCTTGTGCGTTCCTTTTCATGTGATTTGATTCTATTGAACAACAACAAATGGGTGAAGAGAAACAAATACAAGGAGAAAGAAAAGAGAAAAAAAAAATATTATATTTAAAAAATGAGGTAAAATGACAAAACTACACTCTCATGCATCGCACATGATTTAATTTAGGCTAAAATATATTTTGGTACCCCGAACTTGGCTAACTATGTCCTCTACTACCCTGAGCTATTAAAGGTGTAGCATGGTACCCTGAACTTGACAAAATGGTCGATTTAGTACCCTGACTCATTAATTTGATCTCGTTTTTTTACTTGACTTAATTTCGTTGGAGCTTTTGACGGACTAAAAATCTCGAGAAATTAGAAACAAATCTCGAGAGAAATTAAGACAGAATTAGTGAGTCAGAGTACTAAATCGACCATTTTTTCAAGTTCAGGGTTCTAAATCAACCATTTTGCCAAGTTCAGGGTACCATGCTGCACCTTTAATAATTCAGGGTAGTAGAGGACCTAGTTAGTCAAGTTCAGGGTACTAAAATGCATTTTAGCCTTTAAATTAACAGAAAAAATTAACACAATTTAGCCAAAAGGACTGTTGGTGCAAAAGGATTCAAAAATAAAGACCAACAGTATAATTTTTGAAACTAAAGAACTATTGGTGAAATTTGGTACAAACCATAAGGACTATTTGCGTAATTTACTCTATTTAATAATTATTTATTTATTTATTTAATAATTACTTATTTATTTAATTACAATTATTTAAACTTTCCTTATACTAATAATTAGCTTTGAATAATGAATCGCGTAACTTCAATCGAAGTGTACCTATTTTCGAAAAGATACTTAACTGTACAAACATATATAATTTACAAATTCAATCCAACCTAGTCATCAACGTACCACTTGAGTCTAGGATCCTGTTAAAGAGTCCACATGCATTATATAACTAAACGTTTTGTGTACCGTCACTCATTAACAATTAATACACGTTTAGGACGCTAGAATCGTTTGGTTGGAAACCTTAACTTTGTGGATTTCATTTTGCTAGTTGCGTTAATGTGAGTCTCACGACCTCACTTTTACTATAGTATTTAAATACTATGGGGGAGGAAACATACGTAGTCATCGTATTTTAGTATTAATAATCTTGTATAATCGTGAGTTGAATGGAACCTAATTTGAGACCGCTTAGATCGTAAACAATACTGTAATCATCAACTACAATTAGCTAACAAATATATGAGTAGTATTAATCGGGCTTGATCCCCCGCTCATGGCTAATCGCTCTAGCTGTGTAACATATGAGATATATATTCTATTAAAACGTCGTGGACTCGACATGCTTAGGCAAAAGTGTGGATTTAGGTTTAATCACGGGCTCATGAACTTATACCTTAACTTGTGTGCGTTGCAAACACGCCGGGGATTATACATTACATCGAAAACTATTTTGGTCATTTCTTGGCGTTGAAAAACTTGAACGTAAACGTACATGGCTTGTACTAACTAAATTATAATTTTGATTTTATAAAAACTCGTGAACTCACCAACCTTTGTGTTGACACTTTTTTTTCTAATATGTTTTCCAAGGTAACAAAAATTGAAGAATTTATCTAGTAGCATGTATCGGATTGCCTATTTTTGGGAAGATTTTGACTTCATATTTAGATGCATAATCTAAATATGGTTTGGAAATCATAAACACTTTTATTAATTGAATGTTGTCATTTCAAGTTAATACTTTGGGATTTTGTAAATGTTATTTTGGTAGCGTTGCTTTACTATATCGATGTGTTATGATTACTAATGTTAGTCACACGCTCGTTCTTCCGCAAAACCAGTTTTGGCGGGGTGTGACAGATTGGTATCAGAGACATTGGTTATTGTGAATTAGCGAGAGTCTAGTCTATAACGAGTAATAGATTTTTTTGGGTCAAAACATTTTCATTGCATACATTGTCGAATACTTATTACTTAAGTGGACTCAATAGACATGTCAATATATGCCTTAACCAAAGATCAATTGCTTATACCTACACCGCACATTGTACACCTACACTATACTCACACACTGATACCTCGCACCGACTACAACCACCTCACTGGTGCTAACCTATTCACGTGTTTGTACAGATATGACGCCCCGATATGAATATGAAATGACATGCGATGACGCACATGAGGAAGAACGTGAGTATGGATGCTATGTACCAAGTATTTTGTTATATGATATTGTATGGAGAAGAGTTTGAAGAAGACGAACTCGAGGATGAATACACCGAGACTATTCCTCCAGTCAAAGTTGGCCCTAGTACTGACCCCCTAACACATTTTCCTGAGAGGCAGGGTCAACAACGAGACCGATCACCCGATCACTTCGGGAAATACCCAGTTGTGTCAGATGATGAACCGGAGGAACCCCCACTAAAGGCCCTCCGATCCGAAGTAGACTGGTTAAAATGGAAGGTCTCCAACATCAAGGAGAAGGGCCACAAGGAGAAAGTGGAGACAGAAGAGATCCTTGCGGGTATTAACAGCACGTTGTGTGAGAAGATCGCCACCCTAGAGGAGAAGAGTGAGGCGATAGAGGAGATCGTTGGGGAGATTGGCCACAGTCTGGCCAACGTTGTGGATTCACTCGGGACAGTTCGGAGCGATCTGAATCGTGCTACTCAGGAGGCATGCCGAGCTACCATCGACGTCTCTACCCTCCATCGCATTCCGAGGGGTATGGACGGTGACCCGAGCCACTATTGCATACCAGACCCTCAGAGAGGGGCAAGAGCTTGCAAGCCCAGGTCTCTGACTCGCGAGTGACCACGCGTATCAGTTGGATGATCCATGTTGTATTTGTGTTCCTGCAGTTGTACTCGCAGTCGCAGCAGCAGACCTATTATAGGCGGGTTGTGCCATATGATATTTGATTTACGAAAACTTGTATTGACATCCATTTTGTACTTCTATGTATGGATGCTATGTGTACCAAGTATTTTGTTATATAATATTGTATGGCTTGGTTGTTATATTCACCTGTCATGTGATTATATTGTTATATATCATATCTTATTTTGTAACGCACTGAATTTTCTTGTATTTAATTTATCTACTTTTATTAAAAAAATTATGTGTTAATTATCTAAATGAGATTATATGTTGTGTGCACTTACTGTGTATTTAATTTGAGTAATTAAATGTGTGACGAGAGTGATATTTAATTTGTGTTTAATTAATCACGAGGATTAATTAATAATAACTATAGTATTATTCATCACGAGGCAACATGGTCCGTGCGATGCACGGGCTTTGTTCATGATAATGAGTTATTTTAAACATAAATTGTATACTTTGTATTGGTGTTTCGAGCAAAATACTTAAAGCGTGATCGCTAACATGTTTGACTTTGATTGCTGGTACTATACTAAATAAGAAAAATGTGTCGGAGGAGAGAGCAAAGTAACAAAAATTATCGTTATTATTAACATAACATAAAACACGTTATTCATAACATAGAAGTAACAACACAAATGAATCATAAAATATAACAAATCATAAGAACAATAACTAAATCAAATCATTTTGATTATTAATTAAAAAAATTAATTAGTAAATGCTACATTCATGATGACTAAATTAAATGCGAACGTATGACAACTTGTTTACATTGAAGACAACCTTGATCCATATTGTAAGTAATGTTGACAACTTGTTTATATTAGAGACAAATCACTAAGTATATTGTTAGTGAAATTGTGATTATGAACTTCGAAACATATGTTTATCTAGTAAACTTATAAGGTAACGTCAAATTGTTTGAACTTCTACTATTTATTAACTAAATTATTTAATTTTAATATATTCATAGCTTTAATTAAAAAAACTTTTGGTATGAAGGTTTAATATATGGGGGTGTTTATATCAAGGGTTTGTCTACCTAAACTTCACTAAGTATCAACGTCTATTTGTCTACCTAAACTTCACTAAGTATCAACGTCTATTTGTCTACCTAAACTTCAATATATGATAATTAAATAATTATAATTAAATGCAATATCAAACATGAAACTCAATATTATCATAATCAATAAAAAATGAAAAAACATAAACCACCAATAACTAAATCAAAACAAATCATTAACATTAGTAACTAAAAAACAAATTACTAAATGCTACATTCATGGTAATTAAATTAGATGCGAACATTTCATAATTTGTTTACATTAAAATACGACATCAAAATGAGACTCAATTTATTATCTATATATAACATGATTTATTTGATAGTATAGTAAATACAACATCAAATCAAAACCTGTTAATTGGATTAAAAGTAAAATAACAAACCAAATGAACAACAATTGTAACCATTAGCATGATAACACATCCATCTTAAATTTTGTGTGATAATATTACACACAATCTCATATACTATAATCATAACTATTATATCATTATATAATATCATTTTTATACAAAATGTACATAAACAACGAATAACAATTTTATACATATACAAAAGAGGCTGTGTAATTTTAAACAAAAATAACAAACATACTCTCTTTAAAACAATACCATAAACACCTCATCTCTATGAAGAACATAATCACTAAAGGTCTTTGTTGTTGACTTCACTTGTTAGATGTTTCTTTTGGATGCATTTTTAGAGTGTTAAAATTTTTGCAACATGAAAATGAGTAATTATAGACCATAATGTGTAAGATCCATAACACTTGAAAAGTCATATTTAATGAATTTTTTATTATTATCATTATTTATATTTATTTCAAAACTCTTGATCTTACTATAATTATTAAATGAGTATTTAGTGAGTTTATAAAATTATTATTAAAATCATTTCATTACTATAATTTATAACAATTAATTTTACAACTTTTGAGTTTCTCAATCTTTATTAACATGAGTTTTAATAGATTAATCATTAAACATTAAATTGGAATTCAATTTTTAATAGATGGTAATTAATGCAACTTTAAAAGTGAAACTCATTCTTTATGTATACGAGGCAACATGGCCCGTGCGATGCACGAGCTTTGTTCATGATAATGAGTTATTTTGAACATAAATTGTATACTTTGTATTGGTGTTTCGAGCAAAATACTTAAAGCGTGATCGCTAACATGTTTGACTTTGATTGCGGGTACTATACTAAATAAGAAAAATGTGTCGGAGGAGAGAGCAAAGTAACAAAATTTATCGTTATTATTAACATAACATAAAACACGTTATTCATAACATAGAAGTAACAACACAAATGAATCATAAAATTTAACAAGTCATAAGAACAATAACTAAATCAAATCATCTTGATTATTAATTAAAAAAATTAATTAGTAAATGCTACATTCATGAAGATTAAATTAAATGCGAACGTATGACAACTTGTTTACATTGAAGACAACCTTGATCCATGTTGTAAGTAATGTTGACAACTTGTTTATATTGGAGACAAATCACCAAGTATATTGTTAGTGAAATTGTGATTATGAACTTCGTAACATATGTTTATCTAGTAAACTTATAAGGTAACGTCAAATTGTTTGAACTTCTACTATTTATTAACTAAATTATTTACTTTTAATATATTCATAGCTTTAATTAAAAAACTTTTGGTATGAAGGTTTAATATATGGGGGTGTTTATATCAAGGGTTTGTCTACCTAAACTTCAATAAGTATCAACGTCTATTTGTCTACCTAAACTTCACTAAGTATCAACGTCTATTTGTCTACCTAAACTTCAATATATGATAATTAAATAATTTAATTAAATGCAATATCAAACATGAAACTCAATATTATCATAATCAATAAAAAATGCAAAAACATAAACCACCAATAACTAAATCAAAACAAATCATTAACATTAGTAACTAAAAAACAAATTACTAAATGCTAAATTCATGGTAATTAAATTAGATGCGAACATTTCATAATTTGTTTACATTGAATACAACCTTGATCCATATTGTAAGGAATGTTGACAACTTTTATATTGAAGACAAACATGAAACTCAGTTTTATCATAATATATCGATAAAAAAGGCAAAAAACATAAACCACCAATAAAAAATCATAATCAACTTCTAAAACTAAACCATAAATGCAACAACATAGGAACACAAAGGACTCACAAAATTTAACCAATAATAAAACAATAACTAAATCAAAACAAATCATTCACAAAAACAAATTACCAAATGTTACATTCATGGTAATCAAATTAGATGCGAATGTTTGACAATTTATTTACATTGAAGACAACCTTGATTCATATTATAAGGAATGTTGACAACTTGTTTATATTGAAGATACATCAGTAAGTATATTGATAGTGAAATTGTGATTGTGAACTTCGAAACATATGTTTATATAGTAAACTAAAAGATAACGGCAAATGTTTGAACTTCTACCATTTATTAACTTAATTATTTTGGTTTTTTTACTTTTAATATATTCATAGCTTTAATTAAAAAAAACTTTTGGTATGAAATGTTTAATATATGGGGGTTCTTATATCATTGTCTATTTATCTACCTAAACTTTAATATATGATGATAATTAAATTATGAGAATTAAATGCTACATTTTTTTGGAACTCAATTATTATGTATAGATAGATGTATTAATTAATTACGAGGATTAATTAATATAGCTCAGTTTTTAAAGTTTTTCCCGAGCTTTACCATTCTAGAGTATGTAAGGTGTGACATAAACCTGAGGCCGGCCGAGTAGGCCAATGCCTTCTTCCGTATTATTTCGGTTTTCTTGTTTCGAGCCGTACTCCTATTTTATCACCGAGCCTAATTCATTGGAACCTTTCGGGTTATTCGATTCATACTCAGTTCGGACTTTAGTCCTTGAGCAAAAACCGTGAACAAGTGCTAGGGGAGGGCTGGCCTTATGACCAAGGCCCGACTTCGCGTCCGAGATACTTAGTGGCGTCAATTAGGAGCAACCAAGTACAGTAAAGAAACGACTAACACATAAACAACGGATTACAACACCAAATAACTCTTGACTCATAATTCAAATCAAAACATCATTCTTTGTAAACTACTCAAATATTCTTCACTCACAAAATATCTATAAAAAACACCCCTCTCACGCTAGTTGCGCCACTAAAATGAAGTTGGGCATCACTGAACTCACTGGCGGTATCATGGCGGTAAGTTTGAAGCTGGCCACATCATCTCACATGGCTTTTGGCGCTGATGATACCCAAGCCTCTTATGACAACTTGTTTTATAGCTAGTCACACATTCAAAGATTTGATAACACATATGTCTAAGCCCCTTCTTTTTGTGGCCATAGTTAATCACATTATAATTCAACAACTTGTATTGTATGTGGTCTAGTGTAAACGTTAACTTGGGTAAAATTACTACATAAGGATAACGCGTGTATTTCAAATTGGGTAAAAGTTTATGGCAAGTTGTTGTCTGTTCTACTGAATATTTATATGAAAGAAATCTAACGCTAAACTATCTGTTGATATCCTAGTAGTAAGATTCTTGAATCATTTCTTAGAGGTCACAAGTTCAATCCCTCAATGGGTAAACAATTAGCACATCGTCGAAAAAATTTCGGAAACAATCACAACGACAATTAAATCATGCACAATACGTGCAAAACCTAACCACTACGAATAACCTCAGAGCATTAGGTGTGCTGGCTTGGGGTCGGATGCCACCTATGCGCCACATCACCATTTCACATTTCACATTCAAAACCCCCAAATACCCCCTCTACCATCACTAAAATATCTCCTACTCACAAAATACCTGGAAAAAATACCTTGAAAATCTCACCCACTCACGTCGGACTCGCCAAGCATCCGACGCACACCCTCACTCACCCAACGGGCGGTGTGGTGGCGAGGGTCAAGCAAGCTGGCGAGGATGCCATGTAAGCAAAATTGGAGATGGCGAAGGGGGGCTTTGTTATTGCACCCAGTGCTCTTAAACATGACTATCTTAAAATATATGAAATTAATTTCTACACTAAATTTTTTGCTATTTGTACTATATTGTACAAGTATTACTGCAGACTGTCAAATATATGAAGCAACTATAGTTATGTGTAGGTTAAAAAATATAGTGTAAAAATCACCATCTTAAAAAAATTCAGCACTAGATGGTAAAAAGTTTTCTACCGTAGGTAAAAGTACAACTTATACATGTGAAAGAAAATTGGGATAGTTGGATGAGTGGTTTGTGGAATTGCCTAGTGCATGTGAATTGTCATATGAGAGGAGGAATTGATTCGGTGGTAGGTATGGAAATTGAATTGATTATTGGGTAAATTACAGTTTTTGTCCCTGACCTATGGTCGATTCGGGGGTTTTTGTCCATAATCTTTTTTCTTCCGTTTTTTTGTCCCTTAAGTTTTTCAAATTCTGATAAATTTGTCATTCCGTCTATTTTTGGCCGTCAAGTGACTAAAATTGCAAAAAAAATAAGGGTATTTTCGTCTTTTTTCCTCATTCTTCATGTTCTTCAAGAAACCCAGATCTGACCTCCTCCTTCTTCATCCATGGTGGTCATCGGAGGCGACGATCTTCAAAACCTTCAAAGCGTCGATCTTCAAAACCCTAAAAGCGTGAACACCGCATAAAATCAGATCCAGAAAATGGGTATGATTGACCCAAATTTTGCAATTTTAAAAAAATGTCGCATTTAAATGTTCTTCTAGGCTTGCCGGAGTCAAATGGGTACATATATGTTGAGGCAAATGGAGGCTTGAATCAGCAGAGAACATCGGTATTTAATATCTTTCATATTAATATTAATATTAATAGTAATCTTTATTTTTAAATAATCACCCAACTGTTTTCTCTCTCTAGATATGCAATGCAGTTGCTGTTGCGGCGATCAAAGCAACGACAATCCAAATCAAAAAATTATTTTCGCATATGGATGTTTTGTCTTCTTCTTCCTCCCAATTTCAGGTAATTAATTAATTATTTAATGTTCATAATCCAATTTAGGGCATAATTCATGCGTTGAGTTTTCATTTATAGCAGAAATGGAATGCGTTGGTGGTGGTGGTTACGATGGGTGCCGGCAGTCGTGTGACGTTCTGGCGACCTCCATTAAAACAACAGCGGCTGCGACTACAACGGTCGTCTTCTTTGATTCCTTCATGTTTTCTGGCGATTCAATGGTCATTGGAGAAGATGGTGAGAAAACACCAATTCAAAACATTGCAATTAAGTATTACACTTTTCGATCTGATTTCTTTATGTTAAGTCTTGATTTCTTATTTAGTTTTTACCAATTTGAGATTTCATGGTGTTTAACAAGTGATTTTAGAACTAGGGTTTAATTGGGGAAGAACACATAAATGAGGAAGATGATGTAAAGGTAATTTGGGTAAATAGACAAAAAAATCGTCAGTTAACGGCCAAAAATAGACGGCAGGACAAATTTTCAGAATTTGAAAAACTTAAGGGATAAAAAAACGGAAGAAAAAAAATTAGGGACAAAAACCCCGAATCGACCATAGGTCAGGGACAAAAACTGTAATTTTATTTTTTTAATCAAAAGCCATCTTGTGACCACTGTATTTTTATCTAAAGGTGACGATTTTTGACCAAACACAAAATCCGACCTGAAATCAATATGAAAATAAAAAGATATAGTTTGAAGTAAAAAAAATTCGGTGAGTCTCCGGTCAACTCGACTGACCAATTTATTAAACGGGTTAGATTCGGGTCAATGATAATTTAAATGGGTCGATAATGCTTAATTTATAATTTACTAATTTAAACATAACTAATAAGTATATAAAATTAAAAAGACTACTTAATAATTTGGTACTTTTATATTTTGTTATGAATTTGTGGAATAATAACAAATGTTTGACCTGATAATCTATTTAACCCGTTTAATTAAATAGGTTATATGAATCAGGTACAGGTTGAAGATAAAAATGTTAGGGTTGAAATATCTGATCCGTTTACATAAAAATATCAGTTTCAAAGTAAACATTTTTGACACGTCAACCCATAAACACAAATCCACAAACCTGAACTGAATTATTACCCCTACTTTTATCCCAAAGCCTTGTAAAATAAACCAGAAGCAAGTAAAAATGAAAAATATGGTTATATAAGTAAATGTGTGTTAACCTAACGAAACCAAACCTGCCATCATCTCCATCCAATATTTTTGTCTCTCATTTCAATCACTGTTTAGGGCATCTCCAATCATACTATATTTCATATTCTATCTCTATTTTTAAAGTTTATTCTTTTCTAATCTAACTTTATCACTTACTTCAAATATAGAATTTGTCAAAAATCTATATTTGAAGTGAGAGGATACTCACTCTATCCATGGACCTCACATTAACTTGTCAGTGTATTTATTAGTGGAATCGTGGTTTTAAAGAGTTTAATTTGAAGAATAGAATAGAGTGTATTATTTGAGTTGAGATATTATTTAGACTGAGTGTTCCCACCATTTATAAAATAGAGTGTATTGTTTGAGTTGAGATATTATTTAGACCGGAATCGTGGGTCTTACTAGTTTTAAAAAGTTTAATTTGAAGAAAAGAATAGAGTGTATTGTTTGAGTTGAGATATTATTTAGACTGAATGTTCTCACCATTTATAAAATAGAGAGACTTCTATAGAGTTTGTGATTGGAGATGTTCTTACAAAACCCTCCAAATTACTTAATTCTCTTTTGCAAGCTCCGATTGTGATTCAACGTTTGTGCTGCACCATCTCCGGCGACAAGTACGGGTAATGTTTTTTTCCGATCATCAAATTACAGTTAAGTTTTTTTCCGATCATCAAATTACAGTTAAAGTGTTTTCGTTGGCCTACCAACATACGAATGCATGCAATCGTAATATGTGTTTATTTCCCTGTTCGTGTAGAATTGTTCTCAAGATCCCATGGCGGTTATCATTGTTTCTCTATTGAAATTAGTGGTCTCGGAATTATATAATCATATTATATTTAAGGTGGGTTAAATCATTATCCACCATGTTCAAAACTAAAAGAACATGAAATCAATGGTTGCAATTTGAATGGGTTTGGAGAACACACTGACCCACAAATCAATGGTGCCGCCCTCAAGAATAAAAAAAGAAATTCATACATTTGATTAAAAGTGTAAGAAGACTATTTTACCCTCATGTTAAGTTCACGAGACTAAATCTGATTACTTTTGTCAAATCACAGAGATCATCCGTGTAATTTACTTTTTAAAATATCTTAGGATTCATAAAATTTGGGGTTTGTTCCATATATACTGTATTATGTTAACTCGTGACATAGCTATATTGAATTAATTTAAGAAGACAATCTTCTTTTTATTTTCAAAACTCTAGAGAATAATCGGTTAGCTGTCTCTGGTACTCTACTCCGTAAACACACATAAACCAACACTCTTGAAGATCTATTTATTAGGCCTCTCCCGACAGTAACACGTCACTAAACGCATCTCTACATGCGGTTACTGACGAGGTCGTGCCAACAACAATACATCGCTAACTCATCCCTACTTAACAAATTATTAAAATAACCCCCCCCCCCCCCCCACCACACACACACACGCAAGCACACACAAGCACCACGACACCATCCCCCAACCCGTCGCCACCCCGACGTGTTTTACTGACGCTGGCATGTGACGCGCGGGTGTCAACGACGTCACTAGTTGACGGGCCAAAAGTTGCTGCCGGCCTGAGGAGGAAGCGTAGGCACGAGTCTTATCTTCATATTAAACAAGTTGTCGAAATTTGATATTTCCAACATCTAAGTAATGCTTTGTTTGGGTTGTCATGTTTGGTTTTATAAAATTCGCTAATCACTACATGGTAATTATGTTTCGTAACATTTAGAGTATGTTGCTCTTGATAGTATTTAAAGTTTGTTTAAACATTTTTTTAGGTTCGGGAATTGGAAGATAAACAAGCCAAAATGATCGAACGACAAACTCAAATGATAGAAAGACTAACACAAATGGAAGCACAATTGGCCGAAGTTATAAAACAATTTCGATCTCCTTAAGTTTATTTGTTGTTTAGACGGCTCTAAGACGATGATTGTTGTTTGAACTTATGTCGGTTAGTTTTAAGACTTATCATTATTGTGGATTAATTTTTGTTATTTGTATTTTTTTTATGCATTTTGAGAAAAAAAAATCTGAACATTTTTATGCAATTTTTGCTTTTTTATACCGCTACAATTTTCCTACCATTACCGATTACTTTGATACGTATCAATTTGAGGAGCTTTTTGCAGAGAGAAATACTCCAATTCCACATGCCGTCAGCTTTTGGGATTATACTAACCCGACTCTATAATGAGTCCGTTGGTCAGGTTTGGGGTTGTTGGGTTGACCCGTTTGGGTCAGTCAAGTTACACATCCTTCAACATCAACAATTCGATATGAACGCTAACCAACCAAAAACCACCTTTAGACATTTATTACATACTCTCCATTATGGGTGAACATCTGGGCTGAAAAAACGAATTGAAGCGAAAACCAACCGAAATCGAACCAGAACCGAAACCAAAATTGAAAACAGGTAATCGGTTCGGTTTTGAAAATTCATCATTTTCGGTATCGGTTCCATCGGTTTTGGTTCGGTTTGGATAAGGATGAGCATTTGGGCTAAGAAAGTAAACCGAAACCGAGCCGTACCTAATCAAAGCAAAACCGAAAATATGTAATCGACTCGATTTCGGTTTTAAAATTCGTCATTTTCAGTTGCGGTTTAATTTGGTTTGGTTTGATTTGGTTCGCTTTTTGACCACGCTCACCCTACTCTCCATCGTAAAAGAAACTCTTGGAACACATTCCCAAACATGTTTCAACATCTCTAGCATAAATATGTCTCTCTCCGCCAAACACTCCAACAATTCATACGCCCCCCTCACCTAACTCATTCCGACTTTCACCAATTATAAAATTCAAATCAGAAGCTAAAAAATCATATTTCGCAAAGGAATTAATTACGATTAAATCAATTTAGTGATTTTAGATATGAAATTGATTCATATCGAAATAACAATTTTTTGTGATGGTCATGTAGTTGGTACGCATTTGCTTTGTCGCTTCCGACTTCACCAAATGGTAATTTGCATTTACCATAATTAAAATATCATTAATTTGTATAATAATTGCTAGAAAAAACGTGTAACCGTATAAAATTTAAATCACCACAAAATATACTTAGCAAGGTACCCGTCACCACATGGGTACCCTACTAGTTAATATGGTACCAATCAATTTCATACAGGTAATCAGTAAACCTCTTTCGGTGTTTTTATACTTTTATCCAACTCAAGTGCAAAAGTGAAGTAATACTGTTTTGAAGTTACAGTAAAACTCCTAAATCTATGTTCTTTTTGTAGTTTTAGTGCGATACAAGATTAGACCACTTTCATTCCACATTAAACCGATACACCCATGCCAACAATACTGCTTCCCTTCAGTTTTTTGCAACTCACCATTACAAAACACACACACAAAATATCCCTTTGGGCCCCACCTCACCAACCGATCATTTCCCTCCTTCCGTCCCCAAATCCATGGCAACCAAACCGACGCCATCAAGAAGTGGGCCGTGCCAACGGTGAGTCCAATTTTTTTTTGAACCGACCCTATCGGTTTACTCCCGTTGGCAATGGTCTTACTATAAATTGGGCCAAATTTGAAAAAAAACTGCATCAACCAAAGTGGTAAAAAGCTTTAGATTGAGCCGATATGGTCCAAGACACTTTCTCTGTTAGGTTTTATAACATTAACATAATTAATCATAGCAGCGAAAACATATTAAAATCTAGTTAATGCGTACGACACATATAACGAACTGCTAATATAAGTGTAATCGAGTTGAGTCCAGTCAACACAGTGCGAAGCTCGAGCTCATTTCGATTATAAAACTAAAAGCTCGAAACTCGGCTAGAGCTTGATTGAGCCTTTATTTCAAGCTCGAGCTTGACTCGATTAAATTATCGTCACTTCGAGCTTGACCCGACTCGATTAAATTATCGTCACTTCGAGCTTGACCCGACTCGATTATCAGTATAATGTATTGATTAACTCGATATTTTTAAGCTCAACATGACTCGACTCGGTACTTTTGAGCTCGACTCGATTAGAAAATACAGTAATAGAGTCGAGCTCGAATCGAAAGTCTTCTCAAGTAGCTCTTGCTTGACTTGAATTAAATAGAGTCGATTTCGAGTAGCTCACGAGTTAACTCAAATCGTTTACAGTTATACCGATATGTCAATAAACATTACTACAACTAAACTAACGAATTTTAAATGAGTAATTATATAAAACATCATGAATTTTGTACAACTTACTTAATTCTTAATTAATGACAAATCAGTCTCTATAATAATTTTAAGTTGAGTTTTAAGGGCAACCTTAAAAGACTATTATTATTTCAAGTAATAATACTAACTAAATTCGATAACCGTGGACATATATTCAACATTATCTTCTTCCTAAAGAGTAGTTCAAAAGTCAAGTAGAGGAGAAAAATATTATTAAAGTTATTAAAATCTTTAAAGATGTTATAAGTTTAGAAAAAAACATTGAAGGAGTTCCATGATTTTTATAAAAGTCATCAGGAATAAATCTTAGTCATTGGATCAATCAACTCCCAAATCACCAGCACCACCAAAATCACATGTGATTCAACACATCAACATCACCACCTGTTGGGTTTCGCACATATTTACCGTCACTATGTTTGTCGCGGAATTACAAACAATTAATACGCTAAACTACGAAGATTAAGGATCGCTTAGATCTACGAAACTAGGGGAATTAGCAATAAATAAATACTTACATTAGCGGTGCCCGGAAATGCTAATCCTTGCGAACGAGTACGAGCTAGAACTTGCCAACGAACTAGGATTCAAGTTAGAACCCCTCTACTTGATCACACTCGAGGTTAACAACGAACGAGACGATACACCACAATGTAGTGTAAAGTACCCTTGAGAAACCCAAACGAAAACACCACCAAAAACGATTTCAGAGGCGGCGCTACGGCGGCGCTACGGTGGCCGGCGGTGGTTCTTCGTCGACGAAAGTCGAACGAAGGGGAGAAGGGGGCGGCCGAAATAGGGTGCAAGGCAAAAGCCAAAAGTATGTATTAGGTCAATACCCCATGCACCCTATTTATAGATTTTGGGAAAAACTAGTTTCCTTATTTGAGTCGGGTTCAAATTAACCTAAGCCCGTCTTGTTTAATTAAACCATTAATTAAACCAAGCCCGATATGGAATAACAACTTAATTACCCATTAACTTATTACATTCCACCTAGCCCGTTACACCTTTGATTATACTTTTAATCAAAGCCCGGTTCGTTTATTCTCGTGTTCGGTTGTGCCCCAAGAGCAACCCTAATATGACTTTAATTTACGTTGACCAAGTCAAACCGTTTATTTGATGACGTTGGACACCATTTCCAACAGTCTCCCACTTGGACATCTCATCAACTATAAACGTTTGTCAAGCATACTTTTAAAGTGTGGAATCAGTGCAGCTGCTAAACTCTGAATTTAATCAGAATTCAGTTCCTAAGATAAGTGATCATATGTCCTTCACTTCGCGATATCCCGTTAACTAGAGACACGGACAAACGTCAATCTCTAGTCACGACTATGTTTCCTGATCAAGATTTATGATGACTGATTAGACCACTAATTGAACTTTCAATTTGGTCATGACCTGCGCAGGTTCTTTAATTGTCACATCAAATCAACAGGGCCCCCACATATATCTCTTCTTTCATACTTTTGAAAGAAGGAGTGAATAAACTTCGACTTACATTATCTCTGCCATAATCGTTACATGACACATGGAAGTGCTCTGTATAGCTACCATTTACGAATAGCGTTGGAACAAACCAATGCATCACGAACTCATACTATGAGACTAATGTATCTAGGTTTTAAGACCTATATGATATTACCGTCTCACTATTACCTTTGAATTGTCCATGAGGTAATACTCTGAGCATGGGTTTGTCCAACATTTAAAATCTCCATTTAAATGCTCATGAGAGTAGCAGCAATCTCCATGCTATGTTCAATCTTATGAACAATCTACTTACTCTCCATGACATCTTAATTCATTTCTCATTCCCATGAGAATGATCGACTGTGGACGTTCAAATGATGTATTAGATCACTTTGGAATTTGTTCTAAAATGCAAAAGGTGAAACTCAAATTTTAAATACTATATGAATGATAGGACACTTGCAATTTTATTTAATCACCATAAATAAATCATCATTCATACAATTTAATATTTGTAATATAGTTCAATAAATAAACTAATACAAGTCACTTTGGAATTTAATCCCTATCGTCCTAGCGTGAGCATCATGCTTGGATCGACTTAGTGGCTTTGTGAATGGATCAGCCGGATTCTCCTCCGATGATACCCTCGTCACGATGATGTCCCCTTCCTCAACACGTTTTCGCACATAGTGATATTTTCTGAGTATATGCCTGGTTCGACTGTGATCTTTGGATTCTTTAGTCAGTGCGACTGCACCTTCATTATCACAGTAGATTTTCACTGCTTCTTTGATGCTTGTTACAACACCAAGGTCACCTATGAAATTCTTTAACCATGTAGCGTCTTTTGCTGCTTCACTAGCAACAATATACTCAGATTCACATGTGGAATCAGCAACTGTCTTTTGCTTGGCACTCTTCCAAGTGACAACTCCTCCATTCAGTAAGAATACCCACCCAGATTGTGAACACGAGTCATCTCTGTCCGTTTGGAAACTCGTGTCACAATAACCTTCCACTTCGAGTACGTCTTTCCCACCATACACTAAGAACATATCCTTTCTTCTCCTTAGGTACTTGAGAATCATTTTTACCGCTATCCAATGATCATTGCCAGGGTTGTCCTGATATCGACTCACCATGCTCAAGGCATATGAGACGTCAGGACGAGCACATATCATGGCATACATGATCGAACCTATAGCCGAAGCATATGGGATTCGACTCATCTTATCCCGCTCTAACTCAGTGCTGGGACATTGAATCTTAGTCAAAGTTATGCCATGGTTCATTAGTAAATAACCCTTCTTAGACTCAAGCATATTAAATCTTTTCAATATCTTGTCTAAGTATGTACTCTGGCTTAATCCTATTAGATGTTTTTCTCTATCTCTGTATATCTTGATTCCAAGTATGTACGCTGCATCTCCTAGATCCTTCATTGCAAAACACTTTCCCAACCAAGACTTCACATCTTGCAGTGTAGGAATGTGATTGCCAATGAGCAATATGTCATCGACATATAATACTAGGAAGACTACAGTGCTCCCACTAGTTTTGATATAAACGCAGGACTCATCCTCGCTTCTCGAAAACCCAAACTGTTTGACTCTTTCGTGAAAGCAAAGATTCCAACTACGAGATGCTTGTTTCAATCCATAGATGGATTTCTCAAGCTTACACACTCTTTTAGGATTTTGCTTGTGGATAAAACCTTATGGTTGTGCCATATAGACATCCTCAGTTAACTTTCCATTAAGGAAAGCGGTTTTCACATCCATCTGTCAAATTTCATAGTCATGAAACGCAGCGATTGCAAGCAATATCCTGATAGACTTTATCATGGCTACTGGTGAAAAGGTTTCATCATAATCAATCCTATGAGTTTGAGTATAACCTTTTGCAACCAGCCTAGCCTTATAAGTGTGCACATTCCCATCCATGTCTGTCTTCTTTTTGAAGATCCATTTGCACCCAACGATTTTAATGCTAGGTGAAATGTCAACCAAGTTCCATACTTGATTATCATACATAGACTGAATCTCGCTCTCCATAGCCTCTTTCCATTTATCGGCCTCAGGGCCTTCCATAGCTTCCTTATAGTTTAATGGCTTATCATCATCGACTGGTATACCATTATCAGTCGTTGCATCGCCTTCAGCAATATGGTATTCATAATAATCACCAAGATGCTCAGGAGGGCGAACAACTCTAGAGGATCTACGTGGAATGGTAGGAGTTATATCATTTTGCTCAACAGGAGTCTCATCCTCAGGTTGAGTACTAGTGTCAACTATAGGTTCCGATTCAATTTCATTGGTTGACTCTTCAAGATCAATTTTGCTCCCACTGTCTTTCTTGGATAATAGCTCTCTCTTAAGAAAGAATCCTCTTCGAGCTATGAACACTTTATTCTCAGTCGGTTTGTAAAAACGATATCCAAAAGACTGGCGAGGGCAACCAATGAAATGACACTTCTCTGATTTTCTTTCCAGTTTGTCGTGAGTTTCGTGTCCAACGTAAATTTCACAACCCCAGATTTTCAAATGTCGGAGCGAGGGAGGATTCCCTGTCCACATTTCAGAGGGTGTCTTGGAGACCTTCTTAGTTGGTACAAGGTTCAAGATATGAGCTGCTGTTTCTAGGGCGTAACCCCAGAAGCTCACTAGAAGAGTTGCACGACTCATCATTGATCGAACCATATCTAACAATGTTCGATTTCTCCTCTCAGACACTCCATTAAGTTGTGGAGTTCTAGGAGGTGAGAGTTGGGATACTATTCCACAACTCTTTAGATGATCCATGAAATCTTGACTAAGATACTCTCCACCCCTGTCAGAGCGGAGCATCTTAATCCTTTTGCCCAATTGATTCTCAACTTCGTTTTGAAAAACTTTGAATGTCTCAAAAGTTTCTGATTTATGTTTAATCAAATAAACATAACCATATCTACTGAAATCATCAGTAAATGTAACGAAGTATCTTTCACCATGTCTAGTGCTTGACTTGAATGGTCCACACACGTCAGTGTGTACAAGATCCAACAAGTCTTTGCCTCTTTCACAAGTCCCTGTGAATGGCGCCTTAGTCATCTTGCCAAGTAAACAAGATTCGCACACATCATTCGATTTGAGGTCAAATGATTCTAGTACTCCATCCTTTTGGAGTTTGGCGATTCGTTTCTTGTTTATGTGGCCTAAGCGATAATGCCATAGACATGATTTATCCAATACACCTTTGGACGAATCAACATTCAATATTAGATTTCTATTGTTAAAGCAAACAACACTTTCATATATGCCAGAACAAGGACTAGCTTTGAAAATAAAAACATCATTTTTATAAACTAAAATAGAACCATTTTCATTATCAAAGCTGAAAGTAAAACCATCCTTAGACAATGCATAAAATGAAATAATGTTTCGTGCCATGCAAGGCGAATAACAAACATCTAATAAAGTAATTGAACTAGTAGTACTAAGCATGAGCTCGTAATCTCCAATCTTGGTCACAACAGCCGAGACTCTGTTCCCCATGATTAGATTCAGCTCACCATGCTTCAGCTTCCTGCTATTCTTTAGTCCCTGCATATCAGTGCAAATGTGAGTACCACACCCTGTATCTAGAACCCAAGAATTTGACATAGAAGCACTATGTAGTTCAATCATAAAAGTACCCGATGGTCCAGACTTTTGGACTTTCTGATTCTTCAGATCATCCAAGTACTTTGGGCAACTTCTTTTCCAGTGGCCCTTCTCATTACAGTGAAAGCATTTTGAATCCTTTGATGTTGATTTTGAATTCTTCTCTCTCTTGCGACTACTTTGGGTAGGACCCACTGTAGCCTTAGGAAGAGAATTTTCATTCATAATCACATCATTAAGATTATTAGAGGAGTTAGAGTTTGCGTTTGCTAATGATGTTGCATTAGTAACTTTTAGCACTTCGGCCAACTCTGATCTGGATATGCTTATCTTATTCTCTTCATAATCATCCGATATTGAAGAATAAGATGGAAGAAGTGTGTAAAGGATGAATCCTATCACAAACTTATCACTTTGCATTGTTCCAGTTTCTTCAACTTTGTCTATGTAGCCTAACATTCTTTTAACGTAGCTACACACAAGTTCACCCTCCTCTAGCTTTCCCTTGCTAAAGAGTCGCAAGTTTTCAACAGCAACGAGTCTCTTCCTCATGTGATCTAATCGTTCAATGCTCAAAGGCTTTGGAGCATGGAAAAAAATCTAGAATCGCTTGAGAGGCAGAGAAAGATGGATTTTGTGGCGAAGGTTGTGGAAATGGAGGTGGTGGTGGAAGATTTTAATTGATGTTGTTGTTTTGAGGATTGGCCATCTACAAAGAAGACAATTTCTTTGTTAGTTTATTTATTAGATAATCCTTAACATTATTTACCCAATAATCAAGTTAAGGCTAGGATCCATTATTACGTTATTTGATGTGAAGAGGGATGCCGCAATTCACACCGAATAATTTCATAAGGAAACATACTATTGTTAATTTCAATCACCGTGAAATCCCTAGATCTTTTAGATTCATTTTAAACTATTAAATGGCATGTTAATCTCGATTCTATGCTCGTCACATAATTCACGACAGGGATACCGTGGATCATGAATTTGACGGTGAATCTACCATGAAAGCACTCAAGAAGATTCCCGGCTCAAGTTCGCTTGGGTATCGCGAGAATCTCTTCACCCATAAGCATAATCTCAAAATTAACGTACCGGCTCAATTGCACGCGCTTCGTTAATCAGATTATTCCTTGAGTGCGTGTCTCTCATGGAGAGCACAATCTTTCACATTTAACATCAAACGGGAAGTTTTGTTTAATGTAATTACTTTAGTTATACATATATATAACCTTTATAATATGTCAAATTAAATTTTTAATTTATCTTGAACCAAAGTAACATGTATATATAATCCTTTTAATTCTATTAAAATGCGAGTACGCGTCTTTTAATAATTAATTAATTATATATAATCATAATATTTAAATATACTTTTATTTACATAATATTATAACGGATGAATATATCAAAAATTATTTTGATATATGGAATTTCGAAATTTTCGAAAATATATATATACATACATATAAAATTATACTATTAATTTAATATATATTTAATATATATATATATATATATATATATATATATATATATATATATATATATATATATATATATATATATATATCATAATTATCTTTTAGATTTTAGATTTTATCTCATTGGAGATATTTTATATTATTATATATAAATACAAAATCAAATCTAGATAATAAAGAAAATCTGAAATCCACAATCTTTTATAAACTTTTCGGATCTATACACATTGTGTATATCCTTAATTTAAATTTATATCTTTATTTAAACACTCCTTTTTAAATAATTATCTATATTTACCAAATTTTTTATTAAATATATGTATACCGAAATATATATATATAAAATAAATATTACCTTATTCAAATCTTTTATTCAAATACATCTATACATATATCCGAAAATATATGTATATGTATAATAAATTTGATTTATTTAAAATATTAAATAAATATATATTTATATATTAAAACCGTAATTTTAAAAAATAAACACAATCTTTTATTTAATCTAATTTTAAATAATTGGTGAGATAATAATTGGTAGAATATCTTGATAAATTTAAAACCCTTTAAAACTATTCACTTACCATATTTTAATTTAAAAACTATTTTATAAAATTAAAATATATTTATTTATTTAATTTTCCGAATTTCGGAAATACCGAAATAAACAAAAACACAAAAAAAAAAAACTTTTGTTTTTGAATTTCGGGTCTAACAGTCTTAGATTCGTAGACCAACGCTCTGATACCACTGTTGGGTTTCGTACATATTTACCGTCACTATGTTTGTCGCGGAATTACAAGCAATTAATACGATAAACAACGAAGATTAAGGATCGCTTAGATCTACGAATCTAGGGCAATTAACAATAAATAAATACTTACATTAGCGATGCTCGGAGATGCTAATCCTTGCGAACGAGTACGAGTTAGAACTTGCCAACGAACTAGGTATCAAGTTAGAACCCCTCTACTTGATCACACTCGAGGTTGACAACGAACGAGACGATACACCACAATGTAGTGTAAAGTACCCTTGAGAAACCCAAACGAAAACACCACCGAAAACGATTTCGGCGGTGGCGCTACGGCGGCGCTACGGTGGCCGGCGGTGGTTCTTCGTCGACGAAAGTCGAACGAAGGGGAGAAGGGGGGCGGCCGAAATAGGGTGCAAGGAAAAAGCCAAAAGTATGTATTAGGTCAATACCCCTTGCACCCTATTTATAGGTTTTGGGAAAAACTAGTTTCTTTATTTGAGTCGGACTCAAATTAACCTAAGCCCGTTTTGTTTAATTAAACTATTAATTAAACCAAGCCCGATATGGAATAACAAGTTAATTACCCATTAACTTATACCAGTCCACCTATCCCGTTACACCTTTGATTATACTTTTAATCAAAGCCCGGTTCGCTTATTCTCGTGTTCGGTTATGCCCAAGAGCAACCCCAGTAGGACTTTAATTTACGTTGACCAAGTCAAACCGTTTATTTGATGACGTTGGACACCATTTCCAACAGTACCCTATGTGTATTAAATCACATGTGATTCAACACGGCCGATCACCACCACCACCACCACCACCAACCTCTCACCGTCTCCAACACCGGCAACCCCTCGCCACGGGCAAATGCTTGCAATTACATGTGATTGTATATCTAATCACATGTAACTCATGAGTTGTCTCGACTTGATTACACCGTTTGTTGGATCGGTGGGGCAAGTGCATGTGAATTATCATATCAGAGGAGGAATTGATTCGGTGGTAGGTGTGGAATTGATTGCTTTACTGTTTTTTAATCAAAAGCCATCTTGTGACAAAAAACAAATAAAAATGAAAAATATGGTTATATAAGGTAAATGTGGGTTCACTTAAAGAAATCAGACCTGCCATCTCCATCGGATCCTTTCCCTCATTTCAATCTCTGCAAGCTCTAATTGTGATGCAGCGTTTGTGTTGCACCATCTCCGGTGACGAGATCACAAAATTACAATTAAATGTTTTAACTGGCCTACCAACATACGAATGTATGCAATCATAAGACTAAGCGTAACGCACGACCGGAATGCCGGTCGCGACCGGCCACCTCACTCCCTCCGACGCGTCCCGCCCGTTGCCGCCCTCCCTCCCCGACGCGTCCCCTGTGGTGAGTGGTCGAGTAGACGACCGATAGTGAAGTGTTTGGTCGTCTCTTTCTTTACCCCTCTTTCTCCTTATATGCCTAATATATATAATAAATATAATATATATATATAATTTAATTTATATTATATATATAATAAATATTATATATAAATTAATAAAACTGAAAAAAAAATTGGTCGCCGATTCGGTCACCCGTTACGGGGATTTGGTCGCTGTCTGGTCATGTGTTTGATCAGGAGAGAGAAAGCTGATGTGGCGCAGAGATGGCAGGGATGACCAAACTTTATTTGGTTACCCATTACGTGTAGTCTAATGTGATTTTCCCTTTTACTGCAGAATTGTTCTCAAGATCCCATGGCGATTATCATTGTTTCTCTATTGAAATTAGTGGCCTCGGAATTATATAATCAAATTATATGAAGGTATAATCTCATTACTCTATTTAAATTTCTATATTAAAAGAGTTTAAGAAGACAGTCTTCTTTTTTATGTTCAAAACTCGAGAATAATTTGTTCTTTCACTTATCCTACTCTATGAAACACAAATAAACCACCACCCTTTTAGATCTCTTTCTCATCTTCATATTTTTTAAACAACTTGTCGAAAAGATGATGTTTCCAACATCTGAGTAATGCTTTATTTTAGTTGTCATGTTTGGTTTTATAAAATTCACTAGTCACCACTATACAAAAGTACTACTAATCATACCGTGTAGTGCTTTTAGTTTTCCGGTTCTTAATATGGCCATTAACTAACGTTGTTGCTAAAACTACCGAAGGAAAATTAAAAAACCAATGGTCTGAAAACTTGAGATGATACAAAGTGACACTGTATGTCACTCATGTTTCATTACAATTTGTTTTATTAATATTTTACATTTCATGTAAATAATTTATGCATTTTTTCAGTTTGATTTACAAATTTTCAACTAATAAAAAAAACAAAATTATATAAAAGTGTTACATACAAATACTCATAAAAAGTACTAAATAATGACACTTATTAAAAAATGACAAACTAAAAAAATGTTTGAGAATATCCAAAGTTTGTATCCTAGTAATATTAGTGTAAGATGTTATCAATGACCTATATATCATAAATTAAACAACTAGAATAGATTAGTTGCGTTTAGAAGAAAGAATGTTGGGAATGCAAAATTAATATTATTCAAACATAAAATAATTTCAAAAAAAAAAAAAAAAAAAACCGTACCAAAAATATACTTTTTCAATAATATTATCAAAGAGAAACGTTCAAGGAGGTCCATCATTTTTGTAAAGTCCCGGGGACAAATCTTAGCCCTTGAATCAATTAACTCCCAAATTACCACCACCACCAACATCACATGTGATTCAACACATCAATACCACCACGACCTCATGTGTATTAAATCACATCTGATTGCACACCGCCGGCCACCACCACTACCCCATGTGTATTTGATTACATGTGATTCAACACCACCGACCATCACCACCACCACCACCACCACCACCACCACCACCACCACCACCACCACAACAACCTCTGCCAACCACCGTCCCTACCACCGGCAACCCCTCGCCACCGCTTACTACATTCAATCACATGTGATTGCGTATCAAATCACATGTGACTGCGGCGACGGGCGGCCGGTGGAGGTGGTCGGGGCGACGAAAGTAGCCGGCAGTGGTGGTGGCCGACGGTGGTGGTTGTATATTGAACCCCATGTGATTTGATGATGGCGGTGGTTGTATGTTGAATCACATGTGATTTGATGATAGTGGTGGTTAAGGGATCTTTTGATCCAATGGCTAAGATTTTTCTCTTGGGACTTCATAAAAATCAAGGACCTCCTTGAATACAACTCTATTATCCAAATATATTTGAACTGTTATAATATGAATAACTTTACATATACAATAATAAATTTAACCTATTCAACAAGTGGATGATCAATTAGTCAAATCTTCATGTTCAATCCAATAAATGATTTATCATGATTCTTATCTTTGTACTATTACTAAGTATAGGTTCAAGTGTAAAAGTTTTAGTATATCTTCTGATGGCTGAGCAAAATAATATGTTCTTAATGAAATATCATGAGTCCCGTCCCACAGGATTAGTAGCTGCTCCTGAAGTGAATGCTGCAGAAGACGTTGGTCCTCGAAACCATTCTTTTGGTCACAACTATACTAATGGCCGAAATCAAAACTTTGGTCGATGTCACTCTTGTGGTTGTGGTCGTGGTTATAGCTGTCGACGTGGAAATGGTCCAAGAAATAATACTTATCATGCTCCACAAAGTAACAAAGTCCAATCACAAAGCAAGACCACAAAACATGATGTTGAAGCAAATGCTTCCCAGAATAATCAAAGTGCTTGCTATATATGTGGTAGCACGGGTCACTGGAAAAGTACTTGTCGCACACCTTCCCACCTTTGCAGGCTATATCAAGCTTTACTAAAGGAAAACGAGAAAGAAGTAAACTTGGTGGATCAATTTGAAAACGCTGATCTAAAGGTTTCTGATTTCTTGAATGACATGGAGTAATATGAAGCTTGATCACTCATGTCCAAGCCATAATTATGTTTATGTTTTTCATCTTTGTAATTCGTTTATGCATTTCATTCGTTAAACTAGGATTTCCTTTTTTTTCTTCATGTAATGCATTTTTAAATCATCCGTGTTTCCTTTTTTCCACTAATGTGCCAATGTATTATCCTAGTTGGCAGAAAGTTCCCGACAATTTAAAAGAAGACTTGTTTCAAGCTTTAGCCGTAAGTATACAATACTTTTTTATTATTTTTAACCAATTTAATTAATTATTTTAATAAATCAATTATGTTTTTGAAGTTCTATTTTGCGGTTGAGGTTTTCAGCTACACCCAACACTGGGAAGGTATTAAAGTCGGGATTAAAGCCGATGAAGCTAGAGAGTACAAATACCAGTACGCATTTTCGAAAGATTGTGGTTATGAAAATCCTCCACCACATAACCTTTTGGATAGGTGGCAAAAAGCCATCGATCGCCTCTTTTTGAAAGATGCTTACATGAGACGATCACAAGTCAATCAGGGTAACATGGCACAACTTCCATACAATTCTTCTCATGGAAGTCAATCTTATCCCCAAAGGTGATTCAAAGAGGTGATAAAACTTAATTGGATTATATAAACACATTATTAACACTTGTATAAAATTGATTGCATTTTGGCTTATTATAGTCTCAACAAGAGAATTCAAAACCAAAACATATTGAGGGTTGGCACAATATGAATTTCTTCCGTGTTCTATCCAATTATTTATATGTTTCTCGATGATTGGTCGATGAGAAAATAAGAGAACCGAGCCATGTAGGGTCGGTTCTTAATGTGTTGTGATTGATTTTGTGTGTAGTTGTTAAATACCGTTTTCTTAATTTTATCAAAACATTACTTTGTTGATCAATCTTTTATGTTATCATACCTATTGAATTGTGACCGGGATGAAACGGACCAAACCCATTCGGGTGTCGGGATGATGTTTCGATATAGGGTTTGGCTTACGAGTTTATAGGTTTTGTATAATGAATTGTTTAAACCGTTTCTTATGAAAAATGTTTTTATTTTTATTGTGATCAATTGAGAAATTGGACTGGGTTGCGATGACCGGTAGAGCCGAGGCTATGACACCGAGATGCCGTTTATTATGATTTTGAAAGGCCATTTATTATGATTTTGAAAGGTCGTTTATTATGATTTTGAAAGCTCCGAGATTTTTGTTGAAAAAATTGTTGTTTAAACGTTTTTGGTGACCAATCGGGAATTTAATTGTATTTAAACGGTTTTTGAGAAATTTTATCCCGAGTTGAGAATTGTGGTGTTTGGGGACCTGGGCTGTCGGGTGTTCGTTTGGGACACTCTGGTTTTCGGTGTCGGGTCCTAAATTGTTATAAAGGATATTTTCAAGTTATATGATTTTCAGCACAATCTGCCAGTGAGATTCATTTTAGATTTTGACTTGTTTCGAGACAGAATCATATGCCCGACTGCCTAAGTCTTCACAACTTTTGTAGATTAAACTTTTAACTTTCCGTTGATATACTGTGGGATGTGAACCGACAAACTCTCTAACAGTTAAGGGCTGAATCGTACAGGGCTGTAGTGCTGAATTTGAGCACTGTACTGTTCTGTTGCGGAGCTGTTCGTGACACTCCTGATCGGATTCAAGTTACGAGCCCTACTGATGAAATGTAGTTTCCTGTTTATTTATTTGCTGTAAAAATTTGGGATTTTACTGTCATACGGTTTGGGAGTTATGTGTGTTTCCGTGAGACAGACGCATGTTGCCAAATTGGTGTGGTTTGAGTTTTTTGTTGGATCGAAAAGTAAGAACACAGAATATATTCTAACAATTTCTTCTTATCATTCTTAAATTTCGTTAATTTACAATGAATGAAACTATCACATATTTATACTAAACGAAGGGGGTGCAATCAACAGTCACAACCCTTGGTGGTGGCGGTTTCCGGCGGCAGTTACTGGCGATTATTGGCGGCAGTTGTGGAGGTGCCTCTTGGCCAATTTGTACCCTTTCATCTTTTGTCCTAAGTTTTAATACAAGCTAATACATATACTTAAACTATTAATAATACTAATGTTTAGTTTAATTTCCAACACTCCCCCTTAAACTAAACATAGTTTAAGTGAGGTCTTCCTTTACTTCAAGGCTTGTCTTGTCGGTGTTGGTTACCATCTTTATTCCTTCATGATTTCCAAGTTCTTCATTGTCATCTTCCTTTGATATCTTGAATTGACTTCTTAAACCGCAACATTCACAACTATGCCTTTTGTCTTCTTATTTTTCGTATGTTTCGGTGTATAGAAGTCCATCATGCATATCTTCTTCTTTGTTTCGCTTCTGGATGCGTTCTTCATAAGCTTTTAAATCTCCAACAGTTTCATGAAATGTTATTGGCATCCCTTCTTCGTTTATCTTCAAAGGTCCGGAATCCATTCCTCCTTTATTGTCTTTGAGTAATTCGGGATCTTTAATCATTTCTTATTTCTTCAAATTTTTTGGCTTCTTCTTATTGAGCGGAAAAATTATTTATTCCTTTTTTGCGGGGCGAATCAAACCAACTGCATCTAACAGTCCCCTGGTTTTTTTTTTCACCGGACAAAAATTCCGTCTTTCTTGTTTGCAGGGCAAATTAAACCAACTGCTTCCAACAGTCCACTAGTTCTATTTTCACTGGTCAAAACATTCTTCTTTCTTGTTTGCGGGGCGAATCAAACCAACTGCCTCTAACAGTCCACTGGTTCTTTTTTCACCGGACAAACTACTATCTTCTCCTCTTTTGCAGGGCGAATCAAACCAACTGTCTCAAACAGTTCACTGGTTCTTTTTTCAACCTAGCAAATTACTATCTTCTCTTGTTTTGCGGGGCAAATCAAACCGATAGCCTCTAACAGTCCACCAGTTCTTTTTTAACCAGGCAAAACTACTCTCTTTTCTTGTTTTGCGGGGCAATTCAAACCGACTGTTTTTAACAGTCCACCGGTTCTTTTTTAACCCGACAAAACTAAGCTTTTTTTTAAATCTTCTCCTTTTATTTAAAAATATTTATTAATTGAATACAAAAACTATATTATATAATAAATATCTTTAAACAAAAAATATTAAAATCTTGAATTTAATATAAAAATTATGTCCCCTTATATTCAACAAAAGCGAGGGTCTGAGAAAACAAAAAACGTTTTTTTTTTCAATTTGGGGAAAAGTGCCAACAACCCCTCTTTCTTCTCTCATCCCACGTTTTATTTCTCTCTATGTTCGTACTTTAGCCGTTTCTCGATCTCTATTTATGGCGACGTTTCTTCGGTGAATACTGTTAAATTATAAGCTAGCACAGTTTGGGCAGGTACGAAAGTTAACAATTACGTTAGTTAGTGATGACAGTTTGTGGCAGTTATGTGTAGCAGTTTGTGGCAGTTAAATGTAGCAGTTATGTATCGAACAATTGTGTCTTTTACTTTGTGTCTGTTCGTGTTGTATATATGTCTGTACATAAACATATGAATGGTTGTTAAATAATATAATTCTAAGTTATACGTGATACAATTATGTTAGTGTTTCATTAATCCAACATTGTGGTATCAGAGCCAAGCAACACGACGGCTGCAAACATTAATAACTCATTACATCCAAACTTTCCAAAGTTGAATGGTAAGAATTATTACCATTGGAGTATTCAAATGAAAGTCTTATTTGAATCTCAAGATTTGTGGGAAATTATTAAGTACGGGTATGAAGAACTAGAAGAAATCGATGAAATAACTGAAGAACAAGAAACAGAACTCAAAGAAACAAGAAAAAAGGACAAGAAGGCCCTCTTTATAATTTACCAGTCTGTAGACAAATTCATATTTGAAAGAATCTCTTCATCAACATCTTCTAAAGATGCATGGGATATGCTTTACAAGACTTACCGTGGAGAAGAAAGGGTGAAGATAGTAAGATTACAAACACTAAGATGTGAATTTGATGGTTTAAAAATGAAAGAATCAGAAACCATTGAAGATTTTTACAACGGGGTAATACATCTATTAAATCAACTAAGATTAAATGGGGAAATTATTGAAGATACAAGGGTAGTAGAAAAGATTCTCAGAAGTCTAACAAGAAAATTCGAATATATAGTGGTTGCAATAGAAGAATCCAAGGATCTTACAACCTTATCTATTAAATCAACTAAGATTAAATGGGGAAATTATTGAAGATACAAGGGTAGTAGAAAAGATTCTCAGAAGTCTAACAAGAAAATTCGAATATATAGTGGTTGCAATAGAAGAATCCAAGGATCTTACAACCTTATCTCTCGAAAACCTACTGGGAACTCTACAATCTCATGAATTAAGAATAAGACAATTTGATTCCTCTCCTTATGAACAAGCTTTTCAAATTCAGTCATATAATTTGAAAAGCTTAAAACACACAATCAATCCATTGTTTGATGTTTGATGATGAATTTGGAAGGAAATTTGGTGAAGATTGTTAGGGCTTTTAGAGAGATAGTAGAGAGAGGTTAGAGAGAACAATTGCTGGAAAATATAAATTGATTAATGGCAAAAGTTAAGGAATTAATGCTTACACTATGGTTTATATACCATGGCCTGAATTCCTAATTAGCTTAATAATAATCCTAAGACTAACTAAAACAATATGCAATGTTACACATTGCCCCCTAGACTATTAATTACAACATTTTAATACCTAACAATCTCCCCATTTGTAACAATAGTCTAGGTCGCATATCTTTGAAGTCTTCTTTGTTTGTAAAGCTGGAGCTGAGTGTTGAACCGTTCAGCAGTTTTGTTGAAAAATCAGCATCAGCATTTGATCATCAGTGACAGACATACTTTTAGTTGGCTTTTCAACCAATACAAAGTATTCCAGAAGAGTTCAGGCAAATCTTCAGAATGTAGACCCATGGATAGAGCGGTTAGCAGCGGAAGTCCTTTCTTGAAGTTTCGGCGTTTGTTGATTTGCTGCTGATCCTCGGTTCCTGATATTTGGTGAAGTCGTAGTAGTGCGGAATATTGATATGATTTGGATTTTCTGACCGTTGTTGATAATGTTGGAGTACGGTCATAGAATCCCTTATCTGATGTATTGACTGTTGTTGATAAGATTGGAGTACAGTCATCAGATCCTCTATCAGACATAATGACCATTGTTGATAAGAATGGAGTACGGTCGTCTGATCTTCGCACGATAAGGTATCAGGGTAACCCAGGATCACATAGATTGCCTGTTAGCACAACAGTTACAGAAACTATGTGACCTACGTTCAGTGTTGGCATTGACGTTAGCACTGGTAGGATTTCCATTCAATCATCGTGGAAACCAATATTTTTGGTATCCCTATGAATGTTCCGGCAATACCCCAAAGATATGCTTGGTAGAGTGCCTGTGTCCTAGAGAGATTCAATTCGGTTCTATACTCTATACGTGGACAAACGAAGGCGAGGACTGGAGGTGGGTCCTCTTTTTCAATATCAACAATCTCCAAATGAGATGTCGATAGTGGATGTGGTTATCTCCGTGATTTTGAAACAAGTACTTTTTGTACTTGAGTGGTCAGTGGGGGTTGTGCATTGCATCACTGGGTCCATGATGTCTTAATCAGAAAGCAACATATTCAATCCGATATAGATGATGTAACACCCGTATTTTTAAAACATCGTTTAAATCATTTAAAATACATATTTCCCAATATATGACATATTGTCCAAAATACAGTTTAACAAAAACTTTAAAACCTTTATCAGAGTTTACAAAAAATACGGTGTCACCAAGTATATCAAAACCATAGGCAACGGGATATACCTATGAGCTCCCGAACGAAGCATCTCTAGGCCACTTCTAGTGCAACCTTCTATCACTTCAACCTGTACCTGAGTACATAGCCACAAAACAAACGTAGTACGTGAGACAAAATAGTCTCGTGAGATACATGGGTTTTTTGACCCCAATAATAATAGTCATTTCGTAAATATATAAACATATATATAAACCACATAAATACCGTCTAGTCACCCTATTGTGACTCTAGCTACTTTGCTTTCCAAGCAACCATATCTAGTACCTAAACATATAGGTACCAGCAGCACCAACATGTCTAATACATAAACATATATGTATTAGAACCTAACATACCTAGTACCAAACATATGCGTACTAGAAGCCCAATCATATCTAGTACATAAACATATATGTACCAGAAGCACCAACATGTCTAATACATAAACATATATGTATTAGAACCTAACATACCTAGTACCAAACATATGCGTACTAGAAGCCCGATCATATCTAGTACATAAACATATATGTACCAGAAGCACCAACATGTCTAATACATAAACATATATGTATTAGAACCTAACATACCTAGTACCAAACATATGCGTACTAGAAGCCCAATCATATCTAGTACATAAACATATATGTACCAGAAGCACCAACATGTCTAATACATAAACATATATGTATTAGAACCTAACATACCTAGTACCAAACATATGCGTACTAGAAGCACTCGTGTGCTTAGTGTATAAACATATACACACCCGGTGTATAAACATATATACCACCGCTCAGTGACCAGGGGTCCCCCGCGTCACCACCATCTATCTCTTATCATAACCTAACAGTTATGCCAGTCAAAGCCTTCGGCTATCATATCAACATCAAACAAGTTAGACATCTAACAATAACGACACATAATTAGTTCAACACAGCGTGAACGTACCTGTATGGTCCCATGGACCCGATCATAAGCAACCCATATTCACTTCTACATCTATGAACCCCAAGAGGTCCATCCATATTTATTCTCATAGGATACATTTCCTATCTATCGATAACATAATACTTTTATCTCTTCTTGACTATAATACATATTTATTACTAGTCAATTCATATTCATTTACATATACTTTCATTCATCACTTTTATTAGTATAATGTACTAATCAATACTCTTTACTTAATATCATCATCATTAGTCTTATTAATGCATATTATTAATAACCAATTATCATACATCATATTAATAATTAGTTATTAGTCACTTTTCATTATCATGATCTCTTTCAAAATCATCAATCCTTTTAGACATACTTTGATAGTCTAGTATTTACATTTTCTCATCTTTTCAATCATATCTTTATTAAAAACATTTATTAATAAAGACCCATAAAATAACATTTGTATTTTCAACACTCTTTGCTATGTACCCAGTTTAAAAGTCTCATGTACTCACCTTAGCAATAAAGTGCTCCAGCCGTATCCTTTCCGCCGGTTTCCTTGTTCCAACAATTTGATCAAACTCCAAGACTTCACCGGAAGCCTAATACAAAGTCACAAGGTTATTAACATCACATTCTACTACCATTGTATCCATTTATCACTAGATACCATCCATTAACACTTTCCCCCAATTATGGTGATTTACCAAACCCTAGGTTTAACCAACCCTTAAGATTCTTACAAATCGAAATCATACACTTGTTTCCTTTGTGAATATACCATCTATTGAGTGTATACAACCTTTATTTAACTAAAAATCACCAACCCAAGAACTAGGGTTTCAAACCCATACATCAAAATGCATAGATCTTAAGCTACAAAGATCAAAGAGTGAAGATATACCTTTAATCTTCAACTAGAAGTGAAATCTATCAAAGATTGGTGAAGAAATCAGCTCCAAATGATGGTTTACACCCAAAATCGCCCACAAACTCGAGAGGAAGAAACTAGGGTTTGAGATGGCATGAAATGAGCCAAAACCCGACTTTAATGCTCTGGTCGGAAGAGCTCGCGCCCCGCTCGCGCCGAGCTCGCGTCGCGAAGTGACGCGGATCTGCCCCCTAGTCGCCGCTTTTACCAGACTTCGCGCCAGGCTCGCACCTGGCTCGCGCCGCGAAGTCGACGCCAAGTCAACGCGACATACTCGCGTTCCAGCTCCGGTCCCTCCAGCAGGGCTGCACTTTTCGGTCTAGGTTTCAACACGGTTTCGTCCATAACTTTCTCATACGGACTCCAAACGACACGAAACCAATTCCTACGTTCTCTAAACGATTTATCCTTATTTATCATATTTTGTACAATTTATTTATTTACAAATTTTGGGTCGTTACAACTATCTACCCCTTAAAAGGATTCCGTCCTCGGAATCGCTAAGAATTTCAACCCACATACAACCGAGCATTCCGCTCTCACTCCCTTGTGGTCATTACCATCAAATTCCCTCATTCCCGATCCGTTAACATTACATATCCAAACGTTCACTTAACTCCGCTAAGTCCGAACGGTCGAGACCCAATTTTTAAAACTCATAATACTCAAACGGGTCAAAATTTCACAATTTGACCAAAACACCGACATTCCCTCGACCGATCTTTTCATTCTCATAACAATGGTATAACACAATCATACCATTAACTAGTTGATTTAAATGTATGTCAAACTCTAGCTTTGACCCAACCGATATATCCCGACATTGGTATATCCCCACATTATCTACCCATTGACTTAAGCACAAAGTCAACTATACTTTGACATTTTCCCTTCTCGTCAAGGACCCCATAAATCCTCCTTTCCTTTACAATTGACCTTTAGTTTATGATCCATCTACAATCATATGCTCGATTCCCAAATCCAATCTTGACAACACCCAAACGGGTCAAAGTCGTATAATCTGACTACAACTATTTCAACTATTCCATTAATCTTTTCACATACATACAATCGGCACATTATGCCCTCGACGTGCACTAACCGTTCATAACGAGAGTCAAAGCCCATCCTTGGCTAAGTCAACCAATCACCAATTGGTCACCCTTGACTTACGTGAAGTCAACCATACTCTTTCAACTAACCAATTTCATACTCACGGGCACCATCACTAACATCTCACTTCCGGTTCCACTCATTATTGTCCACACTTTCATTTTCTCTCCCAATTATCCGAGAGTCGTACATTCACATATGGTCACATCGACTTTTACCGATTCTTGACCAACATTTGGTCACTCACACCATCACTTAGTTTTCTTTCAACCATCTTTGCATCACATCGATCAAATTCATAACTCTTATTCTCAATTGTCGGAATTAGTTCTCCTTTCGCAACATATTCCACTATTTCATACAAGTTTACCATACTTTGGTTATCAAATGTTAATTTGCTCACTAGGAGTTTCTCTTTCCTCCTATTCTATAAATCGTAGGCATCCCCTACATTTACATGACCTAGATGCAACCCGCATTTCGAACTAGGTCCTCATATACCATAACATAATAGTAATACATTATTAACCACATGGTTCTACATTCATCATTTAAACACGTAAACATATACACACACATATATACGCATATATATCACGCCAATTCAATTTAAACACCTTTATTGTGCACATATACAAACATATGTATATGTCACCAACACCATCTATACATCTCTATTGTGCACATATACAAACATATGTATATGTCACACCAATACCGTCTGGTATCCATCTTTTTACAACACGTAGCTTTGCTACTTTCTCACTCATTCAATCGCCCAATTATTCATCATGCATTCTAGCACAATTCACATAATATCACATTATCGTTTTCTTTCATATCTAACATGTCTCCCATTGGACATACTACTCAACACATTTCATATAATATTGTCTTTCCATTATCATATGCCTTCCAAGGCCATTATATAATGCACATGCATTGTACCCCACGGGTAACTAATAACATTCTCTAATTGCTATTTATTGTTTCACTTACACATTAACCGTCCTTAACCGGTTCATTTCCTTAACAATTTCCAAGACTTTTGTCACCGCCGGAGTAGCTACCCCTACATTCCATTAGCCAAAAAAAATCACCGACCAATCCAATCGTCCTTGAGTCAAACAATCGACTCCGGTCCACACTCGCAACCAAAAGCCCAACACTCGGTGTTCTACTTTTACACTTCGTGGGACTCCGAAATATTCCTTTTCAAATCGTAGTCTTACACTACGCTACGACATACATTGTCACACTTATTACTATGTCATTATACCAATAATTGTCTTTTCACCCTTGACATCGAATTTATCAATATTATCGCGAAACTTGCTATGGCTATGCGCCAACTTTTACTCAACCGTTTTCAACAATCAAAATTCGTCATTCCCGACACTTATTCTTTTCCACATATTTTCCATTTATAATTTCTAGGTATCACTATACCTTAGTCATTCTTTCCTTTACTGTTCACATAGAATAACATTACATTACGTATCTGGATTCCTATCGAACATCAAAATTCCATTCCAAAATTTCCATTTCTATAATTCTCATCCAAACTAACAATACTTACCAAGATTAGTACTTCATCATACCATCATCCTTTTGTTGACAACATCCACCATTCTTATGGTTTCCCCCCCTTGACACTACATAGTAGCATCAACCCATATATCCTTACTACATGCGACACACCGGGCCATAATCATTTCCAATGTATGATTTCTATACACATACTAACCGGGAAGACTATTCCCGAAATTAAATCTCCACATCATACAACTTATCTACAATTTCTATAGGCACCAATTCGTGTAACAACAGCAACAACTACGTCATAATCTCAAATCATTCTTTTTACCCAAGATCTCTGAGGTGGCCCTTCCGGGTCAACTCCCCATTCCAACTCACTCGTGAGTTCCTTTCACAACATTTTTTACCGTGCTCTCCTTCACATAGTTTCATACAACACATTCCACCGTATCAACACCTCATCCTTCAATAATGGTGACGTCAATGTCGCCATATCGTTCTTCCTTCATTTGCTACTCTCTAGCACTTGCCAACTCTACCGAATCCACCACATCATGACCTTCGGTTCAAATCTTCTGAATTACACTACAGTTTTACACGCTATGAAAGTCTTACACAACTTCCTTCCATTTCTTCTGACTATGTTTTGCTACCTTTTAAGTAGACACTTCCCACTACGGGATTCACCATTCGATTATTCTTCCTTCATTTGGGTATTGGAATCATTTCACCTACCCTCATTCGTAACTCTTTCCAATTTAGTGGAGTTCGTCCACTTTTCACATTTATTCTTTCGCCATACCAACATATCCAACCAGCAAGGATCAAACGGTCAGCTCAACAGTTGAAAACAACACAGTTAGATCAAATTATGGCATTTCTCATAGGGATCGACCCTATCATACTAATCCCCCTACGGTCTCAAAAGACTCACATTGCACATTGCATAACAACTTCTATAGGTCCCCCTAGGTTCAACCCTAAACTTAACATAAGTCTTAAGGTCAACCTATCAATCTCAAGGAATCTTACATTCCTATTGCTACAGTCTAAGACTAGGATGGACATCCAACCTAATTCACTTAAACTATAGCTCTGATACCAAGTTGTAACACCCGTATTTTTAAAACATCGTTTAAATCATTTAAAATACATATTTCCCAATATATGACATATTGTCCAAAATACAGTTTAACAAAAACTTTAAAACCTTTATCAGAGTTTACAAAAAATACGGTGTCACCAAGTATATCAAAACCATAGGCAACGGGATCTACCTATGAGCTCCCGAACTAAGCATCTCTAGGCCACTTCTAGTGCAACCTTCTATCACTTCAACCTGTACCTGAGTACATAGCCACAAAACAAACGTAGTACGTGAGACAAAATAGTCTCGTGAGATACATGGGTTTTTTGACCCCAATAATAATAGTCATTTCGTAAATATATAAACATATATATAAACCACATAAATACCGTCTAGTCACCCTATTGTGACTCTAGCTACTTTGCTTTCCAAGCAACCATATCTAGTACCTAAACACATAGGTACCAGCAGCACCAACATGTCTAATACATAAACATATATGTATTAGAACCTAACATACCTAGTACCAAACATATGCGTACTAGAAGCCCAATCATATCTAGTACATAAACATATATGTACCAGAAGCACCAACATGTCTAATACATAAACATATATGTATTAGAACCTAACATACCTAGTACCAAACATATGCGTACTAGAAGCACTCGTGTGCTTAGTGTATAAACATATACACACCCAGTGTATAAACATATATACCACCGCTCAGTGACCAGGGGTCCCCCGCGTCACCACCATCTATCTCTTATCATAACCTAACAGTTATGCCAGTCAAAGCCTTCGGCTATCATATCAACATCAAACAAGTTAGACATCTAACAATAACGACACATAATTAGTTCAACACAGTGTGAACGTACCTGTATGGTCCCATGGACCCGATCATAAGCAACCCATATTCACTTCTACATCTATGAACCCCAAGAGGTCCATCCATATTTATTCTCATGGGATACATTTCCTATCTATCGATATCATAATACTTTGATCTCTTCTTGACTATAATACATATTTATTACTAGTCAATTCATATTCATTTACATATACTTTCATTCATCACTTTTATTAGTATGATGTACTAATCAATACTCTTTACTTAATATCATCATCATTAGTCTTATTAATGCATATTATTAATAACCAATTATCATACATCATATTAATAATTAGTTATTAGTCACTTTTCATTATCATGATCTCTTTCAAAATCATCTATCCTTTTAGACATACTTAGATAGTCTAGTATTTACATTTTCTCATCTTTTCAATCATATCTTTATTAAAAACATTTATTAATAAAGACCCATAAAATAACATTTGTATTTTCAACACTCTTTGCTATGTACCCAGTTTAAAAGTCTCATGTACTCACCTTAGCAATAAAGTGCTCCAGCCGTATCCTTTCCGCCGGTTTCCTTGTTCCAACAATTTGATCAAACTCCAAGACTTCACCGGAAGCCTAATACAAAGTCACAAGGTTATTAACATCACATTCTACTACCATTGTATCCATTTATAACTAGATACCATCCATTAACACTTTCCCCCAATTATGGTGATTTACCAAACCCTAGGTTTAACCAACCCTTAAGATTCTTACAAATCGAAATCATACACTTGTTTCCTTTGTCAATATACCATCTATTGAGTGTATACAACCTTTATTTAACCAAAAATCACCAACCCAAGAACTAGGGTTTCAAACCCATACATGAAAATGCATAGATCTTAAGCTACAAAGATCAAAGAGTGAAGATATACCTTTAATCTTCAACTAGAAGTGAAATCTATCAATGATTGGTGAAGAAATCAGCTCCAAATGATGGTTTACACCCAAAATCGCCCACAAACTCGAGAGGAAGAAACTAGGGTTTGAGATGGCATGAAATGAGCCAAAACCCGACTTTAATGCTCTGGTCGGAAGAGCTCGCGCCCCGCTCGCGCCGAGCTCGCGTCGCGAAGTGACGCGGATCTGCCCCCTAGTCGCCGCTTTTACCAGACTTCGCGCCAGGCTCGCGCCTGGCTCGCGCCGTGAATTCGACGCGAAATCAACGCGACATACTCGCGTTCCAGCTCCGGTCCCTCTGCTCAACCTCGCGTTTCGCTCGCGCCTGACTCGCGCCGCGAACTTGCCTGTGCAGTTGGGCTGCACTTTTCGGTATAGGTTTCAACACGGTTTCGTCTATAACTTTCTCATACGGACTCCAAACGACACGAAACCAATTCCTACGTTCTTTAAACGATTTATCCTTATTTGTCATATTTTGTACAATTTATTTATTTACAAATTTTGGGTCGTTACAACTATCTACCCCTTAAAAGGATTCCGTCCTCGGAATCGCTAAGAATTTCAACCCACATACAACCGAGCATTCCGCTCTCACTCCCTTGTGGTCATTACCATCAAATTCCCTCATTCCCGATCCGTTAACATTACATATCCAGATGAGGTTACCCGGTCATTTGTTCGGTTTAGGAAGGGTTTTCCGTTTTCTTTAACCCTTTCACACACGCTCCTCACTCAACTCACTTTTTCATTTTCAACCACACCCTCGTTTTTTTTTCCATGTAATAAGCTGATTTGCACCCCATACTTCATACCCCCTCTCAATTTTTACCTCAGCGCACCCCAATCAAGATCCCATGATACTTGATTCTGCTCACCTAGACCTAGGGACCCTCACTTTTTAGTTCCTATATTATCGGTGGCTCCGGGGAAGATCATGTTGGGTTTAGCAGATCATAGGAGTAATTTGAGAGTGGTCTATTACGCTCATGTGCATTTTAGTCAGCTTTCAAAAGATGTTGCATTTTAGAAATTTACATGGATTTTTCTTCGGATTTTGATGTAATTCCGGTAGAGTTGTTGCCTGAATGATTGTGGATTTTAAGGCACATTAACTTGGTCTTTTAAGGTAACACCGTACTCACATAGAGTATCCATTAGCACACGGTATGAATCGGTAGTCGTTTGCACAACCGTTGATTCAAAATATGTGACCTGCGTTTAGAGTTGGCACAATTTTAGCTCTAGCAGGATTTCCACTCGATCCTCGTGAAACATCAGATTGTGATGCCACTATGAGTGTTCCGATGGATTCACGGAGATCCATATTTGTAGTGCAAGTGTCCTATATTAGAAGGTTCTTGAGGGTGAGAACTAGACACACTGTGCATACAAAGAGACTTAACCCGGGGCAGGAGGTTATTATGATTCAATACCGACATACTCCGAATGAGTAGTCAGTAGCTTTTGTGCTACGTCCCCTAATGAAATGAAACAAATTCCTGTCGAGAGGAATTTGAGTAGTTGGTGGTGGCGTGCATTTGCTTTACTGGGCCAGTAAAGTCTAGTGAAACATTCAACTTATTAATGATCACCTATTTGTATGGTTGCCCGATTTGTTGATGGTTTGGATGCACTCAAAGGTGCGTTTTCTTAAATTTATCACGTTTTCACATCACCTTGCACTCACCTAGTACTATACCCTAGACGTATACCCTCACATTTACCATTTGGCAGAAAAATATTTCCCTGGGAAGGTAGGCCGGATCTGGCAAACCATGGGAAGGTGTAACGCCTTAAATATAATTGTAATTGAAACTATCTACTTTTATTTAAATAATTTACGAGTTAATTATTTAATTGAGAATTATATGTGTTATGTGCTTTTACGCGTATTAATTCGAGTATGTGATACGTGATGTTTTATTAAATCAATAGAGGGTTATTTAATTCGAGCTAATTAATGCTGTAGACTAATAAATAATGATAACTAGAGGGTTATTCATTTTTGCAATAATTAATAGAATTATGTATGGGTTAGTTAATGTTTACTTAGACGTCTATTAATTCTCGAGGCCGTCCGATAGGCCAAGGCCTTAAATCTCGTTTCGTTTTTATCCCGGGTTCTTCTCCTTGTGCGTTTTGTTTTAATCCGAGCCCAAATCCCGAGTGCAACCATAATTGGGTATTGGCTAGAAATTGCTTGTTTTGTCCCTTCATGTTGCGTCTAGATCGAGAAAGGGTCACAAAAGAAGTATGTGTTCAGATTGTGTATGGGCTAGGGCCTTTAATTTCTTTCTTTTGCTTGTTCAGTAACTACTTCCTTCTTTTCAATGTTCCAATTTTATGTTTGCAAGTGGGCCCCAATGTCCAAACCAGCCCACGTGATTGCAAGTGTAACGACCCGAAATTTTAATAAAATAAAATATGGGAAAAATATGATAAATAAGGATAATTCATTTCAGAACCGTAGGAATTGGTTTCGGGTCATTTGGACATCGTATGAGGAAGTTATAGGCGAAACCGGGTCGAACTAAGGACCGAAAAGTGCAGCCCTGCTGTTTTTGGAAAGTTCACGGCGTGAACTTTTGTTCACGGATCGTGAACTAGCATCAGCGATTTGAGCAAGCATGCGTGAAGAGTTCCCAACCAGTTACCGATCGCGAAGTGTGTATGAGGCGCGAACTTCGCGACGCGAAGTTGTGTTCGCGATCGCGAACTATGGTCGAGCAGATTAAAATCGGGTTTGAGCTAGGGTTTGCTCAGTTTTCACCCAAGTTGTGGTGCAGCCGATTTTAGAGAGAGAAGGGGCGATTTTGGTGATTCCTTGCTCAAATCTTCTTCAATCTTGTGGATCTTAACATCAAAGGTAAGGATTCTTGATCCTTGATTGTTGTTAGTTAGTTTGTGAACTTTGTATGGGTAGAAATGGTGGTTTGGGGAACCATCCATGTCATCTTTGGGGAAGATGACTAATCATGGGTGTAGAACACTCATGGTAAGCTTGTAAATGATGTGTACAAGTTGGATTTGGGTTTATTGATGGAAATCTTGAGCTAGGGTTTTGGGGTTTCACCAAGTTGGATGAACTTGGTGGCCAAGAATGTTGTTATGGGTTTATTGGTAGCTAGTTATGGATAATAACTAGATTTTATGATGATATGGATGATAGGTCAAGAAGACCTAGAGATTGGTGACATTTCACAAGTTGGAAAGCAAGGATTCGTGTTGTTAGACACGATTTGGAGTTAGCTTGGCTAAGGTGAGTACATGAGACTTTTAAAACTGGGTACATAGCAAATGTTCTTTTAAAATATATATGATGTTTTGTGAGTCTTTATTAATAAATGATTTTTAATAAAGATATGATTGAAAAGATGAGAAAGTGATAAATAATAGACTATCTAAGTATGTCTAAAGTGATTGATGATTTTGAAAGAGATCATGATAATGAAAAGTAATTAATAACTAATTATTGATATGACGTAAAAGAGTGTACTTTTATAATATGTGATTACTAACAACGAGACTAGTTGATTCGATTACGTGAATGCTAGTTAAGATTAGCATGTGGATAGATTGTATGATGGCCTTATGGCATTGATGATAGATGTGACATATAGTCACATGTAATAGTTATGACGGGTAGATTGAAATAGGGCAGATACATGATAGATTTAGAGGCATTCTGGATTATCATGGTATCTTGAATAAAACTGATGAGTCGGAGGCATTCCGATCACCCAACAAGATGTTGGATCTTACTGAACTGGAGGCATTCTGGTTAGTAAGATAAAGATAGGTCACTTTGGCTGAACACTGTGACAATGGGGGTTCTACTGAATCGGAGGCATTCTGGTTAGTAGGACAAACATGGGGTCTCGTTGGTTCGGAGGCATTCTGAACAACTTGACGGGTCGAATAGACTATGAATGAATGTGATAGAATCACCGAAGAGGTGATTGATGTATATGAATGAGATAGGATTACCACGGAGGTAACTAAAGTATGTAGATATATATATATATACATTTATATATCTAATAAATGTGATTATTAATAAATGTGATTATTTATATATACTAACGTCGGGTCTAAAACCCATGTATCTCACGAGACAATTTTGTCTCACGTACTACTTTGTTTTTGGCTGTGTACTCAGGTTCAGGATCGTTGGATTAGAGGGTCGCGTCAGAAGTGGCCTAGTGTTGATTAGTTCGGGAGCTCGTAGGTAGTTCTCGTTTATCCTATGGTTATGATATTGCATTGTAACACCGGTTTTAATACTCTGATAAACTCTTATTGGTTTTTGTTAAACCGTATTTTGGGAATGTTGGACTTGTAATATTTTTATTTAAAAATATGATTTAAAAGGTGTTTTAAAAAGTGAGGTGTTACAACTTGGTATCAGAGCTATAGTTTAAGTGAATTAGGTAGGTTTGACCTTCCTAGTCTTAAGCTATGCAAGTAGGACCATATGTTTTTTTTCCATAGGATGTCCTTGATCAGTCCGTTGAGACAGTAAAGTGTGGGTATACTAGGGTCGATCCCTAAGAAAAAGGATAATGTTTTGGGCTATATGGGTTATGTTTGACTAAGACTGTGCGTAATGGGTGACCGTTCGCAGTTTGGTCACCCCTGCCACATCTGCGCCACATCAGCTTTCTCTCTCCTGATCAATCACACGACCAGACAGCGACCAAATGCCCGTAATGGGTGACCGTTCGGAATTTTTTTTTTTAAATTTAAATTAAAAACAAATACATTAATTATAAAAAAAACATTACATTAATAATTAAAAAAAAACATAAAAAATAAATAACATTACAATAAATACTAAAAAAAAAATAAACTATCAGTCCAAATTATATTTGGCCCTGATTTTCGCCTTCTTTGCCAAAACCCACTCAAGATTTCTGCCGGTGAGGTGATCATGGGACGAATTGTAGAATTCCATGTGCTTGAGCTCTTGGGTATCTTTTTGTATCTCCATGAAATCAGATATGTTCGCATTGCGGAAGTCAAAAAATTCGTTCGTGGCCTCTTTCCAATGCCCGACTAATTCCTGAGCCGATGATGGCGGGGGTGGGGGGCACCGTAATCTGAACTTTGAAAAGCTGATGACGATGCCGCTGCTTTCTTCTTCGCCTTGTCCCGCCCCATTGGTCGAGGGGGTGCAACTTCCACTTCTTCATCATACTGATCCTCCTCTTCTGGACCAACCCCTGAACCTTGCGCAGCGGGTGATGACGAAGTCCTTGATTTTTTCCCCTAGCCTTCGCGAACATCGCCAACTGTTTTGGGTATTCAACTTCCTTCCACTTTGCATGGTCCTTCAAAATTCTCCAGCACTCCACCTCTGTGAACTCCCCTGCATATTGAGCACTAAATTCACCACAAGCACGCTCGTACAAAATTTGGTCGTTCGCCCCACTTGGGTTTCTTTGTACGAGGTTGTCATAGATCGCACAAAAGTTTGTAATTTTAGGACGAAGCCTACTCTTCCACTTGCAATTGAGGGAGTCGTATGTTCGGTTCGTCCCACCCATTTCGCTCGCAAAGCGAACTAACACATCCTGCCAAAATCCACATTTAGCCCTGGAGTTCGACTTGATGACATTTTCGGAAGTGTCGATCCAAGCCTTGCATAAGCCTATCTCTTCAAGCTTCGTCCATGACGCGCTTCCGCCGGTGACCCCCTTTGTCGGTGGTTGACGCCTTTTTGGTACCTTTTTTGGCGCTACAACGGGCTCGGGCTCGTCGGAAGACTCGGAAGACTCGACGTCGAGGGGCGCGGCTGGAGTGGCGGGGGAACCACTTTGTGTTCGTGGTTGGTAGTCGTATTGGTCGAGCCCGGCGAAAGGATCAAAATTTTGGTGGTCGTATTGGTCCCCACCAAAATAATTTTGATAACCTTGTTGTGGTACTTGTTGATATTGTGGTGGTTGTTGTTGTGGTCGGTATGGTTGTGGGAAGTAGGGGGAGCAAATGGATTATTTTGATAACCCTGTGGGATTTGGTGACTTGTTTGGTGTACGAAACCGGGTGGTCGAAAGTTGATCGATGGTGATTGAGAGGGTGTAGTAGAGGGTGCTCCGCGTCGAGATTTTGTAGCCTTTCCTTTTTTCTTGGATGAAGACATTTTTAGAGAGGGTGATTGAGAGATTTGAGTGTGTGTTTGAGTGGAAAAAGAAATGAGAGTTGTGAATTATTTGGTAAAAGAATTGGGTATTTATAAGGAAAAAAGGGGGTGTTTTAGCCGTTGGAGAGGGGGAGAAAGAGCCGTTGGGTGTTGAACGGTCGATTACACGACCGTTGGAGCTCCTCGACGCGTCGCCGGAGAGAGGCCGTAACGCGGGAGACGCGTCGCCGACGGTGACTTGGCCGGTCGCGACCGAGCGATCGGTCGTGCATTACGGGCGGTCTAATAAGTCAATCTTTGAATTTTAATGGTTTAACATGATGATATAGAAAATGGTGAACCCAAGAAGTGGAGAGATTCCACGAGATCATGAGACGGATTCAAATCGAATCCCGACTCATCCCGGTAATAACGGGGAAGGTTCCGGTTTGGATGCAAACCAAACCCCGGTAACTATGGAAGCGATCATAAATTTGTTTCATCAGATGAGGGATGAGGTGAATGTGGATATGAACCGGATTATCGATAACCGTTTGAATGTGGATAGGCGAGATAATTCTAAATCTCGCGGTGGAAGTAAGTCTTCGGGTAGCAAGACCCGTACAGAGAAGTCATTGACTGAAGAGACCGACGATTCGGATTCGGAGGAAAGAGAAGGATGCACCTACAAGACATTCATGTCGTGCAACCCCAGAGTGTATTATGGAAGTTCGGAACCGAAGGTGACGATGCGTTGGATTCGGGAAACCGAGCAAGTGCTAGAAAGTAGCAAGTGTTTAAAGAAAGACATGGTCATTTATGCATCCCGACAGTTGAAGGATGAATCGTTGACATGGTGGATACCCTGTATGAGACTTTGGGAAAGAAAGTGTACAAGATGCCGTGGAAGGAGTTCACGAGAAGGTTGAAGGAAAAGTTCTGTCCCGAGAGAGATCTAGAAGAGTTGCAAGAAGAGTTCATGTTCATCAAGAAGGGAAATATGTCGGTGGAAGAATACACCAAAAAGTTTACGGGATTACTCCCGTTTGTGATCAAGTCCTATCCGTCGGAGCGTATGAAGGTGGTTCGGTATGCAAATGGACTACCACCGGAGTTTGAATTGGAAGTCAAGCGAGCGACCACGTTGGATGAGGCCATTTGTACCGCTCGAGGTGTTGAAAGGGTGTTTCGGCGAAGGGCACAAGAGTCGGCATCAGGAAAAGAAAAGAAGAAGTTTGATAGTAGCTTGGGATTGACAAAGAAAGAAGGATTGGGGTCGAGTTCGTCAAAGCATAGTGGTATTGGAAGTTGTCAAAGTTGTGGGAAGAATCATCATGGGGAATGTAAGGCAAATTCGGCTATATGCTTCAAGTGTGGTCGAGTAGGGCACCGAGCAAGGGATTGCAAAGTAAGGAACCTCGAGGAAGTGGAATGCTACACTTGTCGCGAGGTGGGACACTTTAGTAGTGCGTGCCCAAGGAAGAGAACCGACACGTCGGCATCAACCGCCAACAGGAATCGGGTGAAGGAAACTCGTGGAGCCGCTTCAGGTAATTCGTTTATGAAATTTTTATAGATAATCAGAATTTAATTGCTTTTATGTCGCACAAATTGGTGCTTATGTGATATAAGTATGGAAATAATTATAGATGGAATATATGATGTGAAAAAAAAAAAAGGTTTGGGAGATAATCTCCCCGGGTTACTATGTGTATAGTTATGGGTTGGCGAACAGTATGTCGCGGGAAATAAGAATAGAAAGGATTATGTCATTATAAATTATCGGAAGGTGAATCATAAGAATAGTAATTGTGCTCAAAGAAAGGGTAGTAGTACAGTGAAGTACTAAGTTTCGGTAAAACTGGTAAAGTATGAATGGAAAGCTATAGAAATAATGATTTTGAAAATAGAACTTTAGTGTTCGGTGGAAATCCTGATAAGTAGTGCAGATATTCAAGTCAGGGTTGTCGTATGCAATGGCAAGGGTGAATAGTTTGTTATTGGTAAAGTTTAAAAAAAAAAATGAGATAGTTCAAGGTTGGGTATCGATCGGAGTCAATGGGTTGACTCATAAGGACCGTGTGAATCGGTAAAATATGGATAATTAAAAGGGTGTTAGTGGTTACCTCGGTGGTAAAGGAAAGATTGGAAAAATAGTAATGTTGAGAAAGCATGTTTAGTAAAGGTCGATTGATAAATAAGTTGCTTAGTGAATATGTGCATACCGTGTGGTATTGTGTGTGAGTGGAAATAATGGCCTTGAAAGGCATGAGGTTTTAGAGAGAAAGTGTTATGTGGAAAGTGGAAAAGTGAAAATGTGGATAGAAAATGTGATTGATTGTGAAAGAAAATAATAGCATGATGTTAAGCGAATGATGCATACATGAATGGTATGCAAGATGAAATGGTATTGTATGAGTCACTTTGGATTGGGGGCTTTCCGATCATTGTGACAGTTTGGGCCTTGATGGATTGGAGGCTTTCCGATCATCTCGGTGGCATAGTTAAAGTATGAACTGAAGAATCAGAATTGTGAGGTTTATATCTGTCGTATGTAGAACCGTATGGTTAGTTGTTATTATGATTTTTTATGGCAAGTGAGAACTTGGATTGAAAGCTCGGGTAGTGTTTAAGTAGAAGTATGTGTAGGAGATACCTACAAGTTAATGGTTCATGAAAAAGGAATGCTTTAGGAAGCAAAGTGGTTAGAAGCCAATGAGTGGTGAAAGATATATTATGGGTGGTTAGACCACAATTGGATATGATCGAGGCTCTAGAGCCGGTAATCGGAAATTCAAGTATGGTATAAGGATGTTTGAAGGAAATTATAAAAGGTATAAATAATTGGATGAAAGTTAAAAAGTAATAGAGAATTGTTATTGATTCAAGTGGAAATGGTTAATCGATTGGGGAAATTGAGATCGAAGGAAAAGAGGAACAATTGAGAAAGGAAATTTAGATATTGGAATTCGGGAATGAAAAGCTCGGGAAGCGATGCCTTAGTAGTAAGGAATATGGAAATTTTGCAAAGTAAGTTTGACTTTAATCATAACTCAAGGTTGGTCAACTTGTGGAATGTTGACTTTAGTCAAAAATTGGATTTCGACTTTCGTGTAAAAGGGGTTAGTCGAGGATAAGGACATAATGTATCACATGCATGTGTGTATGATAGTGGTTGATTGATTAATGGAAATAATTGTAGTCAAAGGGTGCGACTTTGACCTTTGGGCAATCCGAATGGAATTTAGAAATCGAGTATGATTGTTGTTGGACCATGAAGGTAAGGTCGATTGTTAAGAAATTTATGGTTAATGGAATCACTAGTGGGTAAGGAAATTGTCAAGAAATGGTTGACCATGTGCTAAGTCAAAGATGGAACAATGTTGACAATTTGGTCAAAGCGAGGGGTTGACTATCATTTGGGTCAAATGGTTGTTAGTAGTGATTGGGTCATATCATCCCAATGAGGATAAAGAGTTTGGTTAAATGATGGGAAATGTTAAGGTCGAATGGTGAAATTTTGACCCGTATGGGTATAACGGAGTCAAGGGGCAATTAATTGTGTAAGTATTATTGAATCATAAGTTGGGAGTGGAATGAGGATCGGAAATCCTTGAGTTGATTCCGAGGACGGAATCCTTTTAAGGGGTGGATAGTTGTAACGACCCGAAATTTTAATAAAATAAAATATGGGAAAAATATGATAAATAAGGATAATTCATTTCAGAACCGTAGGAATTGGTTTCGGGTCATTTGGACATCGTATGAGGAAGTTATGGGCGAAACCGGGTCGAACCAAGGACCGAAAAGTGCAGCCCTGCTGTTTTTGGAAAGTTCACGGCGTGAACTTTTGTTCACGGATCGTGAACTAGCATCAGCGATTTGAGCAAGCATGCGTGAAGAGTTCCCAACCAGTTACCAATCGCGAAGTGTGTATGAGGCGCGAACTTCGCGACGCGAAGTTGTGTTCGCGATCGCGAACTATGGTCGAGCAGATTAAAATCGGGTTTGAGCTAGGGTTTGCTCATTTTTCACCCAAGTTGTGGTGCAGCCGATTTTAGAGAGAGAAGGGGCGATTTTGGTGATTCCTTGCTCAAATCTTCTTCAATCTTGTGGATCTTAACATCAAAGGTAAGGATTCTTGATCCTTGATTGTTGGTAGTTAGTTTGTGAACTTTGTATGGGTAGAAATGGTGGTTTGGGGAACCATCCATGTCATCTTTGGGGAAGATGACTAATCATGGGTGTAGAACACTCATGGTAAGCTTGTAAATGATGTGTACAAGTTGGATTTGGGTTTATTGATGGAAATCTTGAGCTAGGGTTTTGGGGTTTCACCAAGTTGGATGAACTTGGTGGCCAAGAATGTTGTTATGGGTTTATTGGTAGCTAGTTATGGATAATAACTAGATTTTATGATGATATGGATGATAGGTCAAGAAGACCTAGAGATTGGTGACATTTCACAAGTTGGAAAGCAAGGATTCGTGTTGTTAGACACGATTTGGAGTTAGCTTGGCTAAGGTGAGTACATGAGACTTTTAAAACTGGGTACATAGCAAATGTTCTTTTAAAATATATATGATGTTTTATGAGTCTTTATTAATAAATGATTTTTAATAAAGATATGATTGAAAAGATGAGAAAGTGATAAATAGTAGACTATCTAAGTATGTCTAAAGTGATTGATGATTTTGAAAGAGATCATGATAATGAAAAGTAATTAATAACTAATTACTAATATGACGTAAAAGAGTGTACTTTTATAATATGTGATTACTAACAACGAGACTAGTTGATTCGATTACGTGAATGCTAGTTAAGATTAGCATGTGGATAGATTGTATGATGGTCTTATGGCATTGATGATAGATGTGACATATAGTCACATGTAATAGTTATGACGGGTAGATTGAAATAGGGCAGGTACATGATAGATTTGGAGGCATTCTGGATTATCATGGTATCTTGAATAAAACTGATGAGTCGGAGGCATTCCGATCACCCAACAAGATGTTGGATCTTACTGAACTGGAGGCATTCTGGTTAGTAAGATAAAGATAGGTCACTTTGGCTGAACACTGTGACAATGGGGGTTCTACTGAATCGGAGGCATTCTGGTTAGTAGGACAAACATGGGGTCTCGTTGGTTCGGAGGCATTCTGAACAACTTGACGGGTCGAATAGACTATGAATGAATGTGATAGAATCACCGAAGAGGTGATTGATGTATATGAATGAGATAGGGTTACCACGGAGGTAACTAAAGTATGTAGATATATATACATTTATATATCTAATAAATGTGATTATTAATAAATGTGATTATTTACATATACTAACGTCGGGTCTAAAACCCATGTATCTCACGAGACTATTTTGTCTCACGTACTACTTTGTTTTTGGCTGTGTACTCAGGTTCAGGATCGTTGGATTAGAGGGTCGCGTCAGAAGTGGCCTAGTGTTGATTAGTTCGGGAGCTCGTAGGTAGTTCTCGTTTATCCTATGGTTATGATATTGCATTGTAACACCGGTTTTAATACTCTGATAAACTCTTATTGGTTTTTGTTAAACCGTAATTTGGGAATGTTGAACTTGTAATATTTTTATTTAAAAATATGATTTAAAAGGTGTTTTAAAAAGTGAGGTGTTACAGCAAGCAACCGAATTCATTTTAATACTTATACTAAATTACTCTTGGGCAACCTAAATCCCCACCGTGTTCCATTCGGCGAGCAGAAACAGAACCCCAAGCCTTTTGTTGTCTTGTTCGAGCATCTCCATTCTGGTTCTTCACCCCAGTCGTGTTCTTGAGCAGGAAAAGCCGAGTACAATTCGTAGTTGGTAAGTGCTCATCTTTGGTGTTTGTTTGTTCATTCTTCCGATCGGTGAAGCCTATAATTCGTTTTTCTTGTGGTTTGTTGGCATGGCGAAACAGTGATCGAACCGGGCCTGTTGTAGTCGAAGTGAGCAGTGGTGATTCCGTGCGAGCAGAAGCAATCCTTCGACAAATCTGTGAAGAAGTTGAGTCCCGCAGCCGAGCCAATCACCATCCTTGCCGATCTCCATATTCCTTGCGGTAGTATTCTAATCTTGATGGTTCCTTGTTAGACTTATTTCCCGATTAATATTATGAGACTGACTTCGTTTTGTGTAGATGTAGGACCGAACATTAAGGGCTTGAGTTTTGTCAACTTGTCTGGTTAATTCGAATGGTGGTAGTCGAGTTTATTTAAATATCCGTTCATATCATTAATTGTTTGTCGAGTCTTTTTCTTTTATCTTGAGAATTATCGATGTCCATCCAAATTAATTCATAATCAGTGAAGTTTCATATGGTCTAGAGTGTTACAAATTCAGTCGTGGGTTCGTTGGGAGTCGGGTTGGGTAATACCGTTTGACGATTTGCTAAACGTTTTTATAACCGAAAAATCAGGAACCGAAACCTTAGGGTTCTTGGTTCCCTAAACCGATTGAATTTCTTAAATAAGTCGGTAAGATTACGAGAATATAATATGCTGTGATAAAATGTGATTTTTGGGCTGTCGAGTGCCTCGGGAATAATCGGGTTGATGTCGGGATTCAAAACGGGGTTTTTAATCAACATGCTGAATTTGGATAGAATCTGCCTTCTGAGTTCAAGTCGGTTTTTGTTACACTTAAAATAAGTTTTTGGATTTTTGGCCTACGCTGATCTCTAGTTTTCTGAGTCCTCTTTCCCGTGCCGCTGACCGCTCGTTAATCTGATTTACGGTTTAAAAGTTATCGTTGTTTTCGTAAACTATCGCATCATAGTTTTCGGTTCAGTTTTTTTTCTGACTTGCGAGTCCGTTTTCGGATACTTCTGTTTGGATTCAGTTTCCGATGTCTTCTGACAAATTGTAGTCCTCTAAGTTATTTAGCTACTATAAATATTTGAATAAAATCTAGTGAGCGGTTTGAGCGTTATAGCAGTTCCCGCGGGGGTGTCGGGTTCTGGCAGATTAATATGAGTTGAGTTTTGAGCCAAGTTTTAATCCTAGCCCTATTATGTGATGTAGGATCTTCTAGGAACTGAGTTGTGACTTGTACGTGCCGAGGATACTTCCAGGAGCTAACATTCATTCGAGGTGGGTAATCTCACTATAAACTTGTACTTACTTTCGATTCATGATTATGTGTTATGTGTTGTGAATTGTCTTGTTGATTGAGCTTGAGTATTGATTGTGTGATTTATCTGAGTTATCTGTGATCTGAGTTATCTGAGTTCTGAGTTCTTGGGTTAATACATTAAACATAATATACTTGACTTGACACCGAAGAGCACTGGTGTCAGATGTTTGTCTTGGCACCGAAGAGTACTGGTGCCAGACATTTTGACTCAACACCGAAGAGTACAGGTGTTGAGCCTTGAGGTGGTGTGAGGCGGGTCGACGGTGATCTCTCGGCCCAAGTCACACTAGCGCACTATATAAATTAAAATCTGAGAAATAAAATCTGAGAAATAAATTTGAGTAATTGAGAATTGAGTAGTCTCTAGGGATCACTTATGTGACTTGAGTTGTTTGTATTTATTTGTTTATTTTGATATTATTCACTCAGCGGTGGCTGACCCAAAACACTCCCCCCCCCCTTATTTTACAGGTACCAGAGCAAGTGCATTGGATGAGCTGTTACTCAATGAGCTTTTATGGATTTGGATTCCAAATGTTTATTTTGAGTCAAATGTTTTAAAAACAATTATTTTATTTATTCCGCATTTAAACACCATGAGACGGTTTATTTTTATTTTAATGAGATGAGACCGTTTGTTTACTTGTACTTTTGGGAAAATGATTATTTTATTTATTTAAATTTTTTTTAATTTCCCCTAATTTTTGGGATGTTACAGAAGGTATTGTCTTGTGAAAGATTTTTCGTTCGTTTATTCATGTTGGGTATTTTTGTTTTGATTTTTCTAAATTTTCTCCCCTAGAAATAGTAATTCTCCCCCTAGAATTAGTATTTCTCCCCCTCGACAAATCAAAAGTATGAAAAAGTTTTGAGATTTGAAGACTTACCTTAAACAACATCGTAGGGTTGGAAGTGAGTTTTTGCATTGACGGATGATTGAGCTTCGTGCTTTTCTTTTGATGATCGGGTTCTTAATCTGTTGTGATCAGAAGCCATTGATTGGACTGTGGACACTTTTTGACAGGTGAAGTGCCTCGCAGCAATTGAAAGTTAACGCGTACCACGTCTCTCTTATGGTCATCGGAGAGCAACTTTTTCGCCCGACAATCTAAGCCCATGATATTTACCAAATGGTAGTGGTGGATTACTAACCTCAGTTGTGTAGGTCGGCGTTTTACTTCTGTCGCGTACACCCAGATGAACCTCAAAATGTCTAATCACTATTCGCCAACTTAATCTTTCCTTAATAGAAGTGATTAATGTGTCAATGTTGCAACGAAGAGAGGTGTTCTCTGGGTTGCTGGGAAGCCGATTCAAGCGTCTCCCCTTTTTTTCCAACTTCTTCTTGAGGATTTTTAATGTGCTGTCACAGAACTTGGCAATGTCTGACACACGAAAGAAAACTCTTTCATTGAATAGGTTCGTGTAAGTCATTCCCAAGTTAGGTTCACCCAGAACAACTGTTCTCCGAGTTTGAATTTCGGAGGGAAGTGATTAGTAAGGTGCAGCTAGGTGGACCTTTGTTGTGCCACTCTCAACAGCCATCTGTACATCTTCCATTCGAGCAGCAAGAGATTTGACGAGCATGAAGCGCTTCAGAGCAGCCTGAGCGAAATTTCTCGCATGATTTTGAACTGGATGTGGGGTGTCTGGAAGTAAGCGTACTTTTTTGTATAGACATTCTATATCTCAAGGTTCGAGGATATAGAAGTCTCCTTCAGTAATCGTGCACAGTTGATCGTCTGCTCCGCGAATATGGAAGATGGTGTACCAGTAGTAGCCTGAGAAGTGGTCGGTCATTATCTCCAGGAGCTGTGTGATTGGAGACTTGTTGTATCGATGTGTTTTGCCCCTAAGATAATGCATTGTGAGGTAATACATTCTCTTTTCTCTCGATGGCAGAATCACTTCTTTGTACAATTCTTGATAATTGATAGGCAGCTCTGTCTCCTGGAAAATAGCTGAGAAGCGGTCTTCAACAAATGGCATTTTAACTTGTTGGAATAGGCACTTTTTGGAGATCGTTAGACGGTGTTTGTAAGCTCTATTCGCCGCTCTCTTCTTGCTATATGATAAGACCGACACATCATGTTTTAGAGAGGCAGTTGGTGATTCCGGTGCTGGTGTTCTGGAGGCAACCAGTTGATCGTAGTTGTGGAAGTATCTGTGATAGTTTTCTCGGGTGAAAGGGAATATTTTTACCTCCACTCGTTCCTCCTCCCTTGGTTTGTCGCTGTCAGAGTTGTGATCTGGAGGAGAGTTGGCAGTTTGAGGTGGTTCGGTAAAAGCCTCCTTCACAATATTGTCTTCTTCTGAGTCACTTTGTAGATCAATCACTGTGTCCGCCTCTTTTCTTAGAACCCGTTGAACGTTGCCTTTTCGATGATGCTCAACCTCAGAATTGATAGATTGGAGATGACTCATAGATTCGAGTTTTTCTTCAGTCATCTCACTTGGCTTACGTTTGTTTTGTGGCAAGATGTCTTCACTTTCATCCACACGCCACTGGTTAAGTGGTTCAACGTTCAACACTTGAGAATAATCAAACTCAACAACCGCCCAGTCATCGATATAATCTTCGTCTTGTGGGCCTCCTCCCTGTGTTTGATGAGAGGAGCTGGGTTGTTGTTGTGACTGACTCGTACCTCTTTGAGAACTGGACCCTCCTTGTTCCAGTATCCTTCATTGTCCCCCTCCCTGAGGATCATCATCAGGGTCTTTCGACCTTCGGTAAATTTGGGGTCCTTGAGAGCAGGGCTCGAGCAGTTCTTCCATGCGATAGTTGAACATCGCTTTAATTTGTTCCATGGTGAATGGACGAGATGCTTCGAGAAGCAGCTCTCTGTTTAATGGATCATGTGTCGGAGGAATAGAAGCCACTCTGCTCTCAATATTTTCCGGTCTTGTATTAAATGTTTGTATCGTTGACGCGAGATGAGGGATGAGTTGCAGTTCTGGAATTTGCATTACAGTTGTGGTGGTGGTGGTAGCCTCTGATAATGTAGTCTGATGAGGGAGGGTCATAACAACTGTTGCAGGTGGAGTTGTAACGACCCTCGAGGCAGTACCAGTTGAGATTGAGAATGGTGGAAGTGAGGTTTCTGTTGGTGGTGTTGTGGTTGTGACTGGTGGAATGGTGGTCATGGTAGGTGGAACGGTGGTTGTGGACGGTGGAGCGGTGGTTGTGGAAGTTGGAATGGTGGATGAGATTGGAGGAACGGAGGTTGTGGAAGTCGGAATGGTGGTTGTGAGTGGTGGTATGGTGGTTGCGGTAGTTGGAATGGTGGATGTGAGTGGTGGTTGGGTGTGTCGTGGAGAAGGATCCGAGAAAATAGGATCATCGAAAGGGTTTGGGGATCTTTGCGGTGGTGGTGAAGGTGGACCTTGTGGTGATGGTGGTCAATTTGGTCGATCAGAAATAGTGGCAGCTCAATCTTCTGATGTGGAAGGAGAGGAAGGTTCAGCTGTTTGTGTGGGTTGTCGTATAATGGGTCGAGTTGGTGGAGTTGCCTGCTGTTGGGAAGATGGAGTGGCAACCGACTGACTTCCAGAGGCGCCGCTGGGTGTAATGCGAATTCGTTTTGCACGTCGGTGAGCCGGTGGTTGTTGTGGTTCAGCTGCTCGACGTCGAGGGCGTTGTTGATGACGTGGTGGTTGTTGTTGTTGAGCCTGTTGTTGTTGTGGAGCAGCTGGTTGTTGTAGTGGAGCAGCTAGTTGGTCCGGTTGCTGTTGGGCATCCTCGGGTCTCCATTCAGGATAATGAAGATCCCGGTATTGTCTGATGACATCAAGATTGATGTCACCAAGTTTAAAACGTGGGAGAGGGACCAGTGCAACATTAACACCAGTTGTACCACTAGTTTTTCTAAGGAACGAAACACTCGGTGGTATGAATCGATTTGCAGCATCTCTGATGTGAATGGTTGGGTAAGGCTGCATGAAGTGTTCAATCATGATGGACCAGAACATCGGGTATGGCAGTTATTTTGGTTCCTTTTCTTTGGAGAGCTTGAGCTCTTCTCACAAATAGGCAGCATAGTCGTAATGTCGGTTATAGCAGAGGGCATGATAGGCGTGGTGAACATTTATTGAGGCCCTGTCATGACCAGATGACTTTCCTGTCAAACATCGGTTGAAGATAGTGAAGACGTGGGACCAGCTCCTTGCCATATTTATCTTTTTGAGTTCTCTGAGATTGATTGTATCCCGAGGAAGGGCAAGACCAAGATCGTGGATTCCTTCATACACTTCCTTTAATGTTAGCTGTGGTTCAAATGTAGTGAATGGTGGTCTTGAATCGCCACGAGGTAGTCGAAAGATGTCATATAGATCATCCTTTATGAATTCCACCGGTTTTTCGTCAATCATGGTTTCGAATTGGTGTGGGTTGGTTGATGTCACCAAAGTGAGATTAGTAAAGAATTGTTGAACATATACAGCTGGGACCTCTGGCCTAGCATTCATCAAATAGAATAGCGGGTGACGTTGGATAACATGGGAATGAACCGGATAATCGATGCTGAAGGTGATCTCTTCGTCCGGGGCCTAGTACGAGTTGTTCTCTGTCAGTGGTTTGATCCTGTAAAGGGGAACCAGGGTGTTCTCGTCTAAGATTTGTTCTGCCGCCATCTGAGAATTATACACTAAAAACAAGATGGCACAAAACAGTAAGTAAAGTTAGTACACAGTGTGTGGAAAAATGTTACGATGATAATTTTCACTGATCGAGAGAGACAGTTCTAAGTGATTTTAATAGTATATAGATATATATAAATATAAGAATAAAATAGAAATTTTAATTTTATTAAAAATATTAATAAATAAAATTTATAAATTATAATTATATATAATATATAATATACTTATATAAAATTAAAAACTTAGAATAATAATAATAAAAAAAATGTTAAAAGTGTTCGGCCCGAGAATGGTAAATTTAAAAGAGTTCGGGCCGAAGAACTTCAATAGTTCGGGCCGAAGTCTATTCAAAAGTTCGGGCCGAATATGAGTTCGGGCCGGGTACAGTACTAGATCGAAGTTGGATGAAATTGTTCGAGCCGAACTCTATTGATTGAGCTCAGGCCGAAGACTAATGCCAGTGTTCGAGACGGAGACTGTTGGAAGTGTTCGAGCCGAACTCTTTTGAAAGAGTTCGGGCCGCAGACTTGAACGATATTTCAGATTTTACAAGGTTTTGATTCTGTGCAATCCTAGATCGATTTGAACACGAAAAAAACTGGCCAATAGTGGATCGATTCACCTAAACGAACATACTAGACAACATATTACAACCTATGAAACCTAGATCGAACCGATTCAAAAACCTGGAAACCCTAGATACGGTTCGAACAAACAATCAGTCGAGATATTTAAGATATAACTTGATAATGAAGAAATTGGGGATCGAAACCTTAACGAAATCAGTTGAGGATGACGGTGTGGTGATTTGAGATGCGATTCGAGTCTGGATGGTGATGAAACGATTATCGAGTATGAGTGTGTGTGTTCGCGTGGTTTGTTGAGTGTGTGTGTTCGAGAAACGTAAAGAACAACTGTGTTCGGATGGGAGTATTTATATGGAGGAGCGGAGCCGAACATCTTTTTGAACCGACTTTAAACTTCGGGGCGGGAACAATAACTTTTTCGGCCCGAGGAGTTTTTGACTTTTTTTTTTATTTTAAATTTAAATTTTAAAGTAAAATAAAAGTAAATGTAAAATTAAAATTAAAATGAAGATTAGAAATTGAGATTAAAAAGAATGAAAAATCCTAATAATTATCGAGAGAAGGAATGTTGAACATGAGAAACGCAGCATCAGCTCCCCCGTTAGTGATGAGATGAGTGAATTCTCTCCCTTGACAGATGACGACTTTTGACGACCGGGTTTCAAGACGAGTTTCTTGAAAGCCATTATGATGATACGAAGAATGCAGCGGTTTAACAAATTGAAAAATAAGAATTGAAGACAATTAAGTTTTGAGATTTAGCATACCAAGCTTTGAAACCAGATAATTAAACCGTTTTTCGTCCAAAGCCTTGGTAAACAAATCAGAAATTGAAAATTGGTGGATACGAAGTACAACTCAACATTATCCTGTTCAACGTGATCTTTGATAAAATGATATCGAAGATCGAGATGTTTAGTTTTAGAATGTTGAACTGGATTGCAAGATATTACAATTGCACTTCTGGAATCACAATATAAAGGAATGCGGCTGTAGGAAAAGCCATAGTCCTTTAATTGTGATTGCATCCATATCACCTGGGACATACAGCTAGCGGCCGCAGCATATTCTGCTTCAGCTGTTGATAGTGAGACACAGTTTTGCTTTCTTGATGACCAGCTGACTAGCTTATCTCCCAAAAATTGAACTCCCATAGATGTACTCTTCCTGTCTAGCATACACCCAGCATGATCAGCATCAGAGAAGGCTGAAAGATCAAACGAGGTCTCCTTGGGGTAACAAACACCAGGATCTCTGGTGCCTTTTAGGTAACGGAAGATTCGTTTGAATGCCAGAAAGTGAGACTCTTTGGGAGCAGCCTAATACCGAGCACAGATGCATGTGGAAAACATGATGTCCGGACGACTGGCCGTTAAGTAAAGTAGAGATCCAATCATACCCTGATAGTTTGTTACATCTACCGGTTTATCATCCAGATCAGCATTTAATTTGGTGGTCGTGGACATCGATATTGCAATAGGCTTACAGTCGTTCATGAGATACTTCGTCAGTAGATCATAGATATACTTTGATTGATTGATGAAGATGCCAGTTGGATGTTGACGAACTTGAAGACCTAGGAAGAAGTTCATCTCCCCCATCATGCTCATTTCAAAGCGTTTTACCATGAGATCGGAAAAACATTTGCAATATTTTGGATTTGTAGACCCAAAGATAATTTCATCGACATAGATCTGAATTTGTATGATATCTTCCCCTTGACGTTTGATGAACAAAGTGGTATCAACGTTTTCCTTTGAAAAGCCAGATTCGACTAAGAACCGGGAAAGAACATCATACCATGCTTGACGGGCCTGTTTCAAACCATATAGAGCTTTGTCGAGAACATATACATAATTTGGATGTTTGGGATTCACAAACCCTTCTGGCTGATTAACAAACACTTCCTCTTTTAGAATGCCATTTAGGAATGCAGTCTTTACGTCCATCTAATAGATAGTAAAGTTTTTGTGAGCTGCATATGCTAAGAAAATGTGAATGGCTTCAATACGGGCAACATGAGCAAATGTTTCTTCGTAATCAATGCCTTCCTATTGAGCGTAACACTTAGCAACCAACCTGCTTTGTTTCGAATGAGGATTCCATTTTCGTCTTTCTTGTTCTTAAAAATCCACTTAGTTCCGATGACGGATGATCCTGGGGTCTTAGGAACTAAGCGCCAGACTTTTAATCTTTCAAATTGATTAATTTCTTCTTGCATTGCAATTATCCAGTCTGGATCGGAAAGCGCTTCACTGACTTTCTTAGGTTCAGTGGAACTTAAGAATGAGGCATGGTGACATTCATCCGCTGTAGCCCTCCTAGTTTGGACGGATGACTCTGGGTTTCCGATGATTAGGTCCAAAGGATGTTTCTTTGTCCATTTAGTAGAATGAGGAAGTGGGAGTTGACCAGGGTTAACGTTGGAATAATCAGTAAAAGCAGGATGTGGTATGATTGCAGTTTCATGATTTGGGGGGTTGATCTGAGGTGGTGGTTCAACATGAGGAAGATGAAATTTAGAGAAGTCAATCACCAGTGGAGTGATAATATCTGACGGAGGTGGGGGATCGACTGGTATAGATTGAGTTCCTTGTGTTGATGTTGAGGGATCGGCATTAGCTGTGGGTATTGGTCAGGTTGGAGCAGGTGAGGTAGGTGATGGGGATTCATTTGGGGATGGAGTGTTGATTTCTGGAGCAGTGATGGATTGAACATCAGCCCGAGGTGGGGGTGGGGGTGGAGGTGGGGGTGGAGGTGGAGGTGGATGTCTGACGTTGTGATATTCATCATAGAAGTGTTCAAATAGGATGTCAAGATCATTTAGAGATGTTGAATGGTTAGAAGAGGTTGTGGGTAGAGGTCTTTCAATGCCAGTTGACCCCGAATCAAGCAGGAATGTTTCATCGAATGATACTTTAACACTTTCTCTGACCATTCTTGTGGATCGGTTGTAAATTCTGAATGACGCTGATTCCTTTGAATATCCAATAAAGACTCCTTCCTTAGCTTTCTCTTCAAACTTGTTTAGTTTATCTTTATCATTCAGGATGAAGCATCGACTACCAAAGATGTGGAAGAAGTTTACATTTGGTATTCGATTGTTGATGAGCTCATATGGAGTTTTGTTGTATGTTTTGTTGATTATTGAGTGGTTTTGTGTAAAACAGGCGGTGTTTATGGCATTTGCCCATAACGACATAGGAAGTTTTGAAAATGAAAGCATCGTACGAGCAGCTTCCACTAAAGTACAGTTTCGTTTTTCAACAACACCGTTCTGTTGAGGAGTTCGTGCAGCGGTAAATTGATGGGTGATGCCAACATATTCAAGATAAGAGTCAAGGACCCGATAAATGAGATGATGATCTCTGCGGCTTCATCCTTTGAGCGAAGAAAATAAACCCACGTGTATCTGGAATAGTCATCAACAATAACCAAAACATAGCGTTTTCCAGCAAGACTGTGAACGCTCATTGGACCACATAAATCCATATGCAGGTGTTCAAGAGGTTTGGAAGTACTTGGAGCTGGTTTAGGTTTGTGAGACTTTTTGGTCATTTTCCCCATTTCACATGATGAACATTTGTGGTCTTTGTCAAAGGCAACATCAGGTAATCCAGACACATGGCCTCCTTTTACAAGTTTGTTCATTGTTTTGAAGTTGAGATGAGACAAACGGCGATGCCATAACCATGACTCATTGGCAGTAGCTTTTGATACGAGACATACTTCATCGATTGGACCAAGGTCATTGAGATCAATAGTGAATAAGTTTGTGTCACGAGTTCCAGTTAGAAGTTCATCTCCGTCATATGTACGAATAGCACACTTTTTTGTGCGAAAGTTGACTTCCAGAGTCTTGTCACAGAATTTGCCAATGCTGAAGAGATTTTGAGAGAGATCTTCAACAAAGGCAACATTTCTTATAATCAGGTTATGGCAAATGATGTCTCCGAGACCTAAGATGGCTGCTAAATGATCATTCCCAAATTTGACCGTTCCTAAGTATTTTTCACGAAAGTTGGTCAGGAGATTTTTGTTTCCCGTCATGTGCCTCGAACAGCCCGAGTCGAGGTACCATATATTCTACATAAAATAAATAAAACATTTTAGGTACCCAATCATGTATGGGTCCAGAACGATTAGTGACAGATGTTTTATGCAGATTTATGTGATGATCAAATTAGGGCGTTGGGGAACTGCTAGGAGGCAGTTCGGATTTGATTACCCATTTGAGGGATTTTTCAGAGGATTGAATAATCCAATGAGATTTTTCGTTTTTAATCCAGTTATATTTCACATGAGTATTCGTTTTAGCGGACGATTTGTTGCCTTTTGAGGAAACTGACGGTTTTGACTTTTGTGCAGAGTTTCCTCGAGAAGACTTGTGGCGAGAAAACAGATGGGAGACAGAAGTTTGTGGAGTTTGAGAAGATTTCTTCGATTGTTTGAAAGTTTTCTTTTGAGCTTTTGATGGAGACTCTGAGTTTGACGATGTTTGTTTAGAAACTGCCCGATACACGAGTCGACGATGAGATGAAGATTTTTCAGAGGTTGGTTTGAATGGACGTGTAACAGTAGATTTTACTGGTCGTGAGTTTATTGATTTGCATTGATATGGATAGCATGTTTTGCATGTGTTTATAAGTTTACAAGATTTATGATATACTACATTCTTATGAATACTGCAAGGTGCATCACGTCTTACAAAAAAAAACGTTTATCAGTTTGAGTTATCTGGTTTTTGTAATTATATCAAAAAAAAAAAAAATTTGTTCCAGATTTGTCTGTTTTAAACACATCACCAAAATCAGGAGAGTATCGGACAGGACGATAAACAGTAGAATCATAATCAGTTCTAAAAGCAGTTAAAATAGTTTTCACATAATTAGAGTCATTACATTTATTTTTAACAGAAAAAGATGAAACTACAGACTTAGGTGGACTAGAGTTCTTAAGTAGACTAGGCTTATTAAGCATATTGGATCCAGTCTGAATAGACTTCTTTGACTGCGAGGCTCTTTTGACTTCAGCTTGCTCCAAGGACTTCTTCCCTCCAGATTCTAATCTTCGATCTGCAAGATTCAAAATAGGTGGATTAGAGCTTCTCTTCAAGATGGTTGGAACTAGGTTTGTTGGTCCTAGTCCTAATAAAGAGGCTTTAGAATTTTGAGAAACAGTATTGTTCATTTTAGCTTTTAATTCTAACATCGTGTCCTCTAAATTATGTATTTTGTTTTGAAGTTTTTCTTTTTCTTTATCAAAGGCCTTATGAGTTTCATCAATTTCAGTTTCTAATTGGACAATTTTCTTCTCTAAAACTAATGGTGGAACATATAGCTTTGGCTCTTTGATTTGTTTTAAAATTTGGTTTTCAGGAATGGAAAATTCAGTAGGTTTGATGATTGGAACATATTCATTGTGTTCAAATTTCACTTTCTTCTTTTCGTATGTTGAGTTTAGGGCATCATAATTGAAGCTAATTTGAGCATATTCTTCCTTTTCACCGTTGAACTTTTCAACTTCTACTTCTTCATCTGGCATATGAAGGAAGCTTTGCCAGATTCCCAAGTTCATGTAATCATAGTTATATAACGTTGGAAGAACATCTGCAGCTTTTTCCAGAGGGCGAGTGTTTTCTGCTCCAAGACCCACTTTTGACTTGAATGATCTGAACTCTTTTGGCTGGTTTAATTTTATCGTTTGTTCAGTATGACTAGCTTTCACAATCATCTGCTCCAGTTTTGAGATGTGTTCTTCAACATTTTCTTTTCTAACAGTAAGACTGTGTATGGTTGTTGATTGTTCATCGATTTCCTTTTTAAAGCTGTTTGTTATGTTTTTGATTTATTCATTTGGTTTTTGAATTTCGTTGTCAGCTGTCTTCAACTGATCTTGGTAGTCTTTCATCTTGATGTCTGCAGACTTCATCCAGGTTTGCTCTCGATTTAATTGAAGCGCCAGGTCATTTATCAACTTCTTGGAGTCGTCATTATCACTTGACACCGTTTTCATGGTTTTCAGGTTCGAAATTTCAAGGTTTTTTGCATTAATAATTTGATTTAGTCTATTTACCTCACTGGTGTGAGCAGCATGAAAGGATGATAACAGTTGTTTTAACTCTTGTATTTTTTGATTTGAAAGGTTATTTTGATTGACTTGAGGAACAAGAGTTTCAAGTTGGCGACGAAAGGTTAAATTTTCTACCTTTAAGTTTGAGATTTGCTCATTAGATTCATTAGTTGTGTTAACTTATTTTCGTAGACTATTTTGTAATTCAAAAATTTGAAATTGATAAGCAGATTTTGACGTAGACAACTGATTTTGTTAATTCCTTGTTTACTTGAGTTATTTGAAGAGAACATTGACTTAAATCACTTAAATCTTTTAAAAGTTGTTCCTTTTCGTATTCTAAAGAGGTAATTTATTTTGTCAGTTGTGATTTCTCATCAATTTTAAGAAAAAGTTTTTCATTAAACATGGAATTCTCTGATTCATCAGTGTCTGAGTCAGATAGTAAAGAGTCAAACGAAGAAGTGTGTACCTCATTTTCATCGTTTTCAAGGATGCCCAGCGCAGCTCTTAGTTCGTTTGATCTCGCCATAAGAGCCAGGCTGGCAGTGCATTACTCTTCCTCTTGATCATCTGAGTCTTCCAACCACTGTTGGTCCTCACCCAGTAGGACCGTGCCATTTTCAACTTGCTTATCCATGAGCATTTTCCTCTTGAAGTATTCAGAGTCTTTCACCTTAGGCTTCTTGCATTCTTTAGCAAAGTGCCCCGTCATACCACAGTTGTAGCATTTCTTTGGAGGCTCAGTAGAGGAATATGATGATTTGTTGTTAGGTGTTTGGGAAGAGGAGTTGAATTTGAAGTTTGAGGATGATCTGAGGTTGTTGTTGGTTGGCTTGTTATAGTACTTGTTGTTATAGCTTGAAATGAGAACCAAGGCTTGACGAACCGACTCGATTTCATCATTTGTCCCCGCAGGGATCAGAGTCTCTGGTTCTTCTTTTACCACTTCTTTTGATTGTGCTGCAATCATTGCTTCATTGATATCTTTGTTGAGAGCTTGGTTTTGCTTGGCCAACATTGCAAGAGTGTCAGAAATATCTTGCCTAGTTTTGGCCATTCCTTTCACCATAGATTCATTTTGATTTAGGTACTCATATAATTCATGAATGTCTATGAGGCTTAAGTCCTTGTGCTGCATCGCACTGTTGCCAAACATCTCCCATTCCTGTAGTAGGGATTGGATAAATTTGATGTTAATTTCAAGGTTCTCTTTGATGAGTTTGTTCTTTCTGAGATCATTGAGCATGTTGCAGAATCTGTGGTAGGTTTTCTGCAATTCTTTTCCCGGGGTAGCTTTAAATTGACCGTAGGTGTTTAGAGTGGATACCATCTTAGCTTTGTTACCCAGGTCAGCACCCTCCATTTGCTTTTGGATCTCATCCCAGAGCTCTTTACCCGTGCTGAAACTATCAAGGCTACTGTAAATTTCATTCGTAAGGCCCTGTAGCATATAGGAGTGTGCGCACATGTCAGCCCTGGCCCTATCCTTCTGCACTTGGGTGTATTCCGACGAGGGAATTTCAATTACACCACCAGGCACCGCGGGTACAGAGTTTGGGGCTGCTACCACAACACGGTAGAACTTTGCTGGTCCGGTTTGAAGGGAGTCAAGGATATCTGGACCGGCATGTTGACTCAGGATGAAATGGAGAAACCGTTTCTTCCATTGACCGTATTCTCCTCAGTAGAGAACAAGTGGTTTTGTATCTGATCCAATGGACAAGGCATCCTTGGAAGTCATTTCGTAGTGGTAAGGTTAAGAACTCGACGGGAAAAAAATTTAAAATTGAAGTGTGGAGAAAGTGTTCGGGCCGAACAGTTGTAAGAGTTCGGGCCGAAGATTGATTAGTGTTCCGGCCGAAGATTGAGTAGTGTTCGGGCCGAAGATTTTGAGATGTTTGGGTCGAAGACTTGTAAGAAATTCAGGCCGAAGACTTGGAAGTGTTCGGGTCGAAGACTTGGGAGAAGTTCAGGCCGAAGACTGTGTAGTGTGTTCGGGTCGAAGTGTGTTCAAGATGTTCGGGTCGAACTGTGTTCTGATGTTCGGGCCGAAGTGAAGGATGAGTTCGGGCCGAACTGAATGATGAGTTCGGGCCGAAGATTTTACTGTTCTCGGGCCGAGAACAGTTGCGTCGTTCTTGAGCAGAACTGTTACGAACATCCAAGAAATTCCACTAATTTGATCCTAAAGCGCTCGTTTCTTAACCAAAATCTTTGATTCTTTTTGCAAAATGACCCAAAACCTTTTTCTTTCAAACCATTACAATAATAATCACCAAAAACAACCTAGATCTAATAGGAAATTTGAAATTTGAAGGTTTTAGAAACTTTAATGGTGTTTACTAAAAATCACAATTTCTTCATCAGAATGGATTGGATTCGATCTAAACTCGATTCTAAGCTTAATATAATCACAATATGAAGCTATTTAACTCATAAGAACAAGTATCAATACCTCAAATCCGTTTTTTGATTTTGACCCCTTTTTCTTCAAAAAACTTGATAAACCCTTTTGATCTTCTGATTTTGACAGCAAGCAATGGAAATGGATCATTTTCAGAGTGAAATTAAGCTCCGATACCAATTGAAAAGCTTAAAACACACAATCACTCCATTGTTTGATGTTTGATGATGAATTTGGAAGGAAATTTGGTGAAGATTCTTAGCACTCAAGAAGTACTGGTCAATGATACATGGTTTATTGATAGTGGGTGTTCTAATCGTATGACGGGAAACAAGGATTTGTTTGTGTTCATTGATGAAAAACAGAAAAAAGAAGTAAGAACAGGAGATGACAAGATACTGGATGTTCAAGGTATTGGAGATATCAAAGTTGAAACCAAAAATGGTAAAAGGAAAATACAAAATGTCTATTTTATCCCTGGTCTAAAACACAACCTATTATCCGTTGGACAACTTCTACAAAAAGGGTATGATCTGCATTTCAAAAACGAATCTTGTCAGATCAAAGACCAAATGGAAAATATTCTTCGGAAAATTCTCATGACCACAAACAAAATGTTTCCTGTAAGTTTTAAAGAAGATACTTTTTTTTCTTTTGCTTTAACCACCAAAGATACGTCCATGTTATGGCATCGTTGATTTGGGCATACAAACTTGGCATATCTTAACTACATGTATAAACATAATCTGGTCAAAGGAATACCAAACATAGGAAAAGTAGAAGAGGTTTGTGAAGGATGTTTGTTGGGAAAACGAACAAGAGAATCATTTCCACAAGACAAAGCCTGGAGAGCCACAAAACAACTTGAACTAATTCATACAGACGTCTGTGGGCCAATGAAGACATCCTCCATAGGAGGTAGCAGGTATCTCCTTACTTTTATTGATGATTATAGCAGAAAAGTGTGGGTATATTTCCTCAAAGAAAAGTCAGAAGTATTTAATCACTTCAAAACTTTCAAGAACCTAGTTGAAAAACAAAGTGATCAAAAGATCAAGACCCTACGATCAGATGGTGGAGGAGAATACATAGCAAAATCCTTTCAGGATTATCTTAAAACATGCGGAATTCATCACCAAATGACTACTAGATATACCCCCCCAACAGAATGGGGTTGCAGAAAGAATGAACAGATCCATTATAGAAAAAGCCAGAAGTATGTTAAAAGGTAAATATCTAAATAATTTTTTTGGGCTGTTGCATGTGCATGTTATTTATTGAACAGGACATCCACCAAGAGCCTAGACAATAAAACGCCTCAAAAAGCTTGGAGTGGTTATAAACCCATAGTAGGCCATCTTAGAATTTTTGGTTGTGTTGCTCATTCAGACATACCAGAACAAAAAAGAAGCAAACTTGATGATAAATCAGAGAAAACCCCAAAGCCTACAAATTGTAAAATCCTGTCACAAAAAAGATAATGGAAAGCAGAGATGTGGTATTTGAGGAAGAAAAATCATGGAACACTCCATCAAACCAATTAACTCAAGTTTTAGAAGATCAAGAAACACAAAAAAATGATCAAGACAATCAAAATGAAGAGGATTTGCAGGTTGTGCAGACACCAAATAATGCCTCTACTTCTGAAAACAGTGAAGAAAATCAAACCACTAGTTTTACATCCTCTTCTGAGACCCCGCCAAGAAGGGGATATAGAGACTTAAGTCAGATATATGCAAATCCAAGAAGTCTGGAATTTAGTGAAGTAGCGGATTTTGCACTTTTCTCTGATGCAGACCCCATAAAGTATTATGAAGCCTTTCAAAGTGATAACTGGAAACATGCCATGGATGAGGAAATGAAGTCTATCATGAAAAATGATACTTGGGATTTAGTCAACCTACCTAAAGGAAGCAAAACAATAGGCGTCAAGTGGATATATAAAACAAAAGTAAATGAAAAGGGAGACATAGACAAATATAAGTAAAGACTAGTAGTTAAAGGATACAAGCAGAAGTATGAAATTGATTACCAAGAAGTATTTGCTCTAGTCATAAGACTTGAAACTATACGATTAGTCTTGGCCATAGCTGCTCAACATGAATGGACTGTAAACCAAATGGATGTAAAATCAGCCTTCTTAAATGGCAAATTGGAAGAAAGTGTTTACATAGACCTACCAGAGGGCTATGTAAAAGAGGGAGATGAACATAAGGTTTGTAGATTAAAGAAAGCTTTATACGGCCTTAAACAGGCACCACGGGCCTGGTACATCAGAATTGAGGGATATTTTTTGAAGAATGGTTTCAGGAAATGTCCCTATGAACACACACTTTTCATACGGGAAAATAAAGATATGATACTCTTTGTTTGCATTTATGTAGACGATCTTGTATTCACAGGAAACTCATCTCAAATGATTAAAGAATTCAAAATCTCTATGAAAAATGAATTTGATATGACAGACATGGGAATACTTTATTATTTTCTAGGTATTAAGGTAAAGCAAGAGAAAGGAAAGATCTCCATATGTTAGAAAAGGTACGCTCAAAGTATTATCAACAGGTTTCATATGGAACAATGAAACAGTGCTCAAACCCCAATGCCTTTGCAGAAGTCTGGTAGGTAGTTTAATGTACCTAACGGTCACAAGACCAGACTTAGTCTTCTCTGTGGGAACAATAAGCAGATACATGGAGTTTCCCAAAGCAAGCCATTGGGAAGCAGGAAAAAGAATTTTAAAATATGTGAAAGGCACCATCAATCACGGAATCACCTATACAAAAAATGACAATTAAGGGGGTACACAGACAGTGACTTTGAAACCAATCTTGATGATAACAGGTGCTATATCTTGGCAATCAAAGAAGCAAAGTACTGTAGCCTTATCTTCCACGGAGGCAGAATACATGTCTTTAACCATTGCAGGATGTCAAACTCTATGGCTGAGAGCAATTATGGAAGATCTCAAACATCGTCAAAATCTACCAACAACTATCTTTTGTGATAATAAATCACTATTGCATTATCTAAAAATCCAGTTTTACATGGGAAAAGCAAACATATACGCCTGAAGTTTCACTTTATACGTGACTTTGTTATAAACAAAGATGTTAGTGTAGAATTCTGTACAACTAAAGATCAAGTGGCTGATTGTTTCAGCAAGGCATTGCAGGTTGGAAGTTTTAACTCAATGAAGGCAAGTTTAGGCGTTGGAAATGTCTAGCTTAAAGGGGTATGTTAAATATAAGCTAGCACAATTTGGGCAGGTATGATAGTTAACAGTTACGTCAGTTAGTGATGACAGTTTGTGGCAGTTATATGTAGCAGTTATGTATCTAACAGTTGTGTCTTTTACTTTGTGTCTGTTCGTGTTGTATATATATGTATGTACATAAACATATGAATGGTCGTTGAATAATATAATTCTCAGTTATACGTGATACAATTATGTTAGTGTTTCATTAATCCAACAAATAACGGTTGGTCTGTGATCGATGTTTCTCTGTTTGTTGTTCTTGGTCAATGAAATTTATGTGCTCTAAATTTCGAATCGGCGGTAGTTCTCCCTTCAATTCGCCGGTTACAGAATCCGTTCGTCTTCTCCGATAAAAGTAAGTTTCTTCTTCTATCGGTTTTATTCTTGGTAAATGATGATTCTGGCTTTGATTAACCATGCTCTGATACCAATTGTTGGATCGAAAAGTAAGAACACATAATATATTCAAACAATTTCTTCTTATTATTCTTAAATTTAGTCAATTTACAATGAATGAAAATATCACATATTTATACTAAACGAAAGGTGCAATCAACAGTCACAACCCTTGGTGGTGGCTGTTTCCGGCGGCAGTTACTGGCGATTATTGGCGGCAGTTGTGGTGGTGCCTCTTCGGAGGTGCCTCTTGGCCAATTTGTACCCTTTCATCTTTTGTCCTAAGTTTTAATACAAACTAATACATATACTTAAACTATTAATAATACTAATGTTTAGTTTAATTTCCAACGTTTTTAAGTTGTGGTCTAATTCGGGTATTGTGTGTCGTAAGACCTTCTAGGAGCTACTTACTGCGTGTTAGGCGGTTTGAGGATTTAATTGGAGCTTACATTATCGAGGTGAGTATTCTCACCGTGTTTGCAACTATGTATATCCATATATCTCAATACTTATGTGCTAAATGCTTTTGAACTGTTATGATTGTTGTGTGACTGATCTGATGATTATGTGTTTGAGTTTTGAGTATTTATTTACATAAGATCTGAGATATATGTGCCTGAGTACTTGAGCTCGGTACAGTACCATTCTGTGCGTCTATGTTTTAGAGTTTTGAGTTAATATAATTTTATAAGTTAAAGAGTTAAACATTATAAAATAATAAATCTGAGTTCTGACTCAACATCTAGAGCATGCACGGGTGTTGGACGTGTTCTGACTAAACACCTAGAGGACGGGTGTTGGACAATTGTGTTGAGGAGGGACGAGGTTGAACTCTCGGCCCAAGTCACACCAGCGCGCTTAATAATAAATAGATAATTAAAGAGTAACAAATTGAGAAATGAGTAGAGTATGAGTAGGGGTTCACTTAGCTGTAGCTGACCCTAAATTTTCCCCAATTATTTCAGGTACTAACAACGGAAAGGGACAGGTAGACGGGTCACAGACTGTCTACTCCAGAGTCTACTTGATGTTGGATCTCATTTAATTAAACTCGATTTTATTTAAACGTTTCTTTTTCCGCATTAAATTTTTAAATGATGAATAAATGTGTTTTATTTTATTTGGACCTATTTAAGAGATTTTATAGTTTAATTATTTTATTAAAATTTTTAATGTTACGAAGACATACGTAAACATCTTATTTTGGTAATTGATATTCTTTGTATAATCGTGAGTTGATTGAGACCCAAATGAAGATAGCTTAGATCGTAAACATTATTGTAATCATCAACTATTGTTAGCCAATGAATATATGAGTAATACTATTCGAGATTGATCCCCCGATCATGGCTAGTCGCTCTAGGTGTATAACACATGAGATATGTATTCTATTAAAACGTGGTGGATTCGACATGCTTAGGCGAAGGTGGATGTTGGTTTTATTACAGCCTCGTGAACTTATGCCTTAACTTTCGTGCCTTGCAAACACATTAGGGATTATGCATTACATCGAAAACTATTTTGTTCATTTCATGGACTCGAAAAACTTGAACATGATCGTACATGCATTTGTACTAAACAAATTATAATTTTGGTGTCATAAAAACGCGTGAACTCACCAACTTTGTGTTAACGACTTTTTTCATGTGTTTTCTCAGGTAACAAAAATCAAAGAATTTATTTAATAGCATGCATCATATTACGTATTTTGGGAAGATTTTGACTTCATATTTAGACGAATAGTCTAAATATGGTTTGGAAATCTTAAGTACTTTTATTAATTAAATATTATCTCTTAAATTTAATACTTTGTGGTTTGTAAACGTTTATGTTGGTAATCCATTTTAGTTACGTTGCTTTACCATGATAGATATGTTATGATTAGTGATGTTAGTCACACAGTCACTCTTCCGCAAAACTAGTTCTAGCGGGGTGTGACACTATTGCTTCTTAATAATCAACGTTTGTAGGTTCAATGACATGGATAATCATATTGTCCAATTCTTAGAGTATATGATGTGGATCCGCCAAAGGAGCTTTGGCGGCTCTAAAGCCCGCCAAACGACACCTTGCCTTGCGCCAATTGAGCCTTCGCCATGGGTTTAACGTCGGGTTAAATGATTTTCCTTTTTTTTTATCTATTCTTTATTTTTATAATATTGTAATTGGTTTGAGGTATTTTTGGTGGGTCCCAAATGGTATTATAGGAATGTTAAACGAGTGAGGGTAATTTTGATGTAAGTGTTAAAACAATGTTAAAGACGCAAAAATGCCTATAATACGGGTTTAACTTGGCACGACACCTAGTCCGCTTTTATGACATGTTATAGATATATATCTTTTGTGAAAATGAAGAACTTTTTTGTGATGTGCTTTCTTGATAAATGAATGGTGCTTCATACATAAAAAGATTATAACAGACATTTTAACTAAATGAATAAGCTTTTCGGGTTACACTCATTTGCCTAAGGTTGGCCGTTCGTCTCCTTAGTTAGATTTAATTCGGGAAGTTCATCGAATAAAATATCAAGGAATTGATCTTCTAGCTTTATGTGTGATAAAGGTGGGTAATGGAGTTGATACAAAATTCTAAGATGATTCGTGGTTGGAAGATATGCCTTTAAAAGTTCAGTATCCAAGATTATACGCTTTGGAAAGGATTAAAACAATATCGGTTGCAGATAAGATTGGTTATCGAAATATTGCTTATTTGATGTCTCGATATCCAAATGGAGGTGTAACAAGTGCTCAATTTCAAAATTTGTCTGCTAGAATAGTTGATGTTGTTTTACCTGAAATGGTAACAAGATAAGTAAACTATATTCTGATAAAAATAAATATTTTTGCTTGGAACGTTAGTTTAGATAAGTTGCTAGAAGAGTAGAAGGCTTAATTTATCCATTCGGGGGATGTATATAAATAGTATCGTATGTCCCGTTTGTAAAAATCAAGCAGAAAATACAAATCACCTGAATTACACAAGGTAACTCAATGATGGAATATTGGGGTTATGTTTAGTGTCTTAGATGGTTCAAAAATCTTCGATTATGAGTTAAAGTTAAACAAGTTATCGAAGGCATTTTCTATATAATGTGGCGGAAGATTTGGAGATTTGAGAATGATATGATTTTTAGTACAGTGCGATTCTATTTGATGATTTAATTATTTTATTTTATAACCGATGTAATTATAGAGGCAGATCAAATCTTAATTGAATAGGTTGGTTACAGAATTCTATTGCATTTTATTGTAATTTTCTATATTCTTCATAGCGTTTTTTTTTAATCAAATCGCCATTAAAAGAAAAGTGACACAGCATCAACACGTCTAAATTTCATTCACAACCACTGAACACCACAAATACCTCATTTATGGTTAACAACTACTACCACTACTCCTATTTTTTTAATTAAAATGAACAAAAGTAAAAATACTTGTTGGAACATGAAAATGATGTCATCTCACATTGCTCAAACAATGAAACACTTGTATATTTATAAAGTCTTTCTCACTCATAATTAACAAATCATTGACTTGGACTTTATGATGAGTTTAGGCTTGTTTGGACTAATTTATATATATATTAAATGGTCAAAAGATGGCATGCGGCTCTTGGGCTCTAATTGAAATTCGGATATAAGTTTTGAGCCCTAACCCGGGTTTTCTAGTTGACGTTTATGACCTTATACAATGTTTCTTTTGACGGTTTTTTTACGAACAGACATGACGAAATTGAAGAGATGTGTTGGTTGATTCGCACCCCTTCAATCATTATAAATACCGAACTGTATACCATCAAGAAGGCTAATCTTCAGATTTGTTAGATTCTTGTTTTTATTTAAAACTTGAATTAATTGTTGTATCCTCAAAACAGTCGTACCAATTCGGGCGAACATCTGTTTTAGGACACTGCAATTTGCAGGCCTCAATCAAATTGTTGTAATTGAATGATTTCTGAATTTATATATATAATTACGATTATATTTTCCTAACAATACTTTCCTCACATCTGTCTTTTTTTATCACTATCACAGATTCCTCGGCAACGTTTGGTGACCGCATAATACCAGACTGAGTTGGTCGTATGAAATCTCCACACCAGTGCTCTTATAAGTTTTTGCACGTCGGGAAAACACATTAGAGTCACCAACTTTAGGACTTTCCCAATGGGCATGTCGGGAACTCGTCGTGAGGGCAAGGAAACTCATCGGTATAAGACATTGTTGGCACGTCTTCATCCTTGCACCTTGTCGGTATGAAGTCGTCGGGGTAGAGACGAGTTTGAATATCTCGTCACAAGGCTGTGTGAGGTGGGACGGGAAGTATATTTTTTAGCGGGGATGAGTTAATGATAAGTTGCTCTAATCGTCAATAAGGATGAGGATGATCTGGTGCTACTGATAAGTTGAAGAACGCGTCATTGTTGAGAGGGGCTTTAGAAGAAAATATATTTAAAAGTATATACTTTTATTTTGACCACTAAAAGGTAAAAGTGAGTATAGGGCGGTTTTTAACTAAAACCAAACTCCGAACCGCAAACTTAGGGTTTTAAGAATTACACCCCAGTTGGTTTAAGTTTTTTTTCCTCAATAAATCGATTCGGTTTCAGGTGTTTTCGGTTTTTTGTTATCCTTTAACTTTACCATATTGTTTCTTTAAAATTTTTGATCCAAATTCCAAAACTTAACTCATTTCGTTTATAAATAAAACAAACAACTAGTAAGTTTTCATATAATATAATGATAAATTCAACTACCATAACTAGAATAAGATTAATAGATCAATGTCAAATATTTTATAAATATAAAAATAGTTTTATAATATTTGAAAAATATATATAATGGCGGGGCGGGGTAGTTTTCTCGGTCTGGTTTTTCATATGCCTCAAAAATCGACCCAAACATTTGGTTTTTCTAATAAAATACAACCGTTGACATCGGTTTTCAAATAGTTCAGTTTTTTCAGTGTGGTTTTTTTGATTTCGGTTCGGTTTTTGTGCTCACCCCTACTCAAATGTAATCAAGTTTTCTAAAAGTTTATAAGAAGAGAAAATTGACTTGGTAATCAGTAGCGGAGCAAGAAAAAACTTAGTCCTATCACCGATTGCACATTTTTTTATTAGATATCACCTATACTATAATAACAAAATTTTATTTATTTTAAACAATATTAAAAAAATCATAAGGGGAGGGGTACCCCATTTTACAAGGTAGATCTGGCTTTTTTGTTAACCAGGTGTATTTTGTCCAAGTTTATTCATGTGTATGAAAAAAAGAGAACCACAGTAAATCATATGAAAAAAGACTATGTTATCTATTACAAGTCACATATTCTTTATTGTAAATCATTTATGAAAACTAGTTACAGTAATCAAAAGATTACCTTTTATATATTTTTTTCTTCTATTTTCTTGGTACAAATTCCATGTCTGTCGTGGGAGCACTTAGGAGTTTTCATCAGGTTGTCATTGTCAGGTCGGGTTTTGGTTTTTATCGGATCGAGTCCACCAGGATTGATGCAAAAAAAATAAAAAAACTAACTCGAGACCCGACCCGATAAAGAATCGGGTTACTCGGGTTCGGGTTGGTCGGATTCCGGGTTTGTCGGGTTACACCTAAACTATGATTTTTAAATAAAAATTTGGAAATTTTATCTAATATATTGAAGTTTTTAGGTTTTACTTTAACACTTATAATTATTAATAATTGATTTTTATTTAATGATTTATAGTTATTAGTGTGCTAATTCATTGATGAGTAAATTACACGGATAGTCCTTTAGGTTTATAGCAAATTTCACCAGCGGTCCTTTAATTTCAAAAATTACTTTGATAGTCCTTAACTTTGAAAAGTTTTTAATTGATGGTCCTTTACACTAACTGGAGTTAAAATGTCTGTTAACCAACCCCATGTGCAATGCACATGAGGGCATTATTGTCTTTTCCCATTTTATTTTTTTTATTTTTTAATGCTTTAAATGTTTAATGAATTCTTCTTATTTTTTATTTTTCTTCCCTGGTCTCTCTCCTTTATTTGCGACGACATCTCTCTCTCCTTTATCTGCGACGACGAGTGGGGAGGACCTTAATGCCCATAATGGAAAAAGACTATAATGCCCTCATGTGCATTGCACATGGGGTGACTTAACAGAAAAATCTAACGTTCGTTAGTGTAAAAGACCACTGGTGAATTTTTTTTCAAAAATAATAACCATCAGTGTAATTTTTGAAACTAAAGCACCATTGGTTAAATTTGCAATAAACCTAAGTGACCATCCATGTAATTTACTCTTCATTGATTTAATGGAAAAAACATCAAAAATTATAAGGAAAAAACCTTTTAAACCTCAACCGGGTTTAATTGGGTCAACTCGAAACCCGACAAAGGTAGGCAATCATAACCTAAAACCCAACCCGATAAGAGATCGGGTTTGTCATGTCGAGTTGAAAAAACCCGATATCAACTTGAAACCTGAATACACCCGACCTGAATAACATAATCAGATTCAAGTTTGGTTTATGTTGGGTCGGGTTGAACCTTTGTACACCCTTAAGAGCACTTATTAAAAGTTCTCCATTAAAAGCCAACCATCCATCTTGACTGAATACCAAGACTACTCAATTTTTGTCTTTTTCCATCACGTGAATTCATTGTGCTGTCACTTTCCATGACTTTTCTGTCACTCTCCCTCGGTCGAAAACATATCAAATCCGCAAGGAATTTGCTTATAAGTGCCTTAAGAGTAATGTATAAGAGTTGGTTAATTGGTTAATGTATATGTATTAAAGCATAATTATTCATGGATAGTGATTTTCATAGGGGTAGTTTTTTATAGTTAAAGTATACCAATCTTATGCACTTAATTTTTTCTTAACCATAACCCTAATAGTTAGCATTTTCAATCCACAAAATTTTGTTCAATATATACCCGGTCAAAAATATAGCTACCTAATTTCCTCGACAATTTGCAAAAACCACTTGCTAATTATAATTCAAAAATGGCATATTAGTGCTTTTAAGTATTAAGACATTTCTTTTTATTTTGTTTGATGTGATTTTTTGTTACAACTTCACATTAAAAGTATCAGTTTAGTGATGCCAATGGGCGTGAGTAGTACCTGCAAAACTCGAACCCGCACCAGAACTCCAATTCCCACATCCGTCCCTGCCCGCGCCCGCCTAATCCCTGACGGGTTCGGATATAAAAATCCCAACCGGGTAACGGGGAACCCGACAGATATCCAAACAATAGTTCAAGAAAAAAATATTATAAAATCAAGTCATCCCGGTTAATATTTATGATAACCAAACAACTTATATTTATATCTATGTTAATTTATGGAACTTGCTATAGGGATTATACACTTTTATAGATGTGAAAACTTTGTTTGTAAGTTGTACTCTAATAATGTGGTAAGCCATTTTTTTTTGTCCCATATCACTTCTTGAAAGAACCAAACATGTATAATTACACTATAAAATCCGTCCAGAAGCGTTACCCGTTTAGAAGGGTAACACCCGCCCCTAGGGCCGTGTACCCGCGCGTACCCGAACCCGTGGATCAAATTGCTATCACTAGTCAGTTTACACTAAGCCAGTAAGCCCCTCCCATTTTCTTTTTTGTGGCCATGGTGTATTACATTATAAGAGCACGGGGTGTGGTGGCGAGACCCCATGCTCGCCGGATGCCACCTCGCCCTCGCCACCTCGCCACCACACCGACCGCCACGCCAAACCCCCTATCTTGCCATCCGTCCGACGAAGCCAACGAATCAATCACCGCCCGCCACGTGTACTAGCTGTTGTAACGGCTGAAAAATTCGAAAAAATATATATTTTTTTAAATAAATCTTAAACCCTTATAAATGCCACACCATTTTTTTACAACTTTTCACACAACTTCTCTCTACAATTCTCATTCTAAACCTTTTCTTTCAACATTTTATCAACACATCCCTTCTTCCAAAATGCGTCGAAATTTGATGGACCCCGAAGGTTATACGTCTGATATCGAGGATGAGACGGATATTTTTTTTCTTACTCAAGGGCATCGGTACATGCAACAACAAGCTCAAACATCACGTTCCCGAGTGCCAATCTTTCGAGATCGTGCAGCTGCCGAGCAACGTTTATTGGATGACTACTTCGGTGAGAATCCTAAGTACACTGAGACGGTTTTTCGGCGTCGATTTGGTATGAGCAGGAAACTATTCTTAGTAATAGTTGAAGGTATTTCTAACTATACTGTTGAACCTCTTCCCTACCATTTTGAATTTTTTAATGTACGACCGTAATGGTGATTTTCGGTTTAAACAAGAACCAAAACGCAGCGGAAAAATACAATCACCATAAATGGATCTAATATTAAATACTACAATTAAACTAATGAGGAAATCAAAGAGAATGGTATGAGAATCCATACCCTAGTTGCCTTTGATCAATAGGATTCGGTTGGAGGTCGATGATGACCAAAACCATGTATTCCAAAGGGGAATACCTCTAAAGATGATCCACACAACACTTGTGCTTAAACACCAAGGGATGCTAGTCCAAACTTCAAGCAAACGGAAGCAAAAGGCTAGAGAGTGATGGTGAGGGGAGCCGCGGCCAAAGAGAGGTAGGAGGAAGAGATTATCTTACCCTAATTCCCTTTTAATAACTTCCCATAACCATTATGTATACTTATACTCTAGTCCCTAGCTTTTGTTCCTTCTAGTTTACTCACAATAAAGTTTCAATATTAACATTTAATATTAAACTTATTATATACAAGCATGTAGCTTATATTAATATATAATGCAATTACCCTAATTACACTATATATCTTATGGTGTTAAGTGTTTAAGTGTGTGATCCTTTAGGCTCACAAACAACTAGCCATATAACTATATGTTATACTCGTGAAGCATATTCCAACAGCTCCCACTTGCGCACGTGATAACATCAAGTAGTTATACAAGCAAAGGTTAGAGTCTAGCAACCCGCCAATGCCCCTAAAAGTAAATGAGGAGTTTCATAAAATCTTTGTTCAAAGTTTTTTTAGCAGTTATCCTTTTGTTACTGATACTATGTTGAATTTTAGACAAGGATTAATGTCAATCTAAAATTTCAACGATTCTGTTTCTCGATCTATATATTGAAGTAGATTACCAAAACCAATCAAGATTCATCTTGATTACCTTTTGGGTGTGGCCACACATACATCTATTCAAATCATCGAGGGGCCCAGTAGTATCTAATCCACTTGCGTGGAGGAACAAATTCTTTATTGACTATACATGTTTGTCAAATGCTTAATGACAAACCCGATAATGGTTGTTATGGCAGCCTTATTCAGGTCAGCGTTTAACCACATCAAAGTTTGCCCCTCTACATACACAAACCAACTTGCATCTCAAGTCAGAGGATAAGTGACAAAGTGTAACATACACATATTTATAATAAGTTAAAACACCCACAAATGATATCTAAATGAATGGTAATGTTTAAATGCTTAAAATTATGGTAAAAATATTGTATACATATAACTAAATAAATAAAAACGTCATTTTTATGAAATTTTTTCTGAGATATTTTTTTGGGGTTATAGATACTTTCGTTACGTTCACGTAGGCGAAAACCTCATCGAAAACAGAGGTCCGAGCGAAAAGTTATGAGGTTTTAAGTGTTTAGTGGTCAAAATGGGTACCAAATGGGTCAAACCCGACCCAACTCGGAATTTAAACCCTTTAAACCCGAAAATTACTCACTTTCTTCCCCAAAACTCATCTCTAAATAGCTGGAGATTTCAAGAACACCATGCATGGATGATTTCACAACAAATTGGTGAAATCTTACAAGATTATTAATGATTTCAAAGGTACAACTTCATTCTTGACTAGGTTTTCCATTTGATTTCCAGAACCCACGAAATTAGGGTTATAATTCTGTTAAAAATCTTTTAGTATTATGTTCGATATCAAGTTATATGGCTAGAATCTTTGGTTAATTGTAAGAATTAGCAATTTTCGTATTTGAAAGTTATAAACTGCACTGTTTTGTAAAAATCATAGAACATTGTAGAAAAATCGTTTAGGGGTGAACCCAGCGGCATCTGAACCGCATTGATGTCTTCTTTGTTTCTTGTTTTGGTCTTAAAAATAAATTTTGAGTCTAAGATAGGTGAAAATCGCATTTTGTACAATTCTGTCGAGCTGAATTCTGACAGCAAGATATTGCAGTATTGTAAAATTCATATAAAATCATAGAAAAATCATAAAAATATGAGGTCAAAATTTCATTGTGTAATTCGGAGTTTAAGTATGTCAGAACTGAGCATAAACCGAGGGCTGTATAATGGGTTAACATGTAAAATTATCAACTGAGAAGAGTATAGATAGGGTAAGCGGTAATATTTGCTTATGAAATTTGGTACGTATACTCCAGGGGTTATATAGAACATATTGGGAGCTTGTGAAAAGTGTCTACACCTTGGAAACTCTATATCTGACTGACGCTTTCAGTTTGAGTTCGCGCCCGAAACAACACCGTGAGTTCATCTATGTACAACTGTATACTAGTAGTTATATATATCTAAATTCTATGTGCTTATTTGTTATTTGGTTTATGTGTATCATATATGCGATGCTTAGAACATTGAATTGGAAGAATATAGTGATTATTTGTGGTATGCCTTATTTATAATCTTTTGATAAATGTCTTGATTGTTGGAATATCCTTGTAATGTCAGGCTTGACACGATTCAAGTCTTATGAATTCCTTGTGTTGCGTCTCAATTTGATTGTCCTTGTATGAGATTCATTTGATATTGATTCGGGTTATTATAATCCTCTTGTTCCGGTTCCGGTCTCTTGGAGTTTGTCTTTGTTAATATTCCGTTTGATATCGAATGTAAGTTACCCGTATGAATTCCTTGAGAGATGATTTCGTTTCGTGAGGACCCACATCGGCTTGAGTATTACTTTGTGTAATATGTTGAGCGGTGGACGCGGGAGTACCTGGCTGAGGAGTGGTATGGACCGTGGTGGTGAAGATGGGTCATGGACTCATTTAGGGGTGCCATGATCACCTTCATCGACCTCATTCCCTAATGGCCTAAGGGGGAATGACGCACTTTGATCCGTTTGGATTGTATTGAGATCTCGTTGGTTCATGACGTGGTAGTGTCTGTCGGTTGTGGTGGTTACGTGATGATTCCGGTTGATTATTGATTTAGTGATTGGTTCTCGATTGTGCTTATTATCTGGCGAACTCTTGTTGATTCTTGTGATGAATTTGTATTCTCAGTGTCAGTCATCCAATAAGTCTCGTTGGTCCCGGATAGGTGTTGAAACTCGGCATGTCAGATTCTCGGTAAAACTCATGTTAAGTTGCAAGTTTATCGGTTAGTTATGTATTCACTTGTTCTTGCTATAATGTGAACTCCCTGAATTGTTTTATATCAATTATATGCTTTATTCTTTAGTTTTGTTTATAATGCTAGTATTGTTTTGTGCTTTATGAACTCACTAAGCTCCTTGTAGCTTACCCGTTTAGTGGACAAACATTATACAAGAAAAGATAAGAGAAAGCAGATAGGATCTTGAAGTTGATCAGAGGCTTAGAAGTTCTAATTCTGGTATACTTGATTGTAGCTAGTTGGTTTGTATCCATAGTAATTGTTGGTATGTAGCGAGATCTTGGTTCGGTTGCTAGCTTTTGTATAAACAATATCGATTCAAATGGTTTATTGTAATTAGATGGTTATTGGAAAGTTGTGAGTTTTGATTGGCGGGTATTTTGACCCGGTCGATACAATATGGTATCAGAGCATTAGTTTGAGTGAACTAGGTATTGTGGCGGTACTTAGACTCAAACTTAGGTGTTATGGTGTAGTGTATAGATTATGGGTTTAGGATGGATACATACCATATGTTAAGTCTACAATGTGGGCAAGGGTAAACAATAGGAAATTGTATGATTAATGATTTAATTGTGTGGACTTAAATTTCAGTTAATCATGGATCAAAGAAGTAGAGATCGTGATCATGGGGTTTCTTAATGAGAGGAATTTCATGCTTAACTTAAGGTATGAAACCATTTAGTCAAATGGAAGAGGAACATATATCTGTTGTGAAGAGAGATTGATTGGTAGGACTGTGAATGCAGTTTGTCCTATGTTTGAATAACATGGAAAAGAAGAGAAAAATAAGCTAAAGGCTAAAGTGGTAATTGAATCTTCAAGTAAGAAATATGGGGCGATATCCTTTAAAACTTTTCGTAGAAGTGGAGCTACGGAATTTACGTGTGAGCCTGATCTCGTGGAGGCGTTGTTGAGTATTTAAACACAGACAAGGAAAGGCTTTGACTTGATGAATAATTCATATCAAATCTTAAGTGAGGAAGAAGAGGATCATATGTTTTGGGAATCGTTTAGAGTTCGTTCTCTCGAACAATATTGCCCTAATGATATGAGAATAAGGCTTGAGAAGAATTCTTGGAAATTAGATTAGGAACAATCTTGTTAGACGAATATGAAACGATGTTTAATCAGGAGGCGCACTTTGCCACCAAGTTCATTCCAAATGGAGTAAAGAAAGTGCAAATGTTTTTTGAAGGTTTAGGTATGAAAATTAAGATTTTGTTAACAACTGTGATATTCCCTTGTTTGTGAAAGCTGTTGAATATGCTCGGAAGCGTGAACATGAATTAAACCCAAGTAGAGTGTTGACTCTTGAACCTAAACGTCATAGAATGGAACAATCCATTTTTCGCACGCCCATTAAGTCTCAGTTCTTTTCGAATCAGGTATAAGTAAGGTCTATGTGAAGGAATATATTATGTGAATAACTTTGATAATTTTGTAATTGGATGCTTCTTGTAAATGTCGTAACTGTAGTATAAATCATCATGGACGATGTGAAAATTGTCATGAACCCTTCAAGTTTTGTGGTTGTGGTGAAGACGGACATATGAAGTCTGGTTGTCCATTCAAGAATACAATTATTACTCTTGCGGAATGTTGGGGTACCGAAGGCGTCAATAAACTACTCCTTCTAAACAACTCGTCGAAAGTAAATCTTTGGTTCATTAGTCTCCCATGGTGGGTACTCTAAGCAAAAAGGAGGAGGTCCCTAGGTCAAGAGGTTGTGTATTCTAATCACTTTCGAGGAAGCCTATGAGAATGCTAACGTCAAAATTGGTACAATTCGTGTTAACGCTCTAATCGTTCGTTGATCGTTTGATTAAGAAAATTATGACTCATCGTGTGTCATTAGGATTCGTTTGATCTTTAGAATTGTTTTCTTATCCGATGATGAAACTGAGATATATTAATGTTGTAAGTAGTGAAACTCTATTGGCCACAATGAGTATAGTGATTTAAATATTGAAATTTATAATCACAAATTCCATATTAATCTACTGTTCACAAAATTTCCAAGTTTAAATATTACTATTGGAATGGATTAGATATTGAAGTATAAGGACCACCTTATGTGTTTTGAGAAAATGGACCGAATTTTGGTTGAAAAGAGAATAACCCGAGTATGTGTAAGGTGAAAGTAGAATGGGAATTAACGAACGAATAGGTCTTTGTAAGAGGTAATAATACTCTTTCCCTTAAATGCATTAATATTGTAGAATGGGTATTGTATACGGAAATTATATTGTTATCCTTGACGAGTTAGATAGACGATGAACTGAAAATTGAAACCGGAGAATAATAAGACTAAAAGAAGGTTGAAGTGTGAAAACTTGGATGAGTTAGGAACTATAGTAGGATTAGTCATAAAATGAGGTTGAACTTTGATCATGTTAGTAGATGTTGACTAAACTGGAACTTGATTAGTATGCATCGAATATAATGTGGATATTGAGGTGGTTATAATGCAATTAGTTAAACATAAATCGCAATATCATGTATTTGGATTCAATTGTGAAACAGTTAGTTAAAATTGAACTAGAATCAATATAAAGTTTTAGCTACGCATATAGAGTGAGTACTTGGTTATGGTACGAAGTTTTGACCATGTTTATAAAATCCAAATTTGACTGGCAATAGTATAAATTGAGAATTTGTTAAATGACATAAAAATTTGATACGTTCCGAGGAATAGTTTGGGAACAAAGTTATTAATAGTGGGGAAGTGTTCAATAACCGATTATGGATATTTATGATTAGTAATTTGAGAAAAGTGTACTAAGGAGTAACACAAATTCGATGTTGATGGACACGACTATAAGTAAGGATTATGAAGAAACTATACTTTTGTAACTAAGTCTTGGAATGCAATTACTGATTAGACATGACGATTGGTTAACTACTAACCGAGTTGATTTTATCGATTAAGGTTTATTATGATACTAATGAATAGTTTAACGATGTCCAAGAAATTGAAATAAGTTTGATTCAGGGTAAGATTCTGATGCAAATGAGCATATGGTGAACTTCAGATGAAAGAATGCCGACTAATCGGGTAAACGTGAAAAATATGAATATCGGTGGCGCAGTTAGAATTAGTCCTATGGTAGTGACATGGGAGACCAATTTTACACCTAGTAAAGAATAGAAAGGAAATTTGAAAATACTCGATGGAATGGTTCCTTTGACTAAAATTTACTGAAGTCAAAGTCAACATGCTTAAGAATATGAAGAAATTGAAAGAGGTATGTAATTAATAAATACCGTATTTGTTAAGTTAATTGTTCAAATTATGATAATATTATGAATTGACCCGTTTTAAGGAAGGATCGGTTAAACATGAATCTTTCATTATATGGGTATTGGGTATGGATAGAATGTTACTAGTTAAATACTCAATTTTGAATTAGTATGGTTTTGACCCGTTTGAGAAATATTTTGGTTAAATGTGAATCGGTCAAAGGAGGTAGTCTTGATTTTACATATAAAATATGTTATTGATTTTTACCATGGCATGAATTGAGGAATTGCAATTGATATTAATTTTTATTTTTTTTGGCTAGTTTGAGTGATCGAGTAAGCTTGAAGTTGCTTGTTAAGTAAAGGTATTTCATTTGGCTAGATGTATTTGGAAAAATAGTTCTTTTGACCTAAGACAAAGGTGCTAAGATATTGGAATATGTAGCCAGTGTTTGTCAAGAGGAAAACAAAAGAAAGTAATGATCATAGATGGAATGGTAGTTGAGGAAAAAAAGATGATAAAATCAAGGAATGCTATTTCGTTTAAGTCGACATAATTTCGGGGATGAAATTCTTAAAAGGATGATATAACTGTAACATACACATATTTATAACAAGTTAAAATACCCACAAATGATATCTAAATGAATGGTAATGTTTAAATGCTTAAAATTATGATAAAAATATTGTATACATATAACTAAATAAATAAAAACGTCATTTTTATGAAATGTTTTCTCAGATATTTTTATTGGGGATTATAGATACTTTCGTTACGATCACGTAGGCGAAAACCTCATCGAAAATAGAGGTCCGAGTGAAAAGTTATGAGGTTTTAAGTGTTTAGTGGTCAAAATGGGTACCAAATTGGTCAAACCCGGCCCAACTCGGAATTTAACCCCTTTAAACCCGAAAATTACTCACTTTCTTCCCCCAAAACTCATCTCTAAACAACGGGAGATTTCAAGAACACCATGCATGGATGATTTCACAACAAATTGGTGAAATCTTACAAGATTATTGATGATTTCAAAGGTACAACTTCATTCTTGACTAGGTTTTCCATTTGATTTTAAGAACCCACGAAATTAGGGTTATAATACTGTTAAAAATCTTTTAAAATTATGATATTATGATTAAGTTATGTTGGATATCAAGTTATATGGCTAGAATCTTTGGTTAATAGTAAGAATTTGCAATTTTCGTGTTTGAAAGTTATGAACTGCACTGTTTTGTAAAAATCATAGAAAATTGTAGAAAAATCGTGTAGGGGTGAACCCAGCGGCATCTGAACCGCATTGATGTCTTCTTTGTTTCTTGTTTTGGTCTTAAAAATAAATTTTGTGTCTAAGATAGATGAAAATCGCATTTTGTACAGTTCTGTCGAGCTAAATTCTGACATCAAGATATTGTTGTACTGTAAAATTCATGTAAAATCATAGAAAAATCATAAAAATATGAGGTCAAAATTTCATTGTGTAATTCGGAGTTTAACTATGTCAGAACAGAGCATAAATAGAGGGCTGCATAATGGATTAACATGCAAAATTGTCAACTGAGAAGAGTATAGATAGGGTAAGCGGTAATATTTGCTTATGAAATTTGGTACGTATACTCCAGGGGTTATATAGAACATATTGGGAGCTTGTGAAAAGTGTATACACCTTGGAAACTCTATATCTGATTGAGGCTTTCGGTTTGAGTTCGCGCCCGAAACAATACTGTGAGTTCATCTATGTACAACTGTATACTTGTAGTTATATATATCTAAATGCTATGTGTTTATTTGTTATTTGGGTTATTGTTATCATATATACGATGCTTAGAACATTGAATTGGAAGAATATAGTGATTATATGTGGTATGCCTTGTTTATAATCGTTTGATAAATGTCTTGATTGTTGGATATCCTTGTAATGTCTCGCTTGACACGATTCAAGTCTTATGAATTCCTTGTGTTGCGTCTCGGTTTGATTGTCCTTGTATGAGATTCATTTGATATTGATTCGGGTTTTGATAATCCTCTTGTTCCGGTTCCGGTCTCTTGGATTTTGTCTTTGTTAATATTCCGTTTGATATCGAATGTGAGTTATGTAACGACCGAAATTTTCGGTTAATGAATTAAATTGAAATATTGAGGAATAAAGGTGGTAAAATACTTAATCGAGTCTCTATTGGGTTTTATCGAGTGTTTGAATGTTTGAGACTTGGGGTAACCAAGTATGGGTCAAGACTTGGATGGAAACAAGTTTGAAAGGCAAGAAACTGACCCAGACAGCCCTCACGGCGCGAGGAAGGCGCGAGGTCGAGCAGAAACTTCAGAGGTGAAACGCGAGAGGCTCACGCCGAGCTCGCGTTGAGCTCGCGTCGAGCTCGCGGCGCGAGCCAGGCGCGAGCGGGGCGCGAGATTTGCTTTTCAGCGGCAACCAGCAGGCAAACCTGCGTCACCTCGCGGCGCGAGGTGGGCGCGAGCGGGGCGCGAGGATCGTCTGGAATATATAAACTTGTGTGTAGGCTAGGGTTTCATTTCACCTTCAACCCCACACATAGTGCAGCCGATTTGGGAGCAATCTTGGGCGATTTTGGAGCTCAAGAGCTCAGATCTTCATCATCTTGAAGGATTGAAACATCAATGGTAAGTATTATTGATTGTCTTGCTTATCTACCTTGATTGTGAGCTTTGTATGGGTAAAAATGGTGGTTTGGGGAACCAACCATGTCATCTTTGGGGAAGATGACTAATCATGGGTTTAGAACACTCATTGTAAGCTTGTAATCGATGTGTACAAGTTGGATTTGGGTTTATTGATGGAAATCTTGAACTAGGGTTTGAGATTCCACCAAGTTGGATGAACTTGGTGGTTAGGGATGTAGATATGGATTGATTAGTGATTAGTTATGAATAATAACTAGTTATTGTGATGATATTGATGGTAGGTCAAGAAGACCTAAAGATTGGTGACATTTCACAAGTTGGAAAGCAAGGATTCGTGTCTTTAGACACAATTTGGAGTTAGCTTGGCTAAGGTGAGTACATGAGACTTATACTGAGTACATAGCAAACTATGATGTTTTAGGAGTCTTTATTAATAAATGTTTTTAATAAAGATAAGATTGATATAATGAGAAAGGGCTAGTAATAGACTATTTGAGTATGTCTAAATGATTAATGATTTTGAAAGAGATTATGATAATGAAATGTAATTAATGAGTTTTTATAAATAAGATGGATGAATAAAGATAATGATTTAAAAGAGCTTGATAATCGGTTTATTAATAATATGTATTAATAAAGCTTGAGACAATGATTTTTAAGTAATATGTATCGATTAGTATATTATACTAATAAAAGTAGCTATCGAATTACTAAGAGAATAAGTATAAAGTGACTAGCAGTAGACATGTATTCTAGTCAAAGATGAGTCAAATGTTGTGATTTTGATAAATGAAAAATATGTTTTAAATTAGTAAAGGACTTGGTAAAGTCAAGATTGAAAACGAATAAGTAAAGAGAATAATATGATAAATTAGAATAGGTGTATTCTAATAAGTGATGAATTTGATGAAAGGAGCTAATGCTCATACTTGATGAAAGGAGCCGAGGCTCATAAGTGTTAATGAGATATCCGGAATAAGACCGCCAGAAATGGGGGAGCATGAGACGTCTACTTGGGGTTGTACCTCCCTGCGCAAAGAGTAGAATGTCACAGTTTACGACACCCAGTGTTGGGTGAGCATGACGACCCGGAAACGGGGAGAGCTTATTAATCTCGGTAAGATAGGGGCTCCCAATTACCTTGATAGTTTACCTATGACGTCCCATATCGGGAGAGTTGGCTTCGGAGAGGTCCGTTGCATATGTGATAAAGAAAGTGTAAGCTTGGAGATAGCTTACAAGTATGTGATTAGATGATGATTAAGCTTATGGTAAGCTTATTAGTTTATACGAGTAATTGAATAGAAGATGAGTTATAAATTAATAGAAATGATGAGGATAAGTATTTATATTGATATAAATATTATTTTATAAATCTTTTGAGAATGGGTCGAAAACCCATGTATCTCACGAGACTATTTTGTCCCACGTACTACTTTGTTTTTGGCTATGTACTCAGGTCAGGATCGAAGGATTAGAAGGTCGCGATAGAAGTGGCCTAGTGTTGTTTAGCACGGGAGCTCGTAGGTAGTTCTCGTTTATCCTATGGTTATGATATTGTTTTTGTAACACCGGTTTAATACTCTGATAAACTTTTAATGGTTTTTGTTAAACCGTATTTTGTGAATATTGGCTTCGTAATATTTTTATTTAAATATATGTTTTAAAAAGTGTTTTGAAAATTGAGGTGTTACAAGTTACCCGTATGAATTCCTTGAGAGATGATTTCGTTTCGTGAGGACCCACGGCGGCTTGAGTATTACTTTGTGTAATATGTTGAGCGGTAGACGCGGGAGTACCTGGAGGAGGAGTGGTATGGACCGTGGTGGTGAAGCTGGGTCATGGACTCATTTAGGGGTGCCATGATCACCTTCATCGGCCTCATTCCCTAATGGCCTACGGGGAAATGACGCACTTTGATTCGTTTGGATTGTATTGAGATCTCGTTGGTTCATGACTTGGTATTGTCTGTCGGTTGTGGTGGTTACGTGATGATTCCGGTTGATTATTGATTTGGTGATTGGTTCTCGATTGTGCTTATTATCTGGCGAACTCTTGTTGATTCTTGTGATGAAGTTGTATTCTCAGTGTCAGTCATCCAATAAGTCTCGTTGGTCCCGGATAGGTGTTGAAACTCAGCATGTCAGATTCTCGGTAAAACTCATGTTAAGTTGCAAGTTTCTCGGTTAGTTATGTATTGACTTGTTCTTGCTATAATGTGAATTCACTGAATTGTTTTATATCAATTATATGCTTTCTTCTTTTGTTTTGTATATAATGCTAGTATTATTTTGTGCTTTATGAACTCACTAAGCTCCTTGTAGCTTACCCGTTTAGAGGATAAACATTATACACGAAAAGATAAGAGAAAGCAGATAGGATCTTGAAGTTGATCAGAGGCTTAGAAGTTCTAATTCTGGTATACATTTAGGTATGCAGATATTGAGTAGTTTTGTATTTTGATTGTAGTTAGTTGGTTTGTATCCATAGTAATTGTTGGTATGTAGCGAGATCTTGGTTCGGTTGCTAGCTTTTTTATAAACATTATCGATTCGAATGGTTTATTGTAATTAGATGGTCATTGGAAAGTTGTGAGTTTTGATTGGCGGGTATTTTGACCCGGTCGATACACAAAGCCTTTGTGAGATTCACTTGTGACATAAATCCAGGAAGTGATTTCTCATAGGTTGGGCCGGTCCAATTGTGCATCATTATGAACAACATGTGAGTTTGATTTCATCATCCTTAGTCATACTAAGATAATGTCATCAATGCCCTCAGATTTGTCTTAATAATATTCCCATATTACTAATATGACAATGGAAAATTTAGAATATAAAACGCAGTAAATATTCATGGATATAAACATGCAAATATAGAACACAGTAGATATTCATATAAAAACGATCATATCAAATATATCAATTTATTCCAAAAAAAAAAAACTGCTCAATGTTCCACTATTCAAATACTAAAACAGATTACATGAAACTACTAGCTGGTCGAAGCCCAATGTTCCTAGCATGCTCAATATGTTTGGTACATGACATTGGCTTCGTGAAGGGGTCAGCTAAGTTTTCATCTGTATGAACTTTGAGCAAGTGTACATCTCCCATTAGGATCGCATTTCTAATGTAGTGAACCTTCCTGCGGTAATGTCTGGCGCATGTCTGAACACCAGGTTTGTTGGCAATGATGATAGCACCTGTGTTATCACAGTACATATCCATAGGTCTTTCATTACTGGGGACAACTCCAAGCCTAGAAATAAATTTCATCATCCAAACAGCTTCCATTGCAGCTTCAGTAGTTGCAATGTATTCGGCTTCGGTAGAAGACATCGCGATAGTGCTCTGCTTTGCACTTTTCCAATCAACAACGCCTCCGTTCATAACGAAAACGTACCCGTTTGAGATTTGGAATCATCTCTATCAGTCTCAAAACTAGCGTCAGAATAACAAATAACAATTAAGCCAAAAACACGGCTTTTCCCAAAACAATCAAACGGTCTTGGTTTTCATCGGTTTGCACAAACAAGCAACAATTGACAAGACTTTGGCTTGGGATATGGCAAAAATACATGTTTTGCCATATCAAAAACAAATTAAAAATTGAAATCCAAGCTAAATAATCAAAAAATTCAATAAGAGAGATTAATTTCTTGATGTGATTTTGTAATAAGTGACAATAGGGTTCCAAAAATACAATACTTTAACCCTTATTTTTATAAAAAAACCGAAAAAATATTAAAAACCCGTAGGGTTTTTGTTTGGTCCGATCGGTAATTTTAAACCACAAAAAGGATTGGTTTTTGCCACTTTTCACAAAATCTAGCTAATTATATGATTAATATAATGACTCGTGATACCACTAATGGTGATTTTCAGTTTAAACAAGAACCAAAATGCAGCGGAAAAATACAATCACCATAAATGGAATTAATATTAAGTCATACAATTAAACTAATGAAGAAATCAAAGAGAATGGTATGAGAATCCATACCCTAGTTGCCTTTGATCAATAGGATTCAGATGGAGGTTGATGACGACCGGAACCAAGTATTCCAAAGGGGAATACCTCTAAAGATCATCGACACAACACTTGTGCTTGAACACCAAGGGATGCTAGTCCAAACTTCAAGCAAATGGAAGCAAAAGGCTAGAGAGTGATGAGGAGGGGAGCCGCGGCCAAAGAGAGGTAGGAGGAAGAGATTATCTTACCCTAATTCCCTTTTAATGACTTCCCATAACCATTATGTATATTTACACTCTAGTCCCTAGCTTTTGTTCCTTCTAGTTTGCTCACAATAAAGTTTCAATATTAACATTTAATATTAAACTTATTATATACAAGCATGTAGCTTATATTAATATATAATGCAATTACCCTAATTACACTATATATCTTATGGTGTTAAGTGTTTAAGTGTGTGACCCTTTAGGCTCACAAACAACTAGCCATATAACTATATGTTATACGCCTGAAGCATATTCCAACAGACCGGATGCCACAGGTCTAATGGGTTTTAGTGTTATAATGAAATGCACGTCCGCCATTCGTCAATTGGCTTATGGCATAACACCTGATTCATTTGATGAATATTTACAAATTGGTGAACATTGTGCACGTGGTTGTCTAAATCATTTTACCAAGTGTATTATATATCTATATACCGCTGAGTATTTAAGGAAACCCGACATCCATGACGTTCAAAACTTATATACAAAACACGAGAACGCTCATGGGTTTCCTGGAATGCTTGGTAGTATTGACTGTATGCATTGGGAGTGAACCAACTGTCCAAAAGCATGGCACGACCAATATGGTAGAGGTGATAAAAAAATACCCAACAATAATACTTGAAGCTGTGGCGTCGCAAGATTTGTGGATTTGGCATGCATTTTTTGGGGTTGCGTGTGCCAATAATGACCTCACTGTGTTAAATAATTCACCCTTGTTTGATAACCTTCTTAACGATATCGCTCATGTAGTCCCTTTTGTTGTAAATGGAGTGACTTATTAGAACGGGTATGACCTAGCTGATGATATTTACCCACAGTGGGCAAGCTTTGTCAAATCATTTACTGTTGCACGAGACGAAAAACGTGCTTACTTCAAATGTCGACAAGAAGGTGCAAGAAAAGACATAGAACGTGCATTTGGTGTCTTGCAGGGGCGTTGGGGGATCATTCGGCAGCCGGCTCGTTCGTGGAATGTCAACAAGCTTCGTAGAACCATGTATACATGCATCATATTGCATAACATGATTGTAAAAGATCAAAACTTTGCCATTAGCGATATGAACGAGTTGTATGTTAGTCCACAACATAATATACAGCGTACTTGGATCGACACGTGTGAAGTGCAACAGGTGAGGTCTAGAGAATTACGTGATAAACGTACACACGAGTCACTCCAACGAAACATTATGGAATATATTTGGCAACACTATCAAGCAAATCGTATGTAATTTTCGGTAATTTTTTTTAATTTTTTCGGTTTTTTATTTTATTTTTTCGGTATTTTTAATATTTTTATTTGTAGTTTGTAATTTTTATTTGAATGAAATACTATGTTGTTTTGGAAAAAAGAAAAAGAAAAAAAGGAGGTGGGGCCCAAATGACTTAAGTGATGGTAGAGGGGTATTTGGGGGTTTTGAATGTAAAATGTGAAATAATGATGTGACGCAAAGGTGGCGCAAATGGTGGCCATTCACCCATGTGACGATACCCCATGCTCTAATTCAACAACTTGTGTTATATCTGGTTTATTTTGGAGGGGATTATGAGCTTATTTACGATTTTTACCTCCTTACCCCCTCATGTAATCAATCAAACATTTTTTATATAAGCTCAACTAAACCAAACAATTGAGCTTATTAACTTATTAAAAATGTCCTTTTTAATCATTTTACAATAAATTTATATAAGCCCTCCCAAACACTTTATTTAACAAAACCTTATTAACTTAATTAAGCTCATAAGCTTATATATAAGCTAATAAGCATAACTTTAATTTTAAATAAGCTTTCCCAAACACCCCTTAAATAATCAAACACACAATTTCACATTCAAAAAAACATATGAATTGAATTAAATAGAATATATAATTAGAACAATAATGATTAATAGAAAATAAACATGTCGCTGAGCCATAGTTATGGTTTTAAAATGTGAAAGAATACAACATATCAACATTATGAATAAAAAGAGTTTATGCATAAGATGTTATACTTCCTTCGTTTCAACAATCAAAATAGTAATTTGGTATACCGAAAAATGCTAACATCTCATAATTGCATTTCCTCAAACACCTGGTGCATGATCAATTCTATTGAATATTGCTTCAACTATCATAGTATGCAACTACGCTTTCCTTGGTGGTTTTATATCAGTAGCTACTACACTCCAAGTTCTATCAGTTTTAACACTGATTTCATGAAGAAAAACAACTATTATAGATCGCTTTAAAATGAGAAACACATAGTAACAATCCACAAAACATGATATGATACATAATGAAACTATATAGAGACTTGTAGTTTATCACCATGAACCTGTACCTCAAATAGTCATGATTTATAACATACTTTAAATAATATATAAGTGAAAACAATTTTTACGTACCTATTATTGAAATGGGATAAAATTAAAATATATTAAACAAAATTTTGAAAAATGTTGATCTGGAAAGATGTCTTACAGAAATCTTGAAGCATGTAAATGGGAAACGGTGATGACAGTTAAAAGGAAGAAAATTCCGGTTATTAAGCGTCACGAGGATTTGAAATTTAAAATTATACCAAATTAGTTGATTTTATCCGTAATTAACTGATTCCAATTTAAATTGTTAAACAACTTTCCTTAATTTGTTCAAGCCTCTATTTATCTGCCTAATCAAATTGAGCGGGAAACGAATGTTAGAGTGAACCAAAAGTTGCCACATGGCAAAGTGGCCATCTAAGAAGATGACAAGTGGACAATTAATCTTATTTTATTATAAGATAGATAAATGAAAAAAAATAATGCTGAACTATATGGTAATAGCATAGTGGTAAGGTCTTCTAAATGATCTCTAAATGTCACGGGTTTGATCACTCACTACCAAAATGCGTATGTCACGAGTAAAACTCGTTCACTCGAGGGAAGCTATTAAAAGGGAATATCTTTTGAAAAATCGCAACGCTCGATGGTAAAAAAATTTACTATAGGTAATTTGGTTAAAAAAAATACAACTTAAAAGCAACGAGTAGATTTCTAAAATGACAAAGAAAATAGGGAAAATTAATTGGAGTAGTTGGATGAGTATTAGTTGAGATCGATTTAAAATTTATTATGTGCAAGTATCAAATTGATTGCTTCTAGCCTAGTGGTATTGGTGAAAAGATAAGGTGTTGCCCATGATCAAGATCATGGGTGGAGGGTTCCATGGAAAGCATACTATCCCTTGTGGATGTCACTGTCTAGACTCGAATCACTAACTTACTAACTTACCGTTAAAAAAAAAATTGATTGCTTTTACTTTTTTTTAATTGATCAAAGAGCCATCTTGTACCTACTTGTATTTATTCCAAAGCGTTGTAAAGTAAACCAAAAGCAATTAAATATTGAAAATTTTGGTTATATAAAGTAAATGTGGGTTCACCTAACTCTCTCTCATTTCAATCACTCCTCCAAATTGCTTATTGTTCTTTCTGCAAGACTCCGATTGTGATGCTGCATTTGTGTTGCACCATCTCCGGCGACAAATACGGGTAATGCTTTTTTTTCCGATCACCTAATTGCAGTTAAATGTTTTAGTTGGCCTACCAACATAGGATGGATGCAATCTTAATGTGTGTTTATTTGCATGTTCGTGCAGAATTGTTCTCAAGATCCCATGGCGGTTATCATTGTTTCTCTATTGGAATTAGCCGTCTCGGAATTATATAATCAAATTATATAAATTATATTTGAGGTATAATCTCATTGCTAAAGCTCTATTTAAATTTCTGATCTACTATCAACTATGTATAAATTATTATACATAAAACATGTCATTAATTTTGTTTTTAGATTTTGAACATTTTATTTTTAAAATATCTTAGGTTCATAAAATTTATTTTTAGATTTTGAACATTTTATTTTTAAAATAACTTAGGTTTATAAAATGAGAATTGATATTCATACCATAAAAATTACTTCCCACACCACACTGTACAGATTTTAAAACAGATTGTACAACTATACTAAAGCACAAATGTGGTATAGGAATTAATTTGTTTGGTTAAAAATATCATTCCCTTTATAAAATTTGGTTTCTTCCATATATTTGAAGTTAACTCGTGACTCGGCTATATTGAAATAATTTAACAAGACAATCTTCTTTTTATTTTCAAAATCAAGAGAATAATATGTTAGTTCTTTCTCATATCTACTCTTAAGAACACAAATAAACAACCACTCTTTTAGATCTCTTTCTCATCTTCATATATTTTAAACAATTTAGTCGAAATGATCATGTTTCCAACACCTGAGTAATGCTTTGTTTGAGTTAAAAAATAAACAACAATCACTTCTAAAAAAACCGTGGATGTACATCATTGGCTATGATTTTACTTAATGTGTTCTTTTTTTAACTTGTATGCTTACTGTTAATCACTTAATGTGTTTCTTATAGTTCTATATTATCACTACAAAAAACACAGCCTTTTGCGGCGATAAAGTTCGCAGCAAAAACCCAAATTTTCGCCGCTAAAACATTTTTGAGGCGAAACCTCGCAGCAAAAGGCACGCCGGAAACGATTCGCAGTAAAAACTTTTTTGCGGCGAGAAATTTCATATTTTGCGGCGAGGCTCAACTGCCCCACGCTGTTACACGTGGCATCTATTTGCGGCGATATTTTCATTTTCTGCGACGAGTCCTTTTGCGGCGATAATCGTCTTTTTTGCGGCGACAGGCTTTTGCGGCGATCTTTTTGCGGCGAGCTGCACCTGAATTTTTTTTTTTAAATTATTTTTTTTTAGTTTCTGCTGTATTTGGTAATTCCACTTGGTATTCTACAGGCAACAATTTTTAAAACCCTGTTTTATCAAGTAAACTCCAACAATAACATCAACACAATAAGATATTTCAAAAATTAACCATTTCATACTAAACGTCTTTATCACGAACATATTTGAAAGTTAACAACATTATCATTTAACCTAAATAATATAACTAGCTATCATCATCGCTATCAGTACCGTCTACATGGCTTTTTCTACTTCAGTAAACGGTTTCTTCTAATTGGGGCTCAATGATCCAGATTTTGGTGTAGTAGGTTGTTGATTAGATTGGTTCTCATTTACATCTACTTTGAGATCCTTTTCGCTTGAATTAGCTTGCTCATCCTATAAATTTGCAGAATATTATTCAATTTTTTACTGCAAGTGTGGTAATTACAGGTATAGTTAAAATTGATTTACCTTATTTTTCAGGGGTTGTCCGAGGAACAACTAATCGCGGATAAAGAGAGTCCACTTGGTTGCATTCTACTAAAGTATCATAGAATCACATTAAATTAAATTTAATGACATTTAAGTTGTGTGATAAACTAGAAAGTATTTAACCTGTACAAGAGGTTGAGCAGGAAGTTGTGTAGGTAGGCAATGAACATGATGACTATGATATTTTAATATGTTTCCCCCACTCATGTGTCTATCCTCTTCAGAATTTTCTGATTAAATACACAAAAATAAATTCAGTCATGATTCAAATGAGACAGTATCAAAATTAAACTAATAAAACTTAATTACTGATTATCATTTAGTAATAGAATGAGATCCTACTTAAAATTTTCAAAAGTCCAATGACCACTTGGTTTTGTGAATTAAAATTCTGAGATCAAACATTACAATAACAATTCAAAAGCAGCAGAAATTTGTAACCACACAGCACCCCAAAACGCAAACAATCTCAATTGAATTTGTAAAAAAAACCCCTGGACATGCAATTTGTGATTTACACAATCAATTTTCCCTTAGTATCTTCCTTTAATTGAATAAATCTATGAATTTTGTGATTTACGGTGAACAGTAGCAGAATATGCATGAACATACCTGATTCGGTGATGGTGGATCTCGGCTGGCGGTAGAGCTGCTATTATTTGCGGTGGTTCATCGATCGGTAATCACGAAACTGTAATTAACGAAATCAGCAAAACAAGTCAAAAATCAAAATCTAACATCTAACAATAATCATAACAGGCTTTGGATTACATCATTTAACATACCTAATTTGATTAATTAAAATAAATGATGAGATAAACCTCCGCTCCTAAAGTCGTGGCTAGATCGGCGGTGGTCTCTTCGTCAAATCTGCAAGCTTCGCTGGTGGTTGGGCTCCGGTGGTTGTGGCGTTCCAGAGGAAGTGGTGCTCCGGTGGTGGTGGTGTTCCGGAGGAGGTGGTGCTCCGCTGATGGTAGGGCTCGAGTGGTGGTAGGGCTCGAGTGGAGGTAGTGTCGTCGTATAATCGCGTAGAGAGTGTTTGTCATTTGAGAGGAGATAAGAATGTGTAAAATGATAGCAGATCTGGCGAACCTTAGAGGGAAATAATCCCGCCTAAATTTCATCGTTGCCAAAGAGATTATGCGGCGACAGCCTCGCCGCTAAAAAAGCTATTGAAAGTCAAACTCCGTGCTCCTCTCTTTTTTTGTCGTTTTGTGACTATTTGAGGCGTGAATATGTCGCCGCAAAAAGCCTACGTCGCAAAAACCATTTTTTCTAGTAGTGTATCACCGAATACTGTTTGGTTATAATTGTTTATCGCTTTATTGTTGTAACGTGTTAAACGAGGTTTTCAGCCCTCGCTTCGCGGCGGGGTATTCTCAAAGGGCCTATCAGATAACATCTATATTAAATTCCTCAAGATCATAAATCATAATGTAGAAAGAAACAGAAGTTGTACTATTGCATATTTATGATCTAAGTTATAACACTATTAAGATAAAGTATTCAACCAAAGGTACAATATGTTTACTTCAAATACACAATGGATGATACTTGCAAAGCTACAATATGCCAAAGAATACCTTTAAACATGCTTCCATAAACCGGGTCAAACTGAATACAACCATAAAGTGTCCACAATCATGCCTTTCTTTTTTACGACTTCATCTCCTGAAAATCCACACACATACATTGAATTATTATAGAATCTAGAAAATTATAAAGTAAGACAACAACAGTTGACCTATTTACATTTTGGCTTTCATTTGACCCATTTGACTCATTTCCATATTATATGATGAATATGGATCAAGAAAGAAGCATCCTTATTTGAAGAAGTTGAAGAAACAATGCATTTTCGTAAAATACACATATATGTATACATATACATACATATATGTATATATACATATATATTCATACGATAGATATGTATACGTTCATATTTATACCTTATATATGTATATATATACACATATATATACGGTATGCATATGCATTTTCGTAAATGAAAATGCAAGTTCCGATTGAAAATGCAAGTTACGACTGAAAATGCAAGTTACGTAAAATGCATGTGTATATATATGTGTATATATAGATATATATCGGGCATGAATATGCACATATATATATCTATGGTATGAATATATATGTATATATACATATATGTATGTATATGTATACATATATGTATATTTTACGAAAATGCATTGCTTCTTCAACTTCTTCAAATAAGGACCCTTTTCTATTGATCCATACCCTATGATATCAAAAACCAACACTGCTATAGCATAAATCAATTGATTGTGAGAATTGAGAAACCATAATAAGTAATTTGTATTTGATGTGCCTAAAACAATACAAGAATTAAAAAGCCATAGAACTAATAAAAAGCAAAAAAAAGGCAAAACAGAATTGAGTATTTTAAAAGTATTAATTTCAGATTCATTGTTTTTGGGTAAAAAATCAAGATATAACTTATTAAATAAGTTGTTATTTTCAAATACAATAACTTTCTGTTTTCTAACATTTCAATTGTTTTCATACAACCTTCTTTGTTTGTATTTAAATAATAATATCTATATGGAGTACTTTATAACACATAAAAATAATGTTAAAAAGTTTAGTTATAACTAAACTATTTGTTTTTAAAAAAAAAGGTATGGTTGTCATCATTCTTCATGCTTTGGCAACCTAATCCCAGTTTTCTTTTGATCTGATTCAGAATTTTTTTTCTTTCCAAAATGATGTATATTTTTTCAAAACTTACAAACAATATTGTTTTTTACAATCAGATCCCTAAAAATGAATTCCATATTAGACTTGCTGACAAACGTTTTTTTTTGCTTTTCATAAGCCAAACCCACCTCCCCAAGGCGTGAGGAACTACATAGTTATGGCCGGTTTTGCAGGAGTGCTTGCTTGTCGATACAGGGAAATTGATCACTCTCTTATCACAGCACTCGTCGAGAGGCGGAGTCCAGAAACTCATACGTTTCACCTGCTAGTTGGAGAGGTCACCGTGACCCTCCAAGATGTTCAAGTATTATGGGGTTTGCGTACTAATGGCCCCGCTATTATGGAGGCCGAACCGAGATACACTTATTCCGTAGTAATTGACAAGTTTGAGCATTTGCTCGGTTTCATGCCACCACAAGAAAAATATAAAGGCGGCCAGGTGAACCTCAAATGTTTAATAGACTATATAAAAGCGTCTTTCCCGGAGACTGACATGTAGTGTAAACAAAGAGCTAGGTTATACATACTCTTTCTACTGAATGGTACCTTATTTACGTATTCAACTGACAAGTCTAGTTGTATTTTTTACACTTCATTGAAGACATAGAGTTCTACGGTCAACTTAGTTGGGGTAGTGCTGTTATGGCCAGTCTCTACCGAAACCTTTGCAAAGCAACTGCTCCAGACGCAACTGAAATTTGCGGGCCTATGAGTTTGCTACAGTTATGGGCTTGGAGTAGGTTGCCCATATTATCTCCAACTCTTACTAATAGAGATATAGAATTCATATGTGGAAAAACGTTTGGTGCTAGGTATGTAATCCATTATTATTATATTAAAATGAAAAATTATTGAATGTATAAAAATCCAGGTGGAATCAGAAGCTAAGCCACATGCTCACAACCAAGTCATGTTTAACAGCTTATCGGTCTACGTTATAAGCATTAAGAAGTGATGAGGTATTCTACTTGTAAAATCAATCTACAACATTAATGTAAAATATTGAGATAAAACAAAATTTTGCAGTTCATATGGACTCCCTATGAAAATCTTGGCGATCTTCTAGGATCAGTGTGTACAGAGGATGCCGGGAACTGGATTTGTGTAACATATGTTATTTTTTGTGAAATAGTTGAGCAATACTTACCCAACAGGGTAATGATATAATTTCAGCTTTTTCAAGGAATTCCTTTACCCTCCCCCCCTCTCAAAACATTGATAAGAACATAAGTGGTTACATAAACAGTCCCGTAGGGGAGCCAACAACAAAGATTGGCCGGATGTTTTACAAGCATTTGTAAGACATTGGAACAACTGTTATACGTATGCCATCGAAGGACAGTGGTCGACTAGTCCAACAACTGCACATGATTATATAGCTTGGTACTGGGGTCGTACCGTAATCCATATTAGAAATCCAGGGCCTAGTGCAGAAAACTTATCACATGGCCAAAATCTGGGAGGAAATTTAAATGTTGTGGTAATATATCATAACAATGTTTATATGTGCACATAGTCATAATATATTAATAATCGTTATAAAATGTATGTAGGTTGATGGGTTAACCCACATGCAACATATGATGCAACCTATGACGGGACAAGAGGATGGGCATCAGCCTTTATTAAATGACATGTGGCAATTGTCCTAGTTTGGCCGTCCAAATTATTGGACTCCTCATGTGTCACAAGTTGACCATTAACCGTTTAACAGACACTTGACCCAGGAGGAAAGAATGGCAATTCCTAGATGGATGCGGGGGTTACGTAGGCCCCAACAAACTCAAACTGGCCATGTGGTGACATCGAACCATCATAATATTGGTGGTGTCAGGTCATCATATCAGATGGGCTTTAATCAAAGTTTCAACTTTGAAGAGAAGAATTCTAGTATGAAATTTAAACCTGAGAATTTTAGTATACCATTTTCTCGAAATTTTCTTAATATGGATGGAATCCCTCAAAACGCTGATAACGAATTTCCAGATTGATTGGTGACTACCCCCACGTATGCCCATTTCCCCAACAATTTTCTCAGAATGTCAGTTGGTCTGATGGCCCTCAAAATTATTTCCCGACAGAATCTTTTAGTCCACCTCCAAATAGACATGTTAGTGCGGTCCGTATGTTTGATATTAAATTTCCACCTAATAACGAAAATGAAGAACAAGGTAGGCCGACAAGAAATAGAAGACAGTCAGATTGTGGGATGAAAAGTTGAAGAGGCCACGATCATTAGCTTATTCCTTTTTGTTTATTTAATTATACCAGTATTTATTTTATTTTAATTTAGTTTGGTATTCAATTTGTACATGTAAATAATGTACTATATTCAATTTTACCACTTTTGCAAACATCATAATTTTTTCTTCCGAACTGTGTTTTGTACGAATATTATAAGCATGAAAACCTTCACCCAGTACTAAAAATTCTTTATTTACATTTATGTCTGGAACCTTACAAATTTGGAGTTATTGATGCATGAATTTAGCATCTTTAATGTTTTTGCATTACAAAAAAAAAAATCATTTTCAAATTATCATAACTCTTTCATTTCTTATCTTTTTTATTTGATCCTTTTTCAGATGTTTAAATTCTCATGAATAATACAACTAACATTTACAAAGTTATATTTGAATAATTAAAGAGGGTACATTATTAAGCTCCAAAGTTGGACGTTTAATTTTTTTGGAAGACAATTTTTTTTGTCGGAAGTTGGTGTTTCATTTTTTTATATGGAACTTATCAAACTTATAATTTGTAAATGACAAGTAAACACTACCATAACAATTTCATTGATAAATAACAAATTCAATTCAAACTTTATTCCAATTTGTGAAATAAAACCGTAGTTTTAAAAGGAAAAATTGTGGGCTGTGATTCTAAAATACGATAGCTATAAAAATCACGAGCCATAAGTCTTCCGGAATCCATGGCCATCTGATTATAATCGACGACTTCATCTAGCTTGATTCATTTCCCTGTTACCAAATAATGCATAAACTTACAAATAAACAAAGAAGACTCTTCTGCCTTTCCTTGAGGTATGCCTTTTGCGAAATAAATAGTCGATTGAGGTTTGTCAGGTGTTTCTTCATACGAAATCCTCATACGAAAAGCGGATAAATTTTCGTTCCAATGTTTTACAGTTGCCAACAACTCTTTCTTTAAGGAACGACGAAAACTACAAATAAAACATGTCGCGTTGGTAACAAGAGTCATCTGCACAGGAAACCAAATGGTATTCATTTAAACATAAAGTGATGTATACGACATCTACGTCCCCCCAAGCGGGATAAAGTGTCAAACTGCCATCCACATATTTAACTGCGTCTGGTATGTGGAGTGGTGACAGAAGAAACTCGGATTTGGTGGGCATTATTTTCCATCGCATATATTCTCGAGTTTTATACCAAACGTCCCACCGATAACGCATCGATATTTTAATCCAACCCTCTATATGCTATAATAAATATATAATTATTTAGATAGGCCACAAAAATTAATAATAATGAAATTAAATTACTTAACATAGGCCACAAAAAGAGCTCGAATTCTCACCTAGCGTACGACCTAAGAATTAAATATAGCTAAAGGTGTCATTTCCGCGGCTATCCCCATGGAGGTAAAATTTCTCTACACTCCGGGCCCACCCATTCTCAGTAACCAAGTCATCTATGTGTGGTTGTTAACTCCCTGTTGATGAGTTTTGGGTTTGCTACTCCCTGACCTGTAATGTCGGTGGAGGTCTTTCCCTCATCCGTCAGATCCGGGAATATGACATCCTCCTATGTGTACCCGAAAGAGATGGCCCAGTGTGATAATCTAGATCTTGAGCTGCCTCCCGATTTGACTCCTCCACCATAGCTTCATCAACTCGTGTTGGAATTATGTGCACAGTTAGTCAACCTATGGTGATACATCCATGCCTACGAAGCACTTAAGGGTCACACCGGTGAGTGCATGTAATACGAGTAAGATATGTAATGATATTTAGAAGAGGAATGATTCATAATAGTCATTATGAATTAGTTAAGTATTAAGTTAAGTTTTATTTATTACTAGATTAGTTTAACTAACTAATTAATACAAGTATTTGTACATTTACTAGTTGAGTAAATATACAAAATGTTAATTATAGATAATCCATAATATGATTTAAAACAATTAAATCATATAGTGTTTGGATCATACTATTGTCTAAATTATATAAAGTTTATTATATAATTAATTATTAAAAGTATAAATACAAGTATATATTTCGTGTATATATTATACCGAAATATATTAGTGTATTAATACTAGACATTTAATAGTTAAGTGCAATAATAAAAGACTAGTAAGACTATAAGGGGTGGAAACGTAAAAGAGAAAATTTAATTAAGAAGTTAATCTTAATTAAACTAGTAGGGCCTAAAGTGCAACTTGTTTAACTATAAATAAGAGGCTTAGGGTAACCCTAATTCCCCCTTGCTTGCTATGAAATCCATTCCCCACCCTCTCCCTTATTCGGCCGAACACAACACTTTGGCACCAAGTTTGGTGTTCTTCGTTCTTTGTGTTCTTCAAGTATTGAGGTGCAAGATCGTTACAAGGATCTACTAGAAGATCACTCTTCGTGTTCATCATCAGTGGACTTACTTAAGCAAGATTAAGGTATGATTTGGAAAACCATTTTCCCCCTTTCTCCCTCTTGTTCGACGAAGACACCAAGAACCCTAAGGTTCTTGGTGTTCGACGAACACACACCGGTGTGTGTTCGAGTTTTTCGTACATGATTTTCTTTCTTGTTAATCTAGTTTAGATTTCTAACATCCCATAATCCTTTAGGGTTAAAGGATTAAGGTTTAAGGATTAAGTTAAATCTCAGTTCCGCTTTTAGGGATTAAACTAGCTAGTTGGTTTAACCGGCAAGAACAAGTTCATGTTCTTGTCAGTATGGTTCGAACCAAGCATACTAGGTGGTTCACCCTATTGGTCAATCAATATTAAAAAACCCTACAGTGGTATCAGAGCGATGGTTTAGAAATTTAGTCAAGAATAACAAAGTTTTTTTTGCTTGTTTAATTTCAAAGTATTTATTTTTTGTTCCAATTTGTTTTTTCCTTCCCTATAATTTTCGAAAAAGAGAAAGACCCCTATGACCAAGAACATTAAATTAGTTTAGTTGAATTGGTCAAAATGGTTCTTTCCCTCCCAATGAATTTTGAAACATGTAGAAAGAACCCTAGGATTAAGAACATTAAACTAGTCTAGTTTAATTGATCAAAAAGATTCTTGCCCTACAATTTTTTTGAAAAATTGGAAGAACCCTAGTACTAAGAATATTAAACTAGTTTAGTTTAATTGGTCAAAAAAGATTCTTTCCTAAACCCCTTAGATTTTCGAAATCTAGAGGAAACTTGGACACCAAGTATGTTAAACTAGTTTAGTTTAATTGGTGAAAAATATTCTTAGCCTTAAGAATTTCGAAACCTTAAAAGAACCCTAGGACCAAGAACATTAAACTAGTTTAGTTTAATTGGTTATGAGGATTAATTAAAAACATAATCTAGAACATAGTAAATTAAACAAGTTCATGTTTAAAAAGGTTTAATTATCATTTTAATAGGTTTATTAAAACTAGTTTTTTAAACTTCGAAATTTAGACAAAAATAATTGTTTATAACGTTTAATTATCATTTTAAAAGATTTATTATATATGGTTTTTATATAATAAGTTTATTACTATGCACCAAGTATAGACCAGTGATTGTGTTTGTTTAAGTTCCATCATGGTTGTTGGAGCTAGTGAGAGCTACACAAGAAAATCGAGAAGTTTATAAATGTGTCCTTAGCACATAAGTTTTGGAAGAATCTAATAAGTTAAAATAAATGTTTAATTTTATTATTAGACATAGAAAAACTAGATTTGTTAAACTAGAGTTTTCACTTGAGTTCGTTTGTAATAAATAATTAAAATCTCTATTTTAAAGTTTAACATAAAGTTTAAGTTTTTCAAGTAAATAAAACAAGTTTGTTTTATTAAGAAAAGGTTTTTCACAAAACTTAGTAAAAACATTTTGTACACCTCGTTTTAGGTATACAAGTAAAATCAAACAAATTTAAACTATAAGTTTTAAAAGTAATTTAAAAAGGCCTCTTGTGGAATTCTTGAGTACACAAGTCGCACATTTTAAATAAAGGATTAAAATTAGAATAAGGTTTAAGTTTAGTTTAAGACTTAAACAAACCCTAGAAAATCTTAGATATAAGTACTATCCACCTAATGGAACACTTCACTTGTTCAACGATATTCATATTGTAAGGAGAAAGAACCTTAAATATGGATTCAAATCATTGCGAGTGTTAGGGTGCGTAGGGTTCTGTGATAATCGGGAGTCCCGGCGCAGAGCATCGCACTGTCTTAGATGATCTAATATACTTTGGTGATAATCGGGAGTCCCGGCCCAAAAAATACGTGAGTAGAATAAACATACTAGCAAGTTAAAAGTCTATACATTCTACGACCCCTAGGAATCGTATCAAATGCTGGTACGATCGCTAAGGACGTTACCTACCAGAAACAACATGTCTCGTCGGGAAGTGCCCAAACCTTGCGGCGAGAATGTGATATATTGATCCTAGGCCTAAAATATTAATTATGGGTTTATAATATATTTTAGAAGATGTTTGTTGATGATTACTAATTAAACTGGGTTTGATTTGTAGATGGCAGCAACAACCACAACGACACGTACCAATAATCTCTCACTACGCTTGTTTCTAGAAAAGGACGAATTGACTGGGTCAAAGTTTCTCAATTTGAAGCGTGATATTCGGATTATGCTTAGGCATGAGAGAAAAGGATATATCCTAGAAAGAGAAATACTAAATGCCCCTTCCGCGAATGCTAGAAATGATCACAGGGTAAACATATTACGCTTGTAGAGTGTTCAACTCTTGCAAGATGGTTAAGGGATCATCAGTGAGTGTTCACATCATGAAAATGAAAGAGCAAATGGATCATCTTGAATGAATAGGACACCTAGTACCGTTGCAGTTAGCAACAATAATGATACTCAACTCGTTGTCAGATGACTATAAGCCTTATATAGTCATCTACAACATGGATAACATGGAGCAAACCATTGATGAGCTACATTCCATGCTCAAGACTACTGAGTTGATTTTGGGGACCAAGTTTAAGAATGATCTCGTAGTAATCGATGATGGTAGTGAAAAGAGAAAGAGGCACAGTGGAAAGGGAAAGGGTAAAACCGATCTCAGCCAAGACGTGCCTAAGGGTAATGGAGTCAAACAAAAGGTCAAGAAGGTGAAGCCAAACAAGGCAAGGATTGACAAATGGTGTCTCGGTTGTGGTAAAGGTCAAAGGGTAGGAGGCCATGCTTGCTCCTCGGTTGACTTGATCAACTTCTAGACACTCGCTTTCTACTTGTAAAGTTTATTACGAGTAACTCAACTTTTGCAATCGCTTATTGCAAGAGATGATGGAAAGTGAAGATGGCCTGCATGAGATGGTAATGATCCCACAAGCACCAAGTTAATTTTATTATTCAGTATTTTTTGTTTTGGATTCATGGAAAAGAATTCATTTTTGGTAAGACAATTTTTTTATGATTAAAACACGGTTTTTGTTTTGTCAATATTGAATACATGGTTGAATTATATTGTGTGTGCATGTGTGATAATTACACTGGTCAAGTTTTATTACTAGATTATAAGTCAAGTCTTGACTTACTAATAATCTCATGATTTATATTTGTTTGATTGTTGTTGGATGAATGATATCTTAGAAGCTCAATCACTTAGATAATAGAAATTAAAAGGCTTTTCTAATACAAGTATTTAAGAGTTTTACGGAAAGATCAAGTTCAAAGTACATTGAACTTAGTTAAAACCTCTTAAATAATAGTCATTACTTATGATAGTAAGTTTTAAAGTATTAGCATTAATATAGTATGATTATATTAGATATAATCAAGATGGGCTTTAATATTATTATTACAAGTACCTCACACTTGTGATAAAGGAATTTAATGAAGTCATCATTCCCTAATAGGAATAATTGGATATTCGCAAATCTAAGGAGAATGAATTCGACATTAAATGAACTCTTAGAAGGGTCAAAATATATTAAAGTATTTAAGAATTAAAGGCATTAATGCAAGTGTTTCAAACTTGTAATATATACAATATATAATCAAGTCATAATTCCCTAATAGGAATATTAGACATTTATGAAATCCAAGAAATGACTTTGGCGTTAAATAAAGTTCTTAAAAGATACTAAAGTATTTAATAATTGGAAGTATCATTTCAAGTATTTCACAATTGTTAGATATAGTAATCAATGAAAGTCATAATTCCCTAAACAGGATTATTGGATATTCGCAAATCCAAAGGACGACTTTAATGATTGACAAAATTCTTAAAAGATTATACTATAAATCATGACTTAGTCAAAGTAATAGTTTAAGACATGCTAATATTTCATAAAAGTTAGTTGGAGCTATGACTAACATAATTCATTAAAGGCATTCATGAATTTAGTAAGTTAGTAAGATATTACCAACAATATATTACCAAGTCGTTTGCCAAAGAGTTAAGAGAAATAATAAATGATCCTTAATTAGATAATTGCAAGCCTAATAACGTGGTCACAAGTCTTGAGAATAATTATTGCAAATCTAATAGGATATTCACACACCAGTGAATAAGTTGATCGTTTAAGGATATTTCTTTAACTAGTAATGATATATCTACAAATCAAGTAACTAAAAGAGATTTGGTTACAAGGTGAATTTTATAAATTCAAGAAAGTAAGGAGTTATTTTCCAATCCTCCTATGTTTACCGAATTTTATAAAAGGCAAGAATAGAATATGTTCTAATGTTTCAAGAACAAAATCTAGCAAAGACAAAGGTAATAGTATTTTTCAAATACTTGTCTTATGTCTTTAGTTTAATAGAAATGACTAATTTAGTGATAAAGTTACAATTAAAATTGTAAAAGTCATTAAGTAATCAACGTGAACAAAATGAATAAGTAATGATCTAGTAATTATTCTGTATCAATGTCCAGTGAGGAATTATACATGAGTTAGTATCATTGTTATTATGACTTTGTATGTTTTACAATATCCATGAATAAAAGTCTCTTTATTCAAAAGATATAATCCGTGACTACTCGTCTTGGTGGGAGCCTTGATGGGACATTAACGTCATCGTGGTATTTGGTGGAGATTCGAGTTTTCTCGAAGATAGCTACACAAGTTTTGTTGTAAACCAAATATCGTTGATATTCTGTTATATCGACGAATATTGGATTAACCACCGTGATAATACTTCGTGGTTGAAAAGTTCAAAAGTATTATTCACTAGGATTGTCCTTAAGCCTGAGGTGTTTGGTTTGGGATACAATGGCTTATGTGCTTTGGTTCGTCTAAGACAATTCTGAAATATGATTGTCATACGAGGCCTTACTGGGTACAGAGGAATTTGTATTTCGAATCAAAATATAACAAGCTGGCAATTGCACCTCCTTTTTAGGAGATATATTTTTGGGTTCCTTGACATTATGAAAAACTAATAAGTGAATTACCATGCCCAAAGTGAACTGGTTTGTTCTTTGTTGTTTATCACAACAGTTTAAGTCAAGAAGTCAAGAAATGATTTTGAATACAGGAGCTGATATCTTCTACCATGCTCGTATTCGTCATCACAAATATCGTGTTGCAAGGTATGAACGTAACACGTTGCCCAAGAAGTAAAGACATAGTGTTCTTTACTAGACGACGCTATTAAATATTTTTTTCAAAACTGTACATGGGTTACAAAGCTGTTTCTATGGGGTCTGTTACCTGCATGCTTATCTAGAGGGCCACTGCAACCAGTATCATCAAGCTAAGGTTACGAACTTGCACAAGTGGGAGTCTGTTGGAATTATGTGCAAAGTTAGTCAACCTATGGTGATACATCCATGCCTACGAAACACTCAAGGGTCACACCGGTGATTGCATGTAATACGAGTAAGATATGTAATGATACATGGAAGATGAATGATTCATAATAGTCATTATGAATCAGTTAAGTATCAAATTAAGTTTAACTTATTACTAGATTAGTTTAACTAACTAATTAATACAAGTATTTGTACATTTACTAGTTGATTAAATATAAAATTTGTTAATTATATATTATCCATAATATTATTTAAAGCAATTAAATCATATAGTGTTTGGATAATATTATTGTCTAAATTATATAAAGTTTATTATATAATTAGTTATTAAATGTATAAATACAAGTATATATTCCGTGTATATATTATACCGAAATATATTAGTGTATTAATAATAGACATTTAATAGTTAAGTGCAATAATAAAAGACAAGTAAAACTATAAGGGATGGAAACGTAAAAGAGAGAGTTTAATTAAGAAGTTAATCTTAATTAAACTAGAAGGGCCTAAAGTGAAACTTGTTTAACTATAAATAAGAGGCTTAGGGTAACGCTAATTCCCCCTAGCTTGCTACGAAATCCACTCTCCCTCCCTCTCGCCTATTCGGCCGAACACAACACTTGGGCACACAGTTTGGTGTTCTTCGTTCTTCGTGTTCTTCGTGTTCTTCAAGGATCAACTAGAAGATCACTCGTCGTGTTTATCATCAGTGGACTTACTTAAGCAAGATTAAGGTATGATTTGAAAAACCCTTTTCCCCCTTTTGTATTAGTAATTTTGTTCACTTTTTTTGAACGGAAAATCTAATATGCTCCTAAATACAACATATGTCCACGACGGGATTCGAACTCCTAACCTAAAGGTTGAGAGGCAGACACCATACCGCTAGGGCAAATGCCCTTTGATAGTAATTTTGTTCATTAGTGATCTATTAATTAAATTTGTAGAGTTTGTTCAGTAATTTATAATGGATTAAAAATGTTTTTTTATTAAATGTGTTCAACAGTAAACGAACATATAATTATAATTAAAGACACTTGGAGACTTTGTTATGTTTTAGTTATTAATAAATTTCCTATAGAGAAATCTTTTTATTGTATTTTAACTTTTGTTGTAAAGTCTGATACTTATGAATAAAATTGTCAATTTAGTTTCGGGTGTCTCAAGTTGGTATCAGAGCTTAATAGTTTAAGTTAAAATAGTTTAAGATGTAGCTAACTTAACCTTGTTTAACCCTAGACTATTAAGAGGTGATTTAGCTTTGCCACACCTTTAGCGACACTTATATAGACTTTTCTAAATTAGATAAGTTGATCTAGAACTAACATAAATTATTTTAATGTAGGAACGTTGTCTGACGAGAGATACCAATGCCACTATCACGTGAACGAGAATATGTAGAACCAGACTATGTAGTTGTCCCTACACAATTTCTAGATGACCTACTCGCAAACTTTGACACCTTAGCTCAAGCCTATTATGAAGAAAATATGTTAAGGAGATCCTTTGAAGTCGAGTGGCGCATTGCTTCATGATTAGCCATTACTAGGGTCACGGACTCACTTCGATATACATGGTTCGTGATAAACCATATTTGGCCAAAGCCAAAAAGTATGTGAAGTTGGTTATCATCATGCTTGGGGAACTACCGAGCATCTACCCCAACCCCGTGACACTTAGCCATGCGGATTGGCTTGGACACCTCTATCAGTAAACTTTTCCTTAGAACATGTAGTGGCTAAGGAAGATCAAATGATACTACATCTGACAATTTTGCTTGTAATATATATATATCGGCCGTAATCCTAAAGTAGTATGCTTTTGTAAAGACTAATGTAACAAATATGTATTGTAAAATATCTTAAGTAGTATGCTTTTCTAAGACTAGTGTAACAAACATATATTGTAAAATATCTTAAGTGTTAGAAAAAAATTAGTTGTACATAAAAATGTTGTTCTTTACATCCGTAATAGTTTTGTTGTATTTCATATGCATGCTTTACTATATATTGGATATTATATACATATTCGTATTCCAGTTAAAAATCATGTCGACTCAACGATCAGGAGCAAACACCCTCCCTGCCAATGTTAATAATGAGACACCAATAAGTGAAAATGTGATAGGACAAAGTGGTTCCACTACCCGAGGTAATGATACTACCGTCTTGAAATGGGTAATGATACTATTCACAAATATACTGAATAATTTGAGGAGAAATTAAACTGTATACTGAGGGGTTAAGACATGACCTTAGACGGATGGTGCAAGTGACTATGCCTAAAACATTTTTTCAAGCATTAGAGGCAACAAAAATGGCAGACAAAGACAGTGATAAGATACTCCAAGAACAAAATATCCAAAAGAGAAAATTTGAGGGTTCTAGTAGTAATGTTAAGAAAGGAATATTTACACCAATGTCAAATAAAAAGTTTGCACCATATAGAACATGGGAAACATGAAGGATTTATGTGCACAGTTGGTCAACCTATGATGATACATCCATGCCTACGAAACACTTAAGGGTCACACCGGTGAGTGCATGTAATATGAGCAAGATATGCAATGATACTACGAAGAGGAATGATTCATAATAGTCATTATGAATCAGTTAAAGTATTAAGTTAAGTTTAACTTATTATTAGATTAGTTTAACTAACTAATTAATACAAGTAGTTGTACATTTACTAGTTGAGTAAATATACAATGTGTTAATTAAAGGTTATCCATGATATGATTTAAAGCTATTAAATCATATAGTAATTGGATAATATTGTTGTATAAATTATATAAAGGTTATTATATAATTAATTATTAAAAGTACAAATACAAGTATATAATTCGTGTATATGGGTACCAGATTATTAGTGTATTAATACTAGACATTTAATAGTTAAGTGCAATAATAATAAACTAGTTCAACTATAAGGGATGGAAGTGTAAAAAGGAAGTTTAATTAAGAAGTTAATCTTAATTAAACTAGGAGGGTTTTAAGTGTAAGATCTTCTATTATAAATAGGAGGCTTATGACTTAAACCTAGATGTTGATCCTTGCCTCCGTAATCACGAAATTCCCTTGCCCCCTTCTCCTCTATTCGGCCGAAACGTGGAACACAAGTTTGTGTTCTTTGTTCTTCGTTCGTTCTTCGTGTTCTTCAAGTATTGAAGAACAAGATCGTTGCAAGTGATCAACTAGAAGATTGTTCGTCGTGTTCATCATCAGTGGATTTATCTTAAGCATTAACCTAAGGTATGTTTCATGGAACACACTTTCTTCTTCTCCTTTTGTACGATCGAACGAGAATACCAAGAACCCTAGGATTCTTGGTGAGTGTTCGACGAACACACACAAGTATGTGTGTGTTCGAGTTTTTCGTACAAGGTTTCTTTCTTGTTAATCTAATCTAGATTTCCAACATCCCAATCCTTTAGGGTTTAAGGATTAGGTTTATCCCCACTTCCGCTTTTAGGGATTAAATCAGCTAGTTGGTTTTAACCGGTCAAGAACAAGTTCATGTTCTTGGTCAGTATGGTCGAACCAAGCATACTAGGAGGTTGACCCAAGTGGTCGATCAGTGTTACGAAACCCATAGGTGGTATCAGAGCGTTGGTTTAGAAATCTAAACTAGATTAGCAAAGTTTGTTTGTTTAATTTTAAATTAAAGTTTTTTTTTGTTCCAAGTTTTTTTTTCTTCTTCTTAGATTTCGAAAAGGGTAAGAACCCTAGGACCAAGAATATTAAACAAGTTTAGTTTAATTGGTCAAAAGGTTTCTAATACCCTAGTATTTCGAAATTGGAAGAACCCTAAGATCAAGAATATCAAAGTTCTTGATCAAGAGGATTCTTTCCTTATTGATTGATCTTCAAAATCTAGGACCAAGTATGTTAAACCAAGTTTTGGTTTAATTGGTCAAAAAAGGATTCTTTCCTTTTCTCAAGATTTCTACATGAAGGAGGTTACTTGGACACCAAGTATATTAAACTAGCGTAGTTTAATTGGTGGAAAAGTTTCTTAGTATTAACACTTTGAAACCCTAAAGAACCCTAGAACATTAAACTAGTTCAAGTTTAATAGTTTAAAAGAATTAATTAGGATAATAATCTAAAACCTAGATAATTAAACAAGTTTATGTTTAATAGGTTTAATTATTATTTTGATAGATTTATTAAGACTAGTTCTTTAAACCTAGAAACTTAGACAAAGTTTTATTGTCTATAAGGTTTAAATTAAAAAGGTTTAAATACATTTATTAAGGTTATAATCTATCTTAGAATTTAAACAAAGTTTATTATTTAGATGGGATTGATTAAAATTAATCTTTTAATAAAATAATGTATTTGATTAAGAAAGTCAAAACCCTAGTTTTGATTGATCAAGAACAAGATTAGGGTTTTTATCTAATTCATTTAGGGAATTAATAAAGAATAAAAGAAGTGTTAATTTTTAAGTTCTAAAGTATATTTATTTATATATATATGTAATATTTCTGAAATTTTTAATATTTAAAAGGAAATAAAATTTAAAAGGATATAATAAGTTTATACGTATTTTAATTAGATTAAGTTAAAATACATGCGTATAAATTAGATGTAATATTCTTATTAGAATGTTAAAAGTTTATTATAAATAATATAAATATACGAATATATATATATTAAATACAAGATAAAATGGAACAATTAAAAAGATAATGTTATTTTGATCTTAAAAGATAATATTATAACTAGTCATTGTATAAAGTTATTATATAATTAAAACTAGAAAGTACAAAGTTATGATTTCATCATAACTAGAAATTGTACAAGTTGAAATTATATGATTAACTAGAAATATACAAAGTTATATATTAAGGTGTATAAAGTTATAAGTTATTATAACTAGATAATTATACAAGTATAGTATAAGTATATTTTACATGCAAGTCATGTAATATACTAGATTAATGATCAAGAATAAATAACAAGAACTTATATTTAACTAGTTCAAGTTAAATGTAAGAAAGGTTTAAACAAACTAAGAATTATTATATATAGTCTTTATATAATAAGTTTATTAGTTTCACCAAGTATAAACCGGTGATTGTGTTAGCTTAAGTTCCAACATGGTTGTTGGAGCTAGTGGGAGCTACACAAGAAAGTCACAAAGCTTATAAGTGTGTCGATAAGACATAAGTTTTGGTTGAATCTAATAAGTCAAAACAAATGTTTGATTTCATTATTAGACAATTGAAAAACTAGGTGTGTTAAACTAGATTTATGATTCAAGTTTATGAATAATAATAAAGTTAAAAGTTAACATAAGTTTTAACAGTTTTTCAAGAAAGATAAAACAAGTAAGTTTTTATCATAGATAAGGTTTTTCACAAAACCTAGTAAATCGTTTTGCACACCTCGTTGTAGGTATACATATATGTTGCGCAATTCTTGAAAGTATAAGTTTTAAAGAAAAGTTCTTAAGTTTTAAAAAGGTGTCTTGAAGAATTCTTAAATTCACAAGTCACACATTTTTAACAAGGATTAAGATTGGAATAAAGGTTTAAGTTTAGTTTAAAGTCTTAAACAAACCCAAGAAAATCTTAGATCTAAGTACTATCCACCTAATTGAACACCTCACTTGTTAAACGATATTCATATTGTAAGGATAAAGAACCTTATGAAGGAATTATGTGCACAGTTAGTCAAACTACGATGATACATTCATGCCTACGAAACACTTAAGGGTCACACCGGTGAGTACATGTAATACGAGCAAGTTATGCAACGTTACTACGAAGATGAATGCTTCATAATAGTCATTATGAATCAGTTAAGTATTAAGTTAAGTTTAACTTATTACTAGATTAGTTCAACTAACTAATTAATACAAGTAGTTGTACATTTACTAGTTCAGTAAATGTGCAATGTGTTAATTAAAGGTTATCCATGATATGATTTAAAGCTATTAAATCATATAGTAATTGGATAATATTATTGTGTAAATTATATAAAGGTTATTATATAATTAACTATTAAAAGTATAAATACAAGTATATATAATTCGTGTATATGGGTACCGAATTATTAGTGTGTTAATACTAGACATTTAATAGTTAAGTGCAACAATAATAAACTAGTTAAACTATAAGGGATGGAAGTGTAAAAGGATAAGTTTAATTAAGATATTAATCTTAATTAAACTAGAAGGGCCCTAAGTGAAAGTCCATCTATTATAAATAGAGGGCTTTGGCATCACTTATTAGGTTACACCTAAAAGAAGCCGAAAACCCTTGCCCCTTTACCCTATTCGGCTGAACCAAGAACACCACCACTTGGTGTTCTTCGTTCTTCGTGTTCTTCGTTCGTTCTTCGTGTTCTTTGAGTTTCGAAGATCCAATATCGTTGCAAGTGATCATCTAGAGGATCGTTCGTTGTGTTCATCATCAGTGGACTTATCTTAAGCATTAACCTAAGGTATGATTCATGGAACACTCTTCCTTCTTCTCCTCTTGTTCGAAGTCAAACCAAGAACCCTAGGGTCCTTGGTAGTAGTCGACGAACACACAAGTATGTGTGTGTTCGAGTTCTTCCTACAAGGTTTCTTTCTTGTTAACCTAATCTAGTTCTCCAACATCTCAATCCTTCAGGGTTTAAGGATTAGGTTTAATCACAGTTCCGCATTTAGGGATTAAATCAGCTAGTTGGTTTTAACCGGTCAAGAACAAGTTCATGTTCTTGGTCAGTATGGTCGAACCAAGCTACTAGGAGGTTGACCCAACTGGTCGATCAGTGTTATGAAACCCTACAGTGGTATCAGAGCGTTGGCTTAGAGATCTAGACTAGATTAACAAAGATTGTTTGTTTACTTTAATTTTAAGTTTTTTTTTTGTTTCAAGTTTTCTTCTTCTTCTTCATAATTTTCGAAAAAGGGAAAAACCCTAGGACCAAGAATATTAAACTAGTCTAAGTTTAATTGGTCAAGAAGGTTTCTAGAAACCCTAGCAAATTTTCGAAAACCCATAGGAAAATCCTAGGATACGGTATGTTAAACAAGATATGTTTAATTGATCAAAAGGATTCTTTCCTTACTTCCTTAAAAATTTCGTGACTTAGGAGAACCCTAGGATCAAGTATATTAGACAAGATTTGTTTAATTGATCAATATGATTCTTTCCTAATCCCTTAGAGATTTCGAAAATCTAGAGGTTACTTGGACACTAAGTTTATTAAACTAGCCGAGTTTAATTGGTGGAAAAGTTTCCTAGGCTTAAGAATTTCGAAACTCTAAAGAACCCTAGAACATTAAACTAGGTTAAGTTTAATAGTTTAAAAGTATTAATTAGGATAATAATCTAAAACCTAGTTAATTAGACAAGTTTATGTCTAATAGGTTTAATTATTATTTTGATAGATTTATTAAAGCTAGTTCTTTAAACCTAGAAATCTAGACAAAGTTTTATTGTCTACAAGGTTTAATTTAAAAAGTTTAAATAAATTTATTAAAAGTTATAATCTATCTTATAATTTAAACAAAGTTTATTGTTTAAAAGGATTGATTAAAATTAGTCTTTTAAATAAAAATAATGTCTTTGATCAAGAAAGTCAAAACCCTAGTTTTGATTGGTCAAAAACAAGATTAGGGTTCATCTAATTAATTTAGGGAATTGATAAAGAGAATGTTAATTTTTAAATTCTAAGATTAACAAGGTGTATTTAATTATTTATATATATGTATTAAAATTTTCGGAATTTTTATTTATTAGGTAAAATTGAATTTTAAAAGATATAATAAGTTTATACGTATTTTAATTAGATTAAGTTAAAATACATATGTATAAGCTAGATGTAATATTCTTATTAGAATGTTACAAGTTTATTCTAAAATATACATATATACGAATACATTAAAATGCAAGATAAAATGGAACAATTAAAAAGGGTAATGTTATTTTTGATCTTTAAGGATAATATTATAGTTAGTTATTGTATAAGTTATAATATAATTAAAACTAGAAAGTACAAAGTTATGATTTCATTATAACTAGAAATTGTACAAGTTGAAATTATATGATTAACTAGAAATATACAAAGTTATATATATTAAAATGTATAAAGTTATAAGTTGTTATAACTAAATAATTATACAAGTATAATATAAGTATTTTACAAGTTATATAATATACTAGATTAATGATCACGTAAAAATAACAAGGACCTATATTTACTATATTTAACTAGTTCAAGTTAAATACCAGAAAGGTTTAAACAAACTAAGAATTATTATATATAGTTTTTATATAATAAGTTTATTAGTTTCACAAAGTATAAATCGGTGATTGTGTTAGCTTAAGTTTCATCATGCTTGTTGAAGCTAGTGGGAGCTACACAAGAAAATCGCAAATTTTGTAAGTGTGTCGTTAAGACATAAGTCTTGGTCGAATCTAATAAGTCATAAGAAATGTTTGATTTCATTATTAGACATATGGAAAACTAGATGTGTTAAACTAGGTTTATGTTTCAAGTTCATGAATCATAAAAGTTTTAAAAGTTTAACATAAGTTTATAAGTTTTTCAAGTAAGATTAAACAAGTAAGTTTTATTCTAGATAAGGTTTTCACAAAACCTAGTAAAACGTTTTGTACACCTCGTTTTAGGTATACATATAAAATCGCGTAAATTCTTGAAACTATAAGTTTTAAAGAATAGTTCTTAAGTTTTAAAAAGGTGTCTTGTAGAACTCTTCAATTCACAAGTCACACATTTTAAACAAGAATTAAGATTGGAATAAAAGTTTAAATTTAGTTTTAAGACTTAAACAAACCCAAGAAATTCTTAGATCGAAGTACTATCCACCTAATGGAACACCTCACTTGTGAAACGATATTCATATTGTAAGGATAAAGAACCTTAGATATGGATTCAAATCATTGCAAGTGTTAGGTTGCCTAAGGTTCTGTGATAATCGGGAGTCCCGGCGCAGAGCATCGCACTGTCTTAGATGGTCTAATCTACTTTGGTGATAATCGGGAGTCCCGGCCCAAAAACTACTTGAGTAGAATAAACATACTAGACTTTATTACTAACTTAGAAATGTACAATTAGATTGTAAAAAGTTGTAATAAGTTATAAGTCTAAAGATTCTACGAACCCTAGGAATCGTGTCAAGTCTTGATACGATCGGTAATGAAGTTACCTACCAGAAATAGCATGTTTCGTCGGGAAGTGCCCAAACCTTGCAGCGAGAATATGATATATGGATCCTAGGCCTAAAATATTAATTATGGGTTTATAATATATTTTAGAGAATGTTTATTGATGATTACTAATTAAACTGGGTTTGATTTGTAGTTGGCAGCAACAAACGTGATTGTGACAACAAGTACCAACAATCTCTCAGTTCGCTCAATCCTCGAAAAGGACAAGTTGACTGGGTCAAACTTTCTCAACTGGGAGCGCAATCTTCGTACTGTGCTCAGGCATGAGAGAAAGTGGTATGTCTTGGAGAGAGCAGTACCAAACACCCCTGCTGTTAATGCCAGAGCTGAAACGAGGCAAGCTTATGATAAGCATGTCAGTGATGCACTCGATGTGAGCTGTCTGATGCTCGCCACCATGAGTCCTGAGTTACAAGCGGGACTTATGGATGTGCCTGCATTTGAGATGATCCAGCAACTTAAGGATTCATTTCAAGAGCAACTCGCACTAAGAGGTTTGACATCAATCGAGCCTTCAACTCTTGCAAGATGGTCAAAGGAACTCCGGTGAGTGCCCACATCATGAAAATGAAAGGGCACATGGATCACCTCGCTAGACTTGGTCACCCCATACCGTTGCAAATAGCAACAGATACTATACTTTACTCGTTGCCCGATGACTACAAGTCTTTTGTGGTCAACTACAAGATGCATAATATGGAGAAATCCATTATTGAGCTACATTCTATGCTCAAGACAGCCGAGTTGAGTTTGGGGACCAAATCTAAAGACGTTCTTATGATCGGTAATGGCGGTGGTGGTGGGAAGAAGAGAAAAGGGCATGGTGGTAAAGGAAAGGGTAAAACCTATCCTAACCAAGGAGTGCCAAATGGTAAATGTATCAAACAAAAGGTCAAGAAGGTTAAGCCTAACACTGCGAGGACCGAGAACCGGTGCTTCAAGTGTGGTGAGGCTGGGCATTGGAAAAGGAATTGTCCAAAGGGTGCAAGTGGTAGTGGAGGAAACGCAAGTTCCTCAGGTAACACAACCACACTTCTTAATCACTTTAAGATAATTGTAAAGTATGTTACGAGTAATCTAACTTTTGCAATCGTTTATTGCAGGAGGTGATGGAAAGTGATAGTGACCGGCATGAGATAGGTGATGATCCCACTAGCACCAAGTTTTTATAATTCAATATTTTTGTGGATTCGTTTTAAACAATTTTACTTTATTGTTTGGATAATTTTATTTTGTTAAAACAAGTTTTATTTTTGGTTTTAATTAATCTCGAATCCATGGTTGAATTATATTTTGTGCATGTGTGATAATTACACTAGTCAAGGTTTATGACTAGATTGTAAGTCAAGTTTAGATTTACTTATATTTCATGTTTTATATATATTTGTTTGATTGTTGTATAAATAATGTCTTGATAGCTCAAGGTATTTAGATGCTAGTAATTAGAAAGTTTATCTAATGAAAGTATTTAAGAGTTTTATGGAAGCATATGGTTCAAGAGTTATTGAACTTAGTTAAAACATCTTAAGTAATAGTCATTACTTATGATAGAAAGTTTTAAAGTATTAGTATTAATATAGTATGATTATATTGGATATAATCAAGATAGACTTTAAGAGTATTATTACAAGTCTTTTATACTTGTAGTAAAGAATTTAATGAAGTCATAATTCCCTAATAGGAATAATTGGATATTCGTATAATCCAAGTAAGATGACTTAGACATTAAATGACTCTTAAAGGGACAAACTATATTAAAGTATTTAAGAATTAAAGGGTATTATTGCAAGTCTTTTACACTTGTAATAAATATAATATTTAATCAAGTCATAATTCCCTTATAAGAATAAATGGATATTTAAGAAATCCAAGTTAATGACTTTGGCATTAAAAAAGATTCTTAAAAGAATACTAATGTGTTTAAGAATTGATAGTATCATTTCAAGTGTCTCATACTTGTTAGATACAGTAATCAATAAAGATCATAATTCCCTAAACAGGAATGTTGGATATTCGCAAATCCAAAGGATGATCTTAATTATTGATAGAATTCTTAAAAGGATTAAACTACAAGTTATTGACTAGGTCAAAGTAGTTTAAGAGATTCTTAAGTTCCATAAAAGTGAGTGGGAGCTAAGACTAACGTAATTCATTTAAGATGTTGATGAATTCAGTAAGTTAGTAAGACATTAACAACAAGGTTTTACCAAGTCGTTAGCCAAATAGTTAAGAGAAATAATAAATGATCGTCAATTAGATTAATGCAAACCTAATAGCGTGATCACAAGTCTTGTGATTAATTATTACATATCTAATAGATTGTTAACCCTTGAGTGGATAACATAGTCATTTAAGGAGTTTTCTTTAACTAGTAAGAATATCTACAAATCAAGTAACTAAAAGAGGCTTTAGTTACAAGGATAATTTTAGGAATTCAAGAAACCAAGGAGTTAATTTACAATCCTCCTATGTTTATCGAATTACATAAAAGGCAAGACTAGAATATGTTCTAGACTATTGCAAGAACAATATCTAGGAAAGACAAAAGTAAAAGTATTCCTAAATACTCGTCTTATGTCTTTAGTTTAATAGAAATGATTAGTTTAGTGATAAAGTTACAATTAAGTTTGTAAGAATCATTAAGTAATCAACACAAACGAAAGGAATAAGTAATGATCCAGTAATAATTCAGTATCTAAGTCCAGTGAGGAATAGTACATGAGTTAGTATCATTTTTATTCAGACTTTGTATGTTTTACATCATCCATGAATAAAAGTCTATTTATTCAAAAAGATATAAATCCGTGACTACTCGTCTAGGTGGGAACCTTGATGGGACGTTAACGTCATCGCGGTATTTGGTGGTAGATTCGAAGTTCTTCGAAGATAGCTACACAAGTTTTGTGTAAACCAAATATCGGTGATATTCTGTTGGAGGCTCAACGAATATTGGATTGACCACCGTGACAATACTTCGTGGTTGAAAAGTTCAAAAGTATTGTTCACTAGGATTGTCCTTAAGCCTGAGGTATTTGGTTTAGGATACAATGACTAATGTGCTTTGGTTCAACTCAGACAATTCCGAAATACGTTTGTCATATGAGGCGATACTGGGTACAAAGGAAGTTGTATTTTTAAATCGAAATATAACAAGATGGTAATTGCACCTCCTCTTTAGGAGATATATTTGTAGGTCATTTGACTTGATAAGAAACTGGCAAGTGCACGACCGTGCCCAAACGAACTGATCTGTTCTTTGTCGTTTATCACAGCAGTTTGAATCAAGAAGTCATAAAATGATTTCGAATACAGGAGTTGATATTTCCTACCATGCTCGTATTCGTTGTCACAAATATCGTGCTGCAAGGGATAAGCCTAACAACGTTACCCAAGAAGTAAAGACAGAGTGTTCTTTACTAGAAGACGCTATTAAGAGTTTTTCATAAAACTATACCAAGGGTTACATAAGCTGTTTTTATGGGGTTGGTTACCTACATGCCCATCTAGAAGGCCACTCCAGCTCGTATCATTAAGACAAAGGTTACAAACTTGCAAAAGTGGGAGTCTGAAGGAATTATGTGCACAGTTAGTCAACCTATGATGATACATCCATGCCTACGAAACACTTAAGGGTCACACCGGTGAGTACATGTAATACGAGCAAGTTATGCAACGATACTACGAAGAGGAATGATTCATAATAGTCATTATGAATAAGATAAGTATTAAGTTAAGTTTAACTTATTACTAGATTAGTTCAACTAACTAATTAATACAAGTAGTTGTACATTTACTAGTTGAGTAAATGTGCAATGTGTTAATTAAAGGTTATCCATGATATGATTTAAAGCTATTAAATCATATAGTAATTGGATAATATTATTGTGTAAATTATATAAAGGTTATTATATAATTAACTATTAAAAGTATAAATACAAGTATATATAATTCGTGTATATGGGTACCGAATTATTAGTGTGTTAATACTAGACATTTAATAGTTAAGTGCAACAATAATAAACTAGTTAAACTATAAGGGATGGAAGTGTAAAAGGATAAGTTTAATTAAGATATTAATCTTAATTAAACTGGAAGGGCCCTAAGTGAAAGTCCATCTATTATAAATAGAGGGCTTAGGCATCACTTATTAGGTTACACCTAAAAGAAGCCGAAAACCCTTGCCCCTTTACCCTATTTGGCCGAACCAAGAACACCACCACTTGGTGTTCTTCGTTCTTCGTGTTCTTCGTTCGTTCTTCGTGTTCTTCGAGTTTCGAAGATCCAAGATCATTGCAAGTGATCATCTAGAGGATCGTTCGTTGTGTTCATCATCAGTGGACTTATCTTAAGCATTAACCTAAGGTATGATTCATGGAACACTCTTCCTCCTTCTCCTCTTGTTCGAAGTCGAACCAAGAGTAGTCGACGAATACACAAGTATGTGTGTGTTCGAGTTCTTCGTACAAGGTTTCTTTGTTGTTAACCTAATCTAGTTCTCCAACATCCCAACCCTTTAGGGTTTAAGGATTAGGTTTAATCCCAGTTCCACATTTAGGGATTAAATCAGCTAGCTGGCTTTAAACGGTCAAGAAAAAGTTCATGTTCTTGGTCAGTATGGTCGAACCAAGCATACTAGGAGGTTAACCCAAGTGGTCAATCAGTGATATGAAACCCTACACCTTAGATATGTATTCAAATCATTGCGAGTGTTATGGTGCGTAAGGTTCTTTGATAATCGGGAGTCCCGGCGCAGAACATCGCACTGTCTTAGATGGTCTGATCTACTTTGGTGATAAGCGGGAGTCCCGGCCCAAAAAGTACTTGAGTAGAATAAACTTACTAGACTTTATTACTAACTTAGAAATGTACAATTCGATTGTACAAAGTTGTAATAAGTTAGAAGTCTAAAGATTCTACGACCCGTAGGAATCGTGTCAAGTCTTGATACGATCGGTAAGGATGTTACCTACCAGAAACAGCATGTCTCGTCAGGAAGTGCCCAAACCTTGCGGCGAGAATGTGATATATGGATCCTAGGCCTAAAATATTAATTATGGGTTTATAATATATTTTAGAGAATGTTTATTGATGATTACTAATTAAACTGGGTTTGATTGTAGATGGCAGCAACAACCATAACGACATGTTCCAACAATCTCTCACTACGCTTGTTTCTAGAAAAGGATGAATTGTCTGGGTCAATGTTTCTCAATAGGAAGTGTGATCTTCGGATTATGCTTTGGCATGAGAGAAAAGGAAATGTCCTAGAAAAAACAATACTAAATGCTCCTACCGCGAATGCTAGAAATGAACCAGGACAAGCATATTATGCTTGTAGGGTGTTCAAATCTCGCAAGGTGGTTAAAGGATCATCGGTGAGTGCTCACGTCATGGAAATGAAAGAGCACATGGATCATCTTGAATGAATAGGATACCCAGTACCGTTGCAGTTAGCAACAGTAATGATATTAAACTCGTTGTCAGATGACTATAAGCATTATATAATCAACATGGAGCAATCCATTGATGAGCTACATTCCATGCTCATGACTACTGAGTTGATTTGGGGACCAAGTTTAAGAATGATCTCGTAGTAACCGCTGATGGTAGTGATCAGAGAAAGAGGCGCAGTGGAAAGGGAAAGGATAAAACCGATCCCAGCCACGGCGTGCCTAAAGGGTAATGGAGTCAAACAAAAAGGTCAAGAGGGTAAAGCCAAACAAGGACCGAGAAACGGTGTCTTGGTTGTGGCTAAGGTCAAACGGAAGGAGGAAATGCTTGCTCCTTAGTTGACTTGACCAACTTCTAGATACTCGCTTCCTACTTGTAAAAGTTTATTACAAGTACCTCAATTTTAGCAATCGTTTATTGCATAAGATGATAAGTGAGATGACCAGCATGAGATGGTGATGATTCCACGAGCACCAAGTTTTATAATTCAGTAATTTATGGATTCAGTAAAAACAATTTTATTTTATTGTTTGAATAATTTTTATTTTATGTTAAAACAAAGTTTTTGGTTTTAAGTAATTTCGAATCCATGGTTGAATTATATTGTGTGCATGTGTGATGATTACACTAGTCAAGGTTTATGACTAGATTGTAAGTCAAGGTTTTGATTTACTTAATATTTCATGTTATATACTTACTTGATTGTTGTATGAATGAATAATGTCTTGATAGCTCAAGGTACTTACATACTAGTAATTAAAAAGTTTTTCTAATGAAAGTATTTAAGAGTTTTATGGAAGCATAAGGTTCAAAGGTTATTGAACTTAGTTAAAACATCTTAAGTAATAGTCATTACTTATGATAGTACGTTTTAAAGTATTAGTATTAATATAGTATGATTATATTGGATATAATCAAGATAGACTTTAAGAGTGTTATTACAAGTCTTTTATACTTGTAGTAAAGGATTTAATGAAGTCATAATTCCGTAATAGGAATAATTGGATATTCGTGAAATCCAAGTAAAATGACTTAGACATTAAATGAACTCTTAAAAGAGCAAACTATATTAAAGTATTTAAGAATTAAAAGTAATATTTCTTTAACTAGTAAGAATATCTACAAATCAAGTAACTAAAAGAGGCTTTAGTTACAAGGAGAATTTTATGAATTCAAGAAACTAAGGAGTTAATTTCCAATCCTCCTATGTTTACCGAATTGCATAAAAGGCAAGACTAGAAGATGTTCTAAATATTGCATGAACAATATCTAGCAAAGACAAAAGTAATAGTATTCCTAAAATACTCATCTTTTGTCTTAAGTTTAATAGAAATGATTGGTTTAGTGATAAAGTTACAATTAAGGTTGTAAGAATCATTAAGTAATCAACACGAACAAAAGGAATAAGTAATGATCCAGTAATAATTCAGTATCTATGTCCAGTGAGGAATAATACATGAGTTAGTATCATTGTTATTCAGCCTTAGTATGTTTTACAATATCCATGAATAAAAGTCTTTTTATTCAAAAAGATACAAATCCGTGACTACTCGTCTTGGTGGGAACCTTGATGGGACGTTAACGTCATCGCGGTATTTGGTGGTAGGTTCGAAGTTCTTCGAAGATAGCTACACAAGCTTTGTGTAAACCAAATATCGGTGATATTCAGTTGGAGCTCAACGAATATTGGATTGAGCACCGTGACAATACTTCGTGGTTGAAAAGTTCAAAAGTATTGTTCACTAGGATTGTCCTTAAGCCTGAGGTATGTGGTTTAGGATGCAATGACTAATGTGCTTTGGTTCGTCTTAGACAATTCTGAAAAATGTTTGTCATACGAGGCGATACTGAGTACAAAGGAAGCTGTATTTTAAATCGAAATATAACAAGATGGTAATTGCACCTCCTCTTTAGGAGAGATATTTATGGGTCCTTTGACATGCTGAGATAACTGGAAAGTGCATGTACATGCCTAAACGAACTGATTTGTTCTTTGTCGTTTATCACAACAGTTTGTATCAAGAATTCATGATATGATTTCGAATACAGGAGTTGATAATTTCTCCCATGCTCGTATTCGTTATCACAAATATCGTGCTGCAAGGGATAAGCCTAACATAGCTGCCCAAGAAGTAGAGACAGAGTGTTCTTTATTAGGAGACGCTATTAAAGAGTTTTTCCATAAACTATACCTGGGTTACATAATCTGTCTTTATGGGGTTGGTTACCTACATACCCATCTAGAAGGCCACTGTAGCTCGAATCATTAAGACAAAGGTTACGAACTTGCACAACTGGGAGTCTGAAGGATTTATGTGCACACTTAGTCAACCTATGATGATACATCCATGCCTACAAAACACTTAAGGGTCACACCGGTGAGTGCATGTAATACGAGCAAGATATGCAATGATACTACGAAGAGAAATGATTCATAATAGTCATTATGAATCAGTTAAAGTATTAAGTTAAGTTTAACTTATTACTAGATTAGTTTAACTAACTAATTAATACAAGTAGTTGTACATTTACTAGTTGAGTAAACATACAATGTGTTAATTATAGGTTATCCATGATATGATTTAAAGCTATTAAATCATATAGTAATTGGATAATATTGTTGTATAAATTATATAAAGGTTATTATATAATTAATTATTAAAAGTATAAATACAAGTATATAATTCGTGTATATGGGTACCGAATTGTTAGTGTATTAATACTAGACATTTAATAGTTAAGTGCAACAATAATAAACTAGTTAAACTATAAGAGATGGAAGTGTAAAAAGGAAGTTTAATTAAGAAGTTAATCTTAATTAAACTAGAAGGGTTTTAAGTGTAAGATCTTCTATTATAAATAGGAGGCTTATGACTTAAACCTAGATGTTGATCCTTGCCTCCATAATCACGAACTTCCCTTGCCCCCTTCTCCTCTATTCGGCCGAAACTTGGAACACAATTTGTGTTCTTCGTTCTTCGTTCGTTCTTCGTGTTCTTCAAGTATTGAAGAACAAGATCGTTGCAATTGATCAACTAGAAGATCGCTCGTCGTGTTCATCATCAGTGGATCTATGTTAAGCATTAACCTAAGGTATGTTTCATGGAACACACTTTCTTCTTCTCCTTTTGTACGATCGAATGAGAACACCAAGAACCCTTGGGTTCTTGGTGAGTGTTCGACGAACACACACAAGTATGTGTGTGTGTTTGAGTTTTTCGTACAAGGTTTCTTTCTTGTTAATCTAATCTTGAGTTCCAACATCCCAATCCTTTAGGGGTTTAAGGATTAGGTTTAATCCCACTTCCGCTTTTAGGGATTAAATCAGCTAGTTGGTTTTAACCGGTCAAGAACAAGTTCATGTTCTTGGTCAGTATGGTCGAACCAAGCATACTAGGAGGTTGACCCAAGTGGTCGATCAGTGTTATGAACCCATCAAAACATGCGGGAATGTACACTTAGGGGTTTGTATATTTCGAAGTCCAACATGTTTTAGATATCGGAAACCAGGACACCTATCTCAAAACTGCATGACCAATGATCAAAGGTGTTATGACTCTGGGAAGGATGGGTCGCATAAGACCTAATTGCCCAGAATTAGGAAAAGTGGCACGAGTTAATATTATGAGGGAACGAAGGAGCACCCAAAGGCAATAACTCGAGCATTCAACATGAAAATGGAAGAGGTTAAAGTTACTCCATACATTGTTTAAGGTACCTTTCTTGTTGGTAATCTGAATGCTCAAGTCTTATTTGATTTTAGAGCAAATAGAAGTCTTGTTTCTATCACATTATGTCAGTTTTGAATCACCCTATAGAGAAGTTAGATAAGGAATACTTAGTTGAAATAGCAAATGGTAAACAATTTTGAGTTAATGATGTCACCCTACACGAAATCCATTCCCTCCCCCCTCTCCCATTCGGCTGAACATACTTGGGCACCAAGTTTGGTGTTCTTCGCTCTTCGTGTTCTTCGTATTGTTCAAGTATTGAAGAACAAAGATCATTACAAGGATCAACTAGAAGGTCGCTCGTTGTGTTCATTATCAGTGGGCGTACTTAAGCAAGATGAAGGTATGAACAATTTCACTTGAATTCTTCCTGTGAGTGAATCCTATCAACTAGACTCTTCCGAAATTGTTGGAAAACCCTTTCCCCCTCCCTCTTGTTCGATCGACGCACCAAGAACCCTAGGGTTCTTGGTGGTGCGTCGAACACACACCAGTGTGTGTGTGTGTGTGCTCTAGTTTTTCATACAAGGTTCCATTCTTGTTAATCTAGTTTAGATTTCCAACATCCCATAATCCTTTAGGGTTTAAGGATTAAGTTTAATCTCAGTTCCGCTTTAAGGGATTAAACTAGCTAGTTGGTTTAACCGGCAAGAACAAGTTCATGTTCTTGTTAGTAAGGTTCGAACAAACATACTAGATGGTCGACCCAATGGGTTGATCAGTTTATCGAAACCCAACAGTAGTATCAGAGCGTTGGTTTAGAAATCTAAACAAGACTAAAAAAGTTTTTTTTCTTTGTTTGTTTAATTTCAAAGTATTTATTTTTGTTCCAATTTCTTTTTCCCTTCTTCCTTATTTTCGAAAAGGGTAAGAACCCTATGTCCAAGAATATTAAACTTGTTTAGTTTAATTGGTCAAAAGGATTCTAACCCTAGAATTTTCAAAATCTATGAAGAACCCTAGGACCAAGAATATTAAATTAGTTTAGTTTAATTGGTCAAAAAGATTCTTTCCCTCCCCTTGATTTTTCGAAATATGTAGAAGAACCCTGGGACCAAGAACATTAAACTAGTCTTGTTTAACTGGTAAAAAGGATTCTTCCCCTACATGATTTTCGAAATTTTTGGAAGAACCTTAGAACCAAGAATATTAAACTAGCTTAGTTTAATTGATCAAAAGGATTTTTCCCTATATCCCTTAGATTTTCGAAATCTAAAGGAAACTTGGACACCAAGTATGTTAAACTAGTTTAGTTTAATTGGTCAAAAAGATTCATAGCCTTAACTATTTTGAACCTTAAAAGATTCCTAAGACGAAGAACATTAATCTAGTTTAGTTTAATTGGTTAATACGATTAATTAAAATTATAATCTAGAACCTAGAAAATTAAACAAGTTAATGTTTAAGAAGGTTTAATTATTATTTTAATAGGTTTATTAAAACTAGTTTTTTAAACCTAGAAATCTAGACAAAGTTTTTGTTTATAAGGTTTAAATTGAAAAGTTTAAATAAATTTATTAAAGTTATAATCTATCCTACAATTTAAACAAATATAATTGTTTAGATAGGATTGATTAGGATTGATTTTTAAATAGAATATGTTTTTGCTCAAGAAAGTTAAAACCTAGTCTTAATTGATCAACAAGTCACATGTATCTAACATATTCATACCTAAGGCTTTTCCACAAAATGGTGGCTATTTCTTTGCAAAATTGTGCTCAATTTCATATGTGGCAATTCCTCCTTTAAGATTAACAAGATATATTTATATTTAATATAATTTTTCGAAAATTATTAAATATTAAAAAGAATTTTTTTTAATGATAAAACATAGTTTATGTGTATCTTAATTAGATTAAGTTAAAATACATAAGATTAAACTAGTATAATATTCTAGTTAGAATATTATAATTTTTTAAGTAATAAATTATGTATATTAAATACAAGATTAAATGGAACATTAAATAAAATGTTCTTAAAAGATATTGTTGGGTCGCTGAAAAGCATCCCCCATTGAAAGGATTTAATGAAGACAAAAAGACAAATAGTTAGAAGATAATCTAAGGATTAGTTCCTCAGATTGTGGGTAACTGAATCTGATTAGTTCGGATTTCAGTTACCCAGCTACACTATCTGAAACAACGATCAGTTTCCTGTGCGAAATCAGACATTGGTTAACAGATGCGATAGGTGTAGCAGGTTAAGCGCACACTTGACAATAACGTTGAACCATTGAACATATACCTCTCTAAGCTAAACTCTTAGTGAAGGTCACTGAAGTTGAAGGCCATCAGAAGAAGCATGAGTATCCGAAGACTCATGGCTACTCAAAGTGTACATAGATCCAAAGTTTCAGTGTAACAGAAAGACACAAGTAAAGCACAAGTTTGTGCATCGCTGATAAAGGGAATATCTTGCAAATCTTCTAGAAGATATCAGCGATCACAAGACGACATAAAGTACTGTCAGAACTCCGTTAGTCGTGCTCATCCCATGAAATATCCTACGCACCAACAAAATTCTCACACGTGGAATCGATCGATCATTCCTTTGGCACCACGTTTCCCAATGCTATAAATTGAAGGACTTAGCGATCGATTTCAGTGTGCACCCAACAAGGTTACGCACTGCTAAAATTACTCCAGAACTTTATTCCTTGAGCAGAGTGTAAACCACCAGTTAACCCTTAGTTACTTGATTCGAGAATTGAATCTTTGTAACGAAGGTGTCTGGTCTTGTGCCTGATTATTTGTTGATCAGAACTTGTCTTAGATAATATCTGTTATTGTCTCTGCTATTCCGCAAACTACTTGCATCTTTATTGTATCATTATTGATTAATAAAGAAAAGTTTAAAAAGTGTTGAGTGTTACCACAAATATTTTATTTGATCAGATAAAGCGTTTAAGTGCAGTAATTCACTTATTACAGGACTAACAATTGGTATCAGAGCAGGACAATTAATTCATAATTGTTGATCTGCTCACTTACTGGTCAAAATGAGCGAATTAGTTTCGAAACTGAGCCTCGGTTCAAAATCAAATGCTCCTGTCTTCACAGACGATGATTTTGGAATGTGGAAAGTGCGATTTCTGGGATTTGCCAAACACCAGCACGAACTCGCTCCTAGTATACTCGAAGTTGGTCCTTATATTCCACATTCCCTCAGTCATAAACATGTTGTTTTTAAAAGAGAAGAAAGTTCTTCTGAAGATAGAAAAGAAGAGAGTTCTCACTCAGAAGAAGAAGACTTTCTTTCTCAAGACGAAGAAGGTTTTGTATGTGAATCCAAGGAGGCTAAACCTAAAGAATTATGGAATGAAGACGACAAAGAAATGGCAGGATTAGACGCAAAATTGAAGTTTCTTCTTCAAACTTCTCTACCAAATCACATTCTCATCAAAGTCAAAGAATGTAGAACTTCTAAAGAAAATTGGGATATACTGGTAACATCATATGAAGGAACTGATGCTGTTAAATCATGTAAAAAGTCCATGTTGAATCAAAAGTATGAGGCGTTTAATTCGTTCTGGATGAACCTCTCAAAATGTCCTACAAAAGATTCATTATTCTATAAAATAAGCTTAAAAAAGCTGATATTAAGAAAGATACCCAAGAGTTTATGCACAAATTCCTTGAAATTCTTCCAAAGGAGTGGAGCATTATCTCTACTGTTTTTGAGAACAACATGAAAATTGAAGAATATGAATCTGATTAGTCTTTTCAGCAGTCTAATGAATTTTGAGAACGAGAATACCATGTATTCTGAACTAAATGATGAATCCCCTGTTTCTCTTATCACTGATGCAACTACAACTCCATCATTCTCTGAAGATGCAATAGATGGTTGCTCTAGAAAGAGTGAAGAAAAGATGTTATCTGATGACGACGACATCGATCTTTAAGAAGACTCTATCAGCGACTATTCTAGTCATAACGCACTTGATCTGGTAGAACAGATGGCTGTTCTCGAAACAAGATATAACAAAGTCATGAAACGCAATAACTCAGAAGCATCAGACTCTCAGACGTATAAAAGGTCAAATGAATGTTTTCGATGTGGTCAAACTGGTCAATATAAAGCAAACTGCAGTGTAAATCTGGAAAATGATCAGCGAAGGTCGGCTCAATCCACATCTGATGTTGGTACATATGTCGAATACAAGAGAAAGTATGAAGAAACTGAACGAGAATTTCAGTTCCTGAAGGCTAAACTAGCGATTGCTGAAGAAGAAGTTAAAGCCTTCGCTCTTTTAGCAACCAGTCAATCAAGGGTCTCAAGTACAGAATCAGATAGTGATGAATTGTCTAAGAAAGAATCTGAAATTTCTTCAGATACTAACAATTGCAAATGTGTGATGGCAAGTTCATCTGATCCGTCAGATCGAAACAATGATATCTGATACATGGATAGTGGTTACTCCAGACACATGACGGGCTACAAATCTCTACTTAAAAACTTCACAGACAAAGCTGGTACTAAAGTTGTCTTCAGTGATAATTCATCTGGAAAGGGAGTAGGCCAAGGGGAAATCTCAAATGGCTCGTGTGCTTTCAAGAAATTACTTTTTGTGGATGTCCTGAAGAAAACTCTGATAAGTATAAGTGAGTTATGTGACGCAAAATACATGGTGCTTTTCACAGATACAAAAGGTTACATCATTAATCCAGAAGGAACCATGGTCATGGATGCACCAAGAAAAGATGACATGTACATCCTCGATATGAATTATGCATCTCCTAAAAAGGTACTATGTTTCTTTGATGCTGCTCCAATTGATGTTAACTGGCTCTGGCACAAAAGACTTTCGCATCTAAACTTCAAAAATATAAACAACATTAGCAAAAGGTGCCTAGTTGAAGGGCTTCCAAAACTTACCTTCACTAAAGATAAAATGTGTTCTGCTTGTGAAAAAGAAAAGCAACACCGAGCATCCTTCAGATCCAAAGTAATCTCCGCCTCTACGTCATGCTTAAATCTAATTCACATGGATCTCTTTGGTCCCGTGAATGTGGAGAGTCTGGGTGGAAGAAAAAGGTATACTCTAGTTATTGTATATGACTTCTCCATATTTTGTTAGGTCTTCTTAGCAAAAAGTGATGCTGCTGAAGAAATCATAAACTTTATTAAGAAAACTGAATAAGACTTGGAGTCAAACTCAAAAGTATCCGTACTGATCGTGGAACCGAGTTCACAAATGTCACTCTAGAAGACTTCTGCAACGAAAAAGGCATCACTCAAAACTTCTCAGCTCCAAGAACCCAGAACAAAATGGGTTGCTGAGAGGAAAAATATAACCTTGATTGAAGCAGCCAGAACCATGCTGAACGAAGCCAAACTTCCAAGTCAATTCTGGACTAATGTAGTTCACACAACATGTCACACTCAAGATTGTGTAGTAATTGTCAAAAGACACAATAAAACAGCCTATGAAGTTGTCAGATCAGGAAAACCCAATATTGAATATTTCAGAGTCTTTGGTTGTCCGTGCATTATTTTAAACAAAAAGAACATCTTGGAAAGTTTGATCCAAAAGTTGAAGATGGAATTTTTGTCGGATACGCTAAACAGTCCAAGGCATACAGAGTTTACAATCTGAAAACTTTTGCTGACAAACATGTTTCTGATCTTTTTCCTTCTTCTGAAAATGATGAAGAGTTGAACTTCAACGAACCAATCTCAACCTACCAAGCTAAAAATATTGAGCGTTCCTCAGAAAGATCTGATAAACCTCCTGTCAATAATTCTTCACAAAGCCAAAATGATATTCCTAATAATACTCCAACATCTGATAACACTCAATCTGAAAGTCCCTCACAATCAGAAATTGAGCCTATCACAACCATTCATGCTACAGTTTCTGATCGATTAACTCCTATCCAAAATGATTCCGAAACTCAAGAAAATGAAACCACATCCTCTCCAGACACCATACCCTTTACATCCAACTTCCTCCACTTTCTTCAACACAACCTCTTCTTATCACAAATGATGAACCTGGCCCATCAAATCAAGTATCAACACTATGGAACACGAAACATCCAATAAACCAATTTATTAGGGACTTACAACATGGCGTTCGCACTCGGATCCAACAAGCCAGTGCCAATATATGCTTATTTGCTGGATTTGTATCAATGATTGAACCTAAGAATTTTAAAACGGCTCTTGAAGATCCTCACTGGGTATCTTCAATGCAAGAAGAACTACAACAATTCGAGAAAAACAAAGTGTCGACACTTGTTCCTCCACCGGCTAACACAAATGTCATTGGAACAAAGTTGGTCTTCAGAAACAAACTAGATCAAAACACTACCAAAACACACCACAACTCTACCAAAATACCCCAACTCACAAATAATGAATTATCTTGGTTCATCATCTGACGACGATGACGCGTTTATGCTAACAATATACTCAGAACTCCTCGATGATATATCCTCCGATGAAAGTGAAGAAGTCTTTGACACTAGAACCGCGAAGCTAAATAGAAATCGAGAAGCTGGACACGACATGCTATACCGAGATTATTTTGCGGATGATCCTGTTTATGACGACAACAATTTCCAACGAAGGTTTCGTCGGTCCAGAAATTTATTTATGCGCATATGTACCGCATTAGAAATTAGGTATCCTTTTTTTCAATTGAGATATGATGCTCGAGGTAGGCGGGGATTCACTACTTTGCAAAAATGTACTGCAGCAATTCGATCTATGGCTTACGGGTCATCCCCTGATTCTCTTGACGAGTACCTACGCATGTCTGAAAGAACTGCTAGGGAAAGTATGTATAGATTTTCACAAGGGGTTTTGGAAATATTCGGACCTATTTATTTGCGAAAACCAACAGTAACCGATGTTCAAAAATTATATGAGGCACACGAAGAGAGACATGGTTTTCCTGGAATGCTTGGTAGCATTGACTGTATGCACTGGGATTGGAGGAACTGTCCACAATCGTGGAGAGGTGAGTACACCGGTGGACATCATGGAGTACCGTCGTTGATATTAGAAGCTGTTGCTTCCCAAGATTTATGGTTTTGGCATGCTTACTTTGGGGTTGCGGGTTCTAATAATGATATTAACGTGCTTGGTCAGTCACCAATATTCAACGACTTGTTATCAGGAAAGGCACCCGATGCTCCTTTTACTGTGAATGGCAATCCATATAGATACGGTTATTTCCTTACCGATGGTATATATCCTCGTCATGCGACGTTTGTCAAAGCCTACCGACATCCAGTTGATCCAAAAGAGGTCTTGTTTACCAAAAAACAAGAATCTGCACGTAAGGATGTGGAACGGGCTTTTGGAGTTTTAAAGGCGAAGTGGCACATTGTCAAAAACGCGGCCCGTTCATATGACCTTGAAAGATTAAGATATATTTTGTATGCATGTGTTATAATGCATAACATGGCTGTCGAAGATAATTGTCGGATGATTTCTCCATATGTGCCGGACGGTCCCCGACATGCTTATGTACCGGGAAGTGCAGAGTATTTGCACAGGGTTGTCGACATTCGAGACGAAACAACACACGAACGACTTCGACGGGACTTGGCGGACCATCTCTACAACAACGCACATGCCGACGATGAAGAGTAATAATTTATTTGAATTATTGTAATTTTTAATTTAATGTTTAATTTCTAGTATTTTAATGTTTAATTTCTAGTATTTTCATTTTAATTTTATTTAATGTAATTTAATTTTAAATTATATAAAATATTATTTGTGTGAAAAATAAATGGAAATGAAATGATGAGATGGAAAATAAAATGGTGTGGTGTGGTATGGTGGGTATTTCCACCAAATGATGTGGTGTGGTGGTGGTGTGGTTGATGAAGTGGCGCTGATGTGGCGGAAAAGGGCACCACCACATGTGGTGCCCATATCATGTAGCCTTATACCTTTTTAAACATCATTAAAGGTGTGAGGCTCTATCCATTTTTGTCATCTTCCTATAAAAACAACAAAATAGTAAAAAGTGTGGGTCCCTATCCATTCTAATTTTCTACTTTAATTTCACTAATCTCTTATTACCTTATTTTGCCTAAAAACATGAACTTCAAGATAATTAATATACTATGATACGGAGGAAGTAATATATAAACATTAATATCATTTTTCTTAATTAGTTAGAGATAAAAGAAAATGTAAATGTACATATAACAACGATAACTGTAAAATGAATGTGATTAGTGGACTATGGCGTAACTTTTTAAAACATTCATCAAGGTTCTAAAAAACGTGTTATGGTAGCGCCTTGTCAGCGTCAAGGCGTGAGACGCGACTCCGCTGTTACGAAACAGTCCATGACGGCAGTATAAAGCGTGGCGAAATAAAAACGCTATAAAGGCGGCGTAAGGCGCGCCTTATTGCGAGTCTTTTTGAAAAGTCTTGTAAAATTTAATTTTTTTTTTTGAAAAATGATCTTTTTTTTAAAAAAAAATGATAGGATGCAATTATAAATTTAGATTTACCATTTTTCATTATAAACTTTACATATGAAAATCATGTAAATTAATAGATATATAATTGTTTTTGAATTTGATATACATATATATAAAAATTATATTAAAAAATTTGCCGATTTAAGTTACGTTTTTTCTTACTCTTTCTTTTGTGTGTGCGCATAACATAAAATGTTTGGAGGAGACATTTTCAAAGACAAATTCCTAAGATTGTTCATATTTTGAGGTTTTTAATCCAAGAACACTTTAATTAAGTGATTTGTATTTTTGTCTATACAAATGTAAATGCGTCATATAGAAATGAGTAATTTATTCGACATATATTTTTATATTTTTTGTATTGATATCTACTTCACAATTATGATAGGACTCCGACCAACATAAGGCCGACCCTGATGATACCCCAACGCCGCGCCTTGCGTCTTTTAGAACCATGACATCCATAAGTGTTCTAGCAGTTGTTTCAAGACTAGACATGTCAAACTCATCACTGAATTTTCACGTGTTTCCAAGGGGAATACTTATACTTAATTTTCCTATATATACATTCAGGGTATATCCATTTCATCGACAACCATGGCCAGCGATCCAAATTCCATCTCGGATCCTTATGAATTCCTCAAAATCACCCAAAACCCGGATGGATCCTTGACCCGACATGCTCCAATTCCCTCCTTACCAGCAACACCACAACTCACAACCGATTCCCAAGTCGCTCTTTCCAAAGACATACCACTCAACCCCACCAACAACACCTTCCTCCGCCTCTTCCGCCCCATCACACCGCCAACACCCGCCACTGGGAAACTCCCGATCATCATCTACTTCCATGGCGGCGGCTTCATCTTCTACAGTGCTGCCTCTTTTCTCTTTCACGAAAATTGTTCGGTCATATCCGCTCAGTCTCCGGCGGTGGTGATCTCCGTCGAGTACCGCCTGACCCCAGAACACCGCCTCCCAGCAGCGTATGACGACGCTGTTGAGGCGGTGTTGTGGTTGCGTGGCCAAGCTTTAAAGATGAATGGTTGTGATGAGTGGTTGACTGAGTTAGTTGACTTTTCAAAAGTATACTTGATGGGAGTTAGCTCAGGAGGAAATATAGCCTACAACGCGTGTTTATGCGCGCTGGATCTTGATCTCAGTCCGATAAAGATCCAAGGGCTCATATTGAACCAACCCCAATTCGGCGGGGTTGAGCGCACTGGATCAGAGCTTCGACTAGTAAATGACCACGTTCTCCCATTGAGAGCCGTTGATCTCCTGTGGTCTTTCGCACTGCCTAAAGAGTGCGATAGAGATCACGAGTACTGTAACCCGTTACGGGTTCAAAACGGATCTCATAATGAAAAAATCAGTAAACTACCAAAATGTTTAATTAGGGGTTATGCTGAGGATCCACTTATTGATAGACAGAAGGAGTTAGGTAATATGTTGGAATCACGTGGTGTGCCCGTGGTAAAGAAATTTGATGATGAAGGGTACCATGGTGTAGATTTCGTTGATCCAACAAAGTCGCAAGTCTCATGTGATGATGTCAAGAGTTTTATTTGGTCTTCTGATTAATTGTTAAATTGGCTACTTGAGGTGTGAATGTGTGATATTTCTAATGACTTTGTGTTGGACTATGCAAATATGCTTGTAGTTTGTCATGCTTTTTAGATGTTAATAAACCAACTTTTTTTCCTATTAATGATTAATGTTTGCAATGCATACAATGATATAAATTAGACATATGCACGATCTAAGAACCGGACTGAACTGACTAGAACTGAGAACTGAAGAAATGGTTTTGTCTGGACCGAGGACCGTGCCAGCTTGTGGGGTTCCATCTTAAAACCAATTGGTTATAAGAGGAGTAGCTCAAGACCCTTATAAGCACATTACTGGTTCATCTCTTGTCCAATGTGGGACATCTCAACACGCCCCCTCACGTGTTGCGTCATTTTTTTCGAGCCTAACACGTGGATATTTTTATGGGTTACGTGTGATCCATGTGGCCGTTTGACCAACTATGGGTGAACCTTGCTCTGATACCATGTTATTGTGTATCAATTCTTGATTTCTCATTGATTGACAAAGGGTGTACTATATACACAATTACAAAGCTATAAATTAGGAAAGGATTACATACAATCAAGCCTAATATCTATCTACAATATAATTCAAATATAGGCTATCTAACAGCCCCCCTCAGTTTGGAGCGGGAGGAGGACGAATGCTCAAACTGTCTCGAAAATCAAGAAATAAGTGTCGAGGAAGGCCCTTTGTGAAAATAGCAGCATATTGATACGAAGAAGTGTGACAACTCGATATTTCTAGTACGTAACTTTATTTCATTTCTAGAACTTTCCTCATTTAGAAAGTTTTTATTTATAGACATTTCTATTTCTGGCATCCTAATACACAACAAACTTACATATTTTTACACCATACATTAGTGTTTGATTATTTTAGTCAACACAACATTTTTATTTACTTATGGTGACACATATGGGCTTAAATCATTTCTAAAACTTTAACTTTCTCGATAAAGCAATAAACGTAACAAAATTAATATAAACGTGACTCGAATTGAACGAACCGTCTAAACCGACACCAAGGTTTGACCGACCACCTAAGTGGCCGGCCTCCCCCTTATTGCTTGACCCCAAACTCGGCCGAACACCCCTTAGGGTGTGGTGCAAGTTGTGTTGGCCTTATCTCTTCACTTTGGTCTTTATCTAATGCATTTAAACAAGTCCTTGTGCTACTAGAACTCTACTTCTAAACCCTAATACTTGAATACTACAAATACCAACCATTTATTAAACCCTACACCTTTTGTTCTCCCCAATTCGGCCGATCCCCACAAACATCACCATCATCATCTTCGTCCGATTCCAAGCAAACCCGAGCATCCCTCATTCGTTTTCTTCTTGATTCGTCCTTAGCAAGGTATGTTTCGATCCATTGTTTGGTTAATTATACTTGCTTTAGTTGTGACAACCCTAAAATTTAGGTATTTAATTCGACATTTATTGTAACCCTAATAGTGCCCAAGAACCCTAAAATAATTTATAAAAACATTTACTCGCATTTATATTTAGAGAAAAACCCTAATAACATTTATGTTAACAGTTAGGGTGCATTTAAGTTTGGTGAAACCCCAGAAATCATGTATTTTCAGTACGCGTTATCATTTGATGCATTAATCATTTTGTTGCATAACATAGTCAGTCAAATAGTCAGCGAGTTGGTGACACAACATAATTATAGATAAAATCAAGAATATAATATAACATATATATTAAACATTTGGTCAACCAAATCAACCGGTACGATAAATAAGCGTACAAAACATCATACGTGATTAAAAGCACAAGTAACAGTTATTAAATAGTCGATACATTACGTGAATAATTGAAAGTAACAAAAGTAATACCCAAAGTAATATTTTTCTAACTGGAAGTAATCACTGTCAAAAACCAAGTAAAACCTCGATGAAAACATTTTATCCGCCAATCGTATCAGTACCTGCGTATCCCCAATAACACTAATATAAATCAAATTGACATTCAAAACATACCATTTCCCCCATCCTAAACCGGCACACATTACCTAATTCACCAAGGTTGCTTCACTATCTTAATCAATGAGAATTAATCCCTACTAGCAATAGCCACCAATAAAAAATACAACTTTCTTAAAACTCATTTCCTTTTTCTTTAAATTCGGTGCTGACTTCTTGATCAAAAGAAATTTAAGTATCTCATCTTTCTCACCATTTCGTCTCTCTCCCTCTCTACCCTTTAAACCAGAAATTCCCCCCATGCCATCTCGAATATGTCTCCAGCTATAAACTTTGAATCCCTTTGAAATCCATCATCCACACATCATTCTCATAACCTCTTATCTGTATCTCGTTTTACGCATATATATATACATGTATGTGTTTTGGGGGTGTGATATAAATGTTGGAACAAATCACAGTTCAACTTATTACTGATGCTGCAGTTAGTAATGATCGTAGTTACTACTGATGAAGACTATGGTTATTACTAATGGGGCAGAAACACTTAATACTGATGAGTTGATACTGGTGAAAACTATAACTAATTTACTACTGATCATGCACATATTGAAGATACTACTGATCATTAGTAGTTACTACTGACGTTGGTTTTGGACTTACTACTGATTACCAGAGTTACTACTGACGATGCATATTTACTACTGGTGATTGCAGTTACTACTGGTACGCGTATTTGGAAGCATATCAAGTCCGAGATCTTCGCAGAAGTTAGTTATAGAATGTTATTCAATGTATATCTTTTATAATTCGATGTAAATCAAGTCCTAGAATAACTAGGGTAAATAGTTAGGCTTCAAGGACTATTTTATATAGTTCCTTACGAATTGTAAACGTACGTGTGTATTGTTAATCAATAATATACATTGAAGCTTTTTGTGAATCACTGTGTTCTTAATATTATTGTTCATTGTTCGTTCAATATACAGTATTCTATTGTTCTTAAGATATTAATACAAGTGTTAATCCGCTGTAACTTCTTGTTATTAGTAGATCTGGGTTGACAATAACTTGTTTTGGTTATTCGATCCTGACAAGTTAGCGGACTCAAAATTACCAATTACTTTTTGGGCTGAAGCTGTTAATACTGCCTGTTATGTACAAAACAAAGTATTAATAGTTAAGCCACAACATAAAACACCATATGAACTTTTTAACAAAAGAAAACCTTCCATAAGTTTTTTAAAATCATTTGGTTGTCCTTGTACTATTCTGATTACAAGAGAACAAATTGGTAAGTTTGACTGCAAAGCTGATGATGGAATCTTTGTGGGATACTCTACTCAAAGCAAATCATACAGAGTGTTCAACAAAAGATTAAGGATTATTGAAGAAAGCATCAATGTATCCTTTAATGAGAATATTCCTAATGAACAAGGAAATGGTCCAGATTGGCTATTTAACATAGACAATCTAACCAAATCCTTTAACACTAACATGGATTTCAATGCAGGTGATTCAAACTGTCACACTCAAAAGGAAGGAACATCATCTTTAAATTCTGGTAAAGAAGAGATGAGATACATAGTAGTTGATAATGTTCCCATAGTTAATACTGAGGTCAGTAATAACTCTGATTCTGGAAGCAGTAGTGAGTCAGATAATGAGGACAGTAGTAATTCAAATACTACTGAGACCAGTAATAGTAATCAAAATACTACTGGTCCAAGCAATAACCTAAACTTTCAAACTACTACTTATCTCAGTAATAACTTAAATACTATTGATCCCAGTAGTAACTATGAACCAGCAAATGATGATGAACCAAACATCAATGACAATGAAGAACCTCAAGAGGAACAATCTCCGGAGACAAATGAGTCCAATCTTGAAAACCAATTAGTTGTTGATAAAGTTCATGGCACCAGAACTGAGAAGAATCATCCCTTGGATCAAGTCCTTAGTGATGTGAAATCAAGCATGCAGACAAGAAGCAAATTACACAAAAGTGTAACTGCAAACATGTGTAACATAAGTTTAATTTCTAATGAATGTATGTTTGAATGTTTTCTGTCTCAGGATGAACCAAAGAAGATTCAACAAGCAATGAAGGACTCAAACTGGATTGAGGCAATGCAAGAAGAACACCTTCAGTTCAAATTACAAGCTGTTTGGACACTTGTACCTCTACCCAAAGGAAAAAGAGCCATTGGAACAAGGTGGATCTTTAGAAACAAGAAAGATGAAAGAGGTATAGTGATCAAGAACAAAGCCAGACTTGTAGCCCAAGGATACACTCAAGAAGAAGGAATAGACTATGATGAAGTATATGCCCATGTTGCTAGAATTGAAGCAATTAGGATATTCTTAGCATATGCTTCATACAAGAAGTTTAAAGTCTATCAAATGGATGTAAAGAGTGCTTTCCTATATGGGAAAATTGAAGAAGAAGTATATGTATGCCAACCTCCAGGTTTTGAAGATCCAAAACATGGTGACTATGTATTCAAACTAGACAAAACTCTATATGGCCTACATCAGGCACCAAGAGCATGGTATGATACATTATCATCATACTTACTGAAGAATGATTTTAAAAGAGGAGCAATTAATAAGACTCTGTTTACAAGAAAGGTCAAAAATGATATTCTACTGGTGCAAATCTATCTAGATGATATCATTTTTGGATCAACAAATGATTCATTGTGTAAAGAGTTTGAAAATCTCATGCAAATCAAATTCAAGATGAGCTCCATGGGTCCAATGAACTTCTTCCTTGGACTCCAAGTCAATCAAAGAACAGATGGTATTTTGATAAACCAATCAAAATATGTTAAAGACATCTTGGAGAAGTTTGATATGAAAGACTGCAAGAGTGCAAGTACACCAATGGAAACACACAAACACCTACATCATGATGCTGAGGGGGAGGATGTAGATGAACACTTATATAGATCAATGATAGGCTCTTTGATGTACTTAACTGCATCAAGACCTGACATTATGTATAGTGTTTGTGTGTGTGCAAGATATCAAGCAAGACCTAAAGAACTACACTTACAGGCTGTCAAAAGAATAATCAGATACTTGAAAGGCAAACCATCACTTGGTCTATGGTATCCACATGACTCACCCTTTGAACTCATAGCCTACACAGATAGTGACTATGGAGGTGAATGTCAAGATAGAAAGTCCACTACTGGTGGATGTCAATTCTTTGGATCAAGACTAGTGTCATGGCAATGTAAGAAACAAACAAATGTATCCACATCAACTGCTGAAGCAGAGTATGTAGCTGCATCTGCTTGTTGTGCTCAAGTACTTTGGATTCAAAACCAGCTTCTAGACTTTGGTATCTCTATCCTTAAAACTCCTATTTTTATTGATAATCAAAGTGCTATTAGTATTGTGAACAATCCAGTAAAACACTCTAAAACTAAACACACTGAAATAAGATTTCACTTTATAAGAGATTGCAATGAAAAGAAGTTAGTCAAAGTAGTTAAAATTCATACTGACAATCAATTAGCAGATCCTTTTACAAAAGCATTTGATGTAGGAAGATTCAACTTCTTGGTTAGCAGTATTGGAATGATTTTAATAAATTAATTTCTCACTCAAAATCATGTGTAAAAGTTTTTCTGTTGTAAATTAATTTTCACAAGTGTTTTACTACTGGTAGGTCTGCTTTACGGGTATGTAGGCGTGTGCACAAAATACTACTGGTAGGTCACTACTACTGATGTGTATTAGGTATAGACAAATACTACTGGTAAGACAGTACTACTGGTATCCACATATACTACTTGTCTTGTGTAAGTTAGATCAGTAATGAAATTCATTAGTTACTACTGATGTCAATAGTTACTACTGATGTCAAAATCTCTAGTTACTACTGATGTGAGTTGATAGTACTGACGTTTCTTAATGGCATCTAATTTACTACTGGTCTTTAACCTATCAAATTACCAACCTAACCCCCATGAAAATAGTCGTTGTGTTATACTTCGAAGGGCAATTCAGTCTTTTTGCAGGATAAATCGTAAGATATAAATAGCTGAAGTCGATTAGTTTAGCATTATCCTTCCATCGATTTACTAAATCTTCTCGATAAACCCTAACTCACGATCATAAACCCTGCACCAGTAACAACATTCTTGCTTGTTTGTCTCAAATCAAACGATCAAAACTTCTCAAAATACATAAGCAATGGCAACTCTACAATCCCTCAACGTTAATACAAATCTCAAATACTCAGAGTTCCACAACATGTGTGCATTTCTACGCAATCCAGACGGAACGAAAGACTTTCGTCCAATCGTACAATTCTTGAAGAACTCATACATAAAGTTTGCATTAACTGTAAATCCGAAAGCATATCAACAACACTTGGTTGACTTCTGGACCAATGCTGAAAGAACTGAAGGGTCAACTATGTCTATGATCAAATCAACCGTGGATGGCTAAACTATCACTATAACTGAACAATCCATCCGACACCATCTGCAACTACATGACGATGTAGGTATGTTTTCTCTTCCTAAGGAACACATTGTTGAAATTTTAAATAAAATGGGATATGAGGGAAGACTTAACATTGTCACTTTCCAAAAAGGTCTTCTCTCCCCGCAATGGAAATTTCTTGTACACAATATTCAACATTGTATTTCTCCCAAAAGAAGTACCTGGAATGAGTTTAACAAATCAATAGCATCTGCTGTTGTTTGTTTATGCACAGACCAAGTATTTAATTTTTCAAATATGATTTTTGAGGGAATGTTGGGAAATCTTTCTACTTCAAAATTTTTAATGTATCCCAGATTTCTTCAACATGTTTTAAATTGTGAATTACAAAACTTGTCAACTCCTAAAAACATCTTTATAACTCCAGAGTTGAACAAGAAAGTTTTCTCAAATATGAGAAAACAATTTAAATTTTCGGGAAAGGAAACCCCTCTGTTTCCTAACATGATCAAAGATCAACAAAATCTTGGAGAAGGTTCAATCAAAGACACAACCCCAATTAAACCTTAACCCACTCCATCACCCCCAAATGAAACCCAAACACAACCCCAAATAGTCACTCAATCAACCACCCAATTAGATGTCCTGAATGTGTCCCAGGAACATGAAATAAATCCTCAGAGTGCTACTCTTCACTCTGTGGAAGACCTACCAAATGTAACCCAAAACATATCCACCATTTATAAAAGGAAGAAAACTTCCTTCAAGGACACCAGGGGACAAATTGAGTCAAACCCCTCCAAGAGTTGTCCTCCAAGGAGGAGAGAGGACATGATGAAAGGGCTCTCACTACTAATGCCCCAAAGGTGGGTGCACAGGATAGTGAGAACATCACTAAGACCCAGACCTCGGCAACTCTAAGTGATGACTCCTTTGAGGAATTACTAAGAGGACCCCAGTGCCAAGAAACCACAAGGGGGGGCACTACTGCTTCTTCTAGGAAGAAGAGAGTGTCCAAACAACCCATTTCATTACCAAGAAGTGATGAGGGTAGAATTGAAACCATTGATTTGACGGAAAGGATGGAAAACCTTAAAGCCAATGTACCTGTTAGTGAGCCCGATGATCTTGCTAGATGGAGTGAGGGCAGTATTAAACAAACACAATTGACGGATAGGTTGGAATACCTTGAATCCACTGTACATGACTGCCTTACATATCTCACCAATCAAGGAAAAACAATGACATACATGAAAAAGCATATAAACACAATCAACAGACGAATGAAGATGTATGAGCACAAGCTTCTTCAACAAACAAAGATCATAAGGAAATTGAAAAGGAAGATTGCTAATAGTGAAGCTCCACCAGTTGAGCTCACTAAGGGGGAGAAGGACAACATTCAAAGTATGATAGATGAATCCATTGCAGCAGCAACAACTTCTCTCCTTAATCTCAAAGAAACAAAAGTTGATGATGGCCAGGTTAATGATGAAGGCCTAGAAACGATGAATATTGATGATGAAGGTACTACTACTGCTCCTATGGAAGAACAAGCTCAACAAGAAGTATCAGTAGTAACTCCTAATACTACTGATGTTATAGCAGTAGTAAATCAAGAAGAAGAAACAACTGCACCAAACACTACTGATGCCCTATCAGTAGTAACTCCTGAAGTCACACCAGTAGTAACTACCTTGGTTACTACTGAAGAGGAAGAACAAGAGATCCCAGAGCTAATTGAAAGAGAACGTTATGTCATCATCACCAAACCACCAACACTTGATCAACAACTTATCATACCTGATATTGATGATAATGTGAACTGGTTTGAAGTAGATGAATGCACACTTCCTCAACATCCAAAGATTCTTTCAGAGAATGAACTTAGATTGTTCTCTCCATCAATAATAATCAGAGGTATCCCAGATATGAAATATATTCCACCTCCACCTTCAGCTTGTATTGGAAAGGGAAAGGAAATTTATGATGATGATTATCCCAACAGAGCACTAGGTCACCACATGGTGAACAAAATCAATCTTGTCAGAGCTGAAAAACAATCAAGATGGAAGGTGAAACACAAGAGATACTTAGAAAAGGTGGCTATGTATCAAGCTCTTCAAGAAAAGAAAAAGAAGGCTAAAAATGAAAGATCAAAAAATCAAAAATCTCAAGAAGCTGAAGTACCTGTTCAAATAAAAGATATTCAGTTAGAAGCTCAAAAAGTAGAATTTAAAAGACTTAGAAAAGTTGAAGAAGAACATCTAAATTGTCTTGAAAATCTGGTATCTGAATGTAAACGAACAAAAAGTGAATTAACAGATGATGTGTTTGAACAGAAGACAAATATGATTGAATTTCTGAAATCAAAAGGGCACAGTGCAAAGTCCTTTGGCAGAATGAAGATGATCACAATTATAGAGAAATATTGTACTGCCGAGAAGAAATAATTGGCTGAACAAGAAGCTGAAGAAGAAAAGAAATCAAAAGCTTTAATCCCAATAAATCCAAAGTCAATTCAAACTGGTAGTATATCAACTACTGGTGAATCCTCAACTCTCCAAACCAAGAAAAGAAAGGTTCTTACTCAAGAACAGAGTGCTCAAAAGAAACCAAAGACAGAACAAATTATTCTTGTTCTTGAAGTACCCGTTGCTCCCCTTCAAAACAATCCAATCATCAATTGGAGAGTTATGCCTAATAATGTAATAGAAATTATAAGGGAAGACAAAGCTGTTCAAATATTTACTGGATGGTTACCATTGATTAGATCCTGTTCAAGAAGTGACGTAATCAAACTTCTGATCATTGGAAAACCAAGAATGACAAAGAAATCATGGAAAGATTCTGGAGCTGGATATTTAAAAAGAATGATTGATGCTGCATTTTATCCAGATAACTACCCAGAACTATTTACAAATCCAGAAAATGTGTATGCTTGGAATGTACTCCCAACTGCAAATATGTACTTCTTTGAAAGATCAAGCAAGAAATGTGAGCTATATTTGTATGAAAAAGAATATCCACACTCTGAAAACGTCATGTATCAGATATTCACAAACACTATGATGAGACCATATGATGCTGTAATGTTCCAGAATAAATTGAACTATTTTACAAAGAAAAACAGCAAATACATCATTGAACAAAGAAAGCAACAGAATCAAAGAACCCTAGAGAAGAGAAAAAGGGAAGAAGAAGAACAAAAGAAACTTGAGTAATTCAAAAAGAATTAACAAGTTTAGGGGGGAGATTGTTGGAACAAATCATAGTTCAACTTGTTACTGATGCTGCAGTTAGTACTGATCGTAGTTACTACTGATGAAGACTATGGTTGTTACTAATGGGGCAGAAACACTTAATACTGATGAGTTAATACTGGTGAAAACTATAACTAATTTACTACTGATCATGCACATATTGAAGATACTACTGATCATTAGTAGTTACTACTGACGTTGGTTTTGGACTTACTACTGATTACCAGAGTTACTACTGACGATGCATATTTACTACTGGTGATTGCAGTTACTACTGGTACGCGTATTTGGAGGCATATCAAGTCCGAGATCTTCGCAGAAGTTAGTTATAGAATGTTATTCAATGTATATCTTTTATAATTCGATGTAAATCAAGTCCTAGAATAACTAGGGTAAATAGTTAGGCTTCAAGGACTATTATATATAGTTCCTTACGAATTGTAAACGTACGTGTGTATTGTTAATCAATAATATACATTGAAGCTTTTTGTGAATCACTGTGTTCTTAATATTATTGTTCATTGTTCGTTCAATATACAGTATTCTATTGTTCTTAAGATATTAATACAAGTGTTAATCCGCTGTAACTTCTTGTTATTAGTAGATCTGGGTTGACAATAACTTGTTTTGGTTATTCGATCCTGACAATAAACCATACAAACCACTCATAACCTATATTCTCTTGGAATCAACCGACACACCATCACCACCTTTCCGTTCGTTTTTCCTGCGAACCAACCAAGCTCCGGCGACCAGGCAAACCAGGAACAACTCCAGTGAAGAACATCGTTACCGACGAAGCAGTACGTACACGGCCTCGACAAAGTCAGGAAGAAATCCCCCGATATCTCTCCCTCTTTTTACCAATGGTATAAATCTTCTTCTCTTTTTGATTTCTTATAGTGTAAATTTTAGTGTGTTATCCGTTGTATATTCCGGCGTATTTTTCCATTGCCTGTTCCCTTTGTCCATCGTAGCCATCGCTGGCCATGGCCTTCGGCCGGCCAGACAAACACACAAGCCCAGTTCAGAATTCCCGAGCCCAATATCTCAGTTGGCAGCCCAACCCAGTTCATAATTAAGTCCATCTTCATACAGCCCAAATTCGTTGGTTATACCTTTATAATCAGATTTATTTTAAATATTGGAAATCTTATTTTTGTTTAATAATTAAAAATCAGATTCATTTTATTATCAGATTTATTTAATTAAAAGAGTTTTATTATTTATTACTAAACAAGTTATATGAAATTAGTTAATCATCTGTTTCTTACTTAATTAATAAATAAATGGACAAATTTGTTTAATTATAAATATCTAAATTCATTGTACTTAAATAATTATCCATTATACAAATACCTATCAATTCGATCGGGTAAATAAATTAATCAAAATTATATAAGCCCAACCAATCGTAATTAAGATATAATATAAATTCATCAAGCGTCACCAACATATCGCTCATCTAGTTATCTTTCTATGCATACAGGAAGCTAGCATTGTTTGGTTGGAATCATCATATCATTATTTGAATCATTTGGAAGCTTTGCATCAGGTGAGTCCACAGCCCCACTTTTTATCACATTTTTATATACTATTTTACAACAGGGGTGAAAAACATACAAAATCACTTTTATTATTCATATTTTATTGTGATGATACATTACTCAGAACATGACATTCAGTCCTTTATGCTCGAACTAAGACAAGATGTAGTGACATTGGTAGATGCCTACATACTGTAACCATTAGCTAGTTGCGACTAGACCCTGGATATGCAGATAGTACTATCGACTGAGACTCACCCTCCCACATTTGTTTGATCAGTTTTTAACGGTCTACCGAACCGTCATGGGAGTGCATATCTTAGATTCAGTAACATCATTTTGGAGTTGTAGTTTGGTTATGGGCTTAGGGTCGGCATTCTAACTCATGGGCCTTGCAAACCTTTGGGGGATATCAGTTCATGTTGGTTTTTAATATCCTTTCAAGTATATCGGTTTACTAGATTTTTAATATCCTTTTGAGGATATCAGTTATACGAATTTTATTAAATCATTTTACATGTCTCTACATGTCAAACATCATTTCAATATTGCATTTGGCAAATCATTTTCAAACATCATATCAACACAACATTTTTAGCCATGATGGCTCACAAACATTTTGGGCAACTCAAAACATTCTTTAAACCTGTGGATTCACTCAACAATTTTTTGTTGATCATTTTACTTATGTTTTTCAGGTAATTCATTGAAGCATGAGTCTTAGTAGCAATCGGATCATAAGCATGCATATTGTCGAGATGCCACGAACGTCTTTTCATTACCGGATGTTAACTTTTATTTTTAATCATTTTTAATTACATTAAATTTTGTGACATACTTCAATTCAATTATTTATTGAAACTTTTGACTATTAAATGTTTGCAAAAATCATAGTTGTGTTACTCATAAATGTTACATCCCGTTCTTCCGCAAATCATTTATTACCGTAAATCCATTTTTGGTGGGGTTTGACATTAGTCCCTAGTTCGAATCCGAGACCATGGCCAAGGCCATATGGTCTCGGCAAGTGCTTATGGTGAAGATATAGATCCGATCGTGTGCATGGTCACACCATGCATACGGATTCCGTCCCAAAATCATGTTATTGTATTGTTTTGCTTACTTGATTCGTTCCGAGAACCCTAGATCTCGAACCATGTCATGATAAACCCTAGATCTAGTCCCTAGTCTCGAACCCTACCCGAACTAGACACTAAACTCGGACCTATACTTGATCTAGACCAAACTAGAACCAAACCCTTAGGGTTTCGGCCTAGCCGGCCAACCCTGACCGAATTACCATAAAAACCGAGTCTAGTTGACCTAGATTGACCATGTTTGACCTTGGTTGACCAAATAACATCCTAGGCTAAACCCTAGTCGAAATCTAGTGGACCTATGTTGACTTTTGTTTACTAATTTTGACCTTTGTTGACTTCAAGGATTGACCAATATTGACCCATAAGTCAAACCGGGTCAAGGCCGGATCTTGACCTAAACCGTGGACCCAAACCCGAACACCCAATCGGGCCAAGGCCCATACTTGGCCCATATCGATCTACCTTAGTCCATCGGGCCCAAACTTTAGTTGGCCCATTAGTATCCAAGCCCATTTGGACCAAAGCCCAAACCTATGGCCCATTTATACCAAAACCGAACCCAATTGGGCGCAAGCCCAATCCATGGCCCAATCTAATCGGACCTAAGCCCAATAAGAGGCCCAAGTGGCCCAACCTAGTGGCCCATTAAGCCCATCTAGGCCCATTAAGCCCATTAGGCCCAATATGCCCAATCTAGGCCCAATAAGCCTAACCCAAGCCCATTTCATTTCATTTCATTTTGAAGCCCATTTTATTTCAGCCCATTAAGGCCCAATGATCCAAGTTTATTCGATGTCACAAAACATAAAACATAACATAAATTGCATATCATTTAACTTATATCGTATCTAGAATCGCCTGTATAGCTTAGTCTAATTAGTAAGTTATATCATTTAGGAAGCTAGGAGTCTCTGAAGGATTCCTCTGTCCTATTATTGTCGCTAAGCTTTGCCAGGCGAGTCCACAGACCCCTTTACTCTTTTTACTGTTTTATAAACTTTGGGGTGGAAAACATAAATACAACTGCTACTATTTTACTATGACTGTACAACATCTATACAATTTTCATTATCGTGTTGGCATGACAAACGATTATTATACCGGACTAAGGTTTGCCAGCAATCATTAACTAGTGGATCTAGACCATGGATATGCAGATAGTACTATTGGCTGACACTCATCCTCCCATAGAACGATTGATCATTACTTGGTTTACCCAAGACATTTCCGGGAGTGTATATCCATAAAAGAACATAACATACTGGAGTTGAAGTGCTGATTGTGGACTTAGGGGTTGGTATATTAACTCAATAGATTAGCTACCTTTTGGGTATAACGGTTATCCGATGTCAAACATAATAACTTGTTCAACACATTTTCATAAACTAAACTAGTAATTGTAGATCTTCTACAATTGCACTTTACTTTTCGTATTTATTCCTCATAACTTATGAGTGTTGAACGTTATACTTTTTCAGTCATAAAAGTTTTCATAACAAACATTTTGGGTAGCAAAACACTTTACTTTAACTTTTACTATAACCCTGTGGATTCACTCAACATTATTGTTGACCCTTTTATTATTTATGTTTTTCCAGGTGATTAGGTGCAGTGGAACTGGAGGATATGAGCAGTGGGATTGTCATGAGCCATGATTAAAACATTAAGTTTACGAACAATTATTTCTTTACAAAACAATTTCTATTTTAGGAAACTTACTATTTTTGGAAACTTTCTACTTTTGGAAAGTGAAACACCTTTTTTTTTCGTTATTGCGTGGTTGTTTGTTTGCTTAATTTTTGCTATGTAATCATGAACGTTACACCCTCGTTCCTCCGCAAAACATTTTAAATGAAGTAAAACTCATTTTTGGCGGGGTGTGACAAGAAGGGACATGTAACACCCGAATATGTCCTAAAGCAACCTTCTCTCGATCAAAATGTATATCAAGTTCAATGTGTTTGGTCCGTTGGTGTTGAACAGGATTGCCAGAAAGATAAACGGCCGACACATTGTCACAATACACAAGAGTGGAACCTTGTATTGGTGTATGAAGCTCAAGTAATAGGTTGCGTAACCAACATGATTCAACAACGGCATTTGCGACCCCCCCAATATTCTGCTTCGGCGCTAGAACGAGAAATAGTAGGTTGTCGTTTAGCAGACCAAGAAATATGGTTATCGCCTAAGAACACACAATAACCAGAAGTAGAACGGCGTGTGTTCGGGCATCCGGCCCAGTCCGCATCTGTGTATGCGATAAGTAGATTCGGTGGTGAGGTATACACGTGCAAACCCAAATGAAGAGTACCTGTAAAATATCGCAGTATTCGTTTTAAAGCGTTAAAAATGAGGTTCCCTTGGTTCATGCATAAAAAGACAAATTTGCTGAACGACGTAAGCGATATCTGGCCGGGTGAAAGTGAGATACTGAAGGGCACCAGCTAAACTGCGATATGTCGTTCGGTCTGCCATTAACGAACCATCAGTGGCACTTAATTTCGAGTTGGTATCGGTTAGAGTGGTGACTGGTTTTCAATTTTTCATGTGAGCTCGCTTCAAAATAGATTCGACATATTTTTGTTGAGATAAAAACATGCCCTTATGTGACCGTGTGACTGCGATGCCCAAGAAATAAGATAAACATCCAAGATCTGTCATTTCAAATTCATGTTTGAGATCATTGATAATTTTGGTTTGCAGCCCAGTAGATGAGGAGGTGAGAACGATGTCATCGACATAAAGTAGTAAATATGTCATATCCTGTTTGTGACGGTATATAAATAGAGATGTGTCACTTTTGCTGCAAATAAAACCCATAGTGAGAAGGTGTTTCGCAAACCGTTGATACCAAGCTCGTGGTGCCTGTTTAAGACCATATAAAGATTTCCGTAACCTGCAAACATAGTTAGGAAAAACATGGTGACTAAATCCCGGGGGTTGATGCATATAGACCGTTTCATTGAGATCGCCATGCAAGAAGGCATTTTTTACATCTAGCTGATGGATAAGCCAATTTCGGCTTAGAGCTAGAGACAAAACAGTCCGAATAGTGGCCGGTTTAACAACCGGGCTAAAAGTCCCGTCACAATCAACACCGACTTCTTGTGACTTCCTGTTCACGACAAGACGTGCCTTATATCGTTCCAATGAACCATCTGCATGAAACTTATGACGGAAAATCCAATGGCATCTAATAATGTTAGTATCCCGGGGATGAGGAACTAAGTCCCACATATTTTGTTTAAGAAATGCATTAAATTCAGTAGTCATGGCAGTGTTCCAGTTAGGGTCCAGTTAGAGTCTAGTTGACCTAGATTGACCATGTTTGACCTTGGTTGACCAAATAACATCCTAGGCTAAACCCTAGTCGAAATCTAGTGGACCTATGTTGACTTTTGATTACTAATTTTGACCTTTGTTGACTTCTAGGATTGACCAATATTGACCCATAAGTCAAACCGGGTCAAGGCCGGATCTTGACCTAAACCGTGGACCCAAACCCGAACACCCAATCGGGCCAAGGCCCATACTTGGCGCATATCGATCTACCTTAGTCCATCGGGCCCAAACTTTAGTTGGCCCATTAGTATCCAAGCCCATTTGGACCAAAGCCCAAACCTTTGGCCCATTTATACCAAAACCGAACCCAATTGGGCCCAAGCCCAATCCATGGCCCAATCTAATCGGACCTAAGCCCAATAAGAGGCCCGAGTGGCCCAACCTATTGGCCCATTAAGCCCATCTAGGCCCATTAAGCCCATTAGGCCCAATATGCCCAATCTAGGCCCAATAAGCCTAACCCAAGCCCATTTCATTTCATTTCATTTTGAAGCCCATTTTATTTCAGCCCATTAAGGCCCAATGATCCAAGTTTATTCGATGTCACAAAACATAAAACATAACATAAATTGCATATCATTTAACTTATATCGTATCTAGAATCGCCTGTATAGCTTAGTCTAATTAGTAAGTTATATCATTTAGGAAGCTAGGAGTCTCTGAAGGATTCCTCTGTCCTATTATTGTCGCTAAGCTTTGCCAGGCGAGTCCACAGACCCCTTTACTCTTTTTACTGTTTTATAAACTTTGGGGTGGAAAACATAAATACAACTGCTACTATTTTACTATGACTGTACAACATCTATACAATTTTCATTATCGTGTTGGCATGACAAACGATTATTATACCGGACTAAGGTTTGCCAGCAATCATTAACTAGTGGATCTAGACCATGGATATGCAGATAGTACTATTGGCTGACACTCATCCTCCCATAGAACGATTGATCATTACTTGGTTTACCCAAGACATTTCCGGGAGTGTATATCCATAAAAGAACATAACATACTGGAGTTGAAGTGCTGATTGTGGACTTAGGGGTTGGTATATTAACTCAATAGATTAGCTACCTGTTGGGTATAACGGTTATCCGATGTCAAACATAATAACTTGTTCAACACATTTTCATAAACTAAACTAGTAATTGTAGATCTTCTACAATTGCACTTTACTTTTCGTATTTATTCCTCATAACTTATGAGTGTTGAACCTTATACTTTTTCAGTCATAAAACGTTTTCATAACAAACATTTTGGGTAGCAAAACACTTTACTTTAACTTTTACTATAACCCTGTGGATTCACTCAACATTATTGTTGACCCTTTTATTATTTATGTTTTTCCAGGTGATTAGGTGCAGTGGAACTGGAGGATATGAGCAGTGGGATTGTCGTGAGCCATGATTAAAACATTAAGTTTACGAACAATTATTTCTTTACAAAACAATTTCTATTTTAGGAAACTTACTATTTTTGGAAACTTTCTACTTTTGGAAAGTGAAACACCTTTTTTTTCGTTATTGCGTGGTTGTTTGTTTGCTTAATTTTTGCTATGTAATCATGAACGTTACACCCTCGTTCCTCCGCAAAACATTTTAAATGAAGTAAAACTCATTTTTGGCGGGGTGTGACAAGAAGGGACATGTAACACCCGAATATGTCCTAAAGCAACCTTCTCTCGAACAAAATGTATATCAAGTTCAATGTGTTTGGTCCGTTGGTGTTTAACAGGATTTCCAGAAAGATAAACGGCCGACACATTGTCACAATACATAAGAGTGGAACCTTGTATTGGTGTATGAAGCTCAAGTAATAGGTTGCGTAACCAACATGATTCAACAACGGCATTTGCGACCCCCCCAATATTCTGCTTCGGCGCTAGAACGAGAAATAGTAGGTTGTCGTTTAGCAGACCAAGAAATATGGTTATCGCCTAAGAACACACAATAACCAGAAGTAGAACGGCGTGTGTTCGGGCATCCAGCCCAGTCCGCATCTGTGTATGCGATAAGTAGATTCGGTGGTGAGGTATACACGTGCAAACCCAAATGAAGAGTACCTGTAAAATATCGCAGTATTCGTTTTAAAGCGTTAAAAATGAGGTTCCCTTGGTTCATGCATAAAAAGACAAATTTGCTGAACGGCGTAAGCGATATCTGGCCGGGTGAAAGTGAGATACTGAAGGGCACCAGCTAAACTGTGATATGTCGTTCGGTCTGCCATTAACGAACCATCAGTGGCACTTAATTTCGAGTTGGTATCGGTTAGAGTGGCGACTGGTTTTCAATATTTCATGTGAGCTCGCTTCAAAATAGATTCGACATATTTTTGTTGAGATAAAAACATGCCCTTATGTGACCGTGTGACTGCGATGCCCAAGAAATAAGATAAACATCCAAGATCTGTCATTTCAAATTCATGTTTGAGATCATTGATAATTTTGGTTTGCAGCCCAGTAGATGAGGAGGTGAGAACGATGTTATCGACATAAAGTAGTAAATATGTCATATCCTGTTTGTGACGCTATATAAATAGAGATGTGTCACTTTTGCTGCAAATAAAACCCATAGTGAGAAGGTGTTTCGCAAACCGTTGATACCAAGCTCGTGGTGCCTGTTTAAGACCATATAAAGATTTCCGTAACCTGCAAACATAGTTAGGAAAAACATGGTGACTAAATCCCGGGGGTTGATGCATATAGACCGTAATTCAATGTGGCAAATTGTATGTATATATCAAGTTCAATGTGTTTGGTCCGTTGGTGTTGAACAGGATTGCCAGAAAGATAAACGGCTGACACATTGTCACAATACACAAGAGTGGAACCTTGTATTGGTGTATGAAGCTCAAGTAATAGGTTGCGTAACCAACATGATTCAACAACGGCATTTGCGACCCCCCCAATATTCTGCTTCGGCGCTAGAACGAGAAATAGTAGGTTGTCGTTTAGCAGACCAAGAAATATGGTTATCGCCTAAGAACACACAATAACCAGAAGTAGAACGGCGTGTGTTCGAGCATCCGGCCCAGTCCGCATCTGTGTATGCGATAAGTAGATTCGGTGGTGAGGTATACACGTGCAAACCCAAATGAAGAGTACCTGTAAAATATCGCAGTATTCGTTTTAAAGCGTTAAAAATGAGGTTCCCTTGGTTCATGCATAAAAAGACAAATTTGTTGAACGGCGTAAGCGATATCTGGCCGGGTGAAAGTGAGATACTGAAGGGCACCAGCTAAACTGCGATATGTCGTTCGGTCTGCCATTAACGAACCATCAGTGGCACTTAATTTTGAGTTGGTATCGGTTAGAGTGGCCACTGGTTTTCAATTTTTCATGTGAGCTCACTTCAAAATAGATTCGACATATTTTTGTTGAGATAAAAACATGCCCTTATGTGACCGTGTGACTGCAATGCCCAAGAAATAAGATAAACATCCAAGATCTGTCATTTCAAATTCATGTTTGAGATCATTGATAATTTTGGTTTGCAGCCCAGTAGATGAGGAGGTGAGAACGATGTCATCGACATAAAGTAGTAAATATGTCATATCCTGTTTGTGACGGTATATAAATAGAGATGTGTCACTTTTGCTGCAAATAAAACCCATAGTGAGAAGGTGTTTCACAAACCGTTGATACCAAGCTCGTGGTGCCTGTTTAAGACCATATAAAGATTTCCGTAACCTGCAAACATAGTTAGGAAAAACATGGTGACTAAATCCCGGGGGTTGATGCATATAGACCGTTTCATTGAGATCGCCATGCAAGAAGGCATTTTTTACATCTAGCTGATGGATAAGCCAATTTCGGCTTAGAGCTAGAGACAAAACAGTCCGAATAGTGGCCGGTTTAACAGCCGGGCTAAAAGTCCCGTCACAATCAACACCGACTTCTTGTGACTTCCTGTTCACGACAAGACGTGCCTTATATCGTTCCAATGAACCATCTGCATGAAACTTATGACGGAAAATCCAATGGCATCTAATAATGTTAGTATCCCGGGGATGAGGAACTAAGTCCCACATATTTTGTTTAAGAAATGCATTAAATTCAGTAGTCATGGCAGTGTTCCAGTTAGGGTCCAGAAGAGCGGTTTTAGGACTGGAAGGAATAGGAGATATGGACTGTGTGTGAAGGGAGAAGGGAACATTGGGTTTAAAAATACCGTCTTTGGAACGAGTTAATTGCATTGGGTGTGACGGTGGTGGTGGTGGAGGAGGTGGTGTATCCGGAGGTGAAGGCACCAGGGAAGCCGTAGGAGTGGGCTGTGGGGGTTGGGGGTGCCGTAGTGGCGGATGACGGAGGCTCAGGTGCTCCGACAGAAGGTATGGGTGGGGGATTTGTGGTGGAGTGGTGTTGTAAGTATGGTGATGGTGGAGTATCGTCAAGAAATTCATAAGATTGAATGTGGTGTTTTGATGAGTTTGAAAAGGGAAAGATAGTTTCAACAAAAGTGACATGGCGGGAGATAAAGAGTTGTTTGGTTGAGATATCTTGACATAGGTAGCCACGGTGGTGTAATGGGTAACCGAGGAAAACGCAAGGAGTGGACCTAGGGGTTAATTTGTCTTGGGTAGTAGAGGATGTGTTGGGGTAGCAAAGACACCCAAAGGTGCGGAGATGAGCATAAGAAGGAGTTCGTTGATAGAGTATGGTGGTGGGAGTATGATTTTTAATTGCGGAAGAGGGTAGTATGTTGAGGAGGTAAGTGGCGAAGTGAAGAGCATAAGACCAATAAGAAGGAGGAACGGAAGCATGAATAAGGTTTGTACGAATGATGTTATTTAATCTGCGAATAAGACGTTCGGCTTTTCCATTTTGGGGAGAAGTGTACGGACATGAGAAGCGGAGATGCATGCCGTGAGTGTCACAAAATGTGTGGAATTGGGAGTTATAGAATTCGCGACCATTGTCGAATTGTAAAGTTTTAATTTTCTTTTCAAATTGGGTGTTAATGTAAGTGTAAAAGTTGGAAAAGATAGTAAAAACTTGTGATTTATATTTTAGTGGAAAGGTCCATATAAAGTGTGTAAAATCATCGAGTATGACAAGGTAATATTTATGGCCTAAGGTTGAATGAACGGGGGAGGTCCATAAGTCGACATGCAATAAATCAAATGGGCTAAAAGTACGAGAAGAAGATGAACTAGAATTTAAACGACAATGTTTTCCTAATGAGCAAGAATTACAAGTACCAATGTCACTAATTTTATAAGGAAAAAAATTATTATTTTTAAGCAAAGGAAAAACAGAAGTCCCGGGTGGCCGAGGCGATTGTGCCAAATGGTTGGAGAAACGGTATGAAGTGCTAGAGGTGTGGAATGCCCATTGTCACCCCTTTTTCGGTAGAAAACTACACTTCCACGTATGCCATATGCTTCCTTACGAGATTTGAGGCAGTAATTTTGGAAACAGTTAACTCCGTGTAACCTCCGCTGCTTCTATCCTCAATCATACGCCTCATCTCTCCCACTCCATAATAAATCGTCTGCTTCAATTTCTTGATTTCTTAGGGTTTTCAGTTTTTCACATATACAAATCAAGGCTGAAGTATTATTTTGGTGTATACTCTATTGTTGATTTGAGTAATTGCTACGTATGTTATGGATGTCAAGGTTCTGGAATGATTCAGCAAATGCAACTCCATCGTTCGTAAGGCATTTTGATTTTCATTCATCCCTGTACCTGATTTTTTTTTAAAAGCGGGTTTCAATATCCAATTTTGGCTAGGGGTGATTTGAATTATTCCTATTAACATGATGGGTGGATTGAGTAATGGGTCGGATTGAAATTCTTATTCAGTACACGTCAAAACAATACGTTCCGGGTTTGGTTGACCCAATTACACTTTTGATGCTTCAAATTCAAATGTCCGACTGTTTTTTTTTTTTTTTAAATTACAGCAAAAATTTGGTGCTAACTTTGATCAATAATTCTCAAGTGGAAGTTTGTAAATATGTAGCCACTTCTTTTTCTTCAGGTAGGTAATCACACAATTTATTCGTTTCTGGTTATAATTATGAATTGTCAACATAAAATTCGATTTACCTAATAAAATCTGATTTTATCATATTAAATTCGATCTGTAATTGTAAGCTCTATTTATAATTTTTGTTAATTAAATTCAAATATGATGTTTTAAATTTGGCGAATCTAATTACAGATTGGTGTTAAGAAGGTTGCACATATGATGAAATATCCTTATGCACAAGTCTAGGAGAATCAGTCTACTACTGAGCCTATTCCAGAAGTTACCACTTCAGCAATGGCTAAGGTATTATTTTGTATTTAATTTACATTTCTTTCATAAATTAATATTATGGCTGGTTTTTGATCTTTCTGTTTGGCAGAGAGCACTTGACTTATCTACTGTTGAGGGTTACAGTGAATATGGAGCTGAACAAGGTGAAAGGGTATCATTTTAGGCAAACCTTAGAATGGAAGAATATGACATATTTATATCTGATGGTGTAAAATTTGATAGGAAATATTCTCTAGTTACTTCCTTGATTATTTCGGTTAATACTTTGATCATAAGGTATGTGGAAATTTATTTTAATGTACGCATGTATAGGAGATATGACTTGAAAAGTTGTTTTCTTTCATTATGTTTATGTAAAGTTAAGAGAAGTATATTAGTTTTATATTTTATATTAATATGTATCAACATGCAACATATATAATCCTCAGTGATTTTGGTTTATATCCATGATCGATCTGAATGTCTCTTTTGCAAGCAACAAGTGCTAGGTTAAAATAGCAAGATGCATTTAATATATCACATATTATACATAATATTTTAAATTGTGTGTGCATGTATTAAATTGAATTTGGTATGTGATTGTTTTATTATAAATTGTGTGTGCAGGCCTGCAAGTTTCACAATAGCATTGTTTTAATTTAATTTGTGATTGTTATATTATGAATTGTGTTTTATTATGATTGTTTTAAAAGTATTCATGCGTACGTATTCATTTTACTTTTTAAAAGTCCCAAAATGCAGTCTTTTATATCACAACTTTTGCCTTCACAGGTGGAGATCAGGTGTCCATTACTCTGGTAATATGCACCAGCGGCAAATAGAATAAGAAATTGCCCAACTATATCTACTATAATGAGCTATACCAGCAATAAATGAGAAAAGTTCCTGCGCATAATTCCTAATTTTAATATATTAGTTCTAACTATATTTTTAAAATAAATATATACTTAATAATACGGAAGTTGGGTGTTCAATAGAGATGATGAAATTTGATACGGGCGGGTCAAAAGCGGTTTTTATATTCTCCAAAAGCCCTTGGTGAAATTGAATCTGCTGAAGTAGAGTTATATTTAATTAATCATTATGTTATTTTATGTTACTCACAATATAGGAATTGATATATTCGATTGTGTGGGTTCATTTTATTGTGACAACTTGGAGAATATTAAAAGTGAACCGGTATGAGGCTTATTTACCATTTGGTTTCTTTATTATTATTTTTTTTAGTAAATTACATAAATCATTTCTATAGTTAGTATGAAATTATGGATTTCATAGGACAACTTTTTATATTACACAAGTAGTATATAATATTTGTTAAAGTATTTGGAATTTTTTTTGAATAATTTTATGGGCCACCCGTGATTTATCACGGGTTATAGGCTAGTTACCTACTAAAATATAATGCGGTTTACTTAAACGATATAAGTGAGAAAAGTTACCTGCCGTGCTAGCAACGTGTGATGTGGAACCCGTATCCATGTACCAAGAGTTATCCGGCATATTAAGGCGCATGGTATTTTGAACGATGCGTCTAGCTCGGTTGGAGTTATCGAGTTGTCGTGCATAGGGTACGGTGCACCCATGTAGTAAGCCTGTTGTGGAGTGTGCGGGTGTGGACCGAGAATGCCCTGCTGTTGGCGGCCCCCGCGACCACGAAAACCGGGTTTGGCAGGGTTGGATGGAGAAGTATCTGACATGATGATGCAAGAGTAGGTGTGCAGCTAGGTAGTGTTTTTTCAAGAAAAATAGAAAGAACAAAAAAAAAAGTTGTTCGAATATGATGCACAAGAACAAAGTGACTGTCACGTAATTGTGATTGCCAAATAAAAAACAAAGTGAAGTGGAATTAATCGGAGTATATAGGTTATTGTGCACAAGAGTGGCGGTGGAATAAAAGAAAAAAGAAAAAAAAATGAGAGGTGAAGGTAATTGTGATTATGTGAACACGAATAAGATATACAAGAATGACGGCCGTTCGAGATTTTCAAGAAAGAAAATAGGTTTAGGTGTCCCACATTGAAAAATGACGCCACACGTGGGGGACGTGTTGAGATGTCCCATATTGGACAACAGATGAACCAGTAATGTGCTTATAAAGATACTGGGCTACTCCTCTTACAACCAATTGGTTTTAAGATAGAACCCCACAAACTGACAGATCGCAACGATGATGCTCAGAACAAAACCAGACCGAGAACTGAGGTAATTTCTTCGACTTTTTTTATTTTTACTCGGTTTTGGACCGAACCGAATCGTTCGGAGCCGAACCGGTTGGAACCGAGAACTAATTTTTCATCAAAACTAGAACCAAGAACCGAAACGATGTAGCTCGGTTCGGTCCAGTGTGCATCTACGGTTCCGGTAGGTTCTCGGTCCAATTTGCACATGCCTAATACAAATGTAATCACGTTCACAGAGTTACTGTTCTTTCTTCCTTTTGGTAACTTGGGTTTCGACTCGCATTTATGAGCCGATTAATCGCTGGATGTTCACCCACTTTGCGGATAGTCCGGGAGTTGACACAGGTGAACAACCGTGGTCTCAATAGAATATTTTTGTTGCTCCTAGCATTCGAACTTGGTCGGAGACCAAGCTATTACCACTAGGATACCCCTTGTGGTTAAAAAGTGAGGGTTGGCAATGTAGGGTCCCACAGAATATTAAGTTCTACACGGTTGCGATTGGGTAGGAGGGTTTTGAGGTTGTTAAGTGGGGGACGGCCCCGGCCACGCCTTTTGAGTCATACACGATAATGTAAATGTTGGAATTATGTGCACAGTTAGTCAACCTATGATGATATATCCATGCCTACGAAACACTTAAGGGTCACACCGGTGAGTGCATGTAATACGAGCAAGATATGCAATGATACTACAAAGAGGAATGATTCATCATAGTCATTATGAATCAGTTAAGTATTAAGTTAAGTTTAACTTATTACTGGATTACTTTAACTAACTAATTAATACAAGTATTTGTACATTTATCAGTTGAGTAAATATACAATGTGTTAATTAAAGATTATCCATGATATGTTTTAAAGCTATTAAATCATATAGTGATTGGATAATATTATTGTCTAATTAATTGTTAAAGGTATAAACCACAAGTATATATTTCGTGTATATGGGTACCGAAATATATAAGTGTATAATACTAAAACATTTGACAATTAAGTGTGACAATAATAACTAGTAAAACTATAAGGGTTTAAAGTGTAAGAGATAAGTTTAATTAAGAGATTGATCTTAATTAAACTAGAAGAGCCCTAAGTGAAAGTCCTTCTATTATATATAGAAGGCTTAAGGCTCCCTTATTTGATTACACCACATCACACGAAAACCCTAGCCCCCTCTCCTCCTCCATTCGGCCGAGAGCAAGCAACACCATCACTTGGTGTTCTTCGTTCTTCGTGTTCTTCGTGTTCTTCGAGTTTCGAAGTACAAGTTCATTGCTTAGATCAACTAGAAAGTCGCTCGATTTGTTCATCATCAGTGGACTATCTTAAGCAAGCAATAAGGTATGTTTTGGGAAACCCTTTTCTCCCTGTCCCTCTTGTTCGACGGACGAACCAAGAACCCTAGGGTCTTGGTCAGTGTTCGATGAACACACACAAGCATTGTGTTTGTTTGGGTTATTCGTACAAGGTTTCTTTCTTGTTAATCTAATCTAGATTTCCAACATCCCAATCCTTTAGGGTTTAAGGATTATGTTTAATCCCAGTTCCGCGTTTAGGTATTAAATCACCTAGTTGGTTTTAACCGGTTAAGAACACATTCATGTTCTTACTAGTATGGTCGAACCAAGCATACTAGGAGGTTGACCCAAGTGGTCGATCAGTGTTATGAAACCCTACAGTGGTATCAGAGCGTTGGTTTATAAATCTAAACTAGATTAACAAAGTTTGTTTGTTTAATTTCCAACTTTCTTTTCTTTATTTTGTTCCTTTTTCTTTTTCCTTCCTTGTGTTTTTCGAAAAAGGGCAAGAACCCTAGACCAAGAACATTAAACTAGTTTAGTTTAATTGGTCATAAGGATTCAACCCTAATAATCTTCGAAAACCATACAGAACCCTAGGACCAAGCACATTAAACTAGTTTAGTTTAATTGGTCAAAAGACTTCTTTCCCTAACCCTAGTATGTTCGAAATCTAGAAGAATCCTAGGATCAAGAATGTCAAATTTTTTGGTCAAAAGGATTCTTTCCTTATTCTTTGATCTTCAAAATCTAGGACCAAGTATATTAAACTAGCTTAGTTTAATTGGTAAAAAAGGGATTCTTTTCTTTATCAAGATTTTCGAGATCTAGGAGGATACTTGGACACCAAGTTTGATTAAACTAGCTTAGTTTAATTGGTGGAAAAGCTTCTTAGGCTTTAAGGAATTTTTCGAAATCCCTAGAAGTTATCTAGGACCAAGAACATTAAACTAGTGTAGTTTAGTTGGTTAAAAGAATTAAGTAAGATAATAATCTAAAACCTAGATAATTAAGCAAGTTCATGTTTAATAGGTTTAATTATTATTTTAGTAGATTTATTGAAACTAGTTCTTTAAACCTAGAAACTTAGACAAAGTTTTATTGTCTATAAGGTTTGAATTAAAAAGTTTAAATAAATTTATTAAGGTTATAATCTATCCTAGAATTTAAACAAAGTTTATTGTTTAGATAGGATTGATTAGGATTAATCTTTTAATAAATATTGTCTTTGATCAAGAAAGTTAAAAGTCTAGTTTTGATTGACCAAGAACAAGATTAGGGTTTGACTAATTAATAAAAGGGAATTAATGAGGGTTAAAAGAAGTGTTAATTTTTAAGTTCTAAAATTAACAAGATGTATATATATATATATATATATATATATATATATATATATATATATATATATATATATATAAAATTTCGGAATTTTTAAATATTTAAAAGAAAAATGAATTTTAAAAGATAAAGTAGTTTATACGTATTTTAATTAGATCAACTTAAAATACATAGATGTAATATTCTTATTAGAATTGTATAAGTTTATTTTAAAGTAATGATATATATATATATATATATATATATATATATATATATATATATATATATATATATATATATATATATATATATATATTAAATACAAGATTAAATGGAACATTAAAAGGTAATGTTATTTTGATCTTAAAGGATAATAGTATAACTAGTTATTGTACAAGTTATTATATAATTGAAACTAGAAAGTGCAAAGTTATGATTTCATTATAACTAGAAATTGTACAAGTTAAAATTATATGATAAACTAGAAATATACAAAGTTATATATTATTATTATTATTATTACTATAAGGTGTATAAAGTTGTAAGTTATTATAACTAGATAATTATACAAGTATAATATAAGTATTTTACAAGTCATGTAAGATACTAGATTAATGATCAAGGAATAGATAACAAGAGAACTTTATAACTTATATTTAATTAGTCCAAGTTAAATGTAAGAAAGGTTTAAACAAACTAAGAATTATTATATATAGTCCTTATACAATAAATTTATTAGTTTTACCAAATATAAACCGGTGATTGTGTTTGCTTTAGTTCCATCATGGTTGTTGGAGCTAGTGGGAGCTACACAAGAAAATCACAAAGTTTATAAATGTGTCGCTAAAACATAATTTTTGGTCAAATGTAATAAGTCAAAACAAATGTTTAATTCTATTATTAAACATGTGAAAAACAAGGTGTGTTAAACTAGATTTATGATCCAAGTTTATAAATCATAAAAGAATTAAAAGTTTAATATAAGTTTTAAAGTTTTTCAAGTAAGATAAAACAAGTAAGTTTTATTGTAGATAAGGTTTTTCACAAAACCTAGTAAAACGTTTTGTACACCTCGTTTTAGGAATACATATAAATCGCGCAACTTTTGAAAATATAAGTTTTAAAGAAAAAGTTCTTAAGATTTAAAAAGGGTGTCTTGTAGAATTCTTGAATTCACAAGTCACACATTTTTAAACAAGGATTAAGATTGGAATTAAGGTTTAAGTTTAGTTTAAGACTTAAACAAACCCAAGAAAATCTTAGATCTAAGTACTATCCACCTAATGGAACACCTCACTTGTTAAACGATATTAATATTGTAAGGAGAAAGAACCTTAGATATGAATTCAAATCATTGCGAATGTTAGGGTGCGTAAGGTTCTGTGATAATCGGGAGTCCCGACGCAGAGCATCGCAGTGTCTTAGATGGCCTGATCTACTTTGGTGATAATCGGGAGTCCCGACCCAAAAAGTACTTGAGTAGAATAAACATACTAGACTTTATTACTAACTTAGAAATGTACAATTAGATTGTACAAGGTTGTAGTAAGTTATAAGTCTAAAGATTCTACGACCCCTAGGAATCGTGTCAAGTCTTCATACGATCGGTAAGGATGTTACCTACCAGAAACAGCATGTCTCGCCGGGAAGTACCCAAACCTTGCGGCGAGAATGTGATATATGGATCCTAGGCCTAAAATATTAATTATGAGTTTATAATATAATTTAGAGAATGTTTATCGATGATTACTAATTAAATTGGGTTTGATTGTAGATGGCAGCAACAACCACAACGATAAGCTACAACAAACTCTCGCGATGTTTCTTTCTAGGAAAGAAAGAATTGACTGGGTCAAATTTCCTCAATTGGAGACGTGATTTTAAGATCATGCTCAGACAAGAGAGGGATAGGATTGACCGAGAAAGAAACGTATTGAAATCCCCTGCCAAGGATGAAGGAAACGAACCAGGACAAGCATTTTACGCTTGTAAAGCGTTCGCTTCTTGCAAGATGGCTAAGGGAAGATCAGTAGGTGCACATGTCATGAAAATGAAAGTGCACGTTGATCACCTTACTAGACTTGGTCACCACATGCCATTGCAGTTAGCAATTGACGTTATACTCAACTCATTATCCGCTGACTACAAATTCTTTGTGGCGAACTACATCAAACATGATATGGATAATTCCATTCCCGAGCTACAATCCATGCTCGAGGCTGTTGAGTTGAATATTGGGACCAATTCTAAAAGGGATCGCACAACTGATGATAGCGATAGAGAAGGGGAAAGTGGTAAAGGAAAGGGTAAAACCAATCCTAACCAAGGAGTGCCAAGTGTTAAAGGTGTCAAAAAAAAGGTCAATAAGGTGAAGCCTAACACAGCGAGGACCGAGAATCAGTGCTTCAAATGTGGCGAGGCTGGGCATTGGAAAAGAAATTGTCCAAAGGGTGCAAATGGTGGAGGAATTGCAAGTTCCTCAGGTAACACAACCACACTTTTTAATCACTTTTTAGATACTTGTAAAGTACATTACGAGTAATCTAACTTTTGCAATCGTTTATTGTAGGAGGGGATGGAAAGTGATGATGACCGGCATGAGATGGTGATGATCCCACGAGCATCAAGATTTTATAATTCAGTATTTTATGGATCCAGTAAAAACAATTTTATTTTATTGTTTGAATAATCATTTTATTTTATGTTAAAACAAGGTTTTTAGTTTTAATCAATTCGAATCCATGATTGAATTATATTGTGTTATGTGTGCATGTGTGACGATTACACTAGTAAAGGTTTATGACTAGATTGTAAGTTAAGTTTTTGATTTACTTAATATTTCATGTTTAACTTGTTTGCTTGTTGTATGAATGAATAATGTCTTAAAAGGCTCAAGGTACTTAGATACTAGAAATTAGAAGTTCTTCTAATACAAGTATTTAAGAGTTTTATGGAAGCATAAGGTTCAAAAGCTATTGAACTTAGTTAAAACATCTTAAGTAATAGTCATTACTTATGATAGTGCGTTTTAAAGTATTAAGCATTAATATAGCATGATTATATTGGATATAATCAAGATGAACTTTAAGAGTATTATTACAAGTGTCTCATACTTGCAATAAATGATTTAATCAAGTCATACTTCCATAACAAGGAAAGTTGGATATTCGCAAAATCCAAGAAATGACTTAGAGATTAAATAAACTCTTAAAATGGTCAAACTATATTAAAGTTTTTAATAACTAAATGTATTAAACGCAAGTGTTTTATACTTGTAACTAATACATTGTTTATTCAAGTCATAATTCTCTAATAGGAATAATGAATATTTAAGAAATCCAAGAAATGACTTTGACATTAAATGAAGTTCTTAAAATAATACTAAAGTGTTTAAGAATTGAAAGTATCATCTCAAGTGTTTTATACTTGTTAGATACAATATTCAATAAAAGCAATAATTCCCTAAACAGGAATAGTGGATATTCGCAAATCCAAATGATGATCTTAATTATTGATAGAATTCTTAAAAGATTAAACTACAAGTTATTGACTTGGTCAAAGTGGTAGTTTAAATTGATGCTTAAATTCCATAAAAGGTGGTGGGAGCTATGACTAACATAATTCATTAAAGACATTAATGAATTTAGTAAGTTAGTGAGACATTAACAACAAGGAATTACCAAGTCGTTAGCCAAAGAGTTAAGAGAAATAAATGATCACTGATATTATTGCAAGCATAATAGCATGGTCAGAACTCTTGTGATTAATTATTGCAAATCTAATAGAATGTTCACACTCCAGTGAATAAGTTAATCATTTAAAGGAAATTTCTTTAACTAGTAAAAGTATCTACAAATCAAGTAGCTAAAAGAGATTTAGTTACAAGGCAAGTTTTATAGATTCAAGAAACTAAATGAGTAATTTTCCAATCCTCCTATGTTTACCGAATCATATAAAAGGGGCAAGACTAGAATATGTTCTAATGTTGCATGAACAATATCTAGCAAAGACAAAAGTAATTGTATTCTTAAAATACTCGTCTTATGTCTTTAGTTTAATAGAAATGACTAAATTGTAATTAGTGATAAAAGTTACAATTAAGAGTCATTGAGCAATCAACACAAACGCAAAGAATAAGTAATGATCCAGTAATAATTCGGTATCTATATCCAGTGAGGAATAATACATGAGTTAGTATCATTGTTATTCAGACTTTGTATGTTTTACAATATCCATGAATAAAAGTCTCTTTATTGAAAACAATATAAATCCATGACTACTCGTCTTGGTGGGAACCTTGATGGGACGATAACGTGATCGCGATATTTGGTGGTAGATTCGAAGTTCTTCGAAGATAGCTACACAAGTTTTGTGTAAACCAAATATCGGTGATATTCAGTTGGAGCTCGACGAAAATTGGATTGACCACCGTGACAATACTTCGTGGTTGAAAAGTTCAAAAGTATTTTTCACTAGGATTGTCCTTAAGCCTGAGGTATTTGGTTTGGGATTCAATGACTAATGTACTTTGGTTCGTCTTAGACAAGCCTGAAATATGGTTGTCATCGAGGTCTTACTGGGTACAAAGGGAATTGTATTTTGAATCGAAATATAACAAGATGGTAATTGCGCCTCCTTTCTTGGAGAGATATTTATGGGTCCCTTGACATGATAAAAACTGACAAGTGCATGGCCATGCCCAAACGAACTGATTTGTTCTTTGTCGTTTATTACAACAGTTTAAGTCAAGAAGTCAAGAAATGATTGTGAATACATGAGTTGATAATTTCTACCATGCTCGTATTCGTTATCACAAATATCGTGCTGCAAGGGATGAACCTAACAACGTTACCTAAGAAGTAAAGACGGAGTGTTCTTTACTAGGCAACGCTATTAAAAGAGTTCATCAAAAAGTATACCTGGGTTACATAAGCTGTTTTTATGGGGTTGGTTACCTACATGACTGTAGCTCGTATCATTAAGATAGAGGTTATGAACTTGCATAAGTGGGAGTCTGTTGGAATTATGTGGACAGTTAGTCAATATATGATGATACATCCATGCCTACGAAACACTTTAGCGTCACACCGGTGAGTGCATGTAATACGAGCAAGATATGCAATGATACTACGAAGAGGAATGATTCATCATAGTCATTATGAATCAGTTAAGTATTAAGTTAAGTTTAACTTATTACTGGATTAGTTTAACTAACTAATTAATACAAGTATTTGTATATTTATCAGTTGAGTAAATATACAATGTCTTAATTAAAGATTATCCATGATATGTTTTAAAGCTATTAAATCATATAGTGATTGGATAATATTATTGTCTAATTAATTGTTAAAGGTATAAAACACAAGTATATATATTTCATGTATATGGGTACCGAAATATATAAGTGTACAATACTAAGACATTTGACAATTAAGTGTGACAATAATAACTAGTAAAACTATAAGGGTTTAAAGTGTAAGAGATAAGTTTAATTAAGAGATTAATCTTAATTAAACTAGAAGGGCCCTAAGTGAAAGTCCTTCTATTATATATAGAAGGATTAAGGCTCCCTTATTTGGTTACACCACATCACACGAAAACCCTAGCCCCCTCTCCTCCTCCATTCGGCCGAGAGCAAGCAACACCATCACTCGGTGTTCTTCGTTCTTCGTGTTCTTCGTGTTCTTCGAGTTTCGAAGTACAAGTTCATTGCTTAGATCAACTAGAAGGTCGCTCGATTTGTTCATCATCATTGGACTATCTTAAGCAAGCAATAAGGTATGTTTTGGGAAACCCTTTTCTCCCTCTCCCTCTTGTTCGACGGACGAACCAATAACCCTAGCCTTTTATCGATCTTTCTTATAGGCTGTAGTACCTACCCTTAGAAGACAGCTTAGTGTTCGACGGACACACACAAGCATTGTGTGTGTTCGGGTTATTCGTACAAGGTTTCTTTCTTGTTAATCTAATCTAGATTTCCAACATCACAATCCTTTAGGGTTTAAGGATTAGGTTTAATCTCAGTTCCGCTTTTAGGGATTAAATCAGCTAGTTGGTTTTAACCGGTCAAGAACACCTTCATGTTCTTACAAGTATGGTCGAACCAATCATACTAGGAGGTTGACCCAAGTGGTCAATCAGTGTTATGAAACCCTTCAGTAAAAGTATCATTGCAAATTGTACAAATATACCAAATAATGATTGTGGTGCATGGATAAAAAAAATGTGGTACATGATGACCCTGCCCTGAACCCGTGACATTCGCTTTGAGTGTAGAAGTGTTGAGTAATGTCCCACATTGGACAAATAATGAACCTGTAATGTGCTTATAAGGGTCTTGGGCTACTCCTCTTACAACCAATTGGTTTTAAGATGGAACCCATAAACTTTCATGGTATCAGAGCAATGTTCACCCGTAGTTGGTCGAACGCCCACGCGGACCACACATAACCCACAAATATATCCACGTGTTAGGCGCGGAAAATGACGTCACACGTGAGGGGGCGTGTTGAGTAATGTCCCACATTGGACAAATAATGACCTTGTAATGTGTTTATAAAGGTTCTGGATTACTCTTTTTACAACTAATTAATTTTAACATGGAACTGCATAAACTTACAAGAAGTAATAGCCAGTTTGGCTAACCCTATTGTTTAGTAACTTTTTTAGGGCATTCTCTCTTTCATGTATATATTGATTACGATTGAATTAATAAATGGGCCATCTACACAATCGTCAATTTGAGTTTAAAGCTAAATGGGCCATCCACACAATCAAGAGGAAAAGGCTGCTAGAATTCTGGTGTCCTTACTTTTATCTACATTTAGAGGTGCACATCCGGACCTGTTCTTTTAACCGAACTGGTTTTAAAACTGGTTTGAAACCGGTTTAGTAGTTGGACAATACGGATACGATCGGGACCGGCGGATCATAGCTGGATGGGTTTTCTCACGCGTTTAAAAACCGTTTTCAAAAACCGGTTTTCCGAAAAAACCCGGATAAAAGACTGTTGAAAAAACAGGATAAAAAACCCGTTTTCCGAAAACCGGATAGAAAACCGGTTTACACTGCAGTCAAAATATTACCGTTAATATAGCCGTTTTTTGACCGTCGGGGTCGATCTTTTTACCGGTTTTTGCATCTTAAAGTCTCTAATTCCCATATAAATACCCCTTAGGTGTTTAGGATCAATCACCACTCAAAACACTCTCATATTTAGCTTATAAACTCACAAAAGACTTAGAAACGCAAGTTATCTTTGCTATGGCTTCCAACTCTCAAGCTTCGGTTGGTATGGTCGAATCTTCAACCGACGTTACCGTTGTTAAAGTACTTCTTACAAAGAGAAATCCGGAGATTTGGTGTCATTTCAATTTATGTTTGATGTCGGATTTAAAACTCTCAGGCTTCCAACTCTTGTATTGGATTTTAAACTTTTGTATTTGGATATCATGCTTTAATTAAAACTCTATTATTATTGCATTTTTACATATTTTGTAAAAAAAAGGAAAGAAAGCGTTAACCCGGTTTTTAAACCGACCCGACCGACCAAACCGTTCCAATCTGGTTTTTAAACTGATCCGATCCGGCCAAACCGATCCGGTTTTGACCGGGTTTAGAACTTCACCTGTAAAACCGATTTTAAACCGAACCGGTTTTGACAAAACCGGTTTTGACCGGAGTTGACTAAAACCGATCCGGTTTTTAAACCGGTTCGGTTTTCAAAAATGTCCGATTTGTGCACCTCTATCTACATTTGGGTCGATTAGCTTTGTCTTGTTAAAAAAACGAACTTATCCTCAAAATGTTTGTTTTCAAAAGACAATACCTCCTTTGTGAGGAGATTCAAGTTACATGACCATCATTATTGTGTGTAATAGAAATGGAGTTGAAAAGTTAACATGCTTTAGTAATGGTACTTGGGGACTTTATTGCAGAGTAAAAACAAGAACACAAATTAATCTAGTTGATTCTTAAAAATATCCAAGACAATCTAATCTAGATAACATTGATTTAAAGAATGTCGTGGATTTGGTCTTTAAAATATGTTTACCTCAAGAACATAAATTTTGGCTAAATATCAACTTTCATAAAATCAAAATCTAAAAGGCCTAGCTTTTCGAATGAGTCAAAAAGACGAATGGACCGAAAACTAGGCATAAAACAAAGTTAAAACATTAACGAAAAAATAATAAAAGGACGTGTTCCTCTACATGTGGGGTGTGTGGTTTCACACTGCTAAGGTCTTAACTAATGACAATTTGAAAATTTTCATGAATTTGGCTCAAAACTCGAACACAAAAAATTGGCTCATGTGTTTGTCGACTTGCTCTTTCTAATTTGCTCATGTTACTGTGGTAGAAATAAGGGTTACCGCGGTCGAAAAACCGAACCGAAACCGTACAACGAAAACTGAAAATGATGAATTTTCAAAACCGAAACCGAACGATTACATGTTTTTAGTTCGGTTTTCGGTTCAGTTCGGTCTTTTCAACCCCAAATGCTCACCCCTAGGTAGAACGCTTGGTGATGGAATGTTAGCAATAGACTTGCTCTTTCTAATTTGCTCCAGATATTCGTTTCATTCACTTAACGTTCTAATGATGCATCAGAGTAATTGCCATCATCATAATCAGGTTCATATTCAGCATATGTTCTACTATCACCAAAATTTTTATCATTTTCACCTAAATTTTGATGTAAAATCCATCAGCTTTTTTAGCTCCTACCATTTTTGTAATCAAACAATAAATGGTTTACACACACAAATAAAGCACTATAGTACCCTCAAAATTTCGACATTCAAATTCAAGGGCTAAATTTGGTTGATTTTAATGTTGGTGTGACAAATATGAGTGGAAATACCTTAACTTAGACATGCACATATGCTAGCCAAGCACAAATATTTTACCTTCGATTGATTTAGGTTGTTCGACCTTTAACTTTGATAACTGCAAATGAGAGACGAAAAATGTATGTGATTACTTAAAAGAACATTCAATCCATAGTTTGATGATTTAGGAGATGAAATTTGAAGATGAAAAAAGGGTTTTAGTGAGAGAAAGTTGAGAGAGAGGGGAGTGAACTTTGGAATTGTATTTGATAAATTGTGCAAAGTTACAATTAGTGATTTAGAATGAACCTTTTATACCTTATCACTAATTGTCTAGCTTAATCCTAATTGCTAGCTTAATGATATACAATGTGACAATTCTAGTCCCTAGATTATTGAGTACAACATAAATATGTCCTAACAATATATTAGATCTTTTTTTATTCAAATTGTCGTAGAGTGGAAAGTAAGTTTTGTGTATTAAATTAGATTGACATGAGCTCCATGATAATCTAAACAATTTTGGGGCTTTCAAGTTTGGATTATTTTTTAATTGAACATACCCCAACGTTTAATTTTCAGATATATCACCGACATATAATCTTTTTTTACGCGAAAGTGTTCTACACTTTTAGTTGAAAATTGAGGAGTGTCATATACACTCCCGGACACCAAAGAAGTCCGCCCATGTGACCAACTAACGGTAAAGAGATTACATGCAGGGGCAGATCTCTTGTAAAGCCACATTAGCATGCACTATATAAGTATATATTACACAAAAAAACATTCTTTAGGGTAGATTTCTTCGACATTTTTTGTGTGTTACGATGTTACTATCGGATTAAAAACCTTATCAAATAACCCAAAGCAATCTTAAAAAAAACCGAAGTATTAGCCAATACAATACAAACACAAAAGTCAACCTAGAATCTAAACTAATTAAAAAAACCCAAAGTGTGTGGTTTGTGTTGTGCATAGCGGTTACCTGCTAATAAGCCCAAAACAAAGTTGGAAAATATACAGGAGCTGGCTAGCGAGGGGCAATTAGTTATTGTCTTGTAGGTTGATGGAATTAGTTCTTCATTTTTGTTTAGGGGCGCTGCCCTAAGACCCCGTAAGGGGGCGGCGCTCTCTTGAACCCCACCTATTTTTATTCTCGTAATGGTACTACTGCCGATGGGAATTTCTAATTTCACCCCTAACTACATGTAACGACCCGAATTTTATGTTAAATAAATTATAAAAACAAAATATGATAAATAAGGATAAATCATTTAAGGAACGTAGGAATTGGTTTCGTGTCATTTGGACATCGTATGAGAAAGTTATGGACGAAACCGTGTCGAAGCAAAGGTCGAAAATTGCAGCATGTGCTGCATAACTCAAGATAGCGGCGCTATCTTGGGATAGCGACGCGATTTCTCGCGTTTCAAACAGAAACTTGAAATAGCGTAAGAGAATAACGACGCGATTTAACGCGGGCATCAGATAGCGACACGATTCTTAGATAGCGACACGATTCTTAGATAGCGGCGCGATTTCTTGTCTGAACAACATTAAATTCGGGATTAGGCTCATATAATGACCCACAAACCCTAGTTTCTCTCCCATATGAGTTTGTATACGTTTTTGAGTGGAAAACATCATTTGGAGCCGATTTCTTCATCAAATCTCGTGATTCTTCACTCCTAGTTGAAGACTAAAGGTAAATCTTCAGTCCCTGATCTTTGAAGCTTTAGATCTATGGATTTCTAGGGTTGGGGTTGAAACCCTAGTTATTGGGTTGGTGATTAATGGTTAAATAAAGGTTGTATATACTTAGTACATGGTATTTTAACCAAGGAAACAAGTGTATGGTTATGATTTGTGAGAATCATAAGATTGGTTAACCTAGGGTTTTGGAAATCACCAAAATTGGGGGAAAGTATTATCTAAGGGTTTCTAATAATAAAAGGTTTTATTATTAGTAGTATTTGTTGTTGAACAAGTTGTGATTGTCATATTAGGGATTTCGGTGGATTCTTAAAAGTGTGCAATCTTGGGAAAAGGAAGAATTGTATTTCAGAAACACCTTTGGAGCACTAATTGCTAAGGTGAGTACGTGTGGACTTTACTGGGTACATAGCCATTGAAATATTTTATTATATGTATTTAGTCTGTTTGCTTAATTGGGTAGACTATTAGTATGTAGAGTTAGTTATATATTATTATGAATATTAAAACTAACTTGTTTGATGATTGACGAGATAGCCAAGGGCTTAGATGGAATAACTCCAAAAGTTTTGATGAGTGATAGATTGGTGGTGATTCGGGGGATCCCCGGTCACTTTGGATGGGGCGGATTGGGCGTCAACCCATGGACCACCATGTGATAGGAGGCTTGCTAACCAGACGTGATCCGGCTAGAAGTCGGGTAACGGTAGATTGGCGATTACCTCTTGCCGTTATTAAGGCGGGGGATCCCCGATTAATAAGTACGTGTGATGATGGATTATTTGGAGATGTTCCATATAACTAGTTACGATTGCTAGGAAAGCAAAATCGATAGGGTCACATTAGGGTGACTAGACGTATGATGATGAGATATGTATATGTTTATATATAATGTGTTACTTGTTTGTTTATTCGGGGTCTAAACCAATGTTGCTCATGAGACATCTTTGTGTCTCACGTACTACTTGTTGTTTTTGCTATGTACTTAGGTTCGGGATCGAAGATATAGGTACGCATGGATAGAGATATGCGGGGCCTAGAATAGAAGAACATTAGAGCGGATTTATGCTTAACTTTGGTTTTGATCTATTTTGTAACACCAAACTTTATACTCCGATTTTCATACCAAAGGTTTTTGTAAATCCGTATTTTTGGAACGGTTCTTCTATTTATAAAACGATATATTTTGGCAAATGTTTTGCTATAAAATTTGAGGTGTTACAACCTGGTATCAGAGCTATTGTTTAAGTGAATTAGGTTGGATGACCATCCTAGTCTTAGATTGTAGCTATAGGAATGTAAGATTCCTTGAGATCATAGGTTAACCTTGAGACTTTATGTTAAGTTTAGGGTTGAACCTAGGGGGACCTATAGAAGATGTTATAACTATGAAAGTTAATATGGATATGAAGTGTGAGTCTTATGAGACTAATTTATTGTACATAAGGTTCTAAATGTTTAATGTCTTTCGTATAGTCTTGAACGAAAGAAAATGGTGAACACACGTAGAACTGGAAAGGCTCCACAAGATCAAGGGAATGACATACCTCGTGTTGAGGTTGTGGTTGAACAAGGAAGTCAACCGTCAATGCATGATGAGTCGGGTGTCGGAGCTAATAAGACTCCGGTGACTATGGCGGACCTTCAAACTATCATTGATCAAATCAAAGGGATGGTGGCCGAAGAAGTGCACCGTATTATGAGAAACCGTGAAAAATCGGGAAGTGATCGTGAATCCGAAGCTAGATCGGATGAGAGAGCCAGGGGTAGTGGTACCCGAGAGGATAAGTCCTCAACCGGTGGTGGTGGTGGTGATGCCAGGGCAAGGCCCGAGGAAATAGATGGTTGTTCTTTTAAGTCTTTCATGGCTTGTAAGCCAAGCGTGTACACGGGTAGTTCGGACCAGAAGGTGTCTATGAGGTGGATCCGAGAGACCGAGCGTGTAACACCTCAATTTTTAAAATAATATTTAAACACATTTCCATCCAAAATACATAACATTTCATCATTTCCAAATACCGAAAATAAAAAAAACGGTAGGTTTCTTGTTTGAGATTATCGGAGTTTACAAAAAACGGTGTTACAATATATATCTAAGTCATAGGATAAAGGCTCTAACTATGAACACCAAACTAATCTCAACAAGACCTCCTCTCTAACGGGCCTCCTATATCTTCGATCCCGAACCTGAGTACATAGCAAAAATACAAACATAATACGTGAGACAAAATTGCCTCGTGAGATACATGGGTTTTAGACCCGATAAACAACTAGTCACATAATACCATTTATATAAGATAATATTATTAAATTCGTTTGGGTCACCTCTTTTCATTCATCATTGGCCAATGTCAAGATAATCGGAATGCCTCCAATCTATCAAGACTGTCATATCCACGGTAACCGGCATGCCTCCAATCTACCAGGACTCATAGGTATTGGGTAATCGGAATGCCTCCAATCTACCGCTAACCTCAAGGTACCGTAATAACCGGAATGCCTCCAATCTATCACGGCCCTAGGGACATCATCATCATCATTATCTGTCTATCATTACCATGAGCTTATATCTCCATCATTTCTCAATCAATTATCATTTCATCATCATATAAGCAATTCATTAAAAATCACATAATTAACTAAATTACTTATAGACTCGATAAAAACATTTAACATAAAACATTTACTAGCTATGTACCCAGTTTTTGAAAGTTCACATGTACTCACCTTAGCTATGCTATCCAACACTTGTGTTAATCAACACAAATCCTTACTTCCCAATCAAGGAAGTACTTCCAATCTCAAGGTCTTCTTGACCTAACATCATTACCATCATAATAACTAGTAGTTATCGGGCTTGAAAGCCACAAAGTTCTTGTACGTGCACCCCTTCCTTTCCCTCGGCTCGGGGTCACTTTCCTCTTCTTCCGTTGAAGACTTTTCAGTTTGAGCAACACTACTCGACTTGTTTTTTGTGCGGGGTGGAGATTCCTCCCGCCTCTCCCGCTCCTTATGTTCACGGAGGATTCGGTTCACATCTTCATTCACGACATCCCTCATTTGATTGAACATAGTTTGGAGATGCTCCACGGTTATCGGTGTGTGCGTGTTCCTTTCCACACCCGAATTTTCTACTTCATCCCGAGGTGGGGGACCAAACACCGGTTCGGCGATTAAGTTTGAGTCTTGCCCTTGATCAAATGCGCCTCTTCCACTTCTAGTTTGCACCATCTTGCTATAAAAAGACATCAACCAATTAGAAGTCAAATCATCAAAGTAACGCTATCATTGACCGTCCCAATACCAAACATGACCTATTCCTTCAAGGTCATCCCTATTGAACCTACTCTTAAGGTCTCAACGGTCTATTCATAAGTATCCTATGGATCCTATGGTCCTATTAGCTCAGTTTTCTTGTTTGAGATTATCATAAGTATCCTATGGTCAATTCATAAGTATCCTATAAAAAAACGGTAGGTTTTTTGTTTGAGATTATCAGAGTTTACAAAAAACGGTGTTACAAAATATATCTAAGCCATAGGATAAGGGCTCTAACTATGAACACCAGGCTAATCTCAACAACGCCTCTTCTAAACGGACCTCCTATATCTTCGATCCCGAACCTGAGTACATAGCAAAAACCAAAACATAGTACGTGAGACAAAATTGCCTCGTGAGATACATGAGTTTTAGACCCGATAAACAACTAGTCACTTAATACCATTTATATTAAATAATATTATTAAATTCGTTTGGGTCACTTATTTTCATTCATCATTGGCCAATGTCAAGATAATCGGAATGCCTCCAATCTATCAAGACCGTCATATCCACGGTAACCGGAATGCCTCCAATCTACTGGGACTCATAGGTATTGGGTAATCGGAATGCCTCCAATCTATCACGGCCCTAGGGACATCATCATCATCATTATCTGTCTATCATTACCATGAGCTTATAGCTCCATCATTTCTCAATCAATTATCATTTCATCATCATATAAGCAATTCATTAAAAATCACATAATTAACAAAATTACTTATAGACTCGATAAAAACATTTAACATAAAACATTTACTAGGTATGTACCCAGTTTTTGAAAGTTCACATGTACTCACCTTAGCTATGTTATCCAACACTTGTGTTAATCAACACAAATCCTTACTTCCTAATCAAGGAAGTACTTCCAATCTCAAGGTCTTCTTGACCTAACATCATTACCATCATAATGACTAGTTATTAACCACCAAGTTCATCCAATCTTGGTGGAAATCTCAAACCCTAGTTCAAGATTTTCCATCAATAAACCCAATTCTGACTTGTACACATTGATTACAAGTCTACAATGAGTGTTCTACACCCATGGTTAGTCATCCACCCCAAAGATGACATGGTTGGTTCCCCAAACCACCATTTTTACCCATACCAAGCTCACAATCAAGGCAAATAAGCAAGACAAGCAAGAATTCTTACCCTTGATGTTTGAATCCCTCAAGATGATGAAGATTTGAGCTCAAAACCACCCAAATCACCCAAGAATGCTCCAATTTCGGCTGCTAGGGTTGTAGGTTTCGTAGGTGTTATGAAGCCCTATCTTACACTCTAGTTTTATAGTTCAGACTGTCTTTGCAGCTCCCTCGCGCCGTGAAGTGACGCGGGTTTCCCATCTGGTTTCCGCTCGAAGGCAGGCCTCGCGCACCGCTCGCGCCTCGCTCGCGCCGCGAAGTCGACGCGAGCTTCTCGCGTTTCGTCGCTGGGGTTTCTGTTTTCTCTGTTCGCTTACTCGCGCCACGAGTGCTGTCCAGGCCAGCTTTTTGGTCTTTACACTTGTTTCCATCCAAGTCTTAACCCATACCCGGTTATACCAAGTCCCAAACATTCAAACACTCTATAAAACACAACCCAAAACATAAACTAATATAAATACAAAAATTCGTATAAATCCAAGTTAAATATACAACATAACAAATTGTAAAATTACGGTCGTTACAACTATCTACCCCTTAAAAGGATTCCGTCCTCGGAATCGTCTCATAATCTACAAAATCCGGGTAGCGCTTCTTCATCACATCTTTAACTTCCCAAGTCAAATTTGGCCCAAGGGAGTGCTTCCACTTGACCAACAGTAGCGGGATCTCTTTATTCCTCAATTTCTTCGTTTGGGCCTCCAATATAGCCTCGGGTTCTTCAATCAAACGGTTCGGGGCATCAACCCGCAAATCTTGCAATGGAATTATATTTTCAACTTCACCGACGAACTTCTTCAAATAACTTACATGGAACGTATCGTGAACACCTTGAAGTTCGGGTGGAATTTCTAATTTAAATGCTTGCAAACCGACGCGTTTCAAAATCTTAAACGGGCCAACATACCATGGGCCCAATTTGCCCTTCTTTCCAAACCGCATCACACCTTTCCAAGGCGATACTTTCATCATCACCATATAACCAACATCTAAATCATACGGTCTCTTTTTCAAACCCGAGTAGCTTCTTTGTCGGTCTTATGCGGTTTCATATTGGCTTGAATTATCCCAATCTTTTCATTAGTCACTTTCACAATTTCAGGACCCGTGAGTTTCGTCTCACCCGCTTCAAGACAACACGAGGGGGTCCTACATTTCCTTCCATACAACGCCTCATAAGGCGGAATCTTAATAGTCGAATGATAACTATTATTGTTGGAGAACTCGACCAATGGTAAATGTTCATCCCATTTACCTCCAAAATCCAATACACACGATCTTAACATATCCTCAACCGTTTGGATAGTTCTTTCACTTTGACCATCGGTTTGCGGGTGGTAAGCCGTACTTAACCGCAATTTCATTCCCAAATCCTCTTGCAACGATCTCCAAAATCTTGAGGTAAACCTCGTATCTCTATCGGACACAATCGATAACGGGACCCCATGAAGCCTTACAACTTCATCCACATACAACTTTGCCAAATTTTCGAGTGGCATGGCTTCCCGAATTGCTAAGAATAATGCACTTTTGGTCAACCGGTCAACTATGACCCAAATCGCGTCGTGGTTCTTGCTCGTCTTTGGCAATCCTACAATGAAATCCATTGTTATATCTTTCCATTTTCCGGCCGGTACTTGCAACGATTGAGCTACCCCATACGGTACTTGATGTTCGGCTTTCACTTGTGCACACGTGGCACACTTAGAAATATACTTTGCCACTCTTGCTTTCATCCTGGGCCACCAATACATCTTCTTCATGTCTTGATACGTTTTTGTACTTCCGGGGTGAATCAAATACTTTTCGGGTACCCCCAAACTTGGGAACCCAAATCCGACCACCTACGGTTTCAATCCTTGCTTGTTCTCTACAAAATGTTGGATCTTACCCAAATGCTCTTGTCTTAGATCTTCTTTTCCCATCACTTCTCGTTGGGCATTCTTGATCCGTTCTACAATGCTCGAGACTACTTCAATACGTGTTAATCTTCCTCTATTCAGTTTTTCATACACTTTTCGGCTTAAGGCGTCGGCTACCACGTTGGCCTTCCCCGCATGATATACAATCTCACAATCATAATCGTTTATCAATTCGATGCATCTTCTTTGCCTCATATTTAAGTCTTTTTGAGTGAAAATATATTGATGACTTTTGTGATCCGTGTATAACGTACATCTAGTACCATATAAGTAGTGTCTCCACAACTTCAAGGCAAATACTATCGCCGCCAATTCCAAATCGTGAGTCGTGTACCTTTCCTCCGCATTCTTTAGTTGTCTCGAGGCGTAGGCAATCACTTTTCCTCGTTGCATCAAAACACAACCTAAACCCTTATTCGAGGCATCACTATAAACAAAAAAGTCTTCCATTCCTTCGGGTAGCGTGAGAACCGGGGCGTTACACAACTTTTCCTTCAATATGGAAAATGCCTTTTCTTGCTTTTCTCCCCACACGAACTCGCTACTCTTTCGGGTCAACAATGTGAGTGGCGTCGCCACTCGAGAAAAGTCTTGAATAAATCAGCAGTAATAACCGTCAAGCCTGAGAAAACTTCTTACTTCGGTTGGAGTTCGTGGCGGTTCCTACTTCATGACTGCTTCAATCTTTGACGGGTCAACCTTGATTTCTTCTCGTGACACAACATGACCAAGGAATTGGACTTCTCGAATCCAAAATTCACACTTAGAAAATTTTGCATACAATTTTTCTCGTTGTAGTACTTCTAATGTTTGCCTTAGGTGAGTTTCTTGCTCTTCTTCGGTTTTTGAATAAATGTGGATATCGTCAATAAATACGATGAGAAACTTATCGAGAAATGGTTTGCAAACCCGGTCCATAAGGTCCATAAGCCGGTGCATTAGTCAACCCGAATGGCATTACCAAAAACTCGTAATGCCCATAACGTGTACCAAACGCCATCTTCTCGGTGTCTCCTTCTTTCACTCGAACTTGATGGTAACCCGATATCAAATCGATATTTGAGAAATAATCGGCCCCTTGAAGTTGGTCAAACAAATCATCGATTCTAGGCAACGGTTATCGGTTCTTAATGGTCATCTTATTCAACTCTCGGTAATCGATGCACATCCTCATCGAACCGTCTTTCTTTTTAACGAACAATACGGGCGCACCCCATGGAGACGAACCAGGACGGATAAATCCTTTGTCATTCAACTCTTGCAATTGTGACATCAACTCTCGCATCTCGGTGGGAGCCAAACGGTATGGAGCACGAGCTATCGACGTCGCTCCCGGAACTAAATAAATACGGAATTATACTTGCCTCTCTGGTGGCAATCCCGGTAATCGTTGGGAAATACTTCGGGGAAATCCCGAATCACTTTCACATTTTCCACCATCTTCTTTTCTTCCTTCCATCTAACACATAAGCTAAAAAGGACGAACACCCCTTCGCTAAACATTTCCTTGCTTTAACCGCGGTCATAAGGCATGGTAAGTGGTGTCATTTCTCGCCATACACATAAACTTTTTCATTATCGGGAGTCTTGATCGAGACTATATTTTTCCCACATAAAATTTTCGCTTGATGCTCACCCAACCAATCCATACCAATAACTATATCAAATCCCGCAATATCCATAGGCAACAAATTCACCTTAAACTTTTTCCCGTCTATTTCTAGCTCACAATTTCAACACATATGTTGAACTATGGAGGTTTTACCATTCGCTATTTCAGTATCATAGATTTCATCAAGGACTTCTAGGGGAACATTCAAAATCACAACAAAATCATGCGACACAAACGAATAAGTAGCATCCGAGTCAAATAAGATCCGGGCGGGAATAGAATTTACGAGTAGGGTACCTGAAACGACATCATGGACCACCTTGGCTCCATCTCGAGTAAGTTGGAAGGCTCGCTCTTTAACCTTTGTCGGTTCAGCTTTCTTTTGAGCGGTCGACACCATCGTCTCACTTCGATTCTTCGGGCAAAAATTGCTATAGTGCCCTTTTTTATGACACGAGTAGCACTCGATTTCCTCCAACGGCTTGGCCCGACAATCCCTTTCCATATGCCCCGACCTTCCACACTTAAAGAAAGCTTTCGAATCCGCTAAACACTCACCCTTGTGATCTTTGCCACACTTCCTACACGTGCCCACACTTGATTGTTTAGAGAAGGTCGGGGTGAACTTTCCTTTCTTCACCGATCCCGAGCTTCCCTCAAACTTTCTCTTTTCAAATTTGGGCCTTTCATTGATCTTCCTTTGGCCAACTTCTTCAACATTCCTCACCGCACAAATAGCTTCATCTAGTGTGGCGGCCCTTTTTACCTCCAATTCATACTCCCACGGGAGTCCATTTGCATAACGAAAAATCCGGGATCTCTCATCCGGATACAATTTGATCACAAACGGGATCAATCCGTGAACTTTTTGGTGTACTCATCGACACTCATACTTTCTTTCTTCAAGTGAACAAACTCTTCTTGTACTCATCGCTACCGTAGTAGTTATCGGGCTTGAAAGCCACAAAGTTCTTGTACGTGCACCCCTTCCTTTCCCTCGGCTCGGGGTCACTTTCATCTTCTTCTGTTGAAGACTTTTCAGTTTGAGCAACACTACTCGACTTGTTTTTTGTGCGGGGTGGAGATTCCTCCCGCCTCTCCCGCTCCTTATGTTCACCGAGGATTCGGCTCACATCTTCATTCACGACATCCCTCATTTGATTGAACATAGTTTGGAGATGCTCCACGGTTATCGGTGTGTGCGTGTTCCTTTCCACACCCGAATTTTCTACTTCATCCCGAGGTGGGGGACCAAACACCGGTTCGGCGATTAAGTTTGAGTCTTGCCCTTGATCAAATGCGCCTCTTCCACTTCTAGTTTGCACCATCTTGCTATAAAAAGACATCAACCAATTAGAAGTCAAATCATCAAAGTAACGCTATCATTGACCGTCCCAATACCAAACATGACCTATTCCTTCAAGGTCATCCCTATTGAACCTACTCTTAAGGTCTCAACGGTCAATTCATAAGTATCCTATGGATCCTATGGTCCTATTAGCTCAGTTTTCTTGTTTGAGATTATCATAAGTATCCTATGGTCAATTCATAAATATCCTATAAAAAAACGGTAGGTTTCTTGTTTGAGATTATCAGAGTTTACAAAAAACGGTGTTACAAAAAATATCTAAGCCATAGGATAAGGGCTCTAACTATGAACACCAAGCTAATCTCAACAACGCCTCTTCTAAACGGACCTCCTATATCTTCGATCCTGAACCTGAGTACATAGCAAAAACAAAAACATAGTACGTGAGACAAAATTGCCTCGTGAGATACATGAGTTTTAGACCCGATAAACAACTAGTCACTTAATACCATTTATATTAAATAATATTATTAAATTCATTTGGGTCACTTATGTTCATTCATCATTGGCCAATGTCAAGATAATCGGAATGCCTCCAATCTATCAAGACCGTCATATCCACGGTAACCGGAATGCCTCCAATCTACTGGGACTCATAGGTATTGGGTAATCGGAATGCCTCCAATCTATCACGGCCCTAGGGACATCATCATCATCATTATCTGTCTATCATTACCACGAGCTTATAGCTCCATCATTTCTCAATCAATTATCATTTCATCATCATATAAGCAATTCATTAAAAATCACATAATTAACAAAATTACTTATAGACTCGATAAAAACATTTAACATAAAACATTTACTAGCTATGTACCCAGTTTTTGAAAGTTCACATGTACTCACCTTAGCTATGCTATCCAACACTTGTGTTAATCAACACAAATCCTTACTTCCCAATCAAGGAAGTACTTCCAATCTCAAGGTCTTCTTGACCTAACATCATTACCATCATAATAACTAGTTATTAACCATGACTAGTCACTAACTAATCCATATTACATGCCTAACCACCAAGTTCATCCAATCTTGGTGGAAATCTCAAACCCTAGTTCAAGATTTTCCATCAATAGACCCAATTCTGACTTGTACACATTGATTACAAGTCTACTATGAGTGTTCTACACCCATGGTTAGTCATCTTCCCCAAAGATGAAATGGTTGGTTTCGCAAACCACCATTATTACCCATACCAAGCTCACAATCAAGGCAAATAAGCAAGACAAGCAAGAATTCTTACCCTTGATGTTTGAATCCTTCAAGATGATGAATATTTGAGCTCAAAACCACCAAAATCGCCCAAGAATGCTCCAATTTCGGCTGCTATGGTTGTAGGTTTCGTAGGTGTTATGAAGCCCTAGCTTACACTCTAGTTTTTATAGTTCCAACCGTCTTCGCGCCCCGCTCGCGCCTCGCTCGGGCGCGAAGTGACGCGGGTTCCAAACTGGTCACCACTCGCGGCCCGCTCGCGATTCGCTCGCGCCGCGAAGTCGTCACGAAGTCGACACGAGCTTCTTGGTCTTTAAACTTGTTTCCATCCAAGTCTTGACGCATAGTCGGTTATACCAAGTCCCAAACATTCAAACACTCGATAAAACACAACCCAAAACATAAACTAATATAAATACTAAAATTCGTATAAATCTGAGTTAAATATACAACATTACAAATTGTAAAATGACGGTTGTTACAGAGCGGGTCATCGGAAGTAGCAAATGTAAGAAAGCTGATATGGTGACGTATGCGTCACAATTGTTGAAAGAACATGCTATGATATGGTGGGATATTGTTTATGAAACCCTCAGAAGGGAGGTGGTGGAGAAGATGTCATGGGATGACTTCACCACGAGGTTGAAGAAAAAGATTTGCCCCGAAAGGGATTTGGAAAAGATGCATGAGAGGTTTGTGACCATAAAGAAGGGTGATAGGTCGGTTGAGGAGTACTCAAGAGAGTTCACGGGATTACTCCCGTTTGTTGCTAAAACTTATTTTGAGGAAAGATCGAGGGTATTCCGGTATGCTTGTTGACTACCTTGGGATTACCAATTGGAGGTAAAGAGAGAGGTCACACTCTATGAGGCCATTGGTGCCGCCCGGGGTGTGGAAGAGGTAAATGCGACGAGGTATGTCGAGAGGGCCCATGTGGGTGAGAAAAGGAAAGCCGACAGTGGCTCGGGAACTTACAAAAAGGGGAAGTTCACATCAAATTTCTCCAAGAAAGGAAGCGTTGCCCCGTGCAAGAGATGCGGGAAGAACCATGTCGGCGAATGCCGAAGAGATTCGAAGGCGTGCTACAATTGTGGAAAGATGGGGCATATGGCCCGAGATTGTAGAACCAAGGCGTTTTTCGAGGTGGGGTGTTAATCGTGCCACGAGGTGGGACACTATAGCAATGTGTGCCCGAAAAAGGGAACTGAGCCAATGGTGTCCACGGCTCAAAAGAAGGTGGAGCCGGATAAAGTGGAGTGGCGATCCTTCCAACTCACTCGAGTGGAGGCAAAAGAGGCGCACGATGTGGTATCAGGTACTTTACTCATTTACTCCATGCCAACTCATATATTATTTGAGTCGGGTTCTACTTATTCGTTTGTGTCTCATGAGTTTGGTAGGAAGTTAAATTGTGCCGACCGAGTTGTTAGATGAAAAATATGAAATATAGGTAGCCAATGGGAAAACCTCAACGGTCGAATGCGTTTATAGAAATTGTGAGTTAGAAATAGATGGGGAAAAGTTTAAAGTCTGTGAGTTATGGATTCAAGGAATAAGCAATAACAATTATGAATTAAAAGATTAGATGAAGAACAATATGAAGCTTTGCACACACAAAAACGTACGATCGATTGTATAATTCGGCAAGCTTAATGATAATTAGGTTACAACTAGGTATTTATACCTAGGCCTAATATTGACTAATAACATAAAATACCCCTATACTATTGATTACAATAAATGTCACATTACACCCCTTGACTATTGAATACAGTATAATGTGACCCAACAATCTCCCCCTTTGTAACAATAGTCTGGGAAGCATATCTTCGAAGTCTTCATCTTTAGCAAAAGCCTAGCCTTGTAGATTTTTCGTTTTATAATGATGTATCAGGATCAGGCTTGAGCTTTGTTAATCTGTGAAAAAAATACTTCTTGTAGCTTTTAAACCACAAAAAGTATTTTGAAGACTTTACTTTGAAGATACATATTGATCAACCAAAACTGAGACCCATATTGATAGACAGATTAACAGCGGAAGTCTTTTCTTGAAGTTTGTGGCTTTATGTCGATCAATGATTCTTAATAATTGTTGTTCGGGAAAATTGTTGATAAGGTTTATGCTCCCCCTCAAAAAGATAATTATTTCTTCATGGATTCTTCGGTTCCTTGTTTACTCTACCTTCACTGGTGCATATGTGTCTTTTTGATGTGGAGTAAGTTAGGCTAATACATTCTCCCGCTCATGATGAACAATATTTATCTAAATCATCATGTAACTGGAAGAATCTCCGAAGCTTGTGGATGAAAATGTGTTGAATAATGATATATTCATATTTTGAATGAATCAATATATAACACATTTTACATCCTAGTCAAATAGGGTAAACCGGGATCACATAGATTTCCCGTTAACACGACAATTGAAAAACCGTGTGACCTACGTTCAGTGTTGGCTTTTATGTTAGCACTGTTAGGATTTCCATTCAATCATCGTGGAATACCATTAAGTTTGGTATCACTATGAATGTTCCGGCAATATCACTAAGATATGCTTGGTGGAATGTCTGTGTCCTAGAGAAATTTAATTCGGTTCTAGACTCTATACGTGGACAAACGAAGGTGAGGACTGGAGGTAGTTTCTCTTTTTCAATATCAACAATCTCCAAATGAGATGTCGATAGTAGATGTGGTAATCTCTGTGATTTTGAAACAAGTACTTTTTGTACTGGAGTGGTTAGTGGGGGTTGTGCATTGCATCACTGGGTCCATGATGTCTTAATCAGAAAGCAACTTATGCAGTCTGATATAGATGTGGTTACCCGGTCTTTTGTTCAGTTTAGGGAGGGTTTTCCGTTTTTTTAACCCTTTCTCACACACTCCTCACTCAACTCATTTTTTTCATTTTTCAACCACACCCTCGTTTTTTTTTGTGTTGCCATGTGATAAGCTGATTTGCACCCCATACTTCATACCCCCTCTCAATGTTTACCTCAGCGCACCCCAATCAAGATCCCAAGATACTTGATTCTGCTCACCAAGACCTAGGACCCTCAATGTTTAGTACCTATATTGTCGATGGCTCCGGGGAAGATCATGTTGGATATAGCAGATCATAGGAGTAATTTGAGAGTGATCTATTACGCTCATGTACATTGTAATCAACTTTGGAAAGATGTTGCATTTTAGTAGGTTCACATGGATTTTTTCATCGGAATGTGATGTGTGTCTGGATAAGTTGTTGCCTGAATGATTGTGGATTTTAAGGCACAGCAACTTGTTCTGTTAAGGTAACACCGGACTCACATAGAGTATCCATTATCACACGGTATGAATCGATAGTCGTTTGCACCACCGTTGATTCAAATGTGTGACCTGCGTTTAGAGTTGGCGTGATGTTAGCTCTAGCAGGATTTCCACTCGATCCTCGTGAAACATCAGAATGTGATGCCACTACAAGTGTTCCGGTGGATCAGGGAGATCCATTTTTGTAGTGCAAGCGTCCTATAGTGAAAGATTCTTGAGGGTAAGAACTAGACATAGTATGCATACAAAGAGACTTAACCCGGGGTAGGAGGTTATTATGTATCAATTCCGTCATACTCCGAATGAGTAGTCAGTAGATTTTGTGCTACGTCCCCTAATGAAATGAAACAAATTCCCGTTGAGAGGAATTTGAGTAGTTGGTGGTGGCGTGCATTTGCTTTACTGGGCCAGTAAAGTCTAGTGAAACATTCAACGTATGAATGATCACCCTTTATGTGTGTTTTCACGGTTTAGTGACAGTTTGGATGTACTCAAAGGTGTATTTTCTTGTTATTATCATGTTCTCACATCACCTTGCACTCACCTAGATCTATACCCTAGACTTATACCCTCACATTTACCAATCGGCTAAAAAGTATTTCCCTTGGAAGGTAAGACTGGTTCTGGCAAACCATGGGAAGGTATTGTCTTTTGAAAGAAAATTCGTTTATTCATGCAATCGGGTATAAAATTTATAATTTTCAAAGTTTCTCCCCCTTGAAATACTAATTCTCCCCCTAGAATTGTTATTTCTCCCCTCGACAAAATAAATATATATAAAAGTTTGTAGATCAGAAATGTACCTTGTAACAGCAGCAGAGGGGTGGAGAAGAGTTTTTACAGTTCTGTGTTTTCTGATTAAGAGCGGGTTACAATTTGATGTACTTGAAAGCCATTAAACGGTTAGGAACGGGTTATACACTGATGTGTGCATAAGCCATTGCTTTAAAGTGCGAGTCATATACTGAAATGTATATAAGTCAATGCTTCGAAAGGTTTAATCAGTGAAAAGCATTTTGCAGAAACAAAATTGAAATTTAAAGCGTAGAAAACGATTTATGTTTTGAGATTTAACATACCAAGCTTTGACACAAGAAAGTTAAACCATTTTTCATCTAAAGCCTTGGTAAATAAATCAGCTAACTGAAAATCAGTGGATACGAAGTACATTTCCACAGTTCCTTGTTCAACGTGATCTTTGATAAAATGATATCGAAGATCAATATGTTTAGTTTTGGAATGTTGAACAGGATTGCATGAAATTGCAATTGCACTTCGTGAGTCACAATAAAAAGGAATGCAGCTGTATGAAAAGCCGTAGTCTTTCAATTGTGACTGCATCCAAATTACCTGGGATAGGCAGCTTGCAGTAGCAACATACTCCGCTTCGGCAGTTGAAAGAGATACACAATTTTGTTTCCTTGATGACCAGCTCACCAATTTATCCCCAAGAAATTGAGCACCTCCAGAAGTGCTTTTATGATCCAACATACAGCCAGCATGATCAGCATCAGAGAATGCAAACAAGTCAAACGAAGTTTCTTTGGGATACCAAAGACCAAGATCTCGAGTACCCTGAAGGATTTATGTGCACAGATAAGTACACGTGTCACCGTGTCCAATGTTATAAGACACTAAAGGGTCACACCACTACACACCCAATAATGGACAACCGAATAAAGTAAGTGGTGTGGAATAATTAACTTGTTAAGTTAATTATAAAGAAGAGAATAAATAATAATAAGTTAATTATTATTTGTGAGGATGGTTAAATATTAGGTTAAGTATTTAACGGACAGTTAATTAATTGTTAATTAATTAACTAGTAAAAGTCCAAGGGTTTAAAGTGTTAATAGGAAGTTTAATTATGAGATTAATCATAATTAAACTCCAAGGACTAAACCGTAACATCTAGCCTTATACATAGAAGGCTTGTGTAAGGGTTTTAGGTTAGACATTACAATACACTAAAACCCTAGCCTCTCTCCCTCTTTTCTCTCTTCGGCCGAGCGTAGAGAACCCCAAGGGGGTGTTCGGTTTTTGTTGTTCAAGTTCGACGAACACAACACAGACACACACACACACACACACAAGTTCTTGTGTGATAATTTGTTGGTATAACGCGGTCTTGCAGCGTGTCCAGGTAGTGCAGTAGAGGTGGATCACTTCTTTAACTATCTAAAGGTAATGTTCATCATCTTCTCTTTCTCGTGATCTCATTGACTAGTAGAGATCCAGTGATGTGGTATTCAAGTTCTTCCATGTGAATACTACAAGGTTTTCCTACAGTGGTATCAGAGCTTTCTACTAATCTCAATGAGATTCGATGGAGTTTCTTTTCATCTAGAAAAGAACCCTAGAATTTTCGGCCTAGAACATTGTTCAAGTTTATGAACAATTGGTTTGAATAGGGTTCTAGATAAAAAGAAATTAGGCTTCTTTTTTTTTCCTCCTTGTAATTTTCGAAATTTCGTAAATATATGTATGTAATATTAAGTTTTTTTTTTTTATCTTAGAAAGAACCCTAGTAAATTTAATCCAAGAACATTGTTCAAGTTTATGAACAATTGGATTGAATAGGTTTCAAGATAAAAAGAATTAGGTTTCTTTTCTTGTCTAGTTAAAAACCTAGAAAAATTAATCCAAGAATATAATCAACCAAGATCATGGTAGATTATTGGACAAATTAGGGTTTAGACAAATTAAGGAAAGTTGTGTTATTCTTAGTATTAGAATAACACATTTATTTATTTGTTATTACTAGTTTTATTATAATTTTTCGGTATTAAATAAAAAAAGAAAAAGGGGTAGGGTTCAGTCGAACCAAGCAAGACCGAGTTCCGGTCGAGCATGGTTCGGACGAACGGGCCGTACGGACGAACCGAACCGAGCCACGGTTCGGTCTTCGTTTAATCGATCCAGTTTTTCCCTCGTTGTGTATTTGATCCAGTTTCGGGCACATAGGGTTCACGGGATCAAATCGGATGTTAAAAAGTATAATTTTGACAAGTTTCATTATTTATTCGTTTATTATAATAATAATAAGTATTAACATTTAAAATAAACCTAATGATTTTAAACAGTTAGTTTAAGATCAAGATAATTATGAAATTAAGGAGGAAATAAGAAACCAGTTTATGGGTAATTTAATAATTATCAGTTTGGTAATTTAAATTATCAGTTTATTTATTTAATTAGAATGACATAACCCAAAAGGAGTGATATTGTGTTTGCTTTAAATTTTTCGGAATTTTTTATTATTTTTCGGAAATTTTTACAAAGTTTTTTTTAATAAACAAAAACACAAAAACAAGTCTTTGGGGTTATGGCATTGCAATTTTTCGAAATTGCAAGTATTATTTATTTTTCGTTTATTTATTATAATATGAAATAATAAGGTGGTGATTATAAACAGTTTGTTTAGAAAACCAAGATTTAATTATAAGATGGTAATTATAAACAGTTTGTTTAGAAAACCAAGGTATAAATTAATATAATGGTAATTATAAACAGTTTGTTTAGAAAACCAAGTTTTAAAATTAATAATGGTAAAGTAAACAGTTTGTTTATAAACCAAGTTATATAAAAAGACTTAATAAAAGGTGGAATTTATAAACAGTTAGTTTATAAAACCAAGTAATTAAAAACTAGCTAACTTTTTCGAACAAAGGAAAATCCTTTTTAGAAAATCTTAGATCAGAGTGCAACCCACCTAATGGAACACCTCACTTGTTAAACGATATTCACATTGTAAGGAGAAAGAACCTTAGATGTGGATTCAAATCATTGCGAGTGTTAGGGTGTGTAGGGTCTTGTGATAATCGGGAATCCCGGCGCAAGGCATCGCACTGTCTTAGGTGGTACGATCTATTTGGTGATAATCGGGAGTCCCGGCCCAAAATGCACTAGAGGGATTAAAATATGTACAAGTTTGTTGTTCAACTTGATATCCCGAGGATATAGGAATCGTTTCTAGTCTAGAGGCGATCGGTATGGCTATACATACCAAAAATAGCGTGGCTCTAATGGGAAGTGCCCAAACATTGCATCAGAGGGCGTGAAATATGGGTCAGAGTCTAACTATTATTATTAAAAGGTAATAATGTTAGAAGTTATTTATTTTATCTAATCTTACTAACCGTTTGTTTGTTTTTCTTATAGATGTCTGTACTGTCAGAAATTCTGTTTTATTCACCGATCGAATCGCGAAAGTTCATCACTGGAAAATGGAAGCTTACTGGTCCAAACTACAAAGTTTGGAGGGTGCATTTTAGGAGTTACCTAAAAGCACAGAATCTACTGTACGTGATAGATGAGGTGCCCAAGGGACAACCAGGGCAAGATGCCCAGGATGATGAGCTTGATGCTTATTATCAGTATCTGGCTGATGAATCACAAGTTATGTCGATTCTTATTCTTACTTCATTATCAGAGCTTACTGATAATCTACGTAAGAAACCATGCTATAAGTTTGTCCAGTATCTTGAGGAGACGTTTAAAGATAGTACTGAAGATAGCAAGCAGTTCATTTTGCAAGAAATCATTTCGTCGAAAATGAAAGATGATCAACCACTGAGTGACCGCCTTATCAACATAAGGAGGTTACTAGATTGTCTCACCCTAGTTACTGGCACATCAAATGAGCATGAACAAGTCTTGTTCTTGTTTGGATCTCTCACTCAGTACTATCAGGACAAGGTAGTACGTATGATTGGGAATTTTGATTTGAGTGTCGCAGGTCTACATGAGAATCTCTTGTGTATACGCGATGTTCAAAGGCTGGAGGAAGAATCTCTCCCTGAGATTCAGCAGGATGAGTTCTATGATTGGTTGAATGACTTTGCTGATTTGTGTTACCCAACTTGTGGCAGCAAGGATATTTGCGAGCACACGTTGGACGTGGGGCTGTTGGACGCTGACTTTGTCAGCGATTCAGGTATCTTTATGATTGATTGTCTCGTTACTTCTAGTGAATCCTGGGTATTGGATACCGGATGTGGTCATCACATTTGCAATCATTTGCAGGATTTAAGAAGAACAGGAGGCCGGGACGAGGGGATGTTGAACTACAAGTAGGCGAAGGTTCCAAGGTTGGAGCTGAAGCCGTAGGGACATATCTTCTTAAGTTGCCTTCAGGAAGAGTTTTGGAACTTAAAGATTGTTATTATGTTCCTAGACTTATTAAAAATGTTATTTCTTTTGATTTACTTCTAGACAGTGGTTTTTATTATGAGTTTTATGGAAAAATAATTTTGTGGTTAAAAGATGACATTTTATATTTTAACGCAAATTCTCATAATGGTCTATACACGTTAAATCTAAATAACATAGAACGAGACGTTTATCATATAAGTAAAAGATCCAAGAGTAACTTGAAGCAAACTTATCTTTGGCATTGTCGTTTAGGTCATATAAACGAGACTCGCATTAAGAAGCTCCACGATGATGGAATTCTAGAGCCATTTGATTTGGAATCATATGCAATATGCGAAGCTTGTTTATCTGGAAAGATGACAAAAGACCCTTTCAACCACTACAATGAAAGGGCAGGTGAGTTGTTAGGGATTATACACACAGATGTGTGTGGACCCTTTACTCCAGAAGCTAGAGGAGGGTACCGCTACTTCATTACCTTTACTGAAGACTTTAGTAGGTATGGTTATGTCTTTCTTATGAGACTAAAGTCTGAGAGCTTTGACAAGTTCAAAGAATATCAGAGGGAAGTAGAAAACCTACTAGGCAAAAAAATTAAGTCACTTCGGTCTGACCGAAGAGGCGAATATTTGAGCCAAGAGTTCGACGATCATTTGAAAGAATGTGGGATTGTTTCACAACTCACACCTCAGTATACACTTCAGATGAATAGCGTATCAGAAAGGAGGAATCGCACCTTGTTAGACATGCACTCGAGACTGCAGCATTTACACTCGAGACTGCAGCACTACCACTATCATTTTGGGGACATGCACTCGAGACTGCATCATTTACACTGAATAGGGTTCCGACCAAGTCAGTATAAAAGACTCCGTTCGAGAACTGGGCGGGGAGAAAACCTAAGTTATCTTTTCTCAAGATTTGGGGTTGTGAAGCATACGTTAGACGTGACTTCACAGAGTGCAGCATTTACACTGAATAGGGTTCCGACCAAGTCAGTATAAAAGACTCCGTTCGAGAACTGGACGGGGAGAAAACCTAAGTTATCTTTTCTCAAGATTTGGGGTTGTGAAGCATACGTTAGACGTGACTTCACAGACAAACTAAACCCAAGTCAGACAAGTGTATCTTCGTTGGATATCCAAGGGAAACCTTAGGATACTATTTCTATCATCAAGAAGACAACAAAGTCTTTGTTGCTCGGAAAGGTGTCTTCTTGGAGGAAAAGTTTCTAGGAACTGAAACTCCAAGAAAATAAATAGAGCTTCAAGAAATTGAAGAGAACGAAGATCTACCAACGACTTCAGTCGAACCAGTAGTTCAACAAAAAATTGTTGATTCCCAACCAGACCCACCAGTTGAGGAAGAAGAGACACGCAATCCGCGTAGGTCCAGTAGACCACACCAAGAACCAGATAGGTATCTTGGATTCATGATCGATGAAGATGATGGAAGTCTACTAGAACCATTAACCTACAGCGAAGCTGCTAACGACATAGAGTCTGAAAGATGGCTCGAGGCTATGCAAGCAGAGATGCAATCCATGTATGACAACCAAGTTTGGGTGTTATCAGACTTGCCACCACAGTCTCGTGCTGTTGGATGCAAGTGGGTTTTCAAGAAGAAAACCGACATGGATGGAAAAGTACATACTTACAAAGCACGATTCGTTGCGAAGGGTTTCACGCAAACACATGGTGTGGATTGTTCTGAAACCTACTCGCCAGTCGCCATGCTTAAGTCTATTAGAATTCTTATGGCCATATCAGCATATTACGACTATGAGATATGGCAGATGGATGTTGAAACCGCCTTCCTTCAAGGGGAGTTGAATGAGGACGTATTCATGATACAACCGGATGGTTTTACTGATCCAAAGAATCCTAATAAAGTATGTAGATTGCTAAAATCCATTTATGGTTTGAAGCAAGCATCTAGAAGTTGGAACTTACACTTTGACAAAAGAATCAAAGAATTTGGTTTTGTCAAGAGTGAGTTCGAGGCGTGTGTCTATACAAAATTCAGTGGGAGCATAGTAATCTTCCTAGTCTTATATGTTGATGACATACTGCTTATAGGAAACGATAAACCAGCATTACAAGGAGTAAAATCCTGGTTAGGTAAATGTTTCCAGATGAAGGACTTGGGAGAAGCCGCGTTTATACTAGGTATAAAGATCTATAGGGATAGATCTAGGCAGCTTATTGGACTTAGTCAAAGTACATACATTGACAAAGTACTGAAGAGATTCGGTATGAGTGATTCCCATAGAGGACTCATTCCAATGACACATGGCATTACACTGAGCAAAGCACAGAGTCCCACATATAGCAAGGAAATTTCTAGGATGAGTTTGGTACCATATGCTTCGGCAATTGGATCAATCATGTATGCCATGTTATGTACTAGGCCCGATATTGCTTACTCCATAAGTCTCACGAGCAGATATCAAAAGAACCCTGGTGAACCCCATTGGGTGGCTGTCAAGAACATTCTCAAGTATTTGAGAAGGACGAAATAAATATTCTTGGTCTTTGGAGGTTCGTTGGAGGAATTGCGTGTAACTGGTTACACAAATGCAAACTTCCAAACCGACAGAGACGATTACAAATCTCAATCGGAATTTGTATTCACACTAAATGGAGGAGCTATATCTTGGAAGAGTCAGAAACAAGATACGATAGCATATTCGACTACAGAGGCTGAGTACATTGCCGCAAATGATGCTGGCAAAGAAGCCATGTGGCTTAAGAATTTTATCGAGGATCTTAGAGTTATTGCCAGTATCTCTAGACCCATCGAAATATTCTGTGATAATAGTCGAACAATAGCTCAAGCTGTTGAACCAAGAGAGCATCAAAAGACCAGGCATGTACGCAGGAAATATCACCGCATACGTGAGTATGTAAGAGAAGGTGATATTGTAATTAAGAAAATACCAACGGATGACAACGTCGCTGACCCGTTGACAAAACCACTAGCTGGACCAAAGCATGAGAAACATGCGCACACTATAGGCATGGAGTACCTAAATATTGGTAGCTAGTAATTTTGATTAGAACCATAGACATGCTTGAAATCGATACATTATGTAATAACATTTCGTGGGATTGAAATAGAAAGTTTTACGTAATATTTTCACATTGTCTATTCTTAACATGTTTTAAACCTATCCTTGATACACAAAGTTTTTAAGTATCTAAATTGTCTGTGGTTGCTTGAATTTAGTGGGAGCTAGATTCAAGAGTTAATACCATTATGAATATTTATCTATTTCATAGTTATTGAATAGAGAAACAAGGGTTGTTAAAATAAATATTCATAGATGGTTACAGAATTTGCTAAACATTAGACGTGACCAAAAGATCGATATTACTTCATGGAGCCCAAGCATGAGTAATTTCGAGTAGATGTCCTCTGACCTGAGACGCTTTGGTTTGAGACACGATCACTTCTGATCTCTAGCATTTATCTACCGTTACACCGTAAAAGGGTGATCATTAGGAACTTGACTAAGACAGCGGAAGTCGTGGGCAAGATAACGCAAATGTCAAGATGGAATTTGCACCTTCTTTAACTAGAAGAGATATTTCATGGCCGCTTGACGATTAAGACTACTGAAATGCGTGGCCGCGCTCGGAGAATGATTAGATCATTTGGTAATCCGTTACTGCAAAAAGTTGAAATCAGAGTCGAGAAAATTCGAGTGTATAGAACAAGATCCCTGCTCCATGTCTATTACTCAAATTAAGAAATATCGTGATGTGAAAGGAAAATCTGTTAGTGTTATTCATTTTATGAATATTATCTCTGGATGTAAGAGTTCTTATGATGTGGTTATCCTAAATGTCTGGCTAGGGACGGCTTTAGGCCAACGATGATCAGAAAGTGTTTCTTAACTTGCATAAGTGGGAGTCTAAAGGATTTATGTGCACAGATAAGTACACGTGTCACCGTGTGCAATGTTATAAGACACTAAAGGGTCACACCACTATACACCCAATAATGGACAACCGAATAAAGTAAGTTGTGTGGAATAATTAACTAGTTAAGTTAATTATAAAGAAGAGAATAAATAATAATAAGTTAATTATTATTTGTGAGGATGGTTAAATATTAGGTTAAGTATTTAACGGACAGTTAATTAATAGTTAATTAATTAACTAGTAAAAGTCCAAGGGTTTAAAGTGTTAATAGGAAGTTTAATTATGAGATTAATCATAATTATACTCCAAGGACTAAACCGTGACATCTAGCCTTATAAATAGAAGGCTTGTGTAAGGGTTTTAGGTTAGACATTACAATACACTAAAACCCTAGCCTCTCTCCCTCTTTTCTCTCTTCAGCCGAGAGCAAAGAACCCCAAGGGGGTGTTCGGTTTTTATTGTTCGAGTTCGACGAACACAACACACACACACAAGTTCTTGTGTGATACTTTGTTGGTACAACGCGGTCTTGCAGCGTGTCCAGGTGGTGCAGTAGAGGTGGATCACTTCTTTAGCTATCTAAAGGTAATGTTCATCATCTTCTCTTTCTCGTGATCTCATTGACTAGTAGAGATCCAATGATGTGGTATTCAAGTTCCGCCATGTGAATACTACAAGGTTTTCCTACATCATACTCATTTCAAATCTTTTGATCATAAGATCTGAAAATCATTTACAGTATTTTGGATTTGTGGAGCCAAAAATAATATCATCTACATAAATCTGAATGAGGACGATATCTTCTCCTTGGTGTTTGATGAACAGAGTTGTGTCCACTTTGCCTTTTGAAAAACCAGAGTCGACTAAAAATTTGATAGAACATCATACCACGCACGAGGAGCTTGCTTCAGACCATATAAAGCTTTATCAAGAATATAGACATGGCTAGGCAAGTGTGGATCGACAAATCCTTCAGGTTGATGAACGAAAACTTCTTCACTGAGAATGCCATTAAGAAATGCAGTTTTTACATCCATTTGATAGATTGTAAAATTCTTGTGAGCTGCATATGATAGAAAGATTCGGATGGCTTCTATTCTTGCAACTGGGGCAAAAGTTTCTTCATAATCGATGCCCTCTTGTTGAGAATAACCTTTAGCAACCAGGCGTGCTTTATTTCGAATGACAATCCCATTTTCATCCCTTTTGTTTTTAAAGATCCATTTTGTACCAACAACAGACTTCCCAGGTGGTTTGGAACTAGACGCCAAACTTTTAATCGTTCAAACTGATTGATTTCCTCTTGCATTGCAAGAATCCAGTCTGGGACTGCTAGAGCTTCGCGGACTTTCTTAGGTTCATTAGAGCTTAAGAAGGATGAGTATTGACATTCATCAGCAGTTGCTCTACGAGTTTGAACAGAAGATTCAGGATTTCCAATTACTTGATGTGAAGGATGCTCTTTGGTCCATTTCAGAGTATGAGGAAGTGGAATTGACCTGGAATTATGTTGGAGGTGTCAGTGAATGCATGATGCGGGATCATAGCAGTTTGATTGTTGGATGTAGAAGGTGGAGGATCAACTTTTTGAACATTGAATTTTGAGAAATCAATCACCAACTTTGGAGCTTGAGCTGGTGCACTGATTAAATCAGAAGCACCAGCAGCTTGAGTAGGAGGTGAAGGAACATCCGGTGATGATTGAGTTCCCATAGATGACGAAGAAGAGTCTGAATTTGACACTGACTCGGTGTTATCAGGAGCAGCAGATGTTGGAGATGGAGAATCAGGGGAACTTGGAATTTGCATCTCAGGGATAGTGATAGACTGAACATCTGCAGCTGAAGCGAATGGAACGCCAGCCTCCTGACGTAATGTATGTCTGATGTTATGATATTCATCACAAAAATGTTCAAATAATACATGGAAGTCATTTTCAGAGGTGGAAGGAGATGAAGATGGTGGAGGAGATTTGATATCCGAGGTTAGTGAATCAAGAGGAAATGTCTCATCAAAAGTAACATTTACACTTTCCCTTATCGTTCGATTTGATCGATTATACACTCTAAACGATGCAGATTCACGTGAACACCCAACAAAGACCCCTTCATCAGCTTTTGAGTCAAATTTATTCCATTTGTCTTTGTCATTTAAGATGAAGTAACGACTCCCAAAAACATGGAGAAACTTAACATTTGGGATTCTTTTATTTATCAATTCATACGGTGTCTTGTTGTAGGTTTTGGTGATGATAGAACGATTTTGAGTGAAACATGCCGTGTTGATGGCTTCAGCCCACAGAGATAGAGGTAGTTTGGAATATGAAAGCATTGTACGGGCTGCTTCAACTAAGGTACGACTTCTTCGTTCAACTACTCCATTCTGTTGTGGAGTTCTAGCAGCGGAAAATTGATGGGTTATACCAACAGATTCCAGATAAGAATCTATGGTTTGATTTTTAAATTTAGTTCCATTATCAGTCCGAATGGTATTGACTTTCAATTTCAGATTTGTCTGAGTTTTCTTGATAAAAGCGATAATAGTATCAGCAGCTTCATCTTTGGTACGTAAGAAGTGAACCTAGGTATAACGTGAGTAGTCATCAACAATTACTAACACATACCGTTTACCAGCAATTGATTGTACACTCATTGGTCCACATAGATCCATGTGAAACAATTCAAGTGGTTTGGATGTACTTTGAACTGGTTTTGACTTGTGTAAAGTCTTCTTCATCTTTCCCATTTCACCAGACAAATAAAGATGATCTTTTTCAAATTTAACATCTGGATGACCAGATACATGGCCACCTTTTACCAATTTGTTGATGGTTTTGAAATTAAGGTGAGAAAGACGACAGTGCCATAACCATAATTCATCTGACGACGCTGTTGACATTAAACATACTTCTTCAAGTGGGACCACGTCATTGAGATTGATGGTAAACAGATTTGTGTCATGAGATCCGGTAAGAAGTTCTTTTCCCTTAAAAGTGCGAACAGCACACTTCTTTGTTCGAAAGTTTACGTCTAGCTCTTTATCACAGAATTGACCGATGCTAAACAAGTTATGAGTTAGATCTTCGACATAAGTAACATTTCGAATGATTAAATTTTCACGAATAATATCTCCAATTCCCATGATAGCAGCCAAATGATCATTTCCAAACCGAATAGTTCCCAAATATTTATCTCTAAAATTTGTTAATAGGTTCTTGTTTCCAGTCATATGTCTTAAGCATCCAGAATCAAGATGCCATATATTCTACATAAAACAATTAAAACAATTTAGGTACCCAATCAATTATGGGTCCTCTACGATTAGTAATGGATGTTTTATGTAGATTTTATTGAGGAATCAATTTAGAGATTTTGGGGAACTGCTAGGAGGCAGTTCTGTGTAGGTTGTTTTGACAGACCATTTAAACTTTTTCTCCGGGGAATGTAAAATCCAGTTTGAATGTTCATTCTTGATCCAATTGTAATGAACAATCGTGTATTTTGTGTCACTCCTTCTTGATTTGGATTTCAGAGAATTGGAAGAAGTGCTTGAATTTGACGATTTAGGTGTTGAACTTCCTCGAGATTTTTGACGTTGAGAGGACAACGGTTTATTAGAGATGGGTGGGGTACTGGAAGAGACATGCATCTATTTGAAAACTCGTGATGATGAATTTTTGTGTTTGTAGTTCAGAGGACTAGAAGCATATGTCTTGCATGAGTACGAGAAACAAGTTTTGCAAGATTTAATGATTTTACCAGATCGATGTAGAACATCGTTTCTAGGACCACACGGAGCATCTAGTCTAATGAAATATCTTTCATCATACTGAGAAATTTGTTTATTTGTTTGTTTGTCACAATATATCTTTTTACCGGTTTTATCATATTTAACAAACATATTATCACCATTAACAGTATAATTCACAGGACGAAAAACAGCAGAATCATAAACAGTACCAAAAGCCAATTTAGGAGAAATAAAATTCGTGGAGTTATTACATTCATTACCCCTCAGACTTAAGCATACTAGAACCGGACGACTTAGACTTCTTAATCTGGGCGACTCCTTTGTCTCCGACTGACATGGGCTTCTTAAGCTTGGATTCTAAGGTTTTATCTGAAACATTTAAAACAGTTGAGTCATAACTTTTTTTTTAAAATAACAGGGATTTTAATTGTAGAAGGCTTTTCAAGAGTTGCAGTTGGAACAGAAGAATCAATTTTAGAATCATTTTGAACAGAAGAAGAATTGGTTTTAACAAGTTTATCTTCTAAGTCATGAATTTTGGTTTGTAAAACTAATTTTTCTTTATCAAATGCCTTATGTGTTTCATCAATTTCAGTTTCTAATTGACAAATTTTCTTTTCGAGAATTAAGGACGGAATATAAAGCTTTCGTGTCACTTTTTGTTGAACGACAGCATTCCCTTTAATCTCAAATTCTTCTAGAGTTATTATTGGAAAATATTCATCATTTTCAAATTTAGCCTTTTTAGTTTCATATGTTTTGTTCAATTCTGCATAGTTGAAACTGATTTGTGCATTCTCCTGCTTTGCTCTGTTGAAAGTCTCAATTTCTTTTTCTTCATCGGTTACTTTCATGAAGCTCTTCCAGATATCTCTTGGCATGTAACTATAGTCATATAGTGTTGGAAGCACCCTACACGCATTGCTGAGATATCCTTGAATTTCAGATTCATATTGGACCCTTATTTCTGATGCCTGTTTTTGTAAATCCTGAATTTCAAGTGTAAAAGATTTATTATGTTTAATATTATTAACAAGTTGCTCACCTAGATGAGCAGTTTGTTCACATTGATTTTCTAAATCGGTTAAACGTTCCAAAAGTTGTGTATTCATATCCTTTTCGAGTAAAATCGTTTGTTTTAGAGAATCAATTTCAGAAATCAGATTTTTATCTAAACACGTATCAGAATCAGTGGAATAATTAGAAGTAGATAAAAGAGAAGTGATTACCTCAATTTCCTGGTTGGCTTCCTCATGGAAACGGTCTGAAATCTCAGCATTCTCTCTTGCCATGAAGCACAAGTTTGTAGAATGTTCTTCATCTTCTTGATCTGAATCTTCCATCCACTGAAGGTCTTCTGCTAACAGCCCTTTCCCAGACTCAATTTTTTTTGCCATTAACATCTTTCGTTTGAAATATTCAGAGTCACGAACTTTAGGTTTCGTGCAATCACGGGAGAAGTGCCAGCAACACCACAATTATAGCATTTCTTTGTAGGATCCAAGGGTGTCATGTTTGGCTTATCAGTTGAAGCGGAAGCAAATTGAGCATGTTTAAAGATGGATGAAGATCGCAGATTGTTGTTTGTGGGCTTTGAATAATATTTCTTCTCATAGTTAGAGATGAGTGACATGGCTTGCAGCACTTCTTGAAGTTCTTTCTCCAAATCATCCATTTTTAGACGAGTGGGTTCTTCTGCTTTTTCTTTCGATTTAGCAGTCTCATTTAACTGATGATGTTGTTTGGTAAGAAGTGCAAGAGTATCTTGTGTCTCTTGTTTTATTTTTGCTATGTTATTCACCATTAGTGCATTTTGGTACAAATATTCATACAGCTCATGAATATCTATCAGACTTAGATCTTTATGCTGCATAGCAGTGTTACCAAACATTTCCCACTCGGGAAGAAGACTGTTGATGAATTTGATGTTGATCTCTAGATTTCCCTTTGATAGACTGTTTTTACGGAGATCATTCAGCAGATTACAGTATCGATGGTAAGTGATTTGCAAATCTTCCCCTGCTGTGGCTTTAAAGTTTTGATAGGAGTTTAACGTAGTGACCATTTTAGCTTTATTCCCAAGGACTGTTCCCTCCATTTGTTTTCTAATCTCATCCCATAGTACTTTACTGCTTTCAAGACTATCTAAGCTGTTGTATATGTCATTCGGTAAACCTTGGAACATGAAAGAATATGCCTGTAGATCTGCTTTGGCACGTTGCCTTTGCTGAGCATTATATCTGGCAGGGGGAATGAGAAATCGACCGCCAACAACTGGAGGATTTGCATCAGGAGCATCAACAACATCTTCGTAAAATTTAGCATTTCCATTCTCAAGAGACTCGAGAATTTCAGTAGCTAACTCTTGATTTTTGATAAAGTGGAGAAATCTTTTCTTCCATTGAGCATACTCTCCTTTGAATAGGACTGGTGGTTTTAGATCAGACCCAATCGATAGTGCTTCTCTTGATGTCATTGTTTGGATGGTTAAACTTCAATTACTCCCAGGAGAGGAAAAACAATTTAATTTGAAATTCTTTTTAAAGAGGCCGGATTTGACAAAAGACACTTTGAATATGTCCTAGATTTTCGAATTGGTCAAAAACGACGATCGGGTTAGAAAATGGGGCTAAACGAAGTTTGGAAATTAACCGAAAAATCACAAAAATGCAAATAAAGTGATTGAAACAAGCCTTCATTTCGAGCTTCGATTTGGTTACTTGTGGGCGTGAAACGGACACCCGAGCTGAAAGTTATGATCGTTTTAGTATAGCCCCTTTTGTCACACGATCCTGGGTTGAGATTTGCAAGAGTTTGGGACGAGACGATTTGTTCGGGCCGAGGACTGAGTTCGGGCCGAGGAATGAGTTCGGGCCGAGGACTTTTGTTCGAGCCGAGTACTTTGTTTGGGTCGAGCACTTTGTTCGGGCCGAGGTCTTTGTTCGGACCGAACAGTTTCGCTGTTCTTGACAGTGATGAACACAAACAGCTATATATTTCACTAAATCGATCCTATCTTGCTCAATTCTTAACCAAATTGAGTTATTCAAATCCCAATATTCTCGAAAATGATTTTCGCAAACTCGATCAAAAGACAACAAATCAGACGATAATTTCGATTTGACAGTGGAAAAAATGTGTTTTCATGGTTTTCGTTAAAATCACAAAATTAGGATCAATTGTTGATGGATTTAATGAAAACTTGATTCTAATATGCTTAGAATTACAAGAGGAATGTAATGAATAAAGAATATAAACGATTTAATACCTCAAATTCTGATTTTTTGATTCTTGAGTTCTTCTTCAAAAACTTCAAAACTTGCTTAATCTTCACTGAAATGGATCGAATCAAAGGAGATTTGCGCTCTAATACCAATTGTGAGTTATGGATTCAAGGATTAAGCAATAACAATTATGAATTAAAAGATTAGATGAACAACAATATGAAGCTTTGCACACACAAAAACGTACGATCGATTGTATAATTCGGCAAGCTTAATGATAATTAGATTACAACTAGGTATTTATACCTAGGCCTAATATTGACTAATAACATAAAATACCCCTAGACTAGATTACAATAAATATCACATTACACCCCTTGACTATTGAATACACTAAAATGTGACCCAACAAAGTCGATTTATTGCCCATGGGAATAAATGATTTTGATATGGTTGGGTATGCACCAAATCAAGATATTATGTGATTATAACTTAATTATTGGGTTGTCGCACGAATTGGTGTTTATAAGAATTGGAGATAAGTTCTATGACGTGGATATTTATTTTGGGAATGGTCTTCCCGGTTAGTTATGTGTATGGAAACTATATTTTTGGAAAGGATTATGGACCGGCATGTCGCAGGTAGTAAGGATATAAGGGTTGATGCTATTATGTAGTATCAAAAGATGAACCGCAAGGACGGTAAATGTTTTCAACAAAAGGATAGTTTTACAATGAAGTACTAAGTTTTTGTAAGAATTTTGGTAAGGATGGAAATTTTGGAAATATAAACCTTGGAAAACTTGAGTATTCGACGGGAATCCGGATAAGTAATGTAATGTTAATATACGTAAATGGTAAAAAAAAATAAAAATGATTAAAGGTATAGTGATGCCTTAGAACTAATAAATGGAACATATGTGGAAAAGAGTAAGTGTCGGGAATGACATATTTTAATTATCAAAAATTGTTGAGTAAAAGTTGGCATGTAGCCATAACAAAGTTTTGTGACAGAGATGATTGATACGATATTAAGGGAAAATGATGATTATTGGCAAAATGTCATAATAATGGTGTGACAGAATATGACATAGTGTGCGTGAAACTACGATTGGAAAATAAATATTTCAAAGTATTGCGATGTACAAAGACGAGAACATGGAATGTTGGGCTAATGGATGCCAAGTCACGGATTACAAATGTAGACCGGAGTCGATTGGTTGACTCAAAGATGACCGGGTTGGCCGGTGAACTATCGTTAAAGGAATAGATTGGTGGTTACCCCGGTGGTGACAAAGGGTTTGGAAATCGGTAATAAGGATATGGACCGGTTAAGGGTGATTAATGTGTAAGTGAAACGGTAAGTGGTAATCGGAGATTTTATTGGTATACTCACGGGGTACAATGCATGTGCATTATGTGATGGCCTTGAATGCGTATGATAATGGAAAAGTAATGTTATAGGAAACGTGTTAAGTAGTGACCAATGGGAAATGTGTTGAATATTAAAGAAAATGATAACTTGATATCATGGGAAATGTGCTAAATTGCATGGTGAATGAATAGACGATTAAATGGGTAAGATGGTGGTAAAGTATGTGATGTGAAAAGGTGTATACTAGTGTAGTATGCAAGATAGGATAAGAAAGAAAGGATGTGATTAGTTCGGGGGATCCCCGGCTACTATGATATTGGGCTGGAATCGGTTGGGCGAAACCCAATTGTTCAATTCCGTAATCGGAGGCTTGCCGGTTAACGAGATTGTGTGAGTCACCATGGATTGGAGGCGTTTCCAGTCATTGTGATGGTTTGGGATCTTGATGGATTGGAGGCTTTCCAATCATGTTGATGTGATAGTTGAGGCTCGATATGATGTGACCTTGTATGGTGTTTATAATGTGTTTACCGTATGATTAAGTATTAATACTATGATTATATGATAAAGGAGCAAACTGATTGATAATGCGGGTTGCATTAGGTCATGTATGCGTAGGGGATGCCTACGACTTTTAGAATGTGAGAATGGTAATGCTTTTAGAAAGCAATTGTTATTGGTAACCAAGATATGGTAAATTTGTGTGAAATTATGCAATGTGATGCAGTAGAGGCTCTAATGCCGGTAATTGAGAATGAAAGTTATGAAATGGTCAATGTGATGCAAAGATGATTAAAGTGATACTAAGTAAAACTAAGTTGAGAAAGGTATCCCGTGAGTGCCAAATTTGTTAATTGGAAAAGTATTGTTGACTTTAGGCAAAAGTCAAGATTAGTCAACATGTGATTAGTTGACTTGGTCAAAGATGGGCCTTGACTCTCGTTTTGAATGACTAGTGAATGATGGGAGGATAATGTATCGATCGTATGTATGTGAAAAGGGTAATAAAATAATTAAAATAGTTATATTCGAATCATGCGACTTTGAACCGTTCGGTATTTCCGAGTTGAATTTGGGAATCGGGCGTATGATGGTTGATGAACCATAATGGAAATGATGGTTAATGGGACCTTTAGCTAGTAAAGGAATTTTAAAGATATAGTTGACTTTGTGCTTAAGTCAAAGATTAGACGACATTAGGTCATATCGTTTCTATGTGTACTAAAAGGATTGGTTAAATGATTGAAAGGGTTATGGACAATTGTGCAATTTTGACCCGTTTGGGTACTAATGGCTTAAGATTGGTTTGTTGACCCGTTCGGATCTAACGGGGTTAAGTGAATGTTTACATACATATTGTTGACAAAATTGGAATGGGACAAGTTTGATGGTAATAACACAAGGGAATGAGAACGGAATGCTCGGTCAAATGTGGGATTGAACATTTTTAGTGATTTCGAGGACGGAATCCTTTTAGGGGGTGGATAGTTGTAACGACCCGAATTTTATATTAAATAAATTATAAAACAAATATGATAAATAAGGATAAATCATTTAAAGAACGTAGGAATTGGTTTCATGTCATTTGGACATCGTATGAGAAAGTTATGGACGAAACTGTGTCGAAGCAAAGGTCAAAAATTGCAGCATGTGCTGCGTAACCCAAGATAGCGGCGCTATCTTGGGATAGCGACGCGATTTCTCACGTTTCCAACACAAACTCGAAATAGCGTTCGAGAATAGCGACGCGATTTAACGCGGGCATCAGATAGCGACGCAATTCTTAGATAGCGGCGCGATTTCTTGTCTGAACAACATTAAAATCGGGATTTGGCTCATTTAATGACCCACAAACCCTAGTTTCTCTCCCATACGAGTTTGTATACGTTTTTGAGTGGAAAACATCATTTGGAGCCGATATCTTCATCAAATCTCGTGATTCTTCACTCCTAGTTGAACACTAAAGGTAAATCTTCTCTCCCTGATCTTTGTAGCTTTGGATCTATGGATTTCTAGGGTTGGGTTTGGAACCCTAGTTCTTGGGTTGGTGATTAATGGTTAAATAAAGGTTGTATATACTTAGTAGATGGTATTTTAACCAAGGAAACAAGTGTATGGTTATGATTTGTGAGAATCATAAGATTGGTTAAACCTAGGGTTTTGGAAATCATCAAAATTGTGGGAAAGTATTATCTAAGGGTTTCTAATAATAAAAGGGTTTATTATTAGTAGTATTTGTTATTGAACAAGTTGTGATTGTCATATTAGGGATTTCGGTGGATTCTTAAAAGTGTGCAATCTTGGGGAAAAGGAAGAGTTGTATTTGAGAAACACCTTTGGAGCACTAATTGCTAAGGTGAGTACGTGTGGACTTTACTGGGTACATAGTCATTGAAATATTTTATTAAGTGTATTTGGTCTATTTGCTTAACTGGATAGACTATTAGTATGTAGAGTTAGTTATGTATTATTATGAATATTAAAACTAACTTGTTTGATGATTGACGAGATAGCCAAGGGTTTAGATGGAATAACTCGAGAAGTTATGATGAGTGATAGATTGGCGGTGATTCGGGGGATCCCCGGTCACTTTGGATGGGGCGGATTGGGCGTCGACCCATGGACCATCATGTGATAGGAGGCTTGCTAACCGGACGTGATCCGGCTAGAAGTCGGGTAACGGTAGATTGGACGATTCCATCTTGCCGTTATCGTAAGGCTTATTAAGGCGGGGGATCCCCGGTTAATAACTACGTCAGATGATGGGTTATTGGGAGATGTTCCATATAACTAGTTACGATTGCTAGGAAAGCAAAATCGATAGGGTCACATTAGGGTGACTAGACGTGTGATGATGAGATATATATATATGTTTATATATAATGTGTTACTTGTTAGTTTATTCGGGGTCTAAACCCATGTAGCTCACGAGATATCTTTGTGTCTCACGTTCTACTTGTTGTTTTTGCTATGTACTCAGGTTCAGGATCGAAGATATAGGTACACATTGTAACACCTCAATTTTCAAAACAACGTTTAAATATCATTTAATCCAAAAATACATAATATTGTATCAACATCAAATGCCGGTTTTACAAAAACGAAAAGGTTTCTTGTTCGAGATTATCAGAGTTTACAAAAATGGTGTTACAAATTATATCTTAACCATAGGATAAGGACTCTAATCATCAACACCGAGCTAATCTCAACAAGGCCTCTTCTAATCAAGCCTCCTAATTCTTCGATCCCGAACCTGAGTACATAGCAAAAATACAACATAGTACGTGAGACAACATTGCCTCGTGAGATACATGAGTTTTTTTGACCCGATAAACAATTAGTCAAATAATATCATTTAATCTTAAAATAATATTACTAAGTTCGTTTTGGGTCACTTTATCACTTTCATCATTGGCCAATGTCAAGATAATCGGAATGCCTCCAATCTATCAAGACCATCATATCCACGGTAACCGGAATGCCTTCAATCTACCGGGACTCTTAGGTATTGGGTAATCGGAATGCCTCCAATCTACCACTAACCTTAAGGTACCGTAGTAACCGGAATGCCTCCAATCTACTACGGCCCTAGGGACATCATCATCATCATTACTTATCTTTTATCGTTATGAGCTCATAGCTCCATCATTTCTCAGTCAATCAATCATTTCGTTATCAAACAAGCAATTCATCATAAAACACATAAATGACTAAATTACTTAAAGACTCGACAAAATCATTAGGTCATACAAACATTTACTAGCTATGTACTCAGTTTAAAAGTCACATGTACTCACCTTAGCCAAGCTTAACCAATTGTCGTGTTCCTTAAACGCCAATAACACTTCTCAAGATTTGAATGCCTCAAATCTTCCAACCGATAACCTATTATCAAAACCAATACAATGGTTTGCATTAATCATCTATACTAACTACATAATCCATGGCTAGTTAACTACTAGCACCATTTTCCCCAAAATTACCAAACCCTAAGTTCATAAATCACCATATTTTCGTGTATCCATAACATGACCACGTTTTCCTTGTTAAAATACCATAGATCTAAGTTATATTACTTCCATTTAACCATTCATGAACAAATCCATAACTAGGGTTTATGATTCAAGTCTCCCTACTCAAATCTAAGACTTATAACACAAGAGGGTTGAAGATTTACCTTTGTTCTTCAATAAGGAGCAAGAATCACCAAGATTTGATGAAGATTGAGCTCCAAACGTCCCCTTTCACTCAGAAATCGTTCACACACAATGAGAGGGAAAAACTAGGGTTTAATGTGTGAAATAAATGAGTTTTCCCGTATTTAATGCTGGTGTCGCGAAAGTTCACGATCGTTACCCAGAGTTCGCGACGTGAACTTTTTCACGTACGCATAGTTCGCGATCGTTATTAGGTCGGGAACTACTTCGCGACGAATTTCCAAACTCGCTGCACCGAGTTCGCGATCGCGAACATTAGTTCGCGCCGTGAACTTCTTGAGCAGCTAAGGCTGCACTTTTTGATCCTTGGCTCGACCCGGTTTCGCCCATAACTTTCTCGTACGGTGTCCAAATGACACGAAACCAATTCCTACGTTCTTTAAACGATTTATCCTTATTTAACATATTTTTGTACAATTTATTTATTTACAAAATTCGGGTCGTTACAACTATCCACCCCTTAAGGAGATTCGGTCCTCGGAATCTCATCATAGTTCACGAAGTTCGGGTATCTTTTCCGAATCTCGTCCTTGACTTCCCAAGTCAAGTTCGGCCCAAGTGAATGCTTCCACTTGACCAACACCAATTCAATTTCTTTATTCCGAAGTTTCTTGGTTTTCGACTCTAGTATGGCTTCGGGTTCCTCAGTCAATCCGTTCGGGGCATCAACCCGCAACTCTTGTAACGGAATTATATTTTCAACCTCACCCACGAACTTCTTCAAATAACTTACATGAAATGTATCGTGAACACCTTGAAGTTCGGGTGGGAGTTCTAACTTGAAAGCTTGCAAACCGACCCGTTTCAAAATCTTAAACGGGCCAACATACCTTGGGCTCAATTTGCCTTTCTTACCAAACCGCATTACGCCTTTCCAAGGCGATACTTTCAACATCACCATGTCTCCAACATTCAAATCATACGGTCTCTTTTTCAATCCCGAGTAACTTCTTTGTCGATCTTGGACGATTTTCATATTGGTTTGGATTATCCCAATATTTTCATTGGTCAACCTCACAATCTCGGGACCCGTGAGTTTCGTCTCACCCGCCTCGAGCCAACACGATGGAGTCCTACATTTTCTCCCATACAACGCCTCATAAGGCGGCATCTTAACGGTCGATTGGTAACTATTATTGTAGGAGAACTCAACTACCGGTAAATGTTCATCCCATTTACCCCCAAAATCTAGCACACACGATCTTAGCATATCTTCAACCGTTTGAATAGTTCTTTCACTTTGACCATCGGTTTGCGGGTGGTAAGCCGTACTCAACCGCAATTTCGTTCCCAACTCCTCTTGCAACGATCTCCAAAATCTCGAGGTAAACCTCGCGTCTCTATCGGACACAATCGACAACGGGACTCCATGAAGTCTTACTACTTCATCCACATACAACTTTGCCAACTTCTCAAGTGGCATGGTTTCCCGAATTGCTAAGAATAATGCACTTTTGGTCAACCGGTCAACTATGACCCAAATGGCGTCGTGGTTCTTGCTCGTCTTTGGCAACCCAACAATAAAATCCATCATTATATCATCCCATTTACCGGCCGGGATTTGCAACGATTGAGCTACCCCGTAAGGTACTTGATGTTCGGCTTTTACTTGTGCACACGTGGCACACTTAGAAATATACTTTGCCACTCTTGCCTTCATCACGGGCCACCAATACATCTTCTTCATATCTTGATACGTTTTTGTACTTCCCGGGTGGATCGAATACTTAGACTTATGAACATCGTTTAGTAACTCCTTTCGGGTACCCCCAAACTTGGGAACCCAAATTCGTCCACCCACGGTTTTCAACCCTTGCTTATTTTCCACAAAATGTTGGTTCTTCCCCAACCGTTATTGCCTTAACTCATCTTTTTCCATCACTTCCCGTTGGGCATTCTTGATTCGTTCTACTATACTCGAGACTACTTCGATACGTGTTAGCTTTCCTTTATTCGGCTTTTCATACACTTTTCGGCTTAATGCGTCGGCTACTACGTTGGCCTTCCCCGCATGGTAGACAATTTCGCAATCATAATCTTGTATCAATTCGATCCATCTTCTTTGCCTCATATTTAGGTCTTTTTGAGTGAAAACATATTGAAGACTTTTGTGATCCGTATACAATGTACACCTTGTACCATATAAGTAGTGTCTCCATAACTTTAAAGCAAACACTATCGCCACCAACTCTAAATCGTGAGTCGTGTACCTTTCTTCCGCATTCTTTAGTTGCCTCGAGGCATAGGCAATCACTTTCCCCCGTTGCATCAAAACACAACCCAAACCTTTATGTGAAGCATCACTATACACAACGAAGTCTTCCATCCCTTCGGGTAACGTGAGAACCGGGGCGTTACACAATTTTTCTTTCAATGTGGCGAATGCTCTTTCTTGCTTTTCTCCCCACACGAACTCACTACTCTTTCGGGTCAACAATGTGAGTGGTGTCGCCACTCGAGAAACGTCTTGAATGAATCGACGGTAGTATCCGGCAAGGCCGAGAAAACTTCTCACTTCGGTTGGAGTTCGTGGCGGTTCCCACTTCATAACCGCTTCAATCTTTGACGGGTCAACTTTGATTCCTTCTCGAGACACGACATGACCAAGGAATTGGACTTCTCGAATCCAAAATTCACATTTAGAAAACTTAGCATACAATTTCTCTCGTTGTAACACTTCTAACGTTTGTCTTAGATGACTCTCGTGTTCTTCTTCGGTTTTTGAATAAATAAGAATATCGTCAATAAATACGATAAGAAACTTGTCGAGGAATGGTTTGCAAACCCGATACATAAGATCCATAAAAATGGCCGGTGCATTAGTCAACCCAAATGGCATCACCAAAAACTCGTACTGCCCATAACGTGTACGAAACGCCGTCTTCTCGGTATCTCCTTCTTTCACTCGAACTTGATGGTAACCCGATCTCAAATCGATCTTCGAGAAATAGTCGGCACCTTGAAGTTGATCAAATAAGTCGTCGATTCTAGGCAATGGGTACCGGTTCTTAATAGTCATCTTGTTCAACTCTCGGTAGTCAATGCACATTCTCATTGAACCGTCTTTCTTCTTAACAAACAATACGGGCGCACCCCATGGAGACGAGCTAGGACGAATAAATCCTTTGTCGAGTAACTCTTGTAACTGGGACATCAATTCCCGCATTTCGGTGGGAGCCAAACGGTATGGAGCACGAGCTATTGGCGTCGCTCCCGAAACTAAATCAATACGGAATTCTACTTGCCTCTCTGGTGGCAATCCCGGTAGATCGTCGGGAAATACCTCGGGAAAATCCCGAATCACCTTTACATTTTCCACCGTCTTCTTCTCTTTCCTTCCATCTAATACATATGCTAAAAAGGACGAACATCCTTTGGCTAAACATTTCCTAGCTTTAACCGCGGTCATAAGACATGGTAGATTGTGTCGTCTCTCGCCATACACATAAACTTTTTCATTGTCGGGAGTCCTAATCGAGACTATCTTCTTCCCACATAAAATCTTTGCTTGATTCTCACCCAACCAATCCATACCTATAACTATATCAAAACCCGCAATTTCCATGGGTAGTAAATTCACCTTAAACTTTCTCCCATCTATTTCCAATTCACAATTTCGACACATATGTTGAACTATGGAGGTTTTACCATCCGCAATTTCTATATCATAAATTTCATCAAGAAGTTCTAACGGCACATTCAACACCACAACAAAATCATGTGACAAAAACGAATAAGTAGCACCCGAGTCAAATAAGATCCGGGCGGGAATAGAATTTACGAGTAGGGTACCTGAAACGACATCGTGGGCTTCTTTGGCTTCATCTCGGGTAAGTTGGAAGGACCGTCCCTTGACCTTTGTCGGCTCCGCTTTCTTTTGAGCGGTTGACACCATGGTCTCACTTCCCTTCTTCGGGCATGCATTGCTATAGTGCCCTTTTTCATGGCACGAATAGCACTCGATTTCATCCAACGGTTTGGCCCGGCAATCCCTTGCCATATGCCCCGGCCTTCCACATTTGAAACATGACTTTGAATCCGCCAAACATTCCCCCTTGTGGTCCTTGCCACACTTCTTACATGCACCCACACTTGTTTGTTTAGAGAAGGTCGGGGTGAACTTTCCTCTCTTTACCGAACCCGAGCTCCCCTCAAACTTCCTCTTTTCAAACTTTTCAAACTTTGGCCTCTCGTTGATTCTCCTTTGGCCCACTTCCTCCACATTCCTCGCCGCACTAATAGCCTCATCTAGTGTGGCGGCCCTCTTTACTTCCAACTCATACTCCCACGGGAGTCCATTGGCATACCGAACAATCCGGGATCTCTCATCCGGATACAATTTGATCACAAACGGGATTAACCCCGTGAACTTCCTAGTGTACTCATCGACACTAAAACCACCCTTCTTCAAATGAACAAACTCTTCTTGAAGTTTCTCCAAATTTCACTCGGGGCAAAACTTTGCCTTCAACCGACTCACAAACTCCTCCCACGTCATCTTGTACATCGCCCTTTTTACCAACGTTTCATACAAGGTATCCCACCACACGAGGGCCTCATCCTTCAACAACCGAGAAGCATAGATCACCATATCACCGTCCTTGCATTTACTAGCTTCAAGGACTTGCTCGGTTTCACGAATCCAACGGATCGTGACTTTTGGTTCGGAGCTACCATAGTAGTTATCGGGCTTAAAAGCCATAAAATTTTTGTACGTGCACCCCTTCCTTTCCCTCGGCTCGGGGTCGCTCTCTCCTTCTTCCGTTGAAGACCTCTCGGTTTGAGCAACACTACTTGACTTGCTCTTCGTGCGGGGTGGAGATTCCTCCCGCCTTTCACGTGCCTTATGCTCATTGAGGATTCGGTTCACATCCTCGTTCACTATGTCCCTCATTTGATTGAACATAGTTTGGAGGTGTTCCACGGTGACCGGGGTGTGAGTGTTCCTATCGACACCCGAATTTTCCTCCCCTTCCCGAGGTTGAGGACCAAACACCGGTTCGATGACAACGTTATTCGAATCTTGCCCTTGATCAAGTGGGCCTCTTGTACTTCTTGTTCTCACCATTTTGCTATAATAAGACATTAATCATTTAGAAGTTAATTTATCAAGGTAACGGTGGCATTGACCGTTCCACAACCAATATGACCTATTCCCTTTAGGTCAACCCTATCGAGCCTACACTTTAGGGTCTCAATAGCCATTTCATAACTATCCTATGGAACCTACGGTGCTACTAGCTCAGTTTAAGTCTAGGATGGTCAACTCAACCTAGTTCACTTAAACTATAGCTCTGATACCAAGTTGTAACACCTCAATTTTCAAAACAACGTTTAAATATCATTTAATCCAAAAATACATAATATTGTATCAACATCAAATGCCGGTTTTACAAAAACGAAAAGGTTTCTTGTTCGAGATTATCAGAGTTTACAAAAACGGTGTTACAAATTATATCTTAACCATAGGATAAGGACTCTAATCATCAACACCGAGCTAATCTCAACAAGGCCTCTTCTAATCAAGCCTCCTAATTCTTCGATCCCGAACCTGAGTACATAGCAAAAATACAACATAGTACGTGGGACAACATTGCCTCGTGAGATACATGAGTTTTTTTGACCCGATAAACAATTAGTCAAATCATATCATTTAATCTTAAAATAATATTACTAAGTTTATTTTGGGTCACTTTATCACTTTCATCATTGGCCAATGTCAAGATAATCGGAATGCCTCCAATCTATCAAGACCATCATATCCACGGTAACCGGAATGCCTCCAATCTACCGGGACTCTTAGGTATTGGGTAATCGGAATGCCTCCAATCTACCACTAACCTTAAGGTACCGTAGTAACCGGAATGCCTCCAATCTACTACGGCCCTAGGGACATCATCATCATCATCATCATTACTTATCTTTTATCGTTATGAGCTCATAGCTCCATCATTTCTCAGTCAATCAATCATTTCGTTATCAAACAAGCAATTCATCATAAAACACATAAATGACTAAATTACTTAAAGACTCGACAAAATCATTAGGTCATACAAACATTTACTAGCTATGTACTCAGTTTAAAAGTCACATGTACTCACCTTAGCCAAGCTTAACCAATTGTCGTGTTCCTTAAACGCCAATAACACTTCTCAAGATTTGAATGCCTCAAATCTTCCAGCCGATAACCTATTATCAAAACCAATAAAATGGTTTGCATTAATCATCTATACTAACTACATAATCCATGGCTAGTTAACTACTAGCACCATTTTCCCCAAAATTACCAAACCCTAAGTTCATAAATCACCATATTTTCATGTATCCATAACATGACCACGTTTTCCTTGTTAAAATACCATAGATCTAAGTTATATTACTTCCATTTAACCATTCATGAACAAATCCATAACTAGGGTTTATGATTCAAGTCTCCCTACTCAAATCTAAGACTTATAACACAAGAGAGTTGAAGATTTACCTTTGTTCTTCAATAAGGAGCAAGAATCACCAAGATTTGATGAAGATTGAGCTCCAAACGTCCCCTTTCACTCAGAAATCGTTCACACACAATGAGAGGGAAAAACTAGGGTTTAATGTGTGAAATAAATGAGTTTTCCCGTATTTAATGCTGGTGTCGCGAAAGTTCACGATCGTTACCCAGAGTTCGCGACGTGAACTTTTTCACGTACGCATAGTTCGCGATCGTTATTAGGTCGGGAACTACTTCGCAACGAATTTCCAGAATCGCTGCACCGAGTTCGCGATCGCGAACATTAGTTCGCGCCGTGAACTTCTTGAGCAGCTAAGGCTGCACTTTTTTATCCTTGGCTCGACCCGGTTTCGCCCATAACTTTCTCGTACGGTGTCCAAATGACACGAAACCAATTCCTACGTTCTTTAAACGATTTATCCTTATTTAACATATTTTTGTACAATTTATTTATTTACAAAATTCGGGTCGTTACACACATGGATAGAGATATGCGAGGCCTAGAATAGAAGAGCACTAGAGCGGATTTATGCTTAGTTTTGATTTTGATCTATTTTGTAACACCAAACTTTATACTATGATTTTCATAGCAAAGGTTTTTGTAAATCCATATTTTTTGGAACGGTTCTTCTATTTATAAAACGATATATTTTGGCAAATATTTTGCTATAAAATTTGAGGTGTTACACTACAAGATACGCATAATAGCACATTTATAACAGATTTAAAACATACAATAGAACAAGTTATAGTTTGATGCATAAAATACATATTTGGCATAGTTAATTAGTTAATTAGTTAAATACATTCTAAAGAACTTAAACCTATTTAAAAATCAGGTTTTTTTCTTTTTAAGTTTTAGTTTGTATTATAAATATAGGTCAACGAAGGTAGAAGTGGTTGATAAGCCTTTAAAAATATGCTAACATGCGAATCTCACTTACCAACAATTATCACATAAATATTAGTTGGCTGACAACACCAAATTGTTATCTAAACATAAATTTATTATTCACTCACTCCACTTAATGTGGTGATCTAAAAACAAAATAAATATATATGAGAGATCTAAAGTGAAGATCATTATTGTAAGAAATAGTAGGTTTATCCCGCGCGATGTCGAGGGGGATTTTCACATGATATCCAAAATAATGTTTATTGATATCCATTCAACCTTAAATTCGTATTCTCAATAATTTGGATATTTCAAATAATTTGAGCTGTAAAATCTTGGTTAATGTTATATTACTAATTTGCACATTACAATTTTTGGGAGAAAAAAATCAATATATTAAGACAAAGGGGATTAAAAATTGGAAGTATTCCAAACCTAAATGTCAAAAATATTAAATGCTAGAATTAAAGAAAAGAGTAAAAAATATTGGCAAGAATTATAAAAAAAGGAAAAAAAATCACATGCTAGCCTATCACTATTCACACGATGTCAAATGTTATATTACATTCAACGAAATTGGGTATAATTAACATAAGTGATATATTGTTGTTTTCATGATTTTTGAGCCAAAAAATTATAATTATTGTTGAATTAGATTAATTAGATGGTTAGTGTGAAATGACTCTATATTATTTTGCCAAATAAGACAATTTTTAAAGTGTAACACTTATATTGAATCACTATAAAAAGAAAAGTTTATCACTTATTTTGAATTGAAGGAAGTATTAAAGATTTGTCAAATGTTATTTGTTCAAGCCCAAATTCTGAATAAATTGGAGTAAGTTAAATGTCGTTAAAATTTTTAATATTTAAAACTGTTTATTTATTTTGCTTAGATAGTTTTCAAGAAATAAAAAAAACAATAATTGCAAGTGGAAAGAAGAATTAAAAATATATATGTGTGTCCACTGTTCATCACACTCACAAACTAACTTGATAAACGTACACTTCCTCCGATTCAAAATAAGAGATACATTTTCCTTTTTAGGGTGATTCAAAATAAGTGATACATTTTGTAAAATTATCTTATTTGGCAAAAAAAAAATAGTGAGACCCACACCCACTAACTATCTACTTTAATAAAATGAAATGACACATTTACCCTTACTTTTTACTTTTAAACATCATTAATCTCACTTTATTCAAAAGGTGTGAGACTCATTCCCCACTAACCATCCAATTAATCTAATTTAACTATCATTGTAATCTTTTGCCTCAAAAACCGTAAAATTCAAAGTGTATCACTTATTTTGAATCAGAAGAAGTATTAATTAATGAGGAAATTAGTGTAAAATTTTTCGAAAAATATTACTAGAATCTAAAAAAGCTAATAATAGTAATCAAAGAAAATTATCAATTAAAAAAAGTTAAAAATATTTATCGATAAATAATAGTAGAGAAATGATATTTCTTCTTACTTTTTCTGTATACTTTTTCTAAATTTCTATCCATATGTCTACTTACTTTTAAACTTGACATGTTTAATTCATTAATTGTCTTTTCTTATGATTAAAATAGGTAGGAATATAGTAAGAAGAAACATCATTTTTCATAATAGTATTAACGAGTCCTTTTTTTTAAGATACGTCTAATAAATTAAATATTATCCAAAAATATTATCAAATAATTTTAAAGCCTAAAAATGTTGATAATTTTTTTAAGTTCTTCACTTGTATTCATCTTCATCTTGCCTCCTAATTGAACGGATTTGTACTACAGCTATGTTTGAAGATTAAATGTGCACTTGCAAGATAACAAACATTGAACTAATTGACATGGTACAACCAGATTATTGCATTTGTGGTTTGGTTTGTCATTTTCTTGAAAGATTTTAATAGATCTTAATTTGGAAAATATAAAAGTTTAAGAATCTGTAAAGGAAATAATGGATAAATTAAAAATGAATTTCCATAACTACTCCTAATTATAATAATCGGTCACTGAAATCTGTAGCTCAAACTCCTAAACACTAGAAGCATCACTGAATTTGCATGTGTTTCCAATAATATATTAGAGTGGAAGCATGGACTGATGTGTATGTTAATTTCCAAGATCCTTCCTATATATATGGATTAATAAAAGATTTATAATCATCAATCCTCTTATAATTATATAATTATAATTATTATGTTAGACATGTATAAAATATCTATACAACGATCTATAATCAATATCGATATTTTGAGAATTACCACTTCACAAATTAATGTACCCATTTTTTCTTCTTCATAAATTTAAAAACAATTTTTAGACTGTCAATGCCCTTTATAAAAACATTAGCAGACACGGTATGACTTCGTTGAATGGATATTAACCACCCTTTAACGTCACCATCCCATACCATCACCTTCGCCATTTGCTCGCCAAAACAAAATCGCCATGGGATAGTGGATCGTTAAACGCAGTGTTCGAGTGATAAAGACTTTAAAAATATAGTTTTTCAAAAAAGGTGTGACCCCTTTTGACACTCTTTTAGCTTTAACACCATGGACCAGCTTACATATAACATTAATGTTAGGTTAAAAAATCTTTTACATGAGTTTCACACATCTATTATACTTTTTATTCTTAAACATTATTTATATTATTATAAAATTAATTATTATTTTAAAGTTCTAGAAATCTCGGCATTAATTCAAAAAAGTTGGCTTTTCTATTAGGGTTTTGCTAATGATAGTCTTTAGGGCTGTCACTAACATGCATAAAAAGCTTGTACATTGATTAAAAAAGTAATATTCCTAAAATTCAGGGGATTATCTTTTGTGTATTTTGTCTTCGCCCTAAGGGCTGTCATTAGCATTTTCCTTTCTATTATAGCCTTAAGTATATATGTTTTAAATTTAATACTTTATTTTTCTCATATACAGCATTTTAAACTCTACATAGAGATTTTATCACAATTAATCATAAAATCTAATAAGCTGAACAATGGAGTTATTTACAAAGATAATATAGATGTAACATCAACACTCACACAATACTACATAAGAATAGTTAACCATTAATTAGGTGTAGAAAAATAAACTCACAATTAAAAGTGGAAAAACGAGTTCAAACCCATTACTCTTATAATACAATTATGGTAGGGGTTTTACTGTTCATAAGATTTATTGAAATTCATTATATAGAGCAGTTAAGTGAAAGATTGATCAAAAAAAGGTTTTTGGTCCAGTGGCTGTGGATTCTGCATGGAAGTTGTTGACTTCTGTACGACGCAGGGTCAATTCTTGCTCCAGCGAGTTCCCTTTTCTTTTTTATGCTTGCCAAACATATTGCACACTCTTTTCTTTTTCTTTTTTATCCACTCCTTTTTCTTTTAAAAATAAGTATTAAATTTCATATTTGCATGTTAATTTTACTAGGTTTATCATGTATTTTTAAAACTTTATCCAGTATTAATTTATTATTTTTAATAAGACTTTACTTAGGTTCAGAAAGCCAACTTGAAAATACAATTATCAAACTTCTAAACTGTAAAATTTTGCGAAATCATATACTTCCTCCGATTCAAAATAAGTGACACACTTTCCTTTTTGAGGTGATTCAAAATAAGTGACACACTTTGAAAAATTACCTTATTTGGTAAAAAATATAGTGGGACCCACACCCACTAACTATCTACTTTAACAAAGTGAAATGACTCATTCCCCACTAACCATCCAATTAATCTAATATAATCACCATAATAATCTTTTGTCTCAAAAACCGTGAAACCCAAAGTGTGTCACTTATTTTGAATCGGAGGAAGTATGACTTATGAAACCTTAAAGCCTTATAAAATATGCATTTTAACCTATTTCACATTATATTTTAAAATTCTCAAAAAACCCACCCATAATATTGTTGCAACTAAAATCAATATGACAAAACATTGTGTTTTTTGTTCATGAATACAAAATTATAAATTGTATAAATCAAATTTAAATCTTAACGTAAAAAACGTGTATGTTTTAAACCGAACAGTATCACGCGAGAAGCCTAATCCTCGTTAATTACATCAGCTTTCAAGGGCCTTGTATATGACGACAAAACAAGGAAGAATAGCCCTAGGATTAAAAACGTACAACTCTTCCAGATTAGAGTACAACCCAGCATAGCCTGCCACCGAGTCGTACGGTCCCTCATCCTCCGGTGATGCGTTCTCCGCCACGCGCCTCACTTTCCCAGCAATGACCCGACATACAAGCATCGCCCGCCGCCCATGAGCATCAACCCCTAGGCAATCATGTGCCCTACCACTACTGGCGGTAGTCCGTACGCCGCCCTTTGCTCCGCCCTCTCCGCCGCCAATTCCGGCTGGTTTTGGGGTTTGAAACCCTTGGCGTATTATGGTACAAACGCCGCAGCCGGGGACGGTGCTGCAGAGATTTGAAGAGTTGCGTGCGCCGAGAGTGCAGGAAATACTGGTGCAGTGGAAGCGGAGGAGCTCGTTGCCGTCGGCGGCACAACGGGTAGCGGTGGCGGTGGCGGTGGCGCGGATTTTAACGGCGTCACGGCAGTCTTCGAAACGTTGGATGGTCCGGCGTGTGTTGTGGACTTTTAATATTCGTTCGATCGTGAAGATCGGATGGTCTCTCTTTTGCCAGCTGGATTTGAATATTATTTCGACGATATTTCGACCCGAATCTTCCGTACCTAGCTCCGACACTGTAACCAAATTAAATTGAATGAGGGTAACATAAATGACCCTGCTACAAGACCTGAATGCAACTAATACCCCTACACATATATATATATATATTTTTTAAACGGCAAATTAGTAAGTTAGTGGATCGAGCATAGACACTAACATCCACAAGGGCAAATTAGTAAGTTAGTGGTTCGAGCCTAGACAGTAACATCCACAAGGGGCAGTATGTCTTCCCTCGAACCTTTCATTTATGGGGAATAAACTCCACGCCCACGACGGGATTTGAAACCATGACCTTGATCATGGATAACACCTTATCTTTTCCCCCTAGACATATTATTTTCACATTTTATAATATTCAAATGTTAGTGTCGGTAGTTGATCTAATTTCTTTTGTTTATATTTTATATTTTATGAATTTATCAAGATACGAAGGAAACGATATTTATGTCTGTTACTTGTACATACATATTATTTTCACATTTTATAATATTCAAATGTTAGTGTCGGTAGTTGATCTAATTTCTTTTGTTTATATTTTATATTTTATGAATTTATCAAGATACGAAGGAAACGATATTTATGTCTGTTACTTGTACATACTTATATATGTACTTACTTCTAAATTTAACTTGTGTTATCCGCTAATCTTTTCTTTTCATATTATCTCTTAATTTTAACACTTATCATGATCAAATTGACAGACAATAAGTAGGCACAAATAGTAGACACCAATATGATTACTCAGATACGAAATGCAGCTAAATATACTAATTTCGCATTTTTTAAGTGAATAAGTTATTGAAAACTGATTAAGAAGATCTTAAAATTACAATTAAAGAAAAATCATAAATGTTAACGGAGGTTTAACCGCACCTACACTATGCGATGAGCCGATGATCATGATGAGATTCGTCGGGGTCGACTCGCAAACCAAGTTAGAACTCAATTTAAAAAAAAAATGCAAAGGGAAATCTTAATATGTCAACTATTGTTTCGTTGTAAAATTGACAATTAAATTATTGAAATATATATCAGCAATTAAGCAATAATAAATAATTATATGTTAACCATGGTTAAGTAGCCTACCAGCATGTCTAACAGCTTGATGATGTTCCAAGCTCTCGAGTCTTGGAAACACCTCTCCACATTGAGAACACACCGAAATGGTACTTCTTGGTATTGTATACCTATAAATTATTCAAATTATGATATCGAAATAAATTCACTTATTTATGTAGGAAAATGAAATTGAGAAATACCTTGAAGGATCAACAATAGCATGACATTCATAACATCCAGAGAGCTTCCTAAACTGCATGCCTCTTGAACATGACGTGTTACTCCCATGACCGTTGGATCTCACCGAACCAGTTAAAGCCTTGGAGGAGGAAGAAGAAGACCCACCATCATTCAACTGTTTTTTCCGGCTAAGAAACCCGGAATCCAGACCGACGGTGCTACTCTCCGGCGAGTTATCAGCTCTATGAACAACCCTCGAATTCCCATGCACAACGTCCCTAAAACTACATATAGAGCTACAAGAACTCAGTTTTGAATACCCGGTTGGGTTCTTAATTACCGGGTTATTATTTGACCCGACAACATCCATCTGTTTGCATGTCAACAAGTTCTTGAATTGATCCCATGAAGAAGATGATGATGATGGGTTTTGTTGTTTGGGCTTTGATTTAGGCTTAGGTTTTTGTAGGTCTTGTTTTCTCTTGGTGGTGTTCTTTGTGGGTTGTACCTTATGGGTAGTGGTGTGCTTTCTGGGTTGTACCTTATGGGTTTCAGAAGATGATGGGAAAGTGAGAAGTGCCATTAATGGAAGATTACAATTAGTATATCAAGAAGAACAACCTTTGTTGTTCATGTAAGGGAGAGAGATATGCTTACTAATTTGGCGGTTTTTTGGTTCCTTTAATGGAAGATGGGATCCAATAAGGGTAAATTGAGGAGGCAATGGAGAGGGTGGGACTATATTTTATTTTATTTTTTAATGTTTTTTTGCATATTTTTTCTTTTCTTTGTGGAAACAAAAATATTTTAGGTGTAATTTTTTATTCGTATGCTCACATACACCTTGTTTTAACATTTTTTTTCTTATAAAATGGTTGTCTATAAGCCTGTAAATAAACCGAACGTTAAACGAACCGTTCGTGAACCGTTTGGTGGGAGTTCGTTTATGTTCGTTCGTTTAGCTAAACAAAGGAACACGAACAAAATTTTGTGTTTGTTTATTTAAACAAATGAACACGAACAAAGGCCCGCTCGTTCGTGAACATCCTTTCGTGTTCGTTTGTTTACGTTCGTTTATACGTGTTCGTCAAGGTCCGTTTATTCTTGAAATTAAATATAAAATATTATTTACATATTGATTAATTATAATTAAATAAAAAAATATCAATATATAAGCCGGCCTTAGGTTTAGAGTTTTTTGTTTAATTTATTTAATTAACTTGTGTTCGTGTATATGTGTTCGTTAAGGTTCGTTTCCTGCACTTTCTTCGTTCGTGTTTGTTTATGTTCGTTACCTTGTTTACGAACAATTCATTAACACTAAATTTTCTTAACAAACGAACACGAACACAAAATTCCGTTCGTTAAGTGTTCGTGAATCCTTCACAAACACATTTAATCCTTAACAAACGAACACGAACATGACCCCGTTCGTGTTCGTTCAGTTCATTTACAAGCCTAGTTGTCTAACTAACTTGTTTTATTAGCCGATTAATTAATTTCAATATAATCACATGCATTACATCATTCCATATAGTTGACGCGGATGAACCTTAATTAGCTATAAGAGCAGACGGTGTGCTTGTGGTTAAAACCACGCCAAAGGGCTTTTGCCCTTTATATCGGGGCTATACCACACCCCCGCGCAACCATAAGGCAATTCGCCACATCTACAACGACTGCCAACCTTTTTCTTTACTTCTTCTGTTTTTAATTTTTTAAATTGTGACGGGTCTGAGGTATATTTTGTGGGATCCAAATGAATGTTATATAATATAAAACCAGGAAGGATAATTTTGAGATGAGTGTTAAATATTTAACTAGCTTGCTTCCACACCTTGTGCTCTTTAATATATTTCTTGAAACCCATTACACATAGTAAAGTCTTCCACTTGGGTAGGGGCTTCGACCAAGTTTTGTTCTTTAAGATAAAGAATAACATAATCACTAATTCAGATAAATTAACAAGAATAAACATGTAAAGATAGACTATCTAGTAGTTGTCAAAATATTACAAATATAACGATAAACAATCCCTTCAAAAGAGGGGTTTGATAAAGATAAAATGTAGACATTTATACATCTATCTGAGGTAGAGAGACTGTAGTGATAACAATATGAATCTAAACCATTTGTATATAAATTGTTTTGTATATTTCTTGTGTGTATTACAATGTAGGAAATGTTCGATATTTATACAAAGATATGCAATAATGTTGATTCATAAAATCGTGGTGATGATAGTTGTAGCATTGAGGACGATCGGGTATCACCAAGAGGTGATTTGGTTTCCTTTTTCTTAACTTTCCTGTTTAATATTCCCCCTCAAGTTAAATGTTGGGATCTGAAGGGTTTCACTTGTTCTACTGATTCTAACCATACTTATATGAACATGAACTTGTTCATACCGGTTTGAAGGAACAAACTAGTTTGATCTTAAAAGTGGAACTAAGATCAAACTTAATCCTTAAACCCTAAAGGATTAGGATCTTGGAAATCTAAAAAAGATTAAACATTAAACAAAATAAAACTTGAATGAAGAACACCAAGAACCCTAGGGTTCTTGGTTCGGTTCGACGAATACAAAAAGGAGGGGGAAAAATCTTTTTGATACCTTTGTTGCTCAAGATAGATCCACCGGTGATGATGCAAGACGAGAAGCCTTCTAGCCGACACTTGCAATGTGTAACGCCCTAAATTCCGATAACTATTATTTATTTACCTTTTATTAAATAAATTACGGGTTATTTATTTAATTAGAAATTATGTGATCATATGTTTAATTGTGTATTGATTTTCATCAATAAATTGCGTGACGTTTCGTGTTCGAATAATTAAAGAGTATTATTTACACAACGTTTAAAATCCCGAGCTTTGAGTTAGTGAGGGTGCCGAGTTGGAGGGTCAGGGTCGGCCAAGGCCCGAGCCCTTGTTATTCTTTTCATTTGTTCCCTTGTGCCCGAGTTCCGCTTTAATGAGAGGCTCAATTTTGATTAGGGGCTTACACCTGGTTTATTGATACTTAAGCTTAATCTCCATTGGCTAAACCCTAACGCCCAAAACCCCCATTCGGCCGACTAGAGCTAGAACCTCAAGCCTCCCCTTCGTTTGATTTCCGATCGAGCAGAGGTGCAGCCGAGAGCATCTCATTTCGTTTTTCCTTTTAGCGATCAAGACAAAGCCGCAATAAAGGGTTTCAGGTTTATTTATTTAATTAGAACCTCAAGCCTCCCCTTCGTTTGATTTCCGATCGAGCAGAGTTGCAGCCGAGAGCATCTCATTTCGTTTTTCCTTTTAGCGATCAAGACAAAGCCGCAATAAAGGATTTCACGTGGAGATCGAGCAGAGACGGAGCCAAGATCGACTAGTATAATCGGTTGTTTTATCTTTTCTTTTTGTCACTTTCTGTTTTCTTCCTTTGATTTGAGTTCTAATCGTTACATGTATGCGTGCGAGATGTAGAGCATATTTGCGCGCAGAAGCAACCCCTGTAGCTGAGCATTTTCCCCGAGCAAACCTTTCTCCCGAGTCGGATTTCCGTGTTTTCCATACTGTAGTAATTTCCATTCTTTTGATTCTTTAAGTTTATTTTCGTATGTCTCATAGCCTGGTCGAGTTTCATTGTAGGTTTGACGGGAATGGACCGGGCCATTGAGGGCTCGGTTCGTGGTGTGATTGTTTGGTTATCTCGTTTGTTTTGTGTGATCGTGATTATTGTTAAATGATTATGTTATTTATTTAACGATTTGTTCAAGTCTTTTCCTATGTTCCATATTGTATTTTTCATACAAATCGTTATATTAACTGGATAAACGGATGGCCTGAACCGAAGGTTCGACCGAGATGACGTTCACGTGATTGTGTTGTTGTGAGTTCGAGTTTGATATATAATTTGTTAAAAAGTGTTTTGATAACTCAAATGTTTTGTTATTTCTTGTTGTTGTAGTTAATAAAACTTTTATGTTTTCTATACATAAATATCAAGGGTGACATACTGTGGGAACCGATGATGGTATCTCGTTTTTGGACTTGATTGTATGAGATCCCGGAAATTATCACATCGTCAACCTAACTGATTTAATAGCCGAGAAGGGAAACCGAACCCAAAGGGTTCTTTGTTTCCCAATCGGGAACGTTTTCGAGTAAACAAGTTAAATTATTAAAATTAAGATTTCAGTGATATTTAGATTTCGGGATTTTCGGTAACGAGTCGGGTTTATTAAAACGAATTTTTAAAATAAATTAAATTTTTGGCAAACTCTGTCCAGTCTGTTCGTGACTCTTTTTAACATGCTTAGAATACGTTTTTTGACAGTGTAGGGGTCTAGTTCTCTGAGTTAGCCATTCGAGGCCGCAAACCGCTCGTCAATAGGACTTATGGTTTATAAGTTATTGCTGTTTTCGTATGTTGTCGCAAGGACATATATCTGTGCGACGGGTCTGGACTGTGACGCTGTTTTAAGGCCCTTATGATCTGTTTGGGGCAGAGGTCGTCTCAAAGTGTTTTGTAGAACTCGGAGTCTAATGCATGTGACAAATATTTGGAGTTAATATACTAACCGGGTTAGGAGTTATGACCGTTCCTGTGGGACCGACGGGTGCTGTAGATCATATAAAAAACGAGTTTTTGAGTTAAGCTTTAATACACGTTTTATTATGTGATATATGGCCTTTTAGGACATGAGTCGTGACCACTTACTTGCCGAGGATTCTTTTTAGGAGCTTACGTATTTGAGGTTAGTAATCTCAGTACACTTTTTGTCTTTACATACATTTCATGGTTTTTGTGCTATGTGTATGAAGTGCGACTTGAGATATGCTTGTGTGCCAATATGTGACTCAGTTTTTGTTATAGATTTAATGTATCTTGAAATGAGATATGGAAGCTTGAGTAACTGAGCTCGGTACCATATCATTATGTGTTGATATGTGTACTTGAGAAATCTATTAAGTTGATATGTGATTGAGATTTGGGTTACTTGGTTTTATATGAGTACATGTTGTAAAGTCAAGACGTTATAAAACCAACTAATAATTATATGAGATTAATTACCGTGCAAGTGGCGACGATGAGTACTAAATATTCCCTGAGAGCCAAGTGCACTTCACGACTGTTGTTAGGAATTATTATGTTGTAATTAATAGTCTAGGGACTAGTTTTGACACATTGTATAGTTTTAAACTAGTAATTAGGATAATCATAGACAATTAGTGATAGAGTATAAATAGTCCATGTTTAATCACTAAATGTAACTTTCCTTCATTAATCAAATCACACTTATTGAAAGTTCTCTCCTCCTTCTCTCTACTTTCTCTCACTAAAACCCTATTCTCTCATCATCATTTTCAATGAATTCAATGGATTGATGCTCAATCTAGATCTCTCAATTGGTATCAGAGCATAATTCATTATTGGAATAGATCCAAGTATTGACATCTGTTGAAAAATTGAAGATTAAAGAAGAAAAATGAAGAAAAAGGGTTTATAAAGATGTAGTGAAATCAAACTCCAAATCTAAGGTATTTTTTTCGTTGTTTTTAGTTGATCTTTAGCTTCCTCTATTAATTTCATTAACTATTGATTCCGATTTTCTGATTTTTGTAAAACACCATGGAAACACTTTTTTCTCACTATAAAATCAAAATTCTAGCTCAGATTTGTTAAGTTTAGGTGTGTTTTATAGATCTAATCTGTCCGAAAAATCAGTTTTGAATAAATTGCAATTTGAATCAATCGATTTGGTCAACAGTTCAGGAAGTTAGGATCAAATTAGTGTGTATTTTGGTTGTCTCGGTTCGTCACTGCTCTGTTTGAAGAACGAAGAACAACTCGGCTGTTAACAGATTCGATATCGACCCGAGAACACATCTCGACCCGAATACTTTCTCAACCCGGAAACCTTTCTCGGTCCGAGAACACTTCTCGACCCGGAAACCTTTCTCGACCCGAGAACATTTCTCGACCCGAAGACTTTTTCGACCCGGAAACCTTTCTCGGCCCGAGAAGACATCTCAACCTGGAAACCTTTCTCGACCCGAGAACTTTTAAAACCCGAGAACTTGTCCAATTCGAGAACCTATTATTTAGACCCGAGATCTTTTCACATCTCGACCCGAGAACTTTTTCAAACTTAAATATTTTACCCTGTCGTAATCGAAATTTAACTATTCAAAAATGACTTCAGAAGAAGCATTGTCGATCGGGTCAGACACCAAACCACCTATTCTCTTTAGAGGTGAATATGCCCAACGGAAGAAATGGTTTCTTCATTTCATCCTCAGTCAACAAATCGGGTGCATTAATTCTCGAATCATTACAGCATGGACCAGCAAAAAATTTCAACACTGTTGTTGATAATCCAAGCGCTAATCCACCAGTTGTTGTCATTGTATTTGAAATTGCCCCTGCTGATTACTCTCCGGAGCAGAAAGAGAGAGCCAGAGCTGATGTATACTCACAGTCATATATGCTGCGAGGTCTTCCAAATGATATCTACAGCAGTCTTGACAGTTTTGAGAACGGAAAGGAATTATGGGATGAGATACGCAAACAGATGGAAGAAGCTGACTTAGGAAACAAAACAAAAATGGTATCAACTCTAAATGCATATGGTCAGTTTAAGGCCAACCGGGAGAAGAGCTTCAAAGCACCTACCATAGGTTTTAAAACATGTTGAATGACCTTCGAAAGAAAAACCTCAATAAGGAAAACCTTGAAATCAACATCAAATTCATCAACATCCTTCTCCCTGAATGGGAAATGTACGAAAACAGTGCAATGCAGCACAAAGATTTGAGCCAGATTGAAATTCATGAACTATATGAATATCTTCATCAGAACGAACCAATGGTCAAAGGCATTGCCAAGACCAGACAAGAAACTGCCAACACACTTGTACTGTTAGCCAAACAAAACCAAGCCTTAATGGCCGCTCAAACAAAGGAGGTTAAGGAAGAACCAAAGACTATCATTCCTGAGGGAATGGTTGAAATTATCGACCACGTTCACCAAGCCTTAGCTCTCATCTCAAGCTATAAGGATAATTACTACAACAAGCCAACATACAACAACCTCAGATCTTCTTCAAACTTCAAATTCAACTCATCTCCTCAAACTCCAAACAACAAAACATCATCTTCCACTACTGAGCCACCAAAGAAGTGTTACAACTGTGGCATGACTGGGTACTTTGCCAAAGAATGCAAGAAGCCAAACTTTCGAGATTCTGAATACTTTAAGAGAAAGATGCTAATGGCTACGCAGATCGAAAGTGGCAAAGTCCTACTAGCTGAGGACCGGTAGTGGGTGGAAGATTCTGATGACCAAGAGGAAGAACATTTCACTACAAGTTTGGCGCTCATAGCAAGATCGAATGAGCTTAGAGCTGAGTTGGGCATTTAAGAGAATGATGAAAATGAGGTACACTCTTATTCCACTGATATTTCTTCTTCTGACATAGACATTGATTTTTTCCACTTATTTCCTGTTAAATCAAGTTGAATCGATAAATTAAAATCTTTTACTTAAACTTGAAGCATTAGCTCAATTTCACTAAACAAATAATTGATTTAGAAAATGAGAAAACTCAATTAATAAAAAATCTAAATCAATATTCTCTTCAAATAGAACAAATGCAAATTTTTGAACAATCAAATAGGGAATTACAAGATCAGTTGTCTATGTCATAGTCTACATTTCCAAGTGAAATCATTGCTTTAAAAGAAAGTTTACAACAACAAATAAACACCAATAATCAATTAAATGCACAAATTATAACTTTAAAATCAAAAAATGCAACAATTCTTCAACAACTTGAAACACTTGTTCCACAAGTAAATAACAATAACTCATGTCAACGAAAAACTCAAGATCTACAGAATCGGTTGTCTACTTTTCATGTTGCTCACACCACTGAGGTCACCAGATTAAATAAGATAATCAATGACAAAAATATTGAAATATCCAATTTAAATAACATGAAAACAATTACAAGTGACAAAGAAGATTTTCGCAAGTTATACCATGATTCAGCAGCTGAATTACAAAGAGAGCCAAAATGGGAAAAAAACAACTGAAGCAAAGATGAACAATTATCAAGAACAATTTAAGACATCAACTTCAGAAATTCAAAAACTAAATGAAAAAATTCAACATGTTAATGAAAATCTTAAAAGAGAAATCGATGAAGAGTCATCCACAATGTATAATCTCACAATCAAGAAAGAAAACGCTGAAAAACACTGCAAAAAATTGAGCAGAAAATTGTCAAATCAGGTCATACAAGATAAACAATAAAATTAAATGAATCAAAAGAGTTCAGATATTACAAATCAAAAGCGGGACTTGGAGCAGATAATCCTCATTATCTAGAGAAAGTTGCTGATGTTCTTCCAAATTTGTATAACTATGACTACATGAACAAGGGAATCTGGCAAAGCTTTCTACATATGTCGGATAAAGAAGCAGAAATTGTGAAATTCAACAGAGAAAAGAAAGAATATGCTCAAATCAGTTTCAACTATTCTGCATTAAACACTACATATGAAAATAAGAAAGCAAAATTTTAAAATCATGAATACTTTCTAATTGTCACTCCAGAAGAATTCTCAATACCTAAAAATGCAGTTTTAAAACAAAATCGTTGAACCCAAGCTTTATGTTCCTCCTCTGATTTTAGAAAAGAAAATTGTTCAACTTGAATATGAAATTGATGAAACTCATAAAGCTTTTGATAAAGAAAAATTAAATCTTCAAACAAAAATTCATAAATTAATAGATAAAATTTCAGAATTAAAACCTTTAACTGATAAAAATGTTTTACAAAATTCTAAAGCTCAATTAATAGGTCATGCACCTGTTAATCCAGTGCCACTCATTTTGAGAAGAAACTCTAATTCACCTGTTTTAACTGTTTCAGATAGAAAATTAGAATCTCAGAGTAAGGAGACCAAGCCCGATGGATTCAAAGGAACCAAGCAGTCTAAAAAGCCTATTTCGACTAGGACTAGCATGCTTAAGAAGCCTAGCGAGCTTAAGAAGTCTAGACCACAAACATCTTTAGTTTCTTCTTACATTGTTCAAAATAATTGTAATAACTCCAGATATTTTAAATCTCCTGAAATGGCTTATGGAATTGTTTGTGACGCTTCTCTTTATCGTCATGTTAATTACTCTGTTAATTTTGCAAATATGGTTGTTAAATATGATAAATCTGGTAAAAAGGTACATTTTGATAAAAATACGAATAAACCTATTTTTCAGTATGATGAACGATACTTTATTAAGATTAATGCTCCATATGGTCCTAGAAGCGATGTTCATCAAAAAAATGGTCAAATTATTAAATCATGCAACATTTGTTTCCCACACCCATGCAAGACACATGTCTCTCGTCCACCAAAACCTAATAAAAAAGGTTTATCTTCACATGCTTCCAAACAACTAAATGGTTCTTCCAAAAACCCACCAACCTCTGATACACATTCGTCTACTCGTCGCAAAGTCTTTCGAGGAAATTCCGCACCTAAACCAGAATCTTCAGGATCCTCAAACAGAGATAACATAACAACTACAAAATCTTCAACATTTGTGAAATATAATTGGATCAAAAATGAAAATTCTCATTGGATTATTCAATCCTCTGAAAAGTCCTTAAAATGGGTCGTCAGATCCACAACTTCTGTACTGCCTCTGAAAAGTTCTCCAAAGCTCTAAATTGATCATGAAATAATTCTACATAAAACATATGTCACTAATCATTTTGGACCCATACATGATTGGGTACCTAAAATGCTTTAATTGTTTAATGTAGAATCCGTGGTACCTTGACTCCGGCTGTTCAAGGCACATGACTGGAAAAAAAAATCTTCTAACCAACTTTTAGGAAAAATATTTGGGAACGATCAAATTTGGAAATGATCATTTAGCTGCTATCTTAGGACTCAAAGACATCATTCGTCCTGGCCTTATTATTCGAAATGTTGCTTATGTTGAAGATCTTTCTCATAATCTCTTTAACATCGGTAAATTTTGTGACAAAACCTTGGAAGTCAATTTTCACACAAGACGATGTGTTGTTCGTACATATGAGGGTGAAGAACTCCCAACTGGAACACGTGATACAAACCTATTTACCATCAATCTGAATGGTTTTGTTCCACTTGAAGAAGTTTGTCTTGTCTCTAAGGCAACATCAAATGAGTCATGGTTATGACATCGTCGTTTGTCTCACATGAACTTCAAACCCATGAACAAACTTGTAAAAGTAGATCAAGTGTCTTGATTAGCTGATGTGTCTTTTGACAAAGATCATAAATGTTCTTCATGTGAAATGGGAAAAATGACCAAAAAGTCTCACAAACCAAAACTTGCACCAAGTACTTCTAAACCTCTTGAACTACTACACATGGACTTATGTGGTCCAATGAGTGTTCAAAGTCTTGCTAGAAAATGATACGTTTGGGCCATAGTTGATGATTACTCAAGATATACATGGGTCCATTTCCTACGCTCAAAGGATGAAGCTGCAGAAATCATCATTGCATTTATCAAGAACACTCAAGTGAACCTGTAATTAAAAGTTCAAACAATTCGTACTGAAAATGGTACTGAACTTAAGAATCGAGTTCTTGATTCTTTTCTTGAATCTGTTGGCATCACTCATAAATTTTCCGCTGCACGAACTCCCCAACAGAATGGTGTTGTTGAAAGATGAAATCGTACGTTAGTTGAAGCCACACGTACAATGCTTTCATTTTCAAAACTTCCACTGTCTTTATGGTCAGAAGCCATCAACACCGCATGGTTTACTCAAACCGCTCCATCATCAACAAAACATACAACAAACTCCATATGAACTGATCAACAATCGTATCCCAAATGTCAACTTTTTCCATATTTTTTGTAGTCGATGCTTCATTCTTAATGATAAAGACAAACTCAACAAGTTTGAAGCCAAAGCAAATGAAAGAGTTTTTATTGGATATTCAAAGGAATCAGCTTCTTTCAGGGTGTACAACCGCTCAGACAGAACGATCAGAGAAAGTGTCAATGTCTCATTCGATGAAACATTTCCTCTTGATTCAATGACCTCAGGCATTGAAACACCCTTACCCACTTCATCCTCTGATCCTTCCACATCTCAAAATGATCTTGATATTCTATTTGAACATTTTTATGATGAATATCACAACATCAGACATCCACGTCCACCTCCACCCAAGGGTTCACTGATAATTCAATCACATAACCCTTCCACCAATCATCACTTATTCATCCATTTCCACCCAAGGGTTCTCAACCACAACATCCCCACCCATAACCGTAACCCTACCACCGATAATCACCTCAACTAAATTCCCACCTCAGGGTTCACTACCACCTCATCCTCTCCAATTATCGTGTCCCTCCCACAACAAACAATGATTGCAGAGGCTACAACCACAACCTCAATTCCCATTCAAACTCCAGCCACAACTCAAGCAGACCTACGAATGATTACTCATGTTGACTCCAATATTGACAGGGTGATTACAAGATTGGGAAACATAGAAAGCATATTGGCCACTTCTCATCCTCCTCCTCAAGATCCTGATGTTCACGATTCCAAATGGTTACTTGAGGTCTTTCTCAAATTCGTCGTGGAGAAAATTGCATAAATGTTCAAATTAAGAATGAGAGAACTTCAACAGTCTTACTCTCAGGCAGCTGCCTTTCAATGGAGACCTGAGGATCCGGACAATGATCCTCAGGGGGGAGGTAAAAGAAGGAGACTGGAACATGGTGGATCCAATTCTGCATACATTGTTGGGGGTGCACAAGAACAACAACATGTCCCCTCCCATAAACAACAACAACAACAACAACAAGGAGACGGACCACAAGAACGTGTATGGCACACTGAGTGGAAGGTTGTTGTGTTTGATCATACTCAATTTCTGGACGTGGAACCACTAAACCAGTGGCGTGTGGATGAAAATGAAGACACACTGCCCATCAACAACATACTGTCCGACAAGATGACCGAAGCTCAAAGATTAGAATCAATGGGTCATCTACAATCAGTTAATGCACAAGTTGAGACAAACTGCTCTCACAACATTCACAATGTTCTGTTGAAGACTGTTAATGCCGTCATTGTAATATCAAGTGATTCAGAAGAAGACAAAGTGGTGAATGAGGTGTTCACTGAACAACCAACTGCGGAGGAACCAACTGAGGAGGCACCAATTGCTGAGAATCTATTAAGGAAAAGGTAAGAGTAATTATACGAAATAATGAAATGTGGAAATTTTGTATGAGAAACTATCAAACCAAGTTAAACGAGACAATCAAATGTGAATTAAATAATAAAGTTATTGAAATGAAGTAATTTTGATTATTAGTGAACCAAAAATGAAGAAAAATATTTAAATAATAATTATGAGAATCGGTAATTGATAAATTATGAGTAAGAGATAATCACGAATGGGTAATGTGAAAGTAATGAATTAGAAATTTTGTTAAGAGTGATGAGTTTGACTTATTAGGAGTCTTAATCATTTACCGAGATAATAAGAGAGATGTTATTGATGAGACTTATGAGGAGCAGTGAGTTATGAGAATTGAGAAAAATTAATAAGGATATGAGAACCATTGAGAAAACTAATAATTGAACTGAGCAAAAAAATGTTTAATAAAGCGATAAATGGAACAAGTGAGGTGCGAGGAAGGCGTAAAGAGTATACGTTGAGACCGACTCACACCGGTACATAAGAGTTTTGATTAAGGAGTAATTATACGAGATCGTAAAATATGTAATCATAATTGAGAATTAACAAGTTGAACAAATGAGTGTTAATTTTTATGAGTTCTTATGATTATAAGGCATGAGATTTGAGTATATATATATAGTGACGGATTCCATACAGAACCAAAATAATCTACAGAACTTTTAGAACTATTTTAAGCCAATGATAATCAAGATAAATCAATTTTAGTATTTATTTATATTTAATCACCGAGGGGTAGTAGGGGTATTTTGCATTTTCGATTTTCATATGGTAACCTCCTATTCCTAAACTGATTCGATCCCTAATTAATAGGGTTATTAGTTTCCATAAAATTATCCCTTCCAATTAATTAGATATAATTTCACGTTCAAAAAACTCTGTTAATTCTTCTTCTTTTTCATCGATATTATCTTCTTCATACAAATAACAATGCCAGATTAGCATTCTTGTCATAGAAGATGTTAATTCTTCTTCTTCTTCTTCATCGACATTATCTTCTTCATACAAATAACAATTCAAGATTAGCATTCTTGTCATAGAAGATGTCTGCTAATAATGATTGCACTAGAATTATTTAAGACATGCATGATGATAGTTATTGCGACGAAGCTACTCAAAATCTGACATATAAATCTGAGGACGACATACATCATCAACTAGATTTTTTTATATTTTTTCGTATTTATACTAATTGATTGCGATATTTTTTTTTTCGTATTATGATTTGTTTTGAATGTGACATGATCTTATTTTTGAGAACAGATACATGACATTTATGTTAGTTTAATAAGTTTCGAGAAGGTATTAAACACAACTGGATGTTTTATACATGTATGTATACGTGTATAAGTTATGTAATGTCTATGATATCGTGTTATGCATTGATGTATGTTTGCGATCCCATATGTTTTGTCTATCATACATTTGTGTTGAATTTAATATGTATCAAGATTCTGCCGATGCATTACATGAAGAAGATTTTATTGATGAATAAAATATTGATTATTACCAATAGAACCATATTTTTCATATAATTTAGTCAAGTTTGTATTATTCAACGTTACAACTTTTTAAGTGATTTGAATACATGTCGTTTACACATTATGCTTCTTTATACATGCATGTCTTACGAGTTACAGACATACATGCATGTACTAAGAATTATAACTTATATGTACCTTTAGTAACATACATGTTTATGTTATATAGATGTTATTTCAAATTAACAATAACTTTATTATTAATATATAGCACCACACATAAACTATATTGAATAAATATTGTTATAAATATTGTTATAAATATTGTTAAAGAATCGCACAACTATGAACATCTATATTAACAATAAAGTTTAGTATACATATATGTTTTACGACCGTAAACATAGATGTATTAGGTATGTTTAAAGGCATTACACATACATATATGTTCCGGTAACACAATTGAATATCTATGTGTTTTACGACCTTAACCAAATACAATTGATATTGGTTTTTTCTTATAGATTCTTTGTTATTGGAACCTACGAGTAATTTTTTGGGGATTTCCTTTTTAAACCACAAGTACTCCTTTTTGAAGTTTGGGGATTTCCTAGATTCTGGGGATTTCCTTTTCAAAACCGTAATTCTCCACGATTTGGGGATGTTAATTTATTTTTTTGTTATGAAATGCCCACACTACCCTTTTTCTTTCATGATTTCCGTTTTTAACCTCCCAATCAATTAATTATATGCCAATAATGATATGAACCATTGATGTAAAAAATGAAGGGCCTAGATTTAAGAAAAAAAAGTTCTACGAGTTCTGTAAATAAAATGGGTTCTGTATGGAATTCAACCATATATATATATATATATATATATATATATATATATATATATATATATATATATATATATATATATATATATATATATATATATATATATATATATATATATATATATATATATATATATATATATATATATATATATATATATATAGGGCAGGGTTCATGCGAGAAGTTTTTTTTTTTTGCGAGAAATGCGAGAACTAATCCTGGCCACTCATCTATTTTAATTATTTTTTTAATGTACAAGGGTAATAGAGTCTTTTTAACTTAATTTTGAATTAAATCTGTACAAAATTTATTTTCGTATTATAATCAAATCATAACTTCTTTTCCTATTTTTATGGATATACAATTGAGTCGGTTTATTGGTCGACTGTTCACCAGTAATGACTTATTATGATGAACAAACCAAACATGTACTAACAGAATACTGTGTTCATTGGTGAATAATGATGAACATAACAGTACTTAACAAACTTACAACAACACAACATGTTCATTGATATTAACGTAAAGCAATTTCTAAATTGAAAGTGTAAAATTAAAAAAATTGTGGATAAAATGGTAATGAACAAGATTCCAATGAAAAATACTGGAATACTACTTGAGATGAACTATAAATATATGATAAAATATTTCTCTGAAACCATGCGTTCATCAATGCTCTTGTGATAAAACCATTCGTTCATCAATGCTCTTATGATAAAACCAATACTTCATCAATGCTCTTGTGATAAAATGATAAAATATTCCTCTGATATAATATGGGTAGATGAAGACTTCGTCACTGCAGTTATGTTCACCACTGTACATGAAGACTTCGCCGGAACCCTAGATCGCCAGCGGTGCCGTCATCGCCAGAAAAGTTGAAATCCGCCACTGCGAACATATCATCTTCATTGGAATACATCTCGTCCACATTTACATCTGTTCCATTAAATCTCCACTCTAATCAGATTGTGCTTCTCAAAACCGCATATGAGATCTGAGTTGGGGCTTGCCGGAGCGTCGAGACACCGCACTCGTAGATCTGATTCCAAGCTTCGAGAAACTGCATGATCTTCTTCGGGGCTTGCCGGATCTCCGGCAAAAGACTTCAGGAGAGAGAAACGAAAATTAACCCATCAACAGTTTCAATTATGAAAAACGAAAAACCGTTCATGGATCCAATAAGATTAGGTTGCGGTGGCAGAGCCTAAAAAATGACCAGATTAGGTTTTCAGGTGTCTTTGAGTCGTCTTGCATGCGGTGGTGTTGTCGGGTGTGTTGCAGGCGTTGCTCGTGAGGGTAGTGGAGGTGTGTGCGGCGGTGGTGTTAAGCGGCGGTGGTGTCTGGATTTTTGGGGAAGAAAGAGAGAAGTTATAGAGAAAATTCAAAACACACACTTTGTGTGTGCGCCTGTTCTCGTGGCTTATGCTATAAATTAGGAAGTTTTATTGATTTAATTAATTGAATTGAATTGTATTTGATCTTTTTTACCCCTCTAGCCCCTAACTTTTAATCCATTAAAATTTATTTATTTACAAAACTGACACACTTGATCTTAGCCACAGATCTCATTATCTAATGGTTGTAATATATTTTCGCATTTCTCGCAAAAAAAACCCTTCTCGCATGAACTTTTGCCTATATATATATATATATATATATATATATATATATATATATATATATATATATATATATATATATATATATATATATATATATATATATATAGAAGTGGGATCGAGTGATGACTCTTTTTCCGGTGAGGACTGCGAGGACAAATCTGGGCCTTTAATCAAAGAAAATCAATGACTAGGATCTAGTGTGAAAAAAAGTAACATTGTTAGAAGGTTAGGGAGTTTTGTGTTAAGTTTAACAAAATAGTGGGGGGTAAAAAGAAAATTTGTAAGGTTAAAATGGTCATTTACGCACACATACTCTCTCTCCTCGCCACATGTCAATTTCTGATTTGGTGAGTTTTATTTTTACCCCCAAGTTCGTATTTCGGCCATAACTTTTTTTTTCTTTGTAAAAAAAAAAAACTAAAAATACCAAAGTTCTTATAAGTAAATTTTCTACAAAATGAGTATAGTCATGAAAATTTGAAAAAGAAACCCGGATAAAATATTGGATCATTTTGTTAAATTTGGATCATTTTGTTAATTTTGGATCATTGTCATAATTTTGGATCATTTTGTTATTTTTGGATCATTGTTAATCTTGCATAAACATAATTTTGTATACATAATTAGTCAAATAATATATCATATATAATTTTAGATCATTTTGTTCATTCATGATCATTTTGTTTACTTTGTACTATTATTAATTTTTGGATTATTTTGTTATTTATGGATCATTGTCAATTTTGGATCATTTTTTTTTCAAATTTTCATGACTATACTCATTTTGTAGAAAATTTAATTTTAAAATTTTTGGCATTTTTAGATTTTTTATTTTACAAATAAAAAAAAGTTATGGGCGAAAAACAAAGTGCGAGGAAAAAACCCACTTCCAATTATAAGAGGACAAGTGGCAAAAGGAGGAAATGGGGGTTTCGAAAATGACTTTTATGCCTTTTTAAGATGAGTGGACGAGAATTGTCCTCGCAGTCCTCACCGGGAAAAAAATCCTCATCGGATCCGGACCCTATATATATATATATATATATATATAGACGTGGGATTCTGTGAGGACTCAAAAAATGGTGAGGACTCGGATAAACCAAGTAATGATCAAATAATGTTGGGAGGATGAGTGTCAGCCAATAGTACTATCTGCATATCCATGGTCTAGATCCACTAGCTAATGATTGCTGGTAACCTTAGTCCGGTATAATAATTGTTTGTCATGCAAATGCGATAATGAAAATGTATAGATGTTGTTGTACAGTCATAGTAAAACAGTAGCAGTTGTGTTTATGTTTTCCACCCCAAAGTTTATAAAAACAGTAAAAGAGTAAAAGGGGTCTGTGGACTCACCTGGCAAAGCTTAGCGACAAGTACTTAAGACAGAGGAATCCTTGGGAGACTCCTAGCTTCCTAAATGATTTAACTAATGATTAGACTAAGCTAACACAGGCGATTCTATATACGATATAAGTTAAGCATTATGTATTTCATGTTATGTTTTATGTTTTGTGACATCGAATGAATTTGGGTTATTGGACCTTAATAGGTCGAAATGAAATGAAATGAAATGAAATGAAATGGACTTCGAAATGAAATGAAATGAAATGGGCTTGGGTTATGCTTATTGGGCCTAGATTGGGCCTATTGGGCCTAATGGGCTTAATGGGCCTAAATGGGCTTAATGGGCCACTAGGTTGGGCCACTTGGGCCTCTTATTGGGCTTAGGTCCACTTAGATCGGGCCATGAATTGGGCTTGGCCCAATTGGGTTCGGTTTGGTTGGGTATGGGCCAAAGGTTTGGGCTTTGGTCCCAATGGGCTTGGATACTAATGGGCCAACTAAGGTTTGGGCCCGATGGACTAAAGTAGATCGATATGGGCCAAGTACGGGCCTTGGCCCGATTGGGTATTCGGGTTTGGGTCCACGGTTTGGGTCAAGATCCGGGCTTGACCCGGTTTGACTTATTGGTCAACATTGGTCAAAATTAGTCAACAAAAGTCAACTAGGGTTTCTAGATTTCGGCTAGGGTTTAGGGTATACTATAATTCAGTCAACAAAAGTCAAATTTGGTCAATCTAGGTCAAACTAGTCTCGGTTTGACAGTGGTTCGGTTAGGGTTGGCCGGCTAGGCCGAAACCCTAATGGTTCGGTTCTAGTTTGGTCTAGATCGAGTCTAGGTCCGGTTTTAGGTGTCTAGATCGGTCATAGTTCGAATATAGGGTTCTAGATCTAGGGTTCTACATGTCATGGTTCGAGATCTAGGGTTCTAACATACGGATCTAGCAACAAATCAAAAATCAATCAACAACAAGTGAGCAAATCGATCAAAACACGTACACAATCGACATATACATGCAAGCATGCTACGGGTTTAAGGGTAGGGACGTATGCCGAGACCATATGGCCTTGGCCATGGTCTCGGGTTCGAGTGTAGGTACCAAATAAACAAGAACACAAATGAAAATCATATGGGAACTCGGTATACCTTGCGATCGGCTCAAGAAACGGATGAAGATACTCGAGTGGGGCTTGGGATCGACGAAGATGATGATGGTGGTGTTGCTTGCGGCCGGGATCAACAAAAGGGCAAATGAGTTCGGTATTGGTGTTTAAATAGGGTAGAATTAGGGTTTGGGGAATGAGAGTTATGGATGGATAAGGAGTCTTTTCAAAATTAGGTGAGGATGGACAAGATAAGATCAAGCAAGTAAAGAAGACCAACCTCACCACACTAGGTGGTTCGGCCGTATAAGGAAGGTCACGAGTAGGGCATGACCGGCACTTAGTGGGCGGTCTTAGTTCGAGTCACGTTTAAAATTAATTTGTTACGTTTATTGTTTTACCGATAACATTATCGTTTTAGAAATGTTTTTAGCTCAAAGTGTGTCACCATAAGAAAGTAATAATGTTGTGTTGACTAAAATAGTCAAACACTAATGTATGGTGTAAAATATGTATGTTTGTTGTGTGTAAGGGATGCCCAAAATAGAAATGTCTAAAAATAGAAACTTTCTAAATAAGGAAAGTTCTAGAAATGAAATGAAGTTACATACCAGAAATATCGAGTTGTCACATACATTATCTCATACGATCGTGACTATCTGAGTGTATTCAGTATCTGATAACAAATGACACACTATCTGATTTTTTTTTGTTTTAAAGGATAACTTATTAAATGACCTGTATATGATCCTCTGATCCTAGTGAATTACTAGAACATTGCTAATAAATCAGGAAATGTTTTAGTGTTTCAAGAAATAAGATCCATACATTGGAATAATGAAGAACAACTTAAACAAAAATTTGAAAATCGTAACAATATTGGTTGGCTTACAGGAAATGAGAGAAATTTTTGCAAAGCCTTATTTGATGATAGAAACGCAGGGACTTACAACTGATCAAAAAGTCAGATGTTGTCATGTTGTCTGCCCTTCACAGACCCTTAAGTCATTCAGGTACATTTAGACACCCATTGAGATATGGGTACCGAAGGGTTCTTGGTGTCTTCCAAACTAGCTACTTCTTGTTTTGGTGTATCTAATGAGCTTTCAGATTCTGAAGTTAATACTTTCTTGTGAACCTGATTGGGGCAATCTTTTGCTTCATGACTTTTATCGTTACAATGAACATTTCCGTTTGTTAACCTGAGTAGGTGAGTTTTGGTTTTTGAGTCAGATTGAATTTTTACATTTTGAAATTTTTCTTAGGAGGTTTGGTTCAATGTTTTGATTGGTTTGGCGACTTTGACTCCATTTTTCTTCACCTTTGGCTCATTTAGTTTTAGTACAGAAGATTTTTCAGTTGTGAGATATTCAGGTTTAGATTCAGAGGAAACGATCCTTTCTTCAGTTTCTGTGTGGTGAGATGTTTCATCTTTTTGGGTCTCTGATGATTTTTCTTCGGGTACTACGTTTTGGATGCTCAAGATTTTTCCTTCAGATTCTGTATAATGGGTGTCTGAGGATGATTCAGATTCTTTAACGAAGAAATTTTCTTTAGGATTGGAGACATTGGATTTGGAAGAATAATCTTTTGGTGGTCCGAACATGGGATTTCTATGATTTGGGTTCAGCTTGTATACCTCAGGAAGAATTGCGGCGGTCTTGTAATTTCCTCCAAGGATTTCCCGAAATTGAGCTAGAATTTGTTCTTCTAGATAGGCTTGTAAGCGAACCGAACGTTCAACGAACCGTTCGCGAACCGTTCGACGGGAGTTCGTTTATGTTCGTTCGTTTAGTTAAACAAACGAACACGAACACGATTTTGTGTTTGTTTAGTTAAACAAACGAACACGAACAAAGGCCCGTTCGTTCGTTTACGTTCGTGAACATGCGTTCGTGTTCGTTTGTTTACATTCGTTTGTTAGTGTTCGTTTGTGTTCATTTAAGTTTGTTTATGTTCGTTTGTGTTTGTTTATGTTCATTTGTTAGTGTTCGTTTGAGTTTTTTTATGTTCGTTTGTATTTGTTTATGTTCGTTTGTGTACGTTTGTGTTTGTTTATGTTTGTTTGTGTTCGTATGTGTTTGTTTCGTGTACGTTTGAGTTTGTTTATGTTCGTTTGTGTTCGTTTATGTTTGTTACACTCGTTCACGAACCGTTCGTGAACACTAAATTTTCTTATCAAACGAACATGAACACAAAATTCCGTTCGACAAATGTTCGTGAACCATTCACGAACACATTTTTTCCTTAACAAACGGACACGAACAATGCCCCGTTCGTGTTCGTTCGGTTCGTTTACAGGCCTGCTTCTAGAACTTGTTTGGAGAGATTAGATGACTTAGACCAAGAGTCACAATTTTTTTTGGAGAGTTTCACTTCTTTATCAGCTATACGTTTTGTTTTATAAAAGTCTTGTTTATCATCTGAAGCTCGGTAATCTTGAGTTTTGAATCCTTTAGTTGAGAAGATTTTTGCTTGAGTTTTTCTAGCTCTTTGATCAAATTATTTAATGTAATTTCTGACTTAGCATGTTGATTATGAGCACATACTAAGTTTCGAGTGAGCACTTGAAATAGGAAGGACTTTTCTTCATCATACGCTTTTAAATTTTATTATCCTTTTTAGAGTTTCAGCGTCCCATTTCTTTGAAGAAGATGTTTCTGCCGTATCAGATTCTTGAGAATCATTTAATGATTGTTGTATCTCAGATTCTTCAGTTTTGGCAATTAGACATTTGACGATTTTGTAATTTTCTGGCTCAACTTCATATTTTTCTCTTGAGGTAGCAGAGACTTCCTTACCGTTGAATATTTCTTCGTCACTTACCCAGGTTTCAGCTGTTGCTTTGAAGGCTTTTGCATCTTTCTCAGTCTTTGTAATTTGTGCTTTCAGATTCTAATATTTCTTTTCGGAATCTTCATATTTTTTCTGATAATTTGATGACGAGTTTGAGCTTGATCTTTCAGCGACTGAGTTTTCCCTGACTCTACAGTCGGTATTAATATGACCAGTTCTTCCACATTAGTAGCAAGTTATTTCTCCTTTTTCATTTTGGCCTCCTGACCTGTTTCTGTTTAGAAATCTTTTTCACCTTGTTGCAAGTAATATCATACTTTCAGATAGCTCTTTTATATCATCACTTTCATATCCATTTGAGTTCGATTCTTGCTCTTCTATATTTATATCCTCAACATCTTCGAATCTTTCGTCATCAGCATCATTTGGATCAGCACTACCTTCTACTTTAGTCTTTTGAGCTCTTTGAGAGGAGGAGCTTGAGATGAGTGCGGCGGAAGTGGGAGACTCATTCAGATCATCATACATCTTATTTTCATTTTCAAAGTTCATTAAAGTGCTGTACAGGCTACTCATGTTCATATCTCTCATATGACTAGAAGTTCTCAGCACTGTAGACATAACAGCCCAATCTTTGGGAAGAATTTCCAAGAACTTATACATAAGGTCCTGAACTTCTTTGTTGATTCCAAATTCCATTAACTTGTTTATAATAATGGTGAATCTTCTATATGACATGTTGATTGTTTCTCCTCTGATAACCTTGAAGGCTTCATATTTTCGATTCAACATAGCTTTCTTGCTAGCCTTGAGTTCATCGGTTCCTTCATATGATGTTATCAAGATATCCCATATCTTCTTGGCAGTTCTACATTCTTTCACTGTGACAAAAATGTGATTTGGGAGGGACGTTTGAACGAGGAACCGGATTTCAGCATCTAAACCTGTTAGCTTTTTATCCGTTTCTGACCATTAATCTTTGGGTTTGGGTTCTTCAACATCAGAAAGATCTTCTTCGTCTTTATCATCTCCTTCCTTCTTCTTTTTATTTGAATTAGTTGTGCTTGGAACGAACATTTTTGGACTGTATGGACCATTGATAAGAATATCTGGTCCCATATCATTTTGATGTTCAATAAATCCCAGAAAACGAATTTTCCACATACCAAAATCATCATCGGTAAACACAGGGGCATTTGTTTTTGAACCAAGGTTCATTTGTGATAGCTTTTCACCCATTTTTATCAGTAAGTAAGCAGATCAACAATTATGAAATAATTGTCCTGCTCTGATAGCAATTGTTAGTCCCGTAATAAGTGAAATAATACACTTATACGCTTTCACTGACCAAATAAAAATTAAGGCAACGCTCAACACATTTTAAACTTTTCTTTATTAATCAATAATGATATAACAAAGCAGCAAGTAGTTTGTGGAATAGCTAAGAACAAATCCTAACTTAGATACTTGCAGGAAATAAAAAATAACAGATACTATCTAAGATTAGTTCTGATCAACTAATGATCAGGCGCAAGATCAAACACATTCGTTACAAAGATTCAATTCTCAAATCGAGTAACTAAGGATTACTGGTTATTTACACTTCGCTCAAGAAATAAAGTCTGAGGGAATTTTAGCAGCGTGTAAACTTGTTGGGTGCACGCGGAATTCGATCGGTAAGTCCTTAATTTATAGCATTGGGAAATGTGGTGCCAAAGGAATGATTGATCGAATCAATGTGTGAGAATTCCATTGGTGCAGAGGATATTTCATGCGACGAGCACGACTAACGAAATTCTGATAGTAGTTTTTGTCGTCTTGTGATCGCCGATATCTTCTAGAAGATTTGCAAGTTATTCCCTTTATCAGCGATAAACTAACTCGTGTCTTTCTGTGATACTGAAACTTCAGGCCTTTGTACGCTTCAGATCACCATGAGTCTTTAGATAATCATGCTTCTTCAGATGACATTCGGCTTCAGTGACCTTCACTAAGAGTTTTGCTTGGATATGTGTCTGTTCATGTGGTTCAGCGTTAGTGTCAAGTGTGCGCTGAACCTGCTACAACTATCTGATCTGTTGATCAGAATCTGATTCCGCACGGGGAACTGATCGTTGTAGTTGGGTAACTGAAATCCGAACTGATCAGATTCAGTTACCCACAATCTGAGGAACTGATCCTTAGATTGTCTTCTAACTATTTGCCTTTTTGTCTTCATTCAATCCCTTCAGTGGGCGATGCTTTTCAGCGACCCAACATTATATTTAAGCATATTTGATGTTTTAGTTCAATCACATGTGATTTAGTACACAATCACATGTGATTCAATTAGGGGTGACAATTTCTGATCCGACACGAAACCCGACTTGAAACTGACACGAAATAAACAGGGTTTGGGTTGAGGTAAAAAGTAATTGGGTCAGTATCAAGTTGACCCAACTGGCCCGTTTTTTAAATGGGTTAGGTTCGGGTCAATGATAATTTAAATGGGTCGACCCACCAACCCGTTTAATTATTAAAATAAATTTAAAAATATTTATTTATATTGTTTATAGTTTGCTAGTTTAAACACAACTAATAGTTAGATCAAAAGCTAAAAAGGCTACTTTGTTGTTTTGATATTTTGTTATGAATTTGTGGAAATAAAACAACTTGTATAACATGTTTGACCATTCAACCCATTTGACCTGCTAACCCATTTAGTTAAACATGTTATATATGGGTCAGGTTCCGGTTAAAGGTAAACAGGTTCGGGTTGAAGGCAAACATGTTATGGTTGAGATATCTGACTCGTTTGTATAAACAAGTTGGTTTCGGGTTGAACGTTCCTGACCCACCAACCCACGAAACCGAACCCACCAACCCAAACTCGACCTAAATTGCCACCCCTAATTCAGTATACAAACACATAATGTGTTATTAATGAAAAAAAAAATATTTAAAAAATACATATATATAAAAATAAATAATTTTAAGATAAAAATGAAAATAAAATTATTTTTAAAAATGACTAAAATACCTCTCAATGTATAAAATATTTGATTAATCTTGATTATTAGATTTTATTAATCAATGATTGAGATTTGTTTCTCGAAACTTTATAAAAATGATGACCTCCTTGAACGCAACTCTATCCCACTTATAAATTATTTGATTTATTTTTATTTGGAAGTAGATATTTAATTTGTAACAAATAAAAATAGTAATGTGGATAATTTAAGGTTATATTTAAGGTTGTTTACATTGTTTTTATTATTATTAATTATTAATTTTTAATTTATACGTGTATATAATAAGAAAACTTTTTTTAAATTATAAAAACAGAATAACAGATTGTTATTTTAATAACAAATCAGATTGTTTTTTCTTATCTTCTTCTAGAACACATGTTACGTTTTATATTGATCATAGTAGCAAGCCATCGTTACGTTTATCCACAAAAATGGCAATGGGACAAAAAGCGGCTAGTTTTTTATATTATTAATCTTCAAAATGTAGTTTCTACTTTTCCTTTAATAAGGGGCTCTTGCTACCCTTTTGTATGGCACTAAAAGATAATAATTGTTTTAACAAAAAGGTATTTTTAGTGCGAATAAAAATGAACATAAATGGCAAAAGAAAACGAAAACAAAGGAACAATTGTAATGAAAACAAGGGGAGATGTCATATGAACAAAGAAACAAAAGGAGTTTCAACGATCGGATATAAATAAAAAAACACATTAATAGGTGTTAACACCATCAAAACAACATACTCCATCCGTCCCATCCAAAACCCTTAACCATAAATTTTTTTTCATTTCTATCTTAAATTTTGTCATACAAAAAAAATTATCATTTCTCAAATCTAACGGCACACTTAATAAAATATTATTATTATTATTATTATTATTATTATTATTATTATTATTATTGTTATTATTATTATTATTATAATTATTATTTACCTTACCACTTACTATCTCCCAAAAAACACTTTCCCACTCTCCAAATAACCTTATATTATAATATAAAAGGAAGTGATATCTACACCACACAAATTACTTCCCTTACTACACTGTACAAGTGTTAAAGTAAATTGTATAATTATACTAAAACATAAGTTGTAATGTGAGAATTAACTTTTGTGGTAGCGATATCACCTCCCTAATAAAAAGTATTATAAAGGATACACCACTATCTATCTCCTCAATATTTGTGCCCAAAAGAAATGAGAAGTTCTGTGTGGGACGGGGGGAGTAATGTTCTAGTACGGAATATCAATTAGAACACATGAAGGGGTGACTGGGTGAGGGTGCAACCATTAGTAGTAAGAAATTGATCTCAATTGGCGAAAATATTTAAAAGGTCTCAAGTTCGAACCCTAGAAACATAACACTATACCCCATTTCTTTGCCACGTAGGTTATCCGTGCTGACAATGGGCTTCTCGCAAAGTTGATGATCGCCTTGTAATTAGTGAGCACGCAAAGCTAATCAGAACATGGATTACTAAAAAAATTGAGTGAGGGTGCATTGGGCGTTAATTAATGGGTAGTCGAGTTTGATTGTAATGCATCTCCTTATGCGGAGAGATATTACCCCTTCAGGATTTTCTATGCATGATTCGATTTCTGCTCTCATTGTTAATGAGAATTGGAGATGCCCTTCAGAGGTGGTATTCTAGGTTTCCTGTATTAATTCAGATCCCAGTGCGAGTTTTGGTTACAGATTTGGCTGATGTAGTCGTTTGGCATGATTTGAATGGATCACTTAAGCCATTCTCAGTTACCCTTGCTTGAGATTCTCTTAGATTACTGGATAGTGAGGTTTCGTGGGTTCATGTTGTTTGGTTCTCTCATTGTATCTGTTGGGTTTCGTACAGATTTACCGTCACTATGTTTGTCGCTGAATTACAAACAATTAATACGATAAACTACGAAGATTGGGATCACTTAGATCTACGAATCTAGGGAAACTAGTAATAAATAAATACTTACATTAGCGGTGCTCGGAGATGCTAATCCTTGCGAACGAGTACGAGCCAGAACTTGCCAACGAACTAGGATTCAAGTTAGAATCCCTCTACTTGATCACACTCGAGGTTGACAACGAATGAGACAATACACCAAAACGTAGTTTAAAGTGCCCTTGAGAAAACCCGAACGAAACACCACACCGAAATCTATTTCGGTCGATGGCGGTGGCGACACGGCGGCGGCATAACGGTGGCGGCGGTGGTTTCCGGTCGGCGGTCGGACGAAGGGGAGAGGGTTTGGCCGAATAGGGTGCAAACCAAAAGAAGGTGTGTTTAGGTTAATACCCCATACACCTTATTTATAGGTTTTGGGAAAAACTTGTTTCCTTATTTGAGTTGGGCTCAAATTAACCTAAGCCCGTCTTGTTTAATTAAACCATTAATTAAACCAAGCCCGATATGGAATAACTAGTTAATTACCCATTAACTTATTCCAGTTCACCTAGCCCGTTACACATTCGATTAAACATTTAATCAATGCCAGTAGGACTTTAATTTACGTTGACCGAGTCAAACCGTTTATTTGATGACGTTGGACACCATTTCCAACAGTCTCCCACTTGAACATCTCATCAACTCTAAACGTCTGTCAAGCATACTTTTAAAGTGTGCAATCAATGCAGTTGCTGAACTCTGAACTAAATCAGAATACAGTTCCTAAGATAAGTGATTATATGTCATTCACTTCGCGATATCCCATTAACTAGAGACACGGACAAACGTCAATCTCTAGTCACGACTATGTTTCCTGATCAAGATTTATGATGACTGATTAGACCACTAATTGAACTTTCAATTTGGTCGTGACCTGCGCAAGCTCTTTAATTGTCACATCAAATCAACAAGGGGTCAACAGATATCTCTTCTTTCATACTTTTGAAAGAAGGAGTGAATAAACTTCGACTTACATTGTCTCTGCCACAATCGTTACATAACACATGTAAGTACTCTGTATAGCTACCAATTACGAATAGCGTTGGAGCAAACCAATGCATCACGAACTCATACTAGGAGACTAATGTATCTTGGTTTTAAGACCTATATGATATTACCGTCTCACTATTACCTTTGAATTTGTCCAAGAGGTAATACTCTGAGCATGGGTTGGTCCAACATTTAAACTCTCTAACTAAATGCTCATGAGAGTAGCAGCAATCTCCATGCTATGTTCAATCTTATGAACAATCTACTTACTCTTCATGACATCTTAATTCATTTCTCATTCCCATGAGAATGATCGACTGTGGACGTTCAAATGATCTATTAGATCACTTTGGAATTTATTCTAAACATGCAAAAGTGAAACTCAAATATTAAATACCGTGTGAATGATAGAACACTTGCATATTATTTAGTCACCATAAATAAATCATTCATTCATACAATTAATATTTGTAATATAGTTTCAATAAATAAACTAATACAAGTCACTTGGAAATCTTATCCCCATCGTCCCAACGTGTGCATCATGCTTGGATCGACTTAGTGGCTATGTGAATGGATCATCCGGATTCTCCTTCGATGATACCCTCGTCACGATGATGTCACCCTCCTCAACACGTTTTCGCACATAGTGATACTTCTTAAGTATATGCCTGGTTTTACTGTGATCTTTGGGTTCTTTAGTCAGTGAGACTGCACCTTCATTATCACAGTAGATTTTCAACGGGTCCTTGATGCTTGTTACAACACCAAGGTCACCGATGAAATTCTTCAACCATGTAGCCTCTTTTGCTGCCTCACTAGCAGCAATGTACTCATATTAACATGCGGAATCAGCAATCGACTGCTGCTTGGAGCTTTTCCAACTAACAGCTCCTCCATTCAGTAAGAATACCCACCCAGATTGTGAGCACGAGTCATCCCTGTCTGTTTGGAAACTCGCATCAGAATAGACTTCCACAACTAGTTCGTCTTTCCCACCATACACTAAGAACATATCTTTTGTTCTCCTTAGGTACTTGAGAATCGTTTTCACCGCTATCCAATGATCAATGCCAGGGTTGTCCTGATATCGACTCACCATGCTCAAGGCATATGAGACATCAGGACGAGTACATATCATGGCATACATGATCGATCCTATAGCCGAAGCATATGATATTCGACTCATCCTATCCCGCTCTAACTCAGTGCTGGGACTTTGACTATGAGTCAACTTTATGCCATGATTCATTGGTAAATAACCTTTCTTAGAATCAAGCATATGAAACCTCTTCAATATCTTGTCTAAGTATGTACTCTGGCTTAATCCTATTAGACGTTTTTCTGTATCTCTGTATATCTTGATTCCGAGTATGTACGCTGCATCTCCTGGATCCTTCATTGCAAAACACTTTCCCAACCAAGACTTCACATCTTGCAGTGTAGGAATATGGTTGCCAATGAGCAATATGTCATCGACATATAATACTAGGAAGACTACAGTGCTCCCACTAGTTTTGATATAAACACAGGACTCATCTTCGCTTCTCGAAATCCAAACTGTTTGATTCTCTCGTGAAAACGAAGATTCTAACTACGAGATGCATGTTTCAATCTATAGATGGATCTCTCACGCTTACACACTTTCTTAGGATGTTTCTTGTGGATAAAACCTTCTGGTTGTGCCATATAGAAATCCTCAGTTAACTTTCCGTTCAGGAAAGCAGTTTTCACATCCATCTACCAAATTTCATAGTCATGAAATGCAGCGATTGCAAGAAATATCCTTATAGATTTAATCTTGGCTACTGGTGAAAAGGTCTCATCATAATCAATCCCATGAGTTTGAGTATAACGTTTTACAACCAGCCTGGCCTTATAAGTGTGCACATTCCCATCCATGTCTGTCTTCTTCTTGAAGATGCATTTACACCCAACGGTTTTAGTGCAAAGTGTAACGTCAACCAAGTTCCATACTTGATTGTCATACATAGACTGAATCTCGCTCTCCATAGCCTCTTTCCATTTATTTGAAGGAATTATGTGCACAGTCAGTCAACCTATGATGATACATCCATGCCTACGAAACACTTAAGGGTCACACCGGTGAGTGCATGTAATACGAGCAAGATAAGCAATGATACTACGAAGAGGAATGATTCATAATAGTCATTATGAATCAGTTAAGTATTAAGTTAAGTTTAACTTATTACTAGATTAGTTTAACTAACTAATTAATACAAGTAGTTGTACGTTTACTAGTTGAGTAAATATACAATGTGTTAATTATAGATTATCCATGATATGATTTAAAGTTGTTAAATCATATAGTAATTGGATAATATTGTTTTATAAATTATATAAAGGTTATTATATAATTAACTATTAAAAGTATAAATACAAGTATATAATTCGTGTATATGGGTACCGAATTATTAGTGTGTTAATACTAGACATTTGATAGTTAACTGCAATGATGATAAACTAGATAAAACTATAAGGGATGGAAGTGTAAAAAGGAAGTTTAATTAAGAAGTTAATCTTAATTAAACTAGAAGGGTTTTAAGTGTAACATCTTCTATTATAAATAGAAGGCTTATGCTAAACCCTAGATGTTGATTCAACACACACCATAAGCCACGAAAATTCCCTCCCTCTCCTCTCCCTATTTCGGCCGAACAAGATCAAGGGAAGAACACAAGTCTTGTGTTCTTCGTGTTCTTCGTTCGTTCTTCGTTTTCTTCAAGTTTTGAAGAACAATTTATTGCTTAGATCAACTAGAAGATCGCTCGATTTTTTCATCATCAGTGGATCAATCTTAAGCAAAAAACAAGGTATGTTTTGGGAAACCCTTTACTCCTTTCTTCCTCTTGACGAATTTCGGCCAAAGAACCCTAGGGTTCTTTGGTTGATGGTCGACGAATACACACAAGCAATGTGTGTGTTCGAGTTCTTCGTACAAGGTTTCTTTCTTGTTAACCTAATCTAGAATTCCAACATCCCAATCCTTTAGGATTTAAGGATTAGGTTTAATCCCAGTTCCGCATTTAGGGATTAAATCAGCTAGTTAGTTTTAACCGGTCAAGAACAAGTTCATGTTCTTGGTCAGTATGGTTCGAACTCGTGTACTAGGTGGTCGACCCAAGTGGTTGATCAGTCGCATGGTGCGTAGTAAATCCCTTCAGTGGTATCAGAGCGTTGGTTTAGAAATCTAGACTAGATTAACAAAGATTATTTGTTTACTTTAATTATTCTTTTGTTTCAAGTATTTTTTCTTTCTTTCTTCTTCTTCATATTTTCGAAAATAAGGGAAGAAACCCTAAGACCAAGAACATTAAACTAGTCTAAGTTTAATTGGTCAATAAGGTTTCTAGAAAACCCTAGCAAATTTTCGAAACCATGGAAGAACCCTAGGATCAAGTATATTAAACAAGATATGTTTAATTGATCAAAAGGATTCTTTCCATAAACCCTAGAATTTTCGTGACCTAGAAAGAACCCTAGGATCAAGTATATTAAACAAGATATGTTTAATTGATCAAAAGGATTCTTTCCTGATTACCTTAGAGATGTCAAAATCTAGAGGATTACTTGGACACCAAGTTTGTTAAACTAGCCTAGTTTAATTGGTGGAAAAGTATCCTAGTCTTAAGTTTTCGAAAACCCTAAAGAACCCTAGAAGATTAAACTAGTTTAAGTTTAATATTTTAAAAGTATTAATTAGGATAATAATCTAAAACCTAGTTAATTAGACAAGTTTATGTCTAATAGGTTTAATTATTATTTTGATAGGTTTATTAAAGCTAGTTCTTTAAACCTAGTAATTTAGACAAAGTTTTATTGTCTATAAGGTTTAAATTAAAAAGTTTAAATAAATTTATTAAGGATATAATCTATCTTAGAATTTAAACAAAGTTTATTGTTTAAAAGGATTGATTAAAATTAATCTTTTAATTAAAATAATGTCTTTGATCAAGAAAGTCAAAACCCTAGTTTTGATTGGTCAAAAACAAGATTAGGGTTCATCTAATGAATTTAGGGAATTGATAAAGAAGGTGTTAATGTTTAAGTTCTAAAATTAACAAGGTGTATTTAATTATGTATAAATATGTATATGTATTTAAATTTTCATTTTTTTTATTAAGTAAATTTGAATTTTAAAAGATATAATAAGTTTATACACATTTTAATTAGTTCAAGTTAAAATGTATAAGTATAAATTAGGTGTAACAATTCTTATTAGAATGTTACAAGTTTGTTATTATAAATACACATATATACGAATTTATATATATATTAAATACAAGATAGAATGAAACAATTAAAAGGATAATGTTATTTTGATCTTTAATAATAATATTATAATTAGTTATTGTATAAGTTATAATATAATTAAAGCTAGATTGTACAAAGTTATGATTTCATTATAACTAGAAATTGTACAAATTGAAATTATATATATTAACTAGAAATATACAAAGTTATATGTTATCATATATCAAGGTGTATAAAGTTATAAGTTATTATAACTAGATAATTATACAAGTATGATATAAGTATTTTACAAGTCATGTAATATACTAGATTAATGATCAAGTATAAATAACAAGAACCTATATTTAACTAGTTCAAGTTAAATGTAAGAAAGGTTTAAACAAACTTAAGAATTATTATATATAGTTTTTATATAATAGGTTTATTAGTTTTCACCAAGTATAAACCGGTGATTGTGTTAGCTTAAGTTTCATCATGGTTGTTGAAGCTAGTGGGAGCTACACAAGAAAATCACAAAGTTTGTAAGTGTGTCGTTAAGGCATAAGTTATGGTCGAATCTAATAAGAAACAAGTGTTTAATTTCGTTATTAGACATTTTGAAAAGCTAGGTGTGTTAAACTTGGTTTATGTTTCAAGTTCATGAATCATAAAAGTTTTAAAAGTTTAACATAAGTTTATAAGTTTTTCAAGTAATATAAAACAAGTAAGTTTTATTACAAATAAGGTTTCTCACAAAACCTAGTAAAACGTTTTGTACACCTCGTTTTAGGTATACATGTAAAATCGTGTAAATTCTTGAAACTATAAGTTTTAAAGCATAGTTCTTATGTTTAAAGAAGGTGTCTTGGAGAACCATTCAATTCACAAGTCACACATTTTTTTTAAACAAGGATTAAGATTGGAATAAAAGTTTAAGTTTAGTTTTAAGACTTAAACAAACCCAAGAAAATCTTAGATCTAAGTACTATCCACCTAATGGAACACCTCACTTGTTCAACGATATTCATATTGTAAGGATAAAGAGCCTTAGATATGGATTCAAATCATTGCGAGTGTTAGGGTGCGTAAGGTTCTGTGATAATCGGGAGTCCCGGCGCAGAGCATCGCACTGTCTTAGATGGTCTGATCTACTTTGGTGATAATCGGGAGTCCCGGCCCAAAAAGTACTTGAGTAGAATAAACATACTAGACTTTATTACTAACTTAGAAATGTACAATTAGATTGTACAAAGTTGTAATAAGTTATAAGTCTAAAGATTCTACGACCCCTAGGAATCGTGTCAAGTCTTGATACGATCGGCAAGGAAGTTACCTACCAGAAATAGCATGTCTCGTCGGGAAGTGCCCAAACCTTGCGGCAAGAATGTGACATATGGATCCTAGGCCTAAAATATTAATTATGGGTTTATAATATATTTTAGAGAATGTTTATTGATGATTACTAATTAAACTGGGTTTGATTTGTAGATGGCAGCAACACACATAACGACACGTACCAACAATCTCTCACTACGCTTGTTTCTAGAAAAGGACGAATTGACTGGGTCAATGTTTCTCTATTGGAAGCGTGATCTTCGGATTATGCTTACGCATGAGAAAAAAGGAAATGTCCTAGAAAGAGCAATACTAAGTACTCCTGCCGCAAATGCTAGAAATGAACCAGGATAAGCATATTACGCTTATAGGGTGTTCAAATCTCGCAAGGTGGTTAAAGGGATCATCGGTAAGTACTCACGTCCTGAAAATGAAAGAGTACATGGATCATATTAGGTCACCCAGTATCGTTACAGTTGGCAACAGTAATGATACTCAACTCGTTGTTAGATGACTATAAGTCTTATGTAGTCAACTACAACATGCATAACATGGAGCAATCCATTGTTGAGCTACATTCTGTGCTCAAGACTACTGAGTTGATTTGGGGACCAAGTTTAAGAATGATCTCGTAGTAACCGATGATGGTAGTGATCAGAGAAAGAGGCGCAGTGGAAAGGGAAAGGATAAAACCGATCCCAGCCACGACGTGCCTAAAGGGTAATGGAGTCAAACAAAAGGGTCAAGAAGGTAAAGCCAAACAAGAACCGAGAAACGGTGTCTTGGTTGTGGCAAAGGTCAAAGGGTAGGAGGCAATACTTGCTCCTTAGTTGACTTGACCAACTTCTAGATACTCACTTCCTACTTGTAAAAGTTTATTACAAGTAAATCAACTTTAGCAATCGTTTATTGCATAAGATGATAAGTGAGATGACTGGCATGAGATGGTGATGATCCCACGAGCACCAAGTTTAATTATAATTCAGTAATTTTGTGGATTCGTTTTAAACAATTTTACTTTATTGTTTGGATAATTTTATTTCTGTTAAAACAAGTTTTATTTTGGTTTTAAATAAATTTCGAATCCATGGTTGAATTATATTGTGTGCATGTGTGATAATTACACTAGTCAAGGTTTATGACTAGATTGTAAGTCAAGTTTTGATTTACTTATGTTTCATGTTTATATATTTGTTTGATTGTTGTATAAATAATGTCTTGATAGCTCAAGGTATTTAGATGCTAGTAATTAGAAAGTTTTTCTAATGAATGTGTCTAAGAGTTTTATGGAAGCATAAGGTTCAAAGGTTATTGAACTTAGTTAAAACATCTTAAGTAATATTCATTACTTATGATAGAAAGTTTTAAAGTATTAGTATTAATATAGTATGATTATATTGGATATAATCAAGATAGACTTTAAAGAGTATTATTACAAGTCTTTCATACTTGTAGTAAAGGTTTTAATGAAGTCATAATTCCCTGGTAGGAATAATTGGATATTTGTATAATCCAAGTAAAATGACTTAGAATTAAATGACTCTTAAAAGGGACATAACTATATTAAAATCCTTAAGAATTAAAAGGTATTATTGCAAGTCTTTTATACTTGTAATAAATACAATATTTAATCAAGTCATAATTCCTTAATAGGAATAATGGATATTTGACAAATCCAAGTGATGACTTTGGCATTAAATGAAGTTCTTAAAGAATACTAACATATTTAAGAATTGATAGTATCGTTTCAAGTGTTTCATACTTGTTAGATACAGTAATCAATAAAGATCATGATTCCCTTAAAAGGAATGTTGGATATTCGCAAATCCAAAGGATGATCTTAGTTATTGATAGAATTCTTAAAAGATTAAACTACAAGTTATTGACTAGGTCAATATAGTGGTTTAAGAGATGCTTAAGTTCCATAAAAGTAAGTGGGAGCTAAGACTAACGTAATTTATTAAAGATGTTAGTGAATTCAGTAAGTTAGTAAGACATTAACAACAAGGTTTTACCAAGTCGTTAGCCAAAGAGTTAAGAGAAATAATAAATGATCATTGATTAGATTATTGCAAACCTAATAGCGTGATCACAAGTCTTGTGATTGATTATTGCATATCTAATTGGTTGTTAAACACTTCAGTGGATAACACAATCATTTAAGGAAATTTCTTTAACCAGTAAAGATATCTACAAATCAAGTAACTAAAAGTAGCTTTAGTTACAAGGAGAATTTTATGAATTCAAGAAACTAAGGAGTTAATTTCCAATCCTCCTATGTATACCGAATTACATAAAAGGCAAGACTAGAATATGTTCTAGATTGTTGCAAGAACAATATCCAGCAAAGACAAAAGTAATAGTACTCCTAAATACTCGTCTTATGTCTTTAGTTTAATAGAAATGATTGGTTTAGTGATAAAGTTACAATTAAGTTTGTAAGAATCATTAAGTAATCAACACAAACGAAAGGAATAAGTAATGATCCAGTAATAATTCAGTATCTATGTCCAGTGAGGAATAATACTTGAGTTAGTATCATTTTAATTCAGACTTTGTGTGTTTTACAAGATCCATGAATAAAAGTCTATTTATTCAAGAAGACACAAAATCTGTGACTACTCGTCTTGGTGGGAACCTCGATGGGACGTTAACGTCATCGCGGTATTTGGTAGTAGATTCGAAGTTCTTCGAAGATAGCTACACAAGTTTTGTGTAAACCAAATATCGGTGATATTATGTTGGAGGCTCAACGAATATTGGATTGACCACCGTGACAATACTTCGTGGTTGAAAAGTTCAAAAGTATTGTTCACTAGGATTGTCCTTAAGCCTGAGGTATTTGGTTTAGGATACAATGACTAATGTGCTTTGGTTCAACTTAGACAATACTGAAATATGTTTGTCATACGAGGCGATACTGGGTACAACGGAAGTTGTATTTTAAATCGAAATATACAAGATGGTAATTGCACCTCCTTTTTAGGAGAGATATTTATAGGTCCTTTGACGTGATGAGATAACTGGAAAGTGCATGGCCATGCCCAAACGAACTGATTTGTTCTTTGTCGTTTATCACAACAGTTTGGATCAAGAAGTCATGAAATGATTTCGAATACAGGAGTTGATAATTTCTACCATGCTCGTATTCGTTATCACAAATATCGTGCTGCAAGGGATGAGCCTAACATAGTTTGCCCAAGAAGTAGAGACAGAGTGTTCTTTACTACGAGACGCTATTAAATAGTTTTTCATAAACCATACATGGGTTACGTAAGCTGTTTTTATGGGGTTGGTTACCTACATGCCCATCTAGAAGGCCACTGTAGCTCGTATCATTAAGACAAAGGTTACAGACTTGCACAAGTGGGAGTCTGAAGGAATTATGTGCACAATCAGTCAACCTATGATGATACATCCATGCCTACGAGACACTTAAGGGTCACACCGGTGAGTGCATCTAATACGAGCAAGATAAGCAATGATACTACGAAGAGGAATGATTCATAATAGTCATTATGAATCAGTTAAGTATTAAGTTAAGTTTAACTTATTACTAGATTAGTTTAACTAACTAATTAATACAAGTAGTTGTACGTTTACTAGTTGAGTAAATATACAATATGTTAATTATAGATTATCCATGATATGATTTAAAGCTGTTAAATCATATAGTAATTGGATAATATTGTTGTATAAATTATATAAAGGTTATTATATAATTAACTATTAGAAGTATAAATACAAGTATATAATTCGTGTATATGGGTACCGAATTATTAGTGTGTTAATACTAGACATTTGATAGTTAAGTGCAATGATGATAAACTAGTTAAAACTATAAGGGATGGAAGTGTAAAAAGGAAGTTTAATTAAGAAGTTAATCTTAATTAAACTAGAAGGGTTTTAAGTGTAACATCTTCTATTATAAATAGAAGGCTTATGCTAAACCCTAGATGTTGATTCAACACACACCATAAGCCACGAAAATTCCCTCCCTCTCCTCTCCCTATTTCAGCCGAACAAGATCAAGGGAAGAACACAAGTCTTGTGTTCTTCGTGTTCTTCGTTCGTTCTTCGTGTTCTTCAAGTTTTGAAGAACAAGTTTATTGCTTAGATCAACTAGAAGATCGCTCGATTTGTTCATCATCAGTGGATCAATCTTAAGCAAACAACAAGGTATGTTTTGGGAAACCCTTTACTCCCTTCTTCCTCTTGGACGAATTTCGGCCAAAGAACCCTAGGGTTCTTTGGTTGATGGTCGACGAATACACACAAGCAATGTGTGTGTTCGAGTTCTTCGTACATGGTTTCTTTCTTGTTAACCTAATCTAGAATTCCAACATCCCAATCCTTTAGGATTTAAGGATTAGGTTTAATCCCAGTTCCGCATTTAGGGATTAAATCAGCTAGTTAGTTTTAACCGGTCAAGAACAAGTTCATGTTCTTGGTCAGTATGGTTCGAACTCGTGTACTAGGTGGTCGACCCAAGTGGTTGATCAGTCGCATGGTGCGTAGTAAATCCCTTCATTACTGGCCTCAGGGCCTTCCATAACTTCCCTATAGTTTGATGGTTCATCATCACCAACTGGTAAACCATTATCAGTCGATGCATCGTCTTCAACAATATGGTATTCATAATAATCACCAAGATGCTCAGGAGGGCGAACAACTCTAGAGGATCTACGTGGAATGGTAGGATTTATATCATTTTGTTCAACAGGAGTCTCATCCTCAGGTTGAGTACTAGTGTCAACTATAGGTTCCGTTTCAATTTCATTGGTTGAATCTTGAGACTCTTCAAGATCAATTTTGCTCCCACTAGCTTCTATGGATTATAGGTATCTCTTAAGAAAGAATCCTCTTCGAGCTATGAACACTTTATTCTCAGCCGTTTTGTAAAACCGATATCCAAAAGACTGGCGAGGGTAGCCAATGAAATGACACTTCTCTGATTTTCTTTCCAGTTTGTCATGAGTTTCGTTTTCCACGTAAACTTGACAACCCCAGATTTTCATATGTCGGAGCGAGGGAGGATTCCCTGTCCACATTTCAGAGGGTGTCTTGGAGACCTTCTTAGTTGGTACAAGGTTTAAGATATGAACTGTTGTTTGTAGGGTGTAACCCCAGAAGCTCATGGGTAGAGTTGCACGAATCATCATAGATCGAACCATATCTAACAACGTTCGATTTCTCCTCTCAGATACTCCATTAAGTTGTGGAGTTCTAGGAGGTGAAAGTTGGGATACTATCCCACAACTCTTTAGATGATCCATGAACTCTTGACTAAGATACTCTCCACCCCTGTCAGAGCGGAGCATCTTAATCCTTTTGCCCAATTGATTCTCAACTTTGTTTTGAAACACTTTGAATGTCTCAAAAGTTTCTGACTTATGTTTAATCAAATAAACATAACCATATCTACTAAAATCATCAGTAAATGTAACGAAGTATCTTTAACCATATCTAGTGCTTGACTTAAATGGTCCACACACGTCAGTGTGTACAAGATCCAATAAGTCTTTGCCTCTTTCACAAGTCCCTGTGAATGGCTCCTTAGTCATCTTGCCAAGTAAATAAGATTCGCACACATCATTTGATTTGAGGTCAAATGATTCTAGTACTCCATCCTTTTGGAGTTTGGTGATTCTTTTCTTGTTTATGTGGCCTAAGCGACAATGCCATAGACACGATTTATCCAATACACCTTTGGACGAATCAACATTCAATATTAGATTTCTATTGTAAACGCAAACAACACTTTCATATATGCCAGAACAAGGAATAGCTTTGAATATAAAAACATCATTTTTATGAACTAAAATAGAACCATTTTCATTATCAAAACTGAATGTAAAACCATCCTTAAACAATGCATAAAATGAAATAATGTTTCGTTCCATGCAAGGCGAATAACAAACATCTAATAAAGTAATTGAACTATCACTACTAAACATGAGCTCAAAATCTCCAATCTTGGTGACTGCAGCCGAGACTCTGTTTCCCATGATTAGATTCAGCTCATCATGCTTCAGCTTCCTACTATTCTTTAGTCCCTGCATATCAGTGCAAATGTGAGTACTACACCCTGTATCAAGAACCCAAGAATTAGACATAGAAGTACTATGAAGTTCGATCATAAACGTACCTAAGATACCAGACTTTTGGATCTTTTGATTCTTTAAATCATTTAGGTACTTTGAGCAATTTCTTTTCCAGTGACCCATCTCATTGCAGTAAAAAACACATTGAATCTTTAGGTGCTATCAAAGAGGTTCTTTTGAGCTTACGTGGGGCATACCCCTCATTAGCTTTTCTCTTCTATTTGGAATAGAAGATATATCTCTTATAGCATCATTTGATTCAATGTTCAAGGTGGGAGTTACAAAATTACAGTCACATGCAAATAACAGGTTCTTTTCGACAACCATCAGTTCTTTGCATAACTATAAGCTTGTAAGATCTCTCTTATTCCTATCGTAATCTAATACGTATGAGGAATATTTAGGAGTTAGCTTGTATAATATCATATCAATGACTAACTTCTTAGAGAGGCTCAAACCCAGACTTTATGAATTATTTGCGTATCCTTTTATCCTTTCGATGAAGCTGCGTACCGATTCCCCTTCTTGCATTTTACATGTCTCAATGAGTTTTAGGTTCTTATGAACAGCTCGAGTATTGTCCATATATTCTACAAAATCTTAATCCGTGTTTCTCCCACGGCGTGGAATTGTGGTTATGGACAATCCAGAGAAAAGTGGTGGTAGTGGAAGTGGAGGTGGTGGTGGAAGATTTTGATTGATGTTGTTGTTTTGAGGATTCGTCATCTACAAAGAAGACAATTTATTTGTTAGTTTATTTATTAGATAATCCTTAACATTATATACCCAATAATCAAATTAAGGCTAGGATCCAACATTACGTTATTTGATGTGAAGAGGGATGCCGTAATTCACACCGAATAATTTCATAAGGAAACATACTTTAGTTAATTTCAATCACTATGAAATCCCTAGATCTTTTAGATTCGTTTTAAACTATGAAAATGGCATGTTAATCTCGATTCTATGCTCGTCACATAATTCACGACAGGGATACCGAGGATCATGAATTTGACGGTGAATCTACCATGAAAGCACTCACGAAGATTCCCGGCTCAAGTTCGCTTGGGTATCACGAGAATCTCTTCACCCATTAGTGTAATCTCAAAATTAACATAGCGGCTCAATTGCACGCGCTTCGTTAATCAGATTATACCTTGAGTGCGTGTCTCTCATGGAGAGCACAATCTTTCACATTTAACATTAAACGGGAAGTTTTGCCTAATGTATTTTATTTAGTTATACATCTATAAACTTTTAAAATATGTCAAATTAAACTTTTAATTTATCTTAACTAAAGAAATATATAATTCTTTTAATTCTATTAAAATGCGAGGATGCACCTTTTAATAATTAATTAATTATATTTTATTATAATATTTAAATATAATTTAATTTACATAATATTATAACGGAGGAATATATTAAAAACTATTTTGATATATGGGAATTTCGAATTTCAAATATATATATATACATATATTAAATTATACTATTAATTTATATATCTAATATATATATATATATATATATATATATATATATATATATATATATATATATATATATATATATATATATATATATATATATATATATATATATATATATATATATATATATATATATATATATATATATATATATATATATATATTATAATTATCTTTTAGATATTAGATTTTATCTCTTTGGAGATATTTTATATTACAATATATAAATACAAAATCAAATCAAGACAATAATAAAAATCCGAAATCCCTAAACTTTTATAAAAAATTCGGATATACACAATTTGTATATATCCCTAAATTAAACTTGATATCTTTATTTAAAAACACCTTTTAAATAATAATCTATATTTACCAAATCTTATTCATTTAAATATATATACCGAAATATATATATAAAAACAAATATTATCTTTTCCAATCTTTTATTCTAATACATCCATATATTCCGAAAAATAAACATGCATAATAAATTTTGATTTATTTAAAACATTAAATAATTATATATTTATATATTAAACCGAAGTTTTAAATATATAAATATAATCTTTTATTTAATCTTATTTTAAATAATTGGTGGGATAATCATTGGAATATATCTTGATAATTTTAAAACCTTTTAACAATTATCCACTTTCCTTATTTTAATTAAAACCAATTTTACAAATTAAAATATATTTATTTAATATTTCCGAATTTTCGGAAATACCGAAATAAACCAAAAACGAAAAATTAAAATTTTTCGAATTTCGAATTTCGGATCTAACACTCTTAGATTCGTAGACCAACGCTCTGATACCACTGTTGGGTTTCGTACAGATTTACCGTCACTATGTTTGTCGAGGAATTACAATAAATTAATACGATAAACTACGAAGATTAGGATCGTTTAGATCTACGAATCTAAGGCAACTAGTAATAAATAAATATTTACATTAGCGGTGCTCGGAGATGCTAATCCTTGCGAACGAGTACGAGCCAGAACTTGCCAACGAACTAGGATTCAAGTTAGAATCCCTCTACTTGATCACACTCGAGGTTGACAACGAACGAGACAATACACCACAACGTAGTGTAAGAGAAAACCCAAACGAAACACCACACCGAAAACTATTTCGGTCGACAGCGGTGGCGGCACGGCGGCGGCATAACGGCGACGGTGGTGGTTTCCGGTCGGCGGTCGCACGAAGGGGGGTGGGTTTGGCCGAATAGGGTGCAAACCAAAAGAAGATGTGTTTAGGTTAATACCCCATGCACCCTATTTATAGGTTTTGGGAAAAACCTGTTTCCTTATTTGAGTGGGCTCAAATTTGTTGGGTTTCGTACAGATTTACCGTCACTATGTTTGTCGCGGAATTACAAACAATTAATACGATAAACTACGAAGATTAGGATCGCTTAGATCTACGAATCTAGGGCAACTAGTAGTAAATAAATACTTACATTAGCGGTGCTCGGAGACGCTAATCCTTGCAAACGAGTATGAGCCAGAACTTTCCAACGAACTAGGATTCAAGTAAGAACCCCTGTACTTGATCACACTTGAGGTTGACAATGAACGAGACAACACACCACAACGTAGTGTAAAGTACCCTTGAGAAAAACCCAAATGAAACACCACACCGAAAACTATTTCCGTCGACGGCAGTGGCGGCACGGCGGCAGCCCAACGGCGGCGGCGGTGGCTTCCGGTCGGTGGTCGGATGAAGGGGAGAGGGTTTGGCCAAATAGGGTGCAAACCAAAAGACTTGTTTCCTTATTTGAGTCCGGCTCAAATTAACCAAGCCCGTCTTGTTTAGTTAAACCATTAATTAAACCAAGCCAGATATGGAATGGCTAGTTAATTACCCATTAACTTATTCCAGTCCACCTAGCCCGTTACACATTTGATTATACATTTAATCAATGCGTGGTTCGTTTATTCTCGTGTTCGGTTGTACCCCAAGAGCAATCCCAGCAGGACTTCAATTTACGTTGACCAAGTCAAACCGGTTTTTTGATGACGTTGGACACCATTTCCAACAGTCTCCCACTTGGACATCTCATCAGCTATAAACGTCTGTGAAGCATACTTTTAAAGCGTGCAGTTAGTGCAGCTGCTGAACTCTGAACTCTATCAGAATACAATTCCTAAGATAAGTGATCATATGTCCTTCACTTCTCGATATCTCGTTAACTAGAGACACGGACAAACGTCAATCTCTAGTCACGACTATGTTTCCTGATCAAGATTTATGATGACTGATTAGACCACTAATTGAACTTTCAATTTGGCCATGACCTGCGCAGGTTCTTTAATTGTCACATCAAATCAACAGGGGGTCCACAAATATCTCTTCTTTCATACTTTTAGAAGAATGAGTGAATAAACTTCGACTTACATTGTCTCTGCCATAATCGTTACATGACACATGGAAGTACTCTGTATAGCTACCATTTACGAATAGCGTTGGAGCAAACCAATGCATCACGAACTCATACTAGGAGACTAATGTATCTAGGTTTTAAGACCTATATGATATTACCGTTTTACTATTACCTTTGAATTTGTCCATGAGGTAATACTCTGAGCATTGGTTGGTCCAACATTTAAACTCTCTATTTAAATGCTCATGAGAGTAGCAGCAATCTCCATGCTATGTTCAATCTCTTGAACAGTCTACTTACTCTCCATGACATCTTAATTCATTTCTCATTCCCATGAGAATGATCGACTGTGGACGTTCAAATGATCTATTAGATCACTTTGGAATTGTTCTAAACATGCAAAAGTGAAACTCAAATTTTAAATACTATATGAATGATAGAACACTTGCATATTATTTAATCACCATAAATAAATCATTCATTCACACAATTTAATATTTGTAATATAGTTTCAATAAATAAACTAATACAAGTCACTTGGAAATCTAATCCCTATCGTCCTAGCGTGTGCATCATGCTTGGATTGACTTAGTGGCTTTGTGAATGGATCGGCCGGATTCTCCTCCGATGATACCCTTGTCACAATGGCGTCACCCTCCTCAACATGTTTTGGCACATAGTGATACTTCCTGAGAATATGCCTGGTTTTACTGTGATCTTTGGGTTCTTAAGTCAGTGAGACTGCATCTTCATTATCACAGTAGATTTTCAATGGTTTCTTGATGCTTGTTACGACACCAAGGTCACCGATGAAATTCTTTAACCATGTAATAATACTAGCAGCAATATACTCAGATTCACATGTGGAATCAGCAACCGATTGCTACTTGGAGCTTTTCCAGGTAACAACCCCACCATTCAGTAACAATACCCATCCAGATTGTGAACACGAGTCATCCCTGTCTGTTTGGAAACTCGCGTCACAATAACCTTCCACCACTAGTTCGTCTTTCCCATCATACACTAAGAACATATCCTTTGTTTTTCTTAGGTACTTGAGAATCGTTTCCACCGCTATCCAATAATCATTGCCAGGGTTGTCCTGATATCGACTCATCCTATCCTGCTCTAACTCAGTGCTGGGACTTTGACAATGAGTCAACTTTATTCCATGATTCATTGGTAAATAACCTTTCTTAGAATCAAGCATATGAAACCTCTTCAATATCTTGTCTAAGTATGTACTCTGGCTTAATCCTATTAAACGTTTTTCTCTATCTCTGTATATCTTGATTCCAAGTATGTACGCTGCATCTCTTAGATCCTACAATGGAAAACACATTCCCAACTAAGACTTCACGTCTTGCAGTGTAGGAATGTGGTTGCCAATGAGCAATATGTCATCGACATATAATACTAGGAAGACTACAGTGCTCCCACTAGTTTTGATATAAACACAGGATTCATCTTCGCTTCTCGAAAATCCAAACTGTTTGACTCTTTCGTGAAAGCAAAGATTCCAACTGCGAGATGCTTGTTCCAATCCATAGATGGATCTCTCAGGCTTACACACTCTCCTAGGATGTTGCTTGTGGCTAAAACCTTCTGGTTGTGCCATATAGACATTCTCAGTTAACTTTCCGTTCAGGAAAGCAGTTTTCACATCCATCTGCCAAATTTCAGTGTCATGAAAAGCAGCGATTGCAAGCAATATCCTTAGAGATTAAATCTAGGCTACTGGTGAAAAGGTCTCATCATAATCAATCCCATGAGTTTGAGTATAACCATTTGCAACCATCCTAGCCTTATAAGTGTCCACATTCCCATCCATGTATGTCTTCTTCTTGAAGATCCATTTACACCCAACAGTTTTAATGCCAGGTGTAACGTCAACCAAGTTCCATACGTGATTGTCATACATAGACTGCATCACGGTCTCCATAGCCTCTTTCCATTTATCGGCCTCAGGGCCTTCCATAGCTTCCCTATTTTGATGGTTCATCATCACCAACTGGTGAACCATTATCAGTCGATGCATCGCCTTCAGCAATATGGTTGTTAAGGCAAAAAGCCTTACCCCTTAGGATCTTAAGATAACAAAACAACTTAGACTAGCTTAGAATAAAATGTAGATTAAAATAGCTAAGTTTAGGTCTGATACTGAGTGATCAGTATTGGCACTCCGTATCAGAGCTCAGTATCAGATAGTGATACTGAGCACAAGGACTGAGTAGTTTACTCGACTAAATCAAATCCCTTTGATTTAGCTCTCTTTCCTTTCTTAGTCCTTGTAGTATTCCATGCCATAAATGTAAGATCTCTATGTGCAATATAAATAGAGATCGCTTGGCTTTGGAATACTTACCAATTCACACTTTCACGTTCATATCTTGTAATTGATCAGTGGTATTGCTTTTCCGCAGCATACCACACTTAGTGGATTTATACACCGAATCTAATACTGTGTTGTACACTTTAATTGTCTTTTGTATAATCAATCTAATCAATTAACTAACAAACCATGGGTGTTGTGACCTAACAACTGGTATCAGAGCAGGCTAAATTAATTCTTATTTAGTCGATCTATAACCCTGGCAGCCATTCTCTATATTTATCCTTCCAACACTCAAAAATTCAAAATGTCTACGATCATAGCACCAGTTATGTCTGGTAAGGGAGTACCCATCTTTGATGGAAAAGACTTTCATCAATGGAAACTAAAAGCTCAGTGGTATCTTGAATCCATTCATCATGAGATGCTCACCGTTCTAAATGATGGTCCTATCATTCCACAAACTGTGGAACCCGTTGCTGCTACTGATGATGCTCCTGAGAGCATAAGAACAGTTCCTAAACTGAAACATACCTGGACTGATACTGACCGCCAGTTATTCAGTCTAGACTCAAGAGCAAAGGGGGTGATTGGTAATGCTGTTACCAAAGAAATACTTAATGCAATTATGAAATTGCCAACATCAAAGGCAATGTGGGATAGTCTATCAATCACTTATGAAGGCACACCAAAGGTGAAGTTGCAGAGGAAAAGCAACATGAGAAGAAAGTATGAAAACTTCTTCTCTAGTCCAAATGAAGACATCACTACTCTCTACAACAGGTTCAATACTGTTGTCCATGATTTAATCAGTGTAGGCATTGTGAAGGAGGAAGGAGAGCTTGTTCAAAAGTTCTTGGATAGTCTTCCTCAACAGTTTCTTGACATGACAAATTATGTCAATGCTGCCAACAACATTGAGTCATACACTCTTCAAACTCTGTATGGTTTAATGTTGAATCATGAGGAGAATAATGCTGCAAGACTGATCAACTGGAAGAAAACTGACAAGTCTTCCACTGACATGGCTCTAGTTATGCAACAGGCATACACTATAACTGAGCCTGAAGAACCAGGAGTTGATCTTGCTGATGCTGAGGAAGAAGAGCTTGAAACACAAATGGCTCTTATGTCTATGAAGCTGGATCAGTTGAAAAAGAAGAGGCTTGGTGTTAGCTCTTCCAATACTGACCCAAGATCAGGTCTTTGCTATAGGTGTGGAAAGCCTGGGCACATTGCTGCTAACTGTCATACTAAGTCAACTGAAACTGATCAGAATGACAAGATTGCATACCGAGCTAAAAGGTATAGAGACAAGTATGTCAATCTAAAGAACTGGAGCAAGGGAAAGAATGCAGCAGGGAATGGAGCACCTCATCAAGCACTTTACTCAGAGGCTTGGATGGATGAGGAGATAAGTGATGATGAGGAAGAGATTGAGAACAAAGCCTTCATGGCTTTTACTGAAGAAGATTTGAAGAGCTCCTTTGAAAGAGATATCAAAGAAGCTGAGAGGATGAGTGTTCATACTTATTGGGATTCCACTCAGTTGTACAAGGTGAGTTCCTTTCAAACTTATTTAGTAAATGAAAAGGAAAAGATTTTTGAGTATATGATTGTTGATCTTAAAACTTATGTACAAAAAGAAAAAGCTTTAAAATTAACAATACAAGAACTTGAAAGGGTAAATAATGAAAATTTAGATAAATTAGCGAAATATAAAAATTTAGAATTAAACTTTTTAGACTTAAAAGACATTAACCAAAGATTAGCTGATAAAGCTCATTTACACAAGCTTGAAAAAGAAAAATTTGAAAAACAGTGTAAATCTTGGGGAAATGCATCAATAAAATTAAATAAATGTTTAAATCAACAATTTCCAGAGAATGTGAGGGCTGCACTTGGTGTTGATCCTCAATTTAAAAATAGGAATAATTTTGCTGATTTATTTGAAGAATTTTCTATGAACCCTATTCAGTTTATAAAAGCTAAAACCTTTTGTGAAGTTGGATGTCAAACTGAGTCAGATGATGAGGAAAATGATATTTTAGAAAAACCTATTGGTCCCTCCATCTGCTCGAAATGCTATACTGAGCTACAAGAACTCAGTATTGAATCTCCTGTAAAGGAAATTTCTGATACTGACCCTCAAACTAGTTCAGTATGACACTTCTGCTGTTCCTCCTTTTGAATTATTATTTAACACAACAACTTTTGAAATTTATAATGATAATAAGACAACTTCTACCTCACATGTTTCATGTAATACAGAAGTTGCAGGAACAGAAAAGTCAAATACTCAAGAATCTAAAGAACCTGTTCAAGTTGTCATTCTAAAACATGATAACAAGAAAACAACTTCAACAAGATCTTCAAGTGGCGAAAACAAAAAGTCTAATGCTAAAAAGACTTCTTTGTCAAATAAAAATAAGTCCCCAGAACCATCTCCTCCTAAACCAGTCAAACATAACATTAAAACTCCATTAAAGAATGACAAAAATAACATTTTAAAATCTATTGGTGATCAGATCAAAGTCTTAAGTCAAAAGTTTGCAAAACTCACTCATACTGATCAACCAAGAGTCAAACAATTTTCTAAAATTTCATATGAAAATATGTTTAGAAACACACCTAGAAAATGTTATAGATGTCATCATACTGGACATAAAGGAGATGATTGCTGGACTGACCTCTCAAGTCCTAGTTACTCAGTACCAAAGAAAATGAGAGAAACTAAGTCAGTATCACCAAAGAAAACCTCAAAGGTTTCTCCTGAAGTGATACTGACCTCTCCAACAAAAGAGATCAAGTCAACCCCTGTTTCTCCTACCAAAGGTCCCATTCAAAAATGGGTTCCTAAAAGGAACTAATCTGTATTGTGTGTCTTGTGCAGGGTGACAGGAAATGGTACCTAGATAGTGGCTGCTCAGGACACATGACTGGCAGTATGGAGTACCTTCTCAACTATACTCCAGAGAAGGGTCCTTCTGTCAAGTTTGGAGATGATTCTATAGGGAAAACAAGAGGGTATAGAGTAATCAAGGCATGCAATATAACTTTTAAAAGAGTTGCCTATGTGGAGGGTCTAAAACACAATCTGCTCAGTATCAGCTAGATGTGTGATGATGATAATGAAGCTCGTTTCAGAAAGATTGCAGGAATCATCTACAATGATAAAGGGCAACCTGTACTCGTTGCTAGAAGAGAAAAGGATGTCTATGTGGTCAATCTGTCTGAAATAGACCTTACTATTCGAGTTTGCATGCAGTCTAAAGTCAAACCAGAATTACATTGGTTATGGCACAAGAAGCTCTCTCACATAAACTTCAGAAATATAAATGAGCTCAGTATCAAGAAACTGGTGAGAGGGCTGCCCACTATTACTTATTCAAAAGATAAGTTATGCTCAGCATGTGAAATGGGCAAGCAGAAGAAGAGTTCATTCAAGTCAAAGGTTAATCATTCCATCAATGAACCACTTACTATGATACATATGGATCTTTTTGGCCCCATCAGCACACCATCTTTGGCCAAAAAGATCTATACCTTAGTCTTGGTTAATGAATACTCAAGATATACTTGGGTCATCTTCCTCAAGACTAAGTCAGATGCAACAACAGAAATCATTGCCTTCATAAAAAGAGAAGAACTTCATAAAGGCAACAAGGTCAAACAAATAAGAAGTGACCATGGCACTGAGTTTAAGAACTCAATATTAGCCGATTTCTGTGAAGAAAAAGGAATCGTTCAAAACTTCTGTGCAGCCTACACACCACAACAAAATGGTGTTGTAGAAAGGAAGAATAGAAAATTGATTGAAGCTGCAAGAACTTTGTAATGCCATGCTGGATTAGCACTGAGTTTTTGGGCTGAAGCTGTAAATTGTGAAAATTTCACTCAAAATAGAGCCACCATAGTCCAGAGACATCTGAAAACTCCATATGAGTTAAATAATGGCAAGATTCCTAATGTGGAATACTTCCACATCTTTGGGAGTAAATGTTTTGTACTCAGTACTAAACAAAATCTCAACAAATTTGCTCCCAAAGCAAATGAAGGTGTGTTCATGGGCTACTCTCCACACTCTAAAGCCTTCAGAGTGTATGTCATCTCAACCAAGGTGATTGTAGAATCCATTCACGTTACATTTGATGAAGATCAGAATGAGCATTCTACCTCAGCAGGTGAAGACATAAGTGGCATAGATATTCTATGCAATCCAGAAAACTCCACTGCTGAACAGCCCAAGTTTCATCCACACTTTATTCCTCATAATATGCATGAAACTGATCAAGTTTGAACTTAGTATCACTCAACTGTGACTAATACTGAGGTTCCCACAATAGAGAACCTTCATACTGAGTTCCTAACTAATGATCTGAACCACTCTACCTATGAAGAAGGTGAAACATCAAACACTTCCCAAGAATCTTCATTAAATCTGCAACCTGAAGATGAACAGCAACCTGCGCTGTCTAATACTGATCAACATTCAACTCAGTATCAGACAGACAACACTCCAATTCAACAAGATATTGTTGATCCTACTTCAAATGTTCCCTTAGGAAACAACTTAAAGGAACACAGAGACATCCACATTCCAATATTATTGGTCCTATTGAAGAAGGTGTCCAAACAAGAAAAAAGTTAGAGTTTCAACCCCACGCAACAGCAAACTTTTGTTTCTTCTCAAGCTTTCTATCTACCATGGAACGAAAGAAAGTTGATGAAGCTTTACTAGATGAAGACTGGGTAGAAGCTATGCAAGAAGAGCTCACAGAGTTTGAGAGGAACAAAGTTTGGAACTTAGTACCACCCCCTGCTGGTGAAACTATTATTGGTACTAAGTGGGTATTCAGAAACAAGATGGACAAGGATGGTGTTGTCATCAGAAACAAAGCAAGATTGGTTGCTCAGGGTTACAGGCAAGAAGAAGGCATTGACTATGATGAAACGTTTGCACCAGTTGCAAGAATTGAAGCTATTAGACTGTATCTTGCATATGCAGCTTTCAAGAACTTCAAAGTGTATCAGATGGATGTCAAGAGTGCTTTTCTTAATGGAAAACTACAGGAGGAAGTTTATGTTAAACAACCACCAGGTATTGTTGATCCTAAATTTCCTAATTATGTTTTTAAACTTGATAAAGCTCTATATGGGCTCAAACAAGCTCCAAGAGCCTGGTATGATACCCTGTCTGAGTACTTAATTGAAAATAAATTTATAAGAGGTAAAATTGACAAAACATTATTTTCAAAAAGGAAAGGTTCTGACATTTTACTCATTCAGATATATGTAGATGATATTATCTTTGGCTCCACTAACAAGTCAATGTGTGACTGGTTTGCTAAGATAATGTCATCTCAGTATCATATGAGTATGATGGGAGAACTTACTTACTTTCTTGGTTTACAAGTTGAACAAAAGCCTGATGGCACTTTCATAAATCAAAGTAAGTATGTGCATGACATGCTTAAGAAATATAAATTTGAAAATTTATCTTCCATGCACACTCCTATGGGTACTCAGGATAAAATCAGTAAAGATGAAACTGGAAAACCAGTATGTCAATCCACATACCGAGGTATGATTGGTTCTTTACTTTACTTAACAGCTAGCAGGCCTGATATCATGTTTGCAACTTGTTTGTGTGCTCGGTATCAGGCTGATCCTAAAGAATCACATATGAAAGCTGTTAATCGCATTTTTAGATATCTTTCAGGTACTCCTAACATGGGTCTTTGGTATCCCAAAGACTCAAACTTTGACCTTGAAGGGTATACAGATGCAGATTTTGCAGGTTGTAGGTTGGACAGGAAGAGTACAAGTGGAGGATGTCAATTCCTCGGTGGTAGACTAGTTGGTTGGTCATCCAAGAAACAAAACTCAGTAGCAACTTCTACTGCAGAAGCAGAATATGTTGCTGCAGGAAGTTGTTGTGCTCAACTTTTGTGGATGCAGTATCAACTAATGGACTATGGTTTCAATTTTCAGAAGACACCAATTCATTGTGATAACAAGAGTGCTATTGCTATCACTGAAAACCCAGTCCATCATTCAAGGACAAAGCACATTGATATCAGACACCACTTTATTCGAGATAATGTGGAAAAGGGTATGGTTGAGGTAGATTATGTTCTTACAGATGACCAATTGGCCGATGTGTTTACTAAACCCCTTTCTGAGGAAAGGTTTATGTATTTACTAGGACAATTAGGTATGCTGAATCCTTAATCTTTCTTAAATTTTCTAAATCTGCGCGCTCAGTATCACTCCTGTTGATACTGACCACTCAGTATCACTAGTCTGTTATCATCAAAATTTAAAATTTTTATTTTTTTAATTTAAAGAGTAAATTAAAGGTTTTATATATTTTTTAATTTTTTTTAAATTTAAAGAGTAAATTAAATGTTTTCTATATATTCTTTAATTTTTTCTTAATTTTTTTTCCCCATTATTGGGGTTCTGGCGGCGTTCAAACCGAGTTTAATCCTCATACTCCCCAACGGTAACCTTACTTACTAGGAAAGTTACCGTTGGATCAGGATAAGAATGTCAAATCAGCCGGTTTAACTTCCCAATACCTTAATTATCGTCAATCTACAATAAATAACCGTTTATTTTTTTATTCAAACTTTCTAACAGTTATTTCTTACTTTCGATCTTGATTTCTCTCTGCGATTAACTATTTCATACTCTCGTTTGCTAGAATTTTTAAATCTAAATCACAGATGGCGAATTACACCTTTGTCGCACCAGAGGTTGAATCGGAAATTAAATTCCGCAATGATGAAGTGCCCAGGTTTGCGAGGAACAACATTACAGCCAATTTCAATATTCCTCAAGCCTGGGAATGCCAAGAATTCACAAACATCGTCACTTATATGAAGCATTGCCCGATTGCTAGTGCGCTAACTCGTTCCCCTCGAGCAATTTACCCAGAAATGGTTTGTGAATTTTGGTATACTGCCCAACTTGATTCCCCAGATATGATCACTGGTTGGATAATTCGGAATCAACAAAGGGTATTTGTGTCTACGGCCATCATTCGAGAAACACTGTGGCTTCCAGCTCAAGGTCAGTATGACCCATTTGTTGACAGAACAGAGGCACGCTCAGTATTGCCATTCTTAGGTCGAACAGGAACAACGGGTACAATCAAGAGAAACGAATTTGGTCCTATGTGGGGTCTTCTTATTACTACGATTATTCGTTGTATGACTCACAAGACGGGTGCTTTGGACCAAATCAATGAATTTGGGATGCAAATAGTACATGCTATGTATTATGGAAGACACATTGATTATGCAAGGCTCATTTTCAATGAATTAGCTGCTTTGGTCAGGGCTAACACAAGGGAATGTAATGGTCCTTTCTGCAGATTCTTATCACTCATCTTCCAGGATTTAATGCCCACTCACATCTATGATGAATTTCATAGTCCAAGAGTTGATCTTCCTCCTCTTAGTGAGAAGATTTTCTTTTACAGGCCAAGGGAAGGGGAGCCTGTACTGAGTCATGCTATGTGGGCCATTGTTCAAGAGCATATCAATGATGATGATACTGAGTCAGAAAATGAAGATGATGATAATGATAATGATGATGACAGTGGTGATGGTGGAAATAATGATCAAGATATTGAGATGATGGATGCTCAACAAGAACCAGTACAAGAACCACCACATATTTCTCCTCCTGCACAGGATCCTAATGCTCCTCATATTGAAACAGCTTCGGATACTGAATCTTCAGAAGACACTCCACTAGTCCTACGACGAAGAAGTAGAAACATATCCCCAGTAATTATAGGTGCATTATCATCAGAAGAGATGCAGCATACTCCAATTCCATCCTTAACTGCATCTATTCAACATCACAGTCAAGCTGCAGCCACCGCTGACCTTCCAGGAACTGAACCAGAACCAAGTGCTCAACATATTGAGGAACCTCATGTTCCTCTTGATGTCGAAATTCAGTATGAGCAACAAACATTGGAAGGTGCAGATGATAGAAGAGGAGAGGTTCCTGAAGGTGCTGGTGCTTTAAATCAATATACAGATGATCCAGCACTGACCTCTCATGATGCAAGAAGAGAATCCGACAAAGTCTCAGGTATGAATTTCTAGAAAACCTTCAAACTTATATACATATATTTCATTCCTAAATAGAGACTAAGTATTGGCCAGTACCAACTCAATACTGACCAAAGTCTCAAACGATCTTTCAAATATATCCACTTATGGCCAACATAGTTAGCCCACTACTGCTATGCAAAATTCATATACTGAGCACCTAAATGATCATTTCCAGTCTACAGTTGTCTCACCATTTAAAGAGACAATGGTGGTTGATGTCATACTGACACCCACTGGTGCTGCTTGAATAATGTCTAACTTATTTTTGAGTTGGGTCACATAATTCAAGAAATGATCACAAACCCTTAAGCCACAACAGCCAAAATTTTCCATGGGGTTCAGCCACATTTCTGTTATCACTCTGATACCGAGTGATAAACATTGAACATAACAAGAAGCACATCCCAGGCTTCAATCACCCAAACCAAAACCTTTTATTAAAAGTGACCTTTCCTATACTGAGCTACTCAATTTTTCACATTCATCTTTACTAAATTTCTTTTCTTACACATACTATGCACAAGTTCACAATGTTTCATCATACCCCAGATGAAACACAGACTTCCAAATTCTGTTTATATGATTATAGAGTTAAACAACAACACAACTCTATTTGATAAACCTTTCAATCTAACCAGTTTCTTTTTATGTTTCTTTAGCACCATCTGTGCAGGGTATTCAAACACCACAGGCTGCAGAAGAACAGGTGGCTCTGCAAGCAATCATGCAGCACATTCTGGCCATACAACATACTCAGACTACCATTTTGACCAGAATGGACACTATGTGTAGTGACATTGACTCTCTCAAACAGTCAGTCTCACTACTTCAACAACCACATCAACCTCCATCACCTCCACCATCTCCACATGGTGGACACAATGCAGAAAGAGAAGGAGATGATGCTTCTGAGCCAATGAAATCACCCTCAAATGCAAATCTTGAGGGTGCTACTGATGCTGCGACTGAACCCATTCCCTCACCTACCATTGAAGAACAACACGGGGACATGGGTGGTGATACTGAACTTCTTCCCTCCCCATCCAATGATAACAATAAGGGGGAGAAGAGACAAAGAGATGATTTTGAGGTTGATCAACCTGAGCCCTCTGCTCAGGGGGAGAAAAGAAGAAAATTAAACGAAGATCAACCTCCACCACAAGAACAGCAACAACATTAACATCAGCAAAGCCCTCATACTGAGCCACTTCGGTTTCAGTATGAGAGGAGAAGACAAAGAAACAGGTCAGTATTACAATTTGAAGACACACTTGAGCCATCTGCTCAGGGGGAGACTCACACTGACCAACCACAGCAAGTTAATACTGAGCCACCTACTCTTGAAGAAAATAACTTGCAAATTGTGGTTTATAGGCCCTTCATCTGGCCTATTGCTGATGATGAAGATGAAGAACCAGATTTAGTGCTAAGTAACAATCCTTTCAACTATGCACTAACTATGGCAGCACAAGAAAGCTCTTCATCATCATCCTCAGATGATGAAGAGCCAGAAAATCTGGTGATTAGAAGAAGAAGGTTCTTATCAAGAAAACCTATCAATGCAATTCTTACTTCTTCTAAATCAAGTGAGGAACCTTCTCCATTAGTAACAAGACGAAGAAGACCTGTCCATACAATGGATAGTGATACTGAGCAGGCTTCAAGACTGACTCCTCAACAACTCTGTGCAGAACAAGAAAGATTTTTATATGAGCAAGAGTTGGGAGTCAAAGAAGAACCAGAGTCTGACCCAGAGAGTGATATTCCTGGTCCTTCTCACAGAATCTCTAGAAAGGGTCCAGACCATATTCAACATTATTGGAATATGGTTGCTGCTCGGACTCAGTATAAGGAGAATAGGAAGGAATTTCTGAAGACCAAAACATTTCCAAATGTAAGGGGGATACACTGGTTGAATCTGGATGTTAATAAAGTAAAAGTGAATCTCAAAGAAGGAAAAATTGTTATCACTTGTACTGGTTTAATCAGTCCTCCCATGAAGATTTTTCTTCATGATATTCAAAGAATTGGTCTTCAAGACTGGGTAAGGATCACAAGACTGATCAAAGAGATTCCAAAGAAATCAACTTATGATCAGATAGTCTTGGATGAAATCTGTGCAGTATCTTCAGTATGTTATGAGAAGGGCTTACTCCATGAGATAGAGTATAGAACACTATGTGTGATTACTGAATCATACTTCAATAATAGACCAGAGTGCCTACATACATACAAATATCTTCACAAGTACCCTCTTCCTCCTAACCTTGTTTTTCGTGATCAAAAGAGTGTTATATATCCAACATCTGGATATATGTATACTGATTCAGAGGATAGGGAGTGCTTCATATCTAAAGAAGATCGGATAAGAGCCCAAATCAGTCACCTTGTTGGACTGAAGTGGATGATAAACAAGAAAGAAGACTCTTGGTTCAGAAAGAAGATTGTTGCAGTTCTTAACAGTAGAAGGGATGAACTCATGAGAAGAGAAGAGTTTGTCCACATCAAACAAGAAGTCTTCTATGAGAATGAAGCCATCAACAGCAGATGAAGAAGAAGATCTTGCTACCCATGCTGCTGTATTATTATTATTATTTTTTAATCTATTTGTAACTGTTTTGTTATCATTAGATAGGGGGAGATTGTTAAGGCAAAAAGCCTTACCCCTTAGGATCTTAAGATAACAAAACAACCTTGACTAGCTTAGAATAAAATGTAGATTAAAATAGCTAAGTTTAGGTCTGATACTGAGTGATCAGTATTGGCACTCAGTATCAGAGCTCAGTATCAGATAGTGATACTGAGCACAAGGACTGAGTAGTTTACTCGACTAAATCAAATCCCTTTGATTTAGCTCTCTTTCCTTTCTTAGTCCTTGTAGTATTCCATGCCATAAATGTAAGATCTCTATGTGCAATTTAAATAGAGATCGCTTGGCTTTGGAATACTTACCAATTCACACTTTCACATTCATATCTTGTAATTGATCAGTGGTATTGCTTTTCCGCAGCATACCACACTTAGTGGATTTATACACCGACTCTAATACTGTGTTGTACACTTTAATTGTCTTTTGTATAATCAATCTAATCAATTAACTAACAAACCAGGGGTGTTGTGACCTAACAATGGTATTCATAATAATCACCGGTATGCTTAGGAGGGCGAACAACTCTAGAGGATCTACGTGGAATGGTTGGAGTTATATAATTTTGTTCAACAGGAGTCTCATCCACAGGTTGAGTACTAGTGTCAACTATAGGTTCCGTTTCAATTTCATTGGTTGATTATTGAGACTCTTCAAGATCAATTTTGCTCCCAATAGCTTCTTTGGATAATAGCTCTCTCTCAAGAAAGAATCCTCTTCGAGCTATGAACACTTTGTTCTCAGCCGGTTTGTAAAACTGATATCCAAAAGACTGGCGAGGGTAGCCAATGAAATGACACTTCTCTGATTTTCTTTCCAGTTTGTCATGAGTTTTGTTTTCCACGAAAACTTCACAACCCCAGATTTTCATATGTCGGAGCGAGGGAGGATTCCCTGTCCACATCTCAGAGGGTGTCTTGGAGACCTTATTAGTTGGTACAAGGTTTAAGATATGAACTATTGTTTCTAGGGTGTAACCCAGAAGCTCATGGGTAGAGTTGCGCGAATCATCATAGATCGAACCATATCTAACAACGTTCGATTTCTCCTCTCAGATACTCCATTAAGTTGTGGAGTTCTAGGAGGTTAAAGTTGGGATACTATTCCACAACTCTTTAGATGATCCATGAACTCTTGACTAAGATACTCTCCACCCCTGTCAGAGCGGAGCATCTTAATCCTTTTGCCCAATTGATTCTCAACTTCGTTTTGAAACTCTTTGTATGTCTCAAAAGTATCTGACTTATGTTTAATCAAATAAACATAACCATATCTACTAAAATCATCAGTAAATGTAATGAAGTATCTTTCACCATGTCTAGTGCTTGACTTAAATGGTCCACACACATCAGTGTGTACAAGATACAATAAGTCTTTGCCTCTTTCACAAGTCCATGTGAATGGCGCCTTAGTCATCTTTCCAAGTAAATAAGATTCGCACACATCATTTGATTTGAGGTAAAATGATTCTAGTACTACATCCTTTTGGAGTTTGGTGATTCTTTTCTTGTTTATGTGGCCTAACCGACAATGCCATAGACACGATTTATCCAATACACCTTTGGACGAATCAACATTCAATATTAGATTTCTATTGTAAACGCAAACAACACATTCATATATGCCAGAACAAGGAATAGCTTTGAATATAAAAACATCATTTTTATGAACTAAAATAGAACCATTTTCATTATCAAAACTGAATGTTAAACCATCCTTAAAAAATGCATAAAATGAAATAATGTTTCGTTCCATGCAAGGCGAATAACAAACATCTAATAAAGTAATTGAACTATCACTACTAAGCATGAGCTCAAAATCTCCAATCTTGAACTATCACTACTAAGCCGAGACTCTGTTTCCCATGATTAGATTCAGCTCACCATGCTTCAGCTTCCTACTATTCTTTAGTCCCTGCATATCAGTGCAAATGTGAGTACCACACCCTGTATCAAGAACCCAAGAATTAGACATAGAAGTACTATGAAGTTCGATCATAAACGTACCTAAGATACCAGACTTTTGGATCTTTTGATTCTTCAAATCATTTAGGTACTTTTAGCAATTTCTTTTCCAGAGACCCATCTCATTGCAGTAAAAACACATTGAATCTTTAGGTGCTATCAAAGAGGTTCTTTTGAGCCTACGTGGGGCATACCCCTCATTAGCTTTTCTCTTTTATTTGGAATAGAAGATATGTCTCTTATAGCATCATTTGATTCAATGTTCAAGGTGGGAGTTACAAAATTACAGTCACATGCAAATTACAGGTTCTTTTCGACAACCATCAGTTCTTTGCATAACTCTAAGCTTGTAATATCTCTCTTATTCCTATCGTAATCTAATACGTATGAGGAATATTTAGGAGTTAGCTTGTATAATATCATATCAACGACTAACTTCTTAGAGAGGGTCAAACCCAGACTTTCTGAATTATTTGCGTATCCTTTCATCCTTTCAATGAAGCTACGTACCGATTCCCCTTCTTGCATTTTACATGTCTCAATGAGTTTTAGGTTCTTATGAATAACTCGAGTATTGTCCATATATTCTACAAAATCTAAATTCGTGTTTCTCCCACGGCGTGGAATTGTGGTTATGGACAATCTAGAGAAAAGTGGTGGTACTGGAAGTGGAGGTGGTGGTGGAGGATTTTGATTGATTTTGTTGTTTTGAGGATTGGTCATCTACAAAGAAGACAATTTCTTTGTTAGTTTATTTATTAGATAATCCTTAATATTATTTACCCAATAATCAAATTATGGCTAGGATCCAACATTACGTTATTTGATGTGAAGAGGGATGCCGTAATTCACACTGAATAATTTCATAAGGAAACATACTTTTGTTAATTTCAATCACTATGAAATCCCTAGATCTTTTAGATTCATTTTAAACTATTAAAATGGCATGTTAATCTCGATTCTATGCTCGTCACATAATTCACGATAGGGATACCGAGGATCATGAATTTGACGGTGAATCTACCATGAAAGCACTCACGAAGATTCCCGGCACAAGTTCGCTTGGGTATCGTGAGAATCTCTTCACCCATAAGTGTAATCTCAAAATTAACATAGCGGCTCAATTGCACGCGCTTCGTTAATCAGATTATACCTTGAGTGCGTGTCTCTCATGCAGAGCACAATCTTTCATATTTAACATTAAACGGGAAGTTCTGCCTAATATATTTTATTTAGTTATACAAATATAAACTTATAAAATACGTCAAATTAAACTTCTAATTTATCTTAACTAAAGAAATATATAATTCTTTTAATTCTATTAAAATGCGAGGATGCACCTTTTAATAATTAATTAATTATATTTTATTATAATATTTAAATATAATTTTATTTACATAATATTATAACGGAGGAATATATCAAAAACTATTTTGATATATGGGAATTTCGAATTTCAAAAATATATATACATATATTAAATTATACTATTAATTTATATATCTAATATATATATATATATATATATATATATATATATATATATATATATATATATATATATATATATATATATATATATATATATTATAATTATCTTTTAGATATTTGATTTTATCTCTTTGGAAATATTTTATATTACAATATATAAATACAAAATCAAATCAAGACAATAATAAAAATCCGAAATCCCTAAACTTTTATAAAAAAATTCGGATATATACAATTTGTATATATCCCTAAATTAAACTTGATATCTTTATTTAAAAACACCTTTCAAATAATAATCTATATTAACCAAATCTTATTCATTTAAATATATATACCGAAATATATATATATATAAAAACAAATATTATCTTTTCAAATCTTTTATTCTAATACATCCATATATTCCGAAAAATAAACATGTATAATAAATTTTGATTTATTTAAACCATTAAATAATTATATATTTATATATTAAACCGAAGTTTTAAATATATAAATATAATCTTTTATTTAATCTTATTTTAAATAATTGGTGAGATAATCATTGGAAAATATCTTGATAATTTTAAAACCTTATTTTAATTAAAACCAATTTTACAAATTAAAATATATTATTTATTATTTCCGAATTTTCGGAAATACCGAAATAAACCAAAAACGAAAAAATAAAATTTTTCTTTTTCGAATTTCGGATCAAACACTCTTAGATTCGTAGACCAACGCTCTAATACCACTGTTGGGTTTCGTACAGATTTACCGTGACTATGTTTGTCGAGGAATTACAATAAATTAATACGATAAACTACGAAGATTAGGATCGTTTAGATCTACGAATCTAAGGCAACTAGTAATAAATAAATACTTACATTAGCGGTGCTCGGAGATGCTAATCCTTGCGAACGAGTACGAGCCAGAACTTGCCAACGAACTAGGATTCAAGTTAGAATCCCTCTACTTGATCACACTCGAGGTTGACAACGAACGAGACCATACACCACAACGTAGTTTAAAGTATCCTTGAGAAAACCCAAATGAAACACCACACCGAAAACTATTTCGGTCGACGGCGGTGGCGGCACGGCGGCGGCATAACGGCGACGGTGGTGGTTTCCGGTCGGCGGTCGGACGAAGGGGAGAGGGTTTGGCCGAATAGGGTGCAAACCAAAAGAAGATATGTTTAGGTTAATACCTCTCATGCACCCTATTTATAGGTTTTGGGAAAAACCTGTTTCCTTATTTGAGTGGGCTCAAATTTGTTGGGTTTCGTACAGATTTACCGTCACTATGTTTGTCGCGGAATTACAAACAATTAATACGATAAACTACGAAGATTAGGATCGCTTAGATCTTTGAATCTAGGGCAACTAGTAGTAAATAAATACTTACGTTAGCGGTGCTCGGAGACGCTAATCCTTGCAAACGAGTATGAGCCAGAACTTTCCAACGAACTAGGATTCAAGTAAGAACCCCTGTACTTGATCACACTTGAGGTTGACAACGAACGAGACAACACACCACAACGTAGTGTAAAGTACCCTTGAGAAAACCCAAATGAAACACCACACCGAAAACTATTTCGGTCGATGGCAGTGGCGGCACGGCGGCAGCACAACGGCGGCGGCGGTGGCTTCCGGTAGGTGGTCGGACGAAGGGGAGAGGGTTTGGCCAAATAGGGTGCAAACCAAAAGAAGATGTGTTTTAGATCAATACCCCATGCACCCTATTTATAGGTTTTGGGAAAGACATGTTTTCTTATTTGAGTCCGGCTCAAATTAACCAAGCCCGTCTTGTTTAATTAAAGCATTAATTAAACCAAGCTAGATATGGAATGGCTAGTTAATTACCCATTAACTAATTTCAGTCCACCTAGCCCGTTACACATTTGATTATACATTTAACCAATGCGGTTCGTTTATTCTCGTGTTCGGTTGTGCCCCAAGAGCAATCCCAGTAGAACTTTAATTTACGTTGACCAAGTCAAACCGGTTATTTGATGACGTTGGACACCATTTCCAACAGTCTCCCACTTGGACATCTCATCAGCTATAAACGTCTGTCAAGCATACTTTTAAAGCGTGCAGTTAGTGCAGCTGCTGAACTCTGAACTTTATCAGAATACAATTCCTAAGATAAGTGATCATATTTCCTTCACTTCGCGATATCCCGTTAACTAGAGACACGGACAAACGTCAATCTCTAGTCACGACTATGTTTCCTGATCAAGATTTATGATGACTGATTAGACCACTAATTGAACTTTCAAATTTGGCCATGACCTGCGCAGGTTCTTTAATTGTCACATCAAATCAACAGGGGGTCCACAGATATCTCTTCTTTCATACTTTTAGAAGAAGGAGTGAATAAACTTAGACTTACATTCTCTCTGCCATAATAGTTACATGACACATGGAAGTACTCTGTAAAGCTACCATTTACGAATAGCGTTGGAGCAAACCAATGCATCACGAACTCATACTAGCAGACTAATGTATCTAGGTTTTAAGACCTATATGATATTACCATTTTACTATTACCTTTGAATTTGTCCATGAGGTAATACTCTGAGCATAGGTTGGTCCAACATTTAAACTCTCTATTTAAATGCTCATGAGAGTAGCAGCAATCTCCATGCTATGTTCAATCTCTTGAACAGTTTACTTACTCTCCATAACAACTTAATTCATTTCTCATTCTGTTAAGGCAAAAAGCCTTGGCCCTTTAGATCTTAAGATAACAAAACAACCTAGACTAGCTTTGATTAATATGTAGAATAATATAGCTAAGTTTAGGTCTGATACTGAGTGATCAGTATTGGAACTCAGTATCAGTACTCAGTATCAGATAGTGATACTGAGTAGAAGGACTGAGTGATACTCAGTATAGTAACGGACTAAGATCAAATCCCTTGATCTTAGTCATTTTCCTTACTTAGTCCTTCGGTTACTCCTTTGCTCATTATGTAAGATCTCTATAACATTATAAATAGAGATCATCTTGCAAAGGAGTACTTACCAATTTACTTTACGCATTCACATCTTTTGTAATTGATCAGTGGTCTTGTTATTCCGCAACAAGCCACACTTAGTGGATTTATACATTGACTATATTCTTGTGTTATCACTCTAATATTTCTCTAAGTATAATATTCTATCAATTAACATTATAAACCAGGGTTGTTGTGACCTAACAACTGGTATCAGAGCGGTTCAAAGTTATCTACAACTTTGATGATCATATAACCCTATATATTGTTGAAGATCAAGTTTTTTCATAAAGAAGAACAATGCAGAATTTTCATCATATTCTGCGCACGGGTAGAAGAAATGCCGGATCTCCTTCGTTAATGGTCGAATCTGTGTGAAATTTGAACAGGAGGTTCTCAACACACAGAAACACAGTCTGACCGTTCAGAATTGCAATTCGAGTTTCTGGTAGAGAGATATGTATGGCGCAAAAAGTCAGATTCTATGCTTTTTATTCCTTACTTTTTGGGCAGCCATGGTAGAAAAATCAAATCTCTTTCTTCAAACTTCTAATAAGCGTGAAATTTGGACAGAAGGTTCACCATAATGTGTTTAACGTTTTCACCGTTCAGATCTTCAAAAGGAATCGTTTATTGAGAGATATATATTTTTGAAGATTATTGACGAATATTTAGGGTATGTTTTTAATTCTGCGCAACTCTGGTAAAACGGCTATTGTATCTTTTGTAACCGTTGGATTTTCATAAATTTTGGATATTATATCCGTAACACATACATGTACTCGGTATCAAAATTTCAGACTGATCAGAATCGTATACTGAGAGATACATATTTTCAAAGTTGATGATTTTCTGATACTGACTGTCTCATACCGAGTGGTCAGTATGAGACTGCTGTGATCGTTTCAATCGATGGATCACTATGATTTTTGTATATGATGTTGAAGACAGGTATATGTATATTGTGTTAAAAAATTCATAATGATCAGAAGATTCTACATGGAGATATGATTTTTTGAAGTTGCTGCAAAATTAGAGAAATGAAATTCTGCATGCTGAATTATACAAGTGAGTATGTTTCACATATTTTTCTCCTTTTAGTCATAAGAAATCATCTTAAACTGAGGAAATCTATAAGTTGATTGATTCCTTAGTGATGCTTCAAGTCAAAGATAAAATATACCGAACAGTTTAAGGAGATGACTCTGATTCAGGGGGAGAAAACACAATGTGATATATGTTTTCTTTATATGAAGCTAAAGTTCTTTTAAGCTAAGATGTTCATGCTAAGTTATTCAAGGGGGTACGTGTCACACATTATTTTACAATCATTTGAATCATTTCAAACTGAGGAAATCTACTAATTGAATGATTCCTTAGTGATGTTTCATTACAATTCAAATGTACCGGACAGTTTGAGAAAGGAGTCAATGATTGTGGGGGAGAAAAGTTAGTGTGATATATAGTTTCTTGAAGTACTCGGTGAATAAAGAATATGAAAAGATCTCAAAAAGAAGACCATACAAGACAAGATCGTTATTATTTATTAGGTTAAACATATTCATTTGTTATCATCAGATAGGGGGAGATTGTTAGGGTAGAAAACCCGGTCAAACCTATTACTTTGTGAATCTGATGAACAAAGGAATATATAAGTTTAACTTATATAAATAATCTTAGTGAAACTCGTCTCATACCGAGTTGGTCGGTATCTGGTCATACTGAGTTGATCAGTATGAGGTGATACCGAGTTCACGGACCGAGCTCCACATAGCGAGTTAGTCGGTATAGTTCAGTCTCATACCGAGTTGGTCGGTATAGCTCAGTCTCATACCGAGTTGGTCGGTATAGCTCAGTCTCATACTGAGTACATGGACCGACCAGTCCGTGAATGGTGCATTCCTTATTTGAGTAATGAATCAAATCCCTTTAATCAAGGGATGCACTTATTAGAATTGGGAGTTACATATAGAATAGGGTTAATTGTAAAACCTCTATACATTATAAATAGAGGTTTAGTCTTTAGTTGTTAAGCATCCTTTTGGATCCCGGTTGATCACTTGTGTGGATCACTGGTAACCCAATTCTAAATGTAACACTTTGTGGAGTGTTCTTGGTTATTCCGCAACCAAGAACACATTTTATACGTTTGTGCTTAATAAGAATAATCGTATGACGTATATGATCTTGTCTTTACCGATTTTATTAACAATAATCGTTTGCAAACTTCACTCAGAATAGAGCCACTATAGTCCAAAGACATCTGAAGACTCCATATGAGCTATACAATGGCAAGATTCCTAATGTGGAATATTTCCACATCTTTGGGAGTAAATGTTTTGTACTCAGTACAAAACAAAATCTCAATAAATTTGCTCCCAAAGCAAATGAAGGTGTGTTCATGGGCTACTCTCCACACTCCAAAGCTTTCAGAGTGTATATCATCTCAACCAAGATGATTGTAGAATCCATTCATGTCACATTCGATGAAGATCAGAATGAGCATTCTACATCAGCAAGTGAAGACATAAGTGGCATAGATATTCTATGCAATCCAGAACACTCCATTGCTGAACAGCCTAAGTTTCATCCACACTTTATTCCTAATAAGTTTAATGAAACTGATCAAGTTCAAACTCAGTATCACTCAAATGCGTCTAATACTGAGGTTCCCATATCAGAGGACCTTCATACTGAGTTTCCAACTAATGATCTGAACCACTCTATTTATGAAGAAGGTGAAACATCCAACACTTCACAAGAATCCACATCAACTCTGCAAAATGAAGATGAACAGCACCCTACACTGTCTAATACTGATCAGAATTCCACTCAGTATCAGACAGACAACACACCAAATCAACAAGATATTGTTGATCCTATTTCAAATGCTCCCTTAGGAAACAATTTAAGGGAACACAGAGACCATCCACACTCAAACATTATTGGTCCTATTGAAGAAGGTGTCCAAACAAGAAGAAAATTAGAATTTCCAACCCAAGCAACTGCAAACTTTTGTTTTTTCTCAAGTTTTCTATCTACCATTGAACCAAAGAAAGCTGATGAAGCTTTATTAGATGAAGATTGGGTAGAGGCTATGCAAGAAGAGCTCACAGAGTTTGAAAGAAACAAAGTTTGGAACTTAGTACCACCTCCTTCTGGCAAAACTATTATTGGTACTAAGTGGGTGTTCAGAAACAAGATGGACAAGGATGGTGTTGTCATCAGAAACAAAGCAAGGTTAGTTGCTCAAGGTTACAGGCAAGAAGAAGGCATTGACTATGATGAAACTTTTGCACCAGTTGCAAGAATTGAAGCTATTAGGTTGTATCTTGCATATGCAGCCTTTAAGAATTTCAAAGTTTATCAGATGGATGTCAAAAGTGCTTTTCTAAATGGAAAACTACAAGAAGAAGTTTATGTTAAACAACCTCCAGGTTTTGTTGATCCCAAATTTCCTCATTATGTTTTCAAGCTTGATAAAGCTCTATATGGGCTCAAACAAGCTCCAAGAGCCTGGTATGACACCTTGTCTGAGTATCTTATTGAAAATAAGTTTACAAGAGGTAAAATTGATAAAACATTATTTTCAAAAAGGAAAGGTTCTGACATCTTACTCATTCATATATATGTAGATGACATTATCTTTGGTTCCACTGACAAGTCAATGTGTGACTGGTTTGCTAAGATAATGTCAACTCAGTATCAGATGAGTATGATGGGAGAACTTACTTACTTTTTGGGTTTACAAGTTGAACAAAAGCCTGATGGCACTTTTATAAATCAAAGTAAGTATGTGCATGACATGTTAAAGAAATACAACTTTGAAAATCTATCTTCCATGCACACTCCTATGGGTACTCAGGATAAGATAAGTAAGGATGAAACTGGTAAACCAGTATGTCAATCCACATACCGAGGTATGATTGGTTCCTTACTTTACTTAACTGCTAGTAGGCCTGATATCATGTTTGCCACATGTTTGTGTGCTCGGTATCAGGCTGATCCTAAAGAATCACACATGAAAGCAGTTAAGCGCATCTTTAGATATCTTACAGGTACTCCTAACCTGGGTCTTTGGTATCCCAAAGACTCAAACTTTGACCTTGAAGGGTACACAGATGCAGATTTTGCAGGTTGTAGATTGGACAGAAAGAGCACAAGTGGAGGATGTCAATTCCTAGGTGGAAGACTAGTTGGCTGGTCATCCAAGAAACAAAATTCGGTAGCAACTTCCACAGCAGAAGCAGAATATGTTGTTGCAGGAAGTTGTTGTGCTCAATTATTATGGATGCAGTATCAACTCTTAGACTATGGGTTCAACTTTCATAAGACTCCTATTCATTGTGATAACAAGAGTGCTATTGCTATCACAGAGAACCCAGTCCATCACTCCAAAACCAAGCACATTGATATCAGACACCACTTTATTCGAGATAATGTGGAAAAGGGTAAGGTTGAAGTAGATTATGTACCAACAAATGAACAATTGGCTGATGTATTTACTAAACCTCTTCCTGAGGAAAGGTTTATGTATTTACTAGGGCAATTAGGTATGTTGAATCCTTAATCTTAATTAAATTTCTTTAAAACTGAGTGCTCAGTATCACTCCTGTTGATACTGACCACTCAGTATCACTAGTCTGTTATCATCAAAATTTAAAATTTTTATTTTTTTTATTAATTTCAAGAGTAAATTAATTGTTTTTATATTTTTTAAAAATTTTTTAAAATTAATTTTTTTTTACTCGGTATTGGGGTATGACGGCTCTTACACCGGGCTTAATCCTCATACTGCTCAAACGGTAACCTTTCTTAATAAGAAAGTTACCGTTGGCAGCAGATAAGGCAGTCAAATCAGCCGTTTTTACTTCCCAATACCTTAATTATCTTTCAAATCTCCTATAAATAACCGTTTATTTTTACTTCAATTTTTTTTAACTGTTATTTCTTTCTTTCACTTTCAATCCTCTCTGCGATTAACGATTTCACTTTCTCTTAGCAAGCAAATTCTTTCAAATCAAAATCACAGATGGCGAATTACACTTTTGTTGCTCCAGAAGTTCAATCGGAAATCCAATTCCGAAATAATGAAGTACCCAGGTTTGCGAGGAACAACATCACAGCAAATTTCAATATTCCTCAAGCTTGGGTATGCCAAGAATTCACGAACATCGTCACTTTTATGAAGCATTGCCCAATTGCTCGTGCACTGACATTATCTCCTCGAGCAATCTACCCAGAAATGTTATGCGAGTTTTGGTACTCTGCTACACTCGATTCTCCAGATATGATTGCTGGGTGGGTAATTAGAGATCAAAGAAGGGCATTTGTTTCTACTGCAATCATTCGTGAAGCACTGAGACTTCCCGCCCAAGCTCAGTATGACCCATTTGTTGATCGATCAGAGGCACGCTCTGTACTGCCTTTTCTGGGTCGAAGAGGAACAACGGGCACAATCAAAAGAAATGAATTTGGTCCTATGTGGGGTATTCTTATCACAACAATAATTCGATGTATGACCCACAAGACGGGAGCTTTGGACCAAATAAACGAATTTGGGATGCAAATAGTACATGCTCTGTACTATGGAAGAAATATCGATTATGCTCGCCTAATTTTCAATAAATTAGCTACTCTGGTTCGAGCAAATACAAGGGAATGCAATGTCCCTTTCTGCAGATTTCTATCACTCATATTTCAACACTCAATGCCCACACACATTTATGATGAATTTCACAGTCCAAGAGTTGATCTTCCTCCACTCAGTGAGAAGATTTTCTTTTACAGACCAAGAGAAGGAGAACCTCTTCTAAGTCCTCCTATGTGGGCCATTGTTCAAGAACACATTGATGATGTAGAAGACATGTCTGATACTAAGTCAGACAATGATGATGATGATGATAATGATGATGATAGTGGTAATGGAGCACAGGCCAGTCAAGATATTGAGATGCAGGATGTCCCACAAGTTCAAGAACCAACTATCTCTCCACCTGCACAAGATCTTGCTGCTCCTCATATTCAAACCGATCGTGAAACTGAGTCCTCAGAAGACACACCACTGGTCCTTCACAGAAGAAGAAGGAATGTTTCTCCTATCATTATGGGCAACTTATCATCTGAGGAGGTGCAGCCTGCAAATGTTCCATCATTAACTGCATCTATTCAAGCCCAAAGCTTTATTGCAGCCACCACTGACCTTCCAGGTCCAGAACAAGCTCCTCCTGCTCAACCAATTGAGGAACCTCATGTTCCTCTTGATGTGGAAATTCAATATGCACAAACTGCACTGGAAGGTGCTCAGCATGACAGAGGGGTCGGTATTGAAGATGTTGGTGCTGCACATCAACAAACACATGATCCTGCACCGACCTCTGCAGATGCTCGAAGGGAATCTGACAGAGTCTCAGGTATGAATTTCTAAAAAGCCTTAAACTTATATATATATATTTCATTCCCAAAATAGAGACTAAGTATTGGCCAGTACCAACTCAATACTGACCAAAGTCTCAAACGATCTTTCAAATATATATATCCTCTTATGGCCAACATAGCTAGCCCACTGCTGCTATGCAACATTCATATACTGAGCACACTAAATTGATCATTGACAGTCTACAGTTGTCTCAACATTTAAAGAGACAATGGTGGTTGATGTCATACTGACACCCACTGGTGCTGCTTGAATAATGTCCAACTTATTTTTGAGTTGGGTAGCATCATTCAAGAAATGATCCCAAACCCTTAAGCCACAAAATCCAAAAATATCCAATGGGGTTTAGCCACATTTCTGTTATCACTCTCATACCGAGTGATAAACATTGAAAATAACAAGAAGCACATCCCAGGCTTCGAATTCCCACACCCAAACCTTTTAGTAAATGTGACTTATCCTATACTGAGCTACTTAAATTTTCACACTCACCTTTACTAAAATCTTCTTACACATGCTATGCACAAGTCCACAATATTTCATCCTATACCAGATGAAATACAGACTTCACAAACTCTGTTTATATGATTGTAGAATTAAACAACACCACAATTCTATTTGATAAACCTCTCTTTCTAACCAGTTTTACATTTTTGTTTCTTTAGCACCAACTGTGCAGGGTATTCAGGCATCTCAAGCTGCAGCAGACCAAGTGACTCTGCAACTGAGCCCATGCCCTCACCTACTCTTGAACAACCTGAAGGGGACATGGGTGGTGATACTGATCCTCTTCCCTCCTCATCAAATGATAACAAAAAGGGGGAGAAGAGACAAAGAGATACTGAGGTTGATCAAACTGAGCCTTCTGCTCAGGGGGAGAAAAGAAGAAGATTGAATGAAGATCAACCTCCACAACAACAACATCAGCAAAGCCCTCATACTGAGCCATTTCGCATTCAGTATGAGAGAAGAAGACAAAGAACAAGGTCAGAATTACAAGTTCAAGACCCACTTGAGCCATCTGCTCAGGGGGAGACTCATACTGACCAACCACAGCAAACTTTTGAAGAGAATAATTTACAAATTGTGGTCTATAGGCCTTTCATCTGGCCTATTGCTGATGATGAAGATGAAGAACCAGATTTAGTAAACTATGCACTAAATCTGGTAGAACAAGAAAGCTCTTCATCATCATCCTCGGATGATGAAGAACCAGAAAATCTGGTGATTAGAAGAAGGAGTTCCTTATCAAGAAGACCTATCAATGCTGTTCTCACTTCTTCTGAATCAAGTGAGGAATCTGCGCCTCTGGTAACAAGACAGAGAAGACCTGTTCTTACAAGGGACAGTGATACCGAGCAGTCTCCAAGACTGACTCCTCAACAACTCTGGGCAGAACAAGAAAGATTTTTATATGAGCAAGAGTTGGGAGTCAAAACTGAACCAGAATCTGACCCAGATACTGATACTCCTGGTTCTTCACATAGAATCTCAAGAAAGGGTCCAGACCATATTCAACATTATTGGAATATGGTTGCTGCTAGGACTCAGTATAAGGAACAAAGAAAGGAGTTCTTGAGGACCAAAACATTTCAAAATGTAAGGGGGATACATTGGTTAAATCTGGATGTTAATAAAGTAAAAGTGAAGCTCAAAGAAGGAAGAATTACTATCACTTGTACTGGCTTAACCAGTCCCCCCATGAAGATATTTATTCATGACTTTCAAAGAATTGGTCTTCAAGACTGGGTGAAGATCACAAGACTGATCAAAGAGCTTCCAAAGAAATCAACCTATGATCAAATAGTCTTGGATGAGATCTGTGCTGTAGCTGCAGTATGTTATGAGAAGGACTTACTTCATGAAATAGAGTACAGAACACTCAGTGTGATGACTGAGGCTTACTCAAACAACAGACCAGAATGCCTCCATACATACAAGTATCTTAGAAAGTACCCTCTTCCTCCTAACCTTGTATTTCAGGATCAAAAGAGTGTCATATATCCAACTTCTGGATATATGTATACTGACTCAGAGGATAGAGAGTGCTTCATTTCTGAAGAAGATCTACCAAAAGCTCAAATCAGTCACCTTGTTGGACTGAAATGGATGATCACCAAGAAAGAAGACTCTTGGTTCAGAAAGAAGATTGTTGCAGTACTGAATAGCAGAAGGGATGAACTCAAAAGCAGAGAAGAGTTTGTCCACATCAAACAAGAAGTCTTCTATGAGAATGAAGCCATCAACAGCAAATGAAGAAGAAGATATTGTTACCTATGCTGTTGTAATTTTCGTTTATATCTTTGTAAATTGTTTTGTTATCATTAGATAGGGGGAGATTGTTAAGGCAAAAAGCCTTGGCCCTTTAGATCTTAAGATAACAAAACAACCTAGACTAGCTTTGATTAATATGTAGAATAATATAGCTAAGTTTAGGTCTGATACTGAGTGATCAGTATTGGAACTCAGTATCAGTACTCAGTATCAGATAGTGATACTGAGTAGAAGGACTGAGTGATACTCAGTATAGTAACGGACTAAGATCAAATCCCTTGATCTTAGTCATTTTCCTTACTTAGTCATTCGGTTACTCCTTTGCTCATTATGTAAGATCTCTATAACATTATAAATAGAGATCATCTTGCAAAGGAGTACTTACCAATTTACTTTACACATTCACATCTTTTGTAATTGATCAGTGGTCTTGTTATTCCGCAACAAGCCACACTTAGTGGATTTATACATTGACTATATTCTTGTGTTATCACTCTAATATTTCTCTAAGTATAATATTCTATCAATTAACATTATAAACCAGGGTTGTTGTGACCTAACACATTCCCATGAGAATGATCGACTGTGGACGTTCAAATGATCTATTAGATCACTTTGGAATTGTTCTAAACATGCAAAAGTGAAACTCAAATTTTAAATACTATTTGAATGATAGAACACTTGCATATTATTTAATCACCATAAATAAAACATTCATTCACACAATTTAATATTTGTAATATAGTTTCAATAAATAACTAATACAAGTCACTTGGAAATCTAATCCCTATCGTCCTAGCGTGTGCATCATGCTTGGATTGACTTAGTGGCTTTGGGAATGGATCAGCCGGATTCTCCTCTGATGATACCCTTGTCACGATGACGTCACCCTCCTCAACACGTTTTTGCACATAGTGATACTTTCTGAGAATATGCCTGGTTTTACTGTGATCTTTGGGTTCTTAAGTTAGTGAGACTGCATCTTCATTATCACAGTAGATTTTCAATGGTCCCTTGATGCTTGTTACGAGACCAAGGTCACCGATGAAATTCTTTAACCATGTAGCCTCTTTTGCTGCCTCACTAGCAGCGATATTCACATGTGGAATTAGCAACCGACTGCTGCTTGGAGCTTTTCCAGGTAACAACTCCACCATTCAGTAAGAATACCCATCCAGATTGTGAACACGAGTCATCCCAGTCTGTTTGGAAACTCGCGTCACAATAACCTTCCACAACTAGTTCGTCTTTCCCACCATACACTAAGAACATATCCTTTGTATTTCTTAGGTACTTGAGAATCGTTTCCCCCGCTATCCAATAATCATTCCCAGGGTTGTCCTGATATCGACTCATCCTATCCTGCTCTAACTCAGTGTTGGGACTTTGACTATGAGTCAACTTTATGCCATGATTCATTGGTAAATAACCTTTCTTAGAATCAAGCATATGAAACCTCTTCAATATCTTGTCTAAGTATGTACTCTGGCTTAATCCTATTAAACGTTTTTCTCTATCTCTGTGTATCTTGATTCCAAGTATGTACGCTGCATCTCTTAGATCCTTCATTGCAAAACACTTTCCCAACCAAGACTTCACGTCTTGCAGTGTAGGAATGTGGTTGCCAATGAGCAATATGTCATCGACATATAATACTAGGAAGACTAAAGTGCTCCCACTAGTTTTGATATAAACACAGGATTCATCTTCGCTTCTCGAAAATCCAAACTGTTTGACTCTTTCGTGAAAGCAAAGATTCCAACTGCGAGATGCTTGTTCCAATCCATAGATGGATCTCTCAGGCTTACACACTCTCTTAGGATGTTGCTTGCGGATAAAACCTTCTGGTTGTGCCATATAGACAATCTCAATTAACTTTCCGTTCAGGAAAGCAGTTTTCACATCCATCTGCCAAATTTCAGTGTCATGAAAAGCAGCGATTGCAAGCAATATCCTTAGAGATTAAATCTTGGCTACTGGTGAAAAGGTCTCATCATAATCAATCCCATGAGTTTGAGTATAACCATTTGCAACCAGCCTACCCTTATAAGTGTGCACATTCCCATCCATGTATGTCTTCTTCTTGAAGATCCATTTACACCCAACAATTTTAATGCCAGGTGTAACGTCAACCAAGTTCCATACTTGATTGTCATACATAGACTGCATCACGCTCTCCATAGCCTCTTTCCATTTATCGGCCTCAGGGCCTTCCATAGCTTCCCTATTTTGATGGTTCGTCATCACCAACTGGTAAACCATTATCAGTCGATGCATCGCCTTCAGCAATATGGTATTCATAATAATCACCGAGAAGCTCAGGAGGGCGAACAACTCTAGAGGATCTACGTGGAATGGTAGGAGTTATATCATTTTGCTCAACAGGAGTCTCATCCACAGGTTGAGTACTAGTGTCAACTATAGGTTCCGTTTCAATTTCATTGGTTGATTCTTGAGACTCTTCAAGAACAATTTTGCTCCCAATAGCTTCTTTGGATAATAGCTCTCTCTCAAGAAAGAATCATCTTCGAGCTATGAAAACTTTGTTCTCAGCCGATTTGTAAAACCGATATCCGAAAGACTGGCGAGGGTAGCCAATGAAATGACACTTCTCTGATTTTCTTTCCAGTTTGTCATGACTTTCATGTCCCACGTAAACTTCATAACCCCATATTTTCAAATGTCGGAGCGAGGGAGGATTCCTTGTCCACATTTCAGAGGGTGTCTTGGAGACCTTCTTACTTGGTACAAGGTTCAAGATATGAGCTGCTGTTTCTAGGGCGTAAACCCAGAAGCTCACTGGAAGAGTTGCACGACTCATCATAGATCGAACCATATATAACAATGTTCGATTTCTCCTCTCAGACACTCCTTTAAGTTGTGGAGTTCTAGGAGGTGAGAGTTGGGATACTATTCCACAACTCTTTAGATGATCCATGAACTCTTGACTAAGATACTCTCCACCCCTGTCAGAGCGGAGCATCTTAATCCTTTTGCCCAATTAATTCTCAACTTTGTTTTGAAACACTTTGAATGTCTCAAAAGTTTCTGACTTATGTTTAATCAAATAAACATAACCATATCTAATGAAATTATCAGTAAATGTAACGAAGTATCTTTCACCATGTCTACTGCTTGACTTGAATGGTCCACACACGTCAGTGTGTACAAGATCCAACAAGTCTTTTCCTCTTTCACAAGTCTCTGTGAATGGCGCTTTTGTCATCTTGCCAAGTAAACAAGATTCGCACACATCATTCGATTTGAGGTCAAATGATTTAAGTACTCCATCCTTTTGGAGTTTGGCGATTCTTTTCTTTTTTATGTGGCCTAAGCGACAATGCCATAGGCATGATTTATCCAACACACCTTTGGACTAATCAACATTCAATATTAGATTTCTATTGTTAACGCAAACAACACTTTCATATATGCCAGAACAAGGAATAGATTTGAATATAAAAACATCATTTTTAAGAACTAAAATAGAACCATTTTCATTATCAAAACTGAAAGTAAAACCATCCTTAAACAATGCCTAAAATGAAATAATGTTTCGTGCCATGCAAGGCGAATAACAAACATCTAATAAAGTAATCAAACTATCACTACTAAACATGAGCTCAAAATCTCCAATCTTGGTGACAGCAGCCGAGACTCTGTTTCCCATGATTAGATTCAGCTCACCATGCTTCAGCTTCCTACTATTCTTTAGTCCCTGCATATCAGTGCAAATGTGAGTACAACACCCTATATCAAGAACCCAATAATTTGACATAGAAGCACTATGTAGTTCAATCATAAAAGTACCTGATGGTCCAGACTTTTGGACCTTCTAATTCTTCAGATCATCCAAGTACTTTGACAGCTTCTTTTCCAGTGGCCCTTCTCATTACAGTGAAAGCACTTAGAATCCTTTGACGCTGATTTTGAATTCTTCTTTCTCTTACGACTACTTTGGGTGAGACCCACTTTAGCCTTTCCTTTAGAGTTAAGGAGAGAATTTTCATTCATAATCGCATCATTAGGATCTTTAGAGGAGTTAGAGTTTTCGTTTGCTAACATTTTTGCATCAGCAACTTTTAGCACTTCGGCCAACTCAGATCTGGATATGCTTATCTTATTCTCTTCATAATCATATGATATTAAAGAATAAGATGGAAGAAGTGTGTAAAGGATGAATCCGATTACAAACTTATCACTTTGCATTTTTCCAGATTCTTCAACTTTTTCTATGTAGCCTATCATTCTTTTAATGTAGCTACATACAAGTTCACCCTCCTCTAGCTTTCCCTTGCTAAAGAGTTGCAAGTTTTCAACAGCAATAAGTCTCTTCCTCATGTGATCTAGTCGTTCAATACTCAAAGGCTTTGGAGCAGGGAACAAATCTAGAATCGCTTGATAGGCAGAGAATAACAAATTTTGTGGTGGTAGTGGAAGTGGAGGTGGTTGTGGAAGATTTTGATTGATGTTGTTGTTTGGAGGATTGGCCATCTACAAAGAAAACAATTTCTTTATTAGTTTATTTATTAGATAATCCTTAACATTATTTACCCAATAATCAAATTAAGGCTAGGATCCAACTTACATTATTTGATGTGAAGAGGGATGCCGTAATTCACACCGAATAATTTCATAAGGAAACACACTATTGTTAATTTCAATCAGAATGAAAACCCTAGATCTTTTAGATTCATTTTAAACTTTTAAAATGGCATGTTAATCTCGATTCTATGCTCGTCACATAATTCATGACAGGGATACCGTGGATCATGAATTTGACGGTGAATCTACTATGAAAGCACCCACGAAGATTCTCGGCTCAAGTTCGCCGGGTATCGCGAGAATCTCTTCACCCATAAGTGTAATCTCAAAATTAACGTACCGGCTCAATTGCACGCGCTTCGCTAATCAGATTATACCTTGAGTGCGTGTCTCTCATGGAGAGCACAATCTTTCACATTTAACATTAAACGGGAAGTTTTGCTTAATGTATTTTCTTTAGTTATATATAAACTTTTATAATATGTCAAATTAAACTTTTAATTTATCTTAACCAGAGAAATATATAATTCTTTTAATTCAATTAAAGTGCGAGGACGCACCTTTTAATAATTAATTAATTATATTTTATTATAATATTTAAATATACTTTTATTTACATAATATTATAACGGAAGAATATATCAAAAATTATTTTGATATATGAGAATTTCGAATTTCGAAAATATATATATACATATATTAAATTATACTGTTAATTTATATATCTAATATATATATATATATATATATATATATATATATATATATATATATATATATATATATATATATATATATTATAATTATCTTTTAGATTTTATCTCTTTGGAGATATTTTATATAACAATATATAAACACAAAATCAAATCTAGATAATTACCAAAATCCGAAAATTCCTAACATATGTTTAAAATTTTTGGATATTTACAAGATTGTAAATATCCCTATTTTAAATATTGTTTCTTTATTTAGAACCCCTTTAAATAATCTTTTATATTTTACCAAATCTTATTTATTTAAATACATATACCGAAATATATATATATATAAAATAAATATTATCCTTTTTGAAATCTTTTATTCAAATACGTCTATATATATACATCCGAAAATATATATATGTATAATAAATTTTGATTTATTTAAAACATTAAATAATTATATAATTATATATAAAAACTGAAATTTTATATATATAAATATAATCTTTTATTTAATCTAATTTTGAATAATTGGTGAGATAAGCATTGGTAGAATATCTTGATAATTTTAAAACCTTTTAACAATTATCCACTTTCCTTATTTTAATTAAAATCCAATTTTACAAATTAAAATAAATATTTATTTCTTTATTATTTCCGAATTTTCGGAAATACCGAAATAAACAAAAACAAAAATAAATTTTTACTTTTTCGAATTTCGGATCTAACACTCTTAGATTCGTAGACCAACGCTCTGATACCACTGTTGGGTTTTGTACATATTTACCGTCACTATATTTGTCGCGGAATTACAAACAATTAATACGATAAACTACGAAGATTAGGATCACTTATATCTACGACTCTAGGGCAACTAGTAATAAATAAATACTTACATTAGCGGTCCTCGGAGATGCTAATCCTTGCGAACGAGTACGAGCCAGAACTTGCCAACGAACTAGGATTCAAGTAAGAACCTCTCTACTTGATCACACTCGAGTTTGACAACGAACTAGACAACACACTACAACGTAGTGTAAAGTACCCTTGAGAAAACCCAAACGAAACACCACACCGAAAACTATTTCGGTCGACGGCAGTGGCGGCACGGCGGCGGCACAACGGCGGCGGTGGTGGCTTCTGGTCGGCGGTCGGACGAAGGGGAGAGGGTTTGGCCGAATAGGGTGCAAACCAAAAGAAGGTGTGTTTTAGATCAATACCCCATGCACCCTATTTATTCCAAATAATGATTTACATATGCTACATTGTCCTCTATGTAGCCTTCTTCCAGATTCTCATGCTCACTTATTCGTTAAGTGCTCTTATTCTTAAGAGATTTGGTATAATGTTCGTATTCTTGTGGGTATGAATTAATTAATTGCTTCTACTTTTTTTTGATATTGTTTCTTTTCTTATCCATATATTAAGGGGTTGGTCTGCGAGAAACATCATATGTAGAATTTTGCTTGATCGACTACTTATTAAATATGGTTAGAGTGGAATTGTAGATTGTTTACCAAAAAGCCCAAGCCTCCTACGCAGTTTTATGATATGATTGTTACTATTGATCGTCTCAAGTTGGTGACTTTACGGTTCAAGAAGGAGACGGTCTAGGTACAAAAGTTGTTGGCTAACTGGACGTACGCTTCCAAAGTCTATAGTTATCTACATATCAGTTAGATCAAACGTAGTTGTTATGTAACTCTTGTTACTTGATTGTTTTTGTTTAATCTATATTTTGTACCTAGAATTAGTTTCTTGTTTATGGCATGTCATAAACATTGCTAGAGTTGTTTTCAAGCATTTTTGCTTAAGGTTGATGTGGTATTTCAGACACATTCATATATAATTTATTTTGCTGTTAAAAAAAAATATGTACTTTAGTTTTGTGATTAATATTGTATATCTTTTACCAAAATAATCCTTTTACTAAAAACAAAAATGGATTTTGAAATATCTATCTTGTATTCCAAGTTTCAACAAATTTTATGAAAATGCAATAACACGACGCCTTGTGCAAAATGACATTTTCATCCATAGTTACTAATAACTAGGTGATTTTTTTTTCCCATTTCTAAATTTACTGCAATTGCATTTTATTAATTCTTTCTTAAAATTATTGTTCACAAATAAGAATAACTCATTCCAAAAAACAAATTGTATTGTTATGCAACCAATAAAATTTATCTTTACTGCCCATTGTATTTTGATTGCTGGGAATTTTATATTGATATTAAAACATAACAAAAAGGAAAGGTAGAAAATAAAATTAAGACGAAACTTTCTTTAAAGATTACAACTGGAGTGTATACTAAACGTATATGAAGATTATTATTGGAAGTGTATGCTACACACATACTAAAATGATTATTTTTTGAAATAATTACCAATTTAGATAAAAAAAAGTGAGCGACTCCCATTTAAGACTGATAGATTTCAATCTTCCCAAAATATCATGTGCGACATGGATGCTTGGTTAGTATCAACTGGGGGCAGCACTATCGAGCATCACTAACTGGGAGCAGCACTAACGAGCTGCATTAACGAGCAGCACTAAGTGGAGAGCAGTACTAACGAGCAGTAGTATCAAGTTTGAGCGGTATTAACGAGCAGTAGTAACAAGGTTGAACGGTATTAATGGGCAGTAGTAACTATTTGAGCAACACTAACTCGGACACGTGGCGGTGTTCTAGTGGAGTTGCACGGTTGCACGCCCGCGAGGGTAGTTGCACGGGGTATTTTGGAAAGATTTGAAACCCATGTCTATTTTTGAGGAGATTTCATTTCATTTGGTCCAAATTAGAAAATCATCCTTATTTTTTTACATTTACCTTGAAGGCACATATTAAGTGTATGTTTGTGGATGATTATTAAAGGGGTTTTAAAATTATTAGTTTAAAAAATTTAAAATAAGTTTGAAAGTTCTCGAAAACTCTATAAATAAGTTTTCTCAAACATGCACTAAGATGTTTTTAATAAATTTATACTTTCCAAATAAACTTGAAAAATGTAATTAATACAAATTAATCAAGTATAAAATTTTCATTATTAGGAACATCTTTAGTTTCATAACAAAATTTTGAGTTTATTAAAAAATATCTTAACATGTGAGTAAGAACCCATAAAAGAAACTCTTAAAAAGATTTATAAATAGTTTATCAAAATACTCCACCAATAATAAAACTAAAAAGGTTGAGATTCTCAAACGTAAATGCTGGACACGAGAGTGGACCTAGAGTGGTTGTCATTTTAATGGTAGATCTTGAGGTAACTACTATATTCAATACAATATGGGTGTTCCAAAATATCATGTATTTAAAATTTTGGATACTTGAATTTCAGATATTAGATACTTAAATATTGGATTCGGGTGGTGATTTCCAAGATTTTTAAATATCTGAAATATCGAATTGTTTATTCTTTTATGTTTTCTTAATATTTTTCGCAAAATATCCAAAAATATTCGATATCTTTAAATGATGGAAAACATTCGAAATATTCGAAAAATATATCGCAAATGATGTCTAACTCAGCTGGATTGATGCATGAGTTTTACACTCATATGAGTCATGAGGTCTGGAGTTTGAATCATGTAAATACCTCTTCGGGTGCCAAAGAGAGATTTTTCTCGGGAATCCCTATGGGGCTGGATTTGCCTTATAAAGGTGCTCGAACCCGGGGTGCTTGATGTGATATTACGAGTAGACTTCCGTTGTTATCATTTGCCGTTTCAAAAAAAAAGATTAGATTTTTTCGGATGTTAAATATTCGAAACCAGATCGCTGAAAAAATTGGATGTTCGAATTTCAGCTCAAATTTGAATACAAAAATCAACTATCCGAATTTTCAGATATCCATTTTTGAACACTCCTAGTATTCAATGCAAATATGAAACGTTAAAAAAGTACATCCCTTTGTATTTAGAACAAAATAACAAAATTGTCTCGTGAGAAACATGGTTTTAGACCCGATTATAAGCATTTGCAATTAAATAATATTTATGTAAATATCACATTGCACATAAGTCAAACATGGTCTCGAGCTTGCCCTAAGCTCACACATACGCAACAGGTCATCCCGAAGCAACTCCCCCTATGTGGGTTATCATCACACGATCCCATGGTAATTGGGGTACTCCCAAACTTACGAAGGTCACCAACTCCCCCGTCTCGTGGGTTATCGTAATCCCCCCTTTTATCGGGTTATCATAGTCCCCATATTGTCGGGTTTTCGTTCAGTTAGATATACTACCCTTGCGCAGGGAGTTACCGCCCCAAGTAGTAATCTCAACTCCCCCATGAATGGGTTATCGTTATCCGGAAATCCATCTAACACATAATTAGTCTATCAATCATGAGCCATTGCTCCATTTCGTCCATCATTTCATTATACAAGTGTCATAGTTCATTTCACAACACATAAGCATTTCAATCATTTTCTTTATTAAAACAATTATCTAACAAAGACTCATTAAATCATTTCAATCATAAAATCGGTTTTACTATGTACTCAGAAAAGATCTCATGTATTCACCTTACCAAAGCTTCCCAATGTTGTGTTAATCAACACAATCCTTACTCCTAAATCGAAGGAGTATCTCCAACTTTTAGGTCTTCTTGACCTAACACCAATATCATCACAAAATCTAGTTATTATCCATAACTAACCATAAACCCATCCATAAATACTTTCCTAACCACCAAGTTTAACCAACTTGGTGGAATCTCAAACCCTGTTAGGACTAGTTTTGAGCTTGAATGATGTAATTAGCCTTAATTAGAGTAGTTTAATTGTGTTTAGAGGTTAGGGTATAAATACCCTTGTGATGACTAATGATGTAAGCTTTCCATAATTCTAATTGAGACACACTTTTGAAAGCTAATCCTTCCCTCCATCTTCTCTCAAGCTCTCTATAAAAAACACATACTTTCACATACTTGAATCTTCAAATCAGATGGATTCAGCATGAACATGATTGAATTAGAATTATCAATTGGTATCAGAGCGCAATCCTTCAAGGAACAGATCCAAATTCGAGCTAAGTTGATCCAGTTTTGAAGTTTATGAATTTTTTTGAAAAAGAGCTCTGATTTTTAATGACGAAATGTTTGTTAGAAATTAACGTTTTTATTGGATAATCATGATTCTCCATTGATTCTAAGCACAATAGAATCAAATTTCGTTGCAATCCATCAACAATTCCTCTCAATTTGAAGATTTTTGTGAAAAACTTGAAAATTCAAAATTTTGAATGTAAATTTCAAAATTCGATCAGATTTGTTATGGATTGAGGAATATTATTGGATTCGTTCGTTAGAAAAGTAATTTCAAGCGTTTTGGGATTTGAATCACTGTACTTGGTTAAGAGTTGAAGAATCTAGGATCAAATTATTGAGTTTTCGGAAGATACCTCAAGAACACGAATGGCGATGATGATGAACGATTACGATTCTGGATTGTAATCGTAAAGACCCTAACGTAATCGTAAAGCTGTATCCTAGATCGTAATCCAGGAACGTAAAAGTAATACTCATTGATCGATCGTAATGGCAACATCGTAAACCATCGTATTCTTAAACTGCAGAAACCTAAACCTTGATCGTAAACAGCTTCTGCTTCAATCGTAAACCTTCAATCGTAAACCTTCAGTCGTAAACTTCAATCGTAACATCAACAATTGTGATCGTAAACCTTGCTTCTGCTTCGATCGGAAATCCAAAAACTCAAAATTCAATCGTAAACCAGATTTCAATTCCAGTATCGTAAACCAGCCAATCCAAAACTCAATATGGATTCAACCCATCAAGAATTCGGCCCAAAACCATTTCAGCCTAAAACCATTTTAGCTCAATACCAATATTACTTGTCATCATAAATTTATTTTTTTTGCATTGAAAAGCCCAATTCCGAAATTAAACAAAATTCAACCCACTAATGAACTTAAAAATCTAGATTTTACATTTTTTTTTATTAAAGTACTTAAAAATCTAGATTTTACATTTTCTTTTAACCCGAAATTAAGAACTTTTACATTTCTTTACCCGAACACAAAACTTATACATTGTTTTAACCCGACCCCAATAAGTTCTCAACTTCTTAAACACTTTTAACTTTTATAGTTTTTTCTTTTAAGATCTTAAAAGAAAAATTACACTTTTTAAACACGAGAACTTTTATCCAAACCTGAAAAATTTTACACTTCTCGAATCAAACTATTACTTTTTTTTAACACGAGATTATTCACATATCAACCCGAGAATTCAATCAATCCTAATAATTACAAAATGGGAAAAACCTACACCAGCTATAAATGATGATATGGATAAAGACCTTCAAGATGTGCTAAATGCTATGTCTCTTATCTCGAACTATAAGAAGAAATATAATTCAAAGCCTACAAACAACCATCTGAGATCTTCATCCAACTTCAAATCTGCTCCATCTGCTACAATCTCAACTGAAAAGCCAATCATCACACGTTTGGATGCTACAAAGAAATCACTCGTTCGTGATTAAGAGTATTTTAAACATAAGATGTTGATGACTAAACAAATGGCAACTGGAAAAGTGTTAGCTGAAGATGAAGAGCATGTGGCAAATTTGTGCTTTATGGAAAGAGAGAATGCTGAGGTTTTTGATCGATTCAATGAAAAAACCAATAAAGAAAATGAGGTAATCAGTTCTCTCTTACCAAATTCTAATGATTCCACTAATTCTGATACTTATTTGGTTCAAACTCAGATATCTCAAATAGATTATTTAAATCAAACTCTTTTAGTTGAAAAAGATTTAAATATTCAACTTCAAGATCGTTTAAACAATGTGGAAAAACAAAATGAACAAAATGCTCATTTAGGTGATCAACTTGTTCATTATATTAAACAAAATAAAGTTTTCAAACAAGAGAATCTGGATTTACAAACTCAAGTATCAGAATTGAAGGCTAAATATGATAATGATATTATGAATATGTCTCATATAATTTCTGAAAACGAAATTGAGATACAAAATCTTAAAAATAAACAAATTTCAAATTCAAATGACCAAAATGATAAATATTACAAATTGTACATTGAAATATTTCATGAATACCAAAATAACAAAAAATTGGTTGGAACGTAAACAACAAGATTTTGATGATAATGAAAAACATTTTCAATCTTTAAACTCTCAAATTAAAGAATTATCTGAAAATTTACATGAACAACACATCAATTCATCAAACGAAATGAAAAGCATACAGAATATCATACAAAAACTTAAAAATGAAAACAATAGATTGAATTCCCATATCAAACGTCTTGAAAAATTGATTTTTAAAAGAAGACATACTGATCAAACCATCCATTTAAACAAGCCTAAAGACTTCAAATATTTCAATACACGAGAAGGGCTAAGAGCTGATAATCCAGAATATCTGAAGAAGGTGATTGATCTTCTCCCAACGTTATATGATCACAAGTACATGCCACTCGATATTTGGCAGAGTTTTATTCGAATGACAAATGAAGAAGAAGAAATTGAGAGTTTTAATAGAGCTAAGAAGGAGAACGTGCAAATGAGTTTCAATTATACTGACTTAAATAAAACATATGAAGCTAAAAAGGCCAAATTCGTAAATGATGAATATTTTTCAATTGTTACACCAGAAGAATTTGAAATTAAAGGCAATGCGGTTCTTCAGAAAAAAGTTACACCAAAGATTTATGTACCATCTCTAATTCTAGAAAAGAAAATTTGTCAACTGGAAACGGAAATCGATGAAACACATCAGGCTTTTGATAAAGAAAAATCTGTTTTGCAAACCAAAATTTATGAATTAGAAAATAAAATTAGTGAAACACATAAATCTTTTAATGAAGAGAAACTAAAGTTGCATATACAAATTCAAAATTTAGAATCTAACCCATCTCATCTTCAAAAGCTTAAGAAGCCTAGTGCATCTATTAATTTAGATTCTCCTTTAACTGCAAAGAATAAATGTAATAACTCGAGAATGTTTTCTCCTGTAATGGCATATCAGGATTTATATACAATCAAGCAAACTCAGGTTAATAGAGGAAATTCTAAACCTAAACCGAAATCACAAGTACGTTCCTCTACCACGCCTAAGCTTAGGAGATCCACGGTTTCACTAAACTCTGATAAGAAACTGAATGTTCTCAAACAATTTATTAGAGGAAATTCCGCACCTAAAAGTCCAAATAAATTAGGTTCCTCTTCCAGACTTAAGCATTCTCAGATGGATAAGACTACGCCATCAAGCGTGTTGTATATTTCGACTCCTTCAAAGAAATTTTTTTCCAAATCTAAATCTTTAAGATACTCAAGAAAAGATATACTTTCCTTGGCACTTAAAACAACTTTTCACAAGTGCCAAAAACAACTCCTAAAATATCCACAATTTTAAAAGTAAAATGGCTTCCTAAAACTCCTATAAGCTCAAATGAAACATGGATTCCTAAAACTCCAAAATCTCAAATAATTCCTCGAAAATTATTTGAAAGTGAAACGTCGAGTTTCAGTTTATCCTGGAATTCTAAATCTTTAAATCAAATCGATACAACTTATCGATGGTTTCATTCTCATCCTAATTCCATCGGACCCAAGCAAAAATGGGTACCAAAAGTTGTTTGATTTGTTTTGCAGGAGAATGACTTATACACAATTAAGTGTATAACTCAAGCTTCATCAAATGACTTATACACAATTAAGTGTATAACTCGAGCTTCATCAAATGACTTATACATAATTCAGTGTATAACTTGAGCCTCAAAAGAAATGGCTCTTACACACTTCAGTGTATGACCCGAGCTTCAAAGAAATGGCTTTCAAGTACATCAGCTTGAAACCCGCTCATTATCCGTAAATCACATAACTGTATAAATTCTTCTCCATCCCTCTACTGCTGTTAAAAGGTACATTTCTGATCTACAAAATTTTTATCTATCTTTATTTTGTCGAGGGGGAAAAATAATAATTTTAGGGGGATAATTAGTATTTCAAGGGGGAGAAACTTTAAAAATCCAAACTTTTATACTTGATTGAATAATTAAACGATAAATCTTTTAAAAAGACAATACCTTCCCATGGTTTGCCAGAACTGACCTTACCTTCCAAGGGAAATACTTTTCAGCCGATTCGTAAATGTGAGGGTATAGGTATAGGGTATAGATTTAGGTGAGTGAAAGGTGATGTGTAAACATGATAACATTAAGAAAACACACCTTTGAGTGCATCCAAACAGCCAACAAACCGGACAACCATACAAAAAGGTGATCATTCACGTGTTGAATGTTTCATTAGACTTAACTGGACCAGTAAAGCATCTGCACTCCACCACCAACCACTCAGATTCCTCTCAACAGGAATTTGTTTCAATTCATCAAGGGATGTAGCACATAATCTATCGACAACTCATTCGGAGTATGTTGCTATTGAAATCATTAACCTCCTGCCTTAGGTTACGTCTTAGTTCAATGCACAGTGTGTCTAGATCTCACCGTCAAATATTTCCAATTTAAGACACGTACACTATTAAAATGAATCTCCGTGAATTAATCGGAACACTCATAGTGGCATCACAATCTGGTGCTTCACGAGGATTGAGTGGAAATCCTGCTAGAGCTAAAATTGCGCCAACTCTAAATGCAGGTCACACATTTGAATCAACGGTTGTTCAAATGACTACCGATTCATACGGTGTGTTAACAGTTTCTCTATGTGAGACCGGTATTACCTAAATTGTTCAAGTTGATGTGCCTAAAATTTTCAATCATAAAGGCAACAACTTATGCCGGAAACACATACATTTCCGATGAAAAATCCATGTGAATCATTCTTACAACGTAACATCATAAATGTTGATCAATTGCACATGAGCGTTATAGTTCACTCTCAAATAACTCCTATGATCTGCTATTACAGGAATGATCTTCCCCAGGAGCCACCTACAATATACGACATACTGTGAGGGTCCATAGGTCTAGGTGAGCAGAATCAAGTATCACGGGATCTTGATAGGGGTGCGCAGAGATAAAATTTGAGAGGGGGAATTAAGTATGGGGCGCAATTCAGCTAAACACATGGTAAAATGAAACGAGGGTGTAGTTTCAAATTTGAAAAGTAAGCTTGAGTGAGGAGGGTGTGACAGGGTTAAAGAAAACGAAAAACCCTTTCCAAACCGATTAAAATTCGGGTCGCCACGTCTCTATCAGATTGCATGCGTTGCTCTCTGATATTGAAAAAGACATCATGGACCCAGTGATACAATGTACAACCCCCCAGCCACTCGAGTATTTCTTAAATTGTACTTGTTTCATTTTCACGGAGACAAGCTCATATGCTATCGACATCTCACTTGGAGATTGTAGATATTGAACAAGAGGACAAGTCTCTCTAGTCCTCGCCTACTATTGTCCACTAATTGAGTCTAGAACTGACATAAACACTTTTAGGACACAGGCATACCACCCAACATATTTTTTTGATATTGCCGAAACATTCATAGTGATACCAAAATTATTGGTATTCCACGATGATTGAATGGAAATCCTACCAGTGCTAACATCAAAGCCAACACTGAACATAGGTCACACAGTTTTTGTAACTGTTGTGTTAACGGGCAATCTATGTGATCCCGGTTTACCCTATTTGATTATGAAGTAAATATCTGATGACTGTACTTCAATGTTATCAACAACAGTCGGGAGATCAGAGGATAAACACGAGACTGTTCTTTTATGTCATCAACAACGGTCATTATGATTAAACGATAAAAGATTTGATCATATTTATACATAATCAACATCGGTCAAGTTTTTAATGATAAAATGTGATGTATATTGATTCATTCAAAATATGAATATATCAGTATTCAACACATATTTATCAATGGGCTTCGAAGATTCTTCCTAATTCCACCTCGAAGAACTTCACATTTTACATGATGATTCAGATAAATCTTGTTCATCATGAGGGGGAGAATATATAACAGACGTTCTTTTTATAAAGAAAAATGCTTATAATATTTAGGAGATTATCAATACATAAGCCCAGTTTACTCCAAATTAAAAAGACATATACACTGGTTAAGGGGGAGTAAATAAGAAACCGAAGATATAACGGGGAGTAAATATCAATTCGTCTAATCCAACTCCCATTAGGAAATAATTGTCTGTTTGAGGGGGAGCGTAAAAATTTATCAACATTTTACCCTAACAACAATTATCAATGATCACAAATCGACAAAGCCACAACTTCAAGAAAAGGTATCCGCTATAAACAACCCTATCTATGGGTCTACATTTCGTCGATTTACATGAAGTAATTTGTGAAGAAAAAGACACCGATTCATCTATAGAAATTTCAAAACACAAATTCTCAACCATTTCAATCCAAAACATCCATTTCAATCCGAAATTTAATTGTATAAATCATTCTTTCCAAATTCCATAACAACCATTCTTTCCAAATTACATACAAAACAAACACACACATTCAAAACTTAACTTTCAAATCATTCTTTTCAAAATCCAAAACGTCATTATCCTATCCTCACAAAAACCTCTACCACAAAATCCAAAACAAAATCTCCAACATCTGAAAATCCTAGTCAAATCCTTACCGAACTGATATTCCATTTCTAGAACCTTCAAAACTTTAGTAAACCAGTTTTAGGACTTTCTTACACCAACAGATTCAACGAAACAAAATTATTTCCGTTGAGTGTTTGAAATCTCAATTTCTTCTCAAGCCAATCAAATGTAAACATTGAAGAGCAAAACATAGATTTGTTGATTACAATTTTTGTCGAAGAATTAAAATTGAAGAAAAGTAATTGAACTCTTTGAAGCACATCTGAGAGTTTATATATATCATTACGGACCATGAGAAGAAACTGAAGACGGAAGACTGGGGTGAAGTGCTAAAGCTCAAAAAGGGGGAGATTGTTCAGACTAGTTTTGAGCTTAAATGATGTAATTAACCTTAATTAGAGTAGTTTAATTGTGTTTAGAGGTTAGGGTATAAATACCCTTGTGATGACTAATGATGTAAGCTTTCCATAATTCTAATTGAGACACACTTTTGAAAGCTAATCCTTCCCTCCATCTTCTCTCAAGCTCTCTATCAAAAACACATACTTTCACATACTTGAATCTTCAAATCACATGGATTCAACATGAACATGATTGAATTAGAATTATCAAAACCACCATTTTCCCCCAAATAAAGTTCATAACTTAATTAGGAGATGAAAGATATCAATAATCTTTACCTTAATCAAACAAATCCTCAAGATTGATGAAGATTTGAGCAACAAATCACCAAGAACTCCTATTTCACCTCCAAAAATGGCTCAAAGCTCAAGTGGGTTTTGAAAATGAGAAAACCCTAACTAAAACCCTCTTTTTGAACTTCCTGTGCGAATTAGCAATGCTAATCTCAAAATTCGCATTGGTAAAACTCGCGGGTACCCAAACTCGTAAATGCTAAAATGAGGATTAGAGATCTCTAAAATTTGCTGCTTGAAAATGAACTTTTGGCCATCAATACTCGCGATGCTAATCCTCAGATTAGAGATCTCTAAAATTTGCTGGAACAAAAATGCACTTTTCCAACTTGGTGTTTTACCCAATCTTGACCCGTTCCGAATATCACGATTCTTAAACATTCAAACACTCAATAAAACACATCGAAAGGCATAAATCAACATAGATGACATAATTCGTATAAATCCCGAATTAGCAATACAAAAAGACGAATATGAAAATTACGGTCATTACAACTATCTACCCCTTATGAGGATTCCGTCCTCGGAATCACATCATAATCCACAAAATTCGGGTACCGTTTCTTCATCTCATCTTTGACTTCCCAAGTCAAATTTGGACCAAGGGAATGCTTCAACTTGACCATCACTAGCTCGATCTCCTTGTTCCTCAATTTTGACGTGGGCCTCCAAAATTGCCTCGGGCTCTTCAATCAACCTGTTGGGTGCATCGACCCGCAAATCTTGAAGTGGGATCACATTCTCCACTTTACCCAAGAACTTCTTCAAATAAGAAACATGAAACGTGTCATGGACACCTTGCAACTCGGGTGGAAGTTCAAGCTTGCAAGCTTGAAGTCCAATTCTCTTCAAAATCTTAAACGGTCCCACATACCGTGGACTTAACTTTCTTTTCTTACCGAATCTCATCACGCCTTTCCAAGGCGATACTTTTAACATCACCATATCACCAACATTCAAATCATATGGTCACTTTTTCAAACCCGAATAACTCCTTTGTCAATCTTGAGCGGCTTTCATATTCGTTTGAATTGTTCCGATTTTCTCGTTTGTTATTTTCACAATCTCGGGACCCGTGAGTTTTGTCTCACCCGCTTCTAACCAACAAGAAAGCGTTCTACACTTTCTTCTATACAATGCCTCAAACTCAAACGATGGCATTTGGATACTTGCATGATAACTATTATTATACGAATATTTAACAAATGGTAAATATTCATCCCATTTACCACCAAAATCCATCACACCCGATCTCAACATATCTTCGACTGTTTGGATCGTCCTTTCACTTTGACCATCGGTTTGCGGATGGTAAGCCGTGCTCAATGTTAGCTTTCTTCCCAATTCTTCTTGAAGTGATCTCTAAAATCTTCACGTAAATCTCACGTCTCGATCGGACACAATCGATATCGGCACTCCGTGCAACCGAACCACCTCATAAACATACAACTTGGCCAACTTCTCGATTGGCATGGTTTCCTGAATAGCTAGGAATAACGCACTTTTCGGTAACCTATCGACAATCACCCAAATCGCATCATGATTTTTACTCATTTCGGGAGACCGACTATAAAATCCATAGTGATGTCTTCCCATTTCCCGGTGGCACTTGCAACGATTGTGCAACTCCATAAGGCACTTGGTGTTCGGATTTCACATGTGCACACGTGGCACACTTTGAGAAGTACTTTGCTACTCTCGACTTCATCCCCGGCCACCAATAGATTCTCTTCAAGTCTTTATAATTCTTTGTACTTCCAGGATGAATCGGATACTTAGACTTGTGAGCATCATTCAATAATATTTTTTGGTTTCCACCGAATTTCGGAACCCAAATCCGACCATTCACGGTTTTTAACCCTTGAACATTTTGTTCATTGTAAGATATGTAATGATACTTGGAAGAGGAATGCTTCATAATAGTCATTATGAATCAGTTAAGTACTAAGTTAAGTTTAACTTATTACTAGATTAGTTTAACTAACTAATTAGTACAAGTAGTTGTGCATTACTAGTTGAGTAAATATACAATGTGTTAATTATAAATTAATCATAATGTGATTTAAAGCAATTAAATCATATAGTGTTTGAATAATATTATTGTCTAAATTATATAAAGGTTATTATATAATTAATTATTAAAAGTATAAATACTAGTATATTTCGTGTATGTATAATACCGAAATATATTAGTGTATTAATACTAGACATTTAATAATTAAGTGCAACAACAATAACTAGATAAAATATAAGGATTTAATGTGTAAAAGGATAAGTTTAATTAAGAAGTTAATCTTAATTAAACAAGAAATGCCCTAAGTGAAAGTCCTTCTACTATAAATAGAAGGCCTGGGGTTCCCTTGTTTGTGCTTCAACATCACACGAAAAAACCCTAACCCCTTCCCTCTCCCATTCAGCCGAACACCAAGAAGAACACAAGTTCTTGTGATCTTCGTTCATCGTGTTCTTCGTGTCTTGAAGAGCAAGTTTCATTGCAAGTGATCAACTAGAAGATTGCTCGTTGTGTTCATCATCAGTGGACTTAGTTAAACAAGATTAAGGTATGATTTGGAAAACCCTTTTCCCCATCTTCCTCTTGTTCGAATTCGACTACCAAGAACCCTAGGGTTCTTGGTTGGTGGTCGACGAACACACCCAAGCATTGTGTGAGTTCGAGTTTTTCGTAATGTTTTCTTTCTTGTTAATCTAGTTAAGATTTCCAAAATGCAATAATCCTTTAGGGTTTAAGGATTAAGTTTAATCTCAGTTCCGCTTTTAGGGATTAAACTAGCTAGTTGGTTTAACCGGCAAGAACAAGTTCACGTTCTTGCCAGTATGGTTCGAACCAAGCATACTAGGTGGTTGACTCTATGGGTCAATCAGTGTTATGAAACCCTATAAATTCATCTTTTCCCATCACTTCGGTTTGTGCGGTTTTTATCCCTTCGATAATACTAGATATCACCTCGATCCGCATCAACTTAGCTTTGACCGGATTCTCATGAACTTTTCTACTCAAGGCGTCGGCTACCACATTAGCCTTTCCTTCATGGTAAACAATTTCACAATCGTAGTCACTAATCAACTTGATCCATCTTCTTTGCCTCATATTCAAGTCTTTTTGTGTGAACACGTATTGAAGACTTTTGTAATCCGTGTACAACGTGCACCTCGTTCTATACAAGTAGTGTCTCCAAATCTTCAAGGCAAAAACAATCGCCGCCAACTCTAAATCGTGAGTCGCGTACCTCGTTTCCGCATCTTTCAATTGTCATGAAGAATAAGCTATCACCTTTCCCATTTGCATCAAAACACAACCGAGACCCTTATTCAAAAGGCGTCACTATACACCACGAAATCTTCCATACCATCGGGTAGTGTAAGATACGGTGCATTGCATAATTTCTCCTTCAACAAGGCAAATGCATCTTCTTGCTTTTTCTCCCAATTAAACTTCACATCTTTTCTTGCTAACATAGTGAGTGGGACCGCTACTCGGTAAAAATCTTCAATAAACCTTCGGTAGTAACCAACGAATCCAAGAAAATTTCTTACTTCGGTTGGAGTCTTAGGTGCTTCCCAATTCTTTACCGCTTCAAATTTTGACGGGTCGACATTTATCCCGCTTCGAGATACCGAGTGGCCAAGAAATTGGACTTCTCGCAAATAAAATTCACACTTTGAGAACTTTGCATATAATTTCTCCCGTTTCAAAACTTCCGAAGTTTGCTTCGAATGTTCTTCATGTTCTTCTTCGGTTTTGGAGTAGATAAGAATATCATCAATGAACACGATGAGGAATTTATCAAAAGGTTTACAAACCCTATTCATGAGATCCGTGAAAATAGTCGGGGCATTCATCACACCGAATGGCATCACCAAATATTCATAATGCCCATAGCTGTTCTAAAGGCCGTGTTCTCGGTCAGTGGCGGACTTAGAAAAAAAAGTTGAGGGTGTCACCGGTTGCACATATTTTTCTTAGGGGTCACCTACACTAACAAAAAGAAAATTTAAAAATTTTAACGCTATTTTAACACTATCTGGAAATATTTCAGGGGTTTCCCGGGCAACTGTGTCCACCATACTAGGTCCTCCACTGTTCTCGGTATCACTTTCTTTAACCCGAACTTGATGGTAAACCGATCTCAAATCAATCTTGGAGAAATAATCGGCTCCTTGAAGTTGATCAAACAAATCATCGATCCTTGGAAAAGGATATCGATTCTTAGTCGTCATCTTGTTAAGCTCTCGGTAATCAATACACATCCTCATTGAACCATCTTTCTTCTTCACAAATAAAGCCGGTGCACCCCACGGTGACAAACTAGGACGGATAAAACCTTTATCAAGTAATTCTTGCAATTGAGACATTAACTCTCGCATTTCGATCGGAGCTAAACGATATGGGGCACGAGCAATCGGTGTCGTCCCCGGAACCAAATCAATACAAAACTCGACTTGCCTCTCCGGTGGTAAACCGGGTAAGTCATCGGGAAATACCTCGGGGAAATCCCGAAGTATCTTCACATTCTCAACCATTTTATTCTCTTTTCTTCCATCTAATACGTAGGCAATGAATGATGAACATCCCTTTGATAGACATTTTCTCGCTTTGATCGCGGTAATAAGATTTGGCATATGATGCCTCTGTTCCCAATAAATATACACCTTCTCATTGTCGGGCGACTTGATCGACACTAACTTCTTACCACACATAATCTTGGCTTTGTGGATTCCCAACCAATCCATTCCAAAAATTACATCAAAAGCCTTAATTCCCATTGGCATCAAGTGTACACTAAACTTCTTGTTATCGATTTCTAGCTCACATTTCCTATAGAGGTTTTCCCATTTGCGACCTCAATCTCATATAAATCATCAAGCAACTCTAATGGGACATTTAACTTAGCACCAAATTTATGAAACACGAAAGAATAAGTAGAACCCGAATCAAACAATATATGGGTGGGTATAGAGTTTATAATTAGTGTACCTAACACGACATCGTGTGTGTCCTTTGATTCGTCTCGGGTTAATTGAAAGGCTCACCCTTTGACTTTCGACGGCACCGGTTTCTTGTGAGCGGTCGACACCAACGTTTCGGTTCCTTTCTTTGGGCAAACATTGCTATAATGCCCAACATGAGAAGCACTCCTGTTCATCTAGGCTCTTGGTTTTGCAATCTCTACCCTTGTGGCCAATTCTTCCACATTTGAAACAACTTCCCGTTTCAAGCTTGCATTCTCCTTGATGATTCTTGCCACACTTCACATAACCGCCACCACTTCCTTGCTTTGACCCACTCGGGGTAAACCTTCCTTTCTTCGATGGCCCCGAATAACCTTCGAACTTTCTCTTTTCATTTCCTATCGATCTCTCTTGAACCCTCCTCTTACTAACCTTCTCAACACTTAGGGTGAAATTTATAGCCTCATCAAGTGTGGCTGCCCTTTTTACCTCAAGTTCATACTCCCATGGTAATCCATTAGCAAACCGAACCACACGACTACGTTCGGTTGGGTAGGTATTCATCACAAACGTGAGGTATCCCCTGAATTTCTTGGTATAATCATCCAAAGTTAGATTGCCTTTCTTGAAATCCAACAATTCTTCCAACAACTCTTCCAACTCCTTTTCGGGACAAAACTTTTCTTTGAGTCTCCTAGTGAACTCTTTCCATGACATCTTGTAAATGGCTTTCTTTCCCAAAGACTCATACATAGTGACCCACCATGTGAGGGCATCATCCTTTAACAATCATGAGGCATAAGTCACCATGTCTTCTTCATTACACTTGCTACTCTCAAGCACATGCTCCATCTCCCGGATCCAACGGATAGTCACTTTCGGTTCCGTGCTACCACAGTAGTTGTTGGGATGACAAGCCAAGAATGTCTTGTATGAACATCCTTCACGTTCAACCTTATCAAGACTACTCTCCTAAATGGAGGATTTCTCAGTCGGGACACTATTGCCCGTGGACTTAGTCTTTGTGCGGGGTGGGGTATCCTCCTTTTCTTCCCTTTCTTCATCATCATGACCCCCATCCTCATCTCTTTCCTCATCATCAAAGTTCAACCGATCATTTATGATCTGGTTCACATATTGTTGCATTACTTCCCTCATGTGGGTGAGCATGGATTGGATAGCTTCCATTGTTACCGGTGTATTGTTTTTCCCAATACCGTAATGGCTTCATTTCCATTTCGAGGCGCATTCGGTATCACATTAGAAGCCTCTTCTCCATCCAGTACGATTCGACCACTTCTTGTTATAGCCATCTTACTAAAATAAGATGTCAGCCAATTAGAATCTAATTATTCAACTAAATAGTCGCACATAATATAAGAAAAGCTTGATTCATAACAATTCCCTTAATGGTCAACCATAATTCTCGAAGGTCAACCTAAGTTTCTATGGCACATAACGTCCCACTAGAAAAGTCTAAGTCTAGGGTGGGTAAACTAACCTAATTCACTTAAACTAAAGCTCTGATACCAAGTTGTAACACCTCAATATTTGAAAACAATTTAAACTTTTAAATATTAAAAGTTTAAACATTGAAAATCCATAACATCCAAAATATGGTTTAATCAAAACATTTGGAATGATTATCAAGTGCCAAAAACCGGTGTTACAATAATATCAAATCAATAGTCTAGGGAATTAAATAAGTTCACCGAGCTTAATCATCCAATGCAATAACTACGGGCCGCTTAATCCTTAGCTCCCGAACCTGAGTACATAGACACAAAAGTTAACGTAGTACGTGAGACAAAATTGTTCCATGAGAAACATGGGTTTTATACCCAATTATAAGCATTTGAAAGTAAATAATATTTATGTAAATATCACATTGCACATAAGTCAAACATGGTCTCGAGCTTGTCCTAAGCTCACACATACGCAACGGGTCATCCCGAAGTAACTCCCCCTATGTGGGTTATCATCACACGATCCCATGGTAATTGGGGTACTCCCAAACTTACAAAGATCACCAACACCCCGGTCTCGCGGGTTATCGTAATCCCCCTTTTTATCGGGTTATCATAGTCCCCCTATTGTCGGGTTATCGTTCACTTAGATATGCTACCCTTGCGCAGGGAGGTACCACCCCAAGTAGTAATCTCAACTCCCCCATGAATGAATTATCGTTATCCGTAAATCCATCTAACACATAATTAGTCCATCAATCATGAGTCATTGCTCCATTTCATCCATCATTTCATCATACAAGTGTCATAGATCATTTCAAAACACATAAGCATTTCAATCATTTTCTTTATTAAAACAATTATCTAATAAAGACTCATTAAATCATTCAATCATAAAATCGGTTTTAGTATGTACTCAGAGAAGATCTCATGTTCTCACCTTAGCAAAGCTTCCCAATGTTGTGTTAATCAACACAATCCTTACTCCTAAATCGAAGGAGTATCTCTAACTTTTAGGTCTTCTTGACCTAACACCAATATCATCACAAAATCTGGTTATTATCCATAACTAACCATAAACCCATCCATAACTACTTTCCTAACCACCAAGTTCAACCAACTTGGTGGAATCTCAAACCCTAGTTCAAGATTTACATCAAGAAATCCCAAATCTAGCAAGAACACAAGGTTCCCAAGCTAGCTATGAGTGTTTTACACTCTTTATAATCATCTTCCCCAAATATCCATGGTAGGTTGTCCAAACCACCATTTTCCCCCAAATAAAGTTCATAACTTAACTAGGAGATGTAACATATCAATAATCTTTACCTTAATCTAACAAATCCTCAAGATTGATGAAGATTTGAGCAAGAAATCACCAAGAACTTCTATTTCTCCTCCAAAAACGGCTCCAAGCTCAAGTGGGTTTTGAAAATGAGAAAACCCTAGCTAAAACCCTCTTTTTATACTTCCTGCGCGAATTAGCAATGCTAATCTTAAAATCCGCGTTGCTAAAAATCGCGGGTACCCAAACCCGCAAATGCTATAATCAAGATTAGAGATCTCAAAAATTTGCTGCTTGAAAATGCACTTTTTGGCCATTAATACTCGTAATGCTAATCCTCGGATTAAAGATCTCTAAAATAATTGGAACAAAAATGCACTTTTCCAACTAGGTGTTTTACCCAATCTTGACCCGTTTCCGAATATCACGATTCTTAAACATTCAAACACTCAATAAAACACATCAAAAGGCATAAATCAACATAGATGACATAATTTGTATAAATCCCGAATTAACAATACAAAAAGACGAATACGAAAATTACGATCGTTACAATATTGGGAATATCTTCCACACCTTTTAAATAAAGTGGGGTTAATGATGTTTAAAACTAAAAGTAATGGTAAATGAGTCATTTCAGTTTGTTAAAGTATATAATTAGTGGTTGTGTGTCCTATTATATTTTTACCAAAAAAGAGCATCTATAATTGGAGGTTTTTTAAGAGATTATTATTATTTTAACAACTTCTAAAATGACTTTTTACAATTACAATAAATGACTTTCTTAGGAGGTCACTTCAACCACTTATTCTTCCCCAACCACTTAATCATCTTTCAATGTTTGATTTTTTAAGTCCTTATATTTAATAATTTTACATTTTAAACCCATATATATATTTATATGTTAATCATTTATTATTTTTATAACTATAAGTTATAACTTTATCATATTTCAATACTTTTTAAGGTCGAATATTATAATATTTTTTAAGAGACATTTTATAAAAATGATAAGTTTTATAAATGCTTAAAAATTGTTTAAATTACATAAGAGGGGGGCATTTAGTAACATTTGCTATAGGTAAAGGTAGATTTGTAATATCAATAAGAAAAGTCTTTGAAAATGTTAATCATTGAAGAAGTTTTTAATTAATATGTTATTAAATGATGTGACAAATATAATAAGTAATTGGAGAGGTTAACCATTGTGAATGCTCTAAGGTATTTTTTTTTAAAGTGTATCACTTATTCTGAATCACCCAATAAAAGGAAAGTGTATCACTTATTTGGAATCAGAGAAATTATTAAAATGGTGGAAAACCAGGTATTGAAAATCCAATTATAGAAATGAATAAACGGGCGCGTGAAAAGAAACCTTGTTCACGCTACCCGAGAAAAACTAGAGATGGATAAATGGGAACGGGCAAGCGATATTACGGAGAGTGTTTCTAAAGTGTTTCCAGTAAGGTTTGAACCTTTGTCTCTTGGAAGACAAATTGTATCTATAAGACAAATGGTCTCTGTTTCCATTAGGATCTCTTAAGATGGTTCGAAATTAAGATGAAGCTGATTTTAGTAAATTGTTCTTAAGATATCTGTGTACTCTATTTGGTAAATGTACAATCACAATTTCTGTCTCCTATACATCTGTGTACCTAAGTGAGGTAAAGGATGAAAGATATCTAAAAGGTTGTTAATTAAAGGATATGAATATTGCGCTAAGACTATATGAATTGATTTGTGTAGCTTATTTTTTTTATGGATACAACACACAATACAAGTATTACTGCAGACTTTACAAGCACATAATGCAATCATTGTGATGTGTTGATTAAAATGTGTGGTCTAAAAATTATCACCAATAAATTATGCGTCGCAGTCTTTCAATCTGTGAGTGAGTTGGGGGAACCGGTTTTCTCAAAGCAGGTTGAACAACCAAAGTTGTTGGTGCATCCTATATTCCCCTTATTTGTGTTAAAAAGACAGTGGTTATTCCTAATTTTTACTATTTGCTAACTCTGTTTTTTTTTTTAACATTTGAAGTTCATAGGAACAACAAATACCATCTTTTTTGCGTAGATATATATGTTACGAAATTGAGCTTCCTCCAAATAAATGAAAGGCTACGGTTAAATATATTTAAATTATGGAAGACCCTAGCCATCTGGTGAATCTCTATATGTAAAAACGTTTGAACCGATTTTCTAGAGGTAAAAGGCTTGATCTATTTATGTTGGTGATTTGTATCATCAATATGATTGAAGTTTAATGGGATAAACTTGTTGATCAATATTAAACAACTAATCTAATTGAGAAGTGTACACTTTTTTGAATTTATTAAGATTAAATTACACTGACTCAACGGGGTCCAAAGGCAACGTCAGTGGCGGGGTCCAAGGGGCACAACCCTGGCAGGGTCGAGCTGCCAAGTCAGCTAAGAATAATTTTTTTTTATTTAGGTTAATTTTATCAAATTTAGCATCTCGTAGTGCCGACAGAATACTTTAATATGAAAGTGTTTCACGACTTCAAATTTAAATGAAATGAGTACATACTTCTGACATTCCATAGATAAACATTTATCATATGACAACAGAAATATTCAGAAACAATCATGACAACGAGATATCCTTATACGAAAAATTAAAAATAAAGAAATATGGAGGACTTCAAACCTTTATGTATTAAGAATAAGCTACTTGAACGAGTGTGTATGTGTAGGGGCTTAGTGGGGAAATGGTGGGCTGGGGCCCAATTGCATGTGTGATGCGTGTCGTTTGGACTAATCGATTTGGTTCTAGTTATGATAACATGCTATCACTTGGAGTTACTCTCTTGGTATCGAACCTTTCCTTTTCACTCATGCTAGTGGTATAGTTGGTGAGTAAAACCATCATAGTATTCCTAGTGGTGGCCAAATTCAGATTTGTTCATGACACATTAGTCTCATATTAGATTTTTTTTCCCAAATCAAACACATTACATAAACCCCGCAGTTGTGAACATACTCATGACCAAACTTTATAATTGATTTTATTGACATATTTACCAGTAATTATGCATAATGTACAAGCAAACACAAATCTTGATCACCCGTCACCTGGACGGCCAAATCGAAAGAAAAGATGAAGGGGGTCATTATCGCCAAATAGTCACGTAATTGGAGGAGACAGTGGTTGGAGGGGGTTGTGGTCGCCTACCGACAACCCATTACATATAGTCTTAAGACTATCCAAATATAATACACACACTACAAAATCAAATACACACACTGTTTGTCCCTTATTTCCTTTTTGACATGTTCCAAAATCATTGACTACTTAAAAATTTCACCTAACAAAAAATAGTTAGGTGGTAAAGATAGAATTCTATTGGTTGTACAGTGTAAGAGTTAATTGCAAGAATAGTTCTTGTGGTTTGGTCAAATTGCACGTTTGGTCCTTCTATTTCATTAATTGCTGGCACGGTACCCATGGTTTGCATTTTTTTGCCCTCGTGGTACCTCTGCCCTAACTCTGTTGGATTGCCTCCGTTAGATGAGGGCATTCTAGTCATTTTATATGTGTGGTACCACTATTGATGCACAATGTACTCTAAATTGTCTTCTTCCCCAATAAAATCTTTTTCTTTTTCCTGCAATTCGTGAACACCAATCACCATCATACTTCTTCTTCATCCATCCATACAAAACAAATCAAAACCATAATAAAATCTTTTGGCCACAATCAAATCAAATCCCCCCTTTTGTCGAGAGCCCTTCAGGTTAAGAAGCAGATGGGGCCATCGTTCGTTTTTTATCTGCTAATTCTGCCACTCGTCTCAGTTGTTTCTTTTGTTCAACAACCACCTCAATCAACGCCACCTTCCTTAATCATAATCACAGGCGAACTTGGTGTTCTAGATGGTGGTAAGACTGATTTTGTAAATTGAAACACAAAAGAATCTGTCGTTGTCGGAGAAGAAAGGGAGAAGTGGGTGTTAGCGGGAGAAGATGGACTCGCCGCTCGTTTAGCAAAAAGAGTTGGCTCATGTATAATTAATTCACTGCCCATCTCCTCGCCACCGGTTTCACCGACCTCCTATTTCGCTTTTCCGGAAGGTTTAAGTCCGACTGAGCTTCTGGTGTTCTCCAGCGAATTAAAATCATTCAAGAACATGTCTTCTCCAAATTTGGTAGGACACATATGCTTAAAAACAGAAATTGATTTGTAATGAAATTAGGGTTTCATTAAACAACTGAAATTGATTTGGGTTTTTTTGCTGATTAGGGTTTCACTTGAGACGACGACGGTGAAGGTGGTGGAGTCCAGCAGTCGATTTGGGTGGTGGTGGGGTCCGGTGGTCAATTTGGCTTTTATTTTATTTTGGGAAGAAGGTAGTGAAGAAGAAGACACGGAAATGACCAGAAGGCCCCTGATCTAACAGAGGCATTCTAACAGCGTTAGGGCGGAGGGACCACAAGTGCATAAAAATGCAAACTATTGGTACCGCGTTTGCACTTAATGAAGCACAAGGACCAAACTTGTAATTTGACCAAACCACATGGAACATTCTTGTAATTTAAACCACTGTATTATAAATGCATTTTTCTTAAATTATGTGAATTTTATTTGTGGACGATAATTTTGGGACAGAGATAGTATTTGAGAGAGTTGATTTGAACATCATAAAAATTGATTTGTAGATCACACACATGTATATATAATTATTTACCATATACATTAACTAGTAATGTGTTACCCGCGCAATGCTGCGGGGAGTCTCATACGACGCCCAAAAAATTATTTAAATCAATAAATATTTCAGTTGTACAACGTCTAGCTATATCATATGTTATCTACATGATGTATAAAATTCATTTTTATCATTATTTATAATGTACATTCGTAGCCTTTAATATTTATTTTGTGTAAGATTATGTGTTACGTATGTCAACCCAAAACTTTATGTTAAAATAAGGTAATATAATTTGTTTAGGCCTTTAGTATTTATTTATTTATTACATGTAGATAATTTTATTCTACTAATTTGGATGGCCATGGCAGGTTAATCTTTAAGTCTACATGGAGAGGCAATTATATACGACCACCTTGGGTAATCTGTCATTTAATTTACGTTTAGGTTTAAGTTTAAATAGAATAAATGTAACACAACAAATTTAGTAATCATTTCTTTAAAAGGTAAGTACGGAAGCGTTAAGATAATAAATAAGTTTAGGTCTGGGTTTACAATTAAACATCCGAATAGAATCTCCAAAAATAAAATATTGTTTAAACGGTGTTAATTAACGAAATGACTCTTTTAACAAAATCCGATTTTCTAGAGGCTGGTCACTCATTTCATCCTAGCACAGAGTCAACGAGGGAGGGATTAGCACAAAGCTAAGTGATTAAATAATCTACAAATTTTGTTAAGAACAATCCACAAGTAATAACATTCCACATATCCACATAACCACTTTATATAAGAAGACCGGCAGTCCTGCAGGACCTAAACCCATGGTTGGCCCAACCATGGTAAACCATTGGCCCGGTATCCCAAGGCATGGTAAACCCCCTTGAGATCAAACCATGAAGTCAAGGTCTGCTTATCGCTAAGCCCATGATAAATGATACCCAGCCAATAACCTCCACTACCGACTTCTTCCCCAATTTGTGCACATTATTATATAATTATCAAACCACAATTAATTATATAAACCAAATAAGCATGATATAAAAATTCACGCCAAAAATCTGCATAGGGCAAGTTCGCACTGGGAACACCATGGTTCGAGCCGAGAATCCTCAGTTTGCGCCCACGTAGATTTTCACGTTTGTGAAAGAAAATTTATGTCCACTTAGTCACGCCGCGAACATCCCTATTCGCGCCGAGACTTGTCTAGACATCCAACATCCTACATTTCTCCCACAAGTATGCAACCACAACCAAATTGTTACCACAACACAAGTTGAAGGTTAAATCCACTCACAAGTTGAAGGTTAAATCCACCAAGTGTTACGAATACTAACACTAACACATATTCAGGTCAAAATCACTTATACTTACACAATTCAAGATAACAAGTCATATTACCACCAAATGGCCCAAACGGGTCAAAACCCGAACATTACTATAACACTAGCAATTCACAATCCCTATCCACACAATTATGACAACTAGCAATTCACAACCAAACAATCATTTTGATGAGAACTACTTCAACCTAAACCCATATTTCTAACAAATTCTATTAACTCAAGCTAGTTTCCACATAACCATCCAAACGCTACCCATGTCATGGTGATTTCTACATTTCATGACATAATCCACAACTCATACATCCAACACGTTAGTTTAACATAACTAAGCAATAAAACCTCCAAGAATCCAAGATTTTGTAAAAAAATCACGATCTTCTCCAACCATTATTAGTGGAGGTTGAAGGTGTTTTTCACCAAAAGGTTTCTTCCACATTTTAAGCATACAATCCATGTAAATGCTTGCATGAACACGTAACAAAACCTTTAAGACCATATTCAACCAATAATAACCTCAAAGCTTAAACTGTAGCTTAATCAACATGCATGAACTAAAAAACAAACACGTATAGGATGAAGCTTACCTCAAGGGCTTTCCAAAATAAGTTTAGATTTAAGATTAAGTAAGAGATCTCTCTTGGAAGCTCAAGAACACAAGATGGAGATGAGAGTTTAGAGAGAAGATTTGTTGGTGATTCAAAATGGTGATCAAAAGAGGTACTGAGAACAAATGAAAGAAGAAGGAAGAAGGGGTGTCCCCCCGCCCTCCCCATGCCTGCTGAAAATACCAAGGGGGCCCCCTTTTTTTTCTTTCATTTTTTTGTCTTTCATTTCAGTTCTAATAGTATCTTATGAAAAGTCTGGTTCACATTTAATTTATTTAAAATAGCAAACAGACTCTGATTTTAACAACGAAGATATTTTCGGAATTGTAATTCAAAAGCGAAACCAAAAATATAAAAATCAACTAGCCACTTAAACATTTCAGAAATTCGGTATTTTAATCCCTTGATTAAAATATCACAAAAGGACAAAAGGCTAAAAAATTCATTTTCCGTTTAATCAAATAATCATTATTAATACCTTAATGTCAAACTACTAGGTTGGGTTTCGGGATGTTACAACTTTCCCCCACTTAGGAAGATTCCGTCCCCGGAATCCCCTCTCGGTCAAACAACGAATGGTAACGTTCCCGCATATCGGCCTCGGTCTCCTAGTCTGTTTCTTTCTCAACTTTATAACCTTCCGGTCTAATAATTCCATTGGCTCCCTTCAACCAACCTCTTCCTCGTATCAACCCGCAATTGTTGAACCGGAAGAATTTGACTAGGATCTTCAACACTACACTTTCATAGATTACAAACATTGAAAGTGTTATGAATGGCCGACAACTCCGGTGGAAACTCAAGGGTCATCAATTGATCATTAACCACTCGAATAATACGAAGCGGCCTAAACGGGTCAAAACCCGAACATTACTACTTCCTCCGTATCAAAATAAGTGACACACTTTCCATTTTGGGATGTATCAAAATAAGTGACACACTTTGAAAACTTTCCTTATTTGGTAAAAATAGTGGAGCCTATACCCACTAACTATCTACTTTAATAAAGTGAAATTACCCTTATACCCTTACTTTTACCTTTAAAACTCATTAATATCATTTTATTAAACAAAAGTGAGACACATTCTCAACTAACTATGTACTTTAATCTATTTTAACATCTACTTTAATCTTTTACCTCAAAAAACGTGTATCTCAATTTGTGTCACTTATTTTGATACGGGGGAAGTATAACTCATCTATTTTTGAAACATAACTTGCCCTTTGTAGTTGATCAAATAAATCATCTATGCGGGGTAATGGTATTTATTCTTGATTGTGAATTTGTTTAATTCACGATAGTGAATGCACATATGCATTGTTCCATCCTTTTTCTTAATAAACAAAAGGGTAAATTACAGTTTTTGTCCCTGACCTATCGCCGATTCGGGGTTTTTGTCCCTAATGTTTTTTGTCCGTTTTTTGTCCTTTAAGTTTTTAAAATTCTGTAAATTTTTCCTTCCGTCTATTTTTTGCCGTTAACTGACGAAAAATGCAAGGCATGTGAAGGCATTTTGGTCCTTTTCACCATTCTTCATCTTCTTCATCTTCTTCCACAGTCTCTTCATCATCTTCTTCAAGAGCCTCTTGTTCAAGAGCCTCTTCTTCATCTTCTTCAAGAGCCAATTCATTTGAGGTTTTTAAAATTCTGCATTTCACAGACGAACAAATCGATTTATGCAAATCAAAACCCTAGATCTACAAATTCAAGACCCTAGATCGATTCCGGTGGGGTGGACCAGCGGTAGAAGACGAGTGGTGTTCTTTCACATATGAATGAAATATTTGTGTGTGCTCGTATAATTATATCTTCAATTCATACATATGTGGAGCAGTGCAGATGAAATAAGAAGAAGACAGTGGAACAGAGGATGAAGTCTACACGTTCATTGTCTCAATTAGAAGCTTACGAGATACACATTCCAATTCAAGAACCCTTGGCTTGATATTGCATCTCCTGGTCGCTTACCTTTGCTGCTCATTCTCTCAAACCTGAAACATGAATCACCGAATCGGTTAGGGGCTGAATTGAATAACAGAAAATTAAAAGGCTTAAAGAATCGGATACTACTTACAATTGCAACCCAGAGTTTCGATCAATCACTCGATTGCTGCCCGGTTTTGGCTTCTGATCGACGAACCCGCAGATACAAAATTACCACAAGAAATATGCTCGCCTAGCTTGCTGCTCTGTTGATGAAGACAAGCCCGCAACACAGAAACGAAAAAATTACACGGATAAAATACAACTCGAATAACACAAAGGAAAAGAAGGAACCGAATAAGGATTGCTTAATTCTTACCTATAGAAACAAAGATACGAAGAAGAGATGGGAAATTACTGATTAAATGATGGATTGATTTGGGTTTTCTTGCTTGCCGCGTCAATGGAGTTAAAGCTTCATGGTTTGGAGTATCAGGTAAACATATTTGTAATCTGAATTCATGATGATGATGCAGGTCAGGGAATAGGATGAGTCAAACTGAAATGGAGGAGAATTATGAAGGTACAATGTTTAAAGCACAAGGTACATGTGACTTAAGAAAAAAGATGAAAATACCAGGGGTAATTTGGGGAAATGGACAAAAATACCGTCAGTTAACGGAGGATTTTGGACGGAAGGACAAATTTCCAGAATTTTAAAAACTTAAAGGACAAAAAAAGGGACAAAAAAACATTAGGGACAAAAACCCCGAATCGGCCATAGGTCAGTGACAAAAACTGTAATTTACCCTAAACAAAATGGGTATTCCCCAAGGAGGTGAGCTTGGTTGTATAAAACCCATATCCAATAACTTTTGAAGTTGTTTCATTAATTCCAGCATTTCAGTAGGATCTAATCGATATCTTACTCGTATTACATGCATTCATCAGTTTGACCCTTAAGTGTTTCGTAGGCATGTATGTATCTGAAGGGTTTCATAACCCTGATCAACCCATTGGGTCAACCTCTTAGTACACTTGGTTCGACCATACTGGTAAGAACATGGTGATGTTCTTGACCGGTTAAACCAATAGCTAGTTCAATCCCTAAAACCAGAACTGAGATTGAACTTAATCCTTAAACCCTAAAGGATTATAGGAACTTGGAAATCAAACTTGATTAACAAGAAAGAAACCTTATTCGAAGAACTCGAACACACACAATGCTTGTGTATGTTCGTCGACTACCACCAAGAACCCTAGGATTCTTTGGAATCGATCGAACAAGAGGACGAGGAGAAAGAGTGTTCCATAAATCATACCTTAGTTTAACTTAAGTAAGTACACTGATGATGAACACGACGAGCGATCCTCTAGATGATCACTTGCAACTATCTTGATCTTCAAGACTTGAAGAACACGAAGAACGAACGAAGAACACGAAGAACGCAAGCTTGTGTTCTTGTGTTGGTGTTCGTCCGATCGAAGGGAAAGGGAGGGAGGAAGTATGCGTGTGATGTTCAAGGGGTTTTAGGGTTACCCTAAGCCTCTTATTTATACATAAATAAGTTACGCTTAGAACCCTTTTGTTTAATTAAGATTAGATCTTTAATTAAACTTTCCTTTTATACTTCCATCCCTTATAGTTTTAGTAGTTTATTATTGTCACACTTAATTATCTACTGTCTAGTATTAATACACTTATATATTTCGTACACAATGTACACGAAATATATACTTGGCATTTATACTTTTAATAATTAATTAGACAATAATATTATCCAATCACTATATGATTTAATAGCTTTAAATCATATCATGGATAATCTTTAATTAACACATTGTATATTTACTCAACTGATAAATATACAAATTCTTGTAATAATTAGTTAGTTAAACTAATCCAGTAATAAGTTAAACTTAACTTAATACTTAACTGATTCATAATGACTATTATGAATCATTCCTCTTCGTAGTATCATTGCATATCTTCCTCGTATTACACGCACTCACCGGTGTGAACCTTAAGTGTTTCTTAGGGATGGATGTATCATCATAGGTTGGCTAACTGTGCACATAATTCCAACAGTATCACCATAAGTTGACTAACTGTGCACATAATTTCAACAGACTCCCACTTGTGCAAGTTCGTAACCTTAGCTTGATGACACTGGCTGCAGTGGCCCTCTAGATAAGCACGATATTTGTGACAATGAATATGAGCATGGTAGAAGATATCAATTCCTGTATTCGAAATCATTTCTTGACTTCTTGATTCAAATTGTTGTGATAAACGACAAAGAACAAATCAGTTCATTTGGGCATGGCCATGCACTTATCAGTTTTCCATCATGTTAAGGGACCCATAAATATCTCTCCTAAAAAGGAGGCGCAATTACCATCTTGTTATATTTCGATTTAAAATACAAGTTCCTCTGTACCCAGTAAGGCCTCGTATGACATTCATATTTCAGACTTGTCTAAGACGAACAAAAGTACATTAGTCATTGTATCTCAAATCAAATACCTCGGGCTTTAAGACAATTTTAGTGAATATTACTTTTGAAATTTTCAACCACCAAGTATTGTCACGGTGGTCAATCCAATATTCGTCG